>JASJET010000187.1:7390216-10097932 GCA_034092305.1 Diaprepes abbreviatus
GGGAAAATTGTCTTTTAGTATAGATATGTCGACGATATCCTGGTATGTTTCAAGAGAAATAAAAAATAACTTGAACAAACACTCAACCCTTTAAATTCTATATATCCTACAATCAAATTTACACCAGAAACAGAAGAAAAGAACTCAATAAACTTCTTAGATTTAAAACTTCGAAAACAACCACCAAAACCATAGAATTCAATATATACAGGAAATTAACTTACACTGACAGTACACTCCTTTACGACTCTCTTCATCCTAAAGCACAGAAAATGGTTTCATACAGATCACTGATGCATCCATTAAGCGTTTTCCATACAACTTTCCAAGGAAAATCTAGAGATCACAAAAATAGCAAATAACTAAAGCTATTCATAGTTTGAAATAAACGCAATCATTTCTAAAAAATAAAAAACGTTACTTTGAATTTACAAAAATGACCAAAGAACAAAGAACAAAATTCGAGACAGTTCTTGGGAAAATTTCCAAGAAAATATCAAACATCCTTTGCAAAGAAAAATATAACATAGCCTTCAAATCTTCTAACCAATTATCTAACTTAATTTTAAGTGTTAAAAACAAACGCTGATATTTTGTTTCTACGAATCATTTAAAATATTTCCTTTAATATTCAATTTTGGGACAGAAAGAGAAAATAGTATGAACTATTGAATCGCTATTAGAAAATTTGCAGTGTTAGTCACGAATGCTCCTGCCGTATTCAAAGTTCATGACATTTTTTCGGCTTGATTTTTAGAATATTTTGTTATATATTAAAAAAATTCTGTGTACACTTTTTTCCAAAATGTGTTATACCCCACAATATGCAAATTTATTTTAGTGTTAAGTGACAAAATTTACAGAAATACGTCACAAAATAGTGGGTGAAAAGAAAAAAAATTTGAGGTAAAATGGGCGACCAGATCCTTGTTCTACGACCCCTGAGTTAAGGTATGCTAAAAATCAGCAAAAATCGATGTTTCCATTATTCCGAATTATTACCATTATTTTATTAAATTTTTTGTGAACTCTTTTATGAGAAAAAAATTAAATTTGTAATTTTCTTTTTTATTTTATAAAACACCTATTAGCTTAACTTTGCTGAATAGATTTTCTCCGACATTCGCCATATTATCAAGAAAATAAATAATGCTTATAAAAATTTGTTAACATCTTGGATCTTACTTAGGTTTTTGAGTTAGACGAAGTCTGACGCTTTAACTTCTTTTCACATAAATTATATATTATTAATGTTAGAAGGGGGATATAAAGTTTATAAACATAAAATAATTCATATAGAAATAAATTATGATTTTCTCAACATGGTTGAAATTGCTCATATTCCACCGAAAATATTAATGTAAAAGGGGCCCAATTCTTTGCTATTCCAGTTTGCTTCAGTGACAAAAAGAAACCGTGGTTTAACTGGGTGCCAAATTCTATTCTAAAAGAGAGAATACCACCTAAATTTTACTGACTGCGTCATAAGTAGAAAGAATATACTCCAGTTTTCTTATTATTCTTTCTTTGAGCAATAACACAATCTCTATGCCAAATTGCAAATTTCGAAGCTGCAGGAAGTATTTGAATTTCTGATAATCGGTAAGTAAGTGGCAAAATCACGAAATTTTGGATTCATTTAACTTAGGAACCGGAAAAATAATTAGAATCTGGAGATTCAGTCCAGCTTGTCAAATTCTCTTGATAGCCAAGGTTTGAAACTCTGTATCCCCAAATATTGATTTAAACGAATGTTTTTATTTCTGTGAAAATAGCCAAAAAACTAATTTTATTAAATTTTTATTTTTTCAGGTAGGAATTTATCATCTGACCACGCAGTAGCATCAAGACAATCATCCTATTCAAATTGTAGCTCTATCCCTGACGAAGGTAATTACACTCTTTTTCTTAATATAAAAACTCTTTTCTATAGTCTGGCAAACCCAAACTCGTACCTATTATATTTGTATAACAAAATGTTAAACAAAACTTTAATACGTTTATAAAGTTGGCGCCCAACTTAAGAGTTAACATTCAATTACGTTAAAGAAAGGATAACATACAAACACGACCATCTAGTTACAAACCTAATGACGATATAAATATCGAATTTTGTAAATATAAATTAAAAATTTGCCAAAACTGTTCGGCATTGTTGTTTGGAAAAATTAAAAATCATTTATAAATGAAGCAGTTAAGAGTATTAAAACAAAAAGTAACAAGAATATTATTAAGCATCTTTTAAATAATTTCCGTCACGTTTAAATGATATACACTGTACATTTATGTAACACTTACGTCATCGACATGCCAATTTCTGATATCAAATCTGTGTCAATTATCTCTACAATAATACATACTCGATTTGCTGCATATATACTTTTAAAAAATATGTAATCTATATTATTCATTTTATAAGTTTTTTAACTCGAAATAAGCGTTAAAATATCTTCGTGTACGCCAGTGATTTTCACAAAACCCATTAGACATACTTAAACACGAATTATCTCTAAAAATATACCTACGTTTTAAACTAATAAACAAATTCGCTTTTTAACATTAACAATGTCTACTAATCCAGTTCGAAAAATGTAGTGATTGTGTAGTGTAGTGTCTTTTCTGTGCAGTGTTCCGCTAAAACTCTAACGGCTCAATACAGGCAGTGTTTAATATATTTCTGATTTCGATATAAAAAAGTGTTGTTTAGAAAAATTTAAATTGTTTACTCGGTTTTCACGATCAAGGTGAAAACAATTTCGTTTGTTGGTTTTGCAACTGTAAATATTATATGGTATTTGACGAAATATTGATGTGTACGAGGTAGGATTGAAATGGTAGGAAACGAAATATATAATGTTTAACAAATCTGTTCGGTTCTATAAATTTGAAAACTTGTCTTGGAAGTTTAAAGAATGGTAAATTATCAATACTATCTGATAAGCAATTATATGAAACAGCTGAGTATTGTTTTAACTGATCTCAAATAATTGATAGTGAACTTAAACTGAAATAAAATTAGCATGAAAATCTAACAAGTTGGTAAAAATAAAATTTAAAATTAAGAAACTTGTAAACAATGGATAATAAAAATTATTAAGTTAAGTTGAGACCAATATGACTATTTACGTAGAAAACCCGAATCGAATTACTCAATTTTCATTTACTTATAACTTTAAAGTTTTGATTCTACCTCGTACGAAATGCGCATGTAGAACTACCAAAAAATAATTGTTGTGTGATATTCTGGCCTTTTTCAAACAAGAAATTAAAATGGCTGCGTTGAACACTTTTTTATATTCCGTCTTTATACAGCTTAAATCTTTTTCTTTTTGGTGTTCAAGAAGCTCTTAATAAAATACCGAGAACGTTTCGTGTAATGTAGGATTGGAACAAGAAAGTCAAGACAATCAATACCAGGAGAATCAAGAAATGAACAATGGAGAAGACCGAATGTCTAAGAGTAAAAAGAGGCGACAACGAAGAAAAAATAACTTGCTTAACAGAAGTTTATCCGAGGAAAATCAGGATGTAGAAGAAATTAATAATGTTGTAGAAGAAATTAATAATATTGTAGAAGAAAGTGTCTCCGAAAATAAGGAAGAAAAAATTGAAAAATCTGAGGGAATATCAAATCAAAGAATTGAGATTTTAAAACTAAAAAGAATTGAACACAAATACAAAGTTGAATCTCCAAAAGAAATAAAAATTGAACATCTGAATAAAAGCGAAAAGAAATTGAAAGCCAAAAGTAAAAGTCTGGATGACGATGAGATTCTACGAATTCAAGAACTTTCAGAAGCTAGCGAGAGCGAAGATACTAAAACTCCATCAAATATTATTATTTCTGAAGCTTCATCAGAAGAAAACCTTATTGAAGATTCAGACTGTGACGTCCAACAAAAGAAAAGAAAAGCTCTGGATTCGATTTCGTTGCAGTTAAATGAAAATAATCAAATAGAAGTGACTTCTCATATCAGTCCTGCTGAAGAACAAGCTTTAAGATCTTTTCTAGGAGGACTGAATCTTGTTGAATCACCAGAACAATCAGCTAAAGAATTATACGAACAAACTGCAGGTTTAACTGATCCAAAAGCTAGGAAGCAACAAAAACGAAAAGAATTAGAAGAATATTTTATGCCGATAGCGGAAAATCCTAGATTTTTGGATGCTATTTCGGAAGAAGCTAGTGATATGAGTGATAAAGAAACTCCTAGCTCAAGCACTAGCATACGTCACATTAAGCACTGTACCCCAGAACAAGATTTACGTCAGGTTCCCCCACCTATCCCTCCAAGGGCAAATAGACGAAATGTTCTGGGTAAATTTGGTAATCAGGTAGAACAACCAAGTGCCGTTTTGGTGGAGACAAAGATTTTAAATCCAGAAACGGTACATGAAACTGTTCATAGGACTCAAGTAATTTCTCCAGATAAAGAAAGAGCGGAAGTTGTTTATTTAAATGATTCTAGTGAGTCGTCAACTTCTAGCGGTGATTTTGAAGAAGCTCTTAGTGAATTTCAACAAGAAGATCCCGTTTTAGTAGAAGAATCAGCTTCGAACAATTGCGATCGACAGTCAAGTGGTACTAATAAAAGTGTTTCAGTTTTAGATGTCCAATGTCAACCTGAAGATAACGTTATGGAAACAAGTGAGTTAAACAATAATACATTTAAAACGTCTTCTGTTGATAATATACACGTGGAATCCAATGAATCTCTTTCAACTACATTTTCAAGTAATACGAGTACTTCTACTAAGATTATTAAAAATGTCGATGATGAGATTTCAGCCCCTAAATCTGTTAACGCTGTATTTTCTCAATTAACTCCACCTACGACACCTGATGACGTTAGTGGAAAAAATGCGAAGCAGTGTAATACAGAAGTCGCAAATACTGTTGTATTTGATTATACGAAAATTCCTAATGTTTTGTCTAGCAAGGAACCAAACGATGGTTTTAACGGCTTAAAAAAACATGTAGACAAAAACGAATCAGAAGCTTATTCTGGAATAGATAATAATGCAACTGAGGATAAAATGACCCCGGTTGGCAATACCGAGCAATTTGCTAAAAATAATGGTACTGATAATGACTTTACTAAAATTAACATAAAAAATTTTGTTTGTGCAACTCACGTCAAAAAGAAGACTGTCAATGGACAGTTGGATAATATGGAGGCGAGAAAAGTTAAAGTAGATGAGGTTTTTAAAGACGGGGACATGGAGGTCATAACAGATTTTGAAGAGTATAAGACTGACCAAAAAAGACAAAATAGTGATCAAGAGAAAGAAAAAAAGAATGAAGAAAAGCGCGATATTGTTTCTGAAAATTTTATTAATAATGACGAAGGTAAAAATATCGGAGGAATTAAAACAGAATTATTAAATAGAACATTTGAGGACCACAAAACTTTTGATAAAGTCATTGCCCTGTCTGATGATTCAAATGAACAAGCAACAGCAGCAAAAGATAAAATTATTACTTTGTCTGATGATTCAAATGAACAAGCAACTGCAGCAAAAGATAAAATTAATACTTTGTCTGATGATTCAAATGAACAAGCAACAGTAGCAAAAAATAAAATTATCAATACAATAAATACTAGTTTAACTGAAAAAATAAATAAAACTATTGAAAGTAAAGGAGAATATGTTTCAAAAACCACAAACGATATTGAATTTAAAAGCCATGATATGGAAGACTTCTCTAATTGTGAACAAACTGCTAGTAGTAATAAGGAAACACAACATGTAGAGATTTCTAAAGCCAAAGTGCAAGAAAAAATAATTAATGACAGACAAACTTATACGCATGAAAGTAAATCAGAAGATGATTTGGTTCAAAAATCATTAGATGAAAGTTTTCTTAAACACATAATGATGACGTCAAAAGACTCTAATAAAACCGACAGTGAAAAACTGATGGCTTTTAATAATATACGAATATTAAACAGCGAACTCAAGGATAAAATTAATAAAAAGGAACTAATTGGACCTGCCTTTAGAAATTCTAAATCACCTACTGACGTAAAAGAAAATATAGAGTACCCAGTAGCAATGAATTGTGAAGAACTACCGGGTAAAACTTTTGTTCATAAGAGAATAAAGGAATTTTCCGAAGTAGTTCATGATCTTGCACAAGGCTCAAACGAGGAAAGTGTGTTAAAACAGTATATAATGCATAATGGAGTTAACAGTGACAATGAAGACTCGTTAATGAAGAAAGATTTTGTTAAATCAAGAGTAATGTCATTTTCACATCAAGAAAAAGATATTTTAGAGGAAAATGTTAATAAAAGCAGCGCTTTGAAACAACTAATTTCAGGCAGTGATGCAAATAAAAGTTGTAGCAACAAAACAGAAAAAGAAGGCGCAATGAAGCAAGAAGAAGAAAATATATGTATTACCTCTAAAAAACCTAATGAAAAGGAAACAATAATTCCTATTGTTCTAGAAAAACATATTTTAAATAAGCGGTCTGAAGAAAATTTAAAAGACGGAACGTTTAAAGTAGAAAATTTTCAAAATGAATCTCGAGCTACTGATAGAATGATTGAAAGAATTATTCCAATAAGCACCGAACATATAAATATAAAAGAAGAAGAACAAAACGAGGGAAATCATGAAAATAGAGCCGATAAAGATGGATCTAGTGTTTTAAAACGACTGATTTTATCTAATTCTATGGAGAAAGGTAATAAAATTGTAGAAAAAGATGAAAATATAGGAAAGGAAGAAATTATAAGCTTAAATTCAAATAAAAATGAGACCGTTATTCCCATAACCATAGAAACAAGAAATGTGGATAAAAATATTCAAACAGATTTAAACAATGAAATCATTATTCCCACAAAAATAGCAAGTGTTCATAATAAATCAAAAACAATTGATGCAGTAGGAGAAAGAGTCATTCCAATAAAAATTGAACATCGACATTTTGAACCAATAAGCCCAAAAGAGGTCTATAAAGAAGTAAGTAAATCATTAGATAGTATTGTTTTTGATAAAATTGAAAGAAAAAATGTAAGTAATGAACGAGTTATACCTATAACCATTGAACACAAAACTAATCCCATAATTATTCCTATTACGTTAGAAAGTAAAAAAGATAACTCAAATTTAACAGGAACCGCAAAAGAAAAAATTATCCCAATAACAATAGAAAAAACAAACAAAGAGTTAGAGAAAACATGGGATAAGAAAACTTACAAAGAAATTAGCAAGTCCTTGGATAATATTAATTTAAACAAAATTGACGATAGTATTAAAAGTAATGAAAAAATAATACCTATAATTACTGAAAATATAAATAATCTTCTAAAAAAAGAAGAAGTTGGTAAAGAAAAAATAATTCCCATTAAAATTGAAAATGAAACTAAAACTACTGTATCAAAATTTCCGACAAATACTACAAATATTACTAAAGAAAGTTTAAGAGAAGTAAATGATTGTTTAAAAAATATTTTACATGTTAAAGATGACGGAAAAGATGAAAATGGGAAACTGGACGTAACGACACATTTCTTAAACATAGACAAGGACAGGAAAGAAAATGAGTTAGAGAAGAAAACCGAAATAGAGAAGTTAAATTGGGAAAAAGCGATAATTATTCCAATAAATATTAGCCAACAGAACAGTGCAACAAACGAACCAAAAATAAATACTGAAAATAAGCAAGAAACACCACCAATACCTCCACCCCGAAGATCAAGAAAGAATGTGACTAAAAAGGAATATAAAAACGTAAATATTCCATTAAAGAGTAATGTTAAAAACAATTTAACAAACACAACGGAGAATTTAGGAAGTGGCAACCAGTTTATCGAAATGGACAAAAAAAACTCCAAAGAAAAAATTCCAGTAAGTAGTGACATTACTTATATTAACGTTTTAAGTCCCCCTCGCCCCGCTTCTATAGGCAGTGATAGTTCTGACAGTGAAGAAAGTTCTAGATGTACAGCCAAATACAATCCTAACTCGTCTATTGCTGATGTTACTTCCATAACAAAAGAAGAAGAAAATGGTGGAATTAAACAAGTATTTGAGCCATTATCGTTAAGAAGTATCGTTTTACATTTTTTCATGTCATTACCCTTTGGGGAAGAAATTTTAAAAGAAATAGCAGAGGTATCGAAAAGTATAGATTTTTTAACTAATAAGATCCCTTTTAAGGGATTCAGTAACATTAATAATGATAAAAATGATGATATTTTAGCGAAAAAAGAAGAAAATATGCCTCGAACTTGGTATACCCAAAAAGATGTTTTAAGAAATCAATATGGAGATGAAAGACATAAGATTTTAGAACTGCATGAAAAATTCTTAACTAGGAGAAGTTATAGTGAAGGAGATAAAGGCAATTCTAGAAGTCAAGATGACGATAAAGTCATTATTACTGGAATAGGTTCAAGAGAAGCTCATGTAATGAGTCCTAATCGTTTACTAACCATAATTCGTGAAGAACCCCTTGAATTTGAGAATCCCACTGATTACCTTAGAGATTATACTAACGAAAGATTAAATGCTAAAAATTTAGGCGAATGGCTTACTTTGGCCAGACAGAAAAGTAAAAGTACATCGAATCTCGACTGCACTAACATTCCTATAAATAACTTACGAAAAACTTTTACGAGCGCTCAACCTGAAGTCGCGAAATTTTCCAACACTCGTCGACGTTCTTTGCCTCAAGAAATTTACGAAAAACAGCTTATAAGTATCATGGAAAAGGAAAGAGAAATACAAAGGGAACTAGAAAAACTTGAGGATGAAAAAATAAAGTTAAGAGCCGAGTTAGGGCCCAGCAAGCAAAGAGAGTTCCAAGTTGACGATTTCTATGTGTCAAAAAAAGGTGATTTCGCTGAAATGAGAGAGAATATTGAGAACAAGCAGCGACCAATGTCAATGCCAGTATTTCCCACCGAGTTCTTCAGGCAGCAAATGTATGATGAATACATGGATAAGTATTCTGAAAGGGAAGAAAGAAAACAACAGAAAGTTATTAAGATCACTTCCAGCAACGACTTAGAAACAGAGCAACAAAATCTTCTAAAAAGCAAAGAAATAATTCATCCAATTGAAATTGAAAAAGAGTTTATGGATAAAGTGAAACAAAAACTAGGAAAAAATCATCAGGATCTTAATGATGAAGATCAACAAGACAAAATTTCGCCAAAACAAAATGATGAAACCTCAGAACCTTCTCCTTCGGAAGGAAAATCTATTGACAACCCGTCAGTGATTGTAATTGATGGTGATAAAGTGAAGGGAGTCGAAACGTTGCCTAAACATCTGCAGGAGTTTGTCGACGACTTGACCGCACAACCAAAAGAGAGTAAGTTTTTAGTGTTACTGTGTTTTATGTGTGTATTTTTTAAAATAATCGTCAATAACATGAATTTTTTTTCACTGTTTAAAACTTGTTGTATATTTTTTGTTTGTTTTTATTAATTCTGTTCTTATTGGATATACTAACGATGTATGGTTTGTATCATTAGAAAAATAAATACGAGATACCTGGTACGTTTTGCATCACAATAATTTTAAAGGTTTAAAAATAAAATCCTGTGTATTTGAATAAGATGGCAGCATTTGTTGCGATTTCTAATATTTTAGCTTAATATAAAATTACTGTATATTCAGTAAAGTAATTAAAATAAGCAGATGGTCATAATTACACAGAAATTCTATTACTATTATTTTTATACAGGGTGTTGTCAACAGTTTAAAAAGAGTATTAAATAAAAATGAGTAAGTCAGTATTATATATACATACATATATATATATATATATATATATATATATATATATATATATATATATATATATATATAGTTCAATACAATATATAGCTACAATTTTTGCATTTTGTTACACCGCAAAGTTTTTGTTTTATTTTGATTAAAGTCTATCCAAAATAACATAATGTTAGAATAGAACTTTAGATTTATGTTAGTTAAAATTTTCGGCTTCAAATTAAATAATAATGTTCCAATTAATAAATAATTTTCACGCTAAAATTCAGGATATTGTTATGAGTACATATTAAAGTTACCTCGCATTGACTGTAACTAATTCTTTTGGTATGTCTTCGCACATTTTAAATTACAGACATGGTCATGCAATGACATTTAATTTTCTATCTAAAAAAAATTAAATTACCAAGAATTTTTATGCTATTCTGGTTCGCCTCAGGAACAAAAGAATTGAGATCTAAATGGGAGTCAAGTTCTGTTCCAAAAAGAAAAATAAGGCATTTCAATTTTTGCCGTTTTGCACAAATAATATTTTTTATTGATACATATTAATCACAATTCAGTCAAATACATATAACAAGCTTTCTTAGCAGGCAGATATTTTGTATTTAAATTCGTTGGACTGAATCGTGATTAATAAATCCTAAATATGCAAGTTTTTTTTAATAGAATTTGGCACTTATTTGGATCTAAATTATTTTGCCACCGAGGCAAATTTAAATAATACACTACTTGTGGCCTTTATAGATTAATATTTGGGTGGAATATTACTGCCGTTAGCAAAAATTTGTTTAAGATATTTTTTTTCGTTATGCGGTTTTCTTTCTTCTATTTTACAAAATGTATCAAGGTTTCTAGAGTCTTTTTCGAAAATTTACTTGGCATGATTGTTTTTTATTTATAATATTTCAAATAAAGACTGTATGGAGGCAACATAAAACCCTAAACTTGGGAACAAACTTTGTTGGGCACATAAAGATTCTGGAGGCAATTCCAAAAGGATCCATATCAAAACCGACTTCATATCTATAAGATATGACTTTCATGTGAACTATTAAGTAGTAACTGACTGCTACCAAACTACCAGGGACGACTCAGGCTTGCTGAATCACTAGGAAACACTTTATGCTGATAAGTGGCTGAATAGAAATACTCAGAAAACCAATAAATACATATTGTGAGATAGCCAAGCAGAGCTCACAGCTCTCAGGTGAAACACCTGCGAGTCTAAATTAAGAGAACTGTAGGAGAGCCGTAAATCAACTGTCAATGAACAACAGTATAACCTTAATGTAGATGCCAAGACACAAAGAAATCAAATGAATTGAGAAAGCACACAGCCTCGCAAAAGAAAGAGCAAAAATTACTTTTCTTGACCCGCAACCGTTCTATGGATTACCAAAAAATCACATAAAAGAGGAGCTCCGGATTTGGGAATAAAATCGATTAAAAATAACAGACTGGGTGAAAAGTCTTGTTCTTATAGGTCGATGTGCTGTAGAGGAGCAAGAAAAGTATTAATTTATTTATTTATAGACGGACGACACTGTCCATTTCAAAATAATTAATTACAAAGCTAGAGTGAAACATAACAATGTGAAATCAATAATAGTATAACAAAAGGGTGTTTATAAAAGAAGAAAAAATGTACACCTGTCGATCAGTCACAGCAAAAACACAAAACATCAATCGACAGCCAATTTCAACAGCCTTCGTTAAAATGATTCAAGGACGTATCAAAGAAATTTAAGTCACCCAGCCCATTAGCATATCCAGCCACCCTTGGTGTAAAAGAATGACTGCATAATTTGTTTTGTGAAAAGACCGGTAAAATATATGGAAAGTACGAATACTCCTGGAAAGGACCCACAAACCAACACTCGACAGCAGGCGCGGGCAATCGGTGATATTATTTATAATTCTAAAGAGAAGTTGTAAGTCTCTACCCTTTCTTCTATTAGCAGGGAGGAGCAAATTTAACTCGGAGCCTAAAGCAGCATAATCAAGATCAGTACCCCCGTTGAACTTCAAGTTAATATATCTGAAAAACCTTCTCTGTACCTGTTCGAGCCGGTTCATAGTGGGGTTTCCAAACACAAGAAGCGCACTCAAAGTGTGTTCGAACCAACAAGCAATAGAGTATTTTAAGGGGCTTCACAGTGAAAAGCTCCTTAGCATGACGTTTAATAAAACCTAACATCCTAAGGGACTTACTAACAATGTCATTGATGTGAGAAATGAATGAAAGGGTGGAATCAAAAAGGACTCCCATGTCCCAAACAGAATCAACAAAGATCAGCGGCATACCATCTAAATGATCGCGAAAGTCCAGTCGATAAAGCAATCTAGAAAACTTAATGAATTTACACTTAGAAATATTCAAACTCATCCCATTTACTCCGCACTAGGAAACAAATCTATCAGGGTCCTTCTGAAGCTTCAAGCAGTCACTGTAACTGTCGATGACCTTATACACCTTCATGTCATCTGCAAAGAGTAAGACCGTGCTTGACTTAAAACAGACGGATACATCATTAATGAATAAATTGAACAATAATGGATCAATGTGAAATACCTGAGGAACCCCTGAAGACATTGATATCACAGAAGATACAAAATCACTCACCCGTTCCCCCTGACGACAATTACTCGGACAGGTCTCAATCCAATTAAACAGTGGATCAGAGCTTACCCAGCAGACTCCCATGAGGCACGCTATCAGAGGCCTTCGAGAAGTCAGTATGCACCGAGTGAAGGTCGGATCCGTTCTCCAAGGCTTCAGGCAAACCAGCACATTAGAGACTTATCAATGATGGCGGACTTAAAAATAGAGGTAAGCAAGGCATTAATCAGCTTTTCGAAGATTTTAGAAATAGTATTAATTATGCTGATAGGTTTATAATTCCGAATGTCAGCCCTGCTGTCGGCCTTGTGAATAGAAACCCCAAAAACTTGTTTTCCAAAATTGAGAAAAAATACCCCGCCGAAGAGATTCATTGAAAATGAGGTAAAGTGGGCGAGCCAGAACGAATGAGTCGTTTTTCAGTAGCATTTAATGGACGCCATCAGGGCCCGGAACCTTATAGAGGTTAAAATTAATCAGCTCGGCGTAAATGATAGGAACAGGTATAGCGAAGTTGAAGATATTTATATTAGTTAAGACAGCCATCGGGCACTTCACTGTTGCATCAGTGCACTTTGCTCAGATATTTAGCAAAAAGTTCAGCAACTCCAATATCCATGACCGAGCTCTCGTCCTCCAAAAACAGTTCAGATGACGTACCCTTCGAGTGAAGTTTGTCATTCACAAAACTCCAGAATGACTTCAGACTCTGGCCGATTTCAGATTCCGTGTCACGAATATAATTATCATAACAAAGGCGTGACAGTCTCTTACATTCTGCACGTAAACTTGTAATCATTAATCATCTACTCCGACCTACAAGTAAAAACTTTGTATGGAGGTAACAGCAAAATTAAGTTTATTAAATAATAATTCCCTAGATAACAAAATTGTCAATTTTTAAATTGTTTCCTTTACCTGTGACTTAAGGACTAAATTTGTGTTCATTTCAATAACGGATAGTCATCATCATCATTCAGCTCTTTCTCTCGTTTACTGCTAGACGTATGCTTCCTCTGAACGTGGCCAAAAAATTCGATCTTGAGCGGTGGTCTTCCCTTATTTCTCTTGTCTGCACGCGGTTTCCACTCCAGCAATCTCTACCATCTGTTATTTCTAAGTCTCACTAGGTGTACAGCGTATTTTCACTTTAAAAGTACCATTTTTTCCGTAATCCATCTTCCATTAAGAGATTCTTAAAGCATTTGCATTTGTTTTGGTGACAGTTAAACTTTCCAATCCATAAGTGAAAACGCATTCGCTATATATTTTAGGTTAATGGAAATTCTACTTATGAACTCTCTTTCTCTTAGTTTGCCGTTTCCAACCCAACCATGGCCAAACTTTCTTTGTATTTTACGTATTTAGATATATTAAATTTATGATAGTCTTTGTACGGGAAGCTCGCGATATATTTTGATGAATGAGTGGTGAGGAGTGAGTGTCAGACAAGGCGCGTACCAAAGTGGTAAGCAAGTGACGCGGCAGAGACATAGTAATCAAGTGGCAGATGGAATAACTAAATCATACGACAGAAGATGCGACTACGCTTATTAAAATAGGGTGGCAGGGGGATGATATTTTGAAAGAGACGTGGCGTCAGTCTAAAACCACTAGTCTCCGATATGTAATCCCTTTGATACTACTTCGTTGCTATTCCACTGCTACTACACCTTTTTACCATTCCAATGTCATGTACCACTCCTTTACCACGCCACTACCGCATCACTACCATTCTAACTCAGTGCACGCCTTGCCTTAAAATGAACTATTTTTGTGAGGCTATTAAAGCTAATAGATCAAACTATGTCACTTTTATAAAGCTATATTAATATAAATCTTAGCAAGGCGTAAGTTCTTTCATCTTCAATCTAAGAGGAAAAAAGTTATAAAGATGGAAAATAGTGCTTGAAATGGGCGTGCACCTTCCCATTTTCTCTGAATTTGACTGACACACTACCATGTATCTATGGATGTTTGGATAATGCATCAGAATACTTAGAAAGCTGATTCTAAATGACAAAGTAAAAGTATGTTTTTTCATTCATTCATATCAGCCCGTTTTCATCCACTCCTGAATGTAGGCCTCTTCCATATTTTTCTATTTCTGTCGGTCCGTAGCGATCCCCATCCAGTTTTTTCCGGCAATTTTCTGGATGTCGTCACGCCATCTCTTTTGGGTCTGCCAACACTTCTCTTGTTTTCTCTTGGCCGCCATGCTGTTATCTTGTATGTCCATATGTCTATGTCATGTCTTGCGATATGTCGAGCCCATCTCCATTTTAGCTGCGCTACTTATTCGTTAGTATGTAGTAAGTCATATTCAAAAAGTAGAAAACACAATACTTCTCGAGTGACAGCCTGTTAATTTTTTTTCTTATTTTTAACATCTTACGGTTAGTTTTTAACTTATCAAGTTGATATTTGGCACAGGGATTATGCTTAATGACTTTTATCATTAGGTTGTAAAAATGCTTTTCTACTTTTCCACCAGAGGTTACTTTACCTGAAATTCGACAATTAATTTACATATACCTTTTTCACTTCGACAGTTATTGGAAAAAAGGACATGCAATTTGAAAGATAAAAAATATCTAGTAAAAAAAAATTGGAATTTATTACCAGTAAAATCAGTTCTTCAAGGAAGCAAAAAATACAGTTACTTTACCTAAAATTTAATTAAATCTTGCAATTAGGTATCTAAAAGGTGACTTGATAATTGAAACAAAGATAACGGTTAAATAATTAATTTTATTTAAATAAATGAAATTTTTAACACAATATTTTAAAAAAGAAAAGGGATTATAGCACATTTTCGAAGTGGCATCCATTCAGTTCTACATATTTTCTGATACTCCAAGAAAAATTCTGGTCGTATTTTGTATAACTTAGATGTCATTTCGAAAACTGATTCTATTGGTAATAAACATTTTAATTCCGATTTTCACTTAAGTATATTTTTTATTCAGAACTATTTTGTCTTTAAAATGGCATGTTTCTAGTCCAGTAACTGTCAAAATTAAAAAGATATCTGAAAAATAAAATTTTATTTTCTAGTAAAGTGACCTCTGGTGACCCAGTAGAGAAAAAGTCCTTAGGCGTAGTCCTTATGCTAAATACGACCTTGGTAATTTAAAAACTAACGGCAAGATGTTAAAAAAAAACTTTGACAGGCTGTAACTCGAGAAATAATGAGTTTTCCACTTTTTGTTATATGACTTACTCTCTTTATTTTATCATGTAGAATCACTTCTCTAACTTTCCTGAAGCATTATCCGATTACCCTGTCTACGATCAGGTAAAACGATAATATAATCCTTACCTCACTGAAAAATAACATTTTCAAACTCCTGTACTATCAGATTCAAAACAATATTTCTATCTATAAACAAGGTTTTATCCTGCATAGTTTCATAAAAAAAAATTATACTCTAATTTTTCGTTTCTGAACTTTCTATAATAACATTGTAATTAGATCATCATGACTTTCTAGCACATTAAGCGTTAATTAGGCATCAGGGAAAACACAATTCCGAAACGACTTTTGCAATGGAGTGTACCGGTTGTTCATATTAACCTAAATTTAACATTTTAAATATAGAACTCGGAGAGCCTTCGAAAAAGTATAACAACTATTTGAAATGTTACGTCACTGTGATTAATTTTAGGTTTCCTTATTAAAAACAGAAACCACATGTGGATTAAATTGAGGTAAATCATTGAAATTATTGAATAAATTATCACATATTTTTCTAATAATTTATTTTTAAAACATAGTTGTGTAAATAATATTCACCATGAGAATATATACAATTTTACACTTAGCCTTTAAAATTTCGTTCTGCTTTATGGGATTAGGGGTAGTCAGCGACATGAAAAAATGCGTATTTTAAGTATTATTTTTTAACAGTAGTTTAATTTATTTTATAAAACAACAATTTATTGCATACCAAGTTATCGCCATATAAATATATTGGACCCCGTTCCACAAGTTGTAAAGGGTATTTTTTATAGAGGTATAGAACTTTTAAATGAAATGAAACAAAGATGAATTTTTTAAATTGACATGAAATTTACTTTATTCGAAAGATAACCTTCTGGCATTATAATTTAAATATGACTTCTGACATAAGACCGCCACGGCTGGCTCGGACGTAGTCTAATCTGGAGGTCCAATTTTCGATGACTTTTTCCAACATTTGTGGCCATATATCGGCAATAACGCGGCGAATGTTGTCCTCCAAGTGATCAATCGTTTCGGGCTTATCGGCGTAGACTAGCGACTTCACATATCCCCACAGAAAATAGTCTAGCGGCGTTAAGTCGCACGATCTTGGAGGCCAATTCACGGGTCCGAAACGTGAAACTAGGCGGTTATCAAACGTTTCCTTCAATAAATCAATTGTGGCACGATCTGTGTGACATGTTGTGCCGTCTTGTTGAAACCACAGCTCCTGCACATCATGGTTGTTCAATTGATGAACGAAAAAGTCAGTAATCATGGCTCTATAGCGGTCACCATTGACTGTAACGTTCTGACCAGCATCGTTTTTAAGAAAGTACAGACCAATGATTCCACCAGCCCATAAAGTACACCAAACAGTCAGTTTTTCTGGATGTAACGGTGTCTCAACATACACTCGAGGATTATCATCACTCCAAATACGGCAGTTTTGTTTATTGACCTATCCATTCAAACAAAAGTGAGCTTCATCGCTAAACAAAATTCGCTTATGAAAATCGGGATCAACGGCAATCTTGTTTTGGGCCCATTCTACGCCTTGCAAGGTGATCGTGTGGCTTCAATTCTTGCACGAGTTGGATTTTGTAAGCACGCAAACCAAGATCTTTCCGCAAAATCTTCCATAAAGTGAATGGACACATATCCAATTCCTGTGCACGATGGCGGATAGACTGATTCGGGTCTTCCTCTATGCTACGCTCTACAGCAGCAATGACTTCTTCTGTACGCACTGTACGACATCTCTGTGGATGCGTATTATCATTTAAAGTAAACATGGTGCGAAAACGTTCCATAGTTAATCGAATTAATTGCTCTGATGGACGATTATGTTGACCGTAAAATGGACGTAGTGCGCGATACGTATTTCGAACAGAACCATGATTTTCAAAATAAATTTGCACAATTTGGAAGCGTTATTCAGGCGTCAGTCTATTCATGTTGAAATGCCAAACCAAACTAAACATAAATCACTTGACAGCTGACACAATGGCCGCCAGTTAAAAAAGTGTTGCCAACTTAAAGTTCTATACCTCTATAAAAAACACCCTTTACTTTGCGATGACGATCATAACATTTTAATGCTCCATCTAAAATCAATTAAACAAAAAAATCATTCGTTTAATAGTTAATCTAGGGCCTGATCGCAGGATTTTTTTATTCAAACTTTTGTTTTTCAAACAATAAACTAGTGCTTTTTTGTTGAAGATCTGCGAGTAAATTTTCAGAAACCAACATTTTATTTATTTTCGAAAGGAAGGTTCAAATCAGGCACCAGCTTAACTGTGATTTTTTTTTGTTTGATTGATTTTAGATCAACTAGTAAAATGTTACGATGGTCACTGCAAAGCAAGACTTGTGGGACGGGGTCCAACAAATAAAGCGATAACTTGGTCTACAGTAAATATTTCTTTTTTAAAGTTTTGCTATATAAAGCTAAAACATAATATAATAACTCTGTGTTATTTATTTTGGAAAATAAATTAAACTAGGGTGAAAAAAAATTATTTAAAATACTAATTTTGTCACTCCGCTGACTATCCCTAACTCCGTGTATGTATCTACACCGACAAGTTGTCACCAGCGGCGGATCTAGCTTCCCTTTGGGGGAAGGGTGAAATCATGAATATACAGTATGACAAATGAAATCATGTTGTCGACGGGGAGAGAAACATCGGCCATTCTGAATTTGAAGGTCTTGGGGAGGCGATCGCAAGCGAAAGCGAGTTTCGACGGGAAGGAGATACTAACAACATTCACATTCCTTGGTAAGAGGTAGGGTCGGATCTATTTTTCTAAATTGAAAGCTCTTGGGGGGGGGGAGATGTCAATTCCTAGGTAAAACGCAAGGTCGGGTCTATTCTTTTGAATTCAGAGCTTTTAAGGGGGCAATCGCTAGCGAACACGAATTGTCGACAGAGAAAGGAGATACCAATTCCTAGATTCCTATTTTCCTGAATTCGAGGCTTTTGGGGAGGGTGGCAGTTAGCACCCCCCCTGGATCCGCCGCTGGTTCTCACTATGTAATATCAAAGATTATTATAGCTCACATTAAGCTATTGTAATCGTTGGCAGTATTCTCAAACTTCACCAACAAAAAATAAAAATCATTTTAAAAACAGGTTTTATAGTGACTGATAAAAAAGAGCACTTCACGGAGTGTGAAATGAGCACTGGTGTTTTTCCCGTTTTCAATCCGTTTCGACTTGGATCCAAGTCGAGCAGCCATCGAGGAAGCATCACTTGAAAATGCCAGCTGAGATGTTAGCGAAACGTAGTTATGATTTTTCTGCTGACGAACAGATTGAAAACCGGAAAAACATCAGTGCATATATATATATATATATATATATATATATATATATATATATATATATATATATATATATATAAATTTATTTAAATTTTTCTCCAGGTTCTTCTATTAAAATACCGTTATGCAACAAAAAGTGTTGCAAAGAAGCTCGGCGCATATACAGGGTGTTGGCTAAAAATAGAGCTTATAAGAAATACAGCCTCTTACATGAAATCGATGCTTCTTTATCTCTTGGTAAAGGGTTTTTACTGGGTAAAGGTTGGTTTAGTAAAGATATCCTCCACTCCACTTTTATGTTTCATTATGTGTTGTAAATAGATTTTTTGTCTGTTGTGGACATAACTAAACTTCGAAACATAATTAAACAAAATTATTAAGCCTTTAAGGAATTAAATATCTATATATAAAGACTACTTCCCCGAGGATTCAGTAAAGAATTTAAAAAAAATGTTTGTTAAGCAAAGTTATTTACTTGAAACTTCTTTTCCTTTTCACTCCTTCCTTATTGCATTTTTGCTTTCATGTAACATTAGGTTTATCCATTTTAAAGACTAATAGAATACGATAATATTAAATAATTTTTAAAAAAATGACTAAAAAAATTACACTAAAAACTAAAAGTTCTACACAGTTACTTATAACCAACGAACGCCTCTAAAATTTTAGAATCCGTAATGATATTAGAGAACATTAACAGCATTTTTGGAGTTACCCCAACAAAACGATTTTCCGAATATTGAAATGCCGAGCGAACTCGCTTTCCCCGTGCCGCCTGATGTGATCAGTGCTGAAGATACCAAAAGAAAAGCAAGCTTTTTATTTTCATCTTAATATGTGGACACAAAAAACTTAATGCAAACATATATTGATTAATTTTTGTATATTAACGTTTTTTTTTAAGTTTTAGGTATTGGTTCATGTCTTTGCAAAAACTATTAAAATTAACCAAGTTAACAAATTTTTAGGTTCTTCTTTAAAATTCCTGATATTGATATATGTTTTAAACATAGTCGTATTTGTTATTATTACTTTCTTATAATTTTGTTTTTTTGTTTGCTTATTGGCCATTTGGTATAAAACAAATTTTTAAAAAAGTAAATAAACCAAAATTCATTAAAAAAAAGCATTTATTTCTTAAAAAATCGAACTTTCTTTTTAGAAAATAATTCGTCATTACCCTATTATCTCAGAATTCCAACTACACCTTCATATATACACTAGGTTTTACCAAAGCTCAAATGTATTTTCCCTTTCTCAAAACATTTAAATTGAACTTACGATAAAAAATTCAATTATCTTCTTATTTCTTTAGCACTTTTACAAAGTTGGTGCAATGATAGTTGAACGGGTAATTTTAAATTAAATAATTAAAGTTGATTAGTGTTTTTTCCATGTCATTATTTATATATTATATATATTATACAGTTACATTTGGACAAAGTTAGAGTAATAAAGTGCCCTTGTTTCTTTAATTAAAAAATAAAAGCTTGTGAGCTCTAACTAATTTTAATGAATGTGAGATTATTATCACAATCTTAGTAATATTTCATAACGTTGTTGTAAACTTTAAACAGAATTTAGGTTGACAAATATTTACAATTATTGAAATCGACGAAAATGGGTCCAAAAAATAAAGCGTAGTTTATTTTACATATTGCATCAAAAAATATTAAATACATTTAAGAATTACAGTAGGAAAAACAAATCCACATAAAAACACTGCCTTTTAATATGGGTGTAACATATTTGGATATAAACCTTGTATTAATTGAGCCCGTTTCATTCTATCAGAATTAAAAATCTTGCAATCCATTTAATCCCTTTTACTCGTCTACTGTCCAGTTTAGCTTTTGCTTTTTAACCGACTTCTAAATGAAGAAGGTTTTCAATTAGTCGGCTATGTATTTTATTTATGTATATACACTAATTACTCCGGAACACCGGCACCGATTTGAATGAATTTTTTTACGTTATATTTAGAAAGTTACTGCGGTGGTGCCATGTTAATTGGTGCAGTAAAATCCAACATCACGCTGACAATATGGCGGCCAAAAAAATTAATTTTGTCCGATTTTCTCCAAAATTGATATGAGGAAATTTTCGGGATGGTACCCATCAAATCTTAAATTATTTTTAAAAAATTCAGTATAACGGATCCAATATGGCGGACAAAAAAAAAAATCAGTTTTTTCCGATTTTCTCCAAAATTGTTATGGGAAAGTTTTCGGGGTTTCATATAATAAATCTGAAATTATTTTTAAAAATTTCATATTTTGGAGATTCAATATGGCGGCCAAAAAAATAAATTTTGTCCAATTTTTTCCAATAATGATATGGGTAAGTTTTTGGGATCGCAAATTACGAATTTAAAAAATTAAATATAGGGAATCCAAGATGGCGAATTAAAGATTTAACATCTCCCGATATTGTCTAAAATCAGTATTGGGAGATTTTTGTTAGTATTAATTACGAATTTAAAATATATTTTGAAAAAATAAATCTGCCGGATTAAAAAATTTACATCTTTCGATTTTCTCCGATACTGATATAGAGGGTTCTTAAGGGTGTAAATTATGAATTTAAAATAATTTTTTCAGGATTCAATATGACGAATCCATATAGTGGACTAAAAATTTTACATTTTGCAATTTTGTTCAAAGGTAGGAATGGATCGTTTTTGAGGATGAAAATAGCGAATATAAAATTATTTTCAGAAAATCTAATATATCAGATCCAATGTGACGGTCTTGAAGTTTTAAATTTCCAGATTACATCGAAAAATGGTACTAGGGAGCTTTGAAGGGTTTAGATTTAGATTAAATTACGACGTTAAATTTTTTTTTAATTCAATATGGTGGGTTGAAAATTTTACCTTATTCGCATTTTTTCAGATTTGGTATTAAGGGGTTTTCGGGGTCGTATATTACAAATATGAAGTTAATTTTTTATAAGTATTAGGTTGAAAAAATACAATATGAGGGACTGAAAATTTTACATTTTCCGATTTTGTTTAAAATTGATACTGCGGGATTCTTGGGACTTAGACAAACTTAATATGCAGTATAAAATATATCGGGCTAAGAAATTTACGTCTCAAGTTCGGTAAATATCTATATTTTAAGGTTTTGGGGCCTATAAAACCAACCTAAAATTAATTTGAAATTTAAGATAGTGGATTTACTATGACAGATTAAATATTTATTTGACACAATTTCACTGGTATTTGTAGAACTCTAAGAATCAAAGAATTTTTGGTGGTTTATTTTAAGATGATTTATAACTTTGGATATGGGTATTTTTTTGGCATCTTGAAGTCGTTACTAGGCACACTAACCTCGATTAGTATTTAGTTCAAATAATTTGTGGATATCATAATGAATTCAAAACTAGAAATCGAAAAATAAAATTTTTATAAAAAAAATTGCACCGACTTCTAAAAGTGTGCTTAAAACTGAAAAATAACTAAACATTTTTATATGAAATGGAAATTTTTGAAATAAATAAATAGCTACTAATATATACAAAGTTTGGCGCCGACTTCAAAAATTTCAATTTCATATAAAAATTTGATTGTTGGAAATAGTGACTGTCGCCAATTACAGCAAAAATGTTCATGTTAATAATGGATCCCAACTCTGTTGTTATAACAGCGTCACTCGTGAAGGAATAATACCAGTTCGACACCATTTTTATATTAGTAGGTTGTATCTTGCTAGTTGTGTACGATTCAAACGGATTTATAGTATTTTGACTGACTCATTTATTTGTATTTTGTTTGTTTGATTTAGTACAATGAGCTGCATAAAATATATACTTGAGTTTTGCCAAAAGAAGAGCAAATAGATTTTCGAAGTTCGGTCCTGTCGATTGTCAACTGAACATTTTGTAGTTTGCATGTCCAAAAGTACAAGAGTATATTTGCATTTTAATGTCGTAGGTTTGCCATTTTTTAATTAAATTTTGCATGATTATTGCATATCTATCTAGAAATATCATGCTTTAAGTATATTATATTTTGAACTCTATTTATAAAAATAATTAAAACGACATTCAAACTAGTGGAAATTTCGTTGGCTTTCATTTCACACGTGAAGAAATAAGAAACTAAAAATTTTATTATTAGTCACTAGATTCCCGTACATTACTCAAAAAATAATGAATTAAATTTTTTTACTAAATATCAACTAATTTTATTCCTGCTCTGTAATTTATGTAAAAATAGAACAACTTCAATTACTTCTAAATCATGGTAGGCGAACAAAAGTGCAGTAATGATCATTTGTGGCATGAACGCTACACATCACAATCATTATAAATTATACAAAACGTATGTAAAATTATATTTATTATCATAGGTTCATATAAACTTATATTGTCTAGCTAAGTGTAGGTGTAGGAGTTTAAAACATAGCGAATCCTACGTATTGTTGACGACAATTTATATACCGAAGATGCTGGTTATTATCTTTTTTTTTTAATTATGTGTAACTCCGTATGTTTACTTCAACTTTTTACCGCTAGCTTCTGATCATGTGGCATTAAAAATTCGCTTAAACTAACTGAAACAAATCCACTGAGCCTTACTATATTTATAGATAAATTTTTTAATTTTCAAGTTGGCTTAACATCCTAAGAACCTTCTAACAGATCTGACATAAGTTATCTTTAAGGTAGATTTACACGTTTCAAGGAAAGCCTAAAATATTTAAGAGTTAATTTAACAAATCTGCTTCTGGTTTATAACCGAAAATTTAGTATGAAAAATCTAGAATTTTAAAAAAGGTAATTTAGTTTTTTGTTTGGCAAATGTAAAAATGTAGCTGTCAACTTATGAAAGAGGTCATATGTAAAAATAAATATAAATAGAAAACTCGTTAAATTATGACAAACCATAGCGTGAGGGATAAAACGTCTCTAATGAGATTTAGTTGTCTGACAGAAATACTCAGATTACGACTACACACTTTTAAAAACAATTTCACGACTCTTTCAGAAGGAAAGTAATTTTAAAATTTTTTTAATATTATTAAAATAGATTGACATAAAATATTTTTGTAATGGCTTGAGAACAAAGTTTTAAACCAGATTTTGCCCACCTTCAGGTATTTGTTAGAAATAAAAAAAGGTATAGTTTGGTCCTATTTTTTTAGCCCACTTCGAAAGAAGAGCTTGTCAATTCTACTCGTATATATATATATATATATATATATATATATATATATATATATATATATATATATATATATATATATATATATAATCACGGGTGTGATGTGTCTACGAGCGAACTGCCGTCTGCGACTCGGGTGCTGTCGGTCCCGTATGTACGTCGGACGCGTTCGTTTTCCGAATGTGTCTTGCCAATCAGGTTAGTTCAGGTTAGTGTCTTGCCAATCAGGTTGCGAGACCTGCTGCGCGTCATCGGTCCTGTTATTAGTTTTTGGTGTTGCTTTGCCGAGTTGTAATCTGTTTCCCAGTGCTGTAGCCAATATTTGGGGATGCGTTGCCGAGTTGTAATCTGTTTCGTTACTAAGTGGTACTGGTTGATGTTTTGTAAGCAGATTTTTCCAAGTATTAGGCACTCGCTGGCTATCATCTCTACTATTTAAATTGTTGGGCCTCTTTGCAATTTCGATGGCTTCCCTTATAACTCTTGTGGATAGGTTTTCACATCTCGACAGCATTTTTGTTCCTGAGAAATTTATCTTTTGTCCTGGGTTTAACCCGTGTTGGGCCAATGCAGAAGTTGTTTTTTGCTTGACAGCGATTATACGTTCGTCTCTTGTGGCGCTTATTTTACGGTTGGTTTGGCCTACGTAAGATTAGCTGCATTCTCTGCATAGAATTTCGTATACTCCCTGGTTTTCTAGAGGGATTTTTTTTTAGGTGTTGGTAAGAGATCTTTTACTTTACGGTCTGTGGTGAAAATGGTTTCAATGTCGTATCTCCCGAGAATTTTTGCGATTTTGTCTGTGGTGCCTCTGACATAAGGAACAAACCTTTGGAGCTATCCTCTTGGTTTTCGCGATTTTTCGGGGCCAAGCGTTTGTTTTTAGAGCCTTGTCTATATGTTTTTTTTGATAACCGTTTTTTGTCAGGGCGTCTTTCAGTGTGTTCAAAGATGAACATATTTTAATGTTTATCTATAAATTTTGATAAGAATAATATTTTGACTCGGTTTTAGCACCTATTCGCAAGAGTCTCCTGTCAGAATATATTTACGGTAGGTTTATTGCAAGAATGGTAAAAACTGAAGAACAGAAAAAAAATTGTTGATATGAGGGCGAAATTTATCAAGTTACTGTATCTTTGAGGTATTGTATTTTCCATCTTATCTTACTAAAATTTCTTCTCCGTTTTCACCCCGTTTTAAACATCAGGTATTTGTGAAATATTTTTTTAAACCTATCCGTTAGGATGACCAATTGAACTAACAAATGAAATTACTTATTAAAAAATAAATACACTGGCTTCAAAATACTGCATTAAAAGTAAAAAATAAAAGATAAATTAACATTTATAGCATATAGCAATAGAATTAATAATTCTAGATTTACTTAACGCTTTTCAAATTTATACGAAAACTCTGGTAACTAAAACAAATCAAAGCCTATATTATCAATATACTTAATAGTGATATGAAAAAAGTATTCCACCCAGGAATTGTTTGAAAATACCACCTACATATTCTGCAAAGACAAGGGTCTGAACCAACAGATCAATGTTGATGCAGAGACTAATATGTGCTGAGGTTAACAGTGTTATTGTAAAAGCACTATCAAGAAGGGACTGTCCACAGAGAGGAGGTTTATATACACAGGCCTGTACCGACGATCAGGTAATTTTGTGCCCCGGTCGCGATATCTGGAATCAGGAGGGACGAATGATGCGGACCCTCGGGATAACGGAGCGATAGTACCTCGATGAAGAGCTCGAAATAAACCCGGAGAAAAACGGGGAAACTCCCCACTATTACATTGATGGAAAGGATCTTTCAATAGAAGGAATCAATTAAATTCCTGGGAGGCTTGAACCAAGAAGACCATATGTGCTTTGTGGGCTTGTAAACGAGCATTTGGGTGCACATGGGGGCTAACATCGAGACTGTTATTTTGGATGTATACTATGGTAATCCTGGACCTACCTCCACTTCACTTATGAATAAAAAACGAGACCCTGAAGGCTACATACCATCTAAATTGTCTAGGGCATCTCGGAATGCCCATCACTCCCAATACAAACAGACTACATGACGCCTCTCTTGAAACTCAATCACTCTCTTAAGATACTTTTTGCATTATGTTCAGGAAGTTACTTTGGTGGTTCCAAATTATTTTGACCGAAATTGGTTATGTAAAATCCAAGATGGCGTTTATGATATGGCAGGCAAAAAAATTAATTTTGTCCGAGTTTCTCCAAAACTAGTATGGGGAAGTTTTCGGAGTCATTCATAACAAATCTAAAATTACTGTTGAAAAAATCAATATGGCTTATCAAATATTGGGGACTAAAAAGTTTACACCCCTCGATTTTGTCAAAAATATCTATAGAGGGTTTTAAAGGTGTAAATAGCGAATTTGAAATTATTTTTAAAAAATTCACTATGACGGATTCAATGTGGCAAACTAAAAATTTAACATCTCTCGATTTTGTCCAAAATTGGTATAGGGGAGTTTTTGAGGGTTTAATTACGAATCTAAAATTATTTTTAAAAAATTCAGAATTTATCTCCATTTTGTTCAAAATTGATACCGAAAGGTTCCTGAAAGTGTAAATAACGAATTCAAAATTTGTCTTAAAAAAATTTAATATGACAGATGCAATATGGTGATCTAAAAATTTTATATTTTCGAATTATTTCTAAAATTGGTACCAGGGGTTTTCGAGGGTGTAGATTAAGATTTAATTAAGAGTATAAAATTAATTTTTTTGAAATTCAATATGGCGTATTCAATATGGCTGAAAATTTTACGTTATTCACATTTTTTTAAAATTGTTATTAGGTGGTTTCGGAATCATAGATTACTAGTCTGAAGTTCATTTTTTACAATTTCATATAACAGATAAAACAAGGGGGACTATAAATTTTACATTTTTGCGATTTGGAGGTTCTTAGGTTTTATATTATGGATCTGAAATGAATTCCTTCAAAGTCTATATGCAAGATAAAATATGTCGGACTAAAAAATTTACATGTTTCAAGTTCATTTAATATCAGGGTCAGTCATTAACCGACTTCTAAGAAAGCAATGAAAAGCGAAAAATAACAATATAAATTTTTATATGAAAGCGAAATTCTTAAAGTCGGCGCTCAATTATTACTAGATAAAACAAATAACTAATAACACGGGTATATACAAGCCACGGTAAGAAAGTCATTACAAACACAAAGCATTGCTCATTTTATCAAGTACTAGTTTGGCACCAACTTCAAAAGTTTTAATTTCATATAAAAATTTTCGCTTTTTGGCGCTTGTTTAGAAGTCGATTCAATTTTTATATAAAAATTTTATGTTATAATATTGCTATGCACCCATATTGCCTATTGTCTTATACTAATTTAAATTTAAATGTTGAATATTGGAAACTTAACTAATTAAACGCGTTTATGGTGAGAAAACATAATCTCTTTGTTACCTTTTTTGGAACTTCTGAAAAGATAAAATCTTGAAACTGGAGTTAGAAAATGAAATAATGTTTAAAGATGATGGAGATTTTATCAATATAATTAATTTCCTTTTTCCGAGAAGATTTTGCCAATCAATTTCGAACGTTGAAATACTTCTTTGGTGCGACGCTTCTACTTGAAAAGGCAGTCTTTTTGAGAATTTTAGATCTATGGGTGGGGATTTTAAACTATTACAGTGCAATATCGGGAAAACCGTTTTATATATTTTAATAAAATACTAGTAAAGTGGTAAGGCGACAGGGAAAACAGATTTTAACGTATTGTTTACATTTACCCCCTATCAACATATTAAATGGCGCTAGGAACTGTAAAATATCAAATAGAAAAGCATTTTAATTATTTAAATTTTGATTTTTTATCAAAAATTATTTCTGTATTCCGAAAATTTTTGCATGGACTGTAATTAAAAAAAAAATTAGGAAAAAATAAACGAATTTAGCATTACATGCCTTAAATTTAAATAACTGGTATGTCGGTTTGTCAAAACCATGGAACAATGGTATTAATCTTTGGAGAATTAAGAAGGAATTACGGCGAAGACATACAGGTCCTTCAAGGTCTCCCTATTTTGTCTTCTTAGATTTTTTTTGGGGAATTTATAAAAAATTAAATTACTGCTATAGCACCAACCACAACAAAAATATGAAATACCAGATTCAGCAGGCATATACATTAGTAATCGCCAAATTGTTAAACTGCCTACGAAACTCTTTTCAAAAAATAATGTAAAAATGTTGAGAAATAAATGAAGGTCATTATCAATACATTTTAAAGCACGATAGTCGATAAATTTGCGATACATAGTACAACGTTTTCTTATCTATTTTTATACTCCAGGATTAATTTAATTATTAAACACTAAAGATTGCAGTTATGTGCATACAGTCAAAAATTTTATAAAAAAAATTGAACCAACTTCTAAAAGTGAAAATAACTATACATTTTTATATGAAATTAAAATTTTTGAAGTTGGCGCCAAACTAATGCCTGACAAAATGTGATTCGCATAAACAGATTAAAAATACTTTATTTTTAATTGCTTTCTTACCATAAGTTGTATATATTAACTAACTGGTTATTTCATTTAGAATAATTTGGCGCCGATTTCAAAAATTTGAATTTCATATTTTTCACTTTTAGCCCATTTTTAGAAATCGGTTCAATTTTTTTATAAAAATTTTATTTTTCGATTTTTAGTTTTGAATTCGTTATGAAATCCATGAATTATTTGAACTAAGTACTAATCGAGATTGGTGTACCTGGCAATGCCTCCAAGGTGGCAAAAAAGTATCCATTTTAGCCAAAGCTGTAAATCACGCTCAAATGAACCACTGAAAATTCTTTGATTCTTAGAGTTCTTTAAATACCGGTGAAATTGTATCAAACAAATATTTAGTCTGTCATCCCCTATCTTAACTTTCAAATTAATTTTAAATTAATAATAGAGGTCTCAAAACCTTTCAATATCGATATTTAAATAACTTGATTCGTAAATTTCTTAGCCTGATATATTTTATGTTGCATATTGAGTTTGTATACACCACAAGAACCCCGCAATATCATTTTTAGACAAAATCGGAAAATGTAAAATTTTCGGTTCCTCATATTGTATCTCATCAACCTAATAGATATAAAAAATTAACTTCATATTTGTAATACACGATACCGAAAACCCCTTAATACCAAATCAGAAAAAATGTGAATAAGGTAAAATTTTCAACCCATCACATTGGATCCACCATATTGAATTTCAAAAAATAATTTTAATGTCTTAATCTAAGCTAAATATAAACACTTCAAACCCCCCTAACACCAATTTTGGTTGAAATCCGGAAATTTAAAATTTCAAGACCGTCATATTTCATCTGACGTATTAGATTTTCTTAAAATATTCGCTAATTACATCCTCAAAAACGATTCATTCCCACCTATGAACAAAATCGAAAACTATAAAGTATGATATTGAATCCTTAAAAAATACTTTTAAATTCATGATTTACAACCTCAATAACCCCCTATATGAGTTTTGGAGAAAATCGGAAAATGTAAAATTTTTAGGACGCGATATTGAATCCGCCATATATATATATATATATATATATATATATATATATATATATATATATATATATATATATATATATATATATATATATTTTAATAATTTCAAATTCGTAATGTACTATCTCAAAAACTCCCCCATATCAATTTTAAAAAAAAATCAGACAAAATTAATTTTTTATCCGCCATATTGAATTTTTTTTTTAAATAATTTCAGATTCGTTATGTGCAACACCGAAAACTCTCCCATACCAATTTTGGAGAAAATCGAACAAAACTGATTTTTTTCGTCCGTCATATTGGATCCGCCATATTCAGATTCGTTGTCTACGACTCCAAAAATTCCCTCATGCCAATTTTGGAAAAAATCCGACAAAATTAATTTTTTTAAGCCGCCATATTGTCAGCGCCATCTTGGATTTTACTGCACTAATTTCGTCAAAAAAAAAATATGGCACCACCGCAGCAACTTCCTGAACATAACGTAAAAAATTTTATTCAAATCGGTGCCGCCGTTCTGGAGTAATCGATGTACGTACATAAAAAAAATACATATTCGACGAATTAAGAACCTCCTTCTTTTAGAAGTCGGTAAAAAACAATTTAACTTTTTCCGTGAAATTGAAAAAAAAATTCAGTTTCCATTTTTTGTTAACCATTTCCGGTCAGACCCTGTAAATTATTTATCTTTTATATACGCCATTATTTTGTCTGTCAATATAAAATCCGCTGCCAATTTTATTGCTTTATTGGAGCCAAATTATGCCTGTGTTTACATAATTTAAAATAACTTTTAGAACTATAATTCTAACAATTAGATAATCATTTAAAAATGCGTTAAATATTTATAGTATACGAGAATGATATGACAAACATTATCGGAGAACCATTAACGTAACGTAGTAACTATAATGAAAAAAATATATTTAAATTTCTAAATTTATATTTGTTTTGGTGAATTTGCACAATAGATAAACACGGAGAGAACAGAAGAAAAAATAATCACAGTATTCCAAAAAATTTCGATAAAATAAGCCAAGTGCAAACAACAAGTTTTTCAGTCACTGGATCCTGTTGGTGATCTTTAGTTTTAGTATTCTTTGGATTTACCTTGAGCACTGGAAAGTATAAAACACGTCTGTAAACTTAAATCCTGATAAAAACATTAATGGGAGAAAGAAACCACATTCTCTGCTATTTCAGCTTACTTCGATGATAACAGAATTTATATCCAAATAGTTACCAGGTTCTGTAACAAAAGAAAAAAGTATCTTTTATTTTTGGGCAATCTGAAATACTAAGATTCATCGGGAGATATTAATCATAATTTAGTCTTAACAAATATAAATGTAAAATATCTCTCTGGTATTGAAAGGTTCACTTCGCAAGTTTGTATATCTGTCATTAAAAACTGAAAACTTTAGAAACGAAAATCTCACCAGATTGCAGATCTTTTTTTATTTATATTCATATTTTCTATCTGGATTAATAGATCTTGATGAATTTAACCACAAGAAATCTGTAAAGTTTAGAAATAATTTTTAAAACAGATCTGGCTGCGATATCTTATGTTTAAACAGCAATATATTATACTAGTGGCAGTGCTAATTACCGATAATATCTACACATAATCGGCATCTTTATGAAGAACCAACGTGTAGCCTATATGACAAAGAGAACGAAGCAGCCTCACACACCATCTTTAAATATAAAGCTCTGTCCTGCTGGAGATACCTTCATCGGTCTATCCTGAAGATTTATATCCAGAGGACAAACTAGTGAGGTGATTAATTGATTGGTTGATTGAATTAGCAGGAATAGGTTTAGAGGCCCTTACACTGCGACTTAGTGATTTATTTTGTTTCCTGTTATATATGTTCTATGTTGACTTAACCAGGTTTAGCAGCCTGTTCACTAAGTTATCCTCAGGGTATAAGCCTCAGAATTGATAGTTACTTGAAAGGATCTCCAGTAGGTTAGAGCTTCACATTTGAAAATTATATATGAAGCTAATTTGTCCTCTTTGTCATATAGTTCACATGTTGGTTCTTCATTATTGATGCCCATTGCGTATAGATGTTTCCTTTAGCGAATAGTAACCTTACTCACACCAAATACTGCTTTCGATCCAATAAAGATGGTAGTAGATCCTTGTGTTGCAAGAAGGTCTCTTTTTCGTTGCCTAAAAAGCCCTTATGTCCTAATACCCATGAAAGAGTAACTTTGTGTGAACAACAGGATTTTTAAGACAGTCCCAGACCAGTTTTAATGTTATTTGATGACATCCAAATGCTTCCAGCGCTTCCTTACTGTCAAAGAAAATAAGAACGGTACTGTCCCTATAACCTTTTTTTGATTCTCTCGAAGACAGGTATCAATTGCATACATTTCTGTCTGGAATACCTTGATGTACCTCACTTAAGACCAGGTGTGTCTCCGTGTATTTCGGCTCCTATATCATGTTCAGATTTAGTGATCGATCAGTTCCTGCCTTCTAGTAAACCTGAATCGTGTATAACCTGTCAAAGTTATAAATTCTTGGCATGTTGTCTCTGCTCATCTCCAGTAATGAGTTCGTTCCCATGTTTTTGATACAAGTGCGTCCCAGGGCAGGTCCTGTCCACTAAATCTTGTATTATTCCAAATTATATGTCCCCTCAATCTTATCTATTATATCATGGGAGGGGGAGAATAGATTTAGTAGGGATTCCATGGCTTCTGTCGGGGTGTTTTTCATGGCTCCCGTGATACCCGGGCAGGCCATTCTCTGAAGTTTAAAGAGATCCAGAATGGCTCGTCTCCGAATGGTTTTTCTCCATCATATAAACGAGGCATATGTTATCACAGATCTTACCACTGCAGTGTACAACCAGTGTACAATGTGTGGTATTAATCTTCATGTTACCTTTAGTAACAACTGTGTGCAGGTATAAGTTCCAAACTCATCTGTAGTTCTATGTTAGAGTTGATAAATTTATTTCATTAAGCTTCCTCCTTTTAGGGTATAAGTATGATTTTTCCAAGATTTACCCTAAGATGCTCCTTAGGGCACCACTCCTCCACTATTAGTAAACAAGCTCCCAAATCTGAAATCAAATCGACTAAATAATTCAATCAATCAAATAATTCCAGTTAGTGAGTGTTAAAATAAACTATTCCTGTGTTGCTCCAACTCATAGAAATAAAAGCATGAATTTTTAAAAAGTTATGCGGTGGTGGAGGTGAAAGAGTGTTTGAAATAGTTTGTATACACACGGCATGGGTTTGGACGTTTCTTGCCAAAACTTAGCTGTCACTCTACCATGTGCCTAGATCTATAAAAAGCATGAATGTATACGGTTTTAATTATGTAACATTCGAACGTAAGGCCTCCTATTGTTCTTAAATAATAAAGATAAAACGAAAAAAAAACAAACACATCGTTTTAATTTACTTTTCTGTCAAATAGATGCTTATTGACGAACGACGCCTCGTCCAATATGAAATTGAACGTAACAGACTGACTAATCGGTAAAATTATACGAGGAACATTTATTTGGAATTAATATTGATAAAAATAGATCAGATCTGTTAAAATTTCGGTTTATTTAGGAATGACCTATCTGCAGGCACAGCTGTTATCATATTAAGAAGATTAAATGAGAATCAAAACCATACCTGCTGTTAGGTATCCGTAGCTGTTGTTGAATTATTTAATTTTTTGTAATTTTATTGCACTTTCGTCTTAGGTCTAATTGAAAGATGGACTTTCTATCGGAAAGTTTACAGAAACAACAGTGACTCAACTTTAAAAAATTTTATATCTTATAAAATAAACGTTAATTCTCACAATTTCATTGAAATTTTTTCAGATTTGTAAGAGTAGATGGGGTAGAATTTTGTAACTAATTTCGAAAAATTTTACATCGAAGTAAAAAATTATATGTGCATTTACATTTCTAAAAACTTATCCCACTCGATTGAGTAACAAAAAAAAATAAACTCTTACTTTTCACATATGGGGAAGTACCTGATATTTTTTTTCTAACTTTACCTCACACTCTCTTCTGGATTAACTAAATGCATGTACTTGCAAATGTACGGAACGACGGATGTGATGAAATTATAAGAGTTCGTAGATGGCTATTGAGTCAAGTTCTATGACTACTTGGCCATAAAAAGTAGTGAGATTTCATTCGGCGGTAAATCATTCAAATGCCTGCCTCAGTATGATCATTCCAGCTCAGTCGTAAGTCGAGAATTACTCCTAGGTATTTAGCTGTCCCCTTGAATTGAAGAGTCCTTCCCACCAATGTAATTGTGGGAAGGCTCTCCATTTTCCACTTTTTTGTAAAGAGTACCACATCGGCCTTGTCCGAGTTTATTCCGAGCTCTTTCCTGTGGCACCATCGTTCCGTGATCCAGAGGGCTCGCATCATTGGCCCCTCCCGGATATCGCAACCAGGACACAAAGTGACCAGGTTATCGTCATAAGCCTGTGTATACAAAAGGTGTCATTCAGTTCACTCAGCAGGCTGTCTACTACAAGGCTCCACAGTAAAAGCGATAGCACTCCTCCCTGTGGACAGCCCCTACTTGACAGTGCTTTAACAAAATTGACCCTATAACTAACAAATGGAGATAAAATTACCCACAGGTTGCTTCTATGTGACTGATCAAATATCAAAAGCAAAAGAAACCATAACACTTACAGAATTCCTTCAAAACGATTATAACGCTCTCTACGTGTGACAATCAAAAATAGTTTCTTGCCGACACAAATGTTTATGACTTAATATAACTATTAAGTGTGACGTTCTTGCTCTGCGCAACTGCCAAGTTATATTATTGGTGATGTAAAGACTTACAGTCATTTTTAAATAAAGGTCTTAGATAAGAAGTTGATACTTTATAACAATTAGAAATAAGACCTAATCGAAAAGTCGTAAAAGGAAACAAAAATAAAGACAATGCAAGTAGGACAACCAGATTTTAGTCAAAGGTACTCTAGATTGGAGTCCACATGTATTCTAAAAATTAATAGGTATGTTTTTGTAGAGATTATATTCTTTTACCGATATATTATCGCGAAAAAACGCGTGGAAAGTTGCAAAGCATCATACACAATTATAAATGACTTTATGACAGGGAAAATAGGATCATTTTGTAGGAAAGACACATTAAAATATGATTCGTCTCACAGAGCATTTTTTGAAATCGCTATTTACCGTATATGATAAATGCGACGAGCCTAAAGCCATTTGACAGGCAACAGTAATTATATATAACTTAACCAGCGGTTAAATTTAGAATAAAGTTAACCACTAGACAATAGGTAAAATCTAAGAAGCTAAATATTAACATATCAAAATTTAAACATGATATGTTCTAGACTTATGTTCAATACAGCCCTCGTATCTGCCACTTGAAGCCAAGATCAAGATCTAAATCGGTAACACCGATGTCGTCGCTTCAAACGGATAGAGTCGCCGTGTTTTTCGAAACAGGCGTCCCGACGCAAATCTGGCGTCTTAATATTTTTTACTGTCAGTTTTTCTAATACCCGATCGCGCGTCGCGGGTATATTTGACTTTTTACTGAGTTTCCGGTAGACGGAGCACCGGAAATTTAAAAAATGACGAATGAGTGATTTAGGTGCGGATTTTTGAGTGGAAATAAGGAAAATGAAGGCACCTACACCTAAATTTAAAGCTACTGCCAAAACATGTAGTAGGTTTTAAGATATTTGGGTTAATATTACATTTTTTGCTGTTGTTTTACTCACAGTCAAAGCTAATTTATATGCAGCATTTGCCTAAATCGAGAAGATTGCGGACAAAATTGGGGTTAAAGACAAGGAAATGCTCATGCTATTGATATTAACATATTTTAAAAAAGTCTCACTTTAAGTTAAAGACAAAACTTATTATTATTGTTAACACATTCATTAAAGAGTTATAATATAAAAAATTCACGAAATTTAAAAATTTCTGTAAACATTGTTCTATACATATATATATATATATATATATATATATATATATATATATATATATATATATATATATATATATATATATATATTTGTATTTGTATTTCCTTTCACCTACAAAAGGCAGGTGCTCTTTTTTTTGCTACCCCGCAGTAAAAATTTTACCGTAAAAATGCTTCAACGCTTTTTCTTCTTCTTAAATTAACTAAAGCTTTATATTTATATTAAAAATTTATAAAGTTTTCAGTATATTGAAAACACAGGATATCTTATTTATTATTTAAATACTTAAGAAATGATACTATTTCCTGTAAATCTATATTTAGCGGTATCGATTTGTCTGAGAGCCACGAATAAGTCGATAAATCAATTTTATTGTTAGTCAAAATCTTGAAATAGACCAGTCACAATCTAACAAAACTTTCGGGATTTATAATGCGTATCAAGACTCGGACTGTGATCATATAATGTCAAATTTTCAACTTTATATGTCAAATTCACCCAGATTTATCTTGCTCCTATCGTTATTAGATTTATGCCTCTTAAGAAGGTAATTTAGCATACAAATTAAACTGTTAATTTATAAACAAATCATGTGTTATAGAAGATAACTAGAAAATAAGTTATATTGTATTAAATTATCGTATAAGATCCAAATTTAAACAACTCTCACTTAAGGTTCTAGAAGAAATTCTGAATTTACAATTAACTAAAAATACAACAGTTTCGAATGCTTTTTAGGAAATAGATAATTGATCCTAATACTTCTTAATATTTTTAATAATTTATAAATACGCATATTTTTGGATTTTTTAGAAAACTAAAAATGATGTTACTATATTGTCTTCCAGAAAATATGTATCGACAAGTACGTATATGTTTACTTCTTACTATCGAGGACTGTTTAAAAATACCGTTTTCAACTTCAAAAAAATAGCAAATGGTAAATCAAAATCGTAGACCCAACAACCTCTATATTTCTGCCACTGTATATTATATAAATGAACTTTTTTCTTACTTTTATAGATATTGTAAGCTGGTTAAGTAATGACACCTATTTAATGACACACTGTATTTAAAAAATAACTTATGACACAGGCAGCATTAGCTTTGAATCATTCTCGGACCGGATGCTATAAAATCATAAACGATCTAAAATTATTTCAAACTTTTCGGAGTTTCAAGGATGTAAACGATAGATTTAATGAATCAGTTTTTTGTATAATTTTCAAATTGTTTTCTTTTGGATAGAAGTGTGAGGATAGGTTAACTTTTAATTGAAAAATATGGCTGATAGCTTGCCACAATTCAAATTGTTATCTATATAAATTCTGAAAAAAATTACATGGTGAAATTTTAACTGGTACCAATAAATTAATGGATTAAATAAACCGGGAAAGTACGTGTCGGTTATTCAGTCTCCGACATAGTTGTTTATCATTTTCTTTTTTATTTTATCCAAAATACTAATTTACATATGATTTCGTTCATTATTTATTTTAACAGAATGCATATTAAAATATATAAAATTAAATTTTAAACAATCTTTTTATAAAAGTATTTAGTAAATGCTATTAGGGCGATTTTTTAACGATTTTTTAAATACCCCTTTAAAAAATTACAGGATGTCCCTTCACGAATGCAGCGAATAAATAAAAATCCCCATTTTTTTTGCAATTTCTTTTCATGTGTTTTTGGGTCATCTGAAAATACCCTGAAATACGAACAAATAGACTGGATGAAATAGTTTTAAAAATCTCTTAATTTTTTTAAATTAAAATAATACAGTTAATGTTTATAGAATTAAAAACAATTTTTTATAATGAAAAATAAAATTGGAAAAATTATTTTCATGAAATTAAAGGTTACAAATTATTATTTAGGTATCTTATATAACAAAATAAACATTGATGTAAAAATCATAACAAATTTTCTTAACACCCGTTGACACAATATTATTTGGAAGCAATCTTGAGCAAGAGTTTTGAAAAATCTTTGAAATAAAAAATAACGTGAAGAATAACATTACTTTTACTAATTTTAGTATTTTTAGTGATCACAAAATAATTGCTATTGTTACATTGTTTTATCTAATTCTGAAATATTTTAGGTTTTGTACCTATTGGGAATCCTTATAATTTCATCCAGTCCGTCCATTTACCCACCCCTCTGTATGTCATGACGTAACTTCATCATTTTTTATCTTATCGAATACGGTATCGTTCAATGACCTTTTATCGATGGACCCTAAATGAATAGAATTCTATTTCAAGCCAACAAGTTTGTGGGCGAGGAAGATGTAGGGGTAGGAGTTCACAGTATTTTGTCATTCACTGAATAATTTTCCATCATTTACCTAACATACCTAAATTACAAATAACAGTGTTTACCTGTGAACAAATGAGATCTAAATATAAATAGACAAATCAAAAGGTTTCATTTACTATTGACATACGATAGTTGTAAAATTCTAGTGGGAACTTTTTGCGATATTCCTGAACTTATTGAAAATGTTAAAATCTTTTGAGTTGAAGAATCGAACAATATTAACAATACTCTTCTTATACTATTTCTATAAATCTATAGTATAACTAAACAATACATTTAAAGAAAAAAAATTGCCTTAAATTGATAGGTTTTACCTGTGAAACTGAATTTGGGAACATGGATTGAACTGTAATGCATTGTTGTCGGTTCTCAAAATGTAAACAAACTTTATCTATCGAGAAAATGTCAATGGTATCATTAAATACATTTTAGAAAATTCCATTAAATGTGTCATATAATATATTTTTTTCTATCATCTCATTCAAAAATATTAATCTTCAGATTTCCTTTAATTTCAATGTATTCAATAATTTAAAATATAACTGAAAAAATTCAACATAATAGCATTTACAAGGATAGAATGGAAATTTTTCGACCTAAAGTATGAGATGGCTGTTTTGTGGTGTTGTTTTTACTCTGTGATTTTAAAAAGTTTTCGAGTTGTGTTGATTTCCAAATACGGAAAAACCGAAGGGCAAGACTTTTTAATATATATTTTATTAAAGTTTTATCCCCTACAAGAAATAAGGCTGAGTTACTAAATTCTGCATGAAGGAAATCTGCTCTTTCATTTAGAACTATAAAAGTAACCGAAGAAATAACCCAAACAATTCACCAAAGCAATACGAATGATCGCCGATTGAAACTGGTGAAAGTGGCTGAGATATCGAAAGAAAAGGGTATCATATTCTAACTGATATCTTGGGGTGAGAAAATCGTCAACAAGATTGATGCCGCGTCTGCTGAATCTGGACCAAAAACTGCAAAGCATGATCGAAAGAGTGCTTGACTGACTAAATCAATAGACTTTTTGCAGCGGCGACGGTTTGTTACTGTGGACTAGTCATGGATCCATCACTACCCCAGAGCACAAACAGCAATCAACCCAGTAGACAGACAAAGAGGAATAAACTGCCGGAATAGTGTTTTTAGAATGCTTACGGAAACTTGATGTTATATGTTGATACTGTGGCAAAAAAAAGACCAGATCTGGTGAAGAAAGAAGTCCTCTTTAACCAAAAAAATATTCCTACCCCATTGCTGTTATGGTGATTGCCAAAATTCATGAAGTAAGATTTGAAGTCCTACCCAAGTTGGCCTCTTTGAACTTCCATTTTCAAAACGTCAGCAAATTCCTTGCTAGGAAAATTCCGAACACATGTTTTTTAGACTTGCACTTACCAACACTTTTAAACCTCAGGCGTAAGGATATATCATTAAAAGATTATGTAAGAAAATAAGTAATTTCGTGTCTTAAATTGATATCTTCAACAAAAACATCAATTTAAGATGTAAAAAAATTGTGTAAAATTTAATATCCGAAATTTCGATTTGTTTTCAAAATAATAATAACAAATTCTTGTGAATTAATATTTGGGATAAAATAATAAGATTTGAAAAATAAAAAAGAAAAGACAACCACTATGAAACCCTAATGTTATGCATATCTAACACAAATTTGGCTTTTTTTTTGTTTAGGATGTTTTTCAGAAAATCGATAAATGAGATCTTGTACCAGTTTTTGAACATTTATACACATGCATTTAGGAAATAAATCATGGTTTTCCCGAAAATCGTTCAGAGAAATAAATATAGGTTATAAGACGAAAAAATAAAGAAAACACTTTAACAAACTTTATTTTGGTTCAAATCTCGGTTAAATAGGTAAAACTAAAAATACATCATAGTTTCAGTTAGCAATATTATATAGGTGTAATATTCTGGCACAGAAAATATTGCCAAGTTTTTCTTATTAGCGTAAAAAATAAATTAGTCTGGAAACATAGAAAACAGGCAGGTAAATATGAATTATTTCTCGTAGGTGGCCCTGGAACTATAAATGAACATAATATTGGCCCGAATGACACACATTTTATAAAGTTTCGTTATAACTGGCATTTAAAATTTTATGAATCCTATTATGTACCATTGAAGAAATATTTTAAGGATGTTACAAAGTATTGTTAAATAATTACAGTTTAAAAGTTATTTCTTAAATTTAATTTAAAATTTTAAGGTGCTTTTAACTTTTATCAATTTTTGTTATTCAGGTTGAAGTTAAATTTTAAAAGACATGATATATGTGTAATCAAAAATACAAATACTTGCTTGTGGTTTCTAGGTATTTGTTTATTTACAGTCTGATTCAGGTGGTAACAAGAAATTTCTGTATTTAAGAATTATTATTTTTCTATTACCTTTACCGTATTTTTAGAAATAGCTACAAAACTATTTTTAATACAATTGTAATTCGCGACTTGTGTTACAAACATAAAAATTTTAAGTACTTTTACACAAATAGAACGTACCTACAACCAACAGGTAAATGCCTTAAAAATTAACTTTTAGTTATTTTTAGCAGAAAACAATCGTGATTATGTCACGCATCCAAACTTTCCAAAGCACCAAACAGTTTTCAAAATAATAAACATTAAAAATTTGTTGGCAGAACAAAATATTATAATGTAGGTAGCGGAATTTACGTATTTTTTACAACATAGATTATTTTTTTGCGAAGGCGTTACATGCAACAAATTATGTAAATCAGTTTATAAAATTTGAAATGCAAAGAAAACAGCCAATGTCTTGTCAGACATGCTTTACGTTAGGATAACGTAGTATATTTTCTGAAAGCACTTTTTGTGCATGTCTACATGCACATAAAAATCTTGTCTGAATCTGGGTCTATTAGATATTTCATCCACCATTTCTTTATGTAAAATTTTAAAGGTTTTTAAAGAATTTTTCCTTTTTAAAAACAAATGGGGAGTGATAAAAAAAATTCCAATACCAGATTCGACTTCCGAGAGTTAAAATACATAGATACATTGATATGATCCCTTCAACAGAACATTTTTTGTGTGCCTATGTAATCAAACATTGGAATGATTATTAATCGAAATTATCTCATTCGTGCTCAAAATGTTGATGCAGGCTCATACCGTTCTTCACATTTCTATGGTTGTTGTTCTCGACCACGGCTTTTCTTTTAAAAGATTATATACACATCATCGTTCATTCTTGTGATTAAATGCTCCCTGTAAATAATTCCAACGTCGTAAACTATTTTATTGAAAGGACTTCACATAAAAATCAACCGGTGTCATAATCTGGCGACCTTACAAGCCAGATTACAGGTCTGTTAAGCCGAACCCACCGACTGAGATAATTTTAGTCTAAAAATTCCTGTACTGTTTAATGATACGATTCGGGATATCTAATAAAGTTATCGCCCACTACCAGTCAAAACGAAATTATTCAAAAACACTAGATTTTTATTCTGTATATTTACCTGCCACAGAAATCACAAGTGGGTGAAGGGTTTATAAACCGTTGTTATATATAGCCAGGTGTATCATATGTCAATCAAGTCAAAAATGCTTTAACAATTATTTAAACAGTACTAACGACCAGCGAAGTTTAATATTTGTCTGTGTTCTGTCGCACCTTTAGCATTTTATTGTTCCATGGGAATATATATACACATTTAATATATATGTTATGTCGAATATTCTCACAAGTGTGATGTGTAATCGAAGGTTTTCGGGCATCCCGTGTATGTGCTGAGTCCCTCTCAGGACTGTAAGGCAGCTAACGTTTCGGTGAAATCTCATTCACCTTTTTCGAAGCTCACTGTACGGCGTTTACGAGCGAACTAATGCCGTGGAGGCCGTATAGTGAGGTTTGAAAATGGTGATTGAGATTTCACCAAAACGTCAGCTGCCTTACAGTCTTGAGAAGGAGTCATTACATACATGAGATGCCCGAAAATCTTCGATTACATTATATATATATATATATATATATATATATATATATATATATATATATATATATATATTATATATATATATATATATATATATATATATATATATATATATATATATATATATATATATATATATATGTTTATGCAGCTTTCAAGGATTCCTCCGTGTGAGATGTAATAGCAGTGGATATATCCACATTATGCCGTTGTAGTGCTGAAATCACATTCAGCAAACGTACAACTATATGCAGCTCCTTGTATGAATGAAGTAAAATGCGAACAGTAAATGAAAACTTCGCTCCAACCTTCGATTACATTATATATATATATATATATATATATATATATATATATATATATATATATATATATATATATATATATATATATATATATATATGGGTTTATGCGGCTTTCAAGGATTCCTCCGTGTGAAATGCAATAGCTGTGGATATATCCACATTATGCCGTTGTAGTGCTGAAATCACATTTAGCAAACGTACAACTATATGCAACTCCGTGTATGAATGAAGTAAAATGCGAACAGTAAATGCAAACTTCGTTCCAACCATATCCTTTCTGTGTAAGAGGTTGCACAGTTTGAACAAATTGCTAAGGAACACAATTTATCCTATTCCACCACAATCGAGAACCTCTAACACAGAAAGGATATGGTTGGAATGAAGTTTGCATTTACTGTTCGCATATATATATATATATATATATATATATATATATATATATATATATATATACTTTCACGCATACATGACTGTAAAATAACTTGAATAGGTCCGATTGAGGTCTATAAGGGCTCAAATGAACAAGTTTGAACTCTGCTTTTCAAGACTCGGTGGCGAAATTGATTTTATTTCAAATGTGGATTAAATAAAGCGGCCCTAACTACATGACGTTGATTTATTTTCAGATATTTGAATGTAATATTTTCAGATTACATGCGATTAATCCTTTATAGGTATTCAAATTGAAGGTCCTAAAACATTGAACTTCTCAAAACACTGGTGCCAATTTGTATGTATGTAATATACTATATATATATATATATATATATATATATATATATATATATATACATATATATATATATATATATATATATATATATATATATATATATATATTGAGTTAAACGGCAAGGCCTTTAACAAAAGGACAAAATCTTCCAATGAAAAATATAGCTCCCAAAATACTGTGGCAAAATGTAGGTCTAAAGATTCTTTTTGGCAAATATTGGAACCACAATGGTCGGCCTAAAACAACAGTTGTAAACTTGGGCCCAAATTAAAGTTATAAATGTTAAATACTAAATATTAGAGTATTTTTATTAAGAGGCACAAAGTCAAGACATATTTTCTATTTATTAGTACATACAACGCCCGCTAGATGCTGTATGCCAGTTCACCAGTAAATTGTAACAAGTGAGGTATATGAATGGTACATATAAACACCTTTTATTATAGTAACCAGGATCGTAAAAAACAAGCCTCTTTCTTTTTCTAACATGAACTAACCTATTCCTCAGATTATGAAAATCATACTTTTCTAGTACATCAGACAAATTTATTAATCAAAAGATTTTCAAGTGATAAAAATGCTTTGGAACTGTAAAATTACAAACAGATATAAACTTATGTTCCAAAATATGGGACATAAGTTTTCCAACTATTTGAACCCAGTGTTAAAAAAATGCAATTATAATATAATAATCTAATATATATATATATATATATATATATATATATATATATATATATATATATATAAATATGTAGATAAGTTTTTGTCCGTGTAATTTAAAATAAAATAGAATAAAATATTGACGAAGCGGACGTGAAAATTTGTCAATCTACATGATTCTCGTATTAAAAAGTACGGAGTGCTCCGTACTTTTTAATACGAGAATCATGTAGATTGACAAATTTTCACGTCCGCTTCGCCAATATTTTATTCTATTTTATTATATATATATATATATATATATATATATATATATATATATATATATATATATATATATATATATATATATATAATACCAAACTTTTCAATATAATGTTCAAAAAGGAAAATGAAAAAAGATTGCCCTATTGAAAAAAACTTTTGTTTATTTATATAATCTGGAGGTATTATTGCCGAATTTCTGAAAGAAATAAATAAAACCTGGTTTTGGTTGTCAAACTGAATTCACCATAACTTAAAATCAATTTTGTCATGCATGTTTGGAAAGTAGAGTTTAGTACATCTAATTTGTAAGTGATTTTACAGTCATATTTTCGCAAAAAATCAAAACTACATGGTTTTGACCGCCATAGCATAAAATCAGCTTTACCACACATGTTTGGAAAACAGAATTCAAAACTTTTAATTTGAGCTCTTATAGACCTCAAGCGCACCTAATCAAGTGATTTGATAATCATATTTTCAAGTGTCCGGTGGTTTCAGTCACCAGATTAAATCTGCCATATGCGTAACATCAATTTTGCTATTTATATTTGGAAAGTAGAGCTCAAGACCTTTAATTTGGGCTGTTGTAGATCTCTTTTAGGTATATATATATATATATATATATATATATATATATATATATATATATATATACAAATTAAGTAAAATCGTTGAAAGCCCCAAAAATATAAATTAAAGTTTACAAAAAATGTATTCTTGCTTTTGAAAGAAATATCAAACGTTCACCTTTTCACGGACGGACATCTCCAACTATTTTTGTCACTAATGAATCACAAACAAACCTTAGCAAAAATAGATTCTAAACTCTCATTTAACTTTTTAACCTACATAAAAGTTCATTCATTCATCTGAATGAAAAATAAAACTAGAATTTAATTTTTGAAAATTTTAATCTTATTATATATAAAAAGTTCTCTCTAAGACGCCTAATCTAAAATTATTTAAGACACGTAAATATTCGTCAACAGGTAAACTTACAACTCAGTTAAAAATAAGTTTTACACACATCTTGAAAGGATTATAGTTTTAAAAAAACTTTTCATACGCATCTCTTGTTTTAATTTTTTTGGCAAAAATATTGTACCTAAAAATTTTTGAATATTTTATTTTAAAAAGAACAAAAATGAGTTTTAAAAATCGAACTATTTAATATTGCAATTAATTTAATAATTATTTATTTTCTTGTTTTGTTCGAGCTTTTTTGAAGTCGGCGCCGCAATAGTTGAAAGTTATTTTTAAGTTAATTCTAGGTGGATTGATATTTTTTCCATATCATTATTATATTATTTACATAAAAATAGTTTTGATGCATGCTCCATTTCTTTATGTATTAAGAATATATTTGAGTGGTTCCAAGTACTTTTTATAAATTTTAAATTTGTCGTGGACTTCAAAAAAGTGTATTTAGGTTTTCTAATAATTAATGTCGTTCTTTTGAGTTACAATTAATCTTTAAAATGGGTAGCCTTGATTAGAATGTTACACGATTGGTAGTACCTCTTAGAAAATATTTAAAGCCGAATGCAAGCATCTCCTACCAATAGGCGCAAAAAAGTTCCCTCCTCAGTAACCTTTTTCGATTTTTTCAGTATTGAACTTGATACATAACCTATTTTAAATTAAGTTGGCACTACAGCTAATTAAATTACTAACAATTTTAGAGCTACATCATCAGTCAAACTATCAAATTGGGTGTTTGTCTTCTCTGAATGCGAATCTGTGAATAAAAAAACAAATTAGTTTTGAATATGTTCAGTAAAAGATACTATTTTAAGTGGTATACCCTGTATGTTATTGGCAAAAGAGGAAGCTAAGCAAATTTTATGTGCTACAAAACTCTTAATTAACCAGATATTTTAACATTTTTATTTTAACATAATTATTCATGGCATTGCCAGCCACGCTTAAAACAAATTTTCCTATTGTTATTATCCACTATACTATCGTTATGTTTATAGACCCTGCTATAAAGATACCTTTTACTTATTCGTGTATATTAAAGAGCAATATCCTCAACATCATCCATCATGTCAAAGATATTTCGTGATTTTGTACCCTAGATCTAAAGACCTAAAAATGGACTTATAAGAGTAAACATGCTGATATCGGGGTATTTGCCTATTTTTATATATATATATATATATATATATATATATATATATATATATATATATATATATGTGTGTGTGTGTGTGTGTGTGTGTGTGTGTGTGTGCAGGGTGTTCGGTATATATATATATATATATATATATATATATATATATATATATATATATATATATCGAAACCGTTTGTCGAGTCCAAAAAGTATTCGCAGTCATAAAAAATTCCGTTTAATGAGCATTATTGACAGATAAAAAACGTAGTCAGTATTTTATGAAGTAAATCACCGTATCGATATGGTTTCAAGGTCGCTGGTTTCGAATCCAGTGTTCATTAAACCTCAAAAAATGCTTCAAAACATTGAATTGACACTATTCTGCGATAAATAATATAGTCTAATTGCCTTATTTCAGTTCGCTGAAACCAATTCTGATATCTGTATAACTTCAGTCATCCAGAATTCGTCCCTAAGCTCAAAAAATGCCCTAAATTATAAAGACGATACGTCTCTAAGTTTTGGGAATAAAGATAATCATTTATTCTTGTTTGAAAACCGAGAACAGATATTTATAGTTATTTTTTAAGATTTCATACATATTTGGTAATGACCAAAGTCGTCATTTTGTATTAATTTTCCAATAGAAAAACTTAAGATACTCAAGTGATAAATCATTTTAATTCTGCAACTGGATTTGCATTAATCATAAGAAATTATTTAAAATATGTATTCTAGTTATTGAGTCTGAGTACTATTTTAATGGACTACCAATGCACGAGGGACGTATAGAAAGATAGTAGCGCTTAAACGATAATACTATTCAATATTTCTTGTTTTTTATGCATTCCAAGCGCCATATTGTAACTAACATGAGGGGGTTAGAAATTTGATATACGATTTTCAAGTGCATTTTTATATACAAATCAATTTTAATTTCTTTATCTGTAATAGATTTTGGTAATATGGTGGTCAAACTTCATAACTCAACCAATAATAGTCTCATTTAGTAAGTAAAATTTTCAAGGCTTGGGAGAACTATGGACTAATTAGATACAAAAAAATGTCAGAATTCAAATCAATAGTCAACGTAAAGACGTATAGTCAGGGGGGGTAGCTAGGGGCTGGCCGGAGGGTGGCTGCTAGTAAGGCAAACACCAAGGGGGCGAACTCGTAAACTGAAGCTTTAAAGTAATTTTATTGTTCCTCGTTCTACAAAATGTTGTCTGTCAATAATGCTTATTAAAGATAATTTTCCATATTTGTAAAAGCCATATTGGAATCGCCATCATGTTTTTTTGAAATCATCAGGCGACTTTCGATAGAGTTTTGAAATATGAACATTTTAAGATGCCGACCAATAATATTGATGCTTATATATATATATATATATATATATATATATATATATATATATATATATATATATATATATATATATATATATTAGTTGGACGAAATGTATATGCAAAGGGAACCAGAGTGGAAGAAACTATCTGCACTTGCATAAACTGCATTAAGGAGAAAAATCTACTTTCTCAAATATATAGGCCCTGATATTATTTTATTATCAGTTCAATACATTATTTCATTTATATACTTTAGAGCTCCAATGAGTTTTGGATTATTTATTTAATATTTACTATACCACCTCGACATTTTAATTAATTTCAAAATATTTTCTATAATTTCTTCCAGTCTGTTTTTTTTCGTTTCGTGAGCTTGAAATTCTATTAGACCTCTTAATACATATTAAAATGAAATAGTGTTGTTTATGATATTTTTCTAGTAATTTCTCTTTTTATTTAGAAACTGTCAAAATTAATAATGAACATCTGTCTTCAAATTAGTTTTTGGCAATCATTTGGAGTCATAATACAATACCTTCAATAAAAATAACAATGTCGGTTTTTATTTTGTAATATGTAGCCAAACAGATTATCATTTATGGGGCCGTAACCCGGGATTTAAAATTAATCAAAAAAAGGTTTTTTTGTCATATATTTTCCTCAATTTTAACTCCTACTTGGTCTATTAATTTCAGGTTGGAGTAAATACTTTTTGTTTGATGTTTATGCCTCTATCTTCCCTATCAGAGTCGTTTTACTACGAACTAACAGTTGCCCGCAGCCTAGCCAAAGCTAAAATTGATTTTGAATCAATATAGAACAATTTGAAAAATCGCTGACTTTTGCGCCTATCTATTTCTAGATTATCGTAGACTAGGGAAATATCGATTTTTTTCCAGGAAATCTTAGGGAAAAAATTTTACGCACGAGTGTAAATCCCAAAAATCATGCTTTAAATGGGGTTTTCTAAAAATGTCAAGGTATCAAATAACTTAAAAATTTTCAGGTCAGAAAACCATATCCATTACATCCTTATGTATTATTGGTTCCAAGGTCAAAGAAACCATGCAGATCGGAAATAACTTTCTTTCCTTCCCTCTGAATAGGGTGAAAATGAGGCTAAGATCCTAGAAATAGTAGTTTGATCGTAATGAATCGAATTATATGAATTTTATAGTGCATCACGCGTAAATTAAAAGTAAAGACTAGCACATATCCAATACACACCCCCTTAAGGGGTGAAAACTACCCTCATATTTTACCAAACTGATCAAAAACCTGGCAGAAAACCTGTAATTTTCTCAGCTTTGACAAGAGGAAATAAACTGCAATTGATTTAGGAGAGTACTCCAAAACCACCACAAAGTGTTGCGAGAAACCATCTCTAAATTCGAATAATGCTGTAGAAATAGAGAGAAACGTTAAATCTAACCAAATTGTCATTTTTAGGGATGCTAAGATTGGCCAAAATAGTGCCCAAGAGATGGTGATACGCGATTCAAAAAAAGCTGCAGTGACTGCTAAAAAGGCCCGAAAAGACTGAATTTTGCGAAGGTAAGTAGAAACTATAATAGGTTTGAAGTTGACTTTGAGAACTACTCCCATAATGTTGCGAGAAATCACCCCTAAATTCGAATGATGCAAGAGAAATAGGGATACAACTTCAAACCTACTGTAGTTTCTTCTTACCTTTGCAAAATTCAGTCGTCTCGAGCCTTTTCAGCGCTCACTCCAGCTTTTTTTGAATTGCATATTGCAAGGAGGTAGTTATTACCTCCTCTGGGGAAGTAATTGAGTAACATTGGTGTCACGAGAGCATTTACCTCCGAATCATAGTAGTGCGCTATTTTGACCAATCTTAGCATCCATAAAAATGGTAATCCTATTAGATTCAATACTTTTTCTCATTTTTTACTGCATTATTCGAATTTGCGGGTAGTTTTTCACAATACTTAAGGGTGGCTTTTGAGTAGTACTACTTAACTTACAACAGTTTTTCGCCACTTTTTTAATTGTCATTGTTGTTTTTATCAGTTCGGTAAAATATGAGGGTAGTTTTTACCCCCTAAGTGGGTGTGTTTTAAATCTATGGAATCGACGCTAGTCTTTACTATGAATTTACACTTAATGCACCTTAAATTTCATATAATTCGATTCATTAAGATAAAACTACTATTCTAGGAGCTTAGTCTCGTTTTCACCCTATTAGGAGGATGTTTTTGGCACTAGAAAATTACTTTGAAGATGCACAATTTTTTCGACCTCGGATTCATATTTAGCGTCCATTTGTTTCCTATTAATTTAACACAACCTAATTTCTCAATCCGGAATTCATTAAAAGACCTCGCAGTACTTAAAGAGGTGTGATGACGATTTTTAAACCGCGTGCATTGTCTTTTTTCATGTTCGTTTTCCTTGGTATTTTTGACTGGCTTTTTCAGCTTGCTCTTTCATTCCATTGCAGTCTCTTTTTTGCTTTTTAAATTTTGAATATTCAAATGAACATTGAGCAAATAAATGACCAATCTCTCAAAGATCGGTCTACCAGAACAATGCTCTCATATAGCTGGATATGTTCGATACCTAAATATGATAACGCTTTTTGATGCATCATTTTTGACCACTCTAGTTCTCAAAGTGCTACCAATATTAACTAGGGTAATGTAACCATAGTATCACTATCACTTTCTTATCCCTCAAAAGACTCCCAAGCTAGATGTTTAATTATAAACTTAAACATCTAAATTAAAACTCGAAACTAATAGTCTCTAAACTTTTGGATTATTGTACCGTTACTTGTTTTATGCATATGGACAAAATTTTATCATCATCTTGTATTAAACATGATACATAGTTCATAATTACAGATATATGAAGCTAAATAAATTCGTTTAGGAAGAAACACCTTTAACCGAACTTAAAAAGAAAAACTCGGCTTAGAATAAAATAACTTACTAAACAATTTAGTGTATTTTTACGAAAAAGTTCTTAAATCAAATGATCTTTACGAACAAAAACTATATCAAATATACAAAAAAATGGATTGAATAAATTATTCCATTTTTTAAATGTTTGTGCGGCCAATCGTAATCGTGTTATCCGAATTTTAAATATTTGTGCGGCCAATCGTAATCGTGTTATCAGGATTTTAAATATTTGTACGGCCAATCGTAATCATATTAACACAATTTTGAATATTTGTGCGGCCAATCGTAATCATGTTAACAGAATTTTAAATGTTTGATTTAACAAACATCATAAAGAATGTTTTTTCTAACAGATTGCATGAATTTTTTATAACCAACTTTAATGTATCTACTTTCCATCAGAACAAGTGGTTCAAAAATAAGGCAAAAATTGGTGATCTGATTAATATTATGTATCTTCTGTGTTAGTTTGGAACATATGATTTAAAAAAAAAGAAGAATATTCTTGAACCACTTTACAATATCTCACCAATACTTTAACACACTTTCTTCGTATATCAGGTATCTGGTCACCAGGTCAACAACGCACTCCGCAAACCCCTTCAACTAAAAGTCTCCAAAGAACTGAATCTCAAAACTCCCAAAGCCAAGGAGATGAACCAATTTCCCCAATATGGACCCCAAAAAGTGCTAGTTCTAGCCCCACTGTCGAAAGAAAGGAGTTCAGAGCCGTTAACTTTCAGTCACCGGTGTTGACTAGAAAAAATCGGACCAATTCCGAGGTAAAAAAATATATCCATAAATAATATTCTGTAAAAGTAATATGATTATAATTTTTTGAAACACTTAATTTGAGTTTTGAATATATCTGTGAATACAACTAGACATAAATAGTTTTTCCAGTTTCTATAAAAAAAACTTTTTTTAGACAATAAAAACACCAGATTCTACATCATCGGAACCTCCTTGGAAACTTCCTGAAGGTAGTAGTGACACTGCTATTAATCTATCATCTAGTCTCGATAGAAGATTACCTACTAGCCAATCGTCACCGGGTTTTGGAAGTTTTTCGACCAGCCCCAGGTTGCCTAAGGCACAGAATCCTACCATAACACTTTTGCAAAAAGCAAGAGGTAAGGAAAAGTCGACTTGAACATTACGTGTAGAGTTCTTCTGTAAAACTATAAAAGCTCTTCGTAGTAAAGTTATTCCATTATTTATAAAATTAAGTAGAACACATAATGTGTCGTAAATATATTATTTTGCAAAACATACTTGGTTTCACAACTTTATTCCGTTCTACAATCTTTTAGGGAAAATTATTTAATTATATATTTTAGGAAGATTCCTAAAGATAGACTTATGAAATTAAACATTATTTAACTCAATATTTATTCACAAGTTCAGAAATATAAATAATGTTCTCGCAGTTTTTGCATGTATGTATATCTATGATTTTTAGAAGGACAATTGCCACGAGGTGCCCACTACATTGAACAAGATAGAAGACTACCAAATGATAGACCACCTATAAAATATCCTGGTGAAGTATGTAAGTAGGTTTTCTTTCTGACTAGTCATCGCAGCTATAATTTTTTGAGCTTTAAGTTCCAAGTTTAATAACTCCTTTAATTAAAAAAAAATTGAATCATTTTTAAATCTTCAAAGGAATAAGATTAAATCTATTTCTTAATATACTTGGAGACAGGCGTGGATCTAAGAGGGGGGGGGGGCGAACGCTCTCCCCCTCAAAGAGCTTAGAGTCAGGAAAATAAACGCGATTCTGCTTCTTATACTAGGAATGTGTATGCTGGTGGCATTTCTCCTCGTCGACAACTTGTTCTTCCTTGCGATCGACCCCCTCCCCAAGAGCATAGAGTTCAGAAAAATAGACTCGATTCTGCCCTTTAACCAGAAATGAAAATGTTGTTGGTGTCTCACCTCCCGTTGACAACTTACTTTCGTTTGCCATACTGTATTTTTGTGATATGACCCCCCCCCAAAGAGAGGCTGGATCCGCCCCTGCTTGGAGACTGACGTCTCCGACATGGAAACGAGATTTCGTTTAAGCAAGGTGAAGAGTGTGATCAATTTTTCAGTTTAACTCCCTAGTTACTACGGATATATTTCTACAGGCTTTTGAAGTACTTCTTACAAACAAACGAAAAACGCATCAGCATATTTTATCCTTGACTAAAATGTGGTTGTCCAACTTGAATTGTCTTTATCTTTGTTTCGTGTGTGACGTTTCGATTAGGTTGTATCTCTAATCATTATCAAGTATAAACTGAATGGTTTGTCTTAAGGCTACAGGCTGATATAAAGACTGTGCCATTGAAGCGCAAAGTTTCACTTCACTGTACACACCTCAATGATTTGATGTTACAAAGTAGTGGTTACCAAAGATTAAGTATCCCAACACTAGGTTTACCCAAGATTCCAATATTATTTTTAATGTAAACTGCTTCTATAAATTTTCTTTTTTTCATGTTGGGTTCTATATATATATATATATATATATATATATATATATATATATATATATATATATATATATATATCGCCGCAGCTTCAGACCATGTTATATGGTGTTGTTTATCCCAGGCGTGTTCAGCAATACCTAATCTCGACTTCTCCATTTTTGTGTATGAGTTTTATGTTCCTTAATTTAACTTCTAGTGGTTGCTTGTGGTAGACAACATATGCAACAAATTGAAAGAAAATATGACGAGGAAACACCTTAATAAACTGGGAAAACTAAAATCACAACAACAACCGACTGTATCTGAAACAACTTCAAGAAAAACCATCATAAACTTATCTTCAAGAATACTCTCAGCAACAGAAGAACAACTATTAAGCAAGGGACTTAATTTCGCATTTTAAACAAGTTATTATGTTCTTAGAACATTTTGTTTGCAGTAAAAATATGATTATAACTCCTCAAAATGACGTTGTCTTTTGAGATGACACAGAACTGTTAGATATCACAGCAGTATTTCCGAAAATTGGGTTAGCAAAGTACGTCAGAAATTTTATGTAAACAGAAAGCGAACTTAAATTTAAAGGTCATTTAGAGGTCAAGAAAGACGTTTTCGAAAAAAATTCTTTTAACAATTGTTCATATTTCGTGGCGTAGAATCCTATTTAGTGATAAAAAATATGTATATTCTATTTAAAAAACGAATATCTGAAAAACCCACCTCCGGTTGAAGCCGGAAATTGTAAGAGCTACCAATCGGAAAAGCGTATCCGACATGGTTATACGGAATTTTGAAATTCTCAAAAAAACTGTTTTCCTAGATTTTAAAAGGGTTGGGCGGGTGGTTCGAATAGAATGGTCGAAACTCATGCCATAGAAACAGCAACAGTAAAACCGAAAGTCTGATTGAAATATGTCGATGATACCTTTATCGTTCGGAAGAGCATTGATCAAAAACTTAATGATTTCTTGAAACGTCTAAACACCATTTGACCTACAAGTAAGTTTACCATGGAAAAAGAGGTAAATAATTAATTGTTCTTCCTTGATGTCATGGTGAACCATTCAAAGGAAACTATTAAAACTTCAGCATAAAGGAAGTCAACACATACTGGACAATATCTTAACCATAGTTCCAATCATTTTGTTGTAACAAATCCAGGAATTATATGCAACCTCTATAATCGCGCTATATCTATATGCAGTGATGTCGATTCATTGGAAAAAGAGGTAGCAAACATCAAATTAGATTTACAACAAATTAATTGACGATGTTATAAATAATTCTAGAACAACGACCACTGGACAACAAAAAACACATTTCTTCTTCACAGTTCCATACATTAAGGGACCTTTGGAAAAAATAAGACGAATTGCCAGCAGTTATGATATAAAAACAGCCTTTAAATCAGGAAATACACTCAAAGTCCATTTAACAAGAACAAAACCAAAAACTACCGATAAGAAAGAATGTGCTTACATTAAAAATAAAAAATGGAATCTTCAGTAAACCCAATGTTGAGATACCTAATTTTTGGCAACCAATACTTTGTAACATCAAATAATTGAGGGGCGTACATATAAGACAAAACATTCAATTTATACTTAATAACGATTAGAGATACAACCTAATCGTAACGTCGTAAAAATAAACAAAAATAAAGATAATGTAAGTCTGACAATTACATTTTAGTCAATCTTCAACATTGTCTACAACTTTCAAACAAATATTTTGTCGTATCAAATATTATTCGTATAAATGTTCTCTGGTCAACATTTTTTTTCCAATTTTTTACATCCTTGCATGAATCTATCGTGAAAATATCTCTATAGAATCCTCCTGGGAGTAATCTTTATAAAACACTGAAAACGGCGTCACAATTTCTTACTTCTACTGAAAGATTTATGCAAAAAAATGCATTCACCTGCAGATTTTGTTCAGATTTTTACCCTCCATTAAATAAATCTACAGTGAAAATAATTTACAAGACCCCTTCAAAACAGCCCCTAAAATAGTCAAACCGAAATATCTCACTTGTATCAAAAGTTATAGTCCAATAATCATGAAAAAATATATATTTGATAGTTTTACCACCTCTCGTTCTTTTATAGTACAAATAACAAAAAAATAAAATGTACTTAATTCGCACTTCCGTTTTCAGTATACCATATCAGAAACGAATATACGAGCGAATCAGATAGCGAAAGACCGAAAAAAATGGCCGACTTGGCTCCAAGAAAATTCGAAGGTATAGGACCAACAAGTAAAGATGGAATGCCTTTGATACTCAGATCTGTACGTATATTTTGAAATTGAATCCATACGATACAATAATACACCTCCTGACAAGTTATTTAAGTTTTTGTTACATCTGAACATTTAGAAACTTGCCGCGTTTTTCATAAATTGTATGTTTAAGATGCCTTACTAATTCACTGATAATTCCGATCAAAATACTTGACACTGGGGACAGTATATTTTAAGTTGTTTGTCTCGAAGTGTATTGTTCGGATAAGAAACTTAATTTAAAATTTGAAGGCATAAAACTTCCTTTAATCACAATAAAAATTACATAATATATTACATTATTTCAAGAAAGACTTTTTGTTTAAAAAGAATTATCGGCAATCTGGGTGACAGCATTTTCTAGATAACATGTTTGATGGATTTATTTTTATCCAAACTTTAATCTTATCTAAAACCATTAAAAATTAATTTCGAATTCCCCAAAAATAGGATCAATTTTGTTTTTAACAATAATCATTGCCTATATTGGGAAAAGTTTAATTCTAGTTGACTGAATTCTATCAAAAAAAGTTACAAATTTTTAAGTACTTGTAAGAGGTGAAATATAAATTAAATCTTAGTATAAGAAGTGATTAAATATTTTTTTACAATGAAGATTTCTTTTGTTGTGCAGGAAGTAAAGGAAAAAGATCAGTCAAAATGGTATAAGAGGATGTATGATACAATTCATAAACAGAAGCCCCACAGAGGTAAGTAAAGTTTATGATACCAAAAACATTAATAAAATTATATAGAAGACTATTTTCGTTCTGAACCAACTAAAAAAACCTTATGAAATAAAGACAAACGTACTCTGTTCTAACACAGAGACAAAGTACTATCTCAGATTGCAAGAATACTAACCTTTCCCATAGTAGTGCACCGCCATCTATAGACTGGTTTCGAACTTGTTGATTCTTGTCAGTACAGAATAGGACAACGCACCTTAACATCGGAGGAGCAAATCCTTTAAGCAACTTATATTAGACAAAATACGAAATTCAATACAAGTAGCGCCATCTACCAGCATTCCATATATGAGAACTTCTCGTCCATAGCATCACTTCATCGACCTCTCAGAAAACTCTCTCAAAAACACATATTTTTCCTATGAAAATAATTCCTACCGACAGACAGATCGTGCTCCTATGGAATCTTGGCTATTATCAGTCATAGCAAATTTTTTATGAAATATTTTGAAACAGAAGCCTTAAGAAAAATAAAAAAAAAATATCTCTCTGGAAACGTTGCGTGGATGATCTTCATCATATGGCCACACGGAAGATCCAACCTAGACATATTCTTAGAGGAACTAAACAGCATTTATCACCGCATTCAGTTCACATTGGTGATCGAAGTTAACAAGCAGCTACCGATTATACGGTCCACATAAAACCCACACACACAAACAGATACCTGAACGCCGATCACACAACCATCCATCACAGTTACAATCGGTCACCAACACACTGATCTCCAGATCCGTGGACTAATCAAACCCACAAACCGCCAAGAAGAACTCAACAATATCACAACAGCTCTAAAATAAAACAACTACAAAAAACACAATATCAAAAAATCTATAAAACAGAACACAAAAGCAATAGCAGAGAAATAAGAAGAAGATGACAAATCCAAACCAAAAACCACACTGCCATAAATAAAAGGTGTAACAGACGTAATTGGAGGAATTCTGAGGAAGCATAACATATTCACAATTTACAAGCCACAAACAGCAATACACAAATTATTGGGGAATCCTAAAGACAAAATATCGTTGAAAAACCAGGGAGTGTACAACATCCCATATGGTGACTGTGAAAAAGAATACATGAGTCAAACAAACAGAAGAATCTCTACCAGGGTCCAAGAACATAAAAATAGCATGAAGAGTAAGCAAACAACATCAGCTTTATTCCAACATCGTCAAGAGATAGGACACAATATAAATTTTCAGGAAACCAAACAGATCGCACCCATAAAGCATTAGAGGATGCCCATCATCAGAGAAGCTCTCGGAATAGAAAGCACTAAAAACTTTAACAATATAGATGATGCACAAAACATCTGAAATACTTGGAAAACCCTACTTAAAACGAAACCAAAAACAACACACCAGAGAAACAGGACAGCGAGCCGGACGGAGGCATAGACCTAGAGAAGCGAGAGAACCAACCAGACAGAACCAAGGTATAATCTTCGCAAACGCCAAACTATAAAAAAGCCGGCAGAAGACCAGCATGTTTATTTCAAGTGGATCAGCCGTCGAGGAAACATCACTTGAAAATTCCAGCTGAAATGTTGGTGAAACCAGTGCACATTCCACCATCCGTGAAAACCTACGATACAACATATATATATATATATATATATATATATATATATATATATATATATATATATATTATATATATATATATATATATATACATATATATATATATATATATATATATATATATATATATATATATATATATATATATATATATATATATATATGGCTTCTCCGATATTTAAGTGCGTACTGACGCGAAACAACAAGTTCGAAACCGGTCTACAGATGGCGGTGCACTCCCATGGGAAAGGCTTCCACCCTTTCCTGGTATTTTTGCAGTCTGAGAGTACTTTGTCTCTAACTGTGTTAGAACAAAATAATACGTTTGTCCCTATTTTGTAAGGTTTTTTGCAGCTGGTTGAGAACTAAAATAATTTTTCTTATAGAATTGTATGCAAGTATATTATATCCACTTTTGGCATACATAAAAACATTAATTTTCAAAAGTGATTAATTTCTCTGTTATTGCAGTTCGGTTCTGACAGCAAAATTATTTTGAACTTTCACGATTTGAACTCATAAGTAATGATATGCATTAATTCAGAGATTTAAAAACTATATGCCTACTATTAAAACTTCCATTTGGCGAATTCCAAGTAGTAAATAAGTTATTCAGTCAGTTGTTACTAAAAAAAGAGTTTATTTTAAAAATTATAATTGAGTTTTTATTGGAAGAAAATCTTTAAAAAAAAATTAATGCTTAATATTGTGAAAATTTAAGATATTTTTTGTTCTAAACTTAAATGTTGTTGGGAAAGCAAATACTAGTCTTTGGACTAAAATATTTACTAACGAGTATTCATTCCCCCCTCAAGCTTTAATTATTACTTGCATCCTTTTCGACATGCTATTAACAACGGAACGTTCTCAGGTACCTGCCAACAATTTGTGTTATTTTGTAATATGTGGGAGTATACTAAAAGTGACCCACACGTATTTTCTTTAAGTTTCTAGGCCCAAATTTCATCCTTAAAAACGTTTTTATTTTCAATATTCTCAGTAAACCGTTTAAGGGATGAACTTTGTTGGTAGTTTTCACCTACCAAAAATTCAATTCAGGACGTAAAAAAAATACTTGTTGAATATTTTTACATATACTACAATATATCACAGAATGAAATAAATGTGTTGAGCAATTCCATTCCATTCATTTTGTGTTGCACACTGATGCTCCTCTAGTGTATTTGGAACTAATTTTTTTTTTGTTTATGAGGCGTTTTAGTTGATCCCGCCTGTACTTGGATATAAGTTTGAGCTCTAGAGTAATCAATCTAATTTTTTAATTTGGACCGCATCCAGGTAATTAATTAGTCACTATACCAGCTGCATATGATCGATCGTTATCGTACATTAACACAAATCTGTCGTATCCAATATGGCCAGCATATGGCAAAACGTAATCTTGCTGACTCTTTTCGATATAAAAATCAACAGCCACTTCAAGGAATTTGGTGCATCCCTCCCAAATATTACCTCCCAAGTATAATAAACTTATTTTGGCAGCAGTGCATCCGGGTTAGAATAAAACCCTGGAGAATAAAGAGCATTATGCTGTTCCGTCAAAAACAAAATGCTCTGTGTGAGATTGCAGCTAGTGTTCCATTCACCAACAATTTGATAAACGTGACTTCGTCCATCTGAGTTCTATAATTGAATTCTAAACTCATCCATCACTAGAACATTTTTTTTTATTTTCTATATTCCACTAAACATGTCTTTATAATAAAAAAGCTATGCACTCAATTTTTAATTTAAGTGATTCACTTCTAATATATTAAACATTTAAATAGACAACACAACCCTTACTATCGATTTATCGATTGACCGACATACTGTTCTCTAAACTTACTTGCAAATAATTAAAAATTACATTAGTGCGTATTTTAGGGCATAATATATTTTGGTAAAACACTACTTGCACATTTTAATTGCACCGTGATAACCTATGATGATTGTGTGGTTGAAAAATTCTCTCAGAGGCGGTCCACTCTGGAACTTTCTATACTCCAGGGACAGATCTACCTGTGCATCATAAGAGCCATGAGAAGCTTTCTATTAGTAGTCACGGAAACCTTGCTATCAAGCAGCACTAGGTTGCGTAGAGACTAAGACACAATTATGTTCTAGTTAATGAAAAAGCGCACCAACTTGCAAAACAGAAGTCTGCTACCACATTTATTGAACTGGAACTAGTATTTGACTTTTCTAAGGCTGCTAATCATGAGTGGTTATCCTGGTGGATAAATCGTCAACATCAGACCCACTAAAACGACATTGCGGGCCACAGACACAGCAAACCATCCGTCAAATTAAGCAGCGAAATATTGCGTTTACGCAGAGAACAAATTAAGCTAGTAATAGCAGCTTCAGGAAACACAGCCCGCTTCTAATTCTAATCGTTTCGATCAGCATCGATATCTTCGTGGTGCGGCTTCAATCTGCGAAGATATACAATTTTCATTTTGATCTTGGAACTTCGTTGAATTCTAGAAACAACCTCATTGATTCTTTTCAGAACAGTTGTTGGCATCAACGTAGGTGATTTATCTTTCTTTCTCTGTGGATTTAATAATCAAACTCTATCACCTTTCTGGAACCCTGCCGAGTTTGCCTTGATATTATATGAATTGACTAATGCCTTCGGTACCAGGTATTTACAGGATTCGTTAGAATGTTGAACTAATCCGACGTTCCAGTCTTCCATAAATGATATTCTCCGCGCTTCCCCTTATTCTGGTTGTTTGTTCGGCAATGCCTCTAATTGATTCGCTATCACGGTACTGGGACAGAATAAATTCTCCGTTACCAAACTTTATAATGTTAAACTTATCGAAGGAAAATATATGTTGACGAATCATGTCCATTCCCAGTATCTCATCATCTTCTATGTAAGCAACTAACACCAAATGATTTGATTTTAGCCTTCCAAGTTGAAGCACCACTTACATTTCTCCAGTCACATCAGCTTCTTCTCCAGTTACAGTTCTTAACGTCACTTTTCTGGACAATGGTAGGGGTTTAAACTTATCAACAAGGCTTGACTTTATCAGAGATACTGCAACAGCAGTATCAACAGTTATGGTTATAAGTGTAGTATTGACTTTTCCTTTAAGTTGAAGCTGGTCTTTTCGATCTGAGCTGTACTCTAATCTAAATCAATGTTGAAAGCGACTCTCTGTATAGGAAACCCTTCACTTTGTTCTATTTTGCTGCAGTGTTTGTATTCTTCCATACATGATTTTCTTGAAAAGGTATTTGCGTTGTTCTGCAGTCATTTTGGTTGGTCTATATTTGATGTTAAAATTGTACTGTTGCATTTTTTCCTGGTTCTCTTCTATGCGGTCTCTGGATGGTGAACTAGATTTTAATTGCACCTGACAGTTCCATCTCATGTGTCCAGTTCATATACCTCTGTAGCACTTTATCTGGTTTCTTAACTGCACCAGACAGTCCCGTCCACACCTGAAACATTCGATCTGGTCTCTGCTATAACGTTGTAGCTTTTCCTGGTTCTCTTCTGTGCGGTCTTTGGATGGTGAACTAGACCTTAATTACACCTGACAGTCCCATCTTATGCATCCAGTTCTTCCACATCTGTAGCTTTCTTAATTCCACCCGACAGTCCCCTTTCATGTACCCAGTTCGTCCTCATCTGTAACAATCTATCTGGTTTCTTCTATAACATGAAGTATTATTTATTGTGTTTGGTTTCTTAACGATTTCAGAAAACATTGCCTTCTTTGCCTGGATCGGTGAAACCTTATTTCCTTTATGGTAACGACTCTTATTTTGGCCTTGACTCATTATACGCTGCTCCTATTTCCAAAGCCCTGTCTAACGCTTCACCATAATAATTAAACTTTCTTATGTGCAAAATATGCTATATTTCTTGATCTCTGATCCAATCAATAAAATACTGAATTGTAAGCTCTTCTTGGAATTCTTCCGTAGCTCTTGAGTAAGCCAGATGAACAAGGCATCGGACATCCGTTTCATCTTCTTGTAAACTTTCTCCATTTCTTTGATGAGTATAACTGGCGCCGATGTTGATTTCCAAACCTTCTTTCTAGCGCAGCACTAAGAATATCATAGTCTTTTTGCTGGGTTATAGGAATTATTTGCAATAACTCCACTGGTCGATGAAATGTAATTACTAATGCAGAAGCCATCTCTTCATAATTTCAGTTATTTACACTAGCGGCAGCTTCAAATTGTTATTTGTACATTATCCAAGATATTTGACCATCGTAAGTTGGAGGTTTGACGTTCTGCCGGCGATTATTACTTTATCAAAAGGGCAATTCTTTATTTTATTGAATTCTGTCTGCCAGTCCTTTATTTTAGATCCTATAATATCTACTTCTTTTCGTAGTTTTATTCTATCTCGTTTACAACTTCTTTCATTTCTTGTCGCACAGTTGATTCTATACTATTTACTTCTTGGCGCATTTCTCCTACGTCTTTTTGCGCTTCGCCTATCTCTTTCTTAAATTTTTGTGCTTGTCCTTGTACAATTTGATCGAATTTTTGCTAACCTCGTACGGTGGCCTCTCGTATCCATTTGCAAACTTTATCTTCATCTTTATTACGACGTTCTTCTTACTGTTTCTCCTTTTAGCAACGTCCTTCTTGTTTTTCCTTTAAACGGCGTTGTACTTCTTTTTGGCGACAGTATTCTTATTTTTGGCGATGTTCTTCTTCTTTCTGTTTTCCTTTTTGGCGACGTTCTTCTTCCTCCTGCTTTTCTGTTTGGCGACGTTTTTTCTTTTCTTCTTGTTTTTCGTGTTCACGACGTTACTTTTCTTCTTGGCGACGTTCTTCTTCTTCTTCTTCATTGCCTTTAAGATGACGTCATTCTATAAATTCCATTATACCAGCCAATGTTTTATTTATTTGCTCCATTTCAGCTATTTTCTGTTTAATATTTACCATAGAATCTCGTAGAATGTTGTTGAAAACTGGGTTCTAAACTTCTTTCTTATTCCATTTTTCGCTATCTCTTTTCGTTTTCAAAAAGAATGTTCTAGAACTTTGTCGAAAATTCGGTTATAGGTATTTTTCTTAATGACAAATTCGATGGTAAAATCCCTTTTTCGCTATTTTTTAGATTTGAAACAGAATGTTCTAGAAAATTCGGTTGTAAACTTTTTTGTTGATGACAAATTGAATAGTTTTTCTTCTTATTTCCAAATAAAATGTTCAGGAACTTGTCGAAAATTCGGTCTTTTTCTTAATGACAAATTCAATGGCGAAATCAATTTTTCGCTATCCCTTGGGGTTTCAAAATAGAACGTTCTAGAACTTAATCGAAAAACCTTATCTTCATACTTCATAACAAATCCAAGTAAAATCTCCAATATAATTTTCTGGAAACCCGGTGATAATCCTTACTTCTGACATCAATTGTTACGGTTTAATCTTTTTAAAATCATTCACTGGGTTCGCAGAATAAAACAACACTTTTCACTAACTTATCTCCAATACTATATTAACTACTTCTTAACACAACTAAATCATAACTATCTAATTACTACTTCTTATCTTCACTATTCAAATACAACTATCTTAAAACGCACATCCTATCCCTATTTATATACCTATCGAACCTCCTAGAAATAACAAGAACTGTGCTAGCATAAAAGACGACATAGAAATTTTATGACTCACCGATATAATATTTCTTTCGGCACATTATAATAACGATGACTCATCGCATCAGAATATTATTCTTCTACGAGAGCGTATCAATAAGTTCTCGTAGTTCTTCGTAACAATCTATTCGCCTGCTAGATGAATAACATCAGTAGATATATATTTATGTTTACGGCTCTAATTTAAAATTATTTTCAAACTACAATAACAACAAAATATTCGATAATTTTGTCCACGAGTGTATGTTATTCTTATTCCTCACGTTTAATATGAATGTTTTTCTTTTTGTTTTCTGCAAACAAAATACTTGAGATTGATATATGATGTTTAGAACTGAATAAGTGTTTAGATAGTCAATTTCAGCAGGTTGTCAGTGTATATTTGAGACCGCTTTATAAAGTAATTATTTCCATTATGTTGCCTAATTATAATAATTTTGTTACAGATGAATTTGTTACTGTGAGATACAAACAAAAGAGAGGTAAGTGAATATTATTTTTGAGAATTATAACTTTTGAAAGTGAACAACTAATTAAGTTGCAAATTTAAAAGTCTTGTTCACATTAGAAAGATAAGTCAAAAAGAAAACTGCTTAATTTTTACCCTTCGGTCATCATTTATATCCATGATTAGAGTGTATCGATGACCATTAGATTACATAAGCGATATTAGAGAATGTATTTTTTTATTCCCTAATAGACCAAAAATAATTTCCTAGTAGCTTATGGTAACATTGAGTAAAATAGTTCTAGAAGATGCAGTACATTAATCTAGTTTCTTTATTTGGCAATTAAGTTAGGTACAGACCTCTTACTTCTATTACATTATGCTGAGTGACTTTAAGACTAAGTTGGTATCTGTCCCTGGCAACTGAATTTTATCCAAATCATCTACAGAATGTCTAGTTATAATGCTGTATCATTGTAATGTAGAAGATCCCAACGCTACTGTCTTGTCCTCAGGAAAGTCATGAGGAGGACTTGGTTCTGTTAGACTAGAAGTCTGGTCCTTCACTTATTCAATTAGCATACCCAGGCTTACATGGGTATACTATCGTTCTGAAGACAGTAACCTTCTTTCTGAAGGAAAACTTGCTGTTTCTACCTAGAAGAGGGCCCAGACCCAGAAAGCCTCTATGCTTTTCTGATTACTGCATCGACCTGGTCTTTTCAGACCAGCATTTATCGTAGAACAGCCATAAATACTCCACTTTGATAGATCATTAGAATTGCTCTTTGCATTGTGTTAAATAGCCTTGAGGATATGTCGTTCCCTTGGTGAACAGGATAACTTGTGTTTTTGCGAGGTTTGCGTTTACTTTTCTATCACCTTCGAGAGTGCTGAGGTTTTTTACAGTCGCAAAGTGATCATTCTGGTGTTTTTGTATGGTCAAGGGATATTATCTTCATATAGACTAAGATTGCTGTGGTCAATCCCTTAAATGTGTCGGGGAAAAGAGAGGACAAGCTTCATAAGATGGGTTGGATATTCAAATTTGATCTGTTTTTAAACTCTGGCCGATCATGCCATATTTTATCATATTCATTTAAAATATCTGTTACCTCTCCTGTTGAAAGTAGTAATTATTTCTTGGGCCAGTCTCGTTATCTAGTGGACTGCGGAGAATCCTTCCTTTAAGCCGAACTGTTACATGGAAGATATATATATATATATATATATATATATATATATATATATATATATATATATATATATATATATATATATATGTATATATATATATATATATATATATATATATATATATATATATATATATATATATAATATATATATATACATTGCTTCTCACATTCACGACAACGCTTTATTTCCCGGTAGCTACCAAGGATGACGCCATTTATCTATCAAAGCCATCATCTCACCGTTTGGGGCTTTGAAACTTTCATCCGTATATGTCTAGTAATTCTGCATTCGGAAGTTATGCTGGGGTTTTAGAAATGTTTCCTGAATTAGAACAATTACAATATGGTGTTTCTGAAGAAATTTTATGCTTCCCGGAGATAATATCAATTAGCATTCCAACTGCAGATTTGTAGCAAATGTATTTTTTTACGGATGGCATTTTCTGTCATTTTCTGGCTGACTTATTGGTTTCTTTGATAAGGATGAACAACAGTGTATCCTTGGATTGTTGGTAGGGCTGTTAGGTAGCTGGGTTGGTAGTCCTGACTAGTTGAGATTGGGTCCTGCCCGAAACGTGGCTGCGGCCGTTCGGATTCCGATACTGGTTCTTATTGCTTAAGCTTCGGAAACCTGTGTCAGTCCTTATATGAGGAAGTTAGCATATTCAACTTGGATGTTACCAGATTTTGGCACATTTTTCATTGTTCATCATACCAAATGCATCTGAGGCGATTCCATTAGTTAAGCGTTGCGTGACCGAACAGTTGGCACTTATGAAGTTAACTGAATTTGAATATATGTGCGTCTACCTTACCTTTGTTTCTGTTGAATTCTGTGATGTTAAATATATGTTCTGTCTTTGATAGAAGCATGAAAACCATGGACATAGGTTCACCAGTGCTATAGTTCCCCCTAATACCCTTGCTAGAATCCCTTCAGGTCTAGCTCTTGTTTGATTTCTAATGTCTGTCTTTAGTGCTATATGAAGGAGCTTGTTCTCTAGTAGTTAGAATGTGTGATATTATTTCTTCCTTTGATCTGAGTATCTAGTAAACTTCCTAAAATCTGCTATTGTTCTGGGGTGAATTTTCACCCCTTCCCGTACCGTTACCGCTTGGTCAAAATATAAATTTTCATGTTTAAAGTAAGCAGTAACTGTGTTGTACTTATTGTGGTCTCCTAATATTACTAGTGTTTTTCGGTTTCGGTTGTGTTAGTTTTTTCTGGGCGCCACTTAGAGTCATGCTGGTTGGGCTCCACTTATGTTCCCCTTAGTTAGAACGCCATTTGTTGTCGGCTTATGTTGAAAATCCACTTATATTTTGGTCTTTTTGCGGTGTAGGTGCGGTCATTAATAGCTGGACCGGGTTGAATTGCTCTTTTGTTTTTGATTCTTGGCTGGGGTTGGGTTTACTTGCCAGGGAGTGGAGGGTATTCCTTTTTGACACTTGCCCTCTCTTTTCCTCTTCACTTGAGACCTCGAATTATTTTTCGTCCCCAGACAAGTCTGTAGTTTCAAGGTTCATTTTATCCCCGTAGAGTTGCAGTTGGTTCTCTTTAGCTATTGTTGCTGCTGTAATACTTTATGCAGGCTTTGATTTTCTTATACGATTTTATTGTTTTGTTTCATATGTATTTTGGCGTTGTTAATGATGGTGTTAAAGGCGGCTTTTAGAGAATTTAGCTGCTCGATAGATGTGCTGATATGTTTATGCAATTCGACCCTTTCAACTTGAAGATAACACCTGTACTCCACTGGGGTCGTCATGTCTGACCGCAACTTCCTAGTACCTAGACCCTTGGTACACAGCTACTGGCACTGTATTACCCTCGGAAATATTCGCATCCATTATGGATCACGCTAAAGATAACATGTTCAAGCTCTCGATGTTCGCACTGAATGGCGCAGCAAGGTGAAATTAAAATGTGTAGTTCGTACTTGATTGATTATAGTAATCTTAATAAAATTAAAGAACTTACTTTTAATTAAAATAAGTTTAGCTTCAATATTCTTATATTGAGTAGACAGTAGTAGCTCTTCCCAAAATAAGATATTGTTTGATTGAAACTTTTGTGTTAAAATAACGTATTGTTACGATTTTCTCTCTCTTATACTCGCTCACTGGGTCCAAATAAAACAAAATATTTTTCACTAATAAATAACACCTCTTTCATTACTACTTCTTAATACGTTCATTGTTCAAATACATCTTAAACGCTTATTTATATACCTATAAAATATACTGGAATATAAGAAAATACAAGTTCAGAATTCTACTAGAATCATAAAAATTATGGTGACTCATCGATATAATATTCCTGTTGTTGAATTATAATAACGATGATTCATCAATACAATATTTCTAGGAGGACGTATCAAATTAATATATCTATAAGGACGCATCAAAAAATTCTCCTAGTCCTTCGTTACAGCATTATAATAAATTATTTTAAAATTAAACCGACTTAACAAAATTGCAGTAAAAAAAAAGTATTTTTTATGTTGTAGTCAATTTAATAATTTCAAATTCACTTATTTATTTAGAACTTTTTTTAGTTCGACACTGCTCTAGTTAAGTTATTTTAAATTAACTTTACGTTGATTGGTATTTTTTATCACAGTTTATACTTTAGTAGTCTGCAGGAATTTTCTACAAATTTAAAATTTGTAGGCGACACGATTAATAAATTAATCGCTATAAAACTTAGTTGTTAATTTATTTTTTCTTTATAGTGCAGATTTTTTAGTCGGTATGTTTTTTTCATAATTAATTTGTAATTTCAATCAATATTTTAAATTAATAGGCCTAATAATGTCAAAAAAATAAATGAGACATATTTAAAACAGATTAAACAGGAAAAGATGAGACAAAATGAAAAAAGACAATAGCTCCAAGAATGAGAGAAAAACGCGGTAAAGTTCACCAACCAACAGTTTTTTCTTTAGTTCAATAAATTATCTTGGAAATATCATTATGTAAGCTTCTTGCGAATACCTTCTGCAACTTGCCGACAACCGAATCGAAATATATTATTCCTATCAAAAATTATGCACAAAGCAAGAGTTAACCTATATTTATAAAATAATATTTTATTCCGTGTATATTTATAAAATAGTATTTTTTAATGTATCCATGAGACTATAAATAAAAACAAACCTTTTTCCTAAAAAAATCTTGTATTACATTTTTACCTATTTTTAAATTCATTAATCTTGTCTGCAACAAACATTGATAAGCCCACTTTAACATACTTGAAATTTTATATTTATATATAAAAGCCTAATTTTTCACTTTTATTCCCCTTTAACTCTCTTATCTTTTCTTATCTTCGTCCTAACACATAATTTAAATATAACATCCACGTTTAACGCCAGCGTCTAGAATATAAATATAAATAGTTTTGATAGTTGTGTGTGTTTATATGTGTATGTTTTGTTTTATTTCCTTCAACCTGTAAGTGTGTATGGCCCAGAAATACGGCCATGTTTAAAAATAACGTTTTTCTGGGGTTAGAATTAGGTTCCAGACATATGGAATTAAGACATCTGTCAAAGTTTTAATTGGAATCTTAAGTGAAGTGTCTTGTAAACAAGTTTAATGGCTAAGCTAAATTGCTTGCATCAAATGCACTATCAAATTTTCGATCTAATATTTTATACAGAGTATACGTAAGCTAGTATAAAAGAGGTCAAAGTAATTTTTTATAGTTTGTTTTTTATCTTGGAAGAATAATACATTACTTTTTTAAATTAAATCCACTTCAAAAAGTTGTACTTAAAAGAAAAAAATTAATTAGGTAGTTTTTTAAGTCAACACAGCAGTAGTTGAGAAAATTACTTTAAAACTAATTCTTGGTAGATTTCTATATTATTATTATGTTCTTTGGATAGCTCTTAGTTTGTGTCATATATCTTATTTACCTAGTTAAAAGTATGTTGTGTAATTTGCGGTATTTTATTTTAATTTTTTGTCTTTAGTGCCGACTTCAAATAAGTACTAAGTGAATGAATTAATCTACAATTATAAAAGTAATTATGAAACTGTTTTTAATTTATTTTTTAATTTTTAGTGCAATTTTTTAAAGTTAGAATATTTTTTACCTCATAACTTTCATTATTTTTAGTTTGAATTAGTCCTTGAAATGGGTTGGCCTAATAATAATGTCACACAAAAAGGGCAAGATATTTTGTTAATATAAGATAAAAAGGGCGACGGCCCGAAAAGACTCACGGGAAACAAGATAAAATTGAGTGCTCTCATGTATATTTTTTTCTCTTCTATTCACTGTATCAGCCTTTCTTACCGTTACTTTTATTATCTTGGTTTATTTTATTGTAAAATTGTTAAGTGGCTTTTCCGTTGAAATAAGTAAATGGGATATAAATAAAAATAAAAAATTCACAAACTAAGAATTTTTTTTAAATGTAAAACAGAAACACATATTTTTTGTTTAGTTGACACTATGTTTTATTATTTTTGAAAACACAGCGCGTTTCGCTACGATGTAGCTTCTTCGGATGTTTGATGTAAATTAAACGAAAAACTTGTGTTTCAGTTTTATATTATTTACAATAGATTTCCATTAAGAAAAAGCCACCACAATCCAAGACACTCTTGGAAAATTCCATAGAACATTGAAAATCGAATCAAAATATCTATGTCTATCAGATATGCAAAAAAATTCCCTTATCATCAATTACTTCTTCAATTTTTATATCAACGGCAAAACTTTTCAGGTACCTCTAATAACTCAAAACAAGTTCCGTAATTTTTACTATTACATCTTCTTTCTTTCACTACAATAAATGTATTGCCTAATCTTATACTATTTTACTCACGTTTGTCACCAAACTAAGTACAATCCAAAAAAAAAAAAAATTGAAGCTAATTCACGGCGCAAATACGAGTAAAATATTACTCATAAATAAAAATGTCATATTTTGGCTCCTTAGAAAACAAAGAATATAAAGGGTGTTTTTATAGAGGTATAGAACTTTTAAATGGAATAAAACAAAGATAAATTTTTTAAATTGACATGAAATTTACTTTATTCGAAAGATAACCTTCTGGCATTATAATTTAAATATGATTTCTGGCATATGACCGCCACAGCTGGCTCGGACGTAGTCTAATCTGGAGGTCCAATTTTCGATGACTTTTTCCAACATTTGTGGCCGTATATCGGCAATAACGCGGCGAATGTTGTCCTCCAAGTGATCAATCGTTTCGGGCTTATCGGCGTAGATTAGCGACTTCACATATCCCCACAGAAAATAGTCTAGCGGCGTTAAGTCGCACGATCTTGGAGGCCAATTCACGGGTCCGAAACGTGAAACTATGCGGTTACCAAACGTTTCCTTCAATAAATCAATTGTGGCACGAGCTGTGTGACACGTTGCGCCATCTTGTTGAAACCACAGCTCCTGCACATCATGGTTGTTCAATTGATGAACGAAAAAGTCAGTAATCATAGCTCTATAGGGGTCACCATTGACTGCAACGTTCTGACCAGCATCGTTTTTAAAGAAGTACAGACCAATGATTCCACCAGCCCATAAAGCACACCAAACTGTCAGTTTTTCTGAATGTAACGGTGTCTCAACATACACTTGAGGATTATCATCACTCTAAATATGGAAGTTTTGTTTATTGACGTATCCATTCAAACAAAAGTGAGCTTCATCGCTAAACAAAATTCGCTTATGAAAATCGGGATCAACGGCAATCTTGTTTTGGGCCCATTCACCGAATCTACGCCTTGCTAGGTGATCGTGTGGTTTCAATTCTTGCACGAGTTGGATTTTGTAAGCACACAAATCAAGATCTTTCCGCAAAATCTTCCATAAAGTGGATGGACACATATCCAATTCCTATGCACGATGGCGGGTAGACTGATTCGGGTCTTCCTCTACGCTACGCTCTACAGCAGCAATGACTTCTTCTGTACGCACTGTACGACGTCTCTGTGGATGCGTATTATCTTTTATAGTAAACGTGGTGCGAAACCGTTCCATACTTAATCGAATTAATTGCTCTGATGGACGATTATGTTGACCGTAAAATGGACGTAGTGCGCGATACGTATTTCGAACAGAACCATGATTTTCAAAATAAATTTGCACAATTTGGAAGCGTTGTTCAGGCGTCAGTCTATTCATGTTGAAATGCCAAACCAAACTAAACATAAATCACTTGACAGCTGACAAAATAGCCGCCAGTTAAAAAAGTGTTGCCAACTTAAAGTTTTATACCTCTATAAAAAACACCCTTTATATTCAAAAGAATAGTAATTACGCAGACCTGCGAAAGTTTTCCCCTTTTAAATAGAACAGATAACTTTTTAAGGTAGTTCACTCGTGAAACGGCTTTTCTTAGCAATGTGATCGAATTTGAATATATAGTTTACAAAAGTGTCTTTTATTTAATTAATAAAAACGAAATTTTTTAATCGCCTGTGAGACGAAATATTAACAATTAAAATATGCATTATTAACATGCTGGAGATCACTACATATAACAAAATGCCAATACATTTTGAAATATCTCAAAAACGGTTTTTCCCATATGTTTTAAAAACTAATGCAACGTAGATCCAAAAATTATGAATTTTTTAAAAAAAAACGGAATTTCTTGATCGTTTTATTTAGAAAATGCAGGTTTTTTTAAATAAAAATAATTTGGAAACATCTGACGCATAGTGGGGTACAGTGATCACAACTTGGCAACGCGCGATAATTCAAACCTAAGCTAGGTAGGTTAGTTCATGAGAATGTGACATTTTTTTAAATATATTTCTCGATATTATTAATTATTTTCTCAATAGGTTGGGATGTCAACATAACAAACTGTATAGGTACGAGACTCACACTATATGAACGTTACTATATACACTCTATAAACCATTCAATAAAGACATTTGCGACGCTGTCAGATTTATTATATTTAAAGTTATTACTGTATAAGAATGTGTCTGTATATTGAAAGTTAACGTGAGTTGGGTACAGTCTCGTACAAAAACAAAATTCTTTAGGCCTGAGAATCTTTAACTTTTGGTACTTACTTAAAGGTTATACTTTTGTCTACGACTGTTGCGAGTGAACTACCTTAACTAATTATAGTAAAAATATTCAGAAAATTCTATCATGTAAGGTTTCAAAGAACATATTGTTCTTCAAAATACAACTTCCAGTGAGAAGGAGTCATTTTTTTGCTCATTTTTTGTAGTCTCGTATTTAACAGTTATGTCGATACTAAATAAGTTTCACGAAAAGAAAAAAATATATATTTTGTCGATAATAAATATATATAATTAATAATAAATTAAAATGAAAATTAATATTTTTTATTTTACTTGGAATTCATAAGCAAAATTGTTTTTGATTTGTTAATCACTGGCCATTTTTTCAATTTTTCATCTAGAAGATGTATTTGATCACGTAAACCATAAATAAAAAATACAAATAAAATACCCATTAAAAAACTATATAATAACTCAAAACCTACAAAATATTTTATTATACCAGTGTTCAATTCACACAAATGTTGACTGTAATTCAGATTAGACTATACACGCTAAACTTGTCTGCCATCTTGAATATCTAAATTGAACCAACCATTGATATAGAGGCAGTACACATCTACAAGTGTCCATTTTAAGCCGAATCGGGATATACATTTAAGATTTGTGCTACATTTAGGAGCTATCATTTTGATTTTTAAAATAAAAGTGTCAAAGTAAATGGTCGTGTAAGTTATGTACTTTACAACTATTAAATTAAATGCTTTATAAAACAGTTGGTAATTTACTTCTTATTCAATCGTAAATATACTAAAACCCGAATCTAAATATCTCACTTCTAACAAAATTATGCGAAAAAAGTTTGCCCATCATCAAATTTCTTGCATTTTTTTCAATTTTTAACCTTCTTGTGTATACTTATGGCGGAGATATTTTTAATAGATCTTTTTAGGAGTGCTTTCCATATTATACTCAAAATACAATGAAATTACCTCACTCCTATCAATGAAATCGGTTAAAAAGTTCATCCATGAACATTTTTTAACCCCCTCGTCATAAAACTACTTTGAAAATATTTTTATGGGTACACCCGGAGAACTCCTTAAAACATGCATCCAAAAACATTTTAAAAAAACACACATCTAATTGATAGCCTCCTTTTTTGAAAGTCGATTAAAAATGTCACTTTCATTATTTAAGCTGCGTTATCTCAAGATCTGTAAAGTTTAGGTCAATCAGACTTATAGTAAAAAAAAGTTTTAGAAGTACATGTAGATTCAAAAATTTGAGTCATATATAGAATATTCTAAAAAAATATATCTTACATTTTAACGCAGTCTTATAGTCCAAGCCATAGGAAAAAATAGTGACATAAATTCCGAGATGGATGAGATCTACCCAGGGGTGTTCGAAGCAATGCAAGAACAAACTCTACATAAAATGTAACAACAAAAAATAGGTTGGAGCCAAGAAGAGGGGGTTAAAGTTGGCTAAAACAGGTTTTTTGATTCTACAAGCCAAGAAACACAGTTTTGAGAAAAAAACTTCAAATAAAAGTTGTAGAAACTTTAAAAATTCACAATTTGAGCTTTTGTGTAATCATTTTTGTTAATTTGTTATTGAAATAAGTCAGAAATCCCTAAAAATCGGCCGTTTTTTTCACGTCAGGTATGTATTGCCAAATTAACTTTTTTTGGACTTTTTTGCTTTGAAAGGGAAGCTCTCGTTTTTCTGAATAAAATGATATTTTATAATAATAAATCGGATAATTTGTTGTAGAGATATTGCTATTTATTTATCGCAAAACTCAAAAATATGGATTACTATAATTTTTTTTGAGCGAACATTTTGACTTCCACAAAGGTTCAATCTCTTCGTGAAGTACTAAACTTTCATATCTTGTTAGGGGCAAATGAAAAAATTAATTTTCAAACCCTTAAATATACATATATATTCATTCAATTTTATCTATCATTACTACAATTAATTATGTAAAACACTCTTTAAATAATTACCTTCAATATTTTTATTTTAGCGCAATACCCTTACACATCTGGTTACCTATCCGAACCGGAGCCAGGCGCATACGATAGTGACTTCACAGATTATAAATACCAAACTTTAGATAGAAGAAGAATGCCTCAAACTCAGGAATATATTGGAAGTAGTTCTACAATGCCACGAAGTGTACCTGATAAGTAAGCAATAATATTCGTATGTAATAAGAACATTTAAACGTTTTAAAATGGAAGCAACTAGTAACATATACTGATAATGTTCAGGCTGAAAAACCTAATGTACCCTTCGTTCATACTTGCTAGCATAATATTCAATTAAAAAGACCATTTGCCAGTAACATATACTGATAATGTTCAGGCTGAAAAACCTAATGTACCCTTCGTTTATACTTGCTAGCATAATATTCAATTAAAAAGATCATTTGCCAGTAATCCTAATGAAACTCTACATTATCTTGTTTTAAAAACTACATTTTTTTTGTAGATCATACTCCTCCACTGATATTATTAGAAATACCCAAGAAAAGTATCAACCGGGACGAATTGAACATTATATGCCCGGGCGCTCTTCTATTTCGGAAAAAGAAGCCAAACAGGTAAAAACACTACCTAACTCAAAGTGTAAATTAAGTTATACATAATTATAAATGTAAGTAATGAAGAAAAATCACCTTCTTTACTTTGATTCAACCGCTTTCACCAAGAGGGATTTTGCTTGCTAGTCAGTGAATATTAATAAAATTTATAGGGTAGTGCCAACGTTAATCATAGTACAGCCACAATAAAACCAAAATAACCAGTAGACCAACTCGCCTTAAACCAGCCGAATCTTTCTGTGACCTCTAAAAAAACTAGCCTCAATTTAAACTTAAGAAAAGTTCAGTTTGTCAGCGAACGTGACAGCGACAGGGGCCGGTTGGAACTTGGTGTGATGACAATATTGTAAATTTTATTCTTTCGTTCGCTTTGCATTTCAAATTGAGAAAGATTTGTAATTTTACCATATTTTATACGAAACGTCGGTATTTTGTATTACTACACCACGATAAAATTAATCTGCGAAAAATCGCGGGAATGTATAATTTTTTAGGTATTTTTACTTAGAATGTACTTTATTTGCCATGTTTTCTTTGCCATTTTCCATTCATTATTATTATATGAATACTGTTAAAAATAACCATAAATTTAATGCAACTTAAATGTCCACTCTACTTTAAATTTAATGATTTTGTACCTAAAATCGCGAATTATTTACATTTATTTGAAATCTAAAGCAATTCATTCAAATATCAGTTCCTTATATATTAAATTTGATTAAATGATGTCTTAAATTTCAACAAAGTAACTGAAAAAATATTTTAACTCTCAGCACATTAAAATTGATTCACATGTAATTTAATACTAAAGGAATTTATATTAATATTCATGGTACATTGCATGAGATTCCGTAAGATGGCGCAACTTGTATTGAACTTTCTTTTACTATCATATAAGTTACTTAAAGGACTCAATTTTCTTATGATGAAGTGTACATGTCTGCCGATACTGACGGAAACCAATGAGTTCGAAACCGGTCTTCAGATGATGGTACACTACCTATGGGAAAATTTTTTCACCTTTTCCTGGTAGCATAATTTTTTGACTTCATAGTAATATTAGTGCATTAAATATGTGACAATATATCAATGAACACTGGCTTTATATTTAATATACAGAGACATCTTGAAAAGTAATGATCAAAACTTTAAATTTATAGTATGATTACATCAGATTTAGTGGAATAAATTAATTTTGATTAATGTGAATTATTAAATTTAATTCATTACATTAAACGCATTTAATAGACGTTTATGAAATTTGTTTCCAGCACATTTACCTTACATTTAATGCATTTCCTTTTTACAGTGTATATTCATTTATTTCCAAAATGGAAAAAGGGTAATTTTGTGAATTTAGTAAAACAATGGATAAATATAAGAAAAAAAGGAAAATGGCAAATAAAGCCTTAATAACCTAAACTCCAAAATAGACAGTGGTAGATCATTAAGGTTTCTTTTCCTCCTCTACAGCACTTTGACCTATAAAATCTTTTGTACGGTCCCCCTCTTTAATAATCTAATATAAGTTCAGAATATTTAGACTTTTCATAAAGTCACTTATTTTCCTGGGGATAAATGTTGCGAAACAGTGCCAAGTGTTCCGCTGTTTCGGCTACACAGTCACAGAAACTGAAAATCTCTTTCTCGAATTTGCCCTTTTTTTGGGTGTTCCTTCATTGCGCAATGTCCTAAGAAGTATTCTTGCATTCCTTGGCGATGGAGTTATAAATTTCTTCGCTTGTCCAGACCAGACGTAGAACTCCACAATAATTTTATCAGATTTTGTTCCCAGTTTCTCTTCTATGTGGCTTTCTGGTAATTTATAGATAAGCTTCGAGCCAAGAAAAGAAGTTTGTGCTCCTTCTTTTGCGAGGCTGCCCGCTTTTTCATTTCGGTTAATTCGGCTGTGCCCTAGCATTTACAGCAGGGTTACTCTGTTGTGCCTTGCCAATTCAGTCAGGGCTTGCTTGCAGTTCCAAGTCAACTTAGACTCGTAGGTAGTTAATATTTAATATTAGTTTTTGATCACCCAGTATTTATTTATTATCAAAATATCAACACAATACCCTAAAGTAAAGTAGCTCCTCTTCAAAAAGGAAACCAACCCTCAACTAAGTACAAAGGCTTGGATATAGAAAATTTTGATAGTTATATTTAGGCCTGCAAACGCCATTTTCAACAGAAAATTTAAAATATGTCCCAAAACAGTTTGATTTAGGTGTAGGTCATTATAAATGAAATATTTAAAATAACATATAGGGTGTTTCATTTAAAATAAGCCAGAAGGTATCAACTTACCGTATAACCGAAAATGTCACCATTTTGAAAATATTTTAGCCGAATTGCCCTCATCGACTTCAGTAAACTGTTAAATTTTAAAAATTTCGTTGTGGGACACCCTGTATAGTGTTTGTTTGAAGGTCATAGACAATGATATTTCTTGCGAAGTAGTAGATATCTGTTGGACTTCCATTGTCTTTATTTTTGTTGAATATCACGACGTTTCGGTTAGTAGTTATCTCTAGCCGTTTTTTCACTTGAAAACGGCTAGAGATAACTACTCGCCGAAACGTCGTGATATTCAACAAAAATAAAGACAATGGAAGTCCAACAGATATCTATTACCCTGTATAGTATTCTTTGTAGGTGCTTCATCGCCATACAAATAATTAAGTTCCTCAACGCATTCTTGTTGAGAAAAAATAATCACGTTCATTTTTTGGTCCAGATGAAATTTTGAAATTACTGTAAATGACACAAATAGCGTCCGTAAGTTCAAACGTTCTGAGTACGTAGACCGTCTAAAATGTAAACTTTACAATGGATTTATCAGATAGCACCTAGCAACGCCACTGTTGCCAGTTCCCGTGTACGCGAAATTTCCATTTTAGCAATCTACGCTTTAAAATGCATATTCTGAAAAAAATATTATTTTGCGCATACTTAATTATGTTAGAAGGGCCGAAGTCACCTTCATTCCGAAAGCGGGGAAAACGACGCTGTACACCCTAAATCTCTGCGACCAATCCGTCTCACATCGTTTATTTTAAAAACGATGGAGAAAGCAGTAGATAATTATATCAGAACAAAAATTCTTGAACAGGCGCCACTGCACCCTCATCGACATGCGTATAAAGCGGGCAGGTCTACTGAAACCGCACAGATATAATTGATAGATGAGAACCAAGATGTACTGAATAGTAAGGAAACTGTAATATGTACTATTATTGACATAGAAGGGGCTTTTGATAACACTCCACGCGAGGCAGTCAAAAGAGCACTTGATGAGAGGGGAGTAGACGAAACGACGTCCGCGACTTCTCTCCACTAGAATAGCAGCGACAGAGAGAGGACAAGATACTATCGCCCTCTGTACCACCGACGGATGCTCTTAGGGGAGAGTAGCTTCTCCACTTAAGTGGAGCTTAATTGTAAATCTGTGATCAGACTGACCTCGGCATATCATGTAAGGGTTGGGACTAAATGTCAAACCCACCAAAATCACCTTAGTAGCCTTCGCAAGGAAAAAAAACTCAATTTGAAAACCATCAAAATGGATGGGAACGTTATTAAGTGGAAGTAAGAGGTTAAATAACTGGGCCTGACCCTAGATAATAAACTTTTCTGTAACAAACACAAAGAAGAAGTAATCAACAAGGCTACAAAAGCTTTGAGGGTCTATAAAAATTTTGCGGGAAAAAACTGAGGCATAAATCCAAAAATCCTGTAGTAGATGTACACTGCAATAGTGAAACCAATCATCACATATGGGTCAGTGATCTGGAACAAAAGAACTATTCTGGCTAATACGAAAACCAGCCTCTCGAAAGTTCAAAGACTGGCATGTGTGTGTATAACGGGGGAAGTGAAAACCTGCTCAAGGGCCTCCATGGAAGTATTCCTAAACCTTACACTTCTCCATACACTTGTAGAGAGTATGCCGATAAGGACAACTTATAAGATGATAAGAGATGGAGTCATAAAACGAAAGCCCATTCCTCATCCAGAAATCAACAAATCTGAGATATGCCCCAAGATGAAATTAAAAAGAAGTTCAACTTTGTGAAAAACTTCAACACAAAGTTGAGTCTCAAAAGTGAGTGAGACAGAAACTCGTATTGAAAATCCATCAAATAGTAAACAGATGGCACCAAAACAACTGAAGGAACTGGAATAGGAGTGTGTGGACCCGGCACCAGACACGATAACTTGGGTAAGAGACCAAGCATCTTCCAGACAGAAATATAAGTCATTAGGAAATGTAATCACTTTAGCGAAAAAAAAAATTATCTCGCGGACAAGAGATTATCATCATGGTGGATAGTCAAGCAGCCATCAGTGCGCTGAGTTTTCAAGTAATCAGTTTCAAGATGGTCTGGGAATGCCTAGAGGAATTAAATGAACTGAGTGAGAATAATGAGGTCACCCTCATGTGGGTACCGGTACACACCGGGATAGAGAGGAATGAAATAGTAGACAGGCTCGCAAGGAAAGGGGCTGAGATACCATTTCTGGGGCCAGAGCCTTTTTGTGAAATCAGTAGCACCATAATGCTGAAAGAACTAAAAATAGAAGAAGAAAGCAAGAGATCCAATTATTGGATGAAGCTGCAAGGAATGAAACAAGCGATGATACTTCTTAGGAACTACGACCAGAAGAGATTCAAAGAGTGCATAAGCTGAAGTAAAAACCAACTAAGAATTCGGACAGGGGTCCTGACAGGACATTACCACCTGAAGGGACACCTCAAGGAACTCACATTGACCGAAAGAGAAGAGTGCAGACTCTGCAAGGAGGACACAACCTCTATTCACATCCTTTCAGATTGCAGCGCTTTAGAAAACCCTAGAATGCGATTCTTTGGAAAACACCAAATAGAAGAAAATACCCACTTTGAAGCCGTCCAACATCCTAAGATTCTTGAGGGAAATATGACTGGAAGACCTGCTTTACCCGGCAAGGTATCTCTTACAACTTGGCAGCAGTACGGGAGCACAATAGATCTATTAGGTCCCAGTGTACAGATCTCCAACTTTACGCACATACATATATTATGTTACTATTACCCAAAGAGATCTAACAAAGAACGCATACCTAATTAATAGTATTTGTTGTGGATATTTATTAATTACATTTTTGTGAAGACGGTTGACTAGTTATTTTGATGATATTCTGGTTTAGCTTTCTAGTTCTCAAAAGAAAAACTGTTGCTATTCACTTGTAAAACAACATAAAGCATAACCATACAATACGTTGAATTGTGATAAACTGCCACTTAAAAATCAAAACTTCGCCACTGACAGTTAGTTTTTTGGGAAGTTTAGAACTAAACAAGTTATAAAATATTTTTACAAAGTAAAAATTAACACTATTTTACATATTCTTTTAGAGTTTCTCATATGAAATAATACTAACTATTGTTATAGTTTTTGGTAATATCTCCACATCTGTTTTAGAATGTTTATAATATTTTTAAAATTAACTTCTAGGCTGACAAGTAAGCTAGCTTCTTTTTGAATCAAATAAAGTTGGTGATTAAATTTTGGTACTTAGGTCCGTTGTTAATTACTATAAATATTTGTTTCCTTTTAGTGGTGGGACGAAGTTATGGATATTTTTGACGGGGTACGATCATTTTTTCATATTTTAACACACACACTTGTCAAAACTTTTTTCGTCACTACCTTTTTATTAGTACTTGTTATGTTAATACTACTTAACCACTGAAATTATTGGACAAATATTTGTTGTTCTTTTGGTACAATAAATGAATAAATACACTCAATGAAGAAAATGGAAGTGAATTTACAATGGCAGTTTCAGTAGGGTTAGAGTTCATTTATACAAGGTGTAAAAAAATAGTATAACAACTAAAATCGACAGTACTTATCAAAATAAGAAAAAATTTCTTTAATACTGGCTTCCACGGCCCCCTAAAAACAAACTGACTTAGAATTTGTTGGTATTAATCCAAAATTTATTATTGATGCAGAGGTGGGGATATTTCGTATTATAAGTTTTTCATGTTCGTCCAAAATCTAGAAGAAGTGTATTTCTTTTAATCAACCACCAATGCATCGTAATTAAAACTGATTACATTTGTTGAAAAATGACATCGACTCACAATTTTTAGGAGGATAAATTGGAATACAGTAAACGAAAGTACCATGTTTACTTAAAATTGACCATTCTTTCGAATTTTGAACTATAATTGCAGAAAAGTAAAAAATAAAAAAAATTATTACTCTAAACACTCTCAACTCCCACCAAAACCACTGCATACTGCTCAATAAACAATTTTATATTAGTACCACGTAAGTAAGTGTACAAAATTTTATTAAAAATAATGTGACTCACTTATGGGAACCTATGTTTATGAGTACTATCTACCCTGGAAGCTAATAATACACCCTGCATATTTAATTAGGTAAAATATGCCTAATTCGATTGAGTAAATGTACCTTAATAGCAAAAATTTGTCCAATAGTGATATTTCACTATCATTAACTAATTATAAGGTTAGCCTTTTTGTGACTAACATGAGTTTTATTTATTCGTTCAAGTGGTTAGATGAACACTCGACATTACCAAGTTCTGACGTCATGTTTGCAAGGGCATTGACTGAATCTGTAAGCTGGGCAAAAGCATGTGTTAACCCTATTTTGTAACACGTTTATATTGTTTTCTTTGGTTTTCCCCTTTAGTTTTGATGTATACGGGGTTTTAAGTAATAGAATATAATGCCATATTTGGCTTCATTACGAGAAAACATTTTTTTTTCTGATCATTTACAATATCCTTTGTATTTCATCTCTGTTAGCACTCAAAAGTTAGCCAAAACATAGACAACAAATGAACGCATGGATTTGGGAGCTAAAAAACATAAATCCCAAAAAAATTTGAAATCCATGAAACCCTAAAAGTCGAAGTGGTGAATTATGAATACCGCTCTGTTGAGGAAAAAAAGTCAGGAATAAACTGATACAAGAATTTTGTGTTTTTATTTTGGATCTCTGAAGTTACATATATATATATATATATATATATATATATATATATATATATATATATATATATATATATATATATATATATATTCTCTCGCTCTTATAATTTATATTCTATTACTTATGACCTTGAATTTCTTTACGCATTATTTTATTCGTGCTTTCTTCGCAGAATGAAGAATCTGTGTCATGTGAATACATAGATGTTATATTACCTTTTTGGACAAAGTAATAGCATTGACGTTAGTAGAAGGGTTAAAACCAATAAACACAAAAAAAATTAACGCACTGAAAAACAACTTGCAAAATCATCTCAATAAACTATACGTGATCTTGCGGACTGCTTTTCTATGACTCCAAATTGGATCGTGTTTAGAAAATTTAACTTTTTTTCAGTGCGGATACACAAAAACACACTTTCATTAATATTGATACTGTCGTATATATTCGAAAGAAAACACACTTTCTAGCACTGTTCTGAGGCATGTTTCTAGCATGGGTTTTGGATTGGAAAAACTTTACTAAATGTTCCCTCAAGAACACTAACTTTGCTGCTGTTAGATAATTGTTTCTGCATAGGTGGATGTTTTAATTTTGTATATTTTAATTTTAGCACCTGGAGCAACAAAAGAGGGTACCTTCACATAAACCAAAGAGTTTTATGAATCAGTAAGTAATTTATTTGTATAAATTATTTAAAAAATCACATCTCTTCAAATATAAAATCTTTTATATAATAATTTAATTAAAAGCCACACTTTCTACGTATAATATTTTTTTTTTGGGAAAATTTTACTTATTTTAAACTTAGACCCTCTCCTACTTTCTGTTTCATATAGACAGTAAACTCAATACAAAGGATAACACTTAACATATATTAAAAAGTAAATAACTATATCATTCCCCAACAAACGCTTCAGAATACTCAGAGGTTGAACAGATATATGAGGACATAACTACAGCAAAAACGAGAGAAAAAGCTAAATTCGTAATATTAATGGGAGACTTTAATGCAAAAATTGGTCACGACGACAACAACAATATCCCAAATATAGGTCGCTTTGGTCTGGGTCAGAGAAACTCCAGAGGAGATATGCTGATTAACTACTGTAGAAATGAAAACTTGTATTGTATGAATTCTTTCTTCAAAATACCTTTAAATAGGAGATGGACCTGGAAAAGCCCGAATGGTATCACAAAAAACGAAATCGACTATATTATAACTAACCAAAAAAACATTTGCGAAGATATCACTGTCCTTAACCAATTCGACACCAATAGCGATCACCGCTTAATCAGAGCTGCGATTACCATTAACACCAGATGGAAAAGAAATAAATCGATAAGAAGAAAACCCATTCCAACAAACGAAATACTAAAACGAAACAAGGAAAAATTCGAACACGTAACAAAGAATAAACTTAAAAGTAAAGAAGACCAGGAAGAAATGGACATCAATGAATTAACACAACACATTAATAATAGCATACGAGCAGCAACAAAAGAGATATGCTTTAAAAATAAAGAAAAAAGTAGTAAAATCAGCCCGTATACCAAGAACCTCATAGAAAAACGAAGAAATGTGGACCGAAACTGTGAAGAATATAGGGACATAAATAAAGAAATTAACAAAAACATAAGGAGGGACATAAGAAAGCATAATACAAAAGTGATTAAAGACACGATAAAAGCTAACAAATCAATGAAGGTTCTCAGATCTCAATTGGGTAGGGGCCGGACAAAAATTTCCGGACGTAAAACTAAACAAGGCCAATTAGTTAATACCCGGGAGGAAATCACTATGGCTGTCCAGGACTTTTATACAGAGTTATACAGTCCAAAAACTCAAGGTCCTTACTACGAAAGAAAGGAAGTAAGAAATGTCGGTTCAGAAGAGATGCCCGAAATAGATACCGCAGAGTTAATGAAAGCGCTTAGTCAAATGAAAAATAATAAAAGCCGTGGCGAGGATCGTATAACCGCCGAAATGTTAAAAATAGGGAGAGAACAACTAAGAGAAAGCGTGAGAATTTTGTTGAACAAGTGCTTAATATATGGAAAAATACCCGAGGCATGGGAAAACGCAGAAGTCATCATATTATACAAAAAAGGCGATAGAAATAACAGAAAATTATCGGCCAATTAGTTTACTGTCCCACTTGTACAAACTTCTTACAAAAATAATAACTAACAGACTGATGCAAAAGTTGGACGCATACCAACCTTCAGAACAAGCCGGATTTCGCAGGAACTTCAGTGCAATAGACCATCTACAGACAGTACACACGCTTATCGAAAAAACCACGGAATATAATATACCTCTGCATTTGGCTTCCGTTGATTACCAGAAGGCGTTCGATTCTATCGAATCATGGGCAGTTCTCAAAGCACTGGACAATGCTCGGATTGATTCAAGATACTCTGCTCTGATTCAGCATATATATGAAAACGCTTACATACAAGTTACAATAGACGAGGATATAAAAACCTCGAGGATACCTATAAAAAGAGGCGTACGTCAGGGAGACACAATCTCTCCAAAATTGTTCACGTTGGCACTTGAAGATGTATTTAGGGGCTTGGACTGGCATGACAAGGGAATTAACATAGACGGAACACGACTAAACCACTTAAGATTTGCTGATGATATTGTTATAATCAGTGATTCACCAGAACAACTCCAATGTATGATACAAGAACTTCATCAAGCATCAGCTAGGATAGGACTCAAAATGAACTTGTCAAAAACAAAAATAATGAGTCTAGAACAAATACAAATTAAAGTTGAAGATAAAATAATAGAAAACGTAAGAGAATACATATATCTAGGTCATAAAATACAAATAGGGAAGGAAAACCAATTGGCTGAAATTCCTAGAAGAATAAGTCTCAGCTGGGCAGCTTTTGGCAAACTCGGATTCAATCTTAAATCCAGTAACACCCCCATAAGTCTGAAAAGAAAAGTCTACGAGTCGTGCATCCTGCCAGTTCTTACTTATGGTATTGAAACAACCTCCCTAACATGTAAAGCCATTAATAAGCTTCGGGTTACACAACGAGCAATGGAAAGGGCTATGCTAGGAATTAGTTTACGAGATAGAGTTACAAATGAAGAAATCAGAAGAAGAACGAAAATAACAGATGTGAGCAAACGAGTAGCGCAGCTAAAATGTAGATGGGCTGGACATATCGCAAGACATGACATAGACAGATGGACATACAAGATAACAGCATGGCGGCCAAGAGAGAACAAGAGAAGTGTTGGCAGGCCCCAAAAGAGATGGCGTGACGACATCCAGAAAATTGCCGGAAAAAACTGGATGGGGATCGCTACGGACTGACAGAAATAGAAAAATATGGAAGAGGCCTACATTCAGGAGTGGATGAAAACGGGCTGATATGAATGAATGAATATCATTCACATGAAGAATGGGTTTTACTCAGCCGATTGTTATTCTCTCATAGGTCCTTGTCTTTCCCAGCGACTTTCTTGCATCATCCAATATTAGTGAGAATTGTATACTGTTAATTCAGAAATCATCAGAATGAAGTCTGGGAACCAAGCGCGACATACATTGAATAAATCCTGAAACAGCCCCTCTTCTCTATTTTATTCGGCAATAATTAATCACTTATTTATATCACTGAAGTGCTTTCCCACATACATATATGTTGTACTAGAAATGAAAAATCAGAAGTGTCAAATATCATATTAAATAAAGGAAAAATGTCATATTTAGGCTACAGTATAATTTCTTATATATGTATATTTTTATATTTTAGAGCTTTAAAAGAGTCTGGCTATGAAAGTGACTCAACGTTGATCTTCAGGCGAAAAGAAGATACAGCGAACCAACTAAGCCCTAAAGAACAGAAAGAGGCCTACAAAATTATCCAAAAAGGAGGAGATGTACCTTTCCAGGGGTTGAGAAAACCGGCTCCGGAGCGACCAAAAGGTACTACACAAATTATATTTTAAAAAAGTTTTCCAACAGCCTGTTTTCCGTATTCCAGTTTCTTCAAATATTCTTAAAATCAAATATAATTTGGATCAGCTTAACTTTTCAAGGTGACCGATAACATCTCATATTTTATGGTTACTGTCTTTTTATACACAGTTCAAGTAGCGACACAACTTAAGCAAAAAAAATAAACTAAACAAAAGGCTAAATGTTAAAAATATGTTCCCATTTAGTGACGTTTATTACCTTCAGTACTTTCACAAAAGAACCATCATTGCTTCTAAATTTTAACTGATCAAAATTATACTTACGAAGAAAACTAGAGCATTGTTGAATATATCAATTATTTCTGGTGGAGAATTCAATTTTAAGCTTTATCATTACTTTTATTATTAAGTGTAATTTGTAGAATCTCAAGAAAAACTTGTATGTGTCAAAGTTTAATTTAATATCGCCATATAACTTTAGTTTCATTAGATTAATAATATTCTAGTTTTCTTCGTACTACTAAAATTAATTACTTTAATAATAATGGAAACCGTAACTAAAATAAAATGGTAATCTAACTCTTGCATGTAGTTTTAGCTTCTTACTCAACCCTGTACTAAGGTGGTGGGCTCTAATAAAGGTTTGTAACATTTTCCTACTGTTATTTTGTATTTAATATGTTTGGCGTAACAACTAAATATTTTCCAACTTATAAATGTTTCCTTTATTGTAACGCAAGGGTCTTAAAAACTTCTGTATTCAAAGAACATAACGTATACTATCATTACACCCTTTGACACATTTCATTATATAAAAACGGAAATTATTTTTTCCTTTTCAGACCACCAACTGCACAAAACTAACTTAACCTAAAACAAATATAAACTAATTAAAAACTTTCACACTTCCACAGAAACGGACCTAGTGGAGTTTTTCCCCATATCACCAACCCTTACCAAAATCAGAATACACAAAAGCATTATTCCGCCAAAAGAGTCAGTCATACCTCAGCAACAATTTTTTTGCTATCCCACCACTGTTCAACACAATGTCCCTAAAACGTTTGCCAGTTTTAAGAGAACAACACCAACATCGGTTAGCATCGGAAAGATACCCACTCCACCTCCCATACCAACGACTCCGCCTCCGTCTCCACCAAAGAGAAAGTCTTCCAGAAACAATACAACTTTAAGGCTTATCAGTACTATGAAGGTTAAAACTGAAAAAAGTCCTTTGTATAGGCGACACGAAACTTGCTTTACCTCGGGTCCTAGTGTAGATAAAACTAAAGTCAACTATCTGAGAGATAAAATAACCTGTAAACTATCACCCGTTGCAAAGAAGAAAGGGGAAAATTCGAAGCTTAGCGTAGTAAAGAAAATAAGTGCTTCGCCAGAAATAAAGTCTAAAATAACTTCCACACTGACTACTTCTCGTGATCCCAAAAGTTCAGTCCGAAGAGTACAGAGTAGCACTAGACTGTCAACTGATAAAACAAAAAGTCTACCTACTGGAGGACTCTACAAGAGTGGCTCTACAGGTAGTATTATAAGTAAAAAGAGCTCCACCGAGAGTTTAAGTTCTCGGACATCCACTCCCGTAAAAACTTTTGGCACAGAAAAAAGAAAATTTGACCTAAGTCTACCAAAACTGGTAGATTCAAAGTCAAAGTTATCCAAAACGAGTTCTGAAGAACTATTATCACCAACTGAAGTCAAAAAAGGAATGAAAAACATATCTTCTACATCTTACAAGAACTCGTATGCTCTATTATCTTCTGCTAAAAGCGCAAACACAAACACCTCTTTGCCTATTAAAGTAGGATTTACCGAAAAAGGAAAGAACATTTTAAAATCTGCCATAAAAAGACCTGTATCATTATCTCCAAAAGTTACTAGAAGAGCTACTGTCCAAAGTCCTTGTCCCTCAACAAGTTCAGAACGTTCGAAAATCAAATCTTCTACAGAATCTTTAACCTCTTTAAAATCCATCAAGAAATCAGAAAAGGCATCTTCTAGTTCTCGCCAAAGATCTAAAAATGAAGATAAAAAGACACATAAATCCAAGAAAGACCAAATTAACGACAACTTGAAACAGAAGACTAAAACACTGACTGAACAAAAATGTCTAAGTAGAGCTACTGGCGCTGACATTGCCAAAAAATTAGACTTACAAGATAATTCAGAAATTTACAAAACAAAGCAAGCAATAGGATCCAATCACTTTTTCCGAAATCTCTTTCTCAGAAATATACAACACACTGCTTCGTTTACCTTACCGAAGAATTCTTGGTTGGTCGAAAAAACCAATCAACTTACTAGGAGGCGATCGTCCTGTTCGGAACCAAGCATTGGAGCTATGAAAATATATTTAAAGCACACCAAGCCTGTAAGCGATTCAAAATTTATAAGTCTGGATATAATAAGATCTAGAAGTGCCAGTCCCAAGTCGGTCACATTCAGTGATAATGTGAGATCTGAGGGACCTGGTGCATCAAAAAGAAGTAAAAGTCTTCCCAGCAAACTCGTCTTTTCCCAGACTTCAAGACCGGTTTCACCAGTGGTAACTAAGAGACCACGATCTCCAATTTTAAAGCCTCAGAGCAAGGATAATTTAACAACTATAAGGCGAAGTCCTAGTCCTCAAACCAAACTTTATTTCACAGAAACCAGTAGACCTGTTTCACCCGAAATTAGACGAAAATTTGTGGCGTCTCCACCCACTTCACCGGTATTACCAAGATCTCCATCTTGTAGGAAAATTATGCAGATGAAGCAACAACAAAATTATGACCAAAGTAAACCTCAAGAATTGACTTTATATACTTGTCCCGAGTTAAAACTTAGTACTACTTCGTTGGATTCATTTCGTAGTGACGATTATCAAATATATTTAAAAGATTTGGTTTTTGGAGGGTCCAAAAGCGAGAAATTTAAAGATTTAAACCATTTTTACAGCGATATTGAGAAAGTGGGGCACTTGGAACAAAAGTTCCAATTGCGGCCTAGAAAAAAGAGTGAAAACGAGATTATTGACTATGATAGATGGATGGAAGTCCGAATGCGGGAAAAAGCAGAGCACGAGCTTAAACATTTGTATCGTCACTTAAAGACGCATGAAAAAGAAAAGGGGTTTCTTTTTCTCCCAAAAGATGTTGAAAGGTACAGATGGAGGAGAGAATTCGATAGAGGATTAAGAATTAAAGAAAAGTCTGTCGAGAATATCAAGGAAGAATTTGAACGACTCGAACGTGAAGAAAGTGAACGCGAAAATGCAAAAAGACGAGAGATAGCTTATAGTAAAGATACCTACAAGCCTTTATGGAGAGGCACTTCCGTTGCCAGCCTTGCAAGTATTCTAACCGAAAGACGGAGCCAATCCGAAGGCAGAGTAAAAACTTCTAGGCAAAAATTTCTGGATAATGAAAGATTATTGACTCATGGAATTGGCTCGCGAATTTGGAGTAGTTTATCAATGGAACAAGTTAATAATTTAAAAAAACAGTTACAAGAAATATACGGGGATGAGGCCACGATTCCTAAATCTGAAAATGAAGACGAGGTAAAAGAATATATTGTAGAGGTACCAAGTGATATTGAAAAACGACGCCATATTCCTCATTTAAGTGTGAGAAGGAATTCCGAAAGCTCAAAAGTCGACTTAATGAGTGAAGATGAGAAAAAAATGATCTCTCAAACGCTTAGCAAGGAAGTATTAGAAAAAATTGCAAGAAAGCGAAAAGAAGATAAATTAGCATTACCTTTGGTGATTGGAAAGGAAGTTTTGGGTGCTAGAGCTTCTAAAGAAGCCAATATCAGGATTAAAAAAGATGAACCTGACAAACCACTGGTTAGAACTAGTGCTTTATCACCGCCAAAACAAACTTCTGTTAGTGAAACAGAATCTGCTAGCACTGATGAGTCTACTAAGACGGTTATAAATTTAAAAGATGTTCAAAAGAAAGTAGAATACTTTGAAAATGCTAATGTTTTAGATACATATATTCCAACTGTCTATAAACCTGCCGAGGATGGAAGTAGTGAAGAGACTGTGAGTCCCACTCAGTTAGAAAAGGAGGATAATAAAGAAAAAATTGAAAAAACTGGAGTTGTGCAGTCCAAATCTTGTCAAGATTTCAAAGAATACTTTGGAGAGTCTGAGTTAGTAAAATTTGCCACCCTTCCGCTATCAGCTACCAGAAAACCCGATTATGTATATACAAAGAAACCTTTTTTACGAGCCTTAGATATCAGTCCTATACGTACGATTTCAGAGGCTAACTCTATAGATAGTCTTAATAGAAGTCGTTCAACATCTCCCTATTTTGAAGAAGCGCAAGCTGTGGCTAAAAAAGGAGAAGTGAAAAAACTGAAGAGACAGTTTGAGTTTTTCGAAGACTTCTTCGGTGAGAAGAAGTTGAAGAGATCTCAAAGCGAGAACGATTTGAGAAGATACGGCCACGTGGAAGACTTGAGACGAAAGTACGAATACCCTGTACATTCTGGGAGAGGCAGATCAAGAACTAAACGAGGAGGGGTAGTATCTCCGGTATGGTTGAGGGCAGAGGATAGATACATGCCTCATATTAACATTATTAGTAAAATTGCAAGTTTGTATACTTTTTCAAAGCATAGAACTGCAAAGGAAGCTAGCAAGAGTATGGAAGAGCTAGCGGAAATTTTGGGATGTCCTATTGGTGAGGTTAGTTCAAAATTACATTAAATTTACTGCAGTTTAGAAATTTATTTTAGTACATAAATATTTTTTCAAGCTGAGATGAATTTTAATATCAGACCTATTTATTCTTCTGTATTGATTTTTGAGTTTCCAAAAAAAAAACGTTTTTAAAGAAAAAAAGTAAAATAACTTTAAAAGGCCAGGTAAAAATATTAAAAACTTTATACAGTTGATCCAACACTTTTATAATTAACTACAATTTTTAAATTTACACAATCATTTATCAGGTAGAAAAAATGAAAGAAAAATTCGACAAACTTCGCGAGCAGGAAGAACAGATCTCTCTCATGGGACACATGTACACTTCTTCACCTAACCTAAAAGAATTACGTGACATAACTCCCTATCTCACAGCAAACTGGATAGCCCACAAGTATCCTAGATCAGAAGACAATACTAGATCTCTTTCCTCTCCTGATACTTCCATTGCATCCAGAGACATTTCCTTGGTGCGAAGAGACAGATACAGACCTAAAAGTTCGTCACCAGTTAGGAAGAGACAACAATATTCAATATTAAAGCCGGTGGGAGAAAGGAGGCCTGAGAGGTTCGAGTCTTCATCCAGGTATACTAAAGGTGGGGAATTGCGGACGGCAGTTAAGTTCCAAGGTGTTTTTAAGCAAGGTTTTTGTACACTGGTAGAGGATTTTGTGCACTGGTAGGATGATTTAACACACTTCTGTTGTTGGGCACCGTTTAAACAATTAGCACTATTTGCAAAAAATAACACTGTCAAGATGAAGAAATTCGATGCACTTTAACAAATATTTATAGAGAAGTACGACATGATCATAGTTTTAAGAAGTGAAAAAAAGATAGACATTTGAGCTAAAGACATAAATTATGAACCGATCTCAAACAGAAAAAAATTGCTACAAATATAATAAAATTTAAAAATTTTAGGAAGTAAAAAGAGTGATTGAAACGTTTAGTTACAGCAATTTCAGTATTACTATAATTATATTATTCTACGATACTAATTTAAATCTAAACTTACGAGTACCTATTTGTATTGTATTCAAAACTCATATACTTACTTAAATATTCTCTATCACTTTGTTAGTGGTTAGAAAAATCACTCCAATAAAAATTAATATTTTTTTTCAATATCGTTCATTTTATCAACCTCATTTTCAGGCATATAGCTTTGTGGATAACAACCCTTAGAGTGGGAAAGGAAGTTTAGCAATTACATAATTCACTTAGCAGTTTTCATTACAAAACAAAACACTATTATACATATCATTTTCAATATAAACCTTGCATGTTCTAATGGCACTATTTTCTTCACCAAAATCTGGTAATTTATTAGTGCAATTAATTCTCTAAATATCTGTTAACATGTCATCTTAAAAAGAGCTAATATAAAACGGGACTATATATTTTACTTTATATCCGAATTCCTTCAATAGAAACAGCAGACACTTTTTAATTCATTGAACATAGAGTCATAAAATTACCAGATTTAGGTTTCCAGATTCTTAGGAAGATATTTGACGACAGGTTTTATAATTTTTAAATAGAGCCAGATTTACCTCCACCTCCGCCACCCCCAAAAAGTCAGGGAGGAGTAAGGAGCCAAGACCAAGGTAAATAACATTTTTAATTACAATACAAGTAAGTTTATTATCAGCATTGCCAAGTGTATAATAATTATTGTACATTCACTGGTTAAGATATTTTTCTGATAGAACTTCCTACATAGGGTATATTAACCTAAATATTGTAGGAGCCAACGGGCTCCCGATTACCTCTTTAATTGAGATGGAACCCACAAAGTTTTTTATGTATTTTAAACCACTGAACACGAATTTTTAATATGAAAGTTTGCCCGAATGAGAATCAGATTGTTAATTGCTTAAATCTTTAAAAATTTATCTTTGAACTGCCATTTTGATGTTTTAAATAAAAATGTTAAAGTAGACGGCTGTGCAATTTATCAACGAGTATTAAATTTATTGATGTAATAATAATAATATCTTGTATTCAGTTTTTAACGCCCTTGCATTAAACCTACCGTAGAAATATTTTTACCAAACCCTCTTGTGCATATCCCTTAAAATATGCTGAAAACCAAACCAAAATATCTCAATCGTATAAAAAATTATGCGTGAACAAACATATACTGTGATTGTTGACTTCTACTCCAGATAAATTAGTGAAACTTTATCTAAAACCAACTCTGTAGCAGCATTATAATTAAGATATGCATTCAAAAATTTTTGTATATATCAGCTAATAATTATATCGATAGACGTAACATTGATATGTTGAACTAAGTATACAATGTGAAAGTGATACACCAATAATAAGGGTGCTATAAATTTGACCCCACAAAAATCTCACTAATTTTTAAGACAAAGCAATTACAAGATCCGTTTTTACAAATATAGTTTTAATGGTATCTCACTGAACTTTTTTATTAATTTGTTGATGAATAATATAGACGCATCTACACATTTACCTCAGATTAATTGATTTAGAAATACTTATCACTTTTTAAAATTTTTCGTTTCTTTATGCACCAACCCTGATTTCCACGCAAATTGCAAATTTCTTCTACGGGAAGTACCTTTGATTTTAATGAGTTAGTGACTGTTCATCAATTACTTAGGAACTGTACAAGATAGAAACATGAATTTGGAAGGTTAAGATTATTTGTCAAGTTTTCCTGAAGCGTCTAATCATCTCTAGTGTACCTACCGAAGAGCTTTAAACAAACAAAAGTTCTATTCTAAAGCCTGGAAAAACTAACAATAAGCAAGAGTATAACCACCTAATCGCCTTTCTTAGTACATCCTATAATCTTCTAGAAAGACTTGTTTTTAGCAGTAAATAAAAACAAATTTTCTACAGACAGACTCGATGAAACATGTAAGATATACGGAAAAATGCGCTAATTTATAAGATGTTAGAGGTCATTGCGCTTAAGATAGTCACTCACCTCCGAAATAATAAGCAAGGAAACTAAATAATAGATTGTCCCATAGGTGAATATTTTTAATTCATAGATGAGACTCTTAGAGCACATATCAAGCAGATAAATACTTATTTCAAGTAATGAAAACTCGCGCCTAAGCTCACCAAAACTGAAATGCTGATTTAATTTAAACTGCTGAAATACAATAACAACCATAAATACTTGGATGTTACTGTGGATAAAACATTTTTATTGAGCAACATTATCCTCAAACTATGCGGTATGACATGGTGATTCGATCAAAAACTCTACGATGCTTAGCCTTTGTATTGAGCACAATACGTACCATGCCCCGTTATGGCTGAAAAATGGGCCTAATAACTGACACAATTAAATCTATAACTTCCCAATTATGGCTTACGAAGAAAGTTCAAAAAAATCTTGGGGAATTTCGAACTACCAATACATGAAAACACTACACCTACGAATCAGAACCGATCAAACTCTATGGACAAACAAAGTACGGATGATAGAAGTTACAAGATGATGCAACATATCCTACAAGAAATTCGCAATATATTAAAGTCGTGCCAGCAGAATTTAATCTTAAGCAAATCAAAAGATATTTTTTTTGTGACAAAATACTATCAGAATACCCACTGTGCCATTACACTAAAAACAATCCCTAGTGTTTTGTTGTTGAAGATTAACTAAAATATGGTTATCGAACTTGCACTATCTTTATTTTTGTTTATTTTTACGACGTTTTGATCAGGTTGTATCTCTAATCGTTATCAAGTATAAACTGAATGTTTTGTCTTAAGGTTACGAGCTTATATAGGGATGTGTCCATTGAAGCACAAAGTTTCGCTTTACTGTACGCACTTAAATTATTTGAAGTTACAAATTAATGATTTCCAAAGATTAGGTATCTCAACACTGGGTTTACTGGAGATTCGAATATTATTTTTAATGTAAGCTGCTTCTATCAATTTTCTTATTTTCATATTGAGTTCCATATACAGGGTGATTCAAAAATCGATCACGAAACTTAAGGGGGTGATTCTACTTGACAAAATAAGGGTAGAGCTTCATATAATTTTTTTTCAAAATGTCATTCATTTTCGAGTTACAAGCCGTCCAAGTTCAAGTTTTTATTTTTTGTTTTTTGAATTACTCGCTTACAGGAAAACCGATTTGACTAATATTTGAAAGATAGGCTAAGTCTTCTGCGCTTCATCATTTTAGTAACAATTCACATTGGTTGTTTGCCGCTAGAGGGCACTTTACCTACATTGAAAATTGTTTTTTTGTCATAATTTTTTAGTGTTGACAGCTACAGTAGTTTTTGGCATAATTTCTGAAAGACTGATGCCAGGCCTTTAAAAAAGGTGCTCTTTATTTACATCGCTAAACCCAACGGTTTAGACGTAAATCACCCTTAAAAATTAAGTGGTAAATTTACTTTTCTCATTTAATTACCACCAACTACCAGGTAAATAGCTATCAAAGTATGCTAGAGCTGTCAGTTTAACATCAAATAAATTCGCTTTTTAAACTATTTAATTTATAATCTTAAAATAACTAATAATGGCTAATCAGTAAATATTCATATTATGGATTATTGCGATATATATTTAATTGATAAAAATTAATGAAACAGTACTAAACAAACTAAAAAAGATTCTCAAAATGTCCCCCATTTTCTTCCATACATTTCCTAACACTCTTCAAAAAATGTCGCCTAACTCGATGAAAAATTCCTGGTGTTTCTTTAATAATTTGGCACTTTTCGATTATCCTGAAGCGAAGATCCTCGACGTTGATTACTGGAATATCGTACACCAATTGTTTCAAATGACCCCAAAAGAAAAAATCCATAGGATTAAGGTCTGGTGACCTCGCTGCCCATGCCAATGGTCCACTTCGTCCTATCCATCGCTCAGGATACGTTGCATTCAAATACTGTCGGACACGTATACTAAAGTGGGGCGGAGCTCCGTCTTGGAGGATCCACATGTTGGCCCTTACTTCCAATGGCACATCTTCCAGATACAATGGGAGACGATTTTGGATAAAATCTAAGTATACGTCACCAGTTAATGGGCCATCAAAGAAATGAGGACCAATAAGGTAATCTCCTATTATCCCTGCCCACACATTTAGTGAAAATCTACGCTGATGTTTCGTTTCTACCACATTGTTTGGGTTCTCGTAAGCATATGTGTGGATGTTGTGTAGATTTGTTATGCCATCACGAGTGAAACCAGCTTCGTCAGTGAATAATATGACGCCAATTAATCGATTATCGTGTTCATACTTAGCTAGGATCTGATTGCACATTTCCAACCGTCTCGGCCGATCATCGTCATAAAGAGCCTGCACCTTTTTTGAATGAAACGGGTAGAGTTGTTCTTCTCTTAGTATCCTCCATGAACTAGCCTGACAGAGCCGCACTTCATTCCCAATTTTTCTAGTACTAATACCTGGATTATCTTCAATAATTTCAAGCACTCTTTCTTCTTTTTGCACGTTTCTAGCAGTTCTAGGTCTTCCCCTATTTCCATTATAACTTTTAAAGGAACCACATTCCGCAAGCCTCCTGTGTACACTGGAAAATGTTTGAGCATGAGGGATATTTCTTTCCGGATAACTCTCCATATAATATCTTCTTGCCAACTCTGCATTACCATTTGCTTTTCCATAACAAAAATGGATATCACAATATTCGATATTTGAATATTGGTGATTAGCCATTATTAGTTATTTTAAGATTATAAATTAAATAGTTTAAAAAGCGAATTTATTTGATGTTAAACTGGCAGCTCTAGCATACTTTGATAGCTATTTACCTGGTAGCTGGTGGTAATGAAATGAGAAAAGTAAATTTACCACTTAATTTTTAAGGGTGATTTACGTCTAAACCGTTGGGTTTAGCGATGTAAATAAAGAGCACCTTTTTTAAAGGCCTGGCATCAGTCTTTCAGAAATTATGCCAAAAACTACTGTAGCTGTCAACACTAAAAAATTATGACAAAAAAACAATTTTCAATGTAGGTAAAGTGCCCTCTAGCGGCAAACAATCAATGTGAATTGTTACTAAAATGATGAAGCGCAGAAGACTTAGCCTATCTTTCAAATATTAGTCAAATCGGTTTTCCTGTAAGCGAGTAATTCAAAAAACAAAAAATAAAAACTTGAACTTGGACGGCTTGTAACTCGAAAACGAATGACATTTTGAAAAAAAATTATATGAAGCTCTACCCTTATTTTGTCAAGTAGAATCACCCCCTTAAGTTTCGTGATCGATTTTTAAATCACCCTGTATATTGCCGCAGCTTCAGACCATTTTATTTTTGTATATCCCAGGCGTGCCCTGCAATACCTGATCTCGACGTTCCCCCTTTTTGTGTTCTATGTTCCTTAATTCTAAATTCTAGTGGTCACTTAGTTTCTCCAATATACATTTCACCACACTCACATGGAGCTTTGTAAACATATCCTTTTTATCAGTAGTTTTTGTTTTTTTTTTGGTAGCTTTCAGTGTATTTACTGATTTAAAGGCTGTTTTTATATCTTAATTGTTAGCAATTTATCTTATTTTCTCCGAAGTTCCCTAAATGTACGGAATTGTGAAGAAGAAATTTGTTTCTTGCTGTCCAGTGGTCGTTGCTGTAAAGTTACGTATTTATAACATCGTCAATCTTAAAGGATAACCATTCTGTCGTAAATCGGATTTAATGTTTGCTACTGCTTTTTCCAATGAATCGGCATTATTGCATATAGATAGAGTGCGATTATAGAGGTTGCGTATAATTCCCCGTTTGGTTACAACAGAACGAATAGAACTATGGTTAGAATATTGTCCAGTTTCGTGAAGTTTTAATTGTTTCGTTTGAACAGTTCACCATGACATCCAGGAAAAGCAACTAATCATTTACCTCTTTTTCCATGGTAAACAAAATTGTAGGTCAAATGGTGTTTAGATGTTTCAACAAATCATTAAGTTCTTGATCATTGCTCTTCCATACGATGAAGGTATCATCGACGTATCTCAACCAGACTTTCGGTTTTACTGTTGCTGTTTCTATGGCATGAGTTTCGAACCATTCCTCATATATATATATATATATATATATATATATATATATATATATATATATATATATATATATATATATATATATATATATATATACATATATACATATATAATCATACAACCTTTAGAAAGTAAAACGGACACATATGTTAAAAATTCCACACATTTCGTGAACATTATTAGTAACATTAATCTAGAGCCAGACGATAGACTGATAAGTTTTGATGTGGAAAGTCTGTATACTAACGTGCCATTAGGGGAATCACTACATATAATCAAAACTAGACTTTCAAGTGATACGACATCATCAGATCGAACCACGTTACCACTGTATGGGGTGAAGAACCTTTTGGAGTGTTGCCTTCGTAGTGTTTGCTTTCAAGTAAAGTACAAGTTCTTCGCTCAGGACGACGGACTTCCGATGGGTTCTTCATCATCTCCAGTCGTCGCCAATATATTTATGGAATGGTTTGAAACTCACGCCATAGAAACAGCAACAGTAAAACCGAATGTCTGATAGAGATATGTCGATGATACCTTCGTCGTATGAAAGGACAATGACCAAGAACTTAATGATGTCTTGAAACATCTAAACACCATGCGACCTACAACTTAGTAACCAACACCACATAAAATGATCTGAAGTTGCGGAAATATATATGGAACCCAACAAAAAGAAAGAAAATTTATACAAACAGCTTACATTAAAAAAAATAATGAAATCTTCAGTAATCCTAGTGGTGAGATACCTAATATTCGGCAATCGCTACTTTGTAACATCAAATCATTGAAGTGTGTACAGTCAAGCAAAACTTTGTGTACTTTAGTGTACACAGTCCCTATATAAGTTCGTAGCCTTAAGACAAAACATTCAGTAAATACTTGATAACAATTATAGATACAACGTAATGGAAACATCGTAAAAGCAAACAAAAATAAAGAAAATATAAGTCCGACAATCACACTTTAGTCAATCCCTAATGTTGCTATGTTTTCCTCTCTCTACTATGCTACTGTTAATTTCGTTGTTTACTTATAAAATCAAAACTAATGAAACAATCTCCGTTGTGTAAAATGATACGAAATAACAATAATTTATACATACTTTCTGTATGCCAAAACTAGGTTCATTAGTTTTTGTATAATTGAAATTTGAAATTTTTAGTAAACTATCTTCTTGCGCCTGAATGCGTTAAAGATTTTGAAAACGGAAGTGTCATTCCACAAGCCTATATTTCCATTTTGCGTCAAAGAGTCTGTGAGATACTTGAAAAATGCTAGCAAACATGACCGAAAACGGCCGATCCCGCGATAGTAATGATCCGCCAATCCCTTAAAAGTTGCTTCATCAGCCGCGCTGCACCCACTACTCGCCTACTTTCTTGCTCTCGGCCATTTTCGATCATTAATGCGTATTTCACAGACTTTTTGATGTCAAATGAAAATATAGACTTGTAGAATGATATTCCGACTTTCAAAATCATTTTTCAAAATTAAAATCGGACCATTCATGATTTAAATAATGAATTGTGCAAAAACTAATGAATCAATAGTGCCTAGTTTTGGCATAAAGTACATATAAATTATTGTTATTTCAGGAAAGACCATTGCTACAAATTGAAAAATGACGGAGTTATGCTTTTTTGAAAAAACGCTGAATTTTTCGGTTTTTCCTGTTTTTCTCCATTACTAATAATTTATTTGAATCGATCCAGACTTCATTTTGTTTCTCTGCAATTCATCATCACTACGGATTGTTTTTAATGTGATGACACAGTCAACATCCTGATAGTATTTTGTCATACCAAGAGTTTTTCTCTGTTGATTGGCCTATCTCTCTTCAGAACACGAGCAACCCTCAACGAATTAGGACAGGTCATGGAAACTATACATACTCTCGCTATAAATGTATTGTAGCGTCTCTCCCTCGTATGATTGCCGGGCCGTGAGACAGACCATCTATCGCACTGTTGCTGAATGTGCGACAAGAAAATATGATGAAAAACGGAGTGACTTTGCACATGCAATACCAGTATCAAACAAATATACAAATAATTTACGTATTATTTACAAAATGCTGTTATGTTGGGCATACTCTAAATAAATAAATTAATAAATAAATCTCCAATGGGGTGTCCCAAGAATTTGTGCATGCAAAGATTGGGATATCTATTCCGCAACGCACTATATATCTAAAAACCAAAAAGTATAAATAACTTTCTTCCTTATGCTTGTAAAATATGTATCATCCTGTATTTCCAAATTTACATAAAGACCGATTAATATAAACCTACAAAAATAGTCGATATCGCCCTAATAACAACCTATAAATAAGAGATGTCTGTACCATCCTATAAACATAGAAAAACGTAAAACTGCTGGATCGTAGAAAAATCTAAGTTTAGATTCTTATACACTTTTTAAAAGTAAACTTGTAGCGTTCTAGTCGGCTCTTTATTTTTACGAAAAATAGGTGAAAATTAAATTGGGTAAGGATTTTTGCTCTACTAAATTTGTTTGTATCGTTTAACGGTACTAATTATAGATGTAAAGAATGGTTTATTTTTTCTCGATCGATCCAAGCATATCTACCTAAATTATTTATTACAACAGTCCCGATTTTAATTTCGACGTGTGCATGAAAGAATTGAGTACGTTGCCAAAACCTCATTCAACAAGGCGCAGCAAACCATCAATTGAATCCCTAAAAAATCACTTTTTATGGAATCTCTAAATCATCTGATCAAAAAAGATTTATTTACAATTGCATATGAAAATATTGCTGGGAAACGTTTATTTGATTGACGAAAATATCTGACTACATTTATCTCTACTGTCCTAAATAAAATTGATATTTGATAGTACCAGAACATTTTAGAATATATCTTATGTTTTTAAGAACTTTAAGTTGCTACGAACAATATAAATAATGGAAAAACTTAACTTGATCAGTACATGATATTGACGATTTTTAGAGTTCTGAACTAGGAATCCTTAGAGTTTCGTCATATAAGTCTATTCATCGATCTGCATGTCACACTGTAATAAATTCACCGGTTTTTGATGTTTTCTAAAAAAATATTACAGGCATATGCGTTTTATAATCCAAAAACAAACCTGAAACGAAATCTGAAAAAAAAATAGGGTAAAAAATAGGTAGGAAATATTTTTTCTTCGTTCATCCCAAATAGATCAGGTAAATGTTTTATATCACAATTTTTATTTAGTCGCTTTATTCTTGAAATATGAACCTCCAAAATGGTGTTTCAAATGTGCCCCTCTGTAATTTTTTACTTACTTAATCCTCTACCTGTCTACCTTTTGATGTAAAACCGAAGTTGAGTCAAATTTCTACTTTGCTTTTTCTTCTGTCATTTTCTATCCTGGATCTGACGTTTGATTCCTCCCTATCATATCCGTCTTCTTACCCCCGCTTCTCTAAAATTGTCGTTCTATTTTCTTCTTAGTCTTCCTTTCTTAATTTTCTCTGTCTCTCGTTATTTACATGACAAACATAACCGAACCATCTTCTATTTTTTCCATTATTGATTTGATTTCCAGATTCTTTCAGTATGTCTCTTTTCTTATTTTATCTCTCTTGATCTGATTTTCTGTCTTAGAAATCTCATATCCAGTGCTTTTTGATTCCTCTCCAGTCTATCCATCTTCTTACCACTGCTTCCCTAATATTGTCGTTCTATTTTATTCTTAGTCCTCCTTTCTTATTTTTTCTGTCTTTCGCGTCTCATACACTTTTTTTGGTGGTCTCTCGTTATTCACACAACAAACATAACCGAACAACCTTCTGTTTTCTCCATAAATGGTTTAATTCCCAGATTCTTTCGATATGTCTCTATTCTTAATTTATATATCTTGATCTGATTTCCTGTCTTAGAAATGTCATATCCATTGTTCTCATGCCTGTTTTAGTATTTTTTATAATTATCTATGATATACATTATTGTTGGTCTTATCACTTTTTCCACTAGTTCTATCTTGATGTTTTGGTATTTTCCCTTTTTCTAGAAACATTGATCTCGTCATATAAAACATTCTTCCCACTTTTTTTGTTCTCTCATTTATTTCTTGATCTATTTTTCTATCTCGTTATTATATTTATACTTTTCCACATATTCTAATGTTTTTTTATTATATTTTGATGTCAAGTACTTTCTTTTCTCCTGTAATTATCATTTTTTTTTTTTGTTTTTTCGATGTTTATCTTCATATTTATTTTTGTGATTTCCTAGTCAAAAATTTCTATATTGTTTAGAAGTTCTTCGGCTGTTCCGGTTATTATTGCTACATCATCCTTAAACATCATTTCACTCAAATACGTCTGTTGCATTTACGAATATCCTATTGTTAGTGATCTCATTACTGGCTTCACCAAACACGGAATGAATGGATGAATAAAAAAGGTGATACTCGATCTTCAATGTTTAAGGCTCTTTGAATCTATTATATCCCGTTATTACCTCAAGTCTTTCGAGCCCAATCGCCTTTACAAATCCAAGCAGCCTCGTTATCTGCTCTTGCCTGACTGCTTCTGGTGATATTATTAGATCTTCAATCTCTGCCTCAGTCCTTTAGGTACCGGACACTCTCTGAGAATATAGTCAACAGTTTTATCGTCTTCCAGACACCATCTGCATATCGGGATATCCGCGACTCCAATTCTATGAAAATTGCATCATAGGTTATAGTGCCCCGTCGGCAATCTCATCAAGATCTGCAGTTTTTTCCTCTTTTGTGGAAAAAAACTCCCTAGTAAATCACGCATTATATCCAGTTATATGTTTCTTGGCATATCTAATAGCAGCTTCCCTCCAGCAACCAATTTACTTATCTAACAATATCGAAAATATTAATTTTCTTTAGTGTACATCCGTGTTTCACTCTTATTTTTGCTCCGAATTCTTTAGACTCTTCGTTATTGGTAATAACTACACCTCTCTTTTCTTATTTCTATTATTTTTTATCCATCTTTATTTCCTCTAAAGCGTTCCACATATCTTCTCTTCTTACACAATCAAAAGCCATTTCTAAGTTTTCCTTTGTTAATACGTTTTTTACTTACTTATTTTATCGCAAATATTAGGTGTTGAATGCTTTTCTCTTCCTAAAGCTATATCAAGTGTCTATGGGCAGTTATTTTTCTTATTCTTCTTTCAATTATGCTTCTCATCCCTAGCTTGCTGAACAACTGAATCAACCAGTCTCATTCATTAGTTTGTTTAGTTCTTTTATTCATTTTGTTCCCATATACTTTATCATTTCAGATATTACATTGTCTCTTCCTGGTGCCTTTTCCAATTTCACCTTTTTATAGGTGTGGGTATTTCTTCTTCTTATATTGGTCTCTTATTCTGTATCACCCTTTCGTTTCCTTATATTTTTTTTCTTTATGTCTATATCTTTCAATTCTTAAAAACGTTGTCGCCATCTGTCCATTAGTTTCTCTTCCTCCGTTATTATGTGTCCGCCTTAACCTTTTAGGTTAATCATATTATATTCTTTCTTTTGTCTTAGTTATTTTAGTCAACCATAAAGTATTTTTTAGTTTTCTCTGTTGTTTTTGATCATTTTCTCTCCAAATTCTATTCATGACTTCTATTTTGCTTTCTCAGTTTCCCTCTTGATCTTTTCCCGATTTTCCTTGTATATATCTTAATCTTCTGGGCTTTTTGTTTCTATATATTGTTTTCAGGCTATCTTTTTTCTGTTTTTTTTTTTGTGGTCCATACTTCCGTTCTTTTTAATGTTTGATTTTTTGTTTTCATTTTATCCCACTTCTTTTCTATTTCATTTCCGTCCGTTAATATCTCTTGGTATACTATTTCTTTAAATTTATAACTTTTTATTTCAGATTTATTTCCTGTCTCTTCATTCTTTTTACTCTCTTTTCTGTCTTATTATATCCAGTTGTTCCACATTGTGGTCGCTTCCTATTTCTGCTTCCCTTGAGATTTTCCAATTTTTACCATTTTCCACTTACTCTTCTTTATCAGAAAATAATCAAAAATTTGTTCTTCTCGCTAGGTTCTTTTCTTAAATATTTATGGATATCCTTATGTACAAATTTTGTATTTCTTAGTTATTAGTTCATTCTCTGTATACATCTCTATTATTCTTTCTCCGTCATTACTTTTTGTTTCTTTTCTCTCCATGCCCAAGCATTTCTCTATACCTCTATTCTGAGCTCCTACTCTATCGTTTAAATCTCCTATTATGATCATATTACCTTCTCCTTCCCTCATAATTCTTTGCAATTCCCAATAGAAATTATATTTGTTTTTGCTCCTGTAATTTTCCAAAGATAAATGTAAAAAATCTAAAAAAAAATTGATGTAATCTGTTATAATAGCTAAATACCAAATATATGCAACAAAAATTTTTACGGCCATTTTATGTTTTCAGACATAAAGAAAAAAGTGTTGGTATTTTAATTTCGTCTTTTTTATATATCGGTAGGGTACCGTTGAATAGGGCTTCAAAATATAATTAAAATGCCATGTAATATTTTTAATTTATTTGTCTTATTTCTGAAATATAAGCCTTTAAAGTTGCTTACAATTGTAGACTTATTTTAGACGTGCGATTTGGTGAATGCGCCAGAAAAGGCAGTCGACATATAAATGTTGCACCTTCATATTGAATGAAAATCGTATAAGGCTCCTTAATAAGAATGTGAAGTTTCTACGGGTTTACTCTCGTACTTCTTAAGGTATAATTGCGTACTAATTATATGTCTTAGTATTTTTATATCAGTTTTTCTCCAATATCTTGTGTCATTTTAATACTTGCCGCTACATTTTTAACAATTTATATTTAAAGTTCCGATTGATTTTCCAAAGACAGATTTTAAAAATCTGAAATAATTTGACATAGAAGCATTTATTAAATCGTTTCAAAGAAAATTGGTTGGATTAGGTTACATTTACTAATTTATGAAATACAAGAAAGAATATAATCTCCAACGTTATATTGTGCTTTCCGACAAAAAGAACATCTTTTGGACTAAAATTTGGCAGACACATGGTTTCAAATTATTCAAAGACAGACATGCAATGAAATTTCACAAAAAAACTAATAGTTCCATGGAACCCTAACATAATACGTGTCTGGTGCGCACTTGAGCAATTTTTAAATTAATTAAGACATTGAAGCTACAAAAAAGTATTGATATCGAACTAAAAGCAAGGAGACCAAGTTCATTTCTATGGTTATGCTCTTGTCTAATATCACGTAAAAAATTTAGTGCCCTAATTCTCAAAATAAGTACTACAAATTTGATTTAGTGATTTACCATATTGATTTATAAAATACATTTAATTTGTGCGATATAAACTGAGCTGTTTTTAAATTAATTAAGACGACAAAACCACAAAAAAGTATTGATATCGAACTGAAACCAAGGAGATGAAGTTCATTTCAATCGGTATGTTCTTTTCTACTATCACGTTAAAAATTGAATACCCTAATTCTCAAAATAAGTACTATAAACTTGATTTAGCGATTTACCATATTGATTGATAAAATACATTTTGTTTATGCGATATAAACTGAGCAATTTTTGAATTAAGTAAGAAGTTGAAACTACAAAAAAGTATTGATATCGAACTGAAACCAAGGAGACCAAGTTCATTTCTATCGGTGTGTTCATACCATTATCAGGTTAAAAATTTTGTGCCCTAATTCTCAAAATAAGTAGTATAAATTTGATTTAGAGATTTACCATATTGATTTATAAAATACATTTAGTTTGCACGATATAAACTGAGCAATTTTTAAATGAAGTAAGACGTTGAAACTACAAAAAAGTATTAAGATCGAACTAAAAGCAAGGAGACCAAGTTCATTTCTATCAGTATGTTCTTTTCTACTATCACGTTAAAAATTTAGTGCCCTAATTCTCAAAATAAGTAGTATAAATTTGATTTAGAGATTTACCATATTGATTTATAAAATACATTTAGTTTATGCGATATAAACTGAGCAGTTTTTCAATTAGGTAAGACGTTGAAACTACAAATAGGTATTGTTATCGAACTGAAAGCAAGGAGAACAAGTTCATTTCTATCGGTGTGTTCTTTTCTACTATCGCGTTACAAACTTATTGACGTAATTCTCAAAATAAGTACTATACATTTAATTTATAGATTTATCATGTTCATTTATAAAATACATTTAATTTGTGCGATATAAACTGAGCCGTTTTTCAATTAGATAATACGTTGAAACTAAAAAAAAGTATTGATATCGAACTGAAAGGAAGGAGACAAATTTTATTTCTATCGGTATGTTCCTTTCAACTATGACGTTAAAAATTTAGTGCTCTAATTCTCAAATTCAGTACTATAAATTTGATTTAGAGATTTACCATATTGATTTATAAAATACATTTAGTTTGTGCGATATAAACTGAGCAGTTTTTAAAGTAAGTAAGATGTTGAAACCACAAAACAATATTGATATCGAAATAAAAGCAAAGAGACCAAGTTCATTTCTATCGGCATGTTCTTTTCTACTATAACATTAAATAATTTAGTTCCCTAAGTTCTTTGCTACTATCACGTTAAAAATTTATTGTCATAGTTCTCAAAATAAGTACTTTAAATTTGATTTAGAAATTGACCATATTGATTTATAAAAACATTTAGTTTGTGCGATATAAACTGGTGCAGGCGCTGGAATAGAATTTTATCATTATCAATGTATTTCGTTTCGAACATGGGCCTCAAGACATACATTTCTCTTACCATTATTCTACAAGATTTATGGGAGGGAATGACTTTTATGACCTTTTAAAATTACTCAATCAAATTTTTATTACCAAAATAAATTTCATAATTTAAGTCTCTAACTTTCATTTGATGTGAAAAAAAATCTTTGGCAATCGTTTGGTTCCCCAAAATTACCTCTCTAATACAGAATCAAAATTTGGTGCAGCATTAACAATGTAACCTCTATCAATTTATTTTTCCGTCTTTATATTATTGGTGAGAACTTATTTATTTGCGAATTATCAAAACAATGTCATCATTACGTTATATAGAAAAATAAATAAATTATTTACAAAAAAATTCAACCCTATTTATTCGCGAGCAAACATAAAAAATTATATGTAAAGGCTCCTCTCATTCTTCATTTTTTTTAAATCGATTAAAAAGTAAATGAACAATATTAAAATAATATTCTCCATATTCACCAGATTTATTCCACAGTTACTAAAACTATTTACCAACCCTGGTAATATGTACAAGAAAAGTCATATCCAAATGCATTGAAAATTACTCTGTTCTTCTTTTTTCCGCCCACTAACGTAGGATTGAATTTAAGATAATAATACTATCATTTATAATCATCTTTTATTAATAAAGCATTGTATATGTCTTTGCACACCTTAAGAATACACAATATGATCTTGAATATGGCATAGTAACGTTTTAAAAAATGGAATTCTTCGTGAGGTTAGTCATATTTCGTCAAGTTTAATGCCGGCAGTGAGAAGTGGTTTTGTTTATAAAGTGTTACGTGATGTGTGAATTGTAATTCTCATTTATAATTTATTATTTATTGTTAATTTTTCATAGTTAGGAAGCAGAATTTTTTATATTCCGGTAATATTTGCAATGATTTGCGCAAAGTAAAATACGGTTAATCTGTAGATAATCGGAACAATGTGAAAGACGTGTAGGGTTGCGCACTTAAATTGTTTTAACAAAATTATTGGGATAATCTTAAATGTTCAATTTATGATATTTGATGAAAACTTTCAGAATATTTATTATGTGGATGTCAAAAATTTGTGACCCTCAGTGTTAGTTCTGTTACGGAACCTTCATCTAATGCGTGTCCGCCACGCACTTTGGCGTTTTATTTTTATTACATACAGCGGAAATATTTACTTTAGTTAAAAATAAATTAATGGTACAAAATTTAAACTTTTATTTCACAAAACCTTAAATTAATAAAATTAAATTTGTAACTCGTCTTAGAATGTTATTTTTTAGTATATTTTGAAATGCATAAAATTTTAATTGCCTTGTTTGACCTTCATCGATTTTGCGTAATACAAAAACTCAAACACGGTTAAATCAGGTATTTGTTTATCTTCTACCAATTCAATGACAAATTAAAAAAATATTTAGAAGGGAATGTCTCTAATGTTACCTTAGAAGCGAATGGATGTTATTGCATTGTAATTTTGATCGGTCAAACCTGAACCCATATTGGTGCTAGTGCCAGTTCTCATTACATAGTAACAATCTTTACTGAAACTAACTCAACGTACATTTAAGCACCCTTTATTTTTGCACTAAATAGGAGCTTACTCTCCATACATCGTTATCAAGAGAACGTGTCCTCCAAATTTCACCCTTCTATATTTTCCAGTTACTAAGTTAATTAAATGCAAAATTTCGTCATTTCATTGACCAAAATTCAAAGATTCTTCCACTGCCCCAGAAATTTAAAATTTAATATGAAAATAGTATTAAGTGCAATGTAACGATGAAGTCAAAACTATTATATGGAACATTAGAAAAATATTATATTTATTTATTTAAACATTGTTGAAACTGACTTAAGGTAACAATAGAGGGTTTAAATTTTCAAGTGCAAAAAGATAGGACCGAATTTTGAACCTTAAAAATACAATATTAAATAATTGTTTTTTTCTTATTACCAAGGCTACGGCCATACCACGTATCAAGTACCAGTTCCCGTCAGATCACCGAAGTTAAACTACTAGACCAGGGCATATTTGTAAAATATCGGGGTTTCGTGGATGTAAAATGGAACATGGAGATTTTTGCATGAGAGCCTTCAGAATAACCTGAATAACGATAAATTTGATATGCGTCATTTCAAAAAGATGGGCAACATTGCTTTTTATTACTAAAAATATGAAATTAACGAAAAAAAAAAACGTTTTTTTTTCAACTTTTCTCTCGTGTAACTTTGAAGGTATTCATTTTAGAGGAAAATTGAAAAAAAAAAATTTGTAATTAAATTTTCCATAAGATAGTGTTGGTCAGAAATCTCAAAATGTATTTCCCTTATTGCAATAATTTAAAAAAAAAAAAATACTGCACTTTTTTAATCAATTTTTTTCGACCATATAAATTTCTCTGACGACCTTCATCTTAGGGCAAAGAAAACTTTATCTCATGATAAAATAACATGCTAAAATTCGTTAGGATCGAATCGATAGTTTTTGAACAATAATTTTGCAATTGACCATTTTTCAAGTATGTCTGAGTCCAAATTATCACGTTAAGGTATTTAAATTTATTTTCGACATATAGTAGGGAACCGATTTGGACGCTCTCAAGAATTGTTTAAAGACATTGTTGATATTTTTGCTTATAAACAAATAGATTATCTCGACGGATTTCCATTGAATTTTTTTTGCAATAGATAGTTTGAAAGTATTTGAAAAGACGCTTCTTTTCGTGAAAAAAAAATTTCAAATCCGTCAATTGGTTTCCGAGATACAAACTGTCAAAGTTGACAGCCTGTTACGGTAAATCTATAAACAATCCAGATTTGATTCTTTAACCAAAAGCTTTGTCTTACCGGGTTCTTTTTGATACAAATATTTAAATGTTTATGTTATCGAAAACCTTATATATATATATATATATATATATATATATATATATATATATATATGAAGGTCCTCAGAGAAATTTAAATGGTGGAAAAAAATTGATTAAAAAACTGTTTTTTTTACCTTTTTTTTTAACTATTGCTATTTTGCAATAAGGGAAATATATTTTGAGATTTCCGACCAACTTTATCTTATGGCAAATTTATTTACGAAACTTTTTTTCCTCTTCAACTTTCCTCTAAAATGAATACCTTCAAAGTTACACGAGAGAAAAGTTGAAAAAAAAACGTTTTTTTTCGTCAATTTTATATTTTTATTAATAAAAACAATGTTGTCCCACTTTTTGAATTGACGCATATCAAAATTATCGTTATTCAGGTTATTCTGAAGGCTCTCATGCAAAAATCTCCTCTTAAAAACAAATAAGCCCTGGTCTATACACTGGGTCCGGTTAGTACTTAGATGGGTGACCGCTTGGGAACACCAAATGCTGTAGCCAACTGTTAAACTGTAGGTCCAGTCGCTAAACGGTCTCCGCTACTGATGTGACTTTAAACCCCAAATCTTTATTTCTTATTGCCAAACCGGCCAATTTAAATTTTTTTTTATTTTCGGGGAAACAACTATTTCTCTTACCGATTTCAAGGCTTCATCTCTACGTTTTTATCCTTAATTTTCCTATAGAACGATTTATTTGTTGACATTTATAATACAAATTATAACAATATCATAAATAAAACAAAACTGGCCAACTAGAGGAACTTCTTTGACAACTACATAGATCAGGTTGAAATGTATATTTTTTAGTGCATCTGACCGTTAATATAATTTAACTTAAGATATAAAGACTGACAGAGATTTATGAATGAAGGTGTTTACAATAAAATTTTCATAAACTAGGCTTTTCATGATATATCACTAAATTCTATAAGCGAATAATTATAAGACAACCTCTTTTCTTGTAGATATGTTTTTGATGGGATTTTATATAAATAATTAAAACGTAATACATAAGGGGTAAGAAAGTCCTTACATTAAGATGTTGAAAACAGCGTTTTAAAGAAGTTACCTACGGGCTATATCAATGTCTAACTTAACAACATATATATTTACTAACAATTAATTATTGAAAAAAAATTTTACACCTTTATTTGTAACCTTGAATGAAGACTAATTCTTAAATAAACAAAACTGAATCGGATGGAGTTTTGCGATATATTTTATACTTATTTGAAATTTAGTTTGTAGTGTTTTGCTGGAACCAAATATTATTAAACTAAATATTTTATTCTGATTTCTTATTTATTTTGCGGGAACGACTTAGTTTACAAGATACTCAAAATACCTCTGGTTTGTTGATTTATGATCATAAAAAACCGGTTAAGTGCGAATCGGAGACTGCTTACGTTAAGGTTCCGTAGCAATTTTTTCTTTTACTATATATATAAAATTATTTTTTTTATTGTGGGGAACCATATAGAATCATGGGAAATTGAATTTTAGACATTTTTTTTTGGATCTCATAAATTAGTAAAATTAACGTGACCGTGCCAATTTTTAAACGTAACTACCTTCGATCATACCCTATAGATTTAAACAACAATAGATTTGTTTGAAGGCTGTTTATGGTCGGTGGGGAAGAGGCTCTTTTGATGTTTAACAGACATAAACATGTTTACTTATCATTTCTTCCAGTTTAATTGCTAGTCGTGGCTCTTTTTAGTGTTTTTAAATGTTAAAAATTACTATAAATGCGAAGTTTGCAATTAATATTAACAAAAGAGGATTTAAAAATTTATTTCAATTGAAAATAACAATAATAATAATTTAGGCAACCATACATTCATATCTAGAATTGACGTACCGATTATCATATGATATTCATTTAAATAATGCATTTAGAAAAGGATAGCATAAAATCGGTATATGTGTACCAAGAAATGAAATATCAACTGTTTATTAGCTTTGTTCGCGGAAAGGATTTAGAACCGATTCTGAACTAATACGCATGCGCAGTTGAAATAGTCACGTTCGCGGACAACAAAGTTCTGAATTTTTAGTTACAGTCCCATGTTCGCGGAGAAAATAATTCGGTTCGAAATCGATTCTGAATCAGTTCTACCGATTCTAAGGATTGAACAAGAACTGTAAGTACGGAATTTTATGCAGCGCCAGCTTTCATGCTGCGGCCGAAACGTGCAACTATTTGACAATTGTTTTTATTTCATTTAGGTTTTTCTTTTATTTATGTCATTTGCTGCATTTGATGTTCCAGTAGATATTTTATTATATTATATTGGTTTTACTTTAATTAGTGTTAATATACCTAGAATCTTAATTGATAAATTAAAAAAGTGTTTTTTTACCTTTTAGTTTAAACTTAAAAAAAAATATGTTTTTAGTGAATACTCCCATTATGTCAAATTATTTATCGTCCTGCGATAAGGACTTCAAATTCCTAAAAGTGTTAATTATTTTGAGGAAATAAAAAGCACAAAATAAAGAGCAAACTATAGATTTCAGTTAAAATATATATTTTTTTATCAAAAATTCTATTCAGCAAAAAACAATATGTTTTATTCTAAAAGGAACTCTCAGTTAGACTTTATATTATATGAGAACAACAATTATAGTTCAATATTTCTTTAAAATAATACAAATAATAAAACCTAATAAAAAAAACAGTTCTAAGTTATTTAAAACAACAAAAACAACTAGTTTAATTAGCATGTTGAGACTTATATCACAGTAGACGATTTAAAGTTCCAAAATCGTTCGTGGTAAAAAAAATCCTGAACCGGTTAATAACTGAGCATGCGCTGTACGACAATCCTGAACTAATTCCGTACTGGTTCTGAATCGGTTCGGAAAGTGATCCACGAACAAAGCTATTAACCCTTTTTCAAATATAAATAAAAATATTATTACGTTATTCAGCGTTCAAACAACCGGGCCCTAGTTCTGACGTTACGCTAATTCTGCAGGGGTGTGTTCGAAGGTAAGTAAGCGCTATTGTAAAGATTTTTTTTTGTAGATTTTCAAAATCTACCATTTAAAAACTCAAGAGACAAGCATTGTCAGCAAATTTAGAACTTTTCTCCATTTTCCACATAAAGTACATTACTTTTTCATAACTGCGAAAAAAAATTGTGAAATCACAAGGCTGTGACATACAAACGAACGACAGGGTGGACAGACATGAAGAAATTATAAGGATTTATAGTAGCTCTTTGTACTGAAGATGAGGAGAGAGTTTAAACTGTCGGTATCTCAAAACCTTAACTGACTCAACATAATATGGAATTAGTATTTGTTACACAAAAATAAAAAAATTAAAATATTTGATATATTTCTCCTACTTGACCAAATAATGATGGAATAAGTATATTGGTACCCCAGAATTATTTATCCTTATACTGTTAAAAAATATAAATGAGATCACATCATAAACGTACATGCAAAAAATTTGATCAAGTAATATTACTATTTAGCCATAAAAGTATGTGAGAGCTCATGTGGAGACATCAATTTACAAATCTCTGTAAGCCTCTACATTTTAAGGCAAATAAAAACTTGACACTTACGCAGCATAAGAATATTGCAATTACTACTAACATTCAACGATGTAACGGTTAAATTATATTAAGTTCTAAAAAAGAGTATATAATAGGAAATGAATAGTTTATACGTGATCCAACATAGTATTGTTAAGTCTTTCATTATATAAGTAGTAGCTGCAACTTTGCTGTATTGTGTAACTGGCAATCACTTGATGTTATTTGACTTAAGACACAGCAACTTGCATAGGTTTGAAAATAAAAATGCTACCATGCCACCACCAGCTCCACATGAGATCTCACTAATTTTTGTCGCCAAACATCCCGTCCTTTCAAAGTATTTTTGGTGAAATTTAACTTTACACTTTAACCGATGTCTTATTTACAATTTGTTTTTATAAATATTATCGAAAGTTGTTGCAAAATCTCCTCAATTGTTCGTTGCAAATATCAGCAACAAATATGTGATAAAAACCACAATTACGTCACGTTGGTTTACCTATATTCTCCGATTTCCTAATCCATTATTTTCGGTTTATTAGCTAATATCAGATTATCTATAATTTTACGAAATGTTTTTGATACTGTTAAAATACCTATTCACGATAATAATATTTTTAATCAATATCTCTTTATTATACGTACCGCATTATAGTCCGATCTATAACCGCGATTATTTTAAGTACAAAATACCTCAAATCAAAAGGAAATTACAAAAAGATTCATTAAAAATAAAATAGGGCAATATTAAAAATAAATTAAGTGACATAATTAGTGTATACAAGATTTAAAATCTACAAAACGCATACGTGGACATGAAAAAAGAACGGATTAAAATAAAGTGATTAACATATGGTTGAAAAGAAACAAAGTGTTTAAAAATGGTAAACATGTAACAGTGAATAATTAACTCGCGATGTGATATAAATATTTTGTTTTTGTTAAAAAGAAGACAATAAACATGGAGACGAGATCCTTCTTGCGGAAAAAGTCAGCAGACCAAGAAGCCAAAAGAAAAGAATTGGCGTCATACAGGAACACCATTGCGAATTTTCCATTGATTTACGGACCTATACCATACAGTAGGTTTTTAAATACATAGTTTTCCCTGTCATTTTGCAACATTTCCTGTGATAATTTCTTTTTATGATTTTTAAATCCTTTGTCATGTCCGTCCAATTGAAGTACTTATCATAACTGGCACATTTGGGGTTTTGTAGCTACAGGGAAGTTTTATAATTTCGTCATATTCGTGTTTATCTTACAGGTTGTAACTTATTTTTTCCTTCTTTCACAATATTTACATATACTTTTAATTAACCCAAAGTCAAAGGTTAAGTAAAATGAACGTCGACTAGAACTTCCTTAAATACAATTTTTTTTAAGAGAGACTGTTCTCAGAGATCCGCCTCCGATTTATCTCATGGTGTTGGAGTATCCCATAAAATAGCCAACCATATTTTTTACATCCTGAATTGTGTTTCTAAGTGGTGATAACTACCTCCAAAGTTTATCACTAAAAATATTTTCCAACTATAAATTAAACTGCCGATTTTCTCGTATAAAATAACTTGCATATTATTAAGTTTACGAAAAGAGTTTGCTACATGTCAGTTTCTTTTTAAGAGCGTAAGCCAAAATATAATTTTTTTCCCTATTTTTATTCAATAAATCCATAAATTTACTAAACCCGGTCAACAACTATACATGTCGACGTGTATCGGTTTTATCACAATAAAATTTATCAAGGGGTTACCTACCCCTTTTTTACATTTTTTGACAATAAATGGAAAGTATGTTCTTTTCTAAAAAATTGATTACGAATCATAAATACAAACCATCAAGAACATTATGAGTAGCAAGTAGTGGAAATCTACCATTTCGAAGTGTTAAACTACCCCCTTACAGTTTTCTGTAAAAAAGTTAAAAAACTTAGTCTCTGATTCTACTTATTCTGTGATATGTTATAGTACACTGAGGAATATTTGACATGTATTTTTTTTTCATTTTGAACTGCATCTTTAAAGGGTAAAAACTACCCTCACAGTTCGTCATTAAAAACGGGATTTCTTCAATTATAATTCAACAAGACAAATTTTCTCATGCAAAATCAAATGCATCAATTTATTTTTATAAGGGTGAAAATATCAATTTTTTAGTCGACTTCTAAAAGAAGATTCTTCATTCGACTGTTATATATGTTTTTTGTTATGTATGTTCGCCGATTACTCCAGAACGGCGAGCCAGATTTCATAAGATTTTTTTGCATTGTGTTCAGGAAATGTCATATTATTTCGGCCGAACGGACTTACAACCACATTCGTTGAACCCAATTTTTGACAGGTGTCATTTTACAGACCTAAGAACTACTATGGTTGCAAGTCCGTTCCTGACTTCTCTGATGATCTAAAACATCTACTGTAGTATGGTTTAATGGCCTCTATAAAACATTAAAATTTCATTGTATTATATAAGTCGGTTCAAAACTTAGAGTCGATAAGGTTAATCGCTGGGTATCCCATTAAGGCTCTGTATCTCCATTAAGGGACCCTTTCGGAATTTTTGTCTGTGCAAAAGTAGGTATATTTTGACCTCCCCTGTACGGTCCCGAGAAATAAGGAGATATTTACCGGACACCCTGTATAAATTGAAAGAATTGTTGACGTATATCGTTTATTTTTGACGATAAAGTTTTCAAGGGAATAATTACCTCTTATATATTTTTTTTTTTAATTTTGTGAAAAATCTAAATATTTTTTTGTAACAAATTCATTATCATACAATACAGTCATTAACATTAATTACGAATAGTATTTAGTTCAATGCCACCCAGCCAAAGGGGTTAACGTCACTCTTAAGAATTTCTTGGAAATTTTTTAAAAGAGCCGGTTCTATGATCGGTTGTATTTCATAAAATAAGATATTCTTGGCACGCATTTTTATACCCTGCAGGGTGAAAATCGTCCCCCAATGTTAACTTCGAAAAATGGTTTTCCTACACTTTACGCACGATGCAGATTGAATGAGGGTTTGTTTCAGCTTTTTTTATGAGTGAAAATGTATAAATTCATTTTAATCGATCAAAATCTATTTTAAAAGATTAACTTTAGAGATGATTTATACTCCATAGACGTGTATCAGGGCACGAGACGTGATGAATGAGGAACAAAAATTGACACTTTGAACTTTTTATGAAAATTTATAAGAAGGTAATTTAACCCTTCAAAATGTAATTATGATTTGTATTACTGTTCGTAACAAATTTCTTGGAAAAAAATATACCTTTTATTTCTTCTCAAAAATTTTAAAACAGGCAGCTAACTCCCTAATAAATTTTATTGCAAAAAAACCGATATATATCAACATAATTCATATACATCTAATTAATTTTTGACTGAATTAAGGAAATGTATACATTTATTGAAAAAAATTAACTTTTCACCTGTATAAAAAATATAAAACATACCCTTACTAGAAAAGTAACATGTATCTATCTCTTTTTGTGAACATAACATGCAAATCATTTTACACGAAAAAATAAGCTTTTTAAATTGAAATAAAAATGATTTTAACGAGACGAAAAAAGATATACGTGTTGGATATTTAAAGCGGACCCATGAGAACGTTCCCTTGTTAGTCACCCCATTCATGAAATGTTAGTCTCTTTAATTATTCAATGGGATATTTTAAATGCCTGAAAAAAATCCACACACTATCACTTAATAAATACTTTCAACGAAAATTGATACTAGTAAGTTAAATTCAAATACAAAATATAACAAAAAGATTTAGTTTAGGATACTTCAATATACGAACAATAAAGAACGTAATACAAAATTATATGTTATATTAATATTTTGTATAAAACAATAAGATAATGTAGAAAAAATCGAAAAGAGAAAACGAGTAATACGAAACGAACTGACCTTTTTTAAATTGGACATTTATTTTTTGTGACCCTCAACAACTGCTGTTTGTATTTACAATACTTTCTGATTCAACCTAAACATAAGGACACATACAAATTCTACAGTCTTTCTATGTCTTACGAATGTTAAAATTCCTCTGATAAGCCACGGGCCTGTTGTAGCTTACATCCAATGTTTCCAGAAATTCCGTTCGTACATTTTGTAGAGAGATTCTACACTGTTCAAAATAACCTTAAATTTAATGCAAATTTAATGTCCATTCTACCTTAAATTTAATGATTTTGTTCCAAAAATCGTGAATAATTTACATTTACTTTGAATTTAAAGCAATTCATTGAAATATCAGTTCGTTGTCCATTAAATCTGATTAAATGGTATCTTAAATTTCAATAAAGCAACTGAAAAGATATTTTAAGTTCTGTACATTAAAATTAATTCACATATGCCCTAATATTAAAGGAATTTATATTATATTGTGTAGAATCATAATTTTTAATTATAACTTAAAAAAATTCTTGTGTAAAATATACGAATAAATAAACTAGACCGCTTCCCTGTCGAAACGCCCCTGACTAAATTTGCCGCTCACTCTTAACACAAAAACTTAGCATTTATTAATGTTAGTTCACATACTAGAAAACGCATCGGTGCTTCAAGCAGTTCCAAAGATATTAAATAGAAACCCTTGCTTAAGGGCCACCTTTAAACGGCAATACCTGCTCCCTTATGACGTATTTGCGAGCCCGTGTTTATGTGAAATTTTTGTTCATGTTTTCATATGTAGAATCTTCCTTCAATATACGAACCCAATTTCCGGAGACTCCGTATATTGCAAACTAAATTAAATTTTTCACATTACTACTTTAACGTAATTAGTATTCATGTGAAAGAATATACTACCGTTAAATTGAAACTATTCAGAAAATGTACACACATACAGTCGCGTCCTACATACAATTAATTTATTTTAGTTAAAATATCAGAGACATAGATCAAAACGGACCAAAGAACCCCTATCATTTACTTGTAACTTCGTAACTTATTTTTATAAATAAAACTGTTACGAAAACCTAACGTAACGCGGGTTCGTCACACAATTATCCGGGTTATTAGTTTATGCTTCTGGTATTAAAATACACCAAAATCATATACTAAAAACACAGGTAAGTGCATGATAAATACACATAATGTTAGGGTTTCGTAACAGTTGCTTTTCATTTCTTTTTTAATTTAGTTTCAGAAATGAGGCAACGAAATAAAAAAAAACGTTGTTTACATACTCATTGCATTCTTGAAAACCGATTCAAAAGCTTTTTGATAAATAGCAAAATCTTATTTTCAAAATATTCAATTCTCGTCGACATTTCCTTTGAAACTTAACGGTAAAATATATATATTATTTTTATAATCATTGTAAAAAAACTAATGATTGTTCGCAGCGCCATGTAAACAATAAAATTCCTCATTTTGATGACAAAAATAACTGGCTTTATTTTTATGTCTACACCATTCAAATTTTGGAAAATCTTCAAGTTTTTTAAATAAACATATTTTTTGTCACTTAATAAAATCTAACAAAAAAACTATAAAAAAAAAGATTAAAGTATGGAAAATAATTCTATAATTATTGTATAAACTATTGAACACAAGTAAAGCAAAAAAGCGCTCTTGTTCCTTTGAATAATACATATATATATATATATATATATATATATATATATATATATATATATATATATATATATATATATATATATATGAAACACATTTAATAATTGCAGCAGCTAGAAGAATTACGTTAATAGTATATATATATATATATATATATATATATATATATATATATATATATATATATATATATATATATATATATATATTCATTATTAATTACTACAACAACATCGCGGCATTGAAGCAATCAAATTTTGGACAATATATTCAGGAAGATTTCTCCAACTTTTATTGATTTTATTTACTAAAAATGGTTTAATTAGAAACATTCATGTACGCGCAAAGTTTCATTTCCCCCCACGGATTTTTAATGAAGTTGAAGTCTGAAAGTTGTGCCGGCCACTGTAAACCGGACTGTTTTTTTTTCTGGAATTATTCTTGAATAACTCGTGAAGAGTTTTTTTGGGTGTATTGGTAAGTAGTGCTAAATGACCTTACCTACCCTTCATAAGATAGCACTACATTTTGTAATACATTCTATTAAGAGGCAAAAATAGTACTCGATCCCCGAAAAACGGAAGTTCCAGTAATAACAAATATCTTCGACACTGCGCTCGAGATACCATCTCAATAAAATGGGCAAACCTGAAAGCGATATTTGCTGTTTCTGCGATCGGGCAGAACACCTGCTCTGTGAATGCATGGCACTGTTTTAAAAGAAACTTAAATTTCTGGGAGGCGTCGCCTTGACGCCTGAAAAGGCAAAGCACCTACCTCCAGAAGAATTATAAACTTCATGAAAAGTCTAAATATCCAGGGCTTATTCTAGGTCAGGGTAACTTACAAAAAATCTTATAGATCTAAATGCTAGAAAGGCAAAGAAAGTCGTAACCCACTGGCAATCTATAAGCTATGAACAAATCAATCCGTGAGGTAATTAATAAAGTTTAGACGCCCACCCTACTTTATGAGAAACAACCCCGCAGAAAAATTCACATCTGTACTTCCATATTGTTATTTTACTCAGTTTTACTCATTTTTTTAAGTTCTTTAACTGCCTCCTTCTAATATAACATAATATTATTTCCAATACACTGTATCTGGGTAAAACAAATTGTTTTGAAATTTCGGATTCTTTTTTACCCCCCAAAATGACTGACTGACTGACTCCGTAGCACTACAACCCAGGGTGGGTCTTGGCTGCCTCGACTATCTGCCTCCACCTGAAACGGTCTTGTGCTAGCTCCCTCCATTCTTACTGGACAACTTCAAGAATAACTAGATCCTTGTGGATGTTATCTCTCCATCTAAGCCTAGGTCATCTCAGTGGTGTTTTTTCTTATGGTCTTTCCTCCCATACCCGTTTTATTAGTCGGTCGTTTTGACTCCTTTGTATATGACCTGCCCATCGTATTTCTTGAATGATGTCAGGGCTTTGATATATTTGCGCAAGCTCTATGTTGCTTCTCATTCTGTGACCGCCTGTTTCAACGTCTCGGTATGGGCCATATATTATGCGCAGGATTTTTCTCTCAAACCTTGCATTTTCGAAATACAATGTCTTAGGGCATGATCAATTCAGCACAAAAATAATAAACTCCACAAAACTATTTAAGCCTTGCTTCTAATAAAAGTTTTCTTTTTTAGGAAAATATGAAAAAGTTGGTCTACTTTTAAAGCTATTGCTATTCTGGGTTTCAAAGTTTACGTTATTATCAGCTCATTTCTTTTGATTGTTGAAAATTAGTGTTATCGCCAATCACACTAGCCTACTTTGATATTTTCAAATACAATTTATTTAAATGTGATATGCGTTTAGTATATTGTATTATAATATCGGGATCTCTACATCTTCTGAAAGGGCTGCTCTACTTTTGTCCGCTAGTGTATTTAGTTGGAAAGAAAAAGTTGAAGTCGGCGGTAGATAAAGTCTATTATTAGTTATTTGCTTCATTCCATATTAATTTGAAGTCGACTTCAAAAATTTGTTGTAAAATTACATGTAAAATTTTATAGAAATATTTGCCGCTTTTTAAAGTATTTTTAACCGACGTCACAAACCCTACATAGTGGTGCCCGGTAAGTAACTCCTAATTTCTCGGGAGCATATAGAGGGAGTCAAAATAACTCTACTTCGTCAAAGAAAAAAATTCCTAAAGTGTCTCTTAAAGAAATACAGAGCCCTAAAGGGGTACCCAGCGATTTACCTTATTGGCTCTAAGTTCTGAACCGACTTGTATAATTTAATGAAATTTTAATATATTTTAGAGACTATAAAGACTCATTAAACCATACTACAGTAGATGTTTTAGATCATCATAGAAATCAGGAACATACTTGCAGCCACACTCGTTGGGCCTAATTTTTGACAGATTTTACAAAGCTGAAAACTAATTTTGTTAAATACGTTTGTTTTTATGCGAAACTTTCAAAAGTTACTAATGCTAAACACAAACAGGTCATAAAATCTTTATAAAAAAAATTGAACCGACCTCTAAAAGTGCGCTAAAAAGTGAAAAATAACTATAAATTTTTATATGAAATTGAAATTTTTGAATTTGGCGTCAAACTAATACCTGACAAAATGTGATTCGCATAAACAGATTAAAAATACCTTATTTGTAATTGCTTTCTTACCATAATTTGTATGTACATTTTAGCGCACTTTTAGAAGTCGGTTCAACTTTTTTTATAAAAATTTTATTTTTTGATTTCTAGTTTTAAATTTATTATAATATTCATGTATTATTTGAACTAAGTACTAATCGAGATTAGTGTAACTCGCAATAACTCCAAGGTGGCAAAAAAGTACCCATTTTATCCAAAGTTGTAAATCACCCTAAAATGAACCACTAAAAATTCTTTGATTTTTTGAGTTCTCCAAATACCACTGAAATTGTGTCAAACAAATATTTAGCCTGTCATAGTCAATCCACTACTTTAAATTTCAAATTAATTTTAAATTGGTAGTATAGGCCCCAACACCTATATCCATATTTAAAGAACTTAAGAAGTAAATTTCTTAAAAATAATTTTAACATCTTAATCTAATCTATATCTACACCCTTCAAAGTCCCCTAGTACTAACTTTGGATAAAATCCTGAAATTTAAAATTTCTATACCGTCATATTGTATCTGACATATTAGATTTTCCTCAAATAATTTTATATTCGCTATTTACATCCTCAAAAACGATTTAATTCCATCTTTGAACAAAATCGAAAAATGTAAAATTTTTAGTCCGCTATATTGGATTCGTCATATTGAATCCTGAAAAAATACTTTTCAATTCATAATTTACACCCTCCAAAACCCCCTATAACAGTTCTGGAGAAAATCGACAAATATAAAATTTTTAGGACGCCATATTAAAATTTATAAAATTCTCCCATACCAATATTGGAGAAAATCGAACAAAATTAATTTTTTTGGCCGCCATATTGTCAGCGCCATCTTTGTTTTTACTGCAAAATAAGATTTAAAAAATTTAGATTTAGGTTATGTTGCTGTATAAACCAGTCTTGCGGGATAATCATCCAGAGACATAGCGTGTACTTTTTCAACGTGGTACAGGTGCAGTAACTGTTCTGTTAGAATTTCATGTACAATCCATTTTGTAACATTGTTTTGTGTCGCGAGCTTTCTTATGCTGTTTGAAGAGTTGTCAGCAACATCTTACAAAATTTGTTCCTCTATTTGATGGTCTCGGGCTCTCCCGGGACGGCTCTCACCGCCACGTCGCGGCAAAAATGTCCCTGAATAAAACATGTAAAAAATATGAATCGTTAACACTAATAATTATTTTCTAATCATTTTTTACCTGTTTCCCTTAGGCTTCGATCAAACCTTTGAAAAGTTTCTTCGAGTTAGAAATCTTTTAACATAGTCTTCTTGCCTTCGAAGAATTTAACAGCGCTTCACCATAAATTAAATTCCTATCAGCATACCCTGAGTAAGAATATTATTCTGTCAATAGTAATTCATTATGTAGGTATTAACAATACCTGATTTTTACCTGTTTGTTTTTAGCATTAGTAACTTTTGAGTGTTTCGCATAAAAACCGATTTATCTCGAAAACCGCCAGTTTTATCGAAATAAATTAAGAGTACCTTTTTTGAAAAAAAATGACCAAAGTGTTTAAAAAATATGTTTTCAACTCTGTAAAATGACACTTGTCAAAAATTAGGCCCAACGAGCGTGGCTACAAATCCGTTCCTGATTTCTCCGATGATCTGAAACATCTACTGTAATATGGTTCAATGAGTATGGCCTCTAAAAAATATTAAAATTTCATTAAATTATACAAGTCGGTTCAAAACTTAGAGCGATAAGGTAAATCGCTGGGTACTTCTTTAGGGCTCGGTATCTCCGTCAAGGGTCACTCCAAAAATTTTTTGCTGTGAAAAAGTAAGGAGATATATATATATATATATATATATATATATATATATATATATATATATATATATATATATATATATATATAAGTATATATACTTTACGAATTTTTTTCTATGACAAAGTAGGGTTATTTTGACCTCCCTTGTATGCTCCCGAGAATTCAGGAGGTACTTACTGGACACACTGGTTATATATATATATATATATATATATATATATATATATATATATATATATATATATATATATATATATATATATATATATATCATTTTTTTTTTTATTTTGTCTTTTCTTGGGTTTAGGTTCTATATTTAATAAATACATAAAAACTGTTTGACGTTTCGCCTTTTATTCAAGGCATTTTCAAAATGTTTGCCTCCTAAAAATATATAATTAAATTACATCATATAAAAAACATATTCACAATTTTCGAAAAACAAACAAGACACTTAAATAATAGTTAAAACTTTAAAATCTCTTAAAAATACTTAATTTTACTGGTACGCACCTTGACATTTTGCTGTTTTATTTCTGAATAAAATTTAAATTTTGCATCGTTTACTGAGGATACGTGGAATGCGAATGTGTTTTATTTTTTTTAAATATTTTTTATATTTTACAATGCATAAAAAAATAAATATGGTATATGTTTGGTTTTATGTTTAAGAGGATATTCCATTTTTTGATTTTTATTTGACTGGATCGAATACTTAATGTTTAAATTAGGTTTGCGTAAATATGGCTCAAATTTCCCATATCTGTTCTGTCGTTAACCGTGTTTTTATCTTTTTTAATTTCAATCATTTCTTTTATCTGTAATTTTTGGTAATTCATATCTTTGTTTTTTATAATGGTACTGTTATAATCAAAAGTGTGTTTTTCGTCCTGTGTGTGTTTGTTTAACGCTGTTGAGGCGTTTTTTGTATATTTATGGCCATTCAATCTGTTCTTTAGTAATTGGCTCGTCATGCCTATATATTTTTTGGGACAATTTGAGCAAGGGATCGAATATATTATATTTGATTTATTCATTAGAGGAGTTTTACTTTTTAAATTTGTGAACAATGTATTTAATTTATTATGTGACCTGTGGCATACGATGATATCATGCTTTTTTAAAATGTATTTTATTTTTTCTGACAGCTCACTAGTGTACGGTAATGCCACATATTTTTGTTGTTTATGTTCTATGTTTTTTGTTTTTACGTTATTATAGAACTTATATGTTCGTTTATCAATTATTTTGGTGATAGTCTTTTCGTTGAAATTATTGTTCATTAGTGTCTCTTTTACTTTTTGCAGTATTTTTGGTCGGAATTCTGGAGACGTTAGGGAGATAGCACGATCAGATAGACCGATTATAACGCTATTTTTTTGAGTTTTTGAATGATTAGAGAAATAGTTCAGATATCTACCTGACCAAGTTGGTTTGGTGTACCATTCAGTTAAAACTTTGTTCTTTCTGCGTATAAGCGTCATATCTAGAAAATTTATTTTATTATTATTCTCTATTTCGGCCGTGAACTGTAATTTTTCGTTGAAACTGTTAAACTCTTGGAGAATTTCATTTATTTTATTTTGTGGTACAGCTGCTATGCAATCATCGACAAAACGTTTAAAAAATATTATGTTAAAGTTTAATTTTTCTAAAACTTTTTCCTCTAAATATTCCATTACTAGCTGAGCAATGGTAGATGAAATTGGTGATCCCATAGCACATCCATCAAGTTGTTTATAAAAGGTATTTTCGTACTGAAAGTAATTTGTATTTAGAACGAGGTCAATAGCATCCATAAAATTATTTTTTGATAGCGATGTATGTTTTTTTAAAATTTCCCATTTTTCTGCTAAAATAGTGTGGACAAGTTGATTTGGTATGTTTGTATACAAAGATATAACATCTAGCGAAATGAGTCTGTAATTTTCAGGTAGGTTTACTTTATCAATAAATTTTTTAAAGGCGAATGAATCTTTAATAAAAAAATCGTTTTTGCCTGTAATATTTGAAATGCAATCTGATAAGAATTTTGATAAACTATAGAATGGCGATTGTATACAAGAAACAATAGGTCTTAGTGGTATATTTTGTTTATGTAATTTTGGTAGGCCGTATATTTTTGGTGGAATAGCATTGTGAATGGTTAGCCTTTTTGCATCTTTTTCAGTTAATTCTTTTACATTGAGCAATTTTTTTATAAAGGTATTATTTTTTTTTTGATATAGGTTGGTTGGATCACTCTTAATATTTTTATATGTATTTTCGTCATTTAGTATGTTGTTCATTTTTGTCTCGTAATCTGCCTTGTTCATAACCACTGTTTTATTGCTTTTATCAGGCCTTAGAACAATGATTTGAGGATTGTCTTTGATAAATTTTTTTGTTCGATTCATTTTCTTTTTTAAATTTTTTTGGAGGCTGTTACTTTTTATTGTTTGGTGCCTTATTTTGATTTTATGATTTGTTAAAACATTTGTTACTTCAGCTCTAATTGTGTCTTTTTTGTCGTCTGGCTCATTGCTAATAACAGATTCAATGGAGGCTATATATTCGGTTATTGGAATATCTTTTTCTTTTGTAATATCTAATGAGAAATTTGGACCATATGATAAAACTTCATTAACTTCGGACGGTATCGGGGTATTAGATATATTTTCGATCCATTTGGACCTGTCGTTGTTTGTTTCTTTACAGATTTCACGCTTCTTAAATAATTTGTTTAATTTTTTTTGGTGTCTTTTTTTAATTTTTTTATGTAATTCCTCAAACTTTTTGTTTTCTAACGATAAGAATCTATCTAACATATCATTTGTTAAGTATCTCTCAGTTTTTTTGATGTTTTCTTTAATGGATGTATTTAAAGAATTTATTGTTTTGGTTGCCTCTGTAATTGATAAGTTTAAAATATTAGATTTGGCTTTCATGATGATATTGTTGAATTTATTTTCAAGGTACGTACCTGCAAAACAAATATGCGAAACATTCAAATTTAAAAATGTAGGGAACAAATCCAAATGTCTACATCTTAATAAAAAAATTCTTCTGTTCTTTTGAGCGGCAAGCTTGGTGTAAGATTTTGATAATTCTTTAAGCAGTATTACCACGTGCGGCCCATGTGATGCTTCTATCTCCTCATAAAATGTCATATCGGATGTTTTGTTTTAGTAGCTTCAACCCAAACTACCAATATTTATTTTCTTGTTTCTTGAACCATAGATTATATCATTTTTTTTTTTTTATTTTGTCTTTTCTTGGGTTTAGGTTCTATATTTAATAAATACATAAAAACTGTTTGACGTTTCGCCTTTTATTCAAGGCATTTTCAAAATGTTTGCCTCCTAAAAATATATAATTAAATTACATCATATAAAAAACATATTCACAATTTTCGAAAAACAAACAAGACACTTAAATAATAGTTAAAACTTTAAAATCTCTTAAAAATACTTAATTTTACTGGTACGCACCTTGACATTTTGCTGTTTTATTTCTGAATAAAATTTAAATTTTGCATCGTTTACTGAGGATACGTGGAATGCGAATGTGTTTTATTTTTTTTAAATATTTTTTATATTTTACAATGCATAAAAAAATAAATACACACAGGACGAAAAACACACTTTTGATTATAACAGTACCATTATAAAAAACAAAGATATGAATTACCAAAAATTACAGATAAAAGAAATGATTGAAATTAAAAAAGATAAAAACACGGTTAACGACAGAACAGATATGGGAAATTTGAGCCATATTTACGCAAACCTAATTTAAACATTAAGTATTCGATCCAGTCAAATAAAAATCAAAAAATGGAATATCCTCTTAAACATAAAACCAAACATATACCATATTTATTTTTTTATGCATTGTAAAATATAAAAAATATTTAAAAAAAATAAAACACATTCGCATTCCACGTATCCTCAGTAAACGATGCAAAATTTAAATTTTATTCAGAAATAAAACAGCAAAATGTCAAGGTGCGTACCAGTAAAATTAAGTATTTTTAAGAGATTTTAAAGTTTTAACTATTATTTAAGTGTCTTGTTTGTTTTTCGAAAATTGTGAATATGTTTTTTATATGATGTAATTTAATTATATATTTTTAGGAGGCAAACATTTTGAAAATGCCTTGAATAAAAGGCGAAACGTCAAACAGTTTTTATGTATTTATTAAATATAGAACCTAAACCCAAGAAAAGACAAAATAAAAAAAAAAAAATGATATAATCTATGGTTCAAGAAACAAGAAAATAAATATTGGTAGTTTGGGTTGAAGCTACTAAAACAAAACATCCGATATGACATTTTATGAGGAGATAGAAGCATCACATGGGCCGCACGTGGTAATACTGCTTAAAGAATTATCAAAATCTTACACCAAGCTTGCCGCTCAAAAGAACAGAAGAATTTTTTTATTAAGATGTAGACATTTGGATTTGTTCCCTACATTTTTAAATTTGAATGTTTCGCATATTTGTTTTGCAGGTACGTACCTTGAAAATAAATTCAACAATATCATCATGAAAGCCAAATCTAATATTTTAAACTTATCAATTACAGAGGCAACCAAAACAATAAATTCTTTAAATACATCCATTAAAGAAAACATCAAAAAAACTGAGAGATACTTAACAAATGATATGTTAGATAGATTCTTATCGTTAGAAAACAAAAAGTTTGAGGAATTACATAAAAAAATTAAAAAAAGACACCAAAAAAAATTAAACAAATTATTTAAGAAGCGTGAAATCTGTAAAGAAACAAACAACGACAGGTCCAAATGGATCGAAAATATATCTAATACCCCGATACCGTCCGAAGTTAATGAAGTTTTATCATATGGTCCAAATTTCTCATTAGATATTACAAAAGAAAAAGATATTCCAATAACCGAATATATAGCCTCCATTGAATCTGTTATTAGCAATGAGCCAGACGACAAAAAAGACACAATTAGAGCTGAAGTAACAAATGTTTTAACAAATCATAAAATCAAAATAAGGCACCAAACAATAAAAAGTAACAGCCTCCAAAAAAATTTAAAAAAGAAAATGAATCGAACAAAAAAATTTATCAAAGACAATCCTCAAATCATTGTTCTAAGGCCTGATAAAAGCAATAAAACAGTGGTTATGAACAAGGCAGATTACGAGACAAAAATGAACAACATACTAAATGACGAAAATACATATAAAAATATTAAGAGTGATCCAACCAACCTATATCAAAAAAAAAATAATACCTTTATAAAAAAATTGCTCAATGTAAAAGAATTAACTGAAAAAGATGCAAAAAGGCTAACCATTCACAATGCTATTCCACCAAAAATATACGGCCTACCAAAATTACATAAACAAAATATACCACTAAGACCTATTGTTTCTTGTATACAATCGCCATTCTATAGTTTATCAAAATTCTTATCAGATTGCATTTCAAATATTACAGGCAAAAACGATTTTTTTATTAAAGATTCATTCGCCTTTAAAAAATTTATTGATAAAGTAAACCTACCTGAAAATTACAGACTCATTTCGCTAGATGTTATATCTTTGTATACAAACATACCAAATCAACTTGTCCACACTATTTTAGCAGAAAAATGGGAAATTTTAAAAAAACATACATCGCTATCAAAAAATAATTTTATGGATGCTATTGACCTCGTTCTAAATACAAATTACTTTCAGTACGAAAATACCTTTTATAAACAACTTGATGGATGTGCTATGGGATCACCAATTTCATCTACCATTGCTCAGCTAGTAATGGAATATTTAGAGGAAAAAGTTTTAGAAAAATTAAACTTTAACATAATATTTTTTAAACGTTTTGTCGATGATTGCATAGCAGCTGTACCACAAAATAAAATAAATGAAATTCTCCAAGAGTTTAACAGTTTCAACGAAAAATTACAGTTCACGGCCGAAATAGAGAATAATAATAAAATAAATTTTCTAGATATGACGCTTATACGCAGAAAGAACAAAGTTTTAACTGAATGGTACACCAAACCAACTTGGTCAGGTAGATATCTGAACTATTTCTCTAATCATTCAAAAACTCAAAAAAATAGCGTTATAATCGGTCTATCTGATCGTGCTATCTCCCTAACGTCTCCAGAATTCCGACCAAAAATACTGCAAAAAGTAAAAGAGACACTAATGAACAATAATTTCAACGAAAAGACTATCACCAAAATAATTGATAAACGAACATATAAGTTCTATAATAACGTAAAAACAAAAAACATAGAACATAAACAACAAAAATATGTGGCATTACCGTACACTAGTGAGCTGTCAGAAAAAATAAAATACATTTTAAAAAAGCATGATATCATCGTATGCCACAGGTCACATAATAAATTAAATACATTGTTCACAAATTTAAAAAGTAAAACTCCTCTAATGAATAAATCAAATATAATAGATATGAATTACCAAAAATTACAGATAAAAGAAATGATTGAAATTAAAAAAGATAAAAACACGGTTAACGACAGAACAGATATGGGAAATTTGAGCCATATTTACGCAAACCTAATTTAAACATTAAGTATTCGATCCAGTCAAATAAAAATCAAAAAATGGAATATCCTCTTAAACATAAAACCAAACATATACCATATTTATTTTTTTATGCATTGTAAAATATAAAAAATATTTAAAAAAAATAAAACACATTCGCATTCCACGTATCCTCAGTAAACGATGCAAAATTTAAATTTTATTCAGAAATAAAACAGCAAAATGTCAAGGTGCGTACCAGTAAAATTAAGTATTTTTAAGAGATTTTAAAGTTTTAACTATTATTTAAGTGTCTTGTTTGTTTTTCGAAAATTGTGAATATGTTTTTTATATGATGTAATTTAATTATATATTTTTAGGAGGCAAACATTTTGAAAATGCCTTGAATAAAAGGCGAAACGTCAAACAGTTTTTATGTATTTATTAAATATAGAACCTAAACCCAAGAAAAGACAAAATAAAAAAAAATGATATAATCTATGGTTCAAGAAACAAGAAAATAAATATATATATATATATATATATATATATATAAATATATATGTTTATGCGGCTTTCACGGATTCCTTCCTACAGTTCGCATTTGACTTCATATATATATATATATATATATATATATATATATATATATATATATATATATATATATATGTATATTTTAATTGTCGCTTTCTTTACATTATGTCGTTTTCACTTTATACGTATTTCGTGCATTCGTATAACATGATTAGGATTGCTAAAAAAATTTCACTAAAAAGTAAAAATTAAATAATAAATTGCAGATTTACTGGTTTTCTTAGAAATTTCTCGAAGGCTTCACCAAATTTCAATTTTATAGAAAAAACAAATGGAACAGTGATCAAAAGTTATATAAATAATAGAATATGATATAAAAATGAGGTCGGTTAAAGTCACTTATTAATTCATAAATAAATTCATCAGCTACTTCGGCGCCAACTTCAAAAAAATGTTTCAGAAATGGTAAAGAGTTTTTATTTCTTTTTTATTTTTAGCGCAACTTTTTGAAGTTCGTTAAATTTTTTGAAAAAATAAATTATTAAAGGTTTATATATCTTTTTAATTTGATTTTTAGATTTTCAGTTTAACTTATAATTGAATATTTCCCTACAGATTCCTAGGGCGTCAGCGACTTCTATATTATAACATTTATTTATTAATTTAGGTTTCAATAATTTAATTCACTAAAACGAAATTTCGATTAGGGCCCAATAAAATCAAAACTGCTATCATATGTTTTATTAGAAAAAAAGATTGTTTTGTAATTGTAAATGACCCCTAAAAATATTCATTAATTTCTGGAGGCTGTATTTGGGAATACTATTGAAAAATCATTAAAATGTAAGTTATTATTATAAGCTATGAGCATTATCCCTTTTATGAAAAACTAGAAGTGATTTTATTGTTAGTATTAATCAAAATTAATAATTTAATAATTGTATATTTACTTTTTTCCTTGGCATTTTTTCAAGTTGTTGCCGGAGTAGATGACCGGTTATTTTTAAATTAATTCGAAGTGAATTTATATTTTTTCAAATCAGTATTACAATGTTATCATAGAGTTTGCTTTGTGTTTCATTTCTTTTTGATCTAGTTAACAGTGTTTGTGCAGTTTATAGAAGTTTTCTATTAATTTTAAATTTGCACCTCTGAAAAAGTGCCAAATAAATGAGTAAATATACTAATTATTAATCAATTCTAATATAATACAGTTGTAAATCTATTTTTAAACTTTTTGTATAATTTTTTAGAGTTGGTTTGATTTTATTATCAAATCATTTATGTTATTTCTTTAAATTTCCATTAAACATGGAAAGGGGCAACGGCTCAGCTTTTAACTTGTTCGGAAAAAACCTAGCGTAGAAATATTTTATTATATTAACCTCTTTCGAGTACTCCCAACAACACAATAAAATTTCAATGAAAATATCTCACCCCTGTCAAAAGTTATACGTAAAATTGTTCGCTTAATAGCATTTTTTTCTGTTTTTATTATTATAAATCTAACGTAGAATTATCCCCTTGTTCGAATCCTTAACAGTATACTGAAAAACGCATTAATATCCCACGCCTACCAAAGATTATGCGTTCGCTAAGCAACAAATATGTTAACCTCAGAAAACTCTTTCGATGAACCTCCTGAAATATGCTGAAAATATCATCAGAATATCTCATTCCCATCAAAAGTTATATATGAAAAAACTTTTATAGAAACATACGCCTCGTATGGATATCTTCATTTAATGGTCCAAAAGACATTCAAAGAAATAAATACAAAAACGAAAGTTTATAAAAGCACAAAAGTCATATATTATAATAAATCTTAAATTAAGTGGCAACAGCGTGCTCCTTGAAAATTTTACGTTTTAATAACACTTTTTTCACTTTTATCATAAGCTAAACCATTCTTCTTGTAGTATTTTAAATTAAATTTTTGTTTAGGAGCGGAAATAAACAAAACTTATGAACTGAAACGGCGCCCATATGAATAATCGCATGTACCATTTTTTGTAAGTTGGTACAACTGAAAGGGACAATCATGTCAAATTTTCGGTCGCTACTTAAGTAAACAAGTTAGTTTCAATGGTTGTATGTTGCTTTGTAGCGATTTTTACCCTGACGAAATCAATTCAGCAAAGAATTTGAATTAAATTTTTGTGTTTTCAACAAACTTAACTTCACAAAAACGTTGGAAATGTTGCATAAAGCTTATAAGCAGGATTGTGTATCTCAAACAAGTATTTCTAAGTGTCATAAAGCGTTTTCTGAGGGCAACATCGACTGATGATGCTCAGACAAAGACTGTGATGCTCGAAAACCGTCGTGTCTCAGTCAGAGCATTAGCACGTAAGTTAAGGATCTCAAAAACTCAATGTCATGTGATTTTTAGAATAATTGACGATAAAACACGTCGCTTCTCACATGAGGCCAAAAACAATAAATTTTCTCCAGTAACAACATCGAACCTAGATCGCTCTCTTCCAAAGCAGCCAATAACCCAAACTTACAAGATTTCACATGTTTAAGAAAATGAAAATAGAGAAACAGAAAGAGTAGCAACTAAAAAGAAACTTAGTACAAAACAAAATGGAAATACGACTAAAAAAACTATTTAAAAACCACACTATATACAAAAATTTATCAATATTAATGTCTCTCATTTACAGCTTACAAAAACTGCTAATTTTCCAGGCAATAGTACGCAAGTTTTTATTATTTATATTCGTCAGTACTAAATCACGATTAGTAAATAACAATAAATCTAAATACTGACTTTAAACCGGATACGTTTGATAATAGTCCAAGCCTATGGCTTGAACTATCGGTATTTTTTTCTTTTCTATACCAACTTAATACCCATTTAGATCTCAAAATTTTTAATACCGAAGCAAATTGGAACACCAGACAACAAGATACTTTTTTCATAAAAATGTTTTTGGTTGAGTGTATTTTGCTGATGAGCCACTTAAGACAAGAAAATATTTTTGTTATAAATATTTGACATCTAACAAATACAAATTGAATTCTGAATTTAACAAACTTATACATTTATTTTACTTACGTCTATATTTTTAAATCTCTTTTTATTTAATAAAATATGTTTATTTGTGTTTTAAATTCAATTTCTCTCTACGCCACAGTAAAATATGCACCTGTTTTATAACACACATATAAAATGTAAAAACTCTATACCAATCGGATATCGGATATTCGTTCATTTAGACAGGTAATTCTGATGCTGAGAGAATTTCACAATTCCGTTTGTATCTACGTGCAAGGTAATTTTCTGATTGGTAATAGTAATAATAATGGTAAAAGTGAAACTCGTGAATATATAAACAAAATTAAATATCTGCAGAAGTCCACTGACAGGCCCTCGGGCTTATCACTTTTACTTTTTCAATAATTCCCTATCGAACGGGTTTCTTTCTATATACATATTTTGATATTCATTGCTTTAGGAACTTTATTGATCATTCCAATTGGAAAGAATACAAACAATCTCGTGCTTTAGCTTTTCTTAAATAACAACCTCAAGGAAAATCTGGAACCATGTAAGAACACAAATAATATAAAGACTAAAAGAGGACATAATAGGTTACAGTATCGCTTGCTTACAACAGACCAATTTTAAAGTCCAAAGATTTTGTAACCGACTTCTAAAAGAAGGAGATACTGAATGTATGTATGTATTTTTTTATGTATGTACACCGATTACTCCAGAACGGCGGCACCGATTTGATTGAATTTTTTTACGTTATGTTCTGGAAGTTACTGCGGTCCCATATTATTTTGGATGAAATTGGTACAGTGAAATCCAAGATGGCGCTGACAATATGGCGGTCAAAAAAATTAATTTTGTCCGATTCTCTCCAAAATTTTTACTGGGAAGTTTTTGGGATCGCACATAACGAATATAAAATTAGTTTTAAAAAATTCAATGTAGCGGCCAAAAAAAGATCAATTTTTACCGATTTTCTCCAAAATTCGCATGGGGGAATTTTCGAGGTCGCACATAACGAATCTGAAATTATTTTTAAAAAGTTCAATATGAATAATCCAATATGGCGGACAAAAAATTAATTTTGTCCAATTTTTCCCAAAATTGATATAGAGAAGTTTTAAGAAGATTTAAGAATCTGAAATTATTTTTAAAAAATTAAATATAGAAGATTCAAGATGGCGGATTAAAGATTTTACATCTCTCGATTTTGTCTAAAATGAATATTGGGAAATTTTTGTTAGTGTTAATTACGAACTTAAAATATTTTTTGAAAAATTCAGTCTGGCGGATCCAATATGGCGTCCTAAAAATTTTACATCTTTCAATTTTCTCCAAATCGGATATAGGGGGTCCTTGAAGATGTAAATTATGCATTTCAAATTGTTTCTTCGGGATACAATATGGCGAATCCAATATAGTGGACTAAAATTTTTATATTTTTCGATTTTATTCAAAGGTGGGACTGGATCGTTTTTGAGGATGTAAATAGCGAATATTTATATATATATATATATATATATATATATATATATATATATATATATATATATATATATATATATATATATATATGTATATATATATATATATATATATATATATATAATATATATATATATATATATAATTTGAATTGATAAAAATATTAACACCAATTAAGAAACTTTTTATTTTAGAAAAGTTATTGGCATGTTACAGGATGATATAGAAATATTAAGTACAATTTTTACATTTTAAGAGGCGACAGCATCCAAGTAATATAACTTTGTATGATACTGACAAAATAATATTGCCAAAATAGGAAATATCAGTAATTTTGAAACTATAAGTTTCTTTTTTATAAAATGAATATTATAGATGTCTTTATTGTAGATTCTTCAGCTTTAAATTTAAACGGATTTATACTATTGCTTAGATCCCAGTTAAGTTGTGATTATGTCATAAATTTCCTTTTAAATTAACTTTAATCACACCAAATTAGTATTCAATGTTATTCCATAGTATGATGCAGTCTCATTTATTTACAGTTTAGTTACGGCATGGTTAGCAGTTAATCTTTTATAAAATTAAGTACAATTTTTGTAATATAATTAATATTGTGAAGTAAGTTATGTTAGAAAGCTGTGAAAAATGAGAATTAATCAACTTCATTATTTCGAGTGAAATAATATGGTAATAAGTTATTTTTATCGTGTCTGTTATTTATATCATGTGCTTACTATATTTTAATATACCTAGACGGGCACCATCAGTTTTTTGAAAAATATTGTAAGTAACCAACTGCCACTAGAAAGTATTTTAATGATGGTAATTTTTAAAATTTGATGTTGCTTTATAAGATACTTTTACTTGAGAAAAAACACAGTTTTATTTAAAAAATTACCTGCACCTTATCAGATCAGTTCAATTTATGTTCAGTGATCGAAAAATAATTGTTTAGTAAATATATTTAATACATATTCATTAAAAGTACACATTTCAGATTAAAGTATCTGATTCCTTCCAAATAAAGAGAAATGGTATATATGCCTTCTCGTTAATTATTTAATAAAGGATAAGTGTGTAGATATATCTCTATGATTTAACGTTATATTTACAAAAAACTTAAATGTGTTCCCATCAAAACGTACCTGTAAAAAACGGAGCCAAATCGCTTAACTATATGGTGGTATAAATTAGTTAGATGTGATGTGAAGCCAGGTCTAAAACATTATTATTTAGTCTGACACTTTCTTTTATAAATCTCTTCAACTCTCAACAGAGTAAGTTGAACTAAGTGTCTACAATATTGACATCCAATATGTTATAAAAACTTCTTAAAATGGAAATCATTTAATATTATTTAGCTTTAGATGTAGAGTTAGTTAGTTAGTTAATTTAAAGGTTAAAGGCGCGTCAGTATCTCAGACCATTTAGCGCGTTCTGTAGAAATTGTTGGGTTTATTTAAATTTTACTGTAAAGATCAATATGCCTCAAGAAACAAAGTATGCGTTTGGCCTTAGTCAGATCAAAAGACATAACTATTGCAAAATTATTTGAGGTTAGATACCTCTCTCTAGCATTTCTGTATGAGGGACAGTCAGATATTATGTGTTTTATAGGTAGAGGGGAACGACAAGACGGACATTGAGGGGGGTCCTCGTTTTTAAGAAAGAAGGAATGAGTCATTTTGCAGTGTCCAATAGCGATTCTCTTCCATACGACATTTTCCCTTCTGGACAGTTGGGGAAAGTGGTATGTCTCTGAGAAATTTCTTTTAATGTGGGAGAGTTTATTGGGGTTTTCTAGAGATTCCCAGCGAACCTGCACAATGTTGCGAATAATGTTATCGATGTGTCTATTGAATTCTTTGGGGTTGAGTAAAAAGAGGAAAGGGGTGCCATCAAGGATTGCAGATTTTGCTTGGGTGTCGGCCAATTCATTCCCTTCTATGCCGATGTGGCTCGGAGCCCACATGAAAGCTATGTACAGATTACGTTGGGATCCCATTTTAAGAAGGTCGAGAATTTGATTCATGAGAGGGTGGGATGTGTTAATGGCTTGGATCGATCTCAGGCAGCTGAGTGAATCAGAAATGATTAGATGATTAGGGGTGGAGGAGTGCTTAATTATTTCTCTGATACATTGCTTGATGGCAAACAACTCAGCTGAAAAAATGGATGAAAGTGGATTTAATTTTGTTTTGTTGCATGAAAAACTGGTTACGGCAGCAGATGTAGAGACTTGCAGATATTAACAAATTCAAATATCAAATTTAACAATAACAATGTTGTTCTATGATCTAACAGTCCCCAGATTTGAATCCATTTTTTGCCAAGTTTGCTCGATGACAAGAAACTTCTAGGCCAACGATAGAAATTTTTTCGTGACAAAAAGACTATCAGGATACTCGCTGTGCCATCATACTAAAAACAATTCTTACTGATATTTTATTATCTTTTTCGCTCTCAACTATGGTCCATTAATTTGTTATAAACAATTAAAACCAAAAAATTGCGTTTTTAATTTTTTTGCTTATAAAATCAAAACTAATGAAGTAATCTCGATGGTGCAAACCGATGAATTATAGGGAATAATAATACTGACCTAAGCCCTGGATTGACTCAATCGGAGTCAATGCAATAACAAGATCCTGTCTGTTCATTCGTTTTTACATATTTGCGATTTGAACTTTTAAGTGCACCTGAATGCGTTATGAATAGTCCGATTTTAATTTGGTAGAAAGATTTTGAAAGTATAAGTATCATTCTACAAGCCTATATTTTCGTTTTGCGTCAAAAATCTGCGAAATACGCTAAAAGTGCTAGCAAACATGACCGAAAACGGCCGATCTTGTGAAAGTGGAAGGGTAATGGAAGCAACGCGACTACCGCATACTATTTGCTTCGTGCGTGACAGCAACGCATGAATGTATAAACTAAAGGGCGATATTTGCTTATATTGACAGTATAATATAATGAAAATTTAAAATTATAAATTATATTTTTAGTTTTAATAAAATATATGGAGGTTAAGTAATGTCAAAACCATTAGATAATAACGTGGATAAAAATTATTATTTACTTACCCTGGATGGCCATTAAAATAAAAAGAACTACTAAACTATGTATTTTATTACTGAAAAGATTACTTTACATCGGAGGTTCTAATTCCTGATATACTAGCGTTCTTAACTTTATTCATTTATTTCTTTGATTTAATTTCCACGTTACTACTGGAAATTTATGAAATTTATATTATTTTTTTGCTAGTATTTTTACAATATACAACACAGCATCTCCGCTTGTTCATTATATTGTTTTTAATTATTAAAAAAAATTGACACGTGTAGTTGATAGGTCAAAAAAAAAACAAATATCTGCCCGAAGTACTTGAATTATCTGTAACTCGCTCTAGTATCGCTTTTGCTCTCCCTTCCATTACTTCGCACTGAGCGAATGTGCATAAAGCAGAGCGCCCACTGGTTCGGTTCGTTTCAGACCACTCGGCTCCACACAATCGGCTAGTTTTGGTTTACACATAAATAAATGAGAGCCCGCTCACTGGTTCCGACCGACCAGAACGCTTCAGCGCTTTCAGCATCGGAACCAGTAAGCGGGCTTTCATTTATTTACGTGTAAACCAAAACTGGCCGATTGTGCGGAGCTGAGCGGTCTGAACCGAACCAGTGGGCGCGCTACTTAAGACTCCCCTCGACAGCTGAGTTGCCCCCACTACTCTTCTACTTTTATGTGCTCGACCATTTTCGGTCAGGTTTGCAAATATTTTTCACCTATTTCACACTTTTGAAGACAAAATGAAAATATAAACTTGAAGAATGATATTTCTATTATACTTTCAAAATCTTTTTACAAAATTAAAATAGAACTGTCTATGGCGCATTCAGGTGCCCTGAAACTAATGAACTGACAGCGCCTGGCTGCATGAAGTCATATAAGTTACTATTATTTCGCAAAGGCCCAAAGCTACAGCTTAAAAACTGACAGAGATATGAATTTTTAAAAAAACGCTGAATTTTCCGGTTTTCCTATTTTTCTTCGTTACTAATTAGCCGGCATAGTCAATGCAAGGTTCATTTTATTGATATTTTTATTCTCCACAATTCATCTGTTAACTCCATGAAGTTCACTCATGAATAATAATTAAAAATGAAAAACATAACAAAATATTACTACGGATTGTTTTTAGTGTCATTGCACAGGTATCCTGATAGTATTTTTGTCACAGAATCACGTATTGATTGAACTATTCTAACCATCTCCTGTGGAAAGTTAACAGTATGCTATTGATTTTAGTAAAGGGTACAACGTAGTCCTTGCTTTACTTCAAGGGAGCGCGTAGAGTCCCCAGATTTTATAAAACTGCCAGAAATATGATTTTAATTCTCATTTTGATCCCACTTCCTCTAAAATACAATTTGTTTCGATGTACCATATTTTAAATTTTCTACAGCTGCTAGTCCATTTTAGCAATAACTTAATAATAAAAGAATTTATCGTTCTCTAAATGGGTAATTATTAACCGCTTAATATTAATCCTTTTCTCTTGACTAAAAGTGTGTTTAATTTGATTTAGTGTTATGTTTAAATGCGGAAAATGAATAGACTTTACGTAAAGCATCTGTTACTAATTGTACGGTCACTTACGTTAAACATCTTCAGTGCATCTGTTGCCATTCTTTCTGGAAAAAAAATTACAGATGACTAAAATATGAAAAATAATGAATAAAGAATATATTTGAATTCACTATAATAATAGTATAATACAGGAAAACATTTTAAACTTTTTTAACTTAGTTTTCTGGGATATAATAGAGCCATCCCAGACCTTATTTTTGAAACGATAGATTTATTTTACCAATTAATAGCTATTTTTTTATATATAAACCAGAAAGATAAATTACATTTTTAACTGATTTAGAAGAAAGATAAGGAAGTTCTCCCACTGCGAAGTGTATATTTTTTTGTTTCTTTATTGCAAGAGAGCATTGGTTAAAGCATAACTTTTAATAGGAGTGAGATATTATGATGCATTTTTCAGTAAATTCTAAGATAATATTTCCAGCAAACCGTGGAATACTTTCAAATTAGCCTGTGAATAACGGAACATCTTATATAATTTTTTTGCATACGTCAAGTGACGAAATTGATGCAATTCAAAATACTCAATGGATCACTCCTAAATATGAATTTAAAATAATAAAAAAATAATTTTTCGTTATTCTCGATAACTTATGGGATACGTGTGTCTTTTTATTTTTTCAAAAGAAGGTGGTGACAAAGCGTGAGATGTTTCCTAAAAAAATAAAAAGAGAATTTTTTTTCACAGTTTTGCCTCAATTATCTGAAGCCGCTTCAATAAGTCTCAAAAAATCCGCGAGAGAAAAGTCAGCAAGTTTTTCTTTATATAAGAATTGAAAATACTGTTTACTAGCTATATTTTGAAAATACTACAAAATATGTTGACCAATAGTTTCTTTCAATGTTAACTGATTTTCATGGAGGAATGCAAAGCTCGGAAAAAATATTTTCTTCCGACAGCAGCTCGCCAATATTAACTCATCCGATCTTTGGCATGAAAAATATTTATATCTTTCCCCTGTAATTATCAATTCGTTTCATTAATGTACGATATACGAGGTGAGACTATAAAATAACGAAACTATTGACGTAAAATATTTTAATTTAAATTTATACATACTTAGTTATTATCACCTTCAATATACTCATCCACTCTATTTCTACAACTATGCATGAGAATTTTCCATTGTTCGAAACAGTGCTAGAAGTCTTCTTCTGTGCTCTTCTTCATGACACGTTCCGTTTTTCTTTCACAGCTTCAACGGACTGAAATCTTGTTCCTTTCACCTTGAAGAAAAGATAAAGGGCACACTGTGTAAGGTCAGGTGAATAAGGCGAATGATCTAACACTAGGATATTGTACTTAGTTAGAAACGTCTTGACGGACAATGGAGGATGAGCCAGCTCGTTGTCTTTATGAAAAATCCATGACTTAATCTTCCACAATTCGGGTCGTTTTTTTAGTATTCTTTCATGGAGTTGAGCAAGAACCTCAAGGTAGTAATGTTGAATAATTGTTTGACCTTCAAAAACCTAGTGAAGTTACACAATCCCATGAATATCGAAAAAAACAATCTCATCGCTTTGAATTTTAATATGCTCATTCGAGCTTTTTAAGCTCTTGATGAAGTTGGACACTTCTAATGTATAGATTGATGCTTAGTTTCAAGATCATAAATAAATAACCAAGATTAGTCACATTTTCTTTCCAGCAAGTTCGGAACATTTTCAGTGGCATTCAAAAAATCAGTACAAATATTCTCGCTAGTTTCTTTTTGTTCGATTATGAAAATTTTAAACACCCTTCTCGCAACATCTTTTGCATATTAAAATTGTTATGTAAAATTTGCCTTATGCATTCTTTATCAATTCTTACAGTTTAGGCAGTCACACAAACAGTTATTGATGGTGAGATCGATTCACATTACCGACTTTTTCAACATTTTTATCCGTTTTTGGCGTAGAAAGGCGACCCGGAAAGCTTCCCGGCCATCTTGGAAACGCTTAAACCACTCAAAATTGCGCGCTTGATAAACATACATTACCATATACTTCTTTTAATAAAAGATGAGTTTCAGTAGCGGTTTATCCAAGTTTTATGTTTTCATGACAATTTGTTGTTCTATTATTATACTTACCATTTTTTTTTGGCAAAACACAAATAACAGATCTTATACAATCGAAGGTTACAAATACGAGAGGCACCGTATTCGAAAGAGAAGGCTTCACGCTACACAGATGTCGGTCGTTCGCCATTAACGCATGCGTACTTCTACAAGGTGTCCGGTAAATACCTCATAATTTATCGGGAACACACAGTGAAGGTCAAAACAACTCTACTTTTTCATAGAAAAAAAATGCGTAAGGTGCCTCTTAACGGCGATACAGAGTCCTAAAGGGGTACCCAGCGATTTACCTTATCGGCTCTAAGTTTTGAGCGGACTTGTATAATATAATGAAATTTTAATATTTTATAGAGGCCATAAAGACTCTTAAACTATACTACAGTAGATGTTTTAGATCACCAGAGATGTCAGGAACGGATTTGCAGCCACACTCGTTGGGCCTAATTTTTGACAGTTGTCATTTTACAGGGCTGAGAACTTATTTTTTAAATACTTTGGCCATTCTTCATCAAAAAAAGTAATCTCAATTTATTTATTTCGATAAAACTGGCGGTTTTCGAGATAAATCGATTTTTATGCGAAAAACTCCAAAGTCACTAATGCTAAACACAAACAGGTAAAAATCAGGTTGCTATTGTTAATAGCTACATATAGAATTACCATTGACGGATCTGGTCAGGACCGCCTTCAAGTAAAAATGATTTTAAAAAGTGAAAAAATTCTTACGCAGAATATGCTGATATGCATTTAATTTATGGTGAAGCGCTGTCAAATTATTCGAAGGCATGCTGGAAGATCTCCAGGTCGAACATTGCTAAGTCCAAAAACCTTTGAAAGGGTTGATTGAAGCCTAAGAAAAACAGGTAAAAGATGATTTAAAAATAATTATTAGAGTTAAGAAATTCAGTTTTTACATTTTTTGTTCAGGGTAATTTTTGCCGCGACGTGGCGGCGAGGGCCCTCCCAGGACAGCACGAGACCCTCACGTAGAAGAACAAATTTTGCAAGATATTGCTGACAACCCTTCAAACAGCATAATGAAGCTCAGAATAGAAAACAATTTTACAAATGGATTGTACATGAAACATGATTATCCCGTAAGACTTCAATACTCCAACTCCAATCTAAATTTTTCTAACCTTATTTTGTATACCGATGAGGCTGGTTCTACAAGAGATGACATAATAAACTCACACAATTTACATTTTTGGGCTAATGAAAATCCGCACGCTATAATTCAAAATAAACACCAATAAAGATTTATTGTAAATGTGTGGGCTGTCATCATCGGAAATAATCTTATAGGTCCATTTGTTTTGGAAGAAAGATTCAATTGTTAGATTTATTTACAATTTTTGCAACAAAATTTAAGTAATTTATTGGAAGACATAACTCTTGATAGAAGAATGCAAATGTGGTACATGCTTGATGGGCTCCACCTCATTTTAATCTTATGGTACGTCAACACTTAACTAACTTTTTGACCCTCGATGGATAGGTCGAGGTGGGCCTATTTTACGGCCACCAAGGTCTCCAGACCTAAATCCCTTAGACTTTTACTTCTGGGGACATTTAAAAGAACAAGTTTATTCAACACCAGTAAATACTAGAGAAGAACTACTAGCGAGAATGACACAGCATTCTAACCAAATCGGTATTAATGCCGGAATATTATTTGCAGTGCAGCGGGAAAATAGTCGAAGCATAAGAAAAAGTATTGAATTATATGGAACCCATATTGAACATTTGTCAAAATAATATTTAAACGTTTTCACTATTTTTGTATTTTAATACCATTGTAAATTAATTGAGCCCAGATCAACACTTTGAAAAGTTTCTGGACTTGTCTGAGCTGAAAATCTTTCAGCATAACATCTTCTTGGCTTCGAAGAATGAGACATCGGTTCCCCATAAATTAAGGCACATCAGCACACTTTGCGTAATTTATTTTTACCTGTTTTTGTTTAGCATTAGTAACTTTTGAGTTTTTCACATAAAAACCGATTTATCGAAATAAATTAAGAGTACCTTTCTTGTAAAGCATTTAAAAAATTCTGCAAAATGACACCTGTCAAAATGTGGCTGCAAATCCGTTCCTGACTTCTCTGATGATCTAAAACATCTACTGTAGTATGGTTTTCTGAGTCTTTATGGCCTTTATAAAATACTAAAATTTCATTAAATTATACAGGTCGATTCAAAACTTAGAGCCGATAAATTAAGTCGCTGGGTACCCCTTTAGAGGCACCTAAGGAATTTTTTTTCTGAGAGAAAGTAGGATTATTTCGACCTCACCTGTATGCTTCCAAGAAATTAAGAGATACTTACCTGATACCCTATATAGATGCATCAGTTTCGTTATTTTACCGCCGAACCTCGTAATTCCATAACAATTATTAACCAGGAAACTAGGTACCCTGACCCTGAACACTATTTGTTCCGAGGAGTTCTCAAAAAAGGTCCTTTAAAATATTTTCAAGATAGAAGTGTATTGACAAAAGGATGAAAAACTGATAAATTTTGTGTCAGATATTTTTTATTGCAAAGACGTTAAGTTAATAAAAAATCATTGATTGACGAAATTTATCCCATTTCTATGTTTCTTGTTAAGCTATCGCCTTGTTCATCTTCACTCACCAAAATTTCTTCTCATTTTTTCTCTCTTTGAAACGTCTTTTATGTATTCGTATAACATTAATATTAGTTTTACTCATTTTAAAAATTAATTGAAAGAGGAAAACATCGAACAAGTGAATTTCAATTTAATTAATATGTAAAAACAGTTGCTAATTTATTGTTCACTTTTTTTAAGCGTTGATAAAGTTAAAATGCAGAACTTCTTTTAAGAGCGCGATATATGCGTACAAAATGTTTATGTATTATTAATTTCGAAGAAAATATGTTATCGAAAGATTAATTTTATAAATCTAAACAACTTATTGTTTCTGTTATATTATTATAGAACGAAAACAACAAAACTGATACCATGTTTGGTTTTATGTCACCCTGTAACATTATTGCGTACAGTTCACGGCTAATTCAATAAATTTCTCCGTATCGCTCATAACGTGACACCATTCTAGGATTTTACTACGTGTGGATATTTAAACAACAGGTGGATAATCTTATCAAGCCTTAAACGCAATTAGCGACACGTTCATCTTTATTTAGCTCATAAAACCATTTAGATATCATCTCTTTTTATCTTATGTAGAATATAAACACAGTCAGACCATTTATCTTCATTTACTTTCAACCTTGCTCGTTTATCTAATTGAAGATACGAATCTGTCCTTGTTAGGAGCCTATTGTATTACCTAGTCGAACTGATCTAGGAGTGAATAATTCTTGAACTGAACGAAAAAGAACATGTACAGAATATTGGCGGGAATATAACAACACACACATAGAAGGTAAATTTCTTCAATTATTGTCGAGCTATGAGACACTTTCTTCAGTTCAGTGGAGTTAGGAAAGTTAAAGAAATTTTTATCTGTTTAGGTGATCACGTAGTTTAATGTTTTTGTTTTACAACATTTTTGGTTTTTCTGCAAGGATAATATGATAAATTTTGTTTTAGGTAAGATTTTTTTTTCTAATGAGAACGTTTAAAAGGATATTTTTGCTAATGGCCCAATACTTCGCACTCATTTTGATCTCAGTTCTTGTGTCACGCTCGAAGAGCAGAGAACTTGGCCCCTTTTCCATATTAAAGTTTTTGGTGGATTTCATCTTATACCTAAGATATGGACATCTAAAAAAATAGTTTTCTTTCACTCTGACCACAATGTGGAAAAAGATACTATCTTTCCAAAAATTTTAACTTCAGATTTAAAAGGATGGTCTCGAAAGAATAGTCATATCTCCGATCGTTGCTTAACTATATATAAGTATTTCCTTCTACGAAAGGATATCTATAATTTTAGCGCAATAATGAACCACTAGGTATACTAACAAGTTATACAATTTAATAATCCTATCGGATGGAGGTGTTTTTGATTATACACATCAATGCTATCAAGCTACTTTATGTCAGACCGTATTCATATTTTATATTCTTTTATTGATCTCTCTATTTTTATGAATACAAAATGTAATATTGTATATTCATATATACATTTTGTATAAATTTTATGCATACGTCGAAAAGATTAAATAAAGTTGACAACGGAACAGAGGGACAATCCAACAAATAGACCAGGGCTTATCTGTAAAATATTGGGGTTTCGTGGATGTGAAATGGAACATGGAGATTTTTTTATGAGAGTCTTCAGAATAACCTGAATAACGATAAATTTGGTTTTTATTAATAAAAATATAAAATTAACGAAAAAAAACGTTTTTTTTTTCAAATTTTCGGTCGTGTAATTTTGAAGATATTAATTTTAGATGAAAGTTGAGGAGGAAAAAAGTTCCGTAATTAAATTTGCCATAAGATGGAGTTGGTCGGAAATTTCAAAATATATTTCCCGTATTGCAAAATAGCAATAATTAAAAGAAAAGGTAAAAAAGCACTTTTTTAATCAATTTTTTTCGACAATTTAAATTTCTCTGAAGACCTTCATATTAGAGCAAAGAAAACTTGATGCCATGATAAAAAGACACGCTAAAATTCGTTAGAATCGAATAGATAGTTCTTGCACAATAATTTTGCAATCCGATTTCGTTTACAAAAATTGACCATTTTTCAAGTTTGTCTGAGTTCAAAATATCCCGTTAACGTAATTAAATTTTCTTTCAACATGTAGTAGAGTACTCAAGTTTTCCAACGCTTTTTTCAGAATCAAAATCGGATGATTTGGACGCCCTCAAGAATTGTTTAAAGACATTGTTGATATTTTTGCTTATAAACAAATAGATTGTCTCGGCGGATTTCCATTAGATTTTTTTGCAATACATGGTTTGAAAGTACTTGAAAAGACGCTTCTTTTCGTGAAAAAAATTTCTAATTCGGCAAATTGGTTTCCGAGATACAAACTGTCAAAGTTGACAGCCTGTTACGGTGAATCTATAAACAATACAGACCTGGTTCTTGAACCAAAAACTTTGACTTGCCTAGTTCTTTTTTGATACAAATATTTAAATGTTTATGTTATCGGTAACTTCAATAAAAAATGAAAAAAAAAGGGTGGAGAGCTCTGATTTTAAAATTGAATTCGAAGATTCAAAATACATATCTGAAAAAAATTTTCATTTTCTCGGCTTCTAATGGAGCGATTTTGATCTTTTTTTAAACCGATTTACCGCGAATAATGGAGCTCAAATATCAAAACGCCATGTGCCCATCATGCATTCATTTTGTTGTCAACAAATGAGGTTTTTTATACATCATAATTACAGCATACTGCAACCCTACAGTATGGGACTTTCCAAGCGAATCTTTGTTTATTAATATAATTAAGCATACTGTAACGATATATATTTACTTTAATTATCAAAATTATTTAAACAATCATTGTTTAAACAAATTGTAAAAAATTTTGGTTTCAAATTATTTTATTCGTAAAATACAGATAAAAATAAAATAATTATTTAATATAAATCATATATGAAAACTTAATAGTTTTTAAGTTATAAGTAATACAAAAGACTGGGATTGGGAAGTGCAGAAATCATGTTTGGAACCAGTTGAAACCACAGATATCCTGTTGCCAGATAATCTAGTAAAAAAAATAAGCTGTAAATGTATAAAAGAGTTCTAAATTATATGATTGTATTAAGCATGGATTAAAATGTACTGATTACTGCTTAAACTGCAACGGACAAACTTGCAAAAATGCATAAAACCAATATATTGACGTAGAAGAAAGTTCTGAAAATGTAATTGGTTTTGAAGAAGTTGACAGAGAAAAAAAAATGACTGTTTCGATATCGATATACGATTAGATGACGAAGATTTCAATGAAAATGATGAACCGGACATTCCACAGCCTAAGAGAGCCCGATTCGAATGAAAAAAAAAATTTAATGTAAAAAAAAACGTTTATCTCAACTCTGTAAAGTTTTTAATATAATATTTAGTGTTAAGAGGGCTTTATTGGACTTTTTGAACATAATTTATAAAGAATAACTATTTTATTTTTATCTGTATTTTACGAATAAAATAACTGAAAACCAAAATTTTTACAATTTGTTTAAACAATGATTGTTTAAACAATTTTGATAATTAAAGTCAGTATATATCGTCATAGAATGTTTAATGATATTAATAAACAAAGATTCGCTTGGAAAGTCCAATACAAGTGCAGTATGCTGTAAGTATGATGGATAAATAACATCATTTGTTTATAACAAAATGAATGCATGATAGGCACATGGCATTATGACACTTGAGCTCCATTATTGGCGGTACATCGGTTTAAAAAAAATGATCAAAATCTCTCCATTAGAAGCCGAGAAAATGAATTTTTTTTTTCAGATATGTATTTTGAATTTTCGAATTCAATTTTAAAATGAAAGCTCCCCACCCTTTTTTAAATTTTTTATTAAAGTTTCCAATAACATAAACATTTAAATATTTATATCAAAAAAGAACTCGGCCAGACAAAGTTTTTGGTTCAAGAATCAGGTCTGTATTGTTTATAGATTCACCGTAACAGGCTGTCAACTTTGACAGTTCGTATCTCGGAAACCAATTGACGGACTTGAAATTTTTTTTGACGAAAAGAAGCGTCTCTCCAAGTACTTTCAAACCATTTATTGCAAAAAAAAATCCAATGAAAATCCGCCGACATAATCCATTTATTTATTTATAAGCAAAAATATCAACAGTCTTTAAACAATTCCTGAGGGCGTCCAAATCATCCGATTTTGATTCTGAAAAAAGCGTTAGAAAACTTGAGTTCCCTACTACATGTCGAAAATAAATTTAAATACGTTAACGTGATATTTTGAACTCAGACAAACTTGAAAAATGGTCAATTTTGTAAACGAAATCGGACTGCAAAATTATTGTGCAAAAACTATCTATTCGATCCTAACAAATTTTAGCGTGTTATTTTATCATGGCATAAAGTTTTCTTTGCTCTAATATGAAGGTCCTCAGAGAAATTTAAATGATCGAAAAAAATTGATTAAAAAACTGCTTTTTAAACTTTTTTTTAATTATTGCTATTTTGCAATAAGGGAAATATATTTTCAGATTTCCGACTAACCCTATCTTATGGGAAATTTAATTACGAAACTTTTTTTCCTTTTCAACTTTCCTCTGAAATGAATACGTTCAAAGTTACACGAGAGAAAGTTTGAAAAAAAACTTTTTTTTCGTTAATTTTATATTTTTATTAATAAATACAATGTTGCCCAACCTTTTCAATTGACACATATCAAATTTATCGTTACTCAGGTTAATCTGAAGGCTCTCATGCAAAAATCTAAAAACAGATAGGCCCTGGTCTAAAACGCCATTTATGATAACTGATTTTATCTATTATTTTTCCAGAATCTCCAAGGAAATACGTAGAAAACGAGGTGACGATACACTACAAGACACCAGTACGTACGGAAATCAAGGAATATGTTTCGGAAGACGAGCTGGCCCATCGTCAGGCCGAAGCCATGAAAAAAATCTACGAAGAAGAAAGAAAGAGAAAGTACTTCCAGGTTAGCAAGAGTCTTCAAGTAAGTTTCGTTTGGTCAGTGACATTTGAGTCTGGTGTGTTCGCTGGCTAACAATTTATAAAAAGCTTTTTTATAGTTTTGGAAATGGCGTAACAACTATTAAATCTATTAATAATGACGGATTTATTATTCATGAGGATTTTTTTAATGAATTTGTTTGTAAAATAGATAAACCAGAAATTGTTATCCGTTCAGTTGGTTTGCTAATAACGCTTAAAATAATAAATTAATTTATTTTTAAGCTTTTTGCTGATATAAACAATATTTAAAAGCTATATTGAATGTGTTAATTTTAAATATTAAATTTTTGAAACGAGTGTAGAAGTTGTTTTGTGATAAATGTAGAACGAACTTTCCTTAATTCACAAACGGAACCCATTAGGAATCTTGCTAGTATCTTTCATATTAGTGATGGGAAAATAGTTGTTCTTCCAAGAGGTATTTAATGACACAAAATGTCAATTTTTGTAGTAATTAGATTAGGTATAAATTTAAAGCATCTTTAGTAATTCTGGTGAATCTTCTATTGCCTAATTTTTGATACTCATTCTCCATATTAATGTTATTAATACATTTAAAATAATTTAAAATTACATAACACAATTCTCAAGACAAAATATATCAGATATTGCACTTCAACAGTTTCACATTAATAAAAAAACATTTTAAAAGCAGGATATTTTCACCTTTTTCGTGCATTCTACATTCCAAAACCGATAACTTCATGGAATGGGAATTATCAAGGTCCTCATTCCTGCGAATTTATAAGGTATTATTGAGCATAACGTATTTAGATCACAGGCTTGAAGCCTTCAAATTTTGGTCTTAAAAAATATTTTAAAATAGTCAAATGCATTACGTTAGAATCGGAGAAGGAAAAGTCATTTTCTTTCTTTTAAAAGTTCTCTAGGAACTCTTATAGTTTCGTCATGTCCGGCCGTTTATTTGTACGTCCCAGCCTTATAACTTCATCAATTTTTTTTAATCTTCTGCGACTAAATTTTGCTGGCGCATGCTGTCCAATTACCTAGAAACAGATATGTGGCGAAATTGGAAAAACATTAGGGTGTCGTCCCTTGTGTAAAAAGTAAGGATGAAAAAAATTTCTTTCGTTCAATGAGTGGGGTACCGTTGGAGGTCTTCAAAAATACAAAAAAAAGATTTTATATTACATTTTTAATTTAGTCGGTTTATTCGCGAAATATGTGCTTCCGAAGTATATTTTTAAATGTTTTTCCTCTAACTTTCAAACGGTAAATTTTAAAAATCTGAAAACATTTTCTATAATAACTCTTACTCCAGTTGTTTACATTATCACCAGACTTTATAATGGTGAATTTTGGTGAATGCGCCGGGCTGAGCAGTGTTCTATTGAAATTATTGCAGATCGCATAGGGTTTCTTCGTATGAAAACGCCGGGTTTTAATAGGTTTGTTCCCATTCTTCTATGAGGTTTGATTGCGCACTTATATGCCACACTATTTGTTAAACAGATTTTTCAATTATTGTATATTTGATTCATTAAGTTAATATTTACTATAATCTTTAAATCGGTTTATATTTAAATAGACTTTTGTTATTAAATTCTGTCTTAATTTGTTTTAGACATAAATATGAAATTTTAGAGTACCCCGTTTAATTTTTTAAAGGTAGGTTTTAAATATCTGAAAAAATTTGGCATAACAGACTTCCAGAAATAAAAAGCTCATCTTTTCTGATAACATTTTACAGGCATATTCTTTCAATTAACTCAAAGACAGAGATGCAACGATATTTCAAAAAAAAAAACTACGTCAATAAATGCTACGGAACCCTAATATAATGCGACATGCAACAGCGAAAATTAAATTTTATTTTTTTTTGTATCTCATAAATTAGCTAATGTTCGTATTTCCCAGAAAATTTTATTTCTGGAAGTAAATTAATACAAACAGCCCATTTGCGACTTTGTGTCTATATGATAAGTTGAGAATCTTGTACTTCTAATACAAAAACTAATTTATTCGAAATAAGGACAAAATGTCTAAATTTAATGATCATTCTGTATGTAGTGCTGTAATTTCCTTGTTTTCCAAAAGAAGTTCTAACAGAAGTATCAAAAATGCAGATTTTTTAAATACTATACAAAATAAAATCAATAATCTTAGAGATCTTTCGTATTTCCCTGACAATGTGTTATCGAAAGTGAATTAATACAAATCTGTCTGTCTCTAATCTAAGTTCAAAATCTTGTACTTCTATAAAATCCAAGAGATGCAAGTATATTGAGTCCAAGTTGGAAAAAAATGTCTGAATTCAATGATTATTTTCTATTTTGGGATGTAGTTTCCTTGTTTTCCTAGAAAAGTTGGTATAGAAATATTAAAGATGTAGGATTTTTAAATATTTTAGAAAATTAAACCTATAATCTTGGAAATATTTTCGTATTTCTCTGAAAAATAATTTTCGGGAAGTAAATAAACGCAAATGGCCACTTTTCTACTTTCTGTCTCTAATCTAAGTTCAGATTCTTTTACTTCTTGTACAAAATCCAAGAAATGCAAGTAAGTTGAGTCTAAACTCTAGAACAAAATGTCAGAATTCAAAGATTATTTCTTATTTTGTCCTGTAATTTCTATGTTTTCCTAGAAAAGTTAGTATAGAAATATCGAAAATGCAGGATTCTTAAATACTGTATAAAATTAAATCAATAATCTTAGAGGTTTTTCCCTATTTCCCTAAAAAATAAGTTTTTCCATTTTCAACTTTCTGTCTATAATCTATATTCAAGATATTGTACTTCTCCTACGAAAACCAAGAAATGCAGCTAAATTAAGTGGAAATAAGAACAAGACATCTGAATTCAGTGATTATTTCGTATTGCCTTACTCTCCTAGAGAAGTTATAACAAAAATATCGAAGATGCAGGATATTTAAAATATTACTCCTAATAAAACTAATAATCTTAGGGATATTTTCGTATTTCCCTTAAAAATGGATAACGAAGAGATTCAGGCACAAAATACAAAAAATCATTAAATTTAGACGTTTTGTTCTAATTTGGACTAAATTTAACTTAGAATAGAGACTGAAAGTCAAAAATTGTCCGTTTTTATTAATTTCCATTCCAAACCCCATTTTCCGTGAAATACAAAAAGACCTCTAAGATTATTAGTATTATTTTGTATAATATTTAAAAATCTTGCAATAATAATACTTGTCTTGGAAAGCAAGGAAATTACAACATAAAATAACAAATATTGATTGAATTAAGACTTTTTGTTCTTATGTCGAATAAATTAGGTTGTATTTCTTAGCTTTTGTATTAGAAGTACAAAATGCTGAACTTAGATTAGAGAATGAATGTCAAAAATGGGCCGCTTGTAATAATTTACTTTCCTAAACTCATTTTTTAGGGAAATAAGAGAAAATCTCTAAGATTATTGGTTTTATTCTTTATAACATTTAAAAATCTTGCATTTTCGATACTTCTATAATAACTTTCTGCTAGGCTTTTACAAGGGTATTCTGTAACTGTAATATATTTATATTAAAAACAATAATTGAAGTCATAAAATAGCAGTATTAAGACAGCAAACCTTTAAAACGTTTGCTTCAATCGTCGTATATATGTGTATTAGTAGGAACTTTAAAAAATTAAATTGGATCTTTAGTAAATACAATAAAAAAATAGTTCTCACATAGCCTTAAAAGAAAATATTTATTACTCAAACCACTCCTCATATTAACATTATCAAACGAGTCCAGTGAAACTCATTGAAAGTTTTAATTTTTTTTATCTATCAGGTAATATATTTTTTAAAAAAATGTTTATTAGAAAACCAATTTAATTAAGATTAACCTAAAAATACACCAAGCCAGTTATTTTCGAACCAAACGAAACTTCTAGAATAATACCATAATAAGAACTTATTAAAATTCAGATCATATGTAGATTAACTGTAAGAATGTTCTTAAGAAATAAAACATCTTGGAAGATATTGATATATCTTCAAGCAAACTAAAAATATCCCTATCTTTTACTACACATTTATATTCTTGTAGGAACTTCAAGACATGAAATCCAGGAGGCACACAGACAACTTTATTCCGTCCCAAAAATCACCAATATCCCTCAATAGATACGACGATTTCGATGATCTAACTCCAACCAAAACGCGTCCCAGGTAAATCACGTCGGATCGACCGCACATTTACCTTCACTATGACGACTAAAAAAAGTTTCCTCCTCTTACCAATATTGTTTTTATATATTTTTGTAGATCACCCGAACCTAGACTAGTAGCTCGAGCTCTCTATAACTTCGTAGGCCAAACAGCTAGGGAACTGACTTTTAGAAAAGGAGATCTCATTTATGTTAGAAGACAAGTAGATAAAAACTGGTACGAGGGCGAATTGAATGCCATGGTTGGACTGTTCCCTGTTAACTATGTCGAAGTAAGTTATAAAGGTTGCAAAAGAGTAAAACAAATTTTTAATGGTAGTTTAACCTTTAGTACAAAACATTCACATTCATAGCTAGATTTGCTATAAAGGTTTAACCTTAAAATCCGATCTAATTGCTATGAAAGTTAGACCTTCTTAATTGATTTCGTTTTGATTATTATACTATTATAATTTATATTACCTTTTGATACGAACATTAAGAATGAAAACTTAGAGATAAAGGTTTTAATGGGTAAAAGGAATAGCAAGTAATAAAAGTATGCGAGTTTTGTTCCTATATTTTTAGGTTTTAACACTTATTTGACTCATTGTTGCACTTGTCAATTTAGACCAATTTTAAAGTTAGACTATGTTAAGGAATTGAATTAGAGAGCGAATATTAACCCCCAAAGTTGTGAACATGGCCTAACTTTAAACCCATCATATCCTCTAACACGGAAAGGATATGATGGAGCGAAATTTGCATTTACTGTTCGCATTTTACTTCATTTACACACGAAGTTGCGTATAGTTGTACGTTTGCTGAATGTGATTTAAGCACTACTACAGCATAATGTGGATATAACCACTGCTATTGCATCTCACACGGAGGAATCCGTGTAAGTCGCATAAACATATATACGCCATCCGGCGGGAGGCCCGCGAAGCCGCAGTCAATGTTGCATACTTCCTTCCGTACTGTCCTTTGCACAGACAGGTGCATGGCGGTACCCTGATGAGTCTAGTAAAAGACGAGATATGTACCTCTGCTGTGTCACTGTAGCAGTTTTGACTTTCTTCTCGGTATGGTGGTACAAGTAGGCCATCATCTCGATGGTGATGGAATAGGAGAAATTGTGTTTTGTAGCAATTTATTGAAACTATGCAACCTCTAACATAGAAAGAATATGATGGAACGAAGTTTTTTTGCATTTACTGTTCACATGTTACTTCATATATATATATATATATATATATATATATATATATATATATATATATATATATATATATACACGGATTACTTCTTGCGTTCATGGTCCACTACAGCAATAGAGGCAATGCTGAACCTCCCGCCACTGCATATAGCTATGATGAGGGCAGCAGCAGCAAATACCCTCAAGCTGTTCCTAATTGAAAGCCTAAAATCTGGAAATTTTATTGAACACACATTTCCAACAGAATCTATATCGAGACCTACACAAAGTATGTCTATTAGGTATGATTTTGACATCAACTATGAAGTAGTAACTGACTGCCAGGTCCCTAGAAGATACCCCCATCATCTTTCAAGCCAAAATGCATGTGTCTCAATAGCAACACTAAGAAGGATAAAATGTATATAATATCAGATAGCTAAAAGCTCTCAGGTCGTACACCTACGAATTTAAGTTGACGTAGGACTGCAGGTAAGCCCTAAAGCAATCCGCAACAAACAACAGAAAAATCCCGATGTGGGTGCCAGGACGCAAGGGAATCAAGGGAAACCAAGACGCGAACAGCTTCGTAAAAAAAAAGAGCAAAACTTCTTTTCTTTGCCCGGAACTTGTCTATGGAATATCAATAAGCCACATAAAAGAAGAGCTGACGTGCTGGGAAAAAAATTATATAAAATTGATATAGAATAAGACATCTGGTCTCAGACATGCTAAAAAATTCATAAATCTATCGCCAACGAACGCAAAAATGCTTTTTGATCTCCCAAAAAGAGGAGGCGCTCTCTGAGATACCAACTAAAAAAAATGGGCAAGGCTGAGAGCGATATTTGCCATTTCTGCGATCTGGTAACCCCAACAGCGGAACACCTGCTATGTGAATTCGTGGCACTGTTCAGCAAGATACTTAAATTCCTGAAAGGCGTCACCTTGACGCCTGAAGAAAAAAAGCACCTACCTCCCAGAAGAATAATATATTTCATAAAAAGTTTAAAGATCCCTGGTTTATATTATATCAGTACAGAGGCAAGGAAAGCTTTAACAACCCACTTACGAGTTACAATCTACTTCTTGTATCATATTCAGGAAGGTGCTATGGTTATTTTTACTGAAACTTATTAAGTAAAATGCAAGATGGCGTTTATAATATAGCGTACAAAAAATGTATATTTTCCGATATCCTCCAAAATCTGTATAGAGAGTTTTCTGGGTCACAAATTACGAATTTAAATTTGATTGTTTAAAATTAAATATGACGGACTAAATTTTGTTTTATTGAATTTTTCACTTTTTAGCGACTTTTTTAAAAAAGATCCAATTTTTTTTGTAAATTATATTCTCTGTAGTTTTATTGCGTTTTATTAACTATGACATTAAAAAAAAAGAGATACTATTTTCATAAGAGGCGTGCACAGCAATAATTTCAATATTTGTATCTAAGAAATTATAGTACAGCTAAATTGCTTAATACAGCTAGAAATTCTGTCATATGCTTTAAATTCTGACAATCGGCAAGTAACTAGAAATTTTAAATAGACTTTGGTGTCGTGTGAGTGAGAAAACTGATGATGTAAAATATGTGTATTTTCCGCTAATATTTTGTATTTTACTAGAAAATGTGTTTAATAGTTACCAATAGGGCTTAACTTCTAGAATGTGTGCGTTCGTAAGTTTGAAATCAAGAAATTATAAATTTTATGGGTTTGAACAATATATACCATATGTCATTTATCAACTTTCGGTCATGATTTTCAAAAATGATTAATATCTGAATATTTGGAAAAATATCACGTGCGGTTAAAAAAAAATTCTTTTTCAAACATATCATTTTTATTTTCATTTTTGTCAATTCAATAGTGTGTTCCGAAATGAAATACTAATCTATTTTAATGTAAATTAGGCCTCTTACCTACAACCAGATCTTTATCATTGTTGATGGTCCTTTTAGTAAAAAGAATACAAAATTTTTTTAACCTTTGATTTCATAATTATTGCTAAGATCCTTAAAATACTGGTCTCATATTTGTTTTATTTTCATAAGTAGTAACATTGTTGATAATAAAATCTATAGTTCTTCATCTTCATAATTAAAGAAATTGAAAATAGGTTCCCACCACTAAAATATGCCACAAGAAGTCGTCAAAATAATATTCACCAAAAATAAATTTTGATGAACTTACACGAGTATTCAACTCTACTTAATTAAAGTTCTTTGCAAAAGTTTTCTGGAATATTTAATGATATATTCTAAGCAAGAGACTTTAAGGCTTTATTTCCTTCTCCAATGTGTCACTTTTTTCGATAATTTGAAACTGTATGAAATCATCATACTTCACTCTCTATTAATTTTATCGCTAAAGAAGGATGCTGTCGTTATTTCTTCTATATAATATTTTCTAAGACTCTGACAAAATCAATTCCAACTAAATTCCATCATTTAAGTTCATTTAGTTTTTTCTAAAGTTCACAAAATATTAGGTTTCTTAATAGGCGTTAATTTTTTGTTCTAATATATTTATATAAGGTGAACTTTGTTAGATATTTTTCATTTTTGGTAGTGTTTTTTACAGAGCATATTTGGCACCTCACTAGAAAATAGCCACTACAAATCTGACAGAATTTAGAAAAAAAAAAACTTTCAACGACAATCACAGCTTATTGCCCTAGATAACACAGATATAATAATAAAATCTCAGTTATAACGATTTGGTTGGAATATACAAAGGTTAATCACTAGACTGGCTTATTTAGAATAAGAGCAAAATATAGTTGACTCCAAACTTTAGATACTTTTCGCGACTGGGCTCAAACATTTATATGACTTCTAGGAAAAAGAGTTATTCAATCTCCGCAAACCTCTAATTTTATGGTGATAATGACTTCATTGTGGCATGAAAGCCTTTTGCCACTAAAATTTTATTTCAAATAAATAAGCGATAGTCACTGGGTGCCAGGTCAGGTGTGTTGAAGTAATTCAAATTCTTGCATAATAGCATCCATCGCAAAACAAGATACATACATATGTGACAGAGCGCGTTATGTTAGTGGAAAAGTATATCTTTTTTTTTAACTTTCCTCTATGTGTTTCTTTGATTACGTCCACAATTTCAATACAAGTTGGACATAATAAGATCCTACCATTATGTGTCATTTCTTTAAATAATTTAAAAAGTAGCCTCTTGAACATCCCAAAAAATGGAGGTCATTACTTATCCAGCGGAGGGCTGTAGTTTGAATTTTTGAAGATCTGAGCCAGATGTTTCTATTACATAATATGACCATTATTTCAAGGTCTTAGTAATAGATCCATGTTTTGTCCGTCGTTAAGAATATACCAAGAAAGTATTGTCTGTATCTCCATAAACCTAACTAAAAGAAGCTTTGAAATCACTTCATCAATCCCCTTTTGAGATATCATTAACATCCGAGGTACCCATAAAAATGTTTTGGTAAAATGTCCTAGAGCCTTGTCATGTCTCCAACCAAATATCTTGCGACCAGTCGTCTTTTTTACAGAACAAGAGCATGCATTTTATCAATCTTTTCTTATTTACATTAGATGCATTTAGGCGATGTTCGTTGGAATTCTTGTTCACCTCCAATCTAGCACTTAAATAGAATAGCGATCACTTATAAAGCTAAAATATAATAAAATATAATACAGAGTCAGTCGAGAGAAACGAACCAAACTCCAGAAGTGTATTATATACGCGAAAATAATTTAAAAAGGCATATGTTCTTATCCGATTCTCATTTCTTTTAAAATTATAGCGTAATTAAGAAACTCAAAATAGTTGATCGCTTTTTATTACAGATGCAGTAGGTGCCGGCTATCTGAATCAATTCGTTTTGTTTTTCTGATATGTCAGTGTCAGTGTATTCTTACAATGATTTAACGTTTTTTTTTTCGAGTTTGTATGATTAGTGTTATAAAATGCTACACACTTATTCAAATTTAGAATGTGCAAACATGATGTTTGTTTATGGTTTTTCTAATGGGAATGCTACAGCTGCCGTTGAAGAATATCATCAGCGATATCCACATCTGAGAAATCCGAGTAAAAACATATTTATCACAGTTTTTAACAAACTATGCAAGTCTGGAACATTTCCCAGTGCTAAAATAAAATATAAACTAGCCACTGGACAAATTTTAGAAGAAGTGGAAAATATTATAGATTTAGTAGAAGGTGATGCAACAACAAGCTCACGAAGAATTACTACTCAGTTAAATATTCCAAAGAAAAGGGTAATCAACACACTCCACGAGCAATTCGGACCATATACATTGTGTACAACATCTACAACCAGAAGGATATGTTAGGCGTATGCAATTTTGTGGCAGGATAAATAATACTCATCGCGTTTTATCGCACATACTGTTTACTGATGAAGCAACACTCATCCAGGACGGCATCAATAATACTCATAACTCCCATGTATTATCGAAAATTCCCACGCAACAATTGAATCTAATTTTCAGCACAAATTTTCCGTAAACGTCTTGTGTGATATATTCGATGCTTGTTTAATCGACCCTTACATTTTAAGGTGCGTATAAATATGGTGAGACGCGCGCGTGACGAGCGCGTGATGAGCGCGTGACGATTATGCTTTGACCTCCTTTGAAATTTTACAGATTTCTATTGTTATCGAGGGCCATCGTCGGCAGGTTTGAAAGGAGGTAATAAATGCAGTTGAGTTACAAGAAGTCAATTTTTTTATATTTTTTATATTCTATTGTTTTCGAGTAGCTCGACCGATACTCGCAGCGATCCATTTTCTGTCGGTTTTTTGGTGTGAACTCAAATGATTTTTTATCCAGTAGAACAGGTTTATGACACGTTCTTTGGAAAAAATTTACTTTGCAGAAAGACTGAAGACACGAGATTTTCTTATTTTTTTGTTAATGAAATGAAATTTATTTAGCAATTGACATTGATTAAAAGTAGTTCATAAGTGAATATGGAGTGGTCTGAAGAAAATATGTTGAATTTACAAGAGACCTGCAAATAATTCTAAAATTTATCAATTATGGACAAAAATTTTAGAAAAAAAAAGAAGTGGATGTGTGAAATGAAATTGCGTCAGAAAATCTGCACAGACCAGCGATAAGAAAATTTCGAGTGCGTCTGCCATATGGAAACAGACTGCTGAAAATATATATATATATATATATATATATATATATATATATATATATATATATATATATATATATATATATATATATATATATATAAAGGGTGTTTTTTATAGAGGTATAGAACTTTTAAATGGAATAAAACAAAGATGAATTTTTTAAATTGACATTGAAATTTACTTTATTCGAAAGATAACCTTCTGGCATTATAATTTAAATATGACTTCTGGCATATGACCGCCACGGCTGGCTCGGACGTAGTCTAATCTGGAGGTCCAATTTTCGATGACTTTTTCCAACATTTGTGGCCGTATATCGGCAATAACGCGGCGAATGTTGTCCTCCAAGTGATCAATCGTTTCGGGCTTATCGGCGTAGACTAGCGACTTCACATATCCTCACAGAAAATAGTCTAGCGGCGTTAAGTCGCACGATCTTGGAGGCCAATTCACGGGTCCGAAACGTGAAAATATGCGGTTATCAAACGTTTCCTTCAATAAATCAATTGTGGCACGAGCTGTGTGACATATTGCGCCGTCTTGTTGAAACCACAGCTCCTGCACATCATGGTTGTTCAATTGATGAACGAAAAAGTCAGTAATCGTGGCTCTATAGCGGTCACCATTGACTGTAACGTTCTGACCAGCATCGTTTTTAAAGAAGTACGGACCAATGATTCCACCAGCCCATAAAGCACACCAAACAGTCAGTTTTTCTGGATGTAACGGTGTCTCAACATACACTTGAGGATTATCATCACTTCAAATACGGCAGTTTTGTTTATTGACGTATCCATTCAAACAAAAGTGAGCTTCATCGCTAAACAAAATTCGCTTATGAAAATCGGGATCAACGGCAATCTTGTTTTGGGCCCATTCACTGAATCTATGCCTTGCTAGGTGATCGTGTGGCTTCAATTCTTGCACGAGTTGGATTTTGTAAGCACGCAAACCAAGATCTTTCCGCAAAATCTTCCATAAAGTGAATGGACACATATCCAATTCCTGTGCACGATGGCAGATAGACTGATTCGGGTCTTCCTCTACGCTACGTTCTACAGCAGCAATGACTTCTTCTGTACGCACTGTACGACGTCTCTGTGGATGCGTATTATCATTTAGAGTAAACGTGGTGCGAAAACGTTCCATAGTTAATCGAATTAATTGCTCTGATAAACGATTATGTTGACCGTAAAATGGATGTAGTGCGCGATACCTATTTCGAACAGAACCATGATTTTCAAAATAAATTTGCACAATTTGGAAGCGTTGTTCAGGGGTCAGTCTATTCACGTTGAAATGCCAAACCAAACTAAACATAAATCACTTGACAGCTGACAAAATGGCCGCCAGTTAAAAAAGTGTTGCCAACTTAAAGTTCTATACCTTTATAAAAAACACCCTTTATATATATATATATATATATATATATATATATATATATATATATATATATATATACATATAATTATATATATATATAATTATATATATATATATATATATATATATATATATATATATATATATATATATATATATATATATATATATATATATATATTGATATATATTCAAAATGTAACGAAGATATTTTGATGAAATTTCTGTATTATCTGCTAATATGTTGGAACTATAAATTTGCTAGAAGTTTGAATCTTCAATATTTTTTATACAAGGTAGTGCGCTATTATCGCCCTTATATTAGTTTTTTTTGTTTAATATTCTTTTTTACGGTAAAACCCCTCAGCATAAAACTAAGAAAGCTGTCGTTTATTCTTCATTGTCAGACAAAGGATGACAATTATATGCACAAGAGATAAATAATTCGGCTTTCCAAATTCGGATAAAGTAAGGGATAGATATTGTATATGTCTAAAGTATGTATTTGAGGATAGAATAGCATACTTAAAAGATAAGTAGGTTTAAAAGTGTAATTCTTAATTGGGCAATTAACAGTAATAACATTTTTAAGTATAATAAAGATGTGTATAAGTATAAGGCCTTACTATGTTATTATCTTACAACTTTCAGTGCTAGCTGTTGAAAATATCCACTTTTACTCCGAAACTCTGTATAAGTTTTTTGGATTTAAAATCCAAGACAATACTTTGAAATGTGCACAATTCACTTGTTCAACGAAGAACTCTGATGAGGGTGCGTAGTTCATTTTCGAAACGTGCTGACAAAACGGGACTTAGCGACTCTACAACTTACAGGCGAATTAAGGAAAGGAAAAGTGGAACTGTGTGCGAGCCTAAAGGGTTTCCGAGAAGAAAAAAATTATACGAATGCTTCAAAAACATATTAAGAAGACACGTTCACGAATTATATCTTAGAAGATAAAAAGCAAGTCTTGATAAAATTTTAAAAGTTATGAAACAAGTCGAAAATGTGCCGGGGAAAAGCCAATCTGTAGAAAGTGCTGATAAATATGAATTTTTCTCAGGGGAGGTCAAAATATAGGTGATATAGAGGAAATATTATTTTAGAGAAGATAGTATTTGCGGGACATTAGAATATACCACACAAAGACATTTTTTATCTGGATGTAATCTGTCTCAGTGAGGGACACATAGTACAAAAAATGTATGAAGATAAGAATATGATAATTTTTCGTGAAGCATTCTTAGGAGGGTTGTCGACAGGTTTAAAACCCTTATTCCGTAACGGGGCAAATTCATTATGTCCTACTGAAGGTGTTAATGGATTTTTAGGAGTTTTACCGCAGTTCGAATTGAAATCTACCAAAGATTACCACGAATAAATGACGACGGATATCCTTCAAAAATATTTTTCTCAAATGATACAGTTGATTCCGGAGAGATTAGTTATAGATTTGGATAACGCCAGTTATCATTCTAGACTGGTAAAAAAGTTGCCAATAACATAGTTGAAAAAAGTGATATTACAGATTGTTTATCAAAAAAACATATTTCCTTTACGAACGATTTACTAAAGAAGGAACTTTTAAAAATTGTGAATGAGAAAGAAAGACAATTTAAGAAACATGTGATAGACGAATAGGCTAAGGAACATAACATGAAAATGTTGTGCTTCGAGCACCACCATACCACTGTTAATTAAAATCCATTGAACTTATTCTGAAAAAATGTTTGTTCTGTGGATATAACTAGTCCTATTTTGTTCAATAAGTATTCAAAATTGATAGGAGACATTATGGTGAAATTTTTTTATTGTCTGCTACTATGTTGGAAATTAAAATCGGCCTGACCATACGCAGGATCGTTGAGGTTTTCGTTTTTTGTTTAACAAACTTGACGATAATAAAACCCCACTGCATAAAATTAATATAGCTGACGTTTATTTTTCGTAGTCACATATAGCAGGGCAGGTTTACTTTCGTCGTTCACTTTCTATTAACTAAAACGTCCTTGAAAAATTTGCTTGGTGAGCTGGACTTCAACCAAAACTTAAATATTTTTTTTCTTTACGCTCTATTGGTTTACACCGTTCAGACACTATAAATTTCTTTTGGCGGCGGGCGTCGAAGAAGGGTTCGAAGCGGCAAAGCTCAAAGAGTTCGTTGCAAGCTCGTCGCATACTCGTCACACACTCGTCACTCGTTCGACTCGCCATATTTATATGCACTTTTAGAGAATTGCCTCACATCAGAGAACTATTTAAATTTTTTACAAAATGTCTTAATAGGACTACTAGAAAATGTTTCTTTAAATATTACTATGTAAGTGTTTTATCAGCACGATGAAGCTCCCACACATTTTGTTCGTCAGTTTCCAAGGCTGATGGCCGATGGCCGTGTTAGTCGGCTTCCAAGATCTCTAGACCTCAGACTTTTATTTATGGGGCTGGTTCAGAAACGAGGTTTGCAAAGTAAAAGTCAACACTCAGGATACACTAATTCGATACATTAAAATGCTGCAGCCGTTATTAAAGAAAGACATGAATCAATTAGACACGATACGGAGCACTTCGCAGGCGAAACAGAAAATATTTAGAGGCTAATGGCGCTAATTTTGAACATTTATGAAATGAATCTTATGACTAAAAATAAGTGTAGTAAAACAATTTGTTTATTTGTAATTAGGCTCTAATTAGGTAATTTGTGATCAAATGATGATCGGATAAGGACATGAATATTTTTTTCAATTATTTTCACGTCACATACACACTCCTGAATTTTGGTCCATTCCTCCCGACTCACTCAATATATTTCCTATGAATTTATTGGAATGGTAAAACTTATTACAGATTCTTAAATAGAATTCACAGTGTATTTTCTGTTATCTCTTGTACTGAAAGGCAACAATCAAAAAATTTGTGACATATCACAACAAATACTGTAATTCTAAGTATTTTTTCGGGAATATAATTACGTACTAAGTTATGTAACTTTGTCCTTTTCTAACCTTCTTTCTATCTAAAACCATTAACGAAGTCACCGAGGCGATAAACACATTTCTCACAATTATTTCGCAAAAAATATGAATTCCAAAGACGCACCATTCTAAACTCTTGAGTTACTGCCCCCATTCGTCGTGATTATACTAAGATCAATTTCATTCTAGTTTGACAATATCAGAAGAATAGAATAATTCGAATCTACAGTGTTAACCTTTCTAAGAAAACTGTTGTCAAGGCTTTCTTATACTGTTTTTATACATTTACGACCATGATAATTTCGATGTTGGTTCATGTTTTTCGGGCAAAGTGGTAGTCTGGCGGCAGCGATTTTCTCGAAAATTTTTTTTAATAGGTAAAAGAATAGGACTCAGTAAATTCAGACTATGTATATTGACTACTGAGAACCGAAAAAGCCTACATTTTAAAGAAAAATGTTTACCGTCTGCCAACGCCATTTTCACGAGTGATTTAAAGTGTCGATTTTGGAAAATCCGAAAACAAACCAGTATTTTCTTCTACACCCTGATATTAGTAAGTAAACATGTTTTCAGGAAAATTCTGTCATAAAACTTCACGCATATAGTGCAATAATAGTTTCAGAAGTACTTTTATACGTTTTGGACCATGGCAAATGCAATGCGAGTCCATATTGTTCCAAAAATCAGCGTTTATCCTGTTACAGCAGTTTTCACGGAACATTCTCATAGATATGTAAATGTAAATATATAAATATATATATATATATATATATATATATATATATATATATATATATATATATATATATATATATATATAGAAGTTAAAACCAATATGTCCCATAACTTTCCGTAAAACTTCAAAATGTCCTCAAAAACCATAACATTACTGTCGTAAGGACATAATCTATTAAAAATAATTTCAGTAACTTAAAATCCAAAATACCTAATGACAAAAAAACACATGCAATAAATGAGATCCCATGTAAAAATTGCGACGGAGTTTACATCTAAAAAATAAAATAAATGGACACAAATATGGCAAACATAATAAGACCACATTGACGAACCACACTACAGAAAAACAACACATTTTTGATTTTGAAAATGTAAAAATTCTCAAAACAGAAAACAGTACAAGAAAACGAGAATTTTAGAAAATGATCACTATCCAAAAAAATAAGAATTCTATAAATACGAAAGCTGATAGAAAATAACTAAGCAAAATAACAACATCCTAAAATAACTCACCCAACAAATTAAATTACACACGTAAGCACCATACAATATATATATATATATATATATATATATATATATATATATATATATATATAAAATATTCACAAAATGAACCTAAAATAAATCAACCCGAAAATAAGGCAAAAAATAATAATCAGGCAAGGACCCTTAAGCCAGAAAAATCCAAACCCTTGACACCGAAATCCATAAAATGTAAATCAGTTCAAATAAAGATGTGTCACTTAAGAAAAGTTTTTGTTGTATCGTGTCAATGTTAGTCACGTATTACCAATATGTAATTATTTGTTATGTGTCCCTTTGATGAAAACTGTATAATATATAAGGTATGTCTTACAATTAACTAATTAATTTGATTTCCATAATTTGGCAAAAAATTTTATGTTATAGTTAACAAAAAAATTTTCTGAGGATGGTCATTTATGACCGAACTGTCAACAAATATTTATAATACTAAAACGGTTGCAGTTTAATTAATAAAACAGATTTACCCCCAAGAAAACCAAAACTTGGAAATATAAACAAATCAGCAAATCCAAGTACAATATAAGAATACATCAGATATATATATTATATATATATATATATATATATATATATATATAATTTATATATTATATATATATATATATATTATGTCGGATATGCCCGAAACCTTCGATTACATATATATATATATATATATATATATATATATATATATATATATATATATATATATACAAGGAAAAGGTCAATTCCATGACACATCCTTTAAGTGCGATGTCAGACATTTTATCAAGACCACAATATGACCAAAATCATCAAACACATTCTATAAGAATCTTTCTTGAGTTTTTTCTAGATTATGTAAATAATGTGTCCAAAAACTTTTGATTACTGGCTTTGTTAAAAAATAAAAGCGCAAGAAGACGATGGTACTAGGGAGACAAGTGCCAAATCGACCACTTAAAATGACCCGAATTAGCAGATGTCCACCCTTAATTCATATTCTGAATTTAGAAAGCTATTGGAATTTTATGCTTCACCTTACAGTTCTCGTATTAAGCATTTCTTAAAATTGTGCACAATCAGTCCAATGCATTAGTTTCATAAACTAAAAGTCACCTTCTTTGATCCTCAGAAAAGGTCAAAGGGGAAATAACTTATAATTAAAAAAAAAATGCGATTTCTGAAAAAAAGATAAAGCGACTTTTTAAATAATGATTTGCAAAATCCATGTAATGTTTATTATTTGTTTCATAATCGTTTACTGTATTTATTTACAATTCTATTTTTAACGGAACTTTTATACAGAGCAAATCGTGACGCTTATAATGAATTAAAGAATGAAGAATATATAATTATTCATAACAAAAATGAAAATTTTCCTCTTTGTTTTCTCAGAGAAATGACAAAACACCGGCGTAATTGACAATATGGACATGCGATACTAAAAACACAAATATAATTTTTAACAATTGCAACGTCATTTACTATATGAATTTTCAATTTAAGTTGTTGAAAACTGCTTCTTTAATCGACTTCAAAAAAGGGGGAAATTTATATAATATATATATATTATATATATATATATATATAATATATATATATATATATATATATATATATATATATATATATATAATGTATATATATATATATATATATATAATATATATATATATAAATGATATGATCAGTTTCCTCAAGGTATTTAAGCAATAAAATCGCAGGTATTAATTTTTCAATTTTCAAATATGCTTAGAACGCCTTAAAATATATGAATATATATATATATATAATATATATATATATATATATATATATATATATATATATATATATATATATATTATATATATTGGTTCAGGCACATATTCTAGTCGTTCTCTTAGTAGCACAGAAAATAGGATATTTGAAAATTGAAAAATTAATACCTGATATTTTATTACTGAAATGTCTTGAGGAACACAAAAAAAGTGGCCCGTTTGTTCTTATGTTGTGAAGAATCGATTTTTCCAGTTTCTTCTAAGTTCTGAAAATACTGCAGGATATAGAAAAAAATATAACGTACAAACGGTTTGTACATACTGAAGCTACTTACAAAATGAACATTTGTTTATTGAAATCGTTCCATGAAAAAAAAGTGATTACAAAAAAACCTTCAAAATGAGCATTTTTAATAATTATTAGTAACTTTCGAAATATTTATCAAAATTGTTCAAAACTTCATAAAGTCAAGATTTTTATATAATTAAAATATGGGAATATTTTGAAATTCGCTAATTAAAACTGAAGAGAAGGAAGTACTTTATGTTTATAAACAAATAGAATATCTGCTTTGTTTTTAACTCGAATAATTAACAAAGCATTCAGAAGCGTATTGAAAAACACACATTGAAATAAAATTTTTGTAAAAAAATTGGAACCGATTAATTAACAAAGCATACCATTCAAAGCTTATTGAAAAACACACATTTAAATAAAATTTTTGTAAAAAATTGAACCGACCTCTAAAAAAGCGCTGAAAAACGAAAAATAATATAAATTTTCATATGAAATTGAAATTTTTGAAGTCGGAGCCAAACTAATTCCTAACAAAATGTGATTCACCTTCTTACATACATTTAGTATTTTTTGTTTAAAATTTCATCTTCATATAAAAATTTATATTGTTTTCTTCGCCTTTTACGCTTTTGTAGAAGTCGGTTCAATTTTTTATAAAATTTTATTTTCGATTTTTAGTTTTTAATTTGTTATTATATCCACAAATTATTTGAACTAAGTGCTAAGCGAGATTAATGTACCTCGCAATGATTTCAAGGTCGTAAAAAATTAACCATTTTATCCAAAGATGTACACAAACTCTAAAATAAACTACTAAAAATTCTTTGATGCTTTGAAATCTCCAAATACCAGTTCTGAATGAAATTATTTCAAACAAATAATTAGTCTGCAGTAATAAATCCACTAATTTTATATAAGTAATATTGGCCGCAAAATCTCCCAATATTTAGGCTTTAATACACCCAAAAAAAACCTCTAATATCAATTTTGGACAAAATCGGAAAAATGTAAAATTTTTAGTCCTCCATATTGTATCTGTCATATTAAGCTAAAAAATAATAACTTCATGATTCATAACCCACGACCCCAAAAACCCCCTTAATACCATTTTTGAAAAATATGAATATCGTAAAATATTCTACCCACCAATGTTGGATCCGCCATTTTGAATTTCAAAAAAAATAATTTAACATCTTAGTCTAATCTGAATCTGCTCACGAAAATTCCCTTGTATCAATTTTGGACAAAATCCGGAAATATAACATTTATACCGTCATGTTAAATCTGGCACATTAAATTTTCTTAAAATAATTCTTAATCAGCTATTTACACCCTCAAAAACGATCCAATACCACTTTTGAATAAAATCGAAAAATATACAATTTTTAGTCCGCCATATTAAATTTTTTAAAATAATTTTAAATTCGTAATTTACACCCGCAGGTGGAAATCGAAAGATGCAAAATTCTTAAGACAGCTTACTGGATCCGCCGAATTGAATTTAAAAAAAATATATACATAAAATTCCTAATTAGCAAATTCAAATATTTTGACAAAATCGAGATATGTTTAATGTTAAACCCATCATATTGGATCCGCCATATTTAATTTTTTTTCACAATTTCGGATTTGTTATATGTGACCCCGAAAACTCCCCCATCCCAATCTTGTAGAAAATTGGAAAAAATTAACTTTTTGTCCCATATACTGAAAACACCGTCATACCAGTTTTTGGAGAAAATCGGCCAAAATTAAATTTTTTTGTCCTCGATATTAAGTCCACCATATTGATTTTTTTAAAATAATTTCAGATTCGTTATGTGCGACCCCGAAAACTTCCTTATCCCAATTTTAGGGAAAATCGGAAAAAAACTTTTTTGTCGGTCATATTGATCCAACATATTGATTTATTTAAAATAACTTTAGATTCGTTATATGCGATCCCGCATATCAATTTTGGAAAAAATCGGGCAAAAATTATTTTTTTGTCTGCCATATTACAAGCTCCATCTTGGATTATACTGCATCAATTTCATCCAAAATGATATGGAACCACCGCAGCAACTTGTTTTTATGTTATCTCCGATTCTGTTGGTCTCAGAATGTTCTTTTTTTTTAAGAATGTATGTTTTTTAATAAGCTTTCGAATGGTATGCTGCGTTAATTAATCAATGAAAAACAAAGCTTTCTTTGTTCATAAGATAAAAAGTGTCACTTTCTCTTCAGCAAATTTTTCATTACCAAATTTCAAAAAAATTCCAATTTTTTGCTGCATAATACGTTACGTTTTACATAGATAATAAGCCTAAGAAGAGCTATTAATAATGGTCATTTTTCACCTCCGTTTCTTGGCCTAGAGAGAGTTCTGTAAAAATATTTCCAAGAATTGCACAGAAGTTGTTTTTTGTGGAGTTTATTAAAGAGGCATCCTAGCGGGATTCTATAACCATATTTTTTCCACAGTAATCTTATTGCAAGGAGGTAAAACTGACAATAATTTTAATATATTTGGACATCTCTTTTTGAGCCATCGTCTTTTTCATCTTATCATTATTCTCTTTTAAATGTATTTTTACCATTCTTGTTACGTTATTATTAGGATCCAATTTAAAACTAAGTAAAATAAAATAGAATTTTTTTGAAAATCAATCGGCTTGAAACGAAAAGCATCTAACAGAAAAAATAAATTAAGAACGGTTTTATATAGCAACTAACTTAATTATTGTAGATTTAAGATTTACAAAAAGTACCTACAAATTACTCAAACATATTTTTATCTAAAGCAAAATATTAAAAACAAACCAAAAGCTATGTAAATATAATAATTATAATGGAAAAATCCCAATTCCCGTAGAATTAGTTTAAAAATAAATCCTATAAGTGCTGAAGAGCTTGAGGTCACATTTTGTTGATCCTTGGCGAAAATTAATTTTATTTTTCTGTTTTATTTCTAGATCGTACCCTACGAGGGTTCCAAAACAGCACCAAGAAAAGCACATGAAGGCCAAGCAAGAGCGAAATATAATTCCTCGCTCAAACTCACTTGGAATTGTCACTAGCAAAAGGTGAATTGGTCACTATTACTAGGAAAGTAGACGACAATTGGTTTGAGGGAAAAATTGGAGGAAGAAAAGGAATCTTTCCAGTGGCATATGTTGAGGTAAGTAAAATATAATAACTGATTTCTTGACACATAAATATATAGCGTTTCTCAACTTTGATTAAAACAAGGACTTTTGAAATTTTTAAAATTTATCTTGCCAATTCGTTGTATGAAACTTTTTTTAATTTTTATAGGTCTCTAATTGATCCCAGCGATCCACCATCACACAGTACTAACCAATCGCTTCCCCCGCAGCCATTCTTTACTACTTAATGGGTCAGCACAAGGAAAAGACTCTATGGGTAGATATTACTTCACAATCTTACAAAAACTAGTTCATGAGATTCTCATTTTTAGGAAGCCATCTCTATACTCCGAACATCCCTAACCCCATAACAAGCAGAGAAACTGGATTTCATCACGCCAAACCTGTTCAACTAACTGGTACGGGTACCTATTCCACTCTGACCAAAACTAATATCGATAGTCCAATTGATCAGGCATTGCATATAGAGACGCAATCGGATCCTGTACCGTAAGTATCAAGATTATTGTTAAAAAGTAAAGATTATCCGTAAGAAAACTCTCTAAGTGAAGTATCACGAAAGGATTTCATTTTATTTTAGTTATCGTGCCCTCTACCGATACAACCCTCAAAACGACGACGAGTTAGAACTGCTAGAGGGCGACACTGTGTACGTTCTAGAAAAATGTGACGATGTTGGTATGTAGGATCTAGCGATCGTACTGGGAGCGTTTGGCACTTTCCCAGGAAACTACGTCGAAAAAATATAGCAAAGGATTTATTATTTAGGTAGAGATATAAGTTTGGCAACTGTGTGACAAAATATGTTAACAATGAAAAGGACTTTGTAAAAGTACGTGGACATTTTTATTAATTGTAGATATCGACACTTCTGTTAGATGACGACCTTTTTAATATTGACAGTTTGATTTGAATTTTCAGAATAGAAATTATGGTGACGCCAAGTTTTTATTTTTATTAGGAATATAGTAATTTGGCGTCTCCCATTTAAATAAAGAATGAAATAATAACCAAAGCTAACAATAGAATCATTGCCATTGGGTAACTGTAAAAATAACCTCAGTGGTTAATTTTCTTTACTCTTAAACCAAGATATTCAAAAAGCCATAGAAATAGAAAATAATTCTTGTTTAAAAGAAACTGTATTGTCGTTTTCCGATGACAACAAATCTAACAAATTATATTTGTACCAAATTTTATTCACATATGTACGTACGTACTAAATTCTCGAGACACTATGTATAGCGTAATTGTAGATTTCTGTAAAAATTAGTTAGGTAATGCAAGTCTAGTCATTTTTAGCCCAAAACGTAGAACTTCATATTTACACCAAAAATATATTTACATAATTATAGCAAAAGTATATTTACAATTTTAGGGATGCATAATGAACCAACCAATCAGTGTATGGATTATTACCTGTAATTTGTAGAATATTTTTTCTTTCCTTTCTAAAAATTCTATAGCTTAGAGGTTTTATGCCATACTTTTTTAGTTTTTACCTGTATATTATGTATATCGACGTTAAGGAATAAATTAAGAAGAACAGTTCTTCCATTTTTAATAAAAAAATTACAGGCCTCTGATTTTCGAATTGTTGAATTTCTCAAATAGAGCAGTGTGAGATTTTTTCTGTTTTTCTTTCGTGTCAAAGTTCAGTTTTAAAAAAGACAATTACAACTCTACAGGCCTGTGTCAAATACAAATAAATCCTAACCCAGAATAAAATTGTGTCAAAATTTAAAAAAAATCTCATATAGTAGATTTTTAGATATTTTCATAAGTTCCTCTCCCCAACTTTTTCGACACCCTGTATAAGACTTGTTTATAGAAGAGTGCCTTTAAAAATACAATACTTTTTATTAACCCACCGAAAATTATTTAATGAGAGTAGTTGTAACTAATTTTTAAAAATTGTTAATTAGTTTTACGTTGAAATAATAATTATATTTTTTAATAATAATAATTTTAGATATGCAAAAACATAATATTTAGATTTTAGATATTGAATAAGTTTCGATGTTTCACTTCAGACTTTTTTGTTGTTAATTTTATGAAATTAAAGTACTGGTATTTATAATGTAATATATTCGTTTAAATAAAAAAGTCATAATTAATAAATAAGTTGTTTTATTTCTACAAGTTTCAATTGATTAGGAGGTTTTATTTAACTCCACGTGCGTGTTTATAAGTTTGGGTTAAATCTTGCAATCCAAATTTAGCCCATTTTATATTCAATTTGGACTTATGTACACAATTTTCATGGCAATACACTTAAATACTTGCAGCCCGACTCACTAACAAGATTTAATTTTAAAAGCATCCTAAATTGACAGCAGAGGGCTTAAACTGACAAGAGCAACAATAAGTCAAACAAGTTTTAAACCCTAAAAATACAAACCTAAAAAAATCATTTTGTTTTAGTAGTGAACCGGCAAAAACGGAGAATTTTATTTATTTTCGCGATACAACTACTTCTCTTACATAATTCAAGGTTTTATTGCAAGCTTCTTATCCTTAGTATCTCTATATAAGTTTTTATTTGTTGACATGTAATATAAATTGTGACAATATCATAAGCAATAGAAAACACCAACTAGAAGATTAAAATTTCATGGCAACTAGATCGGGTTTAACTCTTAAATCTTCTTAGTGAATCTGACTGTTGCATTTTAAAAAATCAAAATGACAGATCCAAGATGGCGGATGATTTTTTCATTTATGGCCTGATTCGGTTTAATATCGACGTCTGAGACTTTTTAGGAACTCTCATTATGAACATTTGATCTAAATTTAGAATTCAATCTGGTAGATTCAACATCCTAGACGAGTTTTAGCATTTATATTTATATTATTATTCTAAAAGGAGGTTCTCAATTCGTCGACTATGTATTTTTTTATATATGTACACCGATTACTCCGGAACGGCAGCACCGATTTGAATGGAATTTCTTACGTTATGTTCAGGAAGTTGCTGCGGTGGTCCCATAAAATCCAAGATGGCACTGACAATATGGCGGCTAAAAAATTAATTTTGTCCTATTTTCTCCAAAATTTGTATGGAGGAATATTCGGGGTCATACACAACGAATCTGAAATTATTTTTGAAAAAATCAGTATGGCGGATCCAACATGGCGGACGAAAAAATCAATTTTGTCCGAGAGAGTTTTCGGGATCGCACATAACAAATCTGAAATTATTCTAAAAAAATTCAACATGGCGTATCCAATATGGCAGATGCAAAATTAATTATGTCCGATTTTTTAAAAATTGATATGAGGGAGTTTTTGTGATTGCACATTCCGAAGCTGAAATTAGTTTTTAAAAAATTAAATATGGCGGATCCAAGATGGCGGATTAAAGATTCTACATCTCTCGATTTTGTCTAAAATCAGTATTGGGGAATTTTTGTCAGAGTTTAAAATATTTTTTCCAAAACTCAATCTGGCTGATTCAATATGGTGTCCTAAAAATTGTGAGGGTGTAAATTTTGAATTTAAAAGTATTTTTTTAGGATTCAATATGGCGAATCCAATATAGCGGACTAAAAATTTTACATTTTTCGATTTTGCTCAAACGTGAGACGGAATCGTTTTTGAGGAGGTAGATAGCAAATATAAAATTATTTTAAGAAAATCTAATATGTTAGATGTAATATGACGGTCTAGAAATTTTAAATTTCCGGATTTCATCGAAGATTGATACTAGAGGGCTTTGAAGGATTTAGATTTACATTAGATTAAGACGTCAAAATTATTTTTTTGAAATTCAATATGGTGGATCCAATATGGTGGGTTGAAAATTTTACCTTATTCACATTTTTTCAAATTTGGTATGTATAACGAATAAGAGGTTTATTTTTTACAACTATTAGGTTGATAAGATACAATATGAGAGACTGAATATTTTATATTTTTCAGTTTCGTCTAAAATTGATATTGCCGGGTTTTTGGGCATATACAAATTCAATAGGTGGTATAAAATATATCGGGCTAAGAAATTTACGTCTCACATTCTTTAAGTATCGATATCGGAAGGTTTTGGGGCCTATATTACCAATTTAAAATTAATTTGAAATTTAAGATAGTGGATTTACTATGACAGACTAAATATTTATTTGTCAAAATTTCATTGGTATTTCGAGAACTCTTAAGAATCAAAGAATTTTTAGTGGTTCATTTAAGGGTGATTTACAATTTTGCATAAAATGGGTACTTATTTGCCACCTCAGAGTCATTGCGAGATACACTAATCTCGAGTAGTACTTAGTTCAAATAATTTATGGATATCATAATGAATTCAACACTAAAAATCGAAAAATGAAATTTTTATACAAAAAATTGAATCGATTTCTAAAAGTGCGCTAAAAAGTGAAAAATAACTATAAATTTTTATATGAAATTGAAATTTTTGAAGTTTGTGCCAAATTATTTCTAAATGAAATAAATAACTACTAATATATACAAATTATGGTAGAAAGCAATTACAAAAAAAGTATTGTTAATCTGTTTATGCGAATCTCATTATGTCAGGTATTAATTTGGTGCCGACTTAAAAAATTTCAATTTCATATAAAAATTTATAGTTATTTTTCACTTTTTAGCGCACTTTTAGAAGTCGGTTCAATTTTTTTATAAAAATTTTTTAGTCTTCGTGAAATAAATCAAAATGCAGAAAGAAAAAACTTTAGAAAAACTAAGAAATTAAAATGCATTAAAAGTACGAACACAATATTTTCTAGAAGCTATATGGAAAAAAACATTAGGTTTTATTTAAAAAATTCAAATCATTCAAATTATGTTTGTTTCTTAGTAACAGATTAGAAGACTATGCGATAACTGACGACATTCTTTAAATAAATTTATACAATGCTTTAGATTGGCAAGTTACAGACTCACGAATGATATTCAACTTGAAGCCGTATTAATTTAAGCTTGATAATATGAACACCATCATTTCCAAAATTTTTCCGAATTGATACAATAACTTCTTTAAATAAGAACTACATGCTGAAAAAAAAAATTCTCCTAAACGTCACGGTCCGGCGGTGTTAACTGCTTGCTTGTAATTTCTTTGGTTTCGTAATAACTCTGATAATACGGTCTTGAAACAACAATAATATGTCGTTGAAGAGACACTGTCAGTCTGTCTGAAATTTCTTAGAATGGACGAGCTTGGAAATCAGTTTTCTTTTCGTAACGTGTTTATTTACTGTTATAAAATAATCAATAACACATGCCTAAGCTAATTATATAATCGTGAAAAATTAATGTTCTATAACAATATGATACTATTAATTCCTGTGTGCTGTTTCCTATGATTCTTTCGGTAATAAAATAAACATTTGTAACAAAAAAACACATTTTATGCTCGATTATTATTTGCTAAAGTAAAAAAAAAATACAATAATTATTTCCTGAACAAGCCAAACGATAAACTGAATCTAACAATGTTGCATTATACATAAACAGCTATTTGGCTTCATCCTAATCGACGCTTCGTCCATAGCAGTTGTATGTTATTGTTTTTTAGGTGAAAAATTTCTGTCCATTGCACGTTTAAATGGTGCTATAAATACTTTTAAAACCCGTATTAATGCCACGTAGGGTTGGCTTAGGATGACATACCAGATAAGATGACATACCCCTTCTGACTATTCAAGTACGGACCGCTTAATTCTTATTATACTCGTGAAATGACATCCTGGTTTAAGAACCATCCAAGAAGAACGGTTACCCTCGATTAAGGCAATAGTATTTTCGGAAAAATCTATGGAAATACTTCTTCAGTCGCAAAAAAAGTGATATTTATCCACTAAACTCTCATATATTTCCCGATGATGTTGCCTTGCCAAGCGACGTGACCGAAAATGACGTCATCGTGGACTACAAATCCTTGAGACCACCTGACCAACATTTGATTCCGGAAAATTCAACAACTCCAATACTGACTTAATCTTTTCACATATTCCAGGATCTTCATCAGCTACCCCAGTATATAATCCTCATGCCCCTCCTAGATCTTCAACATTGTCTAGAACAGAAGACATTCTGCATGAAATTTCACCCTTACGAAAGGCCGCTTCTACAGGATATATAGGAATAAAAAACAAAACAAAACAAAAACAGGTTATTAGGTTCTTACGAGCAGTCCTCATATAAGCAAAAAAAAAAGAAAAAGAAAAGTGCAAAGCCTTAGAGCGAAGAAACAGGTTTAAGTATTTATTTTGTAAAATAATGGGAATGAGCTTAAAAAACTAATGTGCCGAAAAGAATAAAGCAATTTCATGTAAACTGTGCACAAGTAATGCTTAGTATGTCATCTTAAACAAAAATGTGTCATCTAAAAAAGATTGAATTTAAGTTTCACTTATTTTTTTAATTTATTTTGATTTATAAAATTAGAAATCTGAATAAATACCTAAAACAAGAATGTTATATGTGACTTAACACTTCCTGTAAAATCTTTTATCTTGATTCTCCAAAAAAAATGTCATCTTGAGCAAACCTCCCCTATCTGGTTGTGCGACAAATTACCTCAACAATCCGTTGGAGCGTTTTTTAAAAAATAACGAACGTAGGTTAAAATGACAAAAAGCGATTTATTTTGGAAGTTCTGTGTCCAATGAATATGTATTATTTTACAAAGAGGACTTCATCTATCAGATATTCCAAGAAAACCTCAAAACGGGAAAGATAGTTTCTTTAAAATTAAATATATCAAAAATAAATCAACAGGTAAATTTTTAAGTTATACTTATCAAAAAGCTGTTACAGCTTTATTCAAAATTTGACTTTGGCATCAATTTCTGCTTCAATCGAAATCAAAATTAACAAATAAAACAGTAGTCACGTGATTAGCATTATCTGTCAATTTTTTTTCCAAAAAAATTTAAAAGTAGAGTTATGTGTCAAGATGTGGAAAAAAGTTATTGGTGAAAGTTTTTCTAAATGCACTTTTTAGTGTATATGCAAAATTTCAGCTGTATAATATAGATTTTTTGCACATTTTTTGTAAATTGCACCACTGTTACAACGCAACCTACATAAAACTTCGTAGTTTTGACAATGCTTCATCCCAGACATATTTTGTTTAAAGTAGCGCCATATTAAATGTGTGTTTTTCTACAAAATCCAAGTAGGGTTATTAAAAATTGATCACATGTGATTCAAAGTTTATTTGTTTTTGACCCTGTATAGGGTAACTTCATAAAATAATTATTTTTGAAAACGTAGTTTGTATAAAAGTAATACATATTATAATTAAAACACACAAGTACACACAGTCAAGTCTGCATTATGTGGAAAATAAATTTTTCTTTGTCCTGGTATGGGACTCGTCGGACCATTGCATTCGGTACAAACCATCGCTTCGTGTCCACGTCCTATAAACAGATTTCACGGTTGAAAAATAGTAAATAAGACACGGTGGCGACATCTCTATGGCTCACTCAATAACATAAGAATAACACAAATCAACAAATGTTGTATAAAACCGCCATATGGTAGCGCGAAGACAAATTAAAAAAGAAATATATCAAAACTCAATACACGAACTTGCTACTCTGAGGATAGAGGTCGCATTATTCGGTATCGGCAACCAAACTAACTGTAATTTCACAGTCCAAGTCCAGTTTCGCACCAACGATCTCCCTTAGAGAGCTGCTCTGTATGTTTTAAGCCAACAAATGTAAAAATAAAAAGAGAAGTTAACGTCCGTGTCATTTTAAATTTAATTTTAGATACCGAATAATGCGAGCTCTATGCTCAAAGTAGCCAGTTCGTGTATCGAGTTTTGATATATTTCTTTTTTAATTTACTATCGCGCGACCACATGGCGGCTTTATACAACATTTGTTGATTTGTGTTATTCTTATGTTATTGAGTGAGCCATCGAGATGTCGCCACCGTGTCTTATTTACTATTTTTCAACCGTGAAATATGTTTATAGGACGCGGATACGAAGCGATGGTTTGTACCGAATGCAATGACCTGAGGAGTCCCATACCAGGACGAAACAGCGCTGTCGTCATTTTTCGGACCCGAAGTTTATATATATATATATATATATATATTTATAAAGTTTTAGAAACAGATATTCTACCGAAAAAATATTTGCTAATTTAATTATGGATATTAATAATTGTCTAACATATAATCCAAATACATTCGTTCTCTTTATGGGCATATAACAGCGTAAATTACTCCATTCTTGAAAAAAAACTAACAGGAATTTGTACCTATATCCCGATTTTTCGCTGATGAAAAAATGCATGCCATCGGACACATGTTACTTAAATTTGGCTTAAATTAAATAGCTTATTATCCATCTAACTTGGAAAGACAAAAGGTAAAACTGACAGGAAAATGTTTAATCATTTTGTGACTTAGAGCTTACAAACTTTTGACAACGATTTCCTTTATTACCTTATCACCAGCATGTAACAAGCAGGACAGTACTGAATACTTTTTATAAAACTGAAGAAATATCAAAAAGTATTTATTTTGCTCACTTTCATTTACATGTTTTCAATATTAGGTATATACTTATCTAAAATAACTACAATAAACATTTTAGACAAAAAGTGTTTTTCCAAATTATTATCTTACGAGTCTTGTTAATAAATAATTTACTTAAATATAAGTTTACGCTAATTAAATAACAGTCATCTAAAGTTCATAAGCAAATTTTCTTATTAATAAACACAAAAATCCCACAAAAAGCTGATAATAATATATTAATTTAACGGGCCTCCAAGCGATGACGTCACAAATCAGCGCTAGCTGTATTTTTACACCCACAACTAATGCAAATGTAATTTATATAGAGAGCTATTATATAATTACGATATATCTATTAGAACATCAATTAGGTTGATTTAAGAACGGGGTAACCCTCATCATACATCTTGCAATTTTTTTAATGCATTTTAATAAAAACTTGTTTTTAGATATGTAAATGTTCTAATTCATATTAATTATTAATTATAATTTTCCTAAAGATGATAATGTCAACTTATTTTGAAAAAGAAGGAATTACCTTAAAATTGTAATATTTGTACTTCCCCATGGTAATTTATTTTTAATTAAATATTTTCAAAATTACTTATTACAACTTTATAAATTTAGGTTACATGCCGTGCGGAATAAAATTTGGGGAAATACAAGTTCCGATCCCAAACAACACAAATAATTTTGCAAATATTAGTACGAAGAAGTTCAAGGAAAATATAATGCTATATTTTTAATTGTGTTATCATGTTTACTCTTGCAAATTGGAAATTCCGATATTTTTTGGTCTCATAAATAAGACCTTTCCAACAGGACAGCGTCGCCTGTGAACGGCTTATTTACGGTTATATTGTATCTAAGAAGGTCTTTTTACAGATATTAATATCAATTAAAATATTTTGCCCTATTTTTCTTTAAAATAAGTCCTGTCCACGAGCACAGTAATACAAGTCGAGCAAGCACTACATACTAGACGAGTTTGTCCTTCTTCTTCTTCCTCTATTATTTAAGACTGATGTCTTGTTTTTCTGCTATATTAAGCCTCCTGTGATGTTGATGTCCAACATTCGTGCCATCGTTTTGGAGATGGACCAGTGGGTCTTTTAGTGTTTGGTATCTCGTTCTTAGCCCATTTTGCCCATCGATCGTCGCCCATTCTATCCACATGGTCCCTCCAATATCTGTGCCTTGACCTTATGAACAGTACCACATCAGGCACCTTGAGTTCTTCCCTTATTTCGGAACTTCTTATTTGATCTCTTAGGGTTACTCCGTTGATTGTTCTTAACGTTTTCATTTCAATCGTTCGTAGCATACTTTTTGTTTTAGATGTTTTAGATGTTTCGGCTCGAGTTTCCGATGCATAAGTTAGGACTGGTCTTATCACAGTTCTGTAGATGCGTACTTTGCTCTATGTGAACATATACTTATTTTTCCAGATTATGTCTCTCAGACATCCTGATATCCTTGAGGCCTTGTTAGCCTGTGCTCTGACTTCCTGGTATAGATCTTTATTGCTTGATACATCAACTCCCAAGTATCTGCAAGACGTGCTTTGTCTATAGGATGGTTCTTCACCACCAATTTGCATCTGACAGGATCTTTTGAAATTACCATCGTTTCGGTCTTTTCTGTAGATATTTCCATATTTAAATGTTTTGATGTGGTCTGGAATCGGTATAGTAGTCGTTGCAGATCGTCTTCATTTTCTGCTCACAGTAAGGCGTCGTCGGCAAAATATGAGATTTTTAAAGATTTTCGTCCCAATTAGTATCCTCCATTGATTTCTTTTACATTTTGTATTATCTTGTCCATAATTAAATTAAAGAGAAATGGACTCATACTGTCGCCTTGTCGTATTCCGTCATGATAGGTATTTCTCTGTTACTTCTTGTTGTGTCTTTATGCGTGTCTTATTGTTTTTATTTAGCTCTTCAATTACCGTAAGTATTTGCAAGACGTCTTTAAGTTGAACTCTATCAAACGCTTTTTTAAGATATACTAGGCAGATGAAAAGAGGTTTATTGTATTCTATCGATTTTTCAATAGTCTGTTGGATAATGAAAATCTCATCAACTATCGATCTGTTTTGTCTAAACCCGTGTTGTTCTTCACTTTTTGCAATTTTAGTCGTTGGTTTTGAAGTCAGGATTTTTCTTAATAATTTGCTTGCACTGTTTAGTAGTGTTATTGTTCTGTAATTGTTGGGGTCATTCTTATTTCCCTTTTTGAAGATGGTATAGTCAGCTGTTCCCCCACTGTTCTGGAATACTGCAGGTTAATAGAATTTTGTCGAGTTTGGCCCTTCAACAAAATTTAATTTAGAAGTTAAATTATTTGGCCTATGATGTCTGATTTTGTTCCAGAAATTATAATTTGTGCCTTTTGCACTATCAACAAGTAGCAAGATGCAAAGACCTGCTGTGACTACGAATGGAGCCCAGAAAATAAAACACAATTCTCAAATTGAATTTTGATGCCTTCTTTAGGGCACCTTTGTGTTGGTCAGGCTTTACTCTACCACCAGAACCAGTCCTAGCTACATAGCAACCTTTCGTGGAACCAACTCAGCACACTTTTACACTGCAGAGAAGTAAGCACTTCAACTTTCGTTATCAAGAGAAAGAAAACTCCATCATTCCTAGAAATTTGAAATTTAGTATGGAGATGGTGTGTAGTGCAGAAGCAAAAGGAGGTTAAAAAATGTGATATATCCCTCCTCCTAAACTAATTAATGGGGCGATACATGTGTAGATCGCCTCTATTATTTATCACTATACTACTCGAAAATTAAAGAGATCCCATGTTAATATACCTGTTTAAACATAGAAATTAGTGAGCCAAATCGTTAGCATCCTGACGTTTTCATTTATGAATCTCTGCAAATTCTTACATCTTAATAAGCCGGCAGCGTTAACCTCATATGAGTTGATTTTGAAATTTATTGTTAGTAGACTACGCAGAAACCTTCAGAATGATAATAGTAATTATGTAGTATCTTATGTCTCATTTTCTTTTTTGGGGAAAATTTTTTATTTAACAATTAAGATATGAAAAAACTGTTTTTTTAAGTTCTAGGAAAAGGTATTATTTTTCAATAAAAAATTTCAAGCAAAAAGTTATGCGCATTGAAAATAGCTACAAAATGGGCTAAAGCTTATCCAAATCCAATAATTTGTTTGTTAGTTATTAATTTTAAATTGTTAAAACAGATAAACAAATTTGTGGTTGGTTTTTTCGTTATAAACAAATAGAATAACCCATCCAAATTGAATAATTTGTTAGTTATTGCAAAAGAACCTACTAAAATGTCTGTTTTTTCAATTGTTTATAAACAATAGAAAAATATATTGCATTAAATTTATACTGCAAGTAAAGGAGTCTCTTGTTACATGTAAAATTTCAAGCAAAAAATATTCAATAACTTTTTGCACAGTGAATTTATTTATAACTTTTTATGTCTTTTTATTGTCTATTCTCAGCTATCTAGAGGTCGTACAGCAATCTGCGGGTACGCAAACGAATGTTTGAGACGTATACTAACATTAACAAAAAAGAACCAAATAATGTGTTGATCTTAAATTGTTGAAATAAATAAACACAATTGGGTTCTTTTTTTGGTTACAAACAAATAGAATAATTCTTCGACAATTATTGATATCGAAATGCCGATAAGTGGATGCGATAGCTGAGATTTTGACAGATATTTTGGAAAAAAAAATATTATGTATGACCACTAGAAGCTGAGATATTTTTTCAAAAAATCGCTGCGTATTTGTTTATTAACATTAAGGGATTATTTAAATAGAAACTCATAAGGAGAAGGTTAAAATATTTTATGCAGCCATTTTTACCTCGATCATTTCAAAATTGTTGATGTAGCAATAGTTTAAAGTTGCACCTACTCCGAGAGTCAGAAAATGAGCAGTGGAGGGGGCGTTCTTACAGCGCGCATGGAAGAAAACGTGACTCGAACACTTCAAATTCGAACAATGGATGATATGTTTTTGTAATCAAATTATTGTTAAACATAGCAATAAACAATTTGTTGCACTTTTGTACATTTTATGCATAATTATAATTTTATCGTACTTACGTGCTTTTCAAATTACGAAAAAATTGTTACAGTGGTCAACAGTATTGTATTAATTAGGAGTATTAAAAATTAGATTGATTTTTAATGTACCATTAATATTTATAGAGATATAGCATAAAACAAATACCAACATTTGTTGAGAGCATTATTATTTTTCGAGATGCAGAATAAACTACATTTGACGATTATATTGTAAGTGATTATCCAGTCGAGAATTATTGTAATAATACATTCAAACACGATGAAAGTAATAGGGAAGAAATATTTATGATTATGATAATAATGATGATGTTGATGATGATGATGATAATTATGTCAATGATGAGAGTAATGATGATGATGAGAGTAATAATGATCATGACGATGAAAGTAATAATAATGATGACGATGATAGTAATAATGATGATGATAATATTATGATAATAATGAAACCGATAAGGGATAAGAAACGGAGAATGGAATAAATATTTTGTGTAGATTTAAGCATAAAATATGTAAGCAAAAAATTTCGTATGTGAAAAATGTTCCTCTAGTAAAATAAAAAAAAGTTACATGTGTTTTTTTTTGTACAACTAATAATTTGGCGGCAAATGACAGTCGCAATTTGTTTCATGCTATAACTCCATAAATATTAATGGTACATTAATAATCAATCTGATTTTTTAATACTCCTAATTAGTAGTATACTGTTTTCCACTATAACGTTTTTTTTTGCAATTTAAAAAGCACATGCAACAATTTGTTTAACAATAATTTGATTACAAAAACATATCATCCATTGTTCATATCTCATCGAGAAACCACAGATTAAAAAAAAATAAAGGTTCTCATCCAAGATTCGTCGTGATAATCCATATTTTCCCGGCGAAACGAATGTGAAGCGCCTGAGTCACGTTTTTTTCCGCACGCCGCAGGCTTAAACGCCCCTCTCCACCGATCACTTTCTGACTCTTGGAGTAGGTGCAACTTTTAAACTATTGCAACATCAACAATTCTGAAATACCATCTCCCTATGAGTTCCTACTTAAATAATCCATAATAATAAACAATGCAGCAGCGATTTTTGAAAAAGAATTTCTCAGCTTCTAGTGGTCATAGAGAATTTGTTTTTTTTTTTTAAATATGCGCCAAAATCTTACCTATCACCACTTATCGGCATTTCGATATCAACAATTGTCGAAGAGTTATCCTATTTGTTTATAACGAAAAAACCAACCACAAATTTGTTTATCTGTTTCAATAATTTAAAGTCAACAATTAATTGGGTTCTTTTTTGTTATTGTTAGTATAAGTCCTCGAGCTTTCATTGGCGCACCTAAAGATCACTGTACGATCTCTAGATCACTAAGAATAAACAATCAAAAAGACATAAAATGTTATAAACAAATTCACCGTGCAAGGAACTATTGAATATTTTTATTTGAAATTTTGCACATTTGTTGTATGCAACAAGACGCTCCTTTCGGTGTAATATAAAGTTAATGCAATATATTTTTCTATTGTTTATTAGCAACTAAAAAAACCAGCCATTTTAGCCGTTTTTTTTTTGCAATATCCAACAAACAAACTATTGGATTTGGATTAGCTTTAACTTATTTTGTAGGTATTTTCAAAGTGGATAACTATTGTTTGAAATTTTTTTACTGAAAAATAATAAATTTTTCTAGAACTCGAAAAACTGTTTTTTTTTCACATCTTAATTGTTATATAAAAAAATTTTTCCCAAAAAAGAAATGAGACATAAGATACTACATAATTACTATTATCACTCTGAAGGTTTCTACGTAGTCAGAAGTCAATTAACAATAATTTTTTTCAGATGCTAATTCAGCTGGTCTATAAGTAGTATAAAGTAACGTAGCAAATTTTCATACGTGTCATTTAAAACTCACAAGATCGAAAAACTTGTATGTTGCTAAGTGTTCGTTTAATTTTAGACTTGGGTAGCACTCTAACGTGAATCTAGGTTTAATAGAGTAGGTAAAGTGGTCCATTCAACTGCGACTTACAAGAACTCCATATCAACGGGGAAAAATTGGGAGTGCCTGAAATGTAAATAGGGGTCGACAAAAATGGCTATGTCGGCAGATCATCATTAAAATTCAGGCGTTCGTAAATGGCATAATGTACTACAAGGATTGTCCCTAAGTACTTATGAAATATACCTTTAAATTATTGTGTAAGTAAGTTATCATTTACTTTATGGTCTTACTACTTATAACATAAAACTTACGCATTTGATAGCAACGCATTGTGCTTATACGCTTGATAGCAAACCTGTCTCGATCTGAACCAGAGCTGCAAGAAAGGCGTACAGACTTTATTAATAGAAATGTCAGAGGTAAATATTGTTCAACCGTGTTCTGGATTTTAAGAAGAAAATTGATAACATGGCTGTACAGGGTGCTCATTTGGTACTTCGGTATTCCATTGCGGCTAGCTCGTTGATCAATTGAGTGAATGATATATCAGGCGGATCCAGCCTCTCTCTTTGGGGGGGGGGGGGCGGTGATATCGCAAAAGTACAGTATGCAAGAAAAACAAGTTGTCAACGGGGGGGGGGGGGGGGTGCAAGCAGCATACACATTCCTAATATAAAAGGCAGAATGGGTTCTATTTTCCTGAACTCAAAGCTCTTGAGAGGGGGGGGGGGCGATCGCAAATATACACATTCCTATACTCTATTCAAGAACTAGAGACCTCCAACGTACCTGCTCCAGTGCCGCTGGTAACTGACAACTGCCGTAAATCTAATTATATTTCATTATATTTAAATATATTTTATAAATTTACTGCAACATAAAAATTCTGATAATTTAATTTAATTTCTGTCAGTGAGCAAAGTACACCTTACAGTGTGTCCTTAGTGATTTATCTGGTTTGCGCTTGTTTTTATATATTATTTGAGATAGTGAGATACCCAAAAGATACGGCTTTCACCTCTATATTTATTCCAAAATCGTTGAACCAGAGCATTTTTCCTCAACGAAAAACTTATTAAGATGAATGTTTATGATGCCTTAAGATATCAATATCTAGATAATAATGTTTAAAAGCTCTGTTGAGATATGTTCCAACATGAGTTGGAAAATCTACTATGTACCGAATACTGAAGGAGAAAAAACGACTGGAATTGTTAGTACTCCAAGCCACATTCGATCACAGGCGGATGAAAAACCTCGTTGGAAGAAGAAATGAAAACTGCAATTAAAGGGGTTGTATATACATTTTATTATGAGAAGCAGATCCCAACCGTCTATAAAATTCTAACTAAAATCAATGAAGATCGTGATTTACCTGAAATTAAAAGAACTGATCTCTGAAATTGCTCAGAGAACTTAATTTTTGCTGGGGAACACCAGATAGAAAATCTGTTCCTATAGATCGTTCGGAAACTGTCCGTTGGAGAAGTAAATATCTCTCTCAAGTAAAAGGTAGAGTTGCTAGAAATAACACAATTAACAAAGTTAGTAGTTTAACTAAACTTTTGAAAGATTTTTTTGAATAAAATTACTGCGAAAAATTGGGGAAAATCCATATATAAAATGTGAGAACTCGATCTCATGATCGGTGAGAAACGTAATGTTTACTAGTGTAAACACAATTTATTATTTAAATTTTGTTTTTGTTGTATTTTATTGTTTAATGTTATTTATATGTTTTTTTATATATTTTTATTTTAGTCTTTCCCACTCTTTAATTTTATATATATATTTAATTCTAATTAGCTTTAAGTTTTTAAATATTTATTATTGTATTTGTGTCTTTTTCTTAAGCGTGTAGAATTAACATGTTTATCTTATTTTTTGGGGGCTATCGTATTTCCATATAATAAAGTAAATTAAATTAAGATATCAGTACAATAGAAATAGAAATAAGTAGGTCTAATATTAATTACAACATAAAAAAGTAATTACATTTGAATCCTTTTTAATGTTTAATTGTAATTCTGCAGATGGTTTAAGAAATAAATAAACTGAAACGTTAAATGACCTAAAAATGTTTTTAATTAATAATAAAATGACCGATAGCCCCAAAAATATTTTAATAATATATGGAAGAATTTCTTTTTTTATATATGATTACCTTTTTGTATTTTGGACAATGGATATTTTGTAAGTATTTAAATTATAACTTAGAATTTTTTGTAAGAATAAGGCTACGTTTTAGTCTATTATTATAGATCGGTAATTTTGATTATAAAATTTCTAACCTATTCCTATGAAAAATATATGTGTTTAACAGATTTTGCTAAAGACACCGGACTAAAGAACACAAGTAGTTTGCGAAGAGAAATAGGGTAAAAAATGATTTATTACTTTCTCTAGTTCTTAAATAAACTGTAGTATAACAGGAAAAATCGGGTCCATTTTCCTAAACTCAAAGCTCTTGGGGGGGGGGGGGGGGTGCGATCGCCCCCACCGCCCCCCCCCCCTTGGATCCGCGCCTGGGCTAGAGGTAAGAAACCCTTAATACCCCAATGCCTTATCCACTGTTCAATGTCAACAGGTTGGTTGCCTGAATCAGGTTTAAGAGTCTCTTCACTAGTTTGTCCTCTGGGATTAATCGATCCTTGAAGGCGTCTCTGGTCGGTTAAAGCTTCATATTCAACGATGATGTATGAGGCTGTTTCGTTTCATGAATTGGTGTCCATGATTTTCGTTCTCTGTATTATAATAAATATGTTTTCAGTTTTACAATTTAATCATTCATTTAATAAGTTTTCATTTAAAAAAAAATGGGAAAAAACGGAAGAGAAAATATTAATATTTAAATATCAATTTTGGACACCCTATATAAAATATCTAAATATCGTACTATTGTAAGATAAAATGATCTCAGCTTAGATTTTTAACAGCTTTTTGCAAAAATAAAGCAGGATGGTATGGGTATAACAATTTATGTAAAATTCTAATTTCGGCCAAAAAATATTTAAAATTTTAAAACTATGGCAACTTCGCTTTTTAAAGCAAAACAATCTTAGGATTGAAGAGAAAAAAAAGGTGTAATCTAAACTGTTTGCACAATGTAACCCCTTTAACTCCACTGGCGTTCCGCCTATCAAAATTTTCCTCGATTTAACAATATAGCTGTAATCAAATACCGTAGTACGGGGTATCCCATTTTCGACACATTTAAGGGGTATCAAAAATAGAGTGTTGCGGTTTTCACTTTAGTTATTACTTTTCAACGAAACGAAAGATTCTTGTATCAAATTTGTCATGGCTCTCTTAGTTTTTAATCTACAAGGTAATTTTGAAAATCTTCGTTTTTTAGGCACATCTCGTATTTCCGTTATGCGTTAATTTATCAAAAAAGTAAAAACTGATTTTTTCAGTGGCATAATCAGTTTTTTTTTCTAAAAGTTTAGTTTTGAGATATTAACCAACCTTATTATTTTTTAGATAGGACACCCTGTATATTATTTTATATGTTGATTAAGTATAATTTAGGCTTTTCAAAAATATGTAATGTGTTTATTGTATTTTGAAAAACAAGGTCAGAATTCGATGTTTTCAATAATTTACTTTATTTGTAATAGTAGACCATGGGCAGTTTTTGAAAACAAAAGGCAGGTGTCCAAAAATTTACAGTTTTGTCAGATTGTTATTATTTCTGAAACATTTTTGGCATGTAGGTGTTTTTATTTTGCTTTTTGTTTATTTTGCATTTACAATGGCCGTTTATGATAATTATGAAAAGTAAGATATGTTAATATGTTTTATACAAACCAATGACAGTCCCAAAGAAGCTTCTGAATTATATTTCAATAGATAATGTATTTAAAACGTTATCATTAGGATAACTTCTCATATCTGGCGATCGTTTTTTGTTCATGTTAGATATCCAGAAAGAAGACAATCCTTTCCTGAAATATTAGGTCGTTTAAAAAGAAATCTAGTTGAACCAGGGGCGGATCCAGCCTCTCTCTTTGGGGGGGGGGGGCGGTGATATCACAAAAGTACAGTATGGCAAGAAAAACAAGTTGTCAACGGGGGGGGGGGGGGGGGGGAGTGCAAGCAGCATATTCATTCCTAATATAAAAGGCAGAATGGATTCTATTTTCCTGAATTCAAAGCTCCTGGGAGGGGGGGAGCGATCGCAAGTATACACATTCCATACTCTATTCAAGAACTAGAGAGAGTAATAAAACTGTTACCGAAACCTCCAACATACCTGCTCCAGTGCCGCTGGTAACTGAGAACTGCCGTAAATCTAATTATATTTCATTATATTTAAATATATTTTATAAATTTACGGCAACATAAAAATTCTGATAGTTTAATTTAATTTCTGTCAATGAGCAAAGGACACCTTAGAGTTTGTTCTTAGTGATTTATCTTGTTTGCGCTTGTTTTTATATATTATTTGAGATTAGTGAGATATCCAAAAGATATGGTTTTTACCTCTATATTTATTCTAAAATCGTTAAACTAGGGCATTTTTTCCTCAACGAAAAATTTATTACGATGAACATTTATGATACCTTAAGATATCAATATCTATATAATAATGTTAAAAGCTCTGTTGAGATGTGTTTCCAACATAACAGGAGTTGGAAAATCTACTATGAACCGAATACTGAAGGAGAATAACGACTGGAATTGTTAGTACTCCCAAGCCACATTCGATCACAGGCAGATGAATAACCTCGTTGGAAGAAGAGATGAAAACTGCAATTAAAGGGGTGGTACATTTTATTATGAGAAGCAGATCCCAACCGTCTACAAAATTCTAACTAAATCAATAAAGATCGCGATTTCCCTGAAATTAAAAGGAATTTATCTTAGAAAACTTATTTTTTGCTGGGAAAAATCCGATAGAAAAACTGTGCCTACGGATCGTCCGGAAACTGTCCGTTGGAGAAGTAAATATCTCTCTCAAGTAAAAGGTAGAGTTGCTAGAAATAACGCAATTAACAAAATTAGTAATTTAACTAAACTTTTGAAAATTTTTTTTGAATAAAGTTACTGGGGAAAATTGGGAAAAATCCATATAATAAATGAATAAAACAAAATGTGAGAACTCGATCTTATGATCGGTGAGTTAGAAGAACCAATTATAATTAATTTGAGCGAAGATAGTTTCACTGACTTTAATTAGGAATTAGATACGTAATGTTTACTAGTGTTAACACAATTTATTATTTAAATTTTTGTTTTTGTTGTATTTTATTGTTTAATGTTGTTTATATGTTTTTTTATTTTTTTATATATTTTTATTTTAGTGTGTCCCACTCTTTAATTTTATATATATTTAATTCTAATTAGCCGTAAGGTTTTTTTATTATTTTATTATTGTATTTGTGTCTTTTTGTTAAGCGTGTAGAATTAACATGTTTATCTTATTTTTTTAGGGCTATCGTATTTCCATATAATAAAGTAAATTAAATTAAGATGTCAGTGCAATAGAAATAAAAATAAGTCGGTCTAATTTTAACTGTAACATATAAAAATTAATTACATTTGAATCCTTTTTAGTGTTTAATTTGTAATTCTGCAGATGGTTTAAGAAATAATAAACTGAAACGTCAAGTACCCTAAAAATGTTTTTAATTAATAATAAAATGACCGATAACCCCAAAAATATTTTAATATTATATGGACGATTTTTTTTTATATATGTTTACCTTTTTGTATTTTTGACAATGGATATTTTGTAAGTATTTAAATTATAACTTCGAATTTTTGGAGAGAATAAGACTACGTTTTAGTCCATTATTATAGACCGGTATTTTTTGATTATAAAATTTCTAACCCATTCCTATGAAAAATATATGTGTCTAACAGATTTTGCTAAAGACGCCGGACTAAAGAACACAGGTAGTTTGCGAAGAGAAAAAGGGTAAAAAATGATTTATTACTCTCTCTAGTTCTTAAATAAACTATAGTATCAGAGGAAAAATCGGGTCCATTTTCCTAAACTCAAAGCTCTTGCGGGGGGCGATCGCCCCCCCCCCCCCCCCCTTGGATCCGCGCCTGAGTTGAACACGTATCTTGTCCCAAAACATACGTCAAAGAAGACAGGGACAGAAAAGAGACAAATGTGTTATTTGACGCAGCAGCAACACTTCACCATCCTGTAGAAAAATAGAGAAAGAAGTCGGTGTGCAAAATCTGACGCTAAAAGAATTTTGAGAGAGTATAAATACCATCCATATAAATTTAAAATAGTGCAACCTTTACAACCTGGAGATGATGAGACCAGAGTAACATTTTAGCAATGATGTTAGAACGAATCCGCACCAACGAATCTTTTGGCAGATTTGTCATCTGGTCTGACGAATGCTATTTTTCAAGTGCGAGAATTTTTAATCCATAGAACACGAGGTATTGGTATGCAGAGAATCACCATTTAATTTTCGAAAGGACACAATAAGGGCTCTTGGGGGTTGGTGTCTCGTGTGCCGACGCATAGCCTGCAAGGGGTCTCAGAGCACGTAGATACCTAAAAATCCTTGAGAAAATAATTCCAAAATTGCTTGAAAATATCATACGTTTGGTTAATATCTCAAAAACTAAAATTTGTAGAAAAAAACTAACTGCACCACTGAACTACGTTTCGATAATAATCAGTTTTTACCTACTTGATAAATTAACATAACGGAAATACTTCTTCTTCTTCTTCTTCTTCTTCTTCTTCTAGGTAGAACCAAGTTCTGTTATCTATACCATGCCTCATCGATCCTCGTTTGAGATCGAAATCCAGCTGTCTTTCCATCTTTTGGGAGGCCGTCCAGGTGGCCGTTTGGTGTTTGATTTCTCTCTCTTCACGGTTTTTGCTAGTCTGTCATCGTCCATTCGTTCCACGTGATCTCTCCACTGCCTACAACGATTTCGAACCCACGTCACAACATCCCCCACTTCTCTGTCCTCGCGTATTTTTGCGTTTCTTATCCTATCTCTTAATCTTGTTCCCGTGATCATTCTCAGCGTGTTCATTTCTGTGGTTCTCATAATTTGTTTTGTCTTTGTGGTTTCATTTCTTGTTTCTGCGCCGTAGATCAGTATCGGTCTTACACAGACCTTGTAAATTCTTGCTTTACTCTCAACCGTCATATGTTTATTGTTCCAGATTATGTCTCTTAGTTGACCTGATATCATGGACGCTTTGTTGGCCTGTGTGCGTAATTCTTCCGTTACTGCCGTGTTACTTGTTATATGTGCTCCTAGGTATTTAAACTTCCCAACCTGTTCGATATGTTTGTCATCAACCATTAGTTTGCATCTTACCGGTTCTTTTGCTACTACCATTGCTTTGGTTTTCTCCACAGATATCTTCATATTATACTGTTTGGCTGTTCGATTGAGATGGAAAAGCATTCTTTGTAAGTTGTCCTCGCTATCTGCTGTCAAGGCAACATCGTCTGCAAAGCATATAATCTGAACGGTGTTGTGTCCCATAAGGTACCCAATATTTGTGCTTTTTACCTCATCAATGATTTCGTCCATGATTACATTGAAAAGTGTTGGACTTAGGCTATCACCCTGTCTTATTCCTATGGATAGAGGGATTTCCTCTGTTAGAGTGTTATTTGTTTTAATTACCATGGTGTTTTTGGAATTCAGTTCGTATATTGTGCGTATGATTGCTTCGTCTACTTGTTTTCTTCGCAGTAATTCTGTTATGTGTTCCAGTTTGACTCGGTCGAACGCTTGTGTAAAGTCCACAAAACAAATGACTAGCGATTTATCGTATTCGATAGATTTTTCAACCAGCTGTCTGATAATAAATATACCGTCGATAGTAGAGCGGTTATTCCGGAAGCCCTGCTGTTCTTCGCACGCCCCTAACTTGTCTACGATCCGTTGTGACAGTATTTTGGTTAACAATTTGGCTGAACTACTCAGTAGGCTGATTCCCCGGATAACGGAAATACGAGTACCTAAAAAACGAAGATTTTCAAAATCACCCTGTAGATTAAAAACTAAGAGAGACAAATTTGACACCGGAATTTTTCGTTTCTTTAAAAAGTAGGAAACTAAAGTGAAAACCGCAACACTATATCTTTGATAATAACTCCAATAGCCCCTAAAAGTGCCGAAAATGGGACACCCCGTACATAATGGACACCCTGTATACCACGCATAATCAGAATAACTTACTTACATGTCATTTTTCGTTACATCAAACTTGCATAAGAAGTCCTCAATATCAAAATCATAGTTTCTTGGACGTTTTTAAATTATTTGGATTGCTGATTTCATGATTGAATGATTGATAGTTGTACAGGAATTATCGTAAATTTAATAAAATATTTTTTATAAACAAACATGTACGAATACATGTACATAAAGTTTAAAGAAAATTATATAGACAAAGCGTAATAAAATTATTGGTAAATTATCGTAAACGAGGATCTTTTAGGTCGATCAAAAAAATGTCATGAAGAGACATTATGGAGATAAAAAAACACTTCTTCAAAATGAATCCGTGTGATCAATATATATATATATATATATATATATATATATATATATATATATATATATATATATATATATATATATATAATACACTCGCTAACTTATTTTTGGAAAACTTTGAATCAAAAGATTTGGAGATCTCTTCACACAAACCACGACTGTGGCTGCGTTACGTGGATGACACATTCGTTATCTGGCCACATGGAAAAGAAAATCTCAAAAGTTTCCTGGATTACATAAACAGTATACATCCCAAAATCAAATTCACCATGGAGACAGAACAGGAAAGAAAACTACCGTTTCTAGATATCCTACTGGCAAGAAAAGAGGAGTTTGCTTTCGCACACTGTCTACAGGAAGCCCACTCACACCAACAGATACCTCAATGCCGTTTCACATCACCACCCCGCCCAATTATTTGCAGTAATTAAATCACTTGAGTTTCGATCGCAGTCCCTTACAGATCAAGAAAATCACCACAAAGAGATGAACATACTACAAGCGCCTTAACAAAAAACGGTTATAAAAAAGAACATATAGACAAGGCTCTAAAAAACAAACACTTGGCCCCAAGAGATCGCGAAAACCAAAGAATAGCTCCAAGGCTTTTGTTCCTTATATAAGAGGCACCACAGATAAGATCGCAAAAATTCTCAGGAGACACAACATTACAACATTGAAACCATTTTCACCACATACCGTAAAGTAAAAGATCTCTTGCCAACACCTAAAGAAAGAATCCCTCTAGAAAATCAGGGAGTGTACGAAATTCCATGCGGAGAATGAAGTTCATCTTACGTAGGCCAAACCAACCGTAAAATAAGCGCCAGAAGGACGATCATATGAACGCTGTCAAGCAAAAAATAACTCTTTCTGCTCTTGCCCAACATTGGTTAAACACAGGACAAGATAAATTTCTCAGGAACAAACATGCTATTGAAATGTGAAAACCTGTCCACAAGAGTTATAAGAGAAGCGATTGAAATTGCAAAGAGGCCCAACAACTTAAATAGCAGAGATGATAGCCAGCGAGTGCCTAATACCTGGAAAAATCTGCTTACAAAATATCAAGCAGTACCACTTAATATCGAAACAGATTACAACTCGGCAACGCAATCCCAAACACTGGCAACAGGGCCGATGACGCGCAGCAGGTCTCACAACCTGATTGGCCGGAACCATTCGGAAAACGAACGCGTCCGACGCTCACACGGTACCGACAGCACCCGAGTCGCGGGCGTCAGTTCGCTCGTAGATGCCATATTGTGAGCTTTGAAAATGGTGAATGAGATTTCTCCGAAACGTCAGCTGCCTTACAGTCCTGAGAGGCACTCAGCACATACACGGGATGCCCGAAAACCTTCGATTACACATCACACCCGTGAGAATATCCGACATAACATATATATATATATATATATATATATATATATATATATATATATATATGTATATATATATATATATATATATATATATATATATATATATGTATATATATATATATATATATATATATATATATATATATATATATATATATATGAACACAAGTGATAATCACAATAAGGAAACAAAGATACGTATTTTACAAATTTATAAGGAAAAACTTATAAAAATGATTTATCCGGCCTAGTTCAAATAAATGACAATCTTTTATCAAATACCGAAAAGTGCTCACACAAGAGCCAAAATTTTCGGGAATAATAATATTTTGTTAAACAATGGGTTCAATAAACATTTTATTAATTATCAGTGTTTTCAATGCAAATACTGAGCTTACGAAACTTTTGATTATGTTATATATGTTGTTGTCAATATTTTCTTGACGTAAATTTTCGATAAGAGTACGGAGCATGGAGATTAACCAGGGTAGCTTTTATGCCAAAACCACGGAAGAGAACTGTTCAGCAAGAAGGCATTTAAAAATACCAGTCTAATGTAATTTATTCTCAAAATTGTAGAAAAACTAATAGAAAGGAATATTTGGGATAATATAATGGTAAACAATTCATTTTATCAGAACCAACACGAGATCGAGAAATCAACTGAAACAACACTCCACAAGATGGTTAATTCAAGTTAGTAAAGTGAAAAATACTCTGAAAAACGGGGAAGTGCTTCTAGGTGTATTTCTGGATATAGAAGGGACGGTTGACAAAATCTCGTTCAATTTGATCGCTACAACGATAAAGAGCTTAAACTTAGAAGGGACCTGTGTAGCGTTGTCTACGGAACTGCTCGACGAAATTTAAATGGCATAGGTAACTTGTGAGATATCCACAGGGAAATACTGCTCTAAAACCTGGTAATGAACCGGCTTTTGCGAGCCACGCTGATGACCTGGTAATTCTCACCCAAAGCAAAATTAACACAACCATGAGAGAGAGAGAATGCAGCATGCTCTTATGGTTATGGAAGAATGGGTAGAACAAAATCCCTTTTAAAAAATGGAAGAAACTAGAGGACTTCAGTGCCGTTATCCTGCATGGAAACATAATTCCACATACAGAAGTTAAATACCTAGAGGCCAGCATTGGATCTAGCCTCTCTCTTTAGAGAGGGCGGTGATATCATGAAAATACAGTATGGCAAAAGAAAGCAAGTTGTCAACTAGGGGAAATACACTAGCAGATCTGAATTTGAAGCTTTTGCGGTGGGGCGATCGCAGGCGACAGCCAGTTGTCGAGGGGGGGGGAGGGAGATACCAACAACATTTATATTCCTAGATAAGAGGCAGGATCGGGTCTATATTTCTGAATTTAAAGGGGGGCGAACGCGAGTTGTCGACGGAGGGGAGATGCTAACAGCATTCATATTCTTAGTGTAAGAGGCAGAGTCCCCAAATTCACTAACATGGTCTAACCTTAAAAATGTCCTAAATTGAACGCAGATGGCTTAAACTAATAAGAGCAACAATAAGTCAAGCAAGTTTTAAACCCTAAAAATGCAAGCATAAAAAATAATTTTCTTTTATTACTGAACCAGCAAAAATGGAGAATTTAATTTATGTTTATTCGCTGACATATGTCATATAAATTACGATAATATCATAAACAAAACCAAACTGGCCGACTAGAAGATCTATTTTTCATAGCAACTAATCGGATTTAAATCTTAAACCTTCTTAGTGAATCTGGCTCTTATTATTTAAAACTCATTTTAGATTCGTAATCTGCGACCGTTAAAATTTCCTCATACCAATTTTGAAAGAGATCGAACAATATTCATTCTATTGTGCATCATATTATAAGAACCATCTTGGATTTTACTGAACTATTCGGCCAGAATAATATGGGACCACCGCATTTGATACAACACTGACATTGTAAAGTCCTACGGCTCCCAGTGCAAGAAAATAGAAATATGCGTTGTTAACTTGGGATTTGATTGCATCTACCATTCTTTTTAAAATCGAAAAAAAATTTTGGGTATCTTCCCGTATGTGGAAAGTAGAAGTGATTTTTTTTCGCAAGTGCAAAGTAAATTGTATTCACATATAATATTTCCTACTTAGTCACCTTATTTGTGGAATATAAGCCTCCAAAGTTATTTATATTGTGCCTCCCTCCTTTATTTTTGAAATAGTATATCAACAAAAAATGCGCAAAAATTCCACATGAAAACACTTGGAAAATTATTCCAATGAAAACTCGTTGTTACTTTAATTAGTTTATTATTTATTAAACATTTTATTTATTTCAATATGATAATATGGGGAAAATAAAACAAAAAGAAAACCATCATTACAGATCCCTAAGAGTAAGTTCGACACGTTTTTGGCCTTTATTTTACTTTATTTACATCTTTTTCTGATGACGACCATATAACTAATTTATATGCCACGCGCTTAAACTTACATAAAAGGTCCCTTCAAGTTTCTATTGTGTAAAAAATGTGTGCAAGCATTTTTGTTATCGGTTATGAAAACGGTTATTTTTAAGACAGATAAGAAAATAAAATATGCATAACTGAAGATGAAAACAGACAGGTCACGATTGTTAATGACACTGTTAGCATAAAAAAGAGCATGACTTAAACAAGATTAAAAAATATATTCATACTCTTGTGTAACACGAGCACAGAATAACCAGAAAACGCACTGGCCTGAATATCATACTTATAGGTTCATAGGATGCTAACTTTTTGATCCACAATCCATCGATTTGTCCGAATTCAGTAAAGTTTATTTGAAATAATATTGCATGCGAATTTTAAGGCGTTAGTATTTCCACTTAATTAAAACAAAGATCCGTCAGGGACAAATATTCTGTTTATTCTGTGGCAACAGAATACAAGAAATGAAACGACAAAAATCGATTTTTACCACTTTTTACGTAGAAAATACGATGATGATAAACCATGCTTTTGTTGTCTTCTCCTTTGTTATTTAAAGAACAAGATATGACAATAAATATTAATAAACTATCAGATTACAAAATTGTTGACTTACACTCAAAATTGGTTAACAAAATGTTGACATTTTCAATTAGGAAACTTTTATTGGCTGTATTATTTACTTTGACAGAAAATATACGTAGTGGAAGCAACATCCGAAGATATGGAAATAATAAAAGGTAGTACGTTATTTAAGAAACGTCAAATTCTGAATGGTGGGAATAAAGAAAGTTATATATATATATATATATATATATATATATATATATATATATATATATATATATATATATATATATATATGAAGTAAAATGCGAACAGTAAATGCAAACTTCTCTCCATCATATCCTTTCTGTGTTAGGGGTTGCACAGTTAGAATAAATTGTTATAAAACGCAATTTATCCTATTCCACCACCATCGAGATGATGGCCTACCTGTACCACCATACCGAGAAGAAAGTCAAAACTTACCCTCCCCGCCACAGTGATACGGCAGAGATACATGTTTCGTCTCTACTAGATTCATCAGGGTACCGACATGCACCTGGCTGTGCAAAGGACAGATCGGAAGGAAGCATGCACATACTGAACGCAGCCTCTCCGACCTCCCGCCGGATGGCGTATATATGTTAATGCGGATTTCACGGATTCCTCCGTGTGAGATGCAATAGCAGTGGATATATCCACATTATGCCGTTGTAGTGCTGAAATCACATTCAGCAAACATACAACTATATGCAGCTCCGCGTATGAATGAAGTAAAATGCGAACAGTAAATGCAAACTTCTCTCCATCATATCCTTTCTGTGTTAGAGGTTGCACAGTTAGAATAAATTGTTATAAAACGCAATTTATCCATCATCTCGATGGTGGTGGAATAGGATAAATTGAGTTTTATAACAATTTATTCTAACTGTGCAACCTCTAACACAGAAAGGATATGATGGAGAGAAGTTTGCATTTACTGTTCGCATTTTACTTCATTCATACGCGGAGCTGCATATAGTTGTATGTTTGCTGAATGTGATTTCAGCACTACAACGGCATAATGTGGATATATCCACTGCTATTGCATCTCACACGGAGGAATCCGTGAAATCCGCATTAACATATATACGCCATCCGGCGGGAGGTCGGAGAGGCTGCGTTCAGTATGTGCATGCTTCCTTCCGATCTGTCCTTTGCACAGCCAGGTGCATGTCGGTACCCTGATGAGTCTAGTAGAGACGAAATATGTATCTCTGCCGTATCACTGTGGCGGGGAGGGTAAGTTTTGACTTTCTTCTCGGTATGGTGGTACAGGTAGGCCATCATCTCGATGGTGGTGGAATAGGATAAATTGCGTTTTATAACAATTTATTCTAACTGTGCAACCTCTAACACAGAAAGGATATGATGGAGAGAAGTTTGCATTTACTGTTCGCATTTTACTTCATTCATACGCGGAGCTGCATATAGTTGTATGTTTGCTGAATGTGATTTCAGCACTACAACGGCATAATGTGGGTATATCCACTGCTATTGCATCTCACACGGAGGAATCCGTGAAATCAGCATTAACATATATATATATATATATATATATATATATATATATATATATATATATATATATATATATATGAAGTAAAACCTCTAACACAGAAAGGATATTATGGAGAGAAGTTTGCATTTACTGTTCGCTTTTTACTTCATTCATACGCGGAGCTGCATATAGTTGTACGTTTGCTGAATGTGATTTCAGCACTACAACGGCATTATGTGGATATATCCACTGCTATTGCATCTCATACGGAGGAATCCGTGAAATCCGCATAAACATATATATATATATATATATATATATATATATATATATATATATATATATATATATATAATACGTCACTTCGATTCGATAAATTGGTTTTTTAAAACGTAAAATTAAATAAAAAACGAAAGCTTTCACGGCTTTGGTTAAGTTGAAAATCATGGTCCTTGGGCTTAGACCGTGTCAAATTAGAATTATTAGACGTTTCGCCTACGATTGCACGAGGCATTTTCAGGGATCTTTACTCCATGAGATTAGAACACTGGATGACTATCGAGAGGCTGGTATTTATACCCGACTGGTGCTCAGCGAACCGTGATCCAGCGTTACAATCGATTTCCACGTGTGATATAGACTGTAACCTGGATCTCTATTAATCACATATTAAAAGTGCTCTATGTACCAAAGAGTTTATGATGTATTGTTTTTGAGAAGGATGATGGTGTGACGTTGCATTAAGATTTCGACTTATACGTGTTGGTTTACTGTACACAGGATTTCCTAATTTACCTCTTTCCTTTGTACTATTAGTATTGTATATATTAGTAGTTGTTTATTTCATTTAGAAATAACTTGGCACCGACTTCAAAAATTTCATATAAAAATTTATAGTGATTTTCCACTTTTAGCACACTTTTAGAAGTCGGTTCAATTTTTTTTATAAAAATTTTATTTCTATGTACGTACATCGATTATTACGACACAAAGACACCGACTTGAATGTTCAGGAAGTTACTGCGGTGGTCCCATATCATTGTGGGCGAAACCGGTTCCATAAAATCCAAGATAACGCTTATAATATGTTGGAAAAAAAATTTTTTATCGGATTTTCTCCACAGTTGGTATGGGTGAGTCTTCGGAGTCACACGTAATTAATCTAAAATTATTTTTAAAAAATTCAGTAAAGCGGATCTCTTGATTTTGTTCAAAATCAGTATTGGACAACTTTTATGAGTGTAAATTACGAATTTCAAATTATTTTTGAAAAATTCAATTTAACGGATCCAATATGGCGTTCTAAAATTTCTCATCTCTCGATTTCCCCAAAATTGATAGTGGGTATTCTTGAAGGTGAAAATTACGAATTTAAGATTATTTTAAAAAATTCCATATGACGAATCCAATATGGAGGATTTGCATTTTCGATTTTGTTCAAAATTGTTTTGAATCGAATTCAATATGGCGGATCTAATATGGTGGATTGAAAATTTTACTCCATTCAAATTTTTTCAAAGTTGGTATTGGGAGATTTTCGGGATCGTAGACTACGAATCTGAAGTTGATTTTTTACAACTTAATATGACAGATACAATATAAGGTATTACAAATTTTACACTTTTCCGATTTTGTCCAAAATTAATAATGTGTCATTCTTGGTGCGTATACAAACTCAATATGCAGGACAAAATGTCTCAAACCAAAAAATTTACCTCTCAATTTCTTTAAATATCGGTATTGGTAAACTTTAAGTGCCTAGATTACTAGTCTAAAACTAACAAAATTCAAGATAGCAGATCTATGACAGACTAAAAATTTGTTTGGTACATTTCCATTCAAAACTGTTATTTGGAGAATTCTTAGAATCAAAGAATTTTTCGTTGTTCAATTTGATGTGTTTCACAACTTTGAATAAAATGGGTAGTTCTTTGCGACCTTGGAAACATTGCGAGGTACACTAATCTCGCTTAGTACCTCAAATACATATGGAATTTCAAATATATATGGATATCACAACCAATTCAAAACCAAAAATTGAAAAATAAAATTTTTAAAACTAGATCGACTACTTACAATGTGCTAAAAATCTAAAAATAACAATATAGATTTTTATATGAATCCGTTTTCCATAATTTTTCCTCAGTTTTGCGGAAAACAGTGAAAAGCACTTTTCACTTCAGGTTCAATTTTTTGTACTACATCGTTAAAATTTTGTTACAACCACAAATTTTACACTGATGAAGATACAAAAATTCATAAATTTGCACATTTTTATCGGAAAATTCAAGAAAATAATCAAAAAACAAATCAAAACAAACAAAAACAAAATGGTTTCCACCATTAAATATTGGTGTGACTCGTTCATAAAACCCGAAAAATTAGCACTGTTGCCAGGTTGCAAATATGATTTCTGTGAAATTCACATATATTCTTTTCTTTCACAGATTGTCCCGCATTTGCATGGTCTCTGCTGGACAATAGCAATTTTAATTACTAAATCTAGGTTAGTTCAGGTTAGCTTTAGTTTCTCAAATTAACCAAAACTAAGCTAAAACTGAACTAACCAAACTTACCAAAAATTTTGAGTGGTTAAGATTAATTTTACACATTTTTGTACATTACAAAAATTAACTGTAAAGGATAAATTGTATAGTTTATAATACGAAAGTATAAGTCTAGGTCAATTTAGGTTAGTTCAAATTAGTTTCAGTTTTACAACTTAACCAAAATCAAGCTAAACCTAAAGTAAATAAAAATTTGGGTAGTTAAGATTAATTTTTCCCTGAGACTATACAAAACATTACAAAAATTAAACTGTGTTGTTGACTGAGATGGACAAATTTTATAGTTTAGACTACAAAAGTATTTTACATCTGGCAACGTGTCAAACGAATATTAATCGTTTTCGCGAGTCTGATTGTTGATGGCCATTCCGGGAACGTCATTTTCCTAGATTTACGATAATGTAAATAATTACCAAATGTAAAAATGTATTAACCGAAAATAATGAATTAGCAGAATTTACAAAACAATACCATACATTGATGCATTGTTATAAATAAAAACTCTGCACAAATGTTTTGATAACATACACAAATATGAATTCCAAAATTTAACTAATGTCACTGCACGGCAAAACAAAAAAATCAAGAGAATTTTAAGCATCGAGGACGATGATAAACGACCACATTAAACACAAAGAATATTCTGGGACGCGATCGCCACTTTCGCAAGTCCTGCTCTGGTTTTCTGGCTCTCATATTGCCAACCTCATACATCAAATTTACTATGAAATTTCTTTCTGCGCTTCCTCCACGCAGCCATTTGATGTCATTTTATGACATTTATTTTCTGCATATTAGGATAATTTTTAGGCATTTAGCCTGTTTTTGTAGCTTTCCATATCCCCTCTAACTTCCTTGATCAAGACGAGCACTAAAGTCGTAAGTAAGTGACGTAGCAAATGAATGGAATCACTAAGACATACGTTATCAAGTGCTGCCGCGCTTATTAAAGCGGTGCCACTAATATTCGTTATGTAAATTCCTTGGATACCACTTCGTTGCTATTCCTCTACCAAACTGCCTTTTTGTCATTCCTATGCCACGCAACACTTCTTTACCACGCCACTACCATACCCTTTTAGTGAACCCCTTGCCTAAGAACAGTTGGACTTGTCTTACATGACATTTTCGAGAAATTGAAGAAAACAACAGTTTGTTCACGCGATATTTTGTGTCACCTGAATACAAATTGTTCCACCTAGAAAACTCTTGTAATTAAAAAAAAAAAAGTTGTCACCAGCCTGAAAAGTAATTAAAAAAAATTACTGCTTGCTTGCAGGTCGAACTTGCGTAATAACAATTAGTTAATTTAGGAATTATAAGAAATATGATTTCTTCGAATTTATTGCTATCTTGAACACAGTTCAGTGAGAATATTAATTTTTGTCCTTCATTAAAACGCATTACGCAATCTGATAATTTTTTTAAGCAATAATTTTATTGCGAAATTTTTTTTTCAAATTTTTTTCTTTGTATTTTACAATATACAGGAGTGGTAAAACAATATATATTTCAAATATGCAAATATTTACTCTAAAAATGGTTTTTATATTCTTGGTTTTCTCATGTCGTTTAATACACTGTTTTAGTAGTTTGAAAAATAAATCAAAGTTTTCATATCTCATGTCGGTATTTCATCCACAACTAATAGGCCAGGCTGCGTATCTGTACAACAGAGGATAAAAAATAATAATTCTTTACAGCAAACTGATAGCGGAATATTGTAGGTAATATCATAGATAATGAAGGAAAAATAATTCAAATCACCGACGACCCACTGGGGTGAAATGGGGGTGATTTTTAGGGGTAAAAATCACTTTTCTGCGATTTTCGACTAAACTACGCATCTTCTCGAAAAATGTTAAATATAAAAGTTGTAGATAATAAACATATCTACAAAATTTTTTAGAAACTATTTTTACCCTAACCTCAAAATTTTTCCAGAAAAATGCAAAAAAACTTTATTTCAGGTTTTTTATTTTTTTCTTTCACAAAAATGATTCGATTAAGCTCAAACTTGGGAAAGAGTATACCTTTTGATGCCCCTAATAAGCTATATTTTAATTTAATTTTAATAAAAAAAAAAGGGAAATTTTCAATCGCATATCCTCTTAAAATTAATTGTCCAACAGAGTTCGGACTATGCTCGTTTTTTTCGTTTTTACTTCTACTTTCAATAAATGGAATATATATATATATATATATATATATATATATATATATATATATATATATATATATATATATATATATATATATATATATAGAATAATAGAACAAATCGCCGAAAAATCTAAAAAACCGAAAAAATGGCTTTTTTAAACGACTTCTAAAAGAAGGAGGTTCTCAATTCGTCAACTATGAATGTTTTTTTTTTATGTATGTACACTGATTACTCCGGAACGGCGGCACCAATTTGAATGAAATTTTTTACTTTATGTTCCGGAAGTTGCTGCGGTGGTCCCATATTTTTTTGGATGAAATTGGTGTAGTAAAATCCAAGATGGCTCTGACAGTATGGCGGCCAAAAAAATTAATTTTGTCCGATTTTCCCCAAAATTGGTATGTGGGAATTTTCAGGGTCGTACACAACGAATCTAAAATTATTTTTTAAAAATTCAATATGATGGATCCAATATGGCGGATGAAAAAATCAATTTTGTCCGATTTTCTCCAAAATTGGTGTGGGGGAGTTTTTCTGGATCGCACATAGCTAATCCAAAATATTTTTTAAAAATTCAACATGGCGGATCCAATATGGAGGACAAAAAATTAATTTTGTACAATTTCTCCAAAATTGGTATGAGGGAGTTTTCGGAGTCGCACATAACGAATCTAAAATTATTTTAAAAAAATTAAATATGGCAGATCCAAGATGGCGGATTGAGGATTTTACATGTCTCGATTTAGTCTAAAATCAGTAATGGGGGATTTTTGTTAGTGCTAATTACGAATTTAAAATATTTTTTGAAAAACTCAATCTGGCGGATTCAATTTTTCGATTTTTTCCTTAACTGATATATTGGGTTCTTGAGGGTGTAAACTATGAATCTAAAAGTATTTTTTCAGGAATCAATATGGCGCATCTAATATAGCGGACTAAAAATTTTACATTTTTCGATTTTGTTCATAGGTAAGACTGAATCGTTTTTGAGGATGTAAATAGCGAATATAATTAATTTAAAAAAATCTAATTTGTCAGATGCAATATGAAGGTCTGGAAATTTTAAATTTGTATTAATTAAATTGGTATTAGGGGGATTTGAAGAGTTTAGATTTAGATTAGATTAAGACGTTAAGATTATTTTTTTGAAATGCAATATGGGGATCCAATATGGTGGGTTGAAAATTTTACCTTATTCGCATTTTTTCAGATTTGGTATTAGGGGAGTTTTCGGGGTCGTGCATTACGAATATGAAGTTAATTTTTTACAACTATTAGGCTGATAAGATATAATATGAGGAAGTTAAAATTTCACATTTTCCTGTTTTGCATAAAATTGATATTACGGGGTTCTTGGGGCGTATACAAACTCAATATGCAGTATAAAATATTCCGGGCTAAGAAATTTACGTCTCAAGTTCTTTAAATATCGATATTGAAAGGTTTTGAGGCCAATCTTACCAATCTCAAATTAATTTGAAATTTAAGATATTGCATTTACTATGACAGTATAAATATTTTCTTGACACAATTTTATGGTATTTGGAGAACTCTAAGAATCAAAGAATTTTTAGTGGTTCATTTTAAGGTGATTTACAATTTTGGATAAAACGGGTATTTTTTTGCCACCTTGGAGTCATTGCGAATTACACTAATCTCGTTTAGTACTTAGTTCAAATAATTTATGGATATCGTAATGAATTCAAAACTAAAAATCGAAAAATAAATTTTTTATAAAAAAATTGAACCGACTTCTAAAAGTGAAAAATAACTATAAATTTTTATATGAAATTGAAATTTTTGAAGTCGGAGCCAAATTATTTCTAAATGAAATTGCAAATAAACTATTTTTAATCTGTTTATGCGTATCACATTTTGTCAGGTATTAGTTTCGCGTTGACTTCAAAAATTTCAATTTCATATAAAATTTTTTAGTTATTTTTCCCTTTTTAGCGCACTATTAGAAGTCGGTTCAATTTTTTTATAAAAATTTTATTCGATATGCGTTTTACGATTATTGTCAAAAAAATGTTATTATTTATTAAAATATTATAATTTAATAACAACAATATTTATTAAAAACAATAAGTAAAAAAATTATAAATGAATAAATACGTTTAAACTAACAAATAAACAAAAAAAAAGTTTTGCTTGACCGAAACTTGAAATTGTTTCTTTATCAGTTTTTTAATTCCGATGTTATTTATTCCATAATAGCAAATGTTCGGCTTATAAGTGACCTCATTTTTATTTAATTGCTAATTTAAATATTTTAACTCAAAATTTTCTATTATTATTCCGAGTATTGCTTTTGCAGCTAAGGTGACTCTAATATTCAAAAATGAAAGGTTCAAAATATTGTCAATATTTTAGAATTTAGTAATATTCTAGAAAGTTTTGGAACATATTGAAATACAATGAAATAGTTTTACTTGACAGGAGCTTGAAATTGTTTATTTGTCAATTTTTCAATTCCGACGTTATTTATTCCATAATAGTAAAGGTTCGACTTGTAAGCGATCTCATTTTTACTTATTTGTTAATTTAAATATTTTAACTCAAAATTTTCCATTATTATTCCGAATAATACTGGCATCTCTGGCTCTTACAGCTGTTACTAACTCCCTCCCCCCCCCCCCGCTGAGAGACACCTCCTTAATTACTTGATTCCAATATTCAAAAGTTAAAGGTTTGAAGTATTGTCAATATTCTAGAATTTCGTAATATTCTAGAAACTTTTGGAACATATTAGAATAAATGAAACTGGAGAAATACAAGGCCCTTGTATTGTAATCAAAGGAGGAGAACGGACCGGCTTCTACTGGTAGAGGGGTCTGAGTTCGTTTCGAAGCATCGAGCGAGCACCTGTTATACCGTTAAGATTATTTTTAGTTTAAAGGAGCTGTGTAATGGAGAAATATATCATATTTGGAAGAAAAAATTTTAACATTTGAAAGTAATAAAAATAAATTAATATAAATATTAACATAAGAATTTGAAACCGCAGGATTCGTATGCAAACAGGCAACCGAAGATGCTGATACCTTCATAATTGATACAGTAATTGAAGTCGCCGCAGACGATAAAGCTGTGATAGTTGTTGGACAAGACATTGATCTGCTTGTGCTATTAAATGAATTAAATGACAAAAATTCCGAAATATTCTTTCTTAAATCATCCACGGGTAACATTCGCAATTCTTCCTACACTTTTGATAGCTACAAAGATCCATTACGACGAAAATATTTAGCTTTTCTGCATTGTTTCACTGAATATGATACTACCTCAGGTTTTGCAAGAAAAAGAAAAGTAACAACGATAAAAACACTCGTGTCAAATAACTATTTGGCTGCCTTGGCTGATATCTTTTACATAAAGGATGCAGGCAAGGAGTTGATAGCTGAAGTAACTGTAAATTAATAGCATGGATTGACAGTAAAAAAAAATGTGGCGCTTCATGATTTGCGGTTTCACATATACCCAACAGCCCCGATCAAATCAACCTTTAAATTGGACCAATTATCAACATCAGGACCAGCAAAACAACATTGTTTTAGGGCATATTATCAACTTTAAAGATGACGTGTAAATGAAATTATCGCTACGGATTGGGGCTGAAAAAAATCAGTGGAAGAAATCATGCAGCAAAATATCAATGAAGATCAGTTGATACCCGACAGTCTCCTCAAAACAATTTGTTGCAGTTACGAAAAAGGTTGTTCTTCTGCAAGACGTAACTGTAGAAAATATGGTCTTAATTGTACCAGTTTATGTTCAAGTTGTTACAATTTAGAAAATTGTACAAATGCAGAAATTTATAGAATTTAATTTGACGATAATGACTCAGAAGAAATGGAGCCCAGTAATGCTGAAGCAGTTGATGATATTTCCGAATTTCTTGGAGAACCAGTTAACTGTGTGGAATCAGATGAAGAAGAACCACTACTTTCTGCAAAGAGAGCGAGACTTGATGATGATGAAATATAAAAAAAAACTTTTTTCATAATGTGTGACAATTGTATGTTATTAAATGTAAATATTTAGTATTATATATTATATAGTAATTATTAATTTTCTTATTATTTTTAAAATATAAAATGACTGTATCGCAGATAATAATCATTAGTTATTAAATTAATTAGTTTTCTTAGTGCACGTTTTGTAAGAAAAACACTGGCAATAATAACCAAGTTTATTGCGACATGCAATTATGGTCTTGTCATTCTGCATCCTGTTCAATCCTAAATCCGTTACAATACTTCCTTCGCATCTCCAACTATTTTTACATAAACAATTTGAATTTCAAGCTGAACATTATTCAATCTTAAACAATTCAAATTGAGTAAATTATTATACTAAAAGTAAATTTTTAATTTTTGCTAAATTTTTTTTGATTTGTTTAATAATTGACAATTAACAAATTAATAACAATTCTCTTTTCTAAACAAACAATTCAAAAGTTATTAACGAATAAAATAAAAAATAAATATATTAAGATTATCAAATATACAAAAATGGGATCATTTATATGCCGCACCAATATTGTTAGGTTAAAAGGCATAGGGGTTAAAACCATACGTTTTTGTTTATTTAATAATATAAACGTATTTGAGCAATGTAATTAACTTATAATTTTTTGCTCATTGTTTGTAGTAAACATTGACATTATAAATATATATACAGGGTGTCCAAGATAAGGATCCTAACCATGGGGATCTCGGAAACAGTTGGAGATACGAGATCGGTTAAATTAGAGAAAAGTTGCGCAATTTAGTGCTAAATTAAACGCAATTTAAAAATTTTAAAAATTCAAAATACTTCCGGAGATTTCCGGAAAAAGCCGAATTTTGGCAAAATCGTTTTTAATTTTTGTAGGCTTTATTTAAAGAGATATCAAAAAATAAAAGGTAGATTCTTCTTGCCACTTTTTATTTTTTATAATTTGGTCTAAACAAAATTTAAATCCGACGTTTCGTTTCTGAGATACCATCATGAACTTTCATTTTTTATATGGAACAAAAAAAAGTATCCCATGTATTTGATAGCATTTTTTATTACAAATTCAACGGTGTATCACACTTGCATATCGAGTGTGTAGTTCATTGGCTTTTATAAAACTGATATACCTTTCTCTCTCGCACTCATGGAGCTCTTATGGAAAGTACTTGAACTACGTATTCGATATGCAAGGGTGATACATCGTTGAATTTGTAATAAAAAATGCTATCAAATACATGGGATACTTTTTTTTGTTCCATATAAAAAATGAAAGTTCATGATGGTATCTCAGAAACGAAACGTCGGATTTAAATTTTGTTTAGACCATATTATAAAAAATAAAAAGTGGCAATGAGAATCAACCTTTTATTTTCTGATATCTCTTTAAATAAAGCATGCAAAAATTAAAAACGATTTTGCCAAATTTCGTTTTTTTCCGGAAATCTCCGGAAGTGTTTGAAATTTTTAAATTTTTTTAACTGCGTTTAATTTAGCACTAAATTGCGCAACTTTTCTCTAATTTAACCGACCTCGTATCTCCAACTGTTTCCGAGATCCCCATGCTTAGGATCCTTATCTTGGACACCCTGTATATATATATATATATATATATATATATATATATATATATATATATATATATATATATATATATATTCAGTCATTGCAAACTTCGTTCCATCATATCCTTTCCGTGTTAGAGGTTGCACAATTTGAATGAATTGCTACAGAACACAATTCATCCCATGACACCACCATCCAGATGATGGCCTACCTGTACCACCATACCGAGAAGAAAGTATAAACTTATCCTCCCCGCCATAGTGATACGGCAGAGGTACATGTTTCGTCTCTACTAGACTCATCAGGGTACCGACATGCACCTGTTTGTGCAAAGGACAGATCGGAAGGAAGTATGTAACACTGAACGCGGCTTCGCTGACCTCCCGCCGGAATATATATATATATATATATATATATATATATATATATATATATACTCACTTAGTGAAAGTAGAAATGAAAAAAAGAGCCCAGTCCAGACTTCGTCAGACAATTATTTTTAAGAGGGAATGCGATTGAAAATTTAATAAAATCGAAACGGTTGAATATTATTGCACAAAAAAATATAGTCTATTTAGGACATCAAAAGGTATACTTTTTCCAAGTTTAAGTTTAATCGAGTCATTTTTGTGTAGGAAAAAAATAAAAAACCGAAAAAACGATTTTTTGCGTTTTCCTCGGAATATTTTGAGGTTAGGGTAAAAATGATTTATACGAAACTTATGGATATTACCAACAACTTTTATATTTAACTGTTTTCGATAAAATGCGTAGTTTAACCGGAAATTGCAAAAAACTATTTTCATCCCTAAAAATCACCCTCATTTCACACCAGTGGGTCGCCGGTTGTTCGGACTACTGTCCTTCATTATTTATATTACCTACAATATTCCGCTATCAGTTGCTGTGTATAACTGTAATTGTCAATATTAACATCTCGGAAAAGTCTTCGGCAGAGAGAAGGAGAAATGAAGAAGAACCAAATTGATACTATCCTCTTCTACTAAATGAAAATTAAAAGAATTTTTTATTCTATTTAAAGTAGACTTTTTAACATGCCACTAATTAATAATATTTTAAATTAATTGTCAATCGTTTTTGTTGGTTGTACTTTGGTTGACTTTCTTCATTTTTCTTACATTGTGATTTGTAATGCCGTTGTAAACCACATTTAAAACATTTCACATTTATTTTCTTCTTTTGTGAAAATAACGCCGATTCTTTGTTATATTTGTCATCTTGCAATAACTTTACTATTATGAAATCACTAGTAATTTTTGCACCAAAGTTTTCAATAGCCATTACCATGGGATCATATTTTGAAGTTAATCCGGTCAGTAAAATAACTCCCAAAAATTCATCTTCTATCGACTGTCCTATATCTGCCAATTTCTGTGCTAGAGACAAAGCTTCATTAAGATTATCTTCCATTGTTGAAAAATTACTTAGTCGTACTCTTACTAAACCACCTATTAAGCCAAGTCTTCTGGATAAACCTTTATCCTCGTAAGCTTTTTCTAGGTTCTTCCACGCTTCTTTCGCAGTTTTTGCACCTCGAACATGAGCATATACATTCGGTTCTACCGTTAAGCATAATTTGACTAATGCCTTTTGGTCCTAACGCACCCTTTCTGATTCTTTAGAATGTTCATTTTCTGAATATCCAATAATACACTTCCATAAGTTTTCATGTATAAGGGACATATGCATGCCAAACTTTCAATTACTGTAATTTTCCCGACCACTTAGCTTTTCAAACGACAGTTGAACATTACTAGCTTCGGCCATCTTGGGATTTCTTTCCAATATACAAGTTGTTTTTAATTCTACATTCGTTTATTAATGTTTAAGTCTGAATAATTAAACGATAATTAATAAAACTGTCTTCTTATTTATTTTGATTTGGTAGATATCAAATCCAAGATTGTCCTGTTAGCAGGTTCCTATAAAATTTGTGAAATTACATCACAATTATTAGAATCATTTTGAAATTACCTCAAATTCAGAAATCAAAAAACTTACTAAATAATAAACATATTAGTTTCATAATCAAACTTTTGTTGTGTAAGTGTAAAATTCATGAAGCAATAATTTTTCAAAAAAAATATATTAAAGAATAATTCTTTCGATAGTTTAATAATATATTTTATTTCCTAAGAATACAGAGTGTTTAGGAGTGAAATTATTTGATTCGTGGGATTGCTCCACGAACTCATTTCGCGATATTCATAAAATAAAGTAACACTTTCAACACTTGTATCGTAAATAACGTAAGTGCTTATAGACGATGGAGTTCCATACAGTTGTTGATATTTTAATTCACTTTATTACAATGTTAGTTTGAGTTACTAACAGGTTGTGCCAGCTGCAGCCCAAAAATTGAAATTTTATTGGAAAGCATATTAAAATATCTCGGTTTTAATTAGAAACAGTTTTTTATGTTTCTTATTAATTAGTGGACATCGCTTAACCATATCAATTTTCTTTAAAAATATTTAACAAGTATTTTCATGTCACATTTTTTCATACTTTTAAATGAACTTTTGGAAAATTAAGGTAGGGAGCACATTGTTAGCAGCACTAGAGGCTCATATTTTGCAAATAAAGCGACGAAATAAAAAAATGCTATATAGCATATTTAAGTGCATTTTTGAAATTTAACAATTTTTATCCCAAACTTGCCCATTTCGGCAAAGTACATCATTTTGTTTTTGCAATGTCAACTCACGTCTATTTCTGGCATACGCCTACAAAATTTCACATAAAGTTGAAAAAATGATGAACAGACGAATGGACAGGTGACGAAACTAGAAAGGTTCCTAGTTAGCTATGGATTCCTAAGGTTAGCTACTGGTTCACAAATGTAATGACAAAAAGCTCACAAAAGATTGTCTTAATCCCCTTTACAAAACAAAATAAAACTAGAGGACCTCAGTCCCATTATCCTTCAAGGAAATACAGCACCATTCTCCCAAGAGGTTATATATCTAGATGCAACCTTGAACTCTAGATACGTGGACAAGGTAACAAAAAAATCGGAAACAATCCTTATGATTGACGGAAGGTTGTGCGGGAAAATATGGGGTCTCTCGCCCAAAATTGGAAATACACCAGTATGGTGAGATCAGCGATCATATATACAGCCTTGGTTTAATGATCCAAGGTAATGCAAAGAACAACTATGACCAAGCTAGGTGGCATACAGATGGTTGCCTCTTTGAGCATCGCGGAAGTTGTGAAATCGACCCCGACCTTAGCAATGGAGTAGCTTCTGGATCTCCCTCCACTGCATTTAGTAATTCAGTGAGAGACAAGAATGGAACTTCACCGACTACACCACTCACTGCCAACAGCGCAAATGCTGATTACAGGGCATGAAACTGTATGTGTTGCAATCAGAGGCCCTGAGTTGGAAATGGACACAGACCATACGAGCTCGGGTTACCGTTTAATATATTGTTCGAGGTCATTATAGAGGACCGAAAAGTAAGTAAACATGTTAAACCTGAACCATCTTCTGGTTCCCTTATGTGGTACACTGACGGTTCAAAGACCAAAGAGGATACCGGAGCTGAAATGTATGAGTTACAATCAAGAAGAGAAAATATTTTCCCTTGGGAAAATACCCAACAATATTTCAAGCAGAAATACAGGTATATACAATTCTACAATGTGTAGGCGAGAAAAAAGAAGAGCTTACAAAGGGAAAGAGATCTACATTTGTTACGACAGCCAGCCTGCCCTGAAGACCCTCAAAGATCAGAAGGTATCATCTAGATTGCTTTGCAAATATGAGAGGGAACTAACAACTCTGGCAAAGGATAACAGGGTTATACTACAGTAGATACCAGAACACGTAGGCAGAGATTGAACCATAACATGCTTTTGTAGGAAATCTTGAGCCGAAATTAGCCAGAAAACTACTCGAAATTAACTAATGGTAATCAGAGATATAATAACTGGACAGATGGCAGTAAAAGTTCACCTACATAAAAGAAATCTCAGGCCTCAGCTGCAGGTTGTGTGGTCAGGTTGAGGAAACGGTAAAGCACATCATATACGATTGTGAGTCATTAGATCGGAAAAGAAAACAAACCTTCAGGTCGACAAACTTTGAACTGAATGAGGCACATACTCATTCCTTAGCGCACCTATACAAATTGGCCAAGGAGACTAAGTTAACAGAGCGGTTGTAAAACAAGGGTGAGCACAATAGGCCTATACTGACCGCAGTGTATCCAGGTTCAGGACAATGAATGAAAACCCGGTTTAAAATTTACTACTGCAAAGCTAAAAAAATTTGCTACTAAAAAGCTAATGAAGGAGTAGAAAAAATGGTTAAAGCTTTTGTAGCTACACTAAGGGGTAGTCATGGTTGTGCTTCTATTGTTCTATTAAGTGCTATTAGGGAAGAAATTCTTGAATTCAGAAAATACACAAACCTTTCAAAAAATGACGCGGAAAATATGAAAATGTAGTGGACTGTATTTTTAATTGGTAGAAAAAAGAAAATGAAAAACTTGCACAAATCGCTTACCTTTCCGTACGGTCAATAGGGCACAATCTTGATCCTGAGGGTACCCTCTTGCTGGTGTTCGCAAGGCTACTCAATTCACCTAGTTTCTTCCCGCACTTTAAGGTTCGCAGAAATTGTCTAAAATTAATTGTTTATTTTGCCACGATGCCGACCGGAAGCACGATACCGTACTCGACCCTACTTAGAGCGTGAGTTCCCTGTATATCACGAAGACTAGCATCAAATACAACTCTAATTTTTGAGCCCGACATCTCCTGTTTAAAAACAGCATGATGGGGGATGTAATAAGCAGACGGACACCTGTATTGACTTTGTGGCACTAAGGACATGTGACCACTGTTGAGATAATCTTGCATGAAATCTGTATATTTTCTAAAGAATTCAGAATTTTTGGAAAAACGTCGTTCCAGCATACAAAATCGACGATATGCTTGAGACTTGACCCCACATGTTAGTTATACCGCCAGAGAGGAACTTCTCTGTCTATATTTTTATAGTTTGGTGCTTGCACAGGATTACCTTGGTTCGAAATATTTCATAAGAAGGTTTGCGATGACTGATGATAGCGAAGATCCCATAGGAGCACCATCTGTCTGTCGATAGAAGTTATTTTCATAGGAAAAATATGTGTGTTTAGGACAGTGTTCTGAGAGGTCGATGAAGTGATATGGGAACTCCTCGTTCATAGCTATCTGGTCTAGAACCTCGTTAATTGGTATGTTTGGATACAAGGATTTGATGTCCAGGCTAGCAAGAATGTCTTTCTTGCCGTTTTAGCCCTTGAAGTATGCTGACGAGGTATTTCGAATTTATCAGGTATGAGTCTGCAATATTGGTCCCTAGTTGCATATTTTGTTCCAGGTATTTTTTCGGTTATTGAATAGGTGATACCACTGCAATTACTATGGGTCTTATCGGTGTTCCCCCTTTATGGATTTTTGGTAGTACATGCTTTGGGACATCTGCTTGATATTTCGCAAGGAAGATTTTTCTACTGACGAACGGATTGAAAACCGTGCATATATATATATATATATATATATATATATATATATATATATATATATATATATAAAGTAAAATGTGAACAGTAAATGCAAACTTCGTTCCAACCATATCCTTTTCTTGTTAGAGATTGCACAGTTGGAACAAATTGCTAAGGAATTTATCCTATTCCACCACCATCGAGATGATGGCCTACCTGTAACACCATACCGAGAAGAAAGTCAAAACTTACCCTCCCCGCCACAGTGATACGGCAGAGGTTTGTAGTAACAGTAACAGTACTGTTCGCATTTTACTTCATTCATACACGGAGCTGCATATAGTTGTATGTTTGCTGAATGTGATTTCAGCACTACAACGGCATAATGTAGATATATCCACTGCTATTGAATCTCACACGGAGTAATTCGTGAAAGCCGCGTAAACATATATATATATATATATATATATATATATATATATATATATATATATATATATATATATATATATATATATATATATATATTTAAAAAAATTATTTAATTCTCCTTACGACAATTATTCTCGGCGAATTCCACTCTGGTTCTCTCTCCATACTAGTTTAGACCACCTAATGGTCTCATGAGTGGAGCTTTAACGAACTGAGAACAAGATGCGCAGAAAACAACTGCTTACTTAAAATCTTCATTTCGTAAAATGTCGGCAGGATATTACCTGCACAACTTAATGCTGGACTGTTTATCTTCAACAGTACAAATAAACATCTAAATATACCCCGGAGCAGTAGGAAATTATTAAAAATAAACAATTTCACAGTCTATGTATTGGAAAAGTCATTTAATTCGTCTTACGACCGCTAAGAACGGGAGCCGAGAATATACTTTACATTCTCTGTGAATTCCAATCTGGTTCTCTTTCCGTACTAGTTTTGACCACCTAATGGTCTCATCGGTGGAGCTGTAACGAACCGAAAGCAAAAAGAGCAAAATGCACACAATATACAAAAAATCTGTCATATTTACATTGTGATATTTTTTTGGAATTTTCTGTTTTAGACTTATATTTGCAAATGGTAAATTATTGTACTGTAGGCTACATCAAAGGTCATTATAGCTATAATAATCTTTAGCTATATTCAATATTGAATCGGAAAGCACGAGGTATACTTTGAATTAACTTAATGATCACATTTAGGTCGATGTTATTCCATCCAAATTCCACCTCATGCAGACTGATTCACTAACAATTCTGGCTGCATGGGGACTAGCATTTTCTTACACACCCATAGTGATTATGAAATCCATGACATGATCTTCGACCACTTCCGTAATGTACGTATCTATGGGCTGTCAGGGAACCATTCTGTATGAAAGCCAACTCTGTAACTTTTTGTAAAGAGACGACTCACCACTCAGTGGAAGTCACTCATCAAGAAAAACAAACATATATTTCTCCGGGTCTTCATCATCGTCGTCGATAATTGTCTGACCTCTTTTAATTTGTCAACGATAGATTAGCACTTTAAGTAACCTCATAAAGTAATTTATCAATATCATAATATGATGATGATAAAAAAAAAGAAAAAAAAAACTGTTAGGGACCCCTAACATGAGTGTCCGACATACACTTGGGATTTATCTTACTTTTACTTTCTGATTATTTTTTTTACTTATCAAGTTTCATAAAGTTAATTAAAGAATTTTTAGAAATACGATTTCTTCAAATTTCTTGCTATCTTGAATGCCATTGACGTGAGAATATTAATTTTTTGCGTTCATTAATAAATCATTATGCAACACATCAGATAATTTTTTTCCAATCTAGATTTTATTGAAAACATTGTTTTGTCTCTGCATTTTACAATATACAGGGGTAGGATAAAACAATTTTTAAATTTATATTATAAAAATGAGTTTTTAAATTTTGGATTTTTCGTTTTATTTGATATACCAATATTTAGAAACAGAAACCAGAAATTTTGGTTTGGAAATCAAAAATATTTGGTCATTCATTTGATTCTTTAAAATTATTCCTAAAATGATAGTTTTCGTGTCATAGGTATTTGATCCACAACTAATTCTAATTATCAATATCCACCTCTTAGAAACCTTCTCTACTAGAGAAAGGCAAAGATAAAGAGACAAACCTTATTAAAAGTAGACCTTTTAACGTGCCATTCTAGGACTAATAAAATTTTTATAAAAAAAAATCGAACTGACTTCTAAAAGTGCGCTAAAAGTGAAAAATAACTATAAATTTTTATAAGAAATTGAAATTGTTGAAGTAGACGCTAAATTAATAGCTGATAATGTGATTCGCATAAACAGATTGAAAATACGTCATTTGTAATTGCTTTCATACCATAATTTGTATATATTAATAGTTATTTATTTCATTTAGAATTAATTTGGCGCCAACTTCAAAAATTTCAATTTCATATAAAAATTTATAGTTATTTTTCACTTTTTCGCCCATTTTTAGAAGTCGTTTCAATTTTTTTTATAAAAATTTTATTTTTCGATTTTTGAATCTATTATGATATCCATAAATTATTTAAGCTAAGTACTAATCGGGAGTAAGCATTCACAAAAACTATACTGGAAGAAATCACCAAAATCATAAAAGAAGAACAACAAGGTTTCAGAAAGAACAGATCCACTATTGGCGCAATATTCATTGTCAAACAAATAACTGAAAAATCCCTAGAATTCAATAAACCTGCGTACATGTGCTTCTTCGATATGACCAAGGCTTTTGACAGAATACGCTTAATGGACGTATTAGAAATAATGAGAACAAAAGGTCTAAACCATAAGCTAATTAACCTAATATACGATATTAACATCCAGTGCAGAACAAAAATCAGTGTAGGACATATAACAACGGAAGACATATATGTAAACACAGGAATTAGACAGGGCGATTCGCTCAGCTCCTTCATATTTAATCTAATAATGGATAAAATAATAGAAAATCTCCCCAAAACAGCTGGATACAAAATGGGAAACACATTCTTCCATACCGTTTGCTATGCGGACGATGCTGTTCTTATTGCAGACTCTGAAGATAATCTCCAAAGACTACAGCAAAAGAATTAAATATGCTCATCAACACCGAGAAAACCAAATGCTTAGTAATCCAATCCAAAGAACCAAAACGATGCAAGTTGGAAATCGACTCCAAAATTGTCGAACAGGTAAATCACTTCAAATATCTGAGAGCCGAAATAACGAGCCATGGAAATTTTAACGAAGTAAGAGAGCAAACAATGAAAGCAGCTAGAATTTCGGGATGCCTAAAAGAAATTGTCTGGAAGAACAAATACCTTAATACCGAAAGCAAAACTAAGGTATATAAAACGGCTCTAAGATCCATCATAACATACGCGGCAGAAACAAGACCAGATACAGGCAGAACTCTACAAATGATGAGAACAGTCGAAATGAAAACATTAAGAAGTATACAAGGCAAAATTCTACACGACAGAATACGAAATGAAGATATCAGACAATAATGCGGGATACAGGACATAGGAAGATGGGTTAGACAAAGGCGAAGATTCTGGAATAAACATATAGGGAGAATGGAGGACGGTAGACTCGTTAAAAGCGCAAAAATGAATAACCCAGTAGGAAAAAGATCACGGGGAAGACCCCCAAAACGATAACCAGAATGCTGGACCTCATCTTCCGCGGAAGACGTGATGACAATGAACAGGCAATAGCCTACTAGCATGGTTAACTGTGTTAGAAAGAAGAAGAAGAAGACTAATCGAGATTAGTGTACCTCGCAATGACTCCAAGGTGGCATAAAAGAACCCATTTTATCCGAAGTTCTACATCACCCTAAAATGAACCACTAAAAATTCTTTCTTAGAGTTCTCCAAATACCAGTGATATTGTGCCAAACAAATATTTTGTCTGTCATAGTAAATCTACTATCTTCAATTTCAAATTAATTTTAGATTGGTAACATAGGCCCCAAAACCTTCCAATATCGATATTTAAAGAACTTGAGACGGAAAATTTCTTAGTCCGATATATTTTATACTGCATATTGAGTTTTATTAAAATTTTACACAAAATCGGAAAATGTAAAATTTTCAGTCTCCCATATTGTATCTTATTAACTCAATAGTTGTAAAAAATTAACTTCATATTCATAATATACGATCCCGAGAACCCCCTAATACCAAATCTGAAAAAATGCGAATAAGGTAAACTTTTCAACCCACCATATTAGATCTGCAATATTGAATTTCAAAAAAAAAATAATTTTAACGTCTTAATTTAATTTAAATCTAAACACTTCAAAGCTCCCTAATATCAATTTTGGACGAAATCCAGAAATTTAAAATTTCTAGACCGTCATATTGCATCTGACATATTAGATTTTCTTAAAATAATTTTATATTCGTTATTTACATACTCAAAAACAATTCAGTCCCACATTTGAACAAAGTCGATAAATGTAAAATCTTTAGTCCGCTATATTGCATTCGTCATGTTGAATTCTGAAAAAATACTATTAAATTCATAATTTACACCCTTAAGAACCCCCTATATCGGTTTTGGAAAAAATCGAAAAATATAAAATTTTTAGGACGCCATATTCAAACCGCCAGATTAGGTTTTTCAAAAAATATTTTAAATTCGTAATTAATACTAACAAAAATCCCCTAATTCTGATTTTAGACAAAATCAAGAGATGTAGAATCTTTAATCCGCCATCTTGGATCCGCCATATTTAATTTTTTTTAAATAATGTCAGATTCGTAATGTGCGATCTTAAAAGCTCCCCGCTTTCAATTTTAAAAAAGATCGGACAAAACTAAGATTTATCGGCTATATTGGGTACGCCATATTGATTTTTTTAATAATAATTCCAATTTCGTTATGTACGAATACTCGTCCATACCAGTTTTGGAGGAAATCGGACGAAATTGATTTTTTCGTTCGTCATATTGGATCCGCCATATTGAATTTTTTAAAAAATATTCTGGATCCGTTATGTGCGAACTGAAAACTCCCCCACACCAATTTTGGAGAAAATCGGACAAAATTAAATTTTCTTGTCCGCCATATTGGATCCACCATATTGAATTTGTTAAAAATAATTTTTAAATTCGTTGTATACAACCTCGAAAATTCTTCTATGCCAATTTTGAAGAAAATCAGACAAAATTAATTTTTTTGGCTGCCATATTGTCAGCGCCATCTTGGATTTTACTGCACCAATTTCATCCAAAAAAACATAGGACCACTGGCAGTAACTTCCTGAATATAACGTAAAAAATTTCATTCAAATCGGGGGAGCCGTTCCGGAGTAATCGGTGTACATAGATAAAAAAAAAATACATAGTCGAAGAATTGAGAACCTTCTTCTTTTAGAAGTCGATTAAAAATTATTTTTTATTTTACTAGCGGTGAAGTGGTATATAGGCAAATTACTTTTAGAACTGGTGTAAAAAGCAAATTGACATTCGTTTGTCAATAATATTTTAAATAAAATGTCAGTCGCTTTTCGCAATATATTTTTAATAACAAAAATATACAAATTATATGAAATATACAATTTGTTAAATTTATTTTCTATGGTTATTTTGATGTAGTAGGTAAGTAACGATAAGAAGGATGAGAAAAACATGGAGGAAGTGACTCCTAGTACTACTAAAGACGACAATGAAGAGAACGCGGGGTGTCTCCACATTTCGAATTTTGATCTCGGTGTACCATCATCCAACGAAACAACTACGGAGGTTGAAGAAACCAGAGAGGATGACACCCTCATCAATTAATAGAAAAATAGCGGACATCCCCAAATGAATGTCCACCATCATCGCTAGGGCTTTCACTAAAAACTAGCCGGAGATTGTATTGATCCAGGAACTTGGGTCAACAAAAATCAAGTAAAAGAATTATACTGCAAGGATATTATGCATGTTAGGCATGACACACTCAGAACAAGTATTATGGTAAGAAAAAATATTAAATATTTTTGTCTTTCAGAATTCATGACGAGCATATCTCGAACTGAAGGAGAAGAAGCTAGAGATCATCAAGGCCTCGTGCTACTTCGCAGGAGACGAGCCTGCCACAACACCATTTGGGGTAGCAAGAACACCAATCAAAGGGGTGAAGAACTTTTAGAATATATCTTTAAAAATAATCTTTTCATTAACAATATAGGGAAAACCCTTGCATTTGTAACAGGGGTAAGGGAAGAAGTATTATATATTACACTAAGTACCTCTGGCTTAATAGATCTAGTGGAAAACTGAAGGGTACTGAACGAGCTTTTTCTTTCATGTCATAGAATAATCGTATTCAGGTTAAAAACAGATCCCTGAGCCAGTCCTTAAAAGAAATTCTAGAAACCACGAAAGCTTGGGTAAGTCACCAAGCATCTTTCAAGCGGGAATACACGCCATCAGGAAATATATTTAATTTAACAAAGGACAAGAAATTATTATCACATATCGGACAGTCAGCAGCCATCAATACGTTGAGCAAATAAGGTTACTCTCCTGTTGGTACCGGGAAACACCGGGATGGAGGGAAATAAAGTGGTATATAGGCTCAAGATCCAATTAATAGACGGAACTGCAAGGAATGAGACAAGCGAAAATACTTCTTTGGAACAACATATAACCAGAAGAGATTCAAGAAATACATCACACTAAGTAAAAACCAACTTAAAGTTCTGACAGGAATATTGACGGGGCCATTGCCACCTGAAGGGACACCTAGAGACATTCGAATTGGCAGAGACAGAAGAGTGCAGATTTTGTGAGGAGGGGGATGAAACCTCTATCCACAACCTTTCATTGTACAGCGCTATAAGAAACCTTAGAATGCGATTTTTGGGAGCACACCAAATAGAAGAGGAGGAACTACCTATTCTAAAGCCATCCAACATTCTAAAGTTTCTAAAAAAATAGGACTGGACTTTCTCAGCAAGGTATCCTTAATCATTTGGTAGCAGAAGAGAAACACAAAGAATCTCTTAGGTCGCAGTGTATTCATCCTCATCTCCACATACATGCACACATACAACAAATCTAAAATATCTTAAAGACTACTTTATTAAATAGTTTTATCACCTTTATTTACTCAAAATTGTTAAATATTATTTTATTTTGTTCGTAGGGTTGCTCTACTTACTTACTAGTACGTTCGTTTTATGTCACTTTTAACATTTGTATTATGAGTATTATATATTACAAAAAGTCCTAATATTAAAAAACCGGTCAACTATATGATATTTCATTGTATCTTCGTATAAAGCAGACGGATGGATCGACGGACAAAAAGATGGAAAAACTGTCGGATATGACGAAAATATAGAGGTTCCAAATTACCCTGAAAATATCATTTATCTCGTTTACAAATATAATAGTAAAATGTTCTACAAATGGATGGAAGTCGTGTTTTAATTTATTTTTATTCGTTACTTCTAAAAAATAGCGAATGAAGGAGAAGACAAAATAGTTACGGCTTCTGTCGTTACACCATAGGGATATTCATGATTATGTTTCTTGTTGTTCTACTGAGTATTGTTAGAGAAGAAATGTCAAAGCAGCATTAGTTGAGGGAAGGTCCGATGGAACGTCTTCTAAATGGATACACACCCCCCTTTCCATCAGAATAACAGAAATAAAGATAGAGTAAGTTACTGTCTGTCCTATTAGAGCAAATATTTAAGGCGAAGTAGTATTCCCCAAGTGGAGTTTCATTATAGATCGATTCCTTGCTGATCTGACTTACCTTAGCATATTCTGTCATAATCGCACGGAAGACGTTCAAGAATCTTCTGCTGCAAAGTAATTTAAGGAGCACTTGGCCTCACTAAAGAATGGTGTCAGTTGACGGGACTAAACGTTAACACCACCAAAACAACCTTAATAGCTTTTGCAAGGAAAAAAAACCTTAAACCGAAAGCCATCAAAAGACATGAGAACACGATTAAGTAGAAGTCAAAGATTAAATATCTAGCATTTGCCCTGAATAGTAAACTTCTTTTGTACAGATATGAGAGGGAAGTAATCAACAAGGTCAAAAGCCCTGATGGTTCGTCAGAATTTCGCGGGAAAAAAATGGGACAATAAGCCAAATATCCTAAGCTGGATGTACACTGCAATAGTGATATGGAATTTTAAAAAAAAGTCTCGTCAAAATGGGAGCTAATCTAACGAAAGTTCAAAAACTAGCCTGTACAAACATAACTGAAGTAATAAAAACGTGCCCAACTGCGACCACGGAAGCAATTCTAAACCTCACACTTCTACATAAAGAGTGGAGAGTATGGTTAAGAACATAGAATGATGAGTAGAGTCATTAAATGAAGGCTCTATCTCTCATTTAGAAACCAGGAAATCTGGGACATACCAGGACAAATACAAAGTTACCATTGAAAAACTTAGCAAAAATTCCATTAAATGGTTTGCAGATGATTTTAAAACACCAAAGAAACTGGTATATGGACCATAACCAGAAACTTCGATAGTTTGGGCAAATCACCAGGTATTTTCCAAGCAGAAATTTACGCTATTAGGAACTGCGTTCCGTTCAATAAGAAAGAGAATTATCACAGACTAACACATTATCCTATCGGATAGTCAAGCGATTCTATGCAATCAGCTCCAAGATGATCTAGTAATGCTTAAAGGAACTAAACGGACTAGATAAACAAGAACAACACGAATACATTTTTGTGGGTGTCTAGACGTGATGAAATAGAAACAAATGAAATAGTAGAGAAAGTAGCAAAAATGGGGGCAGAAACACCATTTCTGAGGCCCTAACTCCCAATACTGGAAGAACTAAAAAGAGAGGAAGATAAGAGGAGATTCAGTTATTGGACAAATCAGATTGATTGCTTGAGTGATGTAGCAGGCCAGGGTTGAGCAGCCCTTACACTGCAGCCTTAAACCTTATGAACAAATTAGTTGCCTCGATCAGGTTTAGAAGCCTGTTCACCAGTTTCTCCACTGGGTATAAATCTTCCGAATTGATTGATGCCTAAAGGTATCTCCAGTAGAAGATGTGTGAGGCTTCATCATATAGTCCACATATTGGTTCTTCATCAAAAATGCCCATTGTGTGTAAATGTTTCCTTAAGCTGCAGTGTCCGATTATAAGTCCTGTCACCAGCCTAATATGTTGTATATGCAATATGTACCTGTAGGCCGCAATATGATTCGAGTGAGTCATTTATACACCAGGATAACCTCCCATGAATAGAAACGTTATTAATTCCAAATACTTGTTCTGGTACAATATGAACTCTTTACTTCCGAAGATATATAACAAGAAACGTACTGGCCTAAGCAAAAATCAACTTAAAATTCCAACAAGAATCTTAAGAGGACATTAGCACCTGAAAGAGCACCTTAAAAAACATGGACTAGCAGAGAGAGAAGAATGCAGATTTTGCGAGGAACAGGACGAAACCTTTATCCACAGTCTTTCATAATGCGTCACCCTTCAAAATCCTAGTATGCGATACTTGTTCCATATTCTGAGTTTTCTAAGGGAAATAGGAGTAGAGGATATGCTTTAATCGACGAAGCGTTCCTAACAACTTAGCAGCATATCGCAGATATTCTAAAAGCAAGTCTTGACAGCAAAAGAAAGAAGAACCTTAGAAGCAAGTCAATTCTACTTCAACACATTTTAAGAGATAAGGAAAACGGGTTGGGAAAATATGCCATATTTCAAAAAATCGAGAATTTTGAGTTGTAAAGGATATTTGCGTGATTGTCCAGCAGTTGTTGATAGAGCTGAACATCAATTAAAACATCTTTTACATGAGGTTTCACATAACCTACTCATTTTATTTAGTCCTTAATCGTGCTCTTAGCGCCAAATATCCTACTTCATATTCTTACATCACAAATTTGAAGAAGTAATATCGTTTAACCTTAACTTTACCGGATAATGATTTGCAGGAGGAGGAGGCAATTTATGTCCCCACCGTATGTTATACTAAATTAATTTTGATAAGGATTAAATAACAGTATAAAATCAAAATTACGAAAACCAAGAAGATAGTTCTTCAAGCGTCGAAGTCGGTTAAACATATATTCATTTTTTTAGTATTTCAGATATTGAATTGACGTTTCAAGTGTGTGGTTTGAATTAAAGAATAATTTGTACAGAATTGTGAACTGATTGACATTCTTTTTATTAAAGGTAAGACATTAAAGAAAGTTATAATGTTCAAGTTTAGTTTATACATCTTTTTTTACAAGAAAAAACGCAATAAAAGAAAATCAATGTCTTAATTATAGAAACCATCCGATAACAATTATGAAAATATTTCAAATTACAAATATTTCTTTTTTATTTACTATTATTTTACAATTTCTTTTGTTAAACACTCAATTAGCTAAACAGATTCAGATTTAATATTAAGTTTTCTACAAATATGCCATATAATTGGAGTAAAAACTTTGATCTAAAACATGCATCATGGAACTAATTTTCTATTAAGAAAATTTATTATAGCATCATTCTATAATCTGCTCGTTATAGAACTAATTTGCCAAAAATTTTCAACCTGCATATATGAGTATAAATTACTTTATATTTTCAATAAAAAAATTAATGTTAATTAAAATATTTCTACGCTACATTTATTGTGGGGGGATTAACACCTTTGTTTTCTAAACTAAGACCAAAACAAACGGAACAGTAATCAAAAGGTATAAAAAAATATATAATCATGATACAGAAAAAATGGCAATTCATATAGAATTTATTTAAAAATAATCATTTAACTATTGAAGCGGTCGAATTCAAAAAGGTATGAAGTAAATAAGTAAATCTACGATTATTAAATCAATGCAGTATTAAACAGTCATCAATTTATTTCTTACTTTTTAGTAATGAATGATTTTCTTCATATAACTATTTCATCAGCTTTTTAATTCGATTTAATTGCATGGATAACTAGTTACAGAAAGTACACATCTAAAGAATTAACAGTAACAATTTAGATTACATATAACAGGTCAAAAAATCTAGAGGTCAAGTGAAATAAAAATTACCAAAAAAAAATAAATTAGGTCTATCTAAAAATACCCAATTATCAAATAAAAGCAAATACGTTTAAAATAATTTCAATGATAAAATATTAAAATAAATCCTTGATAAATTGTTCACAACATGATGAAGAGATCTTTTTGCATTTTGGGTCAATTTTCTGAAAACAATAGTAGAATAAAAAGCCGTACAGTTTAAAAATTCCCAAACAAATTAGATATATTCAAGAATAACTTTTGAATAGTTTAATCATAAATTTAAATTTTCTTTCTCAAATCTGATTGTTTGTGACAAAGTTCTGACTATCATCATAAAAACAACATGTTTAAAGATGATGAAATAGACCTGTTTCAAACAATTTATTGTTACTGAATTTGCCTATTAAAATAATTTGGCATCAGTTTGAGTTATCTAGATAGCAGTATCTAGTTATAGTAACATATGAAGTGGAAACTAAAACATGTTTTGTTTTCTTTACGTGCTGTTTACAGTCACCTTCCTAAACATATGTTGTGACCTTGTTTATATCGTAAAAACCATTTAAATCTTCCTTTTTACGTCAAAAATGTACCGTGTCAAATCCAAAGTATGCTCTAATGTCGAATTATATAATTTTACCTACAAGAAGCCGAAAATTTGTGTTTACTTAATAATATCAAAAACTTTTTAAACATTATATTAATAAACTACTATTACTTACTAACTATCTTGAGTTTAAATACTGAATACAGTGAAAGACAACGCTAAGTCAATGGGACCATCATTGAGGTCTGTGTAAATTATGGACAGTTTCCGAAGAGATTTTAGATTAATAGAGGCTGTTAAGCCTATTCCAAACTATACAGTTGTTTAAAACCAAAATTAATATGAATATATAAAGAAAAAATAAATACGGTTTTATCCAAAGTCTGGTAATCCAGTTGGGGATCCAGCGAACTGGAATATGCTGTTGGCATCTCCTTCCCCTCGTCAACAACTGGCGTTCGCTTGCGATTGGCCCCCCAAGAGCTTTGAGTTCAGAAAAATAAACTCGACTCTGCCTCTTACCTAAGAATGTGAATGTTACTGGCATCTCCTCCCCCCTCGTCGACAACTCGCTTTCGCTTGTAGTCCTACCCCCAAGAGCTTCAAATTCAGAACTGCTGGCTAACCCCCTCCCCCCATCGATAACTTGCTTTCACTTGTCATACTGTATTTTTGTGATATCACGGCCACCCCTCCAAAGCGAGAGGCTAGATCCGCCCCTGCCCCATCTCTTCTTTTTTATTTGTTTATTTATATATTTATATAGTATTTTACCATTGTTTACAATTTAATTCACTTTGTTTCACAGTGATAAATCAATATTAAAAACGAAATCACGAGTGAAAGAAAAAGAAATGCCAATTCTCACAAATTATAGCACAATGAGTAATATTAAGCGATATTGCCGGGTTGTGCAGTTAATCTGGAGTAGTTATAATGTTACGAATTCTAGCTATTTGTTGAACAAACATTATAGAAAGAACCCAAGGACTTTTAAGTAAAAGCAATTGTTTATAAGTCGAAAAATTCTATACACTCCAAAAATTACATTGTTATTAAAATAATCAAAAAATGTTAATAAAAAATAAAATTTGGTGGTTACCATGGCTGTACGAGTACTCGTGAAGCATTAACAAAAAGATTCACTAAGAAGGCTTAAGACTTAGACCTGCTCTAGTTGCTATAGAAGTTAGACCTGGTATTCAGCCAGTTTTGTTTTGTTTATGATATTGTCATAATTTATTCGTAAACATATCAAATATTTATAAATAAAGGCTTATTTATAAATATTTAGTATAAAAACCTAGCATAAAGTCCTGAAATATGTGAAAGAAAAATTTTCACTCCCACAAATAAATAAAATTCTCCATTTTTGCTGGTCGAATAATAAAAGAAAATGATTTTTTACACTTATATTTTGAAAGTTCAAAACATGTATGTTTTATTGTTGCTCTTGTAAATTTAAACCCTCTACTGTCAACTTAAGTTAGGCCATGTTAGTGTATTAGAGGATAAATATTTACACAAGTCGGAAATTTTGGACAGGATTTCTCTTGTATGTGCCTGTCTTTATTTAACTTAAATCCTCTTTGACAATTTCCGACAGATGATTAGAAATAAATAACAGAAGTAGTAGTTATTAATTAATGACACATCAACTCATAGGATTTTTTAGTGACGGGATCTACAGTTTAACGTAAGTTCCAAATCACGGTCCTCGACACTTAACCAACCCCGAGTTTTCACTCTTTGTCAGTTTTCGTGTCTACTGACTATTGGATACAGCACTTGGTGTTCCCAAGCGGTCACTAATCCAAGTACTAACCGCGCTCAGCGTTGTTTAACTTCAGTGATCTGTCAGGAGCTGGTGCTTACTAAGTGGTAAGGCCTTAACTATAAATAAAAGATCAAGAGAGACAAATTCGATTATGGCAATATTTACATTAATGAAGGTTTAATTTCTTTAACTGTATCTGGTGCCTTACCTTCTTCATCCTTATAGTTTAATTCAGGTCGTTTTAAATCGAATCATCTTTTTAAACATGTTCTCAGACAAGCTTTCTACAATATTTGATATTTAATAATACGAAATAATCTACTTAAATTCTTTGTTGAGCAATAAAAACATTTAATAAGATAAATCGGGAAATTGCAAATTTCCAAGTTATCTAAAAATTTTAAGATTAGTAGAATTCTAAAATGTAAACTATCCTTGACCCGATGTAAAAAATGAGCTCATTAATCCTATGACTTGCATTAAGCAATATATGTATCAATCACATTTATAGCAGCGAGCTTAACACGCAAAAATATGTTAACAAATAACATGTCGACTGATAATAAATAATGATTGTGGTAGGTAATGTATAGAACAGGGCATACCCTTGGACCATTTAGATTTCCAATGCTTACAAGCTATGATTTTTATTTGACCTCTCATAAAACAGACACACAACTCCATCTAAAATAGAGACCTTACAGAAATATTTTATCAAGTTCTTTCTTTAATCAAACTGAGCACAATAACATGAAATATAGATAGTACGCCGATAAACTGAGAGGTTCTTCCTTTGTTTGTCATTAATTATAAAACTTTTTATTTGGGAAAACCTGCTATTTGTAAAGGAATAGAAAAAAATCTTTCCTCAATGGCAAATGATTTTAGAAGGGGTGAATAGTTGATTAGATAAAATTGAAACATTAATGTGAAAGAAGCCAAGTGCTCTGCTATTCCAGTTTACTTCGGCGATAAAAGATTTGATGGGTTCTAAAAATAGTTCCAAAAAATCCTTTTAAACTTTCGGGATTGGAACCTTTAAATACTTAGATTTATCGGAACCTATTAATCGCGATTCTTTTCTAACGAAAATAGTATAAATAAAAAAAATATTTACCTGATAAACTTTCACTTGCCAAGTTTTTCAAAAATTTCAACAACGAAAAACTTATGAGCAAAAAAAGAGAACAAAATTGCATTCATTTTTTAGAAAATGTTTTTGTTTTCATTCTTTTATTAGTATTTTTTTGAAAATCCGCTTTATAAAGCTTTTTTAATTTATATCAAATTGTACGCGAAGACTGCATGGAAACAACAACAAAATTAAGTTATTTAGTAATAATTTTCTGCATGATAAAAGAATTTCTTTAGAATTTTCCCCTTGTTCATGACCTGTGCCAAATTCCAGTACGCTGGTTCATCGAAACTTACATCAGAAGTTTTGATGATTAAGGTTCAAATAAACTATTTTTGTAAAACCTTAAAAGTTGCATAAAAATTAAACCACGCATTTTTACAGGACTACGTGAATATGAATCCGAGTAATATGCAATAAATTTTGGGAGTGATAGTGCTTGAAATGATTCGCGTAGACATAATAAATTTCTTCCCAAATTAGGTTGACATAATCTGGTATGCTCAGGTTTTTACTCATTTAAATTTTTTATTATTAAAGTTTGTACCAAATCGAAAACAATATTATTTTTTTTTGAAACATGTTTTCAAAAAAGATCAATCTGTTATCTCAATATAACTATAATATTAAACAAGTGCCGATATTTCATCATAAACATTGGTAAAACATATTAATTAATATTTTTTGCAAAATCATTCGAATCCAAAACAATTGTTCTAAAATTTCATAACAACCTATATTTTTAATGGGTTTTTTGGGCCGATAACCTACTGGGTTATCACGAGCATTGTTTCTTAAGCAATAGATTAGTGAAATACATCGAACTATTTAGAAATACAGTAATTTATTTATATTAATTCCTGAAATCATGCATATAATCTTACTAAATTTCTTAACTGCCTGATAAAACAATGGTAAAATATGCTGAGTCGCTCGTTACTATATTATCTAAATGTAGTAGTTATTTTTATTTGAACTTTATCCGTAACAGAAACTTATTATGCTCTGTTCTTGTTTTTTGTTTTTTCGTTTTGCTTCTTCCAAAAAAAATATGCTTATTCGCTACTGAAACACTTTTGACATCATACTTTTATAAAACAGATATCAGCAACAAAGCAAAATTTGAAGGAAACTTATATCACGGACTTTATAAATTGGAATTAATTGGGATCAATTTTTTTAGAAAACCACCAATTAATATTTAAAAATGTGTTAAAAAACTAGTACGAAACTTCATTTTCCTCATTGTTTCCGTGCCTCAATAAACAAATCCTTATAGTATCACTTGCTCTTCCATTTTATAGTCAAATTTCTTTAAACCAAATACAGGGTGCGAGTTCAGATTTGGAGGGATAATCTTACTGTCATAGACCCCAATAGTTAGAACTTAATAAAACTATTATATCTTCCTCTTCCCCCTCTCCACCACTCTTTCTGATACTAGCAAATCAAGAATTTCAAGAACACATAATGGTGTTAAAGGTACATTTATAAATATATAATAATGCCTTTAGTACATACAGTTTTCGAGATATTTACATTTATCCATTATCAACACACTTAATCAAGCGGCTCACGGATACTAAAGGGTAGTAAACGGAAATAAATACTTTAATCCTGTGAATTAGAAGGTCCATTATATTATTTACAGGAAATCTACAGTGGTTTATTATTAATAGCAAGATTTGGCTAATTTTAAGTTTAACGGGCGAATCTTAATTACAGGATGGTAAAATGCAGGACTGGATTAAAGCATAGGCTAATTAGGTGGTGCCTATAGGCCTCCACTATTTGAAGGCCTCACCAAATAAAAAAATAACCTAAAAACTACAAATATCTCTAATTAGTCATATTTTATGCCATATAAAATCGATTTTCTATCACACAAACTCTAAGTAAAATCTCTCTCTCTCTCTCTTTATATATATATATATATATATATATATATATATATATATATATATATATATATATATATATATATATATATATATATACTCCCACCAACTCCGCCTACTGCCTCACTAAAAGTGATACGATTCATTTAGTTTGATATGATGTAGTTTAAACTATTGAATGTCATTTCATATAAAATGTGGCTAAATTTTTTTTCTATGAATAATACTTAGGAATTTGGTGGATAGTTGACCCTTTTTGGTTATATCAGTGTTATTAATAAATTTTAAAGGGAAACAAAATAATAAAAATTGATTAAAAGAATATTAACATCTATCTATTTTACATTAAAAAGTCCCAGAATTGCACATGAAATTAGGTAGTGTGACTTCTCATAAAGATTTCCAAAATCATTTTCATGTCTTGTTTAAATGAAGGAAGCCAAATTTTTAATGGTACTCAATTTTTACATCAAATAAAATAGTAAAGTTGTTTATTGTATATAGTGTTAGGAATATATAAAACAGGTTTAAAATTTAAACTCTAGAGATGTGTTTTACAATGCCTAAATATCTTAGAAGTCAAATACCTTTTAATATAATCAAAAAACGCAAGTCACTAATTTTTTTAGTACTCCAGTTAAATCTATTTTGATACACAAGTAATCATTTTTATAACTGAAAAATTGATATATTTATAACTCAAATATTTCATAAATAGTTGAAATACAGATGATTCATTATATATAATTGTTGGTTTGCAATTAATATCAACAAAAAGGGGATTTATTTTTTTGTAGTCTAAAATTGACTTACCGATTATCATATTATACTCATTTAAATGATGCAGTTAGAAAAGAATAGCATAGAATCGGTATGTGTGGACCAAGAAATAAAATATCTGATGTTTATCAAGCTTTTTCCAAATATAAATGAAAATATTATTACGTTATTCAAAATTCAAACAACCGGGCCCTAGTTGTGATAATATTCTAAATCTACAGGGGTATGTTCGAAGGTCCCCACACCTAAATGACATTAAGTAACTTGGCAACTATGGCTGTATTCTTTTGAGTACATTATCACTGATCAAAGTGAAAAAAGTGAAACTGATAACTTCATGTTCTTTTGAATATGCATTTACTTGTCATTGGGTCGAAGTGATCATGATTACTTCAAGTGACAGAACTGAAAGTGATAATTACTCAAAAGAATATACCTTATGTAAAACAAGAATGTGTCAGCTAAGAAAGATATTGAAAGAAACAACGGTAATATGTTGAACAAGGTGTATTTTACTTAAGATATAAATACTGACAGATATTTTTAAATGAAAGTGTCAAACTTAATAATAAGCATACTATATTCTTGGTTTTACATGATATCTTACTAATTTGATGGCCTAACATTCATTAGTCTTGGTCCCGTTTTTTACAGCTATATTTTTGCCGAGATCTCATTTAATCTTTTTTGCCACATAATGATATATACTGTCGTATCTACACACTTATTTCCCTATTAATTGATTGTTTTTCTGGTTTTGTGCACTAAACATTTTCTTCGTAACAAAATTTTTAAGGCTAGTAATTTGATGAGTTAGTGTCAAAATAATATAATTGTTCATTTAAATAAATTAGGAGTTGAACAAATTAGAAATATAAAATTTGGAAGTTAACTCTAGTTTTTTTCAATTCTCTTAATAAAGTAAATCTAAAACTTCTACTCATCTCCAGTGCAAAGAGTACATAAGGTGCTCAAAGGTAGGACGCGTTGGTTCCAGTAAAGGTTGCTAGTAAATGCTTGTACTACTGCGCCTTAGAAAAAAGCAACACCTTCTTAGGGGCACTAAATCTAGTTCGGAAGTACTTGAGCCAAAAGTACCGGCAAAATGAAGATTCTATCATGATGCCTAAGTCGAAAAGTTTAAAAAAAAGTAACAATCTTTTTCAAAAACCTGTTTGAAATATTGTTTGATTTACAGATACCTTCCAGGCTTAAAGTTGGGAAATTCTAATTTAAAGGAAAATTTTCTTTTCTGTCACGAATTATGCATTCTTTTTACAAATCCTTTCGGTAAACTCATTAGTTTGCAAAACGTGAAAAATGTTAAATTAAAAAATTAACTGACGTCATTAAATGTGTTATCTATTTTTTAGCAAAGAGAGGCACCTACACATGTCGATTTGGTCTTTTGTAAATAAATAATATTTATCTATTTTATTAAGTAAATACGACTATTTTAAGTTTATTATAATAGTATTTTTAAAGTACATGGTATTTAGCTTATCTAAAAAATACATTGACTGACAATGAATTATATTTTTTAGAACACGTGGTTAAATAAAAGCTAAGTATAATATATTTACAAATATATACGTTTATGCATAACAATAATGGCTTAAAACTGAAAAAAAAATATCTAAACTTAGGTGCATAACAACAATACTTAAATAAATCTTTATATGTGAATTTTTTAGCAACACGTGTGTTGTGAGTATTTTTAAGACTGAATACTCTATATTATCTAGGCAGGATCTATTAGTGAATAAATTTGTTGACTTTTCAAAAGATATTTTATAGTAAAGACTCCTCATTTTCACGCTAAAGCACCTTTTTCTTGCAGTTTTATTAAATCCGTTGTTTTTGAATGAATAAATATTTTTAATTTAATCGACAAACATCAACATTATTTCCTTAGTATTCTAAAAAAATATTGGCATGTTTTTCCTTTCGATGAGATTAACTAATATTTCCCAACTGATGTGAATCTAAGGTATTAATTCTCCATGCTTCGATGATTTCATTTATCGTCAAGGCGATAAAACTAAAATTTTTCCAAATTTATCCAAATCAACTATTTTCTATTCCAGATTATTTTTTGTCTTTTATTTGATCCAATCTGTCGTTGGAAAACAATTAAATCGTCTTTATATTTTCTAGCGTTATTGACACTCTCGTCCATCGTTATTATACACATAACTGTAGTGTACCAATCAAGTACGGAAAGAAATATGCAATATTTCTATGTACGAGAGACATTTGTTGCAAGCACTGTTTTCCATACTCATGTATTTTTAACAGACTTCTAAAAGAATTTGACTGCCATGTTTTTTTATGTGTATACGTCAATTACTCCGGAATGGCGGCAAAGATTTCAATGCAATTTTTTGTAATATGGACAGGAAGTTGCTATTGCGGTCCCATATTATTTTTGTTGAAATTGGCTCAGTAAATCAAGATGGTGCTGAATTATCAGCACCTCCATATTAATGGAAAACAAGAAATTAATTTTGTCCGATTTTCTCTAAAATTGCCTTGGGATATTCTAAAATAATTTTTTAAAAATTCAGTATGGCGAATCCAATATGGTGGACTAAAAATTTAACATCTCTCGATTTTATCCAAAATTAGTAAAGGGGGATTTCTGAGAACGTATATAAGGAATTTAAAACTGTTTTTAAAAATCCAATATGGCAGATGCAATGTGACGGTCTAAAAATTTTATATTTTTGGATTATGTCTAAAATTGGTACTGGGAAGTTTTCGAGAGTATAGATTAAGATTAGAACAAAAATTGATTTTTTTAATTCAGTATAACGGATCTAATATGGTGGGATGAAAATTTATTTACATTTTTTCAAAATTGGTATTAGGGGGTTTTCGGACTCGTTGGTATGAGTCTAAAGTTAATCTTTTACAATTTAATATAGCAGATACAATATGGATATGATGAGTTCTTGGAGCGTATATTACAGATCTTAAATTAATTTCTTCTAATTCAATATGCAGAATAAAATATGTCGAACTAAAAAATTTGCATGTCTTTAGGTCTTTCAATATCGGTATTAGAGCGGTTTGACCGCATTCTCCGGATCATAAAATATTGAGCCGAAAAGAAAGGAAAATATTTTACCAAAGTTCTAAAGAGGCGTTACTTCTTAAAACAAATGAAGTTATCCTAAAAAATATGCTGTAACAGTTGTATTGTCATGTGTTTTGTTTCATTATTATAGATATATGTTTATCCAAAACTATTTAACTAATTTTCTTCATCTGTCACCTTATCCCTATAATAATTGCCTTTCCGCATTTACTATTCGTATCGGTATAAACTATTTAAAAATGAGCAATAAATCCAGATTGATATTAACACACTAATTCGATCGAGATGTAGTGAAAGATCTGCCTCGCTCTGGTCGGCTATTAACGTCTTCTACTGATGTTAACATCAACAAAATCAAGAAAATGGTGACGGAAAATCGTCATTTAAGTTGAGAGAGATAGCCGCAAAACTTCTTGTCTATCACGAATGAATTCGTACCACCGTACACAATTGTTTGGGCATAAAACACATTGCCTCCCTGCTAGTTCCGAAAGACCTAAATTTTCTTCAAAAACTCAATCAGGTAAAGGTCGCTGAAGACATGCTAGAACCAGTTGATTCCGACCCCCATTCATAAAACGCATTATAACTGGTGATGAGACATGGGCTTACGAGTTGATCTGCAAACCAGCGCACAACAAGTTTGGAATGGCGCCGTCAAACGGAGCAGAAACTGCAAAGACTACGTCAATGTCGATCAAAAATCAAGATAATTTTGACTATTTTCTTTGATGATCGCGATGTTGTGCACTCGGAATTCTTGCCAGAAGGTCAGACGGTAAATAAAAAATATTATCTGGGCGTTATGCGGCATATGAGAGAGCAAATTTGTCGAAAAAGGCCAGGTTTGTGGAAAGAAAACTAATAGATTTTGCACCACAATAATGCACCATTTCACAAGATTATCGTTGTGAATGAATTTCCGGCCAAAAGCTCAACAAATATCATCGAACAACATCGTATTCACCTGATATGGCTCCCGTAGACTTTTTTCTCTTTCCAAAACTCAAATTACCACTTCGAGGTACCCGTTTTCAGTCGATAGAATACATAAAAGAAAATTCCAGTCGATTCCAGAAAATGCATTTGAAAAATGTTTTAATGATTGGATTAGTCGTTGGCATAAATGTATTATTTCGGAAGGGGCTTACTTTGAAGGCGATACAATAAATTTGAATGAATAATAAATATTTTGGGTTTTATTGATCAATTCCCGGTATTTTTTTTTGACGGAATGTATAAACATTTACATCTACCTCTATGTTATATTTCAATTTATGATTCACATAACAATCTAAAAATTGCCAACATGGATCTCTACATGTTTAAGATTTAGAACATCACAAAAATAGTTTATTATAATACTCACTCACTCACGTATTGAGTACTTCCCGTTAACTTAGAATGTTGAGATTTTACACAAATTTAGATTTTAAATCACAAGTAAGGAAAAAAATATGAAAATCACAATCTTTCTACAAGATATGAAATGTGATGAAGATCCAGTTTATACTTCGAAATGATATGAGATACCACCAAATTGAAACATCGTGCAACATTTCGCCCGCCTTTTGGAAAAGTCGGGATTTATAATATTTTAAAAAATCCATCGATCTAATTTATAACCAGAAAAAAACTTAAGGTTGAGAATTTTTTGACTGTCTATATTTTCATTCATTGTATTATTTATATTTATTAATTATTTATTAAACTCTTTTATTGCTGACGAATATCATTTCACTATCGGGTGTTTATCTTTAGCAATTTAATCCTTTGGTGAAGACAATAAAATCACACAGGAAATCAGAAGATAAAATATTCATAATTCGTTGCAATGATATCGCCAATCTATCTATTTATAACATTTTATTTAATCAATATGCTGTTTAATAAAGTAGACAACAAATGGTATTCAGGAAAAAGCCACCTGGTTTTGTTTCTTTGAGTTTTAAAATCTACTAAAATTATAACTAAAAATAGATACGATATAAACCCACGGATCTAGGCACACGATAGTGTGTCAGCAAATTTGGAAAAAAATCGAGAGGCACACCCTAAGTATTTATTTATACCAACCAGTTCAAGCCTTATTTTCAACACCCACAACTTTTCCCCCCTTAAACCGAAAAAAATTTTTTCACGCCTCAATCATTCATATCCAAATAACGTTATTAAAATTGCATTATTGGATCTCTATGCATTTATATAATAGTTATAGTCTCACAAAGTAGGTAGTTTTAATCTTCACTCGCTCCTCAAAACCTATTGGGTATTCTCCGTTGAACTAGAATATTGAAATTTGTCAAAAGAAAAAATCTTAAATTTGCCATTTTCCTACCACGCATGGAAATGTTACCAAAGAAACTTAATTTTGCTGTTGCCTGTAATCGCGAAAAATGTGGTAACAAATAAATTGCATAAATTTCATCGAATGGATTTTCCAAATACAAAATTTCAGGGTCAAGAAAACCAATTAACAAAACAAGGAACCTTGAAAATTAGTAGCTACCTACAACTTTACAACAAAAATCACCAAAAACAATAACATGAAAGAGACAAAGTTCTCTGCATTTTCACATTCTATTCCAAATGAAAAAATTCCTTTAAAACTTTGACGGTTTTAATTCATCAGAATATACTCGTCATTCAATAATAACGAACGTAAATAAAATATATCTTCTCAACTAGTAATTTATCAGTTTTTAGAACTTTCAAATGGCAAATACAACCTTCACAAGGAAAATTTCAATAATAGGCAGATATTTTTTTATTTATATTCGTTTTGGAACAGAACTTGAGATTGATTTGTATCTCAACTGTTTCCCCCGGGAGCAAACTGGAATAGAAGGAATTTTAGCCCCTAATTCTCATTAAAATATTTTGTGGGATAAATATGTTGGTGAATAATCCTGGAACTTTCAGGTATAATTCTAGATAAATTGCCTAAACGTGGTCCATTTTTTCAATATTTTATAGTTTAGTGTAAAGATTTAAAATAAACAATATTTAAATCATTGATAAACAACACCATATTATAATTATTTCGTGGAAAAAAATAGAGACTATATTAGGATGCGTCAGATACTGTGCTCAATATAAATACAAGGATCGGTAACTACTCCATCAGTGTGCATTTATTCGTTCTTCTAATTACCAAAAATAGGTATATAAAATAGTTATCAACAGTTTCTATCAATAATTGAAGCAAATATGAATATTTTCTTTTCATATCACTTTGTTATTGGATTTTTCATCATCACTGTACAAATTGTCTCATGTTCTCTGCAGGCAACCCAAAAAACACCTAACCCCTAAATTGTTCTTAAAAGCTTTGATTTTTTGACACAATAAAATAGAGAATTCCTTCAGTCACTTTGAAATGTCGCTTCTTGTGAATTTTCGACCATTTTCCATGAATTTTCACAAAAAATCAACTATTATTAATCGAAATAATCGTTATTTTCAGACTATCAACTGCTACAAACGAAGCAAAACGACAAGCTTTTACCGGTGAGTCGGCGCTATACAACCTGAATCACGTGACAGTGAAGAATTATAAAAGCAACTCGAGCACTCGTTTCGTCCTCTTTTCCCATATCGAAAACGTAGCGGTGAAGAGTAGTCGCAGTTTCCGAAAAGTGACAAAACGCGTGTTCTCCCAGTGATTGAATTAAAATTTTAATAAAAAAACACCCAACATGCCAGACACTATCACCAACGGATACACAAATGGCAATGGACATATGCCTTACGACATGGAAGACGGATCAAATTTTCTCTTCACTTCGGAATCTGTCGGAGAGGGCCATCCAGGTAAGCTGACGTTTGTTTGTTTATTTTCTTTTGTTATTTTCGACTAATACGAACAAAAATCAGAAAATGATACATCAATAAAAATAGTCAGAATTCATGAATTAACTTAGTTCTATAAATAATTTTTCTATGCTTTTACCTACTTAGTAATGATTGGCTCTAATTACCGCGGGTTCATCAACACGTGCTGCAGCCGTTTTTTTGGTTATTACTCGCATGGACCTTTAAATGAGCGTTACCTCAAGCGTTATTTGTTTTTCCGTAAGGACATTCTGGTTGTTTATTATGAAAACAACTTCTTAAAATGCACGCTACAGGATAAAACGTAATTAGTGATGTTAAACCAGAAAATATAACACATTTTATGAGATGTCTTTAGCAAATTTATACTTGAAATTAATTATTTTTATGATGTTTTAGACAAAATGTGCGACCAAATCAGTGATGCAGTCCTTGACGCTCATCTAGAACAAGACCCCAATGCTAAAGTTGCCTGTGGTAAGTGATAAAAACTAAAAATCAATAATTCGAGACTAAGCAGATTTCGCAACACTGCAAGGTTATGTTATCTTGTATACCTATAGGTATATATTATAATTCACAAAAATTATATTGAATTGACTTTTAAACTGACAATGAATAACAAAATTATTATTGAAAACAAAACAGAATTTGGGATTAACGACTTTTTTTTATCTCATTTTCCGAACTGCGCTTCACGGAAATTGCAGCCTGTTTGTTGGCAATGTTGCCAGTGTTATTATAACGAAGCGATCTTAAAATTTTAATTAAAAAGTTTATTTTTGACGGCAATGAGTAAAAATATCTTTTAGACGATGCAATGAATACAGTTACGAATATAAATGCATTTGCATCCGTCAAATTTCATATATTTTTCTATATGTTGAGGAAAATGTGGCTGGTGCAATGTTGCCGGATTATACGTAACTATGTATGAAACACATAAATATACGTAAGTATATTATAATGACGCAATTTCTGATGTACCTACATCACATCAATGGACGCTTTTTTGAACAAGAAACGTTTTGAAATGTTTCGTTGTCAGTTTGTAATATTAAATTTTAATTAAACGGTTTTAATATATTTATGGTAAAGCGGCGTATAGATGCGTAAAATGTAAAATATTTACTTAATTTATTTTCAACAAAAAGTCGTCATAAATATTTTAATGGAACTGACCCATTTACAAAGCCATGTTAGCCAAACATATTTTTCAAAAATTTGCTTCGTTTTAATATTAATCAGTTAAAATTTTCCCAACAAAACGTAACGTTTCATAACGAGAATACAATTAAAACGACATACATGACATCATCCAGAGAAAAACCCTAAAGAAAACCCAAAATAATTGTAACAGTTGGAAAAACAAGGACATGTTTAGATTGTGATTTAATTAGTTCCTGTATTAAATCTTTTGCTTAGAAATAATTTATTTTTAACCTTCAGGACAGCTCGTTTACGATTCGAAGATTCTTTATTAATATTGTGAAATTTGTTGTAACAATAACTATTGCAAGAAAATAAATTTTCGTCAAACTTTTTATCCGTAAAGTTTAAGAAGGAAATATTTTAGAATAATTCCTATAACATTACAAAGCAATGTTAGAAAATGATAATGAACGATAATAAAGATTTTGAACAATGAAATAAATATCTTTAGGATTATTTTCAAAATTAAAAGTGGTTATATGATGGATTCGGACATATTTATAACTCCTCTTCCTTTCGGCCCATAAATTTTATGATATTCAAAAAACAGCTGCTTTAATACTCATTTCAACCAATTTTAACTTCTCTTAGAAGTTGTTGCTTCAACGTGTTAATACTGATATATATATATATATATATATATATATATATATATATATATATATATATATATATATATATATATATATATATATATCAGTATTACCATGAAATAAACTATTTTTAAAAAATTAAACTTAACTTAAAAAAATTGTCCTAAAAAGTAAGAAATAAATTAAAAACTATTTTATATTGTAAATAATTTAATAACTGCACCAAATAAAAAATTAACAAAATAAATTTATAATCTTCACAAACGCAATTAACTAAGATAAAGAGAAATATAACACAAATTAAAAGTTATGTAAACAGTATGATAATGATATAGAAAAACGCCAATTCGCTTAGAGTTAGTTTAAAAATAACCCTTTTAACTACGGCTGGACCGGCTTCAAAAATGTAAAAAAGTGAATCTACAATTATAAAATTAATTGTAATATAAAAGAGTTTTTTAAAACTTTTTTGTGCATTTTTTTAAAGTCGGTTTAATTTTTTTAAATTAATAAAAAAGGATAAATAAACAATCTTTATGAAAAATTTAGGTGATAAAATTTAAAAACGTAGGTCATTTGGTAAATAAAACATCCTTGTGATTAAATAATTAAACATTTTCCCCTCTACTAAATATAAGGTAAAAATTAAGCTTATCGTGTTTAATTTTTCGAATTTATTTCAGAAACTGTGACAAAAACCGGTATGATTTTGCTATGCGGAGAAATCACTTCAAAAGCAAACGTAGACTATCAAAAAGTCGTCAGAGAAACCGTAAAACACATTGGCTATGACGATTCTTCAAAAGGTAAGGAACATAGTAATTTATTTTTACTAGAATTTTCATTATATAATGTTACCATTAACTAAGTTTAAATATATATATATTTATAAAGCTTCATAACCACATTTTCATGTTTCTACTCTACTGATTTTTTTTAACTTACTATAGATCTGAACAAACATTATTTTTAAAATGTCTCTTCAGAGGTAGTCCCATTGTGAAGCTTTTAAGAGGCGTTGCTGCCTGAAACATGACGTATATAGTGAGGTTTTCACATACAGTTATAGCCAACTAATAACTTCTCTATTGGCAGTGGGTAAAGAAAGTGACGCTAACATATGATAACTTCTAAAAGGAGTCTTAGGGTTAAAACAAATATATTTGTTTAATTTGAAATAGAATGAATATTTATCCAAACAACGCAGTTTTGGGGCTTTATTTGTCTTTCGTAATTTTCGAACTTTAATGTGAAAATGTCACCTAACTCTGTAAATTGCGTGCTTGCTTCCTGTAGCTAACTTTTTTCTGTAAATAATTTATAACTATGCAGTGTTTCTTAAATATCGCTACGCTATTTAGAACTTTAAATAGTTTTGTGAAATTATACTTTAACAACTAATAATGTTCCTCTATTAATTCATTTTCCGCCAATAGAATGCTTGATTTGATCACCGCCCCTTGTTTTTATCCTACAAGACGTTTTTTTTTATCTGTTTTTATTCCATAAGACGTTTTTATCTGTCGGCAATTACATTTTACATACAAAAATAGAAATGTTTTGTTTGTGACTTCCAAAATTTTTTAAATGTACAATCTTCGTATTATTTCCCCTTTTTTTCATTAAAAAACAGGGTTAGACTATCGAACCTTGAACCTATTGGTAGCGATCGAGGAGCAATCGCCGAATATTGCCGACGGGGTACACACAGATCGAGAAGAACACGAAGTTGGCGCTGGGGATCAGGTAGTTATGGGAAAATTTTTGGGATACATGGCAGAAAAAGACAGATATAACTTAATTTTCTATAAAGTTTGTTCACTTTTAGGTTATTTTTTCACATTAGATTACATCAGAGTGACGTTTCTACATCACTATAACCTTATTTCTAGGCTTTATTCATATGTCTTTATATTTCTAATTCCTAAAAAAATTTAAATTTCCATTACTTTTTATTAATAACAGTAGTAAACTCGACTAATTTTAGCTAATAAATTAAGCTATATCTATCACTTTTCCGCTATTCTAAAACGTTTGGAGCAATAAAACCAAACACTGCTTAAAATTTGTCGGCTTTTGTTTGACGTTGACATGAAAGGTAAATTGTATAAGGGTTTTATTAAAAAGGCATTCTATTGTATGCTTTTAACGTGCTTTATGCGTTGAACCAGTGGGACTTTTTTGGGTTATGCTTAGTGTTATATCAATTTTTTTTAAATAATAAGGCATGCAAGATATTTGTACAAGTAACCACTTTATATTACGTTCATACCGAAGTTCATAATGGATGCTAGCTTTTCCGACTCTAAATATTGTTGATGCTAAATTGCCAGAATAAAATTAAAATTGCCGAATAACTGCACTGGCATTTAGACGTCATAGCCTGGCGGAAATAGCATCTGGAAAAAAATTTAGTGTTAGTAGACTTTTGACTACGTAGAAACCTTCGAAATGATAATAGTAATTATGAGATGCGAAAAAACAGTTTTTTCGATTACGAGGAAAAGCTTTTGTTTTTCAGTAAAAAAGTTTCAAACAACAGTTGTGCGCATTCAAAAAAAACCTACAGAATTTTGTTTTCCAAAATGTACAGCAAAATCTCAGCTAACACGTTTACTTATCGGCATTTCGATATCAACAATTATCGACGAGGATTCTATTTGTTTATAATGAGAAAACGAATCCCAAATTTGTTTATCTGTCTCAATAATTTAAAATCAACAATTCATTTGGTTCATTTTTGTTATTGTTAGTATAAATCTCAAACTTTCATTTGCATACCCGCAGACCGCTGTATGATCTCTAGATCGCTGAGAATAAACAACAAAAAAAACATTAAAAGTTATAAACAAATTCACGGTGCAAAAAACTATTGAATATTTTTAATTGAAATTTTGCACACTTATTATATGCAACAAGAGGCTCTTTTCGGTGCAGTATAAAGTTAATGCAGTATATTTTTCTATTGTATATTAACAATTAAGAAACAGCCATTTTAGCACATTTTATAGGTATTTTCAATGCGCACAACTTTTGTTCGAAACTTTTTTACAGAAAAACAATAGCTTTTCCTAGAAATGTTTTTCGCATCTCAATTGTTAAATAAAAAAATTTTCCCAACAAAGAAAATGAGACATAAAATACTACATAATTACTAGTATCATTCTGAAGGTTTCTTCATAGTCAGAAGTCTACAACACTAAATTTCATAATCACTTCATTTTGATGATAACTCCAACGGCCCATTAACATTGGCTGGGCAGAAACACCGGCTTCCATCGAACTCTTTAAAATTAAGGTCTGGATGAATATTTTTAACGTTGTCTATAATATTCTTTGGTCGATAAAATAATGTTAAGTCTCACTTGATTGTTGTAGTAAAAACAATTTTTTACCTTTAAAAATATAACTAATCTACATCTTATCCTTATTAACCATAAAATCTTCGATTTTTTACTAAAAATAAAATTTCACATATTTGTTGTAAACTCTACGAAATAAGTCAGTTGGATTTTGAAACTAAAAGAATTTTTGGATAACGTTTATATGTACTCCTATTCCTTTTTTTCCAGTGGTATTAATCAAAGTATATTTACACCGATCATCACACACGAGAAATTCATCTTAATTCACTGCAAATCATCACCTGTGATATTCAAAGAAAATCATGTAAATAAAGGCATCCCAAGAGCGATGAGAAAGACACAAGTTTTACATTTCGAATTAGTAACAAACAGTGGTTCTAACGGTTTATTCTAACAAAATTTCGAATACTTTATACCGATTTTCTGAAAGTAAATTCAATCTCACCATGTCGTATTTTCTGGAAATTCCGGATCAGATGTCTAGATAGTTATATCCAAAAAGCTACATTTTCAATATATTAATACGTTAAGATATTATTTTATTGCTGCAAGGTATATTATAATTTACTTACATTTCTTTTTAGTATTTTGTTATCAAAAAGTATACTGAAAATCGATGACGCTCATAAATCAGTGAACATAACTTAAGTGCTTATTTTCACTGAAGATATTTTTGATAAGTGTTACTATATAGAATTTCCTCAAATCTTTATCCCAAGTTTCCACGGAAGTACTCTTAATTTTGATAGTTATTATAAAGTTTCCTAGCAAGTAGGTAAAAATAAGAAAGTGTTTGTGATAATGTAGTAGAATAATAAACAAAATAACTCCCACAATAACTTTTTTTAAACTTCTGTCTGTTCATAATTCGAAAAGTTGCTTGTTTTAGCCTTTTTGTCGCGTTTAGGTTTTTAATTCATTCGCATTTTTTAAATTTGAATTTTATATTTGCTTAGAACCGGAGATATATTTTAAGAAACATCTTTTATCACTTAGTTGGCATTTTCTTATCAAAAAATAATACATGTTCTTTTAAATATGGGTCCTTTTTTCATTTTGTACTTAACTAGGTACAGGGTGTCTATAGAGTTTATTTACGTTTTCAGTTTCATAATAATTCAAGGAATGAAGCGCATCTCACCAAATCATTTTAGGTAGCAATGCATGAAAAATATAGGGTATTCGAAAACCGCATTACGAAATTTTGAAAGATAATTCTATATGATAAAATAAACCTTTATTTTATCATGTAGAATCATCTCTCCAAATTTTCAGATGTTTTTTCCGGACACCTTATATACTAAGCTAGTCAATAAGTTTTGGGTCTACAAATATCATGAGTTCTGTTTTGAAATATGATTTATTGTTTAAAATAATCTCCCTTAACTTCAATACATTTTTTCTAGAAATTTTCCAATTTAAGTATCCCATCACTGAAGTGGTTTTCCGGAAATAAATACCCCAATACGGCTGCAATTACTTCTTCATTCCACAGATAACGCTTTCAATGCAGAAATCTCTTGAGGTGTCGGAATAAATTGAAGTCCGAAGGAGCTATATCTGGTGAATAGGGTGAATATTCCAACAATTCGTACTTCAATTCGGTTAACTTAAAGTCAATTAAAGCACATTTGTGAGCAGGTGAATTGTTATGATGACTGATGTTTTTTTTTTGCTAAACCAAGTCTTTTCCCAAGAATTTTTACATCTAGCCAGTCTAAAAATTTGCAATAATATTATCCTCTTATTATTTTTCCACCCGAAAAAACTGATGCAGAACCACCAAGCTTAGTTCACTCAGATGTTTGATGTCACAGTTCAGCATCATAAGTAAATCCAAGTCTCATCCGTAGTTACAAACCGACGAACAAAATCAATTTTGTTCCATATGAAACGGTTGAAATGTTCTTGAGAAAGTTTCATTCAAATGTTTTTGGTTCAAAGTTAGCCAATACAGCACCAGTCTTACCAATGGCTTTCTCATACCCAAAACATTAGTCAAGATATCACTTACTGAACAGTGTGAAATGCCTATGGTCTGAACTAACTCATCCTGAGTTAATCGGCGATCTTCAGTAGTTACCATATCCTGCACTTGATCAACTATTTCTTGAGGAGTAGAGCTTTTTGGGCTACCGTCACATTCTTCATCTGCAATGTTGGTACGACCACGTTTACTGTTGTGTATGAAGGAGCATTCCCCATCAATACATTCACCATGTCATCATGAATTTCCTTCCCAGATAAACGTTTTTTTATACACGATTTTCCAATTTTTTAATTTCTTTTAGAAATCACAATGTACGTCTACCTGAAACCCTGTAAAAAATAAACTATTTGACAGATCAACATGAAACTTCACATATGCTTTCCTGACAAATGTACGAATTTCACAATAACGAAAAATATTGGCTAGCGGTGCCATCTATGTGTCAAGATCGAAACTTATTGACTAGTCTATTTTTATTCCAAACCCGGTAGAGTTTTACATGCGAAAAGTTGACATCAGTAGAGGTTTTTTTTACACGCTCATATACGTTTTTTATTAGTATTGAAAACGTTTCAAATCGTATCGTTATTTGATGTCGCCATAATATTGTAAAATGACTATACGTATTTTGAAACATATTCAATAACAAAAGACGTGCCACTAATTGGCAAGCCAAACTACGCAGACTTCAACTGTTCGCACATTAACCAACCCAAAAATAACGACCCAATATCTTCCATTCTTTGCTCATTTAAACTAATTAAGGATAATAAAGTCCATATTATTTATAATCACGTGGGTATCATCCATCTTTGTCATTGTGTCGTCTATCGCAGGATTCGATTACAAGACATGCAGCGTCATGCTCGCGCTGGACGCGCAGTCGCCCAACATCGCTGCTGGGGTGCATGAACACAGAAATGAGGAGGAAATTGGGGCTGGCGACCAGGTTAGCTCTTTTGTTAGTTAGGATATTTTTATACTTGGTCTGGCGAAAATTAAACCGATTTCTCGCTGTATGTTTTAAGTAGTGGCTTTGAAAATGGTGCGATAGATATTAAATAACATCTCCATTGATTTAAACAATAAAATTATTTACTTATAAAATGTTTCTCTTCCACTTTTAAAATAACAAAACATTAAATTGTATAAAATGGTTTTCCTAAATGTTTACCATCTACTACAACCTTCATCTCCAAAATTATAGCTTTTGTGCTCACTTATGAATAGAAAAAGCAATTAAAATTCAAGAATACTTGTAAATATGAATCTAGACAAAGCTATAGATATAAATTACAACAATCCAAAGATTTTCAGTTTTTCTCGTACATATCTCAATATTTCAACAAACTAAACCGCTAGACCAAGTATAGATAATGGGTTATTCAAAATCAGGATTCCAAGATTGTTTGGGATTTCCGGGACTGAATTGCGCAGGGTGAATCAAATTTTACCGAGATTTCTGCGAAACGAACACAGTGAAAATGGTTTGCTTAAAAAAAAATTACCCCGGAGCATCTAATTTAAATTTGCTCTTTCATAGTACAAATTGTGACTTTGTTATAATTTTGTCACACTAGAACTAAAATAATCAGTAGGCTAACACGGCTTTACTCCAGCTAAATCTTTCGATGACTTCTAAAAAGTCTAGCCCGAAAACCGGCTAGGCTAATGGCGAAAGCTGAGACTACAGTTTCGAGCTTTGTCAGACAATATAATATTATGAATTTTGTACTTTTGGTGCATTTCAAGCTGAGAAAGAAAACAGACAAATTTTTTACATATCTCTTAAAAATTGTACTTTAACAGTATTTAGTATAAAAAAGACTTCGACAATTATTTAGTTATACGCCTCGCAAAAATTAACCAATTTTGATAAAATAGATGTATTTTGTAGCGTAGATTGCGAAAAGAGAAGCGAAATTTCGCGGAAACGTTTAGTTTTTGAGATATTTCTTCTTAACATCCTTTGGAGGTTAAGTTGTCAATACATTATTTGTTTTTTTACTGTGATATGTAACTAGCTCCAGTCTAAGTCTTAAAACTTCTTGATGAATCTGAGTGATAAGTTTAATGCGATGGCAGTTGTGTAATTTCTCGAATTTCTTGTTTTTGACTTAAAAACTTGGCTACATAAATATAATTATGTTTCTAATGGGAAAGAAGGGTGATTTTTAAGAATTTAGCAAAAAATATATAAATATAACAATAGCAAATAAAGCAGTGACAATCTAACCTACCGTACTTTAACAAGGACATAAAAAAGAAAGCACGTCCAGGGAGTAATAGTAATTCTCGCTGAAATCTATCTCGGCGCCAATCTAGTCAGAAACAGTTTTTATGAATGAATCTTTGAAGCGGTAGTCAACGCATTATACTCTTGGCTTTGAACTAATGTAATTTAGACTGAATCACTAAATGAACTTTTCGCAGTAGTAGTTACCACCCTAGCCAGTCGAACCTGCCATTAAAGCAAACAATTACAATATCCTTCGTGAACATATGATTACAAATCTCTCCGCTCCGCTTATTTACGGAGAAAAACCGAACTCGGTTGTTTGTCGGGTTTTTACGTTTTACTAAGTTTTATTCACCCTGTTAACCGCATGTTTTTTGGTTTTATGAAAAACTGATGAAATCTAAATGAACATTTATCAGTCAGTCCAGCATAAAATAATATATGCTAAATGTGTTTCGGATTTTCAAGACAATTCGTTTAATTTTACAGGATGTTATCACTTTCAAAAGGTTATAAGGCGATAACAAAATTTTACTTAAAAACCACTGAATATATAACATCTTTTTGTATGAAAAATGCGGTTAAAGAACGTTTTCTATTTTTATTCAGTGTCTTCCCAAATGACATATTAATATTTCAGAGGTAATTCCTTTACTGAATATATTACAAGACAAAACGTGTTTGTAGAACAAGAAACATGATCTAAAAAATAGCGTCTAAAATTTTACGGAATACTAAAATTAATAAATTGTTTTTCCTATTACAAATTATATTTTTTAATTTTGGAAAATTTTGACAAAGAAATTTAAAATACGGAAACAAATAGACCATGAAAAATTGCTCAAAAGATATCTTTCTAGAGCGATTTACTCTATTATATTTAATGTCTTGTATCTGACAAAAGAAATAATTTTGTGAATATCCTTACACAACCTTATAGTATAAAACGTTATGACATGTCTTTGATACATCGGTTTTTAATATTAAATAACAAAAATTTGGACACCCGGTATATTACAGAACGAACATGAAACGTATATATTTTTGTTTAGATACACGTTTTTTTTCCCGTTACCCTATAAAATTTTATAATGTTGTCGAAATAATCCGAAACAAAGTGAAAAAATTCTACAAATAATTATAATTCTCCAATTATAATTATGTTTTATAAAATTTTTATTAAGATTTCATCGCAAAAGTATGCTTATGTTTGCAAGTTGTTTTTTTTTGGTAATACATCTCCATTATCAATAAGTACAATTCTATAATATGATTTTTTTCGTATCTAGGGTCTCATGTTTGGATATGCCACAGATGAAACAGAAGAATGCATGCCTTTGACAGTTGTATTAGCACACAAATTGAACGAAAAAATTGCAGATTTGCGGAGATCTGGTGAATTTTGGTGGGCAAGACCTGACACAAAAACACAAGTAAGTATCTCGCTCGCCTAGTGTATATCTAGAGAGTACCAAGTAAAAATAAAAAAAAAACTTGATGGAAATAAGTTAGCAGAGACCAAATAAGGTGATCCTCTTGGTCTCAATAATACATTCATCACTTTCTATTCGTTAATATTTCCAATTTTTAGGTTACAGCAGAATATACCTTTAACCACGGCGCCTGCATTCCACAAAGGATACATACAATCGTAGTCTCACTCCAACACAGCGAAAAAATCGAATTAGATGATCTCAGGGAGGCTATAAAAACTAAAGTCATTAAAGAAGTCATTCCAGCCAAATATTTGGACGATCAAACAGTCATTCACATTAATCCTTGCGGATTATTTATTATTGGTGGACCACAGGTTAGAACAATCTCATTTAAAGTACAGTAAAATCAAGAAAAGTTCTCAATTACATAGTTTAAATATTGCATACAGTAGTGTGCGAAATAAGATCGGGAAGAAAGATCGGTAGAACGCCATCTATTTGCACAGACATGTTAAAAGTTAGCGCCTCACAAAAATAGTTTATTTCTACGTTCGCCCATCAAACAAAATTTTACTGTTGACCTTCATGTAAAGTATAAAATGTATAAAGTAGACAAGCTGTGTCTAGTGAATTTTCGAAAAAGGCTTTCACCAAATATGGAAATTATTCGGAATAATGCAAACAGCTTTTTTTGCATATCCCCCATTTTGGGTTTGTAGAACACGAATCTGAATTTTGTTTAGCGGTCGCACACAATTTTCTCAAGAAAATATTTTCACATTCACACTATATTTTCCTACCTATACCATCAAATTTTGCCACTTCCACTAAAACACAATTGCACATTTTGGATAAAACTGTGCATAACATTTTGTTAAAATAAAGCAGAAAACACTCAAAATTAAGCCGAAAGAAAACGTGAAGGACTTTAATGAGACATGGCCCAAAAAAATTGGTGCATTATTGCCGAATTCCACACGACTATCAAATTGTACCTGCTCTAATTTAGGGCAGGCTGCTTTTTAAAAAGAGATTAACAGGAATAAAATATCAATGACGTCACAAAATAGTAAATCAGTTTAAAATAAGAGTAAGTGTTTTGAAATTTGCTCGACGTCAAATTCCTTAGACATAAAGGTATGTAGCATGTGTTTTTTAAATATAACTACAAATCTGTCGTTCTTCAATTATGAACTAGTTTAGTTCAGGTATACAGTTCAGTATGTATTTATTTATGTAGAAATGACTTACAAAGAGCAAGACAAAAATAAAAACCAAAATTTAACTTATCATAAATCCCCCTTCTTTTTATTTTTTTCAATAAAATTTAGCAGGTACATGAGTGACTTAGCGCAAAAAGACATGAGGCAAATTTTAAAAAAGAGGATCTACCCCTATGTAAAAAGTAGAAAAGAAAAACATTTTTTTGGGTGTGCCTCATGGACTAAAAAATCGTAATTAAATATTTTGTCTTTGAACATACCCCTGTAGAATTGGCATAACGTCAGAACTAGGGCCCGGTTGTTTGAACGCTGAATAATGTCATAATATTTTTATTTATATTTGAAAAAGTGTTGATAAACAGTAGATATTTAATTTCCTGGTACACACATACCGATTTTATGATATCCTTTTCTAATTACATTATTTAAACAAGTATCATATGATATCGGTACGTCAATTCTAGAATACAAGAGTATGAATTTATGGTTGCCTAAATTATTATTATTGTTAATTTCCATATGTAAACAATATCTAACGATATTTACCAATAAAATAAGTTTTTAAATCCTCTTTTTGTTAATATTAATTACAATGATCGCATTTATAGTAATTTATAACAGTTAAAAACACTGAAAATAGTCACGACAAGCAATTAAACTGAAAGAAAAGATAAGTAAACATGTTTATGTCTGCCAAAAATCAAAAAAGTCTCTCCCCTGCCGACCAAACACAGCCTTCAAACAAATCTATTGTTTAAATCTATAGGGTATAATCGAATATTTTGTATAAAATTTTTTATTTAGTCAACCATTCCCGAAAGATACCTTTTAAAATTAAAAAATTTGGCTTAATGGTGCAATTGTGTTTACATGGAAGTGGCAAAATGTGGCGGAATAAGTCGAAAAATACGATGTGAAAGTGAAAATATTTTTTTGGGGGAAGTCATGTGCGACCGTTAAAAAAAACTTTAGATTCTTGTTCTACGACCCCAAAAATAGGGGGTATGCAAAATATCAGCGAATAATTACGTGTTTCAACTATGAAAAATGAAGTTTGTGGTAATCCGTAAAATATTCTCTGGAAATCGATAATTTCCAAATTTCAATTTGGAAAAATTGCGCATATGATGTATCGGGCAATATGACCACTCGATTGTACAAAACACATTATTTTGACATATTACGGGCGGGGGACTCGACGATCGATGCATAATTTTTGTCAGATACATTTTCTTTCGTGTTTTTCATCAAGTTATCCTACAATTTAGCTGTAAAAGAAGATATTCTTACCAATCTAATACCTCACTAAATTGACGTGTTTTACGAAAGCGCAGTAGAAAATGCAGACGAGAATACTCGTCAAAATGAAGCCACTTACAAAGTTTCAGAAGAGTGTTAATCTGGTGCCTCCCTATTGCTGCCCAGTCGTAAAAGTTACCCTGTCAGCTAGAGCAGCTCCTCCAGTCCTATTTCCTTCTGGAATCTCAGAATGTTGGACGGCTTTAAGGTGGATAGCTCCCCTTCTTCGAATTGGTGTGCTCCCAAGGGTTTTCTAGAGTGCTGCACTCTACCAGGATATGAATAGAGGTTTCGTCCTCCTCCTCTCAGAATCTACACTCTTTCTTTCTACCAGTTCGAGTTGCTTGAGGTGTCCCTTCAGATGGCAGTGCCTCGTCAGGACCCCTGTCAGAATTCTGAGCTGGTTTTTACTCAGGGTTATACATTCTTTGAATCTCTTCTGGTCGTAGTTCCTCAGAAGTATCTTCGCTTGTCTCTATCCTTGCAGCTCCGTCCAATAATTCGATCTCCTGCTTTATTCTTCTATCTTTAGTTCTTACAGTATTACGCTGCTACTGATTCCACAGAAAGGCTCTGGCCCCAGAAAAGGTATCTCAGCCCCCTTTCCTCGCGAGGTTGTCTACTATTTCATTCCCCTCTATCCCGGTATGTCCCGGTACCCACATGAGGGTGACTTTATTATTCTTACTCAAATCATTCAGTTCCTCTAGGCATTCCCAGACTATCTTGGAATTGATAACTTGAGAGCTCAGCGCACTGATGGCTGCTTGATGATGATCTTTTGGCCGTGATAGTTTTTCTCCTTGTTAAATTGAATACATATCCTAATGGCATATATTTCTGCCTGGAAAATGCTTGATGACTTATCCAGCTTAAGATATTACGGGCGGTGCATAATTTTTGTCAGATACATTTCTTCCATGTTTTTCATGAAATTATCCAACAATTTAGCTGTAAAAGAAAGTGTTATTCATACCAATTTAATACCTCACTAAATTGACGTGTTTTGCGAAAGCGCAGTAGAATATGCAGACGAGAATTTTCGCAAATAAGAAAGTTTTCGGACTCGTCAAAATGAAACCACTCAAAAAGTTTCCGAAAAGTGTTAATTTTGTGGAAATAGGGTTACGTTCTGTACACTAGTACATTAAACAAATGGAAAAATTATACCTTAGAACATTTTGATAGCAATTTCTTTGAAAGTTTGGTAAGATTTTGTTTGCTAATATGCAAAACCACAACTTCAAATTGGTAGCACCCTGTTAAGAAGCGTAGATAAATTATTGATGATGATATAATTTAACATTAATATTTAGTTTAGTCTGCAGAAATATATGATTTTTAAAAAAGTACTTAAGATAAAAGCGTCGTTTAAAAATACCTTTGAAAATTATTAATATATTAATTTGATTAAGATAACTTTGATACTTAAACTCTGCATAAATAGTTAAAACGTCAGCTATTTTTTGGGATAATAGAAGCTTTTCTTAACAAATTATAAATCTTTAGATAACAGAAATATTCTTAATTATTACCTAATAACAACTTTGGCATGACAACATATAGAGTGGTGAATACTGAGAAATTAGATATCTAGAATTTACTGACGTTTATAAAGTTACCTTTACTTCAGACATATTATATTAACTTTAAACCTGTTATTACAGAGCGATGCAGGATTGACAGGACGAAAAATTATTGTTGATACATATGGAGGTTGGGGAGCACATGGAGGTGGCGCTTTTTCAGGAAAAGATTTTACTAAAGTAGACAGGTAAGACCATCAACAGTTTGTTAAACCACGAAATGAACTATATTTCAACCATCATAACTTATTGAAAAAAGGAAGATATTAACATAAATATTTTGTTTAGATCTGCCGCTTACGCAGCTCGTTGGGTAGCCAAATCTCTTGTTAAAGCAGGTGTGTGCCGGCGCTGCTTGGTACAAGTATCATACGCCATTGGTCTTGCCGAACCTCTCGCCATTTCAGTATTTGATTACGGAACCTCAAAATTGAGTCAGAAACAGCTTCTCGAAATCGTTAATAACAATTTCGACTTGAGGCCTGGAAAAATTGTCAAGTAAGTAAATTTTGATCCTATTCGTAACTGTTTAATTTTTAGACTTTCCTAATATTAAAAATATACAAAAAAAATCGCCACCTTGCCAGTGCATTCTAACCATTTTCGAGTAAGTAATATTACACCTACTTCTAAAAGAAAGAGGTTCTCAAATCGCTCGCTATGTTTTTTTTATGTATGTATATCGATTTCTCCGGAACGGCGGGACCGAACTGGATTTTTTACGTTATATTCAGGACGTTGTTGCAGTGGTCACATATCATTTTGGACGAAATTGGTACAGCAAAATCCAAGATGGCGCTAATAATATGGCGAACAAAAAAATTTAACTTATCCGAGTTTCTCCAGAATTGGTAGAGGGAAGTTTTCGGGGTCGCACATAACAAATCTGAAATTATTTTTGCAAAATTCAATATAGCGGATCGAATATAGTCCTAAAAATTATTTTGAAAAGACTTAATATGACGAATCCAATATGGCGGAGTAAATATTATACATTTTCGATTTTGTGTTCAAAATTGGTACTGGGTCGTTTTTGAGTTTATAAATAGCGAATTTAAAATTATTTTAAGAAAATCTAATATGTCAGTTGCAATATAACGGTCTAAAAATTTTACATTTCCGTATTTTGTCCAAAATTGGTACTAAAAGGTATTCGAGGGTGTAGATTTAAATTAGATTAAGAGGTTAAAATTTTTTTTTTTAATTGAATATGGCGGATCCAATATGGTGGGTTGAAATTTCTACTTATTCACATTTTTAAAATTTTGTATGTGAGGTTTTCACTGAAAACTGAAAATAAATAACCGCTCTTTTATATTGCAGATTTACTTATTTATTTAGCATTTTTTGTAGTCAATAATTTATAGAAAATATTTGCAAATTACATGAAAATACTTTTAACTAATGCAAAAAGAAGTGAGACGCATTTCAAAAGCCATTTAAACAATGTTATAATTATATGGGAAAAAGCTTTTTATGAAAAAATATAACCGACTTCTAAAAAAGCGGTAAAAAGCAAAAAATAACAGTATACATTTTTTTATGAAATTGAAATTTTTGCACTTGGCGCAAAAATTAATGCTTGATAAAATGTGATTCACATAAAAAGAGTGAGAAATACTTTATCTCAAATCGCTTTCTTACCGTACCTTGCATGTATTTCGTGTTAGTAACTATTTGTTTCATTTAGTAATAATTTAACGCCGATTTTTAAATTTTCAATTTCATATGAATTTATATTGCTATTTCCCGCTTTTTAGCGCTTTTTGGACGTCGGTTCAATTTTCCTATAAAAATTTTATTTGTCGATTTTTAGTTTTAAATTGAGTTTCTAAGGTGGCAAAAAAATACCCATTTTATCTCTAGTTGTAGTCCACGCCAAATTGAACACCAAAATATTCTTTGAGTGTGACAATTCCCGAAATACCAGTTTTGAATGAAGTTATAACAATCAAATATTTAGTCTGCTATAGTAAATCCGCTATTTTGAATTTTAAGAAATTAGTTTTTCGACTCATAACCTAGGCCCCCAAAACGCCCCAATATCCATATGAAAAAACTTGAGTCATGTAAATTTTCTCATGCTGCGTATTGCGTTTGAAGAAATTAATTTAAAATCCGTACATATGCCCCCAGAACCCCCTAATATCAATATGGACAAAATTGGAAAAATATAAAATTAACTTTAAATACAATTACTACGGCACCGACGTCATAAAAAGTATTAATTAAATAAATAAATTTACAATTATTAAATTAATTGCAATAAAGTTACTTTTTAATGCAATTTTTAGAAAAAAAAATATATGTGAAAGCAATTTTTCAATTCCGATAAATATCTATATACAAAAAATATATTTTAAATGGAACCTCATTTTTTTTTACAGGGATCTAAATCTTCGTCAGCCAATCTACCAGAAAACAAGCACCTACGGCCACTTCGGACGCAACGGTTTCACATGGGAAACCCCCAAACCTCTAAAACTTGGCAACTTCTCCAATCTAATTTAACATTCATAGATTTCTTATTTTTTTTATATATAAAATAGGTCAATCCATTCATCAATTTTTAAAGCTTTTATTTAGAGTTACAAATTTAGATGTGGTTGTATAGACTATAGGCTATATACTGTGTCTATCATTTTTCTGTGATGGCCCATAAGTAAAAAATTAAGTATTTTTTGTATCGTTAACAAAAACAAATACATATTTACGTGAAAGCTCAATTTTCTTGCGGCTGAACCACAGCTATGTCGGAGGGATATTTTTGTTTAAATAAAAATCATTTATTCCCGTAAAAGATGAAATAAGTGGCAACGTTGTGGACATTTCGTCAATTAAAAAAATAATTCTGTGATTTGTTTTTACGTGATTAAACAATATCTTTGAATTTTAAAAGTCTAGACAAATATTTATTCATATCTACAAAGAAAAAATTAACTGGTTTAAATTTTATTATCTTTTAACCTTTTGACTCCTTGTCTGCGCGTTGTCACTAAAAATAACATCTAGAGGTCAAACTAGCAAGATTTAAAACAATTTTCTTGATAGTTGTTAAGAACACTTAACAAATTTCAAGATATCAGTCTCGAAAATTAACCGAATTTGACCAGAAATCAACAAAAAACCCGCCGTATACATAGTTGTAATCAACCGATCCAATACCGTTTTTATGTAGCATTCAATTTCTTTTATGTAGGGAAAAACGGGTTGGTTTATCGGTACGATTATGTTGTGCAGATGACCAAAAACGGGAAAAGAGCGTGTCGTTCGCACACCGGGTTTTGCCGAAAAAAGACGAGCTTTCACAAGGCCCCGATGCCAAATTTTAAACCATTCTAGCCACTTTTAGCCCCAAAAGTGGACAATTGCATTGCTTCATACTAAACTTCTCGTAGGTATCTACATGACATTAAATTTTATATAATGACATAATATCTATGTATGTGCACATTTTATTTTTTAATATACATATAAGCACTTTTTGGGGATAAAAATGGTTGAAGTGTGACGTATAATAATTTATTATAATATATATTTAGGTAGGGCATTTAGAAAGCTGCCATTAAGTACGATGTTTTACTCGAAAAAAAAATAGTTGAAACTAAAGTAAAAAAAAGTTGTTGGGGTTTCGCCCTAAAAACACAAAAAAATATATATGGTAGTACTTTTACAATAAAATTATGTAGGTACAATTAAAAAAATTACTTCTTCCTGTCTATAAATCTTTTTTTAAATCAGCATAAAACAAAATTTCTTTATACAGCATCGTACAATTATTATATCTGATAATAATTAGATGTATTTAATTTTAAACTTAACACAAATTGTCTTTAGAAACTATCGATACTATTCATTACTAATTAAAATTACGTTTTCAATTTTAGAGGTTTCATGTTGAACCTTTTTTTTAATAGTCATTGTGTAATTTTAGGGAACATGACTAAAAGTTGTGGTTAAATCAACTTTGATCGAAAATATAGAAAAGTAGCCAAAACTAATGAATTTTATTTGTCCTATTCCAATATCACGAAAACAACATTAGACTGTATGCTTGTAAACATGAGCACACAATAGGCTTGATTTTGTGGTATTCATTTGATTATGAAAGTTTCTTAATAATCGTTGTATACCATAAATCACACTTCACACAATATATTATCCTTCCCTTTAGCAGGTTTCACATAATAAAAAAAAAACAGGAATCGGTTCGCTCGCAGAACAATTTCCAACTATACCTAAAGTCCATAATTTCTGTTAGTGACTCATCGCTTGCATATAGAGTGCTCCAGGTTGGGCGCCGTCAGAGGAATCTGTTCCATTTTTTTTAAGTTAAATTTATTTCCTCACATTTTTACAAACAATAACAATTTTTTTTGCTGGAGAAGAAATCTTGCATAGTCACCAAGGAAGTTAGAAGGGATACCTTCCAACTTCCTTGATAGGCACCGTCACAAAGTGCGACAGGTAGTGTCGGTTCTTTCCCACTGAAACCCCCCGGACTTAAGGTCCTACTGATTTTCCTTAGTCTGCCATTAGCTGTGGCTGCTGACAGTCCAAGGTTATTCAGTGAGGCCTCCGGTTTCTAGGCAATTAAGCCTTAACAAACCTTTGGTCTTCACTCATAGACCAACCAAGTGTAACTCACCGAATCGAATGAAATTTGACGATGTAATGAAGGGTGGTAAGCAAGTAACGGAATGGCTAAAAACTTCCCCAGGGACGATTTGTTTGATAAAGGTTAAGGTCATACCTAAAGTAATTTTCAACGAGAAATCAAATGGTGACCTGAACAATAATCCTCATGGTTCTTTGAAGATCGCATTTATTTTTTTAAAGAGAAACTCTCTTTTTCAACATATGCAATCGAAAAAGCAGTAAATTTTACATGCAAATGTGTAAAAAAATTGACCTTTACGATGACCTTCATGATTATTTCAAGGACATTTTTTTTTCTCCTTCGTAACCATAACGTTTTAAACCAGAAATAATGATCCAACTTGATATTCAGAACCATTAAATGTTAATGATCTTCTTCTTCTTAAAGTGCTTATCCTCTTTGAATGTTGGCTATCACATTGGTCCATATTACTTTATTCACTGCTGCTCTGAACAGACCTGTTCATGTCATTCCAGTCCATGTCCGTAGGTTGCGCAGCCATGATATTCGTCTTCGTCCAGCTGATCTCTGGCCTTCCATCTTCCCCTGCAGAATAAGTTGGAGCAGGCGATATTTCTCATTCCGCATGATATGTCCAAAGTACTCCAATTTGATAGTAGCTTTAAAATATTTCTTGGATTCATAGTCATTTTCAGAAAAAATTATATAAAAAAGTTCTATATATGTTAAAAATAATTGTAAATATATATACATATATATATATATATATATATATATATATATATATATATATATATATATATATATAAATATATATATATATATATATATATATATATATATATAAATATATATATATATATATATATATATATATATATATATATATATATATCAGCGATGTCTCGACCCTTTAAATCATATATGGTTTCTCTGGGTTATGGTTCAAAACCTTATGGTCACGAAAGAGAAAAAAAACACCTTGTAATAACCATGAAGGTCATTGTGAAGGTCAAATTCAAGACTTCATTCAATTCGGTGAGTTACACTTGGATAGGTTTACTTGTCAGTATAGCTGCTCTAGGTGCCCGTTGTACCTATTGCTTCGCAGTCTTCCTACATTATGCTTAGAATGTACAATATCATTTTAAGATATTTTATATCTACTTTATGTGCCCTTCACGCATTTATGCATATTAATCGAAACTTTGTTGCTTACCTGCTCCTCTGAATGACGTCAAGTGGATTTCCCTTCTGATTCGGACCAACCAGGGTGCGCCTAATGTAATTCTTGGAAGTGTCACTAAGAAACCAGATGACGACCTTTCGAAATGTTCAGATCTTACCATACCTTCCCGATCGTGTGCCCTTCATTGAGCCTAGAAAATCAACCTAAAACCGTACAAACTAGAAACACAAACTAACACTATGAAGTGTATACTGCTATAAACTCCATTACATTGCCCCTCTTCAAGTATTGATCGTCGATCAACCTTCTTGATCTTGATAATGGGCCAATATGTCAAGATCCACAACTTTCATTTTCACATGAGGACTCTTCTCAATTCGGCATACCAGATCGTTTAGTCGAGTCACTACGTTGTACGGACCTTCCCATGACTTCTGAAGCTTTGGTGAATGCCCTTTGCTTCTTTTCGGATTGTACAACGACACTTTGTCACCAACCATGAATCTACCAGTACTGGCTTTGAGGTCATAGCGGGTCTTCATTCAGTCGTTTTCTATTTGTAGTCGCTTCTGCACCTTTCCGAAGATGACCTGTAGAACGTTCTTCTTCCGCAGTCCCTTTCGAGGCCAAGGTCCCTCTCAGCGTACCTTCTCGAGAATGATCTATAGAACGTTCTTCTTCCGTAGCCCCTTTCGCGGTCACGGTCCTCCTCGTCTTGTTCTCCACGGTCGCCGCCAGTACTGCTTCAACACGTACTATTACTTAACCAGACTTCTTTAAGTTCACTATAAGGAGCAAAAACTTTCTCCAAGTCGCTTCTTCGAACTTCATCACCTATATTAGCAATATGAAGCCGATAACGATCAGGATCTCTGTCTACAAGCACACACTTCCAACAACGAATTCTATTTCTGCTACAAAAGGTTGTGTTTTTGCTGTCATGTGTTTTTCGTTTGTTCAAAAATTCTTGCAACTCCCTCACTAGCCTCAAGAAAATTTCCTCGTTGGTCTTGTGATAATCCCAGGAAACGTTAACTCTTCTTATGATTCTTTCTTCGTTCCATGAGATCTGTTGGGCTATCTCAAACTTAAGGACATAAGCAAAAGCCTCGGAAATTTTCTTCGGTCGGGCCATTCTTAGAGTCTGACTGTTTTTGGGTAGCGTAAACCTTCGATAAACTGTTTACTGCTAACTCTTGCTTTATTTCTTCTGGATATGTTGGGTAAGTCAAATTTATTAGCCTCATTATATCCGACTCATATTCTTTCAGACTTTCGTTATATTTTTGTCTTCTTCTTTAGAGTTGAGCCTTATAAACTTCTTGGAGGTGGGCTTCCCCATAACGCATCTCCAAAAAAGTAACAATAAACTCGTAATCATTCTGTTTTTCTTCGGGAATATTACGTAGAACCTCCATAGCTTCACCTCGTAGTGCTACAAGAGCACGTGCCTTCTTCGGTAAACTCCAATTATTGCCGGTGACAGCGGCCTCGAATTGACGGACATAGGTAAGCCAAGGTACCTTTCCGTCGAAGGTAGGTGTCTTCATTATACTAGTTGCAAAAACACCATCTGCCTTTATTAAACCTGTACTGACTACCTCCGCGATTTGCAAATGTAATTGTTGCATTTGTTTCTGGATTTCAGTCACCTCATGTCGTACTTCGCCATGTACGTCTTCTCTAATTTTGCTAATCTTCTGTTGCATTGCTTGTTCTATGCGCTTCATGTCTTCTTGATTTTTTTTAAACTCCTGTCCTCCAGGTTTGTTTTTAGTTCTTGTTTTATGCTTTCTTGTTTTTTTTAATGTTCTCTTTCAATTATTGGTTCATGTTTTCTTGGCTTATTTTTAATTTTTGCTTCATATTGTCTTTGCTTGTCTTTAATTCTTGTTTCATATCGTCTTGGTGTGGCTTTAATTCTTGTTTCATATCGTCTTGATTTTTCATCATATCTTCTTTCAAGTTGTGTTTCATCTCTTCTTAACTTTTCTTTATATCTTGTATCATCATCAGTATCTGGTTTAAACTAGTTTGAAGTTGTTCTTCCATTTTTGCTTTCTGCTTTCTAGTTTCCACTGGTATACAATTTGAATTAACCTTTTTCTCTTTTTCTTATTTTCTAACCTGACCTAACCTCTTCTGGATTTGATCACACTTCCGACACCAACTTGTTCCGGACGGCCCGTTTTGATAAACACTGTGTTATTTTTAACCTTTTGGTCAACTTCACAATTTCTAACACTTCAAGTTACTTCCACGACGTCTCAAAATAAACTGCCCACGAAAGCTGATCTGGACCCTTTATATACCCTTTTGACCGATACCAGAAGATTCGCTAATTTTCTAGAAGGATTTCCATACTACATGGTGCAATAAAAATAAGAAAAAGGAGTAATCTGGCGATTTCTAGACCTTCTGTCATAGGCGATCCATATTTAAAATAAAGTAAAATTAATTAAATAAATTACGAACTTGTAGTAGGAAATAAACCTAAAACCGTACAAACTAGAAACACAAACTAACACTATGAAGTGTATACTGCTATAAAGTCCGTAACAATTACTGCCCTCGATTCAAAAGTTTTAAGCTCAGGTGCTTCAAACCCTGTGTAACTCCGAGCATATCTGAATAAAGCGGTTAAAGTTTTAATTTGAACAGTAACTAACCTCCAAATTATTTTTTTTCGGAATTTGTGTTTTTAATATGCATAGCAAAACATATTGAAGACAAAAAGGTAAAAATATTATTCTATTACTTATTTGTTTTGAGTTTTATCTGGTGTCATGGCATTTTTGGCAATAAATATTTCGCAATTCGTTAAAAAACGTATGAACGTAAGTCCGATATCTTGTGAAATAATCTTATTTTTGTGTCTCCATTTCATGTATAAAATGTTTTTTTACCCAAAAATAGCATCTAAAAATGATAACTGATAGCTGCTGGGGCTTTATACACCAAATATTTTTTTTGGTGCTTGAGTGGTAAGGGGAAAGCAGATCTGACAAGCGCCGAGGCATAATGCACTACTTGAATAAAGCAAGGGCTTCTTGCACCTGTACAGCTCCGAGCTGTTCACGCCAATGAATCGAGGGCAGTAAATATGTATATGCAGTAACGTAGTTAAAAAAATCGTATGTAAAGTTGTATTATTCCAGTCAAAATAGACATACAACTGAAATGTCTGTCAAGAAAATAGTTATTACATAGTTTGTAGATTATGCGATTTTCTACATATACTTTTTTCCTTTGAATTAGCATTCATAAAATATCGGGATATCCAAAATTGGAAAAGTAATATTCTGCACAGTGCCGCATTAGCCACATATACTGCCCTCGATTAAAGAGTTTTAAGCTCAGGTGCATCAAACCCTGAGTAGCTCCGAGCAAATGTGAATAAAGCGGTAAAAATATTAATTGGAACAGTATATAACCTACAAATTATTTTTTTTCAGAATTTGTGTTTTTAATACACATAGCGAAACATATTGAAGACAAAAAGGTAAAAATATTACATTATTACTTATTAGTTTTGAATTTTGTCGGGTGTCATGACATTTTAGGCCATAAATATTTCACAATTCGTTAAAAAAACTATGTAGGTAAGTTCGATATTTTGTGAAATAATCTTATTTTTGTGTCTCCATTTCATATATAAAATGTTTTTTTACCCAAAAATAGCATCTAAAAATGATAACTGATAGCTGTTAGGGCTTTATACATCAAATTTTTTTTTTGTGCTTGAGGGGTAAGGGGAAAGCAGATCTGACAAGCGCCGAGGCATAATGCACTACTTGAATAAAGCGAGGGCTTCTTGCACCTGTACAGCTCCGAGCTGTTCATGCTAATGAATCGAGGGCAGTAATATATTGCAAGAGTTAGAGTGAATCCACACGATAAGAAAAATCTGGGCGTAAGCGTAGCGTAATAAGACATATGTCAAATTTCAAGCATTGTGATTTGTTAGATTTAAAAAAAAGACAAAGACCGAAGATTTCCCGCCTAAATCCGCCTTTTCCAAAGTCATTACGCCAAATGATGTTGAACTTTTCAGCGGATTATTTTAAAAATGGTGGAAACTGTTTATTTTCAATATTTTGTATGAAAACATAACCTATGTTTTTTTTAAAACTTTGTTGTTTTATTTATATATTTTATTTAGCGAGTTTTGAAATAATGGATATTTATGAACTATGTTAAATTGTTTTAATTTATTAAAAATGCTTGTTACCGAAGATCATTACTGCTTGGTCCTCAAAAAAAAACGATTTGTGTTCACTTCATTTTTTTATTAATTTTATAACAATTGCAATAATACAGATGTTCGTTATATAAATTAAAGCTTATGAAATAAAGGCCATTATATAATACAATTTCTATTCAACGACAATCTCTGATATCGAGACGTTAATCCACAGACATGCCCTTAGCTATGGTTATCAGATCAAATAATGAGATTCCCTGACAATTTCCCTAACGTTTCTGTAAATATCCGGACATTTTATCTGAATGTTGTATGTTAAGGCAGTGAGATTTTCAAAATTTTTGCAATCAAAGCATCAAATGCCAATATTAAGTGAGTCTTCTCATTAATGGGAGCGTAGTGGACTAAGGAGAGACACTGTCTATATTGTTATAAGCTTTGCCTTTCGCTGCCACCAATGTTATAACTTTGCTAGTTCTGCTTTTAGTTTATCACTGGTTTCGATGAATTCAAATAAATCTTCTAATATTTCTTTTTTAATATTTTATTATAATGTTCACTAAATCATGAGGTAACAACAGTTTTTGTTCTTACTTACTAATTTAATGTTACTATTGTAGTTTTTTGATTTTAGTTCCTCTCGTCTCAATGTTCATGTCCTAGTTATATTCTATTCTGTATCTAAATTATATATTTTACAGTCATAGGCGTACTAACAAATATAACATAACTATTTATTTACATGATTACTGAAATGAAAAAGTGTGTATTTATGGGACGATGACAATATGAACAAAACTAATGGTCTCTGTAAAAAGTAAAGTTTTAGAGTTTTGGAGATTAAGGCATGCTTTTCTTTGAGCCTATTAGAACATAAATTTACTTAAGATATAACTGTTTCTTAAGGGAGTATTAAATATTAGACTATAATTATCTATTAATCCATAAGAGTAACTTAAAAATATATATAGTAATTTAATAATTAATAATTTGTAGTAATAGTTGGTTTACAACAATGTCTTTTGTTAAGGTTCTTTTCTAGACACAAGAACATATCATATGAAGAATGTCATGAAATGGGTATAAAAGTCCAGCAATTGCCAAAAGAAACATCAAGCAATAAAAAGTATGAAACTAAATTTATTAATATACTAAATTAACAATTCACTCATTACTTATATTTTCCTCTTTTAATTTCAAAAAAATACTGACAATTACAGTTTTTTCCTGTTTCTTTCTAACATGGGGCTAAAATTTCAGACATGTCAGGAAAATTCCTGTCGTCTGGTAACCCTACCCTTACCAAATTTTATATAAACCTGTTATAAACAATTAAAAAGTGAAAATTAACATTGATGGAAATTTAATAACAGAAATTCAGTTAGTGTCATAAGTAATGTATTCTTCTAAAAACTACAAACAATTGTAATTATTAAAACGATTGTTAAAATGACACTTTATATTGAAACTCTCGTCTTGGAACTCCTTGGCAATTCTTTACCAGTTAGAAGTGGCAAACTTCGGAAATAAAACTTGTTTTAAAGAGTCTCATATTATTGCACAAGTAACATGACTAATTTCAAAAACACTGTTTACCGACTCGGAATTCGCACTGTTGCTTTCACATGCTGATTTCATCAGCTAAATATCACAATGTTTATTCAAACCTAGTAATAAGGGTATAGCTGTACACATTTCTATAGCGTGTTTCCTAATTATAGGCCCAACAACAGCTTTTCAAACTCACCAAGAGTAACAGGAAAATATTTTTAAAAAATCAGGATCATTTTCTTGCACTTCTTGAATTAAATCATCAGTATGTCCAAGCCTTTCTCCAATATTTTTCTCAAAAACAGACCGGACCTAGTAGCGACGACTTTTCCGTTTTTTTAATAAAGAATATATTAATAATGTCCTAATCTTTTGTAATTTTTTCTTTAGTTTTCTTTTTCTACATAACAACATTGCTGCAAATATTTTTTTATTTTCTTTCATTTTAATTTATACATAAATAAATATTATCAAAAAATCAGAAAAAAGCTAGGTTACCACAAAAAAAACATACACAACACTTTACGACTGATCGATAAAAGTTGCCCGTGTGGAAGAGACATTTTTAACGTAAACGGGCGTAATACGCCTACGCCGAAATTTTTCTTATCGTGTGGACTCACTCTTAATAAATGCTACAGGCCTCGTGTCTTGAGGGTTGTTCCTTCTACTTGCTTTTAATTGATTTTTCCAGCCATTTAGAGTGATTTTTTTTTTATTTACGAACTATTTTTTTCATTATGTTGCAGTTACGCAGTTCATACGTGATAGTGCGATATGTCCTGCCCATCTGGACCAGTGGAAAAGTTTGTCAAATTCTTGAATATAGATCATACGTCTGAACAACTCACTCAGAGTACTAGATTTTTAGATGAAAACGGTAATAATATAGATTGTTGAGGACAAAGTTACGGAAATGCCAGCAACACAAACGGAAAATACAGAGGGTTACAAGCACAGGTTAAAGAGATAAATAAATACACGGAATGGATTCCCTGCTTTGCACATTCATTAAATTTGGTTGCCAAGTGCGTGTACAAAGGCATCCAATTTCTTCGATTTCGTTGAAAGCTTATATTCATTTTTTTTCCACTTCAACCTATTGATCGGGTCTTTTTACAAAAGCATTAAAAGGTGCTAGTTCAAAAATTCTAATTTTGAAAAGATTACACCGGCGCACAAAAAAGAAAGTGGTCTGAACTCAGTACCCCACCATAGTATTTTCGTGTATTTTGACTCGCTGAATTCGAATACGGAATCAGTTTGAACTCATCACTCACAGTTTTTCCGCAGATCATGAAAATTAGCTGGAAAGCGGAAAATCCGCAAGGTAATGTTTGCTTCATTAAATGCTTCAATATATATTTCTAAGCCGTCGAAGAATTTTACTTAAAACTGCAATCTCGCGAAAAATTGTCATGTCATTTTATCCATCAATCGTTCTTTAAGTTAGTCTTAATTTTTTTTTTGTAATAGTCGAGTTTTCTAATCGAGCAGCTATGGGTTATATTTCAGTAAACTTTTCATTCTTTCTCTCTTCCGTAAGGTTCTCTTTTATTTTCAAAAGATCTGTGTAATGGATTTCTTACCCTTTCGAATTACTGTCATCTTCAGTATCTCTCTTCAGTATCCAACAGTAGTCTGACATCATATTTACGTCCCATTTTCCTTGCCACCTTCGTTCAACTTCTTTCATATCTTGATGGAAACGCTCGCCTTGCTCTTCGCTATAGACGCCTAAGTTTTCAGGAAAATAGTTCATATGAGAATCCAAGAAATGGAGTTTGAGACTCATCAAACATCCTAAACGCCTAAAATTCTTTACCATGGTTACTACGATAGCTGCATAGTCATCACTTTTGTTATTTCCCAAAAAGTTTCGAGAAACATCTCGAAAACTAAGCCATGCAGCTTTTTCAACATCATTCGTTGTACTTATGAAATATTCGTCGTTGAACATTTTACGAATCTGAGGTGCATCAAATATTCCTTCTTTCACTTTAGCCTCAGTCAACTGAGGAAATTGGCTTTTCAGGTACTGACAACATTGTCCTTCCTTATCTAAGGACTTGACAAATTGTTTCATACATCCAAGTTTTATATGAAGAGGCGGAAATAATACTTGGTTCAATTAAAGGCTGTTTCAGTACACTGTTATTTCCTGGTTCAAGTCCTGCTCTTGCTGGCCAAACTTTTTTCTCGTTATGATTTGCGCGATCTCTGCTATACCGTAAATACAAGAAGCAGGGATACTTTGTATATCCTGATTGTTGGCCTAAGATGATCGCTATGATTTTCAAATCAACACAAATTTGCCATCTATGCTCATAGTATTGAATTTTCTCTAATACATATTTGACATTTTCATAATCGTGTTGAGTGAGTTATTGGAATACTTGCGTAATAATTTCATTCATCAAAGCGCAAATGTTTGTACAATACACCAAAAATCCCGCTTCATCTTTATTGAAGTATTGGCGGTATGACTCCCCTCGATTCCTGTAGAACGTCGAGTTTGTTCCTTGTTTTGGCATCCCACGGCTCTTCAACTCTGCAGACATATATTCAGATACATTTTTAGGTAGACCCATGTTCTTGATGAAATCACTCAAACTTTCTTGACCAAATAGTCTTACAGGTTTATTTCTCTTCCCTTTTGGCAGATATTCTTCATCCGTATCTTCTTGGTCCCATTTCTAGATTGTTCTTCACTGTCTTGCGTCACTTCTTTATCTGTTTCTTCCACACTTGTTGAAGCTTCTTTCATTGTAGCGCTGGTATCCATACCTTCAATATTGGACTCTAAATGAGTTTTTGCTGGTACAACAGAAGACACTATCGAATAAGATATTTTTGATTTGGTCTTCGCATTGAATCCTTCTACTATTGTCCTGCAAAAGTAACAGTTCTCTTGTAATTGAGGTTCTGACCATATAATCGGTGTGATGTATTTTAAAACTTTGTTGTTTTTTTTTCAGTCCATCGTCTGAGATTGTTGTAACAAGAGCAGCAAATGTTGTTCGGAGCACATGTATCATCTTGATTAGATATTACACTTTCATAACATTCACGATATATATTTTTACATGTATCACTCATTTTCCTACGTAATTTGCTTACTTCATATTTTCCGCAAACGTAACAGAACATGCTTCTGTCGCGACAGCATTCATGCCTGGCAGGTGCATTAGTTCTTCTTGTAGCTTCATACTCCTTATCAGCCAAGTTGCCAACTGATAAGGAGCTGCGGTCGCTTGATGACGACGCCTGCAGGCCCGCTTGCTCACCCTGACTAGCCGCCGATACTAGGCATCCGAATCCCTGCATCGTAACCAATTTTTCCTTTGATGTGCCTGTCATGTTTTTAGAATTCTTCTTGTAGCCTCTTACTCCCCATAAGCCAAGTTGCCAACTTACGAAGAGTTGATATATGCGTCCCTCGCATCCATGTATCATTCCTTTTGTTTATCACAGACGTGACGGTAAAATATTAAGTAAGCAATTTTTCGCTCTTTCAGCTATTTTTCGTAATTTGCGAAAAAACTGTGGGTGATGGGATCAAACGGACACTGTATTCAAATTCAGCGTGTCAAAATACATTAAAATACTATGGTGGGGTACCGAGATCAGACCACTTTTTTTTTGTGTGCCGATGTATCAGACACCAGATGGTCTGCCCGAACTGATACGACGAAGGAACTTTTATGTGGTTTTATCACTATCAAACAAGTTTTAGATGACATATCTAATAATGAGGATCAAAAGGTAGGGCGTCGTAATCAAGCTTAAGGACTTGTTTCGAAAATGAATAGGTTAGAAATAGGAATAATGACTATTGCGTGGAACGAGATTCTAGAACGCTTACAAGCGACTAACGCTTCGCTGCAATTATCTGATCAAAATACGGGATACGCTAAATCACTACATAAGTACGTCCAAGCAATGAGGTCCCCATTTTCAGATATAAAAGCAAAAGCTAAAACTCTAACTGAATGTGAAGAATATCAGCAATCAACTTAGAAAAAACGCAAGTGAAATACCAAGTACGGCCATTTCAGTGGCCCTACTATACTGGGTTTCAGGTATAGAAAATCAAAAACCTCGACAACGTTTTCAAATTCAAGTGTTTATTGTCATAATTGATAACATATTATCTGCATTAGCTAAACGCGTGGAAGCGTATCATCAAGTGAACTCCAATTATCATCCATGCTTACCCAGACGATGTGAAAGACAGTCTAGGCATTGAACTGGTGCAGTTCGCTGAGTTGTTCAAAACAGATGTGGCTGCTGTTATTAAAATCAAAAAAACGAACGAGGCTCTGGAACTTCTGTGCAACCTCTAACAATGAAAAGGATATGATGGAACGAAGTTTGCATTTACTGTCCGCATTTTACTTCATCTAGACATGGAGTTGCATATAGTTGTACGTTTGCTGAATGTAATTTCAGTACTATAATGGCATAATGTGAATATATCCACTGCTATTGCATCTCACACGGAGGAATCCGTGAAAGCCGCATAAACATACATACATACATACATACATACACACATATATATATATATATATATATATATATATATATATATATATATATATATATATATATATATATATATATATATATGTTGTTGCGTAGTGTTTCACAGATGGGGACATGTGATTCAGTATTAATCCGGGAATACATCCGTTCGTTCGTTTGGTTTTCTGTGGAAGTTTGCGGACGTTTCGCCAAAATTTCATTTGGTATCTTCTCTGCTTGGTGCTTGTAGATCAACAGCTGAGTTCACAATTTGTAAGCACAACCTTTCTTAACATTCCTATTATCAGTAAGTTCATTTCGTTTTCTTCGACTGTTTTGTCAATACGAATACTAGGTCTTCTTCGGGGTAATAATGTAACTATCCTAATAAGGATAATTGAGGTTTTCGAGGCGGTGATGATAAATTGGATGACTCAATGCCTATCCTAATCATTTTTCGGCGTTTGTTACATTTAAAGAAAATATAAACAAAGATTACTGCTATTATCAGAAAAATTGAACCATAAGTAAACCATGGGTTCTATTTCTTAATTAAAGGTCCATTAAATAGATCAAGATCTCGCGAATATTGATCCAATTTATGTTTAGCAATTTTTGATTTTCTAGATTAAAATCACTAATTTTTAAAGGTTTTAAGTTTATAGTGTTATTTGGATAATTTTGACAATAGTTTGTAAGGTATTTTTGTAATATTAGAATAACTATAATGTCAATCTGAGCGTTTTGAAGTTTGAACTTTGGTAGTTCCAATAAAAGCAGTGCAGTCTGGTTATAGTGTCACAGCAGGATATGTATCAATACTTTTCGATTCTGGATTAATATTATTACATTTTATTGTGATTGGAGTTTGATCCGTTACAGCTAATAACCATACGTTATTAATTAGGATTTGATTTTTATAATATTTAGCGTAAACTTTCATTTGTTGAATGTTTTGAGACACTACCTAACACAATTGAAAGAAACTTATTTTTGTTTTAAGAGAATTGTTAATGGTTATTAAGTTTTCGCGTAATCCGGTATAAATCTTCGATTATATTCTGCGAGTATGAGGAATGATTTTACTTCTTTAGTATTCTTTGGAATTAGAAATCCTTGAATCACTTTAATTTTGTCTGGATTTGGTTTTCTTCCGGTTTTGGTCATTAAATGTCCTAAACAAACAATTTCTTTACTGAGAAATTCACATTTATCTGGTTGAATTATTAAATTTACTTTTCTTAAGCTGGAAAATACTTCTTTTAGTCTAGTCATATGTTCATCAATAGTCCTACTGTAAATTATGATATCATCCATATATATTGCATATGTTTCATTTTGGATATCCATGACAACGTTGTCAGTCACTCTCTGAAATATTGAAGGTGCGTTATTTAGTCCAAATGGCATAATCTCCTTTTTCAACAGAAAAGGCAGTTTTTGGTATATCTTTTGGATCAATTTCTGTTTGGTTCATTCATGACGCTAAATCTAGTGTCGTGAAGTACTAACAGTGTCCTAATTGAGCTAATAGGTCAGATATGTTCAGTAATGGATAATTTTCGCACAGGTAAAGCTCATTAAGCCCCCTGTAATCTATAAACAATCGCCACTTCTGCTTTCCAAAAGCAACTATTTTTTTTAGTACAATCGAAACTGGACTTGAGCATAGAGAAACTGAAGGTTGAAGGATTCCTTGACCTAACATTTTGTTGATCTGGGTTTTAACTTTTTCTTTATGTACTTGAAGATATCTGTAAGATTGTGTATAGATTGGTTTCGAGTTGGTATAGTGTTTTATTTCACTTGTAAATGTAAATTTATCTCTTTCTAAATAGAAAATATCAGAAAAATCTAAATAAATTTGGATAAGCATGTTCATTTATTTATCATTTAAATGTTCTGTGCGTAAATGATTTACAATCTCTTATTCTCTATCGAAGGTTGGAATATTAATATTATTAACATTTTGAATATTTGAAGTACATCCAAAATTTTCCTTAATAAGTGTTCAAATTTTAAGTTCCGGAATTTTACTATGTTTGGAATCATATTTACTTTAAAAATTCACTATTTTCATTTATTTTAACTATAGCATTGGGAATATGCACCTGATCGATTGACTAGGACCAATAATATTGCTTCGATATTCTGTAATTGATTAGTTTTAAATTCGCGGTTGTATATTAATTATATTTTGTACATCTTTTTGTGTAACATCGTTGGATTTATTTACTGGGCAAATGTAAGATTCAACTTTAAAAAATGCAAATGTTTTAAAGTAATTGATAAGCTTCTTTTTATCAGTGTCAACTATACAGCGATAATGTCGCATGAAATCGAATCCTAGAATTTTGTCGAATTCAATGTCGAGATTACAAACATAAACTTTATATAGGTCGTCACATCTAAAAAGAATTAATGCTGATTCAGTTATTAAAATGTTTCGATATTTTATACCTTTTATCATTACATTTTCTGAAAACCATTCTTTAAAATTTTCGCAAGCTTTTGGTTTAAAAACTGTATCGATTAAATATTTAAAAGTTTTTGTTATAACATAAATGAAAAAAAAAAAAGATTTTGGGGTGGACTTGGCCGTTGTTGATATACATTATTTGTATTTGTTCCGTTAATTCCGAAATTTTCGAGGCATTTATTTGAAAATTTTCTTTACACTGAGAAAAATTTCGTTACACTAAAAAAAATGTTCGTATTTTGCAAAAAATTTTGATTGTATTCTTCGTAATTATTGTTGTGAATACACGCTTATTTTACGACAAAATATTAAATTTCAGATTTAATATATTCCCCAACTATCTAAATAAAATAAATAAATTAATATTTTTTGAATATGGTGGTGGCACTTTAATTCGATGTTTCCCGATTTCGAATCGTGACGTCACCACTGCTATAAAAGCGAAAAGTTGTTGAAAATGCACGTATTTTAAAAAGAAAAACAAGGAAAAATCGATAGAAAATCATTTTTCCAAAGTCTGTTCAAAAGCATTTTCAAAAAGAAATAATTATTCAGATCCGACGACATAATCAGGCTTCGAAATTTGCGTCGAAACGTCACACCATTCTATTGGTAACATCACCTGATTTTGGGGCGTGTCAACCTGATCACTATAAAAACTCCACGTTTTTGGGGAAAAGCAGCAGCAGATGAAGAGAGCCTCATACGCAGCAGAACCGAAAAAGTACGAAGAAAATCTGAGCGAATTACGAGGGACCGCTGGATTTTAGCTACACTTTGAATCGCTGATAGAGTTTTGGTCTCTACAGGCTATTTTCCCGGCTGATTTCGATAATCCAATCGTTTTCATTGGCCAAAACTTATATTTTCCAAAAAAGGATTGATTTTCGAGGAGGATTTTCAAGTCTTCAACTTCAAAAAACACCATTTCTGGACAGAAGAAATTCTCTTCTTTATTTCAGAACAACGACGATCTTTCTAACTGCAGCATAGACCTTCCAGAACATGTAGAAGAGTTACTAAACCTACGATAAAACTGGTTAGGCGAGTGCGTCAGCGAAGTTTGTCTATAACCCCCCTATCCGTACGTGACATAAGCTATCATTGCACACCGATAGCTGAAAGGCGGATTATTGTTAAAGACTCCAGGATCGGTTTAAATAGTGTCTCTGGGTTTTCTCCTTTTTTAAAATAGAGTGCGGACGTAAAGAGTACCTGCTTACTTACTCCCAGGTAAGGTTTCGGTACAAAAAGGGACCCCAGATTCACTTATGTTTAGCCAAAGATCGCGTATACTCCATATACCTGAAGAAGGTTGCGATGGAACGGGATTTGGCAACTAAAGATCGCGAAATGTTCATAAAATAACTTGAGTTTTCCCATACTCAAATAACCAAATAACGTAACAAAAAAAAAACAAGTCACATTTCGCGGATAATAAAAGATAAAGACATTCTTATTTTTCGTGAAAAAATTAAAAAATTAGATAGAAAAACTTAACCCTACAAAGACATTACGTTCGATAAAATTTAAAAACATTTTATTTGCGGCAACCACTTGGCTTGTTTTTCGGAAATATCTAATTTTTACACTTGGTTTACCGAAGCTATCTATCCCATACTTTTTTACGAACGTAAAATACAGTATTGCGACTGTGCGTTATTACCCTTACCTTTTTGCGGACAACTTTTACTTGAGTCGCGGAAATAGGAAATTTACGCCCAAATAAATACGAAAAACGGTACTTCCCGTTTTTGCGCCAATATAAAAAATTCATCTTACGGTAATAGAAAAAATTGTTTAAACAAGATAGATATTTTTTGGCAATAAAGAAATTAAAGTTTTTCAAAAAGTTAGGTATTTCTTTGCGAATCAAAAACTGACCACAATGAAAAAGTATACTTAAACTTCCCCTGCTAATTATTTTTTTCAACCAATAATTAGTAAAACCCAATTTTTTTAAAAAGACGTCTTGAGCACTTCAGCTTACCTCCTACGCGCATCCAAAAATTACTTTTTGAATTTTGGCAATAAGAAAAAATGTCTTTTTTTCAAAATTTAAAAGTATGGTTCAACGACCCCATATGCTACTTAACAACAGCAAGAAAGGTGAGGCGGCTTGGCTTCTCGCTGGGTCGGGTAGTTATGGTGGTCCTCTCCGGCACCACCTGCATGGTGCCCCTTTCAACAACCCGAACATTTAATGTTTCATTCCAATCAAATAAAACCCCTGCAAGGTTCGTTCGAGACGGAATATAGACAATTCCCGTGAATTGAAGACGAAAGCAGCGTTCAATTCAACTTAGGGTCAGCTAATTTAGGATTATCGGTACCTAGGCTTCACCAGACTTATACACAAAAGGTACAACCTGGTGGATATGAACGTCTGTGCTACAGGATTAAACAAAATAGGGATTCGTGTACGGTAACCACCGATGATTTGTTGTCAGATTGTGCGATAAAGTCAGCTGCGAAATTAAGGACATTACGGGTTGCTCTTCTCGACATAACTCGTCCTTTTTCTGATCAAGCATAGCTCTCAGGGTCCACGTTGACTGTTCTATTTTATAGCACGTGGTACTTAAAAAAGGTTGTTTTTAACAAGTAACATTCTACAGACAATAAAGATCGTGCACGTGTCCTAATTCCTGAAATCGAAATCCAAATTACCGTCGATAAAAAGACGAGGTCAGCGGCGCGTACGTGTTACTGAACCGACGCGTCCTGACTTAAAAATAATTACCATAACCTGACGAAGTGAAAACAACTTGATATTGACATTGCGACTAATAGTCAGCTTCATGTTGGCTATAAAGTTATGAAAATTCCGATCTTGATAAATAAACACGAACGTGACAGTGGATAGTAAAATTACCCAAACCTGACTTGCGGAAAATAACTGAATTCAGTACATAAAAAAAAGACGGAAAAATCAGGACAAGTAAAAAGTGAATAAAAGTTAACAGAGTCAAGGATGAGTGATACTTGATAACCTCTGCCTAATTGGCTCATTTGTTAGAGGTGTTCCCTTGATAAATTAAAACTTAATTAAATCTTCGTTAACTCTGAGCTTTACTCATTCCCCTTCTATCACGGTGAGCGAGAAAAAAGATAAGGTGACTAGAGTTTTCATTCTAGTCAGGAGGCTTGGCGGGACTTCACCAACAACCCCTGATTTGATACAAATAACGGAAAACGCGAAAATTCTTAATATAAATTATTCCCGACGGAAACCAACTTCCACGTTTCCTAAAGGATAAAATTAATCTATAAACCCGGTAAATGCGTAAATAGGTCCATAATCTCGAAGATGAGGTCCATACCTCGGAATATGGAATCCGAAAAGAGAATGACTGTTATTGACGTTGCGAAAATTAAAATAAAAAACACTGATACTCCGTTAATACACCATTATTCATTGATAAATAATATGTTGGATCGTTTTGATCATAATACGCTAAATAATTATTTTCAATGTCGGGGTTATATTCAGGGTTGTCGTAATCAGCATATATATTTTCAAAAATTTCATTTTGGTTGTTAAAGTAATTGTACTCATTTTGGTTTTAATTACAATGGTGTGTTTTTGGTCTTTGATTATTTTCTGGCTGTGCTTGCGTGCTTTGATTTGCATGGCTTTGAATTTGGTTGGAAACTTTGTGGTTTATGTTGATGTCTGAAATCCCGATTGAAACTTTGGGCTTGTTTGAGAATAGCCTTGACTTTGCGTTTGCATTTGGGTATGCAACAAATGCATTTTACATTCGATGATGGTATGACCAGTCTTTTTACAAAAACTACAACATTTTTGAATCGGTTTTGAAGATTGCTACACTTTGTTTATATGATAAAATTTTTTATTTTTAAAATACGAGGGTTATAACTCACGTTTTGTTTAGTTGACCGAGTCAAGCATCGTTTAAGGGTCGCTTGCTCTTATTAATTGTCCTAATTTTGGTTCTAAACCCGTTAATGTGTTCAGACACATATTGTCTATTAATATTGTTTGAACGTTCTTTTGGCCTTGATTTAGTATTTGTTTTGCAACTGCAAAATACACTTTTGCGTTGTGCATTTGTAATCAGGAAACCAAAGTTAAAGGTTAGGTCACGTAGATCACTGAAATGAACCGTCAACAGTTAAGATATTTCGTTCCAATTACCAATATTTCTAAAATTTATCAATTATGCGGATTTTCCTTTCAATTGGTTTTTAATTTTAATTGTTACTAAACTTTACTGGTCGTCAATGTACATTTGTCGCCATCGAAATCGGGTATAAGGGAAAAAATTTATGAAAATTTATATTGTTCGACTGCGTCAACGTTGTTATTTCAAAATTTTAAGGTTTTGTTAAGTAGAAGAACGTTAAAACAGAAAATGTGATAGAGCACGTTTTTAATGATGATGCAATGATTTTTTTGCTTAGTGGGTTATATGTTTGGGGTTTTAAATTACATAAAGAGAAACAATAATAAAAAAATAAATTTATTCTGAAATTGTTAAGTAGAAGAACGTTAAAACAGAAAATGTGATAGAACACGTTTTTAATGTTGATGCAATGATTTTTTTGCTTAGTGGGTTATATGTGTGGGGTTTTAAATTACATAAAGAGAAACAATAATAAAAAAATAAATTTATTCTGAAATAAATTTTAACAAATAAAGTATATATATATATATATATATATATATATATATATATATATATATATATATATATATATATATATATATATATATATATATATATATATATCGGACAAACCACATGAAAACATGCCAGCCAGATAATAAATGCATCTTTCTGGTATCTATAAGTAATAAGTACTTTCTATAAATTAAATGGAAGAAAACAAAATTGTCTTTATGCAACATTGTACATGCTAATCAAATTACTATTTGAAATAACAACACAGAGTTGATTTGTGGTAATAACTGAAATAAAATAGTTACATATGAACGTCGATGGTTGCTAAATAACAATTTCATATAAAATGTCATATAAATACTGTTTACAATACATATACTTAATTAAACACGTTGAAACCAACCTTTTTGGCCGACCTACATAGATGCAGGCCCGCCGAAACGTGTATGCGATAAAATAGAACTGTAAAAATTAAATAAAACATAAAACAATCTATTCTGAGAGCTAATAAAATAATACTACTAAGAGTGCTAGTACCTGAACACTACAAAGAAAAAAAAATAACAATAAGTACTAGGCTTTGTAAATAATGTCATGCTGTTATTATTACACACTTTAAAAAAAATTCACCATATAACCCTTACTTTAAAACAATTTAATCTACAAAATACCCCCTAATGTAGGATCCAACACAGAAAGAGCTGCTCCTATAAGATGTAACGAACCTGTCACTAAAACATTAAACCGTCTGTCATGTTGACACTCTAAAAGTCTTACAGCCTTAGAGAAAGATGGAACCACTTCAATCTTGGCTTTATTGTCAAGTTTCTGCCAGATTTCTTTATTTATATGGCAACGTTCTAGTTGCCTAGTGACTGTTTGAATATGATCTTCAGAGTCTGAAAAAATGTATTAAAATCACGACTCGTTAAGTACCTGTGTATCAACTGACTTAAATTAAAACCAAATAATCAACTAAATTTATGACATAATTAAACTTTAGAGCAAAAAAAACTTACCTGTGGGATCATCGTCATCTCCAACGTTAGGTAAAAAAATTACAGTGCTGAACTGACACTTCAAAAGCAATGTTAATAGATTTTGGGGATTTCTCTCGCCTGTTACATTAAATATCAACACTCTTTGGTGTTCTTTGGAAACTTTTGCCTTTGTCTGAAACCATTCTGAGCATACTTGCATACTTTCTACAGTATGAGCGCCATCTAAGTAAAATCTAAAATATACAGTTATAACTGCGTTACTTATTTTAGGAAAACACTTAACGTATTCATAAATTATAATAATTCTTTTTGTAAAAAGAATACTTACAATGAATTCTGCTTAGGAATAATTTCATATCTGCCTGCCCATCGCGACTCATCTATTGATTTTTTAGCAATATCCATATTAAATTCTGTACCAACTGTATTATTATTACTATTTTTAGGCCCTTAAAACAATAATCTTTAATAGTATCATTCATTACTTACACATACAGAATATGTGTATTCCAAATCAGTTAAGCAGAAATAATACAAAATTTTGATTTCCATAAAATTTTCATTACAACTAATAATTTATAGTTTTCAATAAAGGGTAATAGCCATTGCTAATGCAGTTCTAAAAACTTAGGATGCTTACTAATATTTATAAAGGCTCTACTTAAAGCTAGTGCTAAACTTGCATTGGTCATTTCTATATGACGTGGTATTTCTGAGCTTCTATGGTCCCAATAGAGGTCCTTGATGACATTTAATGTACACTAAAAAGAGAACATTTACTTTTTTACAAAATAATAAATTTATAAACTGAAATTTTCATTACATTTCGCTCTATGCTTCTTTCTTTTAAAACTTCCATCGCAGATTCAGGTTGAGGTACAGTGAAAACTTGAGCACCTGGTTTCATTATTCCTGCCTTATTCCATGCAATTGATTTCAAAGAATTGCCTAGTAATGTTGTATGGTCTATATCTAAAGGTGTAATACCAGCTACCAAAGTTTTTCTAAAAATAAAATTTGTAATGCTTCTATTCATTAACAGTCAGAATTACTAAGAAGGTTTAAGACTTAGACCTGATATAGTTACCATGGAAGTTAGATCTTCTAGTTGGCCAATTGTGTTTTGTTTATGACACTGTTATAATTTGGACTACATATGTTAACCAATAAATGCTTATACACGAAAATTAAGGGAAAAAACTACTAATAAAGCCTTAGAATCGCCATTTTTGACAGTTGGGTAATAAATACAAACACCTTTTTATTCTTGTATTTTTAAGGTTTAAAACTTGCTTGACTTATTATTGCACTTGTCAATTTAAACCTCCACTGTCTATTTAGACCAGTTTTAAAGTTAGACCATGTTAGTGAATTGGGGGGTTAGTATTTTTATAACTTTAACGAGTGTTAAACAAAAGGAAAATGTGTTTTGTGTAATTTCCCAATGAATGTATCAAAACTGTAGCCCTACAGGACCTATTGATTGTTTTACAAAGCAGGTGTAGCAGAATAACTTTATTTTAATGTCATTTATGAAAACGGTCCAAACTAATTATAAAAACTAACGTTGGAGAACACATAACGTTCAAATTTGAAGTGTCACCAGAGAGGTTTATAACAGCTTTAGTTCTACAAACTAAAAAGTTTCCATTATCCTTACCTAAATAATCAAAAATTGTGTTCTCTTGTTCTTAATCTTAAATAATAAAATATATTTTACTGATGAAAGGGCATATCAAAATAAATGTACAAATATACCTTACTATATTAGTGCAATCATATTCACCACCAATTCCGACTTCCAAAATAGCAACATCAACATTTTCTGCTAAAAATATGTGTAGCGCCATTATAGTCAAAAAGCGAAAATAAAGGGGCATATCGTATGGCGTACTCTAAAATAAAAAGGGAAAAACCTGGTCTTAAAAAACATTTTAAAATATTTTAGGAAGATCCAATTTTATACAAACCTTCTCCTTATCCAACTTATAAAAAATTTTCCAAAAATGTTCTGCAAACTTCTCCTGCGATATGGGTATTCCATTTAAACGTATTCTCTCTCTTACTTCAAGTAAATGCGGTGAAGAATAAAATCCTGTCTTGTAGCCATGATTACGTAGAATACTTTCACAGTACGAACATGTAGTACCTTTACCGTTTGTACCAGCTATGTGAATAATAGGTAGTTTGTCTAGTTGATCTAAAGACATTCCAGATCTTAAAAAAATATGACACTATTTATTAATTTTTAATATTATAGGTAAAGATTAATATTATAGGCTGAACTAAAATGAATTACATATCTTCAGTCCTTGATTTCTATGTAAAATAATGTATTAAATAGTAAATTGTAATACTTTTATTTTTATATTTATATAATGATTTCCGGTATATCAGATTTTCTAGAGTGATCACTTTATAACATATGCATTTATTTCATCAAAATATATTGACACATAAAATTAAAATTACAAGTTTGTCTGCTGTATTTAAAAATCATTTGAAAAACTTAATTTACATAGGGACAGCCTCAAAATCAAAACACTTTTTTAACTATAAGGAAAAACAAGCAATTATTTTGAACAAATATTGAACTACATTGCTTTTATCTACCTGTAAAGAAATTTTTCTATTTCTACCATATTATTTTCCTGATTATTCTTTATTTTAGCATGTTTAATATACTCTATGTTACTCTGCAACTTATTTAATGTAGCTATGGCTTCCTGAAAAAGATACAATTTAGAAAACATAGATAATTAAAATAAAAGTTTTAAACATACTCTGTAACTGTTCGTCATGGTTGGTAAACGTTTGGCCAAGAGAGAAACCTGTCTAATAGAACCTACACTTCCACCATTAACACTTAAAAAATGTGATAACAACATAACCTCACTTAGTTTAGAATATTTCATAAAAAAAAAACTATGATAGATAAAAATATTTTATCGTAACAAAATTTTCAGAAAACTTTTCACTTTTATCTTTATATTTACGTTGTTCTCGACCTTCTTCAAGTGAGAGTTCAGGGTTTTTTTTCAAAATAAAACTGCGAACGTCGTTATAAACTGTTCTGTATATTCCAATGATAAGCCCGGAATAAAAAAGGTTAGATGATAAGGCCTCACGAATATCGTTTTCTACGAAAATCGTTAAAACGCTCACTAGTTCTAAATATTAATATTCTATAAATAACAATCTGAAAGAACCCATTTTTTATGACTTTTTTAAAACCGCTTTTAAATAACCGCGCCAAATACTGACAGTTCGATTGTTGACAGACCAATATGTGGAAATAGAAAAGTTAGTATGATAAAACGCACCGTAATTTTTACCTCAAAATTAAATCTATTCAAAAATTGAATTAAAAATAGAGAAAATGAAAGATATGTTGAACGCTAAGTAAACTTATGGTATCGACAGAATAAATCTTGAAGCTTGTTTCTTAAAAAACGATTAGGATAATAATTACTCCAAGTTTTTTTCTACCCTGTATATTGCTATGGAAAAAATGCACATCAGCTGTTTAGCGATGTTGCCAAAAAATTTTAAAATTACTTTTTAACTGCCAGATTAACATGTTGCTGAATGAAAATTGTATTTTTCAAGTTCAAAAATAAATTATTAAAATGTATTAATAATTTAAATTAAAAATTTGAAAAAATTGACTTAGTTCAGATAAGTAACTATCATTAGTTACTTTTATGAACTTGTCAAATGTCATTACGTCATCAGTAAAAGAAAGATGGTCGGCGATGTTGTGTCGGGCGTTGCAAAATAAGACACATTTTTTTCAAAAATAATAAAAAAACTATTTTTCACACCTCGATTTAATTTGGTGCAATCAAGTCCACAAATTTTTCTTGTGATAATTTAGTCAGGTAAGTCATCTATCATCTCGTCTTTGTTCTCTAACACAGTATTTTTACCATCGAAGTTAAAATAACGGTACTCCAAAGTGACGTACCGTCTCGAAGATTTTTTCGCGTTTTTGTGGAAATCCATACTTATATCTCAAACTCGCCACCTAACTCCGGCACTGGCCTTCTACATCACTCCACTTTTCATTGATTTCCCGATTAACGCAGGTCTAATACCATTTTATTTGTTTTCCGTACTGAGTGACTCATTCGGCTTTCACTCCCAACCCCGTTAAAAAATCTGTGTAAAAATTCAATAAATTCAGTACCAAAATAATGGAAGTTCTTGCAGATAGACCAAAACCAACCATGTCAGACCGAAGGGCAGAAATTGAACGTAAAAAGGCTAAGCTTGCAGCTCTGCGAGAAGAAAAAGAAAGGCGAAGACGAGAGAAGGAACAGAAGGACTTTAAAGAAGCTACAGATCGAGTTCATATGGTTGCTGGAGGAGACAGAAAGGAGATTGATGATATACTTCTAGATATTGGTGTTACACCTATTTCGCAAGTCTCCATTAGTACTGGTGAAGACAGTTTGACCCCTGATCCGAGTAGGAATCATACGCCCGATACTTCATTGCATATGAATAGTTTACCAAATAAGTGAGTAGAATTGAAAGTCTTTTTTTTTATTATTTAAAGCTATTCTGTTGTATTTTCTTTAATAAATCATAATGAAGTATCCCTAATTTTGTAGTAGAAAAATATATCTTCTAAATTGTGGTAAAACAGATTTATCCTTAAAACATGATCTAATAATAGTTTTTTAATAATATGTCAATCAATAGTTTCAGTCAGATGCAGTGTTGCAGTAGGTTCTTAAAATGTCAAATTATCAGATGGGTCTCTGGAAGCTCTTACAAATTTTAAAATTAATTTATGACTTTTCTAAAAACATATCATTAGAGATATAGCAAATTTTATGTTAAAACTTTTAACATATATTGTACCAAAGAAAATATTAAGATTATTTGTGGAACAAAAATTATATACCAACTGGTATATGAAAAAAGATTGTTCAAATTTAAGTGTGTAATATCACATATTTACTAGTTGACCTTGCTTAAGCATTAAAAATAATTTTATCAATGTTTTTGTCATTAATTATTACAAAGTATTGATAGTAAAAAAGTATGAGGTAGTAAAATAAATTATATTGAAGTAGAGAAAAAATGCTGCTTTAAACAGTTCAGAATTTTACATCTTTCTAAATGATTATTCCACATTGTTGAGTTTTGATAATGTATTATGAAGAGAAACATGTTACATGCTGTCTACAACCAATATGTAGTTAAAATTAGCTCTTGTCCATGGCTTTGCCAATGCTGAATTTGATTTTACTACCATTTATTTCTTTGACTTCTGTTTAATCAAGATCCTTTTAAGTTTAACTATTTTTCTTAGGATGGTAAAGTTCTACAAAAAAAAAAAAAAACTCCTTTCTTACCTTTCTGAACTAGAATTTTACAAACCTCTAAAACATTTGTTTATGTGGACATAAGAGATCAAGAACTTTAAGTTTTGTGCAAATTTATATTAACCGAGTTACCAATTTTTGATAGTGACAAGCGATAATACTCTTTGTTTCCTTGCACTTATTTCAGACTTACCGAAAAATTCGGCGCATTTTGTAAACTTTCTCACATAGAAATATTGTTTCATTTAGCTGTCACATACTATTAGAGAAACATTGATGGGTGCCCAGAAAATGGGATGTTTTTTTCAACTTATGATGTTCAGCTCTTTTAGCGCCACCCCCTTTTTATAAAATATAGTTTATGTTGAAATGGAGAATATTATTTTGGCAACAGTAAAAAAATTAGTCGTTCTGGAAATTATCGTGAGGAAAGAAACAAACAAATTTTACCACATTATTATATTAGTTTAGATAATAAATCCTTAAAAAAACAAATCATCTCCAGATGTCAGTTTCACTAAACCTTTTTTCTTGTATATATTATTTTTTAAGCCATTTGTTTTAACATCAGTATCACTGATTTTGTTACAAATAATTATGCAGATATCAAGTACGTGATTTAACTTTAAAATTTAAATATCTAAATTTGCATGTACATATTAAGAATATAAATGACGTAACTAATGAATTTGTAAATAAAATATCTAGAAAGAATGTCATCTTGAACAATATCTTGATTTAAAAGAAATTTAAATATTTATAATTTAAAAAAAAAAAACTATTTTTAAGCTTCATATGCACTTGGACATTTTTATTTAAAATCTTGTAAATATTTCTATAGCATAGAAAAGTCAATCAAAAACAGTCATAAAATCTTCAAACAAGTTTTAAATATTTTTATCTTAAAACTGAAGTAGCTTTGTTCTAAAAAAAGTTAATTACTATTTATAAAAATTAAAACTTGTCTAAGTTGATAATAAACTTCCCTAATTCGCTTTGAGACTGATCTAAGTTAACAATAATGGATTTAAATTATAACACTATAATGAACAAAACAAAACGGACGAACCAGAAAATCAAACTTCAAAATTTTAAAAACGAAATATTTCTAGTGTAACTGCTGTGAGAAAAAAGATACCCCAACTAACCGTGGTTCCAGTCCAGACTACAAGCATTCCTCCAAAAGAAATTGTTGTTTACACTAAACAAACTCAGACTACTGCAACTGGTCATGAGTTGCGAGATGGTAAGTTTTGTTTTTTGTTTACTTGATATAAAAATTAGATTTTTCTTAAGTTTTCTTTATTTGATTCAAAATTTTTTCTTGTTGGTAATTCTTTATTTATTTTTAATTTTTTTAATTGTTAAAGCAAATACTGAATGAAAATTTTAAAAATAGTTTGTCATTAAATTCCATTTTTAACCGTATTAAAGAAAAATAAAAGTTATAGTTAACAAAATAAACTTAATTTTTATGTTTTGACACTTTTTTATCTGGAAAAACTCTGCCATTACTTTTTAACGAACAAATTTTTATTACATTTTATTTCCATTAACGTTGTCCTCATTGATGGTTACCATCTTTCTTTTCCTTTAGTTCCATAGTTTGATTTGTGTTCATTTCAGTGCATTTTGGTTTTCAGTCCTTTAAAAATTGGTTTAGTCTATTTTAGCAGCTTTTGCTTTTCTTTTCTACTTTATTTTATCTGTGGTTGCTTCAATAGCTTCAACTAAAATATTTAAAGAAAAATACCATATAATGTTATAAATTCTGCTTTCATAGACTTTTTTGGATATTCTTGGAAAAATTCTCGTGAGTATACTTTCATCTATTGCATCTATACATACATATGTCAACTGTACTATTTTTAGACTGACCCTATGCTTCATATTATGTTTTTTTGTAACTTTTCCGTTTTATAGTTCAGAAGTATTTAAAAATACATTTTGTACATATGCCAATTAAAAAAAAAGTAAATAGAGGGTCAACTGCCTAATTATACTCAACATTTTTTTTAGTTAATTTGGTGTATTTATTTTTTTATATTTTAGTTTAAGCTTTAATGCCACATTTTGAAGTAGTTTTGGCTATTCTTTTTTAAGTTTTGCTTCTTTTGACTATTTTCACTTAAAATGTTTTTGGTTATTAAAATTTCCTTCTAAATTACTTTTTATGCTAGATTAGCTGTTCAATTTGTTGATTGTCAGATTAAAACGAAATATAGCAATTTTGCTTAATTTGACATTAACAGATTGATATTGATGAAGTATATTGAATAGTTTAACTGTTAACTTCCGATTTACTTGGTTCCTTTCATTCACAGAGGGCGTAGGTGACCAATTTTAAATTTTATATAAACATGAAAGATTTCTTCGAAATATTTTCCAATGTAACTAATAAAAATGATATATTGAAATTTGAAGAAAAATTAACTGATACTTTTTAAACATTATCAATACTAAAATATTGAAAATTTTAGCATTCGCCCTTTGTGACGTAAAGTGCAAACTTATGTTCATCATTTCGCCAATGAATAATGGTCTAGTAGAAAAAAAACTAAATGTGTTTACAGCAATTTTTTAAAAACTTTTACTTGACGTTTTGAACATATGGCAAAGACTAATTAAATAAGAAAGATGTTTATCCTTATGGAGACTTGAAAAACTAATTTGAATATTTGTTCCTTAAAAGCATGGTCACGAATTTTTGGGAACTTATAATATTCCATATCTTATAAATGCCATTATAAAGCAAAATAATACACGTGTGGACTGTTGACCAAAAGGCCAATATAGTTTATATGAACATCGTAGTACATATGGCAACTCAGTCGATTTTTATTGTTCAATTGAAGAAAGGGTCATATCTAGTTGCAACCTTAAAAAAATAGATATTTCTGGTTAATCCAATAAACATTAATGAAGTATAATCTTTTTCGCAAATGTTTGGAGCCGGCAGATAAGAGGGCTGACAATCGCTTGCAGAATAAGAGTCATCCCTTATATCTGTATGAACCAAATTTTTATATAATATATTATTAAAATATACGTGATATATATATTAATCGTTTATAAATAAATTATTTATCTAAGCGTGAATTCCTCTCTTTTAACTTTAATAATTGCATTTTTCTTAAAACGGTATTTCTGAAACGGGTGATCGTAATTTCTCAAGAAGTATTGAATCAATTTTGTGAACTTTCTAACTATATAAATGTTATCATTTTCCGAAGAATTTTTAAATTTTCCGCATAATTCTTTATTAAAAGCTAATCAAGTGCGCGTCGGACGAGCATGATGATAGGGTTCCATATCAGTTATCAGGGTTGTTAGTTTTTTCTGAAATTTCATTGCATGCCTTTCTTTGAGCTAATTAAAAGCAAGTGCTTGCAGAATGTTATCACTAAAGATTGGCTCTTTGTCGGAAGTACATTAAAACATTGAGGATTAAATTTAAAGGTTTTTTTTTCGTATGTCATAAATACTGTACCAATTTTCCTTGAAATAATTAGAAACTCCATAAAATTTGAAACATTTTTAACGGAACGCTGTTTTGCCCAATGTATTCCGCAAAATACCTATTCAAACGGCATCTATTAAAAGCAACTTTATAGGCTCATAGTTCGTGAATAAGACGACTCAATAAAGAATATTATATATTTTGTGAATGAAGCAATTAAATAAAAAATGTAATTTTAAACATTTATTTGTATTTTTGAAGATCTATCCAATGACATCCCACTCGGAGGGGCGAAAGCAAAAAAAATGTTTACATCCCTACTTTTCAAATAAAGGTATACACCCTAATCTTTTTTTTTTCTCTCTCTCCCTCTCCACAAAAATTAATTCATTCTAATGGCAATAATAAAATCATTCTGTGATGACGATCAATACAAAACTAAACGAATTTCGACGAAAATTCTGTTACACCATAGGTGTAGATTCTTTGTTAGGCATTTTTAAATTATATGAATATAATAATATTATGACTATTTTTAATTTTAAAAATAATATTGAATAGTTTTGTTGTTGCTTTATCTTATGAGTATGGTGCTCGCTGATATGAAAGTGCGGGGTTTCAAAGGTTTGTTCCCTTGCTTCTATGAGATTTGGCTGCGCATTAATTATGTTTCATTATTTCTTAATCCAGTTTTTTCCAGTATTTTGCATTTCATTTGTTTAATATTCTGTCTTATAACCTGAAGGAATTCGACATAACTTGGTAGGATTAAGTTACATTTACTAATTTATGAAATACAAAAATAAATTAAAATTTAATCTTCGATGTTTCAATATGCTTTCAGACAAAAAAAAACATCATTTGTGATATAATTTTTCAGGCACATCCTTTCAATTAACTCAAAGACAGACGTGCAACAAAACTTTGGAAAAACTAAAGGCTAATCACTGCTACAAAACCCTAATATAATGCGTATCTGATGTGCACTTGACCAATTTTTTTTTAAAAACTTATAACTAGACATGACCTCTTAATTTTTTACATTGATGGTATGCTATATTTTTCTTTCGACCTTTCTTTTAGAAGAAATACTACTTTACAATTTAAAAAAAAAATCAGAAGTTCTTTAGTTATATGTAATATATATTAAGAAATCCTCAAGGTTGCACAACTTACTTATTCAATGAGTCTTTGATTAGACATCTTAGCGATATTATTGTTTTGTATCGTAATCGCTAACAAGGATTTTCTTCCGCATCGTCATCCCCCCTTAAAGGCTATATGGAGGACTGGTGGAGACCGCGCAAAGGTACGCATCACTGCACGATGCACATCGCTGTATATCTTTGCTTTAACGCTTTTTATTTCTCACGCTGTATATAGCACATTGTCTTAATTGTTGTAATCTTTGTATATGGTAATGGTAGAATTATTTTTAATTTCAATTACGACTTCGTTAAGTCTTCTTTTTCTGGGGCATATATCAAGAACCGTATAATAAATTTGTTTTTGTTTGTTTTGAGACTATAGATAGATAAGTATACAAAAATAATTCTTGTTTAGAGCCAATTTATTTATTATTTTTACCAAAAGCAGGCCTAAAGGCCATCAGTAGATTAGGTGGCGGTTATTTTTTTTTAAGGGAAAATATATTGCAAACTTGAAATCCGTTATTGTCAGTAGCTGCCGTAATTTTATAAGTTATTTTTGCGTTCGATTCGTGACAAAAAAATTGCGTTTATGAATTGTTTAAAAAAGGGTTTACTCAAATATGTGTTAATCCTAATTTGGTACATAGTGTAGAAACGTTTTATAGCTCTTCTTTTCCTTATACTACAGTGATAGGCAGTGAAGATTTTTACGCAGTCTTTTATAACTATACGAATTTTAAAAGATTTCTGACAACTACCTTGCAAACTATTGGCTATCATATAGTCAAACTAAAAAAGAAGACTACAAAGTTGGCAAGCCAAAGAAGTTGGAGGGGGTAAATACAGGGTGTCTCAAAAGAAAGTTCACATTTAAAAAATCGATGTAAAAAAAAGTCAGGACTTTATTGAAAAAATGTTTATTACATATTAAAATACATTGTTTGGGAATTTATTTTTTAAAAATGATATCGTCCAAATGTAATCCGTTGCGCTCACGGCATTCATTTAATCGAGCACTAAAATTGCCCATGACGGCTCGGCAGGTATTCTCCGTGATGTCTGCCATTTCGTTGTGGATATTTTCTTTTAATTGTGCCAGGGAAGTCGGTTTGTTGGCGTAAACTTTTGATTTGACATAACCCCATAGGAAAAAGTACATAGGTGATAAATCACGACTGCGTGGAGGCCAACTTATGTCATCTTTCTTTGAGATCAATTTGCCAGGAAAAATTTCACGCACTCGTGGCAGAGACATGTTGGACGTATGTGAAGTTGCTCCGTCTTGGTGGAACCATGTTCTTTGGTTATAGCCAGGAAAATTTTGCAGTTCAGGCACGAAGAAGTCGTCTAACATCTCCACATAACGCTCTGAAGTCACTGTTACTGTGCGTTCCCTTTCATCTTCAAAAAAGTACGGGCCGATAATTCCTCGCGCCGACATCGCAGCCCATACAGTCACTTTCGGCGAATGTAGAGGTTTCTGATGTTTGTGTTTTGGATTGTTTGCACTCCAATAGCGGCAATTTTGCTTGTTACATGACCATTAAGATGAAAATGGGCTTCATCCGAAAAGAAGATGTTGGTAAACATTGAAAAGCGTTGAGTCATCTGGTTTACGAAGTCAAGCCTCAGACCAGCATCCTGAGGCTTCAATTCTTGCACCAACTGAATTTTATAGGGGTTCAGCTTTAAATCTTTGTGTAAAATGCGGAATAATGATGACCTATGCACATTTAAAGCAACAGCACGCTTACGAATCGAAACGTTTGGGTCGTCACGAACAGACTGAGTAACACTCTCTACGTTTTTGACCGTTCTCGAAGACCTCGGACGCCCGGATTTTGGTTTATCTAGTGTTGAACCGGTCTCTTCAAACTTCTGGACCCATTTTCCAATAAGCCGAGCGCTTGGCGCATCATTTAAGTGACGAATATGTCGAAAATTGCAGAATTTTCTACGCGCTACAGTCACCGAATTACCGTTTTTGTAAAACTTACGTACGCACAAAGCACGGTCCGCTCCCGAGAAACGCTCCGTAGCGACTAAATTCCCAAAAGCCAGGCTACCGATTGACATACCCCCCGCGCCGCTCGGAATAGTTGCGTTCACGCAATAAGCAAAACAAATGTGTACTTTCTTTTGAGACACCCTGTATAACTTTCTTGTGCCAAACTAAAAGAAGTTATTTGGCCTAAAGACAACTCATTGTCTTTAGGTTTTATTTTCGTGTATTTTAGGCAAATATAAACATGACTTCATTCCTATCTATGATGCAGCCTAATTTTAAAAATATAAAACAAATCTATTGATAAATTTCAAAATTACGAAGTATTTTCAAAATCGTGCACCGTTGCTGCGTTAGAACAGTCCATCTGTGTCGGCGAATTTATTTAATTCGATGTCAGCATCGAGATGTATTGTTTATCCTTGATTCCGTGGCGTATAGCGAGATGGATAATAAACACAAAAAGACAGTTATTATAGTAATGACGATATAGACTTTTCGATAAAGATGCATGTATTGTAATGAAACGAAAAAAACATGACATTACAACTGTTGAAGCACAATTTTGAATATAACTTTTGACTAAATTGTTTTGTTATACATAATTTTGCTGTTCTTGCTGTTTTACAACAACACTCTCTTTCATCTCTTGCCAACTTTGGTGTGTTCTACAATAAAGGTTAACTATAAGTAGTAAAAAATTAATATATATTTTTGTATGTCTCGCCTATCATTGTACTATCTAATAAATAACAAACCCACAACTGTAAATAGATCACTCTTGTGCCTTATATTTACCAAAACATAAGCAAAGTAATCTTTTAAAACATTAAGGCTCTTATTACCAAATTGTTTGAATACTTTGACTTTTTTTTTTAAGTTATCAAAGATAGTCCATTAACAACAATGCAGGTTATCCTTAACAAATAATAGTTAACGCAAAATAATTTCATCTGTTAACGATAATAGTTGATCGGTTGACTTATGATGTGTAACTATCAAAGAAAGTCAACCATAACCTAATTAAATTGAGGTCGTTGCAGATTACTTTGCACATCTAATCTTTTGCACTAATTTTCCAATAATATCTACTTTATTTACGATTCTTTTATAATATTTTCTTTGTTAGTTTATGTCTTATATTCCGTATTAAATAATTTGAAGTATGTTTATACGTGCGCACTTAGATGGTAGCTTTTTCCTGCATTCCATGTATCGTTGTTTTTTGGTGAAAAAAAGGTGCTACAAATTCGATCCTGTTTTTGTATTTCTGAAAATGTTTTATGTCTTTAAATTTTCTTGTTGAATATAGAATTTGTAACACCCTGTACTTTAGTGTCTTGTAAAGAAGAAACTGCTGCGTGATGAAAACATTGCAATGTAAATTTTAAGGCAACTCAAATTTTAGTCTTATTTCTAATAAATATCTACTAATAAAAATACGTTAATTTTAAGTCGATTATTTGGCTGTAGATCTAGACTCAGTTCATATACATATGTATATGGTCTTACTCGTTTAACATGTGTAAAGGAAGTGACGCATAGATTTGTCGTTTAGCACGGGGTACCAAGTGTTTTGATCAGTCGCTAAATGGTCTCCGTTGCCTTAAGTGGCAGACAAAGAAGTATGCTTAGATTGTTTTTTTTTTTATATTTAATACAGTATTATGTCAACCTTCCTAATTGGATTTCGGAATTTTTACACTTTTATTCTGCTTTTATTTATATCAATGTGAAATAAATAATATGCCCTTTTTGCAAATTGCCGCTGCATACTAATAACATTTAAACAAAATATGTTTAATAGTCTTAGCGTAAATAGTAATAACACGTTTTAACCGTTTTCAGCCTTTAAAACTGAATTTCGAAAATGCAGCAATTACTTTTTAGATAACACAGGGCTACAAAATGAAATCGAGGTGTTGCATCTTTAAGCTCAGTTGACCTGTAGATTTTTGGGGTCGCTGATCACGATCCCGATGTCCATATGACTCCAGCAGGTCTGGGTCAAAGTCAAATGAAGATCAAACACCTTAATTCGAGTGATGTAATTTTTTTTACCCCGCCTTCTGAAAGAACAGGAAATTGCACGTCCAGATATGCTTCGACCTTTTAGTCAAAGTGACCTCTGGAGGTCATTTAGAGGTCAAATCCTTCTCTTGAATCTCTCGGTCGATTTTTCTTCTAGGAATGGATCTCGGACCAGTTGACTTTTATCTTTTCGGGGTCGCTGATCACAATTTTGGTGTCATATAGCATCAGCACGTCTGAATCAAGGTCAAACCCCGTTATTCGGATGATATAATTTTTTTAATCCTCCGAATTCTGTTTGTGTGTTTCTTTGTTGGTGCTGTGTATGTCAATGTGTGAACTCGTATGTATTTGTCCGTTTATGCAGGTGCTGTGTGTGTCTGTACGTGGAACTGTGTATCTCTGTGTGTGGAACTGTGTATCTCTGTATGTGGATCTGTGTTAACTTACGTGGGCATTCCCTGTATGTATGTATGTGTGGGCGTATCTATTTGCATATGTAGATAATGTGTGTGTTTTGTGTGGATCCGTATATGTTTATGTGTACCTGTGTAGGCATCTGTGCTGATTCAGGTCATTTCGGATTGCTATTTCTGACATTGTAGAAAAAACTACGAGTGTGAAGCAAAATGCTGATTCAAAATTTGAATTCAGGTTAGTTGTATAGATATACTGTTTATGTCGAAAAAATGGAATTCTTTTTAGTGTAGTTGTACAGTGGATTCATACACACACTGCTAATCGAAAATTCATCTATGACGTGTTCTTTTGTTCGTAAAAGATATACGTAGGAATTTTCTATTGTGTACATTTGATGTGTCTCTCTTCAAAGACCAACTTCATGTTTACATCCCAAAGACGTTGATATCTTCTTTAAAGTCTTTGAAGTCTTGGTGAAATCTCTCACTCTGCTCCTGACTGATAGGCTCATGGTCTAAAATTTGAAGTTGGTTGAATGTAAACACTCAATTTTGAAATTAAACATTAGTACGTATTGTTTCGTACAGGATTGACTAATTCTCATAAACTTTCATATATACGATATCTCGCTTCTTAGATATCAACCGAGAGATTTAAAAGAAGGATTTGACCTCCAGATGATCTTTAAATAACTTCCAGAGGTCACTTTGACTAAAAGTTCAAAGCGCATCTGGACGTGAAATTTCTTGTTCTTTCAGAATCCGGGGTGAAAAAATTATATTATTCGAATTAAGGTGTTTGATATTCATTCGACCCTGATCCAAAAGTGCTGGGGTCATATGGATACCGGGATCGTGATCAGCGATCCCAAAAATATGACGATCAATTGGTCCGAGACCCATTCGTAGCCGAGAGATTCAAGAGAAGGTTTTGATCCTAGATGATCTCTAAATGACCTCCAGGGCTCAGTTTAACTAAAAGTTCAAAGCATATCTGGACATGAAATTTTCTGTTCATTCAGAATCCGGGATCAAAAGATGCTCCACCTCGATTTCATTTTGTGGCCCTGTGTAATCGTATGCAGAACATATGAAATCAAAAATCATGTTAGAATAGTGACTTTAAAAAAAAAATCACTATGGAGACAGAACAGGCAAGAAAACTACCGTTTCTAGATATCCTACTGAAAAGAAAAGAGGATTGCTTGCTTTCACACACTGTCTACAGAAAGCTCATTCACACCAACAGATACCTCAACGCCGATCCACATCACCACCCCGCCCAATTATTTGCAGTAGTGAAATCACTTGCATTCCGATCGCAGTCCCTTACAGATCAAGAAAATTACCACAAAGAGATGAATCTATTGCAACATGCCCTAACAAAAAACGGTTATAAAAAGAACATATAGACAAGGTTCTAAAAAACAAACGCTCTTCCTCGAAGAATCGAGAAAACCAAGAGAATGGCTCCAAAGTTTTTGTTCCTTATCGTCAGAGGCACCACAGACAAAATCGCAAAAATTCTCAGGAGACCCAACATTGAAACCATTTTCAACACAGACCGCAAAGTAAAAGATCTCTTGCCAACACCTAAAGAAAGAATCCCTCTAGAAAACCAGGGAGTGTACTAAATTCCATACGGAGAATGCAGCTCATCTTGCGTAGTCCAAACTAACCATAAAATAAGCGCCAGAAGAGACGAACGCTGTGAAACAGAAAACAACTTCTTCTGCACTGGCCCAACACTGGTTAAACACAGAACATACGATAAATTTCTCAGGAACAAAAATGCTATCGACATGTGAAAACCTGTCCACAAGAGTTGTGAGGGAAGCCGTCGAAATTGCAAAGAGGTCCAACAACTTAAATAGCAGATATGATAGCTAGCGAGTGCCTAATACTTGGAAAAATCTGCTTACAAAACATCAATCAGTAGTACTTAGTAACGAAACAGATTACAACTTGGCAACGCAACCCCAAACAGTGACAACAGGGCCGATGACGCGCAGCAGGGCTCACAACCTGATCGGCCAGAACCATTCGGAAAACGAACGCGCCCGACGTACACACGGAACCGACAGCACCCGAGTCGCGAGCGTCAGTTCGCTCGAAAACGCCGTATAATGAGTTTTGAAAATGGTGAATGATATTTCACCGAAACGTCAACTCCCTTACAGCTTTGAGAGGGACTCAGGATGCCCGAAAACCTTCGATTATATATATATAAACCCAGACTGGACAGGAAATGACTTTTTGGATACAGTTATGACCTATCTTTTGAAACCAAAACTGAGTACGGTCGAGATATGGATACATTTATCAAATGACAATTTATCTCTTTTCACTCTTTTGCAGTGCGAATGTTGAAAAATCATTTCTGAGTTGGTGTTGGCAAATTTTTCCATAATTTAAGACTCTGTCTTTTATAGTTTGGGCTATGCATTGATCAGGGAGTCAGGACAACGCAGCTTATAAATATAGATTAGTAAGATTTAAAAGCTCGGGTAGAGTAAGAAGTAATTTTCTTCTAAAATTCTGTAACTATGAAAATAGCCTTAAAAAGTCTGGATGCATCTGCAAGGGTGTAAATTATTTAATTTTTGTGGATGTTTCAACAAAACAAATCAGAAATATAACTTTTATGTTTAGAATCTGAAAAATTGTTATTAAGATGATTCACACAAAATTCGCAACTTTCAAAAAAAAATTATTGAGCACATTTTGCAACAAAAAATTGTTATTTACGCCAGACTGTCAATTTATTTAGCAATAATTTGAAAGAACAAAGTTGTTACAGTTATTATTATAACCTGGTACACGGAAGTTCTATTTCACAACAAAATTTAAAATCTGATAATAGGCTATTTGACTTTATTAAAAATGTGTTAGATTCTAATATTAAAATGAAGATAAATTTTGTGCAAGCCGACGACAATAACCTTTCCGTATCTTTATGCGGCATAAGTCAAAAACGTTGAAACGGCAATGTAAGTAGTACTTGCAACTTATTTATTTAAAGGATTCACTCAAGAGTTATACCAAAAACTTGAATATAAAATCACTATATAGGTTATCTCAACAATAAGTTTGTACGTGATTATAATAAAAAAATTTTGGTTTTATAGGTCTTCTAGGGAATTCTGTGGAAACGACGTAATAGGTTATGTGCAACCGCATCGGGAATCCGACATTTGCACGGTCAAATGCAAAATGTTCCCAGAACATAGAGTAAGAAACACTGCTATACAATTTTGCAATGATAGTATATGAGGACGAGAAGAAAATTGTAAGTTGCAGTGCTACGATTGTTCAGTTTCAACTGGAGATTGCAAATATGTGGCTATCTATTTAATATGGACCTTGAGGTGGAGTGGAAAGTTCCCTTTCACTCTGTAAAACCTGCTTTGTTCAGAGTAGGAACTTATCTTAAGTGCATTATTATGGAGCAGATAGTATTTAAAAAGTTCCGCATCATCCTAGCTCATCAGCCCTTTAATATAATTTCTTAGAGAAAGAAAAAACAAAGAAAAATTGGCAACCGCGAATTGTTACAATTCCAGAGTGACCGGTGTCATGCAATATTCATTGGAACGTTTTATGATGGCGCAATGTGTATCCATCAAAAAGATGTAAATAATTTTGAAGAATCGATGAGGGAGAAGTTCCTCGTCAATCTGTAATTTTTCAAACTTACAATATACCTTTTAGCCTTTCATTCTAATCCATAAGAGAATAATAATGCCTTTGTCGTAGAAAAAACAATTTTAGGTCTATATCGTTTGTGTTCACGTGATGAAAGTTTAGACACGGGATATTGATCAAAATGTGTAACAGCTCAGTCGTGGGATATTTCAGTAATATAAAAACGTAAATATACTCACATTAAAGTGATCTTCACGTATAAAAACCATAGAATTAGCTCCTATGCATCTGCAATTTCTACGAGCTAGTTCAAACTACTGTTTTCCCTTTTTAGGGTCCATTGGGACAGAAACAAACACCTTTTCTGGAGTGCTTATGGACGTCGATGTGCATTGTGGCACTATGCACAATTTATAAACCATTCTATAACAACAAACAAATAAAAATCTCAAGAAATCAAACAATCATTTACCGGTGCTTTATTTACCATGATGTGACGTCATACGTGTCACGTAACCGTTACTCAAATTTCTTTTCGTCGCTCTTTTTGACGATTCAAACTTTCTAATTGATTTTACTGATAATACAACATATGAAATAATTTTCCAATAGTAGTCAAATACTCTATAACGTCAGTACTCCCAAATTTCTCTATTAGTTATTTTGACGATACTAGTTGTATATGAACTGAACTGTATATGCTATAAGTATTTTAAGAACTATGGGTTTACACGGATTTTAAACCGTGGATTTAATGCACTACATGATTTCATTGATTAACACTTTTTTAAAGCCAAAATAAAATTGACATTGTAACGTTTCAATCAGCATCTGGTTTTTCACATATCTCGTATACGGCTATTTTTATATGTTTATTCGAGTCAATGCCGTATGTATACAGAGTGTTCCTAATCATTTAGACATCTTATACAAAGTTTAATCAATTTTTTTTAAGTTGTAAACGTCTGTAGCCGAAAAAATCTATAAATTATTATAAATTTTTAGTATAACAAGAGAATAGGTAATGAAAACTTAATGTTCATAGTGTAAATAATTTTTCTGCTCTAGAATTTATCCATTTTAGGAAATGAATTGAATTTTAAAAAATTATTACATTTTATCAGTTAAAGATAGAACACCCTGTATAATTTTAGGACTTTGTGTCCTCATTTGAATACATGCCTTAAAATCGTCCCCGAATTACCAACAAAAATCATATAAATAGGCATATACAGGATTTAAAAAAATATTATAACAAACTCCAAATAAGAAAAAAAGTTCCTATGAAAAGTTTAAATGCGTTTTAAGGAAGCAAATAAAAAATAGTTTTTGTTTTATCGTTGTTAAGCAATTTTAATGAAATTTTATGCCCTTTTGTTAAAACTTTCATAGAATAAGATGAGGGGTGTTTTGTATATATTTAACTTTTAACAATTTTAGTTTAAAGTTCGAAAATAATGGACCATTTAAGGTAAAAAGAGGGACTTTTTTGATACCAATAGGCCCACCTGAACTATTTTTGGAGATATTTGAAGTTTATTGTTTAATGCACGTATTATAGAAAATTCGATCTTATTAGTCGATTTTTTACTTCTTAATTTAAAAAATGCAGTAAAATCGAAAAATAAGTCTCTCCATTTTAACTATAATTTTAGTTTAATTTAATTGAACAACAAACCATTTTTTACCGAGAACCTCCCAAATACCAATTTTGCACAATGTCAGGAAATGTAAAATTTAACCCTACCCCTCACCCCAATACCAATTTTAATAAAAATTGATAATAGTAAAATTTATTGGACCGACCATATTTTATTAAAAAAAAAATAATTTTAAGCTTACCTCATACGAACGATGCTTATTTCACTGTTGAATTGCCCGCCTGATGTCGCTGTAGGGTACCAAGCGAATTTAACGCTTAACGTTGTGATGTTTCTTTTGCACTGTTGGCTTAGCACGTATGGGTTGCTGGTGTGAATTTGTAGATGATTTCGATGCATACAAAGTTAGATTGGAATTTTTTTTAATCTAAATTCACTATGATTTTTATAATAATTAACTATAAATTAATGAAAGTCACTGTTAATTCATTAAAAATTGCTTTGAAAAAAATCATAAATGATCATAAACAAAGCTGCAACACTCGTAATTAATCGATTATCGGTAGTCGTGGTAAACCCATGCCCTCTCGACATTCTCATTGGTTATATTCGATCTTGGAGGTAAGCGCACGAAAAATAAAACATGATTTGTCACAGAATTCAAATACGGGTCCATACAGCGGATCCCGCAGTGATGTCATTTTCCATCACTGAAGCCAGCACAGTTAACAATAATAGTGTTGGAATAAGTAATGGCATTGAGCGGGCTACATATCTAGATGAACAAAAATAATACGTAAATGGAGATTCCGCCAAGACGCATTTTGGAATAAAGAACGTCCACCTACCCAATGAACCGTTGACGTTAGACGTATAACTTAAAACTAGTTGCATAAAACACAAGATCGCTACAGATGGAAAATGTTGAGGGAGGCCTATATTCAACAGTGAACAAGGCTGTGTTATGATTTGAAAATATTGCTTTTAAATATTAAAACAAAATGTAAAAATACCTTTTTAATACCCCACCAAACGTGCAACGAAAAAAATAACCACTATTTCTGTCAAAATTACCCCAAAGATTCTTAAAATATTTTATTTTACCATCATTGCATCATATTTAAAAAATATTGCCTTTGTACATAAACTGAATTTTTAAATAAAAATCAATTATTGTCACAAAATTTTACTTTGCGATGGTGCCCCTTTAAAACATTCAACTTCAAATTTCTCGGAAATCTTAAATCTATTAATTCAAACGAAATGTACCTCTTTACCTAAAATTGTCCAATATTATCTAATTTTGAATTAAAATTGTATATAAAATAAAAAAAGTTCCCATACAAAACACGCCCTACTCCGATAGTCCAAGCCAGAGGTAAATATAGTGACGTAAATTCCGAGATTGATGAGACCTACCCAGGGGTATTGGGGGTAATGTAAGAATAAACCCTACATAAAATGTAACTGCCAAAAAATTGGTTGGAGGCGTCTTAGTTGGCTAAAACAGGGTTTTTGAATATACAATCCAAGAAACACATTTTGGAAAAAAAATTAATTAAAAATTGTCGAGATTTTAAAGACCTACAATTTGAGCTTTTGTGCGTTCATTTTTGTTAATTTGTTATTGCAAAAAGGCCGAAAAGACTCAAAATCGACCATTTTTTTAAATCAATTATTTATTGCAAAAATAACTTTTTTTTGCTTTTAAAGGGATGGCTTTCTGAACAAATGATATTTTATAATGATAAGTCTTTATTGCTAAGATATTGCTAATTATTTATCCCAAGACGCAAAATATCGATTCCTGTAACTTTTTTTTGAGTAAACATTTTGACCCCCACAAAGGTTCAATCTCTTTGTGAGGGCCTAAACTTCCATATCTTGTTAGAGGCAAATGAAAAAATTAATTTTCAACCCCTTAAATATAGCTTTAACAAAGGGGTGTTTTATTTGTAAAGAAATAGAGCTTTGAACTTGCAGCTTCAAATCAGCAGCGTTTGGAAAAAATTTGCCTTATTTCAGCAACGAATGAACCAATTTTGGTGTTTTTTTTTTAATCTGGGGTAGCTCGAAAAATTATGAATATGGCACACCCTCTTTTTCAGAGCGATATTTAAGGGGTTGAAAATTAATTTTTTCATATGTCGGTAGCAAGATATGAAAATTTAGACCTTCAAGAAGAGATTGAGCCTTTGTGAAGGTCAAAATGTTCACTCAAAAAAAAAAAAATTATAGCAAACAACATTTTGCGTCTTCGGATAAACAAATAGTAACATCTCAGCAACAAATTATCCGATTTACTATTAGAAAATATCATTTTGTTCAAAATGACGAAGGCTTCCCTTTAGAATCAAAAAAGTGCAAGAAACGTTAATTTTGCAATAAATATGATGATATACAAAAAATGGCCGATTTTAAGTTTTTTTTAGCATTTTTGCGATAACAAATTGATGGAAATGTTCGCATAAGCTCAACTTTTATTTGACACTTTTTTTTTCCAAAATGTGTTCCTTGGCTTGACCTGTTTTAGCCAACCTTGACCTCCCTCCCTCTTGAGCCCAACCTATTTTTTGCTGTTACATTTTATGTAGGGTGTGTTCTTGCATTGCCCCTAACACCCCTGGATAGGTCTCAACCATCTCAAAATTTACGTCAAAAAGAACACTAATTTTTAACTACGGCTTAGACTACGACTAAAGTATAATTAATTGATTTCGTATCGACACTATCAAATTCTATGAAAGTTTTGATAAAAGTGCTTAAAATTTCATTAAAATAGCGTTTTATTAGTAATTCCGATGAAAGAAGAATATTTTTTTTACTTTGATTCTCAAAGGCCGTGACTTCCTTAAAACGCATTTTCGGCATTTTATAGGAAGTTTTTTTTTATTTTGGTGAGTACCCTAGAAGTTTGTTACATTATTTTTTTACACTCTGTATATTATGTAGATAGTTTAAGTTAAGCCTAGAATTAGGTAAAATATAAGTTAAACATAATCACATCTAACATACAATTTTATTTTTTTAATTTCTTCAGCTCATGCGACAGATTACTACGGTAAGTTTATGGATTTCGAACGTTTTTTCCAGCTGAATTAGTTTATTTTTTGCTTTTTGCTAAAGTTTACATAAGTTTTTTTACACTTTTATAAATCCCTAGCTAGCGTTTATTTTTAGTTTTTTTTATTGTCTGCCTTGGCGGCCAGCGAAAAAAATATTCTTTTTTTACGAATTTTCGTGTGAGAAGAACTTTGACAATTGAAGACTTCTTTCTGTCTTAATAAATAGTCTCTAGAATTCAGATGAACTTTTTTTTTTCAGTGGCTGCCATCCCTACACGACATCCTTTCTTTTTTCAGTCCGCTATCTCCTTTGTTTATTTTGTCCAAATACCGCATTTTTGTGCACAATGTGTATAAGAGGTTCCTTTGCTTGAATTTTGTTTTTATTTAGAACACTGGGTGCGTTGGTGCCTTTTTTTTATCCGGGGGTTAAGTTTGCATATTGTGAGCTTGTATATTTTGCGAATATATCATTTTTATATTGTGGGTTTTTTAAATATTTATATTTTTGCAGATTTAAAGGATTTTCGAGAAAACTTTCATATGATGAATTTAATTTTAAGACAGTTTATTTTAGGCAATATTCAACGTTTCGACATCGATCTGTTTCATCGTCAGGAACACGTTAATTTTTAATTTACAACTTACAGAACCCTTCAACTTAATATTCAGAGAAAACAAACAAGATGTTACATCTTGTCTACCGTTAAGAGTTGTTTATTCTACTTTAAAATATGATGGAGCAGCCTGTTCATATTATACAATCATTTGTTCGTGAAGATTTTTAGGAGAACTATCTTCCTGTATTAAAAATTTAAAATTTGATGACACTACGATGTTCCAGTTTCGTAAAACTCCTTTTTTTTTGCTGCAAAACACTTCATAAATCGCGAGATAATTAAGAAATTGAAATTAAATTTGACACTCACTTAGAAAAAGGTTGTCTCTATTGAACATTACTAAGTAGTCATTTTTATCTTTTTTAGTTACATATTTTTTCTAGTATCACTCGTACTGGGAAAACTTAAAAAAAAAATATAGTAAAAAAGAAAACATCACTTCCCGATAAATGTTACATATCTTTGGACTATAGCGCAAAATATATTTCAAATTATACCTTTTTCAGGGATGTTTGAAAGGGTTTTCACTATAAAAACTTTCGTTTCAGCTAAAAGATACAAAAATATAGAAAAAAGTGTGTTTTTGAACAAATATTTTTGCAGATTTGACACTTCAAAGGACTATTTGTAGAATGACGTAGTTGTTTTTACCTTGCCGCCGATTTCAGACTATAATCAAAAGATTCCTCTAAATTTGCAAAATTTTAAAATTTCTTTAAAAAATATTCGCTAAAAAATTAACCAATATTAACCGACTAATAGCATGTAAAATTTAACAAAATAACAATTTTTTCTGGCTTAGTAACAAAATCTGTTAGTTTCTTGTTACAAACGCTTAGATTGCAGCAACGAACTTTTGAAGCCATCATTTGTGGACAATTTTGATTTTTTATTGTTTTTGAATTGCTGCAAGAATAAAAATAAGTTATTTTTATGTGATTTAAAAAAAAAAAATTGATGTGACGTCATCTTTGGATTTTTATAAAGGTCTAGTCTCGAGCTACATATGAATATTCAGACAATACCTATCTGATTGCTAGTGTTCTTGTAATTACATATTGTTTTAGAGAGGATTCCGGATGATCATCATCATACTTCTTTAATTCAGATATTCTTATTTTTTTATTACCGTCGTGATATAATTAAAGCCTTTTGAGATCCGTTCTCAAATTTCAAGGTAAAGGTTAATTATTGCCCCAATAGCATTTGAAATTATTCGTTTACGATATTATATAAAAAACATGAGTATGCAAAGTGTCTAGAAACATCAGGACATTGGGCCTAAAAAGTCATCTAAATAATTTGTTTTGTTTATACTTTATATTTAATTTATTTGTAGATGGAAAGTTGCCATTTGGCATGAAGGTCATGTCTGATTAATAATTGTATCCACAACTAAAACTATTTCCCTAACCAAAGGACTCTCTAGCTAAAAATTAAAGTTTATTTTATTTATAACTTTTTTACTTTAGATTTAAAAAATAAAGATTTTGAAGATAGTGAAAATTACATCAAATAATGTACTTTTATTTTCCATGAATAAATCTTACCATTTGTTCGCAAATCGACATTAAAATATTCCAACAACAGATTTGCAACGGTGAAATAAGACTAAATTATGTGATGCATTCTTCACTGTCTTCAAAACGACATTCCATTTGATTGCATCCTTCACAATTAAAACATTATGAAAGAAATAAACTTGAATTTTGAGATAAAGTGTTCTCTTTTGGCAAGTTAAGGAAACCGTTATACCCATAAATGGGACTGTTCTTTAAATTTAGCCTCCATCGAATTGGTCCATTTAGAAATAAATTAAATACAAAATAGATCATCTGTAACTAGTAACGCTTAAAACTGCTTTATTCGTACAAAAATTCGTCAAGATCTAAGGTTGACGTCACGCATACATTAATTTTCTCTCTCGATCATGTATACGTAACTTATTTTTATTTTCCACAAATCAGTATCAATCGATTTTTACTAAATGTTATTTTTTGACAACCCGACATCTAAATGTTGTTTTTTTAACCCTAATCTGAACTATATTTCTTTTTACTCCCACCCTACGCAGACGAATACAACCTAAACCCCGGTTTAGAGTGGGAAGATGAGTTCACAGGTAGGTGGCTACGCATCCTAGCTTAGGTTTTTTAAAAATCGTAATTTGGTGTTTTTTTTTTCATGATTAACTGTGACTTGATTTTGACTCTGCTTGCATAGTATCATGGGCGGCTTAGTAACATCTTTCATTTATCATATGACTTTCTTTTGTTGGCTCAAATGTTCAAGCGATAAACTGGTGCTTTTTATGGTCGTGTTCTTCAATATGACGATTTTTGCTCTTTAATATTTTTAGGTTAGCTTTGCCAATTGTTCAGTCTAAATAAATCTCACAATCAGCTGAAGTGATTTACTGGACGGATTATAATATAGTGTTTTCTGTTGAAATAATTTATGTTCACTGAATGTATTTGTATTATTTTTCTGTCTATTTAGTCGATCAAGGATAAAAATACATTCAATGTGCGCTGAATTTTTAAATAGAAAGTACTAAAATCTGAACTTCAAAGTCTTAGGTTAAAGTAACTCTCCAGCATAGACATAAAAATATGGATCTGGATCCTATAGAAGGATGTTGGCTCACGCTCAGAAAGAGACAGAACGTTTTCAATGAGTAGTATCTCTCTTTCTATGGGTGGTGCTAAGCACGATACTCTAAACGACATAGGATACCCTCTCACCTGACTGCCATTAGAACTACTACTCATCGATAACGCTCTGTCACTTTCTAAGCGTTAGCTTTTGGACCGCACTATATTCTTATTTTATGTCTATGCTCTCTAAAAACCACTATCAGGTGTCAGGTTAAAATTCCCCATGATTTGATATTCAGTTGCTTAAAAATTTCAATGATATGATAGTGGCGTTGCTATTGCTTCCTTAAGGAGATAATAACATAGGCCAATAAAAAAAATGTTTGGAAAAGCTTTTTAAACCAATTTGCCTTAATTTTATGTATTTTTGTGTGCTAAAACCGTATTTAGTATCAGTTTTTTTTATCACCCACAATTTTCTCACAATATGACGTCGATTATAATTTTTATATACAAATTAAAAATCATAGTTGTTTAATAAGTTACAATTTTTACTTACAATAATATTAAATTACTAAAATGCGATTATTAGGTGCTTATTTTTTTGTATTTCCTCTCCCTTTTTTCTGTAAAGTTTCTTGCATAGCTTTTTCTCCGATGTGATGCATTTTGAGGTTTTCTGTGAAGTGACCAACAGTAATCACTCATCATGTTGATATTCCATCGTCCCTGGTATCGTTTCTCCATCTCTTTTAGGTCCTGATGAAACCGTTCCCCTTGCTCTTCACTGACATTACCTAAGTTTCTAGGAAAAAAGTCAAGATGGTTGTGCAAGAAGTGGACTTTAAGGCTCATCAGACAACGAAGATTTTTGAACTGTCTATCGTATTAGCTAGGATAAGTTCGTACTTAGGGGCGCCCACATTGCCCAAAAACTTAGCTAAAACTTCTTTAAATGATATTTAAGCCTCATTTTCCTTTGTACTCATGGTTACTTCGAAGTTGGAATCGAACATCAATTTACGAATATCAGGCCCAACGAAAATCCCTTCTTTCAGTTTGGCTTCTGATAAATGAGGAAATCTTCTACATAAATATTTAAGATAATCATCATCTTGAGGCAAAGCTTTTACAAATTGTTTCATTAAGCCCAACTTTATGTGTAGTTGTGGTAAAAGGACCTTTTTGGGTACTACAAATGTTTTATGCGAAATATTCTCGCCTGGTGTCAGAGTTTTTCTTACTGGTGATTTTTTTTGGACCAAGGTAGATCCCTTGCTCTGCTGTCCCACTCACATATAAAACATGGAAACTTTGTAAATCCTTTTTGTTGACCAAGGAGCACGAAGACAACTTTTAAATCTCCACACGGCATCCAATCATGACTTGTATAGTTAATTTTCTGTAAAATTATGTTTAAATTTTCGTAAATTTCCTTTATAGGGATGGAATTAGCAACAGGCAGTGAAGCATAAGTATTTCCATTATGTAATAATACACATTTTAAACTAGTTTTTGATGAACCTGTAAAAATTCTCCAATTTTTCTTCTTGTAGTCAGTGCCAAATTCATTCATTAGACTGTCAATATCATGACATTTTCTATAATGGTAAATCTATGTTCCAGATTCCAATAAATGTTTTTCTTTTAGTCTGGAACCAAGCAATTCTGCTTTCTCCTTAGTCAAAGCCAAATCTCTCACTAAATCATTTAACTCAGCTTGTATAAACAACAGTTGTTTTAATTTTCTAAAGAACTTTGGTACTCATCATCACTCGGTTCACTTTCATTAAATTCGGAACTGGACTGTAAAACGTCATCAGTATGCTGCAAAAATAATGATGGGTATTGCAAATTTCAAAGCTTTCTTCGCTTTCTTATACAATTTCCTAAGATCCTAGACACAAACATAACACACTTTGTGAGGAACCCAACATTTGTCTTGATTACTGATTTCTATACCAAAATATGCAAAGTATACTTTTTTTTACAAAGTCAGTAATGTTCCTTTGATGTTTTTTAATTACAAAGTCACCACATATATAACAAAAAGCGTTAAAAGAGCTTTTACAACCACGATTAGCCATATTAAAATGTGAATAAAAAGCAAGTAGGTTAAACACTGCAATGCGAGTTTATATTAACCAGAAGAAAATAAACAGCTGTGTAATTTATCAGAACTACCGACCTAATATTTGATTTTATTGCACTAAAATGTATTGCCAACTTAATAATATTTAAATGAGTAAAAATATTTTTTATACGTTTTGAATAATAAAATTTATTATTATTTAATATTAAAATGTGAAAAATTGGTGGGTAATACGACTTTTTGATTATTATATTCAGAATCAGCACACCTAATAATACTGGAATTAGTTAAAATTTTCGAAAAAGTTTTTTCATTGTTGGCATGTGTAATCAAAAGTAATCAAATTCGTCTAACTGCGAATTATGTCGGTAAATACGGTTCATCGCTTGACAACAATGTTTATTCCTTTTTTCTTAATACACTAAAGAATTGCAGTGAATCAAAATTACATTGGATGTAAAAAATACATAGTATCAAACTAATTGGTTGCAATCACATATAATACACTCCTCGAGACTTTTTTTGTTTTTTGCGTAGCTGGATTTTTGAGAAAATACTAAATGCCGTTTATGTGATATGTTATTTTTGTCATTATATCAATTTTTGATATAAAAAAATGTCATGGCAAAATGTACTGAAATAGGCCTTTTTAAATAATAAAACCATATTTATTTTACCACCTATCCTTTTCTCACAAGATTCTAACCAAAATCAGTTCATGTTATCATTATTAAATCGACTCATTTTCATTATCTCATCATTTGGGGACAATTTAAAAAATGCTTTTACTTGTTACTGTTTCTTGTGTATGTAACACTATGACATGTCAAAACCTATCCTTAACACCATTCTTAACTAATAGATATGTTTGTTTATGTTGGGAGGTATTTATTTATTTACCGTTTGATCTACAGGTGGTTGATGTGTTGTCCTATTTTAGGTAATATGAATAGATCCACCGGTAAATGAAATAATACTCCCTCTTGGATGGCTTGGCTGAAACTAAAATGTGGGGATAGTTTTTTTTTATTTATTTTAAAGCATGTTTATGTATGGTTCTATTTGTTCTTCGTATTTATCTTATTCCTTCTTACGATCCTTAATTTTACAATCCCTTTTACACACGCTTGAAACGCTGTTATTGTGTTTTTAATATTGCCATATTGTTACATTTTTAATTTTATTTGCACCGTATTGGAGAAAAATGGACTTACTTTATATCGGATACCTTCATATATTTTTGATAAATTCAGCAGACAGGAATACCTACATTCATATTCAATAGAAAAAGTAAAACTAATTCAACACAAAATTAAATACGTTTATGTATGTTTAAATTAATACTTGTAGATTGTAATGATTATTTTAATGAATCTTGATATTTTTTTATATGTCCATGTTTCCCATCATAACAAAACTATAGTAGTTGTTTCTCTGTTTAAAAAGAAAATTAACGGAAATCTTTTTCCCACGTTTGTGTTCGCTACACAGATTGAAATAATTTCACGTGTTATTTTTCCGAAATATATTCACAGTTACACGGGAAGCAGCTATTATATTATAGTATGTTCAACCTATTGTTTCAGAAAGTAGAATAATCTATTACGGAGTATACACATTACCTTTAATAACGCTTTTTAAGATGTCTAAAAGTACTAAATTCATATTTTTCTTTCCATCGCTAATTGACCAAAAAAATTAATTTTGAACGCTATAGATAATTTGATAAATAACAGATAAATAATAGATTAATCCTCATTATATGTCATATGCCAAATTATGAATAACTAGCAATCTAGATGAAAATTTCTTAAGCTGGTTTTACCTTTGCGAAGTATCACAAAAGTAAAACTAGTTTTACTAGTCATTAGTTGTTTTCAATCTAGATGACAAATTAACAGTTTTTGCGACCCCATCTTTAGGACATTATGAGAAGCTTTTGAGCAATAATTGGTTGAAGATCCTTTTTTTTTGTTATCCAGCGCACAGTCACTTTTTATAGTGTTGCTTTTATAAGTGTTTTATTTTCGACACCGAATTTTGATAAGTGTATAGTTTTTTAATAAATGTGAGAATGTTAAAAGGTTTTGGAAGAATTATTTCTGTTTTACAAAAATTATAAATTAAAAAAAAATGATTTGTCCAAAATCTTTTGAATAAACGCTTAGTATGAATAAATGAATGTTCTGTGTTAAAAAGCTATGTATATATGTCGCACGTTTGAAATGAGAGGTCGAAAATGCGGAAGAAAAATCATAGTTTTTATGAAACAACCTCATTCTCTCCATCCATTTTCCTTGTAAATAATTTTACAATTATTCGGAGATCGCTGTGATATGTCATCGGCGAAATAAATTAACATAACCTAGAATCAGCTGAACCAAAAAGTTTAACAACTAGATCCATTAAAAAGGTGTAAGATTTAGACCCGATCTAAGTGCCGTGGAAGTTAGATCTTTTAGTTCAGTTTTATTATGCTTACGATATTGTGAAATTACATATGTTAACGAATAATTTTTTTTTAAGTGAAATTGAGAATAATATTCAGAATCAGTAAAAACTATCACAAAAACAACAAGATTTTCCATTTTGGCTGGTTTAGAAATAAAATGAAACGATTTTTTATTCTTGGTTTTTAAGGTTCAAAACTTGCTTAACTTATTGTTCCACTTGTCAGTTTAAACCTTTTGTTGTCAACTTAAACCAGTTTTAAAGGTAGACCATGTTAATGAATTAGGGGGTTACTATTTATCCATCTAGTTATGACTACTTGTGGTTTGTTAAATTTTTACAAGTTGACAAGTGCGACAAAAATTCAACCAAGGCATTATTTCTTTAGAGTTTTTATCCTTAATGTCGTGATATAAGCGTTTATTTGTTGGCATATATAATGTAAATTACAATAACATAAGCAAAACAAAACTAACCAATTAGAAAATCTAACTTCCATGGCAACTAGATCGGGTCTAAGTCAAACCTTCTTAGTAAATCCGGCTGTCCATGTTTAAGTTTTAAGCCTAATGTAAATAGATATTCTAGTTCTAATTCTAATTTAGAGTGATTATGTTAAGAAACAAACCTTTATATGGGGTCCTAACTCATTTATAGTTATAATATTATTTCTTAAAGGGTTAGGACACCGTGACGCTTTAAAAAAAATGGATATAAAATAAAGTTATTTTTTATATGAATATTGCGTAATAAAATTAATTTTAATATTCACAGATACATTATAGTTCTATGAATAAATTAAACAAAAAACGAATTATAAAGATTAAGAAATGACGCAACATATGAACTGTTTAATAGCACTTATTTTTGATAAAACCATGCTGGTAGTGAGTGGATTTTTTTCCCAATTAGGAATCGTTGAGAACAATTTTCTTGTAAATGAAGTTCATGGCTTCAGTATAGCACAGGGAAAGATTTTTTGTAGATGTAGCAACCCCTGATTTTTTACTAAAATTTGAAGTGAAAAAAATTAATAAAAAATTAACGCAGCATCCGTTCAAAAAGAAATCGTAACCTATAGATAATATTATTAAAAATATACAGTATATATTCAAATCGGTTGAGTAGATCTCGAGATATTTTGTCTATTAGTTTGAAGAAAATATTTTCGAGGAAAATGCAAAAGAGGAAAAGTGTCGCGTCAGCGTCTTAAATTCAAGAATTTTTTTGTATATTACCTTCAATCTGCGATTCCTAGATCATTGGTGAAGTCTTCCACATATGATACGATGTCCTCTGACTCTTTTTTTTTAACACCCGTCTTAACTTTCTGACCTCTTTGGTTCTTGTTGGACTTTCAAGTTAGCGAGCATATTATCGTTTTGTGCATTTACGTAATCTACGATGTTGTAAAAATGCTGATGATGTTAAGACATAAGTACAAGCTAATTTTCGACCACTAAAAATTTATGAGGGGTGTTTCGTCCTGACACCGGTGGCGGACTCGTCAGTGGGTTCCACGGATGCCTCTCCCAGACACCCTTGTTTACGTACTTGATTATTTTTGGATGTTATATTTAAACTCATTCCTTGACGGGATCTATAGGTAAGATGTTACACCTATAGGCGGTCGTTCATACAACAACGGCTTACACAGTATTTCGTCCAGTTATAAGATTTAACACCATTATAAGTAATACACTAGTATACCCATAGTTGAATATACTAGATGCAATCTCAACAATTTTTGCATCACTGGAATATACTTTTGGAGTCATAGACCTAATAGCAGCGTTGAAAGTTTCATTGTTAATTTGCTTATGTCCTTCTAAACGGAGTTCTAACAACTCGGTATCGGTTAATTTTTCATATACCGGTATAATGGCTTCTTATGCAACTGTAAGGAGGGGACTTTTGAGTTTATAAGAATCCAAAGTTCTAAAGGCATTCATTTTTTGATATGTTGGTCGAACGAACACTTATACTGTGGTTGTCATCAGTCAATATTTTATGATAAGAAGTCGCCCCTATCGCATTTTTCATTTTTTTTCGACTGATGTATTTATTCAACTAATAGCAAGACCATAATAAACTTGGTGAGGCGATAAGCATTGCTGTCCCTTTGCCTCTAGACTTTTATTCTTTTTTCTTTTCGGGATTGATTCACAAGATCAAATATAAAAGTATATTCAATTATATACCTATTGCCACGCTTTGTCCATTTGATGCGGGTCTATTCTCGATCACACTCACTTTTACTCCAGTAATACTTCATATTTTGACATGGAGATATATTCTTAAAAGTGTAAATAATAAATTAAAATAAAAGTCAATTTTTTGAAAATTTCAGGGTCGGTACGACCTAGAAGGTTATTTAAATTGGAATAAGATTAAGTTATTTAGACCTTTTTCATATGTCGTTTTACAATCTGGGAAAATTTCATTCTTCCCTGATAGTCCAAACCTGGATGAGACCTACCCAGGGATTTTGGGGACAATGTAAAAACAAACTCTATATAAAACATAACAGCAAACAATAAGTTGGGACCAAGAGGGGGGGGGGGGGTCAGAGTTGGTAAAACAGGTTTTTTAAATCTACAAGCCAAGGACCACATTTTGAAAAAAAAAAGTTTCAAATAATAGTTGTAGAGATTTTAAAACCCTACAGTTTGAGCTTGTGCGATCATTTCCGTCAATTTGTTATTGCAAAAATGCCAAAAAAAACCTCCAAATGAGCCATTTTTTTCATATCATTTATTCATTGCAATTTTTTTTTTGCACTTTTTTGCTTTTAAAAGGAAGCGCTCGTCTTTCTGAACAAGATGATATTTTATAATAGTATATCGGATAATTTGTTTCTGAAATATTGCTAATTGTTTATTCCAAGACGTACAATGTTGATTGCTATAACTTTTTTTTGAGTGAACATTTTGACTTCTAAAAAGGTTCAGTCTCTTCATGAAGGCTGAACTTTCAAATCTTGTTAGGGGCAAATGAAAAAATTAATTTTCAACCCCTTAAATATTGCTTTAAAAAGAGGGTGTTTTTTTTTTATAAAGAAATAGGGTTCTCGCGCGCTCAAGGAAACTGAACTCGCAACTTCAAATCAGCTAGAAACTAAATTTTTTCATTTGCCTCTAACAAGATATGAAAATTTAGGCCTTCACGAAGAGATTGGGCCTTTGTGGAGGTCAAAATGTTCAAACAAAAAAAAAGTTATAGCAATCAACATTTTGCGTCTTAGGATAAGCAAATAGTAATATCTCAGCAACAAATTATCTGATTTACTATTAGAAAATATCATTTTGTTCAAAATGGCGAGGGCTTCCCTTTAAAATAAAAAAAGTTCCAAAAAATTAATTATGCAATAAATAATTGATATGCAAAAAATAGCCGATTTTAAGGGGTTTTTGGCATTATTATAGAAATAAATTGACGAAAATGATCGTACAAAAGCTCAAATTGTAGGTTTTTAAATTCTCTACAACTTTTATTTATTTTCTCACGATATTTGAAGGAAAAATTTATAATTTGTTCAGCAAGATAAAGAAACTGACATTGTAAAAAAATATTCTATCATTTTAATCTCAGAGACAAGCTATTCAACTTTTGTTTTTCTTATAGGCGCCATATTTTATTTTTATTACTGAGTAAAGCCAAAAAAATCTTTCAGAGTACAACGAACAAACATTGAAACGTTGTTTGCGATATAATCATTGCTTAGTATTAAGTTGATTTGGAAATCGTACTCTAGATGTTCACGTTCCTAGGGCGAAAATTTGATTTAATGCAATTTTAAAAGATAAACAAATTTATTAATAAAAAAATAGAAAATTAAGAACGACCAAATGCACAATAAATAATCAAATTTGACGGTAAAAAAATATCTAAAAGTAAAACTAAACTTTACTAAGCCTGACATTACATGAAAAACTTTAATATTATTTTTACATCTTACTCAGTGTCCGCCATTAGTTGCAATACAATTCAGTTGGTAAAACAGCATATTAAAGAAACATGAATAACAGTATTTTTTCTAATTTAATCAACTTTCTCATTTTTTGGTGCAAGCAATTGTATTTTTACAGTTAATCGTTATTTTTACAACGGTTATTTTTTTTAGTTCGTTTTATCGTCAACTTTTTCTGCGATGTCAGCTTTATATAGCTTTTATCATAACTATGATTTTTATTCCTTGAATGTCCGATCTCACGCATGAATGTTATTTTACAATCGCGCTTATGCGCATTGTGATCGCGCCAAAAATTCACTATTAGTTCTGACCTATGATGACCCGCAAGGAGAAGATGAGGAGAACTCCCTCCCGCACCTTGGAGTCAGCAAGCTGCCGCCCGGGATTCTCCCCCACGGGCTGCCTCAGGTCAAGGAAGTACAACCAGCGGTTACCCAGGTTGAACAGGAAGCCAAGAAGGAACAGGAGACTAAAGAGAGTGAGTATGTTAAAAATTGAACTGTAATTAAACTAGTATCATTCTTTTATTTAAACGGGGTTTTAGTTGCACTATGTATACGCGCCATAATATGAGATACTTGCCTGTTAAAATAAATCATTTTAATTCTTTCGTATTCCATACAGATAAGTAGTATATATGTTTTATATCTTATATACAGTTAGGGAACTTAGTGAAGAAGAAAAACAGATGATAATCCTCTCAGAAGACTTCCAACAATTCATCGACCGGGCAGGAAGAATCATGGAGAGGGCTCTATGCGAAACCGTGGATATATATACGGATTACTCGGGAATTGGGGAGGAAGCCTTGGATGAAAAATGTCATCAGAGAATTTCCTTTAATAGGACTTTCTTTGATGAAAGGTAAGGAAAAATTGTAATATTTGGTAATAGATAGAATTGCGCAGTATCACCAACTTCTCTTGCACGCCTTTTATGTCTTTATCTTTTAAGGGATCATATCTAATTATCAGGGATTTTTCTTTAAATTGAGCTACCTCCAACTTACTAACTTTAAAATATACCAACATACATATCAGGTCGGCAAGAAAGTAATTTCGGTTTTGTAGTGTGAAACTCATTTTCCATTTCATTATTCAAAGAATAAACTTTAATCAAATATTTAATTATTTTTCTTGCAGTTTCATGACACTGCGGTCGTAGAAATTCAGCAAAAAACTGAACCAGTGCGATTTAAGGTCATCATTCGTGAAAGTTTTACCATTCAAAGAGTTTTGCAAACTTCGAAATAAATGGTAATCAAATGGTGCTAGATCGGGCTATATGGGGAGTGCGACATCACGTCCCAACCAAGCTGTAATAATTTCCCACGACAACAGTTTTGTAGTCCCACCATATTAACAGAATACTCCTGTTATGTTGAATGTTGTCACGGGTGTGATTTGTAATCGAAGGTTTTCGGGTATCCCGTGTGTGTGTGCTGAGTCCTTCTCAGGACTGTGAGGCTGCTGACGTTTCGGTGAAATCTCATTCTCCATTTTCACAGCCCTACGGCGTCTGTGGGCGAACTGACGCTTGCGACTCGGGTTCTGTCGGTGCCTTGTGTACGTGCGGCGCGTTCGTTGGCTGAATGGTTCTGGCCAATCAGGTTGCGAGCTACATATCATCGGCTGTGTCATAGCAGAGATGATAGCCAGCGATTGCCTAATACGACCCCAAACACTAGCAACAGGACCGATGAGATGCAGCAGGGCTCACAACTTGATTGATCAGAACCATCCAGCCAACGAACGCGCCACGCAAGGAATCGACAGCAGACTCGACAAAGACTCGGAATTCCCGAAAACCTTCGATTACATGTATATATATATATATATATATATATATATATATATATATATATATATATATATATATATATATATATAAATATAAATATAAATATAAAGGAGGTAGTCTCGTGACTAGACTAATTAAGAAAAAGTCAACTAAACCGGGATGTTTACGGCACTTTTGTGGGGCTGCAGTCAAAAGGATGAATGGCCAGAAAAGAAAACTCTTTTTTGTTAGTCTAGCTTTCGACAAATTTTATTCCCTTCATCAAAAGAAAAATAACCTTCCTTAATTCTATTACTATGAATAAAAATAAAGGAAAAGACCTACCAAAGTGAATTATGTAAACAATGCTAGGTCTTGTTCAACAGATACAGTCATTATCACTTAACAACAAGATCACATAACATAAAAAGATTGTTTTAAAAGGAAAAACTAATTGGATTAATTCAGAAAATAATTTTTAAAACATGAAAATGAATAATATATATATATATATATATATATATATATATATATATATATATATATATATATATATATATATATATATATATATATATATATATATATACGGCATAAACGAGAAGGTTAATAGATATATTTCATCTGGAAAAACCTTAATTATAGTAAAAAAAACACATCTTTAAAAAGATAATACTTCAGTGCATAGTATTTACGGTCATGCATACGTAATACTACATTATTCTCTCGAGTGAAACAATGACGTGGAATGTTAGTTATAGAACAATACATTTTATAGGAATTCTATTCATACCGGTGTTTATAACTACATCAATTTTCATCGAATCAACTTAAAATTTTCGCAGTATAGTTTCGAAATGTTGTACCTCAAAAAAATTTATAAGATAGAATCTAATCTTGACCTTTAGATTACAATAAAACCTTACATTTAAAAAATGGTTTCAGGTGGTCAAAAAATCGAACAATTACTTCGCTAGATTGGTCACCGCAATTTCCAGAACTGTTACTGTCTTCATATAGCAACAACGAAGAGTCTCCGAATGATCCTGATGGGGTGGTTCTGGTTTGGAACACTAAATTTAAGAAAACCACTCCTGAGTATATTTTCCATTGTCAAAGCGCCGTGTTATCTACCACATTTGCAAGGTAAAATAGAGAAGGATAATTTTTGCATGCTTTTTGTGGAATTAGCGTAATTATATTTTTTTTTGATCTAGAATCCAAATATTTTGGACTTTATCTATTTCGGTTTACATTAATTTATATTATTTTGTTTAGGTTTCATCCAAATCTAATTCTTGGTGGTACATATTCTGGTCAAATTGTGCTCTGGGATAACAGAGTACAAAAAAGGACACCAATTCAAAGGACGCCATTATCTGCTAGTGCACACACTGTAAGTTTTACACAGTACTTTCAAAAAATTATGCCACACGAAGAAAAACTTTTTCCTATGATTATTCAAGATGTCCTGAAAATGTGACTTGTCAAAACTTTAAATATTTTAATTTTTTATACAGGGAAAGTATCGAACTCCCTAGACCAAGATAAAAATATTTATACAGTTTTATTAGGGACTAGATGTCGTCCCTGATATTGTGACTTTGTTTTGTGCTACTTTATTTGACTCCTGTTTTATCTCGATACTCCTATAGCGTCAGCCCTAAGCCTTGCTTTTTAGGATATACAAATTTTATATAAACAAATTGAACTCCCTTTTCACCACTCTCATGTAGAATTTCGGAAAACGCTAAAACGTGTATTTGTTTGTTTGTAACTAAAAAATGTTATTTAAACCAATAATTTAAAGAAGAAAATATTAGAAACACTAGAAAAGTTTTCTCCCTAACTACTTTTTGATAATTTTGTTTTTCATTATTCATTCATTTCTAATAACTGTTTTTTTTATAACTCACACTTCCACTTTCTCGAAACTGGTTTAATAGTCTCACAAAAACTGGCTGGCTTAGTAGGATGGTTTCTTTCAGGAAACCTTTGAGTATAGGCTCGAGAAGCCAATAAACAATTTTGATGACAATCTCCAAAGATAAAAATCTTATCAATACGCCCTTCCTTTAGATAAATCTTCATTTTGACACAGCATTAACAACAATATTTAAATAATTCAATTCAATAAATGAGGTTTCACAGTTACAAAGAATAATACCACTATTATAGCAACAGGCTTTGCAGACTAAACTGACCGATTAAATGAATTATCTGACGTTTCTAAATGCCATATGCAACTATATACATTAGAAGTTCTATTCAAAAAACACAAAATGGTGCGGAAAACGATTATTTGGCGTATTCTGCGAAAACGCGAAGACTTAGCTATAGAACACCCTTATATCATTCGATAGGTATTTAAAAGGTACATTTTCTGGTAAGGTAAAAAGTGTAGCGTTCTATTTAAATTAATCAAGTTATAGCCACTTAAAGTTCTTATTTGATTAATTTTAATTTTTGGATACCCTGTATAATATAGCTAGTTTATTATAATTGGGATATAAAATATGATTTATTGTTACACTTCGCTGTAAATTTCGAGTACATAACTGACATACTTCTCATGTATTTGAAACATGAAAATTAAGTTTCAAATTCAAATTATTTAAAAACCCTTAAGGCTTAGGTACTATTAACCTTATTAAATTAAGCACTTATTTTGATCAGAGAATCCAAAAATGCAATAAGATACAGGGGGTTCCATTTAAAATAAGACAACTTTGACACTTTCAGAGCTTTTGGGACACCCTGTATAAAATGAAAATAATTTTAAAAAGTAACTACATTAGACCTCCATATATCCCAAAAGTAAAACTTTTGAAAGTCAAGTATTTTCACCACAATATTCCGTGTCGCATAGGGTGAATAACCCTGTATAAAAAATGCGAAATTTCCTCAAAAGCTCATGTTTTTCCGAAAAACGCCGAAAGCATATAAAAGTAATGGTAAATTACAATTCAATTAAAATTTTGTTAAGGTTTTTTTCTTCTGTTCTTATACTACGTATCCCCTCGTACATTCATCCTTGTTCACATCACTGAAGATACATATAGTCGATCCTCCCAGCACGATATCCTAACTATGCCTATGACGACGTTCACTGTCTCTATTGTCTTCGTTCACAGCGCTGCACAATGAGCAAAAAAAAGTAGTTTTTTAATTCAAAAATTCACTGTCAAGTTAAATCTTTATCAATTTGGATGTATCTTTGCTTAAATGACTTGGGAGTGTCAATGTTCCTGTGCACTACTGCGACATAGTCATGTATAATCTCCAAAAATATTTTCAGAGTACAATATAATATTTAATAAACAGTTTTTAGGCATTCGCCTGCCCAAAACCGTTCAATTTTATATATAAGACATCGCTTCCATAATTTACCAAACCCTAACTTCAAAATCTATAAATATGAATTTGGAGTGTACCTAGTTACTACAGGAAATATTTGAAGTAACAGAATACAAAGCTAGCTAGATGAGGTAACCAATTTTAGGTTAAACACAACCTTAGATAAATGTCCACAGAAGCATAATCGTATCAGCAAGTTGAAAAGGTTTCCTACGACTTTACAACTTACCTTTATAGCTCAGTAATGTGGTTTAAGAATCATGGGATTATCTATTCAAATTTGTTGCCTTCGCTCGGCTGTCTGATAAGTTTTGAAGAAATATGTTCGACGGTATTGAAGCAGTAAATATTTGTACGAGGACCTTTTCAACCTGTTAATATGTGAGGTCATACTAAATTATACCTCTAACCATTTATATGAGATTAGAATCTATGTGCTTAGAGTATGAATTTATCTAGAACTATTGATGTACATATACAGGATCTAAGGTGATGGAATTTGTGGTTATGCGTTTTAGGGTTCTAAAGGATTCAGTAAATGTTCATTCAAGTATGTTGCGAATATGAGGAGACCCTTTCATCCTATTGATACGGCAAAACTTACAATTATGCTTCTGTAAACATTTATTTAAGGTGATATATGACTTATAACTTTAAATTGGTTTCCTGAACAAGTCAAATTTAAATTGACGTTCTCAGGTTTCCGCCTCCGATTTATCTCATTCTGCGATATTTTGGAATATACATAAAAATATCCAACACGTTTTTTTACGTCCTTGTCTAGGCGGTTCATCCCTAATTTTTTTTCAGATATAATTCAAAAGACTTATTTTTTCGTGTGAAATCACTTGCATGTCATTTTATCAGTGAGCCGTTTTTAGCGATGAATTTTTGGGATAGTTTTCTTTATCTAGAAATGCAGTTCAGGGCGTAAAAAATATGTATTGGATATTTTTTGAAATACTTCAATATATCACAGAATAAAACTAATCGGAGGAGAACACCTAAAAATGTTCTCTTATGAGTTCAATTTCTCATAAAAATGCCTCTTGTAGTAAATGGGTGCACCCCAAATTCGCATTTATTGGTTTTGAAGTTAGGACGAAGAGAATTTTGAAAGTGCTAGTTCAGAATCCTGAAACTATACACAGGGGTCTTATGTTATATATAAAAATATATCTTTCTCAGCGTGCCAAAGCCTAATAACTTTTTAGTAAAAATTGCACTTTGAACGGATTTTTGGAGGTTATGCATGACTATTTTCAACAATGTCGCAAACGCATAAGACAGTCACAAGTGATTTAAGCAAAGATTCATCGAAATCTATCAAGATTTGACGGCGCCTACTATGCGCTGTCGACTCTTTCAGATAACAGAATATTATGTAGTATTATCACAAAATTTGTCTATTTGTTACTTATTTACAGTATTGTCGAACGTATAATTTTTTTGGTTTTTGGTTTGACACATGGTGTATGCAGCCATTACCATAACTTCAACGACCTTCCCTCATTATACCATTCACACCGAATTGGCAACAACATATGTATATACAGGCCTACGTCGACGACCCGGACCAAGCCGAGATGGTACTCTTTACAAAAAAGAAAAAAATGGGGAGACTTCCCAAAATTACTTTGTAGGAAAGCTGTCTTCGATACAAGGGAACAGTTAAATATCTGGGAGTAATTTTGGATTTACGACTGTGCTAGAACGATCATATAGCGGTTCGAATCAGGAAGGTTTTTTCTGGGCTTGTACACGAACCTTTGGCTGACACCGAGAGTGCTATTTTGGATATACACTATGGTGATCCGCCCCATGATCACGTGCTTCGCTATTGAATGGTAAACGTAAACACTGTCTTCAACTTGACAAAGTTCAAACGAGCCCCTGAATTCTGTTTATCGTCTCAGCTGCCTAGGCCATCTCGGAACTGAAACAGGCGGCTATTCAGGTGTATAAGAAAGCGTGGTGGAGAAATGCCCATCACTCCCTATGCAAACAGATTACATAGTTCCGCTTTTGAAACCCAACCACTTCCTTGAAATACTTTTACCAAGTTGAGAGGCTTGGGAGGAGAAGCAATATCTTCCGGAAAGTGGATTCTGGTGGTTTACGGGTGGATCTCGACAAGATTAAATAGCTGGAACCGGAGTGTTCGACAGGAGCACGGGAGTCGGAGAGTTCTATTCTTTCGGACAACGTGCGACGATTGTTACAGCGGAAATTTATGCTATTCTGCAGTGTGGTCATCTCTGTGAGAAAGGCGTAAACAGAAATAGGACAATATACATATGCTCAAACAGTAGGGTTACAATAATGCCACTGAAGTCCAGTGTCGTAACAACTAGTGTACTGAACAGTCTGACAAAGAACGGCTGCACGATTAGACTCGTGTGGGTCTCGGGTCCTCAAGTATATACGGGAATGATGGGGTCCGCAGTTGAATCTTATGGGCCCCAACCAATTCTACCTGTCCCAATTGCCGTTGATAAAAGGGAATTAAAATTGTTGGTGGAAAGCAGAATCGTGGACAGGAACACCTGCAATGAGGTGTGCTAAGGAATATATAACCAGACCTAGCTCACGGCTTACTAGGGAGCTTCTCTCCTTAGGGAGGAAAGAGTTGCCAATTGAGGTGGGAGTGTTGTCAACATTGTCACCTAAGGGGTCATGTTCATAAAATTGGTGTCGTAGATAACCCGACCTGCAGATGGTGTCTAGAGGAGGATGAATATATTGGGTATGTCCTTAGAGAGTGCCCAGCACTCAACCGACGGATACAATTTTGTTACCAGAAGCAGTTGGGCAAGTTCAATTAATGAGACTGCTTTGATTCACAAAGGCGATCAGTCTCGAATGACCTGCAGCCATATGTAAACTACTCCCTAATCGGAACCTGAACATAATTTTAATAGGGACACACGCTTCACGCCACAGGAGTCTATTTTAGCGACTTTAAAACTTCACATTCTGATATGAGACTATGGTTAAGAAAGGAATTAACACTAGGTAGCATTTAAGGAAATCAAAGGCCCTACAACTTTCTCTCGCACTTCCTTACAAATAGAATAGATATTTTGTAAGCTTTTTTACCCTGTTAAATTATTTCCCATTTCATGTGCAAAATAAGCATTGACTTTTTTGTTATTTATGCAATTAACCAATGGTTAAGGTAATCGATGCTATAATTGTCACAGGTACAGAGTGGATTGTCTGCTAAATTCATCTTGTGCAATAAGTATCGGAAGTTTCCATGCCCAAAAATCGTTTGAACTTTGGTTCAATAAACATTTCTATTTAACGATGTTTCGTCTATACTGGGTTTTGGTACTAAAGTTTTGTTATGGCGAGTTTAATGATTGGGATTATTCGTTACATATTGCTCATAAATGTTTTTTTCCAGTTATTGTTTCCGTTCTTTTTTAACTGTTTTATGGAAGGTTCGCACCCAACACCATCCGGTGTTTTAGAACCATTTTAATTATTTCCTTAACTATTGAATCATGCGAATGTATATTTTGGAAAAGTAACTTCATTATACCAGAGTACGTTCTCAAGTCTCCATCCATAAAAAAGGTATTCTATCAGCTTTAACCATTGTATCCTGAGACCTTACAGTTTCCCTAAAGGTATCGGCTAGTGAGGAAGAATTTTTGTGGGTCCAATATTTATTCGTTAAATTGTCAGTGGCAACTTTAACAACTTTGTTCGTTGAGAAATTATTTAATGATAGATTTTTTTATAAGGAATTTGTGAGCTAGGTACAACCTTTTTAGTTTAAAGGATCATTCACCAGATTCTGCTAATGAAGCTTGAGTAGGAGTAGAGCAAGCTGCTCCAGTGATGATGTGTGCTAGAACTTTAAATTGAAAACGATCAACTTTCATTAAGCGAGAATTAAATGCAGATCCGTAAAAAATAGAGGTATAACATTTAACAATCTCATATATGCTCTATAGAATATTAAGAATAAGGCCAAATGTACCATAATTATAATATTCTTCTTAACATAATTTAGACCTATTCACCATAATCCATAATTTGCTGTTTTGATACCCTGAACACACCATAATTTGAAAAAAGTGAAATATATTTTTTTTTTTATTTCTACTGAATTTGAAAAGTGCCCTACATTAATAGGTAAAGCCAAGAAAGTTCTTCAAGAAATGTTGGCAAAAACGAACTCCGTCTTCTTTGGAAATCTCATTCTTCATCAGCTGTTTATGCAGGTTATGTGCTAATTTTTCGATATTTCGTAGTTCCGCGTATCCTACTATCCCAATAAAGAAAAATATCTTTGTAGCAATAAAGAAATTTTTAAAATCCATTCAGTAGTTCCTAAGATTATCTCTGGCAAATAAATATACGAATTTTACTTCTTTATTATATTGGCTTAGGTAGAATAAAATAAAATCAATAACAAGAACTTTTATATATATATATATATATATATATATATATATATATATATATATATATATATATACTCTTTTGGCACTCCATTTACGCAGGTAATTACATAAAAATTAACTTTCTAATTTTTTTCTAGCACCCGGTTTATTGTATGGCAGTAGTCGGCACTCAGAACGCACATAACCTGATAAGTATTTCCACGGACGGCAGGATGTGTTCTTGGTCGTTGGACATGTTAGGACAACCGCAGGAAATTTTGGATTTACATAGAATGCAGAGCAAACCGGTAGCGACCACGTGTTTGGATTTCCCAAGTTCGGATGTTAATAATTTTGTAGTGGGATCTGAAGAAGGTAAATTTGTATTCATACTTATAACTTTGTAAGATTCGATTTTTGACATGTCCAAACCTGCGCATTTTTTAAGCATTATCTTTATTAATTAATTTCAAATACTAATATTTTTTCTAGGAGCTGCATATGCTGCATGTCGACACGGAGCGAAAGCGGGTATAACGGAAACATTCGACGGCCATCAAGGGCCGATTACGGGAATCAGTGTAAATGCGGTCCAAGGAGGAATAGATTTTTCACATATGTTCTTGACGTCATCTTTCGATTGGACTATAAAGTTGTGGAGCCTAAAAGTATGAAACATTATTGATTTTGTACTCACATTATCTTCAATTATTTAATAATTGTAAAATTTCAGTTGATATCTTCAATCGTTTTCCGGTGAATATTGTATTGCTGTTTATCATATTGTTACTAACAACTTCCCGTTTTGTACCTTCATTGCTAATATTTATAGTTTTTCAAACATTATATAGGGTGTTCTCAAAGTTGAGTCATTTATTTTAACAGCTTGTAGAACTCGTAAAGAGAAATTGATTTACTAAAAATCGTTTATATAAAAGGTGGCAAATTAAGAAATTATTAAAAATTATTTAAAAAATTTAAAAACTAATACAAACCTTATTTCATAATATTTTCAATCACTGCATTGTAAAAAATTTGTTTACTACACTGAACAGATTACATCTTGTTATACAAAAAGTGCTCAAAATTGTCACAATTTATTCGGTTAACGAAAAATCTTGCTCGACGTATTCATGAGTGACTACACGCGTCAAAAATAAAATCTCGGATAACATCACAAACTTTTTCAATGCGCTGTTTTAGTTCTTCCACAGTATTCACTTCCCCATCGCGATAAACTAACTGTTTTAAATAGCCCTACAGAAAAAAATCACAGATATTTAGATCCGGGGAACGTGCAGGCCAAGAAATGGATCCATTTCGCCCTATCTATTAGGAAACACATTATATAAATGTTCATGAACTTCTCGTCTGAAATGAAATGAGCTTCATTATGAAGAAGCCACATATTCTTTCTCACATTTAAATGAAGATCTAATAATTATGGCAGATTGTTTTGAAGAAAATCTAAACAATTTTCACCTGTCAGTTGATTTGGAAAAAAGCAAGGCCCTTTAAGCATGCCATTTACTACGCCAGCCCAAACATTTACTGAATATCTGTGCTGAAAATGACTTCTTTTCACTGCATGCGGATTTTCTACTGCCCAAACATTGTTGTGGAAATTATTTACTCCATTTCTTGTAAACATAGCCTCATCGATAGCCAAAATAAATTTGGTAAAATTGTCATTTATGTTGTATTGATGTAAGAGCCAGTGACAAACTTAAACTCTTCTAGGATAATTTTCTGGTTGCAACGCTTGTACCCGTTGATAATGGTACAGATAAAGTTGTTCTTTTCGTAAAGTTTTCCACACTTTACTATGGGCAACTTCTACTTGACCTGCTATAGACCTAGTGCTCGTTGTTGAGTCTTTTTCGACAATTTCTAAAATTACTTCCTCGATCTCCACCATTTCGCGTGGAGGGGGCCTTCCACGTTGTTCCTTTAAATACCCGATGTCGCGAAGTCTTATAACCAAATTTACGCGGGATGGTTTCTTAAAGGAATTTTCTCCACGTACCGACGACATGCTGGTGCTGAATTTTATTGGCACTCCCCGTAAGTTAATATTACGTCCACTAGTTCCAGTGGCGGATCCAGCCTCTCTCTTAGGGGGCGGGGGCGGTGATATCACAAAAGTACAGTATGGCAAGCGAAAGCAAGTTGTCGACGGGTGGAGGGAGACGCCAGCAACATTCCCATTTCTAGTGTAAAAGTCAGGGTAGGGTCTATTTTTCTGAATTCGAAGCTCTTGGGGGGGGGGGGGGGTGATCGTAAGAAAAAAACAAGTTGTCGACAGGGGGGAGGGGGTGGAAGCCAGCAGCCTACACATTCCTAGTATAAGAGCCAGAATCGGGTCTATTTTCCTAAACTCAAAGCTCTTAGGATGGGCGATCGCAAGACAAATCAAGTTAACGGGGGCGTGGAAGCCACCAGCATACAAATCCCTAGTATAACAGCCAGAACGGGTCTATTTTCCTATACGCAAAGCTCTTGGGGGGGGGGGGCGATCCCAAGAGAAAACAAGTTGTCAGCGTGGGGGGGGGGAGCCAACAGCATACATATTCCTAGTGTAAGAGGCACAATCGGGTGTATTTTCCTGAACTATAAGCTCTTGGGGGGATCCGCGCCTGACTAGTTCATTGTATTTATAAACGTGTGCCGTTTTCATTGTACAAAACACCCACAAATGAAAAATAATATTACGCACCATTGTACGAATAATTTAGCAATGGTCAAATCGAAAATCGCACTCAAAACCGTGTAACAATTACATACAAAAAATAGGCTTGCCCAGTATTAGTAGTAAACAGTTTTTACAATGCAGTAGTTGAAAATATCATGAAATAAGATTTGTATTACAGTTTTTAAATTTTTAAAATAATTTTTAATAATTTCTTTCTTTGCCAATTTTTATTTTAAACGATTTTTGGTAAATCGATTTCTCTTTACGAGTTCTACCAGCTGTTAAAATAAATGACTCCACTGTGAGAACACCCTGTATGTAAAGAAATACATTTTTTCTAGGACACAAAACCGATATACTCCTTCGACGACAACGGTGATTACGTCCTCGATGTCAAATGGTCGCCAGTCCATCCCGCTCTATTCGCCGCTGTCGATTGTAGCGGACGGCTCGATTTGTGGAACCTGAACCAGGACACGGAGGTGCCCGCGGCCAGTGTTACGGTGGAGGGTATGCCGGCGCTGAATAAAGTGTCGTGGACCCCATCAGGGTTGCACGTTACGGTTGGCGACAATTTGGGAAGGATTCATGTGTACGACGTTGCAGAGGTAAGAAAAATTATAAATGTTTTGTAGATTGTGTATTAATGTTTTTGACCTGCGACAGTTCGGGAGAAAAATATTTTCCATATCTGATACTATGAAAGTTAAATTTGCATTCTGCAAAGAAAATTGCTTTTACTAGTTCTTTAAAGTTTACGGTCAGTACAGGAAAGTATTTCAGAAAACGGCTCAGATGTATCTGATATAGAATCTGAATAAAATAGACCCTGTACAAGCTCAAGTTGTTCCGTTGTCCAAGGTGAGAAACACTGTAGGATATAGTCATTTGCGCTCAACTAGCATCTCCAAAGTGTTTAAAAAAGTAATGGAAACGCAAATTAATTTTTTTTTAAATCGTCTTCAAATCTTACCACCAAATTATAATACAGTTTATTTTTTTCCGTGCAAAATTTAAATTAAAATTATAATTTTGCACTTACTCTTCTATCACTTATGTTTTTTTGGGGCATATTTATAAAAGTAAAGTTCAACAATATTTTTTCTCTCTCTTTATTAGGATTAAGCTCACTTTTTTGATATACTGCATAATAGTTGTTTTGACAGTTAATGTGATTACACATGACCTTGTTGGAATACATAACATAACTTAAAATGGCCATAACTTTACAAGAAAAAGTCGTAGGTGATCACTCATAGTTTATTTTGAAGGGTAAGAGTACTATTATTAAATAATTCAGCTAGAAAAAAAGACCAAAAAAAATTTTTGCATCCTGCACATGGCCTCAAAAGTAGTAAAAAAATCCATATCTCAAAATTCTAATGTGATGTACCAATTCTGACTTCGGATCGTATTCTACGCAGCAAATTACGGAAATTTCCCCCAACTACCCAACAACAATCATGACCCTTATTTTTGTTGACTTGTATTATTAATGTATTTAGAAAAAAATATAATCAAACGTACCCATTATAAGTTTTTTTACCTTGTTCTTTTCATCTTCCTCTGTTTTTCTGTACAAGTCTAAGTTACAAACCACATCCTAGTGTTTGAGAACCTATCGAAGATTTATTCCGGTGCCAGGACTGAAGCCCCCGTGACTGAGGTTTTATATGTTTGCACTGTTCCGCGGAATTATCGACTCATAATTTACCATATTATGCCGCAGAAATACCTGTATATTTAAAAATCATATTTTAAGAGTTTTGGTGTTTTTTTTTCTTTCATTATTTTCCTGTTTTTTTTTTAAGAAAACGGTTTCTACCGTAACCATTAGGGTCTCAAAACAGAAGGCCTTAAACAATTTACCTCGACCACTCTCCGCCCCCTTGAGAGCTAGCCGATTAAGCACTAGAAGGTACAGATTTCGCAAAAGTCACCTGATCGAACGATATAAATTATTTATAATATTACCTTTCACTATAACATAACATAATTTTTTTAACAAGTAATCAGTATCTAGAGTTTGATACCTCTGTGGAACTTCTCTTACTGATATAATCGATGATATTTTTAAAGCTTACAATGAATATAGAATAGCCATTTTTTTGTTAGATTTAAGTGAAGCTGTTGATATGCTTAACGACCAAAATACTTTTCTCAGTTGTCCATTATATTGGTTCTGGTCAAAGTGTCATTGTGTGCATTCTTTTTTGACCGATCCTGTGTAACATATTCTACAATTAATACTCAAATTTACAAAATATTCGTCCGACAGTACCCCAGGGCAGTATACTAAGTCTACTACTGTACACTGCATGTACATTTGAGTTCTTTAATTCTCTTGATTATTGTAATATCCCTTTTATGCAGATGACACACACAGATATATTTTTGTTTTGAGAGTGTTGAGATGTAATAAGAAATATCAACCTGGGAAGTTTTTACAACCTGTAGATTGTAGAATGCGAATGGGTCGTTAAGGCTTTCTTTGCCAGTCTACAGCACTTCGACCTATAAGATCTTTTGTACATTACCCTGATCTAATATCGGCCTTGGATATTTAAACTTTTCATAAAGTCTGTTATTCTTCTGGGGGTAAGTGCTTTGCTTCTTCAGGCGTCAAGGCGATGCCTTTAGGGATTTAAGTCCGTTGCAAAACAATACCATGCATTCATATAGCAGGTATTCTACTGTTTCGGCTGCCCGATCGCAGAAATGACAAATGTCGCTGATAGCTTTGCCCATTCTTTTTTTAGTTGCTATCTCTTGTAAATATATTTATTACTCGAATATCCCTTTTTGGGAGATCGAGAAGCATTTTGGCACTCTTTGGCATGGGTTTTCCAGGTTATTTCACTTTAATTTGATCTGCTTTTGTTCCCAGCTCCGGAACTCCTCTTTCATGTGGCTTTTTGATGGTCTGCAGAAAGGTTATGGGCCAAGAAAAGAGTTTCTGTCCCTTCTTTTGCGAGGCTGTCCGCTTCCTCGTTTCCCTTGTTTCAGTTGTGCCCTGGCACCCACATCAGGATTATCCTGTTGTTCCTTGCCAATTATTTTAAGGTTTGCCTGCAGTCCCAAGTCAACTTAGACTCGTAAGTGTTTTAAATGAGGACTTTTAGCGCTGCTTGGCTATCTAACAATATGTATATTTTTGCCTTTGTCTATTGAGACACTCGTCAGCGCAGATTTGGATTGCATGCATTTCTGCTTGGAAGATAGCTAGAAATTTAGCGAGGATGAAACTTGGACCTGATACTATGACTCGAACCCCTTCTCTCATCTCGAATCCGTTAGTCAACGATATCAAAATCAAAATCCTTCTCTAGTCGACGTAATTCCGTTCGCTTGGTAGCAGTGAGTTACTACTTCATAGTTTATGTCAAAATCGCACTTAATAGACATGGTATCTGTTGGTTTCGATATGGATTCTGTTGGAATTATATCCAGAATTTTCTTATACCCAGTAAGATTTCTTTCTTTCAGTTTGTAACAGCTTGAGGACCTTTGGTGCTGCTGTCATTATCACAGCTATATTCTGTGGAGGAAGGTTCAGCATGGCCTCTATTGCTATAGTGGGGTATGATAGCATAGCCGCTGTGACTCCTACACAGACACTTCTGTGTTTTTAGCAGTTTCCTTTTTGAGCTGTTACTTGTTGTATCTTGGACCACCATACTAAGAGGACATATGTCACCATAAGTTTGATGATCGTTTCATATGGTCATAAGATCATTTTCGGCCTCAAATCGCAGGTTTTCCCAAAGATTCTACGGCATGTCCAGCTTGCCGCTATTGCTTTTTGCTATAGGTACTAACGTATTTATGAGAAGCTTCCCTTTTATAAAATTGTAGTATTTAATAATATGAATGACAAAGACTTTTTTCCTTATTTTCCGTAACCAAAAACAATGTTATGTAATACGAATCACAACTTCTCTAAAATTATTGATTTTATGTTTCATTAAACAAAAATTAGTACTGGCACTATATTCTTCTATATCTTCTTCAATATCAGAATCACCAGAATCGGCTTCAATTTCTTTAACATTATTTAAATCATATTTTAAACAGTTTCTAAAGTTTTTTTCAAATTTTTCTTCGTCGAGAAAAGTGTTATAGTCCAACACTTAAATTAATTCTTCTAGTTTTGGAGCCTCTTCTTCAATATTAAACTTCATAAATTTGGGAATGACTTACTTTTTACTATTTATATTTAATATTTATTTTTAATTATTATTTTGAATTTAATTTAACAACTTTTGTCGGATCACGTACACATTTATAGATGTACTAAACTGAAAAGTCACTGGTGTTAGGATTTTGTATCAACATCAAGGCCAAATGTAAGCTTAGTGCTCTTACCATGATCACATTCAAGGTTATTCGGGCTAGGAACTTTAAAATTAAACTCAAGGTAACGTATAAGCAGACGAATGGTACATGTATACGAGATAATTCGAAAAATATTATAAGAGAAGAAATGAAGAGGAGGAGAATGAAGAGTATATATTCTTCATCCTGCTCTTCATTTATTCTCTCATATATTCACTACTTAGAATATTTTCAATAGGTCAGTTTCTGGTCTATTATCACTTCCAGATATTTAACTTTTTCGGAAAAGCTTAGTGTTGCCCCACCGTTGACGTCTAGCTTTCATCTCCAGTGAATGGCACAAGGACTGTTTTGTTGAGATTAACGTGTAGTCCTTCATTTATGCACCAGTTGCTAATTTTACAACTTGGTTTCAGGTCATTTTTTGTAACTTATATATTTTATTTAATTTCAAGCTTCTCACTACTCCGGTGTATGTATAGGTGTCGTTTGATTGTTGATATTTTATAGTCAGACATCAAAAATGTCTGCTTGTATAGCATGCTGCAGATGAATCGCGGAATGAGGATTTTAAATAGATAGTTGTTTTTTGTGAATTTTGCACTTGGTTCGTTACACTAACGATACTATCAGGTAGTTGATATAACCTTATGGAGATAGAATCAGATGGAACTCACAGGAAATTAACTGTGTAGAGGGGAAAAAAGGGCAACTCGTTAATAAATGTATTATTATTAGAAAACCTTATATATCTTAAATTTTGTTTAATAATATATTATTGTATTTCAGAATTTTGCCCATCCGAGGCACGACGAATGGAACAAATTTCTCTACACGACACAAGAATTGAGGAATAGTCAAGTAGATGAAGAATTAGAAAAACTAAATTATTCCGTGTCAAGTATAAATTCCTCGTTTTAAAACTCTTTTAGCTTAAAGGCTAGTAGGTAAATCGTTAGTTTTTGTGATATTTTGATTCACTTGTAAAATATTTCATTGCTATTAATTTTAAGATTTTTAAAAAGATTTTTTTTTCTTGGTCGGGAGACGTAAAAATAAGGAATAACTAAAAGATTGAAAATTAATTTGCCTTGGATAACTTAAATTAAAAATATAAAATGTTTTAGATAAAAGTTTACTGAATTTTGGCGATTAATAGTCTGTGTGAAAGGTGAATTCGGAGAAACGTGCGCATATCTATAATATTTTTGCTTTAATTTTTTTTAGGCTTGTTCGCTGAAATTATAGTTAGAGACAACCAATATTTCTTATGTTGGCTACAGTATTTTTATAGAGCACAGTGCAGTAACAAAATAATTTTTATTTATGATATATCTTAAGTAATCACATACAAAAATCATTTTGTTGATTTGTGCTCTGTAGACAAGCCTGTGTCAAAAATTAAAATTAGTGGTTAGTTTCTGTAATTTCAGTGAATAAGTTAATTTTTTTACTACAAAAATATTAAAGTCATCAGTATCTTGTGTATTTTGGAAAAAAATAAAAGGAATCTTATACAACGGACTCTATCAATTATTGTTAATTGGGAGCGACTCTTTTCAGAAACTGTCCCCTCCCTTAATACGCTTTTATTGTACAATATGAACAAGTGAACCAAAATATTTGTAAGCAGTTTGGCCAACTGTACTCTTAGCCAAAGTGTCATATCCTTAGTTTCTCTCTTCCCCCGTTTACGGTAGGAAATATTTATTTTTCAGTTACTCTTCGCAGCTTTAAGGATTATTGTTTTGGTTGTTATTTTCGCGAAACCGTACTGATTATCAGGTTAGAATGGTTTTAAAAATGGTATAAACTTCAGGAAACCAGTTCCTCTTTTGTTGTTTAATATTATGTACAGATTATTTTTACCGTGCGTTCATTGAAGTTTTTCACAAATTCAGTTGAAATTTCAGTAATAAAATTGATTTATATGGTATATGCCATCGTTATCGATGATTCTTTTTAAATATTATTGCATGTTTGAAGCGTATGGAAAATTCCAAGCATCGTTTATGCTTTTAAATAGGATAATAAGTACTTAATAGACTGTATGCAAATGAAAACTTATGTAACAGCATATTTCTAAAGTAATAAAGGGTTATTTTTATATTTTTTTTTTCAATCTCTAAGATTTCAAGAAATAATTTTTAAAATGCTAAACATTTCCTTAAAATTACGTTTTCATTTTTGCAATTTGCTCCCTAAAGTACATTTATCCTGTAGTAAACTTACTGGTTACTTCACTTCTACTGTGTTTTTGTCGTCAATTTTCACAGCTACTCAAAATTAAAAGATGAACAAATATGTTAAAAAATTTTCCATAGGCTTCAAAAATACAATAATGTACAGAGGGGTTCCATTTAAAAATCATCTATAATTTCATATCTTCTAATTGGCGCCACCTGTAAAAATGGGACAAATGCATATAAATCAATTTCATAAATGACTTTCTTGAGCATTCTTTCCACAATTTATTGCTTGAATTTTAATGCAGTTTGTGCAGGATTGTGTTCGCACGCTATATACATGTTTAAGTTGGTTTCGAAAACTATTTTTACCATTTTTAGTTCCATTCTGAAGAAGTGAGCTTTAAAAATCGCATTATGTAAGAGACTTAATTGGTAACTGAAAGTATTTTTCTAAAATTTGTACTTTTAAATTAACGCAAATTTTAGAAATCGGGGTTCGTCGTTGAACGACACCGCATTGTGATCATGTGACCTGTAAAGATAGATGGAAATAGTTCGTAAAGAAATTGTCGATTCAATTTAGTACTCAGATTTTTAGGCTGTAAGTGTTGTCTTTATTTTATACAGTGCGGCCGTAAAATAGAGAATTAAAGAAATGTAAATAAGTGTACTTTTTTTGTGATGCTATTAATGTTATAGTGTATTTTTATAGACTTATAAGGTCTCCACACACGTTAATACTCCCTACTTTTTTGGTATCAATTTCCTAGACAATTTCTACTTTTGAAAATTATTCTATTAAAAAAATGCAGACTGACTTATTCATGCATGAACAGAAATCTTCTCCAAATCTATACGAATTTTTTTTTTTACATTTTTTGAGGCGACGCAAAAAATGTTAATATTGTCCACTTCCGATTTGACTGGTAGTCTAATTAATAAATGAAGTAGAAATATACAAATTATTTTTCTTTAGGTTGTACAGCACACAGTTATAGCTTGGAAAAGGGCAAAAAATATCTCTTTAAATGTTCATATCATGAAAACGAATATACAGGGTGTAAAAAATATCGGAAGGTAGCAGGACTCGTTAAAATAAAAGTTTCACTTTTCTTATTTTATCTTAATATCAGGAACTAGGGGGTAAAATTTAAAAAACTCGAAAACTCGGTTTTGCAGAAATGACTAACAGAATCTGTTTTGTAGAGAACTAATCTTGGGTTAAGATGGCATTATCAGAATGTTCACATTCCTAACAGATGTAGCACCGCGAGGTCAAGTTGAAAAGATAATACCTATATAAGTAAATATAAATTTTGGCGTCTCAACATTCAGGACTAAATTTTTTATATCTAAAAATAGAAAAAAAGGGAAACTGCTGATATTTATCACAATTTTATTCTCTATATCACCACGTTTCATAACTCATCCTATATTTTTAAGTTTTAACGACGTTGTATATTAAAAAACTTCGCTTTTATGGCTGCACTGTAACATTCTAAAAGAAGTAATATGCGTACGTACTGTGCTTGTCTCATAATTAAATATAAAGAATATAAATTACAATTAAAAGAAAATAAATATTCTAGAAGCAAAAATATTTAAAAAAAAGTAAGTACTATTCTCTGTAATCTGTAATACTTACACGCAATTATTGGTTTAACGTTTTTTTCTTGTTAATGAATTACTTAAACATCTTAATTTCCTTGTTACATATGCCTGTACATAGCTTATTTATTTTTATTATTAACAAATAACTGATTTTTTATACTTATTTGTTTTATATATTTTGTGCCCCGTGTACATATTAAATTATTTAAAATTAAACCTGGCATTTATTAAGACTCTGTGTTTGATTTTTTCCCATCCAAAGGTGTATGAGACGAGTTGGCTCACGTTGATATAAATACATTTTTTGGAAATTTTTAGGACTTCATATTCCTTATGAACCCTTATCTCTTCGTCATGTCCATCTATATGTTATAGCTTCGTAACTTCGTCATTTTGCTTCTTTAAGATAAAATTTTGCAGGTATCTAAACTGGCTATAAAATAACGAGACTGATGCTTCTACAGAAGAAGTACGCAGGCGCAAAAGGCGAATGGCCTAAGCTATGTAGCGTGAAGCCTTCTCTTTCGAATGCGGCGCCTCCCGTGTCCGTAGACAAATCAGTCTGGCTGTAGCTTTCCATTGTATAAGAACTGTTTTCTTTTTTTTTCCGAAAAACAATGAGGGTAATAATAGAGCAGCGAATTGTCGTGAAACTTCACATAAAACTTAATAAACCCGCTACTGAAACATCTTTTATTATAAGAAGTATATGGCAATGAATGTTATCACGTACGGGAGTTCTTGAGTGGTTTAAGCGTTTCCAAGATGGCCGAGAAGACGTTGAAGATAATTCACACTCGGGTCGCCCTTGCACGTCGAAAAAGAATGAAAATATTGAAAAAGTCTGTAATCTGATTCGATCTGATCGTTGGTTAACTATTCATGCGATTGCTGAAACTAAGGGAATTGGCAAAGAATGCGTAAGGCCAGTGGCGTAACTAAAAACATATGCGCCCACATCGCAGATTTTTGAATACGTCCCTATCAGTCCTTCGATTTGTTCATTTTCATCAAAGGAGTGGAGGGCGTCCCTGGATTGGCGGCGCCCCCCACACTGCGGGGTCGTTATTTACGCCACTACGGAAGGCAACTTTTTCATAACAATTTTAACATGCGAAAATGGTGTTTAAAATACAATGGAACAAAAGAAAACTCCCTAAAACTTTTGTACTGACACTTTGAATGTCATTAAAAATGAGAATAATAATATGTACGAATATTGATTTTTCACTTATGATCCTGAAACTAATCGCCAATTCATGCATTAGCAGGGCCCCACAATTTACTACCTTAAGGTTCTTGCTCGACTCCATGAAAGGATAAAAAAACCGACCCGAAGTCTGGAAGAACAAGTTCTGGGTTCTCCATCAAGACATTGCGTCGACTTATTCTGCTTATCTGTCAGGACGTTTCTAGCCAAGTACAATATCCCAGTGTTAGACCATCTGCCTTATTCGCCTAACCTTGCGCCATATGACTTCTGTCTGTTCCCCAAAGCCAAATCTGCATTAAAAAGAATAATATTTCACTCCGTTAAAGCTGCAAGAGAAAAAGAAGCACACGCCATTAAAGAGCTGACACAAGAAGACTTCTAGCGCTGTTTTGAACAATGTAAAATTCGCATGAAGTGTTGTGGCAAAGAAAATGTATACCTTCGTCAATGGTTGTGGAGATAGAGGAGTGTGTATTAAAGGTGATAATAACTAAATATGTACAAATTTAAAATAAAGTATTTTACAGCAGTAGTTTCGGTATTTTATGGCCACACCTTGTATGCTTTCAATTCGCTCACACTACTCAAAACAAGTAGTAAAAACTACATATGATCCCATACAACATTCGAGCAATGATGTTAAAAGAACACCTAATAGAATTGGAAGAAACGCTAAAACATTAAATGGTCAGGCTACAACAGGTGCCACTATACTTCACGTGGATCAGCATAAAATTACTGTTTTTTTCCATTACAATGAAAATATTTGAAGCGCATGCATTACAGCAGATATGCGGCGCCCACTGTTTGTTTTGATCCTCAATATTGCAACCGAAATAAAGCTGCTATGCCTTTTTTTATCGATGGGGTAATAGACCGCTTCTGAGACGTAAAAGTCACCTCGCCACAAACAACAAAAGTGATCTGAATTGAGACATTAGATTCGACGCACTAACTTCGACTGACTAACCCCTCCGCTTTGCTGCTTGTATACCCAAATACGGTTTCTACATTTTCAGAGAATATTCGAGAATTTTCTATTTAATTCCATAATATTCGCAATAATGGCGTTTATCATTCGTTTGTACAGAAGGGCTGTTCAATACAAAGCAAATAGAAAAGTCGACTTACATGGGTTTAAATCACTGTCTCCCTTATTTTAAGCCCTGGGGGTTGGGATTTCGTATATGGGGGTCATCCATGGAGATCCCCATGCGGTGTAGCCAAGTTGTACAAAATTTCGTTAACTTAGAAAAAAACTATACTTGGCAACGTCGCACCCCCCTATTATTATAACAATACAAATATACCACGTGGATTCTTGCGGTTACATTGTTAACATATAGGGAGACATGACATCACGTATCTCTAAAGTTGAACTAATATTAAAAAGATAAGTTTAGTTTCGGTTTTAGCAGGAATGGTAAGATTTAGTCGATTTAATTTTAGATACATTTTGGCTGTTGCCCAGTGTTATTGGAGCCAAAATATTTTACCTCGATATTTTTATATAAAACCTCTAATTATCCCTCTCAGCTTCATCTGCCTTATTATCTTTATTAAATGCTTTCTCTATTTAAAACTAAAGATCATTAAATTCCTTCCACAGAGGGTGTTTTACTTAAAATAAATTTAAATTCATGAATTATATTTTCATCTAATTGCTTATTGTTTACTGAATCAAAGTGATTCTTAAACTAAGTAAGTTTTGCTTTCAGAGCAGCTGTTTTTAATTTAAATGACAAGCCATTTAATTAACACAAATCCCAAATAATACCTAAGCAATGGAAATGACCTACTTATTTATTGAAAATCAAGGAATGACAGGAACCCTTGATGGAACACGACATGACTTTATTCTTTCTGTCTTTTTGCAATATCTCTGTCTTTCGTCCTCGTCTTACAACGACTCGCAATTTCTTCAAATCAAAAATTACTTCTAACTTATTTTGTTTTCGACCCTTCACTATATCCTAACTTCTTGGAACAAATATAAATTTAGTACTTAACACTTGCTCTAAATCTTATAGAATTTAAGATACGGTAGTTTGATGGCGAAACTCAAACATCAATTAAACTTATTTATAACTTTATTGAATCAGACACATATTAACACAATAAAAAATGACTAAACAAGAATAAAACACACCGCAAAAATTAACAATATAAAATATCGAAAAAATTACAATAAATACGGTCTAATAGGAGTAATACAGGGAAACCTCTTTTAAAATTAGAAGTTAAAATAAGAAAAATATCAGAAGTAAAATTATTTTGTCTTAACAAATTAAGGTAAATAAATAATGACACTATTTATAAAAATAAGAAACCGAGTTGTGCTTAATGTTTTTACAGTTGCAGGATCCTTACAAGTAACAAACATTACATATTGCACATAGGTATATATTTTTTAACTGCTCAACGAGAAAATTCTATGATCAAGGATATTTTCTCATGCAAATACAATTAAAAATGTACAGGACAATTCGCTATTTTTGGAGTTACCATAGAACATTTTCTCAAATTCTGGCAGGGATTAAGGAAAAATACATATTTGCTCATCCGTTTTGATTCTCGACGATTCATTTCACCTAAGGGCTCGTATTACAACCTTTGGTTATCTTACTGATAAACTACACGAAGGATAACGGAAGGTAGCTGTATTAGTCCTTAAAGCGCATTATGTTTCAGCTTACTTATATAGCAAAAATAAAATATATGATCCTTACAAGAATATATTTTTGAATTTTTCATAACTAACGCTAAATATAGATATGTTTTATACATTAAATATAACAAAGACTATACTAAAATTTTTTGTATTTTACTTGGCATATTTAAAATGTAAGACTAAATATAATCATTTTATAAGTCCTATCACTATCATTCACACAGCCAGGTTTATCCAAAACCACTTTGGTATTTATGATAAATAAAGAGCAGGAAGTGATCAGAAATATGATTTTTCCTGTAAAAAAAAAGATTCGACAAGAGTTAAACTTTTATTTTTGTATAAAAATGTTTGCATGAAAGAAACAATTTTTAATTTAATGGCAAGGTTTCGACAAGTATCCGGTCTCCTTGCATAGGTGTAGCAAGGAAGGCTTAGCTTCCCTAGTATCTTGCTAACCACTCTCCCTCAGAAATAAAATGAGTCACTACAAACAATTAAATAAAATAATTTTAAGGAAATTTAAAAAACATTTGTCTGTAATAATAACACGAAACAATATGTACATTCATTTAGTCTTTATGGTTACAATAGTTATTTTATAAAATCTGAAGGTATCGGGATCGTGCTGGCACCCCCCCCCCCCACAACCATTGGAAAATCCTAGCTATAACTATGCGTTTCTCTTACAAGACGAGATATTTGTCGAAACCGTTGCCTACGTAATACTCAACATATAATTAAATAAAGAATTATATAGAGAGCTTAAACTAATAAAAAAAAATATACCAAAAATAGTTTTGACGTAATATCATTCACCTTTTTACAAGTTTTGTTGTAGGTTGAATTAGTAAGTATAATATAAATTTACATGTAAAATAACCGTTAACTTTTTATACTTATCTGTAAAACTGCAAAATTTCTTACAGTTTTAGAGGCCAGCTCCATTTTGTAACAACTATCTTACGACTTTTATCACAAATTGAACACAATATTTTGTTACTCTTAGCCAATTTCAACCAATTAACCAGATGTAAATAGAGTTTACCAATGGAATTTAAGCGCGTATGGTTGTCTTTGGTAATTTTTCATGACAGATTTCTTTTTTTTTTTAAATTACTTCTATAATTTGATTTTGTATTTCTTCCTAAAAGCTTTTTGACTACCTATATGAACCAGGAGTGAAACTAGCACAAACTAACCTTTAAATACAGTCTTCCAACAACATCAACTATTTCTAGTTGGTTAAAACTGTCCATAAAGGAGCAAAACCAAACGACGACCAATGACAAACGCGTGATTAGCGTCTGGTTTATTGTTTGATATCGGTTTTTTACGAAACAATTCTATATTTAGATAGATAGCAAACTTCTGGTGGTAGTGTTCTATTTATTGAACTACATTAATGAACAAAATGTTTATGCTTTCAAAGGTAATAAGCAAAAAAGTAATATCAAAAGAGTTTTTCACAACCTAATTTGTAAAAATAAAACATTTGATTTTTATTAATAAAATTTAATATTTAAATAATAAAATTGTACAAGGGATATACTAGAAATTTAAATAAGACAAAAACTTCTCTAACGTTTATGTCGCTTGTTTGTTTTAAATTAAGATTAAACACAATAAATGGGAACACCTTGATAATAGAAATAACCAAGTTTGCCATCTGTTACTCCCTTGTTTCTGATTTTAAAAACTATACAATAAAAATGTTCTCAACTTGACGTTGAGCACTAACACTAAATAAACTAAACATAACATTCCTAGAGTTGACCTATGCACATAGACTAGTACAGGATTTAATTAAATCGAAAATATATAAATCTACTACTTTAAAAAGTAACGATAAAATCTCTGTCGTTAGAATAACACTTTTTATATAAAAGAAAAATAACAAAAAGTATTAAAATCATGAGTTTCGCTACATAATTTTTTTAAAAACCTTATATGTAATAGCCTTTGAGCATACATTCTGGAAGCGCCTAGAATGATCCGTGCGCATTACACATCAAAGAGAGAGAGGGGGGTGAATCTGAGGAAGTGCTCTCTCGCTGACGGGGGCTTCGAGAGATAGCACTTTCCCACATTCTCCCCCTCTTTCTTTGCCTTGTAACACTCGCAGATCACTTCATGGTGCCTCTAGGAGTGTATGCTCGAAGGTAATAGTTCGTGATAAGCCTAAAGAAAACAATAAAAATTATTAAAAAGTTATCAACAAAAAAATTGTTCTTTCATAAAAGTACTCTTTCAATAAATTCAAGTAGTATCCAAAATTGTACGTTTACTCACTAGTGAGTAAAAGCTTTTGTCCACGTGTTTTTTATTTTACGGTAAAGAGAATGTATGAAAATTTGATATTGTTCTAAAAAGTGATCAGGACTAACTGTTATTATCTTTAACTTGGAAATTGCAGGCCTTTTTGCCAAAAATTTCAATATATATTTCACCATAACTGTACCAATTATACAGGGTTCTTGATCCGGTTTTTTCAATTTATTTCTTCACGACAAAGTTTTTAATATAATAAAATAAATCTGGGCCAAGTAAAATACCGTTTACAACTCATATAAATAATTGTATGTACAAGTTATGACCGCAAATATAAAAAGGGTCACTCTATGTATATCGGACTAACTATAACGCTTAAACATAAATAGGCTTAAATAAGCTTGTATAAAATATATTCGGATTATTTAATGGTAGGGTGGATCTGAGATATTGACGCCGTAAAAGTCGAAAGTTTTTTGACGGTGTCACTAAATTTCAAAAATTAAATAAATGAGATAAGCCACTGAAAAGTTTTGCTTTATTAGTTTCAATTTTTCAACAATATTAAACTTTTAAAGTATGAATCAGTTCTTTTTAAAACAAACTTAATATGCCCAAAAATAGGTCTAGGCCTGATGTTGCCGACAAAAAAAAAGGAATGAATTATTTCGCTACGCATATAGAGGGTGTTTCAAAAACACACCAACGATTGTCGAAAGATTCACCATCTCAAAATAACAGGAAAATTTCCTACAAACATGGGTCCGGAATGGTTTCGTTATTTAAATACAGAATGATGAAAATGTAGTAGGCCATTTTGCATAATTATCCTGGCATTTCTAAAATTGCGGTTGTTTAACATCTCGAATTTTTAGCCCCATATCTAAAATGATCCTGCTAGTCTTTCAATCTGTGAGAGTGTTTTGTCTCTAACCGTCTTGAAACAGAGTACGTCAGTCTAATGGATACATATAACGGGTAAAATTAATGTTTCAAAAGTGAAAGAAGGATCGTGTCTCTGATTTAAGCAAAAAAAGGACAAATCTACCAGTACAGGAAGGATGGCAAAATGCGTGGACAATTTGATGTCCAAGGTGGGTAGATTTATAAATTATTATTAAATATCTACAATGGGATACTCCGGTTAAATAGATCAATTAGTAATGGACTTTAGGATACATTTTAAGAAGAAAACTAAAAGTTTCCGCGATATTTCATTTCCATTTTCGCAATTTACACCTCAAAATGCATAAATGTAAAAAAATGATGAATTTTGGCATATTTTAGTTTAACTAAGTAATTGCTAAAATTTTAAGTTTAGAAGTAATAGGTAAAATGACGTTAAGTTTGTTAGATAGAAAAATGACTTTTTAATCTAAAATATATCTAAGATCCAAGCTCTACCGGGTGTTCATTTAGACTTGGAGAAAATTTTCTCAAATAAAAGTACGACTTGACCATTACATTTTTTAAATTAAAAATATGATTATAAAATTACATAAACAAAAACTATCTCTCTCAAGAAAAACTTTCTCCCAAAATCGTACCAATAATTTAGATGACACCCTGTAAAAGTTAAAATTTTTAAATGCGATATTATTTGTATTTTTAATAAAATTGTCCTCAGCTGAAATGGTCCATTTCAGATTTTTCTCATTTCAAAACGTATTTTAACTAAAAATGCAGTCAACGTCAAACTCAATCTTTTAGGGGGGGGGGGATATATAACATATGTAAACAGTTGAAAATTCTGTATGTTTCAGATCAAAGTAAAAGGACTCTAGGAGCCCGCCAATTAGGCATCGCAATTTCGCCTTATCTAAGAAAAATACGAATATCGCCGACATTTTGTTTGACAAAAATTTATATAATAATTAAAAATTTTTTCAAGTATTGTTTTTTAACGCCACAATTTTGAAAATACATTAATATAAAATATCCATGAAAAAAAAATCTTGACTTTTTACATGTACTTCCCCCCTTAACTTACAATAAAAACGCTATTCACTAAATCTTGGACTGGACCATTTTACACCACCCGTTTTGGGAAATCTCCGATTTATTTATAAACAATTACAAAAAATTCTGTAATACGAAAATTATTAAGAAATACTTCCTAAAAGTATAAAATATAAATAAAATCGTATTTTATACAGGCAACGTCAAAAGTAATGCCTCATATAATCTGTTGCAGAGTTTAGAAAAATTAATTTTAAAACTAACATTTTTAGGGTTTCTAAGAATGAAAATTATCCGTTCGGAAATATCTATTATTCGTTAATAGTTAGAGTGTCCTGTATAAAATAAGATTTATAACAAGCCTCGAACAATCTTGCGCATATTTAATTAAGTTTTACCATTTTTAGGAACTAGTTTTTTGAAAGCATAAAAAAGTATCAGGTAACAAAAAGGCACAAAAATACGTAACATATTGACATGTTTCTCTTAAAGCTGTGTCATTCAGTAATAAACAATAAATATTATAGGATAACACGAACAGAAACTCAAAATTTAAGAAAATATATTTTGATTTTGGATTGGTACATTTTTTTAATTTTCTTAATTTATTGGTATTAATATTTTAACACATATAATTGGTATTATTCAATTCTCTATAGCTCAATCATCATCAAAAATTTAAATGCTGTATAACATGTTTTTTTTTGAAGCAAAAAATTTTCTCTATTTTCTATTTATCTATATTCTGTCAATAATTGATAATTCGAAACGTTGATATTATGACGCAATCGGCATGGGTAAGAAAAAATAGTGTCTTTTAAAGGCTTTAAAATGTATTTTTGGATGGGTTTTCTATTAGCATTAGCCTACAATATTCTTTGGTAAGAAACAAAGGGTATTTTAAAAATAGCAACGCTCTGTCTATATCTTTTTACATTACACACATCATAAAATATATTTTATATATAATTTTAGATTTCCTGAAGCCCTGGAATGCTTATAATCCATTTCACTGAAAAGTAGAGTTATAAACGAGCATTAATATGTATGCAGTGAGCAGAAAAATTATTGTGTACTTGAGGTGATTTTTTAAATAACTCCAAAATTTCGTTTAGAAATATTCTATATTTTTAGTATACTACTTTTTAATGAAATAGGATAAAAGCTGTTTTTTTTTTATACCTTTATCAAACAACCCTACATTTTTTGTACAGATATATTTTTTTAAAGCCATTTACCACTTTTAGAGACCCGCCGTTTTTAACCACTTTGTTTCTTGTACACTCTATAACAAACCTACAGCAAAATTTATCTCTTGGACCTGCCAAAACCATCACCTTTCTTCATAATATAAGTCAATTTTTTAGTTTAAGTACACTATGTCAAATTCAAGCAATTTTGATTATAGTTCACAGTTAATTCATTAAACTTTAGCTGTCAATCAAAAACTATCAATTAAATGACAAATGACATTTATTTAACTATCAACAATGTCAGACTAGCTTGAAATCGACTTTGGTACTGTATTTCTTATGGTTCAGTAATGTCTGGTGCTATACAAATAAGTGCATAAAAAAAGAATTTGTTTTCTACGCTATGGATAAGTTAGCCTAATGAACTTTTTTTTTATCTTGAGTAGAGCTAAACATTGAAAATAGTAGCCTGTATTTTGTATTTACAAAATAGACTTGGTTTAAATGGAGAATTGAAAATTCCTCATTTTTTTTTAATATAAATAAAAACTTAATTCATATGTGAAATAATTAATAACTTTGATTATTATAAACCAAAAATTTTAATAGTAGGAAATACAATTTCAATTACCATTTTATTTTTCTGTTTGAACGGGTATTCAAAAATTTTAACGATTATCTTTCCCAATTTCCACTTAAAATCAGGTCTATCTTTCTTTTAAATATTTCGTGAGATTCTATAAAAATTTACGCACTGTGTGTAAGTCTACAAGTCATCGGGGAAGCTGGTGGAAAGAGCGGTGTTGCCACTACTTCCAGCCTTTATTTTATCCAAAACTTTATTGACGTATTCGGTAGCATATCCGGCAACTTTGCCCTCTGAAAAAATAATGAAACCTGTTAAATACTTGAAAAATTTGCTTGGATCAATCTACACATGTCGGGCAGTCGTTTACGTCCCTTTAAAGACCAATTTGCACAAAGTGGGACGAAGGAATTTATATTGATAAGATTAGTTATTATCTATTTTACATCTGCATTGCAATTAACAAAAGGAAATATTATTGCGTGCTCAAATATAAAAAGGAGTGACTAAGTATGAAATAGGTGCGAAATTTTTACAACTAAAAATAAAATCGCTAGCGACTAAGACTTGGCGAATTTACGATAAGCCTTATTGAAGCTTCAAGTGTATACTTGCCCCACTTTTTAAAGAGTAAGAAACCATGAAACGATTACATACTCTAAACTCTCGGGCGACCTTTCACAATTCGTTAGGAAACATAAAGAGCAGTTGTACGTTGTGTTGTTACTTATTGTCTAAATTTAGGTTACTGGTCAAAATGATAGCAATCGAGTTCAAATTTATAATAAATAGAGGCATTTCCGATAGTCGTTCACGTCTATATAAAAATTAATTTACAAAAAGTAATTTTGGAACATAGAAATTAATATTGATAGGATTAGCTGTCATCCTTGTTACTGTGTGTATAGCAAGAAGAAGTATTATTGGGTACAAAAATATTTCAAGCAAAACTCAAATATGAAAAGAGTCACCAAGTACGGAATAAGTGTCAAATTTGTATAACCAAAAATAAAATCGCCAGCGACAAAGTCGTGGCCAATGTACAATAAACCGCATTGAAGCTTCGAGCATAAACTTATCCCACTTTTAATAAACAAGAAGCCATGAAACAATTACGTATACTGAACTCTCAGGTGACCTCTGGCGATTCGTTACAAAAAATAAACAGCAATTGTACGTTGTGACGTTACCGATTGTTTTAATTTAGATTGCTTGTCAAAATGACGGCAATCAAGTATAAATTTATAATAAATGTATGCATCTCCGATGGTAATGCACGTCTATTTAAAGACCAATTTGCACAAAATAATTTTGGGAAGTAGAAATTAAGATTGATAGGATTAGTTAGTTAGGGTTATATCTGCGTTGCAATTAGCAAAAAGAGTCACATAGTATGGAATAAGTGCTAAATTTGGACAACTAAAAATAAATCACTAGCGACTACGACCTGACGAATTGACGATAAGCCGCATTGAAGCTTCGAGAGTAAACTTGCCCCACTTGTTGATGAATAAGAAGCCTTGAAACGATTACGTACTCGGAACTCTTGGACGACCTTTGACGATTCGTTAGGCAACGCACAGCAATTGTACATCGTGATGTTACCGATTGTCTTAATTTAGATTGCTGATCAAAATTGTAGCAAACAAGATCAAATTTATAATAAATGAAGGCCGAATTGACAACCGAATTTGTAAGACGGGTGTTACGAACTAGTCTAAATAGTAGAAATTTGTGTAAGGCGCTCAACACGTACGCATGTTCTGCGCTTAGCTACTCTTTTGGAATTGTAAAATGGAGCAGGACGGACATCGAAAACCTGCAAAGGAAAATAAGAACACCCCTAAAAGTACACAATCACCACCCTCGGAGTGCTATTGAACGTACAATGCTTCTAAGACAGCAAGGAGGAAGATGATTGGTCGATATTGGTAAGCAGCTCGATCAACAAATAATAAACTTACGTTCTTATTTCCACAGGTTAACGGACTCTTCCACACTACATCGCGCAATATGCGAGGCAAACGATTCAATGCCGCTACGGCTGAGGGAACGAGATATTGCTTCTCACCACCGAACAGACCAAGAGAAGTTACAAGGCTGGTTGCAGAAGCGACTTCATGGACTGCATCCAAATGGTGTCATTCAGGACAATTTCGACAAATCAGCGTCGAACTGCTGGTTGATTTCAGCATAAATGTTTCCGGAAAAGAAAGGGGTTCTTATTAGTTATCCAAGACCAGGTTATTCAGACGAAGAAATCAGAGATCTCTTAATAGAAAATGACCAATATAGATATGACTGTCGAACATCAGAGACAATCCAGCACATAACTGGAGGATGTCAAGCGTTTGCCGCAATCGAGTATAAGGAAAGACACGACTCAGCCGCTAAGATACTCCACCAAGAGTTGGCAGATAAGTTAAACCTATTGCAGGTAGCCTTATTACAAATAAAATCTGGAGCCTATTCTTGAGGACAACCAGTTCAAATTATATTGGGGGTCGAAGGGTTCTGACGGATCAAACAGTTCCTCATAATAGACCAGACATTATAGTAACAGATAAAATTTCTAGGCGAACTACACTAATCGATATTGCTGTACCTAACAACAACCTAAGGCCAAAATATAACGAGAAGATCGCCAAATTTGGAGATCTAGAAGTGCTAATCCGAAGACAATAGCGTCCAAACGATTCCCATAATACTGTCAATAACTGGAGTGATACCAAAGAACCTCCCGCAAAACATCAAGGAACTGGGCCTTAGTGAGCATCTGTATAAACCGATGCAGAAAGCAGTTCCCCTTGCAACCGCGCGAACCGTCCGAAAGTTCGTAGGAAATACAGCAGACCACGTCACCTAGGACCCGATAACATGGAAAGGGTTCCCACAGAACTTCATACTTTTGGTGTCTTTGTATACCTGGTATGAGTGAATAATCCCTCGAGGGAGTGCGAAGCCGTTTGGCTTGTAAATCTGATAAATATAAGCATCTCCCGTAGTCGTTCACTTCTATTTAAATGCAAATTTACATAAAATAATTTTGGGATGTACGAATTAATACTGATGGGATGTTACATAGGAATTAAGTTATCGTTTGTGTTACTGCTGCGTCGCAAATAACAAAAAGAAATATTATTGATCGTAAATTTATTTTAAGCAAACCTCAAATATGAAAAAAGAGTCATCAAGTATGGAATAAATGCCAAATTTGTACAACTAAAAATAAAGTCTCCGGCGACTAAGACCTGGACAATTTACAATAAGCCGCATCGAAAGTTCAAGTGTAAACTTGGCCTACTTTTTCATGAACAAGAAGCCATGAAACGACTACGTACTCTGAACTTTCGGGCAACCTCTGGCAATCAAGTACAAATTTATAATAAATATATGCATCTCCGATGGTAATTCACGTCTATTTAAAGACCAATTTGTACAAAATAATTTTGGGACGTAGAAATTAAAATCGGTAGGATTAGTTATCATCCGTGTTATATCTGCGTTATATAGTCGCAATTAGCAAAAAATCACCTAGTATAGAATAAGTGCTAAATTTGGGTAACTAAAAATAAATCACTAACGATTAAGACCTGACCAATTTATGACAAGCCGCATTGAAGCTTCGAGTGTAAACTTGCCCCACTTTTTAATGAATAAGAAGCCTTAAAACGATTACGTACTCGAGGGCGACCTTTGACGATTCGTTAGGAAAAACACAGCAATTGTACGTCGTGATGTTACCTATTGTCTTAATTTAGGTTGCAATCGAGTTCAAATTTATAATAAATATTAGCAACTCCCGTAGTCGTTCACGTCTATTTAAATACCAATTTACATAAAGTAATTTTGGAATGTAGAAATTAATACCGATGGGATGTTACGTAGGAATTAATAATTGATACGATGTTATAATTTGTGTTACTGCTACGTAGCAAATAGCAAGAAGCAATATTGTTGAGCGTAAATATATTTTAAGCAAACCTCAAATATGAAAAAGACTAACTAAGTCTGGAATAATTGCCAAATTTGTACAACTAAAAATAAAATTGTCGACGACTAAGACCTGGCCAATTTACAATAAGCCGAATCGAAATCATGAACAAGAAGCCATGACAAAACGACTACGTACTCTGAACTCTCGGGCAACCTCTGACGATTCATTACAAAACATAAACACTTGTACGTTGTGACGTTACCGATTTTTATAATTTAGGTTGCTTGTCGCAATAATAGCAATCAAGTTCAACTTTATAATAAATATATGCATCTCCCGTAGTAATCACGTCTAATTAAAGACTAATATACACAAAGTAACTTTGGAAAGTAGGAATTAATATTGATAGAATTAGTTATCACTCGTGTTACATCTGCGTCGAAATTATCAAAAAGAGTCACCAAGTATGGAATAAATGCCAATTTTGTACAACTAAAAATAAAATCGCCAGCGACTGAGATCTGGCCGACTTACAATAAGCCGCATCGAAACTTCCAACGTAAACTTACCCCCTTTTTTTAATGAGTAAGAAACCACAACACGAGTACGTACTCTGAAGTCTCGAGCGACCTCTGATGATTCGTTACAAAAAATAAACAGTAATTTGTGATGTTACCGATTGTTTTTATTGAGGTTGCTTGTCCAAGTAATAGCAACCGAGTTCAAATTTGTAATAAATATATGCAGCTCCGATAGTCCATTAAAAGACCGATTTGTAGAAAGTAATTTTGGAACGTACAAATTAATATTAATAGGATTAGTTCTCATCCGTGTTACGTCTGCGTGGCAATTAGCAAAAAGAGTCACCAAGTATGGAATAAGTGCTAAATTTGTACAACTAAAAATAAGTTACTAGCGACTAAGATCTGACCAATTTACGATAGGCCGCATCGAAGCTTCGAGTGTAAACTTGCTCGACTTTTTAATGAATTAGAAGCCATGAAACAATTACGTACTCTGAACTCTCAGGTAACCTTTGACGATTCGTTACAAAACATAAACAGCAACTGCACGTTCTGACGTTACCTATTGTCTTAATTTAGGGTGGTTGTCAAAATGATTACATTTGAATTGAAATTTACAATAAATAAGATCCAAAAATTTGATGACAATAATTGTTCTAAAAGCATAACCCGAAAACCTAATGACCTACTTATTTTTAATCACGTCAATGTAATAGGTGCACTTATTGGCCATTATCAGATAGAGATATTGAAATTAACGATAACAGTATATTTATTCACTTGTTATTATCTGGCATTTTTTTTAAAAGCAGGGGTAGTTCAAAACATTCACTGTAGTATTTTTCTGTGGCGGGATTGCTGCGTTAAATGGGGATTATTTGTCGCATAAAAATAATTACTCTTTCAGTTTAAAAAGTCACTATTTGAACATGTTTTATTTGTACATAAAATGGTGTTTTGAAACAATTAGTTTACGATTAACATTCCTTGGTACCAACTGCAAAATGGATGCCTGCGCTTGGATTCCGCACGAAGTTTTTGAACAATTTTAAATTTGTAATCATGAATTTAGTTTTTTTTTTCTGAGAACTGGAAGAAAATTGGTTAGAGATTTATGTTTACATTTGCCAATACATTGATTTCATTGTGTTTATTTTTCACACCATATTTGCCTCGTTTTTTCAAACAATAGTTTACACTTAATGTTTTGAAATTAAGTAAAAAGGTTTGCCTTGATGGCGCATTTCTTTCTGGATAGAAAATAGTAAATTTTCGAATTACATTATCAACATTTCTAAAACTAACCTGGGCTAACTTTAAAACGGATCTCAGTTGATCATAGAGGGTTTAAATTAACAAGTATGAATAATAACTCGTTTGTATTTGAACTGTCCAAAATTGAAAATTTCAATCATTTAGGATCACAACTCTTCCTCTTACCTATTCCAAGACTTTATCAATGGGTTTCTATCCTTAACCTTCCTACACGAGCATTTATTTTTTGACACAAGTAATTCAAATTACATCATAAGCAAAACAAAACAGGCCAACTAGATGATTTGGTCTGTCTTAAACTTTCTTAGTGAATACGAGCGTAAATGACAGTCGTATTAATATTCTAGTCATGACAATTAAAAATACTTTATATTGTTTTATTATCATGGCCTACCCGATTTGAAAATACTGAATGAATAAAATTTTCCAGCTTGTAAAACTGCACAATAACAAAGTCTAAATAACGCAATTTTTTTCTAATTTAACCGACTTTTTGTTTCTTATCTTTTAAGAAATAGGAATACTATCCCTATGAAATAGTTGGAACTTTGTATGCCATTTAAATTGGGAAAAACATACTTCTGTGTGCCCAGATCAGCAAATTGGTCTTTAAAATTTTATGTTTCCACCCATAAAATTACCACTTACTTGAACATGTTTTAGACATTCTCTCTATATTGTTAGTGATTTCTTCTTGAGTTTCTGGATTAGGTTCGCCAAGTTTGGCCGCTATTAGCTGCTTTATTTGTTGAATTGTATTTATATATCTCCCTGGAAGAAAAAATGCAAGTTTAGATATTTCTTATATGTAAAAAAACTTTAAAAAAATTTATACTGTTAAGGATCCATCAAGTTTTTAAAAGCGACATCTACTGCTGGAGTAACAAGTTATTAAGAATGTCCATTCGCTTAGTACCGAATATTTGACAAATTAAAGTGAAATACTAAAAATAATATAATTTAAAAGTTAATAGTTTGTCAGGCAATTATCACTGAAATAAAAAATATAAAAAAAAATTAAATATGAAATTATAAACGTTACGACATTAACTTCAGATTAGCTTTTGATAATATTAATTTGATTATATATATATATATATATATATATATATATATATATATATATATATATATATATAATTTGTTAAGGAGGAAACTCCTTTGGTGTTCTGCTAACTCAACATATGCAAACCACCTCATTCAGGAAAATCATAATTTTAATGACGAATTTAAAATTTTACCCTTAGAAAAGAAAGGACAAAAACTAAATCTATATGAGAGCCTCGAGATAAACCGTTTAAAAAATTCAAAAATACTATTAAATGACCAAATCGAACTAAATCAATCACCTCTATTAAATCTTTTTTCATAAGGGTTCAGAGAGAATTTCCATGTAATACAAAACAAAAACATGTAATTTCTGATTTATAGCAGTAGGTAGATAAAACCAGTAATATTTAGCAAAAACCCAAATAATTTATTTGACAAGGCACTATGTATAAGGTTGATCTAATTTGTTGTAACATCGGAGGTAATCTGCCCTTTTAATTTTAATTTTAGTACCTAGAATAGGTAAACAAAATTGTATTCTAAATAGTCACTATACACAGTACATCAAACATCCGAAGAATCTACATCGTAGCGAAACGCGTTATGTGTTTTCTAAACTACAAAATATAGTAGAAATTAAACAAAAACTTGTGTTTATGTTTTACATTATTTATAATGGATTTCCATCAAGAAAAAGCCAATACAATTCAAAGTTTTCAAGGGATAATGTCAAAATCCTGATTTCCCATAAAACCCTGTACAAATTTTTACATTTTTATAAAATTAATTCCCGAAAATTTACAGGGTAAAGTTAATCGAAATTCCGAGATAGTATAGTACTTAAAAACTATTATAAAAAAATTGATTTTCATTATGATCTTATAATAATAATGTCCTTTATTACCAACAGAACATTTGGACAATGACACAGTAAATTACAGGAACACACAGAAAACAATAAAATCGGCATTAACATAAAATTAAAAGAATTCCAAAAGAAAATACCAAAATATTAAAAATCTAATTTAAAAGAACAAAAACATTTAACCTACAAGAACAGAATCACAGCCGTTCTGAACTTATCCCTGTTATTAATTTCAGTAACATTTTAGGATAATAAATTATATGCCTTTACTACACGGTAGTACGGCTCCCTTTCAAAAAAGTTCAGCTATGAAGAGGTATGCTAATACCAGCCCCATTTCTAGTGACAACTGTCATTGACTCAGAATAAAAATTGGAATTCATGCTAAACAGTTAATAATTTTCGTATGAACATCACCAGAGCCAAGAAATAGAGACAAGGAACAGACAACAATAACCAAATTGTTAAAATGGGGTTTGTAGGAAGATCGAGGATGTAATTTTAAAATACATCTTATAATATGTTTCTGCGCTCCAAATTTGTTGATAGCATATTTTGATGAGCCCCGTCCTTTCCGTATTAAGTGTTAAATAATTATTTTGGCACCAAACCTGCATTCTCTCTGCTGCATCCGAATACGCTCCAGACAACGCCACCACAGATCCACTCTCTAGTGTGATCGATGTGTCATCAGTATACTGACAAACCAATCCAGAAGAGAAACCATCAACGATACTGTTCACATACTAGAGAAACAAAATAGGGTCCAATATAGAGCCTTGTGGGACATCTTGTCTCACTTCAACCATCTCAGAGAACTAGTGTGTACCATTACTGGCAACACAAATCGATTGTTGGCTGTTTGTGATATATGATTTTAATAATAAAGCAGCGATGTCCCTCAGTCCATAATTTTCTAGTTTAGATATCATCAACTGATTATCAATTGTGTCGAATGCCCTTGACAGATCAAAACGAAACCCTGCAATTTTCTCATTCTTGTCCACCTTTTCCATTATGTACGAAATGAAAATAGCCATATTGCACACCACAGAAATCTGTGGACCTCTCAGGTCTGAATCCATATTGATTATCAGTTAATATATTTTTGTTCTGGTGTAAATAGCTCCTTTTAAAGACCTTCAACACAGATGACAGCAGTGATATAGGCCTATAGTTCTTAACACTATTTCAATCTCCTCTTTTGGAAATGGGAATTAATTGTGCTGTTTCAAAATTATCGGGGGAAAACCCCCGATGAAAAACACTCGTTTATTAGATGAGCCAGAATTTCATCAAAACCGACAGAGAATTTAATAGGTAGATTAGCAATAATATTAAAAATTTCTCGTTCATCGACTGACCTAAGAAAAATGGTGAGAAAGATTATTTTGATGTGTAGAAGTTGTAATAATTAATTCGTGGTGTGAAGGGAATATCGAATTGTTTGCTAAAAAGTTCAGCGATGACTAAAGGATTATCCGGAATCTTGTCTGTCTCCAGACGCAGTGAAACGTCAGAGTTTGCTTTTCTCTTGTTCAACTTAACATTAAAATCTTTCAGTTTTGTAATGACTGTAAACGTTTTGATTACCAGTCTGCCTGCACCATACTTAAAGATCCCTAATATAGTCGGAATAGTTCCGAATTTCGGTGTTTACCCAGCTTTCACAGTGATTTTTTAACTCTATAAGGGGAAATGGGGAATGATGTGTCAAAATAATAAAATAATATGTTGTAAAATACTATACTTTTCATTGACTCCAGTGGGCCTAAAAACAGCATATCAGTTGAATTTTTCAGCAATATATACTTTTTCAGCATTTCAACTACAAAAATTTCAATCCATCTACTTACTATGTTCAATTTCCAGTCCATTTAACTTAATTTTATTTGCCTCATGCTGGGCCTTCTTTTTAAGTCTACAAGCCCTCGAAGCAAGTTTATTTTTCTCTTTTCTCGAGTTCGGCCTGACGTTGAACGGTAGCTCGCTAACGGGAGTCATATCGTTTATTATTCGTCCTAACTTATCCAGTTCTTTTCCTATGTTGAATAATTTGCGGGGATTTGGAGTCAAGTCGTTGCCGTCTCCTTTGCGCGCTTTTCCTGCGAATAAAAACAAAGCCGATTAAAAATTTGTATAAGTTGAATTAAATTAATTTCCTCTTTAAAATATGCAAAATTTAATTCTATCAGCACCAAAATAAGTTAGAAGCTTCTATAAAGAATTTTTGGTACAATTACTTATATAGAGCAATGTCTACTCTTGCCTATTACACTCCTACCTTCGGTAGTAACTCGACGATAATTTATGAAACCAAACTAAAGGACATTATTGTGCTTACCACTATGCTTAATTCCTCTAACTGAACAATCAGGACTAAATACGGGGTCTGTAGCTTCATTTAGTACATGTGGATTCTCCATTTTGCTTTTCATAACTAATCTTTGGCCCTTGGGTCCCTTTGACTGTATATTATACTGCCAGAAGTATTTCTCCTTCTTGCTCATTTTCGAGTGTTCGTCATCATCGTCTGAATCTGAAAAGACAAACAATGTATTCAAAGTAAGAGTAAACGTAATAAAAAACGAACACCGACAGTAGAGAAACTAAACTTTCTCAACGGACAATCCAAGTAATAGTAAAAACTGCATTAACATTAATCCAATGGTTCTCGAATATTAGCTAGAAACAGAGAGCACTAGTACTATTCCTATTTTTTAAATGTATTATTTGATACACTTACTGTTATCAGATGAATAATCCTCATAATGTCCATCACTATCTTCATCAGACTCATATTCGTCATGTGAAAAATCTTGTGGATCGGGACTAAGAATTCCTCCAGTGGACAGAGATGAAGTTGAACCGCATTCAGCCATGGAACTGAAATAATTTTTCTTTTATTTATTGCCATCTACTTAGGTCATTATTTCACAGTACAAAAATTGAAATATTAAAATCAAAATCTATAAAGCTATTTTTTATATTTCTCACCTTGTTGATAATAAGTGCTTTCGTGGTTCTCTCCTTTGCCAAATCTGCTCTAAGCCAAGATGAGTGGGAGCCGAGGATGACAGTCTTGAAGTGTTGCTGCGGTACATTTTGACATTGGGGGAGTGAATGGGGGTATTTCTACTAGGTACAGATTGACCTGGGATAAAATAAAATATATCATATAAATATATTCATTGAAGAATACAATTAGGAGAAATACAGGTTAAGGTGAGACGCGGCAACATAACTTACTGGCGAATAAAGTAGCACAAATTGTGTAAATAGATACGTTGATTGATTGACTGATATAGCAGGTTAGACTTGAGAAGTTCTTACTCTGTAGCCTGAGGAATTATTATGTTGTGCGTTATATCCGTTCTTCATCTGAACAGTCTGGTTGCTTTAATCAAGTTTAGTAGCCTATTCCCTAGTATGTTCTTTGGATGTAGACCTTCAGGATTGATCGGTCTCTGAAGGTGTATGGTAGTTTAGAGTTAGATATGTTTCTGTAGATGTTTCCTTAAGTTGCAGTGGGCGGTTATCGGTTCTGTCACCAGCCTAAACTGCTATTTATTTAAGCGCAGGATATCGCGGCTTAGTTTGCCGGATCGTTTGCTCAGCAATAGGCTATGTTCTGCAATGTGGTTACAGAGTTTCAGATGTTCATGATTTATCCGCTAGAATATCTATCCACTTATGAACAGCGGTTTTAGTAATTTCAAATACTGGTTCTGGTCCAATAAACGTAGTAGCAGACCCTTGCCTTGTAAGCTGATCTGCATTGTTACTGTCTAGGATGTCCTCGTGTCCTGGTATCCACGCAAGAATAAGCTTGTTGTGTTTTTCCAGGGAAATAAAATTTTGAAGACAGTCTCAGACCTGTTTAGATGCATGTGTGGATTAACAATGTATTTTTTAAAGTCCAAATCTGAAGTCTATGCAGTATTAAAAAATTGTATGGAAACTTGTCTCTAATAGAACTAGAAAAACTCGTTCTAAAACTTTTCTTCTCCAGACATTTCTATTTTGCACAAACTGAGTGGCTTAAATTTAAAAGTTAAATCGATAAAAGCTATTCAATATGTGCTTTAAAAAATAATTCAACTGACTAGTACGCCACTGTTTATAGATCTTGTCATTCTAGTATAACATTTTGCCTCGAGTCAATAATGGAGTATTCCTATCAATGAATTTGAACGACAGGTCAAGTATATCATTTAAAAATTGGAAATTTTTATAAGTTTGATATTGTTTAATATAATTATATTTTCTAAAAGTAAACCGACTTAAAAAAATTCCACGACGCAGAGGCACAATAGTTAAAGGGGTTATTTTAATATTAATTCTAGGTACTTTGGTATTACGTGCACTTTTCATTTCTTTCTGAATTAAATAAAACTGTCTTTGTGTTGGTTGCTGGCTCTTTCTAAAAATTTTAAATTGGGCGCTTTGACTCAAATCATTATTTTTTTAGGTGTTTATTATCATTATTATTATTTTTAAAATCAGATGGATTTTTTTTAAATCGGCTTAATTTTAAAAAATTATTAGTTTTATTCTTTTTGTATTTGTACCCTTCAAGAAGGAAGGATCAAGGGGTTCGACTCCCCTAGAATTTTTCTACTCCCCCAGAAATAAAATTTATTAATATAAGTGAATTAAAAAAAATATTCTAGAAAAATTGGGCAAGCACTTGTCTCTACTAAAAAACGATATATGTCTAGAATATATACATTCATTACTGTACACTTAGTTTTAATTTGACAGCATTGGCGCCGCTCCGTTAGTATATCGAGTTTCGATTGGTTATTTGTGAGAATCAGCGATGGATATTATGTATATAGTACCGGAATACGACAAAAAAGCGCAAACGTTTTGAAAAGGCCATCAACAACTACGATATTCAATCACCTGCCCGAGGATGTAAAGGCGATCTCTCCCCCGTCCTAAGACCTTCGAATACAAAAAAATAAACTCGCTTGCCTGTTGCGTTGGGAATATGGATCTCGCCGAACCCCGGTTATGTTATTTTGGTAGCTTAAGCTTATGACATATTAAATTAATTCTGTCAACTCGCTTTCGCTTGTCATACTATACTGTCTCGTATATGAGTAGGGTGGAGGTAGTTTCGAACTTTTTGATTTTGTGATATCACTCCCCTTCCCCAAAAGAGTAGGTAGGATTCGCCCCTGAACTCTACTTGGTAATGTATCGTGACATATAGCTTAGTCTGCAAGGAGCTTACACTCTTTTGACAATAAAACATGTTTTGAATTTGAATTTAATATTAACTTATATTTTCTGCCTTTAGAATTCAAAAAACGGTAGTCATAAAGCAGCAAGAAAATACAGATGTTTAGTCTTGATTGTTCCTTAAAACACTTTTACTTACTAATTTTAAGGAATAGAAAATAAATAAATAAAATTTGTTTGGTACTAAAAAATGCTCATTTTCCGAAACTGTAAACCTTATTTATTCGCGAAAATGATGATTCGGAAACTTCTAATCGATCAAACTTGCAATCTTAAAAATATATGCCTGTACGGTTTTCATCAATCGATAAAAAAAAGTTTTAATTTATATAATCTAATTTCAAATAGCTATCTTATAATATATAATTATCCGCGAAAATTGCTGTCGTAGGAAAACCCCCGCCTACATCGAATCTGTCATGGCCGAAAACATCTAAGCATTTGCAATTTGTGGAAAATAAAAATCGATTTTTGAGGTGAGACATTTTTGTATATATCGTTAAATGGAAAATTTTCCACATACATTTAAAATAAATTACTGAGCATGTTGAACAATCCTTGATCCCAATATTAAAGGAGAGATGTATACAGGGTGTCAGGTAAATAACCTCCTAATTTTTCGGGAGCATACAGGGGAGGTCAAAATAACCCTACTTTGTCATAGAAACAAAATTCCTAAAGTGCCCCTTAACGGAGATACAGAGCCCTAAAGGGGTATCCATCGATTTTCCTTAATGGCTCTAAATTTTGAACCGACTCGTATAATTTAATGAAATGTTAATATTCTATAGAAACCACAAAGACTCATTAAACCATACTACAGTAGAGGTTTTAGATCATCAGAGAAGTCGGGAACGGACTTGCAGTCACACTCGTTGAGCCTAATTTTTGACAAGTGTCATTTTACAATAATTTTAAAAATGGAACAATATTATTACACAGAGTATGCTGATGGCATTTAATTTTTGATGAAGCGCTGTTAAATTCTTTATGATGAAAGATTTCCAGCTCGAACATTGCCAAGTCCAAGAAGCTTTCAAAGCGCTGATCAAGCCCTAAGAGAAACAGGTAAAAGATGATTAAAAAATAATTATTAGAGTTAATGAATTAATTTTTTACATGTTTTTTTTTTCAGGGTTATTTATGCCGCGACGTGGCGGTGAGGATCCTCCAAGGAGAACACAAGACCGTGATGCAGAGGAACAAATTTTGCAAGATATCGCTGACAACCCTTCAAATAGCATAAGAAAGTTCGCGACACAAAACTGTTACAAAATGGATTGTCCATGAAATTGCAACAGTTACTTCATCCGTACCACGTTGAAAAAGTACACTCCGGATGATTATCCCGCAAGACTTCAATACTCCAACTGGTTTATATACCAATATAACCTAAATCTAAATTTTTCTAACCTTATTTTGTTTACCCATAAGGTCGGTTTTACAAGAGATAGCATAATAAACTCACACAAGTTACATTTTTGGGTTGATGAAAACACGGACGCTATAATTCAAAACACCAACAAAGGTTTATTGTAAATGTGTGGGCCGGCATCATCGGAAATAACCTGATAGATCCATTTGTTTTGAAAGGAAGACTCAATGGAGAGATTTATTTATAATTTTTGCAGCAAAACTTAAGTAATTTATTGGAAGACGTACCTCTTGATAGAAGAATGCAAATTGTGGTACATGCATGCGGGTGCTCCACCTCATTTTAATCGTATAGTACGTCAACACTTAACACACATTTTTTGCTCTCGATGGATAGGTCAAGTTGGACCTGTTTTATGACCACCAAGGTCTCCAAACTTAGACTTATACTTCTGGGGACATCTAAAAGAACTAGTTTTTCCAACACAAGTAAATACTAGAGAAGAACTACTAGCGAGAATAGCACAGCATTCGAACAAAGTCCGTAATAATGCCGGAATATTTTAATAATATTGTAAATTCATTAAAACCCGATTAACCCTTTGAAAGGTTTCTGGACTTAACAACGTCTGAGCTGAAAATCTTTCAGCATAACATCCTGCCTTTGAAGAGTTAGACAGCGCTTTCCCATAAATTAAAACACATCAGCACATCCTGTGCATTTTATTTTTACCTGTTTTTGTTAAGCATTAATAACTTTTGAGTTTTTCGCATAAAAACCGATTTATCTCGAAAACCGCCAGATTTATCGAAATAAAGTAAGAGTACCTTGTTTGAAGAGGAATGACTAAAATTAAAAAAATGAGTTTTCAACTAAGTAAAATGATACCTCTCAGAAATTAGGCCCAACGATTGTGACCTTAAGTCCGCTCCTGACGTCTCTGATGATCTAAAACATCTACTATAGTATGGTTTAATGAGTCTCTATAAAATATTAAATTGTCATTAAATTATACAAATCGATTCAAAACTTAAGGTACCCCTTTAGGGCTCTGTAGCTCCCTTAAGGGACACTTTAGGAATTTTTTCTATTACAAAGTAGGGTTATTTTGACCTCCCCTGTATGCTCTCAAGAAATTAGGAGGTACTTACCGGACACCCAGTATATAATAGTTTAAGAAAGCGAATTTTTATTATTGACGTAAATCTGGATTACTGGATATAAAAAAAAAAACAACGCAAAAAATGCAAGTAAGCTGCATCTACTGCGGAAAACAAAAGCTTTATAATTTCCTTCACAGTCTGGTGAAAATTTAATTAGGTTTGAAATTGTATGGTATAGATATGTTTTCATCAGCTGGACATTTATTTTAAGTTTTAATAATTGATGGCTGTTCAAAATTATGAAAATAAAAAAAGTATGATAAGTTAGTGTGTTTTATGCAATCAAATGAGATCTCTCACGACGGCTTCTGAATTATATTTTAACAGGCACGTATAAGACATATTTTATTTCTAGTAAAATATATATAAGAGCTGCGAAGAAATATTAAAAAGTTCCTTTTGCATTACATATATCCAGAAAGAAGGTAGCCATATCCAGACATATTTGTAGAGGAATGGAAATGGAAACTGGAGTCGTCAAGAGTCGTAAATGTATGTCCTGGTAATGCAGAGCGCCGAATAATGTTCTGCAATTGGTATATGGAACAAGTCAGAGCCAGAGACGATTTTGGAAGATTGGTAATCGGGTAAGACAAATGTTGTTTTACAAGTGCTGGGATTTTTAACAACAAATAAAATACTAGACATTAGTCGGCAGAAAAATCCTCATGTCATTTATGAAAGGGAGCAATAAGGGTGCTTCCAATTTGGTAGAAATATAGATTAGTACCGAACCGCTCATTAGAAATTTTAGATATAATACCTGAATTGCTAGAAAATGGTATATGCGAAGTATAATGGTATATATTTCCAGCAAGACGTTGCATCGAGTTACAACTCTCAGGTGGTGACACCTTTTTTGGAAACTAATTTCCCTTAAAGGTGGATTGGTACTAATTCGCCTGTTAGTTGGCGGCCCTGATCATCTGATCTATCTGTACTGGACTTTTCTTATGGAGCTTTTTAGAAAACATGATTTATAGGACTCAAGATCGTTCAGTAGAAGAACTTTATCATGCAACAAATTTGGCTTTTCAGACTTTGGAAAATAAACCTGTTATTATTTTAAATGCTTTAAAAAAAATTTCATAAAACTGCCCATTCTGTATTAGGGAAAATGGCAACCATTTTCATCAATACTTAAAATAAAATATTTTGTATAGTGCTCCGTTACATTAATTTATCTGTTTTTTTTTTTTACATTATAAGGTTAGACATTATTTGTATTTTGGAAATGTATAAAATCCAGTATATATAAAAATGGCCTTCAACTCTTAAACTATATTATATAACAAGGACCTTGAAAACTTATTCTAAATAATATTCAAGACGTTGTATTAAAGCTTATTGCGAATTTAAGTCTGAATTTTCGAAAAAATAAAAATATTAGATTATAAAAAAATCTAATTACATATAAAAATCTACATATTTTAAAAGCTTGGAAAAATTTAAATCGAGCTCTCAAATAATATATGTTCTATTTAAAAAACCCATAAGTTTAGAAAAAAACTAAGTACGCCAGCAAATTTTACATAAACTCTCCAACAATCCGTTTTTAGCTTATAAATGGAAAATTTCCATTGGACATTCTTTACACGTTGAATTGAGACTGTCTTCTGCCTTTCGTTTAAAAAACCGATAGAACCGACAATAAAACATTTTTAATAAAAAATAAAAGTTTGCCAATAAATTAGTAATAAAATAGTTATAAATTGGTAAATAAGATCTAGGCGCACACTGTATATGCACATGTAGAAAAACTTAAGCACTTATATTTGTATCACAATAATTTGTTTAGCCAAAAATAAATGTAAACAGTCACATGCGTAGATTTCAAGGTTCCGACCTTTATTTTATCTATTATTTTCACACATGTACTTTTTAATAATTTGCACTAGATTATATGATAATGATTATTTTGAATTGTTAATATTGATAAGTGTGTTTAATTTATTGGAAGATAAGATAATTTATGTATTAAAGACAATAAAACATTTGAAATAATGCTAAGTGGCCTATATTTTCCATTCAAGCTGAATTGCAAGAATTTTATCTGTATTAATTTCCACGAGTATTTTTTTAATATAAATGCAAATATTCAATAATTAAAAACTCGTGTAATTATTTTTTCAATTTAATGGTTCAAATTAATCATATACATATAAGATATATAGACCGGATCCTATAGAAGCATGTTGGCTCTCGCTTAGAGAGAGACAGAGTGCGATAGGTGAGTAGTATATCTCTTTCTATTCCATGGAATAGAAAGAGGGATACTACTAATTTATCTCGCTCTGCCTCTAAGCGAGAGCCAACACGCTTTTATAGGATTCGCGATCTATATATTATGTCTATGAAATTGACAAGATTGACATGTCGAACAATTTAAAAATACAAGAATAAGAATCTTTTCTTTTACTACTAAAATGGCAAAAATGGAAAATTCGTTAATTTTAGGGAGACCACAATTCCTGTTACCGATTCAAAGACTTTATTTTTAGGTTTTTATCCTTAATTTTACTCATAGACATAAAAGTTAAGTATATAGAGTGCGGAACCTATAGAAGCAAGTTGGATAGAGCGCTTTTGATGGATAGTACCTCTCTTTCTAATGGTGGAGCTAAGCACGATTATCTAAACTCCAGGGATCATTGGATAACCCTGTCACCTGACCGCCATTAGAGAGATACTACTAATCGAAAACGCTCTGTCTCTTTCAAAGCGTTAGCAAGCTTGCTTCTATAGGATTCGCAATCTATATATTTAATTTTTATATCTATGGTTTTACTAAATAAAGTTTTGTTTGTTTATATATAATATAAATTATAACAATATCATAAGCAAAAGAAACTGTCCTGCTACAACGTCTAACTATCACTGAAATTAGATCGGGTTAAACAGTTAAATTTTTCACTGAATCTGGTTGTAAGCATCTAAAGTCAAAAGATAATTTTCAAAATAATTTTTTTTATTACCAAACTGGCAAAAATGTAAAACCTTTTTTCGGGAGCATCCACTGCTCTCACCGATTGATAATTTTAATGTCTAAGGTGTTATTGTTAATTTGCCTATATAAAGATTACTGCTTCACCTAAATCTAATTTAAAACTTAAACCTTTCAAGCACAACCATAGATTTAAACAATAAATTTGTTTGAACGCTGTTTATGGTCGTGGGGAGGCGCTTTTTTGAGATTTGACAGACACAAATATTTTTTTTTAATTTGTTTTTGGATGTTTTGCTTGTCGTAACGCCTATAAGTGTTTTGAAATGTTAGAAATTACTGTAAATGAGATGTTTATAATTAATATCAACAAAAAGAGGATTTAAAAACTTATTTTTATAGGTAACCTCAAATTCGTACTGATTAGCATGTTATACTAGTGTAAATAATGCAGTTACAAAAGAATAGCATAGAATCGGTGTGCTTACCAAGTTAAATGATTTTTCCACATATGAATAAAAATACTAATACATTATTCGGCATTTAAACAAAGGGCCCTCCTAGTTCTAAAGATATGCTAATTTTACAAAAACAACTTTGTTTAAGAAGCTTCCGATTTTTCTCCTTTAGACTGTTAAAGGAAAAAAGATAGACAGACAGTATAATTCCTGCGATTCCAACTATGGTTCTCTCTCCATACGCTTTCGATCACCTAATGATCTCATCAATGGAGATGTAACAAACCAAAAACAAAACTCACAAGAACAAACTGTCTATATAAAATCTAAATTTCGACATAAGTTTGTTTATGGTCAGTGGAGAACCACTTTTTTGATGTTTGAGAAGACATACATGTTTTTATTTTATTTTTGCCTTAATTTTTTTTTATTGTGACTCCTCCGAGCGTTTTTAGGTAATAATAATAACTACAAATGCGAAGTTTATAATTACAGTTAACAAAAAAAAAGGATTTAGAATGGTATTTTTGTCAGTTAACCAACCAAAAATTCCTAGAAGTCTCTATTCTCCGGTAGATATACTGACTAGCTTGCTATACTTATTTAAATGATGTAGGAGAGTCAAAACACTCGCACTATTTATCAATACTCCAATCCAATTAAAAATACAAATTTTATCACACGCGACTCTACGATCACACAACGGATCCTAAAGCTGATGCTATGTCAATGCTACAGGAGATGTGTTTTAAATAATTATCAAAATGAGAAAAGTAGAGCATGTAACACGTATGAAACGTAAGATTCATGATGGGGAATAATTAAGATCTTAGAGAGTATTTGGCTGTCGAATAAACAAGATCGTAAAAGTTAAAAAAAAATGTTATTTCAAATAAGTTGAATAGGTAAAGTGCCTCTTCACTTTATTTTTAGACTTATTTATTATTTATCATAAATAACAATATTTTAGTAAACAAACTTGAGTATTTATTAAGGAGAAAATATGTAGATAGGCAAATTAAAAGATCTTAAAACACAATGTAGGGTTTTTTTGAACATATCTATTCATTTTTTTAATCACTCATTATAATTGTTGTTTTATTTTTTAAGAAATTCTGTTCCAAGACTTGTATATATCCAAAAATAAGTTAAATAATATTTGTATCCAATGTTCCACCTATACATACATTTTATTTTCAAAGTGAACCTCGGAAAGTTAAAAGAGAAACTAAATACAAGAGTAAGTTAAACGTTATTAATCGACATTATCATAATTATTTCTGATAAATATACATTTTAACGTTCTGTTATAAAAGGGGGACGTTTGTAGCATCATTTACATTCATGTTCAGCATACAAAATTAAACACACGAAATTTCATTGAATGAGAAACTGTAGTAAAATCTTATCGCAGGCAAAAACGCGCTTATCATTAAGGTCGCCCTTGCGGATCATGATCAATCATTATTACGACACGTGTAGAATTTTTAACAGATAATGTAAATATTTTGTATCAAATCCTTACTAGGGAAAAACCTGCAAATGTTGGAGAATGTTCGTTTGTTAATAAGCCGTTTATTTTTTAATAACTTATACAGGATGTTTTAAAAAGTATGTGGCATGGTCATTATTTATACCGCGTTATTTTTTTTTTTATCTAAAAATAAAATTTAGGGTGTTAAAAAGCATGGATGGCGGGGAGTACGTATGGACTGACATTGAAATAATTAACTGATCGAGAAAATTCGTCTGTGAAGAGCCACTTTTTATTAATAAATAAAAAAAAATTACCTAAAAGTGACCTATCGGGAGATGATTCCAACTTATCCTTCTTCATGAGCAGTTCGTGAAGGGTACTATGTTTTGGTGGAAGATTCTGTATGTGCATTGGAGAAGACTGAGAGTTGACTACAGATGAACTAGAACTTGCCGGACTCCCTATCACAAAAAAAATTATACCTGAAATTCTTATTATTATTATGAAGGTAGCCGTATATATTTCGGGAGTAATAAACAAAAACAAATGGTATTTATGATTTTTTCAATTATTAAATCGTCTCTTCTGGCATAAAAAATCGTTGACAACGTAGTTCGTTTTTCACGTACAGGAATAAAAAGAAATCACTGCGTGCTAAATCAGGGCTATACGGCGAATGATACATCAATCCTACATTTTTTGAGTGCTCAAAACGTCACTTGTGTAAGCCGACGTATGGGAGCTCGCGTCGTCATGGTGGAGAATCCGCCGTCTCCGGTTTATTTTTCTCAATTCACCGAATACTTCTGGCAAACAAATGATTATCTACCATTTAGAATTGATCGCGAAATTATGAGGGATTCAACAAGAACATGGCTTCTTTACGTCTAAATGTCCTTCTTCTCTTCTCATAGTGCCGTGCACCTATAATGCGTTGGCAATTATCTTAAGGCCAAGACGTCTATCTTTAGCGGCATGACCAAGCTCGCCAGTGTTATTTATATCTGTCCAGTGTTTTATATTTTGTAGTTACGACATTTCTTTGCGACTCACTCTCCTCTTGCCTTCGATCTTCCTTTGAAGAATTAGTTGAGGGGATTGAATATCTTTTTCCTATCAGGATATGACCAGGTATAGGATTTTTCGTGCTTTGATCAAGTTGAACAGTTCTCTTTCAGTATTCGCTCTTCTCAAGACCTTTTCATTCCTCACCCTGTCAGTTCGTGGTATGCGCAACATTCTTCGCAGGATCCACATTTCGAAAGCTTCCAAATTATTAATGGAAGATGTTTTTAAGGTCCATGTCTCCATGCCGTAGAACAATATGGACCACACAGTATTTAACCATTCTATAGCGCAGAATAAAAGAGATTGTGGTTACATAGTAGTGCTTTAAATTTGACGAAAGCTTGTCTTGTTTGTTCGGCAGGACATTATATTTCTTGTTGAGGATCCCATTGCTCATTTATAGTCATTCCCAAGTATTTGAATGTTTTAACTTCCTCGACTGGAGTATTATCTATTTGCAGTTGTGCTTTTAGAGTGGCGGTTCTTCTTATTGCCATGCATTTGGTCGCAATGTCATCTGCGTAACGAATGTCATTTATCAGGTATCCGTTGAACTTTATACCGTAATCGCAGCCTTCAAATGCCTCCGCAAAAATATTCTCCACATAGAGGTTGAACAACATTGGAGACAAAATACACCCCCGTCATACCCCTCTTAAAATTTCAAATTTTGTTGGTTGTCTTGTTTAGTCTCACTAATGCTTTTTGGTTCCAATAGAGGTTCTGAATAACTCATATCTTTTTCGTCAATGTTAGCGTTGTGTAACATTTCTATCACTATGTCGTGTTTTACGGTGTCGAACGCTTTTTCCTAATCGATAAATGTGATTATATATATATATATATATATATATATATATATATATATATATATATATATATATATATATATCCTTTCGTTGGTCGATGCAGTTTTATACAAGCGTATTGAAGAAGAAAGGTATTCCGCTCTTGAAACCAAGCTATCCGCCGCTTAGTTCTAGCTTTCTAAACATTCTCGTGTGGAGAATACGAAGAAATACCTTAAGTAAATGGTTCATTAAGCTGATTAGTAGGTGGTCTTTACACTTTACCCGTTTTTGCGACTTAGATATCATTATGAATGTTGAGAAAAGCCAATCCGTTGGAATATGGTCTGTGTTATATATGGCATTGAAAGTCGTCACCAACATGTTGATGTTGTCATCTTCCAGCAATTTTATCGCCTCCGCAGTAAGCCCGTCGTGTCCAGGAGCCCTTCCCAGCTTCGCCACTTTTATAGCATATTCTACCTCACTACAGATAATGGGAGGGCCGGACAAATTTTCCGTGGGTAGGACTGTGGTAAGATGATTCGGTCCCTAAAGAGGGACAAAGCATATTCTGTCCAGATTTTAGCTAGTTCTTCCTAGGTATGGATGTAATCGTCTTGATCATTTTTTAGACGAGTATTATGGTGTTTCCTGTATTCATGCGCATTTTCCTTAACCTTTTTGTGCAGTCCAAAGCTATCACCTATTTCTTGTAACGATTCTATTTCTTCACATCGTCCTTTCATCCAGTTTTTCTTTGCTATTTTGATTTTGCGTTGGGTTTCTTTGTATTTCTGTTGGTTCTGCTGGATTTTGTACTGTCTTCGTTGCTCCATTAAGTCAAGTATTTCTTCCGTCATCCATTCGTATTTGAGGTTCCTATTTATTTTATTTGCGACTGCTTCGTTAGCCATCTTTATTTTCTCGCAGGATTCTTCTATGACGTTTTTTTGTTCTATATTTCCAAAGTTCTCGTTGATGTGTCTAATATATGTTGCTTTAAGAGTTCATCTCTGATTAATTTTTTCATGTCTATATATTTATTTTTAGCGGTTCTCTTTATCTTTGTTAAACGAAATATCCGCACCAGGGCAAGCGGCAACTCTTGTTATCCAAATGTCCATGTAATATAATATATACGCTGGTGTTACTAATATCACATGACTATTTTGCATTATCAGTTCAAACACAACATCGATGTTTACTTGCACTAGAAGTGCTTTTGAATGACCTTTACATAACTCATCCATGAACGAACGACGTTGAATTCACTAAACCAACGATATATAAGGGACTTTGTTAAGTGATTCATCGTCATATAGAAAATTAAATTAATTGATGGGCTCTCGTTGAGATAAACTACGTCGAATGTTGTGAAAAATAATAGCACGAAAGTTTAAAGTTACTGTAAACAACACAAATAGCGTCCGTATGTTAAAACGTTCCGAGTACGTATACTATTTAAAATGTTAACACACAACACAATGCGTGTATCAAATGGTACCTAGTAATGTCATTTGCCAGTTCTCGAAATATAAACGGCTACCTTCGTACTAGAAGTACATGTAGATTCATATATGAAAAAACTTGGTGCCAATGGTACCTTACTTACCTGGTGATAATGCCGAAACCGGTGTCCTCGAATTAACATCATAATTAGCAGTGGTCACTCCAGGAGGCAAGTTTAAGTCTTTGTAGTACATTAATCCTGTAAAATTGATCTTTTTAGTTGGTAATGGGCACTGACTGATTTTTGTTGTATTATCAGAGACTTTTCTGATGCCTTTGATTATCTTACGCTTTCTTAATAATGTCGCTGATGCTGACTGAAGTGTAGCTATTGCTGTTGTCTTAATGTCTGAAGACAAAAAAAGTTTGTGAAATGTTTGAATGTTAAACCTATGAATGTAACCTTAACAGTGTAGACTGATGTTCTAAATAAACAATCATAGACGTTGTTTTAACATATTTTAGTCAAATATTGTAGGAAAATAGTATTTTTGAATCTAATAGCCATAGCCAAGGGGTTTCAGACTAAAATTATGATATCCGATACATAACAAAACCGGCCTGTGCATCGATGAAGGGAGATTAGTCAATTTGCTATACACCTGAACAAAATTTTATAGTCAATAGGCAAAATACATTCAGAAAAACGACAAAAAGCCATTTTTTAATAATAAGATGCAATGTAGATCCTTGACACGCCGAAAATTGTAAAAACTAAGTGAACGTAGTAAAGTTTTCAAAATAAACATCCTTGAATTTAAAATTAGAACTAAGCCACATCTCTATAAATATTCAAAATTTTTATAAATATTGAAAATGATAATTAAATCAGAAAATTTGCGTAGATATGCTTTAGGTGTGTATCCCAAAAAAAAAACGAACGATAGATCATATATTAATTTAAAACAAATATTGCCTGAAAATATAAACTAATCAAGCAGAGACTTTTTCTAAAGAAAACTTCATATTTTTTCTTCTGTATATGTACGTACATAGACACTTAAATTTGTTTTATAACGACTCCACATTTGAAAAAATTAATTTTAAAGTAATTTATAAAAATTTGAAAATTACATGTTTACCACACTAGATTAGAATCCCCATATTTCCTGCCGTCTAAAATCAGTCAATTTTCTGTCAATTCCTGTTTATTATGAGAAAATATAGGTTTTTCCAATATAAACTATTTGAAATAGGTGTATCTACATAAATATTTCTACCACATATAAAATTCCCATTCATAAGTGTTATTTATGTAAATAATCCTGTTTACGTTTTTAAAAATACAATTGAATGGTTAATTTTTAATTAATCGCCTGTACTACCGCAGTACCTTTTCACTACCGTTTTATAGTAAATTAATGAATATTTAATATGGTCAATGTTATATGTGAGACTAGGCTTAAATATATATTTTTTAATAACTGAATGATATGAACATTTTACAGTATTCCTTATTTTCTAAATCCCATTACCATCGTCAGGGAATTTCCTAAAAAACATCCTTTGTTTAGTCGAACTGTAAATAAAATTTCCTTAAGGTGCATATAAATATGACGAGTTGCGCTCGTGACGAGCCTTCTTCTGAAGTTTGCCGGCTTCGATTGTTTCTATTTACATTTATCATGAAACCCTCGCATTTCTGACGGCCGGCGCCAAAGGACATAATAAAAGCATCTGAGATGCAATAAGTCAATTTCATTATAATTCTCGTGTCATCGGTCTCGCTGCAAAGTAATGTTTCCGAAAGAGAGTGCCATAAAGTAGTCCAACCAGAAAATTCCACACCAAAATTCAAAGGATGCTCGACTCGCCATATTTAAACGAATCTTTAGATCCCATTTAAGCCTATTGAAGCAAAAATTGCATTAAAGTATGTTTACGAATGAGGTAAGACTGCAGATGGGATTAAAAAACGAATTCCCACTAATGTAATATTCTTCTACTCAGTCTTCTTGTCATATAAAATTTTTTTCTAATTATATGTCAGAAATTGTCGACGGTTTGCACGCTTATCAACGTTCGTCCAGTAGATCTTTTATTGCCAGATCTTTACCTTTAAACATTTTTATAGAAAAAACATTTTCTCATTAGCAATGTTTCATCTACAACACCAACCTTATGCTTAACTATGAGAACAATAAAGACAAGACATTCTTATTCTGACAGTCTGTTTAAACAACCCAATCAGATCAAGAACAGAACTGGATTCTGAAATTTGACAGCTGGCTTGAAAAACTAGTATCAAAACAACCAAATAAAAACAATTTTCTCATTTGTCCCTTTCAAACGAAAAAATCCGAATGATAACCTACAAATTCAGTATGATTGCGCGGCCTATACAAGAAATTTTCAAAGAAATTTCTATCACTACACTGCCAGTGATAAATTTAAAAACACTCGACAAAATATGTTTGTGAGAAATTATCAATTTTTTAACCTACTGTCGCGCCTGAGCATATGAGTACTGTTGAGAAAATTTTAAATCAATGATATTGTCTTAAATATTTAGCACTGTCGCTTCATATTCATATATTACACAATAAAAATATTATGGCTATATAACACAGTGGTATCATATTGATATGGGTCAAGCCCTAATCTCAATATAATCATTAATTGCAAAATATAGGATAAACAAAAAAATGATAATAGTGCAATGCAAGAAAAACATTGTCACTTATACCATTATATACTGATCAACCTACCTTGTGGGCAAGATGAAGAGGCACCAGTCACCTGATTATTATTTGTAAAATTACTTCCATAGTTATATGAAGGAACGCTATCTAAGGTGGTATAGCTCGATTCAGTAGGTAGAAGTAGGTCGTCAAAATTGAGGTCTCCGAGGAAATTCTCGTCGTTTGCGTTTAGTTCAGCCAAAGTAGGACCTAGTTTAACAAAAAGAGCACAATTTACTATAAAACCAAAAGTTTTATGTCAAAATAAAGAATATAAAAAAACCTGTGAGTATCTTTAAGAGATAAAGGAACCATTTTTTCAGTGTGTCGGAATGACTTACTTACCTTGAATTAAATCGGCTTTATCAACTTGAAAAATGTCGTCTTCATCCATATGGATAAGGGCTTCAGACTTGAGCATTTCGTCATTTGTTAGAATCCGGTTTCCCCAATATTCACCGGGAATTTCATAAGTATTAGTGGGGGACAGTACTTGATCTGTTGTTAAACCTGAAAATATACAGTTGATTAAAACCCATATTTTTAACGTTCTCCCATAAATTCAGCAGTATTAGCAGTAATAGTGGAGATAACTCGGTTCCCAGGGTAAGTTCCGGTCATGAAGATATTTTTGACACTTTTCCAGGTTCCAGAGTTTTGTGTTTTTTGAGAAAATTATTGTAGACTATGTAAATTTAGTGGCGCCAAAAACAATACATTTAACTTTAAGAATAAACAGTATATAAATAAAATTTAATTTAATTAAAATTGTTTCTACTTACATTTGTATAAAGGATAGAAATTAATTGGCACTATATGTTTTTGCCGAACTTCCATTTTTGTATAAAATAAAGATATTGGTAAAGGATACGACATATGATTTAGTTGTTTTAACTTACAATCTGATTCAAAACATATTCACAATTTTGTGACAATTGTAAAATTTATCTATTTTAATGATAAGCATTATCGTTGTACTTATTTCTTTGCTTAATCATTCGGGATAATGCAGTGGCATACTCCTGGGTAGCAACTTAGTTTGGCGCATAGGCGTTTCCATATGAAGGGAGCTACGTTCAAGTGCTTATAACTTTATTTGTGTGCGTGTCGAGATAATGGATATATATATATATATATATATATATATATATATATATATATATATATATATATATATATAATTTGTTAAATCGGATGATCTCACGGGTGTGATGTGTAATCGTGTATGTGCTGAGTCCTTCTCATCAAATACAGCAGCTGACGTTTCGGTGAAATCTCATTCGCCATTTTCAAAGCTCACTGTACGGCGTCTGTGGACGAGTTCGCCGTACCGAAACGTCAGCTGTCGTACAGTCCTCGGAAGGACTCAGCACATATACGTGATATCCTATATATATATATATATATATATATATATATATATATATATATACAGTGTGACCAGTAAAGTCCGCATCATATGGGATTCTTTTATTAATAGCTTTATTCGAAATCTGACTTTGGCAATAATTTCTGCTTCGATCGAGATGAAAATTAACCAAAATAATAATAGTCATGTGATTAGCATTATCTGTCAAATTTTAATGTTTTTCCAAAAAAAAAATCAATAGTGGGGTTATATCTCAAAATATCGCTGGATCATGGTTCGCTGAGCACCAGTCGGATATAAATACCGGGCTGTTGCTCCTCGATAGTCATTCAGTGTTCTAATGTCGTGGAGTAAATATCCCTGAAGATGCCTCGTACAATCGTAGGCGAAACGTCGGATAATAATTCAAATTTGACACGGTCTAAACCCAAGAACCATGATTTTCTAGAGCATCATTATTTAATCTGGCACTGTCATTTACAAATTTATGTACATCTTAACTTAAATAACGTTAAGTAATTTAGAACTTACATAGGACAAGAATGGCAGCCATGAACAAACCGACCTAATATCCTACAGAACTGCAATTTATTTCTTTTTTCGAAACTTTATTTTGTTGAAGTTAATACAAAAACTGGTAACATGCAGATCAATCAATGCTATAGATAATGAATTGGTTCGCGAGTCAGCGTTCAGATTTATTAAAGCAGATGGCCTTCGTTCCGACCTTGTAAATGTTTTACTATCAGAGATAAATTTGCATTCAAACAATCCAACAAAAATTTGAAAAATTATACTTAGACTTTATAAGTTGGCAGCTACAGTTTATCTTGTTTAAACAAAAATTCTCTCAAAAACTTGATAAAATAATCTCTGTCTGGGATCTAAATATAGTGTGTTTTATTGAAATTGTCTCCATCCTATAAATCAAATAATATAAATGTTATATTAGTATTAGACAGAGGAAAAATGTACTTGAGATAAACTAAAAATTCTTCTATTAATTGTGTTAATTTTTTACCATCGGAAAGGCTAGTTTTCATTATGCTATGTAAGTAAGAGTATGGTAGTATTCCAGCTAAAAAATCTAAAATTAAAAATTCCAGCCCAAGTTCGGGTTTGCATAACTTTTTCTCTGATTCAGTTGGAGACAAAACATTGATAACATCTGAGAGCCTCACAGAAATAGGTTATTAAATAAACTTAATAAAATTGGGGCGAAGAAGACGAATTAACAAAAAAAGGAAAATCTCAAAATAACGTCTTAATTAATGTGAAAAATAAATTAAGTTCTCTGATATTCCAGTTTTCTCGGTGTCACAAGAATTGAAATCTTCATGGGTACCAATTCTGTTCCAAAAGAAAAATATACCTTCAAAAACTTTCGCGATTTTAACTTATAAATAATTAAATTCATCGGAAGGTATTACTGGCATTTCAGTCCTAACAAAAAATATCTGCATGAACGGCCATTTGGTAAATTTTCATTTTTTGAAAGCTTTAAATGACCCATGAACAAAAAAATTAATTGATTTATATGGTTATTAAAAAACAAACTGACTATAGCCAAGAAAGTTCAGTAACACCGACTTATAAAGATATTATATTATAATTAGAACCACAATAATTGCTTAATTATCTACAAAATTAATAGTTATCTATAATTTTCAAATTGTTTAGCAAGCTCGTAGCCAATTAGTTCGGTAAATATTTTAAACGTGTTTTTGTTAATGAAAATTTAATGTGTTTCATAATGTTTTAAAAGCTAAATTCCTCAGTTTTGTAATACTGTTTAGTTATTTATTAACGGCAGAAAATTGTATATTAATTTTTATTATTTCATTTACATGTTCGGGGATTGGATGAAGTTTTAGGCCTCCCGTAAGGATGTTGCTCACAGCCCACTTTGACTATGCTACCCTGAAACGCGATCTTTCTACAGTATTACCTGATTATTTGGTGGTAACTGTTTTGTGTTGTTTTTGTTCTGCGATTTTATGATTTTGAAGATTTGTTGTTTTCTTAGTATAGAAAAACTCGAAGTTGGGAGCCGTGATAAAATATTTTTATATCAAAGGTTTATCTCTTACAGAGATTAAGGCGGAGTTAGAAGCTACATTGGGGAAGTCTACTCCTTCATTTATAACTATAAAAATGTGGGTTACGAACATTAAACGTGGTTGTACGGGTACTGAAGGTTTTGGATGACAATCAAAGAAGTCACAAAATCGCCCCCCCCCCCCAAGAGCTTTGAATTTAGGAAAATAAACCCGATTCTGCCTTTTACACTAGGAATATGAATGCTGCTGGCATACCCCCCCCCCTCCGACAACTCGCGTTCGCTCCCTCATGAGCTACGAATTCAGAAAAATAAACCAAAGCCGGCTTCTTATCTACGAATGTGAATGTTGCTGGTAACTCCCCTCCCCCCGCCAACAACTCGTTTTCGATTGCGATCCCCCTCCCAAGAGCTTTAAATTCAGAACATCTTCCCCTCCGTTGACAAATTGCTTTCACTTCTCATACTGTATTTTTGTGATATTATCCCCCCCCCCCCCCCCAAAGAGAGAGGCTGAATCCGCCACTGCTTATTAGACGTTAATTTAAAAAAAATACAGTACTACGTTTTTGAAATGGGACTAAAAAGTATAAAATAATTTTTCATACTGTCCCGAAAATTTCTGACTATGAATTTTTAATATTTATAAAAATAGAAATTTAAGCTTGATTAAATAATCCGAGGTGAAGTTTATCCTTCAAATATACGTTTAAGGTCATCATATTGCATTGTCATCGGGTTTACGTGTATATTTTAGCTTGACTGGATAATCGGGAATGAAGTTGACCTTGAAATGTACGTTTCAAGTCACTTTCAAGCTCATCATATTGCAGTCATTGGGTCTATATGTGTGTACCAAGTTTCAGCTTTATCAGATAATCCGAAGTTAAGTCGACTTTAAAGCTCACATTCAAGGTCAGCTTTAAAGTCACAATATTGCATTGTCTTCGGGTTTATGAGTACCAAATTTCAAATTGATTGGAAAATCGAAAGTGAAGATGACCTTGAAACAGTCGTTTAAGGTCACAATATTGAATGATCATCTGGTTTATTTATGTGTATGAAATTTTAGCTTAACTGGATAGTTGGAAGTGGCATTGACCTTGAAATATACGTTCAAAGTTAGTTCCAAGGTCATAATATTGGAATGTCATCCGGTTTTAAGCTATATTTAAAATTTCAAGTCTCTAACTCATTGGGAAGTTAGTTAAAAATTAATTGGAAAGTTTGTACAGGGCAGACAACCAAACAAACAAACAATAAAGCAAATTAATAAAAATAAGGCATGTCCTTTTAGAAAATCGATCCATAATTTTTTACCAATTTTAACCTAAAACAAGGTGCAAAAAATTTCTAAATCCAGCGGTACTAAAACTCGATTTTTATAAACTACGGATTACTGCCTTTTCGTTTGAACGCTAAAATAACCTTAATAAATCAAATTAAACTTTAGTGATATTAGAATATGTATTGTAGATAAAGCATAAAACAAAAAAGTTGCTTTTTCAGATAGATGGTTTTATATGAAGAGGGCAAAGTAATCGATACGTTTTATGTTAAAACCTGTTTAAAATAAGTGAAGTGGATTTAATCCCGAGCTAAGTATAATATCGCTTCAAATCTGAAAAGGATAAAAAGTACAAGATATTACAAAAACATATACACAAAAAGCGCTTATAAACCCGACGTTTCATTACTCAGTGACAGAATGCTTAATATTTGATTCTTCCTTGGTTTACACAACTCATTTTATATTTTTAATCTTGGTTTAACATCAAGGTGGACATTGTCTGTAGACAATTTTTTCATGATATAAATTAGGAAAAAAACTTAAAACAGTACTCGTACTCCGTATTAATGGAGTTCAAGTACATATATTTTTTTTAAATTTCGCAACGTCAATAACAATCATGTGCCTTTTCCGATTGCATGTAGTATTAACGGTTTTTATTTACCGAATTTTAGTTAATGTTTTCCAAGGATCTCTTTCAATTATCTTTCGCAGTTTTAACTAATTTTCAATTTTAGCGAAACGTTAACGCACCTCGCCATTATTCGGTATTTTTGTCCTCATCTCCGAGAATATGGATCTATTTACGCATTTACCGGGATATTGGATTAATTTTATCCTTCAGGAAACGAAAAAGTCTGTTTCCGTGGGGATTTATTGATTTTATGAATTTTCGAATTATCAAGTATTTGTGTAAAACTAAAGTGTTAACACAAATCAGGGGTTGTTGGTGAAGTCCCGCCAAACCTCCCGACTAGAATGAAAATTCTAGCCGCCTCACCTTTCTTTTCGCTCACCGGGATAGAAGGGGAATGAGTGAAACTCAGAGTTAACGAAGATTAATTAAGTTTTAATTTTGTTTCGGAACACTTCTAGGGAATGCGTTATTTAGGAAAAGGGGTTATCAATTAACACGCATCCTTGACTCTTAATTAACTTTTTATTCATTTTTTTTTTAATTCAGTACTGTTTTCCCCAAGTCAAGTTCGGTATTATTTTACTCTCCACTGTCACGTTCGGGTTTATTTGTCAAATCGAGATTTTCATAACTTTATAGCCAACACGAAGCTATCAGTCGCAATGTCAATATCAGGTTATCTCCAGTTTGTCACGTTCTGGTGATTATTTTTAGGTCAGGACGCGTTTTTCGGGATTACTAAACCTTTCAGGACTGGCAAGAAATCTTATGTTGTTTAGCTCTGCCGAGCATTACACTCGACTCGTAGCTCTTCCTAAACCGAAGGTACAATCGCTTCGATTATTGGCAAAACCCTTACTAAACAAGATTTAGTCTCCGAATTCCGAATTATTTACCTTTTCCGTGAATGATAAGTAATTCGTACGCGCCACTAACCTCGCCTTTTTATCGAAGGTCATTTTAATTTCAATTTTAGTAAGACACGTGCACCATTTTATTGTCAGAAGAATTTATGTTGTTAAAGACAATCTACTTTAAGAACCACGATTTGTCCTAATAAGGGAACAATCTTGTGACCCCCGAGACCCAAGCTCAATCGGAAAAAGGATGAATTCATTCCAAAAGAGCAACTCGTAGTCCTTTGTCCTTAATTACGCCGGTGCCTTTCTGAAATCGGGGAAGCACCAAGTCAAAACGCCGCCACTGCGCCGTTTAATATCTGGGTTTCCCCGTTTCGGCAATCGAGGAATTGTAGTTTCAACACTGTATGCCGTATTATTTATTTTATTTTATTTATTTAAATTTATATAAATTATGACAATATCATAAGCAAAATAAAACTGTCCGACTAGAAGATTTAAATTTAATGACAACTAGATCTGGTTTAAATCTTCAATCTTCTTAGTGAATCTGGCTGAAAGTGTTTCGGAAAAAATCCCCTTTATTTCTTATTAAATACTTCCAGAATCGGGCACCCGATGACAAAATGCCGAAATACATTATTTGTATAAAATCCAACGGATAATAAAAAATATTTAAAATTAAAAGCGTGCATGTTTTTTTAATTTACGTAACTCACCTATGGTTCCGTACAATGGACTTTGTGAATTATCAATGTCGAAAATATAATCCCTGTATTCAGAAGGGTCTCTTCGAGAGGGAATGGGGACGGAAGCGGAAGTTATCATAATATTTGATTCGTTGATGGGTTCTTGCTTTATATTTATTCCAGGCTCTAAATTGTAGTCGTGGAAATCTCCCATGCTTCTGAAAAAATATAGAAACATTAATGTGAGATTTGTCAAACCCAAAAATAAATAAATAAAAAAAGGCTGGTTAAACACGCATTAAGTAAGGGTTCCGTGGCAGTTATTTCTTCATTTTTTTTTTCATTTTTCTGGAATTTTATTGTTCTATCTGAAATATTAATTTTCACACGAATGAAATTTTACTCGTCATCACCTTAAAAAAATAACCGAAAACATCGTTGCTGTGTTAGTGTAATAGAACAATTTTTGTCTTTAAGATTAATTAAATTTTATTGCAATAGGAAGAACAGACGAACAGACAGAATTTCTAGTAGCTGTGGAACCTTACAAAAAACGTGGTCAGCCAGTTTTAAAGAAAATTTCTCTGATTTTGACAATTTTCCAATGGTTCACCTAAAATTAATTTATAAAGAACTGGTGGATAAAAAAAATTGATAACAAAAATAATTAGAAGAAGAAGAGTGAAAGCAGTATTCGCCTCTCTTTCTAATTTGCCAAGCATGGAAACCACGTGATCTCATACGCAAATAATATTATATATCTGGTACTGGGTTCCACCCATTAGCAAGAAAGCGAAATACTTTCTCTCTCGCACTGTGGGAACGGCCGACATTGGGTTCGAGCAATATAGTATTTTTTTAATATATGCCTTCACTTACATTTGCTAAGGCTCAGTTTTTTCTCCGTGGCAGCTCTGCCAAAACAATTATTTATATAAAAATAATCGTTAATACAACAATGAAATTATCTTTTTATCGAAGTTAATTTTTCTATAAAACAAAAGATGTGAATTATATAGAAAGTAGAGTAAAAATATGAAGAAAAAAGTAAAAAGAATGTTTTAAGACTTTTTTTTTTAAATTTAAGATATGTAAGATAACAAATGTTTCTTCCTCCAGCATATTAGTTTTATATTATATCCATATTGCTCTTTCTAAAACGAAATAAGTATTGATGTCATCTGAATTAGAAAAAAAAACTATGTTTTTTAGACGCTTGTATTTTTCATTTCATTTTTTTTCATTTTTGGAGTCTTCAATATAAACACAAAAAAATGGCGTCCCAAACATCATATAAAAAATATCTCTCTTACTCAGGGTATCCTTATGCAAAACTAAATATAAATAATTTATTTAAAACGAAATTTTAACACGCTTCTAAAAATTTCACACTAGAAGTTGAACTAGCAACTGTTTTATATAGTAATTAATTTTCTGATTAAATTTGTTTAGCACTTTCTTGAAGTTGGCGGCGCTGTCTTTAAAGGAATTATTTTAAAATTAATTATAGATGAATTTGTATTTTTTTCCATACTATTATCATATTGTTTACATAGTTTTTGCATAGGTTCCCGTTCTTATTGCTTTAGTTATGAGTGTTTTTGTATAGATTGCAAGTACTTTCTATAAATACATTTATATTAGATAAACTATTTTAGTTCTTAATCAACTGAAAAAACTTTATACATTAAGGGCAGAGATACTCTGTTCGAACTAATAAAGTACTATCTTAGATTGCAAAGAAGTACCGGGAAAGGGTGGAAGCCGCTCCCATGACAGTGCATCGCCACCTGCAGGCCAGTTTCGAACTCAATGGTTCTCATCAGTACAGGGTAGGCAAGCGCATCTGAACATAAGAAAAGCGAATCCTTTAAACAACTTATATCAGACCAAATATGAAGTCTAATACAACCGACGCCATCTCCCAGCATTCCTTGCAATTTGAATACTTAAATCGTAGAGATCTATATACCAGCAGTGGATATAATATATTTGCAGCTGGGTATGTAAATACATGTATATTAGAGAAACTATTTTAGTTCTCAACCAACTGAAAAAAATCTATACAATAAGGGCAGACGTACTCTGCTCTAACACAGTTAGGGGTAAAGTACCCTCTCAGATTGCTGTTGGTATATTATATAGATATCTAAGAGATTAAATATTCAGATTGCAAGGAATGTTGAAAGATGAAATATAATAGTGTATTTCATCAATTTACAACAGTGAAGAAGCCCAGGTATAACAATAGAAGAAGTGCGAAGTAACACTGATTAAAGATAATAATAAAACCTTTATTATCTAAAATGGAAACGACGAAGAACTTCAGAACTTCCTTTCTCATCTTAACAATATCAGCCCAACCATTGAACTCGCTATGGACAAAGAGGTGCAAAATAAATTACCCTTCTTAGATGTTTTGGTTGAAAGAAATGGCAGAAAAACCACACACATACAGGACAATACTTAACCTATTCATCTAATCACTCCAACAACACCAAACAAGGAATTATAAGAAATCTCGTAATAAAGCCTTAACTCTCTGCAACTCAACGGGAACTTGATGAAAGAGATAGATCACATTAAAAATGACCTAACAGCTAACGGATAATCAGTATATCTGGTAGATAAAATTCTGGAACAACGCAGAAATAGGACAATATCGACAACGAACGAAGAACGAAAACCAATATTGAACATCCCGTATGTTAGAGGCATTTCGGAAAAAGTTAGAAAAATAGGAAAACAATATAAAATCAACGTTGTTTTCAATTCAAGTAACTCTCTGAGAAGTCGACTCACTAGGGTCAAACCAACAACTCAAAGGGGCATGAAGAACTGTGTGTATCAGATACCATGTGAATGTGGCAACTCCTACGTTGGCAAAACAAAGAGACCCCTTGACGTACGGATCAGAAAACACCAAAAATACACATTTCGAGGAGAAACAGAAAAATCTGGTGTCGCTAACCATGCCTGGACTCATGGACACCATCTAATTCGCGTCTGAAGTTAAAATTCTACACAGAGAACAACACTGGAAAAAACGAAAATTCAAAAAAGCCCCGATTATACATTAGAACCCGAGTTACTTTAGTAAACCATCTTTAGATATAAGAGAAGTGTGGAAACCACTTCTTAATAATTGTAAATTTAAACCAAATGCAGCATAAATGGGACTTTGGCGTAGCAAACTTGACTGCACCCATCTCAGCCACACTCCACAGCATTTACTTTTAGTATATATAGTTGTGTAGCTTAGGAATTTATTTATTTTCACTTGAAAACGACTCGAGATAACTACTAGCCGAAACGTCGTGACATTCAACAAAAAATAAAGACAATGGAAGTACAACAGATATCTACTACTTCGCAGGAAATATCGTTGTCTATGGCCTTCAAATAAATACTAGAAGCCCGGTATGGGCCAGGTATAAATGACAAATTTCGAGGCTACGAGAAATCCAAGATAAAGCTTACAAAAAAAGACTAACATTCAGTTTCTACGACAAGCATGGGATCAGGGAATAATAAGAGATGGCTTCCGTATAAAATCTCCAGTTCCAGGACAACGGGCAAACAGGATATTGGAAAATTTACTACTTCGCAGGAAACATCGTTGCCAAACAAACAACAGAAAAAGTGATTCAAGTCATCAAAATCATCAAGACATAAAGAAACACCTAGTCCCGATGAATTACCAGCAGATATTCTAAAATTGAGAGAAGAGGAGAAAATCTACTTGCTGGTAGAGTCATTCAATAAGATCTACGAATATGGTATTATACTACAAGACTGGCTAGTTACCACATTTGTCACTGTTCCTAAAGAGACATGTGCACAATCAGTTTGATGAGTCACACGTTAAAAATATTTCTCAAAATAATTCATAACATTATTTATAAGAAAATATGAAGACAACTAGGAGAAACTCAGTTCGGATTTCGCAACAGTCTTGGAACTCGCGGAGCTCTATTTGCCTTCAACATTATGGCTCAAAGATGCCTCGATGTAAAGAAGATGTTTATGTCTACTTTGTGGATTACAATAAGGCTTTCGATAAAGTTAAATACAACTCGTGGCGAAACTAATTGGATACCCGAGATATAAGAATAATAACCAAGTACTATAGAGATTAGAGAGCAATGGTGCGTATCGAAAACATCACAACAAACGAAGTCCAAATCACGAGAGGTGTGAGACAGGGATGTGTGATGTCGCCCTTGCTGTTCAGAGGAGATCATAAAGAAAGTCTTAGAAGAGGAAGAGATTGTAATAAGGGTTAATGGCAAACAATCAATAATATCAGATACTTGCAAAGTATTTTAGACAAGGTAGCTGCTTCTAGTGAAGAAAAAGAATTGGCATTTAAGATAAAAAATGAAATATATGATATCAAAAAACAAAGAGTAAATGGAAATCTTCTCATTCATAACGATCGCGTTGAAAGAGTACTTAAATATAACTGTTAATGACAATAACGACATCTCAGATGAAATTCAAATGAGAACTTCTACAGTCCCAACACAAATTTAAATCTAAAAATGCGATTGGCTATATGCTAAGTTTCTCGGTTCTGGTAGAGGCGTGGATGCTAAGTGAAAATAACATAAGTACGAGATGTGGCAATTAAGTTCCAGGAATTTAATTATAACTTAGGAACTGGCAACACTGCGTTGTTCATCAATATTTGTGTAGAGACGGGGGACCTCACTTTTGGTTTCAGTCTAAGGTTGAAGTCGATGGCATGTTTGTGTTTTATGTGCATTTTTCGAAAGTAACTTTTTTAGTGGCGTCGTGAAAATGAGTAACTCACATTACAAGCAACGTGTTGTGATTCAATTTTTAGTAAAACCTGGCGAAATACTGTCGGAAATCCTCCGAAAATTGCAGGTGGTGTATGAAGACAAGTGCATGACGAAAACGCGCGTGTTTGTGTGGGCAAAGCGGTTCAAGGAAGGGCATGAATCGGTAAAAGGCGATCTACGTGAAGGATCTCCCGTCACCTCTCGTACCAACGCGAATGTCGACCGTTTGCGCGCGCTGATCACGTCTGATCGGCGCCTAAGCATTCGTGCCTTGTCTGACGAGTTTAATATGAATAAAGAAACCGTTCGCAAAATGTTACCCGAAAATATGAACATGAGAAAAATTTGCGCAAAGATGGTGTCCGAAGTTCTCATCCATTGACAGAAACAAATGCGAAAATCGATCTGCTAGGATTTATTCCGCATTTGGAGCGACGGCAGAGACTGGATGGGTCGGGTAGTCACTGGAGATGAGACTTAGATATTTGAATATGACCTCGAGAACCGTAAATAAAGTCAGCAGTCGGTGGAAAAGGGTGGGGAGCGGTCAACGAAAGCGCGGATGAACAAGTCGCGACTGAAGGCAATGTTGATCGTTTCTTTCGATACCCGCGGTATCATTCATCATGAATATATTCCTGCCGGCCAGACAGTGACTGGAGATTCACGATTTTTCATGTGAGACCCGAACTCGCCGAGAACGGCTGTATCTTGCACCACCACAACGCGCCGGCCCATTCTTAGTTCAGTGTGCAAGAGTTTCTGGCGAAAAAAGGCATTCTAACGTTATCGCACCCACCCTATAGCCCCGATATTGCCTCCTGCGACTTTTTTTATTCCCCAAGATGAAGTCGTACCTCAAGGGAATTCATCATGGTGGCATACAGGAAGTCAAAGAAGCTGTAACCATGGGGCTGAACGGATTAACTTCGGAGGATTACCAAGGGTGCTTCCAATCGTGGGAGCAACGTTGGAATCGTTGTGTAGAGTTAGAGGGAGACTATTGTGAAGGTCGATAATAAAATTTTGCCCGAAACTTAATTTGCTTGTTTTTTATTGACAAATTCCTGGAACTTAATTGCCACATCTCTCTCTCTCTCTCTAAATTAGAGGCATTTGAAATGAGTATATTTAGAAAGATACTAAGAATATCGTGGTTAGATCGAGAAATTCCAATTATTATCAAACGACGAAAAATCGAATATTTGCGTCACGAAACGAAACGGCAAAAATATCACCTTTCAGGGCAAGGCAGATGCTGGACGATGGCGTATCTCTTGGTTTCGCAACCTAACAGAGTGGTTTGGATGTACATCTATTCAATTATTTAGAGCTGCGGCTTCAAAAATATGTATAACATTGATGATTGCCAAACTCGGAGAGTTGTTTAGAGCTGCAGCTTCAAAAATACGTATAGCAATGATGATTGTATCAAACTCGGCAACGGAGATGGTACTTAAAGAAGAAGGCATTAGTAACACCAGCACATATAATATATTGCATGAACATTTGGCAGGAATCCTACATAATTTGACAATCCCTCAAAAAAAATGTTCGTGCCGATTGGTGCAAGAAAATGTTAAAAAACTTTCACGGTGCTTCAGGAAGCATTTATAAGATCGTGACAGCCGACGAGTCTTAGATCAATGCCTATGAGCCCGAAAGTAAAAAGCATACGACCTAAGAATATTTGGTGAAATATTCAGGAACCTTAGCACGCCATATATATCACGAGATGTCAAGTTCTATTAAACTTAACAGCTCGTTAAATGCGAAGTCATTATTATCAATAAACGAAGAATAATTAAATAGAAAAATGTATTTTCATTACTGATTTTTTTAAATAATATATGGGGTTAAAACTATGAAAAAAATATATTAAACACTGTTAAAATTGTGACCAAGCGTAATTTTCTGTTTTGTAATTATACTGTGCTAATGCAGAAAATTTTTTACATTATATTGTTTAAAAGAAATAAAATTTTAATTAGTTAGCGATAAAAAATCGTAAACCCCATCTAAATAGATTAAATTTGATTACTAAAGAATATATATCATATTTTTCAAGCACTGTTATTATTTTAACAAGTGTACATACGCGTTGAATTCATAACCTAAAATTATCTTGTAAAGAAGTCAAAATAGTAATTTCTTTCATTTAAACTATTTTTCATAAAATCAAAAGCATTAAAGTTATTCTGGAAATAGCGTTTCCTTTACTGATATTGTTATTTTGTTCCTGATATAAAACATTTTGTAACTCCACCAACCTTCTCTTGCACACATTCCAAAAATAACATTTCTACAATTTAACTGACTTTATGTATTTTATCGTTTCTCGAGTTGAAAACTTGAAACTAACCACATATATAACATCGATGTAGAATCGCATTCTCGTATTTTATAGATCCTAATACAGAGAGACATAATATTTCCCTAAAAACAAAATACAAGGTAACTTACATGCCTTTCCAATAAGGATGGATTTTTTTACAATTTTCCATGTTTATACAAACGAAAAACAAACTCCGACTTCCTTTATTTACAAAATTTTTGAACTGTTTGATTATATCATGATCTGACCCCCGCGAAGCAATGAAAATACTTTTATCAGTACGTTACGTGAAATAAGATTATTAAATAACAATACCCTAGATAAACATTTTATTAATAATAATAAAGTTCTTTGTTTATTATTTCGTTATCTTTAGTCGGTATTTGCAAATTTATTTGCTTACAACCTTGTTTTTGCCAATAATTTATTGTAAATTAAATAAATTATTAGAACATTACTTACTTACACTTTGATTGTAGAAGTGGTACCTACCGGTTATTTAAATTGGTACTGCAAACATTAACATTATTATTTTTAAAAATTAAATGTACATGTTTTATACGTCGACGGTTCGAAGTTGTTTTCTATTTTTTGCAAATTATAAACAAAAATGACATGAAAATGATAGAGAAGGGTAACATTTTACAACTTATTGGTACTCGTGGGAATATCCGAGTACCTACAAGGAGCATTAGAAAAGCTTTCTCCATAAGAGTGAAACAAAAGACAAGTTTTGTTTTGATAATTTTATTTTTCAACGTAATCTCATTTAACTTCAACGCACTTACGCCACCTATTTTGCAGCGGCTTTATTTCATCAGAAAAACGGTTGGACATGTATTTTTTGTACAATTTTGTTGCATGTCTGCTTCCAAGTTACTCAAAAGCGTGTGAATGCAAAATTTTATCAGAAAATATGGACTTTTTGTCAGAAAACATTGGAGAATAAATTTATTAATCGTAATAATTTTTTGTTAAAAGTATTTACTAAGAGCTGTTATGTTGATTTTTTTGGTATGATTTTAAAAATCTCTACCACTGGAAAATGAATGAGCAGCAGTGTTTTACGTCTATCACAAATCAAGGCAGTTTTATAAAAAAAAAAACTAGCTTTTGCCCGCGACCTAGTGCGCGTGGTAGGCGACATCAGACAACATTTTTGAAACGATTACATAGCGTGAAAATTCAGGAAGTTATCGTTGAAAAACCAATGTTTTTTTTTTCTGTAAAATTTTCAGAGCATGTCAATATTTTTATCCTTCACAATTTTACAGCATTTAATGTATAAATAGATAGGGACATTTGCCTCTATATCTAAGTATGTATAGGTGTATTATACCCTCATATACTATACACGGAATATTACAGCAAAAATAAGTGACTTTAAAAAATTCTAATATAGTTACTTTTTAAAATTATTTTCGTATTATACAGGGTGTCCCAAAAGCTATGAAAGTATCAAAGTTGTGTTTTTTTTTTAATGCAACCCCTTGTATATCATTGCATTTCTGGATTCTCCAATCAAAATAAGTGCCTATTTTAATGGTTTATAGTACCTAAACTTTAAGGGTTTTTAAATAATTTGAATTTTAACAAAATCTAACCTAATTTTCTGGTTTCAAATACTTAAGACATATTTCAGTTATGTACTCGAAATTTACAGTGAAGTGTAACAATAAATCTTATTTTATATCCCAATTATAATAAACTTGCTTTATTATATAAGGTGTCCAAAAATTAAAACTAATCAAATAAGAACTTTAAGTGGCTATAACTTCATCAATTTAAATAGAATGCTATACTTTTTACCGTACCAGAAAATGTACCTTATAAATACCTATCGAATCGTATAAGGGTGTTCTATAGCTAAGTCGTCGCGTTTTCACAGAATACGCCAAATAATCGTTTTCTATACCATTTTGTCTTTTTTTGAATCGATGCTCTAATGTATCTAGTTGCCTATGGCATTTGGAAATGACAGGTAATTTACAACTATAAGAATAATAATCATTTGCGGTGTTACAGTTTGAAAAGCGTCTCTTATGCGTATTTTCATATCTTGTCGGGGGCGCATTATTTTATGTATCTCCATAAAAAGAAATCTAGTGGAGTTAACTCCGGATATCTCCGGGGCCAATTTTGAAATCCGTCTCTCCCAATCCACCTGTTTTGAAAGTTGACATTTATAAATTGCCGAACCTCACGATGATAATGAGGCGGAGCTCCATCCAGTTGAAGCCACATAGTTGTTCTAATATTTAAAAGGACATCTAATAACACTGGAAATTGGTGTAAAAGAAAATCGCGAAACATCAAACCATTTAAAGATCCTTTAAAAAGTAAGGCCCAATTCAATATGGACCCAGTATTCCTCCCCATACATTAACCGACCACTTATTCTAATTTTTCATAACTCTGTATGCATGTGGATTTGAATCAGAATAGTAATGAAAGTTTTGTCTATTCTAACAACACATTATCAAAAAAGTGTTCATTTTCTGCCACTTTATCTAACACCCATAAGCAGAATTCAGTTCGGCTGTCAAAATCATTTCCGTAAAGCTCTTGACAAAGCTGGATTTTATAAGGATGAAATCTGTATTTCTTAAGAATCCCTGAAACACTTGCTTGGCTAATGTTAGTATTTTCAGATATATGATTCTGACTAATATTGTGATTTTCGATCATTGAACCAAGTACAGTAAAAACATTTTCTTCATCCTCAGTGACCGGTTTTCTTATAACAGGTTTTTTATAACTGACACTTCCACTTTCCAGAAACTGGTTTAATAGTCTGACAAAAACGGCTGGTTTAGGATGGTTTCTTTCAGGAAACCTTTGAGCATAGACTCGAGAAGCTAACAAACAATTTTGATGACATTCTCCAAGGATAAAAATCATATTAATACGCTCATCCTTTGGATAAATCTTCATTTTGACAAAGCAATAACACAGCAATATTGAAATAATTCAATTCAATGAAGTTTCACAATTACAAAAAATAATACCGCTATTATACCAACAAGCTTTGCAGACTAAACTAACAGATTATCTGACGTTTCTAAATGCCACAGGCAACTAGATACATTAGAACATCTATTCAAAAAAACACAAAATGGTGCAGAAAACGATTATTTGGCGTATTCTCTAAAAACGAAACGATTTATCTACAGAACATCCTTATACCATTCGATAGGTATTAAAAAGGTACATTTTCTGGTAAGGTAAAAAAAGTATAGCGTTCTATTTAAATTAATCAAGTTATAGCCACTTAAAGTTCTTATTTGATTAGTTTTAATTTTTGGACACCTTATATAATAAAGCAAGTTTATTATAATTGGGATATAAAATAAGATTTATTGTTACACTTCACTGTAAATTTCGAGTACATAACTGAAATCCTTCTGAAGTATTTGAAATATGAAAGTTAGGTTAGCACCTAGCCAGCTTTCGCCCCTCTAAGCTGGCTACTGGGAGTTTTCCTGATTCTGATCACTGTCAGGAGCAGTACTGCCAGTACAGCGGCTTTGTACATGCCCTTTTTGGCCACATTTCCAACAACGAATTCTTTTGTTGCCATGGAAGGTTGTGTTTTTGTTGTAATGTGCATTTTGTCTGTTTAGAAATTCCTGCATCTCCCTCATTAACTTCATGAAGAATTCCTCATTGGTATTGCGGTCATCTTGGGAAACACTGACTCTTCTTATGACTCTCCCTTGGTTCCTTGAGGTCTGTTTGGCTGTTTCAAACTGAAGGGCATAAGCAAGAGCCTCGAAAATTCTCTTCAGTCTGGCCATTCTCAGTGTCTGACTTGTTTCTGGGTCGCGTAAACCTTCAATAAAACTATTCACTGCTAATTCTTGCTTTATTTCTTCTGGGTATGTTGGGTAGGTGAAATTTATTAACCTCATTATATTCGCCTCATATTCTTGAAGACTTTCGTTATATTTTTGTCTTCTTCCTTGAAGTTGGGCTTTATAAACTTCTTCGAGGTGGGCTTCCCCATAGCGCATCTCCAGAAAAGTAACAATGAACTGGTAATCATTCTGTTTTTCTTCAGGAATGTTACGTAGCACCTCCATAGCTTCGCCTCGTAGTGCTAGAACAAGAGCACGTGCCTTTTCCGATGAACTCCGGTTATTGCCGGTGGCGGCGGCTTCAAACTGACGAACGTAGGTAAGCCAAGGTACCTTGCCGTCGAAGGTAGATGGCTTCATCACACTAGTTGCAGGAACACCATTTACCTTTATCATACCTGTACTGGCTACCTACTCGATTTGCAAATGTAATTGTTGCATCTGTTTCTGGATTCCCGTCGCCTCATATTGTATTTCTTGTTCTATGCGCTTTATGTCCTCTTGATTCTTTCTAATGTCTTCTTTCCGTCCTTGTTTCATATCTTCCTGACTTGTCTTAAGTGTCATCAATTCTTGTTTCATATCGCTTAGATTTTTCGTCATACCTTCTTGGCTCGTCTTTAGTTCTTGTTTCATATCATCTAAATTTATCATCATATCTTCTTTCAATTCTTGTTTCATCTCTTCTTGACTTTTCTTCAAATCTTCTTGGCTTGTTTTCATGTCTTGAATCATCATCAGTATTTGATTTAAACTAGCTTGAAATTGATCTTCCATTTTTGCTTTCTGGCTTCTAGTTTCCACTGGCATCCAATTAAATTTACATTTTTTCCTTCTTTTTCTAATTTTCTAATCTAAACTAACCTCTTCTGGATTTGATTCACTTCCGACAACAATTTGTTCTGGACGGCCGATCTTCGAACACACACTGTATTATTGAACACACTATTAAAATATTTTTACTGTCAACCTTACTTTTGACACTTGTCAAACAATTTCAAGTTGCATCAACGAACTCTCCAACTATACTGACTAAGAAAGCCGATCTGGACCCTTTATATACCCTTTTGGTCGATACCGGAAGATTCCCTAATTCTCTAGAAGGATTTCCATACTACATGGGTAATCAAAATAACAAAAAGGAATAATCCGGCGATTTCTAGACCTTCCATCATAGGCGTTCAATGTTAAAAATAAGGAAATCGAATTCTCCAAAAAGTTCCAGACCTTCTTTCATAGTCGTCTCCTGAGGAAATTAACAAAGGTAAAATTACTTAAATACATTATGAACTCGTAGAAAATATACCTAAAACCCTACGAACTACAAACACAAACTAATACTATGAAATGTACAACGCAATAAAGTTCGTAACAATATATATATATATATATATATATATATATATATATATATATATATATATATATATATATTAGACTATAAAAAGTACACGTCTACTATTAGTATAGATATTTTCAGTATTACTCCCAAAAGGAATGTTAAAAAAGAAAAAAATCAAAATAATCACGATTTATTAAAAATCATTCATATTTAATTTTTCTTTAAAAATCATAATTTTTTCAAACCCTGTTATAAACTATGCAAAGATTTTAATTCATCATAAATGCACCATTAAAACATTTATAGATGTTTAACACTACTTTCTTTTAAATTTCGTCATAAGGGTGGTTTTTAAGGGTTGCAACATATTAAAATAACGTTCGAGAATATGAAATTTATTCTATAATATTTTGGTTTTTAACTTTTTTATCACAAGGTGTGGTTTTCACCTCCTAAAAACAAAATGCGCGCATCTGGAACAATTTTTGTTTTAGCGAGTAAGATAAGCTTAATTACAAATTTTCGTAAAAATCATCTTTTACGTAAGAATTCTGAGGTAATACCTTATTTTTAGCTTCAGTGACTGAACTATCAGGTTTGTCTTTGGGCTAGTTGTAATTGCAAAATTTTATTGCAGAGATAGAGTTTAATGCATAAAAATATAGTATTTATACCCCTTCTCTTTAACTAACTAAAAAGGGTGATAAATATGTACATATACGCATACAGTAAACAACTACCACAATGCAAGGATGCTGCGCTGATTTGTGACCTCATCACCCAGCAGCTTGAAACCAACTTATTATCGGCTTTTCGTTGGATTATAGGTGTTGATGCAGCACAGCTCGTTCGACCGACCTACGTTACTACAGAACCTCAATATTCGTCATAAATTATCAAGTATTTAACACAAAGTTCTATTGTTCTCAGATGCTATTGTTTCGATGTTATTATAGACTGATATATTAGTTTCTGATTTAATTGCAACTGATTTGGATATTTATCTGACTGTGTTCATCCAGCCTCTCTCATTAGGGGGGGGGGGAGGGGAGCGGTGATATCACAAAAGTACAGTATGGCAAGCGAAAGCAAGTTGTCAACGGGGGAGGAGACGTCAGCAGCATTCCCATTTCTAGCGTAAAAGGCAGGGTCGGCGATCGCAAGAAAAAACAAATAGAAGGGGGGGGGGGATGTCAGCAGCAGATACTTTCCTTGTACAAGATGCAGAATCAAATCTATTTTCCTGAACTCAAAGCTCTTGGGGAGGGGGAGCGATCGCAAGAAAAAACAAGTTGTCGACGAGGAAGGGGATGCCAGCAGCATACACATTCTTAATATAAAAGCCAGAATCAGGTCTAATTTCCTCAACTCAAAGCTCTTGGGGGGGGGGGGAGAATCGCCCGCATCATCCCCCCTTGGATCCATGCCTGGTTTCATCAAACTGATGAAAAAAAAAGAAGGGAAGATTACCCAAGTCTCACCCATCTATAAATCTCCCTTTCTCTCTCTATAAAAAAAGACCCAGTACATGTTGTCAATATCTAAATCAAACTAAATTCATAATGACCTTGCCGCTGACTGCAAGATGAAAATCTTTTCTAAATGTCAAAATTCTCAACATTTAAAATACATTCATACTTAATTATAATAGGAATTTAGCATTGAATATATTGCATAAATTAAATTGCCACCTATTACACTTACCACGTGCCTAATATAAATAACAAGAAATGCATTTTTTGTCACTAGTTTAATAAGACATTTTAGAATTTTTAGGAGATTTTTTGAAGGTATACATATCTGTACTTACTTGTTATCGAAATTGTTTGCTATAGACTTTCAAGATGTCATGCGTTTTAAGATTTTGAAGAATAGTGTAAACAAATTCTAACCAGTACTCCTTGGTCAATAAATTGAAAACTATTCAGAACAGTGGAAAAATCTTGCATTGCTCCTGTTTTTAGCCAAACAACACGAAAGACAAGATTTTGTTTGACGACATCCCATTGTTAAAAAAAAGTTTTTTCATTTTTAAACAAATAAATCATATTTTCTAATCTCCACATTTTTAGTATATTTTTTAAAATTTAGATAAATAAGCGTGTACAACTGTCTTTTTAGTTAAACATTAGAAATAGATTTATTATTCAAATTGTATAAGTAAGGCAATGTAATGTTGCTACCCTTACGTATTTTTATTTTTTATTTAAAATCATTTCAATAGTGTAGCAAGTAGTATGAAAGTTTCTTAAAGACATACAATATTAAAAGAAGTACCGACATATTATGTAATACATTTTGTTAAAGTTATAGTACCATAACCTTTTTGTCCAAATAAATATATATATATATATATATATATATATATATATATATATATATATATACAGGGTGTTCAAAAGTATCGAACCCCCCTCAGTCTCCGAAAATACGCAACGTAGAAAAAAATTACCCCTACAAGGGTTTTGCCCGGGCAATTTCATGGTCATCCTCAAGCGAAATTATTGTACCGGCGTAGCACCTGAGTCTAGACCAACACCACTAAAGGCTCTCAAAAATGAAGCGGACTGAAGATAGACTAATAAATACGATCTATGAACACGTATAAAGCTAGCTACACATTAAAAAATTTCCTTAGGTGAATTTCAACTAGCAAGCACCGATAATGCCAAACGTGATTTTGGCGAAACGTCTGCAAGTTTCTACAAGAAACCGAACGAACCGATGTACTTCTGGATTATACTGAATCACATATTTCCATCCATGGAACACCACGTTACTATAGACGATGTCCGGAAAAAGTTTGAAGAAAATATTGATTTTTTATGTCATTAAAGTTATGACATATATATATATATATATATCTTTAAAAATTTTTGTAGGAAGAGCAATTTTACCAGGAAAGAAATATTTTTAAGTACATGCATACACCTACTAACTGTAATAATAATAAAAAATACCTGTAACAATTATTTTTCGGCTGACTTTGTTGCTATGGTATTTAATAATTTGACTATTGACAAATTGCCATCTCTGTCTAAGCAGTCGACTAATTAAGATCAATATTCTAAACAAAAATTCGTGATCTAAATGTTGGGGGGGAGTTAAAAGTACCCCCCGCACCACGAGGTCGTTATTTAGGCCACTGACAGGAACTGTAATATTAAAACACTGAAAAACTACATTCAGAAGCTATTCATGGTATCCAATTCGCCATTTAGAACTGTCAGCTGATTATACAATAAAAAGTAATTATTCGTACAAGGAAGATCTGCGGATTGAAAATCAAACTAAAAGGTGTTAATAGGACCTAGGTATTAAGTTTTATGAAAGCTGATTGACATGACAGTTCTAATGCTGGATGGTATAGATTATAATCCCCAAAACATCACATTTATCAATTAATATTCAAAACTGACAAAACTAATATCAAAGACAGAATTATAGCTGTTTATTACAAAATTATACAGAGACAAACCTAAAACAAAACTGCATCACACAGAAAACTTTTAGTTGCACCATCAACATTTGTGCCATCATTTTAGAGGTCGACCAGTGGGTCTTCTAGTGTTTGGTATCTCGTTCTTAGCCCATTTTGCCCATCGATCGTCGTCCATTCTGTCCACAGGGTCCCTCCAATATCTGCGCCTTGACCTTATGAACCGTACCACATCAGACACCTTGAGCTCTTCCCTTATTTCGGAACTTCTCGTTTGATCTCTTAGGGTTACTCCTTTGATTGTTCTTAACGTTTTCATTTCAGCCGTTCGTAGCATACTTTTTGTTTTAGATCTTTCGGCTCGAGTTTCCGATGCAGTTAGTACCGGTCTTATCACAGTTCTGTAGATGCGTACTTTGCTCTCTGTGGACATATACTTATTTTTCCAGATTATGTCCCTCAGGCATCCTGATATCCTTGAGGCCTTGTTAGCCTGTGCTCTGACTTCCTGGTATAGATTTTTATTGCTTGATAAATCAACTCCCAAGTATCTGCAAGACATGCTTTGTCTGATAGGATGGTTCTTCACCACCAATTTGCATCTGACAGGATCTTTTGAAATTCCCATAGTTTCAGTCTTTTCTGTAGATATTTCCATATTTAAATTTTTTGATGTGGTCGTCGGCAAAACATGAGATTTTTAAAGATTTTCGTCCCCTTTTGTATTCTTCATTAACTTCTTTTACATTTTGAATTATCTTGTCCATAATTAAATTAAAGAGAAATGGACTCATACTGTCGCCTTGTCGTATTCCCGTCATGATAGGTATTTCCTCTGTTACTCCTTGTTGTGTCTTTATTCGTGTCTTATTGTTTTTATTTAGCTCTTCAATTACCGTAATATAGTTGTGGTTAACGCCATTTTCCTGAAGTATTTGCAAGACGTCTTCAAGTCGAACTTTATCAAACGCTTTTTTAAGATCCACTAGGCAGATGAAAAGAGGTTTATTGTATTCTATCGATTTTTCAATAGTCTGTCGGATAATGAAAATCGCATCAACTGCGATAAAGCTATGGAAGCGAAATAGTTGTATCCCGAAAATAAATAAAATTCTCCATTTTTACTAGTTCACTAACAAAAGAATGGGTAAAAGATGATTATAAAATAATTATAAGAGTTAACCAATTAATTTTCTATATGTTTTAATCAGGGCCATTTTTGCCGCAACATGGCGTTGAAAGCCCTCCCAGGAGAGCACGAGACCCTCACGTAGAGGCACAAATTTTGCTAGATATTGCTGACAACCCTTCAAGCAGCATAAGAAGGCTCGAGACACAAAACAATGTTACAAAATGGATTGAACATGAAACTCTAACAGAACAGTTACTTCACCCGTACCACGTCGAAAAAGTACACGCAATGTCTCCGGATAATTATCCAGCAAGACTTCAAGACTCCAACTGATTTATACAGCAACATAACCTAAATCTAAATTTTTCTAACTTTACTTTGTTTACCGATGACGCTAGTTTTAAAAGAGATAGCACAATAAATTCACAATTTACATTTGGTAATAATTCGGATTAGAGTAAATATAAAGGTGGGTGCCATTTTGGTTTTGTTTGTTTGTTTTTGATGATTTTCTTGATTTTTTTCTGATTAAAAAAAAAGTGCACACTAATAGAAGCATTTGTATTATATAAAAATTCATAATTTTGTACTTTCTTTTATTGGAAAAGTCAAGAAAATTATCAAAAACAAATCATAACAAAAAAAAAAACAAAATGGCATCCACCTCTAAATTTACTCTAATCCGAATTATTACCTCACATTGTTGGGCTGATGAAAACCCGCACTATATAATTCAAAACAATCACCAACAAAGATTTTTTGTAAATGGCATCATAGAAAATTACCTTATAGGTACATTTGTTTTGGAGGAAGACTTAATGGGGAGATTTAGTTACAATTTTGGCAGCAAAATTTAAATAATATGTTGGAAGATGTACCTCTTGATGGAAGAATGTAAATGTGGTACATGAATGATAGTGCTCTACCTCACTTTAACCATATAATACATCAACACTTAACTAATGATTTAGGCCCTTGATGGATAGGTCAGGGTGTGCCTGTTCTTGAGCCACCAAGGTCTGCAGACCTAAATCACTTAGACTTTTAGTTTTGGGGACGTCTAAAAAAACTAGTTTGTTCAACACCAGTAAATAGTAGTAAAGCACTACTAGTGAGAATAGCACAGTATACTAACGAAGTCCGTAATAATTCCGGAATATTATTTGCAGTGCAGTGGGAAAATATTCTAAGAATAAAAAAAATGTACTGAAGTACGTGGAGCCGATATTGAAACAGTATAACAATAATTAATTGAGCCCCTATCAACCCTTTGAAAGATTTCTGGACTTGACAATGTCTGAGCTGAGAACTTTTCAGCATAACATCTTCTTGCCTTCAAAGAGTGAGACAGCACACCAGCATATTTTATTTTTACCTGTTTGTGTTTAACATTGGTAACTTTCGAGTTGTTCACATAAAAACAGATTTATCTCGAAAACTGACAGTTTTATCAACATAAATTAAGAGTACCTTTTTTGAAGATGTCCTGTCTTCTCTGATGATCTAAAGCATCTACTCTAGTATGGTTTAATGAGTCTTTATGGCCTCTATAATATATTGAAATTTCATTAAATTATACAAGTAGGTTCAAAATTTAGAGCTGATAAGGTAAATCGCTGGGTACCCCTTCAGAGGTGTGTATCTCTGTTAAGGGAAATTTTAGGAATTTCTTGTCTATGATAAAGTAGGGTTATTTTGACCTCCCCTGGATGTTCTCGAGAAATTAGGAGGTACTTACTGGACATCCTGTATTTTTACAACCGGATTCACTAACATGGTTTAAATTTAAAACTGCCGTAAATTAACAGCTGAGGTCTTAAATTGACAGATGTAACAGTAAGTCAAGTAAATTTTAATCCCTAAAAATAAAAGCATTAAAAATTATTTTTTATTACTGAACCGGCCAAATTGGACAACTTTATTTCTTTCCGGAATACAACTATTTCTCCTAAATATTTCAAGGCTTTATCGCAAGGTTCTTATCCTTAATATCCCTAAATAAGAGTTTATTTGTTGACATATCTAATATAAATTATGACAATATCATAAGTAAAATAAAACTGGTTCACTATATAATTAAAATTTCATGGCAACTAAATCGGGTTTAAACCTTAAATCTTCTTAGTGAATCTGGCTGTTAGAGTTTAAAACTTGCTTGATTTATTATTAATCTTCGTCAGTTTAAATACTCTGCTGTCAATTTAATTTAATTTAATGGTTTATTAACGGCAATAAATCATACAAATTCCATTTTATACAATACGTCAAATAAGAATAAAATCTGAAAGGAAACAATCACAAAATATCACAAGTCACATCAGTACTAAAAGAATAACAATTAACTAAAACAATAATACTGTCACTACAGTCTATTATGTATAAAATTGAATTACTTAAAAATTCTTTAATACAACCCTTAAATGAGTTCAGAGAGAGTATAAATGGGTCAACATTCCTAGGCAGTGAATTCATTTCCCTACTCATTCTGGGCAATTTAGAATGGTTTTAAGATCAGACCATGTTAGTGAATTAAGGTGTTAGATTTTAAAACAAAACAAGCTATATTCATACTCATGGCTGTAGTGAAATATATTACTACTATGAATAAATTTACTTATCTACCCCCACTGTAGCATTGTGCCAAGTTTACATCATATTAGACAATATTAGTTTTTTTTTAAAATCTTTATTTAATATTTCATGGACCTAAAAAATAAATAGACCTACTAGTACCTATTTATTAATAACTCTACATTTTTAATTTATTTGGCAACCCTTGCAACATTGTCTTGACCATTTTTTTATTTATTAGTTTTGAAAAAATTAATATTTGGAGCACCTTGTATTTATAAGTGTGGCGGTAGTAAAGTCAAAAAATATATTAATTCACATCCATATCGGCATTGTGCTCAGTTTATGTCACATAAGACAATTCACTTTTTTTAAACTTTTTAGTAATATTAATATCTTCAAATTTCAGGAATATAAACCTAAATTCACTTATTGGTACCTATTTATCAATAACTGAATAATATAATGAAAACAACAGGTGCCATCATGTGAACTGAGAGGAATATACCCAAAAAACCAGACCATCTTTGCCAACAATTGCCCTTAGGTTTGAGAAAGACAATATCTTGTATTCATAGAGTGCCAATAAAATATATTAGGCTTGTTTCTACAAAAATCACAAACCAGTCAATGCCAATGAGAATTTGCAAAAACAGGCAGGTGACAGTAAACTATTTGTGGAAAAAACTGATTGGCGCCGACTATTTTTTGACTATGAATGGGAGCTATTATCACTCAGTCAATAAATTTACTTATTCCACGCCAACTTCAGCACTGTGCCAAGTTTGCATCACGTTAGACAATCTATACATTTTAACTAATTTTTACCTAATATTACACCATATTAACTGAATTATACCTATTTTTCAATAACTGCATTTTTATTATTATATTTTAAAGGAAATTATGATTCAGCTAATTTAAAATATGTAAAAACAATAGAATGAAAATAACACGCGTCATCATGTAACTTGGAGGTAAATATCAGGATGGCGTTGTAAATACCCAACCAAGTAAACAAAACAATTCACTCCACGTGTCGTTGGAATTAGTAGGCTTTGCCTACTCGTGCGGGTAAACAAGTGCCAAACGCCAACGTTGTTTACCAACAACACGCGAAAAATCGATACCTTCCGAGAAAGAGTTCGGACGTAATGTAAACACAGACTGTAAACGAAGAGCAATCGGAAATAAAAAACTTACAAAATTGACATGATGATATTCATTGATACACTGTGTGATTTAAATGGATACTGATCAAGAAAGCATGAATTACTTACTTAAAACCTTGAGATTAGTCCAATATCTGTTTAAAAATAGTTTTTAAATTGGTTAGGACACCATAATGAGTCGACAATATTTTCTGCACTTTAAAGTTATTGACACTAGGTGACAACTATTTTCAGATATTAAACAAAGTTTTTAAACACTTTTGGTCACAAAAAAACTTTAGGATTCTTGGGCCTCTACACAAAAACTCGCGAAAATAGCACCAGACTAGCGGAAACAGCGAAAGGTCACATGTACTTTGTCAACTGACATTCAACCAATAACCTTCGCGAATTCTGAATGTCGACCAATCAGAGCAGACAGCTGTGTTTTGATCAAAATGGCAACCAAAACATCAATATTGAAGAAAGCTAAAATGATATTAATTTCCACGGTAAAACAAGAACACTAGATGAAGTTCGCCCTAATAGTTTGCACAAGTCGTAAACACCTTAAGTACACTGTAATTTATAAAATGCAATTAATGTTATCACTAAAAAAACTTGTTTTTTTCTCTGACGTCACATGCGATAAGCATAGACAATTGTTTTACAATAACCTTGGTTCTGTTCGTCATACCCTACTCTTTTTCTTGTGTTTGTTTTATAAGAATTTGAGAATTCCTCGTTTTTGAGTAATAAAAGCGATACCTGTATGTCTCTGTCTTTATTAGATATACATAAGAAGAAGGATAGAAACCAACCTAAAAAACACCATTTCTTCCAATAGAAAATGTTGATATGTTGAATAATCCTGTCAACCACGTGAAATAAGGCAGCATTGCCAAATTGTGGTTATATAAGCGTTGAAGGTATACGAGGGAAGTTAAATTTTATCTGCATTCAATGAACTTCAGTAGAAATTCCTTTGAAGCTTGGTTAAAAGTGGAACAACCTTTTCAGTTTTTCCAATATACCGTGAAACAATAACTAAAAAGTACCTCATTATTCTTCTAGAAATTGCATTCTTGGATCTCCTCGTAAAACAATTGGTCTCAATTATCAAAATATTTAAACCCCAATGCTAACATTTTTCCATAGAGTACATCTGGGTACCTATTCTCGTTCTTGAGAGAACGATCACTTGATGGAAAGTGGGCGTGGTTTTCACGAAAAAGTATAAAATCGTGTTCTGGGTAGCTTTTCTCGTTCTCGAGAGAACGATCATCTTGATGGAAAGTGGCCGTGGTTCTCACGAAAAAGTAAGAAACCGTATTCTGAATACGTTTTCGTACTTTTTCGGGAGAACCACGCCCACTTTCCATCAAGATGATCGTTCTCTCAAGAACGAGAATAGGTACCCTGATAACACCCTTGGGAGGTTAAAATTGGACGACGGCTTTTAATCTTCTAACATACACACCGAAGGCAGTCTTGCACTGGGGCGAGGCGTCCCACAGCAAAGAGAGAGAGGGTACTAATATGAAACAACTCACTTTCCTTGTTATAGTTAAAGTACTGAATACACTTAGCAATGACATATGGCGTCAGTGACAGGCTTGAATGGTTCTGGTTTATATAACTTTTATCAGTTGGTATGAAGTTCAGGACTAGGCTTTAAATTTACTTCGTCATTTTATATAAAATTATTCCATTCTAAGACATTAAATAGAGAGCGTAAATGATTAAAGTGTACGAAGAACCAATTTTTTGTTTACTTGTTTACATAAAACATTATTAACTATAACACTTAAAAAAAGTTTATTGATCTAGGCAAATTTTGAAAATTCTATATCATTTTTACGTCACATCAAAAAGTTATATCAGTACTTTGGATATACCTCCGGAGACTCAAACAACTCAAACCCGAAGTCCCACATTTATAATATTAAAAGAAATTTTGCAAGTTAATGATACCAATCTGCTTGATATGAAATAAAATTGAATATTGTACAACCCTTGTATTGGTATTGATTTTCTTTTAATTGTGGATAAAAAAATTTAATTTGACAACGTTGTATTTTATGGTGACCTCTATTATTCATTAGTCTAAATTCGTGCAAGATAAAGTAGGTGCCTAGGAATTTAACTTTAGCTATAATAATTGTTCACCAGATGACACAAAAATTGAATAAAATGGTATCTTTATATTTATAGTGACGACATTATTTATGTAAAATTAGTACTATTTCTTGTGGTTATTATTCGAACGGTAAGCTAACAAACTTGCAGGAAAAAAAAGAAATTATTAATTTCTAAAAATGTATTTATTATTGTTTTCTGCTATGACATTTTTTAATAAAAATTGTTAATTTTACCGTAGGAAATTCCATAGTGGAAAATTGATTGCTTCAAAGTGGAAGACCACAAAGCTAAATTGATTATTGGTCGAGTCTTAACTGCTAAAAATATAATAGTTAATATATGTTATTATAAATACTTTCATAGATATGTTATAAAAGTTTAACTTGTATTTTAAGTATCGAAGCGTTTAATTCTCTTGATGAAAGAGGAACGGTAATAATGCTGGAGGAATTTTTGTATGCATTTGTTATATATTATTAATATAGAATGACAAAAAATTAGATCATTCCTACTCATGTCTAGTCATTCTACCTTAATAGTTTAACCTTGACTTAGCTAAGCCAAGCCTAGCTTCAAATCTTTTGGTACAAATGGACAGTAGTAAAATAGATTAAATTAAGAAATAGTCAAAATGTGTAATTTTTTGCTGAGCTCTTTCGAATTAGTTATTAATAAATCTCCTATATGTAGTCCTTCATTCAGAATTTCTGGCGGCACTTCTATATATACACAAGAATGGGTGGTGTGAGGCCTCCGCTTCTTTTTTATGTTAGTTTTAGGAACAAATCCTGCAGTTTTGGGTCGTTCCTTAATCTTTTCCGTTTTGCTCACAGTTTTATTGATGTTTACTACATTAGGACTGAAGCATTTCTGCTGCAGATTCTGATAAATTCCAGGGCTTGGTGTTTTATACCCGTGTTTATATAAATTCTTTTTATTTTGTTGTTCTTTCTGTTGTCTTTTGGACACTTCTTTTAACCACAGGCAAAAAACTTCTTCATTCTGTTGTATCTTTAAAGCTCTGTATTCGTCCATCAGTTTTTGTCTAGCCATCTCTTTCTGCCGGATCATTTCAATATGCCGATTTTTGTTTTTGATTTGCCTGGAACTTAGTCCGTATTCGGATCTGTAGCCATTGTAGTTCGGCAGATTTCTATTACTGTTGGCGAATTTGAATTCGTCACAGCATTTTCGCTGGTGAAGTTGGAGAGGTGGTAAATTAATCTAAAAAAAGAACGGTAAAATTGCAAATATAAAAATTTTAACCAATCAAGAATGCTTGTTCTTTATATATCTGCATTTTTTAAAATTAAAACCTTTATAAAAAAATATACCTACCGGAGGTTTTTCATATATCTCCAATTTTTTAATCGACATCGACAAATGAGTATCAATTTTTTCAATGCAATGATTTTTGCAGTGAACCTCTGTTGTTCCTAATGCATGTTTTGTTCGTTTTGGCGACTTTTGTCTAGAGCTTATTCTAATTGCTCCAGATGGCGTCTTCGCGCTTCCAGGTTTTTCGTCAATAAAAGATTCAATTTCTTCTTCAGTTTTTAAGACTTCAGTTTCATTGTTAAGTTCTTCATTCTAAAAAATAAATTTGATTATAGTGTTAGAAATAAGGAAGTACCATCATAAAAGTTTTAATTGTAAAATTGATCTCACCTGTATATATTCTTCGTTTTCATCAGAATTAATTATTTCTTCTTCATATATGCCATCTTCGATTTCTTCCTCAATATCATAAATACTGATACCTCCTCCCAAAATATTGTCGTGTGATAATTTACTTTCTGCCTCTTGATTTTCCTCAAATTCTAGAAAAATAATCAGTAAAAATCAAATTGAGTAAAGTCTGGTAAAGTGATTAATTTAGGTTTATGGTTCTTAATTTGAAAAATTACTAATGTATCTTACTACTTTCATCACGGCAAATTTCTTCTACCACGTGATCACTCTCGATACTGTTGACATCATCGTCAGTCAAATCCGGTTCAAATGAGATCAATTCGTCCTTAAACTTAACTTTAATGGATCTTGTAGATTGAGGTGTGGCAGTAAAAAGATCAAAGTTGGCTTGCTGGACTTTTTCAGTTATGTTGTATGGGGAAGCGGTTGGCTGGAGAACTAAAAGAAACACTTATACTTCTAAAAATAGACCATTTTTTAAGATTTTTTTCTGGTTGTCTCAAATTAAAAGCATATTATTCAACTATAAATGCCCTCTCCCAGTCTTAGCTAAACAAAAAACAATACAATACGTACAAAAACATCCAAAATCGTCCTCCTCATTGTCACTTTTCGTTGGTGTTTCACTTTCCAAGGCCATCTCAAATGGTTTTTATTACTTATTGAAACTCATTAAAAAATCAAGTTCGTCTTCGATTGTCTGCAGTCATTGATATTTCGACGTTGTTTATTTAACCGGTAACTATGGAAACGGTATGATTTGTTGGAATACAAGGACCGTATTTAGACTAATGTAAAGTCGCGCATAGCTTGGAATGACTTCCTGATTTCAGAGACTAAATTTAAATGCTGAAATAGTTGAATTTAAACTATGAAACAGATTTTTGCGCATCCTCTTCGATTATTTTAAGAAATCTGAAGATATGTATTCTCCTGTCTAGTCGAGCAAGCACTAATTAGCAATATATATATATATATATATATATATATATATATATATATATATATATATATATATATATATATATATATATATATACTGAAACCTACTTGATGTATTTTTCAGTACTCCATATCTTTTAATTAGAGATGAGTAGAAGCTTCAAACTTCACATTATTTTCCATCTTAGTTGCCAAGTCACTCAGTATTAGTCAACTTAAGATGTAAAGACTTCCAAATATTTGTCAGACTTAACAATAAGGATGTATGTATGGGAGATTTGGGGTCAGTACACTGCGACCTAGTAGACCGATTTTGTCCCCCTTCTGCTGTCAGATCGTTAGGGATACCTTTTCTCCCTCAGGAACCTTAGGATGTTGTATGGCTTTAAAGTGGGTCATTCCCCTTCGTCTATTTGGCGTGCTCCCAAGGGTAATTTCTCTTCTTCTATTTGTTGTGCGCATTCTAGGGTTTTCTAAAGCACTGCACTCTGAATAACAATATACAGGGTGTCTGAGAAAATGTGAAAAATCTCCCCGATATGAAAAAAACACGTGAAAAGAATATTACAAGTTCATTTAAACTTTTTTCGTACAAACAGTGTGGAATGGAAACAAATTTTTTACAAATAATTATTGAATCACCAGGTATGTTTCAATTTTTTTTAATATGATGTATACCAGGTAGGACCTTTCAAATTACTATCCAAGAAAGTGTTGTGAATTACTCAGAGCTGCAGGGACGGACTAGCGGTGACACTCATGACCCCATTTTTTTACGCCCTGTATGATAAGAACTTTGGACAACGTTTTTTAAATACCTTTAATTATTGACTAAAAATTAAGTACTTTTCATTCATGTCGCTAATCCTAACCGTTTTCGAGAAAACGTCATTTTATTTTCACTGTTAGTCCTCTAACTTCTGTTAAGTTGAATATGAAAAAATGAGTTTTCCCCGTCACCATAGTTTCATAAAAAAGTTAAACTAACTGCTTAGTTAAAAACCTCCTAAGAGGGTTCAACCTGGGCTCCGTGAAGTCGGGCACGAGGAACATTAACTCAGCATTGTTCCTTATTTGATCAGAATGAAACGTGATTCTCCATAGAAGTTCCTCCCTACTATCAATAGGAGTGGAATACACCAAGATTTTGAGGTGTCCTACAGGTAAAAATCCGTTGGCGTTAGGTTAGGAGATCGAGGAGGTCAGGCAATATGTCCTCCTTTACCTATCCAACGGTGTGAATAGACGATATTCAGGTGCTCTTGCACAGCAACGCTGAAATGAGGTGGTGGACCATCGTGCATGTAGTACATGTTTCGGCAGGTTTCAAGTGGTAAGTGATCTACTAAATCGTGAAAAGCGTTCTGGAGGAACTTCAAATAAATTTCTTCATTCAGTCGTGCCGGCAATACGAATGGTCTAGTCAAAAAATTGCCAATGATTCCTGCTCAGACATTAGTTGATTGGAACCGATATTGATTATGCGAAACAATAGTTGCATGAGGATTTTCATCAGCCCATACATGTGAGTTGTGTAAATTTATGATATTATTTTTGGTAAACCCTGCTTCATCCGTGAAGAGAATAGTGCTAATTAAGTTTACATTGTTTCGTTGCTGATCCAATAGCCAGTTTGCAAACTGAATTCTACGGGAAAATCTTCAGGAATCAGTCATTCTTGAAAAACTTCATGTACAATTGTTTTTGGCGTATCAAACGCACTGATAATTTTTGAGTGCTCGCTGAAGAAGTGTCATCTACAGCATTTAAAATATTTTCCTCTAATTGCAGCGTACGTACTGTTCTTTCCCGACCAGCACCTGTACTTATTTTCCCAAAATTTCCTAAAATTATGAAGAAATTTAATAATATCACCTTATTAAATGGAATTGCCAATCATTCTACTTTAGACGTGTCAACTCGTTGAAATATTTTCGGATCTGGAAGAGTACGATTAGGATATCTCTCGTGATATAACCTCCTGGCTTCCAAAGCATTGCAAGATGCAAGACCATACATCAGATGCGTATCTGCATATTCGATAAATATGTATTCCATATTTCGAATTATTTTACAATTAATTTCACCACGAAATCCAAAAATCAGTAAATTTATATCCAAGTAAAGAATCAATGTGTCAGCAATGTGAAAGTTGCGAAGTTCTAAAATGCAGGACATCTATTTCTTTAGTACCTAGCAACGTTTGCAACAAAATACTTTGTTTGTGGTACCGATAAAATAAAACGCACATTTTTTGCGAACCTAGGTCGAACTGCAATTCACAGAATTAGACTTTTTAACTAAATAGGTAAACTCTAATTTTGTATCGAATTTTTTTATCATGAGGTTGAAGATTGAACATTTGATAGGAACAAAGATCTATCTTTTATCGAAATACGCGAAATACATAATGTAAATAAAATGACGTTTTTTCGAAAACGATTAGGAGTAACGACATGAATGAGGAAATATTTACTTTTTAGTCAATAGTTAAAGGTATGTAAAAAACATTGTCCAAAGTTCTTAGCATACACTTTCTTGGATAGTAGTTTGAAGGATCTTACCTGATATACATCGTATTAAAAAAAATTAAATATGCCTTGTGGTTCTATAATTATGTGTAAAAAAACCTAATTCCATTGCAGCTCTGTGGGAGCCCATACCTCTGAAGAGGAGGCCTATACGAAAAAAGTTTATATGAAAATTTATTTCACGTGTTTTTTTTTTCATTTTTGGGAAATTTCCCACATTTTCCCTGACACCCTGTATATTTGGTTCCACAAGAGATCCAAGCAAACATGAGACTTCACCTCATTTTTTAGAGATGACTTAGATGTAAGCTAAAGCAACTTGAAAGACATTCATTATTATATTGTCAATGTACTCTTGTGTTTACAAAAAGTGTCCACAGTATAAACTGAGAGAATTAGAATGTTTAATACCAGATTTCAGGAGTTAGCTCAAAACGATTGCCTGTATGTTGTATTTTTCTCCATTGGGAGTAGGTAGGAAGAAATCTTTGCAACTACCAAATAAGAAATTTATGATTGGATTTAAATAAAACACAAACATTATTGTAATTATTTACTTTCGAATACATTTATTTTTACAGAAACACATTAGATAACGTTATTCTTTTTCAAATTTTACACCAATTAGATATTTTTGTAAACAGAATATTATTATTTACAAAAAATTAGGATCAGTCAGTAACCACCTTGTATTAAAAGTGTAATTACATGTAAATAAGTAATTTAAACAACAATATATCACAGAAAAGACTAGCAATATCAATTTATTGGCAACAAACAGTTATTTTACAATTATTTCAATGAATAAAACAAAAATTACAATTAATTTTTTATCCGTAAATGTGGAAGCATTAAAGAAGTTTTTAAAAAGTTTAAAAAATGTACTTTTGTACAGGTTGTTGAATTCTTAGTAAGTTTCGATGTTGCCACATTGACTAAATTTTGTTCGAAAATTTAAAGAAAAAATTAAATTTCATAATTTTTTGGTTGTTGCTAATGAAAATAGAAAGCTGTAAAATAATTAATAGCTTATTTTGCGAAGTTTAAGTTTTATAATTATTCGTAAATATAAAAAAACAGGGATAACAATTAAATACAAAAATTACTGTGCTCCTGTAGCACATTTTTCCATATAATACATGTCCCCCAACAATTGCGTAATTGGTATTTCCCCAATAGTTTCTTTAAAAAACAGAAGTTCCACAGTCATTGATCTTATAGCTCTTAAGCTGGGTACTAATAAGAGAAGTCTTCCAAATCTAGTTGGCTGTCTTGGATAACGCATCCTGACATAATCTCCAAGGATGCACTGGGCTTGATCTTGGAGCATTTCTACTGGTTGAACGTCACATAGGCCTGCGGTTTCTAAAAATAATGGAGAAATAGCGAAATTATAAATCTAAAATGATAGTTGAAATGAAGGGTATCCTAAGGGCCGCATTAACTCCTCTACTATGTCCCAAGGGCCAAGATTCAAAGCAAGATACTATAGTTTTGAATTACGCGCAAATTTTTGTATCGAGAGTAGTCGGCCAAAGAGGTATCTAGAGCGTAGGGCCCTGAGTGGACATTGTTCCGTTCATAAATTCGGTTTGTACTTATGGGCAAGCGTCAAGGACATTTTATTGCGTCGGACGTAGCCGAATACGCGTACTGTGCATTGCGTATTATTACTACTTATGACCATGCTAAATGTCTAGTAGTGATATGTTTGGGAGAATAGAGAAGTTAAGGGCAGAACATGGACAAGCTGCAGTAAGTACAGCGCCATCTTATGGGGAGCGGCGAAATTACGCAAAAAGGTCAATTTTATTTGGTTAGTTAAATTATACAATGCCATCTTGTAGCGAGTAGCAGAGGTAGAGCATATTCTGGAGAAATTCTATTGCGCTATCCGAATACTTTCGAAAGTTTTCGAATATGTTCTACTTAACGAGGACTCGTAGTAGAAATAAGGGAGATAACCAAGAATGCGACAGTTCCAAAGTTTGAATTCGAAGCAACAAGTGCGATCTGAAAAGTGAAATATACTGTGTTTTGTGACTATCGTTTCTTAGTGAAAATACAGTGTATTTCATTGTGAGTGTTTAATTTAATTAGTGTTTTAACGAAAAATCCAGTGGATTTTGTTTACTCAGAACCCCTGTTCTTAATAGTACGTCCCTTTTGTCTGGATTTGTATAAATATGGAAAAAATATTTTAAAGAGCACTGGAAATGTTAATATTTCGTGATTGCGTCAAGTAATAAGGCAATGCGTAGAATTTGCAATGAAACAATATCAATCCTCAAAGAATACGATATGAAACAATCTCAGAATAACTCCAAATTTGCAGGAAGCCTACGGTTAGAAAGATATGAATTTTTGAACCGCGGATTGAAATCTCAGCCTTTGTCCTTTAAGAAAGTAATGCTGAACAAGGAGCAGCAACTCATGCTAGTTTCCGCATGGAAATGTGTCCAGTAAAGGACAATTTATTTAAAAACATCAATTTGTTGGCAAACTCAGGGCCAAAGAGACACTTAGTGTATCTCTTTGGCCCTGGATGAGTAAACAGATGTTTCAGATACTGCTCAGGTGTTACTTCTTATTTGAGGAATTTATAAAAATTATGAAATGTACGAAGAGCTACTTGACGTTTATAACATTCACAGCACGACCACTAGAGAAGATTGCTCTCCTATCAAGGGCCATAGAAAATGACAGTTGTTCAGAACAATTAATGGTACATTGTATTATTTATCAACAGTCTTTGTGTGTAAATGCTTGTATATGTTGGATGTGGATGAAGTTTTTAAGTCAGTCATGTCAGCTGTTAATTATATCTGGTCATATTCACTTAATCATCGTCAATTTCCGAGTTTATTGAAGAAATTGAAGAAAATTCTATGGAAGTTCGTTGGCATAGAGGTGGAATAGTTCTAACGTGTTTATTTGAGCTCTCAGGAAAAATCGAAATTTTCTTGAATGAAGGGAATCACTCTCCGGCTGAATTACATTGAGTGTTTATCGAAGTTATAATTTTTTACAAATTTAACTAAACCCATGAATTATTATAATTTAAAATTATATGAAGAAAACCAGCCTCTGGCTGATTTATATACTCATATTTAGTATTTTCCATAATTAATTGTTTAGCTTTAATCCCAATTAAAAAACAAATATATCACGCATTTTAATACCTGTCAAACTGAGGCTGATTTCCGATAGATTTCGCAATTGAATCTTTGGGAGCTTTAAAAATAAATTTTGAGATCCTTGCCCGTGAACCTCAAATGGAAATAATTGATTTACAGTGCAGCGATATTTTTAAATAAAAATAGTTATAGTGAATGGAATTTTTTGAGTCTTCCACTTACACTTCCACAGTTTTTAAGATACATCTCAAATCATTAGTTACAGTTAAAATGTCCAGTTCCATTATGTATGTCAGTAAGCCCCCCCCCCCCCAAGAGCTTTGAGTTCAGGAAAATAGACCCGAGTTTGCCTCTTATATTATAGTTTATTCAAGAACTAGTGAGAGTAATAAATAATTTTTTACCCTTTCTTTTCTTCGCAAACTACCTGTGTTCTTTAGTCGGGTGCCTTTGGCAAAATCTGTTAGACACATATATTTTTCATAGAAATGGGTTAGAAATTTTCAATCAAAAATATCAGTCTATAATAATGGACTATTTGGGTTGGATAACAATAGATATTTGGATATGTGAAGTGTTAAAAAGGATTTTAATCCTTGTCATAGGCGTTGGAAGGAGGTTTATTTTATCACTAAGTTTTTATGGCATAGAATATTATTTCGATAATAAACTTAAAATAAAAAGCTTTTATAATATTATTTTATTTCTTATGATTTCTTAATAATTCACATACATTAGAAAATATGGATAATTTTAACATATTTAACACAAATTACAACTGTAATTTTATTATTTTTAATTTTGACCTAGAAACCGTTTTAAGCATATTCAGACTAAAACGTAACCTTTTTCTCTCAAAAATTTTAAGTTATAATTTAAATATGTAAAAAATACCCAGTGTAAAAAATACGAGAAGTTAAACGTATATAAAAACATAAATTCGTCCATAAAATATTAAAATTTTTTTGGGGCTATCGGTCATTTTATTATTAATTAAAAACATTTTTAGGACATTTGACGTTTCAATTTATTTATTTCCTAAACCAGCTGCAGAATTACAATTAAACACTAAAAAGGGATTCAAATGTAATTAATTTTTATATATTACAGAAAATTTAAATAATAAATTGTGTTTACGCTGGTAAACATTACGTATCTAGTTCGTAATCAAAGTCAATGGAGCTATCTTCGCTCAAATTAATTATAATTGCTTCCTCTATATCACTATTATGAGATCGAGTTTCCACATTTTCTTTTATTCATTTATTATATGAATTTTTCCCAATTTTCTGCAGTAACTTTATTCAAAAAAATCTTTCAAAAATTCAGTTAGATTACTAATTTTATAAGTTGTGTTATTTCTAGCAACTCTACCTTTTACTTGTGTGAGATATTTCCTTCTCCAACGGACATTTTCCGGATGATCTGTAACGACAGACTTCCTATCTGGTTTTTATCAGCAAAAATTAAGTTCTCTGAGCTATTTCCAAAGCTCAGTTCTTTTAATTTCAGGTAAATTCCGATCTTCATTGATTTTAGATAGAATTTTGTCGACGGTTGGGATCTGCTTGTTATAATAAAATGTATGTACAACTCCTTTTATTGCCGTTTACATCTCTTCTTCCAACAAGGTTTTTGGTATGCCTGTGATCGAATGTGACTTGGGAGTACTAACAATTCCAGTCGTTTTTTTTCTCCTTTAGTACTCTATACATAGTAGATATTCCAACGCCTGTCGTGTTGGAACACATCTCAACAAACCTTTTAACATTATTATCTAGATATTGATATCTTAAGACATCATAAACATTCATCGTAAAAGTTTTTTGTTGAGGAAAAAATGCCCTGGTTTAACGATCTTGGAATAAATATAGTTGTGGAAGCCGTATCTTTTGGGTATCTCACTAATCTGAAATAATATATAAAAACAAGCACAAACAAGATAAATCGCTAAGAGTACACTGTAAGATGTACTTTGTTCACTGATAGAAATTAATTTAACTACCAGAAATTTTATTGTTGCTGTAAATTTATAAAAGCTTATAATCTAATATAATTAGATTTACGGCAGTCCTCAATTACCTGCGGCACTGGAGCAGGTACGTTGGAGGTTTCGGTAATAGTTTTAGAACTCTCTCTAGTTCTTGAATAGCGTATAGGAATGTGTATGCTTGCGATCGCCCCTCCCCTTTCCAAAAGCTTTGAGTTCAGGAAAATAGAACCGATTCTGCCTTTTATATTAGAAATGTGTATGCTGCTGGCACTCCCCTCCACCCGTTGACATTTTGTTTTTCTTACTATCTCCAAGAGCGCCTGGAAAATAGACCCGATTCTGTCTCTTATACTAAGAATATGTATGCTGCTCGCATTCTCCCCCCTGTCGGCAAATTGTTTTTCTTGTCACTGCCCCTCTCTCCCTCCAATACCTTCAAATTCAGAAAAATAAACCCGACCCTGCCTTTTATACTAGAAATGGGAATATTGCTGGTGTCCCCCCCCCCCCGTCAACAACTTGCTTTCGCCTACCATATTGTACTTTTGTGATATCACCGCCCCCCCCCCCCCCAAAGAGCGAGGCTGGATTCGCCCCTGATGTCAGTTACTGTGTTTCTTAATTGATCAATGGTACGCGCAGGTTGGTGATGGCCGGCGGGTTGTAATTTGGAGACCCCTGCCTTAAATTAAATATGACGATTTAAAAATATTCAAGTTGAATAAATACATACCAGGTGTAAACAATATAATGGCTTTCATACATCCACACTCACTGCCGTCTGGTGAGATTTGTCGAAATCTACACATTATTTCCTGAAAAATAAATTAAATAAAACATTGTACCCAATACGATAACAAAACAAGTATGATATCGTAATATTCTGGAACGTTAGCTTACAATATCACACTGATGTGAATAAGTTCATCATTTAATATCTTTATACAGCATAGATTATTTAGGACTGGCCCAGGAAAGTCCTAAAATTCTTCCGGTACTAACCCTGGGACTCTGCTGTACTTATTGGGTTTCAAAATGAATTTGATCGATGGACAATAAATATATTTCTACTGTGAATAGTTTTACTATAAAGTTTACATTTCTCACCTGTATAGTCTTAATTTCAGTGGCGGTATGGACATCATTCGGCAATCGTTCTTTCGCTTGTGAACACCCCAATACAGCTGATAGATCCCATGGAACAGACCATTGCGCTAAATGTAGCAGGAACAACTCCTTCCAGGATTCTTGCAGGAGTAAGAGCTGATCGTGCTTACTTAAAGTTTGAAATGGTGCTAGGCAACGTACCCAGCGAACTGCCATGAATAGAAGGCGGGCTGTTGTTTCCTAAAACGTTTGAAAATTTTACAATTAGTACTATTTAAAAAGAATTCCGGCTCTTTAGCAGAAACATAGAAAACACTGATGATTTTAGAAATTTGAAAACAAAAACTTCTTATTTTTCCCTATTTGCATTTTAGATTGTTTTTACAAAAATTATTGTATTTAATTTCGATTTTACAGTCTTTAATTAGAGAAACTCAAAAATATAAAAATAATTTTAACTTTTTTGTTTACATAAATACGTCTTCTTTATTTATAAATTTAAATATTTCCTAAAAAAGACTTCTATAGTTATAATATGAATGGTTCGACAATCCGTTTTCCTGCTTTTCAACTACAAGTCAGGAAAGCTAAAGACTCGCAGGAAGGGAGGTCCTTTTTGCAGGGTTGACTTTCATTCGCGCTGACTTTTCGACTGCAAATTTCCCGTTGGCTCTGCAAAATCGACTCTGGATTTTAGGTAAACGCCTACTTTTGAAATGGGTAAATTTATTCCTGAAGTTATGTGGCTAGGAAAAATATTTTCTTAACCAATAGAAATTGTTCATTTTTTTGTTAATGAAGAACGATACACCGACTAGAAGAATTTTTTCAGGATATGTAATGACGTATTTTTCTTAACTTTATTCTAGAATACATTTAAATACAAACTTTTTCATTAATATACTGGACAAGCAAGTCAACTAATAGGCTTGAATGTATGCTTTTAAGGTTTTATGTCTTACCTGTAACATCTCCCAAGTAGGTGTTAAGGGTAGAGGGGGCAAAGAAGGACTTAACTGCGCCATTGGAATTCCTGGGCTTGACATACCTAGGCCACTACTCGATTCGGACGCAGATGAATCTAACTGAGCTAATTTAGTACCCCATACTAATTCCTATAAAAGTGGACATATCAATTATTCGTAAATTTTTACTTACATTATTAAACATTTACCTGACACCTTTCAGCCGACATCAACACATGCAACAATCCTGGTGGTGGTGGTAAATGAGGATGATGAAATAATGGCGGCGGGCCACTATTGCCCTCCAAAGGTCCTCCAGGCGGACTAGCAACTGGCGGAGGTGGAGGTAACGTTAGTACTTTTAAAGGGTGATGAGGTGGCACAAACAAACTAGTAGGAGTAAAATGGAAGGAGCTGCCAGACGTAGGTGTTATTTTGCTAGCACATCCTTCCGGCAAGGGAAGTTGCAGAGGGTGGGAGCTGAGTGAACTGGGTGTTTGGAGGTGAGAAGAGTTAGAAGCACCGGAAAGTTGCTGCATTTTAGGTTTGCGAGGCCCGCGCTCGTGTTGGACGGCTGTAAAAGAAAAATTGGCTGTTTTAGGAAAGTAATGGACTGCCACTTTCTTACTTTTTGTTTCACGATTTGTTTTTTGACGGTTAAATGAACTATATAAAAATGCAATGAAATTGGAATAAAATGAAATTAATTAACATTTTTAAAAGTTGCTTAAATATGTCATAAACTAAAAAGGGACAACGACCCTTTAAAATTATAGTTTATGTGACTTTGTATAAAAGTACTACCGGCAACTTCAAAAATTCAATTTTTGTTATACAATCGGTGAATAATATAGTAAAAAGTTGAGGCTACGTATAGTTCGAAAAATGTTTCAGGTAAACCAGTGTGGGACATTAATCAATTAAATTTTAAATCAATTAATTAATTGATTGAAAATTTTATTGCGACTAATTTAATCTAATTAAAATTAATTGCAATGAAAATATTAATTGTATGAAGCAATTAATTTAATTGAAATAATGTATATTAAGCTTTCAACTAAATCAATCACAACTTACTTTTTTAATTGTTCTAAAAAATAATTAAAACTAACAATTAACCCGTTTGGATATAGATAAGATAGACACTTATTACTATTACGTTATTGACTATTGTCGTGTACTGTAAGCATCATTTTCACTCATAACTTTTATTTTCCGATTACTAAATTTAAATTTTGGGCATTTATGGTAAAATATATAAACACTACACAATATCTAATCATTTTTTTAACAAAATTTACTTAAATAACCGCGGAAAAATACGTATTTTCCATAAATCGCAAGAAAACTCTTGTTGTTTTATACTGTTTCTAAGTATGCATGGTTGGTTGCATACGATTTAAATCTAAATACGTGATGCGATGTTGCCAAGTTGACGTAGATTTTAAATTCCATTACGATGGAAAACTTGACAGTTCAAATGCAATTAATTGTGGTCATTCCAGTACTGTTGCGTAAAATGTGGGTAAACGTGCAGAATCGGGATGCCAAACAGAAACAAAAATCATAAGTAAACTAACCTGAACTAACCTGAAAAATTTTTCGATGATTTTTTACATACGTCCTATTTTTTGGTCGTAGAACACGAATATATTGTTTTTCTTCGCCGATCTTGCGTAGTTTTTCCATGGAATCTAAATAAGTTTAGTTCAGGTCAGTTCAGGTTAGTTTAATTATGATTTTCGTTTTTAGTTCAACGTAGCTTGCCGAACGATCCGTTTATGTTTGACATCCCGATTCTGCCCACTGGAGTGACCACACTTAATTGCAATTGAACTATCAAGTTTTCCATCCTAATGAAATCCACATCAACGTGGCAACAATGCATGACATGTTTAGATTTAAATCGTATGCAACCAACCATGCATGCTTAAAAACAATATAAAACGACAATACAACGATTTTCTTACGTTTTATGGAAAATTCGTATGGTTCCGCGATTATTTATGTAATTTTTTTTAAATGATTAAATATTGTGTAGTGTTTGTATATTTTATTATAAATGCCCAAAATTTAAAGGTAGTGATCGGAAAATACAACTTATATGAGTAAAAATGATTTTTTTTTTCGAAGAAACCAAGCGAGATCGACGAAAATTGACAGCATATTCGTATTATATGATCCAAAAATAGGAAGTATGTAAAAAAAATCATCGACAAATTCGGAAAATTGCGTGTTTCCGCCTTCTCCAAGGTTTACCATGTTTTGTTCATCGGTAAAAAAGTTACTCTGTTTTTGTTGACGTGACATCAAGATTAATTCAAATAATTTAACAAATAACAGCTTTTATTTCGTACATAACTTGATCTTGTGTACATTTATTCATAAATACTCATAACTTACACTTATTTTTGACGCCACTCCGCTTTTAATACAATAGTAAGTTTTAACTGTAAATTTTTACGCAAATACACCAAAAAGATTGACAATTGATTAATTGTTAACTGTGGAAACTCACAATTAACAATTAATTAATTGCTAGTCACGAGTTCTACAATTACAATTGATTAATTGTAATTGCGATAGGCATGATTAACAATTAATTAATTGTTAGTTTTTAATTGTAAAATTAATTAAATTTGGCCCAATACTGAGGCAAACATATGAAAAAATTTGCTATTAACTTGTAAAATAAATCACATCTGAGAAAAAACAAGTAAAAGCTTGACTTTAAACAAACTATTGCGTGGAGGTTAAAATTTCGCCTCTAACAACTAATCTTTAGGTAGAAATCCTGCGTTTACCATTAATACCTTTTTTATAGGTAATTTTAAACTTTTTACTATTTATAAAGTATTTTGACGTGAGTGAGTTTTTATTCAACTTTCACCGTTCTTTCTTCGGTTAAATTAGAGCTTCAATTAGTTTTTAGATACGAACATCTGTCTTAAAATTTTCTTCTAGAAAATCAGTCTAAAATTGAATATCAACGTTCCTCCTATGATTGCACGAGGCATCTTCAGGGATTTTTACTCCACGAGATTAGAACACGAGAAACGTCGCATAATAGTTCCAATTGACTCGGTCTAAACCCAAGAACCATGATTTTCAACTTGACTAAAGCCGTGAAAGCTTTCGTTCTTTATCAGTCTAAAATGCTTGAAAATTATAGTTTGTAATAACTCTTAAACTAAGAAAAATAATTCATTGTCTTCATCGTTCTGTTCGTCCAAGCGACGATTTACTATTTACTTTTAGTCACTTAAACCCGCCTAAGGGAAAATTCGGAATTTAACTCCGAAAGCGATTACCACAGGGCTTCGAAACGGTCGGTTGCATCTCGAATTCCAGGATAGAAGCTACAATGTCCTGGGAAGGGATAATGAGATTCACCGCACAGGACGATGTAAAGTGACCGAAGCGTAAGGGTATTAACGCTTTCTAGTCAGAACAGTTTATAAATTTAGATTAAAGTTTTGGATTTCGTGACTGTGAAATAAGTCGTGACTGTACGAACCGAAAATTTTATTGTATTAATGAATAATATTTCAGGTAACTTGAGAAAAATCTTATATTCCAAGTTTCCTTTGATACTCCAAACATTCAAGATCTTTTAACTTACTGATGAAGGGTGTTATAAAGGATTATGTCGCCAATTAAATGGGTGATAGATAACGTCATTTAGAATAGTTTTCAACTTATGAATTAGAGCCTAGTCTTTTAGTTTCCAAGGTATCATAATTTTTGTAAATTTTTGCGCAATAGATGGTTTAAACCTGTAAATTTCCTAAACTTCTAACTAAAGCCTAAGAAAATGATACCTATATCAAAAGCTATGTAATATATATATATATATATATATATATATATATATATATATATATATATATATATATATAAGAGATAAGTTGGGCTCTGCGAACATAAAGACCATCGATGAATATTACTCTCACCGGGTCCACCAGTGACGATATCTCGATGGATCACTTAATTAATAACAAAAGCGCAACACAAACCAAAAATGTCGTATAAAACCTCCATGAGATGGCGCGACGTTAAATTAAAAAAGGAATATATCAAGACTCGATACACGAAACATGCTACTCTAAGGTTACAGGTCGCATTATTCGGTATCGGTAACCAAACTAACCACGAATTCTATAGTTTAAGTAAAGTGTCGCACCAACGATTCCCCTGAGAGCTGTTGCGTGTTTTTTAAGCCAACAAATATAAAAACGAGATAAATTTTCGTCCGTGTAATTTTCAAATTAAATAGGAAATTCTCGACTACGCGGACATAAAGACTGTTGACAATATTACTCTCAAGTTAAAAAGTGCGGGGATCTCCAAGATAATGGAAAAACTCAGAGTCCGAAAAATGACGACAATGCTGTTTCTTCCTAGTTTGGGACTCATCAGGCCATTGCATTCGGTACAAACCATCATCTCGCATCTGTTCCCTATAAAGATATTTCACAGTTGAAAAATTGTACTTACTGAAACTACGGAATTCGTTATTAGTTTTGTTGCCGATGCCAAATAGTGCGACCTCTATCCTTAGAGTAGCACGTTTTGTCTATCGAGTTTTGATATATTCCTATTTAATTTACCGTCGCGCCATCACATGGCTGTTTTATAGAACATTGTTGGTTTGTGTTGCTCTTGTGTTATTGAGGGATCCATCGAGATGTCGCCACTGTGTCTTACTTACAATTTTTCAACTGTGAGTTCTGTTTATAGGGCACAGATGCGAGATGATGGTTTGTGCTGGATGCAATGGCCTGATGAGTCTCATACTAGAACGAAACAGCGCTGTCGTCATTTTTCGAACCCGGAGTTTTTCAATTATCTTGGTGATCTTTGCACTTTCTAACATAAGAGTAATATTTATCAACGGCCTTTATGTCCACATAGCCGAGAAAGTATATATAAATATATATATATATATATATATATATATATATATATATATATATATATATATATATATATATATATATTCCATTCTGTATACAGAACAGAATCCTAACTCTTTATAGTCTCTATATACATGAATGTATTTCTTTCATATTAGATAATGGAAACTATTTTGAAGATCTAAAGGGTTAGTATCCATAATTAAAACCGACAATTTCTGTCAGTGACTCATTTAATACCGGTCACCAAAGCGACGAAGCGGCGGAATAAACATCTCATGCAACTATAATTGATTTAAAACTTTGTCACTCTATTGACAGGACAAGGACTAAAAGCTTAAAACGCATTTTTGTCGTATTTCGCGAGCATTAAATAGCAATCAGCTGATCGCATTTAAAATAGGGCGGTGATGCCGACCAACATGTACTTGGTTTCTTATCGTTAAAATAATAGATGTGGCAACAACGGAATGTCCATCTTGAATAGACTTGAAAATAAGCGTCCCGATTCGGTTTTTGTATTTATTTATTATTGATTCATGGATAGATTCTGTGAATCCACATTCTAATTATTATACTTTCGTTGTATATAGATATTTTGTTATACGTACCTTCAACTAGTGGTGCGCGTAAAAAAAATTGTCAATTGACGTTAAAACAACAAATAATGGTTAAAAATGTTTACCTTGGTATTCGGGAATGAAACCCTGAAGTAACTACTTCAGATGCTGCAAAAATTTATGACACTTTAACGAAAATTTCTTCGCCTCGCGGTGTTCATGATTTTAAATATCATTATCAAGAAAGCGCCCAAAAAAAACAAAGCATACAAGATGACAGAAAAAAATAATCCTGGACGATAACACGAAATATGCCATTTGTCGCAAAATCCATGGTTTCTTTTTTAAAAATGAAATACAAACATTAAAAAAAATAAGATAGAAATTAATAACAACACATCTTTACCTCAAATATCATTAAGAGTCTTGAAATTAACCTTAAAAGGAATTAATTTTAGATATCGTAAACGGAATCGAAAAAGCTTACTAACTGAGAAAAATGAAATTGTTTTATGGCGGTCAAATAATTTGGAAAAAATATGGAAGTTTCGGAAAAAAAAAATTCTATTACTCTGAGCGATGATTTTCTTCGATTTTAAACTTTGTGGAACTCGATTCAGTAATTGTAATGAACAATGCCTCGCATCATAGTCGACGCTAAGAAAAAATTCCTTCTGCGTCTAAAAAGGTGGAGACATGCCAAATGGCTCCTCTCAAAAACATTGAATTTGCCGTAACAATGCTTAAAGTGTAGTTACTAAATTAAGTGAGGGTAAATAAACAAAAATAGATCAAATATGCTATTGATGAAATGACTCGGGAAAAAATATAACACTGTTGAGATTGCCGCCGTAACATTGTGAATCTAACCCAATCAAATTAGTATGGGCGCAAATAAAGAGTGAAGTGCCATGAAAAACAAAGCATTCAAATAAGCAGATGTCAAAATACTATGGGACAATACAATTACTAACGTAATGGCAAGTGGTTGGAAAAAGTATGTCGATCATGTTAAAAAAAAGAACAAATAATGTGGAACTTGAACATTCTCGATGAGGCAGTGGTTGAACCATTAATAAGCATCTCTGACACTAATATTTCCTCAGATTCAGATATGTCCCTTGACAGTAACTCTGCTGATGAATCAATCATCGATCGAAAACTATATAGATATAAACACCAATCGTTTTAGAATAAACCCAGTAACCCAGAAAATTATAGACCTATTAGCTGGCTTTTTCAAATTTACCAATCAGTCACGAGAGTGATAGCAAAGAAACTAATGGGAAAGCTAGTTCTATACCAACTACGAGAGCAGGCAGATATCCATGCTGGTTATGACGTTAACAGTCACCTTCACATCATCAAGGTCTAGAATACCACAAGCCTTTAGTCATCATCTTCATTGACTGTCAAGAAGGCGTTTGATATGATCAATCATAACGCTATATTTAAAGCTCTTATCGACTACAGAAGCGGTTAATGCTACATTAACATCATTTAGAGCGTATGTGATAATACAAATGGCTGAGTGAAAACACTCTTGATTTTAAAATAAAACCGGGTATCGACAAGGAGAACATATGTTTAAAAATATTGACATTGAAAACTTCGAAATGATCACCAGTGACGAAAAACTTAACCATCTCCGCTTTGCTGACAATATAATACTAGTGACTGTCTCGGACAAGTCACAATAATATTATAAGAGCTAGAATGAGCTTCTAAGAAGTGGGATTGAAAGGCAATATCGACAAAGTACGATTTATAGCCAATCTGGTGGGAAGTGAAAATTTAACCATCAACAATCTAACAATAGAGCTATTGTACTCATACAAATAACTAAACCATGAGATCCGCATGGGAAAAAGACAACCAAATTGCGAAGTTGTAAGAAGAATTGGATTAACGTGGACGGCATTCAGGAAACTAAATAATGTCCTGAGATCCGACATTTTTATTTGCCTTAAGAGTAAAGTTTTAATGAATCTTGTCTTTATTGTCAGATGGAGTCGAAACGTTAACAAAATTAGAGTCGGTGAAGAGCTATGGCAAGAACGACGAGGGAGAAGGTTCCAAATGCCAGCATAAGGGCAATAAGTGGTTTAACGAACGCCATCGAGAGAACTGTCAACCTTAAATTGAACTAGGCGGACTACCTCGCTAGAATTAAATAAATGGAGGATGTATTTTGAGAAACAGAGAAAAACCCTCCACTCGGTGGTCCGATGATAGTTAACAATATAAGTTATTGTAACTTATATAACACCAATCGATTTAGCTAAGATCCTCTGCAGTTTGTGTACAGTCCCGTCAAATATTTAGGGATTCATATTGACCCCAAATTGACTGGGGAGGACAAGGCATCTAAACTGAATAGGACTAGTTTTGTTTTGAGAAATCTCAGGAACAGTGTTTCCGATGCAGTTTTAATGAATGCTTATTATGCATACTTCCACATGCACATTTCATATGCCATGTTTTGTTGGGGTCATTCCTCTCATACTCTGAAGGTTTTTGCAGCTCAAAGAAGGTGTGAGAGTGATGGCTGATTTGGTTTTTGGAGATTGTCTTAGAACATAATTTATTTCTCTAAAAATACTAACTGTGGCCAGTTATACATGAACTCTAAAAACTACTCATTAAGTAGTGACTACCACTAATATAATGCCAGAAAGAACAAGACCTTGTTAACAAATATTCTCGTACAGCAAGGGCCAGGGATGGACAGAATCATTTTATTATAAAATTCTTTGATATCGTCCCCTATCGGATAAGGTCACTTCAATTTTCACGGTTTAGGCGCACTCTCTCTCTGAGTACTTGCGACGAATGACTTTTTACAGCATTAATGAGTAGTTGTTGGTTGTGTAAATTTGAGGACATTGATATACATCCATAACCTTAATAGGGCTTGTTTTAGTACAGCCACTATTTTAAGTTTATATTTCTGTAATTATTAAGTTTATTTTATATCTGGACATGAAACAATACTCTACTGTATGTATAGTCAGCATACGACAAAATTGATGATTATGCTGAACCTCCTCAGTTACTGCGGCACTAAGTTCAAAAAAGTATATGAAAAAGCCTGATATTATAAAATCAGACTTTTAGATGTACTTCTCTAATCTATATTGACAAGAACCAATGAGTTCGAAACTTATCTGCAAGTGGCGGTACATATCAATGAGAAAGGTTTCCACTTTCTGGTAGTTACTTGCAATCTGAACTTGCGCTTTTGAGTCTTAATTAGAACAAAGAACGCTGGTCCCTATCGTATAAGGCGTTTTCAATTGTTTTCTCCTATATATACCAGCTGCAAGTATATCGTTTCACCATTCACTATTATCTTTCTTTTGCTAGTTCAGGATTTTATCAACTCAACAGTCTGCTTTTAAATCCACTAAATTCAATATATTTTTTTAAGAGTAAAGCTCCAAATATAATGTAAAACGTTAAAACTTGTCCGACAATTTTATTTTGGAAAAGTAAAGATCAGACATTGACACCATTTTCCAGGATTTAATGATATGTAGAATCAATAAAGTGCTATAATAAATATCTACTTTTTCATCTAATTTTTGACTACACGCTGTTAAACTCGACAAACAAAAGTCTTTTAAGTGCGATTAAATAGCTTTCTCGAACGGTTTTAAATGTTCCGAAATCCCCCATTTAACTTAATTCGAATCTCAACATTCTAAAACCTCATCGCTCAACCAAGTAATACACAAAAAAGACGGAACATCCCTGCTGCTTTGTAATAATTACTTCAGAAAAGCTACCCCGGAAAAATTAGTTACTTGACAAACGTGCGAACATCACCGGATGTTCAGTTTTGCGGCAGCCGAGGGTGAGAATTCACGATATCGCTTCCTGAGGCATCGCGGATTTAACATCACCGCCATGACCGTGCGTCTTAAAAAGGTTTATCAAGATTTTAATACATTTTTATCAATGAAATCAAACTTTCTGCAATTAGAGAAAAAACTACTCCCTGGTGTAGGTCGAATGTATATTATCTTATGGTTTCGTAGCAGTTATTGGAGTTGTTAGCTTTTTCTTCAATTTTTATGCATTTGAAATAATTAAAAGCTTGTGCCTGCAAAATTCAATAGAAAAAGATGGATTTTTTCTCGGAAAGTATATTGCAACACTGAAGATTAAATTCTATACATTTTTTTGTATTTCATAAGTCAGTAAAAGTCAGGGAAAGTATAGTGTATTCAGAATTATTAGAAACCGGCTAAAAAGTCGGGTAAACACATAATTTGCAAATGCAGGTAAAATTATAGGTATTATTTACATAGTAAAGGGTGTTTTTTATAGAGGTATAGAACTTTTAAATGGAATAAAACAAAGGTGAATTTTTTAAATTGACATGAAATTTACTTTATTCGAAAGATAACCTTCTGACATTATAATTTAAATATGACTTCTAGCATATGACCGCCACGGCTGGCTCGGACGTAGTCTAATCTGGAGGTTCAATTTTCGATGACTTTTTCCAACATTTGTGGCCGTATATCGGCAATAACGCGGCGAATGTTGTCCTCCAAGTGATCCATGGTTTCGGGCTTATCGGCGTAGACTAGCGACTTCACATATCCCCACAGAAAATAGTCTAGCGGCGTTAAGTCGCACGATCTTGGAGGCCAATTCACGGGTCCGAAACGTGAAACTATGCGGTTGCCAAACGTTTCCTTCAATAAATCAATTGTGGGACGAGCTGTGTGACATGTTGCGCCGTCTTGTTGAAACCACAGCTCCTGCACATCATGGTTGTTCAATTGATGAACGAAAAAGTCAGTAATCATGGCTCTATAGCGGTCACCATTGACTGTAACGTTCTGACCAGCATCGTTTTTAAAGAAGTACGGACCAATGATTCCACCAGCCCATAAAGCACACCAAACAGTCAGTTTTTCTGGATGTAACGGTGTCTCAACATACACTTGAGGATTATCATCACTCCAAATACGGCAGTTTAGTTTATTGACGTATCCATTCAAACAAAAGTGAGCTTCATCGCTAAACAAAATTCGCTTATGAAAATCGGGATCAACGGCAATCTTGTTTTGGGCTCATTCGCCGAATCTACGCCTTGCTAGGTGATCGTGTGGCTTCAATTCTTGCACGAGTTGGATTTTGTAAGCACGCAGACCAAGATCTTTCCGCAAAATCTTCCATAAAGTGAATGGACACATATCCAATTCCTGTGCACGATGGCGGATAGACTGATTCGGGTCTTCCTATACGCTACGCTCTACAGCAGAATGACTTCTTCTATACGCACTGTACGACGTCTCTGTGGATGCGTATTATCTTTTAGAGTAAACGTGGTGCGAAAACGTTCCATAGTTAATCGAATTAATTGCTCTAATGGACGATTATGTTGACCGTAAAATGGACGTAGTGCGCGATACGTATTTCGAACAGAACCATAATTTTCAAAATAAATTTGCAAAATTTGGAAGCGTTGTTCAGGCGTCAATCTATTCATGTTGAAATGCCAAACCAAACTAAACATAAATCACTTGACAGCTGACAAAATGGCCTCCAGTAAAAAAGTGTTGCCAACTTAAAGTTCTATGCCTCTATAAAAAAACACCCTTTACTATGTATAATATAATTGAATCTGAACCGAAACAGCCCAGTTTAAATTGTGTCTTGAATACACGCGGCTATTTAGTATTTTATTTGTTACTGTAAACCTAATAATTATTTAGAAATGTGGCGGCCTTGGAGCTCTAGTGCGATTTGTGAAAGTGAAATAAATCGAAAAGTGCATCTATCAAAAGAAATTATTAAGAACGTGTTTCTAACCTTAATCGATCGTGGTAATTTGTGCCTTAAGAAAGCTGTAGAGAAAATAGCTTTACTTATAAGGAAAACTTTTTCCACGGTGTGGGAAATTACGCAAAAGCCAATTTTAGAACGCAAAAAAAGAAGTAATGATGGAGTTTTGGGAAAGTTAGACCATGGTAACCAAGACATTATACGATTAAAAATTTATAAAATATATAAAGACCAATATGTTCCAACTTTAGACAATTTAATGAAAATACTTGAAAGAGATGAAACCAGAATTAAGTGCTCAAGAACCCTTTGTGGAAGTACATCCAAGGAATGAGATTTAAATTCAAAAAGATTAATAAAAGACAAATTCTAATGGAATCCAGGCGTCTTCAAGAATGGCGGGGGAAGTATTTGAGAGAAATCAGTGACTAGAGAACACAAAAAAGACATGAAACATGAATTAATACCAATGACACCCCAGCCAGTAGATAGGACAATTTTATCGGTAAGTGTGTGACACGTGCGTCGTCAAACCGCGGTAAAAGAATAACAATTTTACATGCTTAATCTAAAAACCGATTTGTGTCGAATGCTTCGTTTTTTTCATCCAAAAACATTACAGATTTTTGTGTTGACTATCATGACGACACAACAGCCGAGCTATTTGAAGATTGATTTAGATCCAAATTATTGCCTAATATTCCGCCAAATAGTGTTATTGTTATGGACAACGCGAGTTACCATAAGAGATAATTAAACAAAGCACCTTGTTCAAACAATCCAAAAGCCAAAATTCAAGACTATATGTACGATAATGATATATATTTTCATGAAAACTATACAAAAAAAGAGTTATTGAAAGTGCTTAAAAGTTTGTCTATTAAAAAACAATATTATTGCGACGAACTTGCGGAAAGTATGGGTCACACAGTATTGCGGTTATCACCTTACCACTGTATATTCAACCCCAACTTAAAGCAGGAATTCGTTGTAATAATATTTCACTTACAGTTAATTCTAATATATAAGCTTTAATTGATGGTGAAGCGAAAAAAATTTCTCAAATTAATTGGGAAAATTGTGTAAAACATGTAAAGGAAATATAAAAATACTTATGTCTGTCTTAAAAATGCAACAGAAGTATTTATACATATGCAAATATTATAATGTAATATATTATTATCGTGTTTTATTTAATTTAATAAAAAAATCAACTCTTGCCTGTTAACTTATTTCCTACGAACATAACAAAATTAAAATTAGAATTAAAAATAAACGTTACTCCGGACCTGAACGGATTTTGGTATAACATTACAGCTGTGGTTGAAAGGTTTTATTGCAGTTTCTTTGTTATTAGTGATTGAATTTTTTAGTCGGTTTCTAATAATTCTGAATACACTATATTTATTAAGAGTTGTTATGTCAAATTTCTTCAGATTTTCGAAAGCCATCCTTGGAGAGTAAAGCAAAATTTCAGACTTATGTTTGATCGGAGAACCCAGTGAATGTCCGTAGCCGATGAAGAGACATCTTTCCAGCAATTTTTTAATACAGGGTGTCCCAAAAGTACTAGAACAGCAGAATATTTCCTCAGCAAAGTATTTCAGAGAAAAATGTTTCAGACTAAAAGTTATAGGAACTCAAACGGCTGATCTGAAAGTGACCTTCACCTTGATCTTCAAAGTCATTGAAAGGTTAAGTAGAGTTTTTCAAATTGAAAACGCCATTTTTTATTGCAGAAATGGAAAACGGAGAAAATTTTCTGTCCAACGGTATAAATAATATAGGGGATCTAATGATACCTAGAGGCCATTTCAAGATCAAATAACCTTTTTTTCATAAATTTATGTAAAATCAACTCGGAAACAAAGGGACATTTTTTCACGTCATTTTTTCAATAAGAACACGTACTTTTGGACCAAAAAATGGAATTAGCGATAAAATTTACTTTCAAATATGGCTATGAGTCACTTGAACTTTTCAGCCCTCAGGGTCATATCGAGGTCAAATACCAGAACGGCAGAACATTTCACGAGGAGTTATTGGTGGAAAGTGTTTCAGACAAAAGTTTTAGTATTGACTCTAGCTATCTGGTTTTGACCTTGAATTTGACCTTGTCAATTTTCATCTGAGACACTTTTCTCTAAAATGCCTTGCTGAGAAAATATTCTGCTGTTCCTTGACCTTGAAATGATTTATAGGTGTCATTACATTCCCTGTATTATTTATAACTTTGGATAGGAAATTTTCTCTGCTTTCCATTTCTGTAATAAAAAATGGGGGTTTCTATTTGAAAAACTCAACTTAAACTTCAAATGACTTTGAAGGTCAAGGTCACCACCAGATGCGCCGTTTGATTTCTTACAACTCTCGTCTGGAACATTTTTCTCTAAAATGCTTTGCTGACAAAATATTCTGCTGTTCCGGTACTTGTCGGATAATCTGTATATATTTTGACCCCCTGATTACGAATATCGAGGGTGGGTTTTCAAAAAATGGCCAGCTAGTTTGTTATAAACAAAAAAATTGTTAATAATTAAAAAAAAAATTGTTTTTTGTAAAATAAAAAAAAACTGTCTCTTGTGATTTTTATGTCCGATATATAGTTTATATATAGGGGTGACTAGACGCGCATCTAGGGGGGGGGGGCGATCGCCTCCCTCCCAAGAGCTTAGAATTCAGGAAAATACACCCGATTATACCTCTTACACATGTGTATGCTGTTGGCTTTCACCCCCCCCCCCCCGTGAATAACTTGTTTTTTCTTGCAATCGCTCCTCCCCCCAAGAGTTTTGAGTTTAGAAAAATATATCTGATTCTGGCGGCTCTTATACTAGGAATTTGTATGCTGCTGGCTTCCACCTTCCCCGTCGACAACTTGTTTTTTTTCTAGCGATCGCTCCCCCGAAGAGCTTTGAGTTTAGGAAAATATACCCGATTTCGGCTCTTATACTAGAAATGTGTATGCACTGGCTTCCAACCCCCCTCCCCCCGTCGACAACTTGTTTTTTCCTTGCAATCACCCCCCTTAAGAAATTTGAATTCAGAAAAATAGACGCGACCCTGACTTTTAAACTAGAAATGGGAATGTTGCTGGAGACTCCCCCCCCCCCCCGTCAACAACTTGCTTTCGCTTGCCATACTATATTTTGTGATATCACCGCCCCCCCCCTCCGAAAGAGAGAGGTTGGATCCGCCTTTGGGGGTGACACATCACCACCTCACACATTTATTTGCCGTAGGAAAATCACTTGTGTTTCGATCGCAGTCCCTTACAGATCAAGAAAATTAACACAAAAAACGAACATACTGCAAGACACCCTAACAAAAAATGGTTCTAAAAAAGAACATATAGACAAGGCTCTAAAAAACAAACGCTCGGCTCCGAAAAATCGGGAAAACCAAGAGAATAGCTCCAAAGTTCTTGTTCCTTATGTCAGAAGCACCACAGAAAAAATCGCAAAAATTCTAAATATTGAAACCATTTTCACCACTGACCGTAAAGTAAAAGATCTTCTGTCAACACTTAAAGAAAAAATCCCTCTAGAAAACCAGGGAGTATACGAAATTCACGCAGCAGGGCTCACAACCTGATTGGCCAGAACCAACCGGCTAATGAACGCGCTCCACGTACACACTGGACCGACAGCGCCCGAGTCGCAAGTGTCAGTGAGCTTTGAAAATGGTGCATCAGATTTCACCGAAACGTCAGCTGCCTTACAATCCTGAGAATGACTCAGCACATACACAGGATACACGAAAACCTTTGATTACACATCACACCTGTGAGAACATCCAATATAACACACATTGTCTTTTTAAAATTTTTGATTATTGTGGCAATTGTAAAATTCGGATTTTCCTGTGCCCAGTATCTACAATTTTGTAAAGAGACTGCTCCAGTAGTCGTAAAAGTTGTATCGTTGCAAGATAAGATGTCCATATAAAGGAATTTATTCACTAAAATGTCTTTACTCATTATGAAACATGAGCATCATCTCTATCTTGCAGGTTAACATATTTTGGTTCGAACGCTCGAAATTTTTTGCTTACTAAAATACACATTGTGAATATGAGACTTACTAACTGTACCTCAGGTGTCCGCTCTTTTCCTTAAGGATAATTGAGGATTTTGTTATACTGTGTCAAGAACTACCAAGGTGGCAGCGTCGTCATGGTTGTACTGTTTTTCCTCTTCTTGATATTTTTCACAGCCCCAGCAGCATAAGATTTTTGAATTGCTTTGCGCAGATACGTAGACATTTGGGCACTCTTCACTGAATACTTGAATCACTTTTCGATAAGATTTTCAGTTCCATATCATTCGCCAATTTGTATATTTAGTAACTATTTTGGCAAAACACAAATAATGTCTGTTACGTTGACATTGATAGAAAACTATCCATTGTCGAATTAATTCATCTGTTCAATCAAAAATAAGAATTACAATGCCTTATCTCAAAAATTTTATTTTTTGCTGAAAATTAATTTTTTTTTATCTGGGTATTTACACTTTGTTTCTGTTTCGGAACGATTTAGTAAAATAAAATATGTAAAAAAATTACCAATGATAATATTTTATTTAAGAATAATTCTACATTTTTGAAATTTTGAACATCATTATCATGACTTTGATCACTGTTTTTAAAAAATATTAAAGTTTATTAGAGTGCGATACCCCATCTGTGGACACCCTATATTTTCACCAGTTTTAAGCTTTTAACTTACAAATGCAGTTTTACATTCATTTTGAACATTTCTAGATTTTGAAATTTTAAAATAATAAAATATGGTGAGGTTTAATTTCTTTCCAGAAAATCAGCTCATAATTTTAAGCGTACAATAATTTTTATTACTCCGGCAAAACTAGTAACCCTTGGAATATTGCGTTAAACATATTGTCATAGATTTAATTAAATGAATGTGTAAATTTTTCCCAAAAAGGTTTTGACTCTGGAGGAAATGCAGGATTATCGCCAAGTCGTGCATTGAAATCCTTTGTTGCAACTTAGTATACTTTTGAACATCTCATATGTTGGCAGAAGAGAAGATTCAAGTTTTCGTTATCAAGAGGATTTAGTAAACCGGATTTCCCCTCAAAATTTGACGTTTTTACTTTTTTCAATTCCAAAGACAATTAAACATAAAATTTCACGATTTTGACAACCTAGCTCACTCATTTACTCACCAATCATTAAAAATCACCCCTTTCGGCAGCTCTTCAAATTTAAAATTTAATATTCAGATAGTGTTTAGTGCATAAAGAAAAAATAAATTAAAATGCGGTATATATCTCCTCTTTAACCAATTAATAAGGCGAATAAGTATGTAAATTGGCATGTATTACTTATAATTACATTATTAAAAAATTAATTTCCTCAAAAATATACCTGATAAAAACGGGACCATGACAGTTTGCTGATAAAAATGAGTAAAAACTAATATGGAATCAATTCTATACCATTCTCGTTATTAAGCTTGACATTCTCTGCAAGTCTTTACATTTTAAAAGCTTTGGTGGAACAAATATGTGACAGTTACTACTTAAATTCAACAACCTAATAGTTAGGTCACTTGAGCTTATTTAACTTAGCATGTAGAAACTTAAGTTTAGCTCACATGATGATTGTTTCCCTGCCGGACTGCATCCTGGGAGCTGCGATGACCGACTGCCGTGATGGAAAATGGTGTCAATGCAGGCTCCGTTGCGTGAATGCGTTCATGAATTATACGATAGGCCATATTCTATTTGTCGTGTTTGTTTTTCCGATAGTTTTGAACTCTAACCAATAAGAAAGTCGAGGCCTTTCACGTATGCATGTTGGTACCACAATTGTCAATAGTCCACCAATTACGAGAACTTTCAACAGACAATGAGGTCTTGTGTAGTAGGGTCATTTATGATTATTTCAAGACAATTTTTAATGAATTAACAGTTATTGTCACAAACTTATAAAATTGATAATAAATTGTTGTAAAAGCCTGAAAGCGATAATGAATTTTGATAGTAAATTCGCTGCAAACGCGTCTTATTTCCTGTTACTATGCACGCATTGAAACAATTGAGGCCAGCCCAGTAACTTATACGTGTAAAGCCAACAATGTGGAGGATCTATCACACCGTCCAGCATTTTAGCCCGCTTATGGCACAATGATAAAATGAGATCAACAAGTGTCGTGTGAGTTAAGCTTCATAAAAGATTCACTTAAGTATAATATAGATCAGTTCATTGTTTACTGTCAAGAAACATCGTGCAGAGCCTCAATTTTCAAATCAGTGGAATCTTGTTTCCATCTAAAACAACTTTATTTTGATTAAGTGAAATTTAGGGAAACGACACATTTCGTATTTCAAGGTCGTAGAACACGATTGTGGTCCTTGCTTTCCACCTTTTTTTCTCACTTTTCTAGAAAGTAGAGAAAATCACTTTCTAATTTAAGTTAAATTTTTTGTACTGCATCGTTAAAATTTTGTTACAACCACAAATTTCACACTAATAGAAGCTTCTGTATTATATAAAATTTCACAAATTTACACTTTTTTAATCGGAAAAGTCAAGAAAAAAGATAAAAAAAACACAAAATGGTCTATCATAAATAATAGTGGCTCCGCTTGCTTGGAAAAGGAATTTTTATGTTCTGCTCGATTTTGTCCCCAAATATTAAAACTTTTTAGGATCATATTTGCTAATGCCTGTTCCCCTCCTTTAATTTTATATTAGGCATGATTTTCCATCCATGGGTTTTGGAAGAACATATTGCTTTTGTCAAAATAAAATGCAAGAAAGACAGGAATAAAAATATTCCAACCACAAAAACATGTACCATGAATTCTTTAAATACATGGGACAGGTTTAGCCCTCTCTTTTAATGAGAATCAGGAAGAATATTAATATATTCCTTTATTAGATATTTTTTTATGCCGCCTATTTCTTCAATTGTTTCTATTTGCTCAGACCTTTCTCGTTGTCTATAATTTTACTAACCATATTTTTTTTTCAGCAGACATTAAACTACCCCCTTCTTTTAACTTGGACCTTTATTAATACCCTTCTCTGACACAGATTGTGTGATCTGGAGCAAAAGAATCAGTCTAGCTAATACGAGAGCTAGCCTCTCGAAAGTGCAAGGACTGGCCTGTGCGTGTATAACCGGGACAATGAAAACTTACCCAACGGCCTCCATGGAAGTAATCCTAAACTGAAAAGGACAATTATAGAATGATGAGAGATGGGGTCATAAAAGGAAAGCTCACTCTCTTATCCAGGATTCAACAAATCCGGGACCAGCCTCAGGATGAAATAAAAAAAAATTCAACTTTGTGAAAAACTTCAACACAAAGTTTAATAGCAAAAGCGAATGGGACAGAAACACCATTGAAAAACTCAACAAGAAATCCATTATATGGTATACAGATGGCTTCAAAGCAACAGAGGGAACTGGAACAGGAGTGTATGGACCCGCCACCAGACACTACGACAACTTGGGTAAGTTACCAAACATTTTCCAGACAGAAATATATGCCATTAAGAAATGTATTCAATTCAACAAAGAAAAAAACTATCACGGCCACGGGATTATCATTATCTCGGATAGTCTGCCATCAGTGCGCTGAGCTCTCAAGTTATCAGCTCCAAGATGGTCTGAGAATACCTAGAGGAATTATATGATTTGAGTAAGAATAATAAAGTCACCCTCTTGTGGGTACCGGGATACACCGGAATAGAGGGGAATGAAATAGTAGACAGGCTCGCGAGGAAAGTGGTTCAGATACCATTTCTGGGGCCAGAGCCTTTCTGTGGAATCAGTAGCAGCATAATGCAGGAAGAACTAAGAATAGAAGAAGAAAGCAGGAGCTCCAATTATTGGACAGAGCTGCAAGGATTAAGACAAGCGAAGATACTTTTTGGGAACTACGACCAGAGAGATTTAAAGAATGCATAAGCCTAAGTAAATACCAACTCAGAGTTCTGACAGGGGTCCTAACGGGGCATTGCCACCTGAAGGGACAACTCAAGAAACTTGGACTTGTTGAAGGAGAAAAGTGCAGATTCTGTGAGAAGGAGAACGAAACCTCTATTGATATCCGTTCAAAGTGTAGCGCTCTAGAAAACACTGGGATGCGGTTCTTGGGAACACACCAAATCGAAGAAGGGGAGCTACCCACCTTGAAGCCGGCGAATATCTTTAGGGAAATAGGACTGGAGGACCTGCTATAGCCAATAAAGTAACTCTTACGACTTGGCAGCAATAGGGGAGCACAATAGATCTACCAGATCGCAATGTAGGCGCCAATTCTACGCACATATACATACAACCAAAAATTTTGGTTGGTTAAGATTAATTTTGCCCTTGTTTTTACATTACAAAAATTAAACTAGGTTGTTGACTGACATGGACAAATTTTATAGTTTATAGCATAAAAGTACTTTACATCTGACAACTTCGAAACGAATATTTGGTATTTTCAGTAGTTAAATGATCTCCAACGTTGACGAAACGTACTTTTGTTTTTCGTTGAAAACACAAGTTTTTTTTAAATTTATTTGCCCAAAATGTGTACAAAAATGGTTGAAATATATTACACAAAATGTATTTTTATTAGTACCGTTCAAAATAAATACGAAAGTTTGGTGTTCTCTTCAGAAAGTAAAGTGCTTTATGAAGTGAAACGTGGTGTTTTTTTGGGTTTTCTAGGAAAGTGAAGAAATATAGTGGAAAATTAAGGCGTATCTATGACCTCGAAACTTTTTCAAAAAATGTAATTTCCCTGGATTTCACTAAATCGAAATAATTACCGTATTTTTTCATGAAATTACTGGTTTTAAGAATTATGAAAGAAATTATGTAGAAATTAAAACCATAATTAATTTAAAACTGCCTGCCAGTTTATTACATATATTTGCATTACCAAGGCATAAACTTTATTTAATTTTATTCGTACGCCTCTGTTTTCCCGCATGAATATATCTCTGCTCAGTTAATGGGGATTGGCGGATCCACAAATAGAGCGACATTGAGCCGATTGAGCCCGGTTCCGCGACGTGATGAGCCTTTCTCGGATCACCGCCTTTGTTTTTGCACCGCGGAAGGGATTTCATTTTTGCCAAGTGTATCAGAGGGGGAATTTAGAACGAAGAAAGATTATAAATTAATATAAAAATTAACAGCGATAATACTGATGTAAACTTAGATTAATTTTTGAATCTTGAATGGCGTCGTTCACAACTTTTTGTTAACGTGATATTTGACATAGTAAAAAAAAAATTAATTTTATTAAGAAGGTCCATTCGCTGCACATGAGTCAAATGGAGTTCAGTACCCAATACTTGATAAATTAAATTAAAATACTAATAAAAAATAATATTGTAACGAATGACTGAGTTTGAGATATATTATATCGATGAGTCATCATTTCTCGACTTTATGGTAGTATGTTTCTTGTTATTTCTAGCCATGTATTCTTGTATATTTTAGTAAATTTTATAGGTATATAAATAACGATAGGATATGAGTAGTTAGTTTAGTTGTGTTTTAGCTGTAAAAGCGTTAAGAAGTAGTTAATATAGTGTTGGCAGTAATTTAGTCAAAAGTGTTGTGTTTTATTTGGACCCCGTGAGTGATTTAAAGGCAGAAAATCAAAACAACTGGTGTCAGAAATGAGGATTATTACCGGGTTTACAGAAGATTCAATTGGAAAATAGATAGAACGGACTTCACCATCGGATCTGTCAACAAGAAAGAAACTTATAACCGAATTTTCGACGAAGTTCTAGAACATTCTATTTGTAAACCAGAAAAAATACCGGAAAATTGACTTCGCAATCGAATTTGTCATCAATAAAGAAGATTATAACCGAATTTTTGACAAAGTTCGGGAATATTTTATTTGAAACGTAGAAGAGATGGCGAAAAACTAACTGGACCATCGGATTTATCATCAAGAAAGAAGTTTATGTTCAAGAATATTCTAGAAGTTTCTATGGTAAATACTAGAAAGCACACAGCCGAAACGGATTAATTAAATAAAACATTGTAGCCTTAAAGAGAAACAAGAGCAAAAAGAATGGCGCAAAAAAGAAAAGCAAGAAGAAGAAGAAAGACGCTAAGAAGAAAAACGGGAAAAAGCACGTCACCAAAAAGAAGAGCAACGTAGTCTGGTAGAAAAACAAGAAGAAGAACGTCGCCAAAAAGAAAAACAACGTCGTCTGTAAGAAAAACAGGAAGAAGAAACGCGTCGCCAAAAAGAAGAACAGCGTCGTCTGAAAGAACAATAAGAAGAACAAAAACAAGAAGAAAAAGAACTTCACCAAAAAGAAGACGAACGCGGCCAAGAAGAAGAAGAACGTCGCATTAAAGATGAAGATAAACATTGCAAAGGGATATAAGAGGTCATTGCATTAGTAATTGCACTTCGCGAACCAGTTCTTGAAAACCACTCTTATAATCCAATAAAAATACTATGAAATCCTTAGCGCTGTTTTGGAAAGGAGATTTGAAGATCAACATCGGCGTCAGTTATTCTAGTCACGACTCATGTCAAGGCATCAAAGAAATGGGGAAAGTTTGCAAGAATATGAAACAAATATCCGACGCCTTGTCTATCTGGCTTCCCTAGGAGCAACCAAAGAATTTCGGGAAAAATTCAGTATTTTACTGACGGAATCAGAGAACACGAAATACAGCGGATGTCCGGCATAAGCACAAACACAAAATCAGCATATAATGTGGCCAGGCCAAAAATAAGAGCGGTTACTATAGAGAGAAACAAAGATTCGCCGGACCAAACAATATAGACAATGATTTCAGAAGTCCTTAAAAAACTAAACACAAAAGGTGATACTTCACGTTATAAAAGAAACCAGATAGAATGTTAGAGATGTAGACGAACCGGCCATATGAGAAGGGGCTCTCGGGTATGATTAAGATCTCGTTCACCATACAGAGACCGTACAGAAGAGAACCAGAAAAACTACAGTCAACATTAAGGGGCGGGTGTTGACTAATATCGAGTAGGTCTTCTGAATTATATATATATTCGTAGCCTAGGAAGGACTGTCGACAGTCTTATAATTGAAAGAAAAGCTAATTACCATAACTATTGACACTATGCAGCAGTATCTCTGATAAATTAAACCTCGGTGATAAATTTAAAGTCCTACCATTGTCCAGAAAAATAAAGTTGAGAACTGGAACTGGAGAAGCAGCTGATGGAATTGAAGAACTGTAAGTGATACTTCAACTTGGAAGGCTAAAATTAAACCATTTGGTGTTAGTTGTCGACATAGATGATGAGGTTATTCTGGGAATGGACCTGATTCATGGATTTGCCGTCGACAACAAGGTTAACATCCTAAAGTTTAATACCGACGAATTTATTCTCTTAAAGAACCATATCATCGAACCAATCAAGATGACACCATACCTACACTAGTAGCCAATATTCTTCCTAACTATATTAAAATAAATAAAGGAGACGAAGTAGCTTTATACAAGCCAATAAAATAGGTGGTAAAATGGAAAAAACCTAGTAAAACTACAAAAAAATCGTCATATAACGTACTCATTGAACAGCTTCAGACAAACTGGAAATATCTTTCGCTACAAGAACTTGAAGAAATCAAGAGGTTTCTAAAAAAGCATAATGATGCTTTTGAAGCAGAAGATGGTATTACAAGTAGGATGAACATCTTCCAGTACGAAAGAAATACTGAGCGTGCACAACCAATACCCCGGCCACCTAGAAAACTTCCTATAGCCAAAAGCCAGAAAATGAAATTGCTCGTAGACAAAATGCTGAATGAAGGAGTTATAGAAGAATCGTTTAGTCCTTAGTCATCTTATGTGGTGTTGATAACTAGAAAGGATGAAAGACTAGATTTTGTGTTGATTACAGGAAGCTTAATGACGTTACTAAGAAAGACAGCTATCCACTTTTTAGAATTGACGATACGTTGACAACGTCGGCTAGATCACAGTAGTTCAGCACACTAGATCCGAAAAGTGAATATTGGCAATTAGTCATACAAGATAAAGATAAGGAAAAGACGGCTGGTCTGTATCATTTTAATGTTATGCCATTTGGACTCTGCAACTCTCTCGCTACCTTTGAGTGACTAATGGAAACAGTACTGCGAGGTTGTACAGGGAAAACAAGTCTAGTCTATCTTCATGATATCAAGGTTATAGGAAAAACATTTGATGAACATTTATAAAATCTAGTTTTCCCAAGAATTAAAAACGCTAAACTTCGAATTAACTCCAAAAAGTATTTACTTCTCCAACAAAAAGTTGAATTTCCTGGGCATCAGAGGGAATCTAAACGGATGGAAGAAAAATTTAAACAATAAAAGATTGGCCCCGACCACGTGGCAAACATGAATAAGAAACTTTCTCGGGTTATGTACATAGTATTGAAGATTCGTAGAAGGTTTTGTCCTTGCATAATCTTACTGAAGAAAAGATCTTTTATAAATGAAATTCTGATTGTGATCAAGCTTTCCGAAAACTAAAGGCTGCCTTATGTTCCAATTCAATTTTAGGCTACTTACAAGATCATGGAAAATATATATTGGATACGGGTGCCAGAGTTTTTCAAAACCCGGGATTCAATTGAATTGAAAACAATGATCCGCTGCCATTTCTTCGACTTAAAGAAAATAATAAAGGGTGTCCCAGTTGGAAAGATATCTCGGACAAAGAAATCACAATCAAGGAACTTTGGGCTCAGCGGAACTCACTATTGATTGAAGTTCTGTTTCTAACGAGATCCTGGGAAAGTACCGATGGCAAGGAAATCAAAACCCAAAGAAGTATAACGTTGGAATATCTTTTGAACAGATGGCTATTGATATAGCTGGATCATTCCCAGAAACAGAGAAAGGCAAAAAATACATCTTCATTGCTATTGATTACCTCAGAGAATGGCTTAAAGTATTTGCCTTCCCTAATCAGGAGACCTCAACATCAGCTGAAGACTTAGTTAATAATATGTTCACCTGATTGGGTATTCCCTTGGAGCTACAATTTTGATCAAGGACGTAATTTTGCATCCAAACTTTTTCAAAAGCTCTACGAACTACTTAGCATCCGTAAAACCAGGGCAACAGCTTTTCATCCGCAGATCACATAGTTGAACAATTTAATAGGATCATTGAAGAGTACCTCTCAAATGTTACGGACAAACATTAGGAAAATTGGGACATGTATTTACTAATCTTAATGGCTTACCGATCCGCAGTTCATGAAATTACTGGATTTATACCAGCCCAGTTCTTACTTGGAAAAGAACTTAGATTGCCTTGCGATATAGTGTTCGGTTCCTCAACTGATAAAAGTATGTAGACTAAAAACTGGTTAGGTGCCTTACAAGAGAAGTTGCGAGAAGTTCAAGAAATAGTTAGAGAAGTCGGGCCATAGGCAGAATAAAGTCAAGATATGACATCAGGGCAAACTCGGCAGGATTCCAGCAATAGACAGAGTTTGACTATGGAATCCACAACGAACGAAATGCAAATCGCCTAAGTTGATGCCAGCCTAGGAAGGATCGCATAATGTTGTGAAAAGAACAATGCCGTTTTTTATAGAATCTAACGAAGTTCAAAGCCCAAAATGAAAGTAGTACATTTCTACAGGTTGAAGCCATAACACGGAAGTATCGAAACTGATCGGGACGATCAGAATTAGGAAGATGATTGTGTAACGAAGAACTGGGCGAATTAGGCCACATCCTTATAAAAATATTATATTATAACAAAGGACTAGGGGAATTCAGCCGTGTTCTAGAAATATTATATCGATGTGTAATGATTTATTAATCATGTTTCTAGGTAGTTCTCGACTTTCATGCTAGTATGTTTCTTATAATTTTCAGACTTATAGACTTGTATATTTTAATAGATTCTATAGGTATGTAAACAGAGATAGGATATGAGTAGTTAGTTTAGTTGTAATTTAGCTATAAAAGTGTTAAGAAGTAGTTAATATAGTATTAGAAATAATTTAGTCAAAAGTGTTGTGTTTTATTAATATTATTTAAGAATAAATAGTTTGCAAGGCTTTTATCATTGAAATAGAAAATATTATAAAAAGAAATTTTTAAATTCGGAACTTCATTTGACTCATTTAAATCAACAGATCGTGTGTGATTTGGCAACGTTGCATTTTTACTGCTAACGTTTATCTCCGAGACAGTCTAACCTTAATGTTTAGTCATAATATTCGAATATCTCATGGCGAAGATACTGGTAAATTTGTAAGTCTTGAATTGAAAATAGTGAATGCAAAAAATGTAAATTAGAAGAAAATTTCTGGCACAAGATGGGTGTGTTCACATCAATAAACGAGCGATAGAAATGAAATGTATTGCTGATGATTTGTAGTGCAAAAATTGGGATTTGCCAAATTTTTGGGTTGGCAACTATTTTTCATATAAAATGTACAAAATGTAATATAAAATACATTATATGTAATTACAAAGAAGATAATACAGATTATAAAATATTAATTTGATAAATATATGAAATAATTAATTAATTTTCATATTGAATTGGCATATTTTTACACGCAACAAAAATACCTTCAGATAACCAAATATTGAAATAAAAGATTTCACCATTATTAACAACATGGTCACTATTATTCAAACACATCATGAGTTGAGCATAAACACCATTTATTTAAAAAAGAACAAGTGTTCTATAAGCATATTGTTTCAACATGAAATCCTAAAAATAAAGATCTGCAATACCACAATACAGGATTATTATGACGTGAGGTAAAATTTATTCTTAACTAATTTTACGATCATCCTTCTAAAAAGAGATGAAAAAACCTCACGTATCATGCAATATGAAATTAATAGGACTTGTTTATCCATACACAAGGCATCTTTGGATAATTCAGAGCGTGCGAAATCGTCAGCTGATTCCGCCGCTCGCTCCTCGCACCTCTCCTCCTCTTCCTTTTATCCCCGGTTAATGATGACGTGTTTTGGCTCGGCAACCTCCGGACTATTTCACTTCTGGCGGTGGCAGAACACTTCGGATGAAAAGGCTCCGATAAATCTTCGGCCGAGGCAATTTTGCTGCCTTTAGGGCTCGAAATAGATGAAAAATTACTTTTTTGGGAAGCGGGAGAATGGAGGAATAATGGTTTTTCCGGAAATATTAACCGTAAGTTATATTAAATGGCTTTAAAATAATTCTTATCTTTAACATGGCTTGTTTATGCATCCTAGTATAAGTAAGTATTTTTGCTACATTTAAGATTCAACATAATAGAAAAATTAATTTCATTGGGAAAGAGGTTCATAATTTTTTTTGACTAAATATCTTGAATAATTTACCTTCCAATTTTAATTATTAAGAAATTTACAAGGAGATATAGGACACCTACAGTAAAGAGGTAAATTTCTTTTATTTGTAAATTAAAAAGGGTTAAATTTTCTTAGAACGGCAACGTAATAAATAAAAGAAAATTGTATTTTCAAGCATTTTTTATAACGAATGGGATTTATCTTAAAACAACCAACCAAACTATATCTTCGGTAAAGAAAAACACATACTACGTTTTTACCACTTTAATTTAACTTCGAAAACTCACAAGCTACAAGACAAGCAACTTCCAAAAGTGTACAAGCCTGAGAGTTGAGAGGGCGTGATGTTTCGCCAACTGCCGACAACTTTCGACGTCGCTGAACCGCAAAACATGACACCGCCATCGTCTTTAACCCTTTAAGGGTGTTAAACCGCCCTAAAGTTGCCGAAGTTGCCTGAACTTTATTTCTTGAAAGTTCGAAATTTGTTTGGAGGCGACCTGATTTTGAAATTAGACGTTTTAAAACTTTTATATTAAAAAGTATTAAAGTGAAAAGCAGTTTGTTCCAAATTAATACAAAATTGTAGATACCGAGTATTGAGAAGAGTGCCACTCAGTTCGTTATTTGATTATAGAAAAAGACATCGTTTTCAAAATTTAAAGAAATTTTAGGATTGATTCAAACAACAATTTTGATTGGTCAGATGTTTTTTACCAAACAGTATACATACAAGTATACATACTTTTCAAAAACTATCTATTTTTAACCGACTTCTAAAAGAAGGAGGTTCTCAATTCGTCGAATATGTATGTTTTTTTTTTATGTATGTACACCGATTACTCCAAAACAGCTGCACGGATTACGTTATGTTCAGGAAGTTGCTGCGGTGGTCCCATATTTTCTTGGATGAAATTAGTACAATAAAATCCAAGATGGCGCTGACAATATGGCGACTAAAAAAATTAATTTTGTCCGATTTTCCCCAAAGTTGGTATGGGGTAATTTTCGGATTTGTACACAACGAATCTGAAATTATTTTTAAAAAATTCAATATGGCGGATCAAATATGACGACAAAAAAAATTTAATTTTATCCGATTTTCTTCAAAATTGGTGTGGGGGAGTTTTTGGGATCGCACATAATGAATCCAAAATATTTTAAAAAAATTCAATATGGCGTATCTAATATGGCGGACGAAAAAAATGAATTTTGTCCGATTTTATCCAAAACTGGTATAGGAGAGTTTTCGGAGTTGCACACAACGAATCTGAATTTATTTTAAAAAAATTCAATATGGCTGACGAAAAAATCAATTTTGTCCGATTTTCTCCAAAATTGATATGGGGAGTTTTCGGGGTCGTACATAAAAATCTGGAATTCTTTTTAAAAAATTCAATATGGCGTAGCCAATATGGCTTATGAAAATTAATTTTGTCCGATTTTTTTTCAAAATTGATATGAGGTTATTTTTTTGAATCCCAAATTACGAATCTGAAATTATTAAAAAAAAAAATTAAATATGGCGGATCCAAGATGGCAAATTAAAGATTCTACATCTCTCGAATGTGTCTAAAATCAGTATTGGAGGATTTTTGTTAGTGTTAATTACGAATTTAAAATATTTTTTGAAAAATTCAATCTGGCGGTCTTAAAAATTTTACATTTTTCGATTTTCTCTAAAACTGATATAGAGGGTTCTTGAGGGTGTAAATTATGAATTTAAAAGTATTTTTTCAGGATTCAATATGGCGAATCCAATATAGCGGACTAAAAATTTTACATTCTTCGATTTTCTTAAAAGGAGGGTCTGAATCGTTTTCGAGGATGTAAATAGCGATTATAAAATTATTTTAAGAAAATCTAATATGTCAGATGCAATATGACGGTCCAGAAATTTTAAGTTTCCGGATTTCATCCAAAGTTGGTACTAAGGGACTTTGAAAGGTTTAGATTTAGATGGTGGGTTGAAAATTTTACCTTATTCACATTTTTTCAGATTTGATATTAGGGGATTTTAGGGGTCGTGTATTATGGATATGAAGTTAATTTTTTACAACTATTAGGTTGATAAGATACTATAAGAGGGACTGAAATTTTTACATTTTCTGATTTAGTCTAAAATTGATATTGCGGGGTTCTTGAGACATGTACAAATTCAATATGCAGTATAAAATATATCGAACTAAGAAACTTATGTCTCAAGTTCTTAAATATCGATATTGGAAGGTTTTGGGGGCCTATATTACCAATCTAAAATTAATTTGAAATTTAAGATAGTGAATTTATTATGACAGACTAAATATTTGTTTGACACAATTTCACTGAGATTTGGAGAAAACTAAGAATCAAAAAATTTTTAGTGGTTCATTTTAGGGTGATTTACAACTTTGGATAAAATGGGTACTTTTTGCCACCTTGGAATCATTGCGAGGTACACTAATCTCGAGTAGTACTTAGTTCAAATAATTTTTGGACATCATAGTGAATTCAAAACTAAAAATCGAAAAATAAAATTTTGGTAAAGTGCGCTAAAAAGTGAAAAATAACTATAAATTTTTATATGAAATTGAAATTTTTGAAGTCGGCGCAAAATTATTTTTAAATGAAATAAATAACTACTAATATATATAAATTATAGTAAGAAAGCAATTACACATAAAGTATTTTTAAGCTGTTTATGCGAATTACATTTTGTCAAGTATTAGTTTGGCGCCGACTTCAAAAATTTCAATTTCATATAAAAATTTATAGTTATTTTTCACTTTTAGAAGTCGGTTCAATTTTTTTTACAAAAATTTTATTGATAGGTTTTTATAAAATAGTGATAGGAAATATTATTTTGACATATCGGTATGAGTGCTAGGTAGTTTGGGCCAGGTGAACGTAAAAATGACAATTAATGATAATAATAACCTCTCTAGTGTAATTTGATGTTTTTTCATTAGAAGCAATTTGAAAGAAACAAGGTCTGTACTAGAAAATTTTAAAGCCAAGGAGATATTTTATTTTAAATATAATCTAATATAAGAAATTCGAATAGTTTAATAATCACCATTTCAAAAAAAGATTTTTTGACAGAATTGTTTTTACATTTATATTCAAATTCAATTATTTCTAAACTTCACTAAATTAAAGTGCTATTTAAAATAATTGGGGTCAAATTTAAATAAAATGGGGCTAAAGACAGTCATTTCAATAAACATTCAAAAACCTAGGTGCTTCGATCTCGTCTCAGGTGAAATCTTGAAACAGCTGCCAAAAAAAAAAGGTCAAGCTAATTCACCTTTTCAACGCAACTTTTAGACTAAAACATGTGTCCAGTTCATGGAAAGTAGCAGAGTTCATTATGTTACTAAAACCAGGAAAGCCGCTCAACGAAGTAAAATCTTATGGACTACTATCCCTACTACTCATAATTTCAAAAAGACTAAAATCCTTAATAGAAAATAAAAACTTAATTTCACCCGTCAGTTTGGTTTTAAACAAAAGCAATCGAAAATCTAGCAGCTTAATCGTATAACTGATATAATACAAAAAGCACTAGAAGTAAAACAGATATGTTCAGCTGTCTTTCTGAATGTTGCACAAGCCTTTGATATAGTTTGGTATGAAGGACTTACTTATAGTTATGGACTAAAAAACTTTGAAGAATTAATAAAATATTATATAACAAATAGACTGTTTAAAATCATACAAAAAAAAGAATAATCTGATTTAAAGAAATTGTTCCTCAAGAGAATGTTTTAGGGTCAGTATTCTATTTATTGTATACATGTGACCTTCCATAACTCGACAACGTGACAACTGCCACTTTTGCAGATAATACTGCAATATTTGCCGTAGGGGATAATGTAGAAAATATAGAGGAAAAATTACAACAAACAAACACTCAGATTGTCAAATGGACCAAAGATTAGAGAATTAAAGTGAACGAGCTAATCTATTTATATAAATTTCCTAAATAACAAAATAAGAAACCCGGCTCCTGCCACAATAAATGACAATATCGTATGAAAATAAATATAAATACTGAACTGAAATGCAAAGAACATGTTAAAAAGAAGAGGGAGGATCTGAAATACAGAAAAATATATTGGCTGTTGTGACGCCCCGGGACTAATTTTAGTTTCCAAAGAAGTTAATACGTTAAAAATAAAAACAAATAAATAAATCGGAAGTCTTGAAAAATAGTACAAGTATTTACTTTAAAATTCAACAATAGAAAAAAAAACTTTATTAAATTTAGACTATTAAAATCAAATTATTTTTCTTTACCCAAGGCCAAATTCTTCTAAGTCACAGTCGCGCACTTCTTGCTTTACCTCTTTACTAAATCCAAATAAAATATAAAATCTGAATCTAAACCAGAAGATATGTGACGTGTTTTGTTCTGGAACGCGAAAAATAAGTAGGCCAAGAAAGGAATGTCCGTCTGCTGACGTCGGAAATCACAAGATAAAGGTAAAAACACAATTTCAACATATAGAAATCATGCGGCTTTTTCTTGCAAAAGTAGGCCAAGAAAGGAATGTCGGTCTAGTGACGTCGGGATCACGAGATTGTGGTAAAAAACTTATTCTTGTAAAAGTAGGCCAAGAAAGGAATGTCGATTTGCTGACGTCGGGATCACAAGATAGGGGTAAAGAACCAACATCACGCGACTTTTTCTTGCAAAACAAGTAGATTCGAAAAATCCAGATTTCTGCCAAGACGTCGCGGTAAATGTTGTTTAAATACGAGCCATCTCGCTATGAAAGAAACAGTTAGTGAAGAACAAAGGTTCAGAACGGTTAGTTAATAGAGTTGAAACAGTTAGTCCAAAAAGTATCAGTAGAGTGTTTCGCAGTACGGTGAAAAAATGTTTTAAATACGGTTTTAAATATAATTCTCAGAGTAAAATTTCTAAGCGTGTTTTGTAGTCCAGTAAACAGTTAATATGGGATTTAAAATGGGATAAACCAAACATATAGCTCGCCCTGCGTAACCGCGACGTGTGGGTAAGAGGAATGCGGATTATAAACTATAGTAAGCAGTAATAAAGTGAGAGTTTTGTCAAATTTAATTTTGTTAAAGATAATATAGAAGAAAATAATAGTTGCTCCCCAAATTAAATTAAATTATCGATGATTTATTTTTGTAAACTAGTGCCGGTCGTATATAATTTAAATAAAACTTAATCTAAAAAGGCAATCAGTGTTTTAATGGTAAGAAAAGAGTTTATAGAGAAGTTCAAATCAGTAGTACGTACTCTAGGACCTCGTCCCGCTATCCTTTATTAACTGCAGATGCTCTAGCCCCTCGGGAAGTTGGAAAAACTATATGAAAAAAGGGATAAAATAGGGGCTAGGCGTTACAGTTGTTTAGAATAAATTCCCAACTATCAGTATATAATAAAATCATAATAAACAAATATATACTTTAACACTGGATTTATGGTATCCAACTCTAGGGTGTGGTACTGTCGCAACAGCAACATTCATCGGGACCTCGATGTTAATGATTTCGCCTCAGAAATACAACTCTTCGACATCAAACATGAGACTAGACTCTGTAACCATGTCAACGTCGAAGCAATCCAGCGAATGGACAATGATAACTTAACAAGGCGGCTGAAGAGGATTAAACCCTTGGAGTTAATGTAGTTACAAGTAAAAAAATAATTCATTATTAGTGATATTATAGTCTCCAAACCAGACAGGCGTAATTCTGTGACACCATTTTGTGAATTTTAATATTTAAGATTGAGGTTTAGTACTAGAAATAAATTGAAGGTTAGTTATCATTGACTGTCAATATTAATAGTAACTAGATTGGATAATGTTTTCCAACAAAGGTGTATGACCTTCAAACAAACACAAACAAAAAGAATTCTAATTTTCATGATTTGGCCCAAAAAACTTAACAGTAAAGAAGGATATATATATATATATATATATATATATATATATATATATATATATATATATATATATATATATATATATATATATATATATGGGAAATTGATAACTTAATCTCCATAAAAGGTACATTTTAAGAAGGAGTATCTCAAAAACTAAACGTTTCCACGTGATTTTGTTTTTTATTTTTGCAATTTACTCTCAGAAATTCATCTATTCTGAAAAAAGGATTGCTTTTAGGCTAGTATAGCATAAATAAATAATTACCGCAACTATGATGTCTTTAAAATATCTAAATAAGAATAATCAATAATATGGTACAATAGTTATTCTTGTCGAAATTCTTCATTATACCAGCTCCGGTCATAGAAAACCTAGCGATTTTATGAATGCATTTTTGTGGAGATATTTTACCCATTATTTTGGTTACACTCTTGTTAAGGTTTATGTTTCTTGGTTCTCTTGCTGGTCTTTATGAATATGTATGTAGAAATCTCACAAATGTTAATTGAAATAAATCGATCAGTGACAGTCGTATACGAAATTCCATTTATCAAGTGAACTCAAAATTTGCTTAGAAAAAAATCTGATTAAAACGTTTACAGCATCACCGTTTCTCTTAAAAACATTAATAAGTCTATTTAAAAACAATTAAAATTTTACACGGTCACTTGTCACAAGTGTTAGGACTTATCGTAATGAAATAATAAATTCCGCCACCCCCATACATATCAATAGATCACAGAAAGCGTTTCTGCTTGGGGCGAGAAGCGTTTGAACCCTCGGGCGTGACAGAATGACATGACACAACGGTATTATGTCGGATTACCTGGGTTTAGTTGAGTCCTACACAACATGTGACGGTTCACATGAATGTTCAGGTCCGCACGGTCATATATACTAACATGACGGATTGATCTCATTGTTGGACCGTAATAAACAAAAGGCTTGATGATCAGTGGTGGCGTCGAAATAAAAAATATGAAAAGTACGAACTGTAGAAGTGTTTTGGATTTTAGGACATGAAACTATAGATAAAGCAAAATGAATAATGCGTGAATAATAATGTCCCATCAATAACAGACCTGTAAGAAGCGTGGCCATATCCCGTAAGCTTTTATTCATAAAAATTACTGCTCTCATGAGGAGCCAAATAGTATCTTCTTTATCTTTATTATTAAGTCTGGTATTTTATTTAGAAGTCTCTGTATACCACTTCATTTTAGGCTGAAAGTCACAAGTTTGAAGAGATAATATTGTATAAATTATTTGGGATAAAAGTGTCGTAGACGACATTCCATTCTTAAGTCTTTTAATATAACTAGTAACCGTTCTTAAGATACAAAGATTTGAAAATGAAAGTGTCAGACGTAATGATAAGACTTGGCTGCACATGAAATTTAACTGACACACGATTAATTTTTTTGAATAATGATATATCAAAATGTAACCTCTGAAACAAATAGGTACTGTAGGACATGACAATACTCCCTGGAGGATGATTTCTCCTACGTAGTGATATATAGTTATTTTTAAGGACCGGGATAATTGATTTTTAATTATTCAGGACAACGTATTCTAACCATACACCTAGCTTGGGTAAGTCGCCAAGCATTTTCCAGGGAGAAATACATGCCATTAGGATGCGTATTCAATTTAACAAGGAGAAAAACTGTCACGCCCAAGAGATTATCATCATGACTGATAGTTAAGCAGCTGAGCTCTCAAGTTATCAGTTCCAAGATGGTCTGTAAAAGCCTAAAGGAACTGAATGATTTGAGTAAGAATAATAAAGTCACTCTCATGTGAGTACCGGGACATACCGGGATAGAGGTGAATAAAATAGTAGACAGGCTCGCGAGGAAAGGGACTGAGATACCATTTCTGGGATCAGAGCCTTTCTGTGAAATCAGTAGCAGGATAATGCTGGAAGAACTAAAGATAGAAGAAGACGGAGCTGAAAGAATTAAAACAGGCGAAGATACTTCTTGGGAACTACGACCAGAAGAGCTTCAAAGAATGCATAAGCTTGTGTAAAACCAACTCAGAGTTCAGGGATCCCGACAGGGCATTGCCACCTGAAGGGATACCTCCAGAAACGCGGACTGATAAAAAAAGAAGAGTGCAGATTCTGTGAGGAGGAGGACGAAACCTCTATTCATATCCTTGCAGAGTGCAGCGCTCTACAAAACCCTAGGATACGGTTCTTGGGAACACCCAAATCGAAGAAGGGGAGCTACCCACCTTGAAGCCGCCCAACATCCTAAGTTTTTTAAGGGAAATAAGACTGTAGAACCTGCTCTAGCCGGTAAGGTAACTGTTACGATTGGGCAGCCGTAGGGGGCAAAATAGATCTACCAGGTCTTAGTGTACAGACCCCCAACTCTGCGCATATACATACAACCATACACCTGCGACTAATCCACGAAACTTACCAGTATGTTGTATAAAAATACCAAAAACATCAATGGACCACAAGCAAGATATCATTGTTGCTTTTTATGTGAATTGGACAGCAGATTCAAAACTAAACATTAAACGTAGTGCATAAAGCTTTGCTTAACGAGTAAAATTTATATTGACCTCCATTCCAGGTAAAATTCCTTTGACCTTGGAGCAATCCTAAATAATACCGTATTCCAAAATGTTTGCGGTTTTTTTATATATAACAAATTCGAACATTTTTACATGATATAGAATAACTGGATTGTATTGTCCTTGAAACTACATTGTCTACACACCCATTTAGAATTTTTCCTCAAAAATTCATTTGCAGTGTCAGATAAACATGGAGGAATTTTCACCAAAACATGTGAATCGTAAATATTTTGGCCGATTTGTGCTGGAGTCTTTTTCTAGAAAGATGACTACAAAAGAAAGAAGACAACTAGGTAAATGTAGTAATTGGGGTAATTTAAATTTTGTTTAAGCAAAATGCTAATACATATCACTTGAACACTTTTTAATGAAACGACATGTACTTAATTCAATATTATTTTTGAATTTCATATTCCTCTTCCTCCCTAAAAATTGGTGGCTGCTACTCAAGATTGGGATCCATACTTTGATTTTGAAACATAAAATCCGTAGAGTACCGAAAAAGTTCCAGGAAGGAAAAAAGTATTTTAAAATAAACAACAGTGTAAACAGGCGTATCTACACACTTATTCTTTAGAGAGGAGGAATATACTACATTTTTCAATATTTTTTTATCATTATGCAGTAAATGCTATTACGAAATTTTAATTTCTAGGGCTGCTGGAAATACCGTTAATTATTTTGATAGGTAGAGTTAGTGAGTGTCAAAACAGCAAAACGTTGAACAATTAATTTGAGAACTGGAAAAGATAAAAATTTATAGGTTGTCAGTCCAATTTGCCAAATTGTCTTGAAAACGACATCTCTAGTGTATAGATGGGTAGTAATCAAAAACTAAATGATTTCTTAGCATACCTAAATTTTATCTAATCAGTAATTAAATTTGCAATGGAACAAGATATAAATGCTCAGTTACCCTAACTGGACGTCATGGTCGATAAGTGTAATGTCATTATTACAACCTTAGTATACAGGAAGTCAACATATACTGGACAATATTTCAACCACCAATTAAAAAAATATATTTCAATTCTATTACTTCTGAACTTCAGTGATAGAAAATGATGTTTAAAATTATTGCAATCAAATTTAAATAAAATAGCGAACAACAAACAAGAAGAAGAATAGTAATTTTTCTTAAATTACTCAGGACGACATATTATAATGGTACACCTGCGACAATACTCTAATTCACAAAGCCTAAACCTATGGACCTATGGGGTTTGTGGATTTATGGGTATGTAGTTTTGGGTTAACTGGTTTAGGGTTGAAGGGATTGGAGTTTGTGGAATGAAGATCTATGGATTTGGGTTTTATGGATATGGGGTCCATAGGTCTAGGGTTCATGGATTAGGACATTGTCGCAGATCCCCTAAAATTTGTGCCTGATGCAGACTTTTGTTCATTTTTCCCCATAGTACGTCTGTTCACTTGAAAGATAGTTAATAATACATTTGGTACAAGAAACACATCCTTTCTTCATAATCCCGTATGTTAAGTAACTTCAGACAAAACGAAACGAAAGCAGCTCCAATATAATTTCATCCTTCAAATTAGAAAATACATTCAGAGCACATTCAACAAAAACAAGACCTAAAAGCACCGATAAGAAAGATTATGTATACAAAGTTCCATGTGTTCCATGCATACTGGAAAAACTAAGCATTTGCCAGAAGTCGAGATCTGGTATAGCAGAATACGTCTGGAACAAATAACATATAAAATTGTTTGAAGTTGGAGCACGTATAGAACCCGATATGAAACAGGGAAAATTTATAGAAGCAGCTTACATTAAAAATAATAGTGGAATGATCAGTCCCACTACTGAGACACATAATCTTTGGCAAAGACTACTTTGCAATATGAAGTCATTGATGTAGGTACAGTGAAACAAAATCTCACGCTTTAACGCACACAGTTCATATATCATCTTACACCTCCATTTTATACTTGATAATGATTACTGATATAATCTAATCGAAACGATATAAAAATAAATAAAGACAATATAAGTCCCATAATCATCGTTTAATTACCTTTTTTCTTCTTATGTGTAAAATTCTAACCAAAATTATATAATCATAGAGGTAAAATATATTGTTTAGAAAAAAGAACCTTGTGTTTTAATATCTCAGAGTCACAAATTATAGATACATAAATATTTTTCAAAAATTCAACATCGTTATTTAAATACCAAGGCTCCTCAGAAAAAAATTATGAATGTGTTGAGTTTTTTTAAAATATATTTGGATTTGAAATTTCGTGTTTATAGCTTTGTAATAAGAAAATGATTTCATCATGGATTCTCTAATGAGGTTATCAGCTCAACGCTTATATTTTGGTTTTTTTTTTCAGGTATAACTTTTTACAGAAATGAGACATTTTGATGAGATTTTCTACATGTTAGAAGAATTTTTCCCTTAAAAATGTTTCCAAGGAGTTTAGAAACTGAAAATTTGTTGTTTAGCGAACTTTTTAGCAAATATCTTTGATAGGAGTGAAATATTTTGATGCATCTTTCAATATATAGCAAAGAAGTTGCAAGAGGATCCGTAAAAATATCTTCACGAAAGTTGATGCAAGGAAGTTTTAAATTATTTCATATTGCTATTAATTTAATAAACGTAGGTTACTCTGTTTAAAATAACCTTAAATTTAATGCAAATTTAATACCCATTCTGCATTCAATTTAATGATTTTGTACCAAAAATCGTATATAATTCACATTTACTTTGAATTTAAAGCAATTCATTCAAATATCACTTCGTTGTACATTAGATTTGATTAAACGGTATCTTACATTTCAATAAAGTAACTGAAAATATATTTCAACTTCTTTACATTAAAATTAATTCACATATATCCTAATACTAAAGGAATTTACATTATTATTCAATATATATTGCATGACATTCCGGAAGATGGCGAAACTTGTACTGAACTTTTGGTTTAGTATGATATCAGTAGCTTAAAAGACTCAATTTTCTTATGGTGAGGTGTATATGCTTCCCCGTACTGAGGGGAACCAATGAGTTCGGTCTAGATGGAGGACACTTCTTCTTCTCTTCTTCATCCAGCACTTTGCGTCCACTGCTGGACATAGGCCTCCCTCATTCTTGTCCATTGTGCTCTATCCTAAGCGATTTGCATCCAATTTGTTGCAATTCTCTTGGGATCGTCAGTCCAACGAGTAGGGAGTCTTCCTCTACTTCTTTTGTCTAATCTCGGCCTCCACTCGAGTAATCTCTTCGTCAACCTTTCATCACGGATTCGGGCGACATGTCCGGCCCAGTTCCATTTAAGTGTGGCAATTCGGAAAATTACGTAGATAACTTCTGTCTTTCGTCTCAGGTCTTCATTTCTAACTCGGTCACGCAGCGATCTACCTAGCATCGACCTTTCCATCTTTCTTTGAGCTATTTGCAGCGTTTTAGAAGTTGCAGTTGTCAGTGTCAAAGTTTCGGCACCGTAGATCATAACTGGTAACACACATTGGTCAAATGTTTTACATTTTAAAGAAATTGGTACATCGCTTTTAAAGATGTCTTTAAGTTTTCCATAGACTACCCATGCGAGATTTACTCTTCTTCGTAGCTCGCATGTTTGATTATCTCTTGTGATATTTATTTCGTATCCAAGGTATATGTATTTTTCTACAAGCTCCACTTCGTTGTCTCCAATATTGATATTTTCACTAGGTACCAGAATGGTCATAAATTTTGTTTTTGATATATTTATTTTAAGACCCACATTGACGCACACTAGCTGAAGTTCATGTACATATCTCCTTGAGATTATCGGAAAACAAAAGTTTGTCGTCCGCGAACCTCAAATTTGTTAATCTTTGGCAGTCTACATTCAGGCCTCTTTTTTCCCAGTTAAGTTTTTTACAGACGTATTCAAGTAATGCAGTAAACAGTTTAGGTGATAAGGTATCACCCTGCCGGATTCCTCTGCCAATTGGGATATGATCCGTGTTTCTGTGTAGTTTCACCGACATATTTGCATTCCTGTATATATTGTAAATCAACTTTGTGTATCGATAGTCAATGCGGCATGCTTGTAATGCTTCCATAATTTTGTCAAGCTCTACCCTACCAAAGGCCTTACGGAAATCTACAAAAGCCAGAACAAGTAGTCGATTGTATTTTTTATTACCGTTTTGATGCTCTGTAGGTGATCGTTTGTTCCAAACCCAGTACGAAACTTCGCTTACTCTATTTGTTGATAGAAATCAAGTTTTTCTCATGTCGATTCGTTACTCTTCTTGTTAGGAGTTGATATAGGGGACTAAGAAGGCTTATTAGTCTGTAGTTTTTCAAATCATGGGGATCTGCTTTTTTGTAAATCAAAATTACCTCAGCATTGTGTCACTTGTCGGGTATTGTACTGTCCAAAAGGCACATATTAAAAAGATCTTTTATTTTCTTAAGTAGACCTCCGATTTTGATTGCATCAGTAACTACACCATCTTCGCCCGGAGATTTGTTATTCTTAGTTTTTCTTAGGGCTAGTTTTATATCGTCTATTGTGATTTCTGGTATTTGTTTTGATCCTTGGTTGACGATGCCCCTTTTCCTTATCAATATTTCTGGTACTTGAGCTTTGCTGTTCTCTTTGTTTTGGCTTCTGTTTAGTAATTTGTAAAAATCTTCGACTACTTTAAGGATTTCCTCTCTGTTCGTTGAAAACTGACCATTCTTATCTTTCACTTCGATTATTTGTCTTGTTCCCGTTCTTAGTTTTCTTCTCAATACTTTCATACTTTTATTGTTCTCAATGGTATGTTTGATCTGTTGTTGATTGTATTTTCGAGTGTCTTGTCTAACAGCTGTGGATATTTCTTTATTTATTTTTTGTAGTTCGTCAGCTTTAGTGTCCGTTTCGCTTATCATTCCTCTTCTTTTCTGCATTAGTTGTCTGGTATTTTGGCTGAGCTTCTTTTCTTTTGTGTATTGATAGTTAATGCAGCATGCTTGTAATGCTTCCATAATTTTGTCAAGCTCTACCCTACCAAAGGTCTTATGGAAAAGCCAGGACATGTGGTCGATTGTATTCGATAGTTTTTTCTATTACCGTTTTGATGCTCTGTAGGTGATCGTTTGTTCCAAACCCAGTACAAAACCCCGCTTGCTCTATTTGTTGGTAGAATCAGGAGCTTCTCTTCTTTTTGGGTTTTAGGACAAAATTTGTGCTGACTTTCTTGTAAGGCAGTTGTTAATTTATTATTTAGACCGTTAGCGTCCGTTTCTGCTTCAGGGCTACTAATTAGGTTGGAAATACACTGCTGAAAACTATCTACATCTGATGGTTTCATCCATGGTCTTCCTTTGTTCTTCTTCTTGATCATACCTCTCCTTTTTTAAACATATTTCTATTTTACCTCGTACCATTCTATGATCACTATTGGTAGCAAACCTGTCTAATACCGTAATATCTTTAACTATGTGGTTCTTGTCGGTGATAATGAAATTCTATTTGGTTCCTTGTTCTTCCATCGGGACTTTGCCATGTCCATCTTCTATGTGGTTTCTGAGATGGCGGAAACTACCTATGGGAAAAATGTCGACATTTTCCTGGTAGTATCAGAATTTTTTGAACTCATTGGTGTATTAAATATGTGATAACATATTTCAAATTCAGTGACACTAGCAGTATATTTAATGTACATAATCATCTTAAAAAGTAATGATTAAACTTTAAATTTACTGTATGATTACATTAAATTTGATGCAAAAAATTAATTTAGATTAATGTCAATTATTAAATATAATGCATTACATTAAATGTATTTAATAAACGTTTTTGAAATTTGCTTCCAGCATATTTACCTTAAATTTAATTAATTTCCTTTTTACTGTATAACTCATGTATTTAGTACTTTTTTGTAGTTGGTGCAGCAATAAGTAGAAGGGGTTATTTTTAAATTAATATTAGTATTTATCACCAATGGGGGTTTTTCGACAAATAATAATGAGAAATTTAAAATCAATATTTTAGATCCGTTCGTCCAGAAACAGGTGTATGCATTAGTAAAAAATAAAGCGCCAGATAAGAAAAGAATCGTTTCTTCTTAACTTCAATGACATCCTCCAAAAAGCCCTAATATCTCCAAATTCGATAAATCCATTACGGGGCGACCTTTCAGTCATTAATAATGTACCGCGGCAACAGAGACGCGTCGTCGTTTCTATCTCGCAATAAGAAACATCTGTATTTTTTGCCTCCGATTCCCACCCTTGCGGCAATTTACCGCTCTTATTTACCACAACTGAAGCAGATTTTCGTGATGTGATTCAATAAGCTTTTTACTGGCGCTTTTCTTGCCAACTTATTTGAAGCTCCGTTTCTTTCGTACAAAAAGCTTCGGAGCAGTAAGTAAGTAAGCTCAAACCGAGCAACTTTTCACGTGAAAACGAATGAAAAGAAAACGAATTCGTATGGGTCGTATGAGCTATATTCGACTCACAATTACTATGTACGTTATAATTCTACTTGATTTAACACATCTTTTATTAAATTAAGCTGTATATATTTGAAAGAAATAGCCAACATGAGAAAATACTTATTATTTGAAACTGTTATGTCTTCATACATTTTATATTTTCATAATAATTTCAATTATAAAACTTTGTCTTGAACCTACAATCATGTTCATGGCAAACTACAGTCGGAGTCTGCGTATTCTCCAATGAAAATATTTTTACACAATTTTAATAGTAACACAAAATAAAACTATATTTTTTTAATCATAAACGTATTTTTGTTTGTCAATTTAATATATAAATACAAAAGTTTACAGAATAATGTAGCTTTTATCAATCAAAAATATTTATTTGTGACTTCACAGCAATACACTTGTTGACTCAATTATGGTTATTGGATTTGCATTGTCTTTTTTTTGTTTGTTTTTACGACGTTTCGATTGGGTTGTATCTATAATCGTTATCAAGTATAAACTGAATATTTTGTCCTAAGGCTACGAGCTTAAATAGGGACTGTGTCCATTGAAGTGCAAGGTTTCGCATCACTGTACACAACTCAATGATTTGACGTTACGAAGTAGTGGTTGCCAAAGATTAGGTGTCTCAACACTGGGTTTAATGAAGATTCCATTATTATTTTTAATTTATTTATTTATTTACAAACTCTATAGACATATGTCCAATTACAGAGTAGGAAGGTTTTACAAAATCACTTAATACAAGTACATAACAACAACAAATTACAGGAAAAATAAAGAAAAATTACAATATTTTTTTGAGCAGATTTTTAAAACTATTGAGACCTATATTGAATATATCACATTGTTGCCTTATTTCATTATACCATTTACATATATTTATAATAGGAGAATTTGAATAATAGTTACTACGTGCTTAATCCACATACAATGTGATCTATACATAATACATAATCTACAGAATATTAAGGAAATACCAAGACCATATACCTGAAAAACTACGATCGGCGCTCACACCACACTACAGTAAGCTACCACATCTTTATGGGCTACCGAAAATTCATAAAACGAACATACTATTGAGACCAATAACCAGCTCCATAGGATCCCCAACAAATGCACTGACGAACTTTCTTTTAAAAATCATACAACCTTTAAAAGGTAAGACGAACACATATGTTAAAAGTTCCACACATTTCTTAAACATTATTGGTAGCATTAATCTAGAGCCAAACAACAGACTAATAAGTTCTGATGTGGAAAGTCCGTGTACTAATGTATCATCATCACTAGACATAATCAAAACTAGACTTTCAAATAATACAACATTATCAGATCGAACAACGTTACCACTGGACGGGGTGATGGACCTTTTGGAGTGTTGCCTATGTAGTACTTACTTTCAAGTAAAGGACAAGTTCTATGCTCAGGATGACGGGCTTCCGATGGGTTCTTCACTCTCTCCAGTGGTTGTCAATATATACATGGAATGGTTCGAAACTCATGCCATAGAAAGTGCAACAGTGAAACTGAAAATCTGATTGAGATATGTCAGTGATACCTTCATCGTATGGAAAGTCAATAATCAAGAACTTAATGATTTTTTGAAACATCTAAACAACATTCGGCCTACAATTAATTTTACCATGGAAAAAGAAGTAAAAGATCATTTACCATTCCCAGATGTCACGGTGAATCGTTCAAACGAAACTATTAGAACTTCAGTATACGGGAAAAACACACATACTGGACAATATCATATCTCAATCTGTTGTAACAAAACGGGGAATTATACGCAACCTCTATAATCGCGCAATATCTATATGCAATAATGCTGATTCATTGAAAAAGAGGTAGCAAACATTAAATCCGATTTACAACAGAATGGTTATCTTTTAAAATTAATTGACGATGTTATAAATTACTTTAGATCAACGACCACTGGACAGCAAGAAACACATTCCTTCTTCACAACTACGTACATTAAAGGAACTTTGGCTGAACTGGCTCAATCCATACGATCAACTGCTATTTAGTTTCGGGCACATAGCATAGATCAAAGACTCATCACCTTACACGATCTTACAAATATTTTTGAAGCCAGGCGATCGTATTTGAATCAATCGACATGAGCCTTTCTGTGAGTGCTTGTCTAATTATATGGCAAGCAACGCAAACCTAGTTTTTTCACGGCTTTTTATATAATATAGTATATCCGCTGCTGTTATTAATGCCCAGGGATGCATCATTCTCCCGATCTGTCACCTGACGATCTTACATTATCAGTTCACGAAAAGTATCGATGGCAATGATTGAATTTACTAAATTAGCGAGATACGATAAGAATTAAGTCTGTTTTCTTAAAATAAACCACGTCGGAATTTGTAAACAAAACCGCACGAAAATGTTCACAAGTTAATTCCATCAACTTCTGAAATATTTTCAAGGTGTCAATTTACCTAAGTCTAAATGTCTTTGATATATTTAAGTTTTTATGTCAAAAATAACGTCTGCAGGCCTAAAATAATCAATCAATTTTTGGTCTAAGAATGCCTTTTTTATTTAATTTGGGTTGGAAATAAAAAAATCTATCTGCCATATTTAAATAGTTGTTTATATGTACTATCCTTTTTAATATTCTACCGACATACCATGGAATTAATATTTTATATGGCAGTTGTTTCCTGCAAATGTTGCTCTCGGATCGATACAGCTCTACTGAAGACACCACAAGGTGGTCGAAACGCGTATGGAGTGAGGACCAGAGTGGTATTTGCAGCAAATAAACTGTTTGTATATATTCTTTCTTTTTCTTTGTCTGAACGGATAATACATATAAACAGCTATTTAAATATGGCAGATAGATTTATTTACTTCTTACTGAAATTTTGATTTTGTTTAATTCGCCGGATGGCTTACTCAGCAATAGTTTGCTGTATCTGTGGCCTATAATATGGTTCCAATGGGACTGGTATTGACTGCTTATCTCTCAGAATATGTACCCATGAATAATAACCTTAGTAATCCCAAATATTGGTTCTGGTCAGTGGCGTAAATATAATGACGACCCCAGGCAGGCCAATCAGGGGCACCCTCAATTCTCTTGATGAAAATGAGCAAATACAAAGGATCAAGACGGGTGCAAAATAGAATGACGTAAATTTACGGGGGGAGGGGCGTACATATTCTTAGTTACGCGGTTCTGATTCTGAGCAGACCCTCATCTTGCAAATTGGTCCGCTTTTTCACTGCCCAGGAAACCTTTATGTTCTGGTGCTTGCGCAAGAGAAATATTGTTGTGTTTTGCCAGGACGATAAGATTTTGAACCATCCTAAACCTGTTTAGATGTTATCTGCTGACATACAAGTGCTTTTGACGTAGCCTGACTGTCAGAGATGAGAACGGTCCTGCCCTGTAACCCAGTTTTTCTTAAAGGGGCAGGTATGAATTGCATATATTTCTGCCTGAAATACAGTGATATGTTGCATCAGTGCTTCAATTATATGAAGGCTGAGGGTGGCTGCGTGTATTCTGACTCCTGTATTGTAGTCACTGCTTTCAGTAGGGTTTCCATGACAGCTGTCGAGGTACTTCTTATGGATGCACAAGCGAGATTTTGGAGCTTAGAAAGCTCCAAAGTGACCCCTTTCTATGTGATTTTTTCCACCATACAACCGGGCCATAGGTTGTCATGGGTCTTACCATGGCTGTGTACAGCCAGTGTACAACGTGTTGTTTTAATTCTTATATTTTTCATAGTGCTCTCTTTGCTGCTATGATAGTTATGTTACCTTTCGTTATCATTTTCTGCAAGTGTGAATTCCAAGTAAGCTTTACATCCAAACAGTTTTGTGTTAAGGAGAGCTGGTAGTTTTAACTCACCAAGCTTCCTTCTTTTAGTGAAGGGCACGTCTATGGTTTTTCCAGAATGTACCTTAAGGTGCTCTTTAGTACACCACTCCTCCACTTTAGTCAGGACTCCCTGCATGGCTCAAATATTGTACCACAATGAATTCGGCATGCCTAAATATCGGATAGTCTAGTAGGTCGTTAAGCAGTCGATATTTCATTATTGGATTAATATAAATATTAACTAAAAGTTTAAAAATCGTAAACCACTTTTGGCAGACGTCATAAGGTTGTGACAAATTATTAATTTTAAAAATTAAAACCACCCTGTATTATGTCTTTTTTAAATTTATTTGTAAAAATGACTGCTTCAATCAAACAATTCCGCTCCAGTGTACATTTTCTTGCTTTTATTTAAACGGCTCGACGTTTTTAAGAACTAAAAAGACAGATAATCCGCTTTGTTTGTACAGATGTCCTTAATTTTTTAGGTAACACGCCATTCTTAAATCGCTCTAATGCCTTTTTTACCGTTTTTCTTTTACTTTCTTAAGAAATTAAGCTGTTACAAAAGGCTTACTTAATGCTGAAAGAATTCTTTTGTATTTAAGTTTGATTCTTTGCTTATTAAGCTGCATTGCTCAAGGTATTAGAGCTTTTAATTGTCTTAAAATTATAGGGTATCCAGAAATGGATGAGAATAATTCTTTTTTAGGACTACGTAGGAACCCTTATAGCTTTGCTATCCGCCAGTTTATATGGCACTGTCTCATAACTTTGTCAGTTTCTCATCTTTTCAGTGGAATTTTGTAGGCACATGCTTTCAGTTAACCCAAAAATAGATTTAAGACAAAAAAAAAATTAAAAATATGCGTGAAATATTAGATAGATTTGCAAAAATAAAAGTAAATATGTTGCATGATATTTTTTATTTATTCGCTTCATTCGCGAAATATGAGCTTCCAAAATAGCTTCAAAAATGGCTTCTCCCTCTTTAATTCCCCGACAGTATATTTAAAAAATCAGAAAAAAAATTGTCATAATAGCATTAGCTAGATATATTCAATGAAAATTATTACAGCCAAATCCATTAAAATTTAATTTGGTCTTTTTCGATGTGTAATATTTCTTATATAGTGGTTTCATTCACGAAATATAATCCTCAAAGTCACTTAGTATTGCCCCAAATATGAGTTTTGATCCTTCTGTAAAAGCTGCAGTTTTTTTCAATATTTTGTATATGTCAGTTTAACAATTATAGTTTGAAAGCTAGTGACTGATTTAGTATTTCATTAGCATCAATAGTCGGCTTATCAGCATGAAACTGAAACTTTGAGGACTGTTTATTTGGATTATTTGTATGAAGTGCTGCTAATCTACAGATGCGCCAATGTACTGCTGCCAGACACGTAGATATGTAAAAAAGTTGACCGTTTGACTCATCTGCATCTTTATAAAATTAATACTGCTCGAAAAATAATCATTTAATAAGTTATAAAGATTTTAACTGCCATCAGATATAACAGTCTAAAAGTCTTGGCAGCAGATGCCAAAGTCACGCGTGGGGTTCTTGGTGGTCAAGCGGTGTTACTCGAATGGAGATATAAGATTTTTACATAACGCTACGTGTGGCATCCGCATCATTATACAATTTATCCTAACGAAAGATAACAATTTAGTAATTCATAGGAACTTGGATTTCTATTGTAATAGCGGGCCAAAAGTCTTGGCAGCAGTTATCAAAGTCAAGCGCGGAACTCTTTGTTACCGCGAGGCACGGTTTGAACTTCTATTATTTGAATGTCTAATTAATTTATAAAAAAATGCAATTATTCTATTATTTCATGACTGAACCATAATATTTATGCAAAAAAACTGTCGCTAGGTGGAGGTCCATTACTCAAGCCTTTACATCGGCTTATATATATATATATATATATATATATATATATATATATATATATATATATATATATATATATATATGTACAGGCGCGGATTCAAGGGGGGGCGATCGCCCCCCCCCCAAGAGCTTTGAGTTCAGGAAAATAGACCCGATTTTGCTTCTTATACTATAGTTGATTCAAGAACTAGAGAGAGTAATAAATCATTTTTACCCTTTTTTCTTCGCAAACTACCTATATTCTTTAGTCCGGTGTCTGTGGCAAAATCTGTTAGACATATATTTTTCATAGGAATGAGTTAGAAATTTTATAATCAAAAATACCTGTCTGTAATAATAGACTATTTGGGTTGGATAACAATAGATATTTGGAAGTGTGAAGTGTTAAAAAGGATTTTAATCCTTGTTATAGGCGTCGGAAGGAGGTTTACTTTATCACTAAATATTTATGGCATAGAATATTATTTCAGTAATAAACTTAAAATAAAAAGTTTGTATAATATTATTTTATTTTTTATGATTCCTTAATGATTCACATACATTACAAAATATAGATAATTTTGATATATTTAACACAAATCACAATTGTATTTTTATTATTTTTAATTTTGGCATAGAAACCGTTTTAGGCACGCACTTTCAGACAAAAACGTATCCCTATTCTCTCAAAAAATTCTAAGTTATAATTTAAATACTTACAAAATACCCATTGTCAAAAATACAAGAAAGAAACATATATAAGAAAATTAATTCGTCCATATAATATTAAAATTTTTTTTGGGGCATTTTATTATTAATTAAAAACATTTTTAGGATATTTGACATTTCAGTTTATTTATTTCTGTAGAATTATAATTAAACAATAAAAAGGGATTCAAACGTAATTAATTTTTATATGTAACAGTTTTAAATTAGACCTACTTATTTTGATTTCTATTGCACTCTTAATTTAATTTACTTTATTATATGGAAAACCGATAGCCCCAAAATAAGAAAATAAACATGTTCATTCTACACGCTTAAGAAAAAGACACAAACACATTAATAAAATAATAAAAAAAATATGGCTAATTCGAATTAAATATATATAAAATTAAAGTAGGACATACTAAAATAGAAAGTAGGACATACTAAAATAAAAATATATAAAAAAATAAAAAAATATGTCAACAACATTAAACAATAAAATACAATAAAAACAAAAATTTAAATAATAAATTGCGTTTACACTGGTAACCATTACGTATCTAATTCGTAATCAAAATCAGTGAACTATCTTCGCTCAAATTAATTATAATTGGTTCCTCTATCTCACCGATCGTGAGATCGAGTTTCGACAGTTTGTTTTATTTTTTTATTATATGGTATTTCAGGTAAATCCCGATCTTCATTGATTTTAGTTAGAATTTTGTCAACGGTTGGAATCTGCTTCTCATAATAAAATGTATATACAACTCCTTTTATTGCAGTTTTCATCACTTCTTCCAACGAGGTTTTTCATCTACCTGTGATCGAATGTGGCTTAAGAGTATTAACAATTCCAGTCGTTTTCTTCTCCTTCAATATTCGGTACATAGTAGATTTTCCAACTCCTGTCATGTTGGAACACATCTCAACAGAGCTTTTAACATTATTATCTAGATATTGATATCTTAAGGCATCATAAACATTCATCGTAATAAGTTTTTCGTTGAGGAAAAAATGCCTTGGTTTAACGATTTTGGAATGAATATAGAGGTGAAAGCAATATCTTTTGGGTATCTCACTAATCTCAAATAATACATAAAAACAAGCGCACACAAGCTAAATCACTAAGGACACACTGTAAGGTGTACTTTGCTCACTGACAGAGATTAAATTGAATCAGAAAGCGCTTTGAGTTCAGGAAAATAGAACCGATTCTGCTTCTTATTCTAGGAATGTGTATGCTGCTGGCATCTCCCCCCTTGCCGGCAACTTGTTTTTTCTTGTGATCGCCCCTCCCCTCTTTAAAAGCTTCAAATTCAGAAAAATAGACCCGACCCTGCCTTTTACACTAGAAATGGGAATGTTGCTGTTCTCTGTTGCTTTCGCTTGCCAAACTGTATTTTTGTGATATCACCCCCCCCCCCCAAAGGGAGAGGCTGAATCCGCCCCTGTTATATATATATATATATATATATATATATATATATATATATATATATATATATATATATATAAATATATATATATTGTTTTGGATATAATCTAAAATTTTACATAATAGCAAATACTTTCAACGAAAATTGGAACAATTAATGAAATACAAAAAATGTGTTTTAAATATCAGACGTTTCTAAAAGCTCTTCGACAAAAGGTCTATTTTTGTGAACAAATTTTGTAGAGGCATGCTTCTAATTAACTCAAAAACAGAGGTGCAGCAAAATTGCAGAAAAAACTAACAACGCCAATAACTGTTACGCAACCCTAATATAATGTGCCCGGCATGCAATGGACCTTTTTATTAGTAATATAGTACCTCTCAAGCAGTAAAATATACAGCGAAAGTTAGAGCAAGAAAATAACACTAAACCTGGTAAAACAGGAATATATATGAAGATAACTACTTGGAATATAAGGAGTATAAATGAAAAAGAGTAAGAATTGACAAAGGAATTCGAAATGGCTGAGCTGGATATACTAGCAGTAACTAAGATAAAGGAAAAGGGCAAGTGCAAGAAAGGATGTACGGGGAACATTTACTTCTTACAACGGGATACAAAGCATGAATGGAGCAGCAGAAGGAGTTGGATGCATAAACAGAAATGAGTATATCAACAAATTCAAAAATTGGGAATGTATTTCTGAAACGAATCTAAAACTGGAAATTCAATGGAGCCATTGACGATGAGACAAGAGAATTGGAAGAGAAATACTGAGATTAAATAAATGAAGTAACAGAGAAAACAAAAGAGAAGTACCCGATCTTAAGGGATACAAAAAGTAGAGCAGGGAAAAGCGAAAATGGAGAATATCAGGTACTAGGACAGCATAGAGAAAGCCACAGGAATAATAACGGCAAGAAGATGCTGGGTGTCTGCACTGAAAACAATTTAGTAGTGATGAATAAATACATTTTTCAAACATCTGAGGGGTGGAAATTAGGTAAGAAAAGTCAATCATAGAAAGGAGATAACAGATATCAGGGTCAAAAGAGAATCGGAAATATACATCCACCATTACTTGGTCCTTGCTAGAATGAAACTTAAAGTAGACATACACGAAGAACAACAAACGTCGGGCTGCACAATAAAAAAGGCGATCAAGACATCAGACTAAATAAAAAGGAAACAGCGGAAAAATTCCAAAGGAGGACAGATGATGAGATGAGAGAGCTACACAAGGTGATCGCGTACGTGGGACTAGAAGAGTTGCGAAAGAATTCAGAGAAATCATAATTCGCAACGCCATTGATAACTGTGGAACTATTGCAATAAACATAAACAAAAAATAGACAAGATGGTGGAATGAGGGGATAAAGAAACAAATAAAAATCAAGAAAAAATAATGACAAGTAAGAAAACAAAGACCAGTTACAGAGAATACAAACAACAAAGAGTATTAATTAAGGATGGTAAATCAAGTAAAAACAAAAACAAACATATGGGAAGAGTTTGGACAAAAAATGGATGAATACGGCAAAACTAACTATTTTATAGAGCACTAAAATCATTACAGAAAGGAACAATACAGAAAGTGACAAAATTATGGAAAGATGGAAGCAGGATTTCAAAGAACTATTAAATAGTGAAGTCCAACTGAAGCCGAAGGAAAAAATTAATTAAATCAACAGGAAACCCTGTATGAAGCAAGAGAGAAGTGAAAGGAATTCTTAGGGGAGCGAATAAGAAATGAAATACCTCGAAGAGGAACTGTTAGTTTCAGAAATAGAGAAGATGCTGCTAAGATGGTTCTGGCGCATGGAAAGAATGAGGGAAACTGAAACAATAAAACAAGTATGGCAGGCAAAGATACAGAGATCCAAAAGAAGAGGAAGACCGAAGAAAATGTCGAATGGCGAGATTGCATAAATACTAAAGAAAAAAATGAGAAACTTGAGAAACGGCGAGTAAAAACAAGAAATAATGGGCAAAGTACATTTATACATAGGTGTAAATCCAGAGCATGTAAATACTAACATCTTACACCGTAAAGGACATATATATATATATATATATATATATATATATATATATGTTATATCTTAGGTGTTCACGGATGGTGGTGTGAATGGTTTGGTTATTCCGGGTTTCAATCCGTTCGTTCAAAAAATCGTTTTTACGACGTTGTGTCAAAATCTTATTTGGACCCGCACTTGAAAATGCCACACAAGCTTCTTGCATTTGGTATTACGTTTGATTTTTTTTTATTCATTTTTTTATTTTCAAGAGTTGAGTTGAAAGCTAGACCAGGCAATATCGTGGAACGTCTTTGCATTCGACCTAGTTTAGATGCAGTGGCGCCCTTAAATTTTTCCTACCCCTATTCTCCGGCATAGGGGTTAGTTCGACACTTTGCTTGCTGGTGTGGCTGCTAGCCTTCAGCTCTGCTCTGGTTAAAGTATCACATATCTTAAGCATCTTTGCGAGATCTCGCGCCTTTTTAAATACCAGTGTAGCAAATTGGCGCCCAACGTGGGGCCATCGTTGGTCAAAAAAAGAAAAAGATCTATTTGAATGCAAAAAAAGGTAGCAGTAAGTTCGGCATTGATAAGAAAATACCTAAACACAGTGTAGTGAAATACCAAAACCGGACAAAATAATGGTAAATAAAATTAATTGAAATTGTACCTAATGAAATGCTTTTCTTCAAGTAATTCCTGGGAAATACTTAAGGAAAATGATATTCTGTTGCCCATAACGAGAGTATTGGCAAAATAAGGTTAAATTAACTGAATTAGCCATAGTGAACTTAAGCGTAAAACTGAACCGTGACACGATCATCAAGAAGAGCTGGTATTTAGTGCACGAAGGAGGGAAATATTTAAATATATGGAGTATCTTTCCTTTTCTAGTCACTAATTTTTAGATTCGCCGATATTTATCAATATACTAATACAACTTTTTAATAAAATCTTATTAAAAACAGTTGTAAAAAAAGTCTTATGGCTATTGTTATTCCTGTGATTTAGCAGTTATGCAGGATGAGAATGTTACAGCTACTACTCACCACTTACTGTTATGTCATATTCAAATGTAAGAAATAGTATTGTTACCTCTTCTAATATAATGGATAGTTGCCGCATTTTTGTTCTATGTAACTGCCAAGTTACGTAATTTTATTTAAGATTTAGAGCTTTAAGTAAATTTATAAATGAAAGTGTCATTCTTAATAATAAGGCGCTACAGACTTGGCTGCACATAAAATCTCACTAAGCTTTATAACAACAGTTGTGAGACTTGCCTCCGTTATTTAAAGGTAAATTTTTGATGTGACTAATTTTACTATTACCGATAAATTCAAGTGTGAAAGAAAAGATAATTGAATTGCACTGGTAATTAAATAATTTTATTTCTAATAACCATATTATTAAAAACTTTTACCTGATTATATAAGCACAAAGTTTCAAAAATTTGAGATTACATAATATTTTGTATAAAATTTACTGATTTTGTACTAAAGGTCCTTAAATAGATTTCTACTTCCCGATATTTCGGGCCGAAATTTTCAAAAAAATTATATTTTTCAAATGAATGTTTACATTATTTTCATTGTTCTCTAGATTTCAGCAAATATTTTTTAGAGACTTTAAAACCTATATTCATGGCCATAATCTACGGTAAAATATGACGTTACATTAATATATCCTAGTAGATTGTATGGCGTTTCCCAAATGGTTTTCCGCAGAACACCAATAACCTTATCTTGAGAAATGGAGCAAAATGGATATGGAAAGTCCAGAAGAATATTAAAACACTCTTGAAAAAAGCTCACAAATATAATTTTCGTAGTACGTACGTATAAGTACACAACAACTGAGAGAACATGAACTTGCTTCCCACTTAGCTGATCAAGCTCTTTTATGGACGACATCCAACTGAGGTAAACCAGGAAAATGTAGACAAATTACCATCGAATCACTGGTTGACGTCTGGACCAATATTTCTGAAAAACAACTGAGAGAACATGAACTTAGTTCCCATCATCAGACAAATTAAGAGAAGCTTCAAACTTAGCTGTGCAAGCCTTTTATTTACGACATCTAACTGAGGTCAACCAGGAAAATATAGACAAATTTCCATCGAACTACTGGTTCACGTTATGACAAATGTTTCTAGAAATCGAAGGCTTCTTATTAGCTGTTAAGACCAGATTTTTCCAACGAAAAACTACTTGAAATATGTCGTCAGAGATTCCTCAATCTAAAACGATTAATGCTGATATTGATGCATTCGTATACTAAAAAAATAGCCATTCTTAACAATAACAATCTAAGGAACAGGAAGGAGAAGATCGACAAATGCAACGTATAAATACGCAAACAGACTTTCTTCAAGAAAATCAGCTCATATTTTAAGAAAATATTCGTCAGTAAAATGGTATTTCCTATTTATAAATGATACTTAAAATCTCAACTTGTGGATTCAAAATCTCTTCGAAAGGGAACAAAAGCCTTCTAATTTTTTGGGGGTAAATTTCCTTGAAACATACTCGGATAACCAATTGAGATAAAAATTTAAAGAAATTTCTTTTACTACTTTGTAAAAGATTTACTCAAAGTATATCTAGAAATTTCAAAGCGTATTATGTCAAAGTTATTGCCTTTTCTCACAATTTTTTTTGTGAGTCTGGATAATTTTACGGTTGTTTTTATAAAAAACGATATAATTTTTCATATGAAACTGAAATTTTTGAAGTCGCGCTAAATTAATACCAGATACTTTTTTTGTAATTACTTTCTTGCCGTCGCTTGTTTTCTTTTATCGCGTATTAGTAGTTATTTGTTTCATTAGTAATACATTTGACGCCAATTTCAAAAATGTCAGTTTCATATAAAAATGTATATTCTTATTTTTCGCTTTTTAGCTTTTTTTTTAGAAGTTGTAGTATTTTTCAATTTTTAGTTCTGAATTGAGTTTTTAATATCGCAAGAATACCCATTTTATCCATATGCAGACCACACTGATCTGAATAATTTTTTTTTTGATTCTGAGAATTCCCTAAATTCCTGTTTTGAATAAAAATGTACCAAACAAAAATTAAATTTGACTAAAATGTGGTTGTCGAACTTGTATCGTCTTTATTTGTGTTTATGTTTACGACGTTTCGATTAGATTATATCTCTAATCGTTATCAAGTATAAACTTCAATTTATACTTGATAACGATTAGAGATACAACCTAATTTAAACGTCGTAAACATAAATAAAAATAAATACAATGCAAGTCCGACAACCACATTTTAGTTAATCTTCAACATTGTCTACAACTTTCATATTAAGTCTGCTATAGCAAATGCTCTATTTTAAATTAATAATTTTAGATTCTAACCTAAGCCCCCAAAACTCCCTTATATCGAAATAATTTCAGACAAATACATTTTTTAGTCCAACATATTTTATCCTGCATATTAAGTATCAAGAAATTAATTTAGGGTCCATAATATACACTCCCAAAAACCTCTAATATCAATCTGGATAAAACCGGAAATATGTAAAATTTAAGTCCCTCATAATGCATCAGCATATTAAATTGTAAAAAATTAACTTCTGATTTGTAACCTACGATTCCGAAAACCCCCTAATATCAATTTTGAAAAAATGTGAAAACGTAAAATATTCAACTCAACATTGTGGATCCGCCAAATTGAATTTCAAGAAAAGAACTTTAAATTTTTAATTTTATCTTAATCTACACCTTCGAAAACCCCCAATACCAATTTTGGACATAATCCGAAAATAAACAATTTTAAATTCGTTATTTGCAGTCTCAGAAACCTCCCAGTAGCAAATTTTGAACAAAATCGAGAGATGTTAAAGTTTTGGTCCGCCATATTAGATCCACCATATTCAATTTTTTTTAAATGATTTCAAATTCGTCATTTACACGCTCAAAAACACTCGTATAACAATTCTGGAGAAAATTGAGAGATGTACAATTTTTAATCGGCCATATTGGATCCGCCAAATTAAATTTTTTTAAAATAAAAAACTTCCCCATTCCAATTTTGGAGAAAATCGGACAAAATTATTTTTTTTTGTCTCCCATATTATTAGCGTTAGCTTGGACTTTACTGATCCAATTTCGCCGAAAATAATATAAGACCACCTTAGCAATTATCTGGGTCCGTATCCTCGAAAGCGTGATGTGAATGACGATGTGAACTGTCACTTCATACTTTTGAAGTAAAAACCGTATTCTTGAAAAGGCAATGTTGCCAGATATGAACGTGCTAAAGCTCGCGGATTTCAAAAAATATGATCGATGATAGATTGAATTGAGCTGTCAGGCAGAAAAATGTCCGTAATATATTTTGTCGCCATTTTAGGTAAAAAGTAATTTTGGTACGTTAAAAGTAAAAAAAAAAATAGTCTCGTGTTTGTTATTATTGTGAAGTTATTAATTTCTACTAAAATATTTGTACTTTTTCTGGATTAAATTTATTTTATATCACTTAACGAAGAAATAACGACCAAGCCGTCAGTCAAATATTTAGATTTAAATATAAACCACAAAATTATCTTAAATTGACACTCTAGAACTCTTAAACAAAAATGCATACGAAGGGTCAAATACTTTAGGAACCTAATATAGAAAGAAAAAAGGATATCAAGAAAAACAGCAACTCTTATATACAAAGTAATATACTGACGTCAATTGGAATACATGCCCCTATATACAATAATTGCAGAACGCCAGCACTGAAAAACCTTGAAAAGGTGGAAATTACAACTCTACGTAGTATGACTAAAACCATCATCTTAATCCACTACGGAAACTATCCAGCCAGTTATTTATTGTATTAATTCACAAAATATCCAGCATATTACTGCAAGACGTCATGTCCTGACAACTAAATTTGAAAGAAAACCTGAAACTTGAACGATGATAGAAAAACTGTTTAAGACCAGGGACCGAAACCAAAGGCCAGACAGAAGACCACCATTAAAGATACTGGCAGATCTCACATTGAACTTTTAATATAGTTTTTTTTTTATTTCATAAAGATTTGTAGAGGCTTGAAGATCAAATGTGCCATAAATAAGGTTTTTATGCTGAATGACCTCATTCGTTGGTCTGTAGGGTTCATATTTATATGTCCCGATAAATTATAATCATAATATTTATGTAATTGTAGTGTAGAATAGTGTTTAACACAGTCTAATTAAGTTATGTGCTGTAGTTAACATAATTTAAATATAAAATTTTTAATTATTTAAATAAAAGTTTCACATAGCTTACAAATTGTTATTTCTCAAATTTATTATAAGTTGCGTCGTAAAAAGAATTATGTTAGACTTAACTGTTTAAAACTAAGATACTCGTTATTGACACCAGTATTTATGTTAAATCCATAACCAAAACTAGCCGTAGAAAAAGATTTTTAAATAGCACGCTCATTCAACTGAGTTATGAACAGAATCTCCTATAATTTTATATGTCTGTAATCTCAAATTTACTTAATATTTGCGAGACATATGGAACTTTTTTAGGATATTTAATTAAAAACTTGAAAATATTAAAAATATTGGGGTACCACCTAATTAACATTTCAACTGTTTATTCAAAAAATAAAACGTCTTAAAGAAACACTTCGTCGACATGTTATTTTTTTAATGACGATTTATTTTCAACAATCAAAAATAAAATAAATTTTTTTAATACTAATCGTCAAATATGTCATTTAGCGGCTGACATTTCATTTGTTCATGTTTCACCGTTCGCTTGAATTCCACCGGGCGAACGAGGATATAAACGATGAACGCGTCAAGAATACACATTCGCCATCCTTTCACCGTTAACTTCACATTCTCCAGTTCGAGGATACGGCCCCTGAACACAATGCAAAAAATTTCATTCAAATCAGTGGCACCATTCCAGAGAAAATGAAGTACATACATAAAAAAAAACAAAAGTAACGGTCGAATATAGAACCTCCTTTTTTTGAATATTATTTATAATAAATTGTAACATATATGGGTCTTCAGCAGACTAAGATGTTAAGTTGAATAATTTGTATTTCATATACTGAGCAACTTTAGATGTGTAAAAAAATTGTTATGAAGTATTCGTTCATTCCTGTGCCAAATTGAAAACATTTTGCAGCCTATTTTAATTGGGAAACACTGATTATTCTAAGCAGATTTACATAAAATAAAAAGCGAGCGACCACAATGCAATATGAAACTTTAAAAATCTTTCATTGATCCTTTAAAGTATCTATTAACTCTCCTATCGAAGAGCTCAATTTCCACAAAAGACAAAATTCAATTTTCATTATAACAAAACGAATATAAACGAAAATCCAATAACAATTCGTCACAAAGTACAAAACACCACCAAATCGAGCGGGCATTTTCTATTTACCCTTTGTACCCCCTGGGGGTATCGAAAATTAACCATACGCTGTACGAACGGGGTGTTGTTTTGTCCGTTTTTACCGTGTATCGTTTTAACTAAAATCGAATCTTTTGTACACCAGGAGCTGATCCAATTGACCCCCGGAGCGATATGGACATTTTGATGGTGTCGACAATTTTTGACGCCGCGGGGTGCGGATTTATAGTGTTAATTTGACCTGAAAATGGAATAATATGTTTTCAATTTTTCCGTAAAAAGATTTTATAAATTATACGCTATGGTGTAACTGTCTATAAGGACACAAGTTTAATATATTTGGAATAAGTGCAGAAGGTCCTGAAACATGACCGAAAGATCACCTAAAGTTTTGTGTGAACTACATTAGTAGTATAGACATTCAAGGGTGTTCGCGGAAGATTGAGGTTTATGAAGTTTTATGGTCGATTCCTATGTATTTTGAGTTCACGTGATCAGGGAATTTGTTTATAACGTTAGAAAATGCGTTCGTAATGCTTCAACAAATTCAAATATAACTCGGCTTCTAATTAAAATTTTTCATGATATGATGGCTCATTTTAAAGATAATAATATACCCTAAGAGATAAGTAATTAGAAATCATTTTTGAATAAGAAAAAATAAATGAATATGATATAAATTTAAAATTTTTGATGTTCTCTTCCATCTCAATTGTTCGTGAGAGAATAGAGGATAGTTCCATAGACCCCTAATAAAAGTTATATCAAAAGACTGGAATTTTCTTATATTTTTTCTTTTATTTTTTGAAAAATATTGATTAGAACCGGAGTAATGGCAAATTTAAGCAGTGACGCGTCGCTCGTAGCGGTGGAACAGACATGTGAAAGTCGTGAATTTTCATGCTCAGTTGAAAATGATTGAAAATTATTATTCTAAAAGTTATCAAAAAATAAGTGCACTAGTATTACATATTTTATGAGTCATATACATCATGCATTGCCAAACGAACTGTTTAAATAGTCCAATGAATATTTTGAATACCAAGAATTTTGGGTGGCAATTGCAACATGATTTTTAATAACGACCAAAAAGACAAATATATTATATCCTCCTGCAGACGAGTTAATTTACAACTGTACACATAGTATATGTACAGTGTGTCCAATTTTCGATACTTTTGTTGAGTATCTCTATTATTATTAAAAATAGAGACTTGCGATTTTCACAAACCTATCCTACTTTCTTATAAAACAATAAATGCAACCAACCAAATTTTCCTAGCCCTTTCTGTGTTTGAGATACAGGGTGAAATTGAAAATTTTCCATTTACTTGCTCCCGTCGTATCTTGGTTAATATGTAAAATCCTTGGGCGTATGTAGTCTCTAAAGATATCACATATTAAGTTATAGACCAAATTTATGTTTTGTAAAAAAACTGTGACTTAAAGATGCACGTACAAACAGATGGACAAGACAAAACTGTAACATACTGCTGACATATGAGGAACAATGACGTGGAGAGGGTATCATATGTCGCGGCACCTCTGGGCTTTGGGGTGTGAGGTGTAGATCCTCTCCCGCGGAAGCCCGCCTGGTATATACCGTGCCTTGCCGGCCGGTAGTTATTGGGGAAGTGTCTGCAAAACGTGGGGACTTGCCTTAATTGGTCAGCTAAGTGGATAGGAGCCACGAAACGCCCTCAAGCCAACGTGGACCAGGATATGCTACGCGGCAAAGGGGATGCAAATATGCAAACTTTGGATACCTTAGTACCTTCACTTTCACTACCCTTGCTTCTGAATGTGTAATTCTGCAGGAGTCGACCTTGTATTTCCTAGCTACTCGTAGGACCAATCATGAATAAAAAATTTGAAAACTAAAAACGGAGCATGCCATCCGGACAACCCAAAATACTTACTTGCCTTCGCAAGTGAACTAGCCTTACAAGAAAAGAACAAGTGGGCAAAAAAACAAATAAAGCAGTAAGCAGGAAGATAGTAACACTACTTTCGCTACACCCTTCACCTCCTTAACGAAGCGGGAAGTCCCCCGGAGAAAAGGAAAAGAAAAAGTTCCACCAATACCTGAACTGGGAAAAACGGGAGGTAGAGACGATCCTCTGAGACGAGGACTAAACGGAACGGAAGTAAAGTGGTACCTGCGCTACTTTAATGAAGAGCTAGCACCTGAGGAAGCCAGGAAGAAGTGGCAGAATACAAAGCTACCGCAGATCAGAAGAATAAACTAAAACGCAAGCGAAATGCGGTAGACATAACTTCACTCCAAAGACCAGAATTAAAGAGGAGAAGAACGGGTAGGACTACCGCTACCACCTCTGCTAATGGGAGGTATACGGCTGCTCTGAAATTAAATAAGATCGCCATGCCCCCAAAAACGTCTCCTGAGACTACCCTTAGTGCGAAAGAGTAGACTTTATTGAAGGAGGCATCCATTCTCGTCCGGGTATGATCCTGATCGACTGTGAAACAGCACAATGGCTCTGGACGACAGGACCAAAAATGAAAGGATGGAAGAGAGTAGAACTGATGGTGTGCGAGGGAGATGACATTCCAAAAGCTCACAAAATGAAGCCAAGAAACAGCAGTATAAAAGCTTCTACAGCCAATAGAAGCTCAAAAAGAAACATAATAATGGAAATTATTAATCTAATGGATGATGGTACAAGCTTAAAGGCAGGAATCGACAACCTATCCTGTCAGGAAATTAGCGATAATGGGCACATCATTCACTATCGGTTTGGGAAAATCCCCATGCATGAAGAATGAAAATGAAATGGAGGAAGTGACTTACTTCCAAAGACGATAACGAGGAGAGCGTGGGGAGTCTCCACATCTCCAACTTTTTTCTTGGAATACCATTGGAGATCGAAGAAACCGAAAGAGAAGGGGATAGGGGCAATAACACTTCATAGGAGTGGACGATACTCTCACCTAATAACAGAAAAATTGCAGGCGTCTACATCGTCCAGATGGACATCCACCATGCTAAGAGCACCTCAGCGATAATCGCTAGGACGTTCATTACAAACTATCTGGAGATTGCATTGATCCAAGAACTCTGGGTCAACAGAAGTTAGGTAAAAGGATTACACTGCAAGGATACTAAGGTAGTATATGACGTCAGTAATGGCACACTTAGAACATGTATTATGGTGAGGAAAAATATTAATTTTTTTTGTCTTTCAGAATTCTTGAAGATAGACCTCGTTCCTAATCGAGCATACCTCGAACTGAAGAAAAAGTACATCAGGCTTAATAGACCTAATGGGACACTGAAGGGTATTGAATAAAATTTCTCTTTCAGATCGCATTCGGCTTATAAATTGATTCCCCTGAGCTAGACCTCAGAAGGGATCCTAGGATGATAGATTGGGAAAAATACGGCACCAATCTGCAAAAACAAATTTAGCACGTATTCAGACCAAAACATGCGCTAAGCACCTTACAAACAAGCAAAAGTTGTCGGAATGTACCTTGGTGTCTGTCAGAGCTAAGATTCGGAACGCGCAAAATCTTCAATAGGTCTAAGAGTGACGGAGAATTCTGGCAGAGCCACACTGAGAAACTTATAACCTACAACAAAGAAATTAGGAAGGCTAAAAAGCAGCTTCAAGAAATTCTGTGAAGACATTCAATCTACAACTGCCGCAGTGAGACTACACAGTCATAGCGAAGGGTAGGGTTGACCCAGCAATGGCAGCTTTAGGAAGAGCGAGGAGGAAAGAGCATTACTCAGAAAAGTTATAGCAATGGTCAGACACATATGCAGTACCGGTCGTCTAAAATGGTCAGTTAAAACCTTCCGACCATTTAAAATCCCCTGGAGTAGATGAAATAATCCCGGCCGTGCTCCAACAAGGGCAGGAGGAAATTTTACCACATATAGTGCATATCGGTCAAAAAAGCTTAGAATTGGAATTAGAAATATGGAGAAGGACCAGAGTCACCTTCATTCCGAAAGCGGAGAAAAAGGACACTACACACAGGCGAAGATACTTTTGGAACTACGTATTTATGTATATATATATATATATATATATATATATATATATATATATATATATATATATACATAAAAAATCCAGAACAGATAGATCAGGCGATCGTCAAGGCCAACTAACAGGGCCGGTAACTTATCTGTGTTCCTCTTATAAATGATAGGAAAATATTCTTTCGACCAATGTCTGGTATTGTGTCTGTTAAAAATACCAACGCTTGTAAAATAACATTTATCGGACCAGATTATTAGTCTTCCAAAATTGTCTCTCGCTCTCACTTGTTCGAACAATTCCATTAAATTTCGTAACTTTTAGAGTTACGTGAGTACCCTAATAAAATATAAAGGATGCCTTGGGGGTGAAAATACCATAGTTTAACATAATTTCGAATAATAAGTAACTCCCATTTTGTTTTGTAAAAATATCTCACTTAGAACCTAAGATATTTCAAAAATACTGTTTTTACGGGTAAACTTTAGGGGCGGTTTTCACCCTGTTATAATGAATCTTCGCAGATAAAAAAAAGTACGTATCGCTTATTTTTGTACCCTCTACAACATATTGAAGTTTCATTAAAATCGGAGCCGGACACTTCGGATACCTTCCTTGTAAGTTATTCTCTAATCTAGAAAATGTGTCTGGATATGGCTGACTTCTTTTCAGATATCTATAATGCTAAAGGAACTCTTCAGTGGTATATGAGAGTGGTCAGTCACCACTTGTAACACGACACCGCAGAGAACGTGTTCGTTGAAGCAAACATCTGTTGCTTGTCAACGCAAGTTCGTTTACTATCATTAACTTAGGAGAATGTCAATTGTCACGGTTTGACACTACCGGTCTGATGAGTTTAGAATAACCAAACAATTATGTTAACTCACCGTGTCTAGCCAAACTCCTGCTAAGCGAAAGCCAGTCAAAGCGAAAGTTAGCTAAAATGTAAGGAGTGATGTGGACAGCTATTCACAAGGCGATGTTAAGCCAAGCGATGTTATGCTTGATGTTCGAACCAGGAGTTCAAATTTACACAAGACTTTCGTCTCTTGTATCGCATCTGTAAACTAATGAGATTGAGCGGCTATACTTGAGAAAATATTTTATCTAGGTCTCAAAGTGGTTACCATTAACACACCACACTTTGGAGTTAGACAGGGAGAAAAATTTTAATTGGCAGCCGAATTATACTCGATTTTGTTGGAGGGATATGCACGAATGCCATTTTTTGAACTAATTTTGCACTTATATGGCAAAATCTCGGCTTCTAATTATCTTTTTAAATTCTAAAATTACTGTTATCCTTATCATTACGTTTGAGACAGAACGACATGAATACCAAATCGGCATTTAACTTTTTAAAAATTTACGGCGTTGTAAACAATTCCATTGTTAATAACAAATTCTGACTATATAATAGTCTATTATATTGAAGATTCGGATTCAGGAATTGAAAATACATAAGAATCAACCATAAATTACATGGATTACAATCAGCCAAAGAAATCCTTGGACGCCCACATTATAATGATGCGGATAAACTATCCCACAGGCTGTGTTTAATAGAATATTCAAGATACAAAATGTTTTTAAGCGAAATGACCTAGTCGAAAATTTATTAACGCAATCTTAATTTACAAATATCCTTTCTCTATTTAATTGTTAAATTTTGTGAGTTTTTTACTCGTACAGTCAATTTTTTCGGCAGAAAATTATTCGTCATTTTCCACCCGATATCTTCTTACAATTCGCTATATTTTCTGACAACATTTTGTTTCGGCGATCGCCCCCCCCCCCCCCCAAGAGTCTTGAGTTTAGGAAAATAGATTCGATTTTGCCTCTTACACTATAGTTTATTCAAGAACTAGAGAGAGTAATAAATATATTTGGATGTGTGAAGTACTAAAAAGGATTTTAATCCTTGTCATAGGCGTCGAAAGGAGGTTTATTTTGTCACTAAGTATTTATGGCATAGTATATTATTTCGGTAATAAACTTAAAATAAAAATTTTTATAATATTATTTTATTTCTTATGATTTCTTAATAATTCACATACATTAGAAAGTATAGATATTTTTGGCATATTTAACACAAATCATAACTGTAGTTTTATTATTTTTAATTTTGGAATAGAAACCGTTTTAGCCACATTCAGACTAAAACGTAGCCTTTTTCTCTCAAAAAATTCTAAGTTATAATTTAAATACTTTAAAAGAAGTTGAACATATATAAAAAAAAATTCGTCTATATAATATTAAAATTTTTTTGGGGCTATCGGTTATTTTATTATTAATTAAAAACATTTTTAGTACATTTGAGGTTTCAGTTTATTTATTTTTTAAACCATCTGCAGAATAACAATTAAACACTAAAAAGGGATTCAAATGTAATTAGTTTTTATATGTTACAGAAAATTTAAATAATAAATTGTGTTTACGCTGGTAAACACTACGTATCTAATTCGTATTCAAAGTCAGTGAAGCCATCTTCGCTCAAATTAACTATAATTGGTTCCTTTATCTCACCGATCATGAGATCGAGTTTCCATATTTTCTTTTATTCTTTTATTATATGTATTTTTCCCAATTTTCTGCAGTAACTTTATTCAAAAAAGGCTTTCAAAAGGTCAGTTAAATTACTAATTTTGTAAGTTGTGTTATTTCTAGCAACTCTACATTTTACTTGAGAGATATATTTTCCTCTCCAACGGACATTTTCCGGAAGATCTATAAGAACCCATTTTCCTATCTGATTTTTCCCAGCAAAAATTAATTCCTCTGATCAATTTCCAGAGCTCAGTTCTTTTAATTTGCGGTAAATCCCGATCTTCATTGATTTTAGTAAGAATTTTGTCGATGGTAGAGATTTGCTTCTCATAATAAAATGTATGTACAACTCCTTTCATTTCAGTTTACATCTCTTCTTCCAACGAGGTTTTTCGTCTGCCTGTGATCAAATGTGACTTGAGAGTACTAACAATTCCAAGCGTTTTTTTCTCCTTCAGTATTCGGTACATAGTAGATTTTCCAACTCCTGTCATGTTGAAACACATCTCAACAACGCTATCAACATTATTATCTAGATATTGATATCTTAAGGCATCATAAACATTCATCGTAATAAGTTTTGCGTTGAGGAAAAAATGCCCTGGTTTAACGATTTTGGAATAAATATATATGTGGAAGCCATATCTTTTGGGTATCTCACTAATCTCAAATAATATATGGAGACAAGTACAAACAAGATAAATCACTAAGGACACACTGTAAGGTGTACTTTGCTCACTGACAGAAATTAAATTGAACAATCAGAAATTTTTTTGTTGCTGTAAATTTATAAAAGCTTATAATATCTAAATATAATTTAATACAATTAGATTTACGGCAGTCCTCAGTTACCTGCGGCACTGGAGCAGGTACGTTGGAGGTTTCGGTAATAGTTTTATTACTCTCTCTAGTTTTTGAATAGAGTATAGAAATGTGCATGCTTGCGATCGTTTCTCCCCGTCCCAAGAGCTTTGAGTTCAGGAAAATAGAACCGCTACTGCCTTTTATACTAGGCATGTGTATGCTGCTCGCACCCTCCTCCCCTGTCGACAACTTGTTTTTTCTTGTGATCGCCCCCCCCCTCTCCAGGAGCTTCAAATTCAGAAAAATAGACCCGACCCTGCCGTTTACACTAAAAATGGGAATATTGCTGGTGTCTCTCTCTCTCTCCCCCCCCCCCCCGGTCGACAACTTGCCTTCACTTGCCATACTGTACTTTTGTGATATCACCGCCCCCCCCCCCCCAAAGAGAGAGGCTGGATCCGCCCCTGTTATAAACAACGATAGTAATTAACATTTCGATTAGATAGATCGATTAATATATCAATTAGAAATAACACCCTTTGTGGTTCATTAAAAGATATTAATTAGAACTGGAAATACTGCATAATTAATGCAAAAAAGTTGTAAATACTCAAAGCGCCTTGGTATCTCGGCTTCTAATGAAGATACAACGCTATGCAAAGTCTTATTTGAGAAATAAATGCTTACACTTTTATCTTTCTAGGTTTAGTCATAAAGTTATACCTTTATTCTTGAAAAATACTGGTTCAGACTTCAAACTAATTTTTTCAAAGTTATCGCCTTCTAAAATTTAATTTTTCGCGAGATATAGTGAGAATATTACAAATTAAGTTGTTTCACCTTATTATTTCACTTATATGAAAATTTACTGACCCGGGGCATTCGTCTCAGTTGATCAGTTGCCGACCAACAGCGATTTTAGAGCGCGCGTATAGAAGCCTAAACACACGCGCGCGATCAGTCTGCTGCTTAGAGCTTATCTAGATGAAGGCGATTACGGGCGTAAGTCCTCACGTGCTCGTATTCGCGTGAACGGTCAGTTCATACTGTGCGTTAAGCACGCAAGCATTTGAGAAGAACATGGAGCTGAACTCATGGAAAAGACGCAAACAAAAAGTAAAGAGTAATTATTTCGAATACGCGAAATCTAGGAAAACGTTTTATATCTTCACATATTCCCAATTTCGAGGTCGTAAAATTTGATTCGGGTTTTGGTTTTCCATAATTTTGCAATATAGCGGAAAACAGAAAATCAATTGTTACTTTAGGTTTTATTTTTTGCATTAAATCGTTAAAATTTCTTTACATCAACAAAATTAATGCACATAGAAGTTTCTGTATTCTAAAAACAAAATCGCCGGAAAAAATGGAAATAATTTGCGCTGTTGCCATAACATAAACATAATTTCTGTGAAATACACATATATTCTTTTCCTTCTATTATTCTGTAGAGAAAACAACACGAAAAACATATTTCATTTGCGCGGAGAACACTTCCACGGCTACTTAGTGGAGCATTTGTTTCGGAAAAAAATATTCTGCCACAAGAACATGCAGCATAATTTTTTAAAATACATGGGAAAGACCCCCTCTCCTTTAGTGAAAATGAGGAGAAACACTAACAATTTACCTTTTTTGGATATTTCTTTATCCACCTATTCCTTCTATTGTTCTAGGGCTAAACAATACCCTTCTTCCATCAGATTTATAATCCTAATTTATTTTTATACATCTTGACCTTAAAATTTTACTAACCATATTTTTTTACACCAGTTATTTAACTACTCGCTTCCTTACTAATTCAGACCTTTCTCAATATACAGGGTGTCCGGAAAATACGTGTACAATGTTTGACTACAGACTCTTGACGTCAAAATAGGTCCATTTAAACCAAATTAGTTATGTTCGATATTGCTTCGTTTAGGCGGTAGTCGACGTCACTGTTTTAAGAAAATATTGATTTTTTCCAAATTTCTTGAAAACTTGGTAACTGAATTTAATGATTTTTGTTGTGTAGTCTAACACCTTAATATGACGTTTTTTAGTAATATAGCGATCGACTATAAAGTAGTGTAAGTGTTTTTTTATATCATCAACGTTTTTATAATCTAGATATTTCTATCGGATAATCGTACCTCTTGAAAAATTTTCATTAGATGAGCTGTGTTGCAAGGAAAAAATACTTTTAATTACATGCATACGCCAGTTTGCTGTTATAACAAAACAATAAGTATTGAAAGTACATGTTCTTTTTTTAAAAAATTGGAAAAATTTACCAAATAGAAAACATGGACGTGATATGGATGTAACAACTGTTCTTTTCAAATATCATTTACAGTAATTTAAGGGATATCCAACTCACGTTCTAAGCAGCGGATACTAACACTTGTCTCTTCTTCAACTCTTTTCAAAATTTCCTCTCCTTTTTCGACTGTTCGAGTTGTTCGAATACGACTTCTATCTTCAATTTTTTCTAAAAGCTGCCCGTTTCTCAGAGACAACGCTGAATATTTGCAAATGTTTGATGGTTTGGTATTCGGCGGTTTAGAAATCACTCCATGTAAACCCGAACACTTCGACGCTCCCAAAACCCATACACCAGGAGCATGACAACCTTCTTGGAATGCGTGTAGGGATCCATGTTTAATAGTAAAATTTAGAATGTTGATCTTACTTTAGTGGGCTTCTTAGACAGTAATGACAATTTGTCAATAGTTAAAGTATTAAATTCCATATCAACAAAGTCACTCGAAAAATTAATGTTACAGGTATTTTTTATTATTACAGTTAATTGGTGGATGCATGCAATTGAAAATATCTTTTCCTGGTGAAACCGCTCATCTAACGAAAATTTTCAAGACATAAAAAAGCTTCCAAATACATGCGATTATCCAAAAGAAATATCTAGGTTATCATAACATTGGCGACATAAAAAATGAGAAGTGATATTTACAAGTGACGTCACTTTTATAACACTTACACTACTTTACAGCCGGTCGCTATACCACTAGAAAACGTCATATTATAGTGTTAGACCATACACCAAAAATCATTAATTTCAGTTACCACGTTTCCAAGAAATTTGATAAATATATTTGTTTAAACTTTCACTTCTTCTACCGCCTAAACGCAGCAGTATCGGATATAACTAGGTTGGCTTAAGGGGATTGTCCCTCTTTGCCGTTTTGAAAAATCGATTTTTTTGCATATTTCGAATCTAGAACACGCCATATGAAAGATTTTGTGAAATATACTTTCCTTCGTAGGTATAAAAATCTCATGTTTTGCCAACGACGCCTTACTGTTAGCAGAAAATTAAAACGATCTGCAACGGCTACTATACCGATTCCAGACCACATCAAAAAATTTAAATATAGAAATATCTACAGAAAAGATCGAAACGATGGAAATTCAAAAGATCCTGTCAGATGCAAATTGGTGGTGAAAAACCATCCTATCAGACAAAGCATGTCTTGCAGATACTTGGGAGTTGATGTATCAAGCAATAAAAATCTATACCAGGAAGTCAGAGCACAGGCTAACAAGGCTTCAAGGATATCAGGATGCCTGAGGGACATAATCTGGAAAAATAAGTATATGTCCACAGAGAGAAAACTACGCATCTACAGAACTGTGATAAGACCAGTACTAACTTATGCATCGGAAACTCGAGCCGGAACATCTAAAACAAAAAGTATGCTACGAACGGCTGAAATGACAAAGTTAATAACAATCAAAGGAGTAACCCTAAGAGATCAAATAAGAAGTTCCGAAATAAGGGAAGAGCTCAAGGTGCATGATGTGGTATGGTTCGTAAGGTCAAGGCGCAGATATGGGAGGGACCATGTGGACAGAATGGGCGAAGATCGATGGGCAAAATGGGCTAAGAAGGAGATGCCAAACACTAGAAGACCCACTGATCGACCTCCAAAACGATGGCACGAATGTTGGACATCAACATCACAGGAGGCTTAATATAGTAAAACAAGACGTCGTCTTAAATAAAAGAGGAAGAAGAAGAAGAAGTATATGGAACCAGTAATATGACCGCCTCCGCTCTTTTCGAGTGTTCTAGCCACGCGTGGCCGCTCTGTATAGCAGTCGTTTTTGACGTATTGTGAATGGATGTGAATGTATTCGTATCGATGTGTCCTTTTCACGTAAATTTTCGAGCTAGCTCAGTCTACGACCGCATTTCAAGTCGAAAACGTCTCGATCGTTCTAAAGTTTGAAAGTCGTTTTTTTTCGGAGCTTTTTCCCCTGGAGCACTGCAGTTCATCAGATGAAAATCCCCAACGTTCAAAGTGTCCTCTCGGTAAGGATAGTGGGTGCAAGTGGCGTCAGACCGACTTTTCAGCATGGCAGATTTCCTCTCCCTCCCTCGACCGTCAAATTAATGAAACCAAAATTGGTCCTCTGAAAGTTTATTGGAAAGATGTTTGGGCGCCCATACTCAAAATAACAACGAGTTTGTGAACATCTGCATCTGGATGTTGGTACCAAAACATTTGCATCAGGCAACAGGTGGTTGAAACTGCAACTCATTTGGCAGTCATGATTTTTAATAATGGATTTTCATCTATTCTACAAGCTATGTAAGTCTTGAAAATTACCCTGGGACCTCAAGCAGAGGTGTGCGCAGCTCGATTCGACAAGAACTGCATCGACCGCTCGAAGCGGAGAATGAGCGACGCGGCAAAAAGGACCCGAATCCAACAAAGAGAGGTGCATGTAGCAGACCAAGAACGTTTCCGCGACGAGGAGGGAGAGCTTTATGGCTCTGGTGTAGTCGATTAGATCGTAAGTTTCTCTAACCACGTTTTACACTGTTTTTTAAAAGCCATTTCCCAAAAGTTGAATTTTTTCAATTTTTTGGTAAGACTTCTACTAGAAATATTTATCGAATTTGATCCATTTTTTTCAAGTATTCAGTAAACATGTAGCTATGTGTCTCCTAGTACAATTTTTGAAATTTTATTTTGTTCCATTTACAGCCTCTGATAAGTCAAAAAATAGGTCGAAATTCGAACTTTTGATAAACAATTGCGTAGTTCTCCCACCTAAACCCCTTTGAAATGACTAATATTATATTTTTAGCTACTATACGAGTAATTCTTTTGCGGCACTTATTTTCTTTGAATTTAATAATTTTAAAAATTTGTTAAAGAACAAAAGCACAATTTTAGTCTTATTTTTACGGAAATGGTGTAATGATACCACAAATAAGCCAATCATAAACTGCTTTCTTCTCTCTCCTCCTTTTAAAAATTGTATTTAATTTATTTTCAGATGAACAAGGTCTGTACCCGTAATAATATCATCCATGTTTTTATTTAAAATTTCACAAGTTAGAGATACTCTAGTCTATTTTACTTCCTATAGAATGACACAGAGGCAAAGATATACCAAGGATTTGCTCCAAGGCAGGAAAACGTTAAAATTAATTAGTAACAATACTATTCGGAATATTCTAGATATTATTTCAGCATTAGGCTACGGGTGGAACTACTCCCTACTAGCGGTACACGCACCAACAGAGGAAAAAGAGGACGACATAAAGGATGAATTTTACGAAGAACTGGAAAACACAGTTAGTGGAATACCTAAACAAGATATGTTAATAATTCTAGGGGATTTCAACGCCAAACTAGGAAAAGAACCAGCATACCTACCGCATGTTGGACCCCACAGTCTGCATGCTGAATCTAACGATAATGGCCAACGCCTGGCAGGATTCGCAGCAGCTCACAATCTAAAAGTAGTATCAACAATGTTCGAACACAAGAACATCCACAAGGAAACATGGATTTCGAATGATAACAGAACAAGAAACCAGATAGACCACGTTTTAGTCAACTCACGGTATGCGGGAAATGTAATGGACGTAAAAAGCCGAAGAGGAGCCGATGCAGACTCAGATCATTTTCTGGTACTTGCAAAAATCAGGCTAAGAATTAAAAATACAAGGAAAACACAACAAATAACTGATAGCATACGATGGGAAACTAATAAATTAAAAAACTAAGAAACACGGAAAAAGTACCAGGCGGAAATACAAAACAGACTGCTACAAAATAGAACGGATAACGACAGTGCAGAAACAAGATGGGACACTTCAAAATCGATTATTGAGTCAGCCACAGAAAAACAACTGGGAAAAAGAAGAAAAGCAGAGAAAAAGAATTGGTATGACAAAGACTGTGAGGATGCAGTAAACAGAAGGAATGAAAGAAGAATAAAAATGCTAGAGCTTCCCAATAATGAAAACATCGAATCATTCAAAAGAAGCAGAAATGAAGCAAGGAAATTAATTAGACAAAAGAAAAGAGCAGCCCAAAGAGAAACGCTGGAACGGGTGGAAGAAAACGCGTTTGGAAATAGCAGAAGGTTTTTCAGTGAACTAGCCAGTATGAGAAATGGGTACAGACCTACACCTGGTAGCATCATAAGAAAAGAAAATAACAACGAACTAGTAACAGATGCAACTGAAATACTAAAAATATGGCAAGAATACTTCAACAAGCTGCTGAATACAAACAATCAGGGGGAAATAACGCGCATAACCTACCAAACAGCAGAAATCCAAGATAATGAACCCTCTATACAGGAAACTATAGACGCCATTAACCGGCTCAAAAATAATAAAGCACCTGGTTGCGATAATTTGCCGGCAGAACTATTGAAAAATGGGGGAACACATCTCCATAAAGAAATACACAAATTAATAGTAGATATATGGAACACTGGAATAATACCTGAAGAGTGGAAGAAAGGTATAATTGTCCCCATCCACAAGAAAGGGGATCGATTAAATTGTTCAAACTATAGAGGGATAACACTATTAAACTCAGCGTACAAAATATTATCTAATATATTATTGAAGCGAATATCACCCTATGCTGAAGAGAACATCGGTGACTACCAATGCGGCTTTAGGCCTAACAGATCCACGGTGGACCAAATATTCACAATACGCCAACTCCTGGAAAAAAGCTGGGAATTCAACAGAGATGTACACCAATTATTCATCGACTTCAAACAGGCCTATGACACCATAATACGAGAGAGTATCTGGATTGCCATGGAAAGCATGGGGATACCAAAAAAACTTATTAGTCTAACGAAACTATGTGTCAACAATACCGAATTATGTGTAAAAATAGGAAACCAAGTCTCTAGCAATTTCACAGTTCGAAGTGGTCTGAAGCAGGGGGACGGATTATCTCCACTTCTGTTCAATATCGTACTCGACATGGTAATCAAGAAAGCGAACATTAATACCGAAATATTCACAAATCAGAGACCACAAATGTTGCTAGCCTTTGCAGATGATATTGACACAATAGGACAAAATACTGTAAGAGTCAAGGAAACTTTCCTACAAATCGAAAAGGAGAGTCAGAAAGTGGGCCTTAAAATTAATGAAGATAAGACCAAATATATGCATGTAGCACGCAATCTCCGCAGAGATAGAATCAGACAAAACGTAACAATGGAGGACTATAACTTCGAGAATGTCCAAAAATTCAAATATTTGGGAACTGTCATAACATCGGATAACGACATGACAGAAGAAATAAAAGCCAGAATACAGAGTAGTAATAGATGCTTCTTTTCTCTGCAAACGCTGATAAAATCAAAAATCCTGTCAAGGTCCTCAAAGATAAAAATCTACCAAACAATAATAAAACCAGTGGTATGCTACGGGTGTGAGACATGGACCCTCACAAGGCATAACGAACTTCTGCTTAAATGTTTTGAGCGAAAAATGCTAAGGAGAATATTTGGTCCTGTACAAGACCCAATTACGGGACAATACCGCATAAGAAGTAATGCTGAACTAGAGATGTTGTACCATAGCCCAAATATAATAAAAACAATAAAATCCCAGCGACTGAGATGGGCAGGACACGTCCAGAGATCCCCTGACAACCGACTAATTAACATGGTATGGAATCAAAACCCAACAGGAACTAGACCCCTTGGACGACCAAAATTAAGGTGGAGAGATAATATAGCCAAAGACCTACAAACTATGAGTGTCGACAACTGGAGAGAAGCCATGATGGACAGAGACCAGTTAAGGCAAATCATTTCTGCAGCAAAAACCCACGTAGGGTTGTAGCGCTACTAGATAGATAGATAGATTAGGCCACGGGGGTTCTAGTTAAACCTTGAGAAAACTTTTTATTCAAATTTGTTTTTCGCTTCTAAAACCCTCCTTTTTGGTACGCTCATCATGTAGAGACCGATAAGCTGGTTTTCTGTCGTTGTTGACCGTAACCAAGTGTTTATTCTGTGTAATGTGCTTAAGGATCTTTCAATGGTGCCCGTTATGCAGGGTGAGGGAAGTAAAATAATTAGCTCCTGTTTTACGACTGAGTAGAACAATCTCCGCCTTTTTTTAGCTAGTACAGCTACTTCTATTTCCTTTATTTCGACCTCGATCAGTTTTACCGAGGAAATCATTTAAATTCTAGTAGACACAAAACTTTTCATTTTTTTTAAATGTGGTGACAAGTTCACCTCAGGAAAACGCTGTTCACTAGGAGTCTGCCAATTTGTGACTCGCGACATATCCAAAATTCTCGGCGAGTGCTTCAATTTCTGCTATAACGTTTTCTCTTAATAAGGGAGACCGAGGGACGAGGGTACTTACTACTGCTTTGAACTTCTTTACAACTGTTTTCTTACCATTAAAACACTGATAGCCTTTTTAGATTAAGTTTTATTAAAATTATGTACGAGCGGCACTAATTTACAAAAAGAAATCAACGATAATTTAACTTAATTAGGGAGCAACTATCGTTTTCTTTTATATTATCTTTAACAAAATTAAAATTAGACAAAACGCCCACTTTTCTACTAATTACTATAGTGTATAGTCCGCATTTCTCTTACCCACACGTCGCGGCTACGCAGGGCGAGCTAAAAGTTTAGTTTACCCCATTTTAAACCCCATATTGACTGTTTACTAGACTACAAAACACTTTTACTGTGAGAATTATATTTAAAACAGTATTTAAAACATTTTTTCACCGTACTGCGAAACACTCTACTGGCACTGTATAAGTACTTTTTGAATTAACTGTTTCAACTCTTTCAACTAACCGTTCATAACTCTTGTTCTTTACTGCTCTGTTTCATAGCGAGATGGCTCGTATTTATATCACCTAGTGACGTTGCAATCTACGGGACTTTTTTCTGTGTATGTGCCTCAGCTAGCTGATTTTGCGAAAAACATACACAAATCAATATTTTTTTTAATTAAAATCTGGCAGCTTAAGAATTTGCTTTATAGTTGGAACGTGACTTTTGGCTAGAAATCTTGGCGAAAAACAACAATAAATAATGTTTCTTAATTAATTACTGACAGGAGTTAATTGCTAGCTAGAGAATTTCGTGAAGGAATGTGTAAACAATTTGATCGCCTACCATCCTAAATTTGCGCACCTAGAATCTCACGAATGCAACATAAGCAAAAGAACACCTGCGGATCACGCGACTTCTATTGACGTCAAAAGCACGGGATTCGGAGACTCCACACCGGAATGTTTTTAATTTTTTTATTTTACAAATGCGAGAACCAGCGGTCGGTCGATTTCTGTTATTAAAAATTGAACTTTAAAAAAATTTCAATTTTACTTCAGATGCTGATTCTAAAAGTGTTTGAATTTTATTTAATCCGGTCAGTACAACAAAATGAGAGTAAGTTAACATTTTATTTATTTTGATATTTTAGAACTTTTTATTATTTAAATTTCAATTTTTAAAAGTTTTTTCTTTCTATTGTTGAATTTTTAAGTAAATACTTGTACTATTTTTCAAGACTTCAAGACCGATTTATTTATTTATTTTAAAATAAAATAGATTTTTAATCCGATTTTTTCCTTTTATAAACATATAAATTTTTGCTTGTGAAGTATTTTTAATATTTTTAATTTATTAACTTCTTTGAAAAATAAAATTCGTCCTGGGGCATCACACAGGTAAGACCCTTCAAATTACTATCCAAGAAAGTATTGTGAATTACTCACAGCTGCAGCGACGGACTAGCTGTGACAATTATGACCCTATTTTTTTACGCCCTGTATGACAAGAATTTTGGACAACGTTTTTTACCTACCTTTAATTATTGACGAAAAATTTAGTACTCTTCAGTCATGTTGCTAATCTTAATCGTTCGAAAAAACGTAATTTTATTTACATCATGTATTTGGCGTATTTCGATAAAAGATACATCTTTGTTCCTATCAAATGTTCAACCTTCAACCTTACGATAAAACAAATTCAATCTAAAATTAGAGTTTATCTCTTTAGTTAAAAATCTCTAATTCTGTGGATTTAGAGCTAGGTTCGCAAAAAATGTACGTTTAATTTTATCGGCACCAAAAACAAAGGATTATTGTTGTAGGTACGAAAGAAATAAATATTCTGCATTCTAGAACTTGTCAACTTTCACATCACTGACACATTATTTCTTTATCTGGATATTAATTTACTGATTTATGGATTTCCTGGTGAAATTAATTGTGAAATAATTCGAAATATGAAATACACGTTTATTAAGTATGCAGATATGCATCTGATGTTATGGTCTAACATCTTGCAATGCTTTGGGAGCCAGGAGGTTATATCACGATAGATATCCTAATTGTACTCTTCCATATCAGAAAACATTTCAACGAATTGACCAACGTCTAAGAGAGAATGGTAGACGATTCCGTTTAATAAGGTAATATTAATAAATTTATTATGTTTCTTCATAATTTTAAGAAATTTTGGGAAAAGAAGTACTGATGCTGGTCGGGGAAGAACAGTAGGTACGCCACAATTAGAGGAAAATATTTTAAATGCTGTTGATGACACTCCTTCAACGAGCACTCGAAAATTATCAGCGCAGTTTAATACGTTGAAAATAATAGTACATGAAGTTCTTCAAGAACAGCTGTTATATCCATATCATTTGAAAAAAGTTAGTTAAATATAGTCTTTTGATCATTTACAATGCGATCGAGCGAGGTGCAGAAGTCTCGGTGGTAAGAGCAATACGGAATCAAGCGCCAACTAGCGTGCCAATAGAGGACGAAAAACTTTAAATCTTTTACAAAGAATCGCTACGACAACTATTGTTAAATGTAATTTTATTTTTATTTTGTGCATTTTAATTTTTGTAATTTCTCGCTTGACTAAATGAGCCTGGAGGGTGGCAATAGTCCTAGCCTGCCCCACTGTGGCTTGTCCATGCATAGAGGACCTAGTATTATTAATCTTTGTTACTTGAAGATAATATAAAACTATCTACACTTTACACAAAACTGAGAAAAGTTAGAATAAATTATCTTTTTATTATGGATTATGATAAATTCTTACATTATTTTTATACCCAAGTTACTTACCATCTTTATTCATACTTGCTTGAAAACATTTGGACAATCTACAAGCTCGACATTGATTTCTGTGTGTTTTATCAACTGGACATCTTCCTTTCAAATCTCCGGTAGCTTTGCAAGTATAAACTCTATTTCTGTGGATGCTTCTTTTGAAGAAACCCGAACATCCTGTAAGAACAATTTGGTAGATAATTTATTCTGAATTAATTTTTTCGATATTTTTTTAAACACTAGGGAACTGAACATTAGATATTGTGATATTCAGGTTACGCCTCCAAAAGGGTTTATCTCTCAAGAAGAAAGCTAAAGTCAAAAGATTTTCACTTTTAGTAGATAATTGATTCTACAGGGTGTTCAAGAAAATGTGAAAAATCTCCCGGTTATGAAAAAAAAAAAGACCTGAAAGGAATACTACAAGTTCATATAAACTTTTTTCGTATAGGCCTCCTCTTCATGAGATATGAGCTCAAAAGAGCTGCAAGTGCATCAAGTTTTTTTACACATAATTATTGAACCACCAGGTATATTTCATTTTTTTTTATCCGCACCAAAAACAAAGTATTATTGTTGCAAACATTGCTAGGAACGAACGAAATAAATATCCTGCATTTTAGGACTTGTCAACTTTTACATCGCTGACACATTGATTCTTTACTTGAATATTTCTTTACGGATTTTTGGATTTCGTGGTAAAATTAATTGTGAAATTATTCGAAATATGAAATACACGTATATTAAGTATGTAGATATACATCTAATGTAAGGTCTTGCATCTTGCAATACTTTGGAAGCCAGGAGGTTATATCACGACAGATATCCTAATCGTACTCTCCCACATCAGAAAACATTTCAACGAGTTGACCAACATCTAAGGAAGAATGGTAGACGATTCCATTTAACAAGGTAATATTATTAAATTTCTTCATAATATTAGGAAATTTTGGGAAAAGAAATACTGATGCTGGTCGGGGAAGAACAGTACGTACACCGCAATTAAAGGAAAATATTTTAAATGCTATCGATGATACTCCTTCAATGAGCACTTGAAAATTATTAGTTCAGTTTAATACGTCGAAAACAAGAGTACATGAAATTCTTCAAGAAGAGCTGTTATATCCATATCATTTGAAATAAGCGCATGAACTGATTCCTGAAGATTTTCCCCGTAGAATGCAGTTTGCAAACTGGCTATTGGATCAGCAACGAAATAATGTAAACTTCATTAGCATTATTCTCTTCATGGATGAAGCAAGGTTTACCAAAAATGATATCATAAATTTACACAACTCACTTGTATGGGCTGATAAAAATCCTCATGCAACTATTGTTTTTCATCTTCAACATCAGTCCCAATCAATTAATGTCTGAGCAGGAATCATTGGCAATTTTTTATAGGACCATTCGTATTGCCGGCACGACTGAATGGAGAATTTTATTTGGAATTCCTCCAAAACGCTTTTCACTATTTAGTATAGCACTTACCACTTGAAACCCGCCGAAACATGTACTACATGCACGATGGGGCACCACCTCATTTCAGCGTTGCTGTTGGGGAGCACCTGAATAACGTCTATCCAAACCGTTGGATAGGTAGAGGAGGACCAATTGCCTGGCTTCCTCGATCTCCCGACTCAACACCGTTGGATTTTTACCTATGGAGACACCTCAAAATCTTGATGTATTTCACTCCGATCGATAATAGGGAGGAACTTCTACAGAGTATCACGTTTCATTGTGATCAAATAAGGAACAATGCTGAGTTAATGTGGCGAGTACAGCAGTCCTCAATTCGTCGTGCCCATGAGCGTATCAGACTTCACGCAGCCCACGGTGAACCCTCTTACGAAGTTTTTAACTAAGCAGTTAGTTTTATGGAAACTGTGGTGACAGTGGAAAATTCCTCTTTTTCATATTCAACCCGATAGAAGTTGGGGGACTAACAGTGTAAATAAAATGACGTTTTTAAGAAAACAGTTAGGATTAGCGGCATGAATGAAGAGTACTTACTTTTTAGTCAATAGTCAAAGGTATGTAAAAGCGTTGTCCAAAATTCTTATCATACAGGGGTCATGAGTGTCGTAGCTAGTCCGTCCCTGCAGCTGTGAATAATTTTCAAAACTTTTTTGGATATTAATTTGAAGAGTCTTACCTGGTAAACATCGTATTAAAAAAATTGAAATATACCTGATGGTTCAATAATTATGTGTTAAAAAAGTTGATTTCATTGCAGCTCTTTGGGAGTCCACATTTACGAAAAAAGTTGATATGAACTTGTATTATTCTTTTCGCGTGTTTTTTTTTTCATATTCGGGAAATTTCCCACATTTTCCCGGACGTGTCTTGTTTTGATTCAACATTTTTATGAATTCTAGGAAATTTTCACTTAGATTATCCCTAAATTTAGCAGCAAAACTTAAAGCATTCGATTATTCTGATATTATATGATTTGAGTTTGTGGTTGTATAAAATTACAGTAACACAAGCTTTTAAATTGCCTAACCTGTTGATTGATAATAATTATAGTTTTCAGTAAATTAACTAGACGACCCTACCGTAGCACTTACATTTTTCTATCGAGATAGTTTTGACTCAGGATTGTTAACGAATATCAATATATCGACATATCGATAGTTTGATATCAAAATCTAAGTAGTAACAACGATATATTATTAAAAAAATTCTAGCGTATCGGTCTTTGTCGTATAATAATGGATCTTTTGGAAATTCGTTGATTACATAAGTATTTTTTTGAGAAAACTCTTCCTAAAGACATCTGTACTTTTTCATAAAAGAATATAGATACAACCAAATTTATTTTAACTTTTAGTATTATCCACTAATCTAACAAATAACCAATATACGAAAATATCGATATTTTTATTCGATGTATCGACGTGCGATAATTACATATTTCAAAAATATCGCAACGATATCAATCGATACTTTAAAAAAATATAATCATCCCTATTTTGAGTTATTTTGTTCTATGTATTTGGTGAGTGTGTTTTACTTATGATGTTGATATTATTTATATCAGGTATATTATATATATATATATATATATATATATATATATATATATATATATATATATATATATATATATATATATATTAAGAAACAAAGCAGTTTGTGGAGGGAAAATTAATAAAAATCTAGCGGAAAAACCACCTTTTCCTCTTTGGAAATCAAAGAAAACTTTTTTCTTGTATTTTTAAGGTTTAAAACCTTGTTGCCTTATCAGTTTTAACCATATTTAAAGATAGGAGGATTATTTTTCAATTTTTAATGCGAGAAATATTTGCAATGGGATTTATTGCCTAATAAGCATCTTGAGCTTCAGGGTCTTCAGACAGTCATATAAATATAAAAATTAATTTTGTATAGATATAGGCGACGCTACACTTTGCTTACCATTAACTTCAGTATTCATATAAATTAAAAGGGAGAAAACATAATAATAAGACAATGAGTAGTCCGTCTTCTGCGTACTCTACTTGTTATCCGCACATTTATGCATGCAAAGGATGGAAAGCTATTCTTTTTCTTATGTTTGTTTCAGGTCTCTGCGGTAACGTTAGATCAAATGTTAAGATTTATTTGCCTGAATATTCTCTACTATCACGACTAATTCTACTTACCATCACAACTGTAGATTCCGTAATGTTTTCCAGAACTTCGATCTCCACAGACTTTACAGGGTATGTCCAAAAGTCTGTCCCCTTAAAAAGCAAAATCTTTATATCAACCATACAGTAAAAAATTGGATACTTATGGAAAAACTTATTAATTTAATAAAACTTAAAAGAACTAAATTTTTTATCAGTAGTAGAGACTTCATTCACTACAAATAGAAACATCAAAACAGTAGTATAAATAATAAACACTTAGTTATGCACCACTTACCTGTCCCCATTCTTCGCCCTGCCGGGGGCCTAACTTTGCCCCAAATGGAAGAATCAATCTTGAACACCTCTTTTACACTTATTACGAAAATCGTATGTCACAAAACCGTAATTATGTCACAAAAGAGTGTTTACAGTCTCTTTATGAACGGTGAAGCAAATTTTGAAAAATACAGTTTTATCTTGAAACGAAATAAACTATATCTCTAGATAACCCTGAACGATTATTTGAGTTACCTTTTCTTAAAGTAAATTAAAATTAATTTTCTGACATTTTCGATAACTTTCTAAATGCTATTCCACTTACTAATCGAACGCGTCCAGCAGGAATGAAATTTTCGCGCTGACTAAACCGGTGGCGCTTTCTGGCAGCAGGAAACGGGGTGGCCTGCTGACGATGTTCGGCAGGTCTGCAGGCCATTTTGTCACCACCCCTATCGCCGACATGTCATCCCCCACCAATTTTATCTTTGTTTGGCGGGAATAAGATGGGTTAAGGATAATGCTTCGAGATGAGCTCGGTGTAAAATTTTATTAGATATGGTGCACGCGTCTTTATTTTATTAATTCACTACGGTTTATTACCCGATCGGTTGTGTTAGTTAAATAGTATTTTAAACTATTTTAGCTTGAAATACAATAAAATAAAATTTAATTATTTTTTACCTGTTTAATACATTATAACAAAAATTTAAGATAAAAAATTTTATGCGTACTTTTTGTACACCCTGTATAACAAAAAGATTTTTGCGGCAGTAACTGCCTTGCGTTTTTGACAATAAACAGTTGTTAATGACCATAACTGCTTGCTGAATTTCTTGCCATGCTTTGAGGCTATTAAGCTGTCACACATTTCTAATGTTTAACTCGCTAACAAAATGGCAACGTCTTAAGTATTACTAGCGCCACGATGGCAAATTCGACAATCTGCAAAAATAAATAATTTTGTTTAGTTGACATAAACGAGCAAAAAATGGAGATAAATAATATCATAATATTATTTTAGTTTTACTATCTCAAAAAAATTGCAAATTAATAATAATAATTGTTAAAAACAATCTGTGGAAAGAGAAAATCGAAGTAAAGATTGTCTTTCGAAATTCAACCTGTAACACTTCTGGAGAGAGAACTGAAGTGGCATTTACAGCGAATAACGGTCTGAAAGAGAAAGGAACCTCGAAGAGGGTATACATTTTTTATTTTAAAATTTGGCATATTGATTATTCCAGATTTGGAACTTTAAATCATTCAGGAATGTTCATATCGAATTTTAAATTAAACCGTGATTGAATGCATATTAATAACATGTGCAGAATTAACTATAAACACCAATTCAATATAAATAAATGACGCATTTAAATAAAAAATCTATAAAACTCAAACTATAAAAAGACCAACTTTCCCCCCATCATCTTCCAAACAACCCCCATCATATGTCACGTAACAAGCGATAAATCGACAACACGGCTCTGCCAAGTGACCCGTGGTTGTAAAGTGTGGGAACGTATCAGATGGGCGTAACGACTCCGAGGGGATACCGAACGAAGAGGCGTGTCCAACCCCTAAAACAGGCCAATAAGGAGCCGGCTTCGTATCGACTCTCGTCACAGTCAGCCGACTTTCGACGTTCCGACGTCTGACGGTGGTCGGGGAGAGAATGTGCTTGATGTCGAAGGGGTAAGGTGGTTTGGGAGTAAAGGGGTCAAGGTGGCAAGACGAAATAAGTTAATTGAATCTTTAATTGATTTTCGAGGTTTTGCCTTAACGATGTTTGGAGATGTGGTTTATAGGCAGTTTTATAAATCGTATGTCATAATTTTTTATCTTTGACCTTTTTAGATAAAAGTCAAGATTTGCGAGATTGTGAATTTATAATTTTAAAGATATTTTTATTTTTACTTTATGGCGACTTTTGGAATGAGAAACTCTCTTATTTCTAAAAAAATCCTTCTAGATAATATAATTTGGATTGCACTGAAATACTGTAAATAATTCTAATAAAACCCAGTTTCCAGGTTTACTCAATACGTCAAGGACTCGATTTAAAGATTAGAAGGTCTTGGAGACAAATAATCATGTGGAGGATCTCTTAAATTATGTTGGGACCAGGCGCGGATACAAGGGGGGGCGGTAGGAGCGATCCCCCCCCCCCCAAGAATATTGAGTTCAGGAAAATAGATCCGATTTTGCCTCTTATACTATAGTTTATTCAAGAAATAGAGAGAGTAATAAATCATTTTTTACCCTTTTTTTCTTCGCAAACTACCTGTGTTCTTTAGTCCGGGGTGGCAAAATCTGTTAGACACACATATTTTTCATAGGAATGGGTTAGAAATTTTATAATCAACAATACCGGTCTATAATAATGGACTATTTGGGTGAGATAACAATAGATATATGGAAGGGTGCAGTGTTAAAAAGGATTTTAATCATTGTCATAGGCGTCGGAAGGAGGTTTATTTTATCACTAAGTATTTATGGCATAGAATATCATTTCGGTAATAAACTTAAAATAAAAAGTTTTTATAATATTATTTTATTTCTTATGATTTCTTAATAATTCCCATACAATAGAAAATATAGATAATTTTGACGTATTTAACACAAATCACAACTGTATTTTTATTATTTTTAATTTTGGCATAGAAACCGTTTTAGGCACATTCAAACTAAAACGTAGCCTTTTTCTCTCAAAAAATTCTAAGTTATAATTTATATACTTACAAAATATCCATTGTCAAAAATACAAGAAGTTAAACATATATAAAAAAATAAATTCGTCCATATAATATTAAATTTTTTTTGGGGCTATCGGTCGTTTTATTATTAATTAAAAACATTTTTAGGACATTTGACGTTTCAGTTTATTTATTTCTTAAACCATCTGCAGAATAACAATTAAACACTGAAATGGGATTCAAATGTAGTTAATTTTTATATGTTACAGAAAATTTAAATAATAAATTATGTTTACGCTAGTAAACATTAGGTATCTAATTAAAAATCAAAGCCAGTGAAGCTATCTTCGCTCAAATTAATTATAATTGGTTCTTCTATCTCACCGATCATGAGATCGAGTTTCCATATTTTTTTTTAATTCTTTTATTATATGGATTTTTCCCAATTTTCTGCAGTAACTTTATTCAAAAAAATCCTAAAAAAAATCAGTTAAATTATTAATTTTGTAACTCTAGCAACTCTACCTTTTACTTGAGAGAGATATTTCCTTCTCCAAGGGACATTTTCAGGACGATCTATAAGAACAGATTTCCTATCTGGTTTTTCCCAGCAAAAATTAAGTTCTCTGAGCAATTTCCAGAGCTCTGTTCTTTTAATTTCAGGTAAATTCCGATCTTCATCGATTTTAGTTAGAATTTTGTCGACGGTTGGGATCTGCTTTTCATAATAAAATGTATGTACACCTCCTTTTACTGCAGTTTACATACCTTCTTTCAACGAGGTTTTTCGTCTGCCTGTGATCGAATGTGGCTTGGGAGTACTAACAATTCCCGTCATTTCTTTTCTCCTTCAGTATTTGGTACATAGTAGATTTTCCAACTCCTGTCATGTTGGAACACATCTCAATAGAGCTTTTAACATTATTATCTAGATATTGATATCTCAAGGCATCATAAACATTCATCGTAATATGTTTTTCGTTGAGGAAAAAATGTCCTGGTTTAACGATTTTGGAATAAATATAGATGTGGAAGCCATATCTTTTGGGTATCTCACTAATCTCAAACAATATATAACAACAATCACATACACGATATATCACTAAGGACACACTGTAAGGTGTACTTTGCTTACTGACAGAAATTAAATTGAACTAGCAGAAATTTTATTGTTGCAGTAAATTTATAAAAGCTTATAATTTTTAAATATAATTAGATTTACGGCAGTCCTGAGTTACTTGTGGCATTGGAGCAAGTACGTTAGAGGTTTCGGTAACAGTTTTATTACTCTCTCTAGTTCTTGAATAGATTATTGGAATGTATATTCTTGCGATCGTCCCTCCCCTTTCCAAGAGCTTTGAGTTTAAGAAATAGACCCGATTCTGCCTCTTATACTAGGAATGTGTATGCACGCATCCTCCCCTCCTGTCGGCAACTTGATTTTTCTTGTGATCCCACCCCTCCCAAAAGCTTCAAATTCAGAAAAATATACCCGACCCTGCCTTTTACACTAGAAATGGGAATGTTGCAGGTATCTCCCCCCCCCCCCCCCCGTCGACAACTTGCTTTCGCTTCCCATACTGTACTTTTGTGATGTCACCGCCCCCCCAAGGAGAGAGGCTGGATCCGCCCCTGGATGGGACCCTCTTAAAGAAATGAAAATTCTTCGAATAGGGTTTTTAATAAATCTCAGATTATCAAAAGATGATTTATTTGAACCCTAGATTATCAAAATATTCTCTAGATCAGCGGTTCCCAACCTTTTTCTTTTTGCTAACTTGTTCTAACAATCGGGATAAGTTGACGAACCCCCTGTGTATTCGTTACGAAAAGTAAATGAAACAGTAAAATTGGGTTATTAAAATTTATTTTCCATATTGAATAACAATTCGTAATGAAAAACTAAAATATAATAGTAAAACATTTAAAGACAAACACTATTAAAACTAAAGTGATAGCTTAACCTACAAAAAAATACAAAATGAGTACAATAATACTTGAACTTGAAGAATAGCTAAATGTGATCTTCGTGCCTGTTTAGTGGGACAAAGAAATTCTAAATTTGGTTCGATATCTGAACGTTTGATTCCTAGATCAGGTTCTGCATTTAACACCTATTTCTGTACACAGGTATGTTGTACAAACGTTAAGTTTGTTCAGGAATCAATTCAAGAAGGATATCAGGTTGATGTATTTTTTAATGATTTAGAGAAGGCATTTGATAGAGTGAACTTTGATGAAATAGTACTTGCCCTCCAAGATTTTTGTGTAGATCACAACATTATTTCATTATTAATATCTTATTTGCATGATAGAACTTTATTTGTTGAACTTGATGGTATAAGTCTCAAATCTATGTTCCCATCTCAGGAGTGTCTCAGGTTTTAAATTTTGGACCACTTCTGTTTTTACTGCTTATTAATAACATAGGTGTAAATGTAAAATTTGTCAAGGGCCATATCTTTGCGGATGATTATAAAATTTTTCGTGCTATTAGAGATGACTCAGACGCAAGGGCTCTGCAAGAGGATTTTAATGTGGTTGTGAGATGGTGCAAGGAACATGATTTAAATGTAAATACAAATAATGTCTTTTACACGCAAAAAGCATTTTAATTATTGTATAAATAACACGCCTTTAAAAATAACTGATTTACATGGGGATCTTGGTATTTATTTTGATATGAGGTTGAATTTTGGTAGGCACATTGATAATGTAACTGCAAATGCAGTAGAAATTCTTGGTTTTATTATTATGAGCTGTAAATGTATAAGTCTTTGGTGCTTACTAGGCTTCAATATGCATGTGTAATTTGGAATCTACAGTATGAAAATAAAATGTACAGCTTGGAGGTGTTTCGGAGAAGATTTTTAAAGTTTTTACATTACAAGGTATTCTCGGTATACCCTCAAAGAGGAACTGATCAGAAGCTTTTGTGTTCTTTATTCAACTTTCCCGGTTTGAAGCAGGTGTTGTGTTTAAATTGATTAAGAATACTATTAATAATAAAGAGTTTTTAGAGCAACTTCCATTTAAAATAGGCCGAGTTCACACCAGATCCTAAATTTCTGTTTTAATGCACCTATGACTAATCTGTATAAAAATTCCCCATTAATAAGATTTGTGGGACCATTGACATTTTTAACTTAAGTTGTAACAGGTTTAGAAGGCAAGTGAGAGTGATTATGTAGGTAATTGTAGTGCATTTTCATTTAGGTTCTAACTTCCATTGTAGTCTTAGTGTATTAAATTTAGTTGAATCTGTAATTGACTTTGTAAAGTTGTTGATATAATGAATAAATAAATAAATAAGTAAATAAATACATAAAAAGGGTAATAAAATTTGAATGACTGAGTCCAGGCATGGTTGGCTGCACCAAATTTTTCTGTTTATTTTCGAGATGGGTATTTTTGATGTTCTTTAATCCTTACATTAAGGGGTCTCTTTGTTGGCCAACACTCACGTGGTATCTGATACACACAGTTCTTCATGTCTCTTTGAGTTGTTGGTTTGACTCTAATGAGTCGACTTCTTAAAGAGTTATTTGAATTGAAACCATCGTCGATTTGATATCATTTTCCTATTCTGTTAACTTTTTCCGAAATGCCTCTAACAAAGGGGATGTACAATACTGGTTTTCGTTCTTCATTCGTTGTCGATATTGTCCGTTTCTGCGTTGTTCCAGAATTTTATCCACCAGATATACTGGATATCCGTTAGCTGTCAGGTCATTATTAATGTGATCTATCTTTTTCATGAAGTTCTCGTTGAAGTTGTAGAGAGTAAGGCTCTATCTACGAGATTTCTTATAATTCCTTATTTGATGTTGTTGGAGTGATTGGATGAATAGTTTAAGTAGTGTTTTGTGTGTGTGTGTGGATTTTCTGTAAACTGAGGTTCGAATTTGTCTGCCATTTCTTGCAACCAAAACATCTAAGAAAGGTAATTTATTTTCTACTTCTTTCTTCATGGTGGGTTTAATGGTTGGGCTGACATTGTTAAGATGAGAAAGAAAATTTTTAAGTTTTTCGTAGTTTCCATTCCAGATAATAAACGTATCGTCTCCGTATCTAAGCCATAATTTTGTTTTCTTAGTTGTAGATTCAATTGCCAAAGTCTCGAACCCTTCCACGACAATATTCTCGATCACCGGTAAGAGTGAGGATCCCATCGGTAGACCATCATCCTGGATGTAAAATTTTTGCTTTATCTGAAAATAGTAATTAGTCAAATAACTTTCCAACAAATCCATGACAGCATGCGATGGTAAAGATGTTCTTTTTCTTAAGGTCTTGTTTTCTTCAAATTTCTTTCTTATGATTTTTAGCGACTCCTTAAGTGGATCGTTGATGTATAGGCTTGTCACGTCAAAGCTAATAAAAGGGTCTTACGGTTGTATTTCCATTTCACGTATAATTTCTACGCAATGTTGCGTTTTCTTGATCCAGGACTATGTATTTCCTTGTTATGATCTCGGGATTGGAAGAAGGGACTTGGCAAGCTCAGAGTTCCAGGAACTTATGATAGGTCGTAAAAGCTTGTCTTGTAAATGTACCTTCGGGAGTCCATAAAGATGTGGAGTTTTGCTGTGATATTGAAATCTTTCTATAGGTTAGCTAGGTCAGTTTTCTCGTTTTTGCTGATGTTTGGTTTCGTTTTTCCAGATTTTTGTAAAGTCTCTCTAGCTTTTCACCTGAACTTATCTGCAAAAGGATCTTCGATATTTGCTGAATCCGCGGCGTTAATTATATCGAGAATGGGAACCTCTTATGGAGCAACCGTAAAGTTCAAACTTTTGGCAAGTAGTGAGTTTTCCGCTGGCAGATATATTAACTATTGTCCTCTATCTTTGAGATGACTGTTGTCGTTCTTGTCTGCTCTGGTATTTTGAAAGTTTCTATTTGTGTATGCCTCCTTGTTTTGGTTTCACTTTGTCACAAGTAGCGTCAATTTATTAATTGAAGTTGTTTAAAATGTTCAGTAACATCCTTTTTAATATTTTCGTTAAGTTGAATTTCATTTTGTAATAAAATGATGCCCAACCAAGAACCAAAATATTCGTACTCATTCACCTACAGACATTGAATTGAAAAGTTGAACTTCTTTAGCATCGCTGCTATTCTATCGTGCATATTAAAAATGATGACACCTGGGCCTTACAAAGACAGATTTAAATCATTTAATTTACGAAAAGTCTCAGCTAAGTGTGCATAGTTTTGCAGCTAAAGAAAATCAGATACACAGGAGGACAAATGAAATGAATGGCCAAGAAAAAATGCCTGAACTTCATACTGCAATTGAAACAAGTGGGTTAAAACCTTGCCACGAGAAAGCCATTTAGGTTCTGTATGAAGTAGTAAAGAAATTTGGAGGTTTTCTAAGTCCTTACAAAGCGCGCGGAATAGGCGATAGTTTGTAGCACGCGATTTTTACTCTTTTAACTGTACAGGAATGCGCTTACATCACAACGCTTGTCTATAAATACAGCAATGAGTCCATTCAATATTTTCGTTGATCTTTGTTACCCGCATCACAAAACCAGAAAATGTTCCGGTCATTGATTTTCCACCATCAGTGCACCCAGCCAAACAAAAAGATCAATTTATTAATTTTTTTTTTTTTGAAAATAATTGATCATATCGAAAATTGCAGCACTTGTCGAATGGGTTTTCAATGATTTTGCGAATAATACGTCTTCTTGACCGGAATTCTTAAAAATCTATTTAACATAGACATGTAGTACTGCGGGGTTTGCCGTCGACTGGACAAGCTGAAGAGCGAAATAAATCAATTATATTCTTTGTAAAAGTTCACTTTCCACATCATTTTCCAAATCATTAATTCTCCGTGATACTGTATTGTTTTTCTTTACTTTATTTTCTTCGTTAGAAAAGAAAAAAAAAACTAGACTTTTTATTACTTGTCCATTTCCCTTTAAAATACTCGACAGGTTTATTCTGGTGATCCACATATTGTTTCAAGGTGTCTATGAAGAAAGAAAACTGCTATCGGCCAGGATTTCATTACAGGTTACATAAAGCGGTTTAGGTTCTGACTCTTCCCCGGTAAAATAAAACCCATTTGTAAATTGTCACTGTCATATTTTCGTTTCTTTCCTTTTTTTCACTCTCATCGCCTATTTTTCTTTGCTTTCAGTCTGGCGAGGTAGTAGCTTACTCCAACTGCCACCCTGTGTTGGTTCGAAATCAGTAACTGAAGTAGAGGAAGTAATTGATTGCTCGTCCAGCTTTTCATTAGACTTGACGAAACTACCCGTTTTTAACCACGTCCATCATACCCCTACGGAGTAATAATTATTTGCTTTCACGTTGTAATTTATTACACAAGAAGAAATGACTAACCTGGTTTACACTACTAATATCTATGTAAACACTATGTATTAACTACTAACTCATTTATATTTTTGAAATCATTTGAGGCTCTTATGCTCATCGTACGATTCAGTTTACCTCAACTCTTCCTTATATGCGACTAGGACATTTTTATATCGGCAGTCATTATCCTCATTCTTTCTTGCGCATTAGGGAAAAGTCTTGGTTCGCGGAAGTAAAAGTTGCCGGCTCGTTGCGATGCACCACCTACAAATATTTAAAACTGATATATGAGTTCCGGATCCTTGCAGATTCAAGTTTATTTCTTCATTTGTTGCAATATTATGGTTTTTATTTTATTTAATATCATGCACTTCATAAACTGAACCTTCGATTGAAGCTTGTGGAGATCCTGGGTGAGCGCCCCAACCGCTCTTATGTAAATCAGGCCACAAATAGGTCAATTGTTCGCAGACGCTGAACTTTTAAACTCAAAAATTGCATAGGTCATTTTTAAATTGATGATGTACTGATTCAATGGTGAGAAATACGATCTATTTAGTGTCAAAGAGTTAGTCTAGTTTTTTTGATTCATGATCGCGCGGCTGCGTCGTTGTTAATAACATTATCGTTATTAATGAAAAAATAGATGAAAAATTTAAATTGTTATTGAAACCGCGAGATTGGAGAAACATAAAAAATATCATCAGACAGGTTATCGATGTCATCATAATCGTCAGATGAAACAGTGTAAAAAAAATAATTTTTCAAATTATATATAGCCATCTGGAATTTTCATTGAAAGAGTGGACAAGTACCTGGGAACATGGTTTTGTGAGGATTGGACATCGGACAGAGAAATAAAAAGCCGTGTTGAACAAGCCCGACAGGCTTTCCTGAAGCTAAAAAATGTGCTTACCTGCTCAGAATTCGATATTGACTTGAGAGTGAGGTTTATGAAGTGCTACGTATGATCAGTGCTTCTTTACGGCGTGAAGGGTTGGACCCTAAAAACGAGTAATATCAATAAACCGGAAGCCTTCGAGATGTGGCTGTATCGCAGAATTCTTAAAATCTCGTGGACGGAGAAGAAATGAGGAAGTTCTGGGGCGTGTAGGAAGAGAGTGTGAACTATTCGAAGAAAAACAGCCTATCTGGGACATATCATGCGAAACGAAAAATATGGGTTTTTACAGTTGATGATTGAGGGCAGAAGGGGAATGGGGAGGAAGAAAATGTCTTGGCTTCCGAACATAAGACCATGGACAGGGTTACGCGATGTACAAACACTGATCCACACCGCCCGAGATAGAGAAGCAATGGAGCATGAGATCGCAAACATCCATTAATGGATATGCATCCGAAGAAGAATTGATATATGGTATAGAAAATAGATAAACATAAACAAAAATAATCGTCAGACTACACAGTGTTGTCGCAAAAGTCGTCAGATTGCGATATGAAAGCGGCCGGCCTGGCCTGTGCAGAATTCTTGAAGTGCGACATATTTATCTACGGCTGATGACTCTTGCGACCACTCTGTCAGGCCTGATGATTATTTTTATGCATTTTCAACTATTTTCAACAACGTACATCGATTTCAGATGGCTATATATAATTTCAAGTATCGTTTTTATAAATTACACTGTTACAAAATACTGTACAATAAAACGCCAAACGATTTCAAGTAATTTACTTGAGTTTGTGGTGGTAGTGTATCGAATTTAAAAATATTAATAACATCATGCCATAAAAAACTTAATGAACTATTTTATTTTATTCTTTCGTCTTGATTGTATCTAAAAAATATGTTGAATTTATATTAAAAGTTTCGAAAAAATATGTTTTTATATTTTCCGTATAACCTTATATTTAATACATACAATTTTTAATAAAAATTAATTAAACTATTTTACAGTAGATATTAATTTAATCACCGCATCCTCATCATCGGAGATATCCCACTATCACTATCCTCTTCTTCACTTCCATCAAGTGCAGAAGGGTCTATTTTCTCTTGGACTGCACTTCTTAGAATACCAGTTTCATCCTCTGTATCTATTGATTGGCATAAAAAATATAATATATATATATATATATATATATATATATATATATATATATATATATATATATATATATATATAAAGCACAGAATAGTAGTATTAATCTGAAACCTAATCCAAATAAGTTACCATACATTTATATATATATATATATATATATATATATATATATATATATATATATCTTTTATGTCGGTATGTAACATTGAATAACTTTGACATTTACCAACCGATTGATTTGTTTATACGTGTTTTTGAAACGTCAATTCAATACAATTTTAGCCATGAATGGCTTTACACCGAAACAATGCGCCGAAATAGTGACAATGTGCATTAAAAATAGTCGTTCAGTTGTGTTAACTCAACGTGCATATCGTCGAAAATATCGTGGCCAACAGGCACCGTCTGACAACACTATCCGTCGTTTGGTTTCGAATTTTGTTGAGTATGGGACAGTGGGAGAATGTCAACATACCGTTCATCAACGATTAACACGTTCCAATGAACTAATTGAAGTGGTCAAAGAGAGCGTTGCCCAGAACCCAAAAGTGTCGTATCGTCACCGCGCTCAGCATTTTAGCGTCAGTGGAACCATTTTGCGGGGCATTTTGAAGAATGAGTTGCATTTGTTTCCATATAACGTGCAGTTAACACAAAGAATATTGCCGACAGACCTTCCACGTCGCTTGAAATACGGCCAAACAGTCGCTCGAATGGTTGATACTGAACCTTATTTTTGAAAGCAAATTTTGATGACCGACGAGGCCCATTTAACACTCTCTGGCGACGTTAATAAGCAAAATTGCAGCATTTGGGGGACGGAGAATCCACACGAGATCAACGGAATGCCATTGCATGACCGAAAAGTGACGGTTTGATCATTGGGCCATTTTTTTCAAAGGAAACGAAACAGTCGATTGAAATCGATATCGATGGATGTTGGCTCATGATGTCTGCACACAAATGCGTGAAAATGGTCTTGAAGTTTACTGGTTTCAACAAGATGGTACGCCATGCTACACTGCAAATCAAACAATCCAGTTTCTGCAACGGAAATTCCCTGGACGTCTGATGAGAGGCGACATTGACTGGTTACCCAGATCTCCAGATGTGGTCGCTCCGAACTTCTTTTTGTGGGATTATTTAAAAAGCAAAGTGTACGCCAGCAAGCCTCACACCATAGAAGAGCTCAAGGCAAACATTCGTGCCGAGATGCTCGAAAAGGTAATGGAAAACGAAGGTCACATTTTGCTTTGGACAATGAAGGTGGTCACTTGATCGACGTAGTATTCAAAAACTAATCCCACTAAATTGTAAAGAACCAAATGTAATAAAAATACCTCATATATAGAAATCAGTTTTTTTTTCAAAGTTAGTTAAGTTAATGTTTACATACCGACATAAACGATGGCGCACCCTATATATATATATATATATATATATATATATATATATATATATATATATATATATATGTGTGTGTGTGTGTGTGTGTGTGTGTGTGTGTGTGTGTGTGTGTGTGTGTGATGGTGTGTATGTGTGTGTGTGTGTATGTGTGTTTCATATTTATAAAACATAACGTTTGAGCTGTTCTCCAAGCTTGTTATATCTTGGCGATTGGTCGTCAACGGACCATTTTAAATGCAATGTTCCGTCAACCTCTTGCCATTTATATTCAGTGGGATCTAAATGCCTTGTTGGCACTTCTTTACAGCCATTTTGCCAATTTCTACTAATGTAACTCGTACGCAAAACCTGCTGCTGAAATTCTATTTCGCATGGTGGAAGCAGTGATCCATCAAAACCCTTACTTGAGGTTTGCATAGTATTTGCATTATCCTTACTTCTTTGTGCCTTCATGAAAGTTTCTACTCTAACTGCATTAATGTTACTTATTCTTCCGAAGCCATACGTTTTAGATACAAACTTTTGGAGAATAGCTGCATATTGTTGCAAGTCTGTCTTATCGGCAATTCCTAGCTTCGTCAGATCTCTAGAATGGCCGAAAAGTCGTCAGCTGTAGATAAATATATTGCCCATCGAGGTTTCTTGATGGTGATATTGATAATGGGTCTGACGATATTTTTTATGTTCATCCAATAACAAAAAATGCCCTACGTTTGTTTGAAGGTTGTCTACAATGTTGAAGATTGACTAAAATGTGGTCGGACTTGCATTGTCTTTATTTTTATTTATTTTTATTTTTACGACTTTTCGATTAGGTTGTATCTCTAATCGTTATCAAGTATAAACTTGTTATACAGTTTATACTTGATAACGATTAGAGATACAACCTAATCGAAACGTCGTAAAAATAAAAATAAAGACAATGCAAGTCCGACCACATTTTAGTCAAAAAATGCCCTACTCCAATATCAGCCGGCCATAAATAATTTAAATTTTTTATCTTTTTTTTTCATTAATATTGTTATCAACAACAACGCATTCGCGCGGTGTGACTTCATTTTGTTATTAGAGAACACGTTCCTAACGAAACGAAATGAAATTGAGCGGCTAAAAATAATATTGTTTTTTTGCCCTTCAGCTTGCATACTATTAACTTGGAATATATTATAGATTAAATTAAAACAGTACAAGTTTAAATCGTGAAGAGAATTTGACTTCTACATTCCTGAGAATGTTAAAATAGACGTCCAAATTTGAAACAATAAAGAATCTGATCCTCCAAGTGTTTTTGATCACAACTCAACAAATCCAAAACAATTAAAATTTAAAAAAAATTAATCAATTTTTTTATTACACAACGGGACCGATGCGATGATTGGAATCAAAACGTGCCCTAAAGTCCGAAAGGGTAGCTTTTAACTGTTTGCCATCGATGTTTTGATAAATTTAACGTACTTAAACCCTTCCTATATTTTCAGAGAGCCTTTTAATTTAGAAATTGATGATGAAAAATCAGAAAATAAACCCTTAAAAAAGCTGAATAAATATTTTTGTTATTAATGTATACAGAATAAAAATATTATATAACGGGCATGAAATAAAAGGTTTTTCGTAATATTTTATGACTTTAATTATGTTTGAATGCAAGGTATGGTGAAATTAAAAAAAAATAAGACCGTAATTGGAAAAATATTTATTTATTGCACAAGCCAAACATATCAATTACTTGTACTGTAATCATGTAGATAAAATAATTAATTATAATAAGTAGATATTTTATAAAAAACCATAGCTTTTGAGGGATTTAAGGAACATTCGGTAGGTAGAGTTCAAATCATTAGTAATGACATCAATAGCGGCCTTTACACAGAAAGTGTTAACCGCACAACACAGAAAAGCGCGATTAAAAAACTAATTTCAACAGTGATATAATTAAGAAAAAGAAAAAGTTACAAAATTTAAGGAGATTATTGATATATTCTTTATTAAAAAAAAAAAAAAAACAGAAAAGTCGTCGCTACTGGGTCCGGTCTGTATTTGAGGAAAACATTGGAGAAAAGCTTAGACATACTAATAATTTAATTCAAGAAATGCGAGAAAATGATCCTGATTTTTAAAATTTATTTTCGTGTTACTATCGACGAATTTGAAGAGCTCTGTGATCTTGTTACGCCAATAATTAGGGAACACCATACGGATATGCCTAGAGCTATACCCCCAATAATAGGTTGGAAATTACATTGCGATATTTAGCTGATGAGGCCAGCATGTCCAGCGCTAATTCCGAGTCAGTAGACCAGGGAGTTCGAAGACGAGAATTTCAGTATAATAGTGTAATTTTAAGAATCATTTTAATAATTACAATTGTTAGTAGTTTTTAGAAGAATACGTTAAATATGATATTAATTGGATTTCTTTTATTAAGTTTCCATCAATAGTAATTGTTACATTCTAATTGTTTACAATAGTTTTATATAAGGTTTGCATATCTGTGGATTAGCGTCTCGATATCAGAGATTGTCGTTGAATAGAAATTTTATTATATATCTGCCTTTATTATGAAGATTTAATTTATATAACAAACAACTGTATTATTGCAATTGCTATATAATTAATTAAAAAATTAACAATAATTGGTTTTTTGGGAGACAAAGCAGTAATGATCTTCGCTAACAAGCATTTTTTAAAAAAATTAAAACAATTTAACATACTTCATAAATATCTATTTTCTCAAAACTCCCAAATAAAAAAAACATAAATAAAACAACAAACTACTGAAAAAAAACCATGGGTTATATTCATACAAAATACTGAAAATAAACAGTTTCCACCATATTTAATGCAGTTCGCTGAAAAGTTCAACATTATCTTGAAATTGGACATATGTCTATTTACGCTACGCTTACGGTCCGCTGTTTTCTCTCCGTCTGGACTTACTTAAACAGTTACTGAATAGCAGCCTTTACACGGAACGATTTACCCGCGCGAACTTGGGCGTTTACATTCAATCGCGTGCACAAGTCTTTCTGTATCAGAGTGGGTCCACACGATAAGAAAAATCTGTGCGCAAGCGTAGCATAATAAGACATATGTCAATTTCGCCTAAATCCGCCTTTTCAAAGGTCACTCGCCAAATGATGTTGAACTTTTCAGCGGACTGCTTTAAAAATGATGGAAACAGTTTATTTTCAAGTTGTTTTATTTATATTTTTTATTTTGCAAGTTTTGGAATAATGGATATTTATGAACTATGTTAAATTGTTTTAATTTATTCAAAATGCTTGTTACCGAAGATCATTACTGCTTGGTTCTCAAAAAAAAAAACAATTCTTGTTCATTTTTTTAATAATTTTATAACAATTGCAATAATACAGTTGTTTGTTATATAAATTAAAGCTTATAAAATAAAAAAAAATGTTCACTATATCATGAGGTAACAACAGTTTTTCTTCCTACTCACTAATTTGATGTCACTATTATGGTTTTTTGATTTTAGATCCTCTTGTCTCTATGTTCATGTCCTAGTTATATTCTATTTCTGTATCCAAATTATTATTTCATAGTCATAGGTGTACTAACAAATATAACTTATAACTATTTATTTACATGATTACTGAAATGAAAAATTGTGTATTTATGGGATGATGACAATATGAACAAAGCTAATGGTCTATGTAAAAAGTAAAGTTTTAAAGTTTCGGAGATTAAGGCATGCTTTTGTTTGAGCCTATTAGAATATAAAATAACTTCTTCTTAAGAGAGTATTAAATATTAGACAGACAAACCGGACCCAGCAGCGACGACTCTCCTGTTTTTTTTAATAAAGAATATATCAATATTCTCCTTACATTTTGAAACTTTTTTTTCTAGGTTAAAATACTGCCGCAATTAATGTTTTATTTTGCTTCATTTTAATTTTTCGATAAAATATAAATAAAAATCCTTTTAAAAGTTAGGTTAAGACAAGACCTTATGACCGCGTAACGAAATGTCCCGTGTGGACGATACATTTTTAACACAAAAGCGCATAATACGCCTACGCTCAAATTTTTCTTGTCGTGTGGACTCACTTTAAATTGTGTTATACCTAAGGCCGCGTCTACAGTAGTAAAAAAATATGTTGTATGTTGAATATAGGACTCGCTACGAATATTTGCAGCGCAATTTTTGCATCTTGCTGACATAATTATTTATGTTGTGCGCCGTGTTCAATAGTCATTTCGTGGGTGAACTTATGCATTATTTGGTTTGGTTTATTATTTTTGTTTATTTTGATTTCAAGTTTGATTTAGTCAATAAGAAATGAATTTAAACACAAACGACGTTTTATTGTTAATACAAGAAAATAAAAACCAAAGAATTCATGGGACCCAAATAATAAGTGGCATTTTAATAGAAACAAAAAGCAACAAGAAATTTAACACCATTAAATATTTTTTTATGTTGATACAGAATCCAATATCGCCTGTTTCTTTTTCCCTTTTTCTTGATAAAAGTGTGCATAACAATAAAACCAGCACATTTTATTTTCATTAATATTAACACATCAGATATGGTAGCAGATTTAAAATTAGGTGGAAAAATTAGTGGAATTTAAACTAACCTAAAAGTGACGGATCGCGTGCTTGTCGTTGAATGTAGCGAAAATTTTTGCCTGCGTTTGTATGCACTCGCATAAAATATATATGAATGCACAAATTTTTGCTGCATGCCACACACAACGTAAATTTTTACTATGGATGCGGCTTTAGAGATCTGAATGGACAGTACTTTTTTTTTGATTATTTACTGAATATTGTAAAATTCCAAATATCAAAAAGAGCCATTGTCATGAGGAAAGTCATTATTGCTGAAGGAAAATTAGTTGCTAGTTTAGGATTGTTCTGGTCGTTCTTATGAGGATTTAAAATTTTCTACTGGAATATTTGCACCAGCTCTAAGTACTTCAATACCTATATATGAAACTTCGTAAGAAAAATATATTAAGGTAACATTTATTGAAATATAACAACATAAATTGTGTTTATAACTAAACAAAATAAACCGCAATGAAAATATAAATATAGATTAACAATTTCGTAGCATTCCTTCAAATTTTGCGAACTGGCTGGCTGGTTTCTTGAAACTTCATCAAAACTTGTCAAATCGTTATTTTCATAAGGCGGTGAAGAATTATAAAAAAAATAGTTCCTTTATACCTTGTGGAATGTAATGGTAATATTGATTTTTGAGAGATTTGGGATAGAGAAAAAATTTGGGATGGGTTGCTCTGACATTGAGGCGTTGAACTTGATTATGAAAAGTTTCTAATGCCTTTTTAAACGAATTATAACACATATCCGTATTTTCAGTGAGCTAATTTTTTAATCCTTTTAACATTACTGAATTCATAATTGATTCTGAATACAATGCTTGATCAGGCTGCGTTCTTTACAATTTTTTAACAATATTTAAACCTATATCGTCAAATTCTGTTAGGTTTATTGTTATGTTATGATAATTTAATGCTCTTGTAGAAGCTTTCATAAGTTTTGCTTGTGTTTCCTCAATGATCCTCTTATTTTTTGTTTTTACAGACTTCTGCAGCAATGTTTTGGGCAAATGCATAGCAGAACTAGCTTCATTAGCTTCATCTTTCTAAAAGCAACAGAGAAAGTATTTTTTTTTCTATCAAAATTTAAGAAGGTTCTATATTATCTAAATAATAAGTAGCCCAGTTGCTTGCAAGTACACGTAACATATCATAAAATAATTTTTTATATAACATTTTCTTTTAGTTTCCCACAACAGAAGAAGACTGGAGACAAATATCATATGAATTTTAAATACTTTTATAGCGTTGTTCTTCTTGCGTTAGTAAACAGTAATTATAAATTTATTTATGTAAACGTTGGTAAAAACGGAAGACTCTTAGATAGGGGAGGAGGGTTTTATAAAAAAGCTGTTGAATAAGGATTTAAGCTTACTTGATACAACTAGTGGAAAATAAAATTTTTTGTTTATTCCTTATGAAGCATTTTCGCTTAATGAGCATATTTTGAAACCTTATGTTCAAAGAGCATTACACAAGGAAAAACAGATTTTTAACTACAGATTGTCTCGTATAAGAAACGTAGTAGCAAAAACATTGGTATAACTACTAGTATATTTCAAATATTACATAGGCCTATTAATATGAAATATAAAAATATCTGTTATATTATATTAGCTATTTGTGCCTTGCATAACTTTCTTCGTAGTCGCTCTACTGCCTATGTAACAGCAACTACTTCCAATAGGGAGGATATATCTCATAATTTAATAAAAGATGGCCACTGATGAAATAATGCAGTTAACATTATAAATATACAACCTGCTAGATCAACAAATCCAAACTCTGAGGCAAAGGAAAGTAGGGAAAATTATAAATCATACTTTAACAGTGAACAAGGTGTAAATTCATGGCAAGAAGAAATTAATAAACTGGAAAAATGTTAGGCTGCAATAGTAGGTACCTTCAAAATTTAAAAATAAAAATAAAATATTTTCTAAAATACTTACATTTTATTTTTCTTCAGCATTTTTAGGCTGTTGTGTTCCATACATGTTATGCTGAATGTCCTCCTCTGTATCAAGTTGTTCTATTCCTTCATCAATATTAGAAATACTATTAGCTGGAGTCTCGTCGTCCATCGTAAATAAGAGTATATAAATCATCCTGCGACATTCCAGGCCTTTTACTGCCCCTAATTTTTTTTAATTGTTTTCTAAAGGACCCTCTTAAACTCTGAATTTTCTCGTCCACAAAATTTCTATTTGCCTCAGAGAAATCAGATTTTTTACACTATTCGGCCAGTTTATCATATGCGGAATTTTTTATATTCCTATTATTATAATTTTTATTCCTAATTTGCCATATGCAAGGATATTCTCTATATATATTAATAAAATCTGTAACGACTTCTTTAATCTAACATCGACCATCTGCCATTTTCCAAATCAAACCGTACTAAAAATATTAAAGTTAAGTCTTTCTGTATTATGTTATAACTAATAGGTCTGGACGCATGATTTTACAAAAGAATACCAGCGCTATTTAACCAAGGAAGTTAGTGGGGGTAAAAGGAAGGGAATTACCGTTAAATAAATTCGATCCGGAATGTAAAGCTGTACTCCCCTTAAAGGGGCTATACTGTACTTGCGCAGTAGGTAATGGGACAGGATTGGACTTGAGCAACCTTTTATACGTTATTATATTGGTAAATTACAATTTAGAATTCATTATTAAATAATTAATAAAATAAATGCTGACATAAAATAGATTTGAGCATAATTTTCTGCGTAAAAATTTGCATTATAAAAAATCTAGGAAAACGACGTTTTTTTTGAAGAAAATTCGGTACTTTCCCCTATTTCGCGGTCGTAGAACCCGATTTTGATCCGTTTTCCATAATTTTTCCTCCGTTCTGCAGAAAACAGTAAAAAATCCTTTTCACTTTAGGTTCAATTTTTTGTACTAAATCGTTAAAATTTTTTTACAACCTCAAATTTCACACTGCATTATATAAAAATTCATAGATTTACACAATTTTACGCTTTTTTATACATTACAAAAATTAAACCATGTTGTTAACTGTAATGGATAAATTTTATAGTTTATATTACGAAAGTATAAGTCTAGGTCAAGTAACCTGAACTAAATAAAAATTTTGGGTGGTTAAAATTACTTTTACCCTGAGATCGTATAAAACATTACAAAAATTGACCTATATTGTTGACTGAGATGATCAAATTTTATAGTTTATACCACGAAAGTATTTTACATCTAGCAACGTGTCAAATGAATATTAGTCGTTTCCACGAGTCTAGTAAAAAATCAAAGCCAAAATCGTGTTCTACGTCCTCGAAATAGGGGGTAAGTATCGAATCTTTTCCAAAAAACATTGTTTTCCTACATTTACAATAATGTAAATAATTATCGAAATATAAAAAACGTACTTACCGAAAATATTAAGTTAACGAGATTTACAAAACCATACCATACATTAATGCATTGTTATAAGTAAAAAGTCTGCACATATGTCTTGGTAAGATTCACAAATATAAATTTCGAAATTTTACTATTGTCACTGCACGGCACAACAAAAAAAATCAAGAAGATTTTAAGCGTTGGGATGATGACAAACGACCACATTAAATACAAAAAATTCGCAAAATTCTGCTCTGTTTTCTGGTTTTCATATTGCCAACCTCGTACAACAAATTTACAATGAAATTTTTTTTGGCGCTTACTCCACATAGCCAATTGATATCAAGTTATGACATTTATTTCTACATGTTGAGTTAATTTTTTCCACAGGTTTGGCAACATATGTGAGGTGATCCCTGTTCCGATATTGATTACCAACAAGATATCCAAAACACTTACAATAAGCTACTTTGATCATTTTGTTAATTGCCAACTGCAATTTAGGGGTAAACTGGCACCAATAGGTAAAAAAAACTATCCGAGGGGTTAACACAGCCACGTTTCTGTACAGGGTGAGTCAACGATTTGATGAAGTAAGTTTGTGCCTTTTCGGTGAAATTTACAAAGAAACTATATTTATTGTTTGATACAGTTTATTTTTACGCAGATTTTAAAAATATTTAGGACTCTACAGGGTGAGCCAAAAAACTAAGACAGCATAAAGTTGTATTTTTTTAAATAGAACACCCTATGTACGAATCGTATTTTCGACTTAGCTTATAATTTTAAATCTTTTTTATTAAGGGTTTACTATAACAAAACTTTATAGTTTCTGAGATAATTAAGTTTAAAAAAAAAGTCACATTTTCAAGCATCAATTTAATCCTAAATAACGTTTTCAATTTTGTGACAAATATATTCAAATTTGGAATTTAGCAAGGCCAAGGACAAGTTAACATAATTTTTACCTAATATTTGCAATAAAGCTACAGGGTGTTGAACACATCGGCTCAAATTTGAACAAGTTTAAATGAATAAATATCTTTTTTTTTAAATGGTACACCCTGTATATTTTCATGTTATTTAATAGAGTAATAAAAACCCTAAAAGTTTTGCTCAATATATCCTATACCTATTTATAATAGTTTTTGAGATATTTCAGTTTTTCTTATTTTCCATACTTTTTTACAGAAATAGTCTTCATTATCATAGTAGCCATGTAAAATAATAAAAAGAGACTACAGAAACAAACAGAATGTGGTTAAATATGATGAAATACATTATTCGTTATATTACAACGGCAATAGTTTGATTAAACATAATGTGAAAAAATTAACACAACAATAACGACAAGGCAAATACATATTTACTTTTATAATAAATTGAAACAAAAAAATTACCTATTAAATACTGAGATTAATTATTTCTTTTTAATAAGTGTTCGAATAAACGACCCTCTTGTGCAATGCACAAATTTAGTCTTTTTTGCAGATTTTCTCGGACCCTGGACAAAATTAGTGGCGTTATTGTTCTACAGGTATCCCTAATCCTGTTTCGCATATCTTCCACTGTTGTTGGTGGATTAACATACACCTTATTTTTAATATAACCCCATAGGAAGAAATCTAATGGGGTGATGTCACAAGACCTTGGTGGCCACTCAAGGAAACCCCCACGTCCAATCCATTTTTGCGGATATCGTTGGACCAAAAACGCACGAACTTCACGATGGTAATGCGGAGGCGCACCATCGTGCTGGAACCACATACTGTCGAGCTCATCCCTATCGAGACCTTGAAGCAGTTGGGGTAGTTCTTCTTGTAGAAAGTTCAGGTAACTATGGCCATTTAGTGGTTCATTAAAAAAGTGGGGTCCAATAATTCGATTATGATGAATACCACACCAAACATTTAATGACCAGTGGTTTTGATGTTGCACCTCTCTAATCCAAAATGGGTTTTCTGTGGCATAATAATGCATGTTGCGTCTATTTACGGCACCGTTACTTCTAAAAGTAGCTTCATCACTAAACATTACCTTGCATAATAAATTTGGATTTAATTGAATCTCCGCATATGGATGATACCTATATTTCTTGGTAGAACGATTAGCGGTGAATTGTGATGTTTCACATAATGCTGCTAACTGACGGCTACCAATATAAGGATTTTCCTGAACATTTAACAATACTTGTAGTTCTTTTTCTTCATTAGTTACTGGTTTGTTGACCACTTTACGTTTTGGATAATCAACAGTACCAGAAGAATCAAATCTTTGCATTAAGTTTTGAAAAGTATGGGTATTAGGCTGGCGTCGATCAGGATACTTCATTTTGTAAATTCTTTGAGCAAGAAGGCAATTTTTTTGAGCCTCTCCTATTGTATAAATCATATCTATTAACTCATTCTTTGGAAAATTCATTTTACAATATAAGATGAATGCAAAAAAAACCAAACTACACTACATAAAAACCAAAAGAAGCGATTGCGGTTATAAATTTGACACACAGAAAAATGTTCTTTTACATTGTTTTTGCCATGGCTACTATGATAATGAAGACTATTTCTGTAAAAAAGTATGGAAAATAAGAAAAACTGAAATATCTCAAAAACTATCATAAATAGGTATAGGATATATTGAACAAAACTTTTAGGGTTTTTATTACTCTATTAAATAACATGAAAATATACAGGGTGTACCATTTAAAAAAAAAGATATTTATTCATTTAAACTTGTTCAAATTTGAGCCGATGTATTTTATTGCAAATATTAGGTAAAAATTATGTTAACTTGTCCTTGGCCTTGCTAAATTCCAAATTTAAATATATTTGTCACAAAATTGAAAACGTTATTTAGGATTGAATTGATGTTTGAAAATGTGACTTTTTTTCTTTGAACTTAATTATCTCAGAAACTATAAAGTTTTGTTATAGTAAACCTTTAATAAAAAAGATTTAAAATTATAAGCTAAATCGAAAATATGATTCGTATATAGGGTGTTCTATTTAAAAAAATACAACTTTATGCTGTCCTAGTTTTTGGGCTCACCCTGTAGAGTGCTAAATATTTTTAAAATCTGCTTAAAAATAAACTGTATCAAACAATAAATATAGTTTCTTTGTTAATTTCACCGAAAAGGCACAAACCTACTTCTTCCAATCATTGACTCACCCTGTATATTTGAAAAGAGCAATCAGACTACATCAGCATGTTTTTAATATATGGAAATTAGACAAAAAAAACTTTTTTGGAAAAAATGTAAACTAGAACATACACGTCGTCATATCCAAAAATTGGGGAATTTTCAAAATAAAAATTACAAAATGTGCGGTAAATAAATTTAGGTTCACTTAAATCGATTGGCTTTCTTGGGATTTTTATGTCGGAGGCTGTGCTTCCTTAATGACCTTTTATGAACTGTCTGAAAACGACACTGACTGCATTTAAACATATCAACTTCTTCAGGACTCTTATGTTTGATGGAATGTTGTTTTAAATATCTTTTATGAACAGTTTGATAACTACACTGATCACATTTAAATGGTAGATTTTTATGTCGCAGCATATGAGTGGCTAAATCATCTTTATGTATTGTGTGATAATTATAATTATCACACTTAAACATATTGGCTTCCTCAGCATTTTTATGTCGACGGCGATGCATTTTTAAAGCACTTTTCCAGACTGTTTTAAAACTGCATTGATCACATTTAAACATATCGACTTCCTCACGAGTCTTATGTTTAAGGAAATGACTCGCTAAGTCACTTTTCCAGACTGTTTCAAAACTGCATTGATCACATTTAAAAATATCGAGTTCCTCACGAGTCTTATGTTTGACTAAATGTCTCGGTAAATCCCATTTATTAACTGTCTGGTAAGCACATTGATCACATTTATAGATATTAATTGCTGCAGGATTCATATGTCGAAGCATATGATTAGCTAAATTGTATTTACGATTAGTTTGATAATTACAATTATAGCACTTAAACACAATATCATTTGAAAATATACTGTATCAAACAATAAATATAGTTTCTTTGTAAATTTCACCGAAAAGGCACAAACTTACTTCATCCAATCGTTGACTCACCCTGTACTTGAGACATTTTTGTACTGTCGCGTACGTCGGTTCAGAGATGTGATATTACGTTTACAGGCGTCAACTAACTTTATTCAATACAAAGATAACACTAATACAAGGCTCTTACTATTGGCTTTCGCGCACTTCGCATCTCTATCTAATACTGATCACTACTCATACTAAACCAATACTGATGATACAACTGCCGCCCAGTTGCTTTTATAGTTGTTCCGTACTTCTGGCATTTTCTAGAAACATAGGGTATCGGAAGTTGGAAAAGCGACAGCGTACTTCTCGTATACAGGGGCCATCTATAAGTAGAGTCGACTACGGGCAGAGTGAAATTTGGAATTATATGGGATTAAATGGGTACTTCCGTTATTTTAAGCCCTAGGGAGTTGAGACTTCATGGTTGACTTGTCATCATTAGACACCTCCACGTGATGTTGCCAGATTGTGCACAATTTCCCTAACGTATGGAAATGTGATTAAAGTACTTATTTATTTTTACTGAAAAAATCATAACTCAAAAATTTTACTTGCTAGGAAGTTTTTACCAACATTTTCGCATTTAGAGACCAAAGATTAATCACAGACTATCTTTTACATTACAGTCGCACATTGGCTATAAAGTAGTAGGAGTACTATTAGGTCCTGGCCATTTGCTTTCATCTTGCTCAGATAACTTCTCGAATATCCTAAATGTAGTAATATCGCAGTGAGTTACATTCACATAATTATTTGATAAATTATAATTATGTGTATCACAGACTTTATCACAATAAGTTGTAGAAAAGTAATCAGCATATAAATTAGCAATATCAGCACCCAAAGAATACTCTTGATTATTATAAAATAAAACTTCAAGAAAGCCTGACTCTTTAGTCTTATTATTTGTAAAATTCTGATCTTCCTCTTTGATCAACATATTTTTCCCTCATTACTACCTTCCCAAACTATTTTAGTCTAGAAAATTCATTATAATTAATTGCGTCCAGAATCATTATAACTCTTTTGGGCGATTTTTTTGATATTACAGATTTTAGTTCTGTAGAGTATTAACGGAAAAACTTACAAATCTGCTAATAAATACAGGACGTCATAGACCATCGTTTTAAATCTTTTTTATAAATGGTTATGTAGTCAAAATGTCATATTCCAAAAGACCTCATCTGATTCTCCTTAGGACACATGATGCCTTTTTTTCTCGAATATTTTTTGAATACAACTTTTCTTGTATTTGCAAATTATTACGGTAGTGTCGCTAAACAGTCACGAAACTTAACCCCGTTTTGTACAGACATGTTTTGAAGGGATTGATATTTTTTTTTTGCAGGAAACTCTTAAGGAACGCAAAGTTATATTATTATATATCAATGTTAGTCCAGTCTTGCTATAATTATAATATTTTTATCCGTGTGGTGAATTTTTTTATAGCCGGTATACTTTTTACAATTGCATTATTTCGATTGTAGTCTGTACATCTTTCCACTTGTTACTCTCGATCTAACTTCGCAAAATCAACTAGTAAAGTTTAAAATTAAATATTAATTTTCGAGGTGGTAAGTGTCCAAATCCCAATGTAAACGTACCCTCGAAAAGTAAGTGACGGATCGTAACCCTTTTGCCTCGCTCGCGGCTTGTGGGGATTAATAACTTATTGCGAACGGCTTTAAGTTATTATGGAAAAGGGTTGAATGATATTATGTTTAAAAAGGAAATTTTAACAAAAAACAAGCTTTAAGGAAGACGAATAATTGTGTATCTTACGACCACTCAAAAATCTTAGAAAAAAAATCCCCGGTTATAATATATCCTTTTTATTTTTGCAGATGACAGGCATAATATTGTTACGATTTTGTCTCTTTAAAATCGCTCACTGAGTTCGCAGATAAAAATACAACACCTTTCAGTAATACTTTCAATACTTATATTAACACAACTCTCTTATTACTACTACTTAATCTACTATTTAAAAACCACTATACAACTCTTAACTATACAACTAAACGACTCTCTATACGACTAACTTCCAACTGACCTGAACTAACTACGCTTATTTTATCTTTATTTATATACCTATGGAAGTTCCTAAATAAATCTAGAACATAAAAGTTGAGATCTACCTAGAAATATGTCTCATCGATATAATATTCCTTTCGGCACATTATAATAAAGATGACTCATCACGTCGGAATATTTGTATATACGAGGGCATATCAATAAGTTTTAGTCGTTCGTAACAATATTTTATATGATCGTTTTATGTTCAGTTTTCGCACAAACTCCGGTAGAATTAGCATAACGTCAGACTAGGGTCCAGTTGGTTGAACGCTGAATACCGTAATAATATTTTCATTTATATTTGAACAAGTGTTGATAAACAGTAGATATTTAATTTCTTGGCACTCACACCGATTTTATGCTATCCTTTTCTAACTGCATTATTTAAACGAGTATTATACGACAATCGGTACGTCAATTCTAGAATACATGAAAGTATGAATTTATGGTTGCCTAAACTATTATTATTGTTATTTTCAATATGTAAACAATATCTAACAATATTTACCAATAAAAATAAGTTTTTAAATTCTCTTTTTATTAATATTACTTACAAACTTCGTATTTATAGTAATTTTTAACACTTAAAAACACTGAAAAGAGTCACGACATGCAATTAAATTGAAAGAAAAGATACGTAAACATGTTTACGTCTGTCAAATATCAAAAAAAACCTCTTCCCTAACCACCATAAACAGTCTTCCAACAAATCTATTGTTGTTTAAATCTAGAGGGTATGATCGAAGTGTTCAGTAAATCAGATATTGTATCTGTAACTAATAAAATTCGGGTGTTAAGGCATGGGTTCTAATAAGGTCCACTTTTATAAACTCACACTTGCCATTTTTTAAAACACTTCCATTTTCGCGCTCATTTATTACTCTCCTGCCATGAAAGCGTAACAGCAAGTCAGAGTGAGTCAACACGACAAGAAAAATCTAGGCGTAAGCGTAGAGTAATAAGACATATGTCAAATTTCAAGCATTGTGATTTGTTAAATTTAAAAAAAGACTAAGATCGAATATTTCCCGCCTAAATCCGCCTTTTCTAAGGTCATTACGTAAAATAAGGTTTAACTTTTCACCGGAAATATGGTGGTAACTATTTATTTTTAATATTGCGTATGAACATAACCTATGTTTTTTTTTTTCAGAAGTTTGTCGTTTTATTTATATTTTTTTATTTTGCGAGTTTTGAGATAATGTATATTTATGAACTATGTTAAATTGTTTTAATTTATTGAAAATGCTCGTTATCGAAGATCATTACTGCTTGGTCCTCAAAAAAAAAAAACAATTCTTGTTCATTTTTTTATTAATTATATAACAATTGCAATAATACAGTTGTTCGTTATATAAATTAAAGCTTATGAAATAAAGGCCGTTATATAATACAATTTCTGTTCAACGACAATCTCTGATATCGAGACGCTAATCCACAGATATGCCCTTAGCAATGGTTACCAGATCAAATAATGAGATTTCCTGACAATATCCCTGACTTGTCAGTAAATATCCAGACATTTTGTCTGAATGTTGTATGTGGTATGTTAAGGCAGTGAGATTTTCAAAATATTTGCAATCGAAGCACTAAATGCGAATATCGAGCGAGTGTTCTCATTAATGGAAGCGTAGTGGACTAAGAAGAGATATAGGCTGTCTATATTGTTATAAGTTTTGCTTTTCGCTGCCACCAATGTTAAAACTTTGCTGGTTCTGCTTTTGGTTTATCACTGGTTTCGATGAATTTAAATAAATCTTCTAATATCACTTTTAATATTTTATTAAAATGTTCACTAAATCATGAGGTAACAACAGTTTTTCTTCTTATTTACTAATTTAATATCACTATTGTAGTTTTTTAATTTTAGTGCCCCTCGTCTCTAGGTTCATGTCCTAGTTATATTCTATTTCTGTATCTAAATTATTATTTTACAATCATAGGCGTACTAATAAATATAACTTATAATTATTTATTTACATGATTACTGAAATGAAAAAGTGTGTATTTATGGGACGATAAGACAATATGAACAAAGCTAATGGTTTCTGTAAAAGTAAAGTTTTGGAGTTTCGGAGATTAAGGCATGCTTTTGTTTCAGCCTATTAGAATATAAATTTAATTAAGATATATCTTCTTTTTAAGAGAGTATTAAATACTAGACGTTAATTATTTATTAATCCTTAAGAGTAACTTAAAAATATTTATATATAGTAATTTAATAATTAATAATTTGTAGTAATAGTCGATTTACAACAATATCTTCTGTTAAGGTTCTACTCTAAACACAATTTTATTTAAAGAACATATCATGTGAATAATGTTATGAAAAGATTATAAACGACCAGCAATTGCCAAAAGAAACATCAAGCAATAAAAAGTACGAAACTAAATTTATTATTATACTAAATTAACAATTCACTCACTTTGTTAACGTTTAAATAATTTATTTTTTCTTACTAGAATAGTTAATAAATATTTTTTATTACTTATATTTTCCTCTTATAATTTCAAAAAAATACTGGCAATGGCAGTTTTTTCCTGTTTACCTAACAGAGGGCTAAAATTTCAGACATGTTAGGAAAATTCCTGTCGTCTGGTAATTCTACTCTTACAAACTTTATATAAACCTCTTATAAACAATTAAAAAGTATTTTTTTCGTATTTCGACTATTTGATGTATTTAAAACAATCAATGTATCAAATAGTCATTAAATATTTCAATTTCCGTCGATTACGTTATAAGTTTAGACTAACAGTAAATACACCCTCTCATTCGTTTCAAGGTACTGCTCGTCTTCATGTCGCACGGAAGTTAGCGGGGGTAATATTGCAGTAGGCGTTCCCTAGGATCTTCTGTCCCGAACTAAGTTAGACGGGCTTAGTGGGTTAGAATTTGAGGAAACGGCCAAAATCATTTGTAGTTAGGAAATTTAAAATAGAAAGTTGGCTATAGTAACGTTTCTATTAAACCTCGGTAATATGAACGGCCAGTCTATTCTTTCTAAAGTTTCGTCTCAGGTCAAAGGCAACAGTGTTATAGTTGCGTCGCGCCCTGTTACCATTCAACGATTACAAAATTGGGCTAAACAGAAAGGCAGTAATATATTTTCGCCTTACTCTGGTGTGTAAAATACAAAAAAAGCATGTTATCCACATAACGAGTATCTAACTTTTACTAAATCAAAAGCCGAGGTTAAATTCCAAGGCTTACTGGATCATACAGTGGATCGAATTATATTGCTTCAATTAGACGACATTGAACAAATCGATTAATTAGATTTGTAAATATGAGTTTCATTTTGCAAATGAGGCTTCGATGGAACGTCAAGTCAGAGCCAGTACAAAATAAAATTCACTGATCCGAATATTTCTGATACAAACTTATTCCTAACCTCTCTTATTCCACTTCAATTAGCAGGTATTAACACGCAAACTCAACAAGAACAGATTGTGTTGTACAATTCTAAATTCTCGTCTACTATGAATTTCGGGCCTCTGAAATTTGAATTTATTAAGAAATTTTTTTTAACGAAAATAGAAAATTATGAACTCGAATCAGACAACTTGCACCATATAAAAGAGTTCTCTTTGCCACCCGAGCTTCAGTACAGTACAACTTATCTATAACGATGATAGAATAGTGAACGCTTTGGCTAGAGCGAAATCGGTCCAACGTTATTACCTCTGCCAAACAAGATCTCAGTTCAACAACATTGATACTGTGTCCCAGTAAATACAGAGTGTTTCAAGCTACAACTGTTAGCCCTACACGCATGTATTAGATTCTTCGAATGCTGCTTGTATTTGTCGTATCAACCTGACACACAGCAGTGGCAAGCTCGTAAGCAGAAAGACAAAGAGGTGAAAGCACAGACACAGGCTACCATCCAACAGGCCTTTAAGGAGAGAGATTGTGACTTCTTGTTGACATGCCAAAGAAAGGGTTAGGAAGCACTAACGATGGCAACATAGTTCGACGTTTCTTCGAGAACAGTGATGAGTCAGTCATTATAACAAGAGTAAAGCGAAAACTGATCCTCCGGTTTCCCCTCATTTTGCAAACTATTGGAAACGGACATTAAACTGCAATAGAGAAGATTTGGAAATACAAACTTCAAATAGCAAGATTATTCTTCAAAGGATATTCTTGATACAACATTCCAACAGGAATCCACAAATTACTTACTCCAATGACCAGACATCATAGCGTTTGCAATATTACCGATAGGTAAACTATCGAAAGACGCACAAAAACCAACGGACAAGTTGATAAGAAACTATCGCTTAGACTTTGCCCGAAAATCTTCTCGAGAAAAAATATGGAGGATGTATTCCCAAACTTTTGGAGTCGATGGATCCTTACACTGTTTTTGACATATAAGGATTGGAATAACAATTCATACGTATTGGAGAATGAGAAAAGAGCTGTTAACAAAGAAGGCAGTGATTAAAAAGTCCTTTTTATTACAGTCGTATTATTTATTCATTTATGTGAATCAATAAATATTATATTACTTACAAATTATTTGCATTGGTATTTATTAAGTAGTCTTAAGCATAGAGGAAAAAGTACTTTCGCCTTTTTAACGATTATCGATATCCATGTATTTATAATTATAGTGTTATATTTAAAATGTACCTTGAAGTCAAGCGCAATATTTTATTCATGGAAATACAATTATTCTTTTTATTTTATTTTTAAAGCGTTGAACCACATTAGACTTTTTCAAATTTATTTTCATGATTTTAAAGTTTCAGTCTGCTATTGTTGGATCCGATTTTTATTTTTAATATCAAATCCGTGCTTTCGACCCACTGTGTTTTGACGACCCGAAACCAGCGAAAAGTCCTTGCCCGACACCATTTTTGCTGGAAACCAGGAAGCAAGCTACGATACAACAGTATGCTTTATTTCACTTCTTCAACATGGCTCAAGGGGTTGTGCGTCGCTTTCTGTTACATTCCCTTTTTTTTAGAGGTTCTGTTTTTTCCACACCTGTATATGTTGTACATAAAAAATCAATACAATTTACATTTCTTGTGCGCGCCGGTATAGCTACCTCCACATCGTACGTTGTATCTATAGATATAGCTGCGCGCACAAGTGTGCATCCGAAATACAATTTGTTTATCGCTAAAAAAAGTTTGTTATGCAAACTTTTTGATATTACTATTAATTGTGAGTTGTAGATCTAAGTTTCAACTTTCGAATAGTTTTTCGGATTTGAAAAAATATTGATTAGGGGAAAAGTTATCTATGACTTTCAATTGTGAATAACTTCGAAACTATTGATTTTTTGTATATAACATATATAAACTTTTTTCTTGTTTTCATTCATACTATGCGATAGTATAGATTTTACATCGAAAAATTATCATTTTTTTCTTTGTTTAAACAATTGTGATTTAAACATATTGGGACCCCTTTTCAAGATATCTGAACAACAAATTCGACTTCAGCGGACAAAAATACATGGGAATAAGTTGTTTCTATCCTTGTACTTTGAAAAAACGACGGGAAGGTATCCAGCCCCTGAACTTTTAATAACGATCTCCAGCAGATCTTCCTAAAAAAATTGTTGTTTTATTTCTATTTTCGGTTTACATACTGAGAAATGAAACTGAAAAATGCAGGCTTAAAATTAGAAATGCTTAAAACCTTTATAATTTTTATTGACTTATCTAATAATATACACATTTTTATTTATTCTGTAGTAAGGTTCGGTTGGTTATAAACATTTAGTTTGTATGGTGGTTTTCGTACGTTACAGCACGACGTGAAATTTGTATATTGAATAAGAATAGTTATTTCTTGCAGATTTTGGGTCGCTGAATTTGAATCCGATCTTAGAATTGTTTCATCACATCAGGGCCCCTATCCTCGAAATTGTGATGTGAATGACGATGTGAATTTTTTGACAGTAAAAGCTGTATTCTTAAAAAGACATTGTTGCCAGATATGAACGTGTTAAAACCCGAGCTTTCAAAAAATAAAATGGATGACAGATTGAATTGAGCTGTCAGACCGAAAATGTCCGTAGTATGTTTGGAGGCAAAAAGTAGTTTTGGTACGTTAAATTAATTGTCAAAAGTAAAAAAAAATAGTGCTGTTGTTGTTATTTTTGTGAAGTTATTGATTGCCATTACAATATTTGTAGTTTGCCTGGATTAAATTTATCTTAAATTGACACTCTAGAACTGTTAAACAAAAATGCATACAAAGAGCCAAGTACTTTAAGATTCTAATATATAAAGAAAAAGGGATATCAAGAAAAACAGCAATCATATATACAAAGTAATATACTGACAGTAATTGCAGAAAGGGAGCACTGATAAACCTTGAAATGGTGGAAATTACAATTCTACGTAGTATGACTAAAAGCCATCATCCCAATCCACTACGGAAACTATCCAATTAGTTATTTATTGTACGAATTCACAGAATATCCAGCCTCTTACTGCAAGATGTTCTGTCCTGACAACTAAGTTTGAAAGAAAACCTGAAACTTAAATAATGATAGAGAAACTGTGTATTACCAGGGACCAGAACCAAAGGCTAGACAGAAGACGTCCATTAAAGATACTGGCGGATCTCCATTTAACTTTTAATATATATTTTTTTATTTTATAAAGATTTGTAGAGGCTTGAAGATCAAATGTACCATAAATAAGGATTTTATGCTGAAGGACATCATTCATTAATCTGTAGGGTTCATATTTATATGTCCCGATAAATTATAATCATAATATTTATTTAATTGTAGTGTCCTATAGTGTCTCACACAGTCTAATTAAGTTAAGTGCTGTAGTTAACATAATTTAAATATAAAATTTGTTACTTATTTAAATAAAAGTTTCAGATAGCTTACAAATTGTGATTTCTCAAATTTGTTATAAGTTGCGTCTTGAAAAGAATTATATTAGATTTAACTGTTTAAAACTAAGATAATCGGCTGTTACGGACACAAGTATTTATGTTAAATCCATAAGCAGAACTGGCCCCAGAAAAACATTTTTAAATAGCACGCTCATACAATTGAGTTATGAACAGAATCTCCTGTAATAATTTTATATGTCTGTAATCTCAAATTTACTTAATATTTGCGAAACATATTCAACTTTCTAAGGATATTTTATTAAAAAAATTTGAAAATATTAAAAATATCGGGGTACCACCTAATTAACGTTCCAACTGTTTATTCAGAAAATAAAACGTCTTAAAGAAACGGTTCGTCAACATATTATTTTTTTTAATGCGAGTTATTTTGAAGAAACAAAAATAAAATAAAAATTTTTAATTCTATTTTATTTTTTGAAATCCGTGCGTTAAATATGTCATTTAGCGGCTGACATTCCATTTGCGCATGTTTCACCGTTCGCTTGCCTTCCACCGGGCGAACGAGGATATGAGTGATGAACATTTCAAGAATACGCGTTCGCTATCTTTTCACCGTTCACTTCATGTGCCTCAGTTCGAGGATAGGGCCCCAGGTTTTTAAACATCCCAACTTAAAAGTACAAAAATCGTTATTTTGGTCTATATTTGATGTAATGTATCATAGCGACACTTTTTTTCGAAAAGAACTATACATAGCATCTTAAAATAAAAGTCTTACTCTTTCAAATGCCGCCAAGTTTGCTCAAATATTTTTTTTTCGAGATATTCATTTTTGAAAATTTCAAATTGCATGAATTTTTCAAGTTTTGAGAACCTTAAGCTAAACCATGGATGTTTTAAGGCTATAAAAGCATCGTTCAATCGAAATTTATCATTAATTTTGCAAAATAAATTTGTTTAAAGAATTTGTTTAAATAAATTATTGTAAAATTCGTTATTTTGTAATAAATGCTTCAATTGCATTTTACAAAAATAAATACGTTCAAAGGAGTCGTTATCGTTATTACGATATAGGGTGTCCGGAAAAATGTAAAAATCTCCCAGATATGAAAAACACGTGAAAGGAATACCTACTACAAGTTCATATAATCTTTTTTCGTATTGGTCTCCTCTTCGGAGATTTGGACTCCCAAAGAGCTGCAATGGAATCATGTTTTTTACACCTAAATATGGAACCACCAGGTATATTTAAATTTTTTGTAATATGATGTACACCAGGTAAGACCCTTCAATTACTATCCGAGAAAGTGTTGTTAATTACTCACAGCTGCAGAGACAGACTAGCTGTGACACTCGTGACCCCATTTTTTATGCCTTGTATGATAAGAACTTTGGACAACGTTTTTTACACACCTTTAACTATGGACTAAAAATTAAGTATTCTTCATTCATGTTGCTAATCCTAACCATTTCCGAAAAAACGTCATTTTGTTTGCATCATGTATCTGGCGTATTTCGATAAAAATCACCTTTGTTCCTATCAAATGTTCAACCTTCAACCTTACGATAAAAAAAATCGATCCATATTAGAGTTTACGTCTATATTAAGTCTTTAAGGTTTTTATAGTAAAATAAGTTCATTGCAAATAAGTTTCTTCCCTCTAGATAGTTTATGAGCTTCGATATTCTATCATTTCTTGTACCATATACGTATTCTCACATTTTTGTTTCTTCTTTGTCCAACTTTCTACCTAATTTGGCCTTAAAATTTCTACTTATCATAGAATTCCTAGTTGGTTCTTCATCTAATGTAGTTGTAAGGTTTTCATAGAAAATATCGATTCCTTCGTCTTCATGAGTTGTTGTTGGTGCTTGTACCTGGATAATTTTTATAGTAGTTCTTCTTAGTTTTAGAGTAACATAGGCAACCCTATCCCATATTTCTTTTAGTATGTGTAAATGTCGAGTCAATCTTTTTTCTATAATGACTCACACTCAAGAAAGACTGTTGATTGGGTTTTCTTTATGGTAGAATGTAGTTCCTGAGAGCACATTGATTCAATATTCTCCAAGCCTGCGCTAGATGCAATTTCCTACAATCCTTCAATATCCTATCGGATATTGGTTGGCTTCTCTTCTAGTTCCACTAATTTATTGTCATCATTGTTCTCACTTTGTATGTTTGTTGATGCTGTTTGATGGTTTACTAATTATAAACAAATTTTTGCCTCCCCCATTATCTCTGATACTGACTTCTTGCAAAGCATGAGATCTTTAAAAGCTCCAACCTCATAAGGACCTGGTGACTATTTTAAAATTTACTATATGTTTGAATATAGAGTATTTTGATAGGCTTAGATGGAGAGATAACATCCACAAGGATCTAGCTATCCTTGAAGTTGACCAGCAAAAATGGAGGGAGTTGGCACAAGACCGTTCCAGGTGTCGGCGAATTGGTGAGTTTAGTATCAGGCGCGACTTCAGCGGCGGATCCAGCCTCTCTTTTAGGGGGAAGGGGGGCGGTGATATCATAAAAATACAGTATAGTAAGTTAAACAAGTTGTCGACGGGGGGGACGCCAGCAGTTCTGAATTTCAAGCTCTTGGGGGGCAATCGCGAGCGAAAGCAAGTTTCCGGGGAGGGGGTAGGGGTAAATGCCGACAACATTCATATTCTTCGTTAAAAGGCAGGGTTGGCTCTATTTTCCTGAATTAAATAAAAGTTCTTGGGAGGGGGGCAATCGTAAGCGAACGTGATTTCTCGACGGGGGGGGGGGAGTGCCAATAATATTTACATTCCTAGGTAAGAGGCAGGGTCGGGTCTATTTTTCTGAATTCAAAGTTCTTAGGAGGGGGGCAGTTGCAAGCGAATATTAGTTGTCGACGGGGAGAGACGCAAATTAGGTAAGAGGCAGGATCGGGTCTATTTTTCTGAAACTAACTCTCGTGGGGGGGGGGGGAGCGATCGTAAGTGAACGCGAGTTATCGACGGGGTGGGGGGTGGGGTTATATCAACAGCATTTATATTTCTTTTATAAGAGAATCTATTTTCCGGAGTTCGAAGCATTTATTTGAGTGGATCGTCCCCCCCCCCCTTGGATCTGCCACTGCGCTACTTGCTAGTTTTGGTCCTTTTATTTTTCTCTACCTGAGAAGGCACCCGATAGAGGACTAGCAACCCCATACAAAAGAATAGATGAACTATAGCAATAAATATCCTTAATCTGAAATAATATTTTTATTTATGTATATTTGGGTTCTCTCATAATGAAATAACGCCGATTTGCATTTTATTTTACAATTTCAGATCAATGACACTAGAAATAAAAATTGCCACTGCATCGAGTCCCAACTATCGAATTCGAACTCGTGTAAGCCCGAAGGCTTAACAACGTTAAAGCCTTTAGGCAATTTTGCAACAAATCCATCGGCCACGTTCCCGTTTGATCTACATAAAAATACACACAGAAAGCGGTGCATTTGAATAGAGGATTTAAACTTGAATTCAATTCAGAAAATGAGTAAAAAGCGGTTAAAAATGTTTGAAAAAGCTCAAAGAACGACGGAGTGGCTTGGGAGTAACATATTTTTATAGAATTCGTTTACAATGATTTTGCTCTATTCGATATATACTTAGACATATGTCGATTTAATGAATAATCTTTTAATATTTTATAAGCGGTAAAGATTTTTTTAACCGAATAAGGGGGTAAAATATTTTGATGTTTTCACAATATTCTAAATGATTCTCCGAGAGAGTTCCGTAGAAATTGACTATAACACTATCTGTACAAAAATAAATTTGAAAATAACTTTCGAGCAAGTTTGGACTATGATGTAAATAACTATGGCGACTCAGAGCTCGAAGATGACATAGAAGGTGATGCTAATCTGTGTGCAAAAAAATCCAAAGTAAGTTTATTGTATCTGGGCTAAAAACTTACTTACTTAATCCCATTCTTTTCTACCTTTCAGTATAAAGCCCAAGTGGAGCCAAATTTGTATTCGTCTGCATTCTGCTGTCTATCGCTTCCTACCTGGGTCTGTTGTTTTATTTCATCCCACTCTATCTCTCTTCTTCCTTAACATCATCGTTCCATTTTCTTTTTGGTTTTTCTTTCTTTTTATTTCCTGTTACTCGCGTCTCATACAGTTTCTTCCCAAGTCTTTTGTTATTCATACGACATTCTTGACCGAAGCAGCTTAACTGTCCTTCTATATTTTTCGCTATTGGTTTGAAGCTCAGGTTCTTCCACCATGTCTCATTGCTTATTTTTATCTCTCTTGATCTTATTTTCTATTATTCTTCGAAATCCCATATTCCACATACTATACATTATTGTTGGTCTTACCACTTTTTCCTCTATTTACGTCTCGATTTGTGTCGAGATTTCCTTTTTCCCTAAAAACTTTGTTCTCGTTATGTAGAACATTCTTCCTGCTGTATTTATTCTCTCCTCTATTTTTCCTTCGTTTTGTATTATGGTTCCCATATATTTATGATTTTTCACCTGTTCCAATGTTTTCCCTTGTACTTTAATATCGTATATTTTCCTTTGTCCTACAATTATCATTGTTTTGGGTTTTTCGATGTTTATTTTCAAATTTATTTTGGTGATTTCACTTTCTAAAATTTCTAGATTCCTTTATAGATCTTCAGCTGTTTCCGCCATATCATCCGAAAACATCATTACACTCAAATACATCTATTGCATGCACCAATATCCTATTTTTAGTGGTTTCGTTGATTTCTCAGTTTCCTTTATGGCTGTATCTAACACTATCGAGAACAGTAATGGGCTTAGCACACACCACTATTTCAGCCCTATCTTCGTATCGAATTCTTCAGGCTTCGGTGTTGATTCTTACTATGTTTGTGCACCTCCTATATATCTCTATTATTATTTCTATTATATTTTTATCTAGCTTTCCCTTTTTCAAAGCCTTCTTCTCTTCTCACAAAGTCAAAGGCTCTTTTTAAATGTATAAAATAAACCTGTATCGTTTCATTCTTGTTTATGAGTTTTTGTTTACTTCCCTTATCGCAAATATTAAGTCTTGTGTGATCCTTTCCTACCTAAACCCACATTGAGTATTTTCTACCTTATTCCCAATTAACAGCGGATCCAAAATGGGAGCGGTGCCCCCCCCCCCCTCCAAGAGTTTGAGTTCAGGAAAATAAACTCGATTTTGCCTTTTATATTAGGAATGTGTATGCTGTTGGTATCTCCCTCCCGTCGACAACTTGTTTTTTCTTGCGATCGCCCCCCCCCCTCAAAGAGTATTGAGTTCAGGAAAATATACCCGATTTTCGCTTTTATACTAGAAATGTGTATGCTCCTGGCATCTTCCCCCGCCCCCCTCCCGTCGACAACTTGTTTTTTCTTGCGATCGCCCCTCTTAAGAGCTTCGAATTCAGAAAAATAGATGCGACCCTACCTTTTACACTCGAAATGGGAATGTTGTTGATGTCTCACCCCTCGTCGACAATTTACTTTCGTTTGCCATACTGTACTTTTGTGATATGATCGCCCCCCCCCTCCTAATAGAGAGGCCGGATCCGCCTTTGTCCTCAATATTATTTCCGAATTTCATTCTTCCGGAATTGTTAATTTTTGTATTGTCTCATTGCCTCTTGCAAGTGTCTTTCCCAATTTTATCTTTCTTATAAACCCTATAATATCATCTTCGTGTCTTATATTCTCTATCACCCTTTTCTCATCTTTTCTTCATCTTCCTTCATGTCTGTATTTGTCTATTCCAGAAAATGTTGTTGCCATCTGTCCATTATTTGCTCTTCCTCTGTTATTATGTTAATCACATTATATTCCTTCTTTTCTCTTAGTTCTTTGAGTGTACCATAGACAATAGTTTTTGGTTATCTGTGTGGTTTTTGGTCAGTTTTTCTCATCCATGATTTCTGCTTGAACCTCGCAATTTCTCTCTTGACCTTTTCCCGTTTTCTTTGAATTTTTCGTAATCTTCTGAGCTTTTTGTTTTAATATATCTCTTTCAACTACCTTTCTTTTCTTTTACAATATGTTTTATTTCTACGGTCCACCATGTCGTTCTTTTTATTTACTTGTTTGTTATTCTTGTATCTCCACAGTACCTCCTTGCTGCACCTAACAAGCTGTTTTTGAATTTATTCCACTTCTCTTCTATTCCTTTTCCATTCAGATCCTCAAATCTCATGGTCTTTCTCTCGGTATTTCAATTCTTTCAGTTTATAAATTTTAATGTTTTGATTTACTTTCTGGTTTCTTCTTTTTTTCTCTCTTTTTTGTTTTATCGTGTCCAGTTTGACCAAATTATGTACGCTTCCTATTTCCTCCTCCCTTGAGACTTTCACATATTCTACCACTCACTTTTCCTTATCGGAAAACAATCAATCAAAGATTTTTACCTATTACTAGCTTCAACTCCGGTATATTTGTACAAATTTTGTATTGCTTATTATTAGTTCATTCTCTATACTCACCTCTATTATTCTTTCTCCGTTATTAATTTTGTTCCCTCTGCTTCATTTCCCAAGTATTCTTCTATACCTATATTCTGATTTCCCACTCTGCCATTCAAATCTCCTATTATGATCACATTTTCTTCTCCCCCATCAATCGCTCTTTGCAATTCTGCTTAGTAATTATTTTTATTTCTCTTTCTTAAATTTTAATTTACTCCATTATTACTATCCATGGCTTTTCATTCAATAATTTAACCTACACCTTCAAAATCCTCTCATTTACATATTCTTCCCTGAATACATTTTTCAACTGATCTGGTGGTATAATCATTTCTACCCCTTCTTTTGCTCTTTCCTTTTCATTTACCCCAGACCAGGACAGCTAATAACAATTGTATATTCTCATCACTCCTTACTCTTCTTTTTTGTTTCTGTAATTCCCAGTAGTTGTACTTTATGTTTTATCATTTCCTCCACGATTTTCTCCCCTTTTCTCTCTATACTCCTTACATTCCACGTACCGATTCCCAAAATTTGCTATTTTTTTGTTATTTCCTCCCCCTGATTGAATTTCATTTTTCCTATTTATTATTTTACTCATTGGTATTTGTCATTACATTCTTATCTATTGTCACCTTTTTCCTTGCAATCATTGATTTCCTCCTTTTTCTCGCTTTTCTTTTTTTTTTGACTTGTCAGTTGAATGAAGCAATCCTTGTTCTTTTATTTTGTCTCCTTCCCTATTACATTTATATTCCCTTCTTTTTCATGTGATTTTTTGGTATCCTATCTTAAAGTATTTTCAGTTTTTCCTCTCGCCTTCTGCCGTTAACTACATTTTTTTTTTTTAATTTCACGTTCTTATTTTGTTAATTACCCGTTTATAAGTATTCATCCACGTGTGCTTTATTTTCTAAACATTCTGCTATATATTGAGCTATGTTACATAAATTACTAACAGTTGACCTATTTTTTTATAAACCCATGCTGAAATAATGGAACATTTTGTGAAATCGAATTATAAAGGTGTTTATGAATGATTGATTTGAAAGTTTTTGCAAAAGTTAACAATATAATCACAGGTCTGTAATTTTGTATGTCTGTTTTGTCACTTTTTTTTAAATGGCACATATTTCAACTTCCTTCCATATTCGTCGAAACAAATTTATACGTAGTGAAAGATTATACAATAATGTAAGAGTATGAACTAAAAAATCATTCATACCTTTTACAATGTATGAAGGAACATTATCCGGCCCTACAGACCTGTACCTGGAAGCTCCTTACAGCCACACATATATCACTGCTGTCTACAGAAGTAAGGGATATTACATCAGCCATAAGATTATTTTTAGAAAAACAAGTATTTGATATATTTACATTATCATATACAGAACTAAAATATTTTGCATGGGGGAGTTTTTGGGATCGCACTTTATGAATCTGAAATTATTTTAAAAAAATTAAATATGGCGGAACCAAGATGGCGGATTAAAAATTCTACATCTCTCGATTTTGTCTAAAAATCAATATTAAGGGATTTTTGTTAGTGGTAATTGCGAATCTAAAATATTTTTTGAAAAACTCAATCTGGCGGATTCAATATGACATCCTAAAAGTTTATATTGTTCGATTTTCTCCAAAACTGATATAGGGGGTCTTGAGGGTGTAAATTATGAATTTAAAAGTATTTTTTGAAGATTCAATATGGTGAATCCAATATAAAAGACAAACAATTTTACATTTTTCGATTTTGTTCAAAGGTGGAACTGGATCGTTTTTTAAGGATGCAAATAACTAATATAAAATTATTTAAAAAAAATCTAATATGTCAGATGGAATATGATGGTCTAGAAATTTTAAATTTCCGGATTTCATCCAAAATTGGTACTGGAGGGCTTTGAAGGGTTTAGATTAAGATTAGATTAAGACGTTTAAATTACCTTTTTGAAATTCAATATGGTGGGTTGAAAATTTTACTTTATTCGCAATTTTTTTAGATTTGGTATTATGGGGTTTACGTCTCAAGTTCTTTAAATATCGATATTGGAAGGTTTTGGGACCTATATTACCAACCTAAAATTAACTTGAAATTTAAGATAATGGATTTACTATGACAGACTAATTATTTGTTTGGCACAATTTTACTGGTATTTGGAGAAATCTAAGGATTAAAGAATTTTTTAGTGGTTCATTTTAGGGTGATTTACAACTTTGAATAAAATGGGTACTTCTTTGCCACCTCACTGCGAGGTTCATTAATTTGGATTAGTTCAAATAATTTATGTATATCATGATGAATCCAAAACTAAAAACCGAAAACTAAAATTTTTATAAAAAAAATTGAACCGACTTCTAAAAGTGCGCCAAATAGTGAAAATTAATGTAAATTTTTACATGAAATTGAAATTTTTGAAGTCGGCGTCAAATTATTTCTAAACGAAATAAGGCACTATTAATATATACAAATTATAGTAAGAAAGCAATTACAAATAAAGCGTTTTTTTTAATCTGCTTATGCGTTTATGTTTATGTTTTATGTTTATTTTATCATCTATTAGGTTGGCGCCGATTTCAAAAATTTCAATTTCATATAAAAATTTATTTCTCTTACTTTTTGGAACACAAGTACTAAATATTTGAGATATTTTGTTATAAAAATATTCAAATCAAAGGTTGCCTTTCTAAAATTATAATTATTAATTTTGTTAACTCTTCATCCTATATTAAATTTAATGATTTTGTACTTAAAATCGTGAATAATTTACATTTACTTTAAATCTAAAGCAATTCATGCAAATATCAGTTCGTTTTACATTAAACTTTATTAAATGATATCTTAAATTTCAATAAAGTAACTGAAAAGATATTTGAATTTTCTGTACATTAAAATTAATTCACATGTACCTTAACATTAAAGGAATTTACATTAATATTCATGGTACATTGCATGAAATTCCGGGAGATGGCACAACTTATATTGAACTTTTTATTTAGTATGATATACGTCTGCCGATACTGACGGAAACCAATGAGTTCGAAACCGGTGTACAGATGACGGTACACTATCTATGGCAAAAATTTCCATCTTTTCCTGATAGCAGAATTTTTTGACCTCATATCAATGTTGGAGCATTAAATATGTGATAACATATCTTAAAATTAATGAACACTGGCTGTATATTTAAAGTACCTAGTCATCTTAAGAAGTAATGATCAAAACTTTAAATTTAATGTATGATTAATGGAATAAATTAATTTAGATTTGTACATTTACCTTAAACTTAATGCATTTTCTTTTTACAGTGTGTACAGTTTTTCGTTTGTGTGATTTCGATAATACTTCAACGACAAGAGTTGGATGGTTTGGATTATCGTCAACAAAACTTATTGTATTATTAATTACTAACGAAACCATAAGATCTAAAATATATCGATTGATATTAACAATTTAATTACATTGCTTACTATCAAAAAAACTTCAAAGATTTAATAAAAGGTACACCTGGGCATCCATAAAATTGATGTCGAGGTAAAAATCACTTAGGCCTGTTGTATTGAAGTCTCCTATTATAATAAAATAACTCTCATTCAAAAAATAGAAACATTCCAAACGTGCAAAAAAGTTCTCACTGTTCAATATCGTGTAACTTGAATACATCTATTTGATTCATCCCTTTTTCCACCTTAACAATATTCCATGTCCTTTTAATTTTATTTTAAACGTCTTTCATGCATTCATGTAACATTATTATTAGATCTACCCATTTTAAAAATAAATTAACACTAAAAAAAATCAAAATATTTTCCTTTAATATCATTTTTACCGATTGCAACATATTATACTAAGAAGTAATAAATACTTCAAATTAACATATTTTTGATATCGAAATCAATTTAGTAATTCTAGATTTACTTTGAAGGCGACTCCATTTAAAATTTATAGGAAATATCTGTAAACTTTACAGCGATCACAAATTAAAAGCTATTTAACAATTTAATAGTGATATCCACCAATCCACTTAAAATTAATTTTAAAATTACCCCTTCAATTATTGTGGCACTGACTTTAAAAAAGTGCTTAGAAAATAAATAGTTTACAATTATTAAATTAATTTAATTATAAAATATTTGTTAATGTGTTTTTTAATTTATAATGTTAAATGACGTATTCAACTGAAAAAACATTTTAAAAACTGCCAATAGACTTTTTAAGTCTATTTTACGACGTTGCCATAATGACTTAATTTTGTTTCCTCATAGGTTAAAAAACACCTTTCAAAACAAACAATGTGTTTAACCTATATATGTCAAATTAAGGAAATGCAATTTCGAAAAAAAAAGGATACGAAATTAAATTACTTCAGAGTAAACATCAACCCCTCCGGAAAACATCACACTCCACCGAAAATCCAGTAAAATAATACTGTCATTAGCTGAAAAACACACAACAACGACTAAATTAAGGTACATTAGTCAGCATTTTCCTTGGAAATATCTCATCCGAGAAAAGCCTGCTTCTCCATTGAAAAGTTAGGCGCGTTCATTTGTCACCTGAAGTGAGACGCGAACCTCTTATACCTATATTGCTTGCTGTATAGTCCCAAGTAATCCGGGAGACATCGTTAAATTGCTCTTCTTGGGACAATATCAAATTCCATCGACGTTATACTATGTAGAACTAAGCGGCTCGTAGTATCATTTTAGATAAACATGGTCCCTCTAATTCACTAATGTGGTCTAATTTTAAACTGATCTAAATTTATAATAAATTGTTTAGATTGAGAAGGGTAGCAATATGGCAATCAAGTTTTAAGCACTAAAATTTGAAGATTAAAAAAATTGTTTCTTTATTAGTAAACCGGCAAAACTCAGTTTTGACTTTATCCTTAAATTTCCTATATTTTGATTTTTAACAAGTATAATACAAACTGTAATATCACAAGCAAAACAAAACTTGTTAATTAAAAAACCACGCTTCCGTGGCCATTAGATCTGGTTTAACTTTTTTGGTGAATTGGGATGGACATTTTTAACGCTGTTACCAAAATTGGAAACACAAAAGTCTGTTTGTCACAATCTTATTTCCCCAGACTGCATAATTCTCTTTGTCGCAATCTTGTTTTGCTGATACCATGTAATGAGCTGATATACAAAGAAAACTTTTGACACATAATTACATCATATAATTTTATGATCAATTTCGCCGGCATTGTCACTGATGGATTGAGTCGATGATGGTGATGCTACCGATTCCAAGTCCGGCTAAAGGAGGGTTCTTAGGCCAAGTCAGTACCCTACCTAAGGTAAAAACTATGAACGCTCACAGAACCGAAACCTCGCCTCGGAACAGGACTGATACAAAGATGACGAGTCACGCAGAAAATAGGTTAAAGAGCTGGAAGAATAGGAATATAAAGGCTTCAATAACAAAGGTCAGGAGATTCTAACCTAACCAAAAGATGAGATTCTAAACTACCAAACAATCACAATATCGATATCTGTGCTCTGAAAGAAACAAGAATAAAGGGTGAAGGTCAGAAACAATATGAAGACTATACCCTGATACACGGCGGAGTGGAGAGACATGAAAGGCCAAAGGAATGAGTTGCAATGGCGATTCACACCAAATGCCTAAAAAATATTGTGAAATGCTCCTATATATCGTCACGAATACTAACCGTCAAACTCAATATTGGCGATCAAATTAAAATTAACTCTAATATCGATATATGCTCCCTATAACAATAAACCTAAAAACGAACGAGAAATGTTCTTTAGCCAACTGCTGGATATTATTGAATCCTGTGCACAGAATCAACAATTATTAATGCTAGCAAGATTTTACTGCATGCGTTGGTAACTAAATAGTACCTGGTGTTAAACAAAGATTTAATGAAAATGTATCCAATGATAATGGACAGATGTTGATATATCTTTGCCCGCTCAATGATATGCCAATCAATAATGCTTTCTTCAATCAAAAATATCAATATAAATTGACCTTCTCAAACACTATAGGTTTCACATCAACAATAGATTACATAATCACCAATAGACTTATACATCCAAGTCAGATCCTCGACATCAGAAGAAAGTTTTGGTAAAAAATAGCTAGGAAAAGCTAACAACAGACAAAGACAACACTATAGATTAAAATTAGATTCGAAATACTCCTCGAACGAAAAAAACGCGTTCAGCACAAGGTAGCACTTGATTTGTTTTTTGTAGTTATTGAAGTTAAGAGCTTTAATTCTAGCTGGCACGCAGTTGTAGAACTTTATTGCTAAATATCTTGAACCATTTCTGGATCTCTCAAGCCGGCCAAAGTCTGATACAAGATTGTTGTTGTTTCTTGTTAGATAGTTGTGAATATCTTCGTGTGGTCTGTATAGATCAAGATTTTGTTTAACGTACAACAAACACTGCATAATGTACACACAAGGTAAAGTTAAAATTTTTAAATTCTTAAACGAATTTCGACAGTCTTCTCTATAACCAAGCCCAGAGATAATACGAATGCATTTCTTTTGTTGTCCAAATGCCTTATCAGTATGACAAGAATGACCCCAGGAAAGAATAGCATAAGCCAAAAGAGAATGAAAGTTACTGTGATATGCTGTCAGAAGAGTTTCTTTGGAAGTTACCCGTACAAGACAACTGAACAGGAGCAGTTGTTGGGATAGTTTTTTTGAGAGATTAACAAGGTGTTGTTCCCTGGTTAATCCTGCATCTAGGTGTACTCCCAGAAATTTGACCTCCATTGCACATTGAGGTAGAAAGGACTTTACAATTTCACTGTTATTCCTTAGAGTAAAATTAATACTTTGTCATTTGGAGTTGTTCAAGGATAGGCGATTGGCTCGAAACCATTGAAATAGTTTTTTTTCTGAAGTTTGGTAATCAAAACTGTCAATCTCTGAAGGGTGATAACTTATATAAAACGTTGTGTCGTCAGCAAACAAAACAGTGTTGACTCCCTTGCCCTTACAGTGTGCCAAGTCATTTATATAGATGAGGAATAAGATGGGACCTAATACCGACCCTTGAGGTACACCATACCTTAGGGATTATTTTTTGGAATTACACTGCCCAAACTGAACATACTGATCACGATCCGACAGATATGAATTAAGTAGCTGAATGGCATCAGCCTGAAAATTGTAGAATGGTAGTTTTTTTAGAAGAATGCTACGTGTAACACAATCGAATGCCTTTGTCAGGTCTAAAAAGGATGTGGAATGTCAAGATACTTTTCAAAGCCCTGTAAAACATTACTAGTGAAGTGATCAATAGCTAAAGTTGTGGTCCTATTCTTTCGGAATCCAAACTGGTTCAAGGCAAATAATTTGTTTGACTCAAAGTGATCATTAGCCTGATTTTTCAAAATTCGTTCATAAACTTTTGACAAGATTGGTAATAAATATATGGGGCGATAATTGTTGCAGTCATCAATGGAGCCCTTATTCTTGAAGAGGGGTACCACCTTTGCAGTTTTGAAGACTTTAGGAAATGTACTGCACGCTATAGATTGGTTTATCAATATTGTTAGGGGCTGAACTATTATATCTTTAATTTTTTTGAATAATTTTTGTGTTAATTCCGTCAATATCTTTGCTGTTACTATTTTTTATTTCTGAAATGGCCTTGTCGACATCACTAAAACTAACTGATTGAAATTTAAAGGACGGGATGTTTTTCAGTGGCATATATTTTAGGTAACCTTCAAAAGGCTGTTGAGAACTTTCAAGTTTATTCATCACACATTCAGCAGTTGAACAAAAGTGGTTATTAAAATCATTTGCATTTAGTTTTGAATTAGAAAAAAGACTAAAGGAAAAAATCGACGAAAACCCGATAAATGAACAAGAAGACATTAATACCAGCTGGTAAAAAGTGAAGAATATCATTAAGGAAACTGCTAAAGAAGCCCTAGGTACTAAAATTAATAACAAGTCCAAAATTATACCAAACAAAGTATATGGTTCTCTCAAAAAGTTAAGGAGAAATGCAAAGAAAAAAATGAGCGTATCTAAGATATGGAACACTAAGGACTACAGAATCGTATGTACAATACAAAATAGTTCGCAACGAAATATCACTGTTAGTTAGACAAATAAAAAATAAGTACTCGGAGGATTTCTCGAAACGAATGGAAAATTATTTTTATGGGCTTCAAAAGCAAATGTGGCGACTAATCAGAAATAAACGAATAGAAGTAAAAAAGCTTAATGAAACAGATCAAATCAGTAAAGAAACATGGGTTGAACAGCTCACAGATTTATGTACAGCAGACAATAACATAATTGAAATGAACATGCGTAAAATAACGACCAACGAGATTATAGACATAGAAGCACTCGACGTACGATTATCACTCTCCACGTTAAAAAGCTGAAAAAGTCCTGGTCCAGACGACTTTACAAATGAACTGCTTAAATATGGTGGACAGAACATTACAACACAACTGACAATTCGAATCCGTAAAATTCTTTTTCATCGTATAAACCCATATGAGTGTCGAATCAGTGCTGCAATCCTTATATTTAAAAAGGACGGCGAAAAACTGCCAACAAATAAATTTACTTAATACAACCTTAAAACTAACAACGAAGATCATAACAAATAAAATTAATAGCTTATTCACTCTATCAGATGAACAACAAGGGTTTAGAACGGGTAAGTCATGCACCGATGCATGCGATATATATATATATATATATATATATATATATATATATATATATATATATATATATATATATATATGTTATATCGTAGGTTTTCACGGATGGTAGAATGAATGGTTTGGTTATTCCGGGTTTCAATCCGTTCGTTTAAAAATCGTTTTCACGACGTTTCGCCAAAATCTCATTTGCCATTTTCAAGTGCGATTCATCTCGTTACTCGCTGAGAACTGATGTTGGCCTCTGATGAATGTCGATTTTTGTTTAGCTGGCTCGCTTTTTGATTGGACGAGCGGCTTCGCAGGCTCCTCCCTTGTGCCTAGTGCGATATATTTGGTTCTTGTATGCTGGTCTCTCGTGTATTGGTTGATCTTTGTTGTTTTGTTTCTTGTTTATTTATTTATGTTTTCCATGTTGTTGGAATCAGCATCGTTTCGTTTATTGAGCTGTCGAAGTCGATGGTATGACCGGTGGTTTGGTGATGTTGAAATAGAACTGAGGTTGTTTGTTTGTTTTTGAGGCTATTTTTGTGTTCTTGAATTCTTGCTGATATGCGCCTGTTTGTTTGTCCTATATATGTTTGCTGACAATCTGTACATGGAATGCTATAAACGCCATGATTTTCAAGGTTGGTCTTATCTTTGGGATTTTCCAGGATGTTGGCTATTGTTTTTTGTGATTTAAATATGGGCTGTATGTCGTGTTTTCTTAAGATTCTTCCCATTCTGTCCGTTATTCCTTTTATGTATGGGATTATGGCTTTATTTCTTTTTTGATCTTGGTCTTTGGTTTTTGTTGTGGTTTTCTCTTGTCTTTTTATGGCTTTCTTTATGTCTGATTGTGACGAACCATTCCGTTCTAGAGCTGTTGAAATGCGTCTTATTTCGTCTTGTTTTGTGTCGAGTTCTGTTAGTCGGAGAGATTTGATATTAGTGTGTTGACTACTGCCTGCTTTTGAAAGGGATGATGATATGACTCTGCATTGAGATATCGGTCAGTATGTGTGGGTTTCCGATATACGCTAAAACTTAGGGTGTTGTTGGGTTTTCTAGTTAATAACAGGTCCAAAAAAGGAAGTTTCTTTTCTTGCTCGATTTCTAGCGTGAATGGGATTCTATGGTGGATATTGTTCAGGTATATTCTTTTCCATGTGGCCATATTACAAAAATACCATCCACATAGCGTTTCCAAAATTTCAGTTTTAAGAATGCCTCTTGTTCAAAATATATCATAAAAAGGTTGTATATAACTGGTGACAGTGAGGACCCCATAGGTGCTCCATCTGTTTATTTGTATATTTGGTTGTTGAACATGAAATATGTATTTTTTACGCAGTGTTCTGCAAGTTCAATTGTGTAGGCTGGAAAATCTTCATTCATAGCGATTTAGTCCAAAGTCTCATCCAGTGGTATGCTTGGATATAACGATTTTATAAGATGTTATTTTCTTCGAGGTGAATGTTTTTGATCATGTTGGTCAGATGTTCGAAGTTTTTCACGAAGGAATCGGCCAGTTCGACTCTTGGTTGCATGATGCTTGTTAAATATTTTTCCAATTTTTGTGTTGGAGATCCCACGGCGCTCACTATTGGTCTGAGTGGTGCATTTGTTTTGTGTATTCTAGGTAGGCCATACAGTTTTGGACATCTGCTTGATTTTTCCCTTGGTATTAAAGATTTTTCAGTTTCTGGGTCTAGTTTTGAGGCTTTGATCTTGGCTTTCGTAGTTTTTTCAAGGTATGTTGTTAGTTCTCTGTTTGTTTGTTTGTAAGAGGCGTCTTTGAGAGTTTCTGACACTTTTTGCATATATTCGTTGGTGTTCATTACAACCGTGACATTTCCCTTATCTGCTGGTATTATTGTTATTTCCTTGTTCTTCTTTAAAGATGATGGCTTGATGTTGAGCTCGCGTTAAGTTTGAGTTGGGAGGCCGGCTTGATTTCAGAATTCGCGTTATGTCCTCTCTGGCTTGTTCGGCATTTTCTTCAGGGATGTTTTCTAGAGCAGCTTCTATATTCGAAATTATCTCTTCTAAGGGGACTGTTTTTGGCATTACGGCAAAATTAAAACCTTTTGAAAGGACTAAACATACAGGATCAGCAAACAAGAACCAAATATATCGCACTTGGCAGAGGGGAGGAGCCCGTGAAGCCACTCGTCCAATCAGAAAGCGAGCCAGCTAAACAAAACTCGACATTTATCAGAGGCCATCATCAGTTCTCAGAGAGTAACGAGATGAATCGCACTTGAAAATGTCAAATGAGATTTTGGCGAAACGTCGTGAACACGATTTTATATATATATATATATATATATATATATATATATATATATATATATATATATATATATATATATATATGTTTTATAGACTTGGAAAGAGCCTTCGGTCGCGTTTAGCTTAGAGATATATTGCTTCTTCTCTATATGCCACATCCCACACAAACTAATCAAAAATATCGAAAATATATATTCTGACAATCAAGTTCAAGCCAGGATCAACGGAGAACTTACAGATCCGATTCAAGTTGGTAGAGAAATTAGACAACAGGACTCCTTAAGCTTGCTTCTCTTTAATGTTATCATGGATCCGAGTATGCAAATTGAAAGGATACAGAATGGATGACCGCGAGATTAAGATCCTATGTTACGCCGATGACGCTGTAGTAATGGCAGAAAATGAAGACTACCTACAAAGACTACTACAAGCATTTAACTGAACGGCAAAATCTATTAACATTCTAAGACAAAATGCATGACCACTTCAAAGTCACCGATAAGATGTAAGCTTGTGGCCGAGGGGAAAATCATTCAATAGAAGATGAAATTTAAGTATCTGGAAATAGAAATATCTGCTATGGAGATGTCGAAGCAGAGGATCGAGAACAAACTAACAAAGCAGCATGCCTAAATAACACTATTTGACAAAATAAATATATCAGAGTGGAAATGAAAGTCAGAATTTATAAGACTACGATTAGGTCAATAATGACATACACTCCAGAAACACGACCTGACACAACAAAAAGTCAACAAATGAAAAAAATGGAAATGAAGGTACTACGGAAAAACGCTAATAAACAGAGAGAGAAACGAGAACATCAGAGAACTATGTGAAGTGGATAATGTAAACGACTGGATATTGAAGAGAACAATGGAATAACCACATCAGTCGCATGAATGACTCCAGAATAGTTAGGGTAGTACGTGACAAATCACCCTCGGAGCGATCTCGAAAAAGATAGACAGACAATTTAAGGCCCGAATAGGTAGAGGGGACGAAGAAAAAAGAGGCATTTTTTGCCTAAACTAAAAAAAAAGAAGAATTTTGTGATCATAGGGCAATTCTTTTGAGTCATTATCACTTTCAGATCTATCGCTTGAAGTAATCATGATCACTTCGACCTAATGACACGTAAATGCATATTCAAAAGAACATGAAGTTATCAGTTTCACTTTTTCCACTTTGATTATTTGATAATTACTCTAAAGAATTATATCTTGAAAATTAAATTCTATCAAAAGAATCAATAAATTGGATCAAGTCTCCTGAATATTCGCCCATAAAAATGAGTGGGATTTCATGTAGAGCCAAATCTATAGCAATCTTATTATTAAATCTAATAAGTTAATTTACAGATCTCTCTAAGTATCTATATCTTAAGTCACTTGATCAGATTTACTTACATAAACTGTATATCATCCAATTTTTAGTCAGTTCAGCTAAAATCCTTCTGATGCCATTAATTCAATCAATTTATTGTAAATTCTTGGTCCACGATTTAACTCGTCGCTGGTTAGAGCAAATGCGGCACTTAGTCGCAGCCTCGCCTCCTCGATCTGCGGGCGTTCCATTAAGCGACAGCAAAGTGACACTTTGTACGACGCGACGTCATTATTTAAATGCGGCAACGCCATTGTCAAACGAGAACGAGTAAAGCTCTTCCTACACTGTCGACTCGTTTTTAGATATCCGTTTTAATGTTTCTCCAAGGCCTTCCTGATTTTTAAACGTACTGATAAAATCACGATAGCTTAGGAAGGCTATGCGATATTCAGTTATTTGTTGAGGTTATTCTTGAAAATAAGCAACTAGCATGGTCTAACTTTAAAACTGATCTAAGTTAACAATAAAAGGTTTAAACTGGTAAGTGTTGTACCAAATCAATAATATATATATATATATATATATATATATATATATATATATATATATATATATATATATATACATAATACATGTTTTAAAAATATCAGAGTTCAACTCAAACAATGAATAGGCTATCGCTAGAAATATTAGGTTTTAGTTTTGCCGTAACAAACGAATAAGGTGAAAGGCTAATTAACATAACATCAAATAAAAAATATACTATATATACTACAAAAGACGTATCTGTTCTAAATTATTTCGATAATAATTACTAAAACTAAACTAAACTATTCAAACAATATTGCTTCCCTACTAACGTAATAAAACAGAACCTACAAAAATGTCAACGTTGCCAAAATAAACGACTATGTAACAAAGAAAGTTTAAATATGATAGACAGTGATCATCTTGAACTAATGACAGATACTGCCACAGTCAATTAAGAATTGCATATAACTGCAAGCAAAAAAAAATCAAAGAACAAATAAAAAAAATAGAAAGATGATGGAAGGAATCACAAAACAGAAAGAACTGAATAAAATTATAAAGAAAAGCATTAAAGAAAATCGAAGACGAGATAACACTGCAACAATAATACCAATTGAGAGCAACAAAAATATGAAGTTCTTAAATCAATGAACAAAACTGGCTAGCCTAAATTACATCAACCTAAAATTCAAATCGGAAACATTAAGGACATAAACAAATTGTCGAGGATTTCTCAAGCTTTTTCTATAAACAACAAAATCAAGAACTGTTAGATATGATTCGAGATTTCATCATGAATATTCTATGTGAAAAACTATAGGAAATGTAGATAGAAGGAGTAGAACTGACACTGAGATTACTCGTTAATAAATGTTTAACAGATGAAAAATACCAACAGCATGGTAAAACGCAAACACAGAAGACAATAATTTAAAAATTGATAATTATTAGAGTCAATTCAAGTTGTAGAAACCTTTTTGAGAATTTTTATAAATACATAACATTCGCGTAAACATTATAGAATATTTAAAAATATACAAAACACCGATCCAAAAGGGAGTTAGACAATGGGGCATCATTTCCCCCTGGAAGACTTCTTTTAATCACTAAATTGAAATCAACAAGGAATTCGTATCGACGATCGATATCTAAAACATCTCCAATTTGCAAATGATATCGTGCTAATCAGATAAAACATTGATGAACAACAAATTATGTAACAATAATTCAACAATGGACCTAAGCAAAATAAAATTTATGATCTCAGACGATGTAATTAGACGCCTGGGAAATGATATTGTAACGGGTTAACGGGCATGCACATGTATCTGGATTATAACATAAAATTAGGTAAAGAGAACCAAACAGCAGAAATTAGACGTGTTCGCTGGGCGTGAGTAGCCACAAAAAATTTGTTGTACATACTAAAATACAGATTTATTCCTTTCAATCTAAAAAGGAAAGGTTTTGACAGTTATATATTACCTTTGATATGCCATAGAAATCACATCGCTTACAGTCAAATCGGCAAACGTATTCCTAACTACTCAGAGGGAGATAGGGAGAATGATGTAGGGAATAAGGTTGAGAGACCGTATAACGAACGACAAAATCAGAAGCGAGACTGGGGTAGATGGATATATGGTTATGTTGAAATGGAGTTGCTCGTCAAGACAATACTAGATGGACAAAACCTTAATTTAGTGAAGACTATGTTTACACTAACACATCGTCGGAAGACCTCAAAGATCTATCAAGGGCCGCTGAAGGAAGAAGAAGAAAAATAAGCAGCGGCAAAATAATAGATAAGCATAACAATGGAAAACGGAAAGTTGTAAATTAAACAATAACAACATAACTGCTAAAATATTTATATTCTGAAAAAATGGTTAATTAGGATGAGCTGTAATATAATTAAATAATTACCTTGGTCTCATAAATAACATAACACAAATTGACAAATAAGATTCGTCCATTGAAATTAAAATCAGAATAGAGCGAGCATGAGCAGCGATGATGAAGGAACTTTTCTTTAGTCATATTGTTACATGCTAGGTGTTCCCTGTTCTTCTTTACGGTATGGGGGGTATGGAATCTCAGTGACATCATAGTTAAATGACTAGAAGTTGGAGATGTGGGTGTACCATCGTTTACTGAAAGTCAGCTAGAAAGACAAAGTGAGAAAGTATGAAAAACTTCTTAGGTTAAATAAACAACTTGACATAGTAAGTACCGTCAAAAGACAACATAATAATTGACCATATTATGAGAGAAAAGTAAATGGCAAAGGCTGACCTAGCAGAAGACGAACTTCATGACCAAAAAATTTGACAGTGATACGGGAAACCTTCTGCAGAATTATTGCGAGCTGTATGTCATGACATGAAAAAGGAGATTCATATACAATGTAGTTAAAAACAATTTCAAAGTACTATGTGCCTGCTGCCTTTTTTATTTGAAATGTTAAGCGATCACAAGTATAAAAAACACAATATTATGATCAGAGCTCGAATCTATCGCCGCAGCTTTTACTACAACACTGATTTGTTTTCGGGAGACCTTTTCTAGGTCATCTAAAAATTTCGCGAAGCCGAAACAAGCAACTGGTGATTTTAATTCTTCTATGATAATATCATAAGCAAGACGAAACTAGTCCACTCAAATCTGATCGCCATAGTAAGTAGATTCGCTTTCCATGCGACAATTTTGTATGGAGATAAAACCAAAATTAAGTTGGTCTGGTAATAATCCTATGCAAGTTGGTCTGGTAATAATCCTATGCACGGTAGGAAAAAGTAGTTTTCACGTTTTGTTCTTTTTGATCTAACGTTAAAATTCAATTTTCTAGGACAACTAGAAGCATCCAATGGGGGTGTGTGATGTAAGTGTGATGTAAGTGTGATGTGAGTGTGGGAGTAAGTTTCTAACTTATAAACGCGTAGAGATTAAATCATACAATTTATACTTATATGGACATGTATTTTAGTACAATATATTCATTCTATGTGTCTGACCGAACGCGAAAAAGTTATTAGGGTAGAAAATATGCTTAAAATGGTTCGCGTCAATAAAAACATGATGGACAGGGTGGATCGTTTTGAATATTTTTATAAGCTATCTGGGAAAACATAAAAGATTTTAAAAACCTGTTAAAATAGTTCCGAGTTCTTTTTTTGAGAAAATTTTTATGGTGAAAACAAATCACGGCTATCGCGATTGATCTCGGACTTACAGGGGCGATTTTAACATTTTTTAAAATGTCTTATATTTTATTTATCAAAACCACTACGATAAAACTAATAAAGCATTCTTAAGCTTCTTTTTTTTGTAGGATCAAGTGACGTAATAGGATTTTTAATTTTAGTTTTAATTACGGATATATAATACCAGGTTTTAATTTTTTAAATGCAACATTCTGTATTTTTTTACATCATTTTTTTGCATTTTGCATTTTCTTTAAAAATATGTTATATTGTTAATATAAATTGACAACAAATAGGCCAAAAACAGTTTTTATTAAATATGTAAACTTTTTAAAATAGAAAACGTTTGTTAACAAAGCTATATTGATATAATATAAAATCATTTAGTTCATTTTTTAATCACAGTTTCTTAACGTATAGTATATAATATAATAAATATTCTAACCGATCTCGATTAAAAAGAATATCTAAATACTTAAATCATTTTCATATCTCATTGCTAAGAACACTTTTTAAGTTCAATGAATATGACATATTGTAAATTATGTTTTAAAATATTAGGCTGTAACCATGGATAAATAAAAGAATCACTTGTTCAACTAAAGCCTGTCAGTTTGAGTTTTATTAGCTTGCCAACTTGCAGTTTGTCTATTTAAAAACTCAAAATGGAAAAATTTCAAAATTTCGACAAGTATAATATGGTAGAATGTTATATTAAGTGTAATAAACATAAGTAAAGAGCCTCTGATTTATATTTTGAACGGTATCCAAAACGCGAACAACCCAACCCAGCATTTTTTAAGAGACGTATGAAAAGGAAGGTAAAGAGTAAATAAAGAATAAATGTAATTGTATGTGTTACGGCGGATCCTTCAACGCCGAGCAGAACTATTGAAATGGATGTTGGGGTTTTTCATGAAAAATCATTAAATATTTTAAAGGAAAATAAGTTTAAATGTTACAAGGCAAGAAAAACTCAGTTTCTTCTCGCTGGCGATCCTGAATGAAGACTTAACTTCTGTAATTGGTACATGGATATGTTACAAAATAATGATTTTTTCTTTAATAATATATAGATGGATGAGTCAACAATAACTAGCGATGGTATATTTAATCGCCATAATAATGATCTATTGGCAGATCAGAACCCTCACACCAGGGGCGGATCCAGCCTCTCTCTTTGGAGGGGGGGGGGCGATGATATCATAAAAGTACAGTATGATAAGCGAAAACAAGTTGTCGATGGGGAGGAGGGAGACACCAGCAACATTTCCATTTTTAGTGTAAAAGGCAGAGTCGGGTCTATTTTTTTGAATTTGAAGCTCTAGGAGACGGGGGGGGGGGGCGATCACAAGAAAAACAAGTTGCCGACAGGGGGGATGCCAGCAGCATACACATTCCTAGTATAAGAGGCAGAATCGGGTCTATTTTCCTAAATTTAAAGCTAAGAAAAACAAGTTGTTAATGGAGGAGAGTGCCAGCAGCATACAAATTCCTAATATAAAAAGTAGAATCGGTTCTATTTTCCTGAACCCAAAGCTCTTGGGGGGGGGCGATCACAAGCATACACATTCCTATACTCTATTCAAGAACTAGAGAGAGTAATAAAGCTGTTACCGAAACCTTTAACGTATCTGCTCCAGTGCCGCAGGTACCTGAGGACTGCCGTAAATCTAATTATATTTAATCATATTTAAATATTATAAGCATTTACAAATTTACTGCAACAATAAAATTTCTGATAGTTCAATTTAATTTCTGTCGGTGAGCAAAATACACCTTATAGTGTGTCCTTAGTGATTTATCTTATTTGAGCTTGTTTTTATATACTATTTGAGATTAGTGAGATACCCAAAATATATGGTTTTCACCTCTATATTAATTCCAAAATCTTTAAACCAGGGCATTTTTTCCTCAACGAAAAACTTATTATGATGAATGTTTATGATGCCTTAAGATATCAATATCTAGATAATAATGTTAAAAGATCAATTTATAATTAGTAATTTAACTGTACTTTTGAAAGATTTTTTGAATAAAGTTACTGCGGAAAATTGGGAAAAATCCATATAATAAAGGAATAAAACAAAATGTGGAAACTCGATCTCATGATCGGTGAGATAGAAGAACCAATTATAATTAATTTGAGCGAAGATAGCTACACTGACTCTGGTTAGGAATTAGATACGTAATGTTTACCAGTGTAAACAATTTATTATTTAAATTTTTGTGTTTGTTGTATTTTATTGTTTAATGTTGTTTATATATTTTTAATTTTTTTATATATTTTTATTTTAGTGTGCCCCAATCTTTATATATATATATATATATATATATATATATATATATATATATATATATATATATATATATATATTGTTCCGGATGGCCGATCTTCGAACACACTATACACACTGTATTATTTTAATAACTTTTTATTGTCAACCTTACTTTTGACACTTGTCAAATTAATTCAAGTTGCGTCGACAAGCTCCCAAACTACACTGACCAAGAATGCCGATCTGGACCCTTTATATACCCTTTTGGTCGATACCGGAAGATTCCCTAATTCTCTAGAAGGATTTCCATACTACATAGGTAATCAAAATAAGAAAAAGGAATAATTCGGCGATTTTTAGACCGTCCATCATAGGCGTTCCATGTTAAAAATAAGGAAATCGAATTCTCTAAAAAGTTTCAGACCTTCTTTCATAATCGTCTCCTGAGGAAATTAACAAAAGTAAAATTACTTAAATAAATTATGAACTCGTAGAAAATATGCCTAAAACCCTACGAACTACAAACACAAACTCATACTATGAAATATAAAATGCTACAAAGTTCGTTACATTAGAAAATATACCTAAAACCCTACAAACTACGAACACAAACTAATACTATGAAATATAAAACGCTATAAAGTTCATTACATTAGAAAATATACCTAAAACCCTACAAACTACGAACACAAACTAATACTATGAAATAAACAACGCTATAAAGTTCGTAACAATATATATATATATATATATATATATATATATATATATATATATATATATATATATATATATATATATTTAATTCCAATTAGCCGTAAGTTTTTTATTATTTTATTATTGCATTTGTGTCTTTTTCTTAAGCGTGTAGAATTAACATGTTTATTTTATTTAGTGGGGGCTATCCGATTTCCATATAATAAATTAAATCAAATTAAGATATCAGTACAATAGAAATAAAAATAAATAGATCTAATTTTAACTTATTTTTTTTTATATATTTAACTTTTGTGTTGCTGACAATGGTTATTTTGTAAGTATTTTAAATTATAACTTAGAATTTTTTGAGAGAATCAGCCTACGTTTTAATCTGAATGTGCTTAAAACGGTTTCTATGACAAAATAAAAAATAATAAAAATGCAGTTGTGATTTGTGTTAAATATGTCAAAAATATCTACATTTTGTAATGTATGTGAATTACTAAGAAATCGTAAGAAATAAAATAATATTATAAAAACTTTTTATTTTGAGTTTATTACCCCAAATAATTTTATATGCCATAAATACTTAGTGATAAAATAAACCTCCTTCCTACGTCTATGACAAGGATTAAAATCCTTTTTAACACTTCACACTTCCAAATATCTACTGTTATCCAACCCAAATAGTCGACTATTATAGACCGATATTTTTCATTATAAAATTTCTAACCCATTTCTATGAAAAAGATTTTGCCAAAGACAACGGACTAAAGAATACCGGTAGTTTGCGAAGAAAAAAAGGGTAAAAATGATTTATTAGTCTCTCTAGTTCTTGAATAAACTATAGTATAAGAGGCAAAATTGGGTCTATTTTCCTGAACTCAAACTCTTTGGAGGGGGGGGGGGGGCGATCGCCCCCCTTGGATCAGCGCCTGCCTCGCACAAGGGTAACAGGGTAATACAAAGGCAATTAGGGTTTAATGTGTGGATTGCTTTGTTGGGTAATAGGATAATGGCCTATGAGGTATATAAGGGAATTTAAATGCTAAAGCCTACCTAGACATTTTTATAAGACACATCGTCCCATTTATGGATAATTTGCATTCTGCGGAAAATAACAGATTGTATTTTCTGCACGATGGAGCCCCAGCTCATAACGCGGGAATGGTTTTCGAATGCATTAACACTAATTTTGCACAGAAATGGATAGTAAACAATGGACCAGTCAGGTGGCCACCTAGGTCACCTGATCTTATCCCCTAGATTTATTTTTTTGGGGTTATATAAAAAACAAAATCTGTCTAAACAGAAATCGAACTCTAGAAGCATTACAAGAAAATTTTGTGGCGGCTATGCGAAGTATAACTAATATACATATTCATAACGCTGTGAACAGAGGAGTGCAAAGACATTGCCAACTATGTCTGGATAACAATGGACAACAGTTTAAACATATAATGTAGTTAATTTAGTTTTTTATTGATATTTTTGCCTTTTTTGACTTTTGTTTAAATGTGTTTCATTTATGTTTTTTAGCAACTTATTGGTCTGTTAAAATGTGTTAACATAGAATATGCACGACTTGGCTACTTTGAGCCGTTAGCGCTAATTAGTTAGTTTGTGAGCTTGATAAAAAATTGAAAATATGTTTTTAGCATATTTGTTGTCAATTTATATTGGCAATATAATATATTCTTAAGAAAAATGCAAAATGCAAAAATTTTTTACGATTTCCCAGATAGCCTATAAAAACACCAAAAACGATCCACCCTATAAGCCTGCAGTCTTAATCTTGGCTGGTACTTGTACGTAGATTCAGGATAAAGAATGCCCCTTTTCGTATATTGTTTAAGTTTGCTTATGAGGAATATAATATGAAAATATTTATTATTATAATTTTCCTAACAGTCATACACTAGTGATTTCATCTTTACTTCTAAAAAAACGCACAAAAGATAAAGCTGGATATATTTTTTCAATTCCTAAAATAATAATTTAGTTAAATATATTACTAACATTCGTTGATAGTTATATACGCACAACAACAAATATTCCACATTATCCCCTTTAATCCCTTTGAACCACTCCATAAAAGTTGTCGCACTGTAGCTAAAATAATAGAGAGAACAATTTGCCCGGCATATTGACAATGTTTATCATGGATTATTGAGGATAGGGTCAATTTTTTGCCCCCCGGAGCCCGAGCACGGAGGCTAATCCTCCGTACGTGCCGCAGCCGATGACCTGCGGCCTACTGAGAGGCTGTTATGTCACGTGGTCCGCTAGTCTGATAAACAATCGACGATCACGCGTGTGATTTTCCGGTAGTTGAACTGGGAAAACAATTTCTCTGGAATTAAAGTGATATTGGTCTAGTTTTGCGTTATTTTATGGATTTTGTTACAATGAATATTATATATATCTGTTTGTTGTGTAAATAATATTTACATTTCGCAACTAAATTAACAGATAATGAAAAAATCAAATGGATATTCCAATCTTAAAAGTAAATTTTTAAAGGTATTATTTAAAAATTGAATCCTATCAAAAACATACCTGCAAAAAACGAGGCTGAGTTTTGTGATTGTTTGAGCCAAGTGTCTAGCATCCTTATTATTTCAATTTCATTTACAAATCTTTGTTAATCTATATCTGACGTTTAATAACAATAAATGAATTGGTAGTTACTCAGGAAAATAATATAGCAGTTTCTACCTACTTTCCGCCATTGTATAAATTATCGGAAATAAATATAGTAGACTTAGTTCAGCATCCGATTGCTATGTCTGTAACAAAATCCTCTATCTTTGCCCATGGTAAAACGCATTTTGAATATCTCTACATTATCATAGTGTTTTTTATCATTTTATTGTCAATACTCCTCACGCAGCATTTATATAAATGTTCACTGTTTACTACCTCTTTTCATCTACAACTAAACGAACGTTTTGATAAATCAGAATGATGTTGTGCCTGCTCGTGTTAGATAATGTGCCATAATTTAATGTTTACATTTCTTAAGTCTTGTTTACCGTGATACTCCATGGAAATTAGATCAAAAAGAGCTGTTTGGTTAACAGAAATGTAACATTGGTTTTTTTGCTGGAATGTGTTCATTTCGGCATCCTATAAAACATATATCGATAGTAACTCTGAAAGACCTGAGTAAAAAAAATGGCGGACCAAAAATGGCCACAATTTTCGGTTTTTTGAGTTTATCTCGAAAAGTAAAAGTTGTATCGAAAAATGTTTCAAACAAAAGTTGTAGAAAATTAAAAAACCTATCGACTCATATAAGTTACTTGTTAAACACGGTTTACTTAAATATGAGTTTAAAATATTTAAATAACTATTATATAAAGTTCATAAGTAAATTTAAAAGTAAAAATACACGTAAATCCAACAGAAAGCAGTTAAAAATATGTTGATTTAACGGCCGGTAGATGATGATGTCACAAATCAGCGCTGTGTCTTTATATCCTAGTAGTTGTTGGTATGATACAAAAATATTAAGAATAAAGTCATAGTTTCCCTTTGTACCAGCTTTTTCACTTTTTAAAGAAAGTACTTTACTTTGCATATATCAAATAACTGTAAAGAGTTAAATAAAAAAAAGTTAAAACTTTACAAAACAAACTTCTGATTTTCAGTTCTGGTCTTATGAAGTTGGAGAGAAACTTCGAAACAAAATATGAAATTTTATCAACATTTTTTCAGTCCGCTACTGCTCCTGCATCATCCTTTAAGTATCCCCTGTTGTATCACTATTAATCTATTACAAATTACATCTTCAGGATTACGCATAAGTAAAGGATCAGGAAGTTATAGGCGTACGGCGACGACACCTGGCAGATTCTCATTGAGTCACACGTCCCGTGTTGCTCCGAGCAGAAATGATGCAGGATTATATTGTGGGTGGTGGTCGTAGGGGGGCATTGATAAAGATGCATAGAGTTATGCTACATCACCTTTGAGATAGAGCGTGTCGAAGGAAATATTGTGCTGTAATATCAAAGATGCTAACTTCAAGTAGCACAGACGTAACAGAATCTTCTTTTCTCTCCCTCTGAATTTCTCTGTTTCCCCACAGAAACAAAGTAAATTCGTACAAACAATTAAATTAAATATTATAACAAAGGACTACGATAGCTTTAGAAATATTATTTTTATGAGTCCTTATGGGAATATTATATTGATCATTGTTTCTTGTTATTTCTAGATTTGCATTCTGGTATATTTCAGTAGTTAGTAGTAGCTGGTCTTGTTTGTATTAGAATGTGAAAGTATTAAGTAGTTATTAAGAGTTGTTATTTATAGTGGAATGTGTTTTATTTGGAGCTAGCGAACCATTTAAAGAGAGCAAATCATAACAATAATTAAATAAATAAAATAAGCAATTTCCTCTAATAAAAAAAAGATCCCTTCATAAGTGTTTCAATATTTGTGCGAAAAAAAAATTTTTTTTCTTCAAAATGTGAACACTTTTGGTTTCCAGCAGTCTAAAAAGTTTAAAATCTGAATATTTGAAATACCTCTTTTAGCTGTTAAGAAGTTTCCGGCAGTCATATATGATATATACAAAATGAAATTATTTGGCCTTGGATTTTCCTTAAAAGACATTACCTACTAATTTCAGGGTGTAAAAAAAGTAAATAATTATTGGTTTGTCCTGTGAGCTGTAGAATTTCTAAAATCGTCATTTTTGTCTATTCGTGGAAATGTCAATTTATAGACCCCTAATTAACCAAGTGAAAAAATTTTACAATCTAGAACCTGCATGTTTCAAATAGACATCTTGCCTATTAAAAGTTAGAAAAAGTCAAATATATTACATGAAAAAGGCGAATTTTCCACGAAAACCACAGCAGTTTGAAAACCACTGGTTTTATCGTTCCGTAGTCTGACCCTCCATTTGTCTATATGAACAGCGCAACGTCGCCTGTTCATAATATTTTGCAATAAAATTTTACAGGCACATGCTGCACATCATAAACAGATCTTTGTCAAAAGTAAGAACGAAAAAATGTGTTTTTCATTTATCCCATCTAGGAGAGTATTGTGACGAACGACTAGAAGAAACTTACTGATACGCTCTCGTATTATATCTTTATTATAATGTGTTGAAAGGAATAGCGTATCGATGAGTCATATTTCAAGATAGATCTCAAATTTTATGTTCTGGATTGATATAGAAGATTCCATAGGTATATAAATAGGAATAGGATAAACGTAGAATAGTTGGTTTTTTGAATAGTGAAGACATTAAGTAGTTGTAATAAGATAGTTGTGATTTCGTTGTGTTAATATAAGTATTGGAAGTATTAGTGAAAGCTGTGGTGTTTTATTCTGAGAACTCAGTGAGTGATTTTAAAGAGGCAAAATCATAACAATTGGTGTCACAAATAAGGATTATTACCGAGTTTCCAGAAAATTATATTGGAAATTTGCAGAGATAGAGAAAAACGGACATTCACTGTTGGATTTGTTATCGAGTAAGAAAATAAGATTAATTTTCTATAAAGTTCTAGAACTTTCTGTTTTTAAACTCAAACAGATATCGAAAAACAGACTTCACCATCGTATCTTTCTTTAATAAACAAACTTAGAATCGAATATTCGACAAAGATCTACATCTTTCTATTTGAAAACTAAACGAGATAGCGAAAAACGGACTTTACTATCGAATCTGTTATTAAGAAATAAGCTTAGAACCGAATTTTCGACAAAGTTCTAGAAAATTCCATTTGGAAACTAAAAGAGATAGCGAAAAACGGACTTCACCTTCTGATTTATCGTTAAGAAAAAAGCCGAGAACCGAATTTTTGACAAAGTTTCAGAATATTCTATTTGAAAACTAAAAGAGATAACGAAAAATGGACTTCACCATGGAATTTGTTATCAATAAAGCAGCTATGAACCAAATTTTAAATAATTTCGAAATTATTGTGCCACAAGGAAAGAATTGCTTTTCATAATCAAAGCTGTCCAACATTTTCATAAATATTTGTATGAACAAAAATTTTTAATAAGAAGAGATCACGCAGCTTTTAAATGGCTTCTAAATATGAAGCAGCCTGAAGGACAAGTAGCAAGATGGCTTGAGAAGCTACAATAAAATTTTAAAATCAAACGTAGCCCAGGAAGACTAGATGTAGATGCCTTGTCAAGAAGACCGTATAAAGAAGAATGCAACCACTGCAGCAAAGCAGAACAAGAGAAGAGTTTCCTATTCGGAGAGTCACTTTTGACGTTGATCCAGACTGGAGTACAGCTCATGAGAAAAGCCCAGCTTGAAGGAAATGATCTGGCGCCATTCCTTCAACTTAAAGAAGATAATGAACCGCGTCCTAGTTCGGAAGAGATCTCGAATAAAGGACTCACATTCAAGACACTTTGGGCTCAGTGGGACTCACTATTGATTGAAGACCAGTTACTAAAGAGGTCCTGGGAAAGTGCCAATGGCAAGGAAATAAAACCACAGATAGTAGTACTTAGAAAAAAGTTCTAGGAATTTTAGAAAAAATTCATAATGGGAAATCTGGTGCTCATTTAGGAGTTAACAAGATTCTAGACAAACTCCTAGAAAGATTTTACTGGGTTAACTACTGTCGAGACGTAAAATCATGGTATACACAGTGTCCTAAATATGCTGCTAGCGAAGGACCAAGTACTGGATCTAAGGGAAAAATGAAGAAGTATTGACACAGCTAGACCATTCCCAAGAACAGACAAAGGCAACAAACACATCTTGGTTGTTATTGACTACTTTAGTAAATGGCCTGAGGTATTTGCCATCCCTAACCAGGAGACCTCCACAGTAGCTGAAGTGTTAGTCAACAATATGTTCAGCCGATTTGGAATTCCTTTTGGAGGTAGATTCTGACCAAGAACGTAACTTTGAATCCAACCGATTTCAAAAGCTCTGCGAACTACTTAACATCCGTAAAACCAGAACAACAGCTTTACATCCTCAGTTAGATGGTATGGTTGAACGATTTAATAGGACCATTGAAGAGCACCTTTCAAAAGTTGTGGACAGACATCAGAAAGATTGGAACAAATATTTGCCAATCTTCTTAATGGTCTATCGATCCGCAGTTCATGAAACTAACGGAATTACACCAGGAAGGGAACTTAGACTGCCTTGCGACATAATGTTCTGTTCCTCAGCTGAAGAAAGTATGGAGATTGAAGATTGGATGGATGCTTTACAAGAGAAGTTGCGAGAAGTTCATGACCTAGTTAGAGAACGCATGGATCTGGCCACAGATAGAATGAAGACAAAATATGACATCAAGGCAAACGGCACGTTCCAACAAGGAGATAGAGTTTAGTTGTGGAATCCACAGAGAAAGAGGGGCATATCGCCTAAGTTTATGCCATCATGGGAAGGACCATATACTGTCCTGAAAACTATCAATGACATTGTTTATAGAATTCAACGAAATTTCAAGACCAAAATGAACGTAGTATATCTATACCGGTTGAAGTCATACCACGGAGATATCGAAACTGATCGGGACGACCAGAATTAAGAGGGGGCAGTGTTACGAACGACTAAAACTTTTTTATATGTCTTCCTATATATAAATATTCCGATGTAATGAGTCATCTTAATTATAATGTGCCGAAAGGAATAGTGTACCGTTGATTCATATTTCTAGATAGATCTCAACTTTTATGCTCTAGATTTATATAGGAATTTTCATAGGTATATAAATAGATATAGGATAAGCGTAGTCGTATAGTTATATGGTTAAAAGTTGTATGGTGGTATTTGAATAGTGGAAATTAGTTAGTTGTGATTTTAATGTAAATGTGTTGTTAATATAAGTATTGCAATTTATTTAGTAAAAATTGTTGTGTTTATTTTGATAACCCAGTGAGCGATTTTTAAAGAGACAAAATCGGAACAATATAAACATACTGTATAGCACTTTAACTTTTTTAACTATATCAACCACTGGTGCTTCGAGTGAAAAGAGTTTTTAAAACTAAATTTGATTAAAAATTATTTAGAATCAATAATGTCACAATAAAGACTTACTAATTTGGCTATTACTTCCTATAAAAAATGATATTTGTGAAATACTAGACATTTCAAGTATTATATGAGAATATGAATGCCGTTTTAAGAAATGTAGAAAAATTTGTTATAATTTTTTAAAAGATTTTTATGAAGGTTAGATGAAATCTGAATGTCTTTTCAACTTTCTTGTTTTATGTTAACTGTTTAAAGATATTCTTAAGTTTAAAAAAGTATAACATACCAAAAAGGTAAAATTAAAATGTTGTTATTTGTTATACGACATTACTGTTATTAGTTATTAAAATTGTCTTATTATTGGAAATCATCCAAAAAATTCCCAAAAACATTTTACATGACTGCAGACTAAAACTGAAAGAGGTAACTGAGACAGCCGGTATAACTATCACATTTGTGCTGCGTTTTCTAACTCCGGACCAAAAACTGCAAGACTTGATTGCTCTGAACAAGTCTAACCCAACAGACTTTACGCGGTGATTTACTCACATCGACGAGCCCTAGATCCACTACTATTTCTCGAGACCAAACAATAACCAAAAAGTGGACAGGAAAGGGATAATCAACAACAAAAAAGATGAACAGCGTTGCACTTGCAGGAATGTTCCTGGTCACTATTTTTGAAATTTTAAAAAACCTTGTTGGCAGATTACCTATAAACGGATGAGATGGATGGCGCCAAATATGGTATCCTTCTGGATCAGTTAAAATTAATGACAAAGATCTGCTTCAGGACAACGCTCCCAGCCACAAGGTTACTATGACCCCATACACACTATTCACCCTTGATCAGACGGTTCCCTAAACCACAAAGGGTTTCATGTTTGGAAAAATAGGGTTTCGAGTCCAAAGTCTTCCCAACAACGAACTCATATTTTGCAGAGTTGAACGAAAGAGTCTACCCAGAAAGAACTCAAACACTGTAGCAGCAGTGACACAAATGTACATCTTCCTTCTTAAGCCGAAATCTCGTAAAATATAGATATTACACTTGTCTAAAAACATTTAATATTTGAGTTTTTCATGTAGTATTCTTTTCGTCAAGACAACAATCCCAATGCAGAAAACTTCATAAAATATTTTCCATTTTCGATGTTTTATTTTTTGTACTTTTCTAACCTTGCTGGCCCCGCAGTACAGAGAGAGAAAAATAACACGAATAACAACGCACGAGATGGTTTTTCTATGGCCTGAGGGGTTCTTTTCGTACAACTGTTTTCACAAGGTAATACAAGCTGCAGGTTTTCAGTGTAACCATTGACGTAGAAAAAGTTTATTTTTTGATGTATAACTATGCAAGCCCATAGAGACTGATGTATTACGAAAAAGTTTTATAATAGTGTATTAGAAAAAATAGACCGAGAGTTCTAAATGTAATTCACCGCCTTATAAAGGTATGGTAATTATATCATTACTCTTATACAAGTAGAATGTGTTCTTTCGGCTGATATACTCAATTGATTCATTTTAAGCCAGCATTTTTATGTTTCCATAGAACTATGAACACTTTTAATTTCCCTATGCTAGTTTGTTCGTCCGTTTAAATATCACAGCATTGCCTCCATCATTTTTTCTTCTTCTATGATGAAGGTATATTCTTTCAATTAAGCTAGAGGCAAATGTGTATTTATTCTACAAAAAATTTGATGTCTTCTTGTGTGGGGATAATTGAGGTGAAATTATTTTTTCCACTCACGAATGGGATATTGTTGAATAGAGCTTCCCTATATTGGCCTGTACTCAATTTATATGAATACACCTCAAATTGTCATTGCACCTCATTGGAGATAGGCCTCTACTTCGAAAACCATCTTGTAATGATCTCCATTCAATTACTCGTCTGGTCTATTCCAAAATTTGTTGTTGATTGATAGAATCAAAATCCTTTTCGTAGTTGTTTTCCATTGTTTTATCCATCAGGGTTTGTAGATAATTATTTACCCCTTGCCCCAAACGAAATCCGATCAGCATATATATATATATATATATATATATATATATATATATATATATATATATATATATATATATATATATATATATAATAAAATAAAATAGAATCAAATATTAGCGAAGCGGACGTGAAAATTTGTCAATCTACATGATTCTCGTGTTAAAAAGTGCGGAGCACTCCAAAATATGGAAAAACTCCGGGTCCGACAGATGGCGACAGCGCTGTTTCGTCCTAATATGGGACTCGTCAGGCCACCGCATTCGGTACAAACTATCATCTCGCCTTTGCATCCTATAAAGCTGAGTTTAAAATCAAAAAACAGCAAACAATACGACAAAGATAACATCTCGATGGTCCACTTGATAACACAAGAACCACACTGACTAACAAAGTTTGTAAAAATCCGTCATATGGTGGCGCGACGGTGAATTAAAACAGAAATATGTAAAATCGAGTACACGAAACGCGCTGCCCAAAGGATAGGGGTCGCATTTTTCGGTACTGGCAACCAAGCCTACTGCTCATTTTAGCAGCCAAAGCCACGTGTCGCACCAAACGAACCCACCATGAGAGCAACGTTTAGCGTGTTTCAAAGCCAAACAAGTAAATAAATAAATAGATAAGTTTTTGTCCGTGTAATTTAAAATAAAATAGAATCAAATATTGGCGAAGCGGACGTGAAAATTTGTCAGCTTTATAGGATGCAAAGGCGAGATGATGGTTTGTACCGAATGCGGTGGCCTGACGAGTCCCATATTAGGACGAAACAGCGCTGTCGCCATCTGTCGGACCCGGAGTTTTTCCATATTTTGGAGTGCTCCACACTTTTTAACACGAGAATCATGTAGATTGACAAATTTTTACGTCCGCTTCGCCAATATTTGATTCTATTTTATTTTAAATTACACGGACAAAAACTTATCTATTTATTTATTTAAATATATATATATATATATATATATATATATATATATATATATATATATATATATATATATATATATATATATATATATATACAAACTACCCCCATCGACTTTAGTAAGCTGTCAAATTTTAAAAAATTTCCATTTTCCGAGAAATCGATCGCGGAAGTTATATATATATATATATATATATATATATATATATATATATATATATATATATATAACTTCCGCGATCGATTTTTCGGAAAATGGAAATTTTTTAAAATTTGACAGCTTACTAAAGTCGATGGGGGTAGTTTGGCTAAAATATTTTCAGGATGGTGGCACTTTCGCTAATACGGGAGTTGTCTTCTTGCTTATTTTAAATGGAACACCTTATATGTTATTTCATTTTTAGATTTTCCGCAAAATTGTAAAGATATTTCATGTATAATGTCCTGTACCTAAGTTTAACTGTTTCTGACATATTTTAAATTTTATGTTAAAAATGGCTTTTGCAGGCCTAAACATAACTAGCAATTTGTCCTATATGAAAGTCTTTATTATTTAATTGGGGTTGGCTTCCTTCTAGAAGGGGATCTACTTTAATCGACTGTGTTGATATTTTGAAAATAAATACAAGGTGATCAAAAACTAACATTACATTTTAACTTTAAAAAATCGTTAAATGTCAATTTTTTTAAAACATAAATCCCCTATTTTTATGTTATCTTATTTAGCATTAAAAATAAAGGTGACTTTGTATACGGTTGTCTATTCTAAAAAGTCGCAGTTTTTGAAATATTGAAATTTCAACATTTTTGTATGACATAAATGCTAAAGGACTTGCCTTGCACAGAGAAACAACTTATTTTAATAAATGGTCAAAATTTCTACAGTGAACTTCTAAACATTTTTCGCATCTCACAATTAGTTCGCCATGGGTGGCAGCTCTAATTGAATCTGGAGATAAACTTTTGAACGGATCCCTTACCCTTGCCATACAGTCCTCCATCGTTGTCACTGGATTACAATAAAAGATGCTTTTATCGTTCCCCATATAAAATAATTGGAGACAGTGAAATCAGAAGAACGAACAGACCACAAAAAAGGTTCATTGTTGACAACCCACTTGTAATAAAATGTTTTTTGTAAAGCAGCACGCCCACTGGTTCGGCTCGGTTCAGACCGCTCGGCTCCGCGCAATCGGCCCGTTTTGGTTTACATGTAAATAAATGAGAGCCCGCTCACTGGTTTTACCGAAAGGTCTGAAAGCCTTCGACTATTTTAAAAATAGAAAGAGGTAGTATAATCTGTGGTATAGATGTAGTGTTTGTATTGTTACTATGTCGGACGAAGAATTGATAGAAGACGTGAGAGCATACAGAATATATAATAATAATAATATTCTCTATACATAGTTGCTGCCTAATAAACTTGAAGTAAATTGTCTAGGCGTTCACGTCACAGTCAAAAAACATTAGTTATATCACAAAAATCTGTAATGTAAACGTCAAATTTAATTAATTCGACTATATAATACACTTACTTTAAAGTAACTGCTAAACGTTCCTCTGGTGGAATCGATTTTCGAAGGTTAGTGTTTGGTTTCCTGAGCGGCAACATATTTAAAATTTCATAAAATTTTATACTAAACATTCTAAAATATTTGAAAAACTTTTCATTGTCGGTCATCAACTCTGGAAATAAATGATAAAATTCCCCGTGAACTTTTCTTTTAAGGTAAATATCATGAACCCAATATCTTCTTCTCCGCTTTTCCTCCACTTCTACTTCAACACAGGCTAGACCAGCCACAACGATATCCTCTTCAGAGTCGGTAGAACTACTAATTTTTTTCACTTTTCATCAAAAATAACAGCTCTAGAAACTCTAATGGTTAATGCAGTTTTAATCACTGTTTAGTCTGAATTGTGCGGAGCCAGTGAGCGGGGGCCATCGGCGTTCTGACTGAAGCGGACGGAACGGACGGAGCCGAGCCGATTCAGTGGGCGCGCTGCTTAAGTTCGTAACTGGAACGGTTCTGTGTGGTGGGGAGCTATCGTGTTGGTAAAAAATTTGACGGTGTTTTGTCAGAGGTAAATTGTTAAAATATTGATTGTCTAACTCTTTTAGAATACTTAAATGTCCTTCTCCTGCAAGAGTTTAAATTTCCAGGTTTCTTGAAAATTCCGCAATCTTACTACATGAGGATTTGAATCACTCTAAAAATAGGAATTATGTTTATTAAAAAGGCCATTTTTCGTAAATTTTCGTTCACTGCACCGCACAAAGTATGTTGGGTAGGACTTATTGAGAGCCCAACACTGTTCCGATACAATCAAGCTGTGCAGTTTGTGGTCCGGAGTCAGAAAATGCAGCACCAATGTAATAGTTATACCGGCTATCTCAGTTACCTCTTTCAGTTTTAGTCCGCGGTCATTTGAAATGCTTTTGTGAACTTTTTGGATGATGTCCAGTAATAAGTTAATGTTATTAACTAATAACAGTAATGCCACATAACAAATAACAACATGTTAATTTTATGTTTTTGTATGTTATACTTTTTTAAATGTAAAAATATCTCTAAAGAGTTAACGTAAGACAAGAAAGTAAAAAAAAAAGACATTTGGATTTCAACTAACCTTTATAAAAATCTTTTAAAAAAATTATAGCAAATTTTTCGACATTTCTCAAAAGGACATTGATATACTCGTATGATTCTTAAAATGTCTAGTGTTTCACCTCATTTTCATAGGAAGTAATAGCCACATTAGTAAGTCTTTATTAAGAAATTATTGATTCAAAATAATTTTTAATCAAATTTAATTTTAAAAACCCCTTTCACTCGAAATTCTTGAAAATTTCGCAAACCTACTACATGAGGATTTAAATCACTCCATAAATGGAAATTATGTCTATAAAAAAGGCAGTTTTATGTAAATTTTGCTTTATCAGTTCAAATTATGTTATTGAAAATGGAGGATCGTCTTGTATCATCGTTAATATAAATTCGCAAAATTTCACTCCTGGCAAATCAGCATCCGTTACGTGTTGAATTAAAGATATTAAATAAGGGTGGAAGTTGTGATTCTACAGAATTTTAGTATTGTTCTTTGAGATTCCTGTTTGTTGTGTCACTTGTTTCAACGATGTCATAGGATATACCGCAAAATATCCCAGAGTTGCACTTTTTATATTTTCATCATTGAGAATAGGTTTCTTTTTACGCATCTTTGCCTTAACTGTGTCAAAATAGTTTGGTTGCTTTATTCCACTGTGTTAGCGTTGTTCCTTTTGAAAACAATTCATTAAAATCCTTTTTCCGAGTATCCGCCAGTTTTTCTTCTCCTGTTGATAACATCAACAGTCACCTCGTCGCCTTTTGGAGCTTTTTTTATATTCTTTTGAGAGATTTCTCTTTTTATTTCTTATAGGGTGATCCTAGAGATATCTTCAGAGCCTTGATTTAAAATTCTCAGGAACTTGCAAGTCCCACCTATCTTTTCGAAACTTTTGTGTAATTCTGTGTAAAAGCGTTCCATTATTTTAATCACCTCCTCCTTGTTTGTGGTCAGTTTTCCACCTTGTCCGTAAATGTTTTTCCCTTTGTACAATTTCTGCCTAAATACTTGAAGATTTGTGCTATTTTCTATTATGATTCCGACCATTTCTAATAGTTTTGAAAATGTCATTATTTAATTATTCGCGGAGCATAGTATCTCCCCCGTTCTCTCTCATTAATTAAATATGTCATCTAACATTTAGTCGCTTTGTAAATATAAGTATCCAAAGTTATCTCCACTTTAATTTAAAGATCTGAAAGATTTGACATAATAGCACTTCGTAAATAGGTTCGAAATTGAAAGAATTTGTAAGATATAATAAAGGTTTAAGACTTATTCTTCAATATTTCAATATGCTTTTAAAAAAAATTAATAATAAAAAATTTGTGTTCAAATTAATGTTTTAGATAAAACAATAAGAAAAATGTCTATGAAAAATAAAAAAGAAAAACATCTCCTGCTTAAAATTTGTTTGACACGCACTGGACCGGTTATTTTTATTGTTTTATCTTGATTTCGTCATGGGTTTTTCGGAATTTTTTAATCCCCTTCCCTCCCTCACATGATAGAACAGAATTTTATCCCCCCCCCCTTCACGCTGGAATATCACGCCGCACTTTAATTTTAAATGATAAGAATAAATTACACTTGCTTAACTTTCTAATTATATTTTTAATTTTATAAAAATATTTATAAATATATTTTTTAAATAATTTTTAAAAATAACTTTTTTTATAGGAATAAATTACAAAATTACTTAGCTTTAGAATCACTTTTCATCTACAATCTAAGAAGATTGCAGATTTTCTTTTAAAGTAATGAAAGGTGCTTAGCATTCATGAGCACAAGTATCTTCTATAATCTCATATTCAACGTAGTCACTTTCGTCAGTAACATCATTTGGAATCTTGCTTTGATTTGAATTTAGTGTGATGCGAATACGTTGATATATCTAAACGGCTTTTTGACTGAAGAATAATTTATCTTATCCCTGATATGTTATTATATGTTATGAAAATAAAAACTTCAAATTAAAATTATTAAAAATTATAAAAATAATTAATTTATGAGATTTACAAGACAAACGGCTTCGTACTCCCTCCAGAAATTATTGACTCATACCAGGTATACAAAGACACCAAAAGTATGAAGCTCTGTGGGGACCCTTTCCATGTTATCAGGTCCTAGGTGGCATGGTCTTCTGTACTTCCTACAAACTTTGGGACGGTCTGAGCGGTTGCAAGGAAAAATGCTTTCTGGATCGGTTTATACAGATGCTCACTAAGGCCCAGTCCCTTGATGTTCTGCAGGAGGTTCTTTGGTATCACTCCAGTTGTTGATAGTATTATGGGAATCGTATGGACGCTGTTCTTTGCTCACTGTCTGCGGATTTGCACCTCCAGATTTCTGTTTTTGGCGATCTTCTCACTTTATTTTGGTCTTAGGTTGTTGTTGTTAAGTATAGCAATGTGAATCAGTGTAGTTCGCCTAGAAATTTTATCTCTTAGTAGAATGTCTGGCCTATTATGAGCAACTGTTTGATCTGTTAGAACCGTTCGGTCCCAATATAACTTGAACTCGTTGTTTTCAAGAATATGCTCTGTATTGTATTTGTAGTAAGGTACTTTTCCTACCTGCAATAGTTTTAACTTATCTGCCAACTCTTGGTGGAGTATCTTAGCGGCTGAGTGGTGTCTTTCCTTATACTCGGTTGCGGCAAACGCTTGGCATCCTCCAGTTATGTGCTGGATTGTCTGTGATGTTCGACAGCTACATCTATATTGATCATTTGCTATTGAGGGATCTCTGATGAACTTCCGATAGTTCTTCATCGGAATAATCTGGTCTTGGATAGCTAAAAAGAAACCCTCCATTTCAGGAAACATCTCTTCTGAAATCAACCAGTAGTTCGACGCTGAGTTGTCGACATTGTCCTGGATGACCTCGATACCGTCCATGAAGTGGTTTCTGTAGCCAGGCTTGTAACTTCTCTTGGTATGTTCGGTGGTGAGAAGCAATAACCTGTTCCCTCAGCAGTAGCGGCGTGGAATCGTCTGCCTCACATATTGCTCGATGTAGTGTGGAAGAGTCCGTTAACCTGTGGAAATAAGAACGTAAGTTTATTATATGTTGATCGAGCTGCTTACCTATATCGACCAATCCTCTTTCTCCTTGGTGTCTTGGAAGCATTATACCTTCAATAGCACTCCGAGGGCGGTGTTTGTGTACTTTTGTTAAGAGTGTTCTTATTTTCCTTTGCAGGTTTTCGATGCCCGTCCAGCTCCATTTTACAATTCCAAAAAAGTAGCTAAGCGCAGAGCATGCGTACGTGTTGAGCACCTTAAACAAAATTTCTACTGTTTAGACTAGTTCGTAACACCCGTCTTACCCTCCTGACAAATTCGATTGTCAACTCAGCCTTCATAGTGCGATGGTCAATTCGTTTAGCCTGTTTCATACCTATTGTGTGTTTGTTTTGCTTCCTTTGCAGCTATAGTTAATTTTATTAATAAGATTACTTTCGATTGCATTCAACAAATTCTACTTTGAATTTATTATAAATAATTAATTAGAAAGATTTTAAAAATCTTACAGTACGAAGTATCACGCGATTGGCTTCAAAACCTCCTCCCCCGTTATGTAATCGGCCAGGATGTTTATATATATATATATATATATATATATATATATATATATATATATATATATATATATATATATATATATATATATATGTATATGTATATATATATATATATATATATATATATATATATACATTTTATGGTTGGTGGAATGAACAGTTCGGTTATTACGGGTTTCAATCCGTCCGTTTAAAAAATCGTTTTCACAATGTTTCGCCAAAATCTCATCTTTTTAAGACATTAATTTTAGATTTGTAACTTAGGCACTTAAAACTTCCCAATTCCGATATTAAAAGAACTTGAGATATATACATTTTTTACTCCGACATATTTATGCTGCATATTGAGTTTGAAAAAAGTAATTTAAGATTTGTAATTTATGCTCCTAAAACTCGGGAAATGTAAAATAATTAGTCTCCCATATTGTATGTGCCATATTAAATCGTAAAAAATTAATTTCAGATTGGTAGCCTACAATTCTCAAAAGCCCCTAATACCAATCCTGAACAAATGTTAACAAAATGAAATTTGCAAACCCACTATATTAGATCCATCATAATAAATTTCGAAAGAATAATTTTAAACTCTTAATCTTATCCGATTCTACACCATCGAAAACTCCCCAATACAAATTTTGGACATAATCCAGAAATACAAAATTTATAAACCCCCTGAAATATAAAATATTACATGTCATACGGAATGTTTCTAAAACAACTTTAAATCAGTTATTTGCATTCTCAGAAACCTCCCAATAATAAATTTTGAATGAAATCGAGAGAAGTTAAATTTTTAGTCCACCATATTGGTTCCACCATAGTGAATTTTTTAAAAATAATTTTAAATTCGTAAGTTATATCTTCAAAAACCCCCCTTAAAAATAATTGTAGATTCGTTACATACGATCCCGAAAACTCCCAATACCAATTTTGGAAAAAATCGGACAAAATTAATTTTTTTAGTCCACCATATTATTAGCGCCGTTTTCAATATACCGGACGAATTCCAGCCAAAATAACATGAGAATATCGCAGCAACTTCCTGAATATAATGCAAAGAATTTCATTCAAATCGGTACCGCCGTTTGGGAGTAATCGATGTACATACGTAAAAAAATACTGAGCTGTCGAATTTAGAATCTACTTTTAAAAGTCGGTTAAAAATAGCAACACCCCTTATGGATGTCTGTAAAAAGTCGTTGATCCTAAGTCGCTATGAGTTCTAACAAGGGCGGATTCAGAAATTTTTTTTTTTTGGGGGGGGGGCACAAGCAAAAACCCAAGCTCCCAACCCAAAACCATATATACCACGCGCGGTGATCTCAACATTCATTAAGTAGCAAACAAGCGAGTTTTTTGTTTTTATAAATTTCTAAGCTAAAATCCAAGCTCCTGAACCCAATACCCCACGCAATGGTAGATCGATGTTCATTATACAGCATACAGGTGAACTGAATGAGTTTTTAAATACCAAATACAAGTTCCCAAACCCACACACCCCATCACAGCTAGAATGATTATTGATAATCGATACACAACACGAAAGGACAAGTTGTAGCGAGTTTTTATCAATGAATAAGCCAAAACCAAACTCTTAATCCTACGTACCCCATGAAACAGCTAGATAGATGTCCGTCTAACAAGCAAGTGAAGCGAAACAAATTTTGAACAAAATAAACTAGAACTTATACGCATTTTAAATACTGTGAGGGAAAATATAATATGAAAATTTTTCTTAAAAAAATCTTTGTACTGAATATACTTACTAAAACGATTTTTTTTTGAGATCCACTAACTTGAGTTTTAAAATTCTCCATTTTTTTATAGCATATTCATATATATTTTTTTTTTTTGGGGGGGGGGCTTTGCACCGATTTCCCCATCCTTGATGCGCGCTTGGTTCTAATATAATATGTACCTATTGGTGCAACTAAGAGTATATCCCGGAACACCTAGACAATGTGTATGTAAAGATTTTCGAAAGAAATTTTATTGAAATAAAAGTATTATTTATTTTAATACAGGTTCTTAGCTGCATTTCAGTGAAAGTCCGAGGAGCAAACATGCTACGCGAGCCATGAACTGTCAATCGCATACCTCTTTACTTTGACAAACGGGATTTTAAATTTGTTCTTCTTCTTCTTCTTCTTCTTCTTCCTCTTGTTATAGGCTTACAGCCTGTTTTTTCCAACTCAATCATTCATCTCATTTGATGTTGAAATCCAGGACTCTCTCCATCTTTTAGGTGGTCTACCTATTGGTCTTCTGGTTTCCGGTGTTCCATCTCGGGCGATTCTCGCTATACTATTTTGCGCCATTATTCCTACGTGCTCATTCCAGGCTCTTCTGCGCTTCTGTCCCCATCTTACTATATCCTGCATTCCATGTTCCTCGCGTATTGTTGAATTGCATATGTGATCTCTTAATGTGTATCCCGATATTCTTCTTAGTACTTTCATTTCGGCAGTTCTTAAAATTGATTTTGTTTTTGTGTTGTCAGCTCTCGTCTCTATTGCGTACGTCATTATCGGTCGAATACAGGTCTTGTAGATTTTTATTTTTGCGTCCTTGCTCATGTATGTGTTGTGCCATATTATATCCGCCAGGCTTCCTGAGATTCTATTTGCCTTGTTTACTTGGTTTCTTACTTCTCTTGTTCTGTCTTGGTTTGAGGATATCTCAACTCCTAAGTAATTAAAGGTCATGAGTTGTTCTATTGGTTTGTCACCCACTACTAGTTTGCATCTTAAGGGCACTTTGCTTATTACAATTGATTTAGTTTTATCGATGGATATTTTCATGTTGAATTGCTTGCTTATGGTGTGGAATGCAAATAGAAGTCTTTGGAGATCGTTTTCATTTTCCGAGACTATGACGGCTTAAATTTGTTGTGTTTGTAAAATTATGATTTTCGAATTTTACAATTTTTAGAATGAAATTCTAGCATACAAAAAACTTTTGATGAGTATTCTCAATGGGTATGACCTACCCGGACCCACCTCCTAGTTACGCTAATGTAAGAACCCATTGCCTAAATAAACACAAGACTGTTACTCCAATGGTATAATTTTGACGCTCATAAAATAAACACAACGATAGGACACAACTCGTTCATCATTACAATGTTGCAAATGATTGAATATCAGTAATAAAATGGTATATACATACCAAACATAAAAGAATAAATTGTTGGATTTCCGTTCAAAACGTGGCAATGTTGCATATCCCTTCTTACCGACGAAAGAGGATAAACTCCTCCTTGTTATCGCACGGTTGCCACTTCCTAGCGAAGGAATTGTTTCCAGGGTCTCTGAATAAGAAAATTGTGGTATGTTCCTATCATTTAAATAATGAAGATTTTTATACATCCAGATATTAAAAAATTCTTTGATTCTGAGATTTCTTCAAATACCAGTCCTAAATAAAACTGGACAAAATAAAAATTGAGTTCATCTTAAATCCTGTGTTTTGAATTTTAATAAATTAATTTTTAATTCTCAATTTACGTTTTTGAGGAAATGACTGCCATTTTTTGCTTAAAAATCACGTTCTTGCTATCACCTTTTAATAAATGACGGAAAAAGAATTCTTGATACGCTTCTGGCTTCAAGTCGCGTATTGTTTTTTCTTTTTATTGTCCAGGTTTATTGCTTTTCCATTAGCGACGATCCACCTTTTATATTCGTCGTTTTCCACTCGCTTTTCCCGAAATTAAAATCTCTATACGGACGACGACGCATCGAGAGCGTAGGCAGAAAAAGGGGGAGTTTTTCGTTTTTCGCAGGTAATTTAATTTAGCCATTTGACGTTTTTTGTTTGGTTTTTATTTGCGGAAGAATTTCTTTATAGATTTTACAGGGGTAATAATAACAAACACTGTGTATCACTGTTGGTATTTTAAGAGGTATTTTTAGAATAAATAATATACAATGTGTTGAAGAAAGTGGGCTAACTTTATTTTTACTCTTTTCTAAAAGAAGGACGTTCTACATTCGACCGCTTTGCATGTTTTTTTTATGAATGTATGTCGATTTGAATGAAATTTTTTGCATTATGTACAGAAAGTCGCTGCGGCGATCCCATATTATTTTAGCCGAAAGTGGTTCAGTAAAATCCAAGATGGCGCTGACAGTATGGTGGACAAAAAATTCATTTTGTCCTATTTTCCCCTAAATTGGTATGGGAAAGTTTTCGGGGTCGTACATAATGAATCTAAATTTACTTTTAAAAAATTCAATATGGCGGATTAAAAATTTTACATCTCTCGATTTTCTCCAAAATTGGAATAGGGGATTCTTGAGGGTGTAAATTACGAATTTAAATTATGTCTCAAAATTGCAAAACGGAGGAAACTAGAGAATCTTGGTCCCATTAACCTACAAGGAAACAATACCATTTTTCCAGGAAGTAAAATATCTAGGGGTAATCTTGGACTCTAGACTGACCTGGAACAAGCACGTGGAAAATATAACAAGAAAATCAGAAGCAAGCTCTATGATTGTTAGAAGATTGTGTGAGAAAATATGGGGTCTCTCTCCTAAGATGGTGCATTGGTTACACACCAGTGTGGTGAGACCAGCCATTACATATGCTGCCTTGGTCTGGTGGCCCAAGGTAATGCAAAGAACATCTATGACCAAGCTAAGCGGCATACAGAGGGTCGCCTATTTGAGCATTACGGGAGCTATGAAATCCACCTCGACTTCAGCAATGGAATTCATTCTGGATCTCCCACCACTATACTTAGTGATTCAAGAAAAGGCAGGAATATGGCTTCACAGACTACACCACTCAATACCAACAGCATAAATGCAGATAAAAGGACATAAAAATACACGTAACAAAATTAGGAGCCCTGAGTTGGAAATGGACACAGACCATATGAAATTGGGCTACCATTACAATATACCGTTCTAGTTCACAATTGAGGATTGAACGTTAAGTAAACAAATTAAACCGGAAACATCTTCTGGTACACTGACGATTCAAAAACCAATAAGAGTACCGTTGCTAGGATATATGGATTACAACCATCTTCTCTTGGGAAAATACCCAACAGTGTTTCAGGCAGATATATATGCGATTTTACAAGGTGCAGACGAAATAAAAAGGAAATTTTAAATAGGAAAGCAAGTATACATTTACTCCGACAGCCAAGAAGCCTTGAAGACCCTCAAGGGTCAAAAGGTATTGTCTAGATTGGTTTGGGAATCTTAGAGTGAACTTACAACTTTGACAAAGGACAACAAAGTTATGTTACAATGGGTACCAGGACACGAGGGATGTTGATCAACATCAACGTCAGGATACGATGCATACATGGAAATGAAAAAGCTAATGAGTTAGTCGGAGATGGCTCATTATCTCCATATATTAGCCCAAAATCGCCTCTTGGAGTGCCACGGTGTGTGACACGAAAAGCTGTGAAAAAATAGATCAAAAAAGAGCATAAAAATCACTAGAGAGCTAGACAGAGATTGAACCACAGCAGGCTTTTTATTGAGAATCCTGACACAAAATTAGCAAGGAAACTATTCCGAATAAATAGAAACCAATTAGGGGAAATTACAGGTATAATGATGGAACACATGGCCGAAGTTTATCTGAATAAAATGAACCTGTACAACGGAGACGTCAAGTTCAGACTGTGGGTGAAGTCAAGGAAACGGAAGTTTGCGATGTTGACCCAAAACCAACAAAAGTAACTCGCTCACGAAACACTTCGAAGCAAATGATCGCCTATTTTTCGGAAAAACTAGCCATGTCGCAACCATGCTTGTAGATCAGTTAATAAACGCTATACAACCATTTGTTTACTGGAAACTGTGGACAACAAGCCACCATGATAATGCGAGCTTTCATACAACGTCTCAGACAAGTGACTTTTTGAGCACTTAAAATGTGAATTGGATGAATCATCCACCGTATAGCCCTGATTTGGCCCCTAATGATTTCTTTGTGTTCCCGTACATGAAGAACAAACTACGTGGTCAACGATTTTCTATGCAAGAAGAGGCGATTAATGTATTCAAAAACCATGTTGTAGGTATACCATCTTCACAGTGGCAAAAATGTTTTTCGGATTGGTTCAAACGCAAGCAAAAGTGTGTCACTGAGGTGAATATTTTGAAAAACAATAAAACCTTCGAACATACCCCTGTAGAATTAGCATAACGTCAGAATTAGGGCTCGATTATTTGAACGCTGAATAACGGTTACAAATGGTTCGTTAATTATGTGGTATATTGGCTCAATGAAGGCTTTGATAGTTTGTTTAAGCAGAAAGACTGGAACCTCATCAGCTTCAGAACTTCTTCTGCTCCGTAAACCCTTAGATAAATATAATAAAATAAGGAACTAGGGTCTACAAAGATTACCTGTGATAAGACAATACACAAACTTTTGAACATACCCCTGTAGAATTAGCATAACTTCAGAACTAGGGCTCGATTATTTCAACGCTGAATAACGTAATAATATTTTTATTTAAATTTGAAAAAGTATTGATAAACAGTAGATATTTTATTTCTTGGTACACACATACCAATTTTATGCTATCCTTTCCTAACTGCATTATTTAAACGAGTATGATATGATAATCGGTACGTCAATTCTAGAATACATAAAGTATGATTTTATGGTTGCCTAAATTACTATTATTGTTATTTTCAATATGTAAACAATATTTACCAATATTTACTAATAAAAATAAGTTTTTAAATCCTCTTTTTGTTAATAATAATTACAAACTTCGTATTTATAGTTATTTCTAACACTTCAAAACACTGAAAAGAGTCACGACAAGCAATTAAACTGAAAGAAAAGATAAGTAAACATGTTTATGTGTGTCAAACATCAAAAATGCCTCTCCCTTACCGACCATAAACAGCCTTTAAGCAAATCCATTGTTGTTTAAATTTATATGGTATGATCGATGAATAAATCTATTTTCAATGATAAATATTTGCTTTTGTTTGTAATTTCCAAAATATAAACAGATACCCTCGTAAAATAACCAAGGAATCAGGTAAATAAAAATATGAGTTTCTGGTTGCCTATCTTATTGTTATTTATTAATAAATGTTTCTAGTAACAATAACTCTATTCAGATAAAAATAGATTTTTAATTTACCTTTTTGTTGATATTAATTAATAACTAAAGTAAAGTAAAGTGGGGCAAGAATGCTTCGAAAAAATATTTTTTTAGGCAAATCAGTCAAATTTCCGCTTTTAAATCAATATTTCAATATAAATGAATTTGATTTCAACCTTGAAATTATAAAAACACACTTATTTCTAGAATGCATTTACCTATTTTATATGCATATGACAGAATGCGACAATTTCAAAGCATTCATTTTTAAAAAGGTACGAACCTTCTCCCAGAGATAATTATAGCTTGCTTCTACGAAGAGTATAAGTAAGTTATATTTGTTTTCACTGTGTGATATAAAGTTACTTCAAATTTTAATAATATATTGTCACCATCTTCCAGATAGTAGTTTAAAATATCTCTTAGAGTTTTCTTTTTTCCTAGCTGTAAGCGTCCTCTGACTTCATCGATTTAAACTAATTATAATTATTCGCCCTCTTACGACCAACTTTATAATTTATTCGACAAAGTCAAGCCGAGTTGACCACCATTTTGTATGGCGCTTTCTCTATGATATTTTGTTATATTTTCCAGTTTCCTCGATAAAAATGGAAGGAAGAAAAACATCTTTACGTGAAATGAAAATTTGCAGATTTTGCTTTGAAACTAATGAAGGTGAACTGACCAATATTTATCACAAGGAAGCCAAATCAGTCCCTCTACCTGTCCAAATTATGAGTTGTGTTTCAATTGAGGTAGGAAAACTGTAAAATTTGTAGATTTGCGATTAGGAACGGTTTAAAACTGTAGTTGGGAGGTTTAACTAAAAAGTTTGCTGTTGACAATTTTAATGTGATTGTTTGGGAGCTTTCTGTTCTAATTTTCAATCGGCGCCTTAATTTTTAAAGTATATTCTTAGAAGCAAACTGTAGAACGTCAAGTTTGCCTTGAATTGACTCCCCAGATTTATTTTTGTTGTAATACAGGGTGATTAAAAATTAAACAAAATCAAGTCGCTCACTTTTTGTACAGAGTAAAAAAATTAAAAAATCTTTGTGGATATGAAAACAACAGAAAAAATTGTTACATTGCGCTTACTCATCATCTCCAAGAGGAAACTGACATATTAGGGATCATTAAAAATAAACATCCAAGAAGGTTTTTTACTGGGCAGATGAATTGTATATAGAAATGTAGCAATACAAGTATTATTGAAACGATCTTTATTACTTGGAAAGAAAGTACATCGAAAGTCTTATTTTTTATTATTTTGTCTAAGGATCATTCGTTACTTATGCTGGTTGCACAGTAAACCAGGTTCAAGAGAGAACATCACTGAAAAAGGAAGAAAAACTTCCTTGTTTTCTGTTTTTTTTTTATTTTTTTTAGAATTTGTAAAAAGATGTGTTATTAAGCATACATTAAATTTATGTGCATTTTTATTTAAAAATTAAGCTTACGTATGGTAATAATGGTTTAACGGCTGGATCTCTTAGTAGGGAATAGTTGATCTGAGAAGAAAATTTTTATTTATTCAAATACAAATAAATGTAGTTTTTGTTGTATGTTGACTTTTTCTGAAAAAAAAATTAACCAACAAAACGGCGGGGGTTCAAAGTAAAAAATTTTATTTTTGCTAGATTTTTATCTATACTTTATGAATATTCGGTTACTCAAAAAATATTAACTTTGAAAATTAAAAAACATGACTATATCCAACCTTAGCTATTGCAGTTATGGAAATTTTAATTTTTTAAGACTTAAAATCGGACAGTTATAGCTAGGGTAATGTTTCTGGCCAGGTCGAGAAAAGGAGTTTCAAGAAAAATGTTAATTTAAATGTACGAAGAGAAGTTTGATGATATTTACTAAATTTCGTTAATTCCAGAATATGGATTATCTTCACTATCTTTATTGTTGCAACTGATTATCAATTATATGACTTTACTTTCAAAAAATGCAAAAAAAAATGAAATTTTTTTGACCTGTCACAGTGGTGTTTCCCCTTACGAATTGCTATGTTTTTAATTTAAAGGTATTAATTGACCTATGGAAAATATCAACCTCAGTGTGTACTGAATTCATTTCCCTGCGTATTTTTGAGAAATAGGACCATTAAAAGAATAATTTGTTCGAGGATATGCCACCTCAAACAAATCATGAGCTTAAAAGTTCTGAGGAACTGATTATCCAACATTATTAAGCAGTTCACGAGTAGCAATATAGAAGTTAACAATTTTATAGAGTAGAATAAGACCACGATATATGCGCCTCGCACACAATGGTTGCAAATCATTATTAGCCTTTATAGAATATTCAGTGTTAGTTATGTGGTTGTAAGTGTATTTATATATGTGTTTACATAACTTACTTAACTCTGAGAATAATATGTAACCAGAATGATAATTGAAAACTTTATATTTTTTGTGGAAAAAAGAGAGTACCAATTTCTTTAAACCATCAGGACCAAACCAGCATCGATGGTCGAAGTACTACAAATTTGTTTTTTCAATATTTTCTCTTTACATATACAGAACCAAATAATACCAAGACCAATTATATTCCTTATTCAAGTTTATCTACTTTAAAATTAAATAATATATAAATATCTCAGAAGTGTTTTATAAATTTAGCAATATTGATAAAAATAGCCCTGATATTATTGTCCCTATTTTAATTAAAAATTGAGTAGTTCGATTGTCTCGACCTTTATCGCTTCTATATAACAAGTCATCAATAAGAGGGATCTTTCTTTGTTATTGTAAAGAGTCATTGATGTCCCCCCTTATATAGAAAAACATTATTCCGAAAATCGTATTAAAATTTTTTGAGCAGTTACATTAATGTCGCCCTTCCCAAAGGTTTTCTGAGCATTGTTAATGATTTTTCAAGTGGCTTTATGAAGGATAAATCTACAAAAACAAATATCCTTTTTTTATGGATAAAAGATTTATTCAGCATTAGAAAGCAGATACGTCATTGATTCAATATATAAGGATTTCGAAAATGGTTTTGATTGTAGTGAAATTAAAATGTTGGTTCAGAAACTATCCAATTATAGCATCAACGGGTTATTCTTGTAGTGGTTGTGGTCTTACCTGTCTGATCGTAGACAGAAAGTAAAGTTGAAAACTTTCAAGCCCAACCAATATGATGTAACATCTAGTGCTCCTCAATGAGACCATCTTGTTCCATTACTTTTTAATATTTTTCTCAATGACATAGTTGAATGTTTCCATGATAATGAGGTTTTCCTATATGTGCATGATCTTAAAGTTTTTAAAATCAGTCCACTTGCATCAAATTCACTGTGGTGTGAGGATAATAGGATGAAACTTAATATCAACAAATGCAAATACATACATTTCAGTAGAAAGATTAATCCTAATATTAATTCATATTTATTCGTTAATTGTAGAAATGTAAATACCATATCAATATATAGGAATAATACATTAAATTGACTTTTTTCGGTCACATTGATCATATATATATATATATATATACATATATATATATATATATATATATATATATATATATATATATATATATATATATATATATATAATTTATGAGCTTATTAACGAGGACATTGTTGTGTTGAGTTGAGAGTGGATATATTCAGAACCCCATTGCACCCTTGGAAGAAATCTTTAGAACTTTAAAACCTCATTTTAATTTTGGTTTGTGTATTTAATCATACCCTATAGATTTAAACAACAATAGATTTATTTGAAGGCTGTTTATGGTCAGTGGGGGACACGCTTTTTTTTTATGTTTGAGAGACATAAACATGTTTACTTATCTTTTCTTTCAGTTTAATTGCTTGTCGTGACTCTTTTCAGTGTTTTTAGGTGTTAGAAATTACTATAAATGCGAAGTTTACCATTAATATTAACAAAAAGAGGATTTAAAAACTTATTTAAATATTGTTTACATATTGGAAATAACAATAAAAATAATTTAGGCAACCATATATTCATACTTTTATGTATTCAGAATTGACGTACTGATTATCGTGTGATACTCGTTTAAATAATGCAATTAGAAAAGGATAACATAAAATCGGTATGTGTGTACCAAGAAATTAAATATTTACTGTTTATCAACACTTTTTCAAATATAAATAATAATATTATTACGTTATTCAGCGTTCAAACAACCGGGCCCTAGTGCTGAAGTTATGCTAATTCTACAGGGGTATGTTCAAAAGTTTGTGCATTGTCTTATCACAGGTATTATTTGTAGATCCTAGTTCCTTATTTTATTATATTTATCTAAGGGTTTACGGAGCAGAAGAAGTTCTGAAGCTGATGAGATTCCAGTCTTTCTGCTTAAACAAACTATCGAAGCCTTCATTGAGCCAATATACCACATAATTAACGAACCATTTGTAACCGGAATTTATCCAGATGAACTTAAAAAAGCTTTAATAGTCCCTCTATTTACAAAGGGTAATATTAATATACTTTCAAACTATAGGCCAATAAGGTTGTTATTATCATTTTCCAAACCTTTTGAAAGAGCTTTCTATAATCGCTTATATCGCTATTTTTCACATGTGAACCTTCTTGCAGAGTTCCAGTATGGCTTCTTAAAAAACAAATCGACAGGGATAGCGATGTTTGACTTTCTGGCAGCGGTGTATGAGGTCTATTCCTTGATCTTTCTAAGGCCTTTGACTGCCTGGACCACTCCTTGCTCTTTGAAAAATTATCTAGATATGGTGTCAGGGTAAACACATTGAACCGGGTAAAATCATATTTTACTAAAAGATCGCAAAGAGTTATTCTGAGGAAAGAAGACAATGATATAGTGCACTCTCATTCAAATGAAATAGAGGTGGGTGAGCCTCAGGGCAGTATATTGGGACCATTGTTTTTTTGTAATTTTATTTAACGATCTCCCAACAATAAACCCCGATTATTGTAATATTCTTTTTAACTATGCAGATGACACAAATCTTCTTAAAAATAAATCAATCCTAACTTTTTAAACCAAATAGATGACAATTTTAGACAACTTAAATTCCGGTTTTTTTGTAATCATCAGCATTTATATACTGAAAAAACTCAATGTGGTATTTTTAAATCATCTCAAAGAAATGTTACTGTAACATCCTCAGTCACAGTAGATCGAAACAGGCGATAGCAGTAAGATGTAGAGAGTGTGGCTGGATTCTAATTTAAGATGGACCATACATATAGACTTTCTGTGCAGTAAGCTTTCGAGTGTTTGCTATTCTTTGAGGGTGGTATCTAGGAATCTTGACCTTACTATATCAAAGGCAGTGTATTATACAAGTTTTTATTTTGTTATACAATACAGTGTTGATTCTTATTATTTTTAAATTAAATTATAAAATATATTGAGGACACTCTATATCTATGAATGTATTATCTTTTTTATAAAACATAAAGACAAATTCAAAGAGCTTGAAATATCTCATTTGTATAACACTTGGAGAAAAAATACATTGAACATACCAGTCCCCTCACTTGCACTAACAGAGCAAAGCGCCTACTATAATTGTATAGTCCTATACAACTCTCTTATACTAGAAATTAAGAATTTGCAGAATGTAAAGGGCTTTAAGGGCAGTCTCTTCAATTAGCTTTGTAATCTCGAGCCCTATAGCTTGAATGAATACTTATAGCTACGTCAATAACTTGTTTTTTTTTGTGTTGTTTTTAATGTACACTGCATGTATATACAGGCTTGCACTTGGGCCTACACTGTTCTTTTAAAAGTGTTTATGTACATACAAACTGTGTGTAATGTGATGTATTTTTTTTTGTTTTAATGTAGTCTTATAGGTTTCATATTACAAGTGCAATAATTTATTTATACTTTGCATGTAAATGTATCTCTGACGTATTGCAAACTTTGTACTGACGAATTGTTTTGAAATTAATTCTATTCTATTCTATTAGTTTTATGAAATGATAAGAGTATGTTTATATTTTTATTTACTTAATTATTATATTTTCTGTTATATTTTTAATTTATTAGTGGTATTGTAAAATTGGGTTGTAAATAAATAAACACTCATACGTTGGAATAAATCACTGATTAAAGCTTTCTTAAAATGTAAATATCGATTACAAAAATTAATTTTACTATAGTGAAAGTCACAAAAGTAATAGTTTAAAATTATTATGTATTTGTTCTACTGTAGGTATTTCCTAATGATGGACTACCTCAAATGATATGTAAAACTTGTAGACAACAGACAATCCAAGCATACATCTTTAAAAGCAATTGTAGAAAGGCCGATGATGCTTTCAAGGTAAATATTGATGATATTTTAAAACACTCAGTTAAATGGAAATATTTATATAAGTTGTTAATGTAATTCATTTTTAAAATATTGAAGAGTTTTTATTTATTTTAGAATTTTCTCCAAACAGGGAAGCTTGATGTGGGACTTCTACGATCATCTCTAATAAAGAGCCAAAAGACTCCTGTCAATAAGGTTGTTACTCCTGTTAGTGATGTAAAAATTGAAACAAGTAAATTGTCTTCTGTTGAAAGTCCGGAAATTAAAAGAATGAAATTGGATGATGGGACAGAAGTTATTACTTTGTGTATTTCACAATCTGAAAGTGGTCAAAGTAATGATGTAAGTTTCCTTCTTCTTTCTTAGCATTAAAAGTTCCTAAAATTTGTAAAATGCTAGCTTTTTTCTCACCCTCTAGGTTTTATATGCTATTTAAGTCCAAAGTGGCCTATTTTCGTTTATTTATAAATACTAAAAACTAAGACATTTGGGAATCTACAAGGTGATGAGTAAATTAGATTTCTTTGTTCTTAAATTTAAATATCTGATCTACATATCATTATATTACCTTGCCTTTATTTTCTTGTAGGTATAATTTTGCTATTTTTTAGGAGTCAAGTCAGGATTCTATGCAAAAAGAGCCATCCAGTGAAAATTTTGAACAAGCAGAAGTGGACTCCATTAAAGGAGACAGTTATGATTCAGCAGACGGATCTAAACAGGTATAAAATTCTACTTCTTAAGTCCCTCTCAAAAGTGCTTGTGCCAAAAGTGTTTACTTTAAAATCTGTGTTCTTAAAAGTTATGATCATCTTTAAAGATTTTACAAGTGCTTGGGATCCTAGAAAGGCTTTGAGTCTTACAGAAGGGCTTCTAAGTACTCACAGGTACTTGAAACTTTCAAGCACATAAACTACAAGTTTTTTTAGAAGATAATAAATCTATTTTATTTACTTATGATTTAAAAAATATATATATTTTTATACTCTTTATCTATAGTTTTTTTTTCAGGTTCAAGCTGACATATATGAATGTCAATATTGTGATAGAACCTTTCTGCTAAAACAACTTCTGGACCTACACGTTACGAACTATCACAGAGAGAGGCAGTTTTCTTGTCCTCAGTGTGACAACAAATTTTTTACGTAAGTCATATGATACAATATAGTTAAGTTTAAATTGATGTTTGACGTTTACTACGTGTTAAAAAATATACAGACGGTCCCATAACTAATGGATATACAACAGCAGATCCTTTACATAAAAGTATTGCGATTTAGTAGGACTTACGTTTGCTCACAACTCCATAGTAACCAAGGTACAGAATATCAAAGTTAAAATTTTAAAATAAAATTTGGTGATCGAGGGAACAGAAATTCAATTCTGTAGTTAATTGTAAAATTGGCTACCTGCAGTATTGTATATATCTTTAAAATGTCATAACTTTTTTACATCTTAGTGTGTCTTTTTAATAGAACAATTATTGTCCTATCTGTTCTACGTTAAATATATATACTTTAAAAATGTTGCTATGAACAACTAATTCAAAGTTATTCGTTTTTAAAATTTCTAGGGTAACACATGAATAAAATAATATATTTAATGATTTCATCATACCAGTAGATTTAAACAATAAATTTGGTCTGTGGGGGAGACATTTTTTTAACGTTTGACAGCCACAGATATTTTTATATAATTTTGCTCTACTAATTACTAATTGCTATAAATGTTATTTTTATCACTAAATATTGTTAGATATTATTTTCATAATACAATAGACAAACACATTAACATTTTATACTAGTTTTAATAATGCAATTAGAAAATGATAACTTAGAATCGGTGTCGGTACCAAGAAATAAAATAACTCACACCGTTTATAAACACTTCCCAGTATAAATAAAAATATTATCAAGTGGTTCAGCGAGCATACAACGGGTCGTAGTTTTGACGATATATTAGTATATAGGTAAGTATGTTGTATTAATGCTTGATTCACAAAATAATTAGTATATATCAAATATAGGGATTTTTATTTCATTAAATTACAACACTAGCAAAAAATTATGAAAAACCATGATTTTGATATAAATAAACGGAGGTATTTTAAAAAATATGATTTATTTCAAACCAAATATGTTTTAAAAAGTAACATATATTAGAGATGATACCATATCCATTTACTTCAGTACATTTTTATTGATTTTAAAGAAGTACAAGTGTTTTTTGTGATTCTATTTTGACAATTAGAAAAATAAATATTTAGGTTCTATCATGATCTTGTACTCCACGAAAATAGTTTGTTTTAAATTCAGTAGTAAATTATACAGAAAATCGACCAGGTTAGTTTGGAGAAAAATTAAAATTCACGGTTTAAATTTGATGATCACTGAAACTCGTACGGTACCAAAACAAAGTTTTCAATAATTCCGCATCAAATAATAATTTCCAATTCGTGTTGAATGTGGCTCTCGGTTGCTAATTGCAGATTTTTTATTCCATGCTTATTTTTTTAGGAAGTTATATAATACACATGTAAACATTGCTTTATCCATAAACAACACTTTTTCTCAGAGGTTCCCAAACTTTTTTGTTCCATAGAGCATGAGCCAATTTTTTCTGTTTTCCATTGATCTACTGTTTTCTAAATATTGAATTTTTACAATTTTATTAACTTAAACGTGCTTTTGACAGCTGAAGCTTTAGTCTGGTGATGGGACACACAAGACTACGAGTATGAAAAATGTGTCAATGTTACCACAGACACTATAATCATTTTTCATAATATCTCTGATACTGTGCCGCACACCTCCACGTTTTGCGTTTTATTAAGGCTTAAAACAGAGCTACGCAATCTGATAGGACTTCTGTAGAATGGAAAATATTAAAATATAAGAAAATGTTTGTTGAAACTCGTAACTTTAGTAGTTAAACCGACACAAAATCAAACCTTATATTTTACTTGTTAAATTTTACGGTAAGTGGGGGACGATGCTCAAAACGCATTTTCATTTTTTTCTTTCGGTGCATCGTTCCCCACCTGCCATAAACTTTGGCGATAGTTACAACATACGTTTAATAAGAGGGATAAACCTGATTTGGCTTCAAATTAGCCTTAAATCTCCTCTGCCAGTGATTTTCAATCTCGTTCTTTTTTTTATAAGATTTGCAACCGCGCTGAAACCTCTTTCCAGGAGATATGAAGATGGAAAAGCTATCATAAGCTTTCTTAAATAGTCTATAATGCAGAATAAGCTGCAGATATATCTCTATGAAACCAAAATTGCTAATATCCATTTCTAAACTTCATTTCTTCATTGGTACTTATTCGAATCAATTCTTGTAATATGACATCCGGTTCATCAATGTCACCATATGGGTTTTTAAACCACTGTGGTATTTCCATGGTCAAAACATTCTTAAATACAGTTTTAAAGTCTGTGTACAAGGACATTTTAATGTTGAACGCAGATCGAATGTTTGCTTCATAAGGTTTATTCTGGCAAGAAAACATTACAATTGCAAGTTAACCTCTTTATATTTGGTATACAAATACGTTAAATTAACAACGTCTGGTTAACATTTGATTAAGTTTTCTTTTAAAATGGGATCTTTGGCATCCAAAAACTTTTAAAACAGTCTCAAAAACTAAAAAACATTTTGACAAACATAAGCCTTTCGATAGGGTACTTCAGTATGAAGGAATAATTGATGAAAGTTCTTGTCGTTTTCTTCACTCAACTTCGAAAATAACCTAGTATTCAACGCGCTGCTCCAAATTTAGTTAACATCGTTGATGACGAATTGAAGAGATTGGTGCAATCTATCAGTCAGATTTTTAGCAACTACTTGTCGATGAATGACGAAGTGAATTCCAAACACTCTGGGTACATTTTCTTTTCAATGGTTTATAAAGCCAATGTAACACCCAATCATATCAGATACTCCATCTGCTGCTGATTTCGTTTGAATCGCTTTTTCCATGAAATGATCTCTTTAAACATTGAATATTAATTTGCTTTTAATGTCGTTTGTTAAATTTCTCACAAGGAGCAGTTCTTCGTGGATTTCTTGGTCCATAACAAAACGAACATATGCCAATAAGAGTGCCTCATTACCAGCTAAAGTTGACTCGTCCAGTTGTATGAAGAACTGGGTCAGTTCCAGATAATTACACAAGAAGCTTTCAAGATTATAATTTATTTCATCAATATGGACTGTGTCGTTGCTCAAAGGGATTTTTTAGAGTATGTCATATGCAGGCTTGTGTAGAACAGTTTTAATAACCTCTTCAATAGCTGGCAAGATTTACTCTTCACTTTCTCTTTTTAACGGTGAAACGAAGATACTGTCCACCGTGAAGTTTTTCTTTCAATGATGAAAGTATTTCACATTTTACCTGCTTATTTTATCACGATGACACCTTCTCAGATGATCCTCCAACATGGATGGTTTCATAGCGTAACTGCTTATATAGGCAAGTATTTGTCCGACAATGATGGAATGAAACCGAATTCAAATAATCATCTTTATACTTTGTTTTTGTTTACATTTGCTTGCTACAGAACAGTCCAGTTTGTCTAATCCAGCATAATTTAATTAAATTGTCTACTCTCAAGAGTGAACTTAATAAGCATTCTATCGGTCCAGCTTTCGGATTTTACTTGTTTTTCTCTGGAAATTTTACCTAACCTCAAAATGGGTACATGTTTTAAGTGCATGAATGAATGCATACAAAAAGAGGAGAAGAACGAGTTGTTTGGATTTCCATGCGATATATGCCGACAAATAATATGCAAAAATTGCTCAGGAGTGAGAAGTTCTGAAATAAGAGTTCTCATAATGAAATAAAGGTGTTTGCGACATTTTTGCCCCGACTGCTTGGAATGCTTTACTGTCATGCCAGGCTTGAGGAGGAGGATCTGTGATTTGGAATCTGAAGTACAACAGATGAAACTTGTGAAAGCTGTGGATGGTGCTGCAGCCAGCTCTGTGCATGTTGGGGATCCACCTTCTGCTAAGAAAGACCTGACCATTACCATAGTAGAAGAACTGAAAAACCAAGCAGAATATATTGGTGAAAAGCTTAATGGGACAGTTGAGGCAATTATTGAAGCAAACAAAGAACTAGTTCAGTTTATGACTGCTTCTACAGTGCTGGTGAGCGAAAATGGTGCCAACAATAGATCTAGTGTCGGGCAAGTGAACAGGGGTCATGCCAACAATCGATCCAGTGTCGGGCAAGTGAACAGGGATCATACCAACGATCGATCCAATGTCGGGCATAACTCTCTGCAGGCCCGGGGAAAATCTCTTCAGAACCTACTCAATGATAGTGAACAGCTACATAATAAAACCAAGTATTCTACTCCTAACAAAGGGAATACTAACGTTATAAAAGGCACAAATAGTAATAACATAGCCCTATCAGCTGCCATCGAGAGAAAATTGATATATGTTGGGAATCTGAGCCCTGATTGCACTGAGGAAATTGTGAGGTTACATCTGGAGTCTAATAGAATAAATGTTTTAAACTGCGAGAAACTTGCCTCAAAGTATGATCATATGATTTCATTTAAGATAGGTATTTCCCCCAATATGCAGGAAAAGGTTATGAATGGTGACTTGTGGCCAGTCGGTGTAACTGTAAAGCCTTTTACTCCTCATTATAGAAATAAAGGACGCTTTAGGGGTCAGAATTTTCGGGGAAAGGCCGTCCAGGGCCAAAGAAAATAAATAAACCTATCAAAACCCTCAGTGCATATTATCAAAACTTAAGAAGTATCAACAACAAACTTCTCGATGTGAGATCTTCTACGGTGGTTGATGAATTTGATGTATTATTTTTTACCGAAACATGGTTGAGGAGTGAAGTATGTGATGGTGAGATTGGCCTTCACGGTTTCACTTTGTATAGGTGTGATCGCTCGGTCAATAGCAGTGTTAGTGCTCGTGGAGGTGGTGTGATGATTGCTGTGAGGGATCATCCATCATATCAACTTCATTTAAATTGTAACCGGATTGAGCAGGTCTTTGCCATGATAACTGTTAACCAGTACAGAGTAATCATAGGATGTGTTTATATTCCTCCTGCTTCTCCTGCATGGATATATGAGGAGTTCTGTTGCTCATTGGAGAGTATTTTAGACAATAACACCTATGATGACATTCTGTTGTGTGGAGATTTTAACCTGCCTGGTATCATGTGGAGGAATGAAGAATGTGGAGCTGTTCCTGTTTTCTCGAGTGGTTCAGACCAAAATGACATTGTGTTGGACTTGTTTGTGTATTTAAATATGTATCAGCTGAATTCATTTCCCAATATATCTGGTAATGTACTGGATCTGGTGTTTAGCAGTACTCCAGGAGTTAAATTGAATATATCAAATGTCCCTATTACCAGATGTGATATCTATCATCCAGCATTAAGCTTGGAGATCCCAATGCCTGAGCAAATGCATGAGTTTCAGTACTGTTGTATCTATAATGATTTTAAAAACTGCAATTATTTAGAAATTAATAATTATTTGTCTTGTTTTGATTGGCACTTTTTTGTTAATGAACATGATGTGAATGTTACTTTGAATACCTTTTATGATATTCTTAATGAATGTTTTGATATTTATGTACCTAAAGCAATTGCTAAAAATAAGAAGTTTCCTCATTGGTTTAGCCCTGAATTAAAGGCACTGATCTTAGAAAAGAAGAAGGCACCCAGAAATTTTAAAATGTCTAATTCTGCTGAAAACTATATGGTGTTCTCTGATTTGAGAAGATCATGTAAGCAGTTATATGAAAGTACCTACCATGCTTATATTTCGAATATGGAGGGGACTATGTACTCCGATAATAGTGCATTTTGGGATTATGTGAATGCAAAAAATGGAAGAGGTTGTTTCCCCAGCTCAATGTCCTATGGTGATTCTTGGGCTAATAATCAATCAGACATAGTGGAGCTCTTCAGGTTATTTTTTTCATCTGTGTATTCTAGTAACTCCGGCGGCCTCCCATCTCATAACTGTGCAGGATCAACTGATCTTGGTTCTCTGCATGTGACACCTTTGGATGTATTTAATGCAATCTCACATCTAGAAAGTAGGTTGGGAGTGGGGCCGAGTGGTATTTCACCTCATTTTATCAAAGGTTGCCAGTGTATTCTTTCCACAATATTATCAGAAATATTTAATGTATCTCTGTCCACTGGTGTGTTTCCTGATGTTTGGAAGGTTACTTATATTACCCCTATCTACAAGTGTGGTGATAGGACGAATGTTGAGAATTATAGAGGTATCTCAAAATTCTCTATATTTAGCAAATTGTTTGAACAGATAGTCCATCAAAAAATATATCCCCTATTTATAAGTATTTTTTCTACTGCCCAACATGGCTTTTTCCGTGGTCGCTCTGCAGTCACTAATCTTTTGGCTTATGAGCAGGTCTTGTTGGAGAGGCGTTGTCAGGTGGATGCTATTTACACTGACTTCTCCAAGGCCTTTGACAAGGTAGATCATCAGCTTCTCTTAATGAAGCTAAGTAGTATGGGTATCCACGGAGTTTTTCTTAAGTGGTTTGAAAGTTATCTTTCCAATCGAACACAAAGGGTGAAGATTGATGGCGTTGAATCTGCTGATATACCTGTCACTTCTGGAGTCCCACAGGGTGCACATTTGGCACCCCTTCTTTTTAATTGTTTCGTGAATGACATAGAGGATTCTATAATCTCAAGCAGATATCTTTTATATGCTGACGACTTAAAGATATTTAAGGTTGTTGGAGAGATAGAGGACTGTGTGGCCTTGCAAGTTGACCTGGATAGTTTTACTAAGTGGTGTGACCGCAATTTCATGCAACTTACTTTAACAAAATGTTCTGCCATTACTTTCTCAAAGAAAAAAGATAGTATAGTTTATAATTACACATTGCACAATACAATGCTGACTCGCTCAGATCATATAAAGGATCTTGGGGTGATATTTGATGAGGGTCTTTCTTTTGACCTGCACGTTAATAGTATTTCGAGCCGTGGTTTGAGGCTTGTTGGCTTTATTAAACGCACATTAGCTGATTTCAGCAGTGTGCAGTGTTTTAAATCTGTATACTGCTCAATGGTTCGATCTGTCTTGGAGTATGCATCTCCAGTCTGGGCACCAAACTATGAAATATACAGAAATAAAATTGAGAAGGTACAGGTCCGTTTCTTGAAATTTGTTGCTTTTAAGCAAGATGTGCCATTCAGTGTAATACGGGATTATATGAGCTTGTTATCATTATATAATAGACGCATCTATCTTGACCTAATATTATTTTATAAGATCATAAACTCTATGGTTGATGCTCCTGAATTGTTGGGGGCTGTTGGATTCGCTGTACCTCAGAGGGTGCTTCGGGCCCATAGTCTTTTTAATGAACCATACCATAGGACAAACTATGCGTTTAACACCCCAATGTCCAGAATGAGTAGGGAAATGAATTCACTGCCTAGGAATGTTGACCCATTTATACTCTCTCTGAACTCATTTAAGGGGTGTATTAAAGAATTTTTAAATAATTGAATTTTATACATAATAGACTGTAGGACAGTATTATTGTTTTAGTTAATTGTTATTCTTTTATTACTGATGTGACTTGTGATATTTTGTGATTGTTTCGTTTTAGATTTTTTATTCTTATTTGACGTATTATATAAAATGGAATTTGTATGATTTATTGCCGTTAATAAACCATTATACTACCTACATCTTCTTTTAGATTCGGCCACGTTTAGTAGCAATTATGTGTGAACAAAAATGAAGCCATTTAAATATGATAAAATTTAGAAATTTAAAATTGATTCCATACTTAACGCCTTATTTTAATCTTTATGGCGGTCGTTGGTCTTTTAAAGATGACTTGAAAGGGGCAAAGGTTTCCATCGAATATTTCACCCTTTCATATATCACTATCGTTTTAACTAACTTGTAGTCATGATGTACTAAGGAGAGCCTTCATTCTTTAGATTCGCTCTCATATAGATTTGAGCCTGGAAAGTGCACTCTTAGTGGCTCCCCTAGGGTCCCCTTTTGCTGTCGTGGTTTGGACTCTTTCAGGAAGAGGCAGTGTTCCAATTCAGGCACCAGGATCTTTAGATAGTGTTTTGCAGCTTCTGAACATTTTTCCGGTAGTTCTCAATTTGATAGTTCCACCAGGATATTTTGGCTAGCCTCAAATGAACTGCGAAGTGCATCACTGATTTGTTTAATAGCGTTCTCCTAATTAGCTTCTTCATAGTATCTCGATAAGAACCCTACGACCTTGCTTCCCAGTTCCTCCCGAAAGAGATCCCAGTTTGTAGTCTAGGGTTTCGGTATTCCACTACTGCTGCGTTTTTCTCAACGTCAATTTCAAATAGGATGTGTCGGTGACCTGACAACGAAATCTTCGGACTAACTTGCCACTTCACCAAGTTCTTCATATTTTAAGATTAAATAGTTAGTAGCAGACTCTCCTCTACTTGTAATAAATGTAGGTATGTTCTCCTTGTTTATAAATTTCAAGTTGTTAATACTGAGGAAGTCCAATAAATTCCCTCCCCTGGGATTGATATCCCTGTACCCCCATAAATTGTGGTGCGTATTGAAATCGCAGCCCAGAAGAAGTGGTCAGTGTTCCTCCTCGCAATATTTTACTAAATCCACCACGTCGGATGGCGAATTTTTACGTTCCATGGGAAATTATGCTGATGCCACAGCATAACTTTCGCCAGTTTTAAGAGAGATTCTCACCGCTACCAGATCCCTACTACTGAGTCCTAATAGATAAAAGTACTCCAATTGTTGAATTATGATAGAGGTTCTAGGGTTCTTACAGGAGGTGCAGTACACTAGTGTTCCTCCCGCAGAACCCAGGCGCCTGATCTTGCTACGGTTGAACCGTTGCTCCTGTATTAGAGCAAGCTGAATTTGCAATTCATTGAATTTTTTTCATAGTATTGCTGATGGTGCTTTCCCCATGTTGTAAGCTAACCTGTATGATTTTAATGGGCATATTAGAATATTTATATGTTACTTTAAAAATATACTCACCAACCCAGTCCTGAGATTTTTAAAAAGATAAAGATCCCAAGTCAACAAAAAACAATGCGAACTTACCCGAGGAAGTTGTTCGATCCTCTTCTAATTTAAGGGATAGCGCTTAGTTGCTGTCTTCTTAGTGCTTGGAACTGGTTGGGACCTCCTCTTCGACGGCTCCGTTCTTGTCCTCTTTCTCATAAGATCTTGATCCTCCAGTTTCTTGTCGCATTTGTAGTAATTTCTAATATTTAAAAATTCGAAATAATCACGACAAGCAAAAAAATTGAAAGCAAAGTTAAAAGTATATCAAAAAAGTCCCCACCGACCTTGAAAAACTTTCAAACACATATATTGATAAAAAAAAACTTTCAAACAAATGTATTGTTATTTAAATCTACTGGTAGGACCGAACGAAAGAAAGCATGATCGGACCTTGAATTTGCTACGAAACCCCTTGGACGCCTAGACTAGAATATCAACCGATAATTGTCGAATTAAAATATAATCGAACTGTCACCGCTCGAAATACATTTTTCTCGTCTTTCAGCGTTATAAGGTAGACTTGTCAACAATTTTTATTAGTAACAGTTTAAATATGTTATACGCAAATATAAAACACTATTTTTTTTCCATAAAACCTATTTTGAAACAATCTAAATGTTCGTTTAGGTTCCACCGTCAATAAGAGCTACATGCTGTGTTGCCACTACCTCTTATTTTATAACTTGATAGATTGAGGCGGCTGTGCTTAAGCTCATGAAATGGGACGATTTGGCAATGCGCTGTGTTTATTCGTTATATTCCAGCAAGCGTCAAATTCAGCTCGGAAATCCAATGAAGTATAACAACCTTTGGATATTTGTCAACGATTTAACAAAAAGGTGACTGTCAACGATTTTGAACAAGAACTATAGTTTGAGATGGGAACGCTTGCTGTGGTGTCATTTTTGAATTTCTTTTTTGATGGTATTGGAATCTTACTAAGATTTGAAAAATATTTTAATCGGTAACTCTAAACAGTCTAGCTCTGCGAATTTCTTTTATGTTTATTCCTGGGGTAAACATCAAGTGGTCAATTTTCGCGATAATCATGTGAAGGTATTTTAAATGAGTAACACTGTAAAAAGGACTATTCAATCAGCTCATATTTTTGTTTTCAGTAAATACGACATGATAAAACATCAGCAAACCCACAACAATGCGAAACCATTCAGCTGTAGTGTGTGTGATAAAGTTTTCGGGCGCGTAACATTATTGAGACGTCACGAGCAGACACACATCGCGGCGCCAAAATATATGTGTCCGCAATGTGAGAGAACGTTTCTGGTCAACACCGATTTGGATAATCATTTGAAAAAGCACGAAAAGAAGAGGCCTTTTACTTGCGACGCGTGCAACAAGAGTTTTGTCTTTAAGCAGGTAACTTTTTGAAATTAAGGGAATTGGTCAGTATTTTTACTAGTATATAAAGCGTTTGCAAAAAGGTTTAAGTGAAATAAATTTTTTTTAGTAGCAGGGAGTGGTAAAAAATAATGTATTTAGTTTTTGCTTCTCTAAGAACTGGACTAGCTTCACGTCCTGATTTCCCTATCAATTTTGACATTTTTATTAAAAAATGTCCGAAAATTGAAAAAGTATTCATATCTACGCGCTACTGATACAAAATTTAGAAAGAATTTAGTATTGGCTATTGAACGTTTTTAGTAATTATTATATTTAATGCGCACTACATAAATAGTTTCTGTAGATCTTTTGCATTCATTAAATTAATCAATTAAAAAGTTTGAATAGTAAAAAATCGTCACGGAAACGCAACTTAAGAAATGATGCTGGTGACGTGATACGTATGACGTCACATCATAGTAAACACTGCAACGCTAAACGATGGTTTGTTTGATTTCTAGAGGTTTTTATTTGTTTGCAGTTTTAAAACGGTTTATAAATTGTGCGTACTACCACAACGCATATCGATGCCCATAAGAATTCCAGAAAAGGTGTTTGTGTCTGTTCCAGTGGTTAGAACTAGCTTGTAGAGGCTCCAGATGCATACGAACTGATTCTATGGTTTTATGTGTGAAGATCACTTTAACGTGGATATATTTGTCTTTTTATATTACTGCAATATCTTACGGAAAAGCTGTTACAAATTTTAACCACTGACCTTCATTTTTGTCTAGAATTCTGATCACGCTATGAACGATAAGCAAGATATTAATATTCGCAATAGAAATTAGTAATTGGTAAGTAGCGTTCAAAATCAAACAATGCAGAAAACCCATTTAAACTACTTTCATATAGAAAGAGGAAATATATTAACGAAAAGTTATATTTAAAAATGGTCTTGTTTGACCTTGCAGTTAATGTCACAGCCTTGGTCGAACATTTTTCGCTATATTACTTTCTTTGATCAAAAATATTGGATACCATCTAAAAAATGAGTTGACCTTCAAATGACCTTTACCTAGACTACAAGGTCGACGGCAGAGAACACCTGCTGGTACCACACTCGAAATCCTACAACTTTTTTATCTATCTCGCTTCCCAACGAAAAAATATGCTTCATCGATGTTCAGTTTTCAGCCGTTAAATGTTTACCTTTTTAAGTCTCGTAGATCTTTGGGATCGCTTTAAATTGACTGACAACGTTTTATCAGCATCATTCAGAGAATATATTCCTAAAATTTGTAGAGTCCACCGAGACCAATTTTCCATTGGTTTTGGGCGTGATTTTAAAAAAATCAGATAGAAATTTTCTAAATAATAATGTCATGGCGTTTTAGGGCATTTTTATCTAAAATATCAAATTAAGCAGGTAACGCAAGATTTCTTTGGTATATGCCATTTTTGGGTTTTAGATAGGCAGAAACTAAATGCACTATATATTTTTACTTATATCCACAAATAAAAAATCCCCATTTGAAGAAAATTATCTTGGGGTCAATGTATCTCTTCAGTTATTAATCACATTTGATACTAAGAAAGTTTTGTTACATAAAAATTATGCTTTTTTAGGGATTAGAACGTCATATGAATTCGGTGCACTCTTTGGATAAACCTCATAAGTGCAATTATTGTGATGCCAGCTTTAATTCGCCAATCCGTCTTACTAGACATATTACAACACATGCTGGATTGAGACCTTACCCTTGCAAGGTACATCCTCACTTCGTTTATGGAAAAAAAATCGATATGAACTTAAATTTGAGCAAAAAGGTTATGTCTTGATATTGATCTTATTTCGATTATTTACAGATTTGCGCCCGGACGTTTCTTCTAAGCCACCACTTAACTAGGCACATGCGTAACCATTATGCGGCCGATCAAGGCGCACAGCCTGAAGAAGCTGTAGGGCCACACAAATGTGACATTTGCAGCATGTCGTTTAAAAGGAAAGATAGTTTGATTAATCACAGTGCAATTCATAGTATGGTTAATTTGAGGTAAGAAAAAGTTTACTCTTATTAAAAGTAACGTTTCCATTTAAAAAAAATTGTTCAAACGTGCACTTGTTTTGGGTATATACATCTGCAGGTGCCACCTTGACTTTTGGTACCGTCAGCATAGCACAACCAAAGTGACCAGTAAGTTAACTTTGCTTCGCACCTAACTACCTTTTGGTGACCTTTAAAAAGTAATGACAGTTTCGACATTTGTGTGATATTATGATTTTTTTCTTCAATCGCTTTATATTTCAGAATGAGAAAGTAAACAGACACAATTTTCACATATCCCTTAAAATTTGTAATTTGATATTTTGTTATGAAGCTCCAGTAATTATTTGGTCGTATTACAAAATCTCAAAAATAACCGTTTTTTTTTTCGGGTTTAAACTTTGAAAATGGCAACAAAATTTCTCGGAGTTTTATAATTTTTGAAATACTCCTTCATAAATGCCGATTTAATTGCCATATTTTTCTTTTACCGTTAAATGAATGAAATAAGGGGTGGTGATACTAGATCATCGATGTCTAGGCCTCCATTGGGCCCTTTACATTCCACCATAGCTGCAGATGATCCGAGGCCGATCGCCTTTGCGAATCCACGCAGCCTCGTTAGTTGAACTTGCCTAACTGCTTCCCGTAACAAAATTATATCTCCGAAATATATCTGCCTCAGTCGTTTAAGTGCTGGGCACTCTCTGAAAACATGGTTAACAGTTTCATCTTCCTCCAAATACCATCTGCACGTCCGGTCCTATGGTTCAGTTGCGGAACCCAACTTTCTCAGACGAGCCTGATTTTGCAAGCGTTCATTATCATTATTACTGAATAATGCAGGGCAGTCCTCATTGCACTCAGGCACCAGTCGCGATGTTACAACGCAGCACTTTAGTGCCATTATCGCAGCCTTACCGTCTGAGCATATATTTATTACCCTATTCCTTTTCATATCCCACTCACAGAGATGGGTATACTGCTGAATAGCATAAATTTCCGTTGTAAGGATCATCGCACTTTGTCCGAGAGGGCAGTACTCTCTGATTCCTGTGCTCCTACTGAACACTCCGGCTCCAGTTCTTTCATCTTGTCTAGATCCATCTGTATATCACCAGGATTGATTTCTCGGAAGGTTTTGCTCTCCCTCCCAATCCTCGCTACTTGGCAGAAATATCTACAGAGGGAGGTTGGGTTTTAAAAGCGGCGTCATGTAATCTGTCTGCATGGGGAGTGATGGACACCTCTTCACTGCGCTTTCTCAAACACCTGAGTAGCCGCACGTTTCAATTCCAAGATGCCCTTGGCAACTACGGCGATAAACAATCTTCAGGGCCTCGTTCTCTATGTATAAGTGAAGAGGAGGCAGGTTCACCAGGACTTCTTAGAGCCCTAGTGGGACCAGTCCTCACTCAATATTCTCACACAAGCCATTCCTTGAATTTTGTCAAGTTGAAGGCTCTGTTTGCGCTTTGTTGTACTACGCCACCATACAATAGCGGCGTACGTTGTCATGAGGCGGATCACCATAGTGTATATCCAAAATAGCACCCTAGGTGTCAGTCCCCATGTCCATCCAAAGACTCGTTTACAAGCCCATAAAGCACATATGGCCTTGGTTCGAGCCTCAATATGATCATTCCAGTTCAGTTGTGAGCCGGTAATTACCTTTATATATTTAATCGTTCCCTAATATTGAAGAGTCCTTTCCGACAGCATAATCTTGGGTAGTCTCCCGATATATTTCTCTTTTTTGTGAAGGGTACCACCTCGGCCTTGTCCGGTTTTATTCCAAACTTCTCCGCCCCTTACTTGACACTGCTTTAATAGTTATACTATTAACTTCAGCATATATTACTCTCTGAAATAACATTGCTGTGATCCAGCCAACTACTGTCGATTCGGAGTCTCTACGTTGTAGAACATTTTTTCGGTGATCTTCAATTTGGCAGTTCCACCATGATATCTTTTAGTTCTTCGGCCTTCACCTTATTTCACAACTAGCCTCACAAAAACCTCATAGTACTTCTCTTATTTGTTTGATGGCAATCTCACATCAGTTTCAATATGGTATCTCGATATAAACAAGAATGTGCTCTTCAGTTCTTCCTAAAAGAGATCCCAATTTGGAGTCTTGGGGTTCCGGTATTCTGTTATTTCTATGTTTTGTTTAATATCAATTTCAATTAGGACATATCGGTGGACTGATAGCGGGGCCTCTGTACTAACCTTTCATTTCTTAAGTAGTTCTGCATATTTGAAGAATAAATAGATTAACGGCCGACTCTCGTCTACTATTAGTGAAAGTAGGTATGTTTCCTCTTTTAAAAAATCTCAGGTTGTTTATGCTGAGATAGTCCAACAAACCCCATTCCCTGGTACTTATATCTCTTTCCCATGTTGTAGGTTGATCTGTATAATTTTTATAGGTATATATATTTATATATTTATATTTATATATTTATATTTATATATTTATATTTATATATTTATATTTATATTTATATATTTATATTTATATATTTATATTTATATATTTATATTTATTCATACCCGTCCAACAAGGTGTGTGTCCGATTGGGAAGAGCCTCCTGTCGCTACTCCAATCAGTCTATTCTCTTCTTACGTTCAGCCCCACAGATATTTGATGTTTTTGATTTGGCTGAAGGTACTGTTTTAATTCCTTTTACGTTACTGGGACTGGGAAGAACGGGAAGGGCCAAAGGTACCTATTTGATTCCTCCTTCGGCGAAGGTCTCGGGAAGAAGAAAGGATACCTCAGGAGTTCCCTCATATCGAGCACACCCCTGCACGGATTCAACCCTAATTACGTTAAGATACCTACCGGTTTCTCAGGGGCTCCCTTTACCGCTGTATATAGTGTTTGTCGACAAATTGTGCCTTTCCGAAAAGCTCTGAGCGAAATTAATGATATTTGATTTTACTTGTTTTTAAATAGTAATTCGAAGATGAAGTTTGGATACAATCGAACCCGAATTTAAATAAAATGGCGTCAAAAACAGTTCTTCAAAAAACAGCGTACCCCAAATTTTTTTAGCTCGCTACAACTGCATTGAAATTAATATCATTTTTAAATTTTTATTTATATCAAAATGGATAAACGTAATAGTAAAGAATGGAAAATGGAAAATAATGTATTGAAACCTAACCTACAAAATAGGCAGATTTAAAGAAATAATATTTCAAAAATTAAACGGTTCCACAAGATACCGTTTTTATTTTCGCACTCTGCGCCCCAAAAATAATCTTCGTTAATCTTGGTGAGGTATTATATTACCTAAACTACCAAATATATAATATGTTTTTAAAATAAGTAAAAATAATCAGATAATTATGTTAATATTATTTTGTGAGTTTATGAATAAATTTTTGTGCTATTTTGGTTATACAGTGGTTATACAGTGAGCACAAAAACTGCATATTGAAAAACGTTATTTTGTTGTCTAAATATTTACGTGGTGAGTATAAAAGTTATATACCTTATTTTTTTTTTTTTTGAAGATGTGTTATTTGCAACACATCGTTCGAGACGGCTCAAATGGTCAAGGAACATATTCCGACTCATTTACAGGGGCTCTCATTTCCTTGTGAAAAATGTGATTACAGCTTTGAAAGTCGAGATCAGTTAGAGGAACATGAGCTTAAACATGCTGAGATGGAGTACGAGGATCTGATAGAACAGGAGGTATGTTCTGATAATATATAGAACGTAAATAGTGTTAACATACTTTTAGAGTGGATAGTCCGTATTAAAATACAGCACGAAAATGGGTTTTAAGGAAGTAATGGATATTCACAAACAAATAACAAAGTATTTTGAGCTTCGCTAGTAATGAGATACAATTTTAAAGAAATTTCATGCATTTAGTTTAATGTGTCACACCACATTGACGCTTGTAAAAATAACTTTTTTTGACGCAGCTATTAAATATATGAATAACTTTTTATTTTACATATATGCATAGTGCTTTTATGACGAATAAAAAAGTTATAAAATTACGCAGATATGAGCCGTCAAGTAAGAATCTTTTTTGATAATCGTTGCAGTTTGAAAAACGTAAAAGAATAAAAAGTACATGAAGTCTAATTTCCCGTCCTCTCTAGTCTTTTGTTCGGCTCTCATGTTGGCTATCGATACTCGCCCAGAATCCAACATCTCTGATAGTCGCAGCACGCTTGGGCCAATTGTAAAATTTAATAATGTTTAATAAGCGTAGCTGTACTGCGTCACAAAGCAAACTAATTCTAAGACGTTGAATGATCATAGAGGCCAAACTAGTTCCAACTTTATGTACCTGAATTATTTTCTTCACGTTCTGAAATTGTTTAAAATAATTCTTATTATAAAGGACTAATATGTCTAATATAAAAAAATATTCAACGGTACCCTGCTGCTTTCATTTCTTATTGCTATTACTTCCGAAATAATTTGGATTTTAAAATGGCTCAACGCTGAAAATATCCCTAAAAATATAAACAATTTATCTAGCCAAAAAAAAATCGATTTTTTGAAAATGTCAAGGTGTAGATTTGAGAAATGTTAGATTGCGCTTTCTTAATGCCGGCCGTTTGCACAGTGCGAAAGAAAAAGAAAATTGATAGCAGTAATCTCTTCTCTTTCTAAATGACTGCTAAATCTGATCAAAGCAACCAGCTTGGTCACCTAGAATAGATATAACGGACGACACAATAAGTCTTAAGGCTACAGTGTAAGGGTTCCTCGCCCTGAACTGCTATGTCATGTAATTAATCAATCAATAAAAAACTATCCAAGTGTCAGTCACCAAACGACACGTTACTTTCCAAAATGGTGGAACATCGAAAAATATTAAACACATTTTTTATATCGGCTCAATCCTCTATATAAGGGTGAAAACCTCCCCTGCAATATTTTTATTATATACTCATATGGTAAAGCATAGAAATTAAAGTAACGTAAGAAGTTTTATATAATAATTACAGTATCGATCAACAACTTAAACTATAGTCTTTTATATAACCTTAAAAAAATTTATGGTAATGACAAAGATGGAGGTCTTATTATACAAGAAATTTTTGGTTTTGCTGAATTTAAATTTGTTATAACTTTGGAAAGAGGAAAAAATCCATTCGAAATTCTATTTATCATGTCAAATTATATTTTGTTATTAACTAATTATTAAGTTTCTTATTTTAATATACATAAATGACCTCCTTAATGAAGAGGCTTCACTTAGATTTACACTCTTCGCTGATGACACAACAGTGGCTCATACTGCGGACACCTTTGAGGATTCATTGAGCGGTCAAGTATAAACTTGATAAAAATTAGAGATACAACCTAACGAAATGTTGCAAAACAAACAAAAATAAAAACAATGCAAGTCCGACAACCGCATTTTAATCAATCTTCAACATTTACAGCCAGACACTAAGAAAATTTAAGAGTTAAACCCGATCTAGCTGCCATGAAATTTAAATCTTTTAGTCGGCCAGTTCTGTTTAGTTGTTGATATTGTCATAATTTATATTACATATGTCAACAAATAAACACCTATATACTGATATTTAGGATAAGAAACTTGCGATAAAGCCTTGAAATATGTAAGGGAAGTAGTTGTCAATCAAAAATAAATAAAATTCTGCATTTTTGTCGATTCAGTAAGAAAACAAAACGATTTTTTTATACTGGCATTTTTAGGGTGTAATATTTGCTTGAGTTATTGTTGCTTTTGTCAGTTGAAGCCCTCTGCTGCCAGTTTGCGATAGTTTTAAAATTAAACAATGTTAGTGAATCTGGCTGTACATTTTTAGTTTTTAATTTTGCTGAAATTTAAAATGTATTAAAAATCCTTAATATCGAATCCTGAATAATGCAATTTTTTTTTAAATTATATTTTTTGTTCTATATAATTTTTTTGTAGGTAATTTCTGAAGTTCATCAGATTAGAAATCAAATAACGGAAGAATCGGAAGCCGAAGATGGCAGATTTTTTGAAGATGAAGAGGTGAGTTTTTAGGGGTCTTTATTTTAACAGTAGATGATCCTCTTTTTATTCTTTTTATCATTATTTTTTCGTATTATACTATCTTCATTTTATGGATGACTAAAAAAAAGTTGATCATCTGGTCAAATTGCGTAAAAAACCAAGATGGGAATGTTCAAGAAGTAATTTTTTCCAAATTAATGGGTAAAAAACGTTATTTTCATCAACAAGCAGGTGACCATTATTATTTAAAAGAAATTAATCTGACAATTTTTTTTCATATATTTTATTGAAGTACATGTAATTAGTTATTGCGCAATTACTCAATATTTTGTCCAATCGCCGTCATTATTTATTATAGCTTGACACCTTTTTTCCATGCGTTCAACAAGATTTTCAACATATTTCAATGGTAAAGATCGCCATATCTTTTTAATTTGATAATCGAGTTGCTTTTCCGTATACACTGGCTTTCCTCTGAGTTGCATTTTGATGTAGGACCACACATTTTCTATAGGGTTAACATCTGGAAACCTTGTCGACTATTCCATGGTTGTAATGTTATTTTGCCGTTTCCACGCACTGCACAGTTTACTATGATGTTTTGGGTCATTGTCTTCTTGCAGTACCCAGTTGTGTGTGACCCAAAAATCTTGTTAAGCATTTTTTTTAAATGTTGCCCATTCTTTCAGCATTCAAAATACCGGTAAACACAAAAAGGCGATCAAACCCACGTGTCGAGAAACATCCCCAAACATGCACTTATAGGGTGTTTTACTGTACGTTGAAGCAACCTATTATGCTGACTTGTCCAAACTTTCGACATAGAAGATCATGTCCAGAAAGAAGATTTATCTGTGAAAATACCGTTGCTCTAATCTCGATCCAAAATTTTCCTTTGCCCAGTTGAGTCATTTCTGAACTTGTTTTTTAGATAACAAAGATTTTTTTCAAAGTAGCCCGAAAAGATACACCGTTTTCATGCAGGCGACTGCGGATAGGGATATATCTATGCCTTTCTGACGTAGTTTTGATTGAGCAGAACGCAGTGAAAAGCCTGGAGTATCACGAAAAAGACGAAGGATCGCTCTATACTGCTCTTTAGCTGTCACTCGGCTTGATCCCCTCTCTGGCAGGTCGTCCACATTCCCAACCTCTAAATATCGTTTCACCCATTTCTTGACGAAACTTCCCGACTTTTTTTTTATGTATTTTGCAGCCGATTTATATGATAGTTTCGGTCCTTTAACATGTTGAACAAGAAACACTGATTCGTACCGTTTCAAGTACTTTTCGCTCATTGTAACAATAAACAATTCACCAGAATTAATAATGCCAAACACCTGTAGAAGTTATACTGCGTATTAAGGAATGAGTCAAAAGATTACTTAAAAAAAAGGGATGGCGCTGTTGTATCTTTTTTCTGATTAATGGCGTCCATGTTCTTGTTGAACAGACTGCACATTAAAAACTAATTTTGATCAACATCATTTTACATAGAACGTATGGCGAAACTCCTTGAAGTTTGATAACAAAAAATTTTGGGAGACAACTAGGAGAATAGGATGAAAAGTTTCCAGCTCGACGAGGAAAGCACAATTTACTTAATTATTGTTTTCAAAATATACGGGTACACATCATTCTATTATTACAGTTAGAGTAATATAAGATGCCTCGTGCAATCGTAGGCGAAACGTCGGATGACAATTCCAATTTAAAACTGTCTAATCCTAAGAACAATGATTTTTACATAGACAGTACTCTTGGCAGCTTGAAACATTCTGGAAAAATGTCTTCGTCTATACATTGATTTATACTTTTACACAGCGGATATACTATAATTAACTTATACTTACTTAACAAATATATACTTATGTTCAGTCTCATTTCGTACCATCTATTATACTAAACTAGGCACACAATTTTTTTGTCGAAAATTGGTATGAAAAAAATTCATTGTTTGTTAAAAATATATGTTTATTACAATAAAATAACTGTTAGCAGGTAATTAATCAAATCATTTACATAAGTATAGACAGAAATACTGAAATATACTAATCAAATTTTACAATGTACTGTAATTTTTCTTAATACGACCCGACAGGTTTTCCCTCTCCTATAAAATCTCTGGCAGTTTTCTGTATCGTACAATTAAAATGTTTGTACATCCTACCTGTATATAATTATATACATATAAAATTATAATCTTTTTTAATTTTTTTATCAGTTACTGTAAATTGGGGTGATGTTTGCCAATTAATTGGTTCAGTTTACTATACCATGCTTCTAGGCTGTTGGTTGTGCGGTGTTTTTCCCTAAAACAAATCCAGCTTTCTCCAGTTTTCTAACCACTGATCAAAAACATAATCGGTAAAGCGTCGTAAATCTGCATTCTCTGGACAATGTTTCATAATATATAAGAATCCATCTTCTGTTGTATCAGATGGTAGATACGATAATGTACATAACCGTACAAGCTTGCGTATTTCTTCATTTTCTCGGTATAAAATCGATAGACCATTATCAGGTATATACATGATGCCCGTTTTGATTTAAACAAAACAGCTTATAGTTCTTTCAAAAATAAGTAAGAAGTATTTACAGTGAAAATTTTTTTCAGTTACTGAGCTCCGAACTTGAAAATTTGCGATTGTTAACTTTCAAAGTCTCAAAAACAATATAGGAACAACCTTATAATTTTAGGAAAAACCGTATAACCTTTGTATTTAAAGTTTTTCTAATTTGAAAAATATTTATAAAATAATTTAATTTATATAGATCCTAATTCTTTAACTTTTCTCCAAAGGTATTGGTTAAAATGGAAATTACATCCCGCAACGGCAGTGCTTAGGAATATGCTTTCATTGCTTGCACAGCTCATGTTTCAAAATCCGTTTTAAATATTTTTGGTCATTGGAGTATTTTCAATTTGATACACGAAAACAGTCGCTTGTATGTAGTCTGTTTTTTTATCAGGCATTAAGGTATATACAACTGGTATAATAATTTTTACATCAAGCGTGCTGCCTAACTCTGCATGTATAGAATACAATTAACTAAAGAGTTGATAACAACATTTGAAGGTTCCATTCGCCAAAAAGTCGCTCAATTCTTTTAAGCATTGACGGCTATACTTACTGCAAAATGCTAATATAGAGCCTTCTTCATCCCCATCATCAATAATTGAAAAATCTTCTCTTAACTCTTGTGAAATTACCACTTCCTTTCTGCTTGAAAAATTAAAGAAACCCAGCGCTCGGTGGCGGTTGCTACAAGTAGTAGTTTTCTTGTTTGAAAATAGAGGTACTTGTGTGACAAAATGGAAAGCAGCATCCTTCAATCCAGAGAATTTTGCATTAAATATTTTTAGTATTGAAATTAATTCTTCCCTTGTCCTTTTTTGCATTGATCAAAACATTTTAAAATTTCCATTTTAGGTTCATCGGGAGGGAACACACGTATGTTGTTTATTTTTACTGACAATTTTGTTATTAACTGCTGTCAAACTACCACCACACTTGTACCGATTTACCCAATACCAATTTTTCATCCCTTTTTGTTTTTGCGCTTCAGGTATTGTTGATACCCCGAATTTAAAGCCCTTTCACCCTTGGAACTTTGCATTAACTCAAATCATTTCTTCCATAGCCTTTGCCCTTTATATCTTACCAATATAATATAAACTAACTAACTGAAATATGTTTATTTGCCGATATCGATAATCGGGGTGTTGACTTTATTTAAATAAAAATATAATTTTGCCGTGAAACGGTAGTTTCCACAATAGAAATACTAAAAAACACAATATTTTTCTTTATTTTTAAGGAATTTTATTTAATAATAAAAATGTTATTAAATCTTCTTCGAGTCACGTGACAACGAACACCAATCAAAGTGAATGATGCCATTCTATACTAACGTCATCGCTGGCACTCCGTCCTGATACGGTTATTCTTTTGAGTCATTATTATTTTCAGTTCTATCATTTGCATTAATCATGATCACTTCGACCTAATGACAAGTAAATGCATATTCAAAAGAACATGGTTATCAGTTTCACTTTTTTCACTTTGATCATTTGATAATTACTGTAAAGAATACAGCCAACGTCATCGTTGCCACGAACTTGACATATAAATTTTTTGGTTTTATGTCACATTCGTGATCGCTGTCAAGGGCTACGTTGCCTAGTTCATATTTTATAGTCATTTCCATGATTTTTCTCCGAAATTTTCTTACTTTTCCCTTTGAAAATGATTTTAATAAATTTTCTCATGAAGGAAAGTGGATTTATTAAGACAAATAGTTCAAATTTGCCAAGAATTGATTGTTTTATGGTGTCCAATTTCTTTTGATTCACATTGTCATTAGAAGGAAAATGTCATGAATTTGAAATAGAAAAGGGATCGTGTAACAATTGTTCCATTTGTATTTATTTAACGTACGCATACTGAGGTAACGCAGTACAAAATGAGACTTGATAATTATATTATAAGCAACCGTACAACCTGACTAGATCAGGTAAGATTTTTGTTCGATTCAAAGTGGGACACCACTCTATAATTTCCCTAACACTTTTATAATTTTAGTGTTAAGGTTATAAGCATCCCTGGTTTCATATTGGTAACAATGTCCCGAAGTTCGTTGTAAGAAACATTTCTGAACGTGAAGTTATTTTTTTCTCAATATTTAATCTTTCAAAAAGACTCAAATAACTTTTATAATTTCGCGGTAAACCATTTATTATCTTGAGAAATAGGAATTAAAAATATTGGCATTTATTGTAGTGGATACAGGCGTTACCTTGGATGGATTATTATTTTTAATAACGTTCTAACAGACAATTAGAGATAAATAATACGTAAAAAGAGATAAACTCAGGTAGGGAAATATTTATATTAGCCAGGGTTTATTTTTTTTTAACTTCGATTCAAGTCGTTTTAATGAGCCTGAATGACTTGTTACTTATTTTTTTATATAATTCAACGACCTAGGTATTTTTGTGAAGCAATCGAGATATTACTTAAATCTGACTGTAATTACCTTACAGGTCACGGAGTATCACATAACAGACATTGACAACCCAACGGTAGTTCCAAGCATGCCTTCGTCACCGTTTAAGAAAGCCTCGGGTTCCGAATTAATAGAGTCTGGTATTCAGTCTCCAGGGCTTCCAGGACAGGGAATAGAAAGAAAGGTGAATACAGATGGGCTTAATCAATTTTTTAAAACTGAACTGACTGATACCGACGGAGAGGGTGATGAAGCTCTCCATATTACAGGGGAAGATGATAAAAATTTTACGGTTGATGAGGAGAATATTATTAAACCAATATTTAGGATTGAAGGAACGAAGGTAAGATAAAAAAAAGTTATATAATTAATAAAAGAACTAGGTGTATATTGAAAAGAATACCAAGGACTTTAAAAAATTAATAATCATATTCAAGCTCTAGGCCTCTATTAGTTTTACTTAACAGACGAGATCTTAAATAGCATTTTAAAACTGGTAGTAAGGTTGGTCGTTTAGGATATTCTCGTCTGACGAAAACCTAGTCGGGGAGAGAATTCATTCATAAAGTCGCTAAGCTTTTTGTGACCACGATCGGAGCTGCTATAAAGGGACTCCAAAGAGAGTTCCTATTACACCAGTGCATAATAAATAATAATAATAATAATAACCCAAAAATATATGTTGCAATACCATACATAAATTCATTGTCAGAAAAAGTTACAAACATCCTCAAACAGCACGATATTATAGTTTGCCACAAAACATACAACCACTTGTCACCACTATTTACAAAGCTAAAAAGTAAGGTGACCCATAAAAAGAAATCTAACATTATCTATTCCGTACCATGTCTAAATTGCCCACAGAAATATATTGGAATGACAACACAATATCTAGACAGCAGATTGAATGGACATAAATACATAAAAAACGCAACGACAGCATTACACAAACACGAGACAAATTTTAAACATGAATTTGATTTTTTAAACACAAAGATTCTAACCCAGGAAAGAAACTACCATAAACTTCAAATAAAGGAAATGCTACATATAAAAAAAGAAAAACAAGCAATCAATGACAAACAAGATATCAAAAACAAAACTTAAGCCAAATATATTTTAACCTAATAAACTAAACCGCCTATTGTAGCCCTTATTGTTTGTAACACACTGTATAGTCAATATTGATAAAATTTATTTATGAATCAGAAAAAACTGAGTAAAAAGGTTTTCAAATAAAAAAAAAATATTAAGTTGATAGTAACTGAAGGAATTGTCAAATACTTCACTAAGAAACATGGCGAAGGTAAATTGAGGTGCGTATCTGGGATTAATTTGTAATTTTTAATTTCACATTATTTTATAAATTGATATTTTTAATTAATATTGTACCGTTCAGTGTTAATTCTAAGTCTTGTGAGTGTGCGTTTGTGACCACGTTAGTTGTATTCTGTTTTTATTCTAGATTATACTTTTGAAAAAGCCCACTACGTTGGGCGAAACGTCAAGCACAGAATAGTAATATTAATTTTTGAAACTTTATCCAAATATATATATATATATATATATATATATATATATATATATATATATATATATATATATATATACATACATACATACAGAAAGAGAGAGAGAATGATAACATTTTTGAGTCCCATTGTATGTTAGATTTTTTTAAATTAAATGTTTTTTTTTAAATCATATCAAATTTTTGAATACTTACTGCATAAACTACTTTTATTTAAAATTTATATATTTATTAATTGTTCAAATCATTTTGAAAATATAATTAAATTTAATAATATAAATCAGGCTCTAAATTGGCCCTTTCTTTTAATTTTTTGTGCCAGCTCCCCTCTGCAGAAAAATGTTTTGATCTGCTTACTTTAGTCATTAGTACATTGCTTTTTAGAAAAAAGTTGAACATCTATTAATTTCCTTTTCCTAAATTACGAGGAGAAATATATAAAAAATTAAATTTTTAAATATCATTAAATTAATTTTACTTAAACCGAGACATTTTATCTGGAAAATGATAATATAGAAATTATTTTTAAGAAATTAAAAAAAAACATATTTTTTTACTAAAATTTATTTTTACAAAATTAACACTAATACATGCATTATCTAATATATTTACAAGCAGTTGATATATTACAAAAGGTACAAAAAAAATTCACTTAATTTAGTATGATTACTTAACATTTGTCAAATATAATTTTCATTTTATTAATTTTTTTAGAAATTTTTCACTGTATTGCTCTTATTCAAAAACAGGCCGCTTAGATGATTAACACGATTTTAAATTAACACTAATACATGCCTTATCTAATATAATTACAAACAGTTGATATATTACAAAAGGTATAAAATGATTTACTTAATTTAGTATGATTACTTAACATTTGTCAAATATAATTTTCATTTTATTTATTAATTTTCTTTAGGAATTTTTCACTATATTAATCTTATTCAAAACACTTATGATTAACACGATGTTAAATTTTTAAATTAACAATGAAAACAAAACATCAACCAAACTTTGAACCATAAAAAAACAAGAATATATAAATCATTTTCTTTTATTTTTAATCCTGCCAAATTGTTTACCCCGATTCCAATAGCTTTATCTCCATGTTTATATTCTTATTTTTTTTTTACAAGATTTGCTTGTTGACGTAGTAACTGAACCCAGTTTAAAAGTTAAACGTTTTTAGTGAATATAAATATATATCTACCTATTACATTTAACGAAGATATTCTGAACATGTCACCAATGGAAATATCCTTCGTGAACTTGAACAATCTCTGAGAGCACTGTGTTGGATGAGGACTTCTTATTAAATAGAAATACAATAAAGCTGGTTTTCTAACTAGAACACTTTTTCACATTGTTAAAATGTAAAAACATACTTTGCTGACTCAAATTTTGGAAGGCAACATTGACAAGATCTTGTTAATTTCTTCTACACTACACCTTTTGTCCTTGTCTAAGCTCTTCTGCACTCGTATAAAGTTTTTCAAATTCTTCATAGTATTCTGAACCCAGAGGTTTTTTAATAAGGTTTTTCGGAAGTCGATTGCTGACCGAACATGAAAGCCTGCTTCGGACACCATTTCTTCTTCATGTTCGTCATTCGTAGATTTTCTGTTGCTCGAACTTGGCAAATTAGACTGGATGGTTCTTTTTACAGGAGCCATTTTCAATATATTTGGGCAAACGGATAGATGTTTACGTTACTAAGATATTTTTCTAACTGACATCAAAACTAAAAGGATTCTCCCTATTTAACCTTTATTTTCTTTAGACCCCATAATTTAATTGTTTTATTGCACCACCCATTGACCTGGTGTTAGGAAAAGGTGCGAATATAATTTTACAACGTTATCTGCAAAATAGGCAAATTTCAAAGAATTTCTAAAACCCCTATTGTATCATTGTATACCTGATTTTGAAAGATATATTGATTGACGTGATATTAGTGAATCAATATTTTTTAATTTGAATCGAATATACCCGTAATGACTTTTTTATACTACATAATTGAATTTTTAATTCTATTTTAACATTTCTGTTGTGACAACTACGTTGTTGTTACTTCTAAAAATTATCTGTTTTCTTTTATTAATTTGGTAGAGTTTCAAATTTATTTTCTGCTGTTTTCACTCAAATTTATATTTTAAAAGCCGGCTAAGTGTGCCTTGAATACGCATTACGTTATATGATTTATTTTATTCAAAGTATTATACACAAGAGTTTTTTTTAATCAGGAGGCATATAACGTTTAAATTTTAAACAGTTTCTTTCGTATTTTATAAACTAGTGCACATAACTGAAGAGTAGTAATTTTCACAAAATATTTGCTGACAAGGAAGGCACCTCAAGTGTTCGGCTCCGATTTTAATGAAACATTAATATATTATAGAGGGTAGAAAAATAAGAGACACGTATTTTTTTATCTGCGGAGATTCATTATAACAGGGTGAAAACCGCCCTTAAAGTTCACCCCCTAAAAACAGTATTTCTGAAATATCTCAGATTCTAAATGAGATATTTTTACAAAACAAAATGAAAGTTACTTGTTATTCGAAATGATCTTGAACTATAGTATTTTCACCCCCAAGGATATCACCCCTTATTTTTTATTAGAGTAAACCATATATTTACGCACGTAATTTAATTCTAAAAATTACGCAATTTAATGGAATTTCACAAATACTATAAGTAGGTTTGGAGTTTCTAAAAATAAACTAATAAAAGATGGTGAACCACCCCCAAATACGTTTTTATTTTTTAATTTCATGTCGTAATTGAGATATATTTACAAATAAAATGCTTTTTATTTGATATGATGTTGAATTATGGTATTTTAACTCCCAAATATATCTTCCCTTATTTCTTATAACTGTAAACCATCTATTAGAGCACGTAATTTAATTCTAAAAATTACGAAATTTAATGTAATTGTTTCAAAGTATTTTTTTCACGAATACTATAATTAACTGAAGTTGATATGTTTTGGGATTTCAAAAAATGACTTAGGAAAAGAGAGTGAGTTACCTCCAAATACATTTTTTCAAATCTCAAATTCAAATTGAGATATATTTTCAAAACAAAGAGGAAATTACTTGATAGTTGAAGTGAGATTATACCATAATGTTTTAATCCCATAGATCTCATTCCTTACTTTTTATGAGGTTTAATCTTGTAATTCATTTCCATAATTTAATTCTGGACATTGCGAAATTAAACCAAATTTGTTGATAATATTTTTTACGAATACAATAAGTAACTTAAGTTGACGTTTCGGGGTTTCCGAAAATTAACTAGTAAAAGAGGGTGAACCACCACCAAATACGCTTTTTAATATCTCCAGTTCTAGTTAAGATAACTCTACAAATAAAATTAAAATTACTGGTTATTCGAAATAATGTTAAACTATGGTATTTTCACTCCCAATGATATTATTCCTTATTTTTTATATAAGTAAATTGTCATTTCATACATATATTATTATTCTTAAAATTGTCAAATTTTTATTTAAATGAACCTTACAGAATTTTTAAATACTTACTGTACAAAAATTTGAAATTAATTGTTTAAATTATTTTGAAAATGGAATTAAGTTTAATAATTTAAGTCAGGCTCTAAATTGCCCATTCTTTTCATTTTTTTTGCCAGCCCCTCTCTGAAGAAAAATGTTTTGATCTGCTTACTTTAGTCATTAGTGCATTTCTTGTTAGAAAAAAAGTTGAACATCATATTAATTTCTTTTTCCTAAATTACGAGGAGAAATATAAAAAATCAAATTTTTGAATATCCCTAAAGTAATTTTACTTTAACCCTGACATTTCATTTGGAAAAGGATAATATAGAAATTATTTTTAAGACATAAAAAGCAAAAACATTTTTTTACTAAAATTTATTTTTATAAATACTCTGTTTTCCTTTTGACACTTGACAATGAGGTCAAATTAACACTAATACCTGCATTATCTAATATATGTACAAACAGTTGATATATTACAAAAGCTATAAAATGATTTACTTAATTTAGTATGATTACTTAACATTTGTCAAATATAATTTTCATTTTATTTATTAATTTTCTTAAGGATTTATTCACTATAGTACTCTTATTCAAAACACTTATGATTAACACGATGTTAAATTTTTAAATTAACAATGAAAACAAAACATCAAACTTTGAACCATAAAAAAACAAGAATATAGAAGTCATTTTCTTTTATTTTTAATCCTGCAAAAATGGACCAAATTGTTTACCCCGATTCCAAAAGCTTTATCTCCATGTTTATATTCTTATTTTTTTTTACAAGATTTGCTTGTTGACGTAGTAACTGAACCCAGTTTAAAAGTTAAACGTTTTTAGTGAATATAAATATATATCTACCTATTACATTTAACGAAGATATTCTGAACATGTCACGAATGGAAATATCCTTCACGAACTTGAACAATCTCTGAGAGCACTGTGTTGGATGAGGACTTCTTATTAAACAGAAATACAATAAAGCTTGTTTTCTAACTAGAACACTTTTTCACATTGTTAAAATGTAAAAACATACTGTGCTGACTTAAATTTTGGAAGGCAACATTGACAAGATCTTGTTAATTTCTTCTACACTACACCTTTTGTCCTTGTCTAAGCTCTTCTGCACTCGTATAAAGTTTTTCAAATTCTTCATAGTATTCTGGACCCAGAGGTTTTTTAATAAGGTTTTTCGGAAGTCGATTGCTGACCGCACATAAAAGCCTGATTCGGACACCATTTCTTCTTCATGTTCGTCATTCGTAGATTTTCTGTTGCTCGAACTTGGCAAATTAGACTGGATGGTTCTTTTTACAGGAGCCATTTTCAATATATTTGGGCAAACGGATAGATGTTCACGTTACTAAGATATTTTTCTAACTGATATCAAAACTAAAAGGATTCTCCCTATTTAACTCTATTTTCTTTAGACCCCATAATTTAATTGGTTTATTGCACCACCCATTGACCTGGTATTAGGAAAAGATGCGAATATAATTTTACAACGTTATCTGCAAAATAGGCAAATTTTAAAGAATTTCTAAAACCCCTATTGTATCATTGTATACCTGATTTTGAAAGATATATTGATTGACGTGATATTAGTGAATCAAAATTTTTTAATTTGAATCGAATATACCCGTAATGATTTTTTAATACTACATAATTGAATTTTTAATTTTATTTTAACATTTCTGTTGTGACAACTACGTTGTTGTTGTTACTTCTAAAAATTATCTATTTTCTTTTATTAATTTGGTAGAGTTTCAAATTTATTTTCTTCTGTTTTCACTCAAATTTATATTTTAAAAGCCGGCTAAGTGTCCCTTGAATACGCATTACGTTATATGATTTATTTTATTCAAAGTATTATTTTACACAAGAGTTTTTTTTTAATCGGGAGGCATATAACGTTCAAATTTTATACAGTTTCTTTCGTATTTTATAAACTAGTGCACATAACTGAAGAGTAGCAATTTTCACAAAATATTTGCTCACAAGGAAGGCACCTCAAGTGTTCGACTCCGATTTTAATGAAACAATAATATATTATAGAGGGTAGAAAAATAAGAGACACATATTTTTTTTATCTGCGGAGATTCATTATAACAGGGTGAAAACCGCCCTTAAAGTTCACCCCCTAAAAACAGTATTTCTGAAATATCTCAGATTCTAAATGAGATATTTTTACAAAACAAAATGAAAGTTACTTGTTATTCAAAATGATGTTAAAGTATAGTATTTTCACCCCCAAGGATATCACCCCTTATTTTTTATTAGAGTAAACCATATATTTACGCACGTAATTTAATTCTAAAAATTACGCAATTTAATGGAATTTCACGATTACTATACGTAACTTAAGTTGACGCGGGTTTGGGGTTTCTAAAAATAAACTAGTAAAAGATGGTGAACCACCCCCAAATACGTCTTTTTTTAATTTCAAGTTGTAATTGAGATATATTTACAAATAAAATACTTTTTATTTGATATGATGTTGAATTATGATATTTTAACTCCCAAATATATCATCCCTTATTTCTTTTAACGGTAAACCATCTATTAGAGCACGTAATTTAATTCTAAAAATTACGAAATTTAATGAAATTGTTTCAAAGTATTTTTTTCACGAATACTATAATTAACTGAAGTTAATATGTTTTGGGGGTTCTAAAAATGACTTAGGAAAAGAGAGTGAGTTACCCCCAAATACATTTTTTCAAATATCAAATTCTAATTGAGATATATTTTCAAAACAAAGAGGAAATTACTTTTTAGTTGAAGTGAGATTATACCATTATGTTTTAATCCCTTAGATGTCATCCTTTACTTTTTATGAGGTTTAATCTTGTAATTAATTTCCATAATTTAATTCTGGACATTGCGAAATTAAACCAAATTTGTTGATAATATTTTTTACGAATACAATAAGTAACTTAAGTTGACGATTCCGGGTTTCTGGAAATTAACTGGTAAAAGAGGGTGAGCCACCACCAAATACATTTTTTTAATATCTCCAGTTCTAATTAAGATACCTCTACAAATAAAATTAAAATTACTTGTTATTCGAAATAATGTTAAACTATGGTATTTTCACTCCCAATGATATTATTCCTTATTTTTTATATAAGTAAACTGTCATTTCATACATATATTATTATTCTTAAAATTGTCAAATTTTTATTTAAATGAACCTTACAGAATTTTTAAATACTTACTGTACAAAAATTTGAAATTAATTGTTTAAATTATTTTGAAAATGGAATTAAATTTAATAATTTAAATCAGGCTCTAAATTGCCCATTCTTTTCATTTTTTGTGCCAGCTCCTCTCTGAAGAAAAATGTTTTGATCTGTTTACTTTAGTCATTAGTGCATTTCTTGTTAGAAAAAAAGTTGAACTTCATATTAATTTGTTTTTCCTAAATTACCAGGAGAAATATATAAAAAATCAAATTTTTGAATATCCCTAAATTAATTTTACTTTAACCCTGACATTTCATTTAGAAAAGGATAATATAGAAATTATTTTTAAGAAATAAAAAAAAACATTTTTTTACTAAAATTTATTTTTATAAATACTCCGTTTTCCTTTTTACACTTGACAATGAGGTCAAATTAACACTAATACCTGCATTATCTAATATATGTACAAACAGTTGATATATTACAAAAGCTATAAAATGATTTACTTAATTTAGTATGATTACTTAACATTTGTCAAATATAATTTTCATTTTATTTATTAATTTTTTTTAGAAATTTTTCACTGTATTACTCTTATTCAAAAGTATGCCGCTTACATAATTAACACGATTTTAAATTAACACTAATACATGCCTTATCTAATATAATTACAAATAGTTGATGTATTACAAAAGGTATAAAATGATTTACTTAATTTAGTATGATTACTTAACATTTGTTAAATATAATTTTCATTTTATTTATTAATTTTCTTTAGGGATTTTTCACTATATTACTCTTATTCAAAACACTTATGATTAACACGATGTTAAATTTTTAAATTAACAATGAAAACAAATCATCAATCAAACTTTGAACCATAAAAAAACAAGAATATAAAAGTCATTTTCTTTTATTTTTAATCCTGCAAAAATGGACCAAATTGCTTACCCCGATTCCAAAAGCTTCATCTCCATGTTTATATTCTTATTTTTTTTACAAGATTTGCTTGTTGACGTAGTAACTGAACCCAGTTTAAAAGTTAAACGTTTTTAGTGAATATAAAAATATATGTACCTATTACATTTAGCGAAGATATTCTGAACATGTCACCAATGGAAATATCCTTCACGAACTTGAACAATCTCTGAGAGCACTGTGTTGGATGAGAACTTCTTATTAAACAGAAATACAGTAAAGCTGGTTTTCGAACTAGAACATTTTTCCACATTGTTAAAATGTAAAAACATACTTTGCTGACTCAAATTTTGGAAGGCAACATTGACAAGATCTTGTTAATTTCTTCTACACTACACCTTTTGTCCTTGTCTAAGCTCTTCTGCACTCGTATAAAGTTTTTCAAATTCTTCATAGTATTCTGAACCCAGAGGTTTTTTAATAAGGTTTTTCGGAAGTCGATTGCTGACCGCACATGAAAGCCTGATTGAGTCACCATTTCTTCTTCATGTTCATCATTCGTAGATTTTCTGTTGCTCGAACTTGGCAAATTAGACTGGATGGTTCTTTTTACAGGAGCCATTTTCAATATATTTGGGCAAACGGATAGATGTTCACGTTACTAAGATTATTTTCTAACTGACATCAAAACTAAAAGGATTCTTCCTATTTAACCTTTATTTTCTTTAGACCCCATAATTTAATTGTTTTATTGCACCACCCATTGACCTGGTATTAGGAAAAGGTGCGAATATAATTTTACAACGTTATCTGCAAAATAGGCAAATTTCAAACAATTTCTAAAACCCCTATTGTATCATTGTATACCTGATTTTGAAAGATATATTGATTGACGTGATATTAGTGAATCAATATTTTTTAATTTGAATCGAATATACCCGTAATAACTTTTTAATACTACATCATTGAATTTTTAATTTTATTTTAACATTTCTGTTGTGACAACTACGTTGTTGTTACTTCTAAAAATTATCTGTTTTCTTTTATTAATTTGGTAGAGTTTCAAATTTATTTTCTTCTGTTTTCACTCAAATTTATATTCTAAAAGCCGGCCAAGTGTGCCTTGAATACGCATTACGTTATATGATTTATTTTATTCAAAGTATTATACACGAGATTTTTTTTTAATCAGGAGGCATATAACGTTTAAATTTTAAACAGTTTCTTTCGTATTTTATAAACTAGTGCACATAACTGAAGAGTAGCTATTGTCACAAAATATTTGCTAACAAGGAAGGCACCTCAAGTATTCGGTTCCGATTTTAATGAAACTAATATTGTATAGAGGGTTGAAAAATAAGAGACACGTATTTTTTTTTATCTGCGGAGATTCATTATAACAGGGTGAAAACCGCCCTTAAAGTTCACCAATAAAAACAGTATTTTTGAATTATCTCAGATTCTAAGTGAGATATTTTTACAAAACAAAATGAAAGTTACTTGTTATTCGAAATGTTGTTGAAGTATAGTATTTTCACCCCTAAGGATATCACGCCTTATTTTTTATTAGAGTAAACCATATATTTACGCACGTAATTTAATTCTAAAAATTTCGCAATTTAATGGAATTTCACGAATACTATAAGCAACTTAAGTTGACGCGGGTTTGGGGTTTCTACAAATAAACTAGTAAAAGATGGTGAACCACCCCCAAATACGTTTTTTTTTTTAATTTTAAGTCGTAATTGAGATATATATACAAATAAAATACTTTTTATTTGATATGATGTTGAATTGTGGTATTTTAACTCTCAAATATATCATCCTTATTTCTTATAACGGTAAACCATCTATTAGAGCACGTAATTTAATTCTAAAAATTACGAAATTTAATGAAATTGTTTCAAAGTATTTTTTTCACGAATCCTATAATTAACTGAAGTTGATGTGTTTTGGGGTTTCAAAAAAATGACGTAGGAAAAGAGGGTGAGTTGCCCCCAAATACATTTTTTCAAATTCTAATTGAGATATATTTTCAAAACAAAGAGGAAATTACTTGTTAGTCGAAGTGAGATTATACCATAATGTTTTAATCCCATAGATGTCATCTTTTATTTTTTATGAGGTTTAATCTTGTAATTCATTTCCATAATTTAATTCTGGACATTACGAAATTAGATCAAATTTGTTGATAATATTTTTATGAATACAATTAGTAACTTAAGTTGACGTTTCGGGGTTTCCGAAAATTAACTAGTAAAAGAGGGTGAGCCACCACCAAATACGTTTTTTTAATATATCGTTCTAATTAAGATATCTCTAGAAATAAAATTAAAATTAATTGTTATTCGAAATAATGTTAAACTATGGTATTTTCACTCCCAAGGATATTATTCCTTATTTTATATAAAAGTAAACTTGCCATTTCATACATATATTATTATTCTTAAAGTTGTCAAATTTTTATTTAAATGAACCTTGTAGAATTAGAAGTCACTATTTGTCATGAATTATAATAATTTACGAACATGAATGCTTAACCAATAAGTATATATTTTCTTATTAATAAAAAGAAGAAATTTCAGTAAGTTCTGTAACGTTCATATCAACTGAAATTTAGCAATTTTAAGAATAATTATACATGTATGAAATGGCATCCTTCGAATGACACCCTCAAGAGTGAAAATACTATAGTTTAACTTTATTTCAAATAACAAGTAATTTCCAATTTATTTTTTTAAAGTTATCACAATTAGAAATTGAGATATAAAAAAAGTTTTGGTGGGTGGCTTACCCTCTTTTACTAGTTTATTTTTAGAAACCCCAAAACACGACAAATTAATTGTCTTATGGTATTCGTGAAGAGAAAAATATTATCAAGCAATTCAAATATATGATTTACCCTAATAAAAAATAAGGGATTATATCCTTGGACGTGAAAATACTATAGTTTAATATCATTTCGAATAAAAATAATTTTCATTTTGTCTTGTAGAGTTAGAACATGAAATATTTAAAAAAAGTATTTGGGGGTAACTCACCCTTTTTTACTAGTTAATTATGGTATTCGTGAAAAAAATATTTTCAAACAATCTTATTAAATTTCGTAATTTTTATAAAAAAATAAGGGATGATATTCTTGAGGATGAAAATACCTTAGTTCATAATTTCAAATAACAAATAATTTAAATTTTGTTTTTTAAAGAGAACTTGAGATTTAAGAAAAAAAGTATTTGGAGATGACTTATCCTCTTTTACTAGTTATTTTTAGAGACCCCGAAACCCGTCAACTTAAGTTACTTATGGTATTCGTAAAAAAATACTTTCAACCAATTATATTAAAATTCGTAATTTTTAGAATCAAATTACTTGCGCGAATAGATGGTTTACCCTTATAAAAACTAGGGGATAATATTCTTGGGGGTGGAAAACCCATAGTTTAACATCATTTCGATCAACAAGTAATTTTCATTTTGTTTTGTAAAGATGTCTCTCCTAGAACCTGAGATATTTCAAAAATTCTGTTTTTGGGGGGTGAACTTTAGGGGCGGTTTTCACTCCGTAAATATTAATTTCCGCAGATAAAAAAAATACGCGTCTCTTATTTTTGTACCCGCTATAACATAGTGGTTTCATTTAAATCGAAGCCAAGCACTTCAGGTACCTTCTTTGTAAGTGCTATAGTAACAAATTTTTTAAGGCGATTAAATAAAAAATGTTATATGACATTTTTAATTAATTTTTAAATCAGAACAAAAATCATATTATATCGACTGTTTTAGCACCGTTCAAAATTAAATAAAACGTCACTAAAGACAATTATCTGTTAACAAACAACAAACCCTAAATATTTGTTATAGATGGTGGTTATTTAACATCTTAAATTTCTGACAGATCTAAAAACAATAATGACTTAAATAATTGTTCTATAAAAGGAACTACCAACCTGTACTCTGATTTTTAGATGTATGAAAGGAAAGGTCCTATACAAAGAAAAATCCCCAAGGTTTCAACACAACCTCAAAATATACCCACAGTTCCTTTGGAGGAAATCAACGAGCCATTGAATATAGGTTCAATCACTCAGGAGGCCCTGAGTAATTTGCCTTCCAAAAAACCTGTGAATGTCAAAGTTGGAGATAAGATGGTTAAGGTGCAAAAGTTCATTATTAGTAAGGAGGAGATGAAACAAATGGCTAAATTGGGTGAGAATATGTTTTACTTAATAGTATCTAAGCTGTATTTTGCTATTTTAGTTACATTTAATAAAAAAAAAGTCCACGAGTTCGGTTCAGGTCTAAAGGTTTTTCAGTAAACATTGAGTGGCATGGGTGTCTAGGCCCTTGCTAAGGAGAAAACTGTTACCCAACAGTTTTCTCCTTGGCAAAAGCCTAGACACCCGTAAGGACATAGGTAAAGAAGAAACAACTTATGTGTAATGATAATTTTTAGTTTGAAATGTCTAAAATATCTTTAATGATGTTGGAGTTGGTCTACCTTTTGACATAATTTATCTTTTCATTTCAAAATCAAATATTCCAGTACCACTCCTCACTATTTTGCACACGATACATTTACAATCGGGCGTACATGAATTGCGGACCAAAAACCATTATAATTTTCAGATTTTGCAATGTGTTTTTAATAACACATGAATTGCCGACCAAAGACAAAAGGGCCATCTGAAATCTACCTGCCTGATAACCTACCTACCTGATACTAATAATTATTTTATTACTTAATCTACTTCAAGGAATATTTAAATGTAATGTAATACAATTATTGGAAAAATATATATAACCCATGAATTGCAGACCAAAGACCAATGAAACCAGAACTAACCTCATTTAACCTAATTTACTTTCGCGCCGAATTTACCTGTAGGAATAAAATGACCCTAAAATCAGTGCGTCGAGTTTACAATTTCTTGTTATGGAGCGGGTAACCTTCGGGCCGAATTTACCGTCGCCTCTTGTAACATGTGCTTTGAAACCTAACTTTGAATCTATTATTAAACCCAAACTTTTACAAGAGTCGGAAAAGGACAAAATCGTATTGTTAATTTTAATTTCAATGTTATTTTTAATGAATTCGACTTGAGTAGTAGAATTTAAAATACATTCAAGATAAAAACTCTGACCCATTGATATTTTAAAATAATACAAATCAATTAATTAATTATTGTGATATATATATATATATATATATATATATATATATATATATATATATATATATATATATATATATATATATATATATATATTCTTTGGTGTACATGTCCCAATAAATTATAAACAATAATAATTATTGTGTGTATAACACATCTTAATTAAGTGCAATGTTGTGAATAATATTTATATATAAAAAATTTGTTACTTATTTAAATTAAAGTTTCAAATATCTTACAAATTATTATTTCTCAAATTTTTTTTATAAGTTGTGTTGATGAAATCAATTATGTTAGACTTAAGTGTTTAAAACTAAGATATTCGGCTGTTATGGACATATGGACACAAGCATTTATTAAATCCATAAGAAGAACTAGTTGTAGAAAAACATTTTTAAATAACACAATCATACTATTAAGATATGAACAGAACCTCCTGTAAGAATTCTGTATATCTGTAATTTAAAATTTATTTGAAATTTGCGAGACACATTCAACTTTCTAAGGATATTTTAATTAAGACTTAGGATACACCAAAAATTACTGGAGTACCACCTAATTAACATTTCGTCTGTATTTTTTTTCAAATAATACGTTTTTTAAGAAACGGTTCGTCAACATATTGCTTTTTTTAATGACGAGTTATTATTAACAATCCAAAATATAATAAAATTTTGTAATCTATTATTACGACCGTCCATTAGTATCGCAGACATCCAGAGATAATAATTGACACGAAAAATTGTTGGATCATTCGGGCGAGTTTATAACGTAATACTGTCATTTTATCTCTTGCTATTATCCGTTCAACTACCTATGTCGATAAAAATTCGAAAAGTTATGAGAATTGCTTCTATCTTTTCAGTTAGAGGTAACCGATTTTATTTAGCCCCTACAATTTTCTTATTGCGACAGCGTATTCACTGTTGTTGTAAGTGAACTTTCCCCAAAATGGCGTAACCTGAACTCTCCCTAAAATGGCGTATAGCATGGTACGGACGTTTTCAGTTTATGACACAATGAGTACATTTGCTTCATATGTGCGTGATTTTCACCGCCATTCGGCCTTAAAGACAGTTTACACGGTCTCACTTTGCATTCTATTTTCACCAGTCGAGCCTTCTCGGTACATTTCGCGGAAGTAGATTGAGAATTTGGTATGGTACAAGTTAGCGCTGAACGACGCTTTTTTTTTAATCCGTTGTATTAAGGAGGTCCAATCGCTCCCACGTTAAATAAAAAATGGTAGATCTTAATGAAAATATTTTTTTTTTATATATAATAGTTTAAGACGTAATCCATACTATCGCGGTATTTCGATTAATTTTTCCGTGTAAATTTTTGATAATTCAATATTCAAAAATGTAAAGATTTGTATAGATTATTATGGGAAATCAGGATCTTGGCATTTTCCTTTTAGTTATGCTACCATCTGTGGATTGGATGAAACTGAAAAAAATAAATAAATAAAATTAACTTTTTGAAACATACGGATATCTTTTCTTGCAATAAAATATTTAGCTTAGCCTGAGGTTTTATGAAATATCAATTAAAATAAATGACATAAAATTTAAGATTAACCTACGTTAAAATGGAATCGAAACGATTTGCAACGTTGTGTGAGCGCGCACTTCAGATTAATAATAATAGTAATATATTTATTGTCCATCAATATAGACACAAAAAAAATTACATTTGTTTAAGAAATATAACAATTGGCAAAACAATAAGCTTTAAAAAAATCAGACATACAGTCAAAGGAACTGGATACCGTTCAAGCCCAAAATTACCCAAAGTATCATTACATACCATAAGCTTATTAATTAATTTTTACTGAAATAAAGAAATAATCTAGAAATGCAACACTTTAGCAGGAAAAGTGTTAGAAGGAGGCAGCAGAAAAGGGTTAGAAGGAGGGGAAAGGGTACTATTAACGAAGACCAACTCGCCCGAAAGCGATAGTAGACGCGAAGTTGCTGCAAGAGAAGAAAATGCCTCTTTATTAATTTTTTAAAAGAGGTGTTAGAAAGACGCAAATCAACATTGTCTAAAGAATTTATGAGAGTCATTATATTTATATGAGAATGATCTATTAAATATTTCCTTTCTGTGTTGTGGTACAGTAAGTTGATGTTTTTTACGCAAACTAATAATATGAACATATATCCTAAAAAAAAAAAATTATATACGTAAAGTGGTGTTTTATGTCTAATATTTTTATAACTAAAACAAGACAAATGTAATCTGCTTCTATTAAATATATTAAGCCATCTTAATTCAACAAGAAAAGGAGGAATGCGATTTCTCCTTCTAACGCCATATATCAGCCTCAGACGGGCGTTTTGGACTTTCTGAACACGATACCGGATCATGGTATCAAAGCATTACAGTGGTTAAATTGAGAAAGAACAAGTGAATCGCAAAGCAGCTTACGGACCTCTTTGGATAAGCAATATCTTTAACCATAAATAAGTTTTAGAATACCATAAGAAATACATAATGGACGGTAGTAAATTCGGCATGAAAACAAACCCTTTATCTGTGTTTTTTTAAAGAGTATGTCATCATAACATGTAAATTCGGCACATATCCTTCTTGAAGTACCAAAAACAATTTTCAGATTTTGCAATGTGTTTTTAATAATCCATGAATTGCGGACTAAAGACGAAAGGGCCATCTGAAATCTACCTGCCCGATAACCTACCTACCTGTTACTAAATTATTTTATTACATAATCTACTTGAAGGAATATTTAAATGTAATGTAATACAATTATTGGAAAAATATTTATAACCCATGAATTTCGGATCAAAGACGAACGACACCAGAACTAACCTGAACTAATCTATTTTATTTTCGCGCCGAATTTACCTGTAAGATTAAAATGGCCCTAAAATCCGTGCGTCAAGCTTACACGTTCTTGTTATGGAGCAGGTAACCTTCGCGCCGAATTTACCGTCGCCGCCTGTAACATGTTCTTTGAAACCTAAGTTTGAATCTCTTATTAACACAATCTTTTACAAGAGTTAGAAAAGGGTAAAATCGTATTCTTAATTTTAATTTCAATGTTATTTTTAATGAATTGTACTCGAGTCTGGATCTTAGAATTTAATTTAGAATACATTCAATATAAAAACTCTAACGCATTGATATAAATTAATAATTGCGATTGTAATTATATATATATATATATATATATATATATATATATATATATATATATATATATATATATATATATATTCTGTGATGTCCATAAACCAAATATCCTCTTAAGACCCATAGTATCTTGTATCCAATCTCCTTTCGAAAATCTATCCAAATACTTGAAAAATATATTGCAAAATGTAATAAACGGAAATAACTATTACATTAAAGATTCTTTCGACTTTAAAAATAAAAAGATAAATTAATTTCTGAAAACTATATACTAATATCTCTAGATGTAATTTCTCTGGACTGTAACGTCGCCTATTGACCTTGCCAAAGATATATTTTACAAAAAAATGGAATAATATAAAAACAATATACGGACATACCAATTGAAGAATTCCTAAATGCCGTTGACCAAACCCTTAACTCCACATACCGGTACATAAAACACAAAAAATAGGTCAATGTATTTGTAACATATACATGTGTGAAAACGAACTGCATAATGGCAGGTCGAAACATAGATAGCAAAAAACAAATTTTAATATTTAAAGTGAATTTCTTGTGACAAGTGATATCTTCAAAAAAAAATATTTTGCAAGGTAGGGGTAGACATAAAAAATTATTAAACTTAATAAAAAAAAGTATATTCCTATTAATTCCAGAACGTTTCTGATGAACCGAAACGTCAAAATAATGTACATGAAGTAAAGTTTAAAAATAGTAAAAAACACACGTGTATGTAATTTATCAACAAAAGGACTTAACTCCCAAAAATCAAAAAAAAAATATTTTTATCAAAAACTAATTTCAAGTTAATGTCGTAACTTTTTTGATGTGTATTATCATCTTTATAACTACTTGTATGAACTAAATTTATATTATTACATTTTATGCATTTTACATGAAAATACTTGCTGACCCAAAAAATTCTTTTTAAATGACATGTCTTAAGGGTACTGATAAATCACCATTTTTTCACCACATATCTTTAGCAATACATTTCATTTCTATCATTTGATTATTGATATGAACATATACATCTTGTGGAGTGAAATTTTCTCCGTTTTTGCATTCACTATATTCTGAACACATTGTTTACGTTTGAGACTTGCAAATTTACCAGCATTTTTTCCTTGAGACTTCGAGTATTATGAGTAAATATTTTACTATTTCGTAGACTTATTTATTATGAAAGAGTAAGGTTACACTGTCTCGGAAATAAACATATACAGTAAAAATTCAACGTTTCCAAATCACACACTAGTTACTTTATGATAAATGCCTTGCAAACTATTTATTTTTAAATTATATTTTTTAATTTAATTTGTCAAATATTGTGTACTACACTTCATTTGGCCCACACGGTAATGAATGGACCTCCTTAACAGTTGCAAGATGGTATTGCATATCTGGTGATTTATTTGGGTGAATAAAAATATTTACTTTCTTCTGTTTTGACTTAGAGGAAGCCGTGCAATCTAGTTTTTGTGGTAAACAACGCCACTACATTTCATACATATTTTAAGCTTTGTTTTGAGCTTTACTTGCAATGTTAAATTTAAGTTCATGTTTGTTCATTCAAAACCGAAAGCCACTGTGAATACGAATACAAATTCGAACCATAGTAAAACCTTTTTATTTTTTTTTTTCTAGGTATCTTGGAACTTAAAAATGGTCAAGTTAAAATGAGAAACCCAGGACAACCTGTTTTGAATGCTATTATCAAACCAGTACAGCAAAGTGACATTGAGAGTTTACTAAACTGTCAGAGGAATCTAAACAGACCACCCCTCAAGCAGTATGAGAGAAGAGGACATGGCAGTCAAAGTTTTTCTGAAAGTACTATTGAAAGTATTAGCGAAGATTTCGATTAGTATTAAGAAACATTAGTTATTTAACTGTACAATGTTTTTAGTGGAGACAGAAACGTTAAAGTTTGTTTGGTGATGCCATCTGTGAGACTTAGATAACACTCCATGTAGGGTTGTTAGTAAAAATATCTATATATCGATATTTTTTTCTCTAAAAACCTTGACTATTATATGTCAATCTAATATAACAACTGTTTAATACTGAAATCTGAATACTGGCATAGATATTTAGTAGGGATAATGTCGGGTAGGCTGACAGTAGTTAGCTAGACTTCTTCCTCTAAGAATTGTAATATTGTTGATCAATTCTTAATAAAGACTATTTATCATTATTATAATTATTATATTACTGTAGAGAATTGTTTTTTGTTGTATGATTGTTGACTATTTACTTTTTTTTTGGCATTCAGTTGGTTGCCTTCCGAAAATTTCTCTCGTCTTTATTTATTAATTTTTTTAAAAATTTTAAACACTTTCCACGAATCTAATACATGGAAATATCAATATTTTTATTCGAGATATCGATTTTTGTTTATTTGAAAAATATCAATATGATATAATGCGAAAAAATTCTGATTGGTTAAACATAATAGACTAGCCAATCGGAGAAGATATAATATCATATTGAATCAGTGGGAATTGTTTCGCTGTTTACAACTTGTGAACAAACTTTAATTTTCAAACATAAGGGGATAACTGTCCTGAGATGATCTTGTTGAGATTACTATCATCAAAGCATCTCACAAATGACATTACTGATCTTAAGTTTATACCACAAAACATACCGTTTTAGACTTGAGTGGTCCATAAAAATTATGAAAAGTATTTTTTTATTCTAAAAACACTTCACGAATACCACATTATATGTTAAACATGCGCCACTATGGTAATAAATAAAACTAATTAGTCTATAAATGAAGTCAAAGTTATATTACATACAAAATTAAAGATGTACATTATAATTATAATGTATAATGTATTCAAGAACCAGAGAAAAATATTTGTGGCATAGGATATTATTTCAACAATAAAAATAATACGTCAGTATCAAGTGTACAAAAAGTACATCCGTCAAGTGAAAATCAAAATTACAGAAGTTTACAAATACAGTTAAGAGAGAGACCTTAACAGTTAAAAATCCACACTAAAAGTATTATGTCACATATTATTAAAATTGAAATTTAAATATTCATCAAAAGAGTAAAAACTATTTTTGATTAATATGCCCTAAATGCACTTCTTGGAAAATATCTCTTATTCTTTCTGGTAATACATTGAAATATTTTATTGACCAGTCTCCTGGTGCATCTCGACACTTACTTATACGCCAGTAAATGGGTTCAACGTTGCTACAGAACTTAGTTCTATAGTTATGGGTTTCTTGGTGTTTTGTATAAGAATTAAAATATTTTCTTATATGTCAAGCTCTTCAAGATATACAAACATAGCAATGTCAACATTCCCATGCTTCTAAATGTTCTCCTTGAAACCCTCACCGCCCTTCTCTGCATGTCCCCAAACAAAAACGGCATAAAAAATGTGAATCTGGAAATTTGCAAAATATGCTGTCTTTAATGGACACTTGATTGACAAGGCCACGCATCGGAAACAAATTCTTCGAAAGTCTAGTAATGACTGAACTGATATGATCAGCCCACTGCAGTCTTTGATCGACAAAGACGCCCAGAAATTCTGTCTCTTTAGCAAGATAGATTCCAGCCAAATTCCTCATTGAGAACACTGGTCTGGTCGTCTTATCCGCATTCAGAGGCAATCTGTTAGTTGTTAGTTGAACTAATCCTCAGCCCTTGCCTGTGTTCCCTCCGAGTCAATCAGTGGAGCCCCCAAAGCAATAGTCGTGTCATCGGCAAAGAGGATAAAACTAGCCCCATGATTAATAAGAGGCAGATCACTGATGTAAATAAGGGAAAGTAGTGGGCCCAATACTGACCCCTGTGAACCTCGCATACTTCACGGACACACCTGGGTACATGGTATGATCCTAATAACCGTACACTTCCTGGAGAGAAGCTATACAGCTCCAGCTTTTGTAGAAGAAAGTTGTGATTGACACAAACACCTTATTAATATCGCAGAATAAAACAATATTGTATTGTGAGTTCTGAAAAGTGTTATTAATCTCTTAATCTCGGAGACCAAATGTAGAATAGCCAAAATTGTGTTTTTGTCTTTTTGAAAACCAAACTGGGATTTATTAAGTTAACCATTAATTACAAAAAATCAATCATCTGCTGCGAAATGCATTTTTCTATTATCTCAAAATGATGGGAGGTAGAGATAATGATCTGTCGTTTTCAGGCAAATAAGGGCTGCCTTTATTCTTAAATAAATATATTATCACAGCATTTTTTTAGCACTTCTGAGAAAATACTCTCTTTTAAACAAACGTTGATTAGTCTGGTCAAAGTTAATATAATCAAATTCTTTACTCTTGATTAATTTCACATGAAGCCGAAAACATCCCTGCTATTTTTATTTTGAATTTTATGATATTCCTGACATCAAAGCTGACCGGGTAAAAAGAAAAGATGAGCCCAGTTTTTTAATTTTAGATAAATCCCGATCTTCAATAATTTTAGTTAGAATTTTGTCGATGGTTGGGATCTGCTTTCCATGGTAAAATATATGTACATGTTCTTCTTAATGCAGTTTTCATTTACTGAAATTAAACTGAACTATAAGCAATTTTATTACTGCAATAAATTTATAAAATTTTATGTTTAAATATAATTAGACCTCAGTTACCTGCGGTAGGTGCGTCGAAGGTTTCGCTGATAGTTTTATTACCGTCTCTGGTTCTTGAATACACTATAAAAAAAATAGATATAAACTTTAGGAACTAACATATAAAGTGTAAAATTGTATGTAAAATATATTTTTACTTTAAATCTTGTTAATTTGTAATTTGGGACTTGCATTCATTAGGGTTCTTTATTATCCAAATTGTATATCTTCGATTTTGAAATTCCTAGAACCACAAGGCGTAGTTAATAGTGTGGAATTCTTTATTCTATTTAACTAGCATATGTGTATCGATATTGGGATTAGGAAAGCGAGAAAAATTGTCATTTTCACATCTGATCAGATTCAGCACTTTTTATTTACAGACATTATTTCTCCCGCAAAAGAACAATGAGAATATTTTCATCCACGCCCCCGCCCAGAAATGATTATAGCAATTATTCGGAATAGTGAAAACACCTAATTTCTTGCTGATTTTTTGCATGTCCCAATTTTCAGGTCCTAGAACAGCGGTTATAAATAGTTTTCCTAAAAAAAATTTCACTTCCACGTGCCACTTTGTTACGTTGTTAATAAAAAATTGATGGCATTTCTTGCTGGTATGTTGTTTATGTTTTGTACTTAATGATCCACTTCAAGAGACGCTCGGTATATTTTCGTACCAATTTCGTTACAATTTTCCACTTGCACTAAAATACAAATGAACTTGCTGAACTACAGCACATTTTTCCTAAAGTTGTACAGAATATTTTATTACAATATAGCCTGAAAACATCAAAAATCGGGCCAGGAAACGAAAAGCTAACAAACTTCAGTCATTAGACAATCGCCGCACCGGATAGTTTCCTATAAAAATGCACTGGTCCTGCATTTAGAAATTTCCTACTCTTCTTCACAAATTCTTCTTAAATAACAGATAGAATTATTTTTCAAAAGGTATCGACGGAGACAAAATATCTGTGATGTCTCAAAGGATACATCAGGCTGAACTTGTAAATTACTGAATAGATATAAAATAATTTCATGAATTAACCGTGTTTGACAGTCCTGCAGTTTGCAGCATTTCTTCAAAAAAAAAATGGCTAATAGACTAGAATTTTACGGGGGTTGAACTTTGAACTGAATAATTTGTACAACTTGTCCCAACCCCCTCATCCATACCGGCAAAGGATGTTCTGCCTGCCCGGGTCTCTGCTAGACACCAACATTTTTAAAAGGCGTGAAAAAACATTAGAAAGTGTTATCGACTAAGTTAGCTTCAACGCCAATGCAGCCGAGTCGGGATACCAAACATGTCTAGTTCAGGTCAGTTCAAATTTGATCTTGGTTTTTAGATCAACGTAACTTGCCGAACGATATGTTTATGTTTGGTATCGTAATTCTTCACGTTTACCCACATTTTATGCTACAATCCTAGAATAACCACAATTAATTGCAATTTAACTACCAAATTTTCCATCCCATGAAATCTAAAATCCACGTCAAGCTGACATTTTTTCTAAGTTTTTATGGAAAATTAATTTTCCCGCGATTATCCATGTAAATTTTGTTAAAAAAAAATGATTAAATATTTGTGTTGTGTTTGTGAATTTTACTGTAGGTAGCAAAATTTAAAATTAGAGATCGGGAAATACGAGTTATATGAGTGAAAAAGTTAGGATTCGTGTTGTACGACCCAAAAATGTGAAGTATGCGAAAAATTAGCGTAAAATTAGGTGTTTTCACTATTCCGAATAATTATCATGATTATAAGTATCGAACCATTTTCTTTTAAAACAAGGTCAAATACAGAATACTAATTTTTTTTACATTTTGACTGTGACTTTGTCCAAATAGAAAAAAACAAATACCATTTTATTTTTTATTGCAATTTGTACTTACGTGAACAGAAAAAAAAATGCTACATTTAGGCCATCTTGTGATTGTTCACATAAGCTAAATACCCATTCAAATTGATTTTCTAAGCGAGTATGTTCTGTGGTTTATAATTCGTTCTTATAATCAGTATGGTGCAGGACGAATATGCCTTAAACAAATTTTTATGTTTATTTTACCTAGTAAAATTTATAGAATTAGCGAGTGATTTTATTTATAATGCCAATATATGTTTTTTTCATACAAGACATTTTTGTAGTTTCTATTTTAATTTGGTCACCGCAATTTTGTATAAAATAACATTACAAAATTTTTACTCCCTTACTCACTAACATACGTAAGGTCTAACTTTAAAGCTGGTCCAAGTGGAGAATGGTCAGATTCAGAGTGCAATAGGAAAAAATTGACTCAATGTATTTTAGACATTGTTGTGTAAGAGGTAACCGATTATTTGAGGTGGTAAAAGGGGTAATACGAGATGATAGTTGACGACAGTTGGTAATGTTCATTCATTAACTACAAACCTTCGAAAATCTCAAAATACGGTTTTTTTAATTTTAAAAACTCAGATATTGATTATGGACAAAAACGTGTAAATAGTAAATTGTAGATGGTTACAAAAACCTACAATTTGGGCTACGGCACTATTCATTTTGTTAATTAATTACTGCATATAAGGTGAAAAAAAAACGTCAAAATTCGTGTTTTTTGTTTATGCCATAGTTACTACAAAAATACGACGTGTGGATACAAAATAACGAAACTATTGCTGTAAAACATTTTATTTTAAATTTATACATATTTAGTTATCACCACCTTTAATTTACATCCCTTCTCTATTCCTACAACGCTACATGCAAATTTTTCGTTGTTCACACTGCTGGAAGTCTTCTCTGAGCTCCTTCATGGCTTGTGCCGCTTTTTCTTTCACAACTTCAATGGACTGAAATCTTATTCTTTTTAATGCAGATTTGACCTTAGTGGACAGATAAAAGTTACTTGGCGCAGGATAAGGCGGATGATCTTAACACAGAGATATTATACTTAACTAGCAACATCTTGATAGACAATGCTGAATGAGCCGGCGCGTTGTCTTGATGGAGAACCCATGACTTGTTCTTCCACAATTCGGGTCGCTTTTTTTTTATTCTTTCACGGAGTTGAGCGAAGACTTCAAGGTTGATGTAGATGTAGATTGTATGACACAGCAGGCCAGGGTTGAGAGGCTCTTACACTGCAGTCTTCAGACTTATTGTGTTACCAGCTATATCGGTTCTCGGTGAACAGGTTAATTGCCTTGATCAGGTTTAGCAGCCTGCTCACTAGTTTATCCTCGGGTTATAAGCCTTCCGGATGAATTGATCTCTGAAGATGTCTCCAGTAGGTCAAAGCTTCGGACTCAAAGGTATGTGAGGTCGTCTCGTCCTTCTTCATCACATAGTCTACATTCTTTATTAAAGATATCCATCATATGTGTATTTGCCTACGGGCAAACTTCAAGGTAGTAATGTGGATTAATTGGTTGACTTTCAGAAACACATTGCAGGTACCCAATCCCATGAATACGAGTTTTTTAACTTTCGGTGAAGCTGGACCCTTTCAATGCATAGATTCGGGACCATAAGTGAAGAACCAAGATTCGTCACATACTTTCCAACAAGTTGGTATTAATTTCATTGACATTCAAAGTGTCAGCACATATATTTTCGCATGTTAAAATTGTTATATAAAATTTGCCCTACACATTCTTTGTCAAATCAGCAATTGCAAGAATGGTTAACTGACGATCAGATGGAATTAGATTACCGACTTTTTCAATATTTTCATCCGTTTTTGCCGTGGAAGGGTGACCCAAGTATGAATCATCTTCAGCGTCTTCTCGGCCTTCTGGAAAACGCTCAAACCATTCAAAAACTCACGCATACGATAAAATTCATTCATTGCCACACACTTCTTTTAATAAAAGATAAGTTTCACTCTCGATTTTTCCAATTTCATGTGAAATTTCACAACATTTCGTTGCTCTAGTATTATAATAACCTTTTTTTCGGGACACCAAAAAAACAATCCTTATAAAATCGAAGGCCACGGCCAAAATGATTTGTCCACAAACACTGGAGGCGCCGCAATCGAAAGAGAAGACTATGCTACACAGTTAATGATCGTTCGTTTTTGGCGTACAAGCATCAGTCTCGTTATTTTATAACCACACTTCGTAACTTGTTAGTTTTATTCCCTTAAAAGAAAGCCCCCATGATAAAAAAAAAGTTTATAATTTGTTTGTACAGAGGGTTTTTTTTAATTGACTTATTACTCCTAAGACCTTACATTATTAAAATATTGGCATTTCCATTTTTTTATAAAAATATACCGTTTTTAAATGTGAAAAAATGGTAATTTTTTCCTTATAAAGAAATAGAGCTGTAATCTGAACTATTACTAGTGTGACATTCTACTTTTGATATTCTGGGAGTAGGGGATTTTCCGCAGACTGAAAAGGCCAAATCAACACAAGAAGGACTTGGCGATAAATTTACGATGGGGTAACAGAACTTGCCCCAGCACAGCACTTCCAAAAAGTATTCTCAAAGCAACACTTTAATAGCATCGAGATTATTAAAAAAAAAGAACAGAGAGTACACAGAAAGCCGGGAAGAAATAAGAGTCCTTTTACAAACTCACTTCCCAAGGTCTAACCCCTTAAATGAACATGAACTGCAAAGGGCTCAAAGGGAAGAAGCTATTTACAGCTCTAACAATTTAAGTAGATACTTAGTAGTAAAATTTTTCACCTCTAACAATATAAAATGGGCAATTAAAAGCTTTAAACCTTTCCAATAGCCCGGAAAAGGCAGAATCTTAAGGTCTATTACGAAGGTTTCTGGAAATAATACACCCTTGCTGAAGGGGCTTTTAACAGTCAACCGAACGACTCAAGGTTCCCAACGCAAGGTTATGCTGATGACCTAGCTGTCACTATTAGAGGCAAAAATAAAGGAACTATTACAAGTCTTATGCAAAATGTCTTAAACCAAATTAGCAACAGGTGATCAAAGAAAGGGTTACACGTTAATCCCAACAAAACAACCGTGAATTTTTCCATAGACCTTAAATATCTGGTAGTAATAACAGACCAGAAACTGACCTGAAAGAAAAATTCTACAAAAAGTAATGGCAGCAAGCTGGACATGCCGTAAAAGCTTTGGGAAAACCTGGGGTTTGAGGCCGAAAGTGATTTTATGGTCATATGAAACAATCATCAAACCTGGTCACATATTCCTTCTTGGTATGATGGCCCAAGATACAACAAGTAGCAGCTCAAAAATGCTGCAAAAAATACAGAGGTTAGCTTGTGTAGAAGTGACATGCGTGACAACAACGCCAACTAATGCATGAACTCAGGGGCGATATTTGAATATATTGACAATATAATATAATAGAAATTCGTAATTAAAATTATATTTTTGGTTTTAATAAAAGTATATGGGTTTATAAAACAAGTGAAAAGATTAATTTATATTATTACATATTTTTATTACTTCCGCTAAAAACAATTAAGTAATCAATAAAGAAATTTAAGCAATATCAAAACAAAAAAAAACTTCCATCAAATAATAATATGGACTAAAAATTATTATATATTGTTGTGCACTTACCCTGGATGGCCATTAAAACAAAGAACTATTGAACTATGTATTTTATTACTTAAAATATGACTTTACATCGGAACTTCTAACCCGTGATACAGTAGCGTTGTTAACTTTATCCATTTATTCTTTGATTTAATTTCCATTCTGCTACTGAAGTTTATAAATTTTTTACACTCTTTTTTTTTTGTTGGTATTTTTGTAATTTACAACACAGCCTCTCTGCTTGTTCGTTTAAAAAAATAAATAAATTTAACATGTCTATTTGATTCGTCAACATAATAAAATATAGCCCCGAAGCACCTGAATTACCCGTAGCTCACGTTAGTATCGCTTATGCTCACCCTTTCATGACTTCGCATTGAGCGAATAGAGGCAATGATGAACGACCCTCCACTACATATAGCTGTAATGAGGGCGCCAGCAACCAATGTCCTCAAGCTGTTCAAAATTGAAAGCCTCAAACTTGGAAATTTTATCGAGCAAATGAAGATCTCGATACAATTCCAACAGAATCCATATCGAAATCAACAGATGTCATGTCTATTATATACTGAACTATAAAGTAGTAACTGACTGCTACCAAGCGAATGGAGAGGGATTACGTCAACTAGAGAAGGATTCGATGGTATGATTTATTCAAGGATCCAAGATGAAAGAAAGGGTCGGAGTGGGAGTATCAGGCCCAAGTTTTGAGCTTGCCAATTTCCAAGCATCCGACCATTTTTCAAGCAGAAATGCATGTAATCCAAATCTGCGCGGACGAGTGTCTTAATAGAAACACTAATAAGGCCAAAATATACATATTGTCACATAGCCAAGCAGTACATTTAAGTCTAAGTTGACCTGGAACTGCAGGCAAGCCCTAAAACAATTAGCAAGGAACAACAGGATAACCCTCATGCGGGTGTCGGGAAACTAGGAAGCGGACGACCTCTCAAAAGAAGGGACAAACACTCTTTTTCTTGGTCCGGAATCTTTCTGTACACTATCCAAAAGCCACATAAAAGAGGAGTTCCGGAGCTGTGAACAAAATCAGATAAAATTAAGGTGGAATAAAACGGTTGGTCTGACAAGCGAAAAAATTTTTAAAACCATCGACGCAGAATGATTCTGTATCTCCCAAAAAGGAATATTCGACTAAAAAGAAATATTTTCACGGGACACTACCTGGCAATGCTGAGAGCGATATTTGTTGATTCTGCGATCGGGTAACCGAAACAGCAGAACACCTGCTACGTGAATGCATGATATTGTTCTGCAAAGAACTTAAATTCCCTGAAGGCGTCACCTCGACGCCTTAATTAAGAGGAAAAGCATCTACCCCCCAAAAGAATAATGGAAATGTCTAAATATCCTAGGCTTATATTAGATCAGGGTAAAGTATAAAAGATATTATAGGTCAAAAAGTTGCAGAGAGACAAAGAAAGCCTTAACGATCAGGAGAGGAGCTGTCTATTTTTTTTTCAGAAAATCACTGTGACTTTGTTTATAACATTTAAGAAACCGTTCCGGCAGCTTTGAATAGTTCAAAGGTTGTATTTTTCATTATTGTTGATTATTTTGTCAAACAGTTATTCAACATGTTGAAAACAAATGTAAAAATAGGGTTGTAGATGTAGCAACGTACTAGCTGCTTAAAAAAGAAAAAAATAAAAAGTACTTCTTCTATGTGAAAATCCTGCCGTGTTTAACAATTTGCTTCACCTCTGTGGTTGTTGGACTTATTGGAACATTTTTTGTTTCTGCATTATTCTATTTGTAAAATAATATTTACTTTTCATCGACTTTGCTCATCCATTTTAGTACTTTTCATACCAACACTTTTAAAAGTTATCCACTGATTCATCACATCAATATTAAAAATTAATATATTTTGAATATAAAATTACTGTATCGTATAATACAGGAAATGGTGACTTTATTATTTTGAAATTATGTTAATAAATTTTTTAAAAATCAGTCAGTCACTGTCTATTATACTGATAAAAAAAAGCTTGGTATTTTTTAAACCAAGGTTATGTCTCGCTAACTTTTACATTGTAATACTGTGACACAAGGTTTTATACAGCAGGCAAAGGGGCAAATATGAATTTATGACTTTACTAAGTTTTCATGTACTAAATTAGTATTATATTAAAAATTAATGCTGGGATATTTAATATTTCGTGGAGCCCCCATTGGCATTTACAGGATGTCCAGGAAAATGTGGGAAATCTCCTGGATATGAAGAAAACACGTGAAAGGAGTACTACAAGTTCATATAAACTTTTTTCGTATAGGTCTTCTATTCGGAGATATGGGTTTCCAAAGAGCTGCAGTGGAGTCAAGTTTTTTACACATAATTATTAAACCACCAGGTATATTTAAATTTTTTTTAATATGATGTATACCAGGTAAGATCCCTCAACTTACTATTCAAGAAAATGTGAATTACTCATAGCTGCAGGGACGGACTAGCTGTGACACTCATGACCCTATTTTTTTTACGCCCTGTATGATAAGAACTTTGGACAACGTTTTTTTACATACATTTAACAATTGACTAAAAATTAAATAATCTTTATTTATGTCGCTAATCTTAACCGTTTTAGAAAAAACGCCATTTTATTTACATCATGTATTTGGCGTATTTCGATAAAATATACATCTTTGTTCCTATCAAATAATCTACCTTCAATCCTATAATAAAAAAAAGACTTTATCTCTTTAGTTAAAAAACATCTAATTCTATGAATTGCAGCTCGACCTAGGTTGGCAAAATATGTGCGTTTTATTTTATCAGCACCAAATGTTGCAAGTATTGCTAGACACTAATGAAATAAATATACGGCATTTTAGAACTTGTCAACTTTTTTCGCATCGCTGACACATTGATTTTTTATTTGGATATTAAATGACTGATTTTTGGATTTCGTAGTAAAATTAATTGTGAAGTAATTCGAAACGTTTATTGAGTTAGCAGATATGCCTCTTTTATTTGGTCCTGCACAGTGGTGTAACTAAAAGTATGTGCGCTTCCCCGCAGATTTTCGAATGCGCCCTACCATTTTGCACCTGTCTTGATCCTTTCTATTTACCATTGGTACTTGAGGGCGTCCCTGAATTGGCTGGGCTCCCCTCACCGCGGGGTCTGCGAGGTCGTTATTTACGCCACTGGTCTTACATCTTGCAGTGCTTTAGAAGTCGGGAGCTTATATCACGACAGATATCCTAATCGTACTCTGCCAGATCAGGAAACATTTGAACGAGTTGACTAACATCTAGGGGAGAATGGTAGACGATTCCATTTAATAAGGTAATAAGGTAATTTTTAAATTCCTTCATAATTTTAGAAAATTTTGGGAAAAGCGCAGTTTAATACGTCGGAAACAATAGCACATGAAGTTCTTCAAGAACAGCTGTTATATCTATATCATTTGAAAAAACTGCATAAACTGATTCGTGAAGATTTTCCCCGTGGAATGCAGTTTGCAAACTGGATATTGGATCAGCAACGAAATAATGTAAACTTTATTAGCACTATTCTCTTCATGGATGAAGCAGGGTTTACCAAACATGGTATCAAAATTACACAACTCACATGTATGGGCTGATGAAAATCCTCGTGCAACTATTGTTTCGCATCGTCAACATCAGTTTCAATCAATTGACAATTTTTTGATTGGAACATTCGTATTACTGGCACGATTCTGTTTGGAGTTCCTCCAGAACGCTTTTCACGATTAGGTAGAGCACTTACCACTTGAAACCTGCCGAAACATGTACTATATGCACGATGGGTCACCATCTCATTTCAGCGTTGCTGTGTGGGAGCACCTGAATAACGTCTATCCAAACCGTTGGATAGGTAGAGGAGGACCTATTGCCTGGCCTCCTTGATTTCCCTACCTAATGCCGTTGGAATCTTACCGGTGGGGACATCTCAAAACCTTGGTGTATTCCATTCCAATCTAGAGTAAGGAGGAACTCCTACGGAGAATCACGTTTCATTGAAATTAAATAAAGCACAATGCTGAGTTAATGTGGCGAGTACAGCAGTCCTCAATTTGTCGTGCTTACGAGTGTATTAGACTTCATGGAGCCTATGTTGGACTCTCTTACGAAGTTTTTAACTAAGCAGTTTAACTTTTTATTGAAACTATGGTGACAGGGGAAAATTCCTCTTTTTCATATTCAACCCGAAGTTAGGGGACCAACAGTGTAAATAAAATGAAGTTTATTCGAAAACGATTTGGATTAGCAACATGAATAAGTACTTAATTTTTAGTCAATAGTTAAAGGTGTGTAAAAAACGTTGTCCAAAGTTCTTATCATACAGGGTATAAATAAAATGGGGTCATGAGTGTCACAGCTAATCCGTCCCTGCAGCTGTGAGTAATTCACAACACTTTCTTGGATAGTAATTTGAAGGGTTTTACCTGGTACACATCATAGTAAAAAAAAATTGAATTATACCTGGTAGTTCAATAATTATGTTAAAAACTTGATTCCATTGCAGCTGTTTAAGAGCCTATATCTCCGAGGAGGAGGCCTATACGAAAAAAGTTTATATGAATTTGTAGTATCCCTTTCACATGTTTTTTTCATATCCGGGAGATTTCCCACATATTCCCGGACACCCTATATATAATTACGCTACGGTTTCGTTCTGCAGTTTTCCCGCCATCTGAACTCACCCTGACTAGCAGGCATCATGTCAGCAACGCTAGTTTTTTTTGTGGTTATGTTTATAAAGTAGAGAAAATGTCGATGGAAGAGTTGTTTTAAATAAGTTTTCAGTGAAAATATTTAAGAAATATTTGTAAAAATGAGTCGAAGAAGGATCCATGAGGACGAGGATGGTTACGGTAAGTAGTAATTTACCTAATTGTTATACGCGGCAAGGCTTGGAAGTACTATGTTATTCAAAAAATCTCTTTGAATATATTTTCTATTATTCTGGATCTCCAGTCGAAATTCTTTTCTAACTCAATTAAATCCCGACAATCATAACCCCTAAAATAAAAAAATGGATGAAAGTCCCTGAATCATAATAAAATTTTTTAATTAGACTACATTTCAAATTCAGGTAATCTTTGTGATAATATGACGACTTGGTACCTAAAATAATGGTAATAGCAGTTATTATAAAAACTAATCTTTAAATTAAGATCAGAGCTTCATTTTTTAAATGAACTGTTGTAATAAGGATATTTGTAAGTCAACTTTACATCTCTTACGGCAAGGGGAGCTATAAAATAAAATACCTGATTTTAGTTAAGAAAAATGCTGTCTGTATCTGTATTTTACCCACTTTTATTTCTTCCTGGTTCATTTAGATATAAATTCTTAAAATATGTGTATTTTTAAATAAAATCTCTTATTTTTAAAAAATACAATGTGAAAATTTTTGCCTGTATTTATGGATATAATCCCATAGAAAAATTGTGTCAGTATATGTATGGTATACTACACATGTAATTGTTTCACCTACGATATATTATATTTTTATATTCAAAAAATGTTTCAATATACTTTAGTGTTCCTGACGATTAATTTTTGAGAAAAAGTATGTCAGCACATATATAGTATACTCCACATATATTTGTAATATTGCTCCTTCTACTAACCTTGCTGCTATAGAGAATTTATATAATTCGTAAAAATATGTCTTGCTGAATTTATAAATATATTATTTTTGTAGTGGTTAATCATAGAGGATCTAAAATGCAGAAACTATAGTCTGCTAATAAGCAGATTAGTTTTTGAGACATTTGTAGTATAACTTAATGTAAATTTGTATTTTTCTTTTTAGACAGAGCATATAGGAAGAGACGAAGAGTCTCTGAAAACCAGGAAATTGAAGATCGTCTTGAATCGCTGATTCTGAGAGTTGGTGAAAAAAGTACTTCTTCATTGGAATCAAATCTTGAAGGCCTTGCTAGTGTTTTGGAGGCAGATTTAAGCACATTTCGGTAAAATATGTTGTTTCACTTTAAGTACAATGTTACGTTTACATTTGTTTAAAACACATATTTAAGTTTTCAGAAGTGTATTATTTAATTTTCATGTGTTATTTTAGGATTAAAATCCTTAGAATTTTGACAGACTGTGCTATTCGTATGCCAGAAAAATGCACCATCTATACAACTCTGGTGGGTTTACTCAATGCTAAAAATTTTAATTTTGGTGGAGAATTTGTAGAATACATGGTGAAAACTTTCAAGGAATCGCTTAAAAGTAGGTGATCATTTCAATTAACTTAATGAAAGTTTTCAGTAAAAGTACCAATGTGTATTTAAATATAAAAATCGTAATTTTTTCTTCCAAGGTTGTAAATGGGATGCGGCCAGATATTCTCTTAGATTTTTGGCAGATTTGGTAAACTGTCATGTGATTAGTGCAACCTCTTTATTGCAACTTTTGGACAATATGATTGATGCTGCTAATGAAGATAATGTTCCACAGGTTAGTAATTTACACAATATATTCATATTAGCTTAGTAATACATTTAAATAATTTTTTTTTAGGTCCGTAGAGATTGGTATGTTTTTGCCATTCTCTCAACATTACCTTGGGTAGGTAGGGAATTATATGAAAAGAAAGAGCAAGCTTTAGAACACCTATTGGTTCAAATTGAAGTTTTCTTGAACAAGAGGCCAAAAAAACACCATAATGCCTTAAGAGTGTGGGCCAGTGATAACCCACATCCGCAAGAAGAATATTTAGATTGTTTATGGGCCCAAATTAGAAAATTAAGGTAAAACTTCTTTTATATGATTAATTATGACTCATAAGGAAAAAAATTACCCCTTTGTTTTTTATGTAGGCAAGACAATTGGGCTGAAAAACATATCCCACGGCCTTACTTAGCTTTCGATTCAATTCTCTGTGAAGCTCTTCAACACAGTCTACCGAGTATTTTGCCACCTCCCCATCATGATTCATATAAATATCCAATGCCATGGGTGGTCTTTAGGCTTTTTGACTATACCGATTGTCCTGAGGGTCCTATATTGCCTGGTGCTCATTCAATTGAAAGATTCTTAATTGAAGAACATCTGCATTCAATTATAGGTAAGTGTTTTATAACAAATAAAGAGACATTATGTTTTTGCATACAAATATCAGTGTATAACTAAAATAACTAGTAAGCTAACTCCACAAAAATTCATTCATAAAGTCCCTAGGCTTATGGTGACCTTGACAGTGCTGCGATGGATGAGTTCAATAGAATTTTCATTACACCATAGGGATAATAATAATAATAAATTCCTTTATTGCCAACTAAATCAAATCAAATTTGACAAAGCAACGTCACAAAAGCGAAACAAATCTATGCTAAATATATATATATATATATATATATATATATATATATATATATATATATATATATATATATATATATATGAAGTAAAATGCGAACAGTAAATGCAAACTTCTCTCCATCATATCCTTTCTGTGTTAGAGGTTGCACAGTTAGAATAAATTGTTATAAAACGCAATTTATCCTATTCCACCACCACCGAGATGATGGCCTACCTGTATCACCATACCGAGAGGAAAGTCAAAACTTACCCTCCCCGCCACAGTGATACGGCAGAGGTACATGTTTCGTCTCTACTAGACTCATCAGGGTACCGACATGCACCTGACTGTGCAAAGGACAGATCGGAAGGAAGCATGCACATACTGAACGCGGCTTCTCCGGCCTCCCGCCGGATGGCGTATATATGTTAATGCGGATTTCACGGATTCCTCCGTGTGAGATGCAATAGCAGTGGATATATCCACATTATGCCGTTGTAGTGCTGAAATCACATTCAGCAAACATACAACTATATGCAGCTCCGCGTATGAATGAAGTAAAATGCGAACAGTAAATGCAAACTTCTCTCCATCATATCCTCTCTGTGTTAGAGGTTGCACAGTTAGAATAAATTGTTATAAAACGCAATTTATCCTATTCCACCACCACCGAGATGATGGCCTACCTGTACCACCATACCGAGAAGAAAGTCAAAACTTACCCTCCCCGCCACAGTGATACGGCAGAGGTACATGTTTCGTCTCTACTAGACTCATCAGGGTACCGACATGCACCTGACTGTGCAAAGGACATCGGAAGGAAGCATGCACATACTGAACGCGGCTTCTCCGGCCTCCCGCCGGATGGCGTATATATGTTAATGCGGATTTCACGGATTCCTCCGTGTGAGATGCAATAGCAGTGGATATATCCACATTATGCCGTTGTAGTGCTGAAATCACATTCAGCAAACATACAACTATATGCAGCTCCGCGTATGAATGAAGTAAAATGCGAACAGTAAATGCAAACTTCTCTCCATCATATCCTTTCTGTGTTAGAGGTTGCACAGTTAGAATAAATTGTTATAAAACGCAATTTATCCTATTCCACCACCACCGAGATGATGGCCTACCTGTACCACCATACCGAGAAGAAAGTCAAAACTTACCCTCCCCGCCACAGTGATACGGCAGAGGTACATGTTTCGTCTCTACTAGACTCATCAGGGTACCGACATGCACCTGACTGTGCAAAGGACAGATCGGAAGGAAGCATGCACATACTGAACGCGGCTTCTCCGGCCTCCCGCCGGATGGCGTATATATGTTAATGCGGATTTCACGGATTCCTCCGTGTGAGATGCAATAGTAGTGGATATATCCACATTATGCCGTTGTAGTGCTGAAATCACATTCAGCAAACATACAACTATATGCAGCTCCGCGTATGAATGAAGTAAAATGCGAACAGTAAATGCAAACTTCTCTCCATCATATCCTTTCTGTGTTAGAGGTTGCACAGTTAGAATAAATTGTTATAAAACGCAATTTATCCTATTCCACCACCACCGAGATGATGGCCTACCTGTACCACCATACCGAGAAGAAAGTCAAAACTTACCCTCACCCGCCACAGTGATACGGCAGAGGTACATGTTTCGTCTCTACTAGACTCATCAGGGTACCGACATGCACCTGACTGTGCAAAGGACAGATCGGAAGGAAGCATGCACATACTGAACGCGGCTTCTCCGGCCTCCCGCCGGATGGCGTATATATGTTAATGCGGATTTCACGGATTCCTCCGTGTGAGATGCAATAGCAGCATAATGTGGATATATCCACTGCTATTATATAAATTGCGTTTTATAACAATTTATTCTAACTGTGCAACCTCTAACACAGAAAGGATATGATGGAGAGAAGTTTGCATTTACTGTTCGCATTTTACTTCATTCATACGCGGAGCTGCATATAGTTGTATGTTTGCTGAATGTGATTTCAGCACTACAACGGCATAATGTGGATATATCCACTGCTATTGCATCTCACACGGAGGAATCCGTGAAATCCGCATTAACATATATACGCCATCCGGCGGGAGGCCGGAGAAGCCGCGTTCAGTATGTGCATGCTTCCTTCCGATCTGTCCTTTGCACAGTCAGGTGCATGTCGGTACCCTGATGAGTCTAGTAGAGACGAAACATGTACCTCTGCCGTATCACTGTGGCGGGGAGGGTAAGTTTTGACTTTCTTCTCGGTATGGTGGTACAGGTAGGCCATCATCTCGGTGGTGGTGGAATAGGATAAATTGCGTTTTATAACAATTTATTCTAACTGTGCAACCTCTAACACAGAAAGGATATGATGGAGAGAAGTTTGCATTTACTGTTCGCATTTTACTTCATTCATACGCGGAGCTGCATATAGTTGTATGTTTGCTGAATGTGATTTCAGCACTACAACGGCATAATGTGGATATATCCACTGCTATTGCATCTCACACGGAGGAATCCGTGAAATCCGCATTAACATATATACGCCATCCGGCGGGAGGCCGGAGAAGCCGCGTTCAGTATGTGCATGCTTCCTTCCGATCTGTCCTTTGCACAGTCAGGTGCATGTCGGTACCCTGATGAGTCTAGTAGAGACGAAACATGTACCTCTGCCGTATCACTGTGGCGTGGAGGGTAAGTTTTGACTTTCTTCTCGGTATGGTGGTACAGGTAGGCCATCATCTCGGTGGTGGTGGAATAGGATAAATTGCGTTTTATAACAATTTATTCTAACTGTGCAACCTCTAACACAGAAAGGATATGATGGAGAGAAGTTTGCATTTACTGTTCGCATTTTACTTCATTCATACGCGGAGCTGCATATAGTTGTATGTTTGCTGAATGTGATTTCAGCACTACAACGGCATAATGTGGATATATCCACTGCTATTGCATCTCACACGGAGGAATCCGTGAAATCCGCATTAACAATATATATATATATATATATATATATATATATATATATATATATATATATATATATATATATACAGGGTGTCCAAGATAAGGATCCTAAGCATGGGGATCTCAGTACCTGTTGGAGTTACAGCTTAGGTTAAATTAGAAAAAAGTTGCGTACTTTGAAGCGTATTTACATGCTGTTGAGAAACTTTAAAAATTTTCATGGCCAGCTGAGATATTGGGGAAAACGAAAATTTGACGAAATAGATTTTAGCTAGTTATCCCATGGACATGTGGTACCAGCCCAAAACTCAGCATAAGTTGTGACAAAGAAAAGGAATTAGTATCATTCACATAAAAATCTACATTAAAATCACCACATATTATATATAACTTTTTTGAACAATAAATTGAAGATAATTCATTTAACTTTAAAAAAAATATATCAAAATCTCCGCATGGAGATCTATAAATGCATATAACAATGTATGCTTTATTATTTATTAATATTTTGGTAACTGTGTACTCAAAATTTTTTTCTATGCAATCTGTTTTTGTTTGCATTGCTTCAATTTCAGAAAATGAAAAACAACTTTTTGTTAACATACACTGCTGTCCCTCCCCCCTGAACTCAGTTCTTGAAGAATAGTTTGTAAGGGAATAACCATTTAAATTAAGTTGCTCAATGTAGTCGTACTGAAGCCAATGCTCTGAGATACAGAATATATCTGTTTTACCTCCTCCAACATCACTTCTAATTCCAGAAATTTATTATTTATACTCTGCACATTAAGTGCATTAGTTTCAATTTAGGTGCACTTGCCAGGCCTACAGTGAGTTTTCTTGTGGGTTCCGATTGTCTAAAAAATACGCCCCAAATCCAAAGTTAAAGCGTTCAAATGCTACACCTCGAGGCAGAAGGCCGAGTCATTTATGCAATCCTTCAGACTAAAATCAACACCAACCATAAAACATTTTTTGTTTACCTTTTCGTAATTTTGGTATACACTCCTTTACGGTAACATTGTCTGCACTTGCATTGCATACATGGTTTCTTACTATATCCTCTGTTATGCTTCCTGCAATCTTTGAAAGAAAAACCCAAGCCTTTTTTTCTCTTCCTTGAGAGATCTCAAACTCAGAGGTATCTGTTTGTTCACCAAATTTTCGTTTTTATGTTTTGTATTTGTTTCAAGTTTGTTAGTTAGGTTTGTAAGGGAACTGTTAGGTCTATTTACATCATTATGTTTATGGCGTCTTTGGCGGCGGCTGTGTACCTGCTGAAATTCACCCTCGCTTGCCGTGCTTGTATTTTCTGCGACGGAGGGGATTTGTATTGGAACTTCTGGTATTATTGCTGTTGTGTCTTTTCCTGATAATAATTTATTAGGCACTTCTACTTCCGAAGTCTGCTTGTTCATAATTTGGTGCTGTTGAGCTTCTCCATTGAGTAGATTCTTACCAGAGGATTCGCTTTCAATTCCGTTGTTAGTTTTTATGTGATTTTCATTTAAGTGATTTTGTCTTGTTGGCGAGCTTCCACGTGGGATGTGGTCCTTGTTAGGATGCCTTGGTTATTTATTTATTTTAAAAACATTCTATTATAGAGGTTATGTTGTCAATGCTTGACTTGTTATTTTCTCTTTTCTGTTATAAATAATAATAATAATAATAATCCGAAGACAATGGACAATGAACAGCATACAAACGATTCCCATAATTTTATCAACTGGAGTGATACCAAAAAACCTCCTGCAGAACACCAAGGACTGGGCTTAGTGAGTATCTGTATCAGCCGATTCAGAAAGCAGTTCTCCTTGCAACCGCGCGAACCGTCCGAAGTTCGTAGGAAATACAGCAGACCCTATCACCTAGGACTCAATAACATGGAAAGGGTTCCCACAGAGCTTCATGCTTTTGGTATCTTTGTGTACCTGGTATGAGTCAATGTTCCCTGGAGGGAGTGCGAAGCCGTTTGGCTTGTAAATCTGATAATAATAAATAAACTTTTTTAGGCACAGTGGCCCAAAAGGCTAATGACTGAGGTCTTCCTACCTTTTACATTACTATATGTACTTATGATAAAGACAACTAAATATAATATCATACGGAACAAATGTTAGAAACATAATACTTATCACATTACAAAGTTTGAATATATGATGTATTTAAAAAAAAAACAAAAATAATTAATAACAATAATAATACACTAGAAACGATCAATCTTGCAGTTCTAAAAGAGTTTCATATAGAGTTTGAGTGGGATATTTGCGCTTAGGATGGATATTTGGCGTTCTGATGAGGATGAGTGAATTAATAGTGTTAAGGTTCTAGAGTTTATCAGCAAATTTTTTATTTAAAACCTGGAAATGATAAGTAGGTATGGTGTGAGTGTGTTGATATAGAAGAGCATTGGAAGGATTATGAAGGGGATTTGATGGGTGCCTCATTTTTACTATGGTTCTCAGACTGCTCTCACCAATTTCAATGTTACGGAGGTCTTCTCTTCGCGCTTTGCATAGGAGTACACGACCACATTCGAGTATTGGTGTGCAAATCATCGCCTATATTCTGGCTCCTGTAAGAGTGTCAATTCCTTTCATTCCTATAGGTCAGTGATTGAAAATGTTTGGCCCTGGAAAGTACATCTTGGGTGTCTAGTTTAAAATTTAGCTTTTGGCCCATGATAATGCCCAAAGATTTGCATGAATTACTAGGATGAATGATTTCATTGAAAATTCTAACTGTAGGAGAGGCATCAGAAATTTTATGATGAAAAATGAGAAGTTTAGATTTTTGAGCATTGGGTATAATGCGCCATTCCGCATCCAGTGAGTGGTGGCATTATAGAGAGTTTGAATATTGGATAAAGATTTGTGTCATGAGATATAATAGCCGTCTCATCGGCGAATTGTAGGATGTATGATTTCAAACTAGTAAAGTTAGAATCCCCATGATTGTGGTTATACAGATCGTGGCAAAATATTTTGTATAGGAAGGGGGATAAGGGAAACCTTGTGGTGAACCCTGCTGAGGGGTAAAGATCCTTGAAAAGGGATTATTAGTTTACAATTGAAAAGATATTTCTTTAGGAGTAGTATTAGATATTTGGGACAACCAACCACATGAAGTTTGTACAGTAGTCCATTGTGCCAAGTACTATCAAACGCTCTTCTTAGGTCCATAAAAAGGGTAGCCGAACACTAGACTACTTTATAGGACGTTTGCACATTGGATGTTAAAACTGCTAAAGGGTGTATGGCGGATACTGCTTCCTTAAGTCCATATTGGTAGCATGGTATACTCTGCTCAGATAAGGAACATAGTCGATTTTTTAGAATAACCTCGAACTGTTTTGCTATTACCGAGAGTAGCGTTATAAGTTGATAGCTAGAAGCGACGGTGTAGTCCGAGTTTGGCTTTGGAGTAGCTATGATGATACGTTCCTTCCATTCGGGGGAATTGTTAAATTTTTTAGACGGTAATTAAAGAGTTCAATAAGGTATAGATGCACTTTTGAGTCCAATTTACGAAAAATCTTTCTGGGTATGTTGTCGTAACCTGATGAAGTATTGCGGCCTTTTATCAAGGTTTCGAAATACTCGTGCATTTCTACAGGTGGTATTGTGGATATGTGAATTATTTTTACTGTCAACTTTTTTTTGCATAAGTCATAAAAATGACCGTTCATCCACTTCAGAAATGTTAGAATTTTTAGTGAACGTTGATTTTTTATTCAATTGTGTTTTTAGTCTCATTCGAGATGTCAAACAATCATCTTCATACACAAAACTTGTGATTATTTTTTGTTTGTTTACGTGACTGTTTTTTCGCCGTATTACTTAAATATGATTTCAATTGTTTTAACTTCTAGTTCTAATTAGTGAAAGTTAGAAACGGTTGCATTTTAATTAAATGAAATAATGCTAAAAGCAGTTCTACTAACAAAAAAACCTAAATATTTTTTATAAACGGCGGTTATTCAAGATCTAAATTTCTAATCTTAAGTGTAAAAAAAAAATAATGATACAAAAACCAACATAATTGCCTTAAATTTTTATTGTTAGGTGAATTTAATGCTTTGGTCGTAAATAATAACCTAACTTCCCAAGTAGTCAAATTTTTTTATTCATAGTTTTACATAAATGTTAAAATTCGTCAGCCTAAACCTAAATTACAATCGATAAAATGTTATAGACAGATTATGTAAATATGAGAAAATAAAAATTCATTGTAGGCACAAATACCTTAAACCAACAGACCGAACAATAAGTGATAACATATGACGTAAAACAAAATTGAACCTAGAACATTAATTAAAATTGATATTACTAAAATTAAAGTGATGAAATTATCCGCACTGCTCTCTGCCGTTATCCTCCGCATGCTGCCAGGTAAGAAGCGTATAAGACATTGACGGCTTGATAAGGGTATCAGAAGAACTCTCCTCTAAACATCATCCACAAAATTATGCAATACAATATGTTGGACATCCCTTCCCTGCATTTGTCCATATTCGCCAATGACTAAGGAGCTTTTTTCTCGTTATAGTAACGGTGGTCTCATTTGCAAACTAGATAACTTCAGGATTAGGGTCGCAAGCCACTAAATCATTCATTAAAATGAAGTTTAGCGGTCCAAGTACTGACTGTTGAGGGTACATTTAGTATTATATTCTATCTGTGGAAAGCAGTTTGTTAAGAACATTCGATGATATCATACAGGGGGATGTGGGGACAGGGGAGGAATGAATTGAAAATATAAGGAGATCACAGTGCTGTAAACCTTAGATTAAAAAATATGTCGTCTCCAAGTTTTCTTAAATAAATAAAAAAAGAAGCATATAAAGCATTTTTGAAAGGTATATTATGCGATTATTAATAATATTTAATTCATAAATATTAAATGAGGCTTGGCAACAGCGTATACACTTGTTGCTTGTGAACTTCTGTCAAAGTTTTAACTTTTCTTTGTGACATATGTCAACGTTTCGCTTATGATTATGTCGACAGTCCAATGAAAAGCGACTTTCTGAAAAAAAAATGTTCGAAAAATAATGAACGATAATTTCACACACAAAACGTAAAATTGGCATAAAACGACGGAGTGTTAAGGGGGCATTAGGTCCGCCATTTTTGCCCATTTATCTGTCATTCACAACTAATTCCGTTGTTTTATACTAGATGTCACCCTTATGCAGAATGAGAGAAATAAATTTCTTAGCGTAAAAAATAGTAAATCCTCAATTTAGGAAATCTCCATTGATGAAGGCGATGTTGTCTCAAACATTACATCTTACATTACAATACCTAAATTTAATGACTTTTTGGTCACTTTCTAGCACTAAATCTAAAATGTTGCAAAATAAAAAATAAGGAAATATTTAGTGAATAATATTTAGAATTTTAAGAGTTATTATTGGATTTCGAATTCGACAGATATTATCAGCAATCCATGAGTCTCTTTTTTTTTGAAACATATGGCATCCTGCATTTTATTTAGCAAAAACGGGAATAAAATTATGTCTGCGTTTATATCTCAAGTTCGTGTCTGGCCCCGACGAACCACTTGACCTTGACAGCTTATTTAATTTCAAGCTAAGCTGTTGGAAATTTTGTCTCGTATAACCTAAAAGTTAGGTTAAAGATTGACATACAAACAAAAACATTGTTTCTAGGAATAAAGAATAAATTTTGCGTGATGTGTTCAAGATCGGAACACGAAGCCAGAAAAACAAAAATATTTTTTAAAATTGTAAAAAGGCTTTAAATAAAACGATGTAAGCATTTCATCGCAGTGGGGACCCGTGTTTTTCAAAAATAATAGGTAGGTACAATATGGTACATTTTACATTACAAAAAATAGCATGCAAAAATCAGTGTTTGTTCCTATGATAATCCTTATTAATTATTATGTTTTTAGCTTTATAAATTCACCAAAATGGTTTTGTACCTGGCTGGAAGCATTATAGTAACCATAAGATATGAAACTTTTTGCATTTGCTGCAGATTCAAGAGAAACAAAAAAAAAATGGATTTCTTTAATAAGGTATCTACTTATAATAGCATTTATGTCAGGAAATATGTTGAAGAAGAAACCTGGCAATACATTTTATTACAATTTTATATATAAATTCAAATTTGTAGGACAGAAGACAGAGAACCCTCAAAATATTGATTACTATGCAACGGTCATTTGTAAATATGGATCAAAGAAGTGGATTAACATATTTAAATTTAACATTTAATGGAAACTTAAATTCCCTTCTCCAGAGAAACGGTATGTATCTATATCAAAATATAAACTTTTTTTAAGAGGCCTGTTCATCATTTTTTTTTTTGGCTGAAATCTACAAATATAAAAGAAAATATTTAGAAATGAAATTTTAAGAAATAGTATTACTTTTTTGAAGAGAACTGCATATTTATATAAACTTTTTTTTTCAGGAAAATAGCTTTGAAAGAAACAGATGACAAAGTCATTCTTTCCACAGTGGAAAACAATAATAATAGCTGGGCCTTATATAGCAATTGTTTTTGAATCTTTAGGCCCTTCAAGATGTAAATGGGCAAATTCCATGTAGAAGATATGCCATCAACATCCAAAAGTGTAAGCAGAAATTCAGGGGCACACTGTTCAAAACTATGAACACTTTTAATTATTAGTAAATAATTAATATTTGGTATTATGTAGCATAGCAAGTTAAACTACTATCAAATATTAATCAAATTTGATTTTGGACATCTGCTTTAGTTGTAAAGTACTACAGTGACAAATATAGCACTGCGTTAAGTTCTTTTCAACTAATTAATGAAGACGAAAGCTTGTTTCCAATAGCATTTTATACAATTAGAAATTGTAGAAAATTACACTGCACAGAAATTTACTCATCGATTTCAACAAACCTAGAAAGTCCAAGGAAGACTTACAGTTTCTATAAACACAGAAGATTTCGAAGGTGTATCACCAAATGATGTAATTATTTTTGTGAGCAAGGCATATCCAGAATCTATGTCGGACAAAAAAGTTATAGAACATTTTGAAACAAATAATTTTTTAGTGATCTTATACTAGCTGATAAATGATTCCTGATCAAGGAATTACTTCCTGCAGGCATCCTTAAATATCCCACTATTTTTAATTTCCACAGAATTTAAAGTGTATGAAACACAAACTATAGCAAGGGTAAAAATACATGTTGAAAGTGCTATTCGTAGAATTTTTGAATATTATTTGTGTTTTAATTTCCAGTATCCTCCAATAAAACAAGATGGGGAATTTTATTGAATAAATAAATGTTTCCAAATTATAAATATTTTTTTTCCATTTTTTATATTTAGTAAATCATATAATTTTATTTAAGTATTAATAAAAAGAAAATATTTTCGTAGGTGTTGTTTTATTTCTTAAGATTAGGACATTTTTGTTTAATTTTTCCAGGTAAAAATTAATTTATTTTTTACAATTAAAAAAAAAACATGAAATCTGGATACATCCAAAATAAAAACGTTTTAATGGCATTTATATAAAACTAAAATATTAACAATAACATCTTTTAAAACAATATGTATTTATTACTTAAACCTAGCAAATTACCTTCGATAAAATAGTATATTTACAATTAAATAATACTTAAATCTACATAAATATATACGTTTATTTACAAATTTTTTGATAAATTACTTAATTTCCTAAAAGTTCTGGTAAATACTGATGAATATAAAAATTCTCTAATATTACTAAACTTTCTTTCCATGAAGTATCATATTCTATCTGTACTGTTACTTCTCTTAATGTTCAGAGACGGAGGTAACACTTCAATTTTTGTTAAATATTAAGATTTTCACGTATTTGTTCATACTGACATCTAAATTTAATTCTTTTTTAAGAAAATCTATGGTATTTTTATTATAGGTTCTTCTTCACTGAATGGATTTGATACCACAAAGATTGTAGAAACCTAAAATATTATTGAACTGTATTAATAAAGGAAGTGTTAAATGTTAGTAGTATAGAAAACAACAAAAAGGTTTTATGTTTCATATTTTCTAACTAAATACTTATATACCAGTAAGATTTTTAAACAGGTCATCAGGATATCGATTCCCTAGACAAGCCGATAAAATGGTCTCCAAATTGCTTGCAGTTAAGTGAACTTTGTTCTTAGGTACCAATTTTCATTACAATATGTCTAGTGGCAACTTTTGCAATTTTCTTAATGATATCGTAATTAATGGCAAATATTTAATTTTGTCAGATGAGTTGACAAAACCATCCGAGAAAGATTGTCTTCAATAATGGGTAAATTTACATCTTACCCCTGCTGTAGTATCTGTTTGCCACAACTTAATAAATCCTACAGTATTACGCTTAATTTCATTTTTATTTTATTTAGTTCTTCCTGGCTCATTTTTACCTCGATACATTTTTACTGGCATGTTTCCTGTCCAAAGTACCAATATGGTGACATTTTATCTCCCTTGGACAAGCATAAGTTATAATTTCAAGATCTCCAGATCTGTTAAATGAAATCTGTAATAAAAAAAATTATAATTCATAATTAATAACGCTGAACAAAGGTTTATAATTTACCTCAACGCTGTCTGATTTTTTTCTTCATACTAGCAAGGGATTTTTTTTTTTCAATAAACAAACTGAATTTTCTTATGTGATTGGACTCAAATGCATTTTCGCTTTTTAAATGACTTTATTATCGCTTCCAAATAACTCGTTGATGCTAGAAAGTTTTAACACACAAATAATATAAAAATAATATCAAATACACAATGTTAAAAAAATATCCTCAATGTGATCAACCTTATAAGATTACAAGTAAAATTCTTACCTTTTGACAGTATGTTATGAAAAAATCTCCTAAAATGGAAGAATTCTACAAATTTTTTAAACTTTATATAAAGTTTTATTTGTAACAAAATTAACAATAAATAAGAAATTAAAAACCTCTAAGGACAAGGTTCAGAAAGTTCCTGTAGCATATTTTTTGACTTTTCCTTTCCGTATCTGTTCAAGACAGTGACATACTTATGCATTACCACAAAGGTAACGAAGATGCAAGATCTTTTTTTTATGACATTTTGTTTTAGTTTATTTTTGTAGAATCCTAATCTAGAGAAATCATTCCCATTTGAAATATTTCCATTCATAATTTGGCAGTGACTGCTGCGCCAACAAGGCCGAACTAAATCAACTTCCGGTATCCTAACAGTAATTTTCTACGCCGACTATTAGTTGATAGTCGAATGTCTTCTTCTGTTGAATGCAAATAAAAAAAGAACACCAATGTCAGACTGTTCAGGTCACATCAATTACAGTTTTAGAATAAACCTAGGGCCGACCCGGGAATTATGATTTGTTACTTTTTACTAGTTTTTTTTATATACGTTGAATTTTTTAAAATAAATATCCATTTGTTGTGATTTTTTAGACAGAATAATGTTTGTAAAAATACAAGGGGAGACTCCAATAAAATTTGTGAAATGTTGGCTAGATTTTAAATGATATTGAAAAAACATGTCTTTTCTGACGGCTAGAAACTTGTGTGTACTCAAGTAATAAAAAATGCTATTTTTAAGTTTTTTTCTATGCATATTATGTAACTCTCCCCTTCATTATGCTTTTCCTAAGTATTTTTTGAAAGTTTCAGGTAAAAATCGTTTTTCCTCGTTGAATTTCAACGTATTAAAAATGACGATTTTTGGGTCAAAATAATGGGTTTTTATGACGCAAATGACCTTGAAAAATGCCGCCTTAACAACAAGGTTAGGTATAAGGCGGCGTTGCCCATAGACGTAGAAGAAATTAAATAAAATACATTTTATTTAATCTAGACTGCGGACCCTTATGGAGAAAGTTGGCTCACGCTTAAAAAGAGATGGGGCGTTTTCGCGCAACGGACCTTTCTTTCTATAGGCGGAGCCAAGAGGCTGCGTAGACGTGATTCCCCTCTAAGAGGGGATATAATCATTTTCGCAAAAACGACTTGACAGTTGCCAGCTGTATTTTTTGGTTGTCAGAGATCGGGTAATGAGAAAAGTATTAACTTTAAATTTTAGTTCATTTGCGTTAATTTTCTGTAATAAAACTTGTTACTTAATGTAAAAATACTACAGAAAAAAGACAAATCATGCACTGGACCTCAATGCAAATCGAGGAAAGGCCAAGGAATTAAAATTTTTTCAAGTTGCCGTTACATGATACTTCAGGTAAGTCCACACGTTATTTCATATCTGCAAGAACAGGTTTTCCTAATATTATCTTGAAAAACATGTACATACGAGTATTTTATAAACTATTTTAAAACCCGCCTATCAATAATTTGTATTTGTTTTGGTCTAATCAAGGCTTGTAATTTAAAAGCTTTTTTTCTTGTATAATAAAGTTAACTATAATAGTTATTTTTCATGTACGTTTTTTATAATTAGCGTTTATTTTTAACAAAATGTGTGGCTAAAATTAGACTCTTTTTTTTAGGTGCAAAGTTTGGTTTGCTCCAGACAAGGTTTACTTGAAAAAGACCCTAAAGATGTTTTTCAAATTTAGTATGTGATTTTGAGAATAAAAACAAAGTCATGAGTAATATTCCTACAATATGGTTTGCCAATGCTGTACCTATCATATTCCCAGCTTGTACAATTATCTCTTTTGTCTCAACTGATGGGTCATTTGAGGGAACACCTACCAGATTTTTGACATATACTGGTATGTATATAAGTCTTCTATTCATTAAATTTTGATTGCCATGATATTACTATTTTTCTTTTTGCGCAGGCTCTTTTTGTATGTAAAAAAAATTCTTGAAACAAATTACAGTAATTATTTGATATAGTGGAAATACTGAATTTTTCTCTGATCTTTTGCATACCCACATTGGGGTCATAGAACATGAATCTGAAGTTTTTTTTGGCAGTTGCACATAGTTTATCTAAAAAAATATTTTCCCTTTCATATGTTTTTTGAACCATTCTTTAAATTTTTCCCCTCTTATTAAAACACATTTACACATTCTGAACTATAACACAGTTTATATAAAACTACATAACATTCTATTAACATAGTTGAAAATACTAAAAATTCAGCAGAATAAAAAAAGCAAACAAGTGTAGGCTATATCGCCAGACAAATGCAAATCTGAACTAACCTGGCTCCTACTTATTGTTTGAGGGAGGATAGATTTGTTCTATGTATAAAAGAAATATATAGTACATCTCTTAATTTGTGGAAAATTTGACTTACGCCAAACAATTTCAGAACGGTTTCTCTAATTTCGACTTTATGTACTCTCTTTTTAATAGTCAACTGGTTTTTTACTTAATATTCAGTTTTGTGATTAAAAGAATAAATGGAGCGAGTTGCTGTTCAGACAAGTGCAATTTGATGATCGTTGAAAATCACAAAGTACCAATTTTGCTTCAAAATTCAAAGTCCTTCACGTTTCATTTCAGCTTGATTTTTAGTGTTTTCTGCTATATTATTTTAACCAAATTTCATATTTATTCTTATCCAAAATGTTCAATTGTGTTTTAGTGCGAGTGTGATTATTCCAAGAAAAAGTTAAGAAAATACAATATGAAATTGAAAGTATTTTTTGGGAAAATTATATGCGACCGCCAAAAGAAAACTTCAGATTCATATTTTACGATCCCAAATAGCGGATATGCAAAAAATTAGCGAAAAATTCGGTGTTTCCACTAGTTCATGTAATTACCCAAATTACTAATACTAAAAAGACACAGACACAAAAGTTTAAATATTTATTTGTTACTAATAATAATAATAATAATAATCTTTATTTCTGATCTTGTTACATTTGCCCCATGAAATAAAAACAAAATAAAAAAAACAGCGTCACTATACTGTTAATAAATCTACACAGAAGATAATTTTTTTTTAAAATAAACTACTTTTAATTATTTGTTTTATCCATACATAACCTCATAAATTTGACTATTATTTCATAGTTAAAAAAATACATTCAATATGCTCCCTAAGAGTATATAAAAAAATGTTAAAAATATTTCTGCTATTATGAAAGTATATTTTTTATCCAAATATAAAATTTATTCACCATATATCTTATTACAGTTAAGGAAAGTCCATATTGGAAACGTTCTGTTGATTCTGATCCACTATCAAGTATAAGGGAACTTTTTCTTTTATTATTAGATGATAAAGAAAATACAGGCGAGTAAATAATTGTAATAATGCTGCCAAAAAATTATTGCTGAAATATGTTAAGAAATAATTTTCCTGTCAAATTAAAATATAATTTCAGTTGAATTTGTACATACAAAAAATGCCTGTTATATTTCACTCAGCACAAATATTAGACTTGTTCGTACATAAATCATAATTAACAATAATAGTTGGTCGACAGATTGCCAACTGGTGTTAGACAATTTAATTGACAAGGACTGGTTTCTGATTGTTCTGTGATTGGAGAGAATATTTAAATTGATTTTTTTAAATAAATATGTTTATTTTAAAAAGTGATATGTTGCATATTTTAGGTGGAGCTCATACCGATGAAGTGTAAAAGCAAATAGGTTGGATTTTATTGCACAAATACCCCTTTATAATGAAGACTGACTTTCACCCAAAACCTCAAATGAAGTGTTAAAAAAAGATCCACAACAATTATAGGTGACATCATATGACTAAAAAATGTTTCGCCCTGGCATTAACAACAATGCTGCATTTAAAGCATAACATCATAAATTGCTTCAGTGTATGAATTGGACAGATATTGTATGTTATGTATACATGAGATGGACATCAAAGCAAACTAATATTATAATTATTATTATTTATTATTACAGCAAAAAAAAATTACATTATTAGAGCAAAAAAAAAATTAAATTACATTATACATTTATAATATAAGCAGAGATGAAATTATTGCTCTATATGATTTTGGCAATGAGAAAAAAAATTGGACCTAAAACGCATTTGATATAATGGTTAGGGAGACAGACCACTGTCAAGTTTTTTTTTTGTAAATACACCCCTAAAAGGTAATGAAATCATTTTGATCTTAGAAGAATGTGTAAAAAAATTATATATTATAGGTCTAAATATACACGCCCTGTCAACAGACATGGAATTTTTTCCAGTTATCTTGAAATACATCCTAAAAATTATGAATTTGAAATTGCTGATATTAAATAGGTCTATCCATTTGATCGAGTACATTTACAAAAAGCCACAAATAATATGGTTATTCATATATGTTAACTTATAAAATAACGCACATAAGTTGTAGGTCTTATTTTTTTTTTTTTGTTTCACACGAACTTTAAAAATAGTTTAGGTCTTAGGGTATCTTATATACATAAATTCGCAGAACTTTGTTACCATCATCTGTATATATATACATAAATTTTTAAAGTTAAGAAATGGTTGCGTATTGTATTTCATTATAAATTTTCTGTAATATACTGTTTCTTTTGAGTTCATACTGTTATTTCATTAGTATATTAGTTACAGTACTTGGACAGTACTGCAAAAAAAGGACAGACATAATAGAACTGAAAGTTAAAAACATTTATAATACTGTAGAAAGGGGTATTAATTTTTTAATCTACAAATTCTATATCCTTAAAGAAATTTTGTTTGAGATTTCTTATCATATAACGGTCTTGATTCCCTATGGAATTTTGATCTGGAGTGGGATGTACAGTAATGTTCTGAATAGACTGAATATAACACAAAAATTTATTTTAAAACAATATATAAGAATAATAGATTGTATTCAGTGAACTGTTATTTTCTGGTGATATTTGCAAAATAAGAACTTTATAGGTAATAATTGTAGCATTTATTCAATAAAACTCTTGCTAGAGTGAAAAATGACATACAGATCACAATAAGTCATAATAACATATTTTCTTCCCACAAAAAAGAAAAAATAATTTTTGAATTATTAATAAGAAAACTTCTTGACAACTACAACTGTTTTAACATTATACCAAAAAAACTAAAATTAAGTCTTCTAGATTCTGTCTGTTCCCCTCAGAGAAGCTACTATTTTAATTTCAACTGCACCTCCTGGCAACAAAATCCTATAATAAAAATGAAAATTAGTTTCATACATTTGATAAAAGATCTTTTTCAATATAAACTTGAATCATAAGTTTAAGAGCTAATTGTTAAAATTGAGGTCAAAATATGTTTTTTAAACCAAACATGATTTTAGATGAATATAATTTACTAGTATTTTTAAAACAGAGTGTTACATTTTATTGTTCTATTTGAAAAACCACTATTACATATTTCCTTGTATGATATTTAACCTGGATATTTATTTATATAAGATTTATACAGGTTGTTATCTTTTTTAAAAAATGTTACAGATCATGAATTAGTAATGAAAACTTTTATTCTGAGCTTTATACTTGGTTACGTATGATAGGATCAAGGGAAACTGTTTAATCAATTAACTATATCTCAAAAGGAACTTCTTGAAGCTTTTAACAGCATGAAAAATAAGAAAACACTAGTTCCAGATGGAATATTAAGATTCCTTTTAAAGGGATGCAGAGACTTTCTGCAATTCTGAAGAGCGACTATATATAATAGGGTCAATGATATGTCTGTATCAACCTGTGATGGTATTTGAAATAAATAATAAACATATTATTACCTTTCTTTATCAGCATCATCTTTAGGGGAACCAATATCTTGTTTTGGTATAGATATTTCCGAATATGTATAATCCATGCTGACAGGCCTTCAATAAAAAAATTTATTTATTTGTTAAAAACAGTAACATCAACATTTAGAGTGTTTTTTTTTTTCTACGGGCAAGACAAATATGATTATTGGAAGAAAATTGATATTATTTAGTAACTATACAAAAAATACTGAAAATGTGTAGAAGTTAAATTTTATTAAATTTCTAATTTCAGGAATATTATTTATTATAACCTTATTTTTAAAAGGTAAACCAATAAATTCTTACTCTTTGATGGCAAAATAATCTCTCGAGGTACAAGGAATATGTGTAGGTTTGAAAATATGTTCATTTTACAAATTGAACCATCAGGTGATGACAAAATCATCTCTCGAAATACCAGGAATTTTTGCAGGTCTGAAAATATATACATTTTATAAATTGTACCATCAGGAAAAAAGTTTGATAAAATATCAAGTAGTGCAAGGTGTTATTTTTTTTTTAAATGTTAGTACATTCTTGTTTTAAATAAGTTAGAAAAAACAAATAAATGGTTAAAAGCAAATATATTTAAAGTGATATACCGAAGACACATTTTTTCATGCTATTAGATCAACAAATTATTGCAACTTGACTTAAGCCTGTGAGTTTTACTTATGCTCTTCTGACATAAATGTCTATACACAGTAGCTAGGAAGTGCTCTTTAGTTATTTATTTGGATAGTATTCACTAATCTACATGATATAATTTCTTGAACTCGAAAAGTGCTACCTTAAAGTTTCAATTTTACAAAACCACGCTCTTGAAATAGATACTGACTTGAGACAGAAAGAAACATATATAAATACTTATAAGTTGCTTTTGTATATAACAATTAAAAGAAGAAAATCAAAACTTACAGTTCAGCTTGAACTCCTCTTTGTAATAACGAAGATTTTCTTTATTTTACGTTGAGCCCAAGGTTAAGGCTAGAAATAGCTCCACATTTTAATGACATCCTTCCTCTTAGTGTTACAGTGTATCAGTTTTAATCCAAAGGGCATGACATATGCAATTAAAATGAAAAGATTTCTTTGCCTCAGGATATGACCAGCAAGTGTTTATTCAGACACGATATCTATTCTTTGTTAACCTATAAGAGACAAGAAAATAATCAGCCCAAGAAGTTTTTAGTTAATTACATTCAAAATATCACAAAAATGAAAAAGGCCTGTAATGTTGAAATTATTTCTGACTTTTTACGATTGTTGCCCAAAATATATAACTGGATTTTGTTTTATAATATAGAGAAACTTTATAAATCATGCAACCCATTTTTTTCAATCATAATATCTAAAATATTACACACTTGATTACTTGATAGTATAATGTTATTTTGTCTTTAATTTATTTAAATTAAAGGAAGAGCTACTATAAATCTAGACATGTTAAAAAAATTAGATTACTAAAATAGTATGAGAGACAATTAAGATAATGCAATAGAGAATTATGAAAAAAAAAATTTAAAGGTAAAAATGATAATTACAACACCGGGGCAACTTATATAATTTTATTGTGAAATACCTGGGCTAAATTCTTTACTGATAAGTCATTACATCTACGACAAATAAAAAATAAAGACTAATTATGAAGTACATAGGTAATAGCATGCAAAAACTAGAATATGTATCACCTAATAGTTTTTGTCAGCTCGGTTCTATTAACATGACTGTTAATAATGCTTATTGAGCATTTTAACCCTCACGACCACTATTAAAATCATCCAGTCAGAACTAGACTAACATTTAAATGTTCTATATTAAAATAACTTATTGTATGTAAAAATTTATATTTTAATTGGAAACTTAAAACTGTCAACTCTTCTTTCCAACAATAGATTAACTTTTGAATCCTTTAATAAGCAACTACTTAAAATTATTACTGCAGTCTTTATAAGTTCTGTTATGATAAAAATACTGCTGAAATATTTTTACAGCAAAACTTTTTTCTAAAATATACGCCACAAAATATGAACGCCGCCTGTTTAAAAAACTTCAAAACAAATATGTTTGCCATGAATACTTCAAAAATAAAATTAAATAATAAGTACTTACCTAAACGTAAGTAAAGTATCCTATTAATATCCAACAGGTTTTTCACCATGTTAAACACAAACAAATAATAAATTACTCAATAAACTTTCAAACTAAAACGGACCACGGCGGCACAATTTTGACAATCCATAATACAGCTGTTTTGTCGCCGTCAATTTATTTCAACCAGATTCAAGGAATTTTAAAATGGGTGCATTTTGGCGATGAAGTAATGACGTCACATTAAAATTGTTTGCACATATTTTGAAACAATTATAGACTTGCTTTCAAATAAGTGAGCATGTGCACTTCGTCATTCTAGTATTCGCGCGTTCGGAAATAGTAACGTCATTTCAAAAGTTTTTCAAAAAAGATCTACCACATGTTTTAAACCAGGTTCCCCACGAGAAAATACCTCATAATTCAACAAATAGGCAGAATGCTTCTAATTGGTCCATTTAATTTCACTTTTTGGTAGGGATCCATCATGGCGCTCAGGCGAGAGGGGAATCGTACTTAGCCCCGCCCATAGAAAGAAAATTCCGTTGCGCGAAAACGCTCCATCTCTTTTTAAGCGTGAGCCAACTTTTTTGTACAGGATCCGCAGTCTAGATTAAATAAAATGTAATTTTATTTAATTTCTTCTACGTCTATGGCGTTGCCCAATTCCTCATCCCGTCGTAGCAGAGTTTAAATCGAATATTAAAACTAAAAGTTTAAGCGAATGTTTCTTATCACTCTTGATAACCTATACTATCATAGCATTACCTTTTTTTAAATTATTTTTGAGCATTGAATATATTTAAAAAATCAAGTTTAAAGCGACTGACGTTTGAATTTTCCTGAAGGTCAATGTTTTTTGAGGCTACTTTTAGAGTTGTTTTTTTTTGCAAAAACTCCCTATATTGAAAAAATTCGAGGTTGCTTTGGACATACTAAATAATTATATTTCGAAGTTGCATAGTTTTCCCTAAATAAATTTATAAACGTCCTTAAATAAGAGTAAAGCAAGTTTACACTATTTTTTTTGTTAGATTGTAGTATCTAGGTCTGGCTATTAGTAAGTCAAACGAAGCACAGTCAAATGCTTTTGTTAAATTTCAGCGGGTTGACACCAACGCGTCTGTTATAATCAAATCGGTTAGTCAATTATAGTCACTGTTGACATTCCATTTCTAGAGCCAAACTGTTCTATATCTAATAGATTATTTGATTCAGAATGGTTACTAATTCTAGTATTATGAGCTTTTTCAAAAATTTTACAACATTGATCCCCTTTTTTATAAACTGAAGCCATTCTAGAAACCTTAGATAGTGAAGGATAAATGCCTTTCTTTAAACAATAATTTATAAGTTTAGCTAAGAGATAGACCACTATTTTAGCTGTACTTTTTATTATTTTAGTGTTGATATATTATTATTAGTCTTTGCAATTTATATTGTTTAGAGAATAAGTATTTCATACCTAATTGTAAGACCGTATAAAAATCCAATTTAAGTAAATTATTTAAATTTAATTTATTTAAAAAGTAATTAGAAGAGTTGTTAGTTTTAGGAATGTTAAGCATGCAGGAAACAATTTCAACCAAAAAAAATCATTAAAATTGTCAGTAGTTAAATTGACTTTTTTAATCTTTTCGTGTCTAAATTTATTTATAATTTGTCAGGAAGCTTTAGAAGGACTAAGGAAGTATTCGTTATAATGTTGACATTCTGTACGAATTTTTCTCTAATATGCTATATGGAATTTTTTTTATTTTCTTTTAGGCGACACGATTATGTGCGTTTATAAACAGACTACATCAAAGACTCCCTCATCTCTCTTAGGACATTATTTAAAAAATTTGCAATATTATCAGTGTTGCAAGGTTTACATACAAAGTTTTTATTAAGCACGATACTGTTACTAATAAATCTCGCAAATATTTTAGCTTTCTGTTGTACTGCAGATGACTCATTGAAGCAGGCCCAATTAACCTTTATCAATAGATGAAATTTTAACAAATCTTGTAGTGATATATGTCTACACATCATAGGTATATAAGTTGTTTTAGTTTATGAAAATGAATTTTAATAGCGATCCCCAGATGTTCAGAGATAATTAAAAGTAAAGGAAAAAATAGTTGTCCCTATCTAGGTTACTAAATGCATTTTCGTAACATGAATTTGCTATTTATAATTTTACATTTTTTGAGTAAAATGATATTTAAGACCTTAGAAAAAACATTAAGAAAATTATTGCAATCACCCAAAGAATAGCGATACACCGTTATCACAAAAAAGTGATTTTCTGGGCTAATTGTTTCCTGGAGTAGAAAGTTGCCAATAAGTATGTTTCAGACTGTACTCTAATAATTCTTCCTCTCTCAACCAACGTTCCGTAATCGAGATGATATTAAATAAATTCGATTTTTTGCAGAAAATTTTAATATATTTTTTAGAAATATTTATTCAAATGTTTTAAAACTTTTGTACAAAAACATTGAACTTACGCTTTAAAAAATTGGTTGACATGATATTTCAGGTCAGGTACGTCAGAAACAAAAAATTCGAATTACATTTTAAAATATAAGTAAGCGGCTATGGTTGGTAGTAGAATTTGAAATTTGGGTGAAAAAAACAAAATTGTGGACTTTCGAATTTTTTTTGCCTTTTCACAACTAAAATTGCTTAAAAAAAGGGTTAACACTTTGTAGAACATTCTGATTCTACTATGGACTGACACTACACATATCTTGAATATTCCCTGAAAATTTCAGCCCAATCGGTCATTAGGTTTTTCAAAATCTTGTCAACCAGGTTAAAAACGTTGTTTCGAGAAAAACACGGTTAAGGTTTTTTCTTTTCAAATTATACAATTTTTCCTCTGATGGAATAATGGTAAACTTAGCATTATATTGAGCTCTGAAATAACCTTTCTAAATAAAAGCCGACCTTTAACTGCTTGTATATTACGACAAAAATGTGTAAGAACCAAGTATGTAGTTAATAATAGGCGGAGAAACGAAGCATACCGTTATAATTCGGTAGTTATCGAAACACCGTTCTTTTACCTCCCTTCTATTCAAAAATTGGGGCGTCTTGAAAATATGACCAACAGCTTAAATCTTATTTCGGACGTACAACGTAGCATACGGACCAAATAAAATGGCAGTCGTGTAGGGCGCCATATTGGCAAAAAACCTGAGAAATCATTATACATTTTTGAAGCATCTCTTTTTTTTTTTAGCTCGTTAAGATCGTTAAGATTTCAATTCAACAACTGTTTGCATTGGGGATTAAAAATTATGTATCCCAGTATCACCCAAATCATTCTCAACTTTAGATATTTAAGACTCATAACCCCATTATAAGGGGGGAGGGGGCAGGACCTATATGAGGTATTTCTATTAAATTTGGTCCTTTACAATTTATTGGGACTAGTTTTTGAATACAACATCGATAAAGTGGTCGCCTTTATTGGCCTAAGCAAAATGTGACCTTTTTGCTACGTTTTCCACTACCCTTTCGAGCATCTCGTGTGGTATAGCGGTGATTTCGGCACGAATGTTTGCCTTGAGCTCTTCAATGGTCTTATGCTGGCGTACACTTTGCTTTTTAAATAACCCCACAGAAAGAAGTCCGGTCCGGTCAAATCTGGAGATGAAAGTTTTAATTTAAGCACTGTGGAAAATGGTTGTCATTCTCCTTGATACTGATTTGCCATATTTCTCAATTTTTCTTATGGTATTTAAAATAATAAGAGGTTTATTCTCAAAAACTAGAAATCCAAATTTGTTGCGTTGCGAAGTTTTTCTACCGGTGCAGCCTACTTGCATTTTTGCGTTTTTTTTTATGTCGTGTAATACAGATTTACGTCAATAACAAAAATTGTCTTTCTTAAACCATAATATATTTAGAGGATCTTAGAAACTTTGAAACCAAAGTTATAAATGATATTCAAGACTTTGTACTAAAAGTATTATTATTAAGATATGTATAAAAATTTTAGATTTATTCGTGAAATCAAATATCAACTATTTTACATTACAAATCTGATGTCTTTTGAAATAAATTAAGGAACTCGGTGGATTTTACTTAAAAAACCATAATCCGTTTTTATTTTTTCATTAATTTACATATTAACTGATACGAGAGGGGCTTATAAATGGAAAATTCATCCTGTATCTTAAAAACAGGGAGGGCTAGGAAAATTTTGTTTGTTGCATTTTTTGTTCAACAAAAAAGTAGCATAGGTTCGCGAATATTACCGATATACTCTGCAAAAGCGCCGAGAATTGAACACCCTGTACATTTTAAAAAGGAATATCCCAAGAACTTAACCTTTTCTCGATTTTTCCTTTCATTTGCGCAATTGACGCCTCAAAATTGGTTAATTTTGAGGTAACATAGTTTTATATAAAGTAAGTTACAATAAATTACAAATTTCCAGATATATGAAAAAATTGTGTGCCAATGGATCAAAATTTTAAAATTCAGAATACTATTACCAAGCTAGGCTTGAACCTGTCGCCGCACTTTTTGTTACAACATTGTACTGTTTTCCAGCCAGAATTGTGGTTAGACATTTTAGAAGCTACTAGAAGCTTCGGCTTGCTAACATAGCTTATTGGTTATTTTAGTTTTATCGTGCAAATATAACATAACAATGTTTAATTTGTTTTGAAAATTATGGAACATAATCTTTCTTCGTTCAGCATGCATATTTTTTTTTAGAAATATATCATCTTGAGCGCAAAGACTGTGCAGCCCACCTGTTAAACTTCCCCTACAAACTTAAAATTCCTTTGGAATACTGCATTATAGAAGTGATTTTTGGAGAACTGTTCCATATGCCCACACCACGATACCTTGAGATATGTTACGGATCCATTCTAATTGAGCTCTGCAAACTGCAGCCTAGCACGATGCCTCAAGTTTTAGCTTTAGCTACGGAAATGTTGTTTCATAGAATGGATTCTATGAATGTCTCATGTTTTGATAGGTAGAAAAAAATATAAATATATAATATACTTTTAAATATCTAAACTAAATTACTACTTAAATATATATACTTTGTTTTAGATTTGTAAGTTGGTTCTCCTATCATCTTAGTAATTTCCAGTTTAGATGGAGATGGGAAGACTGGGATATTTGTTTGAGTTTAGACCCTGACCATCCAAAACCTAAATTTGTCAGAGAAGTAATGTTGAAAAGTATGAGGTAAGAATTATACGTAGGATTTAACTTGCTAGAACTATTTATCTTGTGTATACCGGGTGTCAACGAATCTATTAGACAAGTCATAATTTCTAGAGTATTATGTGTATCAAAATGAATTTTTAAATGGAACACCCTGTATATTTTAACATTTTTGGATTTCTGAGACAATTCTAGATCAGAATGTGACATTTAAAAAACTTTTTACGTCTACTTCATTTTTTTAGAGCCACTTTTAAAATTGCATCTAGGTGGCCATGATCGGACGCAAACTAATCTAAGGGCCTTAGGTGATGTCAAAAAAATACAATCGCAAAGTTTTAGTTATTAGTATGAAAGACAGGAATAAGACAAGTTGACAAAATTACGTTTTCATTTCTAACTATTAATTTTCAAATGGCGACCCCTTTTTGACAACTACTTTTCGAAAAAAGCATTCTTTGACGAATCTAACGGTACTAATTTATTTGCGATTGGATTAGACATAAGAACAGAAGAATAAGAAAAATTAGTCAAGAACTGCAGATAAGTTATGAATCAGCAAGAAAAATACTGAAAAAGCATGGATATCGAGCATTTAAATATCAGTTACATCAACATTTGTATACTGAGGATGGAGATAGACGGGTAGTGTTTTGTGATTGGCTGCTTCAAAATCATAGAGTTAACCCAAATTTTATCGATTTTATTCTATTTTCCGACGAATCCCGATTTACAAATAATGGTATGTTCAATAAGCAAAATACTCGGTACTGGGCCCAACAAAATCAACATGAAATGAGAGAGGGCATTTTTCAAGAAATATTTGGCGTCAATGTCTGGGCTGGTATCGTTGGAAACAGAATAATTGGGCCAATATTGTTTCAAGGTCAGTTAACAGGGGTTAGATACTTAGGTTTTCTTCAAAATGAAATCGAAAATCATCTCAATGATATACCTTTAGCAGTTTTACGGCGAATTTACTTTCAACAAGATGGAGCACCGCCTCACAATACTAGAGAAGTTCTTAATTATTTAATAGAGCATTTTAATAATCGAATTATTGCAACCAATGGTCCGGTACGGTGGCCAGCCCGCTCACCGGATCTTACTGTGCTCGATTTCTTTGTCTGGGGATATGTTAAAGAAAAGGTTTACTATGGAGCAGCCCCAGCTACTCTTGAAATATTAGAAGAAAGAATTTTACGGGCATTTAGAAGTATAACGCCCCAAATGCTACAAAACGTGTTGAGAGAAACAATTGAACGAGCTGAAATGTGTCGTGAAAAAGAAGGAATGCACTTTGAACATTTACTACAATAAACTTTTTAACAAATTCAGCTACTGTACTTTCAAATATTTTAAGTCCGTTGTCTAAGTTATTAGTTTATTTTGTTAGTTTTTTGTTATTTTGTTAAATTTTTAATCCAATTCCTGTCTTTCATACTAGTCACTAAAACTTTGCGATTGAATTTTTTTGACATCACCTAAGGCCGTTAGATTAGTTTGCGTCCGATCATGGCCACCTAGATGCAATTTTAAAAGTGGCTCTAAAAAATGAAGTGGACGTAAAAAGTTTTTAAAATGTCACATTCTGATCTAGAATTGTCTCAGAAATCCAAAGATGTTAAAATATACAGGGTGTTCTATTTAAGAATTCAAAACCGGGGCCATTTCCGGTGAAACCGGAAGTGACCGGAAAGTGGAAAATATGCGAAAACTCTCCTTTTCACATGCCATTTACCTGTACCAATTCTCATTTTGATACACATAATACTCTAGAAATTATGACTTGTCTAATAGATTCGTTGACACCTGGTATATAAAAAGTTATATATTCCTACTGTTGAAAGTAGATGTGTAAATGGGTAACTTTATAATAGTAATTTTTATAATAGGTTATCTTATCATCAACGAATAAGGGAAATTTTGCCGGAATCGTTTGCTTGTTTTATACCAGAAAAGCCTGAACCAGAATACAAGTATGCAAAGGAATCTGAAGCTGGTAAGTGCCACTATACAATATTTTGATGCCAATTTTCCAGATATTATTTGAATCTAGTTTGGATGTTCATTTTAAAATGTTAAAAATAAATTAATTTTTCTACTAATATTTTAATTCTATCTAAAATGATGAATGTACAAAATAAATAAGTTAACTACAAAACTTTAAACTGTCAAAATTATCAACTAAATAGTTTTACATGCCCTTTTTATACAGAGTGGAAACTTTCACTGCAATATATTAAAAAACAATAAAGCAAACCATTCTTTAAATAAAATCTAAAAACACGTCTGTTCATAGTTTTTTCTGAGTATAATTCTAGTGTGTTTTTATGAATATCATACCCTTTTTGGGGTACAAACCGACCCTTACTTTTTTTTTCAAATGGACCACTTATGTCTTTATTTGAAAGGCAGTTAAAAAGAAAATTCAACACGAGTGATAGGCGTGAACAATCCACAAACACAATTTTATAAGGTTATTTTTATACATCAAGAAAATGTTCAATATTTTGTTCCTAGCAAACTTTAAGCAGAAAAAATCATCTTGTATATCAAGTACCAGTTCTGGTGTAATTTACCTTACCTCATGTTTAATATGTTCCTTAAGATCGTGAATATTAGTCGGCTTAAATGCAAAAAATTTTGTCTTGTTTGACCTCATAAATAAAGTCAAGTGAATTAAGATCTGGTGATCTTGCCGGATAACTAGTCTTTCAAATTCGTCTTTTGGGAAAAACTTCATTCTATTGGTTAGGAAAAGGTGTTTGTATTGCAGAAACATTTGCTTAGGCTTATCTTTCGATTCGAGTCTACAGACATGGGCTTTTTTCTGGAAATTGCTTTCTGACATTTCCTTAAGTTATCTTAGAAGCTGCGATGTTTGTTAAAAGAAATCCCATCATCTCTCTAATAATCATGCACATAATACAAGGTACAAGTCTAATATCTTAATTGATGCGCATCGACTTTTAGTCTAGTGAGGGCCGTAATACTTATATTTAACAAGTTACCCACGACTCTCAAGAAGCTACTGATAAAGCAGTTTAAGAAAGAATTGATCTCATTTCTTTGTGCTGAGACATTAAGCTGCATTTTTAAAGTATTATATTGTGTTCTTATAGTTTTTTTTATTGTATTGATTTATTTATAATGCTAAAAAGATGTTCATTTACCTACCTGAGAAGGAAAAGGGAATAAATAGCTTTACAACACTTAAAAGAAAAACAAAAAAAAAATTAGATAGGGTTTCTATGAAGTCAATGAATATTTTGAAGATAGATTCTAATATCAAAAATATTTTATAGTGTGTTTGTTTGGTTACCATTTCCTTTTCTTTATATTGTTTTATGTATGGTTTGTTTGCATTATTCCTTGCTTTTACTTTTGTATTATATAAATTCGACTCGGTAATGTCTTTTGACACATGGCTTTGTCTAAAAGAAATTTGTATTTTTTGGGCAATAAAATATCTTTTGAATTTGAATTTGATTAAATTTTACTTATTTATTAAATTCGATATAATATTGGCTTTCTAAAAAAATATTGATTGATCAAATAATCGTTCTTGTTCGTTCTTGTTGAGATTATATTCAATACTCGGGCAAATCTGGCTCTACCTGATTAGGAAATAGGGTTTTCAGAGCTGGAATAGGTCATTATGAAGACACTCGAGAAAAAATATTAATCTTATAACTCACCCATCAATTATGCCCGCCCAAATGTTAATTTTCTATTGAATCTGTCGTACAGTTAAATAGTGTCTTTCCAACAAATCTACAATTAATTTTTGACTAAAACGACCAAACTTACTATCATTCATTAAATAATTACACGACAGATATTTGATGAATTTGAAAATAAAGGTAGGCGTTCGTTTTCAATCTTTAAAACTGTGCGATATCAACGAAAACGCATCAAAAATATGCCCAAATAAAAATCTAAACCTTGCGTGTTCTAGGATTTTTTTTGTAAAATGGTTTGCCTTCGTGTTCTTGAATTTATACCATTTAAGTTTCGACCCTGTATTTATTCAAACACTAGTTTAATAAGTGAAAAGTTTAAAAAGTTTCTTAAAATAAAAAAATATATTTTAATTACCTATAAAATAAATACCACATTTTTATACAAACAAAAATAACCTATAGTTTTTGTCTATTTATATTTCAAAGAAACTAGCTTGCTTCCGTATTCTTTACCGCAATTTTTTTCCTAGTTGGTCGTTTTACTTTCGACGAGTAACTTCTTCTTCTAGTATACTTCGACTTCTTCGTTGTTTTAGCGCTAGTGCTTGCAAGAGTGCTGGCACCAGTTGTACTCGTTTGGTCTAGGTATTCCACCCCTTTGGCTTGTCCTATAAGCCTTAAAGCAAAATCATCATTAACGGATGTCATGTCATATGTTACTGTGGTATAACTAGGTACTGCTATGGTAGTTCTGCTTTCTTTAATTTCACGCGTTGAGTCGACCTTTTTGATTGTACCATCTGACAAGTTTTGTATTATTCCCTTTGAATTACTATCAAACAGTTTTTTTCTTTTGTTAACTTCATAACTTATTGAAGTGAGATAGCTTTGACTAGTGACGGGCATGTCATTCTTATAATTCCCTTTCTCATTTTCGTGCATTGTTGTTGCTATGGGCACAGTCTCAGTTGTTACACTGTCTATTTTCTCTTGTTTAGCAATACTAAAATAATTTCTTATAGTTCCCTTTGTCACTGTATGTGATACTACACTTGTTGGTGTTGTTGTATCGTGCGCTACTGTTGTCATAGGAATGGTGGAAGCTTCGAAAAAGTTGGAGTAGACGACGTTTGGAGGTGATTCCGTGGTACTGTATTTTCGACGATATAGAGCCTTTGACTTTCGATGGCCAGTGTCAAATAAAGCTTGTTCGATGTCTGATTTAGTATAATGTTTCCTATCATTGATCCTTTTAGTTGTTTTTATGGTAGTACTTTTTGCAGTCCCAAAAATATCGTCCTCACTATAATCTTTTAATGGTTTCTTATACAACGGTCCTTTATTATTCTTCGAAGAACCTTCATCAACCAAAAAGTCACTTGGTCCTGATGTTGTACTAATTTTCGGCCACTTTGTGACCTTATACTTCTTACTAGTACTCTTGGTAGCGCCAAAGAGTTCTTCATCGGCAGATATCGGCGTTGTTTTTACAGAAACACTACCGTCTGCTTTGATAGTAGTCAAAATTCGTTTTGGTGTAGTTGCTGTTTCAGTTTTTGTTTCCAAAACGCTGGAAGTGGACTCGGTAGTCCCGATAGAAGTTTGGGTAATCTGAATGAAGGTTGTTGGAACTATGGTCTGAATAGTTCCTTTTGTAGGAGCTTCAGTTTCTTCTGCAGCGTAATATATCATCTCCGTCGTCTTATTTTGAGAAGACCCCATTATTTTTGTAACTCCCAAAGTAGTTTTTATAAGTTCTTCTTCTGGTTCTAACGTAGGAATCTTTGTATAGAACGTAGATCCAAATGTAGTTTCCCCACTGGGTTCTTTAGTGGTGTCTATATTTGTAATGGGTGTTTGGATTAAGGTTGTACCCTGCTCTGGGGTACCAAGTATTGTAGATGTAGGACTGTAGTATTGTAGAGTTGTGTACTTGGTTATATCTACGGGAATTTTGGGCTGCTTATAAGTAGTTGTAGGTGTTTGAGTGACAGTAAAAATTTGTTCAAAGATAGTAGTAGGATGTTTACTTGTTTGTTCTATAGTTGGAGCAGCTGTAGTCTCGTCTAGAACCATTATAGGCTCCTTGAAAGTACCTTGAATTTCTTTGGGTGTAACTGAATAGATAGTTGATGATTCTGAAGCAATTGAGGGTACATTTTTTGTAGTAGATGCTGTGGTACTAAAAGTACTAGAAGTTTTACTTGTTGTAAAGGTGCTTGGATAACTTTTGGTAGATTCTTTGACGGGTTTTGTGATTTTTACCACGCTCGCTGGCCTAAAATTGGTACTGGTTATCCCGGCGGTGGAAATTTGCTTTGTAGAAGTTATAGTTGGGTATTTCGTGGTTTCCTTTATGGCTGTTTGGGCTTTACTTTCAGTTATAGTGCTTTCCGAAATAAATCCGATAGTTGGTTCCGTCGGAATTAACGTCTCGGGCAAAAAGTTTTCAAGATCTGTATATTTTTGTTCAACAGTAGTTAAAGGCTTCTTTATACTTTCTGGAGTAGTTTTTGCCACTTCTTCAGCGGCAAAGAAATGGAATGTCATTTTGTAGGGCGGCTTAGTTGTACCCGTGGTTACACTTTGAGTTTCACGAGATCTTTCAGTGCTAGAAGTAGTACTAATTGGTTTAGGTCTGGTATATATCACACTGGGGGTCTGAGATATTTTGTTATAGGTGGTATGAGGTTCTACGACAGTCGTATGGATATCATTGGGTGTGAAATGTTGTGTTGTTGGCATATTTAACCCTGTCATTCGTTGTCCTCCAGCAGTTGTTTGTGGCATCATAATTCCATAACTTTCTGGCGTTACTTTATTTGTTGCGGGCTCTGCAATAGTCTGACTTTGCGTGGTACTTACTGAAGTTGTTTTAGGTTGCCTATAGGTTGTATGACTTGGAGTGGTGCCAGGAAAATGTACAGCAACATAACCTGGTGTACTTTTTGTTATGAATGGTGTCTCTAGCTCTGTTATAGGGACGATTTGACCATTTGGGAACTGTACTAGAGTTGTGTCAGAAAGGGTGGTTGACGTTTTTGTAGTTGGGAAAAATCTGTAACAAAAAGAAGTGGCGTATTAAAAAAAATATTTTAGCAATACAATAAAAATATCTTGGTCAATTTTGCATAGCAGGTTTTAAATTCTAAAATTAAATTTACCCGCTAGAATCAGGCGATGTTTTTCTATGCAGTATTTCCAGTAAGGTTTGGTAGACCTTTTTTTCATCTTCTTCTGAATATTGAGTAGTTGTTGAAGTACTCGGAAGTATAGGATACTTTGGTGGCAAATCATAATACCTAAGAAAACAAATAAGTGTATATAGCAGGATTTTTACGAAATTTACTGCTTCTTTGTTCAATACTTTAATATATTTTTGTATTATAATATATTGATTAAAAAATGTTATTTAAATGTTACCTCGGAGTTTCTGGCGTCAATAATCCATTAAAGCTGTGTAAAATGTACTTTCTTCCATCAGGAGTCTGAGCAATAAAGGCCTCTTGTTTGAGGTGGCCAAAGTTTTGCTCGTTTTCCGACAAATGTTGCCTGGTTTCGCTATTTTTCAGAACGAATACATGGCCAGGAAGATGATAGTTGAATGTTCCTATAAGATTCATTTTATAATTTAATTAGTGATTATGGCGATTTCGTATATGGGAATCTAATATATTGTACAAATTTGAAATTCGTTGTTGAGTAAAATTAGTTGAATTTAAGTTTTAAGAACAGTGGAAAATTTTAAAATCTATATATCGATATAGGCTTTTTAAAAAATATTTACCTTCTTTGGTTAAATAGTCCTCATTTTCTTCATTATGATATCTAACACCGACTGGTGATATGGTGAATTCTACTTCATATTTTGGACCATCCTGTCGGGACCTATGTCTTATTCTTTTGATTGTCCATAAGGCTATAAGTTTTTCGTTATTTTTCGAGTGCCAAATCTATAATAAAATGGACCGATTGCTATCTTTAGCGCACAAATTTTGGAAGAAGTAAATGCGTATTTCTAAAAATTATTTATTTTATGATTCTACCTGACAGTGGTTGTTTATGCAACTCCTTCTAGCGATGTCGCCCTCATCAATATTATGACAATCGTCACAGTCATTCTGGTAAGGGTCTTGCACGAATATAAATCCTGCGTAATTAGCGTACAGTTGTCCCCTTGCTAATATTGCTATATCACCAAAAGGGGTGGCCTTGTTTTGTTTACCTGTAAAAAAAGAATGATGTAACGAAATCGATATAGGTATTTTACATTGCAGAATGATGTCTATGAGCAAGAGTTCCTCTTGTGACTGTACAACTAAAATAACCAATAAGTTAACTCGGCTTTGCGCCGGTCGAGGCTTCCAGTTCTAGCCCTAAAACAGTTCAGTGTTGAAGAGAAAGCCTCAGCGACAGATTCGCATTTTGTGAAGTAATATTGTGAATTTATAATTTTAACAATTTCATTTCAAATTGATTAAAAAAGCGGTTATACTTTTGCACATCCCATAAAATTTGTTTTAATAAAATTTTATATGATACTACGATAATTATTTAGTTACAGTACCCCACACTAAGAATAACAATTTTTTCGGAAACGTATTTTTTTTTTTTTTTTTGGGGGGGGGGGCAGAAATGGAATCAGAATTACAGAAAACTGTTTACTTTTTAAGATATTCCTTTTTAAAATGTAATTACTTTGAAGGTTAGGTTGTTAATGTTTTATTTACCATTTTCTGTTCTTTATTGTTATATTTATCATTTTTGCTAAAATCATAAAAATCACCCTTTTTTCAATTTTGAAACATAAACCGCATAATTTACTAACACAGCCTGACTTTAGAACTGATCTAAGTTGAGAATAAGAAATTTGCATTGACAAGTGTAACAAGTTAATGAGGTTTCGAACCTTGAAAAAAGAAAAAAAAATTCTTCTATTTTTAAACCGACAAAAATGGAAAATTTCGTTTATTTTCTATTATTTTCCATAAAGAAGAATGCCTTAAGACGGAATTTTGAAGATTCTGTAAAAAACTATTGCGAAATAAAATGATCCCACTTCATATATCTCACCATTTTTTAAAAAAAAAAAAACAAAGAACCGTGATATGGATATTAAAATTTAAGGAAGATACTAGTTTCGGATAAACAATATTGTAACAATTTAAAATTTGACAACATCGCAGTTTAATGCAAAAAAAATAGTTTTGAAGAAGTGGGGGTTCAATGAAACTTGGTAAAAAGTTTCAGTCGTTACAAAAAAAAAATACTCTATATAGGCACCACGTTTTTTTGGGAGACCCTGTCTAAACTAAATTATTTCTAAACCGCCTATCAAATTTTTGATCCAGTTAACAATTTCGAATACCTGAATTTTAAATGGATCCTGTATTATTAATATTAATTTTTTATTAGTAAAAGCTTTACAAAAGAGAATTATATATAGTGACAAAGCGCCTGTTGGGTGTATACCAGGCGCGGATCCAAGGGGGGGGGGGCGGTTGGAGCGATCCCCCCCCACCAAGAGCTTTGAGTTCAAGAAAATAGACCGATTTTGCCTCTTATACTATAGTTTATTCAAGAACTAGAGAGAGTAATAAATTATTTTTTCTTCGCAAACTACCTGTGTTCTTTAGTCCGGCGTCTTTGGCAAAATCTGTTAGACACATATATTTTTCATAGGAACGGGTTAGAAATTTTATAATCAAAAAGTACCGGTGTATAATAATGGACTATTTGGAATGGATAACAATAGATATTTGGAAGTGTCAAGTGTTAAAAAGGATTTTAAATCCTTAGTTATAGGCGTCGGAGGGAGGTTTATTTTATCACCAAGTATTTATGTTATAAAATATTATTTCGGTAATAAACTTAAAATAAAGAGTTTTTATAATATTATGTTATTTCTTATGATTTCTTAATAATTCATATACATTACAAAATATGGATGATTTTGACATATTAACACAAATCACAACTGTATTATTATTTTTAATTTTGGCATAGAAATCGTTTTAGGTACGTTCAGACTAAAACGTAGCCTTATTCTCTCAAAAAATTCTAAGTTATAATTTAAATACTTACAAAACTAATTTTGTAAGTTGTGTTATTTCTAGCAACTCTTATCATTTATTTGAGAGAGATATTTCCCTTTTCCAACGGACAGTTTCCGAATGATTTATAAGAACAGATTTCCTATCTGGTTTTTTCCAGCAAAAATTAAGTTCCCCCTAGCAATTTCCAGAGCTCAGTTTTTTTTAATTTTAGGTAGATACCGATCGTCATTGATTTTAGTTAGAATTTTATCGACGGTTTCGGATCTGTTTCTCATAATAAAATGTATGTACAACTCCTTTTATTGCAAGTTTTATCTCTTCTTCCAACGAGGTTTTTCGTCGACCTGTGATCGAATGTGGCTTGGGAGTACTAACAATTCCAATCGTTTTCTTCTCCTTCAGTATTCGGTACATAGTAGATTTTCCAACTCCTGACATGTTAGAACACATCTGAACAGGACTTTTAACATTATTATCTAGATATTGATATCTTAAAGCATTATAAACATTCATTGTAATAAGTTTTTCGTTGAGGAACAGATGCCTTGGTTTAAACGATTTTGGAATAAATATAGAAATGGAAGAATAAATCTTTTGGGTATCTCACTAATCTCAAATAAAAACAACCGCAAACAAAATAAATCACTAAGGACACACTGTAAGGTGTACTTTGCTCACTGACAAAAATTAAATTGAACTACCAGAAATTTTGTTGTTGCAGTAAGTTTATAAAAGCTTATAATATTTACGTATAATTAGATTTACGGCAGTCCTCAGTTACCTATGGCACTGGAGCAGGTACGTTGGAGGTTTCGGTAACAGTTTTATTACTCTCTCTAGTTCTTGAATAAAGTATAGGTATGCTTGCGATCGCCCCTCCAAGAGCTTTGAGTTCAGGGAAAATAGAACCGATTCTGCCCTTTATATTATTATGTGTATGATGCTGCCCCCCCCCCCCCCCCCCCCGTTGACAACTTGTTTTTCTTGTGATAGCCGCTCATCAAAAGCTTTGAGTTCAGGAAAATAGACCCACTTCTGCCTCTTATACTAGGAATGTGTATGCTGCTGGCATCCCCCCCTCTCCAAGAGCTTCAATTCAGAAAAATAGACCCGACCCTGCCTTTTACACTAAAATGGGAATGATTCCGGTGCCCCCCCCCCCCCCCTACAACGTGCTTTCGCTTGCCACACTGTAATTTTCTGATATCCCCCCCCCCACAACGTGCTTTCGCTTGCCACACTGTAATTTTCTGATATCCCCCCCCCCACAAAGAGAGGGTGAATCCGCTCCTGGTGTATACTCCATATAAAAAACGATAATTGGTTGTATTCTCGTAAAAGTCGTAATGCATGAATAAAAAGTATACTGATTTCGTTGAAAAATAGAATATTTAAAAATTTAGTAATTTGCCAACGTCGTATTTTAAGGCAAAAAGAAAATAGGTTGGAGACGGGGTTTCAATATGACTCCAATCTCGATAAAAAAAAATGTATGCCGTTACATTAAAAAAATTGTGCCACACACCTTTTTTGGGATGCTCTGTATAACTTAAATTATTTTATAATATACCCTCTTTAAGGAGGTCCAATTGCTGCCCGTGTTAAATAAAAAATGTAAGATCACAGTGAAATCAATTTTTGTATAATAGTTCAATTAACTTTACCGTGTAAATTTTTGAGAATTCAATTTTCAAAAATGTAAAAATTTGCATTTTTCTTTAAATTGCCCTACCATTTGTTTATTAGATGACATTGAAAAAAAAAAAATAGGTTTTTGAAATAAAAAAAAGATTCCTTTTTTTGCAGTAAAATATTTTGCTTATCGTGGGGTTTACTGAGATATCAATTAAAAGAAATCATATAAAATTTAAGATTGACCTGCATTAAAGTGGAGTTGAAATATCTGACAACGTTGCATGAGCGCACACATTTTTGAATATATTCAATATTACTTTGACTCACTGATTCTGAAATAAAACAATTTTATTATTGTGATATATATATATATATATATATATATATATATATATATATATATATATATATATATAATCACAATAATTAATTAATTTGTATTATAGTGTAGAAGGGAAAATAGCAAATTAAGCATTGACAACTTAACCCCCAAAATGAAATGTTTTTAAAATTAAAAGAAAGATATCCAACACGGCTTCGCAAGTCTTTGCGCACGCCTATAGTTCAATAGTAATTCTGTTGGAATTCATTATCGCCCCACTGGCCTAAGTCACATCAAGCTTAGTAAATTTACGATATATATTTTGTGGAGATAGCACACTTATTATTTTGGTTATACTCTGATATATGTATACATAAACATACCGGCTCTTTATCCAGTTTAATTGCTTCTCAGCTCCAGTAACTGGAATTGCGACTTAAAACAACTGAAATCGAATTTATGACAGTACTGTCAATAAATAAAAAAAAAACACTAGTTTTGTGCCTTAACGGTTCAGATATTCACTAAAAAGGTTTAAGATTTAGACATGATCTAGTTGCCATACTCAGGTATTCGATTGCGGCTATATTGTTAAATCGATGAAAAATTTGATAAACGGAATGTTAATGAGTTTAAGGAGGCCATTCACTACCACATGAGTGAAATGAAGTGTAGTATCCAATATTTGAAAGAAGAAAATTTGACACAAGATGTGCATGTTTATATCAGTAAAGTGACAGAAATGAAACGTATAGCTGATGTTTTGTGATGTAAAAATTGATATTTATAAAAATGTTTAAGAGGAAATTTTTGAGTTAATAAGTATTTTTTTATGTAAAATACATAAAATGGAATAGTATAAATTCAGTTCATACACGTAGTTATAAAGAATATAACACATACCATAAACGTTACGATATTACTAGGTCGCTGTTCTGTTATCTGGTGTGTTATTTTTGGTTGGGTTTTGATTAGTTTTCCATGTATTTGAGATGTTTTGTTAAGGCTTTTAGTGTTCTCTATTTCGAAAACTTCTCTAATGATGCGCGTTCCATAGTGCTGTATGGGAAATTTATAGTATGTCCTGTCTCCTGATGATGTTGGAATTAAGCTGATGTGGTTTGCTTATTCTTTATGCTATTTTTATGTTCTTAGACTCTGGTAGAGATTCTTCTGTTTGTTTTCCCTATGTATTCTTTTTCTGTCTTTACTTGGGATACAGTACACTCGCTCCCTGGTTTTCAATGGTATTTTGTCCTCGTGATTGCCCAATAATTTATATATTGTTGTTTGTGGGTTGTAAACTGTGCATATGTCATGCTTTCTTAGAATTCTTCCGATTACGTCTGTTACACCTTTTATGTATAGCAGTCTGGTTTGGTTTTGTCAATTTCTTTTTTTTTCCCTCTCTGCTCTTGCAATGGTGTTCTGTTTTATGGCCTTTTGATATTGTGTTCTTTGTAGTATTTTGTTTTAGCTCTGTTGTGATGTTGTCGAGTGCTTCTTGGGTTTGGTTAGTCACATGAATCTAGAGATCAGTGTGTTGGGGACTGATTAATCTGTAATCGATGGTGGGAGAGTCGGCGTTTAGGTATCTGTTTGTATGTGTGGGTTTTCTGTTGACCGTGTAATCGATGCTTAGGTCGTCTTTTCTGGTAATTAGAAGGTCAAGGAAAGGTAGCTGCTTGTTGACTTCGACCTCCAATGAAAACTGTATGCGGTGATGAATGTTGTTTAGTTCCTCTAAAAATATGTCTAGGTTGGATATTCCTCGTGGCCATATGATGGTGTCGTCCACGTAACGTTTCCAAAGGGATGTTTTTTTTTTTGTTTTTCTTAGGACTTCTTTGAAATATTTCATAAAAAGGTTGTGTGTTTGGGTTTTTAAGACAGTGTTTGGGGAAACTCAGTGATGTGGGAACTCCTCGTTTATAGCTATTTAGTCTAGAGCTTCGTTAATTGGTTTGCTTGAATACAGGGATTTGATGTCCAGGCTAGCAAAAATGTCTTTTTTTGCAATTTTTAGCCCTTGAAATATGTTGACCAGGGGCCCTATCCTCGAACTGGGGAACGTGAAGTGAACGGTGAAAAGGTGGCGAACGCGTATCTTGAAATGTTCATCACTCATATCCTCGGTTCGCCCGGTGGAAGGTAAGCGAACGGTGAAACATGCGCAAATGAAATGTCAGCCGCTAAATGACATATTTAACGCACAGATTTCAAAAAATAAAATAGAATAAAAAAAATTTATTTTATTTTTGGTTCTTCAAAATAACTCGCATTAAAAAAAATAATATGTTGACGAACTGTTTCTTTAAGACGTTTTATTTTCTGAATAAACAGTTGAAACGTTAATTAGGTGGTACCCCGATATTTTCAATATTTCAAATTTTTATAAAATATCCTTAGAAAGTTGAATATGTCTCGCAAATATTAAGCAAATTTACAGACATATAAAATAATTACAGAGATTCTGTTCATAACTCAATTGTACGAGCGTGCTATTTAAAAATGTTTTTCTAGGGGCCAGTTCTGCTTATGGATTTAACATAAATAATTGTGTCCATAACAGCCGAATATCTTGGTTTTAAACAGTTAAGTCTAACATAATTCTTTTCACGACACAACTTATAATAAATTTGAATTTGTGAATTCATACAATAAATAACCTGGATAGTTTCCATAGTGGATTGTGATGATGGCTTTTAGTCATACTACGTAGAGTTATAATTTCCACCGTTTTAAGGTTTATCAGTGCTGACTTTCTGCAATTACTGTCAGTATATTACTTTGTATATATGATTGCTGCTTTTCTTGATATCCCTCTTTCTTTATATATTAGAATCTTCAAGTACTTGGCTCTTTGTATGCATTTTTGTTTAACAGTTCTAGAGTGTAACAAATTATAATATATTAAGATAATTTAATCCAGGTAAAGTACAAATATTGTAATGGCAATCAATAACTTCACAAAAATAACAACAATAGCACTTTTTTACTTTTGACGATTAATTTAAAGTACCAAAACTACTTTTTGCCTAAAATGGCAACAAAATATACTACGGTCTGACAGGTCAATTCATTCTGTCATCCATTTTATTTTTGAAATTCTCGGGTTCTAGCACGTTCATATCTGGCAACATTGGCTTTTCAAGAATACGGCTTTTACTGTCAAAAAGTTCACATCGCCATTCACATCACACTTTCCGAGGATAGGGGGCCCAGGTGATTCGAATTTTTCAGGTATGAGTCTGCAATTTCGGTCGCCGGTTGCATATTTTGTGTTAGGTATTTTTCCAGTGCACTTACTATCGGTTTTATCGGTGTTCTTCTTTTTGGATTTTTGGTAATTCATATAGTTTATGATATCTGTTTGCTATTTCCGAGGAACGATGCGCTTTTCGATTTCATTTCCAAGTTCGGCGTTTTTGATTATGTTTATTGTCGTTTTTCCACTATAAATTTCCTATGAGCATGGCAACTCGATCAGCTCTAAATCTTAAACCTTTTTAGTGAATGTCTGAACCGTTAATGCACAAAAACTAGTTTTTTTATATTTTGTTAACAAGACTGTCCAGTTAGTGAAGTTAGTGAAGTTAAGGAGCAATTGGATTGTATAAAGAGCCAGTATGTCTATGCATACAAATATCACAGTATAACCAAAATAATGAGTGTGCTATCGCCACAAAAGTGCATTCATAAATTTGCTAGGCATTGTGCGACCTCGGCCAGTGGGGCGATAAATGAATTCCAACAGAATTAGATTAAACTATAGCGTGCGGAATTTGTGGGGCCTTGTTAGACATTTTTTTATTTTAAGTCTAAAACTATTCTATGTTGGGGGTGAGGTTGTCAGTGCTTAATTTGCTATTTTCCCTTCTTTATTGTTTACATGTATGTATCTATTTATTTGCTAAAGTCGAAAAATCAGGCTTCTTCCGCTTCAGAAACTTTAGAAATTTCATTGAATAAAGTTGATTTTTATCCGATTATGTGTTTAGGTCTTACAAGGGGTGGTCGCGACCTTGTCATTACCAATTTTGACGAGACTTACGAATTATACCGACTAAGGTAATCTAAAAAAATCTCCAAAAGCTTTCGTGCCGTCGCTCATTTGATTTTTGTGAAAATATTTTTAAAATGCAACGCTGACAATTGTGATACTATTTTAGAAGCCCTTTCACATCAGCCGCTGTGGTGTAACGGGGTAAACGCTCTACTAAATGTCGAAAATAATTTTTAATTGAAAAACAAAACCATGCAAAAGTGTAGAGAAATGTTTTTCGTTACTTATTATTGTTATACACTGTTAAAATTAACTTTAAATTTAATGCAAATTTAATGTTCTTTCTACACTAAATTTAATGTTTTTGTACTTTAAATCGTGAATAATTTACATTTACTTTGAATTTCAAATAAATTCATTGGAATATCAGTTCGTTATACATTAAATTTGAATCAATGTTACCTTAAATTTCAATAAACTAACTGAAAAGATATTTCAACTTTCTGTACATTAAAATTAATTTACATGTACCTTAACATTAAAGGAATTTACATTAATATTTATGCTACATTGTATGAGATTCCTAAAGATGGCGCAACATGTATTGAACTTTTTATTTTGTATGATATAAGTTGCTTAAAGGACTCAATTTTATGATGATGTGTACACAGGGGCGGATCCAGCCTCTCTCTTTGGGGGGGGGGGCGGTAATATGGCAAGCGAAAATAAGTTGTCGACGGGGGGGGGGGGGGGTAGACACCAGCAACAGTCCTATTTTTAGTGTAAAAAACATGGTCGGGTCTATTTTTCTATATTTGAAACTCTTGGAGAGGGGGGGGGGCGACCACAAGTAAAAAAAAGTTGCCGACAAGGGGGATGTCAGCAGCATAAGTATAAGAGCAGAATCGGGTCTATTTTCCTGAACAAAAAGCTCTTGGAGGAGGTTATCGCAAGAAAAACAAGTTGTCAACGATGGGGAGTGCCAGCAGCATACACATTCCTAATATAAAAGGCAGAATCGGTTCTATTTTCCTGAACTCAAAGCTCTTGGGAAGGGGAGGGGCGATCGCAAGCATACACATTCCTATACTCTATTCAAGAACTAGAGAGAAATAAAACTGTTACCGAAACCTCCAACGTACCTGCTCCAGTGCCGCAGATAACTGAGGACTGCCGTAAACCTAATTATATTTAATTATTATATTTAATTATAAGCTTTTATAAATTTACTGCAACAATAAAATTTCTCATAGTTTAATTTAATTTCTGTCAGTGAGCAAAGTACACCTTACAGTGTGTCCTTAGTGATTTTTCTTGTTTGCGCTTGTTTTTATATATTATTTGAGATTAGTGAGATACCAAAAAGATAGGGTTTCCACCTCAATATTTATTCCAAAATCGTTAAACTTATTACGACGAATAATAATGTTAAAAGCTCTTTTGAGATGTGTTCCAACATGACAACTGAAGGAGAAAAAAAATACTGGAATTGTTAGTACTCTCAAGCCACATTCGATCACAGGCAGAAGAAAAACCTCGTTGGAAGAAGAGATGAAAACTGCAATAAAAGGAGTTGTATATACATTTTATTATGAGAAGCAGAACCCAACCGTCAACAAAATTCAAACTAAAATCAATGAAGATCGCGATTTACCTGAAATTAAAAGAACTGTACTCTGGAAATTGCTCAGAGAACTTAATTTTTGCTGGGAAAAACCAGATAGAAAATCTGTGCTTATAGATCGTCCGGAAACTGTTCGTTGGAGAAGGAAATACTTCTCTCATGTAAAAGGTAGAGTTACTAGAAATAACACAACTTACAAAATTAGTAATTTAACTGAACTTTTGAAAGATTTTTTTGAATAAAGTTAGCGCGGAAAATTGGGAAAAATCCATATAATAAAAGAATAAAACAAAATGGGGAAACTTAATCTCATGATTTGTGACATAGAGGAACCAATTATAATTAATTTGAGCGAAGATAGCTTCACCGACTTTGATTAGGAATTAAAAACGTAATATTTACCAGTGTAAACACAATTTATTATTTAAATTTTTATTTTTGTTGTATTTTATTGTTTAATGCTGTTTATATATATTTTTTATTTTTTATATATTTTTCTTTAATTTGATATATATTTCATTCCAATTAGCCGTAAGTTTTTTATTATTTTATTATTGTATTTGTGTCTTTTTCTTAAGCGTGTAGAATTAGCATTTTTTTTGGGGGGAGGGGCTATCGGATTTCCATATAATAAAGTAAATTAAATTAATATATCAGTACAATAGAAATAAAAATAAGTAGGTCTATTTTTAACTGTAACATATAGAAACTAATTATATTCGAATCTCTTTTTGGTGTTTAATTGTAATTCTGCAAATGGTTTAAGAGGTAAATAAACTGAAACGTCAAATGTCCTAAAAATGTTTTTAATTAATAATAAAAGCCGATCGAAGCCTCAAACAATTTTGATATTATTTGGACTAATTTATTTTTTTATATATGCTTAATTTTTTGTATTTTTGACAATGTGTATTTTGTAAATATTTAAATTATAACTTAGAATTTTTTGAGAGATAAGGCTACGTTTTTGTCTGAAGGTGCCTAAAACGGTTTCTATGACAAAATTAAAAATAATAAAAATACAGTTGTGATTTGTGTGTGTGTGTGTGTGAAATAGTAAGAAATAAAATAATATTATAAAAGCTTTTTATTTTAACTTTATTACCGAAATACTATTCTATGCCACAAATACCTAGAGATAAAATAAACCTCCTTCCGACGGTCTGACAAGGATTAAAATCCATTTTAACACTTCACACTTCCAAATATCTATTGTTATCCAACCCAAATAGTCCATTATTATAGACAGGTATTTTTGATTATAAAACTTCAAACCCATTTCTACGAAAAATTTATGTGTCTAACAGATTTTGCCAAAGACACCGGACTAAAGAACACAGTTTGCGAAGAAAAAAATGGTTAAAAATGATTTATTACTTTCTCTAGTTCTTGAATAAACTATAGTATAAGAGGCAAAATCGGGTCTATTTTCCTGAACTCAGAGCTCTTGGGGGGGGGGCGATCGCCCCCACCGCCCCCCCCCCCCTTGGATCCGCGCCTGTGTGTACATGTTTGCCGGTACTGACGGAAACCAATGAGTTCGAAACCGGTCTAGATGGCGGTACACTACCTGCGGGAAAGATGTCCACCTTTTCCTGGTAGCCTTGGAATTTTTTGAATTCGAATGATGTTGGTGTATTAAATATGTGAAAATATATCTCAAATTTGGTGAATATTGGCTGTATATCAAACTTTAAATTTAATATATGATTACATTAAATTTAATGGAATACATTAATTTAGATTAATGTAAAAATTATTAAATTTAATGCATTATATTAACTGAATTTAAGAAACGATTTATGAAATTTACTTCCAGCACATTTACCTTAAATTTAATACATTTCCTTTTTACAGTGCACTGAAAAAAAACTTCACATTAATTTTAAAGTAAAGTGCTAGAAGCAAATTTCATAATCCGTTTCTTAAATTCATTTAAAGTTAATGCATTAAATTTAATAATTTTTACATTAAATCTAATGTAATTATACCAATAATTCAGTAACTTTATTGAAATTTAAGGTAACATTCAATTAAATTTAATGTACAAAGCTTTTAATTTCAAAGTACATGTAACTTATTCGCGATATAAGGTACAAATCCATTTAATTAATGATTGTACCTTAAATTTAAGGTTTTTTTTAACTGTGTATACACTGTTGAAAATAACCTTAAATTTAATGTACATTCTTTAATCAAATTTAATGATTTTGTATCTTAAATCGTGAGTAAGCTACATTAAATTTAATTGAATGTTACCTTAAATTACAATAAAGTAACTGAAAACATACCAAATTTAATGTATAATTACATTAGATTTAATGCAAACTTTATTAAATTTAATGCATTAACATTAAATGCATTTAATAAACTGTTTATGACATTTGCTTGCAGCACATTGCCTTAAAATTAATGTGAAGTTTTTTACAGTGTATGTGTTAAAAGTTCGTTTGTAAAAATTACATGGAATAATTAATAATTGTAGACACCGATGATAATTATTTTTTGAAATGATAAAAAAAAATATCATCGAGCGGGGATCGAATCCTCAGTTCTCGGAGTACTGGTAAAGCGGCTGATGTGAGAGAGTGTCTAAAAGAGTATCGTACTTATCATCGTATAACGCGTGCGATTTTAATAATTTTTTCACAAAAATTAAATAAGCGATGGCACGAATGCTCTTGGGGATTTCTTTAGATGACCTTAGTCGGTATGATTCTTGAGTCTCATCAAAATCGGTGGTGACAAGGTCGCGACCTCCCTTTGTTGATCGATCACTTTGAGAACAGATCTCCCTCACACAAAAACTTTGAGAACATATTTTTCTGTTTCTTGGCATGCTTGTTTTGCGCTGTTTTACTTAAATATGATTCTTTTAGCTTTTAGCTCTAGCTAGAGTGAAAATGAGAACAAATTAAATTCGAATTGAACAAAATGACGTGAAAAGCAGTTCTGTTAAGTAAGCAAACACCTATTTTTTGTAGACGATGGATTACCTGGTTTTCGAAATAAAAGTAGGGCAATTTTTATGATTTCTGGAAGAAAAATGTGTTAAATAAAGATGGGATAATGTCAAATAAAGTATTGATATTCTAAGTTCGAAAGTAAACTCATTTCAAGAAGGAATATCTTCAAAACAATAAACATTTCTTTGAAATTGTATTTTAATTGTCGTTGAAATTTATTCACCGCCGGTCGCTGTCACAGAAAGCTTAACGACTTTATGAATAAATTTTTGTGGAGATGGCTTACTTGTTATTTTGAACTCTGCTCTAGTTTAGGATTCTGCAAAATATATTAATCATCATCTAACGAGATGCTTTGAATGTGATATACATAATTTATTTTACTTACCTAATAGTGGAGCAGAATAAATATGTTTTCTTATGTTATCGTCTCTAACATGCTCTCTGAACAGAGCTTGAACGGTGGCTTCTCTTAATCCATGTTCCCAGTCGAAATTTACCCCGTATCCTGAGGAATGTATGTCAATATGACGAAATTCTCTTGCTGGATATGATCTCTGATCCGTAAATCTAACTGGTCTGTGGATGCGGTTTTGAATTGAGTGGGTTTGAAAGAACTTTGGAAACTAAAATTTTTAAATTCAAGAAAAATTAACCTCCAACTGCCTAGGGTTTTGTAGAATAGTACAAAAATAATATTGCTAAAACATATTGGAGACCATGAAATTCGTATGCAATTATGTCTCTAATAGACAGGGCATAAAATATATGCAACAAAACTTTTAGATTAGAAAGTACTCATCAAAATTAGAAAGCAGCTACAAAAATGGTCCACAAAATCCGTTTTGAGGAAGTTACATTTTGTTAAAAGCAAATATATTAAAGTAATTTTTCTTTTACTCTAGTTAAAAATGAAAATTTTAATGAAATAGTTGCGATTATTCGTTAAAACTTTTTTTTTGTATGATAACTTTTTGTAATTTTATTTTAAAATTGAAAAGAATGATCAACTTTAGGTACAATAGATACTCTCCCTTCTACTATACCCTTGTAGAATTAGCCGAATGTCAGAACTAGGGCCCGGTTGTTCGAACGCTGTATAACATAATAATATTTTTATTAATATTTGAAAATGTTGGTAAACAGTAGATATTTCATTTCTTGGTACACTCGTACCGATTTTATGCTATTCTGATTGCATTATTTAAAAGAGTATCACGATAATCGGCACGTCAATTCTGAATACATAAAAGTATGAATATGGTTGCCTAAATTATTATTATTGTTATTTGCAATATGTAAATAATATCTAACAATATTTACCAATGAAAATAAGTTTTTAAATCCTCTTTCTGTTAATATTAACTGTAAATTTCGCATTTATAGTAATTTCTAACATTTAAAAACATTGAAAAGAGTCACGACAAGCAATTAAACTGAAAGAAAAGATAAATAAACATGTTTATGCCTGTCAAACATCCAAAAAGCCTCTCCCCCCGACCATAAACAGCTTTCAAACAAATATATCGTTGTTAAAATTTTTAGGGTATGATCGAAGTACTCTCCTTTTAAATCGAGAGATCTAACCGTTTTCGAGGTAATTGAATGTTGTAATGCACATGCCATCTGAAATTAACATTACAATACCAGAATAAAAATGCATTTTCTTTTATTATTCATTCGAAGACTTTAGCGTTTGGGTTTTATTTGTAATTTTCGTATATAAACGTTTCTTTGTTGATGTACAGTACAGGCCAAAAGTTTGAAGACATCTAAAGAAAAAACAATTTTTTGAGTTTATTTCATTATTTCATGGAATCAGTTTACTTTATTTACATAAGCTTATTGTGTTTAATAGCGTTTAGACATGAATATATTTTATAGAAATTAAATCAATTTCGAACATCGAAGGTATGAAAATCTTACTTTAATCGATTTTCTTAAAAATACCCACTTTTTCATTAAGGATTTCAGTAAAAATTTTTTGTATTATTTGAAAAGTGGTAACATTTAAATATTTCTTATTTTTTTGTAATCGATTGACAATCGATTATCAATTAATTGACACAACATAACCTCTAGTTACGTGACAGTAGTTGGAATGTTGGACAATTTAGTAAGTGTTTTGGTCGATAAAGCATTAATTCCGGACAGTGAAAAATGGCAAAAAGAAAGGAACTATCTGCATAAAAATGAGCTCAGATTATTATTTTGCGAAAACAATGTCATTCATATCGGGACATCGCTGAAATTTGGAAGTTTCTTTGAGTGCAGTTCAAAAAGCAACAATGCCCAATCGAGAAACTGGCATAAATACATACAGGAAAAGGTCTGGTTGGCCATGAAAAACAACTCGGAGACTCGACAATAAGATTTATGTCATTAGCAAAGCCGATCAATTGAAATCCGCGCCAAATTGTCGTGCGGAAATCAATGAATATTCGGATTTACTACTTTCTTTGACTACAGTCAACAAGAAAAAAGTATGATCGGACGATAGCCGTCAAAAAGTCACTTCTTCGTCCGGCAAACAAGCAAAAGATATTAGATCTTGCTAGAAAGCATCTTCAATGGACCATTGATAAGTGGAGCGACGAGTCGAACTTTGAGCTTTTTGGGAGTCATCGACGACAATACGTTCGTCGAAGAATCAATGAAAGGTACAGACACTAGTGTATTTTGCATACTGAAAAATATGTTGGTGGCTGAGTGATGGTTTGGGGCTTCAGTCATGCAGGCGTTAGTAAACTTGTGAAAGTGGAAGGTATCATGAAAAAAGAGCAATACCACAATATATCGCAAAGCCACACGCTCCCATCTGGCACTGAATTGATCAGTCGTATTTTCATTGTTCAACAAGATAATGATCCCAAACACACTTCTCGCTGTTGTACTGATTATTTAAAGCGAAAACAATAGGATGGTGTGTTTCAAATATTGAAATGGCCGTCTCAATCTCTCGATTTTAACCCATTGAGCTGCTGTGGGATGAACTTGATCGGCGCTGGCGAAATTTTAAATCAACAAGCCTTGCTAGTCTCTGGGATTGCTTGAGAGATGCGTGGAATAACATACAACCACAAACATTAAAAAAGCTTGTTAGAAGTATGCCAAAAATCTGTGCCGAAATCATTAAAGCAAAATGTGATAATTTTCAAGAAAATTAGTTAAAGTACCATTTTCATATCTTCGATGTTCGAAATTGATTTGATTCCTATAAAATTCATATTACCCTTCAAAAAATGTCTAACATAATGAACTTATGTGAATAAAATAAAATAATTTCATGAAATAATTAAATAAACTCAAAAAATTGTTTTTCTTTAGGTGTATTCAAACTTTTAGCCTGTACTGTATATAATATAAATTATAACAGAGTCATAGGAAAAATTAAGCTGGGTAACTAGAGAGTTAGATGTTTAGGGCAATAGGATCCGTTTAAAAAATTAACAGCCGGATTCCCTAACATGATTTAACTTTAAAACCATCCAAAATGGACAGCAGAGGACTTAAACTGACAAGAGCAATAATAAGTCGAGCAAGTTTTAAACTCTAGAAATACAAGAATAAATAATAATTTTGTTTTATTACTGAATCTGCAAAAATGGAAGCCTTTATTTATTTTCGCAATACGACTATTTCTCTTACATTGTCAAGGCTTTATCGCATGGTTCTTATCCTTAATATACCTATACAAGCGTGTATTTGTTGACATATGTAGGATAAATTATGACAAAATTAAACAAACTGGCCGACTATATGATTTAAATTTCATGGCAATTAGATCGGGTTTAATTCTTAAATCTGCTTAGTGATTCTGACTGCAAACCTTTTTAGTGAATCTGCCCATAGACATTTGATCTCAGTAATTAATTTTTGATGCTTAAAACCGTAAGGATATGCCATTTTATGAACAAACGCAATACCTACTTAGTAAGGGTAAAATAAAATAACTTATTACAGATAGCATAATTGATAATTTTTTAAAATAAATTTCGTTTTTACAAAAAAAGGAAGAAAAACTAATCATTGGGATAAAATTTGTAATTTCTAATGATATGCCTTGAAACCTTCAAGTTTAAATATCTTGAAAATCCTAGGATGGGTCAATTTGTAATAAAAGGGCCTTTTTTTATGTAGATTTGTCAGTTTTTTTTTTTTGAATTTTGATAAAAATTCTAAAAAAAGTTTCCATTCACATCACCCCCGAGCCCATTACATAGTATAATCAAATAAAATCAATTTTTGATCTATACCATCAGATTTTAAGCGTTTTAACTTAAGTACAGAAAACTTTTTAAAAAATCCCGTTTCATAATTAGCTACAAAAAAAACTTTCGTAGAAGTTTGTAACACTGTTACTTCTGTATGCAGCCCTTCTCATATAACTTTCGTCTAGTAACTCAAGAAGCCAAATTATGCATTTTTACCGTTTAATTGCTGACATTCTTATTTTGAATATTTTATAAATGTTTATATTTTAATAATTATACTAAAGCGACTGTAATATTTTCACTTGTAACGTTATGTTTTTTCACAGGCGCTTTTTCGCGCTTCGGCTAACACCGAATGACTAATTAAAGTCAAGATTACCCTGTGATTATGTCAAAGATAACATCTTAAAATCCTCTAATTACCACGTCGTGCCACATTTTACGTCTCTTGCTTAAATTTGCGGCAGTCTTAACAATAAAAAAATTTGCTTCATCTTTTGCGAAATAGAAAATTATAGTAAAAAGTTTTTAATAGCTTAGCATGTTGGATTTTCACAGAATAGTTGGAACAGTCACTCCCTTAGCGGTCTTTTGATCGAAGATTTGTATCTTTGTGACACGCTAGTGCCCTCGCGAAGGCGAGCAAGCAATCTTTATTGTAACCAACACACCACACCTTTGAGCACCACATATTTTTGCACTGGAGATGAGTAGGACATTTCGATCAAAATAACAGGACTGAACCTCTAAGTTTTATGTTCTTACCTTTTCTAACTTCTAACAAGGAAGGTATCCGAACTGTCCGTAGTAGTCTGTTGTAAAGGACACGAGATTAAAAGACTTTTTTTATTGGCGGAGATTCATTTTAAGGGGGTGAAAACGGCCTCAAAAGTTCACTCCCAAAAACAATTTTTTAAAATATCTAAGTTTTAATGAATTTATCTTTACATAATAAAGTGGAAGTGACTTGTTATTTGAAACGAAGTAAAACTATGATGATTTAACGTCCACGCATATCATCCCTTATGTTTTATAAGGGTAAACTTGCACTTCACTCACGTATTTTAATTCTAAAAATTATGAAATTAAACGGAATTCTTTGAAAATATTTTTTTATGAATAACATCAGCTACACAAGTTCACAAGGTTTCAGAGTTTGTTAAGGTGGTGAGTCATTTCAAACACTTTTTTTATATCTCAAGTTTTAAACGCAATTTATTCACAAAACAAAATGGAAATTACTTATTATTTGAAATGAAGGAAATATATGGTGGTTTGGTCCCCACGGATTTGATCCCTTCCTTTTTATGGATGTAAAAGTGCACTTCCTTCATGTATTTTTATTCTAAAGATTATTAAATTAAACGAAATTCTTTGAAAATATTTTTTTATGAATTTCAGGTGAAACAACAATAGTTTTACTTCGTTTCAAATAACACGTAATGCCCTTTTTGTTTCGTGAAGATATCTCAATTGGAACGCGAGATATAAGAAGCAAGTATTTGGAGTGACTCATCCCTTTTTATTATTTTTTTTTCGAAAATTTTGAATCCCGTCAACTTTTATTGCTTAACGTACGCATAAATATGAGGAGTCGCGCCCATGACGAGCCTCCTTTCAATTTTGCCGACTTCGAGGGATGTCGAGTTCACCACACGAATTTCTCACGAAACCCTGTGCCTTCATCAGCCGGCGTCAAAGAAAATAATAAAAGCATCTGGGATTCAAGCCAATTTCATCAAAGTTAATTTTTGCGAAAGGGAGTGCCATAATGCCACCCAACTAGATAAAAAATTCCTTTGAGTTAGCACCAAAAACCTACGAAAATGGATCAAAGTCAGCCTAGGTGGCGCTGTTCGCGAACAATAGAAATATGATGACGCCTTTATTATCTGTATTGACGCCTGCCGGCGAAATTCAGAGGCTCGTCAGGGGCGTGACTCGTCATGTTAATACGAATTTCTATGTTATTCATAAAAAATATTTTCAAGCAATTCTGTTTAATTTCATAATTTTTAGAATTAAAATACGTTAATAAAGTGCAGTTTTACCCTTACAAAGATATAAGGGATGATATGCATGAAGACCAAACCGCCTTAGTTTTGCTTCGTTTCAAATGACGATTAATTTTTACTTTGTTTTGTACATGTATCTTAATCGGATCATGTATTTTTGGGGGTAAATTTTAGGGGTGGTTTTCACTCCTTTAAAATGAATCTCCGTCGATTCTCTTATTTTTGTGTCCTCTATAACATATTAAAGATTCATCAAAATCGGAGCTGGACACTTTGGGTACCTTCCTGGTAAGTTAATGTAAAGTTTCGATATTTTGACACCGATCATGACTAGAAATTTAAAGTTTGGTAGGGAAATTAAGAAAGGCAAAATTAAAAAATGTAGTATTTCTCCCTTCTTAACCGTTTAACGATAAATGTTCCCCATTAAAAACATCCTTGTAAGAAAACTGGGTCAAGTCTCGTGATTTTTTGTCCATAGACATATTCATTTACAAATCTCTGTAAGTCTACATCTTAAATTAAACAACATTAAATGACTTGTCGTAGGCGTAGGGTAAAAATCTGAGTCCCCAATAATGTATAAAACGCATATATGTTCAACCTTTTTTTAAATTTAACTTATAACTTTTCAAACCATTTTCCAGATATTGTTATTTGCCACCTTTAATGCGGGTTCGACACTAAAATGTTTACGACTACAAGAAAAATGACTTTAACATCCGAAAATCGCAAAAAATTTCATGAGAAAATACTATTTTTACTAAGCAAATATTTTGTCTCTTCAATTTGAGATATAAAAATCTTAAGGAAGGGAGTAGAATTATGTGACATTCATGGTTTTACAATTTTATTGTAAAAATATTTTTTCAAATTTTTGGTACCAAATCCTTATTATACACATCCTCGTTTCAATCATTTTATTTCTGTTGGAGACATCAGGAGTCTTTGAAACTCTTGTTATCACCAACTTATTCATTATTTTTTCACATTTAATTGGTTATTACATAATCTAAATATATAGCACTCACTAAAACAGCAAAAATAATCCAAATCCACCTCATGTTAGTCTCGAGATACGATAACACGTTACATTACTTTCACGCTATCGGCGAACACGAACATTTCGTTTCGTCTTTGCGGTAAAACTGAACGAAGATATGCCTTCTACATGTAGTTAGATGCTCCAGGTCCCACCTAGAGCGAGTGTGAACAATAATTTAATTGTTTTCTTTCAATTTCTCGGTGGTTTTGGTGTTATGAATTGTTTTACCAATTGACTGATTTCGATGCGAAGCTATGGAGCTTATAATTATTTTGTTAATTGTTTTATAAGTAGTCAGCACATCCAAGAATTCGCTAATAAGTAGTTATTTTCAAAGTTTAAATTAAAAAAAATAGTTGGAAAAAATAATTTAAGATTTCAAACTGTGATTAATTATACTAATACCATGCATGGGCCTCAAAATAACAGTTTTTTATTTATGTCCGAAGTAACATTTTACCCGTGACCGAATATTTTTACTCTTGTTTTGGACTATTTTTGTTTTCGTGGGTGTACAATTTTTTTTTTTAAATTTAATTTGTTTTTACGTTGTTTTTTTTTGGCAACTTCTTTATTTAGTGATTTAATATATTCCCCTTTTAATTTTATTCTGTCTTATTCTCCATTTCCTTCCTGAGTGCCAAGTTAAGAAGCACTATCTGTTTGAAGCCTAAATTACTTTAGATACTTATTTAATACATTTTTAGGCACACAAAATTTTTTTCATCTCAATTTTTAAAATGCTTTGATCGGTGACTACTTTTTTGTAGTATCTCTACGGTCGATAATAGAAGTGACATGCATCTGCATCAAGGAAAAACAAAAAAAAAATCTACATTAGATTTAACAGAGATATGCACATAAACTTAAAAAAAATTAGATTGAAGAAATGCCACATATTTGAAAAAAATCATATTTTCGACTAAAAATTTACCTTTATGATTGTTAATAAATTGTAAAAATCATGTCTGCCTTTGGAATATGTTATTAAAATGCTACAGCTAAAAATTTCACCTAAATAGAATTAAAACTGATTGAGTTATATTGTTGGCCGATTTTGTAAACATGATTTCGATAAAAACGCGTTTGAGGTTTTGTTTCATATGGATGAAATCTTTACGATAGAGACTCATCAATTTGTTCACTTTTAGTCTAATATTCCAGGACATATAGCTGCCCTTCCAAGTGCATATTAATTTTCTCTAGCTTTTTCCTGAATGATTTTAAGTCACGCCTAGCGGCTATTGCGTTATCTGATTTTGACCATTCGTCGGGCTTGACACAGAATGAGAAATCGGCCTCCTTACAAAAATCGTCACAATATCAAGCACAGTTTGGTCACTTGGGAAAGTTTTAGATGCGACAAAATTGAATGATTAATTTCAGTTGAGCTCCTCGTAAATACCTCCCTATATTTTCCTTAGAAACAATATCGACTGTTGATAATAAGTAAGAAGTGCGACCCACACATTGCGGGCATTTAAAATCGCTACGTTGCTGAGAAAGGGAGGCTTAATCATTTTAGAGCGTTCCGATATGTTTTGAAGTTTGAATCTGAATATTTAAAAGGAAAATTGGTCTGTCTTTGCGCAAAACTTGTTTTCAGCCCAAAAACGGTTCCGAAGCAAGCTTAAAGTGGTTGCCAAAAAATGTATGATTTTTTGAAAATAGTTTTGGGGGAGTAACTGGTAAAAAAGATTAGGAAAATGAAAAATGTTGAGCAACAAATTTTATTCTACTTGGGCGATTTCAAATAGATTGACCCTTAAACTGTTTCTATGCTGGCTGTTTATTATTTTTACTTTTGGCATAGAAACCGTTTTAGGTACAGACTAAAACGTAGTCTTTTTTCTCAAAAAATTCTAAGTTATAATTTAAATGCTTATAAAATACCCATTGTCAAAAATACAAGAAGTTAAACATATATAAAAAAATAAATTCGTCCCTATAATACTAAGATTTTTTTGGAGCTATCGATTATTTTATTATTAATTAAAAACATTTTTAGGGCATTTGACGTTTCAGTTTATTTATTTCTTAAACCATCTGCAGAATTACAACTAAACACTAAAGAGGGCTTCAAATGTAATTCATTTTTATATATTACAGAAAATTTAAATAATAAATTGTGTTTACGCTGGTAAACATTAAGTATCTAATTCGTAATCAAAGTCAGTGAAGCTATCTTCGCTCAAATTAATTATAATTGGTTCCTCGATCTTACCGATCATGAGATCGAGTTTTCACATTTTCTTTTATACTTTTATTATATGGATTTCTCCCTATTGTCTGCAGTAACTTTATTCAAAAAATTCTTTCAAAAGTTCAGTTAAATTATTAATTTTGTAAGTTGTGTTATTTCTAGCAAGTTAACCTTTTACTTGAGAGAGATATTTCCTTCTCCAAAGAACATTTTCCGGACGATGTGTAAGAACAAATTTCCTATCTGGTTTTCTTCAGCAAAAAGTAAGTTCTCTGAGCAATTTCCAGAGCTCAGTTCTGTTAATTTCAGGTAAATCCCGATCTTCATTGATTTTAGAATTTTGTCGACGGTTGGGATCTCATAATAAAATGTATGTACAACTTCTTTTATTGCAGTGTACATCTCTTCTTCCAACGAAGTTTGTCGTCTGCATGCGATCGAATGTGGCTTGAGAGTACTAACAATTCCAGTCGTTTTTTTTCTCCTTCAGTATTCGGTACATAGTAGATTTTTCAACTCCTGTCATATTGGAACACATCTCAACAGAGCTTTTAACATTATTATCAAGATATTGATATCTTAATGCATCATAAATATTCATCGTAATAAGTATCTCACTAATCTCAAATAATATATAAAAACAAGCACAAACAAGATAAATCACTAAGGACACACTGTAAGGTGTACTACTCACTGACAGAAATTAAATTGAACTAGCAGAAATTTTATTGTTGCAGTAAATTTATAATAGCTTATAATACTTAAATATAATTAGATTACGGTTCCGGAAAATAGAACCGATTCTGCTTTTTATATTAGGAATGTGTATGTTTTTTCTTGTGATCGCCCCCCCCCCCCCTCTCCAAGAGCTTTAAATTCAGAAAAATAGACCCGACCCTGCCTTTTACACTAGAAATGGGAATGTTGCTGGTGTCCCCCCCCCCCCATCGACAACTTGCTTTCGCTTGCCATACTGTACTTTTATGATATCACCGCCCCTCCCCCCAAAGAGAGAAGCTGGATCCGCCCCTGACTCAAGGTATAATAAAAAAACGAAACTAACAAGTATTATTAATTTTGCTTCCAAATATTTATGCGTATTTAATGTTCATATCGATCCCCAATCCGAATATCAGTATTGAAAAGTAAGCAATTACGTGTCATTTGTCATCTCGCATCGTAGTTGGAGTAAAAATCACTACAGTAAAAAATCTTCGCTAAAAATCACGGCGATTCATACATCACTATTGATGTCTCATCAATTATCAAAACAATTACCCAATTCTAGTTGAATCCAATAATCTGACTCAATTCGAGTCTGGCTGAAAATGGATAGAAATACCTTCTATTCCAGCAATACGCAAAGAAATTTCATTTTGACTGGAATACCTTTTGTCACATTTGATTAATCTGTGAAAGTTATCAACAGTAAAGATGAAATCTACTTAATATATTTATTTGCTGGGATGCATATCAAATAGACATTTTTCGTGAGAATCAGGAATACACAATTTCTAATTTTGTACGCTTATTTTACAGCGCGAACAATAAAATGTAGCTGAGCTGGATTCCTCGTTTTTTTCCTCTGAATGTCTTCAATAAACTTGATTGGTTTTAATAATAAGACAAAAAGTATTCAATACTTCCACAACATGTATACCAACAAATTGTTAACAAAAATCATGACTTCAATACTAACGAGTAAAATTGCAATAAGTGAAGAACAACACGGGTTTAGACAGAACAGATCGATAGTTGATGCGATTGTCATTATCCAGCAGACTATTTGAAAAATCGATAGAATACAATAAACCTCTTTTCATCTGCCTAGTGGATCTTAAAAAAGCGTTTGATAGAGTTCGACTTAAAGACGTCTTACAAATACTTCAGGAAAATGGCGTCAACCACAACTATATTACGGTAATTGAAGAGCTAAATGAAAACAATAAGACACGTATAAAGACACAACAAGAAGTAACAAAGGAAATACCTATCATGACGTGAATACGACAAGGCGACAGTATGAGTCCATTTTTCTTTAATTTAATTGTGGACAAGATAATTCAAAATGTAAAAGAAGTCAACGGAGGATACAAAATGGGACGAAAATCTTTAAAAATCTGATGTTTTTCCGACGACGCCTTACTGTTAGCAGAAAATGAAGACGATCTGCAACGACTACTATACCGATTCCAGTCCACATCAAAAAATTTAAATATGGAAATATCTACAGAAAAGACCGAAACAATGGTAATTTCAAAAGATCCAGTCAGATGTAAATTGGTGAAGAACCATCCTATTAGACAAAGCATGTCTTGCAGATACTTGAGAGTTGATGTATCAAGCAATAAAAATCTATACCAGGAAGTCAGAGCACAGACTAACAAGGCCTCAAAGATATCAGGATGCCTGATGGACATAATCTGGAAAAATAAGTATATGTCATCAGAGAGCAAAGGACGCATCTACAGAACTGTGATAAGACCAGTACTAACTTATGCATCGGAAACTCGAGCCGAAACATCTAAAACAAAAAGTATGCTACGAACTGCTGAAATGAAAACGTTAAGAACAATCAAAGGAGTAACCCTAAGAGATCAAATAAGAAGTTCCGAAATAAGGGAAGAGCTCAGGGTGCCTGATGTGGTACAGTTCATAAGGTCAAGGTGCAGATATTGGAGGGATCATGTGGACAGAATGGGCAACGATCGATGGGCAAAATGGGCTAAGAACGAGATATTAAACACTAGAAGACCCACTGGTCGACCTCCAAAACGATGGCACGAATGTTGGACATCAACATCACAGGAGGCTTAATATAGCAGAAAAACAAGATGCCGTCTTAAATAAAAGAGGAAGAAGATGAAGAAGTATACCAGTGTGTCGATAATTTTGGTTCTTGTTGAAGCTGTGCTCTATAGTGATTATATTTAATGGGATATCTTCAAATTTTATCATGAAGTTCACTTAATTACCAGTATTTTGTTATTCTATATTGTTGAAGTTGCGATAACATCGATGAGTTTTAATCGACTGTCCCAAGTTTTTGACAAATAGTTTCAAATGTATAGAATAGAACCAATTACATATGCGCGATTCCCTTTCTTCATATCACACCAAAAATTAAATTTATCTTGGAAACTCGCCTTATTTTATTTCGACACTGTATATTCCATACATATGAAGTGGAAAAGTAAAATCTACTGCATAAAAATAGTATTTCGGTATTGCTAATTATTATTAAAGATTCTTATTTGTTTAAATTAACAATGGAAGATTATAGTCGCAGACATCATATTAACGCAAAGATACAGAGGAAACAACCATGCAGTATATTGTATTTCTTAAGCATGGGAGATTTTGCATTAAGATAACAATGAATGTTTGATGGGCGGTAGTCAATGTTTAGAAACAGAAACGGTATGTTAAGAATGAAGCAACAAACTGAAATTGTAAGTGAATTGTGTATGTCGTCAATTTAGACTTCGTATGTTAAAATGTTCTTTAAACCTTATTATATATTAAAGAAAAAATAGGCTAAAAACTGTTTTACATTGCAATTAATTGAATAATTATAGATTAGCGTATTTAGTAAGGAATCTTGTGAAGTCGGTGCCACATAGTTTAAGAGGTTATTTTAAAATTAATTCTAAGATAAATTGGTTTATTTTCAGTATTATTATTGTCATCTTGCTTACATACGAGTAGTAGTAGCATAAAATATAACAACTTTTTACAGTAAAGAGAGATGACTTTGTAGATTAATTCTATTGATAGTTATTGATAGTTAAGTAGCGCTGAAGGCCCTCAAAGGGCAAAAGGTGTCATAATGTCAGAGTCATTTGACAACTTTGGCAAAGAATAACAGAGTTGTGGAAATGAAAAACTGATGAGCTAGCCAGAGTAGGCCCATCATCTCAATATATTCGTGCCAAACGTTCTCTTGGGGTGCCAAGGTGTGTGGCACGAGAATCTCTCAAACAATGGATCAAAAAAAAAGCACAAAAATCATTGGAGAGCCAGATAGGGATTGAACCACACTCACTCCCTGTAGTAAAAGAAGGAAGCTTGAAGAATTAAATCTACCAATTTTCTTTCATTCACAACTGCAAATGAGCCAAGAGATGCAAAGCTTACTTGGAACTCACACTTGCAGAAAATTATTACTAAAGATAATATGACCATCATGACAGTAAAAAGGGCATTTCCAGGATAAGTGCATTCACCGTTTTGGACCGCCTGGCCTGCTCCGTCACCTGATCTAACCGTATTGGGTTACTTAAAGCAAAAGGCTTACAACAATGATTTTAATGAAAATATTGACCTACCAAAAGAAAAAATGGTGGAAGGTGTTGCAACCATAAATGCAGATATCATTATATTTGTGTATGAATAATTTAGAAAAGACTAGAAAAATGTAGGAGGTCAAGATATGAAATAATTATCTTGTTATTTGAAACGTATTGTTAAGGTTTCAAAACTTTGCTTAAAAAAATACAGGGAAAATTATTTTTTTTTTGTATTATTTTTTATAAAACTACGTTTCTATTTCAGAACAATTTAGTTAAATAAATTAAAAAAAAAATACGAATAACAGTATTTTATTAAAGATTAATTCTATATTTTTTTATATTTTGAACACCCTACATACGTTAACATGACTTTGATCACTGTTTCTGAAATCCGAAGGTAAAATCAAAAATATTGAAGCTTAGTAGAGTGCGGTAGCCCATCCGGGGACATTCTGTATAATACTGTATAATATACTGAAATCAAAATATCACACTCCCATTAAAAGTAATGGGTAAACCTACAATTTTTTTCAGTTTTTGAGGCCCTTAAAATAAATCTATTGTGGATCAATTTTTACATGACCTCTTCGGTAAGCCCCTTGGAACATGCTGAAAATCGCATCAAAACATGTCACGCTTGTTAAAAATCACTCAAGAATAAACATTAAAAAACATTTATATACATTCGTCTCGAATGGAAAACCTCATTTTTCAACATCTGTTAATAAAAGAATTTTTCAAAATTAACAGCCAGATTCACTCAGAAGATTTAAGACTTAGATTCGATCTAGTTTCCATGGAAGTTAGATCTTCTAAATGGCCAGTTTTGTTTTGCTTGCTTGATATCGTTATAATTTATATTGTATATGTCAAAAAATAAACTCTCATATAGGAATTTTGAAGGATAAAATCTTAGCGATAAAGCCTTGAGATCAGTAATTGGATTAGTTGTCTTCCGAAAATAAACAAAATTTTCCATTTTTGCTGGTTAGGTAATAAAAGAAAATAATTTTTTATACTTGTATTTTTAAGATTCAAATCTTGGTTGGTTTATTTTTGTATTTGTCAGTTTAAATCGGTTTTAAAGTTTAATGAATTAGGGGCTTGACACGTATATATTTTAAAGGACTCTTCGTCACCCACAAGTGTCTCAGTATAATATAGTTCATTAATGTCTGTATTTTCTCTATATGAAGTGAACACATTTTTATTCGAACAGATTATAGTTATAGAGTAATGACAATTTTGAAAATATTTCAGAAAAGGTTTTGAAACCAAAATTTAATTTATCACTAAAATTAGATATGCGTAGATCTTGGCACATCTGATTTTCATCACATAAAGATACTCCGGTTCTAATCAATATTTTTCAAAAAATCAAAAAGATCCAGAACCCATAACAAAAATTCCTTTTTCTGAAATAGCTTTTTTAGAGGTATCTTTATACTACTATCCCCTATTATCTCATTAACAATTGAGATAACTAAAAACGTCAAAAATTTTGATTTTCTATCACATTACATGAAAAATTTTAATTAGAAGCCAAATTATACTAGATTTTGTTGAAGTGCTGTGCACGCATGTCCTTTTTAGCAAGTTGCAATATCTCGACTTCTAATAAATTTTTGTCAATTTAAAAAATGTTGTCATCTTTGCCAATAATTTGAAATAAAATCAGTCCAAGCCATAGGTGAATATAGTGACGTAAATTCCCAGATGGAGCTACACAAGGCTGTTGGGGGCAATATAAGAACAAACCTGTATAAAATCTAACAACAAAAAATAGGCTGGGGCCAAAAGGAGGGGTCAGAGTTGGCCAAAACAGGTTTTTTAAATCTACAAGCCAAGGAACACATTTTGGATAAAAAAAATGTTTCAAATAAAAGTTTTTCTAGATTTTAAAAACCTACAATTTCAGCTTTTGTGCGATCATTTTCATCAATTTGTTATTGCAAAAAACCCTCAAAATCGGCCATTTTTTGCATATTAATTATTTATTGCAAAATTAACTTTAATTGTACTTTTTTGCTTTTAAAGGGAAGTTCTTGTTATTCTGAACAAAATGATGTTTTATAATAGTAAATCAGATAATTTGTTGCTGAAATATTGCTGTTTATTTATCCCAATATGCAAAATGTTGATTGCTATAACTTTTTTTGGCTGAACATTTTGACCTCCACAAAGGCTCAATCTCTTCGCGAAGGTCTAAATTTTCATATTTTGTTAGGAGCAAATGAGCCTCCCCCTTACATGGTAGACATTTTAAAAATTGGAATAGCTGAGTTTGAGACGAAAATTTTGAAAAGAAAAAATACTTACTTACAATAGGATCCGAGTTAGCATTTTTTTTTCTAAAAAATCGCAGTATTATACGTATTTCATTTTGCACTTTCTTTGAATACGAAAAAGTTTGAATAATTATTTATTACGTATAGTAGATTAAAATTGAATTTAAACTTGTCCACAGATTTCAAATTTTATATGTACTCCAAATAACATAAAATTTTTTGAGCAACCCCAGATTAAAAAAAAAACATCGAAATTGGTCTATCTGTTGCTGAAATACAGTGAAGCAGTAGGTTCAGTTTTCTCGAACGCGCGAGAGCTTAGCAGTGGATTCCCCCACCACCGCGATCGATCAATTGCTTTTCTGACGCTTTATTTTACGTATGATTTTTAATAACAAAAAAACGCGCCTTCTAAAATCTGATCATGGATTTTGAAAATCTAACTCTTTAAGTATCAAACGCCATTGGATTTGTTTCTTAATTGTTATAAACAAAAGAACTGCGATTTTTTGAAAAAAAAAAGTCCTACCTCGGCTCCAATTGGTCAAAATTTTGTTTTCAAAATTTTTGTCTCGAACTCAGCTATTCGAATTTCCAAAATAGAAATATGTAACATGTAATGGGGAGGCTCCAGCTCTATTTCTTTATAAAAGAAAAGCGATATTTAAGGGGTGGAAAATTAATTTTTTCATTTGTCCCTATCAAGATATGAAAAATTAGGTCTTCACGAAGAGATAGAGTTCAAAATATTCCCCCAACACTCTTGGGTAGGTCTTATCCATCTCTGGATTTATGCCAAAAACAGCACTCATTTTTACCTATGGTTTAGACTATATCGTTTGAAGCTAAAATCGAAATCATATTAACAATTTTATGGCATCATAAACAGTTAAATTGTTAATAACAAATTCCCTAACTACGTGACGGCTTATCGTGTTGAAGATTCAAATTCAGCAACTCAAAATGCATAAGACTCGACCATAAAACTACATCGCCCATGAAAACGCTTGAACGTACATACTAAAACTGCCTTATTTTTGTTTGCCAATAAAAAAAAATATTTTTACAATTATAGACTTCTCCACTTTCTCAGGAATATTCAACTTTTTCTCAATTTTAGCCCACCAACCATTATATTTTAACACAAAGAAACTAGAATCGTCCCATGTCGTCACTTTCTTAAAGTTATACCGTCATTTTTTCACGGTACGAGATTTTGAAAGTACGAGTAAATTACATGAATGCACTTTAATAATGCTAAAAACGGCTGAAATAAAAAGTACATAATTTAATGTTTATTGCTTTCTGAATAGATAAATTATGGTTTAGCACTTGAGGGTTGACAAACTCTCGTTTAAATGAATGATATATTGTTTTGATAAATAAGTCGTAGAGAAAGGAAAATGTAAGATTTATACGTTAAAGATATAATTACTATTTTATAACTATAATTTAGCAATACGTTTGATTTAGGTGAAACGTAAAATTTATTTTCGAGTATAATCCCATCAAAAGCATGTCTGTAGAAATCGGGCCTAGTCTCGTGACCTGCTTGACTGTAAAAATTAGTGATATTTGATGTGGAGCTAAAACTATAGCTTACGAGGATGGTTCGATAAGTTCTCAGCCTGATAAAGAAAACAAAAGATTTTTGAAAATGTTTTTATTGATTTTTCAACATAGTCCCTTTGTATTTTAATACATTTAGACCAACGATGTTCTAATATTTTAATACCCGTAATATAATGCGATTTGTCCAACTCTGCAAAAAAAGCAGTTGTCGCTGCTTTGACCTCGTTATTTGAAAGGAATTTTCGTCCACCGAGCCATTTTTTCAAGTTTGAGAAGAGAAAGTAATCGCTGGAAGCCAGATCCAGCGAAGATAGCATATGTGGAAGCACTTCGAAACGTAGGTCATAGAGTTTTGCATCAACAACCATAGATTTGTGTGCAGGCGCGTTTTCCTGATGAAAGAGCACTTTTTTTGGCAAGATGTGGACGTTTAGCCTTAATCACATGCTGCAAACGGTCCAGTAGTGAAGCGTAATACTCCCCGGTGACGGTCTTGCCTTGTTCTAAATAGTCTATAAGCACCACGCCATGTGAATCCCAAAAAACTGTTGCCATTACTTTTTCTGCAGACGGAACCGTTTTTGCTTTTTTGACGCACTTTCACCTGCCCCCACCCACTGTTTAGACTGCTGCTTTGTCTCTGGCGTATAATGGTGAATCCATGTTTCATCTACAGTTATAAAACATCGAAGAAACTCAGCAGGATTGCGTCTGAATACGTCTAAACATTCTTGCGAAGTGTTCATTCGAAGGTGTTTTTGGTCGACTGTTAATAAACGCGGCACCCATCGCGCAGAAAGCTTTTTCATGCCAAGAACATCATGTAAAATGTAGTGGACACGATCTATCGAGATGTTTGCTATACTAGCAAGCTCTCGTACTTTCAGTCGGCGGTCATGAAGTATGACATTGTGAATTATTGTAACAATTTCGTCAGTTGTGGCGGTTTTTGGGCGTTCCGAGCGCTCATCGTCTTGAATTGATGTACGACCATTTTTTACTGTCGAAAACGAAGAAGAATAATTCTTTAAAGTAGAATCTAACTGATTTTTAATGTCCGTGGGAGCCCTTTAAAACAAAGTACTTTATAACCGCTCGAACTTCAATTTTATCCATCTTTCCCAAAATATCGAACCTTATGTGTTCACTCGATCGCCATAAACAAGCAACTGCACGCAAACATCTGAAAGTTTGCAGAGCGTCAGCTCAAGGTTAATGCTTACAAAATATAATAGTTATTTGATCCTACTAGCGCCCTCTCTGTTTCAGGCCGAGAACTTATCGACCCACCCTCGTATTATTAAGTCTGACACTTTTATTTGCAAGTATCTGCATCTTAAGTTAAATAACCTTAACTGACTAGTCAGTTACGCAGGATAAGAATGTAACAGCTACTAATTACAATGAAAGGCATAACAATGGCGGGTATGCGAGTACTTTATACGAAGATGGGATGAAAAGTTTTCGCCTTCTCCCTAGAGATAGGCTTCCAGCGTCATTTTGACTATGCCACTTAAGAACTGTTTTTTTATTGTTTTTATTCCACAATTTTAAGTTTTGTTTTTTCTAAGTATGAGAAAAAACCGGAATGTGAACCGTGTAAAAATATTTTGTATCAAAGGTTTATCTACTATTGAAATTAAGGTGGTGTTGGCACTACATTGGAGCAGTCTGGAAGATCAAAATCCGTCCCAATCTAAGAGTTGGTCCACAAAGTCCATAAAACACACATTTGCTGATTCCGGACCAAGAACTTTATCGGATGTGTTTGACTTTCTATAAGTCCAACGCAACAGATTTTTTGCGGTGGTTTGTTAATGCAGACGAGACCTTGATCCACCACTATGCGGTCGAGATCCAACAACAATCAAAATAGTGGACAGGCAAGAGAGAACAAACACCGAAAAAGGTGAAAAGCGTCTTATCTGCAGCGAAGATATTTTTTCGGACGCTAAAGGAATCTTGTTGGTAGATTATCTAGAAAATAGTGGGATAATTTTGAATATTTTGCTATTGTTTTCGACCAGTTAAGACAAGAAATCAAGAAAACATACCTGGTTTGGCATGAATTTTCATCAGTATTCTTTATTTTTATTCCTTTATTCATACAGACACAGGATAGAAGAGTGCGTCATAAAATATAATTGTATACATGATGTAAATTTGAAAAATGTCCCAATTTAAAACAAACAGTTACAACCTAACCTATTTCCGATATTCGGTAACAGATTACGTAATATATATACATCTACACCTATGCATAAACACATACATATAGATTCAGTTTAGAAAAATGTTATATGCACAGTACTAAATGAAAATAATCTAATGGTAGTGCGGTATATGATTGCAGAACTCCTTTATAGAGTAAAAACAATTAAAAGATAATATTTTCTTTGATCCTGCTTGAATATACCCAGAGTTGGTTAATTTTTTAATGATTGTGATAACAAATTGAAATAGTAAAGAGCTTGCTCACATAGGCATGGATTTCGTGATGAAATTAATTATGAAATTATTCGAAATATGGAATACACGTTTATTGACTATGCAGATATGCATCTGATGTATGGTCTAGCATCTTGTTATGCTTTGGAAACCAGAAGGTTATATCACGTCAGATATCCTAATCGTACTCTTCCAGATCAGAAAACATTTCAACGAGTTGACCAACGTCTAAGGCAGAATGGTAAGCGATTCCATTTTTAAGGTAATATTATTAAATTTCTTCATAATTTTAAGAAATTTTCGGAAAAGAAGTGCTGGTCAGGGAAGAACAGTACGTACGCCGCAATTAGAGGAAAATATTTTAAAATGTAAATGACCTTCCTTCAACGACCACTTGAAAATTATCCGCGCAGTTTTATACGTCGAAAACAATAGTACATGAAGTTCTTCAAGAACAGCTGTTATATTCATATCATTTGAAAAAAGTGCATGAACTGATTCCTGAAGATTTTCCTCGTAGAATGTAGTTTGCAAACTGGCTGTTGGATCAGTAACGAAATAATGGTTCACCAAAAATGGTATCTTAAATTTACACAACTCACATGTATGGACTGATGAAAATCCTTATGTATCTATTGTTTCGCATCATCAACATCAGTTCCAATTAGTTAATGTCTGGGCAGGAATCACTAGCAATTTTTTAATTGGACCATTCATATTGCCGGCACGACTGAATGGAGAACTTTATTTGGAGTTCTTCCAGAACACTTTTCACGATTTAGAAGAGCACTTACCACTTGAAACCCGCCGAAACCGGCACTACATGCACGATTGGGCACCACCTCATTTCAGCGTTGCTGTGCGGGAGCACCTGAATAACGTCTATCCAAACCGATTTCCCGACTTAACGCCGTTGGATTTTTACCTGTAGGGACACGTCAAAACCTTTGTGTATTCCACTCCAGTCGATAGTAGGGAGGAACTTGTATGGAAAATAACGTTTCATTGCAATCAAATAAGGAACAATGCTGAGTTAATGTGGTGGGTACAGCAGTCCTCAATTTGTCGTGCCCGCGAGGGTATCAGACTTCACGGAGCCCATGTTGAACTCTTTTACGAAGTTTTTTTACAAAGAAGAGATACAGGAAAGGGAGGAATTAATATTATTTGAAAAAAAAAATCAATATGGCGTCGGCGCCAAATTATTACCAAATGAAACAAATAACTACTAACTAGCACGAGATACGTACGGTATAAAAGCAATTACAAATAAAGTATTTCTCAATCTCTCAATTTCATGAAAGAATTTACATTATTTTCTGCTTTTTAGCACTTCTATAGAAGTCGGTTCAATTTTTTTTATAAAAATTGTATTATGGTTGCCCTTCCTTTCGTTTCATGCCAACTTCAGTATGTTGAACTATACTATATGAAATTTGGAGGTTAAGTCCAGTGTGTTAAAGTCTTTTGAAGCTCCTGGTGATCTCCAATATCAGGTCGCCAAAATGACTTGAGATAAAAGGCATACGGGGTGCAAAAAAAAAATAAAACAAAATAAGAAATATTCATATATAAATTATGAATCTAATAAATATAAAAATAAATTATAATTTTTTCTTCCCCAAAATTCAAATAAAAATTAGATTTGCATTAATTTGCCTTTGTATGTTTTTCTGGGGAAATACGCAAAGACCAGTGTTAGGGATGTATCAAGATATAATAGTTATGTTTATATAAGACTCTCACTCACACAAGATACATCGTGATTAACCATGGCGTAGTCATATCTGTCGACATTGACTTAATTTTCATTCACTTTAATTTTATTCATGATATTGTGCAAAAACTAAAGCAATCTCCTGTTCGGTCGAGAAACCAACAATGTTTATGGCATTGTTTGTATTAATAACTGTTTTCAAGATACAGTTGCAAAATCATAATTTGATGCTTAGGTTAGCAGAACTGGGGTCATTTTCTTAATTTTTGTTAAATGTAAATAAACAAAATAAATCACAGGGAATTAAAACAAGAATTTGACGAATTTTAATTAAGAAGTTTTTACTAGGAATAAAATCTTCCCATTTTTTAGGTTGGACCCGGAGATAATCTGGTTTTCAACCCTACTTCAATTAGGCCTGTTTGTATATACTTTTTTTTTATTTTTCAACCAAGATTATTTAGAATTTGGATCGTGAGTAGAAGAAAAAAAGTTTTTGTCATTTGCCGACGTTTCTATTTATTTTAAAGTATTTTCCTGAGTTACAATAAAAATCCAAAAGAAGTAGATATATACAACTTTTCCACAGTAACATGGAGCAGACGATGACACGCCCAAAACCATGTTGCTGCACACATGAATGAATGCTTGTTTACGAATAATAAAGAGATTTTAGATTAAAATAGAGACCGTCAAGAATATTCCAAATCCTACAATTGTTTACAGTCAGAATTGGTGTGAATACATGAAGAAAAAACTGTACTCTTTTATGGGTCGCGACAAAATCCATTCCAACACGCAACTCTTTAAAAAATATATACGAGTACTTCTCAGAACTTCTTTATTTATTTTTGCAAATTATATAAAGAGGTTAAATATCTGGGAGTAATAAGGGACTAGAAACTGACCTGAAATAGCCATATTGAAAAGATTCTACAAAAAGTAATAGCAGCAAGCTGGAGATACCGTAGAATCTTTGGCAAAACCTGGTGTTTGAGGCCGAACATGATCTTATAGTCAGATAAAATGATCATCAAATCTATGGTCACATATGACTCCTTCATACAATGGCTCAAGCTACAGGTAGTAGCTCAAGAAAAGCTACAAAATATACAGAGGTTAGTCGGTGTAGGAGTCACATGGGCCATGTCATTATGCCCCACCGCAGCAATAGAGGCAGTGCTGAACTTCAGCTGTGATGAAGGCGGTAGCAACAAATTTCCTTAAGATGTTTCAAATTGAAAGCGTCAAACCTGGAAATTTTATTGGACATATGAAGATCTGGATACACTTCCAACAAAATCCATGTGGAGCTAACGGAGTGGGATTACCACGACTAGAGAAGGATTGAATGGTATGGTTTACTGATGGATCCAAGATGAAAGAAGGGGTCGGAATGAGAGTATCAGCCCAAGTTTTAGGCTTGACAAATCCCTAGGAGATACCCCCACCATCTTCCAAGCAGAAATGCATGCAGTCCAAATCTACGTTGACGAGTGTTTCAATAGAAACATTAAGAATGCTAAAATATACATATTGTCAGATATCCAAGCAGCGCTAAGTGCTCTTAGATTGAATCCCTACGAGTCTTAAGTTGATTTGGGACCGCAGGCAAGCCCTGAATTGGCAAGAAACAAACACTGATCTGGGTATCAGGGCATAAGGGAAATTAGAAAACGGACCGCCTCGTAAAAGAAGGGGCAATAACTCCTTTTTTTGGCCCAGAATCTTTCTGCGGACTACCAAAAAGCCACATAATAGTGGAGCTCCGGAGCTGGGAAGAAAATCAGATAAAATTAAGGTGAAATAAGACACCCGATTTCAGATGAGCAAAAAAAATCATAAATCCTTCGCCAAAGAACGCCAAAATGCTTCTTGATTTCCGAAAAAGGGATATTTGAGTAATGAACTATATCTTTACAGGACGCTGCCCTCTGAGATGCCATTTAGAAAAAAATGGATAAAGCTGGAAATCATATTTGCATTTTCTGCGATCGGGCAGCCGAAACAGCAGAACACCTGTTATTTGAATCCGTGGCACTGTTCTGCAAGAGACTTAATTTCCTGGAAAGCGTCACCTTGATGCCTGAAGAAGAATAATAGACCTCATGAAAAGTCTAAATATCCCGAAGTAGAGGAATTTTTGAATTTTTATAGTGTCCACAATTTCATTTTTTTATTACTTTTAAAACTTTCTTGTTTTTAACTTTGTCAGTTCGACTGATCTTCAGCATGCATCACATCTTAAATGTTTGTATTTGTTTTACGACAGCGAAATAGTCCAAGACTACCATAGAGAAGTACCAAAAAACAAGCCATCTAACAAGGGAACCACCCCAACCCGACCTCACTGATTTTGATCATTTTTGGATATGTTGTAGTACTTGAAAAAATAATATATGCGAATTTTTTTTATCGGCTGACATCCACTTTTAAGGGGTGAAATTCACCCCCAAAGTCAACCCTTAAAATTCTTTTTCCAATATATCTCAGCATCTAATGAATATTTTTAAATAAAATCAAGTGGAAAATATTTATCATAAAATGTCACAAATAGGAGATATATTTAGGACCAAGGGGGTTGCGACCCCTATTTTATATTTAAAAAAAAAAACACATTTTTTATGAATACTTTTGTTAAAAATATAGGAGAATGAAGTTAAAAAAAATTATAAAAAGCATTTTCGTTAACAGTATCGATCACTAGTGTTGGCGTGTTTCGGGATTTCTTAAATCACCACCCGTTAACTACTCGTTACATATAAGTGGTAAAAAATTTTGTCTTTTCTTAAAAGTCATCCAACGTGTAAAACCAATGTAATTTATAACAAACGTAAATATATTAATTTTTCTTTCAATAATAGTACCAAAAGAGTGAAAAATATCGCCCCCAAAAGTAAATTCCTAATACATCACGAATTTGAATTAAAATTCTTTAATAAAAAAAAGAAAATAAGTCCTGTTTAACTGAACAAGGAAACATCATTATTCTTTTCAATATACCAATATTTCTTTAAGGCGTGAAAATCGTCCTTAAAGTTTACCCTTAAAATTCATCTTGATGCATCTTACCATTTAATAGATATTTTTGAATAAAACCAAGTGTAAAAATATTTGTCGTTAGGAGCCTGAAATATAAGTGTATTTGTGACCTAGGGGGTTGCAACCCTTATTTTACATTTAAAAAAAAACTACATTTTTTATGAATATTTTTTTATAAAAATCGAGAAATGAACTTAAAAAAATGATAAAAAATAATTTCGTTAACAATATTGATTATCAGTGTTGGTGTTACAATATAAAATAAGGGTTGCAACTCTTTCGGACATAAATATGCTTTATATTTCAGGATTCTTACGAAAAACATTTTTCAACTTAATCTTATTAAAAAATCTCCATTAAATGCTGATGCATATGAAAAAGTAAATTGTAAAGTTCAAGCTTAGGGGTGGTTTTCACTCCTTACAAGTGAATATTAGTATGCCAAAAAAAATGTTCTCCTTATTAAATCATACAAGACTTATTTTATATTTTGTTTTATTAAAGAATTTTAATTAGACCTCATGTTACACTAGTTTTTATTAAATTACATTCGTTTTACACTTTGGATGACTTTTAAGAAAAGTAAAAAAAATGACCACTTATATGTTGTCTGGTACTGTAAGGGGTTGTTAATTTGAATATTTAGGGGTGCTTATTTGAAAAATCTAGAAACACACGAACATTAATAATCGATATTGTTAACAAAAATATTCATGAAAAATTTAGTTTTTTAAAAATATAAAATAGGGATTGAAACCTCTTTGGTCATAAATACACCTCACATTTGTGACTTTTTATGACGACTATTTTCCCCTTGATTTTAGATGCTGGATATACTGAAAAACAGAATTTTAAGGGTTGACTTTTGGGGTAAATTTCACCCCTTAAAAGAGGATGTCAGCCAATAAAAAAATCTGTATCTATTATTTTTTCAAGTACTACAACATATCCAAAAAAGATCAAAATCGGTGAGGTCAGGTTGGGGTGGTTCCCTTGTAAGTATTTTGCTGCAGAGATCTACATATACTTAAGTCGTGTCCACAAAGTACGTTCTTACGTACACTATATATACTATTTTTTGACTTCTTGTATGTATTCTACGTTCGTTATCAACCTGAATCATTCCGTTAACTCTACCTTCCTGTTGATTGGCAAATACTTGGTGTTATTGTATTTATTTTTACACCATTCTCCTTGCACTCTTCCGTAACTCTGAATAAAAGCAAATGGAGCGGTTTCATTCTACCAGCAATGAGGACAATGTCATCAACATGCCGTTTGTTATTTAAGTCATTGTAATTTATTTTTATACTCCTTTCGACCTCGTCTAATACTTCACCAAACTTCCTTGAGAATTCAGATTAAAAATCAACGGTGACTAAATACAACCTTGTCTAACTAACACCTCTTTGTATTGTGATGTTTTCAGTTGTTCTATTTTCTACTCTAAGTTAGCTTTCTGATTCTAGTAGAGATTTCTTATAAATCGGCTATATTTATCGCCAGTTCCACTCGATCTTAAAATATGCGAGTTAATCAGATTTTATTAAATTAATTGTAATATGAAACAGTTGTATTAAATTTAGTATGTAACGCGTTCTGATTATTTTATAAAATACATATAGAAGGAAATATATAAATTTTGAATTTCTAAAATGGACTCACAATATACCAGTAAAATTAAAACATCTGTACCACTGTCAAACAATATTGCCCTTGTACGGCACCTTGAATTGAATTGAATTATTCAGAGAAATCTGAAAAAAAAAATACCCGACCGGAACATAAAATCGAAGACCCAATTAAAAAAAGTTCATAGTGCTTTAGTTATTTTAGCGTCGTTCGCAGAACCATGGCGAACTAGTCAGTTCCAAACAGATCGACCAAAAACAGTTTAGAATCTAACTGTCTGTGCAAAATCGAGTTTTTTCATTTCTCTACGCGCCTCTTATTTTAGAGAAAGCTATAAAATTTTGCTAAAAACTGCAAAAGAAATTAATCATGTGTTGTCAACTTTAAATACCTTTACAAATTTTCAGTTATTACGTTATTTGTTCTCGCTTGTAAAACGGCTAAGCGCGTAATAAAATGTAATGTATAATATGTAACTTTCTCGCATTTCATATGTTAAGTGTGCTAAGATATGGTTGTGTAAGAATCTTAAGATAGTCCATTTAAGGAACTAAAATCCCATTTTGTTTAAAACTTGAACACATTTATTGTTCTTGTCGATAATTAACTTGTTACGTAATGCAGGCATTCTTTAAGTGAAGATGAAATAATTGGTTTTCTCATATAAGTCAAGAGAATAAAAGTATTATTTTTATAAAATTGTTTAATGCAGAATAGTCCTGTGAAAGGTATCCTACTAACATGTGAAAAGAAGAGGCTATGGTTTCTATTTCATTTCGCTTCAGTGACAAAATAATTGAGTTTAAACATGGTTTAAATTTAAAACCTCCCTAAATTGACAGCAGTTGACTTAAACTGACAAGAGAAACAATAAGTCAAGCAAGTTTTAAACCCTAAATACACAAGCGTAAAAAATCATTTTGTTTGGCATGTATATTCATATATACATTTTTTTGTTAAAGATTTTTTGTGATATTTTTCCAAATTTTGGCTTAAATTACCGTATTGTTTCAATAAATGGTAAAAAACGGCCATTTATAGCCCGTTTAGACCTCATTTTACTGCAGGATTGTGTTCAGTGGGCAAAAATGCTCTGTTGATGTATTTTTGTGACGATTTTCAATAAAAATATCTTCTATTAAGCGTTCTGTAATTTTTTGAGATGAGCCTAGTGAAAAGGTTGCTAAACTTAATCAAGACAACCAACTTGTTCATGTAGAACATATATGACAGGTGACACAATAAGTCTTAAGGCTGCAGTGCAAGGTATCGTCTACTTATGAGTTCAAATCGCGAAAGTTTCAAAGAATTTTTTTGCAACAGAGTCTGGCACCCATTTATATCTCAGTTCTTTTGGCAACGATGCCATATCTTCTATTAAGCGTTCTGTAATTTTTTGAGATGAGCCTAGTGAAGAGGTTGCTAAACTTAATCAAGACAACCAACTTGTTCATGTAGAACATATATGACAGGTGACACAATAAGTCTTAAAGCTGCAGTGCAAGGTCTCGTCTACTTATGAGTTCAAATCGCGAAAGTTTCAAAGAATTTTTTTGCAACAGAGTCTGGCACCCATTTATATCTCAGTTCTTTTGGCACCGATGCCCCTTTTTCATATTAGTATTTCTCATTGGATGTTATTACTTTTTGTAAGATTTCATTTGTATTTTTTATAGTAGGTTTTTTGACCTGAATATTTAGATTTTCCCAATATTATTAAGCTTATTTAATATATATTTCTTTTCCGCGTGAAGACTTTGTATGGAGCAACAGCAAAATTAGATTTATAAATAATATTATCGATACTAGGAAAATTATCATTTTCGAATTTTTTGTGACTTGAAGCCTAAATTGGTATTTAGGTTCGATACTCTAGATCAACAAAAAATACCCAATTGTTTTTGATGAGCGCGTGTTAAACTATTTTTAAATGTTCTAACTCTTTAACATTAAGATATCAGAGCATGTATTTTTTTCAGGACTATAGAAGATTGAATCCTATTAAGATGTAATAAATTTTATGCCCCGGGCTTACTGGGGAAAATGTTATGAGGTGGAAAATAATGCTTGAAATGGTTCCTAAAAACGTGGAATAAAATTTTAGTAAAGAAACCTTTAACGCCATCGTCTGGTGTGCTAAGCATTCATCGCTCTCTTCTTTATAGGAATCTTATTAATTATAGGAGCCTCATTAAAACACTGTGGTCAAATAGAAAGGTTTATTATATGTGTATACCACGTAAAATCAAATAGGGATCAAATCTCTCTATAGAATAATCATGGTAGTAACTTTATTTTAAAAATTATATTATTTTTAGTCTTGAAATCAACTAAATAAGTAATTTACCAAACCAGACAAGGAAGTCAAAATATAAAAAATATTATTTTGAATTTCCAAAAATTTAAATAAAATCCTATGCTGATAACATTTTTTCTTCACAGCACTGAATCACGCTTGAGTAACGAGCTCGTATTACTTCCTGATTCTGAAATTCTTTCTTGAGGTATTTGCTCCAATTAAGTAAAGGGCCGTTGGCTACCTTATCAATTCATAACCTACTCGTCTCCAAATAAATATTCTATGCCCTACTTACAATTAATACGATTCACAGTTTTTTTTTTACAAAAATGTAACACATGGCAATCACCTAGAGTAACACAATAGCTCAACAGGTGATGAACCTATGAAATTAAGATCTGCACAGAGTACGGTAAACCATATTGAATCTAACATACTGCAATGAACATCCACAACAGATCTATTTATTTACAGTTTCATACAGTACCAATCAGAAACAGAACCTCTAAAGTTCTTAGATTGTACTCTTAACGAACTTGTGTGCTTATACAGGTCAAAAACAGTACTGTAAGTTCTCAGACAGGTCAGAACCATCTCAAAAAGGCTGGTTTGGAGTTGTTTGATGTTAACCTTCTTTTTTACCTAAATAAATATTTATTAGAAAGGCTAACGCTTGGACAAATTCTTTAGGAAAATCCGTACAAAACCCGATTGTTGGTCAAGTGAACCATAAAAACCCAATGATTTTTTTATATTATTTTTTTATATCGCACATCTGACTGTTAGTTGAATCTAAACCTTTAGTTGATTTTATTAGTTATGCCATACTTCAGAAAAAAATTACAAGATTTAAAATATTATTTATTATATGTTCTTAATATGTATCTTAATGAGCAAATTGGATATTAATAAATCAGAACAATAGTCACAATATGACAAATTAACAAAATTCCGATAAAGGTGCAAGTTGTTGAATAGATATTGTTATAATTTACTCAAATCATCCTGGGCGCATTAAAATACACACACAATCCTGCTGCTATGGTCTTGAAACTACCAGCTTGCAGACATCTCTAATGTTAAAGATTGAATAGAGATATAGATTTAATAAATCGACCACAACATATGACATATAGTCAAGTCTGACTAATCGTATATTTGATATTCTCTATACTTGCCGTTAAAATGTAGCTAATATGGTTAACAGTATATCTCTAATACAAAGAGTTTTACAACATCAAAACACAATTCTTCTTAACTGCTTATCTGAATTGTCTGGCGTAAAAATCATATTACATGTACAATACAGAAGTTACTGACTGAATTACTACTCCAATCTGTAATGCAGTAAACTCACCGTTACCAAATCATTAAATTTCCAGAACCTACAAACTCTTCTTTAGAAAATCATATAACTTAACTGTAACATTGCATTTGCAAATAGATACATTTGATGAACGTGGGAAATTTAAATAAAAAATAAATCAAGAAGTAACTTTATGGTGAGAAAAATCAAGGAATTAATGTAGGTTTACGAAAGCCTCTTAACAAAAACCACCGACATTACTTCTTATAAAGCGCTAAAGAAAAGTGATGGCTTTCGTTGCGAGCTGGTCACTTAATCTGTCGGCGGCTCAACGATCCGATGACAATTTGTCATCTTATTGTAACGAAGATACATTATCTAGCGCGAGACACTTTCTAAAAATGTGTATAATGGCCTATATGTTAATATTAGCAAATTAAATTAAATAATTCCAAAATTCGTGGTAAAAACTATAAAATCAATGGTTGAGATTCGTTTCACAGCAGTAGGATTGTTCAATGTTCATAAGGTATCGACAACCTATCAAATTTCCACTCTAAATTACAACGAGCTCGGTTCTTCTATTGGAACTAATGCCTCCCCACAACATTATTGATTCTTCTCCAAAATAGCTAGTCTCTTGAATCAGGTTGTCGTGAAATCGGTCTCCTATAAACTCAAATCGTCCATCAGGATCCCATATTACGAAACGAAGCTCGTGTGGGAATAATACTCTGCTTTTCCTTTTCAGTCCAGTGTGCATGTTCGCGACAAAACGCTAGATGATTTGTATGATGTAGCTTTGTGAGCTCCGGTATCATTGCTGACCGCCTAGGTCTCAGTTCTATCTCCCTTAAGCTATTTCTAACTGTGTTGAAATAAACTTATTAATATGCTGTGCAGTATATTTATATGCTGCCGAGCAATAAAACTTAAACTTTGAATAGTACTTCTTGCTAAGATACTGTTCTGCCTTGCGAGGTTCATATGCCCTCTTTATTACGTCACCGATCTCCAACAACCTATTTCACGTTGAAATAACGGATTGGCTCACGCGAAGTTGGGTTACCATTTATGGGAACATAATTTCTGATAAGTGTAACGTCGACATATGCTTGCAAAATATTCTAGACACCTTTGCATTGCATCATTTATTTATTTATTGTTGGCCATAAAAAAAGCCAAAACTAGAAATGCTTATTATTTATATTAGTAACAAATTTCTCTGTCTCAGAACTTGTTTTCATTTTGCCTGTTGCGATTTAAAGCAAAAAAAAAACTTTATCCTTTTATTCCCTATAATTAAAATTATGACTAATCGTTTCAAAAATAAATTTATTTGACATAATTGAAATAAAAACAAGTAAAGATAATATACTTATTTCTTTTAGATGATAAATTTTTAATATTAATAAACATCTACATGTATAAAGTTTTAATAGTTATAAGAGATTATAATTCTGAATTTTGTTTTATTTATATAGGCAAAATATAACACTGCAGGGTTTGTATTTTGTTCATATTTAGAATTGGACAGAAGCTGTGTACCTTGTGAGTTGCTGTCTGAATCTGACTAATATTCTGATTTCCCTTCATCTGATGATCCTGTAAGGAAAATTAATTTTAAATAATTTAAAGTTTCATTAAATATTTGGCCCTTTTCAATTATTTCAGTATTATGTTTTTTTACCATGATTGCATAAATTGACCCTGCTTCAGATCCAATCTCAGAAAACGTCAATTTAAAAGTGATATTTCTGCTTGCCACCCAGGTTTTGCAGGTTCTCAATTTTTGGGTTAAGTTTGAAATTATAGGGTGGCAAGCGTCAAACATCCTCTTCTTGCATAGGTTTACCAGTGTATATTTGATCGGAAATTTTCTTTTTTCTTTGATGATTTCATATTATTTGGGTTTGGTATTTGTTAAGTTTTCATCGAACTCAATGTTCCTCCATTTTTGTTTTTTTTTACTTCCAAATATTATTCTTTTGTCAAGGGACATTGTGATGTATGTATGTGCGTAGAGTTGGGGGTCTGTACACTGCGATCCGGTAGATCTATTGTGCCACCCTATTGCTGCTCAATCGTAAGAGTTACCTTATCGGCCAGAGCAGGTCTTCCAGTCCTATTTCCCTCAGGAATTTCAGAATGTTGGACGGCTTCAAGGTGAGTAGCTCCCCTTCTACGATTTGGTGTGCTCCCAAGAACAGCATCTTAGGGTTTTCTAGGGCTCTGCACTCTGCAAGGATATGAATAGGGGTTTCGTCTTTCTCCGTACAGAATCTGCACTCTTCTCTTTCTACCAGTCCGAATTTCTTGAGGTGTTCCTTCAGGTGGCAATGCCCCGTCAGGACTCCTGTCAGAACTCTGAGCTGTTTGTACTCAAGCTTATAGATTCTCTGAATCTCTTTTCGTCGTAGTTCCCCAGAAGTATATTGGATCTCCTGCTTTCTTCTTTTATTTTTAGTTCTTCCAGCATTACGCTGTTACTGATTCCACAGAAATGCTCTGGCCCCAGAAAAGGTATCTCAGCCCCTTTCCTCGCGAGCTTGTCTACTATTTCATTCCCCTCTATCCCGGTATGTCCCGGTACCCACATGAGAGCGACCTTGTGATAAGAAGCGTTGTCTACTGCTATTGCTGATTTTGGACACAAGTTAGGAGTTAGTTGGATCCATACCCATTTCAACAAATTATTGTGATTCATTTCGTCATGGTAATGCCTACTTTTAGATTCTGAAATTAAAAATTCGTTAGTATTTAAACAGAAGGTAAATATTTATAATTTCTTTTTAATCTACTGGTAATTTTGTGTTAATATCAACAATGTACTTGTTTACTTATTCAGTTTCAGATATAATTTTTACCATTATGTCATAAAACAGTAAATTATTTAATGCAGCAAGAAAATAATAAATGCTACGTTTATCATTATAGCAGAAAAACACGAATAAAAAAATAATTACAATTAATTTTTTACGATTATGTATTTGTAATGTATCCTTCGAAAAATTTGTTTCGTTTTTATATTTCATTAAAAAAAAAAAGAAACCATTTTTGAGATCTTTTCAAAATAAGGAATAGAGGCAAATATTGTCATACGAGGTACTACCCTAGAATTCCAGGAATTTGAATGATACGCGCGAACCGATACAAAGGCCAGCCGTTAAGGGGATTATAAGTGGTCTTTTGGTTGGCAATGTGCCGAGCGGTGTGGTTATGGAGACACATATAGCCGAATACTACAATTTTCGTGATGGCGCCGGCCGAAGAGCGAAGAATTTGCTTTAATTTTGGTTGTAAACTGATCAAAACAGCGACTGAAATCTATCCAATGTTGATTCAATCGTTTCATGATGATGCTTTAAGTAAACCAAGGGCTTTTGAAAGGTTCAACCCTTTTAAAGTGGCAGCGAGTGTGTTGAGGACGATCAACATTCGGGTAGGCCTTTAATTTGCATCAATCCAGAAAACATTGCCAGGGTTCGTGAACTCATCCGTCAGGACAGACGACGAACCATCTACAACACGGCTGATGTAGAAATGTATAGAATATATCAAGGCATTTTGTCTGGTGAACTCAACATGAGAAAAATTGTAGCCATGTTTGTCCCCCGACTTTTAACGCAGGATCAGCACCACACTTATCGGACTTAGCACCCTGCGACTTTTTCATATTTCCAAACATGAAAGTTATGCTTAAGAAACGTCTATTCGACACTATAGAGGAAATTCAAGAGGAATCGCAAGAGATCCTGAATGAGCTTACTATAGTCGACTTGGAGGAGTACTTCCATTCATGCCAAAAACACCGGCAACGCCATATTGATGCAAACGATTACTATTTCGAAGGAGAATAATAAACTTTTGTTTTTATTTTGATAATTTATGGAACTTTTGTGCAGCACTTCTTATATTTTCTAGCATTTGAAACATATGGTTTTATCATAAGAAGTGAAATAATAGTTCTCACAAACAAAAACAGGAGTTTATAGAAATAATAACACCAATTTTTTCCACAGAATACAAATTTAGCTTTCATAGTGTGAGGAAGTGGACTAACTCCCATCGGTTCATATACTGACCAGATTATTCGCACCGGCTTCAGATATGGTTTATATGCCTCCTATTTCTTCCTGAATTTGGTCGGCACACTATCGCGTGCCTAGAGCTCTGTTATATATGGTTCTAATCTGTTTTTAGATGATTTTATTAACCTTAATCACTACGTTATTATTATGCACTAGGCAGGTTTATTACGGGCTTGAAATAGAGCTTCACCACATTTTGCTTTTTGAAATATCCAGAACAGATGTCTAGGTGTACCCAAAAACTGATACAAAATTAAATTTGAGAGCTTTTAGAAACATTTTTACAAATAAAAATAGTTGTTAAAATAATTATATGCATTGTTTTTCCTTTAATTCTAAAATATCCCACGTTTTTAATTCTTTATTTTTAGTTAATCTTCCCGGTACAGCAGCCGCTCATCAACTCGTAGTAACAATTAGACAGAAATGTACTCCAGAAGAAGTCCTTGCAGTTCTGAAAGATCTACCCAATCCCAGATCGGATGAGGAAGGCGATGGTCGTTTTAACCCATTAAAGATCGACGTTTTCGTACAGACGCTGCTCAATTTGGGGTCGAAGAGTTTTTCACATAGTTTTGCTGCTATCTCGAAATTCCATTACGTTTTCAAAGTTAGTAAAATTACATTGATTTGTTTTAAATATTCTTATATAGACAAGACGAGCTAGAATACAATAAACATGCTAAATTCATTATTAATTTAGCTATTTTGTTTCGTAACTTATGCAAAGGGCTTTTGATTGGGGTTTAGGTCATGTATTTTTTTTCCATATTAAGCCAACAAAAACAAATTACTATAATGCTTTTCCCGATAAATACACTTCGGAAGTTCTCGTCCGTCTATTATATTGTGACTTTTTTTTTTAGATATTAGCTGATTCAGAAGAAGCGCAAATCTGCATTCTTAGAAATATGTTCGAACTGTGGCACAATCACCAACAAATGATGGTGGTCTTGGTGGATAAAATGTTAAAAACACAGATTGTAGAATGTTCGGCGGTAGCAAATTGGATCTTTTCGAAAGAATTAAGTTCCGAATTTACTAAAATGTATTTATGGGAAATATTACATTTAACGATTAAAAAGGTACAATTTCAGTAGATCATTACAGCTTTGACAGTGTCATTGTTATTGATTCTTGCAATATTTGATGTTATCTATATGTTATAATTTCTGTAAAAAGTTTCAATAATAAAACTTTACTGATATTTTTAGATGAATAGTCACGTTACCAAGCTAACTGCGGAGTTGGCAGAAGCTAGAGAAAAGCTAGCGAGAGCTGAGGAGTCTAGTGACAGTGATAGCGACGACGAAGAGAAAAAGAAACAGAATGACACAGAGAAACCTTCAGAAGAGATGGTAAATATCATCCTGTCTTTACAAATGTTAATTTAAATTTCGTTTTTGAAAAAATACCGTTTCATCTTTTATTTAATCAAATATTTTCGACAATTCCAGGTTGAAAGAATGGAAGAAAAACTCGAAGCGGCCCAAGCAGATCAAAAGAATCTCTTCCTGATCATCTTTCAAAGATTTATTATGATTCTATCGGAACACTTGGTTAGGTGTGACACGGATGGTAGAGACTACAATACCCACTGGTATAAGTGGACCATTGGAAGGTTGCAGCAAGTGTTTTTAGCGGTAAGTAGGGAAAAAGCTTAAACACTTGTTTTACATCCTGAGCGCCAAATTCTATTAGAAATTATGGTTCAAAATCACTCCGTATTTTCCAACCTGTTCCATTAAATTTTGTTACCTCCTCTAAAACACATTTGCGCAATTTGTATAAAATTGTATGTAACATTTTGCCAAACAGCAGAAAACACTCAAAATCAAGCCAAACAAAAAAAAAACATATACAACTGACCATATCAATTCAATAATTCACTTTATTTACCTCTTTTGCCATAAAATCGAATATAAAAGTAAAATACAGAATGATTTTTGAAATTTGGTCGTCGTATATCAAATTTACCAGACACAAACTCGTTGAACAAATCTATCCTCAGACAATAATAAATAAGAGTAGGTTAGTACAGGTTTATTATGCATTTATATATGAAAAAATGGCTTGCAGGAAATAAAACAAAAGCATGAAAATAAAAAGGATTGTTTATTTTTATTTTACTTCCTACCAGTGGCGGCTGGTGCATTAAAAAAGTAGGGGTTGCAATTCCAATGCTACATTAAAAACATAGATATGTATAAAACCTGTCATAGGCAACGATGGATGAAAAAATAAAAGTCTTTGAAAATTGAGTTAGTAGGAAATAAAGCAGTGTATTTTAAACAACTAAACATTAAGAAGGTAGTAAATTTAAAAAATATGGCAATCAGACAAAATGCACGTATAACTTAATGTGTGAATTATATATAAAAAAATCCATACGCCCATCTTTGGCATTAGCAAACTTATTAATAACTTACTGATTGAAATCAGGTATGCTTTCGATAAGGTCCCTTTCTTTAGAAAGCATTGCTAAAGCAGAAAGTCTTTCTCGGTTCATAGTATTCCGTAAAAACATTTTTATCCATTTTAGGGTAGAAAAACACCTTTCTGCTTCAACCTATGCTATCGAAATAGTAAATAAAATTTTTAAAAGTTTTAGAACTTCACTAAATGTCTCAGTTAGCTCGATATTGTGCGAATGATTGCCATAAAGTACAAGAAATCTCGAAATTGATCTAAATTATTGATATATGATATATGACGGTCAATTCTGTACGGAGTTTTTGTTCCATAAAAAAGGTGTAAATTTTAATAGTATCCTTAAATTTTTATTCGGGAAAACATGTACTACATTCGACATACTGTTCCGAAAAAAAAAGACTGGCTGCTACCAAGTGACCTGTAAAGCTACATCGTTCTTTGGCTTGACAAATAATTATATCACAAACTTCTTGTGCTTCCCGAGAAACCTCCGCGGAATTATCGAGCTTATGTCGTTTTGAAGTAGATGGAGATGGCTCAACGTCGTTTGCGGTAATATGATTTCTAATTTCTGTTAATTTTGGATTAAATGATAATATATTTTTATTGGCGATAACAGCGTCAATTTGTCTTGTTTGAAACTTACCAAATAATAAATCAGCTTGAGGCATTATTTTGTAAAATAAATTTAACCATGAAAGGAAACTCTTGCTTTTGGGAATTTTGACATACCTTGATGATTGGTTCGTGGTACTAACGTTTCTACTGTCATCAGATTTTTTCCATTGTCTCTAGAATGTTGTCTTTGTATTAGAATTCTGTACAAACAACTCTAGAATTAAAATTGCATCGTGTTGGGGCCGAACGAGGTAGCGTTTGTTAAGAATTTGATCTAGTATTGTGGTTCTTTAAGGACTATTTGAAAAAAAAAAAAAGAAAAAATCCCTTGTAAATTGGAAAAAATACGCGGACATTTTTATTGGCGGATGAAGCGTTTAACATTACCAAATTTAATTGATGTGTATAATAATGCACGTAAACAGCATGTTCATAGGTTTTTTATAATTGCTTGCACCCCATTCGACGAGCCGCTCATGTTTTCGAGAAAATAAATGCTTACTTGGATTGGAGCACTGGCTGTTCCTGAAGAAGGTCAAACCACGACGGAAGAGGGAACCCTAGGGGAGCTACTAAGAGTGCACTTTCCAGGCTCAAATCGATATGAGGGCGAATCTAAAGAACGGAGACTCACCTTAGCACACCATGACTACAAGTTAGTTAAAACAATAGTGACATATGAAAGGGTGAAATGGTCAATGGAAACTTTTGCCCCTTTCAAGTCACCTGGTAAGGATGGGATATTTCTAGCTTTACTACAAAATTCCTCCGATATTATAATAAGCTACCTGGTGAAACTATTCCGCTCATGTTTGAGCTTCGGATACATACCGATGGCGTGGAGGGAAACAAAAGTAGTCTTTATTCCCAAGGTAGGAAGAACAGACTACACAAATCCTAAGTCTTTCCGCCCTATCAGCCTGACCAGTTCCTTATTAAAGATACTGGAAAGGTTGGTGGATCGACACATTAAGGAAGTGGTGCAATATCCCTTACATTCTTTGCAATTTGCCTACCAGGCAGGAAAATCCATAGATGCGGCACTACACCGACTCGTCACAAGAGTCGAAAGCGCGCTGTTGGGTGGACGATCTGCCTTAGGTACCTTTATCGATATCGAGGGGGCATTCACCAACACGTCTCATGATTAGATATGCAATGCTCTACAACGGCGAGGCTCTGAACCGACAGTAGTCGCATGGATCAAAGCAATGTTAACTAAGAGAATAATATATTCTGAGCTTAACAATGTAACTGTTAAAGCACTGTCAGTAGTAGGGGCTGTCCACAGGGAGGAGTGATGTCGCCTTTGCTGTGGAGCCTTGTGGTGGACAGCCTGTTGAGTGAACTTAATGATGCCGGTTTGTATATACAGGCCTATGCTGATGACCTAGTCATTTTGTGCCCTGGTCGCCATGTCTGGGACCTGGAGGGACTAATAATACGGGCCCTCCGGATCACGGAACGATGGTGCCGCAGGGAGGGGCTCGGAATAAGTTCGGATTAGGCCGAGATAGTACTCTTTACAAAAAAGAGGAAAATGGGGAGACTTCCCACAATTACATTGGTGGGAAGGACTCTTCAACTTAAGACCTGTGAGTAATTCTGGACTCACGACTGAGCTGGAATGATCATATTGAGGCTCGAACTAAGAAAGCCATATGTGCTTTCTGGGCTTGTAAACGAGCCTTTGGGTGTACATGGTGGCGAACTGATACCTAAAGTGCTATTTTGGATATACACTATGATGATCCGCCCCATGATAACGTACGCCGCTATTTCTGGGCTTGTAAACGAGCCTTTGGGTGTACATGGGGACGGACTGATACCTAAAGTGCTATTTTGGATATACACTATGATGATCCGCCCCATGATAACGTACGCCGTTATTGTATGGTGGCGTAGTACAACAAAGCGCAAACACATTCTTCAATTTGATAAAGTTCAGAGAGTGGCTTGTGTGGGAATATTGAGTGCGATGAGGACTGCTCCCACCAGGGCTCTGGAAGTCCTGGTGAACCTACCTTCTCTTCACTTATACATAGAGAACGAGACCCTGAAGACTGTTTATCGTCTCAGTTCCCTGGGACATCTTGGAATTTGAGCGGGACTCAGGTGCCTGGGAAAACGCGGTGGAGAGGTGTCTTATCACTCCCCATGCGGACAGACTACATGACGCCGCTTTGAAAACCCAACCTCTCCCTGGAGATATTTATGCCAAGATGAAAGAGCTGGAGCCGGAGTATTCGGCAGGACCACAGGAGTCAGAGAGTACTACGCTATCGGACAATGTGCGACAATTTTCATAGCGGAAATTTATGCTATTCTGCAGTGTGCCCATCTCTGTGAGAGGAACATACATAGGAATAGAGTAATAAATATATGCTCAGACAGTAAGGCGATATTGGTATTGAAGTCGAGTGTCGTGACTTCGCGACTGGTTTCTGAGTGCAAGGATGTACTAAATGGTATGATAAGGAAAGGCTGCCCAGTCAGACTCGTATGGGTCCCGGGTCACTCATGCATACGCGGGAATGAGGAAGCAGACCGTCTGGCAAAGTTGGGTTCGGCGACCGAACCGTATGGACCCCAACCAATATTACCTGTCCCAATTGCTATTGGCAAAAGGGAATTAAAATCGTTGCTGGAAAGCAAATTTATTGAATCATGGAGGGGAGCTCCTGAAATGAGGTGTGCTAAGGAACATATAACTAGGCCAGTAAAAGTTCAATTACCCGTCTAGTGGGTTGCACAAGAGAAATTTTTCTAATAGAGGGATATTTTGTGGAGCAAACTAAACACAGGTTTGCAAGTCAACTTCCAACCCACATGAAACTTATGAGACGAAATTACTCTCCACATCTTAGATAGGCAACTCCATATACGCTCCAATAGATTAGCTTGGATTGCATTAAAATTGCACACCAGCAAAGCGATAACGTTTCCAGACGTAATACTGTAATACAGACAAATTATTAATGATATTTAGGCGAAGTAAATTAAATTATTTCATTAATTGACTGTTGTTCACGTATAATCCAGGAAAAAAATATTTACATTTAATCATTAAATTATCAGTAGAAATAAAAAAAATATTTGTACTTATATTTATTAGTTTTCTTTTAATTTACAATTTTTTTTAGGGTTGCGCAAACCTGAAAACCTAAGGCAAAGCCGCCACTGCTGCCTACAAATCTAAATACTTAATTAAATTAATGTATAAACCTGAAATAACCTAGCTCATACTTATTTTATGGAGATAGACCTGTCCTAATTATTAAAAAAACAAACATACTAAATGGTATCTTAACAAGAACTAGAATTTCGAGTCACGCGCCATTTTCTTCTATCACTTTTGGTAAATAGTAAAAACCCATAACAAAAATGCAGAAAATTTTACAGGGACGATTTGCAAGTTGCATGATCATTTTGGTATGCATAATCGACCGTCGCGGTCTGCTATTCAATATTTAATCAAGAAATTTGATTGGACATTTTCATTGAAAGATAAGAGCAATATTAGTCATCATCACTTTGAATAATCGTTTGAACATAAAATATCGCTGTCGTGAGTATCTGTGTCCCAGAAATTAAACCTCCACCTCAGCATTTTTCAATAAATTTTCACAAAATATTTGCACCTTTATGATTATAAGATCCAGCTGACTCAAGAACTACATCCTGCTGACTACAGACAGTGCAGAAATTCATTAACTAGATCTTGGAATAACTGCAAGGTGACAATGCATTCCATAAAAAATTACCTTCGGTGATGAGGCTCACTATCACCTCAACAGTTTTCTTTAACAAGCAGAAATCTCGGATCTGTTAAGTAGAAAATTCAGATGCTCTACAAGAACTTCCGATGTTTCCTCAAAAAGTGATCATTTGTATGCCATGTGGGCAGAGAAATCATCGAACTATAGTTATTTGAAAATAATGAAGGTCCTTCCGTGACTCTTAATGGTGATCGCCATCGTGGCTTGTTGATAATTTTTTTTGGCAAGAATTGGATAGAATGAACCTAACTTTAACAGAATGGTGCCACCTGTCACACCGTACGTGAAATAATAACATTGTTGCAAACGAAGTGCCCAGGTCATCTAATTCCTCCTTTTTTAAACCAAAACTAGCCGTCAAGAAGTTACGATTTAACCTGTTTGGATTTTTTTCTACCGTTTGAGGTTTGCTAGCCTTCCATCGAGCGCCTCCCCACGGGACGAATAGGCGAGTGCCTCTTAGATATGGGTGGTGCCAGGCAAATGCAATATTTGGGGCGGATCAAAACTAGCATGACGATCGAATATTGACGTCCCTAAAGACACAAAACCAGACAACAACGGCCGCAATCACATTTGATACAATCGGCTGTTATGCTGCGATCAATGAACGCAACAGAAATCCACACTGATTATCAGGAATGCTAAGAATCTCCCGGTTCAACATAATGAAGTTTAATCTAAGAATTGCTACTTCATTCACATTACGGGAATGAGCAAGATGATATGGCCTAGGTCAGGCATCTGCCATAGAAGACAGTGTATTATCCTATTCTGGAAATGATGATCCTCAGCACTAAAATTGGGTAAGAATTTTTATTTTTTAAGAGGCTTTCAAAATACGTACATAGATTTGCACCCATATTAGATCGAATTCTTCAGCTGCAGTTGAATACCAAACTGCTCGAATCAAACCTGATATAGATATACGTCCCAGACGCCAGCAGCATATACATTCCTAGTATAAGGAGCAGAATCAGGTCTATTTTCCTGAACTCAAAGCTCTTGGGGAGGGGAGCAATCGCACGAAAAAACAAGTTGTCAGTGGGCGGAGATGCCAGCAGCATACATATTCCTAGTATAAGAGGCAGAACTGGGTCGATTTTTCTGGACTCAAAGCTCTTGGAGGGGGATCGCCCTTTCCTGGATCCGCGTCTGACATATTACATATTTATCTTGTTCCAAGTAACTTTTGAGTGTTTCGCATAAAAACCTATTTATCTCGAAAACCGCCAGTTTTATCGAAATATACTAAGAATATCTTTTTTGAAAAAGAATGACGAAAGTATTTAAAAAATCAGTTTTCAGCTGTGTAAAATGACATCTGTCAAAAATTAGGTCCTACGAGTGTGGCTCCACGTCGGTTCCTGACTTCTCTGTTGATCTAAAACCTCTACTATAGTATGAGTTAATGAATCTTTATGCCCTCTATAAAATATTAAAATTTTATTAAATTGTACAAGTAGGGTTAAAACTTAGAGCTGATAAGGTAAATCGCTGGTTACACCTTTAGGGCTCTGTATCTGCAGTTAATGAGCACTTATATATATATATATATATATATATATATATATATATATATATATATATATATATATATATATATATATATAAAGTAAAATGCGAACAGTTGCTGAATGTGATTTCAGCACTACAACTGGATAATGTGGATATATTCACTGTGCACAGCCATGTGCATGTCGGTACCCTGATGAGTCTAGTAGAGACGAAACATGTACCTCTATCGTATCATTGTGGCGGGGAGGGTAAGTTTTGACTTTCTTCTCGGTATGGTGGTACAGGTAGGCCATCATCTCGATGGTGGGGAATAAGATAAATTGTGTTCCTTAGCAATTTGTTCGAACTGTGCAACCTCTAACACGGAAAGGATATGGTTGGAACGAAGTTTGCATTTACTGTTCGCATTTTACTTCATTCATAAACGGAGCTGCATAGAGTTGTACCTTTGCTGAATGTGATGTCAGCACTACAACGGCATAATGTGGATATATCCACTGCTACTGCATCTCACACGGAGGAATCAAAAAAGAAAGAAAAATGACAACGTTACAAGAGCGATGTGACATACAAACGAACGGACATGAACTCTTAAAAAGTTATGTAGTTCAAAAATGTTTATTATTTTTTATGTTAACAAACAATATCTTCCAAATGTCTGGCTGACAACTTGGAATTTCTTTATCAGGAATATAAAAATAATTATTGGAATAATTTTCTATAATCACAGACCATTGATCGACAAAACTAAAATACTGGTTTCTATTATGATACAGGCAATTTTTTTCTTTTTTAGCACCACGAACAAGTCCAGAAGTATAGCTCTACATTGGAAACTCTACTTTTCACACAAGATTTGGATCCGCATATATTAGAAATATTTCAACAATTCGTCTCGTTACAAAGTTAATTTTTTATTTTGCTGTTTTATTTATTGGTATAGGGTCTTTTAAATATCTGCAGAAACTTCATCTGTGAAAGGCGTACTTTTACATGGCAAAATATTTCTTTTTCTGCAAGTTTTGAACCAGTAATATTGTCCTGCAAAGAAAATTATTACACATAGTAAGATCAGAGTTTAACTAAAATAACAAGTAAGCTATCTCCACAAAAATTCATTCATAAACTCACCACGTCTTCTGAGACCTCAACCGGTGCAGCGATGGATACATTTCAATATTCAAAATATTGTTACACCATAGGGATTATATTAACATAATTATATGACTATTTATATTTATTTTACAAACAATTTATGTATTTAGTAGCTTTCACAATTATTTAGTTTTACTACACAACACTAAAATTTAACTGTTTTTCAGTATAGATGTATTTTAGGGAGTTTAGTTCATGAGAATTTCTTCTCAAAATGTTCTTGAAATAGAGTCTAGGTTGTCGATGCTTTATTTGCCATTTTCACTTCTTCATTTTGTATCTATTTTTTTGCTGGCCAAACTAAAACTTTATATAAAATATTGTTACACTACAACGTTTTAAGGATTTTACTACGTTTTTTTTTCAACGGCCAGACCTTGCAGATGTCATCAAATGATTAGGCTGGTGCGACGTAGATTTATCCTACTGGTTATTTTAGTTATACTGTGATAAGGCACTAAAAAAACTTGAACATTCTGGTTAAACAGAAAATTAAAATATACAATACCTGTACCTTGTGTTGTAAGTTTTTCTTGTTTTACTTTAAGATCGGGTTTACAAAATGTAAGAAATAGTTTATTTTCTCATACATATAATCCCATCTTTAGTCTTAGGTATAAGTTATCTTTAGTTGTATTAATAAAAGTTGTATTGATAATAAAAATACTAGAAAATCCATATATTTGTTGTTGATATCTAGTACTTTCTATTGGTGTCTTGGCAGATATATGAACTTTAAATAATAAATGGAGTGGTTTGAGCTATATATGTAACTTAAATAAAACCCTTCATATTTTCATACAATTTCTTAAAGTTTTGGTACTATGAGACAGTTTACCCATTACTATCTTGTGAAGTATCTTCATAATGGGGCATCGTTGCAAACGCTGGCTGATGTTATGTTTGACCAGCGCGTGTTTTGGCGTGGTCTAAGTTTATAGCTGGTCTAAATTGAAAATTTAGGATTTAATTTACCAACAAGAAGTATTTCAAGTTTTGAACCTTCAAAATTCTAGAATGAAAGATTTGTTTTGTTACCGACAAAAATGGGAAAATTAGTACTTTTTTGCGAGGCATGTAAAGCTGTACCTCTCATAAACAGGGCTATACTACACTTCCGCAGTGGACAGGACTGGACTTTACGAACCTATTATTAAATATTACATTGAAAAATGGCAATTTAAAATTTAATAATATATGACTTAATGAAAGAAATTCTGTTTAGACTTAAAAAAATATTCAAGCACAATTGTGTAAGTTGGTGGAGGATAGAAAGAAGAAGATAGTTATAATGATCAGATACTAGTTTAAGGATTTCGATTACGTCAATTATCAAAATACAAAAATAATAAAAACTCTTTGGGACAAAGTCTGATGCCAAAAAAATAACATAATTGTATTCTCTATTTTCCAATTTGCCGCTTTTGCTTGTAGGGTTTATCGATATACAAAAATGTATATTTCTTTATATTAAAATGTAGTTTGTTTGGACCTAAATCTTGGTAATTTTTTGGATTGCAATGGAATTTTTTAGCTAGTAAAAATACTAATATTCCGACGGTGCGTGTCAGATAGAACAAAAAAAAAATAATATGGCCAAGATTCCACTGAACTATATATATATATATATATATATATATATATATATATATATATATATATATATAGACTAAAAGAACATAAACTCAGTATAAGAAACAAAAACAAACATTGGCCCCTTTTTCAACACCAGCACGAGACAGGACACAAAATTGATTTTGACACCGGTCAGCAAATTGCTAATATAGAACACTACAAGGTAAGATTGATTCGCGCGTATAAAGCACGCTGCATGTTGAATTTCTTTCAGTTGATCTACAAACACCAAGCACAGAAAATGCCAAATGAGATTTTGGCGAAACGTCTGAAAACTTTTACAGGAAACGAAACGAACGAACGGATGTATTCCTGGATTAATACTGAATCACATGTTCCCATCCGTGAAATACTACGCAACAACATTGAGCACTCAGATACTCAAACAAACCAAAGCATATGAAAAACTGAGAGAGAAAGTCTGCATACTCCTATACGATCTCACTTTCTTAATAAGATGCAGAGACAACAACGTGCAACCAGCTTTTACAAGGATAAATTACCACACCATAACAAGAACAGTTTCAATGTTGGAAAAATCTCGAAATGCCCTACTAAGGGAAGAAATACGACAGAAAAGGAACAGGCACTCTACCAACTTCACCTGTCTCTGAGTAACTTAATGCATCCCGTCCTATGGAACCGTTTAGAAAATCTCTGCTATTGGCGAACAGAAACTACAAAAACCAGAAACGCATCTAAAGAAATTTGATAATATCATGAAACACCACCAAAAACAAGCGACAATCAACAACAGAACAGTGTATAACATATCCAGACACCAAATGACTGATACATTGTCCAACTTTCTTACATGTGTTGAAAATTGTCTGAATGTTTGATTTTCGGAGCAATCTGGCAATTTTTTCGCTGGTTCCGTGAATGTAAGGTAAAACAACACTGTTCATAGGAGGTACATTTATGACATTTTGTTGAGGAGATGAGTTTTTATATTTATTAATAGGATGTCTTATATCTTCAGCGCAATATCCATTGCCTCTCAGGGCATTAGTCAGTTTTTTTAGTAATTTTTCTTCACATATTGAAAGTGATCTATGTACCAAAGATTTTATGACGAATTGTTTTTGAGAAGGATGACTGTGTGATGTTGCATTGAGATATCGATTTGTATATGTTGGTTTTTACATCAGCGGAAAGGAAGGCTATTAAGAAACTGAACGAAAACAACACCATCTTAGTTCTCTCAGCTGACAAAGGAAATGCAACTGTTGCTATGCATAAGGACAAATATATTGAAAAAACAAACCAGCTCTTGCACGACACTACTTACAAAGGCATTCGGACGGATCCAACAAACAAAACCGAAAGGAACCTCACATCTCTAATTAATGCCTCCAGCCTCACTCCAGAAGAAAAGGAAGCCGTTAAACCATGCAGTTCCAAGATTTCACGCCTCTACGGACTGTCTAAAATACATAAAGAACATGTATCTCTACGTCCAATCGTCAGCGCAATAGACTCACCAACCTACAAAATAGGTCAATATCTGGCCAAACTTTTATATCCCGTTACAGGAAAAACCGAATTCTTTGTTAAAAACTCTGGACATTTTGTCCAAAGATTAAAAACCATCCAATTAGAGCCCGGAGACATATTGGTCAGTTTTGATGTAGAATCCCTGTACCCAAATGTTCCTACAGATGACTCCGATTCCATAATATCGGACATATTACGAAACAACATGGACTCCACCCTACTGTAATAAATTGAAGCACATCTGATTTCCACTTAGGAACTTTCTACGAGCAGACTTTGGGAGTGGCCATGGGATCTCCGCTATCACTTGAGGTACCGAACATCTTCATGGAAGCTTTCGAAGAAAACGCCTTGTCTTCTGCTCCTCTAAAATTTAAATTTTGGTACAGATATGTAGATGATATGTTCGTAGTTTGGCCGCATGGCGCAGATAATCTTCATAATTTCCTGGATCATCTAGATCAACAACACCCTAGCATAAAATTCACTATTCACTTCATCAAATTGTGCTCTTTTCTTTCTTGATGTACTAATACAACGGAAAGAGAATGGCAACTTAGGACATTCTGTGTACAGAAAACCACCACATTCAAATCGATATCTCAGTGCAACGTCACACAATCATCCTTCTCAAAAACAATCCGTTATAAACTCTTTGGTACATAGAGCACTTTCAATATGTGACGAACAATCACTGAAATCAGAAACAGAAAAACTGACTAAGGCTCTGAGAGGCAACGAATATTGCGCTGAAGATATAAGACGTTCTATTAATAAATATAAAAACCCAACTCCTCAACAAAATGGCATACCTCCTAGGGACAGTGTTGTCTTACCTTACATACACGGAACCACTTATAAGATTGCCAGATTGCTTCGAAATTCAAACATTTGGACAATTTTCTACACATGTAAGAAAGTTGGACAATGTTTGGGGGCTCTAAAGGACGCAATTCCATTTCAAACAGAAGGAGTTTATAAGATACCTTCCTCTTGGGGTAAACTGTATGTAGGTAAAACAGGATGGTCTATATCTACTAGGCTTAAGAAACATGAACGATGTATAAAAAAGAAACAATTTGTACAATCTGCAGTAGCTGAACACCAGCATTGCTCAGGTCACACTTTTAATGTAGAAAAAACTAAGGTGCTAACACCAGTGTCTGATTTCTTTAAACATAAAATTAGAGAATCAATCGAAACTTGTAAATATCCAAATAATATCAATAGAGATGCAGATTACAGTCTGCATCACACGTGGAAATCGAGTGGAGTACCAATCGGGTATAAATGCCAGGCTGTTACTCCTCGATGATCATTCAGTATTATTATCCCGTTGAGTAAAGGTCTCTGAAAATGCATCGTGCAATCGTATTCGAAACGTCTCATAATAGTTTGAGTTTGACACCGTTTAAACCCAAGAACCATGATTTTCAACTTGATCAAAGCCGTGAAGGCTTTCGTTCTTTATATAAAAAACTTATTTACCGAAAATAATTAATAGTAAAGAATGTTAATACTAATTTTGAAGTTTCACTAATGGCACAACAAATAAAATATCAAAATACCTAATGATAACGAACAAATCCACTAAACAACACCGCGACGCTGCCGCATCCGTAAAGCTTACTCAGGTTTTTTGGTTACTGGGTTGCCAACCTTATACAACTTTAATAATAAGTTCATTATGAAATTTTTTCGTACGCTGAATCCTTATAGCCCCTTTATCTAAATTACTTCATTTATTTTCCGCATTTTAAGATAATTTTTTAAGTTTTTAGCCTGTATCTGTAGCTATCCGATATCTAATAAAGTTAGAGGACTTTATGGTATCGGTATCATAAGCAAAACAAAACTGACCAACTAGAAGGTCTATCTTCAAAAGTTTAATAAATCTATTTAGTGAATCTGGCTATTTAAGTCTGAGCATAATTTGAAGTTCATTGGCCATTTTGGTACTAGGGATGTATTATTTATTTTTGAATCGGTAGCGTATAGTGATATGGATATTAAATGCAGAAAGATAATTGCAATGGGTACGATACAAACAACGAATGTACTTTTATTCTTTTAGAGAAACATACGTATATAATAAGGAAGAAAAAAATATGACATCCCAACTGTTAAAATATAACTTAATTTGTTTTAATTATGTTCATTAAACTTCTTCCGTATAACTGTATATTATTTTCTTGTAATACACTTATTTAAAAATTGCTGATCCTATGTAGTACTAAATTCAGGCATTTTCTTTTGTTTGAAAGACCAGCTGCTATTAGTAGAAAAACAACAGGACAAATTTCTTTATAAAACATTTAATAAATTATTAAAATTTCCCAAACTTAATACCAATTTTCTTCCTCAGAAAATTATATATCTTAGCAGTAACACTGCATTTACAAATAAGTGTGTTTGATAAACGTGGGAAATTTTTAGTGCTTGTTTAGTTTGTGATTTCCCTCCGAGCAAGCCTATTATGTTCTATATATCTGATTGCTTTAAATTATAAAAGTATACATCATTTATACCACGTAATAACTGAATTATGGTGGAACTCACAAATTGAGGACTGCCGGAAAAAAGTTCGGAAGTCCTTTAAAAAAGCTCTAAAATATCGAGCTCAAATAAACTAGGAATAAAACTCTACCAAGGGAATATAAAAATTTCTAAGAGACTCACAGGGGAATAAGTGGAAGAAAATATTGCCAGAGCATGCTTTCTATCCTTCCCGCATCTGCAAATACTATCTAGAGCCCCTGCTGCCAGGATCGGAGCAGTGGCTCTGCATGAAGGAGGCCAAACCACAATAGAAAAACATATTCTAAAGGAGCTACTAAGAGTGCATGTTCCCGACTGGAATCAATATGGGGGTGAATATGAAGAACAACAGCGATTTCTTCCCCTTAGCACGTTACGACGACAACATTTCTAGAACAATAGGTATATACTAAAGGGTAAAATGGTTAGTGAAAACCTTTGTTCCTTTCGCTTTACACAAAATTCTTATACAACCATTTGATAAAGATAATGCGGTCGTGCTGGAGCTTGGGGTATGCCGATGACGTGGAGGGAGACAAAAGTAGTCTGTATTCTTAAGGTAGGAAGAACAGACTAGACGGATCCTCAATCATTCCGCTCTATCAGCCAGACTGGTTTAAATTCCTTACAATTTGCTTATCAAGCAGGAAAATCAACAATCACGGCGCCACATCGCCCCGTTGCAAGAGTTACAAACGCGCTGTGGTCGATCTGCGTTGGATACTGTTGACGATATTGAGGAGTCATTTAACGATGAGGCTTTGAACTGACAGCAATTAGATGGATCAGAGCGATGTTAACTTGGAGACTAATATGTACATGATGAGCTAACAATATAACTAGTAAAGCAGTGTTGAGCAACGGATGTCAGCAGGGAGGAATCTTGCCATAATGTCATAATTTTTACGATGTAGGGCTTGGATTGGAAGAATAATATTTTGTTTTCCGTCCTTTTATTATTTCTATACAAATTAAGATGAACAGGTCTCAAAACTGTCGTTGATATGTTCGTAGATTGATGACGTATGGATATTCTCTCACTACACCAACTGTATATTTATTTAATTTTGCTTTTAATTTGTTTGCTTGTCGTGATTCCTTTGAGCATTTTTAAATGTTAAAAACTTCTACAAATGCGGATTTTATAATAAATATCAACAAAAAGAGAATTTAAATACTTATTTTTATAGGTAAATATTGTTGGATATTTTTTACGTATTAAAAATAACATAATAATTTGGGCAACCTGCAATTCATATCTTATTCCCAAATTGACAAGTAATAAAAAATAAAACAACTTGCACTATTTACCAACAAATCTCTAGAAATAAATAAAATTACTATTACGTTAATCAGCAATCACACAACGGGTCCTAGTCATGATGATATGCTAATTCTACGAGGGAATTCGTTGAGCCAATTGTATATTTAATTTTGATACCGATACAACAGAAAAGGATCGATACTTATTTGGAATCGGATGAAGGTGTCGATCTTCGAACATACCCCTGTAGAATTAGCATAACGTCTGAACTAGTGCCCGGTTGTTTGAAAACTGAATAACGTAATAATGTTTTTATTTATATTTGAAAAAGTGTTGATTAACAGTAGATATTTAATTTCTTGGTACACACATACCGATATTATGCTATCCTTTTCTAATTGCATTATTTAAACGAGGATCATATGATAAGCGGTACGTCAATTCTGAATACATAAAGTATGAATATATGGTTGCCTAAATTATTATTATTGTTATTTTCAATATGTAAACAATATTTACCAATAAAAATAAGCTTTTAAATCCTCTTTTTTTAATATTAATTGTAAACTTCGCATTTATAGTAATTTCTAACACTTAAAAACACCGAAAAAAGTCACGACAAGCAATTAAATTGAAAGAAAGGATAAATAAACATGTTTATGTCTGTCAAACATCAAAAAAAACATCTCCCCACCTACTATAAACAGCCTTCAAACAAATCCGTTGTTGTTTAAATCTAGGGTATGATCGAAGATGTCGATATCAAGAATACTCGATACTTCAGTCAAAATATCGATACTTTTGAAGTATCGACATATCGTTTGCATCTCTATACTCTTGTCATCTTTGGCATGACAGTGACTTTTATCCGGAAAAGTAGTGTTTTTATCGAATAAGAAGATTGTAAACTCAAAAATAAACAATTTTTGAATAAAATGAGCGACAGCAGTAGTGAGGAAAGCGAAGTTCAACACATTTTATTTAAAAACCGGTCAGAATGGAGCGATATCACTCCCTTAAAGCAAGATGATGGGGACCACCCAGTAGCTGCTATTGATTATACTGAAGAATGTAAGTTATGAGTAAAATTGCATTAAAATACTAAAAATTTATTGACGAGTTTAAGAAACTGCTCTAATTAAAGTTTATTTAGCCTTCCTGTTCCCTAAAACTTTGTACTTACCTTCAAAAATACTTAAGAAATTGTTGGTGTGCCTGGTAGTATAATAATTGTGTAAAACAACTATTTAACAAAAAACATTTCTATTTTTAGTTGAGGATTGCTTTGACTACTTCAGAGCGATAGTTCAAAAAAAAGAGTTCTCTGAGAGAGCTTTAGAATTAACTAAAACTGCTGCCGGCTTGAATCCTGCCAATTACACAATATGGCAATACAGGTAATCACTACATTAGAAAAAAAAATGGTTTGGAGGCTGACAAATTAAGAATTACTGTAGTTATTTTAACTTTGAGAATGTCTTTCAGTTATTTATAATTTTTATAATCTCATTTAGGAGAGAAATTCTGAAGGAGCTTAAAAAAGACCTTCACGAAGAACTGGACTATATAGAAAAAGTTATACTTAAACAGACCAAAAATTACCAGGTGTGGCATCACAGGCGTATTTTGGTTGAGTGGTTACAAGATCCTTCAAGAGAGAAATATCTTACCGAAAAAACCTTGGCTAAAGATGCCAAAAACTATCATGCATGGCAGCATAGACAGTGGGTTATAAAAACTTTTAAGTAAGTAATTTACTTCTATTTTTGTTGGTAATTATTTTGATCAAGTGAAAACTAGGCATATGACCCTTTTTTTAAAAAATTCTGACATTTACTCTCTATTTTGAGGTCGTAGAACATGATTCTGTCCTTGGTTTTCTATTATTTTTCCTTACTTTCCCAAAAAACTCCAGAAACACTATGTTTCACTTCACAAAGCATTTTTATTTTTGAAGAAAGCACTGGACTTTCTTATTTGTTTTGAATGATACTAGTTTAAATACATTGTATGAAATATATTACCACTATTTTTGCACAAATTTTAGCATCAAATTTAGAAAAACTTGCTTTTTCAAGAAAAAAGCAAGAATATATTTGGTAAATGTCATCGATCATTGTATTACTGAAAGTGCCAAATATTTGTTGCGACGTTGCCAGATGTAACACCTTTTTGTGATGTAAACTATAAAATTTGTCTAGCTAAGTCAACAATATAGATTAATTATTGTAATGTAAAAACAAGGATAAAATTAATCTTGGTTAGTTTGCAAAACTGAAACTAACCTAAACTGATCTAGATAATATTAATTAAAAAATGTTATTGTCCAGCAGGAAGGATATTGGGAAAGGTCCGAGTTACATAGGAAAGCAGGTGATTTTGTATCAGCTGCAAAAAAATATGGTTAGTTAATTTATAAGATCAAGTTGTAGAAACATGAATGACGACTATAAATTTGATGGAAGAAAGGTATTGTTGAGCACCTGAACAATAAAAGAAAAAAGCAGCATAAAGAAATATCCAATAAAATAAAAAAGCAAATTAGTAATGTTTTTCCTAGTTCTCATTAAAAGAGGGGAGTAAACCTGTCCCATATATTTGAAAAATCCATGGTACATATTTTTGTGGCTGGAATATTTTTAATCCTGCCTTTCTTCTTTCATTTTGTTTCTACCCACTTTCTGCTAACAGTGACAAAAGCAATATGATCTTAAAACTGTTAATATTTGGAGGGAATTCATGCCAAATATAAAATTAAAGGAAGGGAACAAACAAGAGCAAATATGATCCTTAAATCTTAATATTTGCAGACAAAATCGTTCATAATATAAAAATCAAAGAAGGGAAAAATGTTTTTCGGGTCCTTTTCATAAATTGTATTTAAACTCTGGTTACAAGTGGCGCCACTATTAGATATGACAGGCCTTTTTGTTTTTATTTGTTTTTGGTGATTTTTCTAATTAAAAAAGTGCAAATTTATGAAATTTTATATAATACAGAAGCTTCTATTAGTATAAAATTTGTGGTTGTAACAAAATTTTAACTATTTGGGTTAAAAAAATTTAACCTAAAGTGAGAAGTGATTTTTTCTACTTTCCGGGAAAGTGAAGAAAGTAGTGGAAAATCAAGGGCAGAATCGTGTGCTACGATCTCGAAATAGGGGTTAAGGGTCGGAATTTTTTCAAAAAAACTTCATTTTCCTAGACTTCATTTAACGGAAATAATTACTAATATGTTTTTTCATAATAAAATAAACAAATTAAGTTCTTAAAAAATTAATTTTAGCTTATATGATGGTGAATTGGCATATGTAGATCAGCTTTTACAAGACGATGTAAAAAATAATTCAGCATGGAATCAAAGGTATTTTGTAGTAAATAGCACAAGTGGGTTTACTGAAGAAGCTCTAAATAGAGAGATAGATTATACTTTGAGTAAAATTAAGGATCTTACTGAAAATGAGAGTGCTTGGAATTATTTACGAGGGTAAGTTTTCTATGAATAAAACTATAGAATTTAACAAGAAAACCTCTTACTTTATAATTTTAAATTTATTCTATCATAATATGTTTAAAATTGTAGTCTTCTGCTTCATGATAAGGGAGGTCTCAGTCGAAACAGGAAAGTCACTGATTTTTGTGAAGACTTGTATAAGGAAGGAAACAGGTCTCCTTTCCTTCTGGCATTGATTGTTGATATGTGTTCAGAAAGAGTGACTGAGAATGGAGGGGGAGACAGTAACAATCCATACACTGTTGCTAGAGCAAGGGAACTATGTAATGATTTAGCTACAAAATTTGATACAATTAGAGCAAAATATTGGGTATGTAAAAAAATCTGTAGTAGATTAATTTTGGTAGATAAATATATATTTGAATAAAGATTATTAAAAGATTTAATTAACTTTTTAGGTTCATATAGCAGAAACAATAGAAAAGCAAGCAAAAGGTGAACCTATGGAAGAAGCTTCTTCCAGCACAAATTAGGAGAGGCAGAGTGTAGGAATTTTATGTTTAATTATAAAAACGCTTATTTTTGAGTGCCAGTAAATTATTTAAGTTTTAAAAACTTAAACTTTAATATTGTGAGGTGTCTGTTAAGTTTCCAAAAATTTTGGAACATAACAGACATCACTAAATTTGTCTTCTTAAAATTTTAACTTAAAAACTGCCAGATTCTATTGTAAGTGATATAATACTTTTTACAAATTACAAGAAGGTAAATAAAGCTGTGTTTGATATATACAGTGTTGCCAACTTTAGGAACATATTTCATTTTTAGGAATATTTATTTTTCAATCAATATTATTTTTTTCAAAAATAATTTTTCTAATTTTTTAGAGAACTTTCACATATAACTCGCATTTGACTCCTAGGATGATTTTTATTAAAATATTTCCATTCTATTCAGTATTTAAGTTGGTAACGGAAATCTTTTATACAAATTAATGTATTTTTAGCTAGAAAATTTTTCAACTTTATAAAATTGAATAGGTGAAATTTAAATAAAAAATAAATCAGTAAAACTTCAATCTGTAAAATTATATAATTTATTATAGGACTATAAACAATTATGTGATATACATAAAGTCTATCTTATTTTTATTTACAAAAATCTAATTGTTAAATGGACATATTTTTTGATAAGTATTAACTTTCAATTTCAAAATTACAAACATTATTTTAAAATTGGACAGCTTATAAAAAAATTTATAATTAGAGGCTTATTTCTTAATGTAGCGGAATAAAATGGTAAAAAAAAATTGTGTCAGATTGTTTACTGTTGACCTAGATACATCATGTCTATGATCAAGAATAATGTTTCTTTTTGTTAGATTGATAAGAAAATTCATCGCGGCAAACGAACATTAACAAAAAATTCTATAATTATGTTTCAACTATTTTTAAATTGCTATTTGGACCAGTTTTTTTTGTGGAATTAGAAAAAATACTATTTTAAAATCGTATTTTGATGATTTCAATTTAATTTTAAAATAATTTTGTAATTTTTTTAATAAATAATAGTTCTTGTGATTGGAGAGTAACATCAATCATCAATGGGGGAAATAGGGTGGGGGAGGGGGGGACATAAGGATATTTTGAATCAATTTTTGTAACTATTATAACCGCATATTTAAGTGTCAAGTGTATTATAGTAGGTAAAGGGAATATTTGTTTAATTCATATGGCTAGAGTTGTTGGTAAAAAAGTATGTGTATGTAATAAGGTATAATGAATATACTATATTTCTTTTAATTTTGTGTCGCTGTCCCTTGAAATGAAGCATGAGCTAGTCTTGAATATAGGTGTTGTGATTAAAACGTCACTTTCTGCTTAGTTTTTCAAAATATTTATTTAAAAATTTATAATTGAAGCAAAACTATTCCTTTATTAAATAAAGCATTATTTTAAAAATACAAAATGTGCTTTATTTTAGCGGCCTCCTCTATTTTAGAAAAAAATATTTTTCAAAGAAGGCTAACAAGTAAGTAAAAATACGTAGATATTTTTAACATTTATTAAATTTAACATCCATATAAAAATTTCTACTGGATATGTCTAATAACATTTAATTCTCTTGCGTGTTCCGAGATTATAAAAATTCAGTTTTTTTTAAATTTTCCTTAATTCAAAGATACCTTTATTTCTTGCCATAAAAGATGATAGAAAAAAACATGGACCTTGAAACAATGCAACTAATTTCTCTCAAATTTAAATTAAGTGGCTCACAAGCTAAGTCGAAATTAGAGTAAAAAAAAACTGAATTTTTGTTCCAGGAAGTATGTAATGTGGGAATTCTGTTAATAGTTTTTTTCTCTGTAGTTGTATCAATATATTTAAAACTTAATTTTGTGATACTGATGCATATCAATTGTGGCTTGATGCAATAATTATTTTTATTTAAAAAATTGAAAGCGAAGCTTTGCAAAAAAGCGAAGTAAAGAAATCTAATTACCATTATTCTTGTTTTGTCAGTTTTTAAAATATACTCTATATTTCCTAAGGGCTCGTTTTCCAACAGATTACAACTGATGTTGAAAACCGTATTATCTTTTTTAATCAGATTGTAGGTTATATGACAACATACATCGTCTGCTGTCCATAAGGTGAAATGGGCTCATTTTTTTTTTGTCTGCTCTTCAGAGGACTAAAAGATCTAAGTGCGTTCATGAAAAGAGTCCAAGGAGTCAACCCTGGCAGCCCCTTCGAAAATTTGGAAAATCAATTTTCATTTGCAAAAAAAAACATTTTTTGCCAGATAAGTACAGCGCGTCGCAAATTTAAAAATAAATAAAAAATTTATTGAAAAAAGTTAAAATTCCCCTGATTTATTTTTGTCTGCCATTTTGAATGCTGATTAAAGATATCATAAAATGTTCATATCTACATTGCCAGACACGTACACCGCGTCGCAAATTTAAAAATAAATAAAAAAATTGTTGAAAAAAGTTAAAATTCCCCTAATTGATTTTTGTCTGCCATTTTGAATTTTCGTTAAAGGTATCGTAAAATGTTCATACCTACATTGGCAGACAAGTACAGCGCGCCGCAAATTTAAAAATAAATAAAAAAGTTTAAAAAAAAGGTGTAAATTTCCCTAATTTTTTTTTTGTCTGTCATTTTGTAATTCAATTAAAGGTATCATAAAATATGCATACCCACATTGGCAGACAAGTATAGCGTTTCGCAAATGAATCAACAGTTGCAAATGATCTCCAGATATACATTTGTACATTCGTGTATAACATCAAAATTTCTAGGTTATATAATTAGTATTGAATATATACATATAGATACAGAAATTTATTCTTTTTTTATATTTCCACATCATTTCTTTGAGTGTGTGATTTTTATTTTAAATATTCTAAATTCATAGGCAATCTTTTTCTATAGAAAAATGCAACTGTGCATCCACGTGGCTTCCTCGGGATAGCGTTTCGTCATAATTTAGGCATCAGAGTATTAGTAAGTAAATACATTTATAATTAATCTTTTGTTCGCCATTTTTTTATGTATGCAATGTTACATTATATTGTAAAATATAAAATTTTTGGTAGAAAAAATTAGTAGTTGTATGAAAAAGCAACGTCACTGACACGTTTTGTACAACGGACAGTTCTTTGTTGGAAATGAAGTTTCAGACGTTCAAATACACAAACTAATTTCAACTAGATTTCATTGCAATTATCGTATAGCAATAATTGTTATAACATAAAAATCGTTAATAAAATATATGCTTGTCGTTATTTTTGCCATATTTTCAACGTATTTTAAATTCTGCGATTTTAAATGAATTCAACGCTATTTCATTCCTGATACAAGAAACATTTAATTTAAGTTGTTATAATCTTATCGAAGTTGAACTAGAGAAAAACAAAGCAAATATTTTATTTATGTATAAGATGAAAAGTGCCACTTTCTCTTCAGCAATTTATTATTTTAATGAATTTCAAAGTCACAAAAATTAAGATGTGTACGGAATTATGTACTTACGTCTGTCTGTGCAACTTTTTAGCCATATTCATCATTCAAAATATTTATTTTTAACCAAAATACAAAATGGCAGACCAAAAAATAAAATTTTCAGTTTCTTTCAACAATTTTTTTATTTATTTATAAATTTGCGAAGCGCTGTACTTGTCTGCCAATGTAAGTAAGAACATTTTATAATATCTCCAATCGAAATACAGAATTACACACAAAAATAAATCAGGGAAAATATAAAAAGTTTTTTGTCGACTTTTCCATTGTCTGCCACAATTTTCCCAACTTCCAATTTGTCTGTCAAATTCATAGCCCTCATAAATTAGTATTATCTTCAAGTAGCCATATCGACAGGCAAATTCTGATTGTGAAAACTTGGTTGAAATTTTCTCATAATTTTCCACAGGAAAAAAAGATTTCGTTATGGACAAACCGTCTACCACTTTTTTACACACAATTTGTTACTCTATTTTTTCATATTGTTCATTGACAGACGAAAATAAATCAGGATTTTAAAAATTTTTTTTGTAAGTTCACTCCTACGTTTCCACCCCTTTGACCATTGCAACTTGTCTGCCATTTTTTTCCGTGAATTCTATTTGGGTGACCTACCCCTTTACTTTAGTGGCAGACAATTTGAGATCAGGAAAAAATAGATTTTTTTTGCAAATGACAATTGTTTTTCCAAACTTTGGAAGGAGTTGCCAGGGTTAACCCCATGGACTCCTTTTCACGAACTCACTTAGATCTTTTAGCCCTCCAAACGGCAGACAAAAAAAATGGGTCCATTTCACCTTATGGACAGCTGAGGGTCTAACTATTTTTTAGATTCTTAGAATGTTGGTCATAGTAAATAATGGAACATGGTCGCTAACAGGTAACCTGTGTCATTGTTAAGGTAGTTCTTTTGAGGTTATATTTGACGTTATCGCAAAAACAAGATTATAAAACATAATATATTAATAGGAGTGAAAAAAATTGATACAAAATTTTAACATCAATACATCTAGAATTTTGTTCGAAAAACTATTAAAATGATAATAATTTGTTTACATTTATATAACACTGATATTAATATTCTATTTTAAAATAATCAATTTTGATTATTTGACAATTCTGGTTTGTTAAATACACAGGATGTCCCAAAACTTATATGAAATTAAAAATATAATCATCAACAGATTTGTTATATATAGCTGTACAAACATTATTAATGAATAATTTGTTCTTTTGATGCACCCTGTATACTTTTACATTTACCTCTACGCAGTTACATATAAACACTATTTATCGCCATAAAGCTTGCAATACACTGTTCAGTTGTTAAGATAATGATAGGCTATTTTTGATTTGTTCATTTGAACACTAAAAATTTTTCTTTATTCGTTTCAATTCCACATTGTTATAATGTCGCGCTTGTACATAAGAGAATCTTGTTAGTTCATGCTAAGTGTGGTAAATTATATTCTTTGCTTCAAACGTAGAACTTTATATCCAGGGTTTTCTTAGTTTTAATTAGGACAGCTCCTTAAATGAGGACTGTTCTTACCAAGTCTGTGAACGTTTTGTATCTACCCGTTTCACAAAGTTGTACGTGGATATTAATAAAATAGAATGAGAGTTGGCGAGTGATTTGTTCAAAATACCGGTTCAAATTTCTAACAAAGACATTTTATATGTACAAAACAGATTCTGATAGAAAGGGGGAGTAACCTTGATGGTTCTTTTTTTTGCATTTCTGTGAAACCGCTTTTAAGTTTTTATGTGATCATCCAAATCGCCTAGCTTTCAATATTTTATCTTTATAGTATTTCAAAAATGCTGTTTAACTTCTTCATTTAATAATGTAATTTTGCAATCGTTTGTCAATAAGTAAAAACCAGAACATTTGGGCAATCAGCTCAAAAGTTATATATGTAATTTAATGTTAAATAATTTCAAGCGGTATACTTCGATTTCCAAATAAAAAAAATATCCGGGTGGAATAGCGACCGGTCTCTTTTATGCTGATACAAAATGTCCTTGTAATAAGTTTCAACCGGTATAAAACAATCTGAACACATCGTTCACCAGTTCTTATATAATCAAAATACTAAATAAAATCAGAAAATACATACGTCATTAGTGGCTGGTTCTGGCTTATATAATTTTAGCAGTTGGTATTACATTGGTATAAACGTTAGTACTCTAAATTTCCTTTGCCATTTTATATAAAATGATTCCCCATAAAGACACTGAATATGCTGCGTTAAAGATTAAAGTATAGGAAAACCAACTTTTATTTGTATTTACTTACACATAAAATTATTAATAATTTCAACACGCAACAATAAAATAACTCAGAGATTTTGTACTGATCTAGGAAAATGTCGAATTCCTTTATAGTATGATCGATATTATTTTCACGTCACTTGTTTGCCACATTAATGAGTTCTCTTAGTACTTTGAGTAATAAAAGTTTATATCTTTCATGCACAAAAGTTACCAAGAGCCATTCTGTATGAAATACCTGTCTGCTATTTCACCACTAGTAAATTAAACTATTTTAAACAGGAATTAATCACCAAAAGCACCTTTAAGCAACTACATACAAGTTACCATGTATATATATATTTTGAAAACTGTTAAGTTGTTCAGGGAAATAAATTACTGCAATTGTTTTCCAACGCAAATTTTTAAGGAAATAAAATTCCCTGCTTTCAATAAAATCGAATTCTCAGTTGTTATTTTCCATATCCTTATAATCTTGTCACTGTATTCTCAATCCGAGCATGTTTTTTGAAACACCCTGTATATTAACCTAGCAAATGAACTAACCAGACCTAAAAATAGCCACAATTCATTCATTTAATAATTTATTTTTTCCCCACATCTCTTAATGATCTATCTAAAGTTTAATAAAAATCTAGCAATAATATTTAGATAGTCTACGATGACTCAAAATTATGAGACCTTTGAATGATGGTTTCGTAACTTTTGAGTCACCCTGTATATGATATAAGAAAATATCAACCATCATTTTATGTTTTCATTATAATTTATTTTATCCGTACATCCGACAAACCCACACCCTGTTGAAAGTTAAATAATAGAGTAGTTTGATATTCAAAGCTTCGTTAAGAAGATAATAAATCGTTATATTCTTAAACATTTGTTAACGGCGGTGGGCCCTTAATCTCCTTTCTACTAATATGGTCTAATTTTAAAACTGGTTCAAGTTGACAATAATAGGTTTAAAGTGACAAGTGCAATCATATGGTTAATTTGAACCATTTTCAAAGTAAGACCATGTTAGTGAACTAGGGGTTTAAATTTTAACGTCGATTTTAATGATATGGTATCTGTCTATAACACCTCTCTTACATATATGTTTCTCCATATTGTCAGCGAGTGAAAAGGTTCAATGGGTTTGTTGAAAAAAATGTTCATATTCATTTATAAAATACAATTTAAAATTATAAAAAATGAGCAAATGATAGGGAAATAAATAAGATACAATTGAGTTTTATAATAGTCAAATTGCATTTTGACCTCACTCTTTATGAGACTGTCACCTGCTCTTTATACTTCTCCCACCCATATTAGCAAAAAAGTGACCCTTCCCGGTTATAAAACCAAAACTAAATTCAAATTTTATAAAGTATTAAACCCATAATTTTAAAAACTGTTCATGTAAATTAAAAAGTGCATTTCTAGACTCTATTTTAATAACATAAAAATAATATTGTTGCTTTTAATGATATGGTATCTGTCTATAACACCTCTCTTACATATATGTTTCTCCATATTGTCAGCGAGTGAAAAGGTTCAATGGGTTTGTTGAAAAAAATGTTCATATTCATTTATAAAATACAATTTAAAATTATAAAAAATGAGCAAATGATAGGGAAATAAATAAGATACAATTGAGTTTTATAATAGTCAAATTGCATTTTGACCTCACTCTTTATGAGACTGTCACCTGCTCTTTATACTTCTCCCACCCATATTAGCAAAAAAGTGACCCTTCCCGGTTATAAAACCAAAACTAAATTCAAATTTTATAAAGTATTAAACCCATAATTTTAAAAACTGTTCATGTAAATTAAAAAGTGCATTTCTAGACTCTATTTTAATAACATAAAAATAATATTGTTGCTTAATAAGTATTTCACGTGCAATTCTTAAGCAGTCGTCTTCAGGCAGAGAATCTATCGGTCATTTCCGAATCTGATGCATTTCTACTGCAAGACTGAGTTTACATGTACAAGACTGCAGTAATTCTGTCGCTCCAAAACTTCATCATACGTCTCACTCCTTGCATGCGATTACACAATTCCGATGCTATGCTGCTGCACTTGCGTGAGCACGAAAAGCTCGACAAAAATTTTTCGCAGTTGCACTTCTACCTCAATTTAGATTGCAGGACAGAAATTGCTGTAATGCTGATATAGTTTTCTGTTGCACTTCTAGTCGCACTGCTTTTGGCGGCAGTGAACCATTATTATACGTGTACAAATCTATGCGTAATTTATTTTACTTCCATTTTCAAAATTTCGTTTATTGGCGAAACAAAACTTTCATTTACGTAAACCAATGAAAAATTAGTAGATAAATAATAACTAACCTTTGCTTTATTACAAAAGGAAAATAGAAAAATAACCACTAATTAATTAATAGACGTAATAAACAGTCACCGAAAAAATACTATGTACAATCAATTACGGCCCTTTAAATAAATTTTAACAAGTAAATATCAAAAGGAAGGGCAGAAAGGTATTTCCTGCGAATTCCACTCTGATTCTCTCCCTTCAAAATACTTTTGAACACATAATGATCTCGTCAATGGCGCTATAATGAACTAAGAGTAAAATTCACAGAATTGTTTACTTCTTCTTCTTCTTCTTCTTCTTCTTCTTCTAGGTAGAACCAAGTTCTGTTATCTACACAATGCCTCATCGGTCCTCGTTTGACGTCGAAATCCAGCTGTCTCTCCATCTTTTGGGGGGCCGTCCAGGCGGCCGTTTGGTGTTTGGTTTCTCTCTCATCACGGTTTTTGCTAGTCTGTCATCGTCCATTCGTTCCACGTGATCTCTCCACTGCCTACGACGGTTTCGAACCCACTTCACAACATCCCCCACTCTGCTGTCCTCGCGTATTTTTGCGTTTCTTATTCTATCTCTTAAACTTGTTCTCGTGATCATTCTCAGCGTTTTCATTTCTGTGGTTCTCATAATTTGTTTTGTCTTTGTTGTTCCATTTCTTGTTTCTGCGCCGTAGGTCAGTATCGGTCTTACACAGACCTTGTAAATTCTTGCTTTGCTCTCAACCGTCATATGCTTATTGTTCCAGATGTCTCTTAGTTGGCCTGATATCATGGCCGCTTTGTTGGCTTGTGTGCGTACTTCTTCCGTTACTGCCCTGTTACTTGTTATATGTGCTCCCAGGTATTTAAACTTCCCAACCTGTTCGATACGTTTGTCATCAACCATTAGTTTGCATCTTACCGGTTCTTTTGCTATTACCATTGCTTTGGTTTTCTCCACAGATATTTTCATATTATACTGTTTGGCTATTCGATTGAGATGGAAAAGCATTCTTTGTAAGTTGTCCTCGCTATCTGCTGTCAAGGCAACATCGTCTGCAAAGCATATAATCTGAACGGTGTTGTGTCCTATTGGGTAACCAATATTTGTGTTTTTTACCTCATCAATGATTTCGTCCATGATTACATTGAAAAGTGTTGGACTTAGGCTATCACCCTGTCTTATTCCTATGGATAGTGGGATTTCCTCTGTTAGAGTGTTATTTGTTTTAATTACCATGGTGTTTTTGGAATTCAGTTCGTGTATTGTGCGTATGATTGCTTCGTCTACTTGTTTTCTTCGCAGTAGTTCTGTTATGTGTTCCAGTTTGACTCGGTCGAACGCTTGTGTAAAGTCCACAAAACAAATGAACAGCGGTTTATCGTATTCGATAGATTTTTCAACCAGCTGTCTGATAATAAATATACCGTCGATAGTAGAGCGGTTATTCCGGAAGCCCTGCTGTTCTTCGCACGCCCTAACTTGTCTACGATCCGTTGTGACAGTATTTTGGTTAACAATTTGGCTAAACTATTCAGTAGGCTGATTCCCCTGTAGTTTTCGGGTTGTTTCTTTGATCCTCTTTTGTGGATCGGAATTGTGATGCTTTTCCGCCATTCGTTGGGCACTGACGTTGTGCGGAGTATTTTTTGAAATAGAACAGTGAGCTCTGTGATAAGGCTGGTGCCTCCATACTTTAGCATCTCATTCGTAATTTGATCGGTACCAGGTGATTTGTTTACGTCTATTTAAAATCATCATTCCGACATATGTCGGCAGGGCATTATACCTGTCGACATTTGATGTTATACTGTAAAATATCAACAGTTAAGCGATACCTATATGTTCACCAGAGTTGTGAGAAGTTTGAAAAATTAAATGAAATATTAAAAAATCTTCTATGGAAGTTTAAATGAATTTTAACAAATTAATGTTTTTCTCTTTCAGATCGTGAAAAGGAGAGGAAAATCATTTATCTCGTACGAATTTCATTCAGGCTTTCTCTCTATATTAGTTTCGACCTCGCAATGGTCTCGCTAATGAAGCTGTAAATAACAAAGAGCAAAATTCACAGTAAACAACTGTTCACTTAAAATCCCTGTTCCGAGATATGTCGGTAGGATATTTATCTGCCAACTTCACACATTTATGTTTTGTTCAGGTAGTTTTGTTCTGACACAACTCGATTTTGCACCAATATATGCGGCCTTATGACGCAAAAAGACAAATATAAACATTAGGAGAAATGCAAGCACGGATTGTATGATCACTGCACTATAGTGGGAATAACGACGATTCTCTGAATTTTATTTCCTAAGAGCCGTTTTACACACACAAGAATTATGGCCAAAATTTATCTGATAATTATGTTCAAAATTTTCATAAAACTAATTTGCTGTTTTACACATCAAAGAATTATTGTCAAAATTTTTGGCATAAAAATATAGAACGTGTTCTATATTTTTATGACTAAAATCCAGAAAGTGCGCGAAAATCGACGCAGAATAAAATATGTGAATTGACAACCCGCGTTTGGTAATCAACTTAATCTCAATGTTTACTCATTGTTTCTTGCACAAAATATCCCTTATTTTGTGGTTTTTTGATTATATATGTTTGGAAACTTTCATATTTATGACATTTTAAGGTTATTCCCAGATTATTTAACTCCTTGAACGTCACATGTTATGAAAATGCGCATGAGCACCGACAAAATTACCACCAAAATTATATTCAGATTTCTTGTACGTATCAAACAGAGTGGTATTTTATTGTAAAAATTATCTCCAAAGAATTTTGGGCAAAAATTTGCTGAAAATTTTTGTTATAATGTTCGGAATAATTCTTGTGTGTGTAAAACGGCTCTAACGCCCCAAAAGTCGGACTTATAAGGCGACTCGACTGTTGTAGGGTTTTTTGAATATACTCAAATATTAAAATAGAATACTTATTATAAATCTTGCATAACTTTACAGAAAGAAGTTGACATTATTTGTTAAATTATCTGTTAAAATTAAAAATTTTTATATACATAAACATTTTTTTTGGGTTTAACCTCTTTTAAAACATGACGTCCTCAGTTAGAAATATTTCACAGGGTGATTTTGATAGATCAAAATATAAATGATTCATAGTCTTGTTTAGTTAAAAAATATTTTTAGGATATTCGAGCAACCAACGAAATAAATTTAACGGATCTTTAAATTTAGAACGTACTAGTTCAGGTTGGTTGATAATTGTCAAAATTTTTTGAAGCAACCAACTGTCAGTGTCCCTCTTCATTGAAGTTTTGACGGGTGACGTTTAATTTATTGTTTTGTAATTATTTAGTGATATTACACCACCGTAAAATGAATATTTTTTTCTGAACACAAGTAGTTTTGAGGTGCAAATTAGAAAAATAGAAACGAAATTCCATGGAAATGTTTAGTTTTTGAGATATCCCTTCTTAAAATCTCCTAAAATTTACTTTGGAGGATACGGGGTGGATGCTTTTGTTGCCATTTTCCGCCCTTTAATGTAAATTTGTGCATTTTTAAACTAAGTTAAAAAAAAACGTAATTTTTTTACTTTGGAAAGTTTAAGGCAATAAATGCGAGAAGTTAAACTTAACCTATTAACTTCTTCGCTAACATGGTCTAACTTGATAATCGTTGAAAAGTAGAGAGTTTATAAAGTTACAATTGCAACAAAAAGTCAAGCAATTTTTGAACTCTGAAAATTTAAAATTAAAAATAAAACGTTAGTATTTAGTATGTAACAGTAAAAAATTGAAGATTTGATTTATTTTCGAGACACAGGTATTCCTCTTTGGATTTCAGGCCTTTATTGCAAGTTTTTTTTATATGTCCCTCTTTAAGCTTTTATTTGTTGACATGTGTAATACAAATTATGATAATACTATAAGCAAAATTAATCTGAATAACTGAAAGATCTAACTTACACTTAGAAGGGTCTAAGTCTTAAATCTTTTAGTGAATCTGGCTAATATTTTTTTTTCTTTAGTGACATGACTATCTTTAGTGCCATCTTATTTAAATTTGATTTCGATTTTTTTTATCGTAGTTCCAACTAGTGAAGTCTTGAGACAATTGAATTAGGTTAAATAAAATGAAGCTAAAACAGTTATGCAAATAAACAAAAATACACTAAATTTTTATAGACAAGAGTTTTATATAAATCAACGTAACTTTCTAAATGTGTAACGTTTACAACATGGAGAAAAGTTGGTTTTGATGATTTTAGCAAAAAATTGGTAAACGTAGTAGTGAAAAAGAGAAAACTGTAATTCTAGTGACCATTTAACCGCCAAAATTTTTTTAAGTAGGAATATCTTAAAAACTGAACGTCTTCGCGTAATCATGTTTTTATTTTTGCGATCTGCACTATAAAACATATGTATTATGACAAAATAGTTAATATTGGCATGTTGTAGTATGACTTAATAATTATTTGTTGTTTAACTGTCAACAGGATATGACATTTTTGATATTATTGAGAGATATCGGAACAAGTATTACAATCTCATACATTAATTCCAAAGGTTGGTATTCATTTATATCAAACGTTTTTAATTTTTTACAATCATACATTTTATCACTTCTATTTTGTGCTCTTAAAAATATTTACCATTAAAAGATCCTGTTGTCCACTGTTGCCACAACAAACACTCAAAATCACTGTCACAATTTTACCATTATCACTGTGGCGACCGTACTGTGAAAAATGGAAATATTTTGAAGAGCATCATGATTACTTTATTATTGGTCGAAGTTAAATGTGTACCTAACAATTTAGAAACAATATAATTAGAGCAAATTCAGTTAGAACTGTATCAGATCCTGTCACTTGTCGTTCATACCAGTTGGCAACATTGCTAGATGTCTAAAAAGTAAAAAATTACCAAGATTTACTAGTTTTTACATATTATTTTTCACATTTTTTAGAACTGTGATATTTTATTGGTTAAAGGAATAGACGGAAAATAAAATTCGTGGTAGAAATCCAAATTTCTCTTACAATTCTGAGTAGATACCTAATTTTTTACACCCTGTATACATCAGGCACAGCCAAAGTAAATAGTCTTTGCACATATTTCTACCTTTTGCTGGATTTAGGCATTAACATTAAATATTTTAGTTGAAATGACGAAAAATTAATAATGAAATATGTTTTGTATGTCAGCATATGACAGGATCCTAATATGATTATTCAATAATAATTAAAAAATCAAATATTTTTATGTCCACTCCTGTTGCGATTGGTTATCTCGCGTACCAATTGAATGTCACATAGATGAATCGAAGACAGCCATGGATGCCGAAATATCTTTGTCTGTTTTGCAACATTCCAAAAATTCATCTAGAGTTACTACACCATCTTGATTTTTATCCATTTTCTGTAACAAAAATAAATATGAGAAACCTTTTACACTTTTAGACCAGGGCTTATCTGTAAAATATCGGGGTTTCGTGGATGTGAAATGGAACATGGAGATTTTTGCATGAGAGCCTTCAGAATAACTTGAATAAGGATAAATTTGATATGTGTCATTTCAAAAAGTTGGGCAAAATTGTTTTTAATAATAAAAATATAAAATTGACGGAAAAAAAACATTTTTTTCAACCTTTCTCTCATGTAACTTTGAAGGTATTCCTTTTAGAGGAAAGTTGAAAAGCAAAAAAAGTCTCGCAATTAAATTTGTCATAAGATAGGGTTGATCGGAAATCTCAAAATATATTTCCCTTATTGCAAAATAGCAATAATTAAAAAAAAAGGTAAAAAAAGCAGTTCTTTAATCAATTTTTTTCGACCATTTAAATTTCTCTGAGGACCATCATATTAGAGCAAAGAAAACTTTATGCCATGATAAAAGTCTCGCAATTAAATTTGTCATAAGATAGGGTTGATCGGAAATCTCAAAATATATTTCCCTTATTGCAAAATAGCAATAATTAAAAAAAAAGGTAAAAAAAGCAGTTCTTTAATCAATTTTTTTCGACCATTTAAATTTCTCTGAGGACCATCATATTAGAGCAAAGAAAACTTTATGCCATGATAAAATAACACGCTAAAATTCGTTAGGATTGAATCGATATTTTTTGCACAATAATTTTGCAATCCGATTTCGTTTTCAAAAATTGACCATTTTCCAAGTTTCTCTGAGTCCAAAATATGACGTTAAGGTATTTAAATTTATTTTCGACATATAGTAGGGAACTCAAGTTTTCCAACGCTTTTTTCATAATCAAAATCGGATGATTTGGATGCCCTAAGGAATTGTTTAAAGACTGTTGATATTTTTGCTTATAAACAAATAGATTACCTCGGCGGATTTTCATTGGATTTTTTTTGCAATTCATGGTTTGAAAGTACTTGGAAAGATGCTTCTTTTTGTGAAAAAAAATTTCAGATCCGTCAATTTGATTCCGATAGAAACTTTCAAAGTTGACAACCTGTTACGGTGAATCTATAAAAAATACAGACCTGATTCTTGAACCAGAAACTTTGTCCTGCCGAGTTCTTTTTTGATACAAATATTTAAATGTTTATGTTATCGGAAACTTTAATAAAAAAATTAAAAGAATATCGCCCATGCGCGTGAAAAATGAAAAAAAGAGGGGTGGCTAGCTCTCATTTTAAAATTGAATTGGAAGATTAAAAATACATATCTGAAAAAAAAATTCATTTTCTCGGCTTCTAATGGAGCGATTTTAATCATTTTTTTTAAATCGATGTACTACGAATAATGGAGCTCAAATCTCATAATGCCATGTGCCCATCACGCATTCATTTTGTTATAAACAAATGACGTTATTTATGCATCATACTTACAGCATACTGCACCCTATAGTATTGGACTTTATTAATATAATTAAGCATACTATGACGATATATATTTATATATATTTACTTTAATTATCAAAATTTTTTAAACTATCATTGTTTAAACAAATTGAAAAAAAAAATGGTTTTAAATTATTTTATTCGTCAAATACAGATAAAAATAAAATAGTTATTCTTTATAAATTATATTCAAAAAGTTCAGTTAAGCACTCTTAACACTAAATATTATATTACAAACTATGCAGAGTGCAGAAAAACGTTTTTTTACACTGAAAATTACATTGAAAAACTACAGACTAACTCCCTATAATGCCTATTCTATACCTTTAGGAAGCCAGTTTGAGCAGATGTTTTTTACTCCTGCCCCACTACTTTCATGTTAAGGGTTACATTTTAAAGCATCATGCTGTCATCTCCAAAAATATTATATCTCTAAATATTTGTAGAAATATTGTATTACTTATAACTTAAAAACTATTAAGTTTTCATATATGATTTACATAAAATAATTATTTTATATTATCTGTATTTTACGAATTAAATAATTTAAAACCAAAATTTTTTTCAATTTGTTTAAACAATAATTGCTTAAACAATTTTGATAATTAATGTCAATATATATCGTTATAGTATGCTTAATTATATTAATAAACAAAGATTCACTTGAAAAAAGTCCAATACTATAGGGTGCAGTATGCTGTAAGTATGATACATAAATAACGTCATTTGTTTATAACAAAATGAATGCATGATGGGCACATGGCATAATGATATTTGAGCTCCATTATTCGCGGTACATCGATTTAAAAAAAATGATCAAAATCTCTCCATTAGAAGCCGAGAAAAAGAATTTTTTTTTCAGATATGTATTTTAAATCTTCCAATTCAATTTTAAAATGAGAGCTATCCACCCCTCTTTTTCTATTTTTCACGCGCATGGGCGATATTCTTTTAATTTTTTTATTAAAGTTTCCGATAATATAAACATTTAAATATTTGTATCAAAAAAGAACTCGGCAAGACAAAGTTTTTGGTTTAAGAATCAGGTCTGTATTTTTTATAGATTCACCGTAACAGGTTGTCAACTTTGAAAGTTTGTATCTCGGAAACAAATTGACGGATTTGAAATTTTTTTTCACAAAAAGAAGCATCTTTCCAAGTACTTTCAAACCTTGTATTGCAAAAAAATCCTCTCAAAATCCGCCGAGATAATCTATTTGTTTATAAGCAAAAATATCAACAATGTCTGTAAACAATTCCTGAGGGCGTCCAAATCATCCGATGTTGATTCTGAAAAAAGCGTTGGAAATCTTGAGTTCCCTACTATATGTCGAAAATAAATTTAAATACCTTAACGTCATATTTTGGACTCAAACAACCTTGAAAAATGGTTAATTTTTGTAAACGAAATCGGATTGCAAAATTATTGTGCAAAAACTATTGATTATATCCTAACGAATTTTAATGTGTTATTTTATCACGGCATAAAGTTTTCTTTACTTCAAAATGAAGGTCCTCAGAGAAATTTAAATGGTCGAAAAAATTGATTAAAAAACTGCTTTTTTTATCTTTTTTTTTTTTTAATTATTGCTATTTTGCAATAAGGGAAATATATTTTGAGATTTCCGACCAACCCTATCTTATGGCATATTTAATTATGAAACTTTTTTCCTCTTCAACTTTCCTCTAAAATGAATACCTTCAAAGTTACACGAGAGAAAATTTGAAAAAAAAATGTTTTTTTTTTCGTTAATTTTTATATTTTTATTAATAAAAACAATGTTGCTCAACTTTTTGAAATGACGCATATCAAAATTATCGTTATTCAGGTTATTCTGAAGGCTCTCATGCAAAAATCTCCATGTTCCATTTCACATCCACCTAAAAATAGATAAGCCCTGGTCTATTTGGCAATTTTCTAATACCAGCATACCATTTTGCACTTTTATTCGACGACATTTTTAGTTCTCTGTGTGCAGTGAGGTATTCGTTGGAATATCTCACTGCACACGGAGAATCAACCATATTGATGGTTGCCGTAAATTTTGAGATAATTGCACATTTTCACAGAACATGAGAGACTGCTGCAAGCTTACTGAAAGTTTTCGAGAAAGTGTTGAAACCTTAGAAAAAGCTTTCGGGGAAACTTCCAGTAATCACAAAATGTCCGTGGCAAATTACTAACGGAAATATTACACTTAAGCTTTACGATACTTTTCGAAAAAGCAAATTATCCGTCAAGGTTCTAAGAAATTTACTGGATAATTACAGAAGCTTTCTTGAAAATATCAATTTGTTATAACATAAAGTTTTCTTGAAACCTTACTGCACAGTTACTTCCGAGTTCGCTTAAATTGTAGATTGCGATTTCCTTTCTTGAACGATTACAGGTTTTCTTCCAAAAACTTGCAGGAAGGTTTAGCGAAACTTTCAAAGTTAGTTCCACATTACCTTTAACGTAACCTTTCTTTGAGTTTCCTGGAATTTTTAATGAAATACGAGTATTATATAGGATCCTTAATGGATTTTATTCATAAGCTTCTTGGAAAGTTCTTGAAAGGTTACTTAGGAAGCTTTCATGCCAGTGATCTGTTGTTATTAAATGTTCTAGTTTAATTTTGTTGCAGATTGGAAAAATTGCTGAAATTTTTAAGAAACTTTTACGCCAGTAAATAAATAAAGTACTATATTGGCCAAAAGTGGATAATATACTTGCAGTTGGGTGTATAAAAATACAATTATATAAGAGAAACTTAGGTCTCAACCAACTGAAAAAACCTTATATTATAAGGACAAACGTGCTCTGTTCTAACATAGTTAGAGACAAACCACTATCTCAGATTGCAAGAATACCAGAAAAGGGTGGAAGCCTTTCCTATGGTAGTGCACCGCCATCTGTAGACCGGTTTCGAACTTGTTAGTTCTCGTCAGTACAGAATAGGCTAGCGCACTTCAGCATCGGAAAAGTAAATCCTTCAGTTGGTTGAGAGCTAAGTTCCTCTTATATAATTGTACTGCAAGTATATTATGAACTTTTGGTTTATATATACAGATCTCTACGAGATTTTATATTCAGATTGCGTGGAATGCTGGGCGATGGCGCCGCTTGTATTAGATTTCATATTTTGTCTAATATAAGTTGCTTAAAGGATTTACTTTTCCGATGCTGAAGTGCGCTAGCCTATTCTGTACTGACGAGAACTAACAAGTTCGAGACTGGTCTGCAGATGGCGGTGCACTACCATAGGAAAGGCTTCCACCCTTTCCTGGTATTCTTGCAATGTGAGATAGTGCTTTGTCTCTAACTATGTTAGAACAGGGCACGTTTGTCCTTATAGTATAAGGTTTTTTTAGTTGGTTGAGAGCTAAGTTTCTCTTATATAATTGTATTTACTATATTGACCCCCATGAGGTCTTTGTAATTTACTTAGCTTTTATTTTAATTAAGAAAACAATTGTTTTTCGTTCGTATTTTTGATCGTTATTGGTCTAACTCTCTCTAAGTAAAATACACGCTAGCAGGGAAATAACGGTAATTCCTGAGTTATAAAGTATATAAAATATAAAAACAATGTTGCTCAACTTTTTGAAATGACGCATATCAAAATTATCGTTATTCAGGTTATTCTGAAGGCTCTCATGCAAAAATCTCCATGTTCCATTTCACATCCACCTAAAAATAGATAAGCCCTGGTCTATTTGGCAATTTTCTAATACCAGCATACCATTTTGCACTTTTATTCGACGACATTTTTAGTTCTCTGTGTGCAGTGAGGTATTCGTTGGAATATCTCACTGCACACGGAGAATCAACCATATTGATGGTTGCCGTAAATTTTGAGATAATTGCACATTTTCACAGAACATGAGAGACTGCTGCAAGCTTACTGAAAGTTTTCGAGAAAGTGTTGAAACCTTAGAAAAAGCTTTCGGGGAAACTTCCAGTAATCACAAAATGTCCGTGGCAAATTACTAACGGAAATATTACACTTAAGCTTTACGATACTTTTCGAAAAAGCAAATTATCCGTCAAGGTTCTAAGAAATTTACTGGATAATTACAGAAGCTTTCTTGAAAATATCAATTTGTTATAACATAAAGTTTTCTTGAAACCTTACTGCACAGTTACTTCCGAGTTCGCTTAAATTGTAGATTGCGATTTCCTTTCTTGAACGATTACAGGTTTTCTTCCAAAAACTTGCAGGAAGGTTTAGCGAAACTTTCAAAGTTAGTTCCACATTACCTTTAACGTAACCTTTCTTTGAGTTTCCTGGAATTTTTAATGAAATACGAGTATTATATAGGATCCTTAATGGATTTTATTCATAAGCTTCTTGGAAAGTTCTTGAAAGGTTACTTAGGAAGCTTTCATGCCAGTGATCTGTTGTTATTAAATGTTCTAGTTTAATTTTGTTGCAGATTGGAAAAATTGCTGAAATTTTTAAGAAACTTTTACGCCAGTAAATAAATAAAGTACTATATTGGCCAAAAGTGGATAATATACTTGCAGTTGGGTGTATAAAAATACAATTATATAAGAGAAACTTAGGTCTCAACCAACTGAAAAAACCTTATATTATAAGGACAAACGTGCTCTGTTCTAACATAGTTAGAGACAAACCACTATCTCAGATTGCAAGAATACCAGGAAAGGGTGGAAGCCTTTCCTATGGTAGTGCACCGCCATCTGTAGACCGGTTTCGAACTTGTTAGTTCTCGTCAGTACAGAATAGGCTAGCGCACTTCAGCATCGGAAAAGTAAATCCTTCAGTTGGTTGAGAGCTAAGTTCCTCTTATATAATTGTACTGCAAGTATATTATGAACTTTTGGTTTATATATACAGATCTCTACGAGATTTTATATTCAGATTGCGTGGAATGCTGGGCGATGGCGCCGCTTGTATTAGATTTCATATTTTGTCTAATATAAGTTGCTTAAAGGATTTACTTTTCCGATGCTGAAGTGCGCTAGCCTATTCTGTACTGACGAGAACTAACAAGTTCGAGACTGGTCTGCAGATGGCGGTGCACTACCATAGGAAAGGCTTCCACCCTTTCCTGGTATTCTTGCAATGTGAGATAGTGCTTTGTCTCTAACTATGTTAGAACAGGGCACGTTTGTCCTTATAGTATAAGGTTTTTTTAGTTGGTTGAGAGCTAAGTTTCTCTTATATAATTGTATTTACTATATTGACCCCCATGAGGTCTTTGTAATTTACTTAGCTTTTATTTTAATTAAGAAAACAATTGTTTTTCGTTCGTATTTTTGATCGTTATTGGTCTAACTCTCTCTAAGTAAAATACACGCTAGCAGGGAAATAACGGTAATTCCTGAGTTATAAAGTTTATGGATTTTTTACGGTTTCTAATCATGTGGATACTTTACGGTCCTTTTTATTTGCTTAACCAAAAAGGCAAATAGATATACAGCAACTAAGAAGAAATGGCTAATAAGAGCAGTCTTAATAATAACGTCAGTCTTTATTCCATATCAGGGCTGGCTCGTGAAGATTTTTGATAGTTATACCTTCTTGTTAAATAAAATATTCGGTTGCTCTTCCCGCATTTGTTTTATTTATTGTTCATAATTGTATTGAAAAAATATTTAAGTTTTATTTAAATTATGAATAATATCCGTTTTGAATATACCTTCCTACTTCGATCAGTTAAATTAACAAGAAAAAAATGTACGTAGTGCTGTCAAATTCCACATACGATGAATTGTTTCTAAAAAGATTTCACTGAAACGTTTCTATGAAAATTTTCAGAAATATTTCATAAATATTTCAATAATGTGGATAAAACTTTTCCATGAAAGGTTTCAGTGAAATCTTTACGAAAACTTTCCATAACATTTCATGAAATAAACCCAACACGGCAAAATATAGTGTTTCATGAAATATTATGGAAATATTGAGACAATATTTCAATGAATATTTCATAAAATCGCTCAAAAATAAAACATGAAATGTTTAAAGAAACAGAAATATTTACTGAAACTTTTCATGATGAATTTAAAAACGAGTCAAGATATTTTTCGGAAATATTTAAGAAACATTCCATGAATCGTTTTCTGAAAGACCATATAAACCATCTTCTGAAAGCTTTCAAGAAACCTTTTCGAAACATTTAGTACTGTTTCTCAGCTGCCTATATGAGTGCGACAAATAGGCAGTAAAAAAGATTTCCAAATGGTTCCAGAAACGTTTCGAAAAAAGTTTCATGAAACGTATTATAAACCTTTTCAGAAGTGTTTTCAGAAATGTCTTCGAAACCTTTGCGAAAGATTTACTGAGAGCTTTCATGATAAATTTGAGAACGAATCAAGGTATGTTTCGTAAATATTTAAGAAACATTCCATGAATTAGTTCCTGTAACGCTATTCAAACCATCTTCCAAAAGCTTTAAAGAAACCTTTTCGAAATATTTTCGCAGTATTTCTCAACAACCTTTATGAGTGCGACAAATAGTCAGCGAAAAATATTTTCAAATCATTCCTTAAACATTTCGAGAAAAGTTTCATGAAACGTATCATGATCCTTTTCAGAAATGTTTACACAAACATTTTTGAAATCTTTGCGAAATATTTTACTAAAAGTTTTCATAATAAATTTAAAAACAAGTCAAGATATATTTTGGAAATATTTAAGAAACAAGATCATGAATTGTTTTCTGAAACGCTATTCAAACCATCTTCCAAAAGTTTTCATCAAGAAACCTTCTTGAAATATTTTCGCGCAAGAGATTTTTCCGTACAGATTGCATGAAATTCTAAGAGATGGTGCAACTTGTATTGATCTTTCTGTTTAGTTTCATATAATTTGTTTAAAATACTCACTTTTCTTACAAGAAATGAAACAACAAAGACAAAACAAATTATGAGAACCACAGAAATCAAAACGCTGAGAATGATCACGGGAACAAGTCTAAGAGATAGAATAGAAAACCGTGATGAGAGAGAAACCAAACACCAAACGGCCGCCTGGACGGATCCCCAAAAGATGGAGAGACAGCTGGATTTCAACCTCAAACGAGGATCGATGAGGCATTGTGTAGATAACAGAACTTGGTTCTACCTAGAAGAAGAAGCGGACTTTTCTTATGGTGTGGTGTTCTTGGCTGCTTTGTACTGACGAGAACAAATAAGTTCGAAACCGGTCTACAGATGGCGGTACAGTACCAATGGGAAAAATTTCTACCTTTCACTGGTAATTTCTTGTAATCTGAAGTAGTAGGGCTGGGCGATATTTCTAAATGTATCGATATTACCTATCAATACGTATCGAAAAGAAAACATTGATACGCCGATATATTGATATAAAAGTATCTATATTTGAAATATAGATACATTTAGCATCGTTCATATTCTTATGTTTTATTTTGGAACTTCGCGTTATCAAATGTAACAGAAAATTGATTTTTGTACCACCGAAATTGACCCGTGAACAACACTGTTTCGTGTATCTTCGGTCGATAACTTAATAAAATATGTTCTAACAATATTTTTCATAGGATGCATGGTTAAAGTAATAAACAACAAACCAAAGAGACTAAAAGTCCACGAACGTAGATAAATGATGTCCCGCAAATACAGACTTTAGCAAATCACAGAATTTAAAAAAAGTTAACAGGTTGATACTACAAATCCCTGCGACTGGCCCTTCCTGCATAAAAATTTCCGAGTATATCCCTGTCGTCTTCTTTGTTACGCAATTAAAACGTGATAAAGTACCTGTATATCTGCGGCGCTGTAGTGAATTTCACTACAATAAATATTTGGGTGTATTCGATGTTCGAAAACGCAGTTGCAGACCGATCGATCAACATAACTAGCAGTCGTAGTGGAGTCGAATCCGATTACAAGCGAACGATACCATTTTTGTTTAAATGTATCGATATCTATGTATTGCAATATGAGTCCGTATCGATATAAAATATCGAATATCGATACTGCATGTATCGATACATGAAAGTATCGATATATATCGCCCGGGTCTATGAAGTAGTGCTTTTTTTCCTAATTAGAACAAAGCACGCCTGTCCTTATAAGGCTTTTTCAGTTAGTTTCTTCTAAATATAAACTTCAAATATATAGAATATTTCAAAAATATTTCGCGAAACCACGAAGTGTTCAGTGCGCAAATGAATACTTTATTCAAAGATTTTTTTAAAAGCTTTTGAAACGTTTCTGGAAACACTGCTAAAAACTTGCGTCAACTTTTCCAGAAGCAGTAGCTCGCATTAAAGTTGACTAAAATATTTCGTAAATCTTTCATAAATATTTCAGGAAACGTTTATTATAATATTTCATTAAGCTTTCATGCAATATTGTCGAAACTTTTTTGGAATCCATTCAGAAGCATTTATTTCTGTGTTATGTCGTCACTTCTGAAACGTTTCAATGCAACCTTTTTAAACGTTTAGATCCTTGCATGAAACTTTTCTGAAACATTTCGTCTTATGTGGGATTGCATTGCAAATTGCTATTTAAGAATACGTAATAAGCTAGTGTATAGTGCAGATGTCGAGCGAAAGCGCTATCGGTACCACAGTACTGTTTCAGGTAGACTGACTTAGAATGGGTCCACACGATAAGAAAAATTTGAGCGTAGGCATATTACGCGCTTTTGTGCCCCACACGGGGAATTTCGTTACGCGGTCATAAGGTGTGTGTTTTTTTTGTCTTAACCTAACTTTTATCAGTATTTTTGTTTATACTTTAACTAAAAATTGAAATGAAGCAAAATAAAACATTAATTGCGGCAGTATTTTAATCTAGAAAAAAAGTTACAAAAATGTAAGGAGAATATTGATATATACTTTATTTAAAAAACAGGAAAGTCGTCGTTACTGGGTCCGATCTGTATTTGAGGAAAACCTTGGAGAAAGGCTTGGACTTGCTAATAAATTAATTCGAGAAATGTGAGAAAATGATCCTGACTTTTTAAAATATTTTCCTGTTACTATTGGTGAATTTGAAGAGCTCTTCGCTGTTGTTGGGCCAATAATTAGAAAACATGATACGGAAATGTGTACAGCTATAGCTTTATTACTAGGTTGGAAATAACATTGTGATATTTAGCTCATGAAATCAGCATGTGAAAGCAACAGTGCGAATCCCGAGTCGGTTTCTGAAATTATTCAGGTTACTTGTGCGGTAGTATGGGACTCTCTAAAAGAAGTTTTGTTTCCAAAGTTTACCACTTCTACCTGGTAAAGAATTGCCAAGGAGTTGAAAGACGAGAATTTCAACATAACAGTGTAATTTTAACAATCGTTTTAATAATTACAATTGTTTGTGGTTTTTAGATGAATACATTACATATGATACGAACTGGATTTCTATTATTAAATTTCCGTCAATGTTAATTTTTATAATAGGTTTATATAAAGTTTGTTAAGGGTAAGGTTACCAAACGACAGGAATTTTCCTGACATATCTGAAATTTTAGCCCCCTTTGGGGAAACAGGAAAAAACTGCAAATGTCAGTATTTTTTTGAAATTAAAAGAGGAAAATATAAGTAATAAAAAATATTTGTTAATTATTCTAGTAAAAAAATGAATTAATTAAACGTTAACAAAATAAGTGAATTGTTAATTTAATATATTCATAAATTTAGTTTTATACTTTTTATTGCTTGATGTTTCTTTTGGCAATTGCTGATTTTTTATAACCATTTCATGACATTCTTCACATGATATGTTCTTTAAGTTAAATTGTGTCTTGAGTAGAACCTTAACACAAGATATTGTTGTAAACCAACTATTACTACAAATTATTTATTATTAAATTACTATATATAAATATTTTTAAGTTACTCTTTTGAATTAATAGATAATTATAGTCTAATATTAAATACTCCCTTAAGAGAGCTTTGTTCATATTGTCATCGTCCCATAAATGCACACTTTTTCATTTCAGTAATCATGTAAATAAATAGTTACATTGCATTTGTTAGTATGCCTATGACTGTAAAATAATAATTTAGATACAGAAATAGAATATAACTAGGACATGAACATAGAGACGAGGGGAACTAAAATTAAAAAACTACAATAGTGACATTAAATTAGTAAGTAAGAAGAAAAACTGTTGTTACCTCAGGATTAAGTGAACATTTTAATAAAATATTAAAAGTAATATTAGAGGATTTCTTTGAATTCATCGAAATCAGTGATAAACCAAAAGCAGAACCAGCATAGTTATAACACTGGTGGCAGCGAAAAGCAAAGCCTATAACAATATAGACGGCCTATTTCTCTCCTTAGTCCACTACGCTCCCATTAATGAGAACATTCGCTCGATATTCGCATTTGGTGCTTCGATTGCAAATATTTTGAAAATCTCACTGCCTTAACATACCACATACAACATTCAGATAAAATGTCCGGTTATTTACTAAAAAGTCAGGGATATTGTCAGGAAATCTCATTATTTGATCTGGTAACCATAGCTAAGGGCATGTCTGTGAATTAGTGTCTCGATATTAGAGATTGTCGTTGAATAGAAATTTTATTATATAACGGCCTTTCTTTCATAAGCATTAATGTATATAATGAACAATTGTATTATTGCAATTGTTTTAAAATTAATAAAAAAATGAACAAGAATTGTTTTTTTTTTGAGTACCAAGCAGTAATAATTTTCGGTAACAAGTATTTTTAATAAGTTAAAACAATTTAACATAGTTCATAAATATCTATTATCTCAAAACTCGCAAAATAAAAAAATATAAATAAAACAACAAACTTCTGAAAAAAAAACATAGGTTATGTTCACATAAAATATTTAAAAGAAACAGTTTCTGCCATATTTAAAGCAGTCCGCTGAAAAGTTAAACAGTACTTTGCGTAATAACCTTGGAAAGGGCGGATTTAGGCGGGAAATCTTCGGTCTTTGTCTTTTTTTAAATTTAACAAATCACAATGCTTGAAATTTGACATATGTCTTATTACGCTACGCTTACGCCCAGATTTTTCTTATCGTGTGGACCAACTCTTAATTGTGAAAAGGCATCGTCTATAAAAAACTACGTTCTAGATTTTATTTTTTAGTTAATCTTTAATTTAAGACTGCATTCCGTTAACCTACTATCCCCGTTTGGTGCAAATTATTTTTTGTGTTTTATAACATAAACTAAAAACAATTTTTTGGTTTTCCCTTATTAAATATTTTGATGATATTGCAATTCTGCAGTTCTTATGCACTAGCACCCACTGGGAGGCAAAACTTGTTTTATCTGTATAAAAATTATTCTCTACAGTCACATATTAATTCAGGTTTTATTAAAAATAGATATATATCTTTCCGAAAGTATTTTCAATTTGAAAAATCTTTTAAAAACTCCTTTGAAAGCAAAGCTCCATCTAGCTTTATTAGGTTTTATTGAGCAGGGATCAGCTTTATCTATTTTATTCGAAATATATACAGAAATATACACTCGGATAGGTTACATCAATACATTGAGATCTCTCTCGATAAAAGTTTCAATTTTCTTTTCATGTCTGTCTGTTTTTCCTTGAATTCGAGAATTTCCGATTATTTCGATACGACGAATATAGTAGAAATTAAATAACCAGATTCGGTAAAAATATTTAATTTTAAACCCGGATAGTTCTGTTTTGTTTATAATGTTGTTACATAGGGAAAATATAGAAATATAATGTTTCATAGACTCCAAATTCTATTGAATGTTGAAATTTATATTACTATTACGATTACGTATCTCTAATTGTTATAAAGTATTGACTAAAATTTTGTCTTAAAGATACGAACTTATATATGAACTGCGTCCGTTGAATTGACTTCGTTTTACTGCAGCCGTTTGAATGATTTGGCGTTCCAAAGTAGTAGTCGTCAGAGGGAAAGAATCTAAACACTGAGTTTACTGAAGATCATTTTTAATTGAAGCTGTTTCTACAAGTTGTCTCTTTTTCATCTTGGTTGCATGTATACCCAAACAGCACAAATATGTCTTAAAAACGTCCATAAAACGTTTGATCTCAACATTCAGGACGTCTTATGGATGTCCATTAAAGTCGAATGACGTCCATGAGACGTTGTATAGACGTCTTATGTTACAAAAGGTAACGTCTTTAAGACATTTGCTTACAACGTCTTATGGACGTCCCTTCCCAACATTAAAACAACATATTCCACCATTAAATTATGTACATTAAAAAGGGTGCCTTTTAATTTGTTTGTTTGTCTTGTTTACAAAGTCAAACCGTGATTATTCAAAGATCCAAGAAATAAATTTAATTAAGAAAAAATCAAGAGCAAAATATACACTACCATTTTAAATAACTACAAGTTCCGCATGAATAATTTGCTTTAAAAAATATGTTCCACATAATCTCTTTATACAAAAAAATACATAACTTAAGCATAATGTAAACTTTTTCTAATTTGAAATTTAAGAAGTGAGGTAGAAAAGCAAATATTTTCAGAACTACTACTGTTCGAACTATAAGTGAACCTATCAAATTTAAGCCTTAGTTTATCCCTTCTATATAATAACTCTAAAAGGTAGACTATCAACAAAATAAAAGTTTATTGAAATAAAAAGTACACAAATCTTTAAATAGTTTTAAAAACAAGAAATTTTATTTAGTCGAATAACAAATCTGGTCTAATGCCCTTTTCAGCCATGTTTGGATTGAAATTTCCTTATTCCTCCGACTTTTTGACAGTCCTGTTGTCTCTGTATATCCTAATAACAAACTGATTTTAATATTAGGATAAAGTTTATTATTTGTGGGATTAAATTTTTTGATATTTTTGCGAATTTTTATAATTGTCTTCTACTATAGAATCGTGACTTATGCTATTTCAAGGTTAATATGTATAATGAAAGACAGAACTTACTCATAATAAGTCTCGCCAAGTTGAAATCGTAGAACTTTCTCTTTCCTTTTCGTACTAATCAACTGTACATGGTAATTTTACAAGCTCGCTTTACAAAGTCATAAATGCTCCCTACGCCCAGTTTTAAAATTTCTAAAACCTTAAACAAGATTACTCCTTGTAATTAACAAAATTCTATTTTCTATGTTCTTTAAATATAAACCAATCATCAGGAATAAAATAAATCTTACAGGTTTCATTAGTGGAGCATTCCATAAACAAACATTTCGCTTTCCACTTCATTAGTAATATTTCTTGTAATATATAGGACCGGGCCTGGATGAGCTGTGCAAGCTTTTTTTGCACAGATAATATTTTTAAAGATTTCATTTCATAGAGTTACTAAAAAAAATGTGATAAAGCATTCGAGAATTTCCTGTAACACAAACTATAAATAACGTTACTGTTTTTCCTAAGTACATAGATAAATCAACTATTTTAAAAAAATTCTTTCAAAAGCTAAATTTTCACAATCGGCACCCCAACAATATTAAAAATGAATAACGACATGACGAAACACAAATACAAAACTGAAAAATGACAGTTGACAGAAACAAAAGGCGGGTTTTTTAAAGTTATAGTTTCGCTGGCATCGTATTTATGTGTGTCATTGTTATTGGTACATCAAACAGTCTGTGACGAAAAGAACCAAAGTATTGATAAAAAAGATCATGAAAAAGTTCTATTAACCAAGGTCGTAGTGAGACTACTAAATATTTGTCGTTCAATCAAAAATTTTAACCTCAACTTGTATTCAGCTGAGCTCTGTGCGGCGTTGCAAACTTATTACCCAACTGCGACAAAATCCATAGGGAAGGAAATGCTTTTTAGTTTTTATCAACTAAATTATTCACAACTGTATTTATTTTCATATAAAATATAGTATGCAGACTTTTAAAAGATATATTAAAGACGTTGTATATAGACGTCTTATGGACGTCTTCAAAACAACGTCTATAAGACGCCTTATTTATGTCTTAAGATGTTCAGACATAATCTGGATATAAAAATGACGTCCATAAGACGTCTAGTGCTGTATGGGTATTACTGCATCTTTAGACCATTTTATATAATGTTGTTTATCGCAGGCGTGTTCTACTATACCAGATCTCGACGTTTCCCCTAGTTGTGTATGAGTTTTACGTTCCTTTTGGTGGACGCTTAGTATACATTTCACCACATGAAACTTTGTGCAAGCATCCTTTCGTATTGGTGCTTTTAGGTTTTGATTTTGTCAAATAAGCTCTGAGTGTATACTTCAAGTTGTTTTTGTGTTGTAGCTGTTATTAATTAGTCTTATTTTCTCTCTTAATGTGTTTCTTATGGACCAGTGACTTTCGCCCTAAAGTATGTTATAACATTTTCTTTTAATTTTAGAAGGTAAACATTCTGCTGTAAATTAAATTTAATATTTGCTCTTTTCTGTTTGTCAATGTTGTTGTGCGGCAATAAAGGTTGCGTATAATTTCTCGTTTTATTGCAACAGGATGGTTTAAATCAGAGTTGAGATATTATTTAATGTATGTTGGATTCCTCTGTACCGATGTTTTAATAATTTCATTGGAGCGACCGACTACGACATAAGGAAAACTGACTGTTCATTTATCTTTCGTTCATTTGTAAATTTAATTCTTGTCAAATTGAGTCTAAATATACCAAGGAAACATTTAGTTCTAGATCATTACCATTCCATCGACATATTTCAATCAGACTTTTAGTTTCATTGTTGCTGTTTTTACGGAGTGATTTTGGAACTATTTTATGTAAAAGTGGGATACGGCTGAAGAACGCAACTAACCCATCGAAAGCTCGTCGTTCTTGAACACAGAATACGCAACCTGCATAATCGCGCAATATCTATATGCAATAATGAAGAATAACTTAAAAAAAGAGACCACTCATCGCTTTGCCGTTATCGCTTCCTTTTTCGACATAAGCCTCCCTCACTTGTTACCATCTCTCTCTATTCTAGGCCGCTTCCATTCAGTTAAGCCATGCTGAATGTCCTCTTGACCTCTTCCCTAGGATAATGTTTGATCATTTTTCCTCTGCATATCTAGTAAGGTGTCCGACATAGTTTCATTTCAACTCTGAGATAACTTAAACAACATCTTTGAATTTTCTTCTTTTTCTTGTGCTCTAGATTCAACATCTACCGTTTCATAGATCTTCGAGTCATCTTGAGTATTTTCATTGTCTGTTTTGTCAGGGTTCAAGTCTGAGCAACTTATGTTATTTCTGGTATAACTGTTGGAATAATTTGCATCGGAGCCTAATAGGAATGTTCCCGTTTTTTAAATTTTTACTCATTTTGCCATACGAAGCCTGCGATCAATTTTGTTATTCTGATTGTCATATCTCAGTATTATTGTATGCCCGAAGTAAACATATCGGTCGACATTTCTCAATTCTTCTCCTCAGACTGTAATTTGCAGATTTACTTTACTCATGACTTCAATTTTCTGTAGATTCATTGTGTTATAATGACTTGCCGTTGGAATCTTATGTTATTATAACTATGTCATCGGCATATTTCAGATCGTTCAGTCTTTTGCGGTTTATTAGTATGTCTATGACGTCCCGTGTTTGAGAACATTTTCAAGAGTCAATATGAACAGCTTGAGTGACAACGTGTCACCTTGTCTTATATCATGCCGTCTCCCACTTTTACATGGTTGGGTTGTACATGTATTTGGATGGTGGATGTGATATTTTGGTTAACCTGTTGTATGATGTGTATTTGTGATCTATTTTGTAACGTTTAAGTGATTTGTTAATCGCCCAGTGTTTCACCGAGTCAAATGCTTTTTGAAAGTCGATGAAGGTTAGCGTAATATTAAAAAGAGATAGCAAACATTACATTACATTAGTTTACAACACAATGGTAATCGCCTAAAATTAATATATAATGTTCCAGTTAACCTCAGGAAAAATACCATTGGACAACGAGAAAAACAATCCTTCTGTCAAGACTTCAGGGAAAATAAAATTAATTGCCAGTAGCAGAACATAAAAGTAACATTTAAATCAGGAAATACATTTAGAACTTATTTAACAAAATAAAAACATTTAAACTCCGATAAGAAAGAATGAGGTTGCTAAGTTCCAGATGAGTGTGGTGAAATCTATGTTGGAAAAATCATGCTTCGACCAGACGTTGGAATTAAGATACATAAAACTCATTCACAAAAGAAACGCCCAGATCTGTTATTTCTGAACATACTTGTGATAAACAATCATATAAAATGGTCTGAAGCTGCAGTAATACATATGGAACCAACATAAAAAGAGATAACCTATGGAAACAACTTGCATTAAAAATATAAATAGAATTTTCAGTAAACCCAGTGTTAAGATACTTCCATCATTGAGGTGCATACAGTGAAGCTAAACCCCACGCTGCACTAGACGCAATTTATATATAAGCTTGCAGCCTTAGGACAAAACTTTCATCTTAGAAGACCAGAGGCTGGAGTACCATAGGGAACCGTACTCTCACCACACCTCTACAACATATTCACTCACGACATCTCCATGACAGCAAACACGAAAAAGACCCTATTGCCATAATGTCACCGTCAACACAACCAAGACTGATCAGCAGATATCTACAGGAGGAAATAGATCTAGTCCATGACTGGTTCGTCCCCTGGAAAATATCGGTTAATGCCGACAAGAGCTAAGCGTTCTCTTTGACAAGGAGAATAGAGGATCCGGACGAAACGATATGTATTGATGGCGATGATATCAGATGGACTGACCAAGCCAGATATCTAGGTGTGACGATAGATCAAGGAGTGAGTACATTTCAGCTACCGCCAACAAATTCAAATTTATCAGAAGACATCTCTACCCGCTGTTCAACAGAGCAAGCAAAATAAGCCTTATGAATAAGTTGACAGTCATCAAAGTCGTACTAAGGCCCATCCTGACTTACAGGTCTGCAGCTTGGTGTTACGCAGCAGCGACACACCTTAAGAGATTAGAAGCTCAGGAAAACATAGTACTGAAGATGACTTTAAACTCCCCGTGGTTCGTCAGTAGCGAGCAAATATGAACCTCCTTAAGGGAGATCCAGAGACAAAAGACCGCCAAAGTTTACTGAAAAGCAGAGACACGTGGCAACGCGCTCCTCAGGTAAGCAGTGGATTTACGGCCCTGATGTGGACGGTAGGAAACACAAAAGACCTAGGCACTAACTCTATACAACAGGACCCATGAATTATTCACGAACTTGGAGCAGGAACAAGCCAGCCAAGGAAGAAAGGAAAAATGCCGAGAGAATCCATTCAAGTTTCATACAGGCAAGTCTAACTGGGCGAAACACCAAAAAGGACACGCAGGATTCAGGAGCAGGATCACACTATTACCAGCATAGGTCAGAGACAACTCCCTATTGATTAGACAGTGAGAAGCAATGGGTGCACCGGCAGCTGGAGTGGAAACAACAATGCTGTGAAGATTAGGGGTTTGTAAAAGGCCCACCAGCCTGGCAACTCAAAGGACTCTCGCTGCGAGGCATTGCAGATCGTAGCCTAACCCTACAGAATTATGGATTTCTCAGTCAGGGGGGTTTTAGCTGGTAAGAATCCGACACTACCTCCACACTTAGTGAAGGTGTCTATGCAAAATTTCCCCTTCTAAAAATAACTTTCAATTTATACTTGATAGAAACTAGAGTCACAAATGAGTTGATACGTTATCCGAATATAAACTGACAAAAAATAAAGACAATTTAAGTCTAATAACCACCTTTCAGTCAATCTTCAACATTGTCTACAACTTTCAAATGTTGTACTATAGAGTGTCACCAGTAAAGTCCGCATCATATGGGATTTTTTTTATTAATAGTTTTATTCGAAATTTGACTTTGGCAACAATTTCTGCTTCGATCAAGATGAAAATTAACAAAAAAAAATAGTAGTCACGTGATTAGTATTATCTGTCAAATTTTAATCTTTCCCAAAAAAATGAAAAGGGGGGTTATATCTCAAAATATCGAAAAAATTATTAGGAAAGTTTTTCTAAATGTATTTTTAGCCGATATGTAAAATTTCAGCTGTATAAGATAATTTAGATTTTTTGTCAATTTTTGTAAATTGCACCACTGTTGTAAAATAAGACTCGACGCAACCTACATAAAACTTCTTAGTTTTGACAATGCTTTATTTCAGACATATTTTGTTTAAAGTAACGCCATATTAAATGTGTGTTTCTCTACAAAATCCATAGAGGGCTATTAAAATTTGGTCACATGTGATGAAAAGTTTATTTGTTTTGACCCTGTATAAGGTAACTTCATAAATAACTATTTTTGAAAACGTAGTGTATGTCTAAAAGTAATACACATTAATATTAAGAAAATAGTTTAATTGAAAAGACTCGTTGAAACTAGATAAACTTTAGGTAAAGCTCAATATAATTTATTTTCCACTTAATGCAGACTTTATTGATGACACTGTGTACTTGTTTGTCTTAATTATAATGTGTACTATCTTAGACACAAACTACGTTTTTAAAAATAGTTATTTTATGAAGTTACCTTATAACAGGGTCAAAAAACAAACAAACTTTGTATCACATGTGACCAAATTTTATTAGCCCTACTTGGATTTTGTAGAAAAACACACATTTAATATGGCGCTACTTTAAACAAAATATGTCTGGAATGGAAGCATTGTCAAAACTAAGAAGTTAATGTAGGTTGCGTTGTCTTATTTTGCAATAGTGGTGCAATTTACAAAAAATGGGCAAATAATCTCAATTATCTTATACTGCTGAAATTACATATGGTCTAAAAATTGTATTTAGGAAAACTTTTTCTAATAACTTTTTTTCAATATTTTGATATATAACTCCACTTTGATTTTTTTTTTGGAAAAAAATTAAAATTTTTGGTTGATTTATTTATTGACGTAGTTGTCAATTTAAACGCTTCCATGTTAACTTGAACCAGTTATAAAGCAAGACCATGTTAGGTAAATTAGGGAAAAGTTTTTCAATAACAAAATTTAAATAATTAGTTATTTTCATTCGGATTTTTTAAAGCTATACTGTTGTAATACGAACATTTATCGAAATATTTTTTTAATAGGAGTCCGCTTGTAACAATTGAATTTCTCTGTACCGAACCGAAATTTAGCACAGTAATAATACTTATGGACCCAAATACATTCCAATAGTAGAATGTAGAATAATTTTTTTCATGTGTAGACTAAACTGTTACCCCGAAGGTTTCTCGCGGAAGCCGTGTACAGAAATTAGCAATTCTATAAAATAACGCCTCTTCAGTAATTTTACCGCAATTCTTTGTTGGAGGTATTTAATATTCAATAAAATTTATTTGCTGTAAATTTAAAGGTAGTCTAACTTAACAGCACCTTTAATTTTCCATGCAACAATAAATTTTTATGATGTATCCTTATTCTTTTAGCAAAAAGATTTTATATGTTTTGGTAATTCATTTTATTAGTTAATTTACAATATTTACTTAACACCTATTTTAAAAGTTAAAGTTTTTAAAATAGCTAGATTTAAACAAAATACTTGTACAAGTATAGTTTATTTCAAGGTAAAAAATTTTAATCATGGCAAAAGCATATTGTTGTAGCACAGTAGAAATAAGATAACTAGTAAATTCACTCGGCATCGTGCCAGTGATTGATTTTGTGACCTCGAAAATGTTTCATCCAATTATCTCACGTAGAATACTAAAAAATTTCAGTAACATAAAAAAATTGTTAAATTCACTCCTTAGACAAGGTAAAACTATCCCCATGCAAAAAAAATGAAAATAAGTTATAAAATGTCTGAAAAAATTGTGTTCATGAGTCATAACTTAGACTGCTTATTAAATACCAATTGCCATATATTTATGATCCGTTTTTATTGACGTTAACCCATCAGGGGCGGATCCAGCCTCTCTCTTTGGGGGGGGGCGGTGATATCACAAAAGTACAGTATGGCAAGTTGTCGACGGGGGGGGGGGGGGGAGTGCAAGCAGTATACTCATTCCTTATATAAAAGGCAGAATGGGTTCTGTTTTCCTGAACTCAAAGCTCTTGGAAGGGGGGGGGGGGGGCGATCGCAAGCACACACTTTCCTATACTCTATTCAAGAACTAGAGAGAGTAATAAAACTGTTACCGAAACCTCCAACGTACCTACTCTAGTGCCGCAGGTAACTGAGAACTGCCGTAAATCTAATTATATTTCATTATATTTAAATATATTTTATAAATTTACTGCAACATAAAATTTCTGATAGTTTAATTTAATTTCTGTCAGTGAGAAAAGTACACCTTACAGTGTGTCCTTAGTGATTTATCTTGTTTGCGTTTGTTTTCATATATTATTTGAGATTAGTGAGATACCCAAAATATATATTTATTCCAAAATCTTTAAACTAGGGCATTTTTTCCTCAACGAAAAACTTATTACTATGAATGTTTATGATGCCTTAAGATATCAATATCTAGATAATATTGTTAAAAGCTCTGTTAAGATGTGTTTCAACATGAGAGAAGTTGGAAAATCTACTATATACCGAATACTGAAGGAGAAAAAACGACTGGAATTTTAAGTACTCCCAAGCCACATTCCATCACAGGCAGAAGAAAAACCTCGTTGGAAGAAGAGATGAAAACTGCAATTAAAGGGGTTGTATATACATTTTATTATGAGAAGCAGATCCCAACCGTCTACAAAATTCTAACTAAAATCAATGAAGATCGCGATTTACCTGAAATTAAAAGAACTGATCTCTGGAAAATGCTCACAAAACTTAATTTTTACTGGGAAAAACCAGATAGAAAATCTGTTCCTTTTTGAATAAAGTTACTGCGTAAAATTGGAAAAAATCCATATAATAAAAGAATAAAACAAAATGTGAGAACTCGATCTCATGATCGGTGAGATAGAGGAACCAATTATAATTAATTTGAGCGAAGATATTTTCATTGACTTTGATTAGGAATTAGATACGTAATGTTAACCAGTGTAAACACAATTTATTATTGAAATTTTTGTTTTTTGTTGCATTTTATTGCTCAATGTTGTTTATATGTTTTTTTTTTATTTTTTTTTATATATTTTTATTTTACTGTGTCACACTCTTTAATTTTATATATATTTAATTCTAATTAGCCGTAAGTTTTTTTATTATTTTATTAGTGTCTTTTTCTTAAGCGTGTAGAATTAACATGTTTATTTTATTTTTTTGGGGCTATCGGATTTCCATATAATAAATTAAATTAAATTAAGATATCAATACAATAGAAATAAAAATAAGTCGGTCTAATTTTAATTACAACATATAGAAAGTAATTACATTTGAATCCCTTTTAATGTTTAACTGTAATTTTCCAGATGGTTTAAGAAATAAATAAACTGAAACGTCAAATACCCTAAAAATCTTTTTAAGTAATAATAAAATGACCGATAGCCCCCAAAAATATTTTAATATTATATGGGCGAATTTATTTTTTTATATATGTTTAACTTTTTGTATTTTTGACAGTGGATATTTTGTAAGTATTTAAATTATAACTTCGAATTTTTTGAGGGAATAAGGCTACGTTTTAGTCCATTATTATCGACCGGTATTTTTGATTATAAAATTTCTAACCCATTCCTATGAAAAATATATGTGTCTAACAGATTTTGCTAAAAACACCGGACTAAAGAACACAGGTAGTTTGCGAAGAGAAAAAGAGTGAAAAATGATTTATTACTCTGTCTAGTTCTTAAATAAACTGTAGTATAAGATGAAAAATCGGGTTCATTTTCCTAAACTCAAAGCTCTTGGGGGGGGGGGGCGATCGCCCCCACCGCCCCCCCCCTTGGATCCGCGCCTGTAACCCATGCGGGTCAAAAAAAAACGCCCAAAAAATAGAAGACACCAGCAACATTCCCATTTCTACTGTAAAAGGCAGGGTCGGGTCTATTTTCTGAATTTGAAGTTCTTGGAGAGGTGGGGAGTGATTACAAGAAAAAAAAAGTTTCCTACAGGGGAAAAGAGCGCGAGCAGCATACACATTCCTAGTATAAGAGGCAAAATCGGATCTATTATCCTGAACTCCAAGCTCTTGGGAAGAGGAGGGGCGATCGCAAGCATACACATTCCTATACTCTATTCAAGAACTAGAGAGAGAGTAATAAAATTGTTACCGAAATCTCTCTAACGTACGTACTCCAGTGCCGCAGGTAAACTGATGACTACCGTGAATCTAATTATATTTAATTATATTTAATTATATTTAATTATATTTAATTATATTTTAATTATATTTTAATTATATTTAATTATATTTAATTATATTTAATTATATTTAATTATATTTAATTATATATTTAATTATATTTAATTATATTTAATTATATTTAATTATATTTAATTATATTTAATTATATTTAATCATTTTTAATTATATTTAAGTATATTTAAATGTTACAAGCATTTATAAATTTTACTGCAACAATAAAATTTCTGGTATTTCAATTTAATTTCGGTCAGTTAGCAAAGTACACCTTACAGTGTGTCCTTAGTGATTTATCTTGTTTGTGCTTGTTTTTATATATTATTTGAGATTAGTGAGATACCCAAAAGATATGGCTTCCACATCTATATTTATTTCAAAATCGTTAAACCAGGGCATTTTTACCTCAATGAAAAACTTTACGATGAATGTTTATGATGCCTTAAGATATTAATATCTAGATAATAATGTTAAAAGCTCTATTGAGACGTGTTCCAATATGACAGGAAAATCTACTATGTACCAAATACTGAAGGAGAAAAAAAGGACTGTTAGTATTCCCAAGCCACATTTGATCTCAGACAGACAAAAAAACCTCGTTGAAAGAAGAAACTGCAATAAAAGGAGTTGTACATACATTTTTTATTATGAGAAGCAGATCCCAACCGTCGACCAAATTCTAACCAAAATCAATGAAGATCGGGATTTACCTGATATTAAAGGAACTGAATTCTGGAAATTGCTCAGAGAACTTATTTTTTTGCTGGGAAAAAACCAAATAGGAAATCTGTTCTTATAGATCGTCCGGAAAATGCTAGTTGGAGAAGGAAATATCTCTCTCAAGTAAAAGGTAGAGTTGCCTAGAAAATACAACTTACAAAATTAGTAATTTAACTGAACTTTTGAAAGATTTTTTTGAATAACGTTACTGAAGAAAATAGGAAAAAATTCATATAATAAAAGAATAAAAGAAAATGTGGAAAGTCGAACTCATGATCGGTGAGATAGAGGAACCAATTATAATTAATTTAAGCGAAGATAGCTTCACTGACTTCGATTACGAATTAGATACGTAATGTTTACCAGCGTAAACACAATATATTATTTAAATTTTCTGTCATATATAAAAGGTAATTACATTTGTATCCCTTTTTAGTGTTTAATTGTAATTCTGCAGATGGTTAAAGAAATAAAAAACTGAAACATCAAATGCCCTAAAAATGTTTTTAATTGATAATAAAATGACCGATAGCCCCAAAAAAATTTTAATATTATAGGAACGAATTTATTTTTTTATATATATTTAACTTCTTGTATTTTTGACAATGGGTATTTTGTAAGTATTTAAATAATAACTTAGAATTTTTTGAGAGAAAAAGGCTACGTTTTAGTCTGAATGAGCCTAAAACGGTTTCTATGCCAAAATTAAAAATAATAAAAATTAAGTTGTGATTTGTGTTAAATATATTAAAATTATCCATATTTTCTAATGTATGTGAATTATTAAGAAATCGTAAGAAATAAAATAATATTATACAAACTTTTTATTTTATGTTTATTGTCGAAATGATATCTATGCCATAAATACTTAGCGATAAAATAAACCTTCTTCCGACGCCTATGACAAGGATTAAAATCATTTTTAACACTTCACACATCCAAATATCTATAGTTATCCAACCCAAATAGTCCATTATTATAGATCGGTATTTATGGTTATAAAATTTCTAACCCATTTCTATGAAAAATATATGTGTCTAACAGATTTTGTCAAAGACGACGGACTAAAGAACACAGATAGTTTGCAAAGAAAAAAAAGGGCAAAAAAATAATTTATTACTCTCTCTAGTTCTTGAATAAACTATAGTATAAGAGGCAAAATTGGGTATATTTTCCTGAACTCAAAGCTCTTGGGGGGGGGGGGGGGATACCGACCAATATGTAGTTGGTTTTTTCTCGCGAAGATAATGGATGTGGCAACACCCATACACGGAATGTTCATCTTGAATAGACTTGAAGATAAACGTCCTGATTGGGTTTACACATTGTTTGAACATTTTATTGATTTATTATTGATTCATGGATAAATTCTGTGAATTCACACTCGTATATAGATACTGTGTATAAAAAAGTTTATTATAGTGTATATTTGGTTCATTTGGCATGGTAAAGTATGGATATTAACGAACCTACAAGAAAAAAATAGTCAGTTGACGCTAAAAGAACGAATAATGATTAAAAATGTTTACCATGGTATTCGAGAATGAAACTCTGAAGTAACCACTTTGGATGCTGTAGAAATGGTCATTAAAAAGAAAGCGACCAAAAGAAAACAAAGCAGACAAGAGGATGGAAAAAAAATAATCCTTTATGACGACACAAAATACGCCATTCATCACAAAGTCCATGGTTTCTCTTTTCAAAAATGAAATACCTACATTAAAAAAAATTAAAATAGAAATTAATAACGACACATCCCTTACCTAAAATATCATTAAGAGTTTTGAAATGAACTTTAAAATATATGAACTTTAGATATCTTAAACAGAATCGAAAAAATCTTACTAATTGAGAAGAATGAAATTATCATATGGCGTCGAAAATATTTGGAAAAAATACGGGAGTTTCGGGAAAAAGAGAAAAAAATATATTACATTCACGAAATATGGCCCAATGAAGGGCACACGATTGGGAAAAGTATCGCAAGATCTGAACAATAAAAGTTCGATGCAGGTATTTATGGAAGGATTTCTCGCAAGGACTACGCAATCCTAGAGGAAAAGATCATCATCTTATAGTAAGTGTGTCTGGTTTCTTAGATGGCGGCCGATGGAACAATACTTAAAGTGCAGTTGCTGGATTTAGTGAGGCTAAATAAACAAAAATATATCAAATATGATATTGATGAAATGGCTCGGGGAAAAAATATGTGTTTAGACTGCTACCGTACCATTGTGAACTTAACCCATTCGAACTAATATGGGACCAAATAAAGAGTGCTAGTGCACGAAAAAACAAAACAATTTAAATTACCAGATGTCAGAATAATATTGGACGAGACAAAGTATGTCGATCATGTTAAAAAAAAGAAGAAAAAGAATGTGGGACTTGGACATTCGCATTGAGGCAGTGGTTGAACAAATCAGAAGAGAAATGCACTGGACCTCACTCAGTGAGCAACACATTTTCGATTAATATGCATAAAATACCTTAAGAGCCCTTCAGAATGCATATACCATTCTGCATTGTAAGCAAAATGCAAGAAGAGTGTGAAGCATGGGTTCAACAAGCACCTGGAGCAGCTCCACTGAGTGAAGACAAAAGCTTTGTTAAGGCATGGCGGCCTGGAAACCGGAGGCCTCATTGAATAGCCTTGGGCAGCAGTCACGTCTAACGGCAGACTTCAGGCTAAGGTGGGGGGGGGGGGTTCAGTCGGTAAGAATCCGGCACTACATTTCACACTTAGTGAAGATGCCTACGCAAGGTTTCCGTTTCAGAGAAAAAAATTGTAAGGGTTGATAAAAAATGTGAGGAGATAAAGTTAATCTAAAAAAAAATATTTTGATATTCCCGACGAAATTTCATCATTTATAATTTTCTGAAATGTACCCGCCACGGGAATTAATACTCCTGACGGCGCACAACCCGGAGCACTCTATATACGAGCAATGAGTCACTTACAGAAATTATGGACTTTAGGTATAGTTTAAATAATATAATTAGAAGACGATAGCATAGAACTGGTGTGGATATCAAGAAATAAATGAACTTTCACTATTTATCAATATCTTTTCAACATATAAATAAAAATATTATCACGAAATTCAGTAAGTTTCTGACGATATATTAATTCTACGAGGGGATTTGTTGAGAGCGACAATACATAATACTTGAACTTGAAGTGACAAGGAGGCGAACATTTCCCCCCACCCCCCTCCCAAATCTCCTCCCGGACTTTACTTCTTTAAAATCTGTCTGTAAAATAATTTATGAGAGTCAGTTCTGTCTTGGTTCTCTCACCTGGAATATTCTATCAACTTTTTTCTTTAACGGTGTCTTCATCTATACAGGGTTCGGCTAATTTCCCCATTAAATCGTAGACAGAGCTGACAATATCAGTCATTTCTTCTCTAGTGATATAGCCATCTCCGTTTATGTCGTAGAGCGAGAAAGCCCATCGTAGTTTTTCTTCTAAAGATCCCCGTGATAGTATCGAGAGATTTTGGACGAAATCCTGAAAAATATAATTAATTTTAAGTAATTATGAAATAAATATATATGATAAAAAGTTTCATTTTCTTAAAAAAACTACAATTGTTCGTTTTTTTTTTTTATTTACCGATGCGTTTATTTACAAATATGGCCGAAAAATCCCTAAAAATATTTTTAGATTCCTAATGTTACAGCTAGAACGGCGCATTTATTATGCTCTTACGAGAAATCATTAATTTTTATAAATAACTTAGACACGATGTAAGGCCAAAACAATCTTTTTAAAATCTCCGGTGTTTTACATATTTTTACTCTTTGCACCGCTGTTTTATTAAAATTTGTAGGAAAGGGACAAAATTATTGAAAAAGTTTTATTTCGACTTATATTTTACTTATAATAAACAATTTTTTGCTATCAGTATAGCAAATAAAGCGCCATAGCGACGGAATGCGGAATTCAAAAATATTTTTAAACAACTTATTCTTAGTATTATTTTGTCAACAATTTTCTTTATCCCAAAGTTGTCGCATACATGTATAGTTTTTTAAGATAAGGCAGGTTGTTAGCTTTGATTAAAGATATATAATATATATATATATATATATATATATATATAATATATATATTATATATATTATATATACATATATTATATATATATATATATATATATATATATATATATATATATATATATATATATATATATATATATGAAGACACGTAAACAAATCAGTCTGGTCAATACGAGAGTCAACCTCTTGGAAGTTTAAAGACTGGCTCTGCTTGCATATATTTTTTTTTGCCAAAAAGAAATGGCAAATAAAATCTAACAGAGAAGAAATGTTAAACATCGTTGAAGAATTCTACGAGAACATTGTACAAAAAACCAATTAATACTTGAACTTGACGAACACGAAACACTAAGAATCACAAATCAGGGCTCCGAAGATATGCCCGAAATCTCAATTGAAAAAATTAAACTACGCTTTGAAGAGAAATGAAAAACAACAGAGCACCGGGAGAAGACGGAATAGTAATAGAATCCATAAAATGTGGGGGTCCTGCTCTTATTGAGAAGAACTAAAAGATTATTCAATTTATGCCTTGAAAAACCAAATTATTCCGGCCCAATGGAAGAACTCTATTACGATCCTCATTCACAGAAAGGGCGGACGAAACAAGCCTTGAGAACTATAGACCCGTCAGCTTCCTGAGTCACCTATATAAAACTTTACACTCGTCTAATCACCAATAGACTAGAGAATAAACTGGATCTTTACCAGCCTAGAAAACAAGCTGGTTCCGCTCGGGCTACGGGACAAATGACCATTTGCAATGTATCAAAACCCTTATTGAAAAAACTGTAGAATACAGCAGCCGACCACTAAATCTTGACTTTGTCGACTTTCATAAGGCTTTCGATACCGTGAAATTGGTGTCAATTTTAAGAGCATTAAAAGAATGCAGGGTATACCAAAGATATTCCAATATCATCTACAATATTTATAAAAATGCAACAACAACAGTTAACTTACACACCATGACGAAGAAAATAAACAATAAGAAGAGGAATTCGACAGGGAGATACAATATCCCCAAAACTGTTTACGACAGTGCTAGAATATGCGTTTAAAGCTTTCGATTGGGAAGAGAAAGGCATTACTATAGATGGGGAAAGATTGAGTCATCTTACATTCGCTGACGACATAATCCTAATATCAGACGATCTACAAGAAGTCAGAGAAATGCTAGAAGAACTACAACAGGCAACACAAAGAGCAGGTCTGAAGATAAATTAACAAAACAAAAATGATGACAAATTTTAGTACCAAGCGAGCCTATAAAAATAGAAAATGAAAATCATCGAAATTATCGAGAAATATAACTACCTTGGTCACGAAGTTCGGATTGGAAGGGACAACCAGACGAGTGAGCTATCCAGATGAATAGCTTTGGGATGGGCCGCTTATGGAAAACTCAGGGATATATTCAAGACAGATATACCCATAAACCTGAAACGGAAAGCCTTTAACCAATGTGTTCTCCCAGTCTTAACATACGGAACGGAGACACTAACATTGACGAAAACATCTGCTAACAAACTGCAAATAACACAACACAGAATGGAGAGATCCATGCTGGGGGTGTCCCTGAGAGATCGGGTCCGAAAACGAGGAAGAACGAGGGTAGATGATGTCATTGTGCACATTGCAAAGGTTAAAGTAAGAGATGGGCCGGACATGTGGCTAGAACAGGGGACAACAGATGGACGAAAAGAGTTTTGGAATGGCGACCGAGAGCGGACAAACGCAGTCAGGACGACCCACGCGACCAGATGGACAGACGACCTCAAAATAATAGCAACAAAACTGGATCGCAGTGGCTCAGAATAGAGGAGGATGGAAATCTCTTGATGAGGCTTATGTTCAGCAGTAGAGAGAAATGGGATGATGATGATGATGATGTGCATGTATAAACTGCGGCAGTGAAAACCTGCTCAACGTCCGCCACTGAAATAATTTTAAACCTTATACCTTACATGTACTTGTGAAGAGTATGGCGAAAAGGATAATATATAGAATGATGAGAGATACAGTCATAAAACAGATAACACCAAAACAATAGGAGGGAACTGGTAGAGGAGTTTATGGAAAGGAGCTGAGATAACTTTTCTGGGGCCAGAGACTTTCTGAGGAATCAGTAGTAACGTAATGCTGGAAGAATTAAAGATAGAAGAAGAAAGCAGGAGATTCAATTACTGAACAGAGCTGCAAGGACGACCAGAAGAATGCATAAACTCAGAATTCTGATAGGGGTCTTGATAGGGCATTACCACCTGAAGGGACCCCTTCAGAAAGAGAAGAGCGCAGATTCTGTGAGGATGAGGACGAAAACCTCTATTCATATCCTTGAAGAGTGCAGCGCTCTAGAAAAACTCTAGGATGCGGTTCTAGGGAGCACATCAAATCGAAGAAGGGGAGCTACCCATCTGGAAGCCGTCCAACATCCTAAGATTCCTGAGGGAAATAGGACTGGAGGACCTGCTCTAAACCGATAAGGTAACTCTTATCACTGCGTAGCAGTAGGGGGCACACTTTACATTGGCTTTGTGGTCTAACAGCCAACTTCGTAAAATTTTTATAAAATATAAATTTAAAATATTTAATTGTTTTGAATGCACCGTGATGTTTTATAAACGCAATTATTCCGAAAATAGTTGTATACATAAAGATCGAGCAGGTACATCTTTTTAGCTACGAAATAACCCTTCTTTCTTTCAAAAAATTCATTCGAATCATACCTAATTTCACACAATTAAAAAATTCTCCAAATTAATTAAAATACTAGAAAATTGGCAGCATATTTAATTCTTTTTTAGTTTTGAAATGTTTCTTTTTCCTTTCTTTCCTCTAATTTTACTTACTTATCGTTTAAACTTGAAACAACATTAGCATAAAACATGTATTTATAACACATGTATGTGCAATAAAACCCTTCAAAAATCCTATTTTATATACAGTTCCAAATGTTAGCTCTTTTACCGGTGAGAAAGGAAGGATAAAATTCTTTTATACCTTGGAGCATTTTTTATTTATTTCGGTGTATATAGGTATATTATACGAATCATTTCCGAAAGGGCACACATAAAAAATGCGCGGTAATGGAATAAGTATGTTTTTGTTGAAAGTTTCAAGATGAAAAGTTGTAAGAAGAAAATTACAGCAAGCTTGAATGCCAAATAAATTTTATTTTAAACGAATGTAATAATATTTTTGTGAAATGTATTTGCTTTCGTATGCATGTTCATTCATTTTTTATAATATTTCGATAGAGACTGTATAAGAATCTAGATTTTTCTGAGGTATAGCACTGAAATCTCCGAATTAGTGAAGATGTTTTATTATCAACCTTGATTACTGTTCTGCAATGAGACCTGTGACAGAGTAAAATATTTTAATGAATTTGTCACTTCTTCTTGTTTCTTCTTATTCTTATTCTCTTTCCTCTTCTTCGTCTTCTTCTTCTTGTTAAGAGTTGTTGTAAAATATGGGTTGTTTTCCTTTTTAGGGGATTGATTGCTCAAATGGTAGATCAGCCCACAAAAAAAGGAATTAAACCCATATTTCAGATCTATTTCTTTGGTTTTTTGTCTTAATTTATATTCTGGGCCACACTGCATATTTTAAATAAAGGTAATTCGGGATCAAATCTGCTCTCTATTGTTTGTAAATGGTGTTGAATATTTAATAATCTCTTTAAATGGTTAGCATTTTAAAATCTGTGAAGGTGAATGTTTAACTTTTGAACAAAGTATTTGCTTTGGAAAACTGAGCTTCCTATTTAAACATGTATGAATGTACGAATGGTATTATTAATGTCTCTTGAAATAATTGAATTCATTTGCCTATTTTGATATGTTCTTCATTTTACGAATATTCCCTGTATTAATTTTATGTAGGCGCTCCACATGGTGTCCGGTAATTACCTCCTAATTTCTCGGGAGCATATAGGGGAAGTCAAAATAACCCTACTTTGTCAAAGAAAAAAATTCCTAAATTGCCCCTTAACGGAGATACAGAGTTCAAAAGGGATATGAAGCGATTTACTTTATCAGCTCAAAGTTTTGAGCCGACTTGTATAATTTAATGAAATATTAATATTTTATAGAGGCTATAAAGACTCATTAAACCGTACTACAGTAGACGTTTAGATCATCAGAAAAGTCAGGAACGGACCTGCAGCCACACCCGTTGGGCCTAATTTTTGACAAGTGTCATTTTACAGAGCTGAAAACTGATTTTTTAAATACTTTGGTCATTCCTCTTCAAAAAAGGTACTCTTAATTTATTTCGATAAAACTGGCGGTTTTCGAGATAAGGCAGTTTTTATGCGAAAAACTCAAAAGTTACTAACAACACAAACAGGTAAAAATCAGGTTGTTATTATTAATACCTGCATAATAAATTACTATTGACGGAACTTGTCGAAACCACCTTCGTAAAAATAATTTTAAAAAAATGGAAGAATATTCTTACGCAGACTATGCTGATCATGATGTATTTAATTTATGGTGAAGTACTGTCAAATTCTTCGAAGGCAAGACTTTATGCTGAAAGATTTCCAGCTCGAACATTCCGAAGTTCAAAAACCTTTCGACGCCTAAGGGAAACAGGTAAAAGATCATTATTAGAGTTAACGAATTAACATTCTACATGTTTTATTCATAGTTATTTTTGCAGCGATGTGGCAGTGAGGGCCTATAGAGAGCAGGAGACCCTCGCGTAGAGGAACAAATTTTGCAAGATATTGCTGACAATCCATCAAACAGCATAAGAAATCTCGCTAGATAAAACAATGTTACAAAATGGATTGTATATGAAACTCTAATAGAACAGTTACTTCACCCGTACCACGTTAAAAAAGTACACGCTATATCTCCGAATGATTATACCGCAAGACTTCAATACTCTAACTGATTTATTCAGCAACATAACCTAAATTTAATTTTTTCTAAACTTAAATTGTTTATCGATGAGGGCGATTTTACAATACATAATAAACTTACACAATTTACATTTTTGGGCTAATGAAAACCTGCACGCTAAATTTAAAAACAAAACCAACAAAGGATTATTGTAAATGTGTGGACTGGCATCATCGAAAATAACCTTATAGGTCCATTTGTTTTGGAAGGAAGACACAATGGTGAGATTTATTTACATTTTTTGCAGCAAAATTTAAGTAATTTATTATAAGACGTATCTTTTGATAAAAGAATGCAAATATGGTACATGCATGATCAAGCTCCACCGCATTTTAACCTATATTACGTCAAGATTTAACTAACGTTTTTGGCCCTCGATGGATAAGTTGAGGTGGACCTGTTTTATGGCCACCAAGGTCTCCAGATTTAAATCCCTTAGATTTTTACTTCTGGGGACATCTAAAAGGACTACTTTTATTCAACAACAGTAAATACTAGAGAAGAACTACTAGCGAGAATAGCACATCATTCTAACGTAATAATGCCAAAATATTATACGCAGTGCAGCGGGAAAATATTCGAAGAATAAGAAAATGTATTGAAGTACGTGGAGCCCATATTCAACATTTGCGAAAATAACATTTAAACGTTTAAACTATTTTTGCATCTTAATAACATTATAAATTAATTGAGCCCCGATAAACCCTTTGAAATGTTTCTGGACGTGACAACATCTTTTTGCCTTCGAAGCACACATCAGCAAACCCTGAGTATTTTATTTTTACCAGTTTGGCCTAGCATTAGTAACTTTTGAGTTTTTCGCATAAAAACCGATTTATCTTAAAAACTGCCAGTTTCATCGAAATAAATTAAGAGTACCTTTTTTGAAGAGGAATGACCAAAGTATTGAAAAAATCAGTTTTTAGCTCTGTAAAATGACACCTGTCAAAAATTAGACCTAACGAGTGTGGCCGCAAGTCCGTTCCAGACTCCTTGTCTAAAACATCTACTGTAGTATGGTTTAATGAGTCCTTATGACCTCTCTAAAATATTAAAATTTCATTACATTATACAATTTGGTTCAAAACTTGGAGCCGATAAGGTAAATCGCTGGATACCCCTTTAGGTCTTTGTATCTTCGTTAAGGGGCGCTTTAGGAATTTTTTTTCTACGACAAAGTAGAGTTATTTTGACATCTTCTGTATGCTATATGTAATCAGAAACAATGTCATTCTTGGCTGACTAATCAAAAAAGTGGTAGGGGGTCACTGGAAGCCCCCTATCTCCACTACTCGAGAAATTAGGAGGTACTTACCGGACACCCTGTATTTACAATGACAAAAGATTAAGGTTTGTGAAAAAAAAAAATAAAAACACATACAGTAAGGAAAATAGAGGAAAAATTTCTTTGTTTCTTGTCCGCGAAATAAATTAACCAAACTGCCATCGACAACGAAGTAATTAGTTTTTGATTATGTTTAGAGAAAAAAAAATAGACGTTCGATAAACACGACTATGGTCCGACTTTTACGTGGTCATATGAATAAAATATTTTTCTTTCGGCTTAAATCTGTCATTAACAAAAGCAACTGGTAAATACAACTTTATGCGAGTTGCTACCATGACGTTTATGGGGCTTACAAGGTTGCCACATTGTCTTTATTTAATTACTGAATTGCATCGATTTTAAATTGGTGCTAATTTGGTAATACTGTTTTGTGTAATTTAAAATTATGTAATTTTTATCTGACACAATTGATAACAAATAAACAAATCTATTTCCAAAACTGACTTTAAAATGTTTATCGAACATTTAGCGGTATTTCTACGTTGAATTTCTATTAAAAATCCGTCCACGCAGCACTTTTAATTCAAATCACTCAGGACAGCTGAGACGTGATGTTACGTGCTGGTAGTATCCGGGCCCACATAAATCAAGCGGTCACGTAAAAAGAGATCACATAACCTGCGAATAAATTGTTCTGGATCACAAGGCGAAATTGGCAATGAGCAGGAAAACATACAGGGCGATTATGTATTGTATTAAAATATACTTTTTTTCTAACCAATTTAGTTCAACATATATATGTACAATGGATATCCTGTGTGATATGATTTTGTCCGTAGAAATATTAGAAAAATTCTGGATATAAACTGAAAAGAAAATCTGTCCTCATTTGAGTTCGCTTGGTGAATTCATGAAATTTTTGTACAATAATGAAATATTTCTCGAATATTAACCTAGACCATCTCTGTAAAAAAATCATTCAAATAAATTTTAATTTTAAATTAACAGAGGCTTATTTTACAATTATCGTTTCATATTTATCCGGTTGAATTTGATTAAATTAAAAGCCAAATGCCTTAATTTTTAATTTCTTTTTCATTTACGAATATTAAGTTGAGTCTGTGAATATAAATTAATATAATGAAGAAATTAGGTTTTATTTTCCAGTGAGTAGTAGTTAAAAAAATCTTTTTGTTATTATATAATCTACAGGACATTATAATATTCTTGCTCTTTGTGTATATAATGGATTTATGGAGAAAAAAGAACTTCTTCAAATATTTAGATTGTTTTGACTGTTGATGGTTTACAGTCCGGCGCCAAGTTCTGCTGGCAAAATTCTGCTGATACGTTACGAAGTTGGAATTTTAAATAGACAGCGGTTTTCTTTAAATCTCACTCTTGATTTAATTTTTCTGACGAGAACATTAAATGGAATTTGCAAATTCGCAGAGATTAGACTACCTGCCTTTTCCTAACGAATGACCAGATGTATTCCCGAATTAATACTAATTCATATGTTCCCGTCTGTGAAACACTACGCTATAACATATATATATATATATATATATATATATATATATATATATATATATATATATATATATATATTTATTTATTTATTTAATTATTTTTTTTCTTGATTCTTGAACCATAGATTATATCATTTTTTTTATTTTGTCTTTTCTTGGGTTTAGGTTCTACATTCAACAAAAAATGCAAAACAACTGACGTTTCGCCCCTTATTTAAGGCATTTTCAAAATTTTTTTTTCTAAAAATATTTTTATATAATTAAAACACCCACATAAGAAACATATCTACAATTTTAAAAAACTAACAAGACACTTTAAAAACAGTATTCAAATTTTTAAAAATATTTCATTTTACCGGTACACTCCTTGACATTTTGTTATTCTATTACTAAATAAAATTCAAACTTTACATCGTCTACTGAGGATACATGGAATGCGAATGTGTTGTATTTTTTTGATATTTTTTATATTTTACAATGCACAAAAAAACAAATAAGGTATACGTTTAGTTTTATGTTTAAGGGGATATTCAATTTTTGATTCTTATTTGACAGGATCGAATACTTAATATTTTTGTTTAAATTAAGCTTGCGTAAATGTGGCTCAAATTTTCCATATCCGTTCTGTCGTTAACAGTGTTTTTATCTTTTTTAATTTCAATCATTTCCTTTATCTGCATTTTTGGTAATTCATATCTTTGTTTTTTATTATGGTACTGTTATAATCAAAAGTATGTTTTTCGTTCTCTGAGTGTTTGTTTAACGCTGTTGAGGCGTTTTTCGTATATTTATAGCCATTTAATCTGTTCTTCAGCAATTGGCTCGTCATGCCTATATTTTTTTTGAGACAATTTGTGCAAGGGATCGAATATATTACATTTGATTTATTCATGAGAGGAGTTTTACTTTTTAAATTTGTGAACAATGTATTTAATTTATTATGTAACTTGTGGCATACGATAATATCATGCTTTTTTAAAATGTATTTTATCTTTTCTGACAGCTCACTAGTGTAAGGTAATGCTACATATTTTTGCTGTTTATGTTCTATGTTTTTTGTTTTTACGTTATTATAAAACTCATATGTTCGTTTATCAATTATTTTGGTGATAGTTTTTCCGTTGAAATTATTATTTATTAGTGTCTTTTTTACTTTTTGCAGTATTTTTGGTTGGAATTCTAGAGACGTTAGGGAGATAGCACGATCAGATCGACCGATTATAACACTATTTGTTTGAGTTTTTGAATGATTAGAGAAACAGAAAATAATAATAAAATAAATTTTCTAGATATGATACTTATACGCAGAAAAAACAAAATTTTAAATGAATGGTACACCAAACCAACTTGGTCAGGTAGATATCTAAATTATATATATATATATATATATATATATATATATATATATATATATATATATATATATGTAATCGAAGGTTTTCGGACATCCCGTGTATGTGCTGAGTCCCTTTCAGGACTGTAAGGCAGCTGACGTTTCGGTGAAATCTCATTCACCATCTTCAAAGCTCGCTGTATGGCGTCTACGAGCGAACTGATGCCTGCGACTCGGGTGCTGTCGGTCCCGTGTGTACGTCTGACGCGCTCGTTTTCCGAATGGTTCTGGCCAATTAGGTTGCGAGACCTGCTGCGCGTCATCGGCCCTATTGCCAGTGTTTGGGGTGGCCTTTCCGAGTTGTAATCTGTTTCGTTACTAAGTGGTACTCTTTGATGTTTTGTAAGCAGATTTTTCGAAGTATTAGGCACTCGCTGGCTATCATCTCTGCTATTTTAATGGCTTCCCTTATAATTCTTGTGTGTGTCTAGCCCCCCCCCCCCCCAAGAGCAATGAATTCAGGAACTTCGCAAACTACCTGTGTTCTTTAATTCGGCAAATCTGTTAGACACACATATATTTTTCATAGGAATGGGTTAGAAATTTTATAATCAAAAATACCGGTCCATAATAATGGGCTATTTGAGTTGGATAACAATGGATATTTGGTAATGTCAAGTGTTAAAAAGGATTTTAAACCTCGTCATAGGCGTCGGGAGGAGGTTTATTTTATCACTAAGTATTTATGGCATAGAATATTATTTCGGTAATAAACTTAAAGTAAAAAGTTTTTACAATATTATTTTATTTCTTATGATTTCTTAATAATTCACATACATTACAAAATATAGATAATTTTGACATATTTAACACAAATCACAACTATATTTTTATTATTTTTAATTTTGGCATAGAAACCGTTTTAGGCATATTCAGACTAAAACGAAGCCTTTTTCTCTCAAAAAATTCTAAGTTATAATTTAAATACTTTCAAAATACCCATTGCTAAAAATGCAAGATGTTAAACATATATAAAAAATAAATTCGTCCATATAATATTAAAATTTTTTTGGGGCTATCGGTCAGTTTATTATTAATTAAAAACATTTTTAGGATATTTGATGTTTCAGTTTATTTATTTCTTAAATCATCTGCTGAATTACAATTAAACACTTAAAAGGGATTCAAATGTAATTCATTGTTATATGTTACAGTTAAAATTAGACCTACTTATTTTTGTTTCTATTGCACAGACATCTTAATTTAATTGGCTTTATTATATGGAAATCCGATAGCCTCAAAAAAATAAAATAAACGTGTTAATTCTACACGCTTAAGAAAAATACACAAATACAATAATAAAATAATAAAGAAATTACCGCTAATTGGAATTAAATATATATATATATATATATATATATATATATATATATATATATATATATATATACATATATATATATATATATATATATATATATATATATATATATATATATAATTAAAGAGTGGGACACATGTAATATATAAAAAAATTAAAAAATATATAAACAACATTAAACAATAAAATACGATAAAAATTTAAATAATAAATTGTGTTTACACTGGTAAACATTACGTATCTAATTCGTAAACAAAGTCAGTGAATTTATCTTTGCTTAAATTAATTATAATTAGTTCCTCTATCTCATCGATCACGAGATCGAGTTTCCACATTTTGCTTTACTCCTTTATTATATGGAATTTTCCCAATTTTTCACAGTAACTTTATTCAATAAAATTTTTTAAAAGTTCAGTTAAATTACTAATTTTGTAAGTTGTGTTATTTGTAAATTGCGACCATATAGTATGCAAATCCTAATTTTTGTAGACTATGTTAGAGAAAATCATGGTTTTCGAAAATATTAGCCTAAAAATATTAGAAATTTTGCTGCACACCGTATTTTATTTTTTGAGGAATCAAAAAAATTTATTCTAATGGAAATTTTGTGATACACTTTCATTTAAACCATCTTCCATAAGGTATACTTATTCCTAAAATTACATTTTTTTAAATCAGGTTTTAATCGTGATCGTCATAAAAAAACTGAAACATAAAAATATTTTTTGTATGTATTTTATTTGCCACCAAAATAAACCTCAATATAATTTTTTACAAAAATCGGAGACACGTATTTTTCATTTAAAATACATATGAATTTAACTTTATGTCTGAATCTGAAGCAAAAATAATAATATAATATAACATTCTTTTTATGATCAATATCGTTAAAATTAAAGTGGCAATGAAAACAAATGAAAAGAAGTAATTAAATAGACGCCATTTATTTGCTTCTATTGTCAAAATGGAAGCTGAAAAGTTGTTTTTACAGGAAAAAAATTAAATAATTTTAATTCATAGAGAAATTATCACCGTTTTCGGAGACGGTCGATATTTTTACTACGTAATTACTAGACGTAATCCAAATATTCACAATGCCAGTGTATTGACAATTATAAATATGTTTAAACGAAGTGGATCCGTGGAAAATAAATACAAGACATATATACATATATATATATATATATATATATATATATATATATATATATATATATATATATATATATATATATATATATATATATATATATATGTTTACGCGGCTTTCACGGATTCCTCCGTGTGAGATGCAATAGCAATGGATATATCCACATTATGCCGTTGTAGTGTTGAAATCACATTCAGCAAACGTACAACTATATGCAACTCCGTGTATAGCTGAAGTAAAATGCGAACAGTAAATGCAAACTTCGTTCCATCATATCCTTTCGGTGTTAGAGGTTGCACAAATTGGATAAATTGCCACAGGACACCACAATTCATCCTATTCCACCATCATCGAAATGATGGCCTACCTGTACCACCATACCGAGAAGAAAGTCAAAACTTACCCTCCCCGCCACAGTGATATGGCAGAGATACATGTTTTATCTCTACTAGACTCATCAGGGTACTGACATGCACCTGTTTGTGCAAAGGATAAATCGGAAGGAAGTATACAACAGTGAATGCGGCTTCACCGACCTCCCGCCGGATGGTGTATATATGTTTACCCGGCTTTCACGGATTCCTCTGTGTGAGATGCAATAGCAGTGGACATATCCACATTATGCCGTTGTAGTGTTGAAATCACATTTAGCAAACGTACAACTATATGCAACTCCGTGTATATCTGAAGTAAAATGCGAACAGTAAATGCAAACTTCGTTCCATCATATCCTTTCCGTGTTAGAGGTTGCACAAATTGGATAAATTGCCAAAGGACACAATTCATCCTATTCCACCATCATCGAAATTATGGCCTACTTCAGCTATACACGGATTTTGTTATAACATTTAATTGGAAAAAACAAGAATAACGACAATACAACAATTTTTTATCAACAGTTTAGTACTTCGTATTTCCTCCTAGCTCTAACAATAACCTGTATCATTCTAGGCATGCTCCGGAATCCAATTCCATTCGTCCTGTGCAACAATTTTTAATTCAGCAATTGAGTTAGGAGCTGGATTTCGTGCCCGTATACGCTGCTTTAGAATGTCCCATAAATGCTCTAGGGGATTTGCATCAGGACTCACGCATGTGCACGGGCATTATCATGAATTACCACGAAATTCATCGTGCCCAATGAAGACGGCATAAGGTAAAACATACTTCTCAAAGTCTCAAAGTCAGCATTCATTCTTAATTTCACCTCAATAAGTTCCGTACGACTCTCCAAACCAATGATACCCCATAGTATAATCGAACCGCCAGCAAAGCTAATGATTTGTTCAGATTACATTTTGCAAAACCTTCTGTATACTTTATCACGTCCATTTAGCCTCCATAATTGTATCCTGGTTTAATTTGTGAAAAGAAATTTTTCCCATTGGTCTTTATTCCAGTTAGCATGAGCTCTTGCAAATTGTAACTGTTCAGTTTTCTGACGTGGGAAGAGCCTAGGAGCACATTTTGGATTTAAACCGACCTCTTTATGTCTTTTTGTAACTGATTTGACACTTACATTAACTTAACAGATTGAATTCTCAAATATTGGTCATCACTTGGCGTTGTACATCTTTTTCGTCCTTGACCTTTTGTATTCTCCATTTTCCCTGTATCGCTCTACTATACGAGAAATAGTCTGTATATTGCAAAATCTTCTTGTCTGTAACCCTCACTAACAATTTTAACACATACCAAATCGCTTAAATGAAGCACCTTAGCAAGAAAACTACAGACTCGGCAAATAAAGGAATAGAAATGTCATTTTGATGGCGACAAATAAAACAGCAGCGATTTTTAGTCGCCAAGGCATCCTATGCATTATTAGCAATTTATGATATTATTGCTTCTTCCACTCTAAAGGCTATGTCTAAATGTTGTTTTATCTGTAATAAGTTGTAATAAAAGTAAGAAGTTGTCGCATATAAAATTTAGCAATGAAAATACATAACGATTTCAAGGAAAATAAATATATATATATAAAAAAAATTTTTTTAAATGTTATATTTTTGTCAGTATGTATATATACATACAAAAAAATGTAATACATGTCAAAAAGTTAAATTTCCTTTATTAAATCGACCATCCAAACTTATCCCATACACCTTTTATATTTAAAATTTCTTCTCTTCCATTTTCATACATTTTCACAATATGATCTCATATCTTTGACGCACCCCTTCATATGTAAAATCCAATATTGCTCAAGTAAACAATGTGAAATTTTCCCTGCATTTTCACTCGAATTTTCCGCTCGACAAGGTGTTTACTTTGTCGATTTTATCAAATTTGAAATGAATGGGCTGTTGATGTTAGATGTAATTATTATTTTGATGAGTTGGTAGCCGATTTAAATCAACCGCGAAAAAGGATCAAATACAATCAACGAGATATAATAGTTAATATGACGCCAGTGTTCCGAAGGGAAATTTAATTTTGAACAAAATATGAACCCTTTTGATTATTATATATCATTTTTTTCCTAAAAAACATTATTTAAATCGTATTATAATACAAAATAATTTAAAGCGAACAAAAATTACTTGTTTGTTATAAAATTTTAAAATCTATACCTTTCACAATATGTGTAAAATTAGTACCTTACGACTAGCCGAAATTAATTAATTTTTTTATACTATTTAGTAGAAATTATGGCCATAATAAAAATCGTAAGCTTGCGCTATTATTTTCTTAATGAATACTTAATGTGCTTCTTCGTCATGGAAAGCGACGCCTTAATACAAGTAGTTTCAATTTTTACTCGAGCTAAAAAAGATTAAGGTTTTCAATTCGATAAGTATATTTTTTTACTGTTTGTTCATGTATAACTTTTGATAAAATATATTTTAATGCTATTTTCATCAAGGCCTAATGCGGGGGTTCTCAAATTTTTTCAGTTAGCGGTGCACTTACAGGTTTAGTATCTTGTCACGGCGCGCTAGTCGAAATATGTATACAGTCGTGTTCAACAAAGTGTCGTACAAGGTTTGTACATTGACACAAAATACCAAGCACAGAAATGAAAACAACCACAATTTGAGGCTCATATATAGGTATATAGTGAACTAATACACAACAATATATTACTTTTAAAGAAAAATAAGAAAAAATGTCAAAGGGATGGGTGAACTTGGTGATTTCCAAACATTTTTTCAAAGCGAGGGATAATGCTTGACACTACCACTTTAATTTATGCTCCACGTTGATCTTTGAGCGATATCTGCTCTTTATTACAGCTACAGTTGAAAATCCAGTTTCGCATAAATAAGATGTTACCAAGAGAATGAGAATTCTTATAGCTTTTAAACTTAGAGTTGGATATTCATTTTTGATGTTATTTAAAACTTCACCAAATCAGAAGATATGAATTTTGTTTTAAAGCTGTTGTCGCAAGAGAGTTCAATGAGACTCTTTTCTTCTTGTGAAGTGAATTCTGTTGGAGCTTGAGCATGGACAGTATCTTCTCGACATTTTCTTCCGCAAAGTATTTTGCAAACTATTCAGAGAACTTCGAAAGGTGTTCCTTGAAAAGGGACAGCAAGTCTTGAGAGACAACGAGCTCATTAGGGGACGCCTATTTATGCTGTAACGAAGTTACTAATTTTTGGGCACGAGTATGTTCGCCGGGATTTAATTTAATTATTTTACATCCAAAAAATCTGATTCTTGCGGGAAAAGAATGTTTAAAGTTTCAATATTACAGGTATATAATTAGATTTATCGCGCTATGCCGGGAAATATAATTTTCCGAGATTTTCAGAGCGTCTGACCGTAGTAATCGCGCGTCGCATACAGCAGTATTGTATGCGCGATCACCGCACGTCGTCACATGTCACTACTACACGTTCTCCACCCAGGTCAACAGTCCAAACGGACTGGACTGGGTCGCCTGCCGGACCGCGCCTTCTTGGTCTAGCAATGTAGGCGAGGCTAGGCTTGTGTGTATATGGTGTTTCACCATACACTTCCTTCCTTACGTCTTACCCTGCTAATGGCCAGCATTGCCGAGGACCCTTGTAAGAACGGGCAATGTTGTGTCATACTACCGTCACTGCCGAGGATCCTTATGAGAACGGGCAGTGTCGGTTCCTTTCCTAATTTCCTACCGCTATTCGTCGGTCAACACCAAAATCCTGAAAATTAACAACGAACAGTATACAAATCAACTGAAAGAAGCCAATGAATTACATCTGGAAGCGCTTGAATTAGATGAATTGAATTTAGTTATAACCAGTGAATTATTAGAAACAAGCTCTAAGGTCGCCGCGAATCAACAACAAAAACAGTTTAGCAGAAAGTCCCAAGACCTGTTAAGGAAAAGACGTCAACTTTTGAGTGAAAATAAAAGAAACACAGTGGAGTTCGCACAAAACCATAAGAAAACAAATAAAAGTCGACTTAAGAAAATACCAAGAAGAAGGCATAGAACAAATAATAGAAAAGAACCGAAATCTGAAGGGAATGAAGTCTAAAGTAGGAAAGAAGAAGATAATTCTGCTAAAGAACCGGGCGATGAAGTAAGAGATAGAAAGGAGATAATAATGATAACTGAACAATACTATGAAGATCTATATAGCCCACGAAACCCTCCCTCGGCTAATACTATAAGGAATATAAAAAAGACAATAACAAATGTGAATTCTGAAGACTTGCCAGATATTACAGAGGATGAAATAGATAAAGCCATACAAGATATGAAAAGAAATAAAACAGCGGTAGATGACAAAGTCTTAATAGAACTTCGTAAGGAAGGAGGAAGAAAAGTTAAGGAATATTTAAAGATCTTATTCAACAGATGTCTTGTCGAAGGTAGGATACCCAGTGTATGGAACAACGCTAACACATGCAGTGGAGGGAGGCGTTCTTTCAGCCTGTGGCGCGCGGAAGAAAACGTGACTCGGAAGCTTCAAATTCAAACAATGTAATCAAATTATTGTTAAACATAGCAATAAACAAATTGATCCACTTTTATAAATAATTAAATTTTAGCGTACTTACGTGCTTTTCAAATTGCGAAAAAATTGTTACAGTGGTCACCAGTATACTATTAATTAGGAATATTAAAAATTACATTGATTTTTAATGTATCATTAATATTTACCGAGATAAAGCATGAAACAAGTAGCAATATTTGTTGATACTATTATTATTTTTCGAGATGCAGACATTTGCCACAATCGAGAATTACTGTTATATTACTCTCAAAGACGATGAAAGTAATAGGGGAGAAAATAATCATAATTATGACAATAATCAATGATAATTATGTCAGTGATTAGAGTGATGATGAAGATGAGAGTCATAATGATGATGACGATGAAAGTGATAATGATGATGATAATTTTAATGATACTATTGAAATCGATAATGGTTTCGAAAATGAGTGTCCATCGATGTCTAAGAAACGGAAAACGGAATAAATATTTTGTATAGATTTAAGCAAAAAATATGTATGTTAGGAAAAATTTTGAATGTGAAAAATGTTCGTCCAATAAGATAAACGAAAAAGTTAACATGTGTTTTCTTGTACAACCAATAATTTGGCGACAAATGACAGTCGCAATTTGTTTCATGCTATAACTCCATAAATATTAATGGTACATTAAAAATCTATCTGATTTTTTATATTTCTAATTAGTGGTATATCATTGACCACTGTAACACCTTTTTCGCAATTTGAAAATAACTTGCAACAATCTGTTTATTGCTATGTTTAATAATAACTTGAGACAAAAACTTATCATTTATTGTTCATATCTCGGCGAGAAATCACAAATTAAAAAAAAAAGATTCTACGACTAATATTCGCCGAGATAATCCATATTTTTCCGGCGAAATGAATCTGCAGGCTGAAAGAATGCCCTCCTCCACTGCTCACTTTTGATTCTTGAAGTAGGTAAAACTTTAAACTATTGCAACATCAACAATTTTTAAATAATTGAGTTGAAGCTGCTGAAAACAATAGTTTAACTATCTCCCTATAAGTTCCCACTTAAATACTCCCTTAGTGTTAATAAACGACTCCGCAGTGATTTTTCGAAAAAATTCTATCTCAGCTTTTAGTGGTCGTACACATTTTTTTTCTACTTAAATAATCCCTTAATAATTAACAACGAAGCAGCGATTTTTTGAAAACAAAAATTCTATCTCAGCTTCTAGTAGCCGTACAGAATTTTTTGTTTTAAATATGAGCCAAAATCTCAACTATAGCGTCCACTTATCGACACTTCGATATCAACAATTATTGAAGAGTTATTCTATTTGTTTATAACGAAAAAATTAACCATAACTTTGTTTATCTGTTTTAACAATTTAAAATCAACAATTAATTTGGTTCATTTTTGTTATTGTTAGTATAAGCCCCGAGCTTTCATTCTGCGTATACGCAAATAACTGTATGATCGCTGAGAAGAAATAATAAAAAAAACATAAAAAGTTATAAACTAATTCGCTGTGCAAAAAACTATTGAATATTTTTACTTGAAATTTTGCGTACTTATTTTATGCAACAAGAGGTTCCTTTTGGTGCACCACAAAGTTAATGCAATATATTTTTCTATTGTTTATTAACAATTGAAAAACAGCCATTTAAGCAGTTTTTTTTTAAATAACTAACAAACAAATGATCCGATTTGAATGAGCTTTAGTTCATTTTGTAGGCATTTCCAAAGCGCACAACTTTTGTTTGAAACTTTTTTTACCGAAACACAATAGCTTTTCCTAGAACTCGAAAAAACTGTTTTTCACATCTTAATTGTTAAATAAAAATTTTTCCCCAAAAAAGAAGATGAGACGTAAGATACTACATAATTATTATTATCATTCTAAAGCTTTATACTTAATCAGACGTCTACTAACAATAAATTTTTTCCAGATGCTAATTCCGCTGGCCTATTAGTAGATTTCCTTTTTTACTTGGAATACAATCAAAAGCAAATCAATATAATAATAATATGGAAAAACTACCAATTTAGGTAGAATTAATTCAAAAAGAACCCCTACAAATACTGTACTGCTGCACCAAATATGTATGTTAGTGAATAAGAAGTGCTTAAATTATGAAACACTTTTTTGCCCTTTAGTACCATTTTCCGAAATTGTTTATCAAAAAAAATTATAATCACAAAGCGTAAAAATTTTTCGTGTATACCGCGTTCAAGACCAACCTATGTATTAAATTCCCAAACTATATTTGTAAATTTTCGCTTTATCTATTTGTCCATTACAAATCCATTCTCCACCAACTTTTAATTTAACTCCGACTCTATGACAGTTCAAATATGCGGTTTTGTGCAGGTTGTATGGCGACCGACATAAATCAAGCAGTAATTCCAGAAACTGTCACGTGACCGCCGAACAAATTATGCCGGAGGCGACGGGTGCATCGGAAATGAAAGTTATATGAGGTGGTTTTAGTATTTATCTATTAATTTAGGAAATAATCAGTACAAGAACCATTTAAAAAATATCAACCTCAACATAACAAATAAAGTATTAAAGTTAAAATGATTTTATATACGTTAAAATTTTTGATTAGAATAAATTCTAAAGTAAATAGGTGAACTATTTTACGAAAGAATACAAAAACACATCATTATTAATATTTGGACATGTTTCAATATCTTGATTTGAAGAAGAGGTGTGATTGAGTGGCAAGGAGTGTCTGTAAGTAATGTAAGAATATTATTTCAGCTTAAGGTTTTGGCAATAAAAATATGTCTAACATATCCAAATTTCTTTAATTAAAAAAATTGCCAAAATAAAATGTGTTTTTTTTTGTGCCTACCATTTACAATATACATTGAAAGGAAAAAGGTTAGTAGGGGGATGCGATAAGCATAAATAAAATATAATCGAATGAAAATCTTAACTAGTGTGATCTTTGATTGGTTTCCTGCCTAAGGAAAACTTTCCCTTAAAGCAGCGCGCCCACTGGTTCGGCTCGGTTCGGACCGCTCGGCTCCGCGCAATCGGCCCGTTTTGGTTTACACGTAAATAAATGAGAGCCCGCTCACTGGTTCCGACCGGCCAGAATGCTTTCGCGCTTTCAGCATCGGCGTCTTTGACTATTCTCAAGAGGGCAAAAATTGCCGAAAGGTCTGAAAACCTTCGACTATTTTAAAAATAGAAAGAGGTAGTATAATCTGTGGTATAGACGTAGTGTTTGTATTGTTACTATGTCGGACGAAGAATTGATAGAAGACGTGAGATCACACAGAATATATAATAATAATAATATTCTCTATACATAGTTGTTGCCTAATAAACTTGAAGTAAATTGTCTAGGTGTTCACGTCACAGTCAAAAAACATTAGTTATGTCACAAAAATCTGTGACGTAAACGTCAAATTTAATAAATTCGACTATATAATACACTTACTTTAAAATAACTGCTAAACGTTCCTCTGGTGGAATCGATTTTCTAAGGTTAGTGTTTTGTTTCCTGAGCGGCAACATATTTAAAATTTCATAAAATTTTATACTAGACATTGTAAAATATTTGAAAAACTTTTCATTGTCGGTCATCAACTCTGGAAATAAATGGTAAAATTCCCCCGTGAACTTTTCTTTTAAGGTAAATATCATGAACCCAATATCTTCTTCTCCGCTTTTCCTCCACTTCCGCTTCAACACAGGCTAGACCAGCCACAACAATATCCTCCTCAGAGTCGGAAGAACTACTCATTCTATTAATTTTTCGTCAAAAATAACAGCTCTAGAAATTCTAATGGTAAAAGCAGTTTTAATCACGGTTTAGTCTGAATTTTGCGGAGTCAGTGAGCGGGGGCCATCGGCGTTCTGACTTAAGCGGACGGAACGGACGGAGCCGAGCCGATTCAGTGGGCGCGCTGCTTAAGCAAAACGGCTGTACCGACTCGGCACCTGACACTACCAAGGATTCTCAAAAAGCGAGCGGAGCCAATGCCAACCAATAGATACGCTTTACGATCGCATCTTAAACTACGCATCACGTACATCAAATTCACGTGCCAAATGAGAATTTGGAGAATATATATATATAAATATATATATATATATATATATATATATATATATATATATATATATATATATATATATATATATATTGCATGAGATTCCGGGAGATGGCGCAACTTGTATTCAACTTTTTGTTTCGTATGATATAAGCTGCTTAAAGGACTCAATTTTCTTATTGTTCTCTATGGGAAAAATGTCCACCTTTCCTGGTAGTTTCAGAATTTTTCGAACATAATTAAATATGTGATAACATATCTTAAAATCAGTTAACACCGGCTGTATATTTAATATATATAGCCACCTTAAAAAGTAATGATGAAACTTTAAATTTGATATATGATTACGTTAAATTTGATAGATTAAATTAATTTAGATTAATGTAAATTATTAAATTTAATGTAATACATTAAATGCATTTAATAAACATTTGTGAAATTAGTTCCTATCATCTTTACATTAAATTTAATGCACTTCCTTTTTACAATATGTTATGTCAAACCTAATTAAATTTTTATCTGTCAAATTTTGATGGACAATCCAGATTTACAACAGTAATAAAATTGTCTTTCTTAAACCATAATATATTTAGAGAATCTCAGAAACCTTGAAGTGATATTCAAGATATTGTACCAAAAGTATTATGTTTAATAAGATATGTATTCAATATTCATAGCCTACACTGTACAATGGAAATACATTAAATTTAATGTAAATATGCTGGAAGCAAATTTCATAAAAGTTTATTAAATGCATTTAATATAATGCATGAAATTTAATAATTTACATTAATCTAAATTAATTTATTTCATTAAATTTACTGTAATCATACATAAAATTTAAAGTCTGATCATTATTTTTTAAGGTGACATGTACATTAAATATATGACATTTTTCCCATAGGTAGTGTACGATATCTAGGGCGGTTTCGAACTCATTGGTCGCCGTCAATACGAGGCAGACATGTACACTTCACTATAAGAAAAATGAGTCCTTTAAGCAATTTATATCATACTAAATAAAAAATTCGATACCAGTTGCGCCATCTCCTGTAATCTCATGCAATGCATATTGAATAATAAGATAAATTCCTTTAGTATTGGGGTATATGTGAACTAATTTTAATGTACAGAAGTTGAAATATTTTTTCAGTTGTCGAAATTTTAGATACCGTTTAATCAAATGTACAACGAACTGATATTTAAATGAATTGCTTTAAATGCAAAGTAAACGTAAATTATTCACGATTTTTTGGTATAAAATCATTAAACTTAATATAGAATGGACACTAAATTTAAAGTTATTTTTAACAGTGGACTGCGAATTTAAGTCTGAATTTTGAAAAAAATCAAAATTTTAGATTTATTAGTGCAATCAGATATTAACTATTATACATTTTTGAAAAGCTTAATAAAATTGATATCAAGCTGTTAAATAATATACAGGGTGTTTTATTAGAAAAGCATACATTTATTCTATAAATCAAAATCTGACGTCTTTAAAAAGAAACAAGTACAATAGTGGATTTTACGTAAAAAAACTCTAAAATAATCCGTTTTACTTTTTCATTAATTTACATATTAACTAAGATACGAGGAAGGCCTTGTATAAGGAAAATTTTCAATTACTTCTTGCACCTTAGAAAAGAGAGAGCTCTGAAAATCTTGTTTGTTGCATCTTCTGTTTAACAAAAAAGTAGCACAGGTTTTTTATCTTCAATATCCTGCAAAGTGTCGGAAGTTGGACACTCTATACATTCAAAAATGAGACCTATTTGGAAAAACTTTTACCACTTGTAGCTAAGAGAAGAGATAAATCTTCTAGGAAAGCCGAAAAGTCCGCATTGACCATATAAATCCGTTGCTAGAAAAATTTATTTGTCATCAACACATTTCGAGTAAAAAAACTGTTCTAAATTGCGCCAATATGCTTTGTTAAGTAAATGTGGGTATACTTAAAAGTTTGAGATTTTCGAGTTAATTTATATCGACGCAGTTACTATTTTTGTAATTTCCGACCATAGGAATTGAGTTAAATGTTTACGAGGCTTGTTTTTTACGCAGAAGTGAAAAAATTGTAGAGCGGTTACAGAAGACAATAAATCGTCCAAGAAATCAAAACAATGCCCAAACAAAATAAAATAAAAGTAAAAGAAGTGAACGAAGTCTAAGTTAATCTTTTTTATCTGGATAATAACACTAGTTTAACTTACATCTCTGTGAGAATAGTTTATGTTGCAATGTTGTGTAATGTTACGTAGCAATTCTTAGATCCTTAAAGCGTCTGTTCATATTCAGGCTCACATTAGTTAGTATACAGCTTGTATCGCATCATAGTAATAAAGAATTGTTTTTTTTAACAAACAACAACTCCGAGTTAAGAGATGGCGCAGTCAGTAGGATAGGGTTAAGCGCTTCATCAAGAAGACTGTTATTGCTTCTACAATTATTTAACAGGTCCGAACAAGTTAAGAAAACAAAGAAAAAAATCAACAATAATCAATAATCTACGAACCACACACGATGGACCTCAACCTTATACATCTCAAAACTATCAAGGATATCAAAGTCAAGCTTAAAGAAGAAAAAAGAAGAATATAAGAAATCAATGTACCAATCTTTACCAATAAACGCATACAACAACAATCAATGAACAACGAGCCAACCATGATGGACCTCAACCTTATACATCTCAAAATATCAAGGACCTCAAAGCCAAGAAGAAAAAGGAGAACAGAGGAAATCAATGTCCTAATCTATACCGATAAAACCAGTAATTGTAATGCAGAGTTATTTTCGGGATACAATATTGTCACCGGAAGTTGTTAGGCAAGTTCAATTAACAAGGCTGCTTGGATTCGCATAGGCGTTCAGCTTCGAATGGTCTGCTGTAATGGTGCAACGTAAGGGGCCCAACGAGGTCTAGGCATCGATGATCAAATATTATTACGTATTACTCATTCATTCATTCATTCATTCAGTCAATCATCTTCTTCACTAAACTCTGTACATAGCAATAAAATTCGACAACTAAATGAAAACAAATAGCAAGAGTAGTCAAAAATCTTCAATAATGATATCACATATAAAGATAAAAATAGTTGAAATTTCTGCATCAGTGATATCGATACTAAAATTCATTTAAGTTAATCCAGATCACCCATTTACACTGATTCGGTGGCATGGTAAGAATTTTATTGTTATTTGACTGTTTGATACCCTCGCCCTTAGAGTCTCTTTTAATAACGCTGGACAGAAGCCAAAATGTCTCTAAAATAAAAACGACTACCATTTTTAGCGTCCTAAAACCGAAGCTAAACTTATATTTTTAATAGTAGTTCAAGATACGTGATGTCACGTCTCCCTATATATTAACAATGTAAACACAAGAATGCACGTTGTATATTTGTATTGTTATAACAAAAGACGGGCGCGACGTTGCAAAATCTACGTTTTCCCCAAGTTAAGGAAATTTTACGCAACTTGGCAACAATGCATGAGGGATCTCTAGAGATGACTCCCCATTTACGAAGTTGCGACTCCGCAGGGAGATAACTATTTAAACCCATGTAAATCGACTTTCATATTGGCTTTGTACTGAACAGCTCTTGTATACAAACAAATGACAAACGGTACGATTGCGAATATTATGGAAATGAATAGAAAATTCTCGAATATTCTCTAAAAATTTAGAAGCCGTATTTAGATATATAAACAACTACTTGAAAGTGTGTAAACAATGCAGATCACTTCTGTTATGTTTGTGGTGAGGTGACTTTTGCGTCTCAGAAGCGGTCTATTACCCCATTGATAAAAAATGCAGATCAGCTTGATTTCGGTTCCAATATTGGGGATCAAGCCAAACAGTGGGCTCCACATATATGCTGTAAGCATGCGCTTCAAGTCTGCGGTTTGCTGTCCCAATGATCTGGAGGGAGTCTTCAAATCATGTTAATGATTGCTATTTCTGCATCATATCTCGTGTTGGGAAAGGCACAGGTATATCCAAGAAGAAAAAGTTGGTTGTCAACTATCCAAATATACCATCTGTCAGCACACATGTGCCTCATAGACACGAACTTCCTATTCCAAAACCCCCAGAAACATTCACTTACAAATCAGATAACGATACAATGATGTCTCAAGAAGAAGATATGCCATCAACATAAAGAGATCCTGTGAGAGACTTAAATATTACCAAAGTAAAGCAAAGTTACTAGGATCAAGATTGCAGTAGTTGAACTTATTAGAAGACGATATTTCAGTTTGTGTTTTTCGTAAATGCCATAAAGGCCTAGCACAATTTTTTAACATGGGGCGGGTTTAAATATAAACTACAAGCTAGAAGAATGGAGATCATTTCTAGACAGTTTAATATTGAGTTTAAAAGCAGTACTACTGCATATGGGAAATATTTTACCTTCTAATCCTGTTGGATATGCAGTTCACATGAAAGAATCGTACGACAATATGATGTATCTATTGACAAGTATAAAATATGATGAGAACCAATGGCAGATCTGTAGCGACTTAAAGGTCATTGCACCTTTACTTGGGTTGCAGCTAGGCTACATCAAGTTTTGCTGTTTTTTGTGTGAATGGGAGAGTCGGACAAAGGTTCTTCATTACAAGAAAAAAGACTGGTCCGTTCGACAATCGTTTGAGCCAGGTGAAAGGAATGTACAACATATGCCACTGGTAGACCCCAGAAAGATTTTGTTGCTACCACTGCATATCAAAATGGGCCTAATGAAAAATTTTGTTAAGGCCCTGAATACAGATGGGCCAGTTTTTCAGTACCTGTGTCACAAATTCCCAAGGCTAGTGAAGCAAAAATTAAAGAAGATGTTTTTGTTGGACCACAGATTCGACATATTCTGAAAGATAAACATTTTGACAGCACTGTATCAGATATCCAAAAATGCTTGGAATGACTTTCGCTTCAGAGTCACAAATTTCTTCGAAAAGAAAAGAGCTGACAATTATGTTACCCTTGTTGAAAATATGCTGTCATCGTATCAAAAGATGGGTTGCAGTATGTCGCTAAAGATCCATTTTCTATACTCACATCTGGACATTTTTCCTGGCACCCGCAGAGCTGTAAGTGGTGAGCGACGGCGAATACTTGCATCGGGATATATCAACAATGGAGAAAAGGTACCAGGGAAAGTGGAATGCTTTCATGCTTGCCGACTACTTTTGGAGTCTTGTTAGAGATGTTCCAGAAACAATTCACAAAAGAAAAGCAATACAATATAGAAGGACAGTGCCCCAAAAGTAACAAAAAAAAATGCACTTTTCATACAAGATGCAACAAATGAACCAAAATTTGTTGTGTAGTGTAATCTACAGAGATTTGGATGTACTGAATCTGTATTTAATCAGTTTGGAACCTTAGTTTCTATTACATTTTAATCTATTAAACCTAATTTTGCCTCCGCCTTAAATTATTCGCTGGAATTTTGATAGTCCTTCTTTGTTCTATCTTAGGTAACATATTGAACTTTCAACAAATTAAAAATATGTTTCTAGTAGTAGCAGCTGCTTTCCAGGCAAAAACCAACATTAATTTAAAATTCTTTAAATTAACGTCCAAACAATTTGGTGGCACAACTTCCATTCTATCTTTTACCCAGAATCCTTAAATTAATTATTTTTACCCTCAACTGTTGCCTCGAGAATTTAAATTGTTTACGTCCCGAAAATAAACGGTCCCAACTATCCACAGTCGAAATTGTCATCAAGTTGGCTGCTTCCATTTTCGGGCCAGGCCTCGTTCAACGAAGTTAGTTAACAATTTGGTGTCGGTTGGTGTTTAGGTAATTAGTTAGTTTCAGTTAAACTGAAGGAGATTACGATTGAATTAGACCCAATAAAATCAGCCATTAATTGAGTAATTATATCCTATTAAAAGCATATCCGTAAAAACGAGAATTTTATTTGTCAATATCTGGGAGTCCCAACATCTTAAATTAAATAACATTGTGAAGAGCAGCTACGCAGGACAAAACTTAATAATGATATGTTGAAGTAATTCTAGAATATTCACGTCCAATAATTTTATTAATATCACAATACATTATGTCGTTGAGTACAAGTAGCAAATTGCTGTTTTGCGTAACGGCTAATAGTACAGTCACTGAAGGCTTTCACCTCAGAAAAATTTGGGTCTTCATCGATTTGCGTGAAAATTGGTGAGTAATTAGAAGGTACCTCAGGTAACAAAAGTGACATAGTGCCGACTTGTGCTTTAACCCTGGATGCCACCCCTTTTCGGGGGTGGAAATTATTGTTACGAATTTTATAGCGTTATACATTTCATAGTATTAGTTTGTGTTCGTAGTTTGTAGGGTTTTAGGTATATTTTCTAATGTAACGAACTTTGTAGCGTTTTATATTTCATAGAATTAGTTTGTGTTCGTAGTTTGTAGGGTTTTAGGTATATTTTCTAATGTAACGAACTTTGTAGCATTTTATATTTCATAGTATTAGTTTGTGTTTGTAGTTCGTAGGGTTTTAGGTATATTCTGGTGAAGCACTCCAAGTAAACAAGCTCCAAGGAGAATACCGTTAGCAAAACCGGACGAGGCTGAGAAAAAACTTAAAGACATGCAGGATCAAGGCATTATAGAACCTTCTCAAAGTCCCTGGACATCTCCAGTTGTACTAGTTAAGAAGAAAAATGGCTCAACTAGATTCTGTGTTGACTTTAGACGGCTTAATGACGTCACAAAGAAAGACAGTTTTCCTTTGCCTCGTCTGATGATACTCTAGATACTTTAACTGGATCAAAATGGTTTTCCACATTGGACTTAAAAAGTGGCTATTGGCAGGTACAGCTTCATCCAGAGGATAAAGAAAAGTCCGCCTTTTCTACTGGAATGGGGCTATGGCAATTTAATGTTATCCCATTTGGTTTATGCAATGCCCCAGCCACTTTTGAACATTTAATGGAACGAATCTTACATGGACTTACGTGGAAAACATGTCTAGTCTACCTAGATGACATCATAATTCTGGGGAAAACATTTGACGATCATCTGAAAAATGTTGAAGATGTATTTTAAAAACTGAGAAGTGCACAATTAAAACTCAGTCCGAATAAATGTCAATTTTTCCAGAAAGAAGTGAAATACCTGGGACATATAATCACAGAAGCAGGTGTACGAACCGATCCAGAGAAGGCAGAAGCCATTCAAGGTTGGCTAATACCGAAAAATAAGCATGAACTGAGAAGTTTTCTAGGTCTCTGTACTTACTATAGACGATTTATCAAAGGATTTGCCGATACTGCAAGATCTTTACATCGACTGACTGAAAATAGCAACAACTATGAATGGTCCGCAGACTGCGAAAACGCTTTTAATGAATTAAAGAAGGTACTTTGTAATCCTCCAATACTGTCATATCCTGAGCCTGGTCAGATGTTTGTTGTGGATACGGACGCTTGTAACTCCTCTATAGGTGGAATTTTGTCCCAGATACAAAATGACCAAGAAAAAGTGATTGCTTATTTTAGCAAATTTCTCCTCCGAACCGACCATGCATTATTAAAGTGGCTTTTACAATTTAGAAACCCTGAAGGTCAAATAGCACGATGGTTACAACGCTTGCAAGAGTACGATATTAAAATTGGTGCATGTCGGTACCCTGATGAGTTTAGTAGAGACGAAACATGTACCTCTGCCATATCACTGTGGCGGGGAGGGTAAGTTTTGGCTTTCTTCTCGGTATGGTGGTACAGGTACGTCATCATTTGGATGATGGTGGAATAGGATGAATTGTGGTGTCCTGTGGCAATTTATCCAATTTGTGCAACGTCTAACACGGAAAGGATATGATGGAACGAAGCTTGCATTTACTGTTCACATTTTACTTCAGCTATACACGGAATTGTATATAGTTGTACGTTTGCTGAATGTGGTTTCAGCACTACAACGGCATAATGTGGAAATATCTACTGCTATTGCATCTCACACGGAGGAATCCGTGAAAGCCGCATAAACATATATACGCCATCCGGTGGGAGGTCGGCGAAGCCGCGTTCAGTATTTGCATGCTTCCTTTCAATCGGTCCTTTGCACAGCCAGGTGCATGTCGGTACCCTGATGAATCTAGTAGAGACGAAACATGTACCTCTGCCGTATCACTGTGGCGGGGAGGGTAAGTTTTGACTTTCTTCTCAGTATGGTGGTACAGGTAGGCCATCATCTCGATGATGGTGGAATAGAATAAATTGCGTTCCATAACAATTTATTCTCACTGTGCAACCTCTAACACAGAAAGGATATGATGAAGAGAAGTTTGCATTTACTGTTCGCATTTTACTTCATATATATATATATATATATATATATATATATATATATATATATATATATATATATATATATGTATATATATATATATATATATATATATATGTATATATATAATTAAATAAATAAATAAATAAGTGTGCTGCTGACTCTTGACATTAAAAAAGATCCATTTAAGCATACTTAGTTATATCCGATAATGCTTCATTGAGGCGGTAGAAGCTTTTTTACCTCTCGAAAAATTTTCGCTGGATGAGCGGTTTCACCAGGAAAAATATTACATGCGTACACCAGTTGAGTATAATAATAAAAAATACATGTAATAATAATTTTTCGAGTGATTTTATTTCTATGGTATTTAATAATTTGAAAATTAACAAATTGGCATCACTATTTAAGAAGTCGACTACAATAAGATCAACATTCTAAATTCCAAAGGCCATTTTACTAATAAACATGAACAACTACACGCACTCCGAGAAGGTTGACATGCCCCTGATGTATGGGTTTTGTGAAGGAAATGGGCGTCGAGATGTTAGGGTTTACATGGAGAAATTTCCCAATCGCCGAATGCCAAACCATCAAACATTTGTCAATACTGAGCCTTTAAAAGGGAAATAAAATTTTTATAAAAAAATTTGAACCGACTTCTAAAAGTGCGCTAAAAAGTAAAAAATAACTATAAATTTTTATATAAAATTGAAATTTTTGAATTCGGCGCCAAATTAATACCTGACAAAATGTGATTCGCATAAACAGATTAAAAATACTTTATTTGTAATTGTTTTGTATATATTAGTAGACATTTATTTCATTTAGAAATAATTTGAAGCCGACTGCAAAAATTTCAATTTCATATAAAAATTTATAGTTATTTTCCGCTTTTTCGCGCACTTTTAGAAATTGGTTAATTTTTTTTATAAAATTTTATTTTTATAAAATTTTTTGGGACGCCATATTGAATCCGCCAGATTGAGTATTTCAAAAAATATTTAAATTCGTAATTAACACTAACAAAAATCCCCCAATACTGATTTTAGACACAATCGAGAGATTTTGAATCTTTAATCCGCCATCTTGGACATGCCATATTTATTTATTTTTTTAAATAATGTCAGATTTGTAATATGTAATCCCAAAAACTCCTCCTTGTCAATTTTGAAAAAATGGGACAAAATTAATTTTTTATCCGCCATATTGGATAAGCCATATTGAATTTTTTAAAAATAAGTTATTTCAGATTCGTTATGTGCGACATCGAATACTCCCCCATATCAATTTTGGAGAAAATCGGACAAATTGATTTTTCGTCCATCATACTGGATCCGCCATATTGAATTTTTAAAAAATAATTTTAGATTCATCATGTGCGACCCCGAAAACTCCTCTGTACCAATTTTGGAGAAAATCGGACAAAACTTATTTTTTGTATGCCATACTGGAACCGCCATATTGAATTTTTTAAAAATATTTTGGATCCGATATGTGCAGCTCCTAAAACTCCCTCACATTAATTTTGGAGAAAACCGGACGAAATCAAATTTTTTTGTCCGCCATGTTGGATCCGCCATGTTGAATTTTTTAAAAATAATTTCAAATTCGTTGTGTATCACCCCGATAATTCCCCTATACCAATTTTGGAGATAATCGGACAAAACTAATTTTTTTGGCCGCCATATTATCAGCGCCATCTTGGATTTTACTGCACCAATTTCGTCCAAAAAAATATGGAACCACCGCAGCAACTTCCTGAACAGAACGTAAAAATTTTTATTCAAATCGGTGCAGCCGTTCCGGAATAATCGGTGTACATACATAAAAAAAATACATACTCGACGAATTGGGAACCTCCTTCTTTTAGAAGTCGGTTAAAAATATACTTTCCGAGGCGTTTTGTAAAAAAATTACAATCAGCCTTAAATCCCTACTTCAAGGGATTATATTATTAAATAAAATAGGCGCTTATTTTGATCGAAGAATCCAAAAATGCAATAATATACAGGGATTCCATTAAAAAAAACACAACTTTGATACTTTCAGAGCTTTTGGTACACCCTGTATAATATGAAAATAATTTTAAAAAGTCATAGACCCATATATCCCAAACGTAAAACTATATATATATATATATATATATATATATATATATATATATATATATATATATATATATATTCTAAAACTACTTTTGAAACCAAGGTATGATAGATACTCTACAATTTGTTAAATAATGTAAGTGCATCTATGCCGATGTTTAAATTTTGTATATGTGCGGATGTTCAATTATCGATATATCGGTTTGACAAATATTAGTCTATATTATCGATATTTAACCAAAAATATGAACATTTTAAGATATCGATAGTTTATCAACAACCCTTGGACCTTATTTAACTTTATAGTAGTAGAATAAGTAATGCAGACGCATATGCGTACTCATCTTCCCAGTAAGTTGTGAAGGTAGAGAGATATAAGATTTTACAATATTTCTTTCCTTTGTCTACTAAATCTATACAGGAAGTTTCAAATTTTCGGCGGTTATGGAAAGTATCATTGATTAATTGATGCTTAGTGAGTGAATGAATATCAAAATTGCGGAATTTTGCGTTGAATTCACTTGTTTAGCCATTGACTCTCGAAACATGATGTTCGGAGCTTAATTAAGTATTTAAAGTTCTCTTGATGTGTTTGAAACTTCTACTTATCGCCAATGCGGACATATCGGGCACTCACTAGTATGCCTAGTTGGTTCCACTTAATGCTGAATCGGACTACTGTGTCTTAGATTAGGTTTCATCTTAGTCTTCATCTTTTATTTTTGTATTTTTCTATTCCTGTATATTGAATTTTCAAGACGTGTCTTTCCTGTATTTGAAATAATATTGTAATGTTGTAACCTATATTTTCTGTTTCTCTGAAAATAGCTTTTTGATTTATAGGATCATAAAGAACAAAGTTCGTAAGTCAACGACTTGGACAAGCTGGATGTTGTTCGGTAGTTTCAAAGTAAATAGACAAAGTCGGGACGCCGTTGTCGGGACGATCCATCAAATATTCCGGGCGACAACTGTAATAAACACAGTGGCGAACGTCAACCGAGTATTATAATTAACTCAAAATCAATACAGTTTTAATCTATAAGAAGTATAAGAGCAGATGTTTCAAAATTACTATGGTTTCTACATTAATATAAAAACTGAAAATTATGATATTTCTAAAACGAATTCGACTGAAAACTATGTTGCGTGAAAGGATGTGACGTAATACTTACATATGTAAAACTAATGTGTCCGAGTAAGTTGTAGAGTTCTTTTTTTTACAAAATTTTTTTCAGATCGCGTTAAGTGTGGTTTTTATAAGAGTCAGCATAAACAGAATCTCATGCTAGAATTACCTATAGTTTTTCATTCATTGTTCTGATGTATCTCATACGGTTTAGTCAATGTAACCCCAGAAAATTCCAACGTGACTGTTTGGTCTTTGACTTAGTTCTAGGAGTCGTCACTGCTAAGGTACTATATACTCCGCTATTGCACATTTGTGTTTTATAGGGCAAATAACTTTCTATGTTAAAGAAATCCATTTAATTGGAATTTAATATAAGCTTTACGACTTTCAAATGATATAGGGGGAGCCTGTAACCCTAGAGGATGTGTCCCCAGATAGCGAATACGGGATTGCCTCCTAGATATGGATTTTAGAAGGAAAATCAAATACCTCCCACTGACCATCAGGTATAGCCCGGGGCAGCAGCAAGGCTACTATAAACTGCAAGTGCGACTCGTAAAGATAAAACCAGTTGCTTTTCAAACACCTTGAAGCGTGGGACAAATGTCAGAAGCGGTTCAAGCACTGCGGTGAGGAAGGCAAGGAGAAACCACCTCATTAAATCTTCCTAGTACCATTAACATGACAGAGGAAACATTACAAATTACCCTCAGTCCTCGGCACTACTTTAAAGGGCAGAGGGTGCGAAGAATCCTTGGGTGTTTTAAAATAGCTACTTGGAACGGACAAAGCATGTACCAAAATGGAAAGATCTCCAGAGAAACCACCTCATTAAATCTTCCTAGTACCATTAACATGGCAGAGGATATATTACAAATTGCCCTCAGTCCTCGGCACCACTTTAAAGGGTAGAGGGTGCGAAGAATCCTTGGGTGTTTTAAAATAGCTACTTGGAACGGACAAAGTATGTACGAAAATGGAAAGATCTACAACATTATCAGAGAGATGACGAGAATCTACACTCAAATAATGGGACTTAGAGAAATGTGGTGGCCAAGCACGGAAAATGCAATATCCAGAACAACACAGTATACTACTCAGGAAATACGGATGCCTGACATAGGAATGACCTGGGCATAATAGTGACAAGAGAAATTGAAAAATATGTGAAAACCTTTGTACCACATTCAGACCGAATACTCTTTCTGCAACTACGTGAAACCCTTATGAATATCAACATAATACAAGTATATGCTTCTACCACTGATAAAGGCAAAGAACTAGTCGAAAAATTTTATGAACAGCTAAAGAACCTGATGAAATCTGTTAAGAGCAACGAAGTCACGATTATTATGGTTGACTTTAACACAAAGGTTGGGAGCGAATTGGAAAATGGCACAGTGGGAAAATTTGGGCTTGGAATTAGAAACGATCGAGGAAATCGCCTGGTGTAGTTTGGCAGAGATAATAAGATGATCGTATGTAACATCTTTTTTAAATGATCGCCAAGACGACTATATACTTGAAGATCACCAGCAGACTCCCCAGAAAAGAAATGAACGACTTTATTATTCAGAAATGCTTTTAAAATGCTATAAAATCGGTAAAACCATATTTAGGTACTGACGTTTCCAGTGATCACAACTCACTGGCACAGAGTTTATTAGCCAAAAAATAAAGAATACACAAGAACTCTGGTAACAAATACACTCAAAGCAGAAATGGTGCACATAAGAGCTTTAGATGATGACCGAGCAGATAAATGGAATAAAATTAATCAAATTATTGGCAATATATGCAAAAAGCAACTGAAAGTAACGCACAATAAATAGAAGGAGTGGATGACTGAGGAAATTATATAGCTAATGGATACCAGACGAAACTGCAAAAATAAAGATCCAGATAAATATCGTCGAATACACAGATAAATTAAATGGAAGAGAGGTAAAAGAAAGATGGTTGGGGGAGAAAAGAAGTCGAAAAATTTGCAAAGAAATATGACTACCACAATATGTACAAATAAATAATGGGAAAATGGTAGCCAACACGCCGGAATTGCTACAAGTCTGGAAATCATATACAGAGACAGTTTTTCATGAGAAACGATCAGAAATCCACATAAATACTGACGAAGAACTATCAGCCCCCCCCCCATCACAAAGGATGAGATCCAAAAGGCCATCCTATCCATGAAAAACAACAAAGCAACAGGCCCCGATGGTATCCACGCCGAGGTTCTTAAACTAATGAATAAAACAGATTCTCAACTCACTGATTCTGGTGCCATTGTTCAACAACATGTACGACTGTGGAGAGTTTCCTCAATAATGGACTTACTCAATATTCATCACCATACCCGAGAGACCACACGCAAAAACGTGTGACCTGCACAGTCTAATTAGCTTGATCAACATTATAACAAAAGTATTTACTAAAATTATTTAGAATCGTATACAGTGTGACGAGTAAAGTTAGCATCATATGGATTTTCTTTTATTAATAGCTTTATTCGAAATTTGACTTTGGCGACAATTTCTGCTTCAATCGAGATGAAAATTAACCAAAAAAATAGTAGTCACGTGATTAACATTATCTGTCAAATTTTAATTTAAAAAAAAAAAAATCAAAGGTGAGGTTATATCTCAAAATATCGAAAACAGTTTTAGAAAAAGTTTTTCTAAATTAAATTTATAGCGTATATGCAAAATACCGGCTGTATAATCTAGATTTTTTGCTCATTCATTGTTTGCATTGCACCACTGTTGTAAAATAAGACTCAACGCAAAGTAGGGCTATTAAAATAGAAATATTATATCAACCCGTCACCATTATTTGTCATGTTTCTAGTAGAATTCTAGATTTGTATTCTCGTATATTCTATAAGTATATAAATAAGGATAGAATATGAGTAGTCAGTCAGTATTGTTATTTAGTAATGAAAAGAGTTATTTTTAATCGAACCCAGTGAGAATAAATGGAGAGAAAGACGTAATACCATGTTGGATTGCATAATTTATATGAACAAATTTTTCCCGCTAAAGATTTAGCTTTTAATCTAATTAACTGATCTGTCGCTATTTGGAAAAGTTCAGTTAACGCAGTAAGGGTACACTTAAGATTTCCCTTTCATGATAGCAATGTATTGAATCGACTTTCACAGCGAGTAACGCTTAAATGTTTTAAAATAGTTTTGTGTTTTTAAAAAAATTCAACAATGTTCAATCTAGGGTAGAAAAATGCCTTAAGAGCAACATCTAATAGTCTCTTTTGCAAACCTATTTTTTTACATATGTTGGCGCTATCCTTGTTCCCGAATATTTTGAACATCTCAATTTGAATTAGAAAGTGGAACGACTAATAAAAAAACTGCATAAACTTCACCGGTAATATCTTTATTCGGGTGAAACCGTCCGGAAATAGCTATTTTGCCGTCTGTTCTGTTTACACATCGTATTATAAAGGTAATTTGTTTGTGTGGCCTATGTCCGGTGTACAGATTAATGTGACTAATATGGAAAATATTTAAATTTTGTATAATATTTGTAATTTGTTTTTTAGTAGAAAGTCTTTGCCTAAATCATCGGGCAAAATTTTTGGACGTTATTGATGTGTTCAAATAAAACAAAATTGAACTTGGCTCATATTTATCGCTTTTAAAAAAGTTCCTCTGTTTTTTTGGCAAATATTTGAACTACTTCCTCTAAAATTTAATTTCAGACTAGCCAAGAATTTCATAATTGCTGTCCAAGTTTCTATTTTAAAGTAAATAGGTTTTGTTGTTTTCTATCTATTGTGCTCTTGGCCATGTTTTAACTTCCACTAAGTTTTCACAAATTTCACATGTTTTGCGCTAATCTTGTGTCTAGAAAAATAATCAGATTAATAATACCTAAAATCAAGTTGAATATTTTTTCCTGCGAATAATTTATATGTAAAACTAAAGACATCATCTAATGAAACCGAACTTAAAAGCCAAGTGTGTTTATCTTTTCGTAATTTTTTAATATCTTTTCAAAATACGAAAAATTGGTCTGTTAGCAAATACATTGGAAGGATATTCAAATTTTCACTTACATACACAAGCTTCGTGTGAATTAACAGTTCAATAATCCTAAAAATTAAATTATAAGGCTAAACATTAGCACTACTGATGTAACAATCAAATATTATGTTTTCTGTAGATATTCTTGGGGGAGCATCTGCACGATCAGATTCTGCAGTCTACATCCTCAACGACAAAATTACGTTCTCGGGTGGTGAATCTAAATTATTTTCTATTTCTGTTTCATTGCGATGATGACATCTATTTGCATCGTCGCTTCCGGCCAGATTAGTAGCGCTAGAATCAATATTAGTATTGAAGTTTCATTTTTTCAGTTTCTTTCTTGTCTTTTTATTTTCTGAGAAAAGAGCCGCTCCGAAGTCTCTTGATTTCTCTTTCACTTTTAACACTTCTCTAATCCTAAAAATACCACAGGCGCAGGCCATTCTACCCTTAAGGGTAGAGGGCTCTACTCTACCGGGTAAAAGACATTATTAAGTGTGCCTATGTAATAAGTTATATTCATGTCCTTCCCGTCCATTTATTACTTTGACCGATTATATATTATACAATGAGTAGTAATTCATTTATCGCAAAATTGCCACCAATATTTCAGTGTTTGTTGTTAATTCCTCTATTGCTTATTTTTTTAACTGAAAATATTTTTTTTAACTGTAAATAGGGTCAATTCTATGCTCACACAGTAGGGTTGCAATATTGACCCTAGGGTCCAATATAGCAGCTTCATGACTGCTATCTAAATGTAGGGCAGATCATTTAGCAACGTTGGGTCTGTGCATGAGCTATATGGCCCCCAACCCATTATATGTTTTAATTACTGTTGGTAAGAGAGAACTGAAACTATTACTGGAAGCAAATTTATTGAATGTTGGAATGACATGTGTTAAGGAATATAATTGGATTTAATATGTAGCTTACTAGGGAGCGTTTTTTTCCTGAAGAAGAAAGAACTGAGAGTCGTGGTGGGATTTCTGACGGGACATTGTTACTTGTGAGGCCATCATCATAGGATTAGTGTCCCAGATGCCCGGTATATAGATGGTGTCTTGAGGAGGATGAAACTGTTGACCATATTCTTGGAGAGTGCCCGGTACTCATCGAACTGAGGCAAAGACATTTCGGGGATAGAATAATGTCACTCAAAACAGTCAGTCATGGTCAGGCTGCTTGGATTGGGGAAGACGATCGGCCTCGAATGACCTACGGTAATGGAGGGATGTATTGGACTTAATGAGGCCTAAGCACCGAGGATCGAGTATCGCTACTCTCATTCATGCATTCGTTCGTTCATCGTGTGAGTACAAAGGAAAATATGTTATATTTATTTTCTTTTAAATGGCAACCTAAAATTTTATTTCCATTTTCGAGTTCTATCTAAGATTTTGATCATAATTCATTTTGCTGGTCCTATCAAAACAGTAATAGTTTTGGTTAGTTTTGAAGGAAACTCACCTAGTATATATGGTTGTTAGTTCGAAAAATGAGCCACTGAAAACAAATATTCAGTGATTTTCCAAAAAAGGAATGCTTTAATTTTAAATGACTTTGTTCCAACTTTTACGTATCTACTGTATATGAATACTAATACTGATCAATTTAAATACACCGCAGGAAAATTACTTTTTTATTGAGATTGAAATAATTATTCTTATTATTAAGTATATTGCATGACTGCGATGAAGAAATACTGACTTAATTCTTGTCAATAATTACATTTCTCGCATTTACCTAACTATTTCATTTTCTTTCTAGTCAAATCTCAAAGATTGTAATACAATCTTTTCTTTTTCACCATAAAAACACTTTTGCGGTGTCAAGTTTAATTGCTCCTACTCATAAATATCTTGGAAAATCACAGGTCCTTCTACAAATTTCTTAATTGTTTCTAGTGTGACCAGTAGTCAGAGTGTCTCGTTTCCATTGAATATAAACAAGATAAACGAGGATAACAAATTGAATATTCTTAAATTTTTGGTTCGCTACTGAACGAGTTTGTTTCGCATGCGGGAGGTTAGGCCTACTGTGTTTGAACAGGCTGATTATAAAGAACTGTTGGTTACATATGATAATATTTTCGTCAACTTTTTCAGCTGATTACGTTGATTGCTGACAATCAATAGAACACCTTGGTTTACGCTGGAAGTAAAGGAACTAGCTAAACAAAAGAAAAATGCATACATTCAATATATACGAAATAAGACGTCTGAAAACTGGAACAACTACCGGAGGGAATGGAACGAGGTAAACGCAAGAATAAAAGAATTAAAAGAAAACTATTGGGAAAAGTTCACAAAAGGGATGGAGAGAGACATGTACGGAAGCCAGAAAAAAATATGGGGAATGTTAAGAAGAAACAAGCTTGAAGTCAAAGATACCGTGAGAACTAATGAAATCACATTAGAGCATTGGGAAACATACTTTAAAAATCTATATAAGAGAGAGGAGAACATGGAACAGGTACCAAATTAATACGAGGAGGACGATATATTAACCCTATTCAAGAATATCATAGAAGAACAAAAAATACCGAATGAATGGAAGAATAGAGTAACAATACCCATTGTTAAAAAAGGACAAAAAACGCACCTAGAAAACTATCGAGGAATAACACTGGTTGATAGCATTCTCAAAGCATTCACAAAAACTATACTGGAAGAAATTACCAAAATTATAAGTATACGAGAAGAACAACAAGGTTTCAGAAAGAACAGATCCACTATTGACGCAATATTCATTGTCAAACAAATAACTGAAAAATCCCTAGAATTCAAAAAACCTGCGTACATGTGCTTCGTCGATATGACCAAGACTTTTGACAGAGTACGCTTAAAGGACGTCTTAGAAATAATGAAAACAAAAGGTCTAAACCATAGGCTAATTAACCTAATATACGATATTAACATCCAGTGCAGAACAAAAATCAGAGTAGGACATATAACAACGGAAGACATATATGTAAACACAGGAATTAGACAGGACGATTCGCTTAGCCCCTTTATATTTAATCTAATAATGGATAAAATAATAGAAAATCTCCCCAGAACAGCTGGATACAAAATGGGAAACACATTCTTTCATACCGTCTGCTATGCAGACGATGCTGTTCTTATTGCAGACTCTGAAGATAATCTCCAAAGACTACTACACTGCGAAAGAATTAAATATGCTCATCAACACCGAGACCAAATGCTTAATAACATCCAAAGAACCAATACGATGCAAGTTGGAAATCGACTCCAAAATTGTCGAACAGGTAAATCACTTCAAATATCTGGGAGCAGCAATAACGAGCCATGGAAACCTTTTTAACAAAGTAAGAGAGCAAACAATGAAAGCGGCTAGAATTTCTGGATGCCTAAAAGAAATTGTGTGGAAGAACAAATACCTTAATAGCGAAAGCAAAACTAAGATATATAAAACGGGTCTAAGACCCATCATAACATATGCGGCAGAAACAAGACCAGATACAGGCAGAACTCTATAAATGATGAGAACAGTCGAAATAAAAACATTAAGAAGTATACAAGGCAAAACTCTACACGACAGAATACGGAATGAAAATATCAGACAACAATGCGGGATACAGGACATAGGAAGATGGGTTAGATAAAGGCGAAGATTCTGGAACAAACATATAGGGAGAATGGAGAACAGTAGACTCGTTAAAGGGCAAAAATGAATAACCCAGTAAGAAAAAGATCACAGGCAAGACCACCAAAACGATGGCGAGAATGCTGGACCTCATCTTCCGGGGAAGACGTGATGGCAATGAATAGGCAATATCCTACTAGCATGGTTAACTGTGTTAGAAAGAAGAAGAAGAAGAAGACGTTGATTAATGATTATTTGACCACCTATGAGCTATGCACCATCTTTCTCCCCTGTTAACATCGTCTTAAACCGGATTAAAATTTTAGTAAAAACAACCCATTGAAAAGAAAATTTTATATTTGGAAAAAAATTCCTATACTAACTTAATATTTCGAATCATCATCTCTAGCTTTTATGACAATTTGCATTAAGCTTGATGTGGATTGAATTATGCTTTGAACCTAAGCTTAGTCTAAACTATTCCATTCTTTATGTAAAATATTTTCAAATTTTTGCAGGTCTACTGGGGCAATATTCTGGGTTCGAGCCTTTCTGTAGAGATATTCCCAGACGTGCTCCATAGGATTCATAGCCAGGTTTACAGCAAGCTAATACAAAATTGGGAAACTAATCTCCTTGAGATATTCGAGAAGATTTTCGATATATGGAGGCGTGAATTTTAAGTATGAATACGAATTTCTCTCTAATTAGTAGAGCTTATTTACAACATGAACTTGTAGAAGGTTCCCTACAAATCTTTTGGCGGTTAATGTTCCTTTTTTATTTTATCTTACTTTGTACGACTTCGTAAACAAATGCGTCCCTAGACCATTATAGAGCCGACTCTGATATTAGGGGTGGGCCTGATGTTTACTGGGAAACATCGCTCGCGGTCTCTATACTTTTATACAGGCTCTCAGATGTGAAAAGTGTATAGGCCAATTCACGCCCAGACTAGTTGACGTGTTTCTTTGCAAATTTTAATCTAATCACCTGGTGTTTCTTGGGTAGTTACCCAGACCCTTATTCTAGTACATTTGACTGTCTTTTGGCAGTCTGAATATATACGCAGGTATTTTTGGCTCTAGCCAAGTTATTCTGTGGCGGTCTAGGAGTTACGTGTCTCGAAGGTAAAGGGGTTGGTACATATTGTACGCCCTGTTATTGGTTTTCTATTATAGCAGTTAGTTTCTCTGAATCTGGTCAGACGTCGTTTATTAGTTGATATTCATCACTTTATCAACGCAAATATGAGATCACCCACATTCGACTAAAGCAACAATTCTAGCCATTTACCCTTACTTACATTACTTACTGCATCTATGCTCAAAATAATAAATAATAATGAAGTTCATATGATAAAATTTATCCATCCATCAATCACTTCGGTTATACACTAACCAAGTTTAAAATTCATATCTTATTCTATGTGTAAATAACAAAAAATTGACAAATAGGTCCATTATTTTTTTTCTTCTTTTATAAATTTATATTACTAATATACGATCCAAATATACTTAAACAAAGTTTTGCTGATAATAAATATTATTTTATATTTTAGGTGATTCTTTTTGTGCGGATTTTATACATATCCGACATTAGTCCTGATATGGAGACAAACGCATAAGAAGAACTTACTTTACTATGGAACTTCTTTAAATGTTTTACTCGGAATGAATAAGATTTATTACTGTATTTGTTTACTCGTCTGAGGACTTTATAGATTTATGTGTTTTTCCCAGAACCTTTACATTATCGATGCTCATAAAATTTTAGTGGAATAAGCTTAATAATGAGAAATCATTGAAATGGTCATTAGGTAAAATATCATTTTTTCTAGGTTTGTTTATTTCCAAACAATTTTTATATTGGTATAGATAAGTAGGCGATGCATTAACTCGTTTCACTGAAACAGACAGACCACTAAATAGTTTTCTTGAATATATAAATAACCTTCATTCAAATGTAAAGTTTTCCACAGAAAAGGAAACAAATCAATCAATTTTCTTGATATAACTATTAGAAAAGAACGTAACAAATATTATTTTTCAAATTTCCTTAAATCCTTCATCCACAGATACCATTATACCTAATAATAAATGACCTCTATTTCAGCATAAATTTTCTACAGCACGATTCATATTCTAGTAAGGTTTCTATTAATTAAAATCGAATTTCAAAGTAAATTAAATATTATTAAAAAAAACAGCAATAAGAAGTGGTTGCAATCCTAAGATATATAATAAAAAATTAAATAAAAAAATGGAATTAAAATTTTATGGTGTATTGTAGCTTCAGACCATTTTATGTGGTGTCCATGAGTCCAGGCATGATTGGCGGCACCAGATTTTTCTGTTTCTCCTCGAGATGTGCATTTTTGGTGTTCTTTGATCCTTACGTCAAGAGGTCTCTTTGTTTCGCCAATGTAGGAATTGCCACATTCATATGGTATCTGATATACACAGTTCTTCATATCTCTTTGAGTTGTTGGTTTGACCCTAATGAGCCGACTTCTCAGAGAGTTATTTGAATTGAAAACAACGTTGATCTTATATCGTTTTCCTATTCTTCTAACTTTTTCTGAAATGCCTTTAACATAGGGGATGACAAGAACGACAACAGCCATCTCAAAGCCAGAAGACAATTGTTAATATATCTGCCAAGGAATTAACTTCAGCAGAAAACTCACTACTTGCCAAAGGTTTGAACTTCATGGTTGCTCCAAAAGAGGTTCCCATTCTCGATATAATTAGCGCTGCAGACTCAGCGAACATCGAAGACCCTTTTGCAGATGAGTTCAGGTGGAAAATAAGAGAAACTCTACAAAAATCTAGAAAATCCGAACCAAACAGCAACAAAGACGAGAAAACTGCTTTAGCTAACCTACAGAAGGACTCCAGTATTAAAATTCTACCAGCGGATAAAGGAAATGCTACAGACGTAATGAATGTTGAAACATACAATCAAAAAATTGACGAAGTTTTAAGCAAAGGAAATTATACAGCTCTTTCTAAAGATCCCACATGTGCAATTGAAGGAAGAATCTATCGCGTTCTCAAGAAACATGAACGGTATATTCTTGAGAGGATCCGGACTCAGTTGACGCCACACCATAGCAAAACTCCACATCTTTATGGACTCCCGAAAATACATAAGCAAGACATGCCCTTACAACCTATCACGAGTTCCTGGAACTTTCCGACTTCTGAACTTGCTAAATTTCTTCTTCCAATCTCGAAACCATCACAAGGAAATACATCGTCCTGGGTTAAGAACTCGCAACATTTCGTAGAAATTATACGTGAAATAGAAGTAGAACCAGAAGACCATTTTATTAGCTTTGACGTGGAAAGCCTATACACCAACGTTCCAGTTAAAGACTCACTATAAATCATAAGAAAGAAACTTGAAGAAGACCAGACCTTAGCAGAAAGAACATCTTTACCACCGCACGCCATTATGGACTTGTTGGAAAGTTGTTTGACTAATTCCTATTTTCAAGAAAAGGAAAAATTCTACATCCAAGATGATGGACTACCGATGGGATCTTCACTCTCACCAGTGGTCGCAAATATTTTCATGGAATGATTCGAGACGTTTGCAATTGAATCCACAACTAAGAAACCAAAGTTATGGCTCAGATACTTAGTAGACGATACTTTTATTATTTGGAGTGGAAACGACGAAGAACTTCGAAACTTCCTTTTTCATCTCAACAATATCAGCCCAACTATTAAACTCACCATGGAGAAAGAAGTAGAAAATAAATTACCATTCTTAGATGTCTTGGTTGAAAGAAATGGCAGACAAATTCAAACTTCGGTTTACAGAAAAGCCACGCACACAGGACAATACCTGAATTATTCATCTTATCACTCCAACAACACCAAACAAGGAATTATAAGAAATCTCGTAGATAGAGCCTTGACTCTCTGCAACTCCAACGAGAACTTGATGAAAGAGATAAATTATATTAAAAGTGATCTGATAGCCAATGGATACCCAGTATATCTAGTGGATAAATTTCTTGAACAACGCAGAAATAGGACAATATCGACAACGAATGAAGAACGAAAACCAGTATTGAACATCCCCTAGGTTAAAAGCATTTTAGAAAAAGTTAGAAGGATAGGAAAAAGATATAAAATCAACGTTCTTTTCAATTCAAATAACTCTCTGAGAAGTCGGCGCACTAGGGTCAAACCAACAACTCAAAGAGACATGAAGAACTGTGTATATCAGATACCATGTGAATGTGACAATTCCTACATTGGCGAAACAAAGAGACCTCTTGACGTAAGGATCAAAGAACACCAAAAATGCATATCTCGAGGAGAAACAGAAAAATCTGGTGCCGCGAATCATGCCTGGACTCATGGACAGCACATAAAATGGTCTGAAGCTAAAATACTACACCGGGAACAACATTGGAGAAAACGGAAATTCAAAGAAGCCGCTGTTATACATCAGAACCCGAGTTGTTTTAGTAAACCATCTTTAGATATAAGAGAAGTGTGGAAACCACTTCTTAGAAATTGTAAACTAAAACTAAATGCAGCATAAAAATAATTAAATAAATAAATAAATATGACTTTGCCATAGCAGGGATGACTGCACCCGTCTCAGTCATACTCTACTGCATTTATTTTTAATATAAATAGTCATGTAGCTAAGGGATTTATTTAGTTTCACTTGAAAACGGCTAGAGATAATTACTAGCCGAAACGTCGTGATATTCAACAAAAATAACGACAATGGAAGTCCAACAGATATCTACTACTTCGCAAGAAACATCATTGTCTATGACCTTCAAACAAACACATTTAAATTAAAAATTTCTGTCGAACGAACTGGTTTAAAGATAAGTAAGTATGTATTAAAACAACAAAATAATAAAATAATACATAAAAGCAATAATTGCAAAGGAAAATTGATAAAGAAAAATTAAAGAAAAAGACAAGAACAAAAAGTCTGATGAATATAACTTAAATTGCAAAAACTTTAACTGCAAAGCAGCTCTCTAAAAAGAATTAAAAAATATTTTGGTATTTTTAAACAAAAAAAAATAACTCCAATTTTTCAGATCATGTGTTATTATACAGGGTTATTCACCCTGTACGGCACAGAATATTGCGGCCAAAATATGTGACTTTCAAAAAGTTTCACTTTTGAGATATATGGGGGTCTAATACAGTTACTTTTTAAAATTACTTTCACATTATACAGGGTGTCCTAAAACCTCTGAAAGTATCAAAGTTGTGTTTTTTTAAATAGAACTCCCTGTATATTATTACATTTTTGGATTTTCCGGTCAAAATAAGTGTTCAATAAAGTTTATAGTGCCTAAAACTTAAGGGTTTCTAAGTAATTTGAATTTTGACAAAATCTAATCTAATTTTCATGTTTAAAACACTTAAGAAGTATATCAGTTATGTACTCGAAATCTACAGTGAAATGTTACAATAAATCATATTTTATATCCCAATTATCATAAACTTGCTATATGATATCGGGTGTACAAAAATCAAAACTAATCAAATAAAAACTTTCAGTGGCTATAACTTGATTAATTTAAATAGAACGCTATATCATTTAACTCATCAGAAAATGTACCTTTTAAATACATATCGAATTGTAGAAGGATGTTCTATAGCTTAGCGTTTTCACAGAATACGCCAAATAATCGTTTTCTGCACCATTTTGTATTTTTTGAATAGATGCTCTAATGGATCTAGTTGCCTATGGCATTTGGAAATGATGTTCAGAAATCCGGAACGCGATTTATAGTCTACAATAGGCTATAACAGCAATAATGGTAGTAACATATGGACAATAGCACAAAACAGAAGCAAAATATTTATAGTAGATGTCGGCCTTCCATTTCCAAATACTTACAGATTCTTTTTCCGAAACCACTGCTAACTCTGGATAACATTTGCGGGGTTACAGATTGAAAAGCGCCTCTTATGCGTATTTTCATATCTTGTGATGTTGTCGGGGGCGCATTGTAGACAATTTCTTTTATGTATCTCCATAAAAAGAAATCTGGTGGAGTGAAGTCCGGAAATCTCGGAAGCCAATTTTGAAATCCGTCTCTCCCAATCCACTTGTTTCGAAAGTTGACATTTAAAAATTGCCGAACCTTGCTGAAACCATATAATTGCTCTAATATTTAAAAGGACATCTTCTAATAACACTGGAAGGTGGTGTAAATGAGAATCGCCAAACATCAAACCATTTAAAGGCCCTTTAAAAAAGTAGGGTCCAATTAAGTATGGACCCAGTATTCCTCCCCACGCATTAACCAACTACCTATTCTGGTTTCTCATAACTCTGTAGGCATCCGGATTTGAATCAAAATAGTGATGGAAGTTGTGTCTATTCACGAAACCATTGTAATGAAAAGTACATTCATCACTAAACAACACATTATCTAAGAAATGTTCATTTTCTGCCACTTCATCTAACACTCACAAGCAGGATTCAGTTCGGTTGTCAAAATCATTTCCGTGAAGCTCATGACAAAGCTGGATTTTATAAGGATAAAATTTGTAGTTGTCAAGAATCTTTGAAACACTTGCTTGGCTAATGTTAGTATTTTCAGATATATGATTCTGACTCTTATTGGAATTTTCGATCACTGAACCAAGTATAGTAAAAACATTTTCTTCTTCCTCAGTGACAGCTTTTCGTATAGCAGGTTTTTTATAACTATCCTTTCACTTTCCCGAAACTGGTTTAATAGTCTCACTAAAACGGCTGGTTTAGGGTGGTTTCTTTCAGGAAACTTTTGAGTATAGACTCGAGAAGCCAACAAATAATTTTGATGACATTCTCCAAGGATAAAAATCATATCAATATGCTCTTCCTTTGGATAAATCTTCATTTGACAAGGCAATAACACAACAATTCAATTCAATAAATGGAGTTTCGCAGTTACAAAAAATAATACCGTTATTACTGCAACAGGCTTTGCAGACTAAACTGACAGATTAAATTAATTATCTGATATTTTTAAATGCATCTATTCAAAGAACACAAAATGGTGCAGAAAACGATTATTTGGCGTATTCTGTGAAAACCCGAAGACAGCCATAGAACACCCTTACACTATTCGATAGGTATTTAAAAGATACATTTTCTGGTAAGATAATCAGTTGGCGTTCTATTAAATTAATAAAGTTATAGCCACTTAAATTTCTTATTTGATTAGTTTAAATTTTTGGACACCCTGTATAATATAGCAAGTTTATTATAATTGGAATATAAAATATGACTTATTGTTACACTTCACTGTAAATTTCGAGTACATAACTGAAATACTTCTTAAGTATTTTAAACATGAAAGTTAGGTTAGATTTTGTCAAAATTCAAATTATTTAAAAACCCTTATAGCCAAATTCACCAAGAAGGTTTAAGACTTAGACCCGATCTAGTTGCCTTGGAAATTAGATTTTCTAGATGATCAGTTTTGTGTTTTTATGATATGGTTTTAATTGTATTTTAAAGGTTCAAGATTTGCTTGACTTATTGTTACCCATGTGAATTTAAATTCTCTACTATCAATCTAGACCGGTTTTAAAGTTAAACCATGTTAGTGAATTAGGGGGTTAAGGTTTAGGTACTATAAATTGTATTAAAATAGGCACTTATTTTGATTGGAAAATCCAAAAATGCATATATATACAGAGGGTTCCATTAAAAAAAAACTTCGATACTTTCAGAGCTTTTGAGACACACTGTATAATATGAAAATAGTTTTAAAAAGTAACTATATTAGACCCCCATATATCCCCAAAATGAAACTTTTTGAAAGTCACGTATTTTGGCCGCAATATTCCGTGCCGTATAGGGTGAATAACCCTGTATATAGTAATTACCATATAGACATAGTGAAAATAAGAGTTTAAAATTATGCGTATTTTGGAAAGAGACAAACTGAGAAATAATTATATTTTGCTTAATGATTCTTCTTCTTCTCTTCTTTAGGTGCCATGTCTGTATTCAGACGTCGGTGGGCATCATGTTTACAATTTCCTGAAATCTTTCTCTATCGGCTGCAGCGCGAAATAGTTCTTCCACCGTGCAATCACACCACTGCCTGATGTTACGTAGCCATGAAACCTTCTTTCGGTCTATCCATCTTTTTCCTTCATCTTTTCTTTGTATTATAAGGCGAAGTAGATGGTATTTAGGTCCTCTAATTATGTGGCCGAAATATTCTGTTTTCCGCCTCTTTATAATGTTCAAGAGCAGTCGATCTGTATCCATCATTCTGAGAACATCCTCATTGGAAGTGTGCGAAACCCATGATATCTTTAGGATTCGACGATAGCACCACAATTCGAAAGCTTCCAGTTTGTTTAGCGTTGTGGTTTTTAGTGTCCATGTCTCGCAACCGTATAACAGAATAGACCATACATAGCATCTCAGGACCCTCTTACGAATATATATTGACAGGTTCCTGTTGCATAGAACTGGTTTCCATGTCATAAAGGCCTTACGCGATATTTCAATCCTAGCTATTACCTCTTCATCTGAGTTCCCATTCACATTCAACCTACTGCCAAGGTATCTGAAATGGTTTACACGCTCTATCCTCTCTTCATCGAGCCAAAGTTGACATTTATCTACATTAATCTTTCCAACAGGCATCCACTTTGTTTTTGAGATGTTGATTTTAAGGCCTCTTCGGCAGCTCTCCACCCAGTCTTACTCCCTCTTTTCTGTCATCCAAAGCTTCCCTAAATGATCTAGACCTGCTGCGTGTAGACTTTCGAAAAGTGTATCGTGTTGTACTCGGTCGAATGCCTTTTCAAAGTCGATGGAACAGACGTATATGTTCTTTCGGAATTCACAACTTTTTTGTAGGAGAAGCGCATACAAAATAGTGCCTCTCTGGTTCTTAGACCATTTCTAAATCCCAGTTGCTCATCACTCACTCTACTTTCGCATAGAAGGAATATTCGGTTCTGTAGAATTCGTAGAAGTATCTTAAGTGTGTGGCTCATTAAACTAATCAGTCTAAAGTCGCTGCATTTGGTGGGTCTACTATTTTTTGGTAGTGTGATAAACAGCGATTCTAACCAATCATCTGGTATTATTCCTTCGTTGTAAATTTTATTAAAGAAAGTGGTTAAGTAGGAAATATTTTCCTCATTCAGAAGTTTAAGCAGCTCAGCAGGGATTTGATCTGGTCCAGGTGCCTTATTATTTTTGGCTTGCTGTATTGCTTTTCTGACTTCTGATTTCAATATACTGGGGCCCCTGTCTATCTCGCTGCCGCATATAGTATGTGTATGTGCAGCGTTTTTTCGAGTGGCATCGTCAAAAAGGTCACTGATGTATCTCTCCCATTCTCTGCACTGTTGTTCGTGATTACAGATTTTTCTGTCAGCGTCTTGGAGTAAATGAGCATTTTTTGGTTTAATTCCGGAGGTATATTTAAGTTTCCTGTGGAGATTGAAATTGTCGTTTTTTTTTTGAAGGTTCTCTATTTCTTTACAGGAAAAGTTCTTTGGCATAATTTTTCTTTTTATGAGTTTACTGACTTCACTGTATTTGTTAGTATCTTCATTTTTATATTTCCGTCGTACCATCAGCTCAAAAGTTTCCTGTGTCATCCACTCATTTTTTGCTTTTCTTTTAGGTGTTTTCAGAGACTCTTTCACTTCTTTTAAAATCGAGTTTTATATATCGGATCAACATTCGTTAATGGTTCTGTTTTCGTTTGGTATTTTTGATATTTTGTGTATTTCGTTATTTATTTGCTGCGATACGTGTTTGAGGATTTCTGAGGGGGTCGAGGCATATCCTGTTTTGTTTAGATGTCTTTGTTAATTTCTTTAATTTAATTTGTATTTTAGAGCAGAGTAAATTATGGTTTGAGTTTAAATCAGCACTGGGTAAGTTTTTACATCACATTATTACGAAATCGGTGGTTTATTAGAATGTAGTCTATCTGGTTCCGTACTATTCTGCCTTGTTGTCCATCCTGAGGGGATTTCCACGTGTACAGACGTCTTTCTGGAAGTTGAAACCAGGTATTTGCAATGACAAAGTCAGCTTCTTGGCAGAATTCGATTAGACGTTCATCTCTTTGATTTCTCTCTCCCAAGCCAAAGTTTCCGGTGATGTCATGTGTTACCTTCTGTCCAACTTTAGCGTTAAAGTCTCCCATAAGTATTGTTGTTTCGTGTTTCTTTGTTGTTTTTAGCACTTCTTCTATTTGGTGGTAAAATTCTTCGATTTCCTGTTCTTTTTTGTCAGCAGTAGGAGCATAAACTTGGGCAATGTTTATATTTACAGGTTTGGCATTTAATTGTATAAGTATTACCCTGACTGACAGTGGTACGAAGTTAGTGACATACTTACTAATATGTTGTTTCATAATTATTGATACTCCATTTCGGTGCATAGGGTCTTGGTTTCCAGAAAAATAAACGGCATATCCGTCTGATAAGTAATTTCCTGTGTTTTGCCATCTTGTTGGCAACTTGGGAGAAAAAACTTATTTATATTATATTAAAAATTCAAAAAATAAAGGGCGAACGAAAGAAGAAAAGATCTAAACTGGCTATTCTTTATTGAGAGGATTAATACCGACACACTGAGCGACAATACAGCAAACTTTCTTACGCTTTGTGTAGTCTGTGGTGTGCAATTTCCTGATTTTAATTATTGTTTTGTGCTCCAAACCAACCTAAAACTATTTAATCCCTGAAATGTTATTAGGTCTTACTGCAGCTTTCTCCATTCTCTAACTCAACCTCTAAAATTAGAGTTAGTAAATAATTAGGCTTTGTTTGCTGTTATGGTAAATTTTCGAGTTAGTTAAACATTTTAATGCAAACAAAAAATTAGTTTGAATTATATGAAAGAAAGTTTCTATTTTGCGGCTTTGGTTCAGGTGATTTGGTTGAATTATTCTAAAAAACTTATTTAAAAATTTTCTAAGCTCAGTTTCAATATCAAATACGAAAAGTACTGCTTTAAACAAAAATTTTGGAGCTGAACGGTGAATGAAAGCTTGATTTATTTTTTCATATTTGTGTTTACTATTTATTGTGAGTAAAAATGGAATCATTTTAACAAAGAAAATAGGCCTAAAGTTTTATTTAAAGAAAGATTTCCAACCTTGCTTGCTAATTTATCCTAATTGCCGAGGCCTCATTGGTTATTCCAGTCGACAAACAATTATTTTCTTTCAATTTAGCTAATTGCGAACTGGCTGGCAGGAGCTGACTTAAAATTCTTAAAGAAACCTAATGAATTTATCTTTTTCCTTTTTTCTCAGAAAGAATTCGTCGAGTAATTTTCATTTGTAACCAATGTTTTTTCTTAGAATTGGTGTATTACTTTTTAAAGCTTAAAAAATTTCTAATTTTATGATACACTGAATTTTCTATATTTGTCATAAGTTCCAATTGTATGATGTATGTTTATTTCCTTAAATATATATATATATATATATATATATATATATATATATATATATATATATATATATATTTAAAAACGCGATCGAATACTTAATATTTTTTTCAAATCAGACTGGTGTAAATGTGGCTCAAATTTCCTATATCTGTTCTGTCGTTAACAGTGTTTTTATTTTTTTAATTTCTATCATTTCCTTTATCTACAATTTTTGGTAATTCGTATCTTTGTTTTTAATTATGTGTGTGTTTGTTTAACGCTGTTGAGACCTTTTTCGTATATTTATGGCCATTCAATCTGTTCTTCAGTAAGTGGCTCGTCATGCCTATATATTTTTGGGACAATTTGTGCAAGGGATCGAATATACTACATTTGATTTATTCATGAGGGGAGTTTTACTTTTTAAATTAGTGAATAGTGTATTTAATTTATTATGAGACCTGTGGCATACGATAATATCATGCATGACGAGCCAATTACTAAAGAACAGATTGAATGGCCATAAATATACGAAAAACACCTTGACAGCGTTAAACAAATACACACAGGTCGAAAAACATAATTTGATTATAACAGTACCATAATTAAAAACAATGAAGGATATGAATTATCAAAAATTGCAGCTAAGGGAAATGATAGAAATTAAAATAGATAAATACGACAGAACAGAGGAAATTTGAGCCACACTTACACCAGCCTAATTTAAACAAAAATATTAAGTATTCGATCCTATTAATAAACATCAAACATTGAATATCCTCTTAAACATAAAATGAAATGTATGCGCTTTTTCGGGTTTTTTGATGTCCTCAGTATCTAAATAGAAGATGTAAAAGTTAGATTTCGTTATTAAATAATGAACAAAATGTCAAGGTGTACACTGGTAAGATTAAATACTTTTTTAAAAAACTTAAATAATGTTTTAAAGTGTTTGTTTTTTACATTGTAGATGTGTTCTTATATCAATGTTTTTAATATATATTTTATGAAGTTATCTTATACAGGGCCAAAAACAAATACACTTTGCATCACATGTGACCAAATTTTTATAGCCCTTTCAGGATTATGTACAAAAACACACATTTAATATGGCGCTACTTTAAATAAAATATTTCTGGAATAAAGCATTATCAAAACTAAGAAGTTTTATGTAAATTGCGTTGAGTCTTATTTGGCAACAATGGTGCAATTTACAAAAAAAGGACAAAAATATCTAAATTATCTTATACAGATGAAATTGTGCATATAGGCTAAAAATTGCATTTAGAAAAACTTTATCTAATAACTTATTTTCGATATTTTGAGATATAATCCCACTTCTGAATTAGGAAAAAATTAAAATTTGACAGATAATGCTAATCTCGTGAAAACTATTTTTTTTTTGGTTAATTTGCATCTCGATCGAAGCAGAAATTGTTGCCAAAGTCAAATTTCGAATAAAGTATTTAACAAAAAAAAATCCGATATGATGCAGACTTTACTGGTCACACTATATATATATATATATATATATATATATATATATATATATATATATATATATATATATATATATATTGTTAGTACATATCACTCTCTTATTAGAAAGTGTGGAGAACTTCAAGACAGTGGAGAAGCTCTGGGTCCGGAAAATGACCACAGAGCTGTTGTATCCTCATTGGGACTTATCAGGTCATTCCATCAGGTTAGTTCAGGTTTCTACTATTTTTTAAAACAGCAGAAAAAATATTAATAGCGACATCTCGACGGATGATTCAATAATATAAGAGCAACACTTACTAATAATGTGGTATAAAAACATCATGAAGTAACGCAACGTAAAATAAAAATAGAAATCTTCCAACATTGAATCACGAAGCATGCTGTACCACAGGATAGAGGTCGCATTATTCGGCTCTGGCATTTAAGTTAGCTGTGGGCTTTCCTAGTTAATAGTAGAGATTGCACCACGATCTCCCTTTGAGAACGCTGCGTATTTATTAGCCAACAAAAATATGAAATTAGATAAGTTAATGTCCGTAAACTTCAATGTAAAATCCCTGTATGCTAGCATACCGCCGGATAAAGCACTGGATCAGATCGGTCAATGAGAGGATTTTTCAAGTCACCTTAGGGACCTCACCAGGTATTGCGTTAAGAACGCCTACTTCTAATTTGATGATCAGATATACATACAGATAGATGACACAGCCATGGACCCATTATTGTCTCTAGCTATCGTAAATTTATTCTGACGTATTTTGAAATCAAAGCTTTTAAACAATACCTCTACAAACCCAAACTCTGACATCGCTGTGTAGATGATGGGGAGATATGGTCCCACGGCAGACAACAGCTTAACTGCTTCCATGATTTTTTAATTCTAGCCACATGAAAATACAGTTTATCCTGGAACTTGAGGAAAACAATCACCTCCCGTCCCTAGACGCCCTAGTGATCAACAAAATGGAGAGACACCTGCAACATACAGTATATCGAAAACTAACCCAAATGGACAGTTACTTTAATGCCGCTTCTCACCATCATACCTCACAAATACAGGACGTAGCAAATACTCTAATATCAAAAACCCTTCGTTTAACCAAGAAAAAGAAAAAAATACTATTAAACCAAAAAAGGAAAAATACTATTAAATATAAAACAAGCCCTCAAATAAAATGCCTACAAGCCACGAAATATAAATAAACCAATAAAATTGCAAGAAAAATCCATACCAAATATTAAACCACCTACTGATAATAGACAAATCTCCATATTTCCATATATGAACGTACTTGTCACTATCAGAGGCAAGAATGAAGGAACTATTACAAACTGCCTTAAGCCAAATTAGGTGTACAAAGGAAGGATTACACGTCAATCCCAACAAAACATCAACGCTTCACTTCAAATGGCAGAATACTGAGTTAGTTATTCCAAATAGGGGAGTAATAATAGACGAGAAACTGACTTTGAGTAGCTATATTGAAAATAATTTACAAAAAACAATAGAGCCAAGCTGGACAGGTCGTAGAATCTTCGGGAAAACCTGGGGTTTGAGGCCGAAAATAACCTTATGGTCATATGAAATGATCATCAAACATATAGTCCTATATTTCTCCTTAGTATAGTGATTCAAGATATAACAATTAGCTCAAAAAAGCTGTAAAAACACAAGATTCGTCTCTGTATGAGTCACACTAGCTATGCCACCGCAGCAATAGAGGAAATGTTAAACCTCCTTTTACTATATATAGCTGTTATGAGGGTGGCAGCAACAAATGCCCTCAAGTTGTTCCAAACTGAAATTCTCAAACCTGGAAATTTTATTGGACATATGAAGATTTTGGATACAATTTCAACAGAATCCATATATATATATATATATATATATATATATATATATATATATATATATATATATATATATATATATCAACATATATGTGGGTTACGTACGATTTTGATATGAACTATGAAGTGTCAACTGACTGCTACCAAGCAAAAGGAGAGCGATTACCACGACTAGAGAATGATTCTATGCTAGCGTTTATTGATGGATTCAAGATAAAAAAAAAAGAGGTTGGAGTAGGAGTACCAGGCCCAAGTTTTGGGCTTGTCAGGTCCCTAGAAGACACCCCCACCATCTTCTAAGCAGAAACATTAAGCGGGCCAAAATATACATATTGTCAGATAGCTAAGCAGCGCTAAAAGCTCTCAGGTCAAATACCTACGAGTCGACGTTGACTTGGTACTGCAAATAAGCCGTAAAGGAATTGGCAAGGAACAATAAGATAACCCTGATGTGGGTGCTAGGGCACAAAAGAATCAAGGTAGACGAAGGAGTGAACAGCCTTGCCGAAACTCCTTCTCTTGGCCTAAAATTTTTCTATGGACTACCAAAATGCCACATATAAGAGGAGCTCCGGAGCTGGGAACAAAATCAGATAAAAATGGTCGCAGACAAGCGAAGAAACTCGAAAAAGGAAATTCTCAGGACTTCTAAGATATCATCTCAAAAAATGAACAAAGCTGACGGTGATATTTGCCATTTCTGCGATTGGGCAGTTGAAACAGCAGAACACCTGCTATGTGAATGCATAGTGTTGTTCTGCAAAAGATTTAAATTCCTGGAAGGCGTCACCATGACGTTTGAAGAAGCAGAGCACCTATCCCCCTAGAAGAATAATAGACTTTATGACCAAATGGTCGAAGTCTAAATATTCCGGGCTTATAGAAGATTAGGGAATATATAAAAGATCTTATGGATTGAAGTGCTGTAGGGTGCAAAGAGAGCCCTAATGAACTATTGTACAATCTTCACACTAATTGACACAGTTTTTTTGATCGATTGTCAAATGATGCAATCTAACATAGTTTCCTCACGGCCGAATTTTCATACAATATATTATATACGCTGGTGTTGCTTCAGTCTTACGGTATGTCATATGATGATCTTATATTATCAGTTCAGGCACAGTAATATTTAATTCATCTCTTTACATTAATTCATTTTAAAATTTGGATAATTGATTTAATGTTACTAGATTTTTTTAAATTCCTGCAAAAAATGTCACGGAAAAGAATATTGTTTAAAACTTTTCAATGCGAACTATAGAAATAATGGAGACACTATTTTAAAGACATCAGCTAAACAATTAATCGTACAGATTTTGATGTTTGACTTACCTCGTAAGTCATATATAAAAAGTCTAATCTTCTAAGATATTTCGTCCCGGTATTAAAGAATAGCAAATTAACAAAGTCTGTGTCTAAAATAAGGCTTTATTTCAAAAAGGGATCCCAAAATTTTCATTAAATCGTCCCGTTTACTACCGTGGTTAACCCGCAGACACAGACGATTATTTTCACCAGTTTAATTTAATTTCGCGCAAACTTGTGGGCAAAAGCTGCTTCAAAATTCATGAGCATTGAAATGGTTTGCTTTAAGTCTTAAAGAAAATTTAACATTAGAATTTCAAATGGTCGATGTTTTTTTTTCGATTTCGTTTAAGATCAATAAAATTATCGAATCCCCTCTAATCAATTTCGTTAGCTGTTTGTAAATGAGGGAGTAGAAAAGTGGGTAAAATACGAAGTGCTAAATTTATGTCCATTCGACTTAGCCAAGCTCATGTTTGAAGGATTCCTCAGTTTCAGAGTCCCTCAATGAAACTTTTATTGCATCACTCCTTTATCCATCTGTCAGTTGCAGATGAATTCTTCTTGACTGAATTGTAGCCAGTAATCATTTGACAAGGTTTGTTATAAGAATTCTAAAACAATTTTTTTCCTTTCTGATTTATTTTCTAAATAAGTCAAACCAAAATTTGGAAAAATATAGTAGTACGAGAAATACCTACATTATAATTTAAAAAAAATCTATTGCGTGATGCCTCTAGCACTAATTTTCAAGGTAAACGGACAGCTCTTCTTGTATGTTGATAGAGTTTAAGTACAAAGAGATAGGAAAAATAAAAAAAGTTATATACTCTTCCTCTTTAGCCAACTAATGGGCAGATTAGTGTTTATGATTATAATGTTTAGATCCCATCGAAACTTTCCAGTAAAAAATGTCAACTCTTGTGATGGTTTGTCCATAACAACTAGTGTGATTTCATATGGTGCCCAATCTATAGTATTCTTATTATTAAGTTTACCACCCTCATTTACAAATCTTTGCAAGTCTATAAATCTAGTTAAATAATATTAAGTAGCTCAGCAGTGACGCAGGATAAGTGCGCGGCAGCTACGATGTTTATTCAACGACCTAACGGTTAATTACATTAAGTGCCTTTTAATATTTTTATATTAAACGTTGTAGATAAATATTGATTTAGTTCAACACTCCATTGTCACATATTCCAAAAACTGGTAACCAAGTCTCTTTATAATTATTCATATTTAACTAAATTTATTCAAAGAGAAAGGTACAGTGCTCACGCATATTGGGATGTTATAGATATGTTCTCTATATCACCTATATTAATGAAAAATATTTTAAAGAGTACGATGAAAAAAGTCATTTCCAAAAATATTATTTTGGTAAAAACAGTAATAATAGAATGTTCTGTTACTTTTCCTTGTACTAGTGTCTTGTCTGCATCATATACCTAAGTTGTTTCTGTGTTTCATTATTCTTTAAGGTTGTATACAATACAATGAATGTTCTTTTTTTTTAAATTTTATTTGTGTATAATATATATGTAATTTTGTGTATACTTTATATTTTTTATACCCACACAGGACAATACCTATGCTATTCATCCAACCATTCCAATAACTTGATCAAGAGCCAACGGATACCCAGTAAATCTGATGGATAAGATTCTGAAATAATGCAGAAATAGGACAAGATCGACAACAAGTTAAGAACAAAAACCAGTACTATACACTCCCTACGTTAGATGCACTTTGAAAAAAGTTTGTAGAACAGGAAAACGATATAACATCAACGATGTTTTCAATTCAAATAACTCTCTGAGAAGTCAGCTCACTAGGGTCAAATCAACAACTTAAAGGGACATGAAGAACTGAGTGTATTAGATACCATATGAATGTGGTAACTCTCACTCTGGCGAAACAAAGAAATCCTTTGAAGTAAGAATCAAAAAAAAATCGGGAGAACACATTTCGTAGAGAAACAGAAAAATCTGGTGCCACCAACTATTCCTGAACTCATGGACATCACCTAAAATGATCTGAAGCTGGAATGTTATACACTGGAGAAAACGAAAATTCAAAGAAGCCGCGGTTAAACATCAGAATTCAAACTGCTTTAATAAACCGTCTTCAGATATAAGAGATGTGTGGAAACCACTTCTTGTTAATTTTAAATGACAACTAAATGCAGTATAAATGGGACCTTAGCGTAGCATATATGACTGCACTTATCTCGGTCACACCCCACTGCATTTAATTTAGTATACGAAGTGTAGCAATTAAGTTCCGGGAATTTCTCAATAAAAACAAGCAAATTAAGTTTCGGCAACATTTTATTATCTATCTTTACAATAGTCTCCCTTCAGAGGGTTGTTTCACGATTGGAAGTATCCTTGTTAATTCTACGAAGTTAACCCGTTCAGCAGCACGGTTAAAGCTTATCTGACCTCTTGTACGCCGCCATGATGAGTTCCTTTGAGGTGCGACTCCATCTTGGGGAATAAAAAAAATCGCAGGGGGCAATATCGGGACTATAGAGTGGGTGGCGCAACGTTGGAATGTCTTTTTCGCCAAAACCTATCGCAAAATGAACGAGGAATGCTCAGCCGCTTCAGAACGCGAACATGGACTTGTTCAGTCACTGTCTGATCGGCAGGGATATATTAACGATGAACGATGCCACTGATATCGAAAGAAATGATCAGCATTGCCTTCAGTTGCGATTTTGACATCCTCGCTTCCTTTGGCCGTTCCCTACCCTTTTCTACTCACTGCTGACTTTGTTTACGGGTTTCGGGGTCATATTCAAATATCCAGGTCTCATCTTCAGTTACTACTCGACTCATCCAGTCTCTGCCGTCGCTTAGAATGCCGGACAACAAATCCTTACATATCGATTTTCGCATTTTTCACGACGCCACTAAAAACGTTACTATCTAAAAATGCGCATAAAACACAAACCAAATGTCCTATCAACTTCTACCTTGGATTGAAACTAAAAGGATGGTTCCCCTCTCTAGACAGATATTGAAAAACAACACAGTGTTGCCAGTTCCCGAGTTATAACTAAATCCCCGGAACTTAATTGCCACGCCTCGTAAATAGTTGTGTAGCTTAAGAATTTGTTCAATTTCACTTGAAATCGGCCAGAGATAACTTCATTCTGGGTAGTTAATATAAGTTTTCCATAGCAGATAAATATTTCTTCAGTTAAATAGCATAATATGTACAATTAAATCTGAATCACCCTGTATACGTACCATTTTATGTCGAAAAATATTAAACTTAAAAAAAGCATTCAACCTTCCATTTTTATTATTTAAAAATGTTACATTGTCTACTTTTACGATTCCATCCAGTAATAAGTTGCCTAAAGTTATAAAACTGGAATATAACTTGTATCACTCCCTCTTAATCACACTGAAACAGAATTCCATATTTAAAAAGGGATTACAATATTTTAACGAATAACTGTACCATTGCGCTTAGGTAAAATTTTTGTATAAACTTTGTCAAGTTTTGTAGAGTCGTAAAAATTATTTTGTTGCGTATTTCGTTTCTCAACAAGAAACTACAATGTCCCTAATGCTTAATATTCCGAATGTTTGTTAGTATATACTTATGTAATTTACGAAAACTTGTTCTCTAAAAAGGTCATAAGGTTTTGGAAAGAAAGCACCCGAACATTATTCAAGTATAATAAATAATACTGAACCCTTTCATAATAAATCATCAAAGTATCTGACATTTATATAGGCGCCATTGTAATTTGTACAGACCATACGGGCCTTTATCAGTTCACTTTTTTAATGTTTATGTTTTTGGCAGGTTTTATTTTTATTTAAACTGCCCACGAGCAAATTTATACCAGTCTTCGATTTTACCACAAAAAAAAAGCGTACGGTATCACCCTACTATTTTTCTAAAATCCTTCTTTATTTCTTTAAACCCCTTAGACCGAATTTATTTCTCTCTTTGACAAAAAACCATCTGGAGGCGTACACAAAGAAATCTCCAAAAACGGATGTAAAAACTCACTTCGAGTGGTGACACCTGCTTCCAGAGACAAATTTTAGACCATAAATCTTGACAATTTGATAAATAATACCAGCATCGAATTTTAGAAGAGATATTTCCTTTATTTTTTTATACCGGGTAATGAAGGTAAATATAATTAGCTTTTCTTAGTCATGTTATATTAGCTTTATAATATAGAAAAAAAAATTGTTACTTGGTGTCCAAAATGCAAAATTATTGCATTTTTAATATCTTAAAAGTATCGTAGGTAAATATTACATGAATGTAATATCTTTCAATGCTTTTCTTTAGTTTCTCATTCCGGTAACTATGAACCATGGACTTTGAACTAGCATAGGTCATATATTTTAATCGCTGTTTCATAGATTTTCCGTTACCTGATTAAGCTGAAAATTTTCGCACATATGTATCAAACTTGTGACCACACAGTATTCGAAATATCTATATTTTGACGGCCTAATGGTGATTAGAAAAGTATTAGATTTGATTATAACTAGGAAAATGACAGAGGGCAGCCTGGAGAGCCTATTGAGAAGAAATTGAAAATTTTCCACAAACAGCAAGACTCCAAAAAGAACTAACTAGAGATTTATGCCGAGAAATAGGTAAACTGACAAAGGAAGATGGTACCACATTCTTTTTTGATGTAACAGCCACAAGTACAGTTAAATAGATAGAGGAAACATACTAGCCTTTAACAGAAGGCTGGCAGATAGTCAATCAAATTGTAAATCAGGATAAAATTAGGTGGGCAATTTCAAGGTTTTTCCCTCTAAATCACTATGACCTAACTGTATATTCATCCCTTTTGCAGTGGGTCATGGAAACAGTGCTACTGCACTCAGTAGATATGTATAAGTCCTATTTGGCTCTCAAATACATTCCCAAAATATGGGGATTAGTATTTCTACCTACACCAGGTAGAATGGACTACTCTATATCAACATCATACCGACCAATCATCAACATATCGTTTGTTTCAAAAACGTTAGAGGGACTGAGTGAGCGAAAAATAAGAGACGAACATGCGTACAACACATACAAATCCGTTGAATAGGTCCTCCAAAAGGACCATACAAATTAGTGAAAACGATGTGAAATTGAGTGGGGTGGGGGGTGGGGGGAAAGAGGTGAAAAGGGGTAGTCCAAAATATTTACTTTGGAATATAGTCCTGGATAGTCTAATCAACCACCTTAACAACGAACATTACTACACCATAGCTTAGGAAGATAACTTACTCATCTTGCCAACAGAAAAATTCGAAAGTGTAGTTGTCTGCATTAACAATAATAGAGAATGGCATTATAACTCACTATTCATAAACACAAAAAAATATAGGAATGGTTCTTTTCACTAAGAAGAGGAAATGAGGGAAATTCCCGATGGGGGTAAATATCCAGGTAAAACCTTTGACAGTAGGTTAACATGGAATGCTCACCTCGAAAGAAGTATAAAGAAAATATATATAATGTGCTATTGTATAGACCAAAAGCGATTAGGACAATATCAATTTAAATATTAGACGAGATTTAAGGAACAGCATGTTTCAATATTACAGGAGCTATAAGAACAACATCAACTAAAGAAATGGAGGTAATCCTCAGTCTCACCCTTCTTGATATTCTTGTCAAAGAGATGGCTTCGATGACGCCTCTGCATTACAGGAATTGAACTAAGGGTAGGATCTGGTGCAGTACGATGTCGCTTGTGGAGATATGATTACCACACCTCCAAATAAAGACGGATTCTGCTACATCATGATCTACTTTGAACAAATCCTACATCACACAACTCTTGGGCATAGATGTCGCAGATGAAATTAACATCTACACAGGTGTATCAATGAAGATGTGAAATTTATTATAAATCGCCTATCATGCATATTAGCTGGGCAATGAGTAAATATGCCAGTGCAACTCAAACAGAGCTCATTGGCATTACCATAACAGCAAAAGATAGCAAAAAGGCACTAGTAATCTTAAATTGGCTATGAATTACCCTTAGCATAGTGTTTGAATGCTATGAGTTCCTTGCCTTGGCTGCAGCTGAAAATGTGGTTACTTTGAACGGAATCAAAGGACACGATTCATCAGATGAAGAGAGCATTGCTAGTTGAGATAAAGATACTAGAACCAGACCCACTAGTAGCTCTGACTAAACCAGCAATGACAAAACTAATCAAATATTACACCTATTATCTCTTTAAAATATGATGGAATGAAACCATAGACTGTGAATTCTCCAGGCAATTATTGAGCCACTTGGAGGTAAAAACAAAGAAAAGATGCAATGTTTAAGAAAACACATCTAATATGAATGTATTCTCGTATGTCGGGGTAATAAAAAAGTAGATGAAACTGTAGAACATGTAGTAACTTTTCCGCTCTTTCACTAAAAAGAGGATCTATGTTAGGTGAGTATTGGTCCACTTTGGCCGATATAAGGGCAACTTTGCTTGGTAACGTCGTCGCCCATTCTGTAGGTTGGTCGAAGGGCTGAGTCCGGCACACCCCTATACAAAGATGCACAATGAGCCTATGGATCCTAGCCTGGCTTTTCAGATCCAGAGACTATGAAAGTAGTAGCGAATATCTCTAAAGACTACACCCAAATCAAATTTGTTAACGTTTCAAAGGCTGACCACTGAAAATGTGTTGTATTTGAGTCTTGCTTCAATATACGGACAATGATTAATGATCCGATTGGGAACAAATATGCATAGTAAAAATTCTAAGGAGGAAAAGCAAACTGCAACGGAAAGAAACAAAGCAGAGCAAGACAAAAATATCAAGAAAAATATATTTTAAAAGATGAAGAAATAAAGTGCAAATGCTTTGTCGTGAAACTTAATTAAGGAGGTTGGATGATCACTTGCGGGGCAGGTGATGAGAGGGGTTCTTCTATGCCTTTACACGGGAGGAGTTCAATGAAAGAAAGGCTTCCATTTTTACAGTAAAATATAAAAAATGTTTAGCAACAAGTAAAGTACCTACATGAAACTTGCACGAAGACCCATAGGGTTCAAAACAAAATTTGTTTGATCTAAAGACAAAAGCAGCTATGGATAAATAGATCAAATATACATTTTTTTTTACAAAAAATTGTTTACGAAGAAATATTGTTTTAAGTGAAGATGCAGGTGCACTTCACTCTGGAGTAGGATACACAACAAAAAACAATTTTTTTTCTACTATTAATGTTCTATACATGACATCCAAAACTTTTAAGAAATACGAAAGAGAAATTGGTTATATCGTTGAACAAGTTAGTCACTCATTATTGTAATAAGAGTTAAGTTTTTTAGTAGTTTTTTTTAAGTTTAAAAAAAAATAAACGAAAAATATTATTTATTATTATTATATATTTTATTATGTCCAAATATTTTTTTACTCTGTTTCTATTCACAAAATAAATGATAAAAATTTTTCTCCAAGCAGTCATAATAAATTTTCTGTATACTTCAAGTCTTATATACCTATGTAAAATTAACTACGTTAATATATTTATTTATTATGAATTTTCTGATGATTCTCGAATTGGTGTTATAATTATATATCTTCTGATAAAAAGGTCCCGGAATTTCCCATTCAAACAAACTTCGCTTGAGATATTGTCAAAATTTTTCTTTCTGTATTGGTACATGTGTCGTTTGGTACTCAAATATCTGTCGGAAGTTTATGCGCGATAGTTTTGCAAACAAGTCAGTATTTGTTGTGTTTTGCGAATTTCGCAATGTCGAGTAAAGAGTGTGTCTGAAATTTTGTGTTTCTAACAAGGTATCATGCGCGAAAGCGTTGAAAATGTTAATGGTAGCCTATTGAGACTCGACAATGTTTAAAATATAAGCATTCGAGTGGTACAAAAAAGTTTAAAGCGGGCTGTGCTGTGGTTGATGATTTGCCTCGTTCTGGTCGTTCATACACCAGTGTCACTGACGTGCCGTGGTGTGGTTTACTCCGAATTTCTTCCGCCAGGTCAAATAGTAAACAAGGAGTATTACGTGAGCGTATTAAAGCATTTGAAAGAAAATGTTCGTCGCAAGAGGCCAGAATTGTGGAACCACAACTTGTGGTTTTTCGCCACGACAACGCACCGGCTCACACATTGTAACGAAGTTACTATATTTTTGGGCATGAGTATGTTCGCCGGGATTTTATTTATTTATTTTACATTCGAAAAATCTGATTCTTGTGGGAAAAGATTGCTTTAAGTTTCTATATTACCGGAATATAATTAGATTTACCGTGCCATGCCGGGAAATATAATTTTCCGAGATTTTCAGAGCGTCCGACCATAGTAATCCCGCGCCGCATACAGCAGTGTTGTATGCGCGATCACCGCACGCCGTCACATGTCAGCGTAGTGAGAGCCCGAGCCGTCTATTTAAGCCTGAGCAGACCATTATTTTGCTGAGAACTACACGTTCTCCACCCGGGTCAATAGTCCAAAAGGACTGGACTGGGTCGCCTGTCGGGCAGCGCCTTCCTGGTGTAGCAATGTAGTAAGGCTAGGCTTGTGTGTATATGGTGTTTACCATACACTTTCTTCCTTACGGCCTACTCCTCTAATGGCCAGCATTGCGGAGGACCCTTATAAGAACGGGCAATGTTGTGTCATCCTACCGTCACTGCCGAGGACCCTTATAAGAACGGGCAGTGTCGGTTCCTTTCCTAATTTTCTACCGCTATTGGTCGATATTGTCGAGGACCCTTATAAGAACGGGCTATGTCGTTCCATCCTGCTGACGCTGTCGAGGACCCTTATAAGAACGGGCAGCGTCAGTTCCTTTCATTCCTTCCTTCCGTCACCGATACACACACGCACTAAATGCTGTCAATATTATCTTTGTTTCCGTATTAACCAGGAATGAGTTTTACCTCCAGGTGCCCTCCGATGTCCGTTGACAAGGGCGCTAAACAACTGCCGCCCCGACGCTTATAGACATCACCGTCGCCGTGTAGAGACGCCGCTATCGCCGAACGATGCCGAGTTATTGTTACATATCGTGTATACCGCCGTCGGTCGAATTTTAATACGAAGCGCCGTGAACCGTGAACGCGGATCTTAGATACGAGGCGCGATAATTTGCGTACAAGCCGTCGTGAATAGCGTCGCAACCGTATAGTACGAGGTACGTGAATAGCGTCGTGAATGATACCGTCGAGTTACCATCTTCAGCGCAACCGAACAGTATGAGCTACCGTGAACAGCTCTCAAAACATACTCTTGCCCTCCAGACCGTGTAATTGTTAGTTTGTTGTATATCTTAGATTGTAAGTTAGTTCTAGGCCATGTCTGTATAAAAGAATGGAATACAGGATACAGGATGTTTTATAACCGTTTGTTTTCTTACCTAGTCCCATTTTTAACATTACATATAACAATTGGCAGCCGGCAGCCAGCACTAATACGCACAATTGACCCCTGGCTTGCCGTTTTTCCACTGTAACAAGCTGCTCTGTGCATAAGTGGGCCCTCGACCACATGAATCCCGAGGGTGGTGCCCGAGAACCGACCACCGAGTGGATGTTTTGACCTTCAGGCAGTCAAATCGTTGATCAGTTGAGAGAGCAGGGTATCCCGAATATACGTAGATACCGGAGAGGAGAACTCTTAGAAGGAGTTGAAGACGATTCCAAAATCGACATTTAAAAGGTTTTTTCAAGATTGGAGGAGGCGTTGGAATCTGTGTATTGCTTGCAATGGAGATTACTTTGAAGGAAATAAAATAAAAATCGATAAATAATTGAACCGTTTTCGTTTTATTGAAGAATTCCGGATACTTTTTGATCAGAAGGTACACTACCATTTTCAATCGCCATATGCTACTACACCTTGACACATCTCATAGAGTTATAATATAAAATACATAAATAATATTTTTTTCTTCTTTCTGGATAATATAACAAACTAGACAGTTATAGCTCGATATTATTGTTGGAACTTATTCAGCAATGTTTAAACTTCATTTTATATAGTTCTTTGAATGATTCTTATATATTTAAAAATGAAATAATTCACGTTAACTATGAGATAGCTACTTCTGTCTATAAGATCCCTTGTATAACACGTCAACTTTAGCTTCAATTATTTCGAAAAAAATACAGACAATCCATTCCAAATTTAAACATATCATTCGTAGAATGTTTATTATTTATTTCAGGTATGTTTCATGTAAATTTTATATTTTCATCTTTGATATCCAACTTCCTTAAGTCTGTTCAAGCACTCCGGATTAAATAATTAGAATACACTTAATTAATGGAAAAGAACCGTGTCATAATGGGGCATTAGCCGAAATAAACAGGTTTTGCTTCTGGGTCAACTTAATTTAGGCAATGTTTTTTATTTATATTGCAATAAACAATGAAAAGTAAGACAAAGCAATTTTTTATGTAAAACGTTTTTATTAGAGAATAGAAAAATTTGAATACGCTAAATTCCTTCAACGAAAAAACAAAATTGGACAAACATTGAACGAAAAATTATAAGACAAATATTTTCATTTTATTAGATGCTACTTAAATTTTTACAACACAAACAGCCGAGACTGAAAAATCAATCATAATTTTTATTGGCCGCCACTGCTTTAGCATTTTAAGGCTCCCCAAAGTCTTCTAAAACAAGGAGAGTACGAGGCATTTAACTTTTCTTTATTTTTATATCTGCCCGAAATCGTTTCGCCCGAGTCCTATTGTATTTTTCGTCATGAAATTTCCAAGATTTTTTTAACGCATTTAGGTTTATTGTTTATCTTAGAAACTTTGTATTTTTTGAAAGTTTAAAGTTTTTGGATTCAATGCTTGTTTATGTTTCAAGCAAGACTTCCGAATAGAAAGTAAATGTTTTTAAAAATTCTATCGGCATCTGCCAATTATAAATAAAAATTATTTTTTTTTGCGTAAAGTAAGGGGTGGTCGAATGAATGAATGAATGAATAAAAAAGGGGTGGTGATACTAGATCATCGATACCTAGGCCTCTATTGGGCCCTTTACATCCCACCATATCTGCAGGTCATTCGAGGCTCATCGCCTTTGCGAATCCAAGCAGCCTCGCTAGTTCAACTTGCCTAACTGCTTCCGGTAACAAAATTGTATCTCCGAAATATCTCTGTCTCAGTTCGTTGAGTGCTGGGTACTCTCTGAGAACATGGTCAACAGTTTTATCCTCCTCCAAACATCAGCTGCACGTCGGGTCGTCTTCGACACCGATTCTGTGGAGATGGTCCATGAGGTGACAATGCCCTCTCAAAAATCTACTACAATTTGCAGCTCTTTCCTTCCCAAGAAAAGAAGCTCCTTAGAACGCCGAGCGCTAGGCCCAGTTATATATTTTTTAGCACACCTCATCCCAGGAGCTTGTATTCACGATTCAATAAATTTGCTTTCCAGCAAAGACTTTAATTCCCTTATGCCAATAGCAATTGGGACAGGTAGTATTGATTGGGGTCCATAAGGTTCAGTTGCCGAACCCAACTTTCCCACATGGTCTGTTTCCCCATTCCCGCGTATAACCGAGTAACCTGGGACCTATACGAGTCTGACTGTGCAGCCGTTCCTTGTCATACCATTCAGTACGTCTTTGCACTCAGACACCAGTCGCGAAGTTACGACACTGGACTTCAGTGCCAATATAGCAGCCCACTGTCCGAGCATATATTTATTACCCTATTCCTGTCTATATCCCTCTCACAGAGATGGGCACATTGCAGAATAGCATAAATTTCCGCTCTGAAGATTGTCGCACATTGTTTCTGACTCCTGTGCTCCTGCCGAATAATCCGGCTCTTTCATTTTGTCGAGATCCATCAGTATACTAGCAGTATCCATTTTTTGGAAGATTTTGCTCTCCATTCCAATCCTCTCTACTTGGCAGAAATACCTTCAGGGAGAGATTGGGTTTTAAAAACGGCGTCATGTAATCTATCCGCACTTTCCCAGATACCTGAGTAGACACCCGTTCCAATTCCAAGATGTTCTAGGCAACTGAAACGATAAACAATCTTCAGGGCCTCGCTCTCATTGTATAAGTAAAGAGGAGACAGGTTCACCAGGACTTCAAGAGCCCTGGTGGGAGCAGTCCTTATCGCACTAAATATTCCCAAACAAACAATTCTTTGAACATTGTTAAGTTGAAAAATGTATTACCGCTTTGTTTTACTATGCCACCATACAATAGCGGTGTACATTATCATGGGGCGGATCACTATAGCGTATATACAAAATAGCACTTTAGGTGTCAGTCCCCACGTGCTCCCAAAGGCTCGTTTACAAGCCCAAAAAATACATATGGCTTTTTTGGTTCAAGCCTCAATATGATCATTCCGGCTCAGTCGTGAGCCCATTTATATTCTTCTCAGCATATTTCAGTTCAGTATTTTAGAGCTTTTTTAAAAAGCTTTCGAAGATTTTTCCGGTGGTTTTCGACTTAAGAGTTCCACCAGGATATTTTGGAGATATGGGCCTTCGTCTTATTTGACAGCAGAAACTCTAGAAATTTGAAAAATGGTATAAAAATAGCGTATTGGATCAGCAAGGAAATAATGTAAACTTAATTAGCACTATTCTCTTCACAGATGAAGTAGGGTTTAGCAAAAATGGTATCATAAATTTACATAACTCACATGTATGAGTTGATGAAAACCCTCATGTAACTATTGTTTCGCATGATCAACATCAGTTTCAATCAATTAATGTCTGGGCATGAATCATTGGCCATTTTTTGACTGGACCATTCATATTGCCAGCAAAATTAAATGGAGTTCCTCCAGAACGCGTTTCACGATTTATTAGAGCACTTACCACTTGAACCCTGCCGAAACATGTACTACATGCACGATGGGGCATCACCTCATTTTAGCCTTTCTGAGCGGGAGCACCTGAATAACGTCTATCCAAATAATTGGATAGATAGAGGAGGACCTATTGCCCCGCCTCATCGATCTCCCGACCTAACACCCCAAAACCTTGGTACATTCACTGTTTCCTTAATTCGTCGTGCCCGCGAGTGTATCAGACTTCACGGAGCCCATGTTAAACCCTCATGAAGTTTTTAGCTAACCAGTTAGATTAACTTTTTATTGAAACTATGATGACGCGAAAATTCCTCTTTTTCATATTCAATCCGACAGAAGTTAGGAGACTAACAGTGTGACGCTTTTTTGAAAACGGTTAGGATTAGTGACATGAATGAATAGTACTTAATTTTCAGTCAATAGTTAAAGGTATGTAGAAAACGTTGTCCAAAGTTCTTATCATATAGGGGGTAAAAAAAATGGGGTCATGAGTGTCACAGCTAGTGCATCCTGCAGCTAGGAGTAATTCACAATATTTTCTTGGATTTTAATTTGAAGGGTTTTACCTGGTATACATCATATTAAAAAAAATTGAAATATATCTAGTGGTTCAATAATTATGTGTAAAAATCTTGATTCCAATTCAGCTCTTTGGGAGCCCAAATCTTGGAAGAGAAGGTATATACGAAAAAAGTTTATCTGAATTTGTTGTATTCCTTTCACGTGTTTTTTGTATATCCGGGAGATTTCCCACATTTTTCCGAACATATATATATATATATATATATATATATATATATATATATATATATATATATATATAATGAAAAAAATTTACGAAAACTGTGGAAAACACTTCAAGATTTAAATGTATATTCTAACAAAAGAGTGAATATTTTCCCATCTTCTGTTGATGCAGACTCACTTAATAAATGTTTTTGCAGTGTTCAGAAAACCACCAACTGTGATAATAAAATATTGTATTATAAGAATAATAAGTATAATAGTAACATTAAGTTCATTTTTAGGTTAGTAAGCCTAGATGATATAAGTTTATTAATAGTATTAAGTCCAACGCAGCTGGAAGTGATGATTTAACGCTTTTCATGATTAGGTTATGTTTGCCCACGATTATTAATCATATCACCCATATAATAAATTGCTGTCTGGAAGGGGGACATTTTCCGCAATATTGGAAGAGATCACTAGTTTTTCCAGTCCCAAAAACAAAAAACCCTATAAATGAGAGTGACTTGAGGCCCGTAAGCTCGCTTCCGGTCTTGTCTAAAGTATTGGAAAGAGTAGTCCATGTATAAGTCTCGGACTATCTCAGGAGTAATAATTTGATTCCATTTCATCAGTCTGGTTTTACAGAGGGTCGTAGTACAGTTTCAGCACTTCTGTATATAACTGATAATATTGTAGGAGCACTTGATAAAAAATTAGCTGCCATTTTGGTCCAAGGCGTTTGATGTAATTGACCATGAATTAATTTGTGCTAAACTGTCATTCTATGGGTTTGATGATATTTCAACACTATTTTTTGGATCCTACTTGTCTGATAGATCGCAGATTGTAAGAATCAGGGATGTGGTTTCACAGCCTGAAGCTGTGGTGTCTGGGGTACCCCAGGGATCCATTCTTGGTCCTTTGTTGTTTGTAATATATAAGTCTGATATTTTTTCCGTAGTTTTAAATTCACATGTGCAAGCATATGCTAATGATACTCAGATATTACATGTTTTTAACCCCCCTGATCCAGAAAGAACTGCACTCATGTTAAATCATGATTTGGCAGCCATTCTACAGTATTCTAAGGAGCATAATTTAAAAATTAATTCCAACAAGACTGAGATTCTCTTATTTTATTCCGAAAAACAGCGTAACATGCTCACAAATCGCCTCAAAGTATGTATTGGAGATGATGTTTTACTTTTTTCAAGTTGTGCCAGAAACCTGGGATTACATTTGGATGTTAATTTAAGATTTCATAAACATGTCCAAAGCCTGTTACAGAGGAGTTATGTTAAAATGAAGGTTTTATATTCAAATAGATATATATTGAACTTTAAAATGAGGAAAAAATTATGTGAAACTCTTATTATGACAATCTATAACTACTGCTATATTGTTTACTATCCCTTTTTGGATGTAGTTACAAAGAAGAGAATACAGTGTATCCAAAATACATGCTGTAGGTTTATTTTTAACTTAAGAAAGTTTGATTCTGTATCAAATAATATCAGGCAAATTGGCTGGTTAAGATGTGAAAATATATACAGACTGTATTCTCTGATATTTTTTCGAAAATTATTAGATACTAAACAACCTATGTACTTGTATAAAAAATTGGAAATTAGGACTGATGTACTTAATATTAATTTAAGAAATCAAAGTCTGTTTACGATACCAAGACATAGAACTTCTTTGTTTCAGAAAAGTTTTTCTTATAGTTTTGTTAAGCAATATAATACAATTTTACCACAGTTTAAGCACTATAATATCAAAAGACTTAAATCAGAATACAAAAGTTTTCTACTTGGAGCTTAATAATAAGTAATTGTATTATTGTTGATTACTTCTTGTTGGCGCATTGGGAGGTGTGGTTAGTTAAGTGGAAGAATGGCCATTGGTTAAACTTCGCCAGCCGCATCCCATGTGTGCATTGTATTACTTTGTAATATGTATGCATTGTTAATAAAGACGTTTATTATATATATATATATATATATATATATATATATATATATATATATATATATATATATATCTGATAAAGGTTTTAGTAGCCAATTGTTGAAAATACATAGAACAATCAATAGTCTGAAGTAAAATTAATAATTCATCCAAACTATTACACTATCTCGGTTATCATTAGTCATAGGTAAAATGGACATTTTCAAAGAATATACAACTCGTAGGACCAAACCAATATTGTTTTTATTTTGCGCACCCAAAAATTACCAGGTAAATGTGTTTTAAGGAAAATTCAAGACAAAACTTTCGTCATATATATTTACGGCCATTACTAATTCAATACCAGCATGCGCTTTCCGGAAAAACTAGTGTTCTCCTTGCTAAAGCGGTTTCTGAGGAAAATTTGCATTTATTATGTTAACTGCTCTCGTAAGATTAAAATGTTCAAATTCCATAGACTGAAGACGAAAATGTATGTATTTTATAGAAGCATTTTTATACTGAGTTAAGTTAAGGGTCTTGGTCTGCAATATCAACCAATCATGACATTGAAACTTGTAACACCAACGGTGCCGATGCCACCAAATTTGAAAAGGTAACTTTATTGTAACTGCAACGAGTAATAAAATGTTTCAGAGGATTTATTTTATTTCTTGGGGAGAGAATAGCAGGATTCTAGGAGGAGGAACTTTTTACTACGTCTATGTTACTTGATATAATTTTGTTTTGTTGTCTGTCGTTATTGTGCTGATAATGTTCTAAGCTAGTATACTAATTTTCGATTTAATTGCTAATGACTTGGATGTTTGAGTGTTTAATCATTCCCAAAACCATAAAAGAAAGTCTAGCTATAATAAAAAGTGAAATTCCATCAAAAACATACCTCTGCAATAGGAGGCCGAGCCTCGTAACTATGTAGGAACAATCATAAATGAGATCTCATGTAGAACAATCCTTAAAATATCCCTATTACTGAGTTGAAACCTGTAAGTATCTACATCTTAAGTTAAACAACTTGAGTTTGGTTTGGCTTTGGTTCAGGACAATAATATGACAACAACTAGGTACAATCAATGACGTAACGGTTAAGTCACATTAAATTTTAAGAAATAATATTGTTTAAAGTATAAATATTGTAGATTTAGTGCAATCTGCCTTCAAAAGGATTTGTTTTTCTTTAACCCAAAGCTACGTAGGTAAGTTGAAGGAATAAAGTTATTTATCTTTTTAAAATGTATAAGTAATAAACTAATACAATGGAGTGTTTATGCAATGTTAACTGTTCATATTCTAAATTACAAAATCATTTTTACTTAGGTAATGGCAACTACTACCGAAATATTTGGCACTGTTATTATTTGAAGAGGATGCTTGTGGCATATTATACAGACAAAATAAAACTTGGATACTGGAGATCCATTTGAATACCATAAAAAAGTTTATTATTAAAGTGAATAAAACTTGAGTCTTTGTAGACTTTACAATTTCAACATGCCACGATAGAAAAATATACGGTTGTGGCTTTGTGCTTCTTTAGAAGTCAATGCAGATGCTGTATAAGGTTCACGGTGCTTTTAAAATATGAAGGCGATGCAAATGATAAAAATATACTTTATTTAGCATATTATAGTATCTGGGTGTAGTATAATATTATTGATACTTTTAATCGTCATTATATATAGGTAATATCTAGAATCTTACCTCAAAACTTATCAGTCCACTGTGATCTTGGTCTAAGGTGTTAAATACATAGTGAGCATACTGGCTGCAATTAGCTGTAACAAAAAAGAACCTGTTAGATCAACTGAATCAAAACTAGTATACACAATAGTCTACAAATAATAACACTACTTAACAGCCAATTTGCGACTGTAACGTAAAAGGCAGTCTTTGGTTAATTTTTGGTCTCCAAATGCAAAAATGATGGTCAAAAATTTTCTAAGACGTAAGATTATTGAGTTATGATTTTTTCAGCAAAAATGAATGAGTATTCTAATCACATTATTTTAAAAAGTAATTTGTAATATACCAGAACGCGACGTTGCCAAATTTAGGTTTCCCATAAGTTAGGGAAATTGTGCATAATCTGTAAACACTACGTGGGGGTCTAGGGATGACAAGTCAACCACGAGGTTTCAACCCACTAGGGCTTAAGATAACGAAAGTACTCATTTATACCCATATAATTCCAAATTTCACTCTGCTCCGTAGCCGAATCTACTTATAGATGTCCCCTGTATACGAAATATACGCCGTTGCCTTTCGAACTTCCGACACCCGATGTTTCTAGAAAATATCAGAAGCACGGAACGGCTATAAAAGAAGCTGGCCAGCAGTCGTATCATCAGTATTCGTTTAGTACGAGATGTGGTCAGTATTAGAGATAGAAGTGAAGTGCCCGAATAAGCCAATAGTAAGAGCCATATATTAAGTTTATCTTTGTGTTAAATAGAGTTAGTTGACGCATGTAAACGTAGTATCACATTTCTGACCTGACGTACGCGAGAGTACAAAAATGTCTAAGGTACAGAAACGTGGCTGTGTTAACCCTGCGGATAGGTTTTGCTACATATGTGGTCATTTTACCCCTAAATCGCAGAAAATGACAATTAACAAAATGATCAAAGTAGTTTATCATAAGGATTTTGGATGTATTGTTGGCGACTAAGATCGGGACTGGGCTCCTCACATAAGTTGTCAAAACTTGTACAGCAAATCTAAGTTAAATGACATATGCTCTTCTATGCCTTTTGCAGTTTCAATAATTTGTCGAGAACCTTCAAATCATTTTATTGGCTGTTAATTTTGAATGACAAGAGTATCTGGCTTTTCAAGAAAGCGCAAACATAATATTGAATATCCAGACATTCCCTCAGCAATAAAACTGGTTCTTTATGGAGAAGGTTTACCAGGTCCATCGCCCTCGGTAAAATTCGAAATGTATGATGATAAGGCAGAATCCGATAATGTATCAGAAAAGGACGATTGTGATTTTCTCGAAAGTGAACGAAAAGCACCCGATTTATTCGAACAACCTGAATCTGATTGGGACGTCCATTTGTTCAGAGCATGCTGAAGTATTAGGGTCAAGAATACAATGGAATTTGCTAGCCACTGGAACCAAATTTATAATATTTAGGAGCAGTAACCAGGAGCTATCGTCGTTTTTTGGTCTGCAGCATAAAATGTGTGTTTGTGTTAATCCAAATAAAGTTATGAAAGAATTAGGATTTGCACATAACCCGGACGAAAGGCGCTTATTTATAGATTCTTCTAAAATAAGTTTAAAAGAAGTTCTGCTCTATAATGGCAACGTTGTTCCTTCGCTGCTGTTTTCTTTGTCTTTGGGACAGTAGAGCAACACAAAACCATTAACAAGTAAAATAATGGCTTCCGAGATCAATATATTCCAGGTCTAGCCAACGTAAAGAATATACCTTTTGTTGATCCTAAAAAACAACTGTTACCTCCATTACACATTGAAATGGGATTGATTAAAAATTTCGTTAAAGAATTAGATAAAGAAGGAGATGCGTGTAAATACCTTAAATAAATTTTTCCTAAATTTATCTGTTGGACTACAAATTAGAAAAATACTAAGGGATCAACAGTTTGATTAAAAATTAAGTGGTGTTGAATTAGCCGCGTGGAGTTCTTTTAAAACAATTATTTCGGAGGAGGTAACAAAAAGGTAGAAAACTACAAAAAACTCGTAAAAGAATTACTTAAAAGCTACTGAAAAATTGGCTGTCGCATGTCTTTTCAAATACACTTCTAGCACTCCTATTCTTTCCACAAAATTTGGGTGAGGTTAGTGACGAGCAAGGAGAAAGGTTTCAACAAGACATATTAACAATGGAGCAACGCTACCAAGGCAGATGGATCCAGCAATGATGGGGGATTATTGTTGGTTACTTATGAGAGAACGCGGTAGGAATATAAACGAAAGTCAACATTTGCAAAAAAGTTATGTACAAAAGACTTACTATAAATGTATTTTCATGTGTATTTTTGTAAATAAATCCAGTTATCCTTAAAATTACTTGTTTTTTATTGTTTTGAACTTACGTATAAATATTATATAAAAATGTTGAAAAAAACTTTCAGTTTTGAGTGTAATTTTCATGGAATGGAAACAGAAACAATTTTACATAGGAATGACACTGTTTATGACAGTCTTGATTCCAAATATCAACTTGATTCAAACAGAAATAAGTTAAATATGAATTTTAAACGAAATAAATTTGTAACTCCGGAAACAATAAGAGTTTGACATTTTTTAAATGACTTATTGTGTTTAATTTATCATATGCAATTGCTGGACTAAGTGTTCTGATATATGTTTATTTAAGAAATATATAATCTGTGGTAAAACATTTCTTAACAACTAATCATATCCACAAGCTGGTTTCAGTCAGCTGGAAAATATCGCCCTGTATAATTTATGGAAAAATTTCACATTGGAATTTTTTCATTGTCAGTAATATTAACTGCAAAAATGATCCTATAAAATAAAATAAAAACGAATGCGTCTTTCCATTAACTTTTTTCGCTTGTACACCAGTCTCCTTGTCTGTTTTACACTTCCTTTAAAAACAACTTTATAATAAAAACAGCAAAGAAAAACGAAGAAAAAGAGAAGTAAATTCTCCGAAATTCATTATTTTCTTGTCCTTTGGGGATTTTAAAGCCATTTGTCAATTTAATAATGTATCCATCCTGTTTGACGTAGGACTTAGATCTTCGTGCCAGTTCTAATTCAAACTACCTTATAGGGACTACGTAAATTTAACATGAGGCCTTGTTGCTTTAAAGTTGTTAATTTGTTGATTTTTCACTTTAAGAGAGGTGGGCGACACATGTGACAGTTCTATGTCGAGAAAATATACTGAATTATAAATAAACCATGGGCGTCCGTAGTTATTTCTTGAACGGCTAATGTAGTGAATATGTGAAACGTGAACACTCTTCTGAAACTTTGCGAGTGACTTTATTTTGATGAGTTCAACTCTTATTTGCGAAAATTCTCGCATAAACTGCTTTTTTTATTGGGCATTCGCAAAAGACGTCAATTTGGTGAGGTATTAAACTGGTATGACCAACATTTTCTTTTGGTAAATTGTAGGATAATTTGATGAATAACACGAAAGAAAATGTGTTCGTCAAAAATGATGCGTCGATCGCCAGTAATGTGTCAAAATAACATGTACATGTTCATTTATTACTAACCAGCTGATTTTATCAAAATTGTTTAATAAATATTTGTAAAGTCGAGTGGTATATTGTCCGACAAATCTTGTGCGCCATATTTCCAGTTCAATGCTGGAAAATTGTCAATTTCTCGAGAACATTTTACTGAATATCACAAATCTCCTTTTTAGTTCTTTCGCTTAAAATAAAGCATAGAACACTCTGAAATACGTTGTCAACAATATAAGTGCAGCGTATTCATAAAAATAAAAAAAAACTAGAAATGCAACAGAAGATTAGCAAAATTAGAGAAGACGTACATGGCGAAGTGATAGGAATCCAGAAACAGATGCAACAACTACATCTACAAATTAGAGAAGAAGTACTTGACGAAGTACAACATAAGATGACAGGAATCCACAAACAGGTGCAGCAATTACATCTGCAAATAGAGAAAGTAGCCGGTACAGGTGTAATAAAGGTAGATGGTGTTCCTGCAACTAGCGTGATGAAGCCACCTACCTTCGATGGCAAGGTATTTTGACTTACCTATGTCCGTCAGTTCGAAGCCGCCGCTACGGGCAATAACTGGAGTTTACCGGAAAAAGCACGTGCTCTTGTTCCAGCACTACGAGGCGAAGCTATGGAGATCCTACGTAACATTCCTGAAGAAAAACAGAATGATTACGAGTTCATTGTTACTTTTCTGGAGATGCGCTATGGGGAAGCCCACCTCCAAGAAGTTTATAAAGCCCAACTCCAAGGAAGAAGACAGAAATACAACGAAAATCTTCAAGAATATGAGGCGGATATAATGAGGTTAATATATTTGACCTACCCAACATACCCAGAAGAAATAAAGCAAGAGTTAGCAGTGAATAGTTTTATTGAAGGTTTACGCGACCCAGAAACAAGTCAGATACTAAGAATGGCCAGACTGAAGAGAATTTCCGAGGCTCTTGCTTATGCCCTTCAGTTGGAAACAGCTAAACAGACCTCAACGAACCAAGAACGAATCATAAGAAGAGTCGATGTTTCCTGGGATTATCGCAAGATTAACGAGAAAACTTTCATGAGGCTTATGGGGGAGTTGCTAGAATTCCTGAATAAAGGGAAAACACAAGATAACAAAAATGCAAAATTTCGTAGCAGAAATAGAATTCGTTGTTGGAAGTGTGGTCAAGAGGGGTATCTACAAAGCCAGTGTATTCACAATACTGTTTTTGATAGAGGCTCTGATGGCTATCGGCTTCACATTGCTAATATAGGTGATGATGTTCGAAGAAGCGACTTGGAGAAAGTATTTGCTCCTTATGGTGAACTTAAGGAAGTCTGGTTAAGTAATAGTATTCCCTGTTTTGTATTTGCTGCTTACAAAGATAAAAGAAATGTTGCAGTTTCTGTCAAGGCTTGCGATGGAGTTGAAGTATGCGGTTGTTACATTAGAGTAACTTATGCCAGACCGAGAAGAAGGGGTCGGGGTCGCCGGTACCATTCGAATACCATGCATTGTTACCAGTGCGGAGACAAGGGTCACTTTTACAGTGATTGCCCGGAAATTACTGTTGATAGAGACGATAGAAGAAAGGACCATTCCGGATGACATAGAAGATGTACTCGCGGCGACCGAGGAGACGTGACGAGAGGGACCGTGACCGCGAATGGGGTTATGGAAGAAGAATGTTCTACAGGTCATCCTCAAGAAAGTACGTTGAGAGGGACCGCTACGGTGAAAAACACTCCGGAGCAACGTCTTCCAGGCCATTCTTGGAAAGGTACAGAAAGGACTACAAATAGAAAGCGAAAGAACGAAGATCCGCTATGATGTCAAAGCCGATATTGGTGGATTCATGGTTGGTGATAGAGTTTGGTTGTACAATCCGAAAAGAACCAAAGGGCGTTCACCAAAGCTTCAACAGTCATGGGAAGATCCGTACAACGTAGTGACTCGACTAAACGATCTGGTGTACCGAATTAAAAAAAGCCCTCATGCAAAGATGAAAGTCGTGCATCTGGACAGATTGGCCCATTATCAAGATCAAGAAGGTATATATATGTATATATATATATATATATAATATATATATATATATATATATATATATATATATATACATATATATATATATATATATATATATATATATATATATATATATATATATATATATATATATATATATATATATATATATACATATATGAAGTAAAATATGAACAGTAAATGCAAACCTCTCCCCATCTTATCCTATTCCACCACCATCGAGATGATGGCCTACCTGTACCACCATACCGAGAAGAAAGTCAAAACTTACCCTCCCCGCCACAGTGATACGGCAGAGATACATGTTTCGTCTCTACTAGACTCATCAGGGTACGTTTGCTGAAAGTGATTTCAGCACTACAACGGCAAAATGTGGATATATCCACTGTTATTGCATCTCACACGGGTGAATCCGTGAAAGCCGCGTAAACATATATACGCCATCCGGCGGGAGGTCGGCGAAGCCGCGTTCAGTATTTGCATGCTTCTTTCCGATCTGTCCTTTGCACAGCCAGGTGCATGTCGGTACCCTGATGAGTCTAGTAGGGACGAAACATGTATCTCTGCCGTATCACTGTGGCGGGGAGGGTAAGTTTTCAGTTTCTTCTCGGTATGGTGGTACAGGTAGGCCATCATCTCGATGGTGGTGGAATAGGATAAATTTGCGTTTTATACCAATTTTGTTCTAACTGTGCAACCTCTAACACAGAAAGGATAAGATGGGGAGAGGTTTGCATTTACTGTTCGTATTTTACTTCATTCTATACACGGAGCTGCATATAGTTGTACGTTTGTTGAATGTGATTTCAGCACTACAGCGGCAAAATGGGGATATATCCACTGCTATTGCATCTCACACGGGTGAATCCGTGAAAGCCGCGTAAACATATATATATATATATATATATATATATATATATATATATATATGTATATATATATATATATATATATATATATATATATATATATATATATATATATATATATATATACAAATATATAGCTTCAAATCAAGAGACGTCATCTGACCAATTAGACAGCAGTTTTTTCTGAGCCCTGAACTTGTGACTGATGGTATGACCACTCGATTGTACAAATATTAATTAAACAATTGTGAGAAAAGCAGCTGGATGGTAATAAATAAACATGTATACATTATTTTGACATATTAAGGGCGGTGGACAAATTAGCTGCAAAAGAATGTGTTGGTCATACCAATTTAATACCTTACCAAATTGACGTGTTTTGCGAATGCACAGTAGAAAACGCAGCATATACAAGATTTTCACAAATAAAAAAGTTGTCGAACTTCTCAAAATGAAGCCACTCACAGAGTTGCAGAAGAGTACTAATAATGTTGAAATAAAGGTTATCTCATATAACTGTTAATGTAGTAAAAATTAAACTAAACCAACATTCAAAAAAGTTGTTTTCCATTCGACGCATATAAATACATTGGTTTGGTTTCATTATTTAAATTTTTGTAGTGGAAAAATGCTCTGAGGTTAAAAATCAATAAACTTTGTAAGATATAACCTTAAGAAGAAACATCCCGGAGCTATTAAATTTTATAAAAAAAAGTTTTTAATTTAAGAGCTTATAGTGGTGTTAAGGGTACATTTTTATTTTCTAATTACTGAAAACAATTTGTTATTTCTTCGATACTCATCTCTCAAATATTCACACTGTGAAACTTTTGTATAAAGTATTCAGAAAGTATTCTAAAAAACCAAAACTTTAATGAAATTTTTAATAGTCTTCTGAAAGAAACTGATTTATTATGTTTTCTCGAATCGTTTTAAAGCTTTAAGAAGAGACTTACTTTGAAATAATTAATATTTAACGGATCCAATATTCCGGAATAATATTTCTTAAAAAATAAAAGTTAAAATAAGCTTATAAATCTTAAAGGAGGGAGTTTTGGTTATGTAGACGAAAAGCGGAATTTGCAAAAAATGTAAATGGTTTTTAAAAATTAAACCTTAAAATTACACTATAATTATTTTTTTTTATATTTTAACCAATTTACTAAATATTTATTTATTTGGTACTTTTCTACTGTCAGTTTAGAGATTATTTTTAAATGAATTCTAGGTGTAATTTGATACTTTTTCAATTTCATTATTACAAGGGATACTAGAAGCAATCAACCGTGCGGTGCGTAGTACAGTTCCTTAGTGACAAACTATTTCCAATTGTGCGTTATTTCATTTTAATTCATTTAATATTTTGTGTTTTATGAAGTATTTTGTCATAAAAAATTAGTTTCATGAAACTAGAACATCAGAGCGTCATTAAATTTTTAACAAAGAAATAAAATTGTACTAAACTATGTACAAACGAATTACTGCTGTAGATGACGATGCCGCATCATTCTGTTTCAAAGTAGAATATGACCAAAATAGTCTCGATGGGGTCATGAATCTATTGAAGATGATTCACGAAGTGGAAGGCTTTCAGAGGCAACCAATCTTATCACTTGCAGGAAGTGGAAAATATTGTTTCGAAAGATCATCGTGTGAAAGTAGCATATGTTTGAATCAATTATTTTGACAATTATATAATAAACTATTCAAAAGTAAAGTTTAAACAAGGTGGGAGCAAAAACTATTTAGGCAGAAAATTTTGCAGATTTATTAGGAATCTTTTGATTTAGATCTTCAATTCTTCTCTAAGATGGTGACAGGCGATGACTTGGATACATTACTGGGATCAGCATAACCCAACCCCTTCAGTCCACTACTAAACATGAGTCTCCCTCATTAATCTCCAGTTTGTTCGATATTGTGCGGCTTGATATCTTTATCTCATCGGACTATCAAGCAGGTGGTCTTTCTTTGCTCTTGTACGCCATTCAAGCAGTGGTCTCTTTGTTTATGTATTGTTTGCCATTTGGTCAATGTGATTTGCTCAATTCCATTTAAGATCACATGTCCTCTTTATAACATTAACCCTCCTGTTTTCAGTCTTCATTTCTGACAAGGTCTCTGGGAAATAAATCAAAAATTGATCTTTCCATTTTATGACATACAATTCTCAATTTAAGGGTAATTATAGTTGCTAAGATTAGAATTAGGCATCATATGTCATAGAAAATCACTGTTAAACACATCAGCTAATTTACCGTAAGAGGCCCAAGAAACAGAAATTCTTCTACTTAACTTGCAGGTCTGGTTGTCTTTTGCTATTCTCATTTCGTCACTCAAGTATGTATATACTTCTTCACAAATTCAGAAATGTTGTTCTCGATTTTGGTGTGTTCATTAGGTGTTAGGTTGGTCATAAATTTTGTTTTGCAAAAATTGATGTTAAAATCGATACTAGAGCAGACAGTTTGGAAGTTCTTGCAGCATTATTCTTATTTTTCCAAGATCATTCGATGTAGTTAATATATCATTCGCAAATTTGATGAGTAATGGGTAAGCTGTTGTCCATCTTTGTTTATGCTTCTTTTTCTTCAGTTTAGTTTTTGAATGCACAGTCTACAACTGTGATAAAGAGTTTAGGTAAAATAGTGTCTCCCTGTCGTACAACATGCACTTGTGCATCTTTACAGCCATTGTAATATAGTTATCGCAGAAAACATAAAGACAGGAACAAAATTTGTGTCCATGCAATAGGTGTTCATCTTTTTAAAGCCATTTTAACATAGTTATCGCAGATAACATAAATACAGGAACAAAATTTGTGTCCATACAATGGGTGTCCATCTTCTTAAAAAAGGCTTGTCTACAATCTTCAGTTCGCTATCATCTTTTGAGACGAAACAGAAGTTATTCTTGTTAAATATATGCCGAAGGGCACTACAATAGTAGCATTGACTTACTATAATACATTAACAAAACTACATATAATAAAGACTTCTTAATTTGTGTACCAAGACTCTCCTTCTTTCTGACAACAGTGTGCGAGTTCACAAAACAGCCAAAGTTCAACTCTTCCTCTGCGAATGTAACTTCTTAAAGTTTGACTGCTGATAGTCCAGCTTTAGCTCGGTTTGACTTTTTTTTATTCAAAAATACCTCATAGGACGTTATTCCTTAGACCAGTTGAAAGCAAATATTGATGCTTATTTTGAAGGCCTATAGGAATCATTTTTTTCTGACGGAATAAAGTTGTTGTAAGACTGATAACGCAAGGGCATTCAAGTTAAGGGGATTGACGCCAACTTCAGGAAGTGTTAGCTAAATAAGTAATCTATATCTATAATTATTAAATAATTGTAATAGAAAATAATTTTAAATTTATTTTTTTAGTTTTTAGTTCAAAGTAGGTCTAATTGTTCATTCTTTTTAGGTTTAATTAGTCAAAATGAGTTAGTCCAGTAATAATCTTAAACGAATGCAAAAAAAGGCGTTTAAAAAAGAGAAAAAGAGAGAAAAATATTTATGAGGTTAAAGACCATGGCTCAGAAAGAAACACAAAGAAGCGATAAAGTTAGCCAATCATCATTTCTTTTTAGTTTTCTCAAGTTTTTACCAGTTGCAATTAATCGACCATGAGGATTCCTTAGTGGATATCCTCTGCAATATGCAGAAAACAAAATGAAAATATCTCACTTTATTAATAGATATTTGCAAAAAAGTTAGCTCATCAGCCAATTATTTGCAACAGTGAATCTTAAAAAAAGATATATTTGTAGTTGGTATATATAAATACATGTATAGAATGATGACGTAGAGTCTGGAATAAATTCATTACTTAAAAAACGATGTTCCTTTTTGTAAAATCGGTCGGGTAAGTCATGTTTTACGCTACACATTTTTTTCCAATATATGAAATCATACAAGATTACTCGGAAAAAGCTCTGCTATCATCAACTTTTTTTTTTTTTTTAAATAGTGACTTCCAATTATTTGTACATTTTTTAGACTCACTGTAAAATTTTGAACATTTTTTCTATTACATGTTTACATACCGAAATGTAACTGTTAACAATTCATCAATAGTTAAAACTCGAAATGAAGTAGTGACAACAGTTAATTTATCATTTATTAAATATTGCAAATGCCTCCTATTAGTTAATTGACAGTGAACTAAGCGATTTAAAAAATTATTCTGAAAATTTCTGTTGCAATTAACTGTATTTCTTGAATAATACGATTCTTAAACCTCCTATGTCAATTGGCTTAACTTGGAAACTTTTACCTTTAAGAAGTCAAGAGGGCTTAAATCAAGAAATCTCGGTGACGTGAAATTTGCGGAAGATTAAGATATTTTTCTTGAAATAACTAACACACTTTTTCTTGGGTTCTTATCCTGTCGCCATATCGTATCCTCATAAGAATTTCTATCGTCCCGGCCTCAGTAAGTTTCATTTTTATTTAAATTTACTTCAAGCAATAATTTAATAAAATAATAAATATTCAGAATTCTACCAGAAGTCTAAAAGTGTACAAAAAATTGGGGGTCAATATTTAAAAAAAAGATGATTATAGCACATCTTCTTTTGAGTCACCCTATTTGATTTAGTACATTAGAAAGAACTTGTAGCAAAAAAAATCAAGTTAACGTGTTTGAGCTATTTTTCAAAGGACCCAGCGCTTTTTTAATAATGATTTTATTCTAGACTTTACGTCCTATTGTATATAGGAGGAATCTGAAAAAGCCTTTTATTATAATGACAGTAGTGCTTTATTCTATTCGGGAATCCAAAGAACTACTTTCAATTTTAAGAATCTTCCAGACAATGGTGGAAACTTCTCCCATTGGTAGTGTACCGCAGGTCGGTTCTGGACTTACTGCTTTTCGTCAGTACAGGGCAGGAAAGTATATCCAACCACCAGGAAAGTGATTTTCTTATGCAACTTGTAACGAACTAAGTTAAAAATCCCAAACAAGCAGCGCCATCTCCCAGAATTCCATGCAATCTGAATATGATTCACTATTGATATACGTATGCATAGAATCCCAGGAGATGGCATTGCTTGTATCAGACTTTTTATTTACTTCAATATAAGTTAGTTAAATGATTCACTTTCCTTGCAGTTAGATGTATTGTACAGGGTGAGTCAACGATTGGATGAAGTAAGTTTGTGCCTTTTCGGTGAAATTTACATATTTTTTGTTTGAATGAAATTACTATATTTATTGTTTGATACAGTTTATTTTTACGCAGATTTTAAAAATATTTAGGACTCTACAGGGTGAGCCAAAAAAATAGGACAGCATAAAGTTGTATTTTTTTAAATAGAACACCCTATACACGAATCGTATTTTCGATTTAGCTTATAATTTTAAATCTTTTTTGTTAAGGGTTTACTATAACAAAACTTTATAGTTTCTGAGATAATTAAGTTTAAAGAAAAAAAGTCACATTTTCAAGCATCAATTCAATCCTAAATAACGTTTTCAATTTTGTGACAAATATATTCAAATTTGGAATTTAGCAAGACCAAGGACAGGTTAACATAATTTTTACCTAATATTTGCTATAAAAGCTACTTACCCTGTATATGGATGATAGCTAATAAGTTCGAAACTGGTCTACAAGGGGCGATATACTACCAATAAGAGAAGCTTCTACTTTTTACGAGTAGTTTCTTGTCAATCTGAAGAAGTATTCGTGATTCCTAATTAGAATGAAGTACTTTTGTCCTTATACAATAGGATATGTCGTTGATTTCTACATATATATATATATATATATATATATATATATATATATATATATATATATATATAGTAGCCCGGAATCAATTGATCATACGGAACCAATTACACCTGTTTCAATTACTGCCAGTAGGAGAAATCTAAAACTGATGCTGGAAAGCAAATTTATTGAATTTGTGGAGGGAGGCTACTGGAATAAAATCTGTTAAAGAACAATATATAGTTGAAGCTAAAACGCGACTTATTAGCGGGCTTCTCTCCCTGGAGAGGAAGGAATAGCGAAGCGTGGTGGGTTTACTGAAAGAAGAACACCTGCTAGACCATCTTCATAAAATTAGTATCCTGAATAACCCGGTGTGTAGATGATGTCTGGAGGGGAATGAAACTGTTGACAATGTTCTCAGAGAATACCCAACACTCAACGGACCAAGGCAGATACATTTTTAAGATTTACTTTTATCATGAGATATGTTCAGTTAACAAGGCCGCTTGGATTCGCAAAGTGACCTAAACGTCAAAAATCAAATGCCACCACTTTAACCGAGTCATTCATTCATTCATATATGAATTTTCCTAAAGTTGTATGACATCCTTTCACAATGCAGCGTTTTAGAAAACCCTACAATGCGGCTCTTGGGAGTACACCAAATAGAAGAAGGGGACTTACCTATTTTAGAGTAGTCCAACATCCTGAGCATTCTGAGATCGGACTGGATGACCTATTATAGTCGGCAGGTTATTCCTAACGACTTGGCAATGGAAGAGAAACACAATAAATATATGAGGTCGTAGTGTAGTGATCCCCAATTTCACACATATACATACATACATCGAAGAACTACGAAAAGCATACCATGATATTGGAGGAAAAAATCTGTTTATTTATAAACAAGACGTAAAGAAAAAATTAAAAACCTAATGTTATTAACCGACCTCCAAAAAGACAAAGATTCTTAATTCTACTGAGATATATTGATTTAAATACATATACTAATTATTAAAATAAATACACAAAAACCATTTTTTATTAATTATAAATTTAATTTGAAGCTTTTTCATTGCTAAAGCAATTTCCTGTTGTGTTAGGCAGCTTGCTAAACATTCTTGGCAACTAAAACTTTATAAAACTTTGATGTATAAGTTATGTTAAGGATAAAACTATACTAACTTCAGCCAACAATTCCTTACTTTAATTAAGATTTATTAGGTTAAATAAATTATAAGTTAAATAGAGCTGATCGGGAAAGTCAGAAATTGATGCTGTTAAATATTCTTTTAAGACTAAAGTTTGGTTCTCCTCAGAGGATATTTAAAGTGTAATCGTGGGTACTTCCCACATGATTTTGTATTAATCCGGGATTACATTCGTTCGTTGGTTAGCAGATTTTTCGTCAAAATCTTATTGGGTTTCTGATGTGCTTGTTGATTGAAGATCGACATAAAAAAGTTGTAAATCACTTCATTTTTATTACTTATTTGTTGATATTTTCCTGCTACATTTATTGTCTTTGTGAAAAATTGGTTTACAAATATTTACAACTTGCGATTTTCCAGTCGTTGACTTGAGGACGAATGAGCTGAGTAGAGGTTGATGGTGGCTTGACTCATCAGAATTTAAAAAATAATTTCTTTTAATCAGGGTACAGAGCATACAATTATTGATAGAATCGATAAATTTTTCCTGAATTATAATATCTTCATCAATTCAAATGAAAGCTGTGTCAAGAAAAGCTTATTTCTAACAAATTTTGTTCTTGAAGAACAGTTATACTTCCAATCATTTCTACAAAAATACACAGTTCCCGAATTTTAAGATAAAAGAGGCGTTATCGTGCTAGCCGGTCACATCAGATTTTAACAGCTTTAACTTTCAAAACTCCAATTATTCATTTTATGAAAACAGAATAGGTTTAGTCCAGAACTTTTTGTATTCTTAATAACTAAAGACCGGATTATATGCGTTTGCATTTGCATATTTAGCCTCTTTTCACTGGTTATTGCATATTTTAACTAAAAACTAGTGATGACGCATATTTTGGCATCGCTTAAAATATTTTAAAAATCTAGAAGTGCGTGCTGAAGTTCGATCTCATCTTGATGTCTCACAGAATGACCGCGATCAATAATTGCGTGCGATCGCTAACCGAGTGCTAGCGAATTGTACATGAGCAGGGCGCAGGCGACAGGCAAAGTCAATGCGCCTGCCGCTTGCGAACCCTCTTGATCCCCTCCAATGCCATACTCCACGCATCAGACATAACCAAATTAGGCAAGTTGTCAGTCGCACGTCCATTGTTTCAGTTTAATTTCCCATTTATTTGTAGTGTAGAAAACCTAACGTGTAGTACATCATGCCCCCCGAAAAAAGAAATATCGTGGATAGCTGACCATCCTGGAATATTTACATAAGACGAAAATGTTTTATATTGTCGAATTTGCGACAAAACGTTTCGTGTACAAAAAAGTTTCAAAAAGACAAGTCTTCAGATCACAAAAATGCCCAGGACAACTTTTAACAGCGGTAAGTAGCAGTAGCAGTAATTTAACCTCCAGAGGCAACGAAAAGAATTGCTTTAACATGGATCTATGTGAAGCATACATTGTAAGTAATATTCCACTTCACAAACTTGCAAACCCTCTCCTCAAAAATGTTCTGCACAAATATTGCTTAAATCAAAATATACCAGATGAATCAACATTGCGTAAAAATTACATACCGACAGCCTTCTTCTTTCTATTTGGTGGCCTGAAAAGAACTTGAAACGACAAATCACTCTACAATTGCCAGATTTGTAAAGGAGGATATTAAAAAAAATTTTCCAAAATCTTCTGCAGATGAAAGTGTGGTTGTGTTTTTCTCAGAAGCTGCTCCCTATTTGATCAAATTGATTAATGTGGCGTGCTTTGCTCACAGGGTATATCGCCTTGCTGAAGAAGTAAGAGCCATGTTTGGGAATGTAAATGAACTGATCTAATCAACAAAGAAAATGTTTCTTAAGACATCTGCTCGCATCAAGGTCTACAAAGAGAAACTACCAAATCTGCCTTTACCTCCCAAACCAGTGGTAACTCGTTGAGGTAGGTGAATTGAAGCTGTATTGTTTTACAATGAATACTTCGAGGCTATCAAAGGCGTAGTAAACGACTTCGATAGTGCAGAGAGTTTGGCAGTTTGTCAGTGCAAGGAAGCATTTAGCGATTCCAGTATTGCCGAAAACATTGCTGTGATTAGCACTCATTTTTCCCATATACTTGCGAGTTGAAACTCAATGAATAAAGTTCGTTTAGTGAACTCCTCATTGAGGGAGGTTTTCCGAGCAAACTTAAAAAAAGTTGGCTTTGAAGCTTTGTGTCAAATTAATAGTTTTATTAATGGGTCGGATGAACTTTTGCCAGAAACATTAAGTGCCAATATAGCAATCAAAGTCAAATACTGCCCAGTTCCTTCAGTTGATGTGAACGGTTCTTTTCTGCTTATAAAAATATTTTGAGCGAACGAAAACACAATCTTACTGCAGAACATTTGGAACAGTGTGTAATCTTTTCTGTTCACAATAATAGCAAAATATAAAATAATTTGTGAACGATACTTTTGTCCGATATTATTAGTAACCAAAATAAATGATAAAAATTACTGATTGTAATTCTTTTTGAAATAAAATAACTAATAACTACTATGTTTTTTTTTATTATTATTTGATGTTGCAAATTTTAATACTTTTTATGTATATTTCATGCATAGTTTGAGATTGTTATGTTATATATAATTCGGTCTCTAGTAATAACTATTCTAATAAGCGAGAATATATGTTATTTGAAACTCCTTGCTATTTAATTGACAAGTGTATTTTGGTTGTAACTACCACTCTGTATAAGTGTAAACATCAATTAAACTTCACTAAACGAATGAACCCATTCGGATGTTGAAAGAAATTGGATACTGAAATTTTAGGTCTCCCTTATAATGACAAGAAACCAAAGTAAGGTCTAACGCCGGTAATTAAGCTCAGTTTACCGACACTCTTGTGCCAATTACGGCAAAATGAGCAGGTCTAGAATAAATTGTATATACAGCTGTTACCGCAGAATACGGATCGGTTTCGAGGGTTAAGTTAAAATAATTCATTTCAAAGGTGAAATTATCACTAAGTTATTTGTAATTGAAATTATATTATACGAGGGGAAATATTCTATAAAAGCATGCCTAAAGAGATTGTTAAAATAACGATTGGTTGTTTCTATTACCCGGTCCTGGGACCATCTGTTGTGATTGTTTGTCAATAAAAATTAATGAGATCTCTCTCCAAGCCTAGTCTGTAGGATTTTTATTGTTAAGTCTGACACTTTTATTTGTAAATCTCTAAAGGTATCTAAATGTTAAGTCAAAAAATATTAAGTGACTGGGCAGTTACAGTGACATTTACTAATGATAATTCAATGTAAATTGATCGTTATAATATTATCATTTGTAATTGCCAAGACACTTAGTGTTATTTAATTAAATTAAAAGACAGAGATTTTTCGCAAGAATATTTTTGATGAGATTTCATTTCTTTTGTAGGTGGACTTTCTCTTCTTCTTCTTTTCATATCTCCCAATGATAATGATACACAAAGCAACATCAGATTCCTTACCTAATGACTGGCAATGACTAGAAGAATTAAATGATTTGAGTAAGAATAATAAAGTCACCTTCATGTGGGTACCGGGACATATTGGGAAACCTGCTATTCGTAATTTTTTGTCAGTGCTATAATTTATTCAATTAAAAATGTCTAAAGAATATAATTTAATTTTCTCTTCATTTTATTCTAATTTCCTCTGTGATTTAAGTATAAATATGATCTTTTTTATTTATTGGAAATTGTTTGTATTGGAAATTTCAAAGAAAATAATATCTTACAGATGCGATGGCTTCGACGGTGCCTTTGAAGTTCGAGGACCCAATTTTCGTAATCTTACTTGCCTCGCGACTCGCTATAATACATTTGTTAAAATTAGAATGAAATACTACAACAAATACTTCTTCACTGGCAAAAAATATAAGCAAAGGCCTAAATAGGCATTAGTACTAAAAATGCAGAGAGCATTAAGATAGTATGACTTGAGAGAATTGGATACTAACAGAGTATATTTAAAGAATAAGTTAACAAATACATTAAGCATTCTTTGCAAATATGTGTAACAAAGTCTTATTAGATAACTTCAAATCCTGTGTTTTTTGTCATCATCTAGACAAATATTTTAGCGCTAGGTTACACTTCAACATATGTTAATCATTCGTTACATTTTGTTAATTTTAGCCATCCCACAAAATTTTTTTTTTCATATTTTTTTTTTGAAAAAATATTTAAATGTCTACCTTTCAAGACTTACAAGGAATTCGCTCTAAACTATTAAAAGAAGTCGAAAACTATCTAGATATCTGAAGATTCTGTTGAACGAATGCTTATCAGAAAGCAATATGCCAAAACAATGGGACAACGCTATAACCATATTATTTGACAAAAAGGGAATATAGCCTTACTGTGACAACTGTAGAAAACATAAACCAGAATTGTTAACAACAGATTAGCTAGTAAATTTTATCAGTAACAAACTGTCGAACAGGCAGGTTTCAAAAAAGCTTTGGTATTTGTGACCATCTGCACACACTACGACTACTGATGGAAAAAACAATTTAATATAACCTATCCATATATACAGTAGAAGGAGTCTGTAGAATAAATTACGGATATAAAATTCTGATGCACAATATATATGAAATTGTAACTAGGGAAGCTGGATGAAGGCCTTAAAACTAACTCAATCCATGTGAAAATAGGTTACGTAATTTCTCGGACATCTTGCCTTAGAAGATATATTCAGATCACTGGAATGGGAGAGCAAAGATATATATATATATATATATATATATATATATATATATATATATATATATATATTAAAAATAAACAAATTCACGGTCTATATATTTGAAAAAGTTATTTTATTCTCCTTACGACCGTTAAGAAAGGGGACAGACAGTGTATTCTCTGCGAATTCCACTCTGGTTCTCTCTCCATACTAGTTTCGACCACCTAATGGTCTCATCAGTGGAGCTGTAACGAACCGAGAGTAAAATGCACAGAGAACAACTGTCTACTTAAAATCCCCATATCGTAATATATCGGCAGGATATTACCTGCAGAACTTGATGCCGGACTGCTATCTTAAACAGTACAAACGAACATCTGAATATACCCCGGAGCGGTAGGAAATTTATTAAAAATAAACAAATTCACGGTCTATATATTTGAAAAAGTTATTTTATTCTCCTTACGACCGTTAAGAAAGGGGACAGACAGTGTATTCTCTGCGAATTCCACTCTGGTTCTCTCTCCATACTAGTTTCGACCACCTAATGGTCTCATCAGTGGAGCTGTAACGAACCGAGAGTAAAATGCACAGAGAACAACTGTCTACTTAAAATCCCCATATCGTAATATATCGGCAGGATATTACCTGCAGAACTTGATGCCGGACTGCTATCTTAAACAGTACAAACGAACATCTGAATATACCCCGGAGCGGTAGGAAATTTATTAAAAATAAACAAATTCACGGTCTATATATTTGAAAAAGTTATTTTATTCTCCTTACGACCGTTAAGAAAGAGGATATTATTTTTAATAAATTTCCTACCGCTCCGGGGTATATTCAGATGTTCGTTTGTACTGTTTAAGATAGCAGTCCGGCATCAAGTTCTGCAGGTAATATCCTGCCGATATATTACGATATGGGGATTTTAAGTAGACAGTTGTTCTCTGTGCATTTTACTCTCGGTTCGTTACAGCTCCACTGATGAGACCATTAGGTGGTCGAAACTAGTATGGAGAGAGAACCAGAATGGAATTCGCAGAGAATACACTGTCTGTCCCCTTTCTTAACGGTCGTAAGGAGAATAAAATAACTTTTTCATATATATATATATACATATATATACATACGGCAGGTATCTGAACAATTCTCCGATAATATATGTGTTTTAACATGTGATGCCCAAATCTGGGTTAGCAGAATAAGCAGCAATACTTAAGGGTGGATGGGTAGGCCACAATAAACCACACTCAAATCAAAGATGGAATAAAGATACTAGAAACTGGCGTCCATATATAGATATTAGACAACAAATGAGATGGGGAACTATATCAAACAGTATGCCAACCTGATGTGGCGAAGAACAGCCGCAAATTGCGAATCATGCAATCAGTTAAAGGTAACTTATATCCATATAGATAGAAAATAAGCTAAAAAACATTAACTGACTTGGTAACGTGCTTAAGTACGTTATATCTGGCAGACCCCACATACGCGTATCTATATATCTATCTCCCATTAAATGATTCAGAAGAGGAAGATGTCTACATTTACTTATTTTTTCCTTCTTTATATACTAAACATCATCTTAATACAATTTCCAAATTTCAAATTAACAAGTACTTTTGATTTCCGATGATTGGTGAGCTTAGAAACTGGAAAAGATATAGACATGAAATATGGAAACTAATCCAGGTTTGTCAAGTTTTCTTAATAACGAAAATTAGGGTGTAAAATATGGTTTTAGTAAAAGTAATTATTTAGTTTTTTGCTAGGCTTGACGGAGGCATTACTAGACCCCCGGTTGTTTAAAAAGCTATAGTGAAAAAATGCATATAAATGCTACATTATTAGTAGAATAAATTTCCTAAAAATTAGTTCCTTTAAATCGTTTAAAATAAATTGGTATTGACTACAAAGTGCAAAAATTCAAACGAAGAGATGCTTTATTTCTGATGCCAGTACGAGTATATCGTTTATGGTTTTTACTAAATCAGAATTTTTGCGTAAAAAGTAAATAACTTTTTTGGAGGTGTTTTGTGTAATTGTGTTACAAATAATATTAGAATTGTTTGAATATTGTACGATTAGTTCGGGTTTCATAAAGAAGAAAAATGCAGATGTATGTAAATTGTTTAAAATTGTGGTAAAAAGAAAAAATTTAGAAAAATCCTCTTCTTAAAATTCTGAAACATATACAGGCTGTCCGGGAAAATTTGGGAAATCTCAAGTTCATATAAACTTTTTTCGTATAGGCCTCCTTTTTGAAGATATGGATTCCCAAAGAGCTGCAATGGAATAAAGTTTTTTAGACATAATTATTGAACCATTAGGTATATTTCATTTTTTTTAATATAATGTATACTAGGTAAGACCCTTCAAATTACTATCCAAGAAAGTGCTGTGAATTACTGCTGCAAATAGGGACTAGCTGTGACACTCATGACACCATTTTTTTACGCCCTGTATGATAAAAACTTTGTAAAAATTTTTTTACATACATTTAACTATTGACTAATAATTAAGTAATCTTCATTCATGTCGCTAATCCTAATCGTTTTCGAAAAAACGTCATTTTAATTACACTGTTGGTCCCCTAATTTCTATCGGGTTGAATATGAAAAAGAGGAATTTTCCTCTGTGACCATAGTTTCAATAAAAAGTTAAACTAACTGTTTAGTTAAAAACTTCGTAAACATAGGCTCCGTGAAGTCTGAGACACTCGCGGTCACGACGAATTGAGGACTGTTGTACCCGCCACATTAACTCAGCATTGTTCCATATTTGGTCACAATTCCTGCCTACTATCGATCGGAGTTCAATACAATACACTAAGGTTTAGAGGTGTTCCCATAGGTAAAAATCCAACGGCGTTAGGTCGGGAGATCGAGGTCAGGCAATAGGTCCTCCTTTACCTGTCCTACGGTTTGGATAGACGTTATTCAGGTGCTCCCACACAGCAAAGCTGAAATGAGGTGGTGCCCCATTGTGCATGTAGTACATGTTTCAGCGTGTTTCAGGTGATAAGTGCTCTACTAAAGCGTAAAAAATACCGAATCAAGTTCTCCATTTAATCGTGTCGGCAATACGAATGGTCCAATCAAAAAATTGCTTATGATTCCTGCTCAAACATTAATTGATTGGAACTGATGTTGATGATGCGAAACAATAGTCGCATAAGGGCTCATACATGTGCGTTGTGTAAATTTATGATACCATTTTTGGTAAACCCTGCTTCACCGGCGACGAGAATAGTGCTAATGAAGTTTACATTATTTCGTTGCGTCCAATAGCTAGTTTGCAAACTGCATTTTAAAGGAAAAATCTTCAGGAATCATTTCGTGCACTTTTTTCAAATGATATACTATTGTTTTCGACGTTTTAAACTACGCTGATAATTTTCGAGTGCTCGTTGAGGGAATGTCATCTACAGCATTTAAAATATTTTCCTCTAATTGCGGCGTACGTACTGTCCTTCCCCAATTAGCATCAGTACCCTTTTCCCAAAATTTCCTAAAATGAAACAAATTGAATAATATTACCTTATTAAATGAAATCGCCACCATTCTTTCTTAGACGAGGGTCAACTCGTTGAAATATTTTCGGATCTAGAAGGGTATGATTAGGATATCTGGCTTCCAAAGCATTGCACGATGCAGGACTATACATCAGATTCATATCTGCGTGTATTCAATATTTCGAATTATTTCACAATTAATGTCACCACGCAATACAAAAATCAGTAAATTAATATCCAAGTAAAGAATCAATGTGTCAGCGATATGAAAGTTGACAAGTTCTCGAATGCAAGATGTTTATTTTATTTGTACTTAGCAACCTTTGCAACAACAATACTTTGTGTTTGGTGCTGATAAAATAAAACGCACATTTTTTGCGAACCTAGGTCGAACTGCAATGCATAAAATTAGACGTTTTTAACTAAAGGGGTTACCTTTAATTTTGGATTTTTTTATCATAAGGTTGAAGGTTGAACATTTAACACGAACAAAGATGTACCTATTATCGAAATACGCCAAATGCATAATGTAAATAAAATGACGTTTTTTCGAAAACGGTTAGAATTAGTGATATGAATGAAAAGTACTTGATTTGTAGTCAATAGTTAAAGGTATGGAAAAAACGTTGTCCAACGTTCTTAACATACAGGGCGTAAAAAAATGGGGTCATAAGTGTCACCGCTAGTCCGGCCCTGCAGCTGTGAGTAATTACCACTTTCTTGAATAGTAATTTAAAGAGTATTACCTGGTATACATTATACTAAAAAAAATTGATATATACGTAGTGGTTCAATAATTATGTGTAAAAAACTTGATTTCATTGCAGCTCTTTGGGAGTTCATATCTCAGAAGAGGAGGCCTATACGAAAAAACTTTATGTGAACTTGTAGCATTTTTCCACGTATTTTTTTCATATCTGGGAGACTTCCCACATTTTCTCGGACACCCTCTCACTAAATATTTACTGTATTTTGTTACTTTCATTATTCCGCCCTTGCCCAAACATTTCTTTAACAGCTTAATTACATGAGACAAAAAATTGCCTTGACAGTTTCCTGCCTTTCGGCTTTACGTTTTTGTACCGGGGAAAATATCCTCAAATTTTAATTATTTAAAATAATTACAGAAACGCTTAACGCAACACCAATTAGAACCAAATTATTTTTGCCATTACGCCTACCTCATTAAAATCTCGAAATAAATCGCATTACCGCCGTCACATTATACGCAGAGAATTAAATTTTAGTTAATGAAATTATTTTAAAGGAAAATATAAATTTTCTGGATGTTCTAGTTTTAACATCATTATGGATGCTTTCAAAATGCGAATGGAAATGCTTTCATACAAATCGAGGGGACTCGGATGCGATTAAATCAAAATGTATTCAATCCATTTGGAATTTCATTGAAGCTCCTTTTCTATTAGCTGACAATAAATTATTATTCGTAGCCGTTATGTTCATAATAAAGTGAGGTGCGAATAAAATAAAACAATAAAATAATGAAAATTGAGTATGAACATTTTATTTTTTATTTGCATGCAAACTTCTTTAATTGTAGCACAACTGATTCGCCGACAAAAAATATCCTTATGATAAAGTTTCCAGTACATTCTCACCTTTAAAATATTTGGTAAGTAGTATCAAAAATAAATTCAAAATTTGAACTTACTTAAAATAAATATTTAGCATAAACTCTGATAAATTCATTCTAAATTATGTAAAAAAAGCTGGATATAAGTCAACTAAAAGAACTTAACAAAAGTCAAGACACTGATATCAGTAATGAAATAGAAACAAAAATATGAAAAAGATGATCTAAAGCTAAATAAAATCAATGAAAAGAAAATCTAGATGACGGAAAAAATTCTACAGATGATGGAATACATAAAATGGATGAAATATGTAGACAAACAGAAAATAATGCTATACATAACGATTTAAAGAAGAAAAAATAGCAAAGCGAAAACGGGTTGAGGAGAAATGCTCAGAAAAACCATAACAAGAGCATGATTGGGTCAATTTATATTGGAAAATAAAAAAAGTAACGGGAATGTATGTATCTCATAAAATGCATGAATGAATGAATGAATGAATGAAAAAGGGATGGTGATACTAGATCATCGATGCCTAGGCCTCCACTGGGCCCTTTACATTCCACCATATCTGTAGGTTATTCGAGGCCGATCGCCTTTGCGAATCCATGCAGTCTTGTTAGTTGCACTTGCCTATCTGTTTCCGGCAACCAAACTGTATCTCCGAAATAACTCTTTTCAGTCTGTTAAGTGCTGGGCATTCTCTGAGAACATGGCCAACAGTTTTATCATCCTCCAAACACCATCTGCATATCGGTTCATCTTCGAAACCGATTCTATGAAGATGGCTCCTGAGGTGGCAATGTGCTGTCAAGAATCCCACCACAATTCGCAGCTCTTTCCTTCCCAAGGAGAGAAGCTCCTTAGTACGCTGTGCGCTAGGTCTAGTTATATGTTCCTTAGCACACCCCATTCCAGGAGCTCCCCTCCAAGATTCAATAAATTTGCTTTCCAGCAACGACTTTAATTCCCTTTTGCCAATAGCAATTGGGACAGGTAATATTGGTTGGGGTCCATACGGTCCAGTCGCCGACCCAACTTTGCCAGATGGTCTGCTTCCTCATTCCCGCGGATGCTCGATGACCCGGGACACATACGAGTCTGACTGTGCAGCCTTTCCTTGTAATACCATTTAGTACAACCTTGGACTCAGACACCCGTCGCGAAGTCACGACACTGGACTTCAGTGCCAATATTGCCGCCTTACTGTCGGAGCATATATTTATTACTCTATTCCTGTCTATGTCCCTCCCACAGAGATGGGCACACTGCAGAATAGCATACATTTCCGCTGTGAAAATTGTCGCACATTGTCCGAGAGCGTAGTACTTTCTGACTCCTGTGCTCCGCCGAATACTCCGGCTCCAGCTCTTTCATCTTCTCGAGATCCATGAGTATACCACTAGGATCCATTTTTCGGAAGATTTTGTTCTCCCTCCCAATCTTCTCTACTTGGCATAAATATCTCCAGGGAGAGGTTGGATTTTAAAAGCGGCGTCATGTAGTCTGTCCGCATAGGTAGTGATTGACATCTCTCCACCGAGTCGTCACCCGTTCGCATTCAAAGATGTCTCAGGCAACTGAGACGAGAAACAGTTTTCAGGGCCTCGTTCTCTATATATAAGTGAAGAGGAGGCAGGTTCACCAGGACTTCCAGAGCCCTGGTGGGGCAGTCCTCATCGTACTCAATATTCCCACATAAGCCATTCTTGGGACTTTGTCAAGTTGAAGAATGTGTTTGCTCACAAACAATAGAAAAGAAACAAGCAAACTACGGTACGACCTCTATATCAGCGACAAAAATAAAAAAGAAAATTAGGATCAAACTTGTCAAAGAGAAGGTCCCTTTTGCATTTTTACCAGAAGCTCAAGACAATTGCAGCATTCCTGTATTCTATTACGATCACAAATAAATTATGACCGGTGACAGCAAGCCCTTCTTCTGGGTCAGAGATTCTCAAATTTATTTCGTCCCGTATACCATAAGCCATTTTTTTCAGCAAAAGGGTTGTCGTGAAAATGATATTTTTCGGGCAACGGACTGGAAAAACGGCTGATGATATTTGTCGGACAATATCCTCGTTATTTGCTGGGGTGGCGGCCTAGGCGTTTGCCCCATTATTGCTGGAAGACAATTTTTTTCAATTTCATTACCATATTATCTCATAGTTTAAGTGAAAATCCGGGTGATGGTCATATATTTTTAATAAGTTATACATATTTTGCGGCTGCACTCTCGAAAACGCCTTATTTACAAGAAATTTCACAAATAAAAAAGTTGTTAGACTCGTCAAAATGAAGCTACACACGAAGTTTCAGGAGCCAGATTGGCATACTGAGATTTATTAATTTGGAGCAAGACAAGATATTAATTAATTTTAACCTGAAAAGACTTTATACTAATGTACCATTAGGGGAATGACTGAATATAATCCAAACTAGACTTCTAGACTAGAACCAATATAATCAGATTGAACCACGTTAAAAGTGTTGTCTCCGTAATTCATACTTTCAAGTAAAAGACTCTCTCCAGATAGGGCAAAGATAAATTGTAATGGTTCGGAATTCATGCTACAGAAATAGCAAGACTAAAACGGAAAATCTAGTTAAGATATGTCGATGATACCTTTATCGTATGGAAGAGTTATGATCAAGAACTAAATGAATTATTTCTTAACAAGTCTTAACTCAATTCAACCAACAATTAGGTTTACCATCTAAAAAGAGGTAAATAATATGTTGCCTTCCCTGGATGTCATCGTCGACTGATCCAATAAATTTATTGAAACTTTGGTATATAAGAAGCCAACCATGGGTCTAACCATTTTTTTTAATATCAAACGAGGAATTATAAGATATCTTTATAATCGCGCAGTGTTTACATAACAATGCAGATTCATTTTTAAAACATAGAGCACATATCTAATTAGATTTGCAATAGAATGTTTACTATCTAAAATTAATAGACAGCAGGAAACACATTTGTTCTTCTTCACAATTTCGTATATTAAGTGAACTTCAGAAAAATAAGACAAATCGTCGGTAGTTACAACATAATAACCTAAAAGGACATATAAGAAAGAAAGAGTTTGCACAGTTCCAAGTGATAATGGTGAATTATATATTGGAGAAACCAAGCGTCTCCTGGAGGTGAGAATTAAGGAATATAAAATTCGTGCACAAAAAGGAGAGACATCGAAATTCGGTATTGCCAAACACGCCTGGGATAATTAACATCATATAATATAGTATAAAGCTGTAGCAACATATATGTAATCTAAAATGAAAAAGAGAATGGACTCTTCAATAAATATAGTGCTGAGATACCTAATCCTTGGCAACCACTACTATGTAATATAAAATCATGGAGGAGTGTACAGTGAAGTGAAACTTCATGCTTTCATGGACATAGTTCGTAGCCTTAACATTCAGTTTATACTTGATAATCAAATTTTAGTCAAATAACAGACAACATGATACTGGAATCAATGGTTTACGAGGGTATTTGATAGAAAATATACGATGTCATAAGACTGGCACAAATCTGACTTTATTACTAATAAAAAAAAAACAGGAGGAAACCGGCGTGATGAATATATGACCCTCGTTTTATGAATCATCTACTCAAGACATTCCTCAAAATAATTCCCAGAAGACTATAAAAACTGCGTGAAGACCATATTTAACATAACCAAAATAAAGTTTGGATTTAGAAAGGCGTTGAAACGAGACAGATTTCTATATTATACAGGGTGTCCGAAATTGGTGATGACAGCATTGCAATGTTGAAAACTCTAAGAAATTTAAAGGCGGTTAAATGGTGAAAGTTCTAGGCTATTATGTCAGTAGATCATTGATGCTGGTGAATCGGTTTTAGTTTGCTGCGTTTTTGAGATATCAAAAAAAAGTGAAATAATGCATTTTCTTAGATCGTCCATAACTTTTTTATTTCCTAATATTATTTAAATGTGTAAACACGCCTGTATGGCCACTTTGTAATGTAAAATACGCTTATTTAGTAAAATTTTAGTTACAACGTTTCAGTTTTCTGGAACCGTATTTGAAAACACAGAAAATTTAAATAATTATGTTACTAAAAAATCAAGTCAAATTAATAACAATATTTCTTTATCTTGAGTTCACTCTAGGTGAAAATCCACCTAAAGTATTAAAAAATCCTAATAAGTAACTTAGAAAATAAGTCAAGCTATTTCATTGATTCGGTTATTATAATATTTTTGTTTAGTAGGCTTTGAACTTGAAACAAATGAAATTCGTTACTCTGTCATAAATCGAACTTTTAAGTATGTTTTTAGGTGCGCTTCTTGATGTTTCACTTAACATTTTTACAATGACATTATATTTTTCTAATGAAAAAAAGTTGGATATGCTAGAGTGTTATATCAGAAATGAAAGAAATGCGATCAGAAATATGGATAATTATTTTGAAATATACCCTGAACCACCTTATTTTCCTAAATTGGTTAGAAACTTACTTCACTCTGATAGTTTCGAAAAATTTCGTCCCGAGAATCGTAATATTTTTGAATATTTTAATGACAATCCTACCTTGTCAACAAGAATTGCTGGCACCGAGATTAACATTCCAAAATCTATTGTTCATAATATTTTAAAAGTTACTAAGTACCATCCTTATAAACAAACAATTGTAAAAGGATTTCAAGGAGGTGATTGTAAGAAGAGTCTTTTTTTGTAACTAGTATGTTGGTAAATGTCTAGAAAAACTCGCCTTTTCCGATAAAGCCTTAAGGACAGATGCAATACATTTCATTAACTGTACACTCTTTAAACAAAATTATCACTACTGGGCTCTTGAAAACCCGCAATTTAGCGAACCATGAAGATTACAAGTGCGATTTGGTATTAATATATGGTGTGGAATGATTGGTAAGAAATATCCTATTTAGATTTAAATGATTAGTATTTTTATGAAAAGCTTTAATTATTTGTCTTCGAAATATATTTATTAATATTATAATAATGACGATTAATTATTGTCAATATTCTCCATTATTTTTAGCAAATCGTCTGATTGGCCCATTTATTTATGACCAAAGATTGATAGGTCAAAAATATCTTGCAATGTTACAAAATCAAATTATGCCTGTCATTCAAGAGGTTCTGCCAAATCATTGGTTTGATAATGTGTGGTTTCAGTAAGATGGTTGTCCCGCATATAACTCCAGGGACAGACTTTTGGTGAAAAAATAGTCTCCAACAGTGGTCCTGTACGCTAGTCTCCGGACCTAACAGATTAAGACTTTTATTTATGGGGATAAGTGAAAAATAAGGTATGCGAATTTGATTGTGCTGAAAGTAGGGAAGTTCTTCAAACAGAAGACCCCCAATATTCATGGTAAATCATCGCGTAGCCAGAGCCATAGAAGGCGAAACCTTTCTGAGCAGGGAACAATTACTAATGAACAATGGGATTACTTACAAGAGGTTATTTGTCCCATCTAGAAAGCAACACCGGTTTTTATAAAAATGAAACCCGGTATAAAAATTAGATTTTTTCGTTGCTACGTTTTCTTTGTTGTTCTATACGGAGTTGAGTTTTGAACTCTGAATAAAGCAACACGTGAGAAGATAAATGCTTTTGGAATGTCGTTATGTCTAAGAATTTTGAGAATTGCATGCAAAGGTCGTGCTGCATGATACGGTGCTCATAGAAGAAGCTTCTAAATATGACTAAGAAACGAAAATTTGAGTATCTGGGGCACATAATAATAAACGATCTTATAAGGTAGGTTACCGAAAACAAGGGAACTGGCGAGGCAAAGGATATCGTGGTTTAAAAATTTGAACTAAAGCGAAATATTAATGAAGCAGCCACTGAAGCACTCGGAATACGAAAAGCAAACCAAGGGAAAGGAGGACCCAACAAGACCCCCTGGTTTTGCAAGGAAGTTAAGGAATAATGTAAAGAGAAAAAGAGAGCCTACTTAAAATACAGGACAACGCAGTCTCCGGAAGATTATCAAGAGTACAAAAGAATCAGAAATAACACCAATACATTAGTGAGACAAGTTAAAAACAAGCACTGGGAAACCTTTTCAAAAAAGATGGAAAGCGACTTCTATGGACTCCAGAAATAGATATGGCGGCTGATCAGAGACCAAAGAAAGGAAACACATGAGTTAATTAGCAGTACCGCATACCGAAGGGAACTTGGGTGAACTACTTGAAGGAATTATACAAGAAACAACAGACAGAAATCAAACCTAACACACCCGAAATTATAATTAACGACGATATACTTGTAAAGAAGGAAGACGTAGAACTAGCCTTAAAAAAACTAAAAAACAGGAAAAGTGTGGGACCTGTCGGAATTACCAATGAACTACTGAAATACGGAGGAGAGAGCCTGACAGAACAACTGAAAATTCTCATCAATAAAATCAAATACCATCACAGAATCCCCAATGAATGGAGGACTAGTACAACAATACTCCTATTCAAAAAAGACGATAAAAAAGTGCCGGCTAATTACAGAGGAATCAATCTTCTCTCCACCTCGTTAAAACTAACCACAAAAATTCTTACAAGCAAAATTAATGAACACACTTCCTTAGCAGATGAACAGCAGGGATTCCGGTCGGGAAGGTCATGCACGGATGCCATATTTGTTATGAGACAAATAAGTGAAAAGTCAATTGAATATAATCGTCCAGCCTTTATGTGTTTCATCGATCTAGAAAAGGCGTTCGATCGTATACAACTGGAAGATGTAACACAGCTACTTTACGACAGACAAATACCTCAAAACATTATCAAAACGATTGAAAATATATATCAGGCAAATACGATTCAAGCTAGGATAAACGGTGAATTGACCGAAAAAATAGAAGCAAATAATCGCATCCGACAAGGTGACTCTCTTAGCCCCCTACTATTTAATATCATCATGGACGAGTTGATAAAGCAGGTACGTAGATTGAAAGGGTATAAAATGGGAGACAGGAAAATCAAAATACTGTGCTACACCGACGATGCAGTGTTAATAGCTGAAAGCGGAGACGATCTGCAAAGACTACTCCACCAATTTAACATAACAGCGAAAAAATTGAACATGAATATATCAGCGTTAAAAACTAAAGCCATGACTACATCTAGAACACCTCTCAGATGCAAACTAGAAATAAACAACACAATTATACAGCAGGAAATGAAGTTCAAGTATCTCGGAATAGAAATATCCGGATACGGGGAAGTTGAAACGGAGGTGAGGGGACAAGCTATGAAAGTAGCAAGAACAGTCGCATGTCTTAACAGTACCATATGGAGCAATAAACATATAGGAATCGAAGTTAAACCCAGAATTTATAAAACAGCAATAAGACCCATACTAACATACACTGCAGAAACCAGACCAGAAACTTCGAAAACAAAACAAATACGGGAAACAACAGAGATGAGAGTGGTACGCAGGATAGCGATGAATCGGAATAGGAGTTAGGATATAAGAAGAGTGTGTAAAGTCGATAACATCAATGACTGGGTATTACAAAGACAAAGGGAATGGAACGAATACATCAACCGCATGACCGACGACAGAATAGTAAAGATCACGACGGACAAATCACCAGTAAGACGTAGGAGTATCGGAAGACTCCGTAAACGATGGAGTGATAACCTCGCAATAGACTGGAACCAGGCAAAGAGACGAAGAATAACAAGCAAACTGCTTATATATAAGAAGGAAGAAGAAGAAGAAGAAAAATTTTGGAACTTGTTCTCCATGACGGCTAGGCACCAGTCAACAGTCACGCATAAGGACTCCAAGAAGAAAGAAAAATGAATCAAAATTAAATAATATGCTTTGTAGTAATATTTTTTATTTACTTAATTTACAGATCGTATAAAATAAATTTAAAAATAATTTATTCTCCAGCTGTTTTTGCTGCCAACAATTTATCATTTTTCTGACAGCAAATCTTCTTTTACTAAGCTTCTAACCAAATTTAATTTAGTTTTGCTTTGAAAATATCCCGTTGATATCTTTTCAATTTGATAAAAATAAGATATGAAATCTCGTACGGTTTAGACATGTATTTTTAAACGCTGTAGTTTTTTAATATGATTTTGAAGGCATATAACAATTTTATGAAATTTATAGTCGACGCTGTACAAATATTTGAATACGCGACATTCTTCTTAAAATGATTTGTGACGTTTTGACGAGTTGAAATCTGTCTCACGACTAAAAAGATGACGGTAATATTTACCAAAATTTGGTTATGACAACCTTTTTTTGAGTAAAAATTGACTCAACTGAAATTTTGCTCCACAAAACAAAATAAAAATTTTGATTCGAAAAGTTACACTAATTCATTAGGTAAGTAAAGAAAACCTACACTTTTTAGTTATCGAAACTAAAATTTAAGCTGAATAAACAATAAGCGTTGTGGCCACAGTTCAATCTTGTCATTTGACCAACCAATTTCCTAAATGAAGAAAGATATTGTTTTTGTTATAATAGTTTCAAGTCAGCATTAACAAATATTGCTATTAAAGATGATGGATCATGTCATCCCTCCCCCTCCCCCTTTTAACATTTGCTCTATGCTTAGGACTTCTTATTTCCTAACTCTTTCTTTGGCATGTCAACAAGAAGTCCTAATCTCTCTCCTTAAGGGCCTGTAGGATTATTGTCTTTGTGTGTGCTTTCACCTCTTCGTCTTTCTGCTTACGGGCTTGCCACTTCTGTGTATCACGTTGACACGACAAATACAAGCAGCATTCGAAAAATCGAATACATGCATGTAGAGTTAACAGTCGTAGCTTGTATTTACTGGGACACAGTATCAATGTTGTTGAACTGAGATGTTGTTTGATAGAGGTAAAAACGTTGGATCGATTTCGTTCCAGCACAAGCATTCACCTAGCCGTCTATTATCGTCATAGATAAGTTGTACTGTACCGAAGCTGGGGTGGCAAAGAGAACTCTTTTATATAGTGCAAGTTGTTTAGTTCGAGTTCATAATTTTCTATTTTCTTTAAATACTTTTGTTTGGTTTCCTTAATAAATAAGTTTGTATCAGAAATATTTGGATCAGCGAATTTTAATTTGTACTGGCTCTGACCTGACTTTGCGTCGCAGCCCCATTTGCAAATGAAACTCATATTTACAGATTTAATTTATTGATTTGTTCAAGGGCGTCTAATTGAAGCAATATAATTCGATCCACTGTGTGATCCAGTAAGCCTTGGAATTTAACCTCGGCTTTTGATTTAGTAGAGGCTAGATAATCGTCATGTGGATAACATGCTTTTTTTGTATTTTACGCACCAGAGTAGGGCGAAAATTTATTCCTGTCTTTCTGTTTATCCCAATTTTGTAATCGCTGATATTTGTCTCTTAACAATCCAATCTCAAATAAAAGAGCGGCGCACAAATGTAACTGGGCGCGACGCAACCACAAGACTGTTGCCTTTGACCTGAGTCGAAATTTTAGAAAGAAAAGACCGGCCGTTCATAATACAGAGATTTAATAGAAACATTACTATAGCCAATCTTCTAGTTTAAATTTCTTAACTAGAAATTATTTTGGCCCGTTGTCTCAAATTCTGACCCACTAAGCCCTTTAAACTTCTTTCGGGTTAGTTCGGGACAGAAGATCATAGAGAACGCCTACGCGCAATATTACCCCCGCTAACTTCCGTGCGACAGGAAAACTAACAGTACCTTGAAACGAACGAGTGGGTGTATTTACTTTTTGTTTAAACTTAAAACGTAATCGACAGAATTTGGAATATTTAATGACTATTTGATACATTGATTGTTTTAAATGCATCAAATAGTCGAAATACAAAAAAATTATTTTTTGTTGACCTTTCATCGTAAAGAAAATTGATATTTCTGTTACAAAATAAACATTTATTCTAATAAACATACTAGTGAAACGCAACGGTAATTTCTACGTAAATATGTTAATAAACCACTTTAAAATTACAAATCATTCTCAAAAATAAACTTTGATTCTGGTAAAAAATAAAAGTAACACGTTCAGTAATTGTCAAAAATAAACAAATAATTAAATTCAATTTAAATCAAGAGAACACCTAAAAGTATACAAGAGATGTTCAAAGAGGCCTCCACTTTGAGCGAGATAATAACCCAGTCTTTGCCAAAACTTCAGGGGTTATATTCCTATTGGCCCTTACCATCATGTCCTCGCAAAACACCATACGTTTTTCCTGGTCTTCCGGAAAAATTTCTTGAGTTGTTCTATTTTGTAAGAGTGATATTTGTTCCACTTTAAAATATTCCGAACTGTTCGAGCATTCATATCAAGTTCTTCTGCAATTGCGGTACTATTGCAAGGAAAATTAATTTCTGCTAAACTACAAACGTCAGTCTCCCGATTTGCTCGTTCTTCAGTAATTTGTGGAACAGGTTGCTCCTCATTGTTATCAGTGCATTTTTTACCAATTTTTAGACAACTGGTTGTCTCAAATATTTTAATAATTTCCGAGATTCTAGATTTTGAAGGAACTGGATGATTTTGGCACGTAAATGCAAATCTGCCGATTATCTCATCCATACCCTTACCAAAATAGTACCGCTTAATAATCTGCACCTTTTGTTGCCGGGAATAAACTTCCATCTTAAATAAAAAAATTGGTGCGAAACACGGAAATACTAATACTCGATACTTACGCTTCAACGGCCTGAAGAAAAGCAAGTAACTTGGAATCCTCTTATTGTGCTAGGACGTGGCATATGCTGCCGCCCGCTCTCACCGCGCCAGCATTTTATTATCCCTCACCCTATGGCCAAACTAGTAATTTATTAAATTTAAGCACGTATGTCGATGCTTACGATGCTCAATAATCTTTCTCATTCTGATTTGATTAATAATATAATATTTGTTTATCTTACTTAAGAAACATTCAGGTTCCTGTTTGGATTTTCCACACTTGTATAAATTTACTTATTTTGATCCAAAAATTGGTTAATAGTTCATAAATTTGAAAATTAAGTCGGCGGGTATCAGCTTTATTACAATAAAATATGTCACGAGTTAATTACCCTTTTTTTAGTTTCATGAAAATAAATTGGAAGTACATTTTTTTCTAAGAAATTCATTACGAGGAATAACACAAACCATCAGAAGAGTTAAGCATCTAGCGAGTAGCGGAAATCTATCATTTCAAAGAGTTAAATTATCCCTCTCCAGATTTATGAACAAAAGTTCAAAATGTCAGTCTCTGGTATCACTTAATCTACGATATGTTTCAGTACATTGAAGAATATTCAACATGTATTTCTTACATCCTGAATATTTCCTAGGTATAATAACCTTCAAAGTTCAAACGCTAAAAACGATTTTTTATTTAATTATAATGTAAAAGGTTGATTTTTCGTGGAAAATTACATGCTTCTTTTTAGGTTTATGAAAAGGGATTAATATATGTCATTTTCTTAGTAAGGGCTTGTATAGTATTTTTTATAGGAGTGAAAATATTATTTTCATTCAAGAAATGAATAAATTTATTTAATTCGGTCAAAAAATCGTTAGTTGTACATGAATTTGATACTTTAAATTGACGGGTATCGGCTTTCTTCACAATAAAATGTATCAGGGAGTAATTACCCCTCATGTATTACTATTTTTTAAATTTTATGAAAAAAAAATGAATTAATTTTTTTTTCTAAGAAAGAAATTCTTTACCTACTACAACAGTTAAGGTTTTTTAGGGAATTTTTTAAAGTGTGTTTCTGATAGCGTCTATTCTGTGATATGTTGAATTTCATACGTACTCGGCACGTATTTTTATACCATGGGCTGCATGTCTATGGGTGAAAATTATCCCCAATGTCAACCCCTAAAATGGTATTCTTAAATTTATTTTAAAGAGAAATTTTTCTTGCAAAATCACTTGAAAATGTAAGTTTTACAATGTGGTTTTAAAATCGATATAGTTAGAATGAAGGTTTGCTTCATCTTCTTTAGGGATGGGAATATATAAATTCTATTCTATCCGGTCGAAAATTTATTACTGAAAAATACTGTTTAATAGGTTTTAAGAGGTTAACTTCAGGCACAATTTTTACTCCAAAGACACGAATGTGAATTAAGATATGTTACATATGAATGGAAAGCAGCGACCGATGTTTTAAACTTAACATACTAAATGTCTTGATTTGTATTATTGTTTGTAATGTATTTCTTAAAGAAAATTTTTTTTTCATACTTTTAATATTTTATCATAAAATTAAAAAAAGAATAGTTAATCTCGTGATAAATTTTATTATAAAAAAATCGATACTAGTCAACATAATTTTTTAGATTAATTTATAATTACCGAGTTTTTGACGGAATTAAGTAAATTCATACATTTATTGAATGTATCAATCGTTTTTCGTTCACTTAATAATATGCAAGTGATTTTACATGATAAATGAGCCTTTTAAATTAAAATTGAAAAAAACGTTTTAGTGATGAACTTTGAGGGTATTTGTCACCCCTAGAAATGCATTTCAGGACGTAAAGAAAAATACGAGTTGGATATTTCTTGCTATACTCCAACCTATGATAAAACGGGACAAATTGGAGGCGGATCTCTGAGAATGTTCCCTTGTAAGGCAAATTTCAAATTGATAGCATGTGTAAACGCTAAAAAAAACGGCATGCTATGGAGATAGACAGACACCGAAGTCTCACCAAAAGAATTTTTTTAAATCTTTTTGTTAGGGAACCCCCTAAATAGAAATGTTTTCAGCACGTAACTAATTTAATAAAATATCCTTATTATGCTAAAAATAAATTAATTGGAAGCCGTAAAATAATTATTAATTAAAACTCGAATCAATATTTATTTTGATGAAATTAATTAAATTTTGAGCACTCCATTATTAAAGTATTAATTATATATCTATTTTTAATTTAGTATTATCTATTTATTTATGTAATAAAAGTTAATTAAACAAACACATTCGTTCATTTTTATAATTTAGTTAACGATATTCACTTTTAAATATTATTTTTTTTTATTTTAAATAAATATTCAGGGTTTTAATAAAATAACACGGGAATCAATAATGTGGACAAAAATGATTTTCAAACTTATTGTTAATATCGGATGAGGCTAAAAAGCTCGTATTTTACACTCAACTTTTTTCTAAAACTATTCTTATTAAAATCTGAAAGCGAGTATATCAGTATCTGTGCATTCTCGGAACGAAGTTTTGGTATCTACACAGATTTAATAGAGGTTCTTAATCTAAAGTACCCGTAAACGTAATACTAAGATTGAACAATTTGTGCTTACAAAATAACTTATACAGGTGCGTATTTAGCATGAACGGGAACACTGCAAGGCGAGGTCAAATGAGCATATTTATGAGGACCTGTGACCGAGGTGCGGCAAACTGCCTTTGTCTCCAGAATAAAAAAATTAGAGAAATGTGGAAACAATGTATTTGATTCGACACACAAGCCATTTCTTTGCGAATTAGACGTTTTCGCGCGAAGTGTGTGTAGAAATTGCCTAATATAGGAGCTGTTTATTGGCTTGGATAGTAACGCCATCTCTTGTTAACTAGGGTAACTAACTCTTTAAAGCTCGTAATTAATATTAAAATATTTTTTGGAAACTTCCAAGAAAAAACTCATACTTCAAAATATTAAACCAGAAAATCGAATTCATAAAAACCAAATATTTACTTCCGATTTTCTAATGAAGATTTTTTTTATAAAATATTCTATCAAACAACTTTCTTTTCTGACGGTGGTAAAAATATTTAAAGTTACAACAAATCTCCTAATTCATTAGTTAAAACTAACCAAAAATATCTAATACTTGTTTTAACAATTTATATCAATAATAATAAGTCTCCTATATACCCAGCCAAAAAGCCCTTGCACTCCCTTCAGGGAATATTCGCTTATCATACACTGAAATATCATAAAAGTAAAGCTCTATGGAGGGTCTTTTGCACTTCCCATAAACTTAAGGACAGACAGTTCGAGCGGTCCCAAGTGGCACTACCTTTGATATGGCCTTATACTGGTGTTCGCTAAGACCCCCATCCCTTGATATTAAGCAGAATACTCTTCGGTATAACCTCCGTTATTAAGAGAATTATTGGGATCGTCCAGACGCTATTCATTCTCTACTGTCGGCGTATTTGTACCTCGAGATATCTGTATTTGGAGATCATCTTATTATGCTTATTCCTTATATTGTAGTTGTTAGGGATGGTGACTTTTAGTAGTGTTGGTGCTTAGATACTTTATCTTCCAAAATGCGGTCTGGTTTGGCATGTTCGATCTCAGTATAGCTTGAACTCGTCTTTCTCCAGTATAGGCTCTGGGTTGTACTCATAGGATGACACTTTCTCTATCTGCAACAGTTTCAATTTCTCTGCTCTTGGTGGATAATCTAGGTGGCTGAACATTGCCACTCCTTGTACTCTGATGCGGCAAATGTTTGGCATCCCCCTGTTGGATTATCTCTGATGTTCGACATACATATCGGCATTGGTTGTTCTGGATCGAGGAGTCTTTAATTATGTGGTTTAAATAGTTTTTCGTTGGGATGACCTGATCTTGGATAGTTAGTAGCAAGCTTTAAGTTTCAGAAAATATTTGCTCAGACATCAACCAACAGTTTGGCGCTAATTTGTGAACATTTTCCTGATTGATTACTTTTGGGTGTCGTCTATGAAGGGACTTCTGTAGCCTTGAGTTTTCTCTTGGTAAGAAGTCAGTTCATAGTCCCTCAGACGCAGCGGTGTTGAATCGTATGCCTCGCATATTACCCTGTGCAGTACAGAAGATTCTGCTGTGAAAATATGAGCGTAGGTTTGTTAGTTGTTGATCCAATTGCTTATCAAGATCCACCAATCCTCTTCGATGTGGTATCTTGGTAGCACTGTCCGCTCGGTAGCACTACGAGGTTGATATTTATGTGCCATTGTCTGGAGTATTCTGACTGTCCTCTACAGATTTTGTATATCCGTTCTGCTCTATTTCACAATTCCAAAACAGCAACTGAGAGCAAAATACGCATAAATGTTGAGTGTCTTAAACAGATTTTTAATGTTTAGCTTGATTTACAATACCTGCTTCTTATGAACTTGTTGGTTAAGTCGATCTTCATAGTTCGTTGGTCAATTCTTTGTGCTTGCATCATGCCAAAGTATTTATAGGTATGATCAGCCTCCATTGCCGCAATGATTTGACCGCTGTGCATCTCAAATGCTCTTGGTTGTATATTTCCTCCAGTGGTGATAAAAGTGCTGTTTTTGCTGATTCCTGGTGGTAGCCATCAATTTAAGACTATCGATACACAGAAGATGATTCAGTCATACCATTTCTTCACGATTGTTCTTAATACTGAAGCCGCATCTGGTGGAATTTAAACGGCATGATAATTCATGGCAAGGCAGAACCATAATATATGATGAAATATTCCCCTTCGTATTGGAATTATGTCTGTCTCGATAGAATCGCTGGAACGAAAGTGCATTTGGGTCCTAGTTCTATAAGTTGGCATGAGGTGTTCTAAAAAGGAGACAATATGTATATCAACTCTATATGTTTTTAGTATAGCTACCAGCCAGTCATATAGTATAGAGTCGAAGGCTTTTTGGTACTCTACGATTAATATTTAGTTCAAATAATTTGCGCATATCATGATGAGTTTAAAAATAAAAATTTAAAGATCGAATTAAAAAAAAATAGATAAACCTTCTTTTAAAGAATCGCCAAAAAGTGAATAACAACTTTATAAATTTGAATGTGTTTTGAAATTTTTAAAGTCAGCACCAAAAAGGAGCATATCCAAGGGGGAGAGGCGGTGGTGGCGATCGTCTCTCTCCCTCCTAAAGAGCTTTGAATTCAGAAAAAATAAACTTACCTGGTGTTTATGTGATTTTGGTAGTTTGAGCTAATGGCACATTGAATTCATTCTGTCAACTCATTTTCACTTGCCACTCTGCATTGTTTTTGATATGAGTATCTCTCTCTCTCTAGCATTACAACCCCGTAGTGGGTCTTTGCTGACTTCACAATCTGCCTCCATTTGCTGCGATCCATCATTAGTTCCTCCGCGCGTTGGTCGTTTAAGGTTTGTAAGTCTGCTGCAACGTTATCTCTCCACTTCATCCTTGGTCTTCCTAGCGGCCGCTTTCCTTCTGGGTTCTCTTCCCATACCAACTTGACGATACGTTGATCTTGTCTCATAACATGGCCGGCCTATCTTAATCTTTCTGTTTTTATTATTTTCTCTATATCTGGCTGGTTGTATAGTTCCTCCAATTCCTTATTTGTTCTCGTTGTTCTCCTTGTATTCTGTTGTTAATCTCTTGTGTAATGTTGTTGTCAGAGGTGATGGTAGTTCCCAAATATTTAAACTGACCCTTTCAAAGTTGTAGTGCTTCATAGTCACGTTCTGTCCTATTCTGTCTCGCCGGTCCGTTCTTATTGTAGCCATATATTTTGTTTTTTCTTCGTTGATTCGTAGGCCAACTTTCTTTGCGGCATTTTCCAGTTTGAAGAACTCTTCCTTGATACTGGTAGTTGTATTACCTACAATACCGATATCATCAGCGAACGCCAATATGATGCGCGTACCTTGATTTCAAAAGAGGAGAGTTTTTGTTTTGGTTATTCGCACGATGCTCTCCAAGGTGAAGTTAACGAGGAGTGGAGATAGCGCATCGCCTTGTTTAAGAGCACTGTTGATTGTAAAGAAGGTTGACAATCTTCTTTCAAGTCTTACTGCACTTGTAGATCCCTCTACACATGTCTTGGTGAGGTTAATTAGCTTCTTCGGTATGCCCAGTTCTGCCATGGCATTCCACAAATCCACTCTTAAGATGCTATCGTATGCTTGTTTAAAATCTATAAATAGCTGGTGCAATGTTTTGTTGTATTCCCAACATTTCTCCATTAATTGCCTAATCGTGAATATCTGATCTACAGTTGAGCGGTTTTTTCTAAATCCACACTGGTAATCGCCTATTTGATACTCCACACGCAGTCAATCGTTCTGAGATCATTAGAGAGAACACTTTATATCCTGTGTTAATAAGGAATATACCCCTATAATTGGAGCAGCACGTTTTATCGCCCTCCTTAAGTATTGGTATTATCACACTTTCTTTCCAGAAGGTTGCTTTTTTTTCTTTTTTCCATATTTGACAGATGAGTTGATAGAAAACACGTTTCAAGGTTTCTCCTTCCTTTTTCAAACGTTCTTCCGCTATAGTGTCGTTTCCTGGGGCTTTGTTGTTTTTAAGTTTTTGAATAGCTCGTGACACTTCTTCCACTGTAGGTTCTTCTACTATGGGTTCCGCTGTAAGGTATGTATATTCAGGCCGGGCTTCATCTGCCTGGACATTCAGTAGCTCGTCAAAGTATCTTCTCCAGGTCTCTATCATTTCAGCCTCATTTGTAATAAGGTTACCTTCGCCATTCCTTATTACTGTTTCAACTCTGGATCTAATCCGTTTTTTATATCCTTTATATCTTTTGATATGAGTTTGGTGGGGGTAATTTCGGATTTTGCTCTTGTGTTATCGCCTTCCCCGCAAGAGAAAGGCTGGATCCGCTCCTGTGTCAAATTAGTATCATCAGTTTTTTCCTTTTCTGGGTTTGTGTTTAATGATATAGATCAGAACGTCCCCAAATATTGAAATTCTTCCTTTATGAATAAGATCACAAATTGTATTGCATCTGGTTATGGCGTATAAAAATAAAATTTGGTCTTTACCATGATGTTACTCATTGATGCTTGCAGAAAATTCTATTTGTGCTTCAATGTTTCCCATGTTAGGTATTTTGAAGCTATATGATCAACAGGAGACAAATAGCCTCTTTCCAGTAAAACTTTCCGATAAGAAACCTATGAGCGTCAGTGTCTTTCAAGGATATATTTTGGTTCTCCTTTTTTTATTTGTGTAAACATTACTTTTGCGTTATTAGAACAGTCTTGCTACTCTTTATGGTGATGACACAGGTTTCATACTGAAGTCGAACAACTCGAAGGATTTGACTGAATGCATAGATGGGTGTATTGTGAGTCATTGGTTTAGGGCCAATCGTCTTGATCTTAATTTAAAAAAGGGGCAAAATATGACATTTACTCTAAGACGGAAAGAGAATAGTAACAATCCTGAGGAGATACAAATTTTGTGAATAAGCTTAGATCTAAAACTACTAGACTTGACTTGTTGAAAATATGATTTGCTTCTGTAGGGATACTCATCTTATGCTGCCAAGCAGTTTACGTCATAGTACAGACGGGGAATAGAAATGATTGAAGGTCACTCTTTCGGCGGTTCAGAGAATTCTCTTACTTTCATTTTAGTACATGTATGGTAAATAACTGCAGGTCAAACTGTTCAACACAATAAAAAGCAACGAAAATATATTCATATATAGTTCTTCAGTCTGAACAATTCTTGGACCGACATTTATCAATAAAGTACAAAAAATTTTTATTGATAAATTCAAAACTAATATATATCTCTCTAGTTAAAAGCTGTAATGAATCTTTAAAGAGTATCTTTTAACATGTAACTCTGTTAATGTTAATCTAATTTTACTAAATTTATATGTCATGTTAATTGGCTCAAATCTTTGTAATAAGTGGATTAATTTTAAATGCATTATTCAATTTATACAGTAAAATATAAATTTCATTTCAATTAAATTACAAATACATTTCCACAAAAAAAAGACTTTAAAATAAGCTTTCTGAAAAATTTTTGTTTTTATAATCCAATTTGAACTAAAAAATTAAAATGTAGCTTCGGGACTTCTAAGCACAATTTTAAATTTTACAAAAGCTTTTCTCTGGAATTCTAATTAAAAGATTGTAGTTTGCGGAAACAATTTTAAAAACCGTATCTCAGTACCGAGGTTTAAAAAAGGGGAGACAAAATATTACAAGAATAAATATTATTTTAATGAGTATTTTTTCAATAATAGTAAAATAGTAACGGTGGCAAATTTTTTGTAGTTCACGTTTTATTTTGTGCGAAATCGCATTTTCTTTTTTCTGCAATTTTGTTATATTTTGGGGCACAATTATTTTCTTGTTTCTTATATTTCCAGAAAAAAATGGTTAAAAATTAAAAATTGACCTAATCCATATTTTGTTCAAATCAAAAAACAATTCGAAAGTTGAAACCTAGATCTACAATCTACAATTAATAGAAATACCGGACAGGTCAAATAAGGTAGTTATTTTTTTGAGCGATAAATATTTTTTGTTTCGTGTGCGCGCCGGTATAGTTATCTCTACGTCGTACACTGTATATACAGGGTTAGTGACCGCACGAAATATTGCGACCAAAATACGTGCCTTTCAAAAAGTTTTGCTTTTGGGATCTATGGGGGTCTAATATAGTTACTTTTTAAAATTATTCTCACATTATACAGGGTGCCCCAAAAGCTCTGAAAGTAACAAAGTTGTGTTTTTTTTAATAGAACCCCTGTATATTATTCCATTTTTGGATTCTCTGATCAAAATAGGTGCCTATTTTAATAAGGTTTATTGTAGCTATATCTTAAGTGTTTTTAAATAATTTGAATTTTGACAAAATCTAACCTAATTTTCATGTTTTAAATTCTTAAGAACAATTTCAGTTATGTACTCGAAATTTACAGTGAAGTGTAACAATAAGTCATATTTTATATCCCAATTATAAACTTGCTATATTATACAGGGTGTCCAAAAATTAAAACTAATTAAATAAGAACTTTAAGTGGCTATAACTTGATTAATTTAAATAAGACGCAATACTTCTTATCTTACCAGAATGTATCTTTTAAATTCCTATCGAATGGTATAAGAGTGTTATATAGCTAAGTCTTCGCGTTTTCACAGAATATGCCAAATAATCGTTTTCTGCACTCTTTTATGTTTTACTTTTACTAACAACTCTAAGAATAATAATCAGGAATATCTTTACAAACGTTCAGAAACTCGGAACGCGATTTATACTCGTCCAACAGGCTAGAACAGCAATAATGGTAATAACTTATTAACGATAGCACAAAACAAAGGAAACTATTTATACTAGATGTTCGAAATGTCGACCATGCATTTCCAGACATTTACCTATTCTTTTTTAGAAACCACAGCTTGAAAAGCGTCTCTTATGCGTATTTTCATATCTTGTGGTGTTGTCGGGGGCGCATTGTAGAAAATTCCTTTTATGTATCCCTATAAAGAGAAATCTGGTGGAGTTAAATTCGGAGATCTCGGGGGCCAATTTTGAAATCCGTCTCTCCCAATCCACCTGTTTAGAAAGTTGATATTTAAAAATTGCCGAACTTCGCGATGATAATGAGGCGGAGCAACATCCACTTGAAGCCACATAGTTGTTTTGATATTTAAAAGGAGATCTTCTAATATCACTTTTTGTTGGTGTAAAAGAAAATTGCGAAATATCACACCAATTAAAGATTCTTCAAAAAAGTAGGGTCAAATTAAGTATGGACCAAGTATTCCTCCACATACATTAACAGACCATCTATTCTGGTTTCTCATAACTCTGTATCATGCGGTTTTGAATTAGAATAGTAACGGAAGTTGCGTCTATTCACGAAACTATTGTTATGAAAAGAACATTCATCACTAAACAACACATTATCAAAAAAGTGTTCATTTTCTGCCGACAAGCAGAATTCCATTTGGTTGTCAGAACCATATCATTGAAGCTCTTGACAAAGATGGATTTTATAAGGATGAAATCTGCATTTGTTAAGAATCCTTGAAACACTTGCTTGCTTGTTAGTATTTTCGGATATATGATTTTGACTAATATTGGGATTTTCGATCATTGAACCAAGTACAGTAAAAATATTTTCTTCATCCTCAGTGACAGGTTTTCTTATAACAGGTTTTTATAACTGACCCTTCTACTTTTCCAAAACTGATTTAATAGTCTCACGAAAACGGCTGGTTTAAGATGGTTTCTTGCAAGAAACCTTTGAGCATAGACTCGAGAAGCCCAAAAACAATTTTGATGACATTCTCCAAGGTAAAAAATCTTATCAATACGCTCTTCCTTTGGATAAAGCTTCATTTTGACAAAGCAATAACACAACAATATTCAAATAATTCCATTGAATAAATGAAGTTTCACAGTTACAAAAAATAATACAGTAACAGGCCTTGCAGATTAAACTGACAGATTAAATGAATTATTTGACGTTTCTAAATGGTATCGGCAACTAGATATATTAGAACATCTATTCAAAAAATACAAAATAGCACAAAAAACGATTATATAGCGTATTCTGTGGACACGAGAAGACTTAGCTATAGAATACCCTTATACTATTCGATAGATATTTAAAAGGTACATTTTCTGGCAAGGAAAAAAAAATATCGTTCTACGTAAATTAATCAAGTTATAACCACTTAAAGTTCTGATTTGATTAGTTTTAATTTTTCGACCCCTGTATAATGTAGCAAGTTTATTATAATTGAGATATAAAATATGATTTATTGTTACACTTCACTGTAAATTTCGAGTAGGTAACTGAAATATTTCAACATTTGCAACATGAAAATTAAGTGAAATTTAGCCAAAATTCAATTATTTAAAAACCCTTAAGATATAGGTACTATAAACCTTATCAAAATAGGGACTTATTTTGATGGGAGAATCTAAAAATGAAATAATATACGGGGATTCCATTTAAAAAACACAACTTTGATACTTTCAGAGTTTTTGGGACACCCTGAATAACATGAAAATAATTTTAAAAAGTAACTATATTAAACCCCCATATATCCCAAAAGTAAAACTTTTTAAAAGTAACCTATTTTGACCGCAATATTCCGTGCCGTATAGGGTGAATAACCCTGTATATATGGATACAGCGACGCGCACAAGTGGGCGCCCGAAATGCAATTTGTTTATAGCTGAAAATAACTGCCTGATGCAAACTTTTTGATGTTTCGATTAATTATAGGTTATAGATCGAAGTTTCGAACGGTTTATTGAGTTTGAAAAAATATTAATTAGGTCAAAAGTTATCGATGTTTAAAATTTCAAAAAATTAAGAAATTTTCACCTTCAATTGTTAATAACTCCGAAATCCTAAATTTTTTGTATATAACATATATAGACTTTTTTTCTTGTTTTGATTCAAACTATACGATGGTTTTATATCGAAAAATTATCATTTTCTTATTTGTTTAAACAATTGCGATTTAAACATATTGGTACCCCTTTTAGTAATTTTTGAACAAACAATTCGGTTTCAGCGAACAAAAATACATGGAAATAAGTTGTTCTTATCCTTGTACTTTGGTAGCCAGCCTCCGAATTACTAGGCATTTTTGCTGCATGTTGAGTCCCATTTCTTTATTCGTGAAGGAATTTTGAAGATTATCCTAAAAGTTATCTTAAAACAAATCTAGGTTATAAAAAATCGAGTTTATCAAAATAATACACTTCACTAACTGTGTAAAAACCCTCAACATAAAAGGTTTTATTTCCACTCCCTTCGTATAAGTGGGTATAAAAATAACTACTGGTGTATTTTAATACTTATTAACATAAGGGATTACATACTCACATGTAATATTAACAATGAAACAAAAACCCAAATCAAGAAAAATTTAAAAGGAAAATATGTTAAAAATAGTATTTTATTTTAATAAGAAAAAACTTTTCTCCTGTTTTTTTCCCTGATAAATACAGTACCTAAGTGGAATTAAATAGCAAATTGGGTGATCTTATAATTTCTCTTGGGAATATTTTCCCTTTCGTTTTCCCTTTTAAATATATTAACGAAAAATATATGCTACCGTTAGAGTTTTCTCTGTCAGAATGTTTTTAACAGAAACCAAATTATAAACAAAAGGAAAAATAACTCCTTATTGGAAAAAATTGAAAACAATACAAGAAAAATTTGTTTTAGGTGAATATTTCCTTAAAATATTAGGTAGAAAAAGAAAAAATTAGCATACACAAATTACCAGAAATAAAACTACAAAATATTATATACTTAATTATTTTTTTATTTGTGCCAATCCGCAGCTAAATATGTCGAATTTATTTTGATTTTCGTTGTAGATTCTGCACATCTTATATAAAAGAGAGTAGTTACACACATTTGTATGAGGTGTAGGACAATAGAATGTCACTACATTCCACTCTGTTAAGCAAAATTTTATAAAGAAATTTGACGTCTGTGACGATACGTCTATCTTCTAAAGAACAAAAAGAATGCCGCTGAAGTAAGATTTCATGCGGAAACCTTGTTTCAGAATAATATCCATCAATCCGAAAGCTTAGTTATTTTATGAAACGCCGCTGAACTCTCTCAAGGTCATTAATATGGTTTGGATAATAAGGAGACAATATTATGGATGCATATTCCAATTTAGATCTTACAAAAGGGTAATAAAGTAAAATGAGCATACTTTAATTAGAAATGTTTTTAAGTTTCTGATAATAAAGCCTAATGATTCAAAATACACCTGTATAAGATCATTTATATGAGGAACAAATAAAATTCAGCTATCAAATGTCACACCCAGATCCCTAAAGCATTCCACTCGTGGAACTGATGTTCCATCAATTTTATAATCATACACTAGCATGTTTTTCTTTAATGTGAAAGTCATGACTTTGCATTTACCAACGTTTAAAGGCAGTCTATTTTCGCTACACCAATCGATGACAGTATTTATTGCTATTGGTAGTCTTTGACAAGTAAAAATTTTGGCGTCATCCGCATAGAATAGTATTATACAGTCATCCACAATTCCATTAATAAATATATTAAATAATAAAGGATCGAGTATTGACCCTTGAGGAACTCCCGAAGTCACATTTTGGAGTATTGAAAATTATTATCAAAGATAGAGTGTTGTGGTTTTCACTTCAGTATCCTACTTTTTAACGAAACGAAAGATTTCGTGGTCAAATTTGTTATGATTCTCTTAGTTTTTAATCTACAGGGTGATTTTGAAAATTTTTAATTTTTAGGCACATCTCGTATCTCCGTTATGAGTTAATTTATCAGAAAGGTTAAACTCATTTTTGTAGAGTTTTTTACGTAGATGCAGTCAGTTTTTATTTAAAAAGTTCAGGTTTTGAGATATTAACCAAACATCTCGTTCTTTCAAAAATTTTCACATCCCATGCATTCAAAAAAATAATCAAAATGCATGGATGACCCAAGAAATTTTTAAGGGTTGGTTTTTTAAAAAATTTGTTTCAAAGGTAAGTTTTAAATTCATAAAATTTAAGTTTTCTACTTTTAAGTATATTTGGAGTTTTTTTTAGGTAAGAGTATTTATAAAAAGTCAAAAACTTCCTGAAAAGCAATGCTTTTCTTAGGATAATGTTGCTTTTCGCCCGATAGAATTAAAAACGGAAGACGGTGCCATATTTGTTATGTTTATGTCGCCAAATGTAAAACCGCTTACTCAACCGATGGATCAAACTGCTTTAAGATTAACTAAGTTGTACTATAGAAAACATTTGTTAAGTTATGTGGTAGCTATGGGAGAAAATATGGCAGATACCCTATAAAGTCTAACTTTGAAAAGTGCTATTGTGCTATTGTTTATTTAAACAGAGCATGATGGCAGTAATTGAAGCGATTAATCATTAAATAGCAGTTAATTATCCAAAAATCACAACTTTACAGGAAACCAAGAATTTGTTGAAAATGAATGGACCGGTTAGTAAAAGAAAAACAAAGAAAAATTTATATTTAAGTAATTTAACTTTTTTTATTACGTATGTTTAGGTCCAGTACAAGCATCAATATATTGAGGACTGGAATAGAGACTTAGTGGTTGAAAACATTGCTTCAAAAATTAATAATATTGAGCTCTTGGTTCTCACAGACACAGAGGATAGGGAATCGAAAAATGAAGTCGAGGAACCCAGAAAAGTGTCGATTTTAGAAGCTCTTACAGTTCTAAAAGTACTTTTTTAACGATCAGAGCAAAATATTGTGGCAGTTGGTGACTTAGAGAGCCTCAGAAATATTCAACACATGGCAGTATTAATTTATTTGGCAACAAAAAAATACTCTCGATAATATGCCATTGTTGGATGTTTTATGTTCACACTAGCGACCCGCCCCGGCTTCGCACGGGTGCAATGCTGATACTAAATACACTACAGAAAAACTGTGACTATTTATTTTATTTTTACAACAATTATTACATCGGCCTCCGACGCGCTATTTATAGGCACGCTGCCGCCGCCCCGGTCGGCCAGTACCGCCGCAAGCGCTACTTCCCGCAATTTTAAATCTGTAATATCTTCGAAAATATTCATTTAAATCTTGTGCTGTAAAGGACCATATAGATCTATATTAAATCAACAATGTATTTAAGCTATTTAATTGGATAAGGATTAATGCTGTATTGGTTAAAATCGCTTCAAAATTTGCCATTATTTGTCGTAAAAAGTAAATGACAAAAAAATGTTATTGTGGGATATCCATGAGAGATAGACATATACCATCGCGGAGTTTTCTGTAGACCTTTTCAATGTGTACAAATAATTAGTACATTATTTTGATAAATCTCGTAGGGTTCAGCCTGCGTTTGCAATGTAAGCGGAAAAAAATATGATAATTAACGACATCACATTAGAAACCTCAAAAATAACAGTATTTCTCCACTATTTAATGGATGTTATTATACATATAAACCTTCCTCTTGAATCACTCTATCTATTGAAAAAAACCGCATCAAAATCCGGTGCGTAGTTTTAAAGATTTAAGCATACAAAGGGACATAGGGACAGAGAAAGCGACTTTGTTTTATACTATGTAGTGATAGTGATTAGCGCGACTCCGCTGTATTCATTTTTAATAAATGTTTCCCAAATATGTTCAATTTTAGTGTAATTTCTTCGATAAGCTCTTATGTCAATTATTTTGTGCCTAGTGATTAAGTACTTCAAGATCCAAAACGGGAAATTTTAAAAACCTAACAAGAATATATTTCCTTCTCCCGTAGTCACTTTATGCAATTGCTGTAACGCTACTTCCTAGAGAACAACACACTGCTTAATTTGAAATGAGCTATGACGTTAGCCAATTTTGGCCGACTTTTTAACTGTAACAATAAATTGACTATTACTTCGTATCAAGTGGATAACATGCTATGTACAGTAAGCCACATTAAACTCAATCAATATACTCAGCTGGCCGAATGCATAAGATTTGGTTTTCAATAACTATTTGTTAGTTGATCGCACCCTCGAACGATTTTCACTATAACTTTCTTTCCTATAAACAGGTACATAGAAAGAGTAGGCGATAGAAGAATAAAATTGAGCGGAGCAGTTTATTAAGGATTTTACTTGTAGCGCCAACTGTAGGTGTAAATTATGAGGATAGTCCGAAAATGCATGTTTTTGGTTTACCAAGTGGAAGTATTTTGCGAAAAAAATGGTTGGAAGATGCCCCATGAGAGGATTACGAACTTAATCAAAATTTCAAAGTTTGCGAATTACGCTTATCTGAAGGTAACATAATTCGAACAATTTCAGAGCTGGACTCACAAATAAGTAAAATTGGTTTATGTAAGTTAAAAATTCTCGATTGAAAGAGGATTTCGTTCCTTCTTACGTTCCAAATTATTCTAAATATTTTTCTAAAAACGTTCACAATCGTAAAAGTAAAGAGGAAAAATTAAGAGAACTTGATGAAATGGGATTTTAAAAGCAATTGAAGAAAGCAAGCAAGAATGTGACAGTCATTTAGCATCCAAAATTGTGATATTGAGATAGTCAGATATGAAATGTCAGTAATAATCTATTCAAGCGGGTACTGCAGCTAAACCACTTTAAAAGAACTTTAGTACGAATCTTGTTTATAATGGGGCCTGTGTTGTCGAATATCATTACAGTCTGGTTAACAGGTTAAATCGTGGAGGGCTCTTATATCCTTGTAAAGAAGTAGTTAATATCGTATCAAGTGCCTACATAATTGTCAAAAATTTAATTAATGATTTCGAGAACATTTTCTTAGATATTTTCATTTAAAGATTATTTTTATCTGACATAATTACCGCATGGAACATAAAATGTTCTGTTTGGAAGAATGCAGTAATCATAATAAATTTTATAGTGTCTAAAAATATGTTAGCAATATTTCAAATAATTTCATTAAAAATTACATTAGTCAACAAATACAAAAAAAAAAAAATTGCGGCTGATATTATAATGGTTATCCGTGAGAGTTTAAAGTATCTTGATTGCGAATTCAACAACGAAAATATTCCACCACGTATAGATTTTGAGGTATAGAATGTATCAGTTATTTTTATTTAATAAAAACATTTTTATATACAAGATATTTTAAGGATAACAGGATTTATTTACAAAAATACACATGAAAATAGATTTATGGTAAGTTTTTGTATATAACTTTTTGTAAATGTTGACTTTCGTTAATACTCGTGATCGTTTTCTCGCATAAGGAAACAAACAATAATCCTCTATCATTGTTGGATTCTATCTTCTGTCTTGATAGCGTTCGTCACTAACCGCAGCCAAATTTTCTGGGAGAAAATTTAAATGGGTGCAAAAAGTGTTTTTTAAGAAACATGAGACAGCTTATTTTGCAGTAGACTTCAAGTAGTTCTTCTACAAGTTTTTCGTAGTTTTCTACTTTTTTGTTTCCTAAAATTTCCGAAACAATTTTTTTAAAAGAACTCCACGCAGTTAATTCAACATTATTTAATTTTTGATCAAACTGTTGATTCCTTTGTATCTTTCTAATTTGTTCTCCAACAAATATTCCTTCCTCAAGCTTAACATCACTTAGTTTAGGAAAAAATTGTTTAAGTTTAATGTGAATGGGGGATAACAGTACTTTTTCTGAACAACAACAAGGAGTATATTCTTTACGTTAGCTTGACCTGGAATATATTGATCCCTCGGAAGCCATTCTTTTACTTGGTAATGGCTCTGTGTTGCTCTACTGTCTTAAAGACAAAGAAAACATTAATACTTTGTAAATCCACCCTAAAGCCCTAGTAATAGTCCTATGACCTTTAGATCACCACATATTTGTCACTTATACGTATTATAGCTTATTGCTTTTAGAACAAGTGATATATTTTCGTATGTTTCCTTCATATCAACTACATGTGCAAGAGGAATAGAGTGTCTTTTGTTGCCATTATGGAGCAGAACTGCTATTAGACTTATTTTAGAAGAATCTATAAATAAGCGCCATTCGATCGGGTTATGTACAAATCCTAATTTTTCCATAACATAATTTGGATTAACACAAACACACATTTTATCCTGCAGAGTAAAAAACGAGGATGGCTCCTGATTACAGTTCCTAAATATTGTAACTTTTGTTCAAGTAGCTAGTAAATTTTATTGTTTTAATCTGGATCCTAATACTTCAACATGCTCTTTGGACAAGTGGAGGTCCCGAACTAGACCATATAATTCAGGTTGTTCGATTAAATAGGGGCTTTTCCTTCACTTTCGAGAAAATAAGAATGAACTGGTAAACCTTTTCCATGAAAAACCGGTTTTATTGCTGAGGGAATATTCGTATATTCAATATTATATTTACTCTCTCTTGAAAAACCAGACACTTCTGTCAAGCAAAAGTAACGGTGGTTAAAATGATTTGTTGGTACTCGCCAAATCATTGGAACTGCAAAAGGCATAGAAGAGCTTTTGCCATTTAACAAGTTAGTTAGATTTGCTGCACAGGTTTGGCAACATATGTGAGGAGCGCAGTCCCGATCTTGATCGCAAAGAAGACATCCGAAATACTTATGATAAGCTACTTTGGTCATTTTGTTAATCGTCATTTTCTGCGATTTAGGGGTAAACTGACCACATATGTAGCAAAAACTATCCACGGGGTTAACACAGCCACAGGCGTCAATTAACTTTATTCAACACAAGGATAACATGAATTCAAGGCTCTTACTATTGGCTTGTTCGCGCACTTCGTTTCTCTCTCCACTACGCGTGTTAAACCAATACTAATGATACGACTGGCGGCCAGCTGCTTTTATAGCCGTTCTGTACTTCTGGTATTTTCTAGAAACATCAGGTGTTGGAAGTTGGAAAAGCGACGGCGTACTTCTTGTATACAGGGGCAATCTATAAGTAGATTCGGATACGGGACAGACTGAAATTTGGAATTATATGGATTTAAATGGGTACTTCCGCTATTTCAAGCCCTAGGTGGTTGAGACTTCGTGGTTAACTTGTCATCCCTAGACACCCACACGTGGTATTGCCAGATTGAGCACAATTTCTTTAACTTGTGAAAAACGTAAATTTGGCACCGTTGCGCTACGGTATATTACAAATTACTTTTTACAATAATAAGATTGAAATACTCATTCATTTATGCTGAAAAAATCATAACTCAAAAATCTTACGCATTAGGAAGTTTTTACCATAATTTTCGAATTTAGAGACCAAAAATAACCAAAGATTGCCTTTTACTTTACAGTCGCAAATTGGCTGTAAAGATATGTTAATAAATAAAAAGAAAAGTTGTTATGTATTTTCTTTCTGTTCTGTTATATACGCGGTTAAAATGAATGGACCAAATATGGTGAAGTCACGCGGAAGCACTGAGGCCTTGTGTTTTAGAAGATGTTGGCTGTAATCATCGAGTGCAATTTTAGTTGTAAATATCGATGCTGCCATCTATTCATCGAATGCTTTAGATATTCTTTCAATCAACAATATAAAGAAGGTGTTGTGGAATATAACATCTCACCACCGCTTTCCGGCAAAACTGGACTTAAATAGAGGTCCATATTTGTGGAAAGTACAAGGATGTCTGGGAAAGATACCGGTGGATCCCACTGATGAGTCCACCACCGGTATCGGGACGAAACATCCATACATTTACTACGGTGGTCGAAAATAGATCGCTAGCTACATGTCCTTACTACCAGGGGCATTGCTAATTGCGACAAAAGCTAGACGAAAAAGATAAATCAAATTATAGAGAGCTTCTTCCCCAGAAAAAAAGTTAAATCTAAAACCTCAGCCACGTGTTTCGCAATGGGTGAGCAATATATCTCGGGAACAATTACACTGATCGAAATAAAAATGTGCAATACTCTTTCCGATGGGATTTGCTTTAAAGTAATAAACTGGGAAAATGTATCTTCAAACAAGCCTTTGTTACCGCTGTATAACTACGACTCTGGATATTTTTAAATATTTACTTAACAAAGGAAAAATTTGAATTGCCATAAAGAGCACAGAATGCTCGGTACTTAACGTTATGTTATAAGCCAAGTAAATTAAAAATATTCTTTTTTCTGGGAATTTTCTCCCACAATTTTAAAGTTGGTAAAAGGTTTCCCGGTGTATTCTAATTAAAGTGTTCCATTCTCGAAAAATAATTGGAATAACCGCATCCCACTGGAGATTTAAAAGTATATTTTTGAGGATAATAAAGGCATTACAAGAGGTTTATTTTAAAAATGTTTCTTTTAGCATTTTCAGCTGAAATTTTAACTGGATTAAGATTTTTTCATAAAACTGTGAAGTAAAAAGCCAGCATGATAATTTTTTTATTGATTTATGTAGGATTTAAATTTAGCATATATATTTGGATTTATGTGAAAAACAATGTTTAGGGCAATAATTAATGGAGAAAAGTTTTAGGGCAACAGTAAACTAATAGGGTAGTCATACTACCCGTTTTATTCTCTTCTACGTTTTTCAAATTATACTGGTGGGTATGTTTATTTATTCAGAATTAAAATCTTAAAAATATTTATGGAAAAGGGATAGATGGATGCTCCATGCGAAATCTTAAATTTTTGCTCTCTAATGAAATCTTAACATTTTACGATGCCATGTAATATATTATCACTAACTATGTAATATATTATCACAAACTATAAACGCCTTACCAAATCCTACTTCAGTTCAGACTTATCTAATGTTTGTCCTAATGCTGACTGGAGTCTACCTATACGCTAGCTCATCTCAGGGTAGATTCGTTATTTTTATATTTTTCCACTATTTTTAATATATTGCTTGTGTAAGTTTTAGACATGTCTAATTCAGGAAAAAGGCGCCACCAAATTTTACTTCAAAATTCGCCCTAATGATTATACTACGAGCAATTGTAGTAGAGAAAACTTGGAAAAGAACAAATATTTAATATGTCATATCCGGGTAAATAAATCACTGAGTTTAACTGCTTAATAGTATTCTAATTTAAGATTATAGGAAATAAAACTAATTAAATAGAGGTCAATACATTTATTTCTCACGGTATAACCCTTCCCAGAAAATAAGGACAACCGCTGGAAAAAGTTATCACCAGTGTGAATTTTTGCAAGCTCCTCTAATAGGGCTATCTGATAGAATTGCGTTTAAAATGGTAAAATTGCAATCAATAAAAAAACTCTGTTAACGACTTAGTCGAAAGTTATTGACCTTTTATGACGTAGAAGAATTGAAAATTAAGACAAAAGATAGTAGCTAAACTTGACAATGTCCTGCACAATGAACGGCAAATCGATTCAAAAAAGTAAACAAATCAACCACTATTCTTGGAAGCTTTACGTCGACATAGCCTAGTCATAGAAGATAAAAAACTCTCTATTTTAAACTAGATTATGAAGTTCCATAAGCTCAACAATGCAGGAGATTATCAACTTTGCAGTAATAAAAAAAATAACCAATATCAAAAAAAAAACTACAAAAATGTCTGCAAGTTAACAGAAATATAAGCAATAGAAAATTACACAATATTTTAAACAATTATTAAATGGTTAAATGGCCACTTTGGGAACCATAATAAAAAACCTCAATTACAGTAGGGTATCGCAAAATAAAACATTTAAATTTGAGGTTGTAGCGTCACGGAGTCGACTTCGCTTCACTTTATAAAATTTACTGGTTCGCCGCAAAGATTAAATGATGTGGTCAATTAAGCAAAAGATAAATATAATTAGAAAATATTAAAGTCCAGATATTTAAAGTCTATTAATTAAAAAAAATTCAAAATCATGTACAGAAAAATCCCTTACCTGTTGGCCCTCTAGGTAATTGAAAAAGGAAACTTTACTTAGATAACTAAGTGATTACATATACAGGTTTAATACCCATTAGGCTTAGCAATCAGAAACTCTCGTGTACATACTTTGGCTAAAATTAGGCACTTAGCTGAATCACTTTCTAACAGGTGGTTAAACAAAGCCTGTGACAGACGGCTTCATCAAAAAGGACGTTGACCTGGCTCAATATCGAGATTGTCCCATTCAGAGGTTCACAATCCCAAAAGTGCAGCACGTTAATCCAAACTGCATATTATTTCCCAAAATGTACATTATAAAATTTTCATCCAAAAGAAACAAATACTGAAGAAATCCAAAGACATACTGAAATTATTCTAAGACATACTGTAGTTATTCTAAGGCGTATTGTAGTTATCCCAAAGATGTATTGTCATTATTCCAAAGACCCTAAAATAAAGAAATAAAAATTCCTACTCGATCAGTCGTACAAAAGGCCTACGCAAAGCCTAGCTAAATTTTGCTTAAACAAAAAACTGATTGTTCCAAAAAAAATATGTACATACTTCGAACTCAAGAAAATGGTGGCATCTGGTAAAAGTTAAGCCGTTGTTTCTGGGCTGGCTGAAGAAAAATAATCGTCAAACTGGCTGTAGGGTGAAACGACCAAATCACCAAAAAATGTTTGCACCCCGACTTGGTTTTGTTACTTTAATCGGCCATTTATGACCAAATCCCTTAACTTCGGAAAGTAGTAAAACTAAAACCACTTCTTCTCGCTCTTGCGTCAGATAGCCAAAAGAAAACGATTTTTCTCAAATCACTTGCACATTCCTTCCAACGGAAGTTTCCAAAAAAACTTAATAAAAAAAGTCCATCAAAAATCTATCCAAAAAATAACCTTAATCTCGTAGCAATAATCTCGAACCCTTGAAATTTATCATACAATTTGAACTACTTCCGGAAAATATATACAAAAATTCTTGTATTTCAATTTTAAATTGACCAGTACTGAAATCAGACAGAGACAACCAATATCTTAATAATCTAAACGGCCTCGTCCTACAAAATGAATATCCTATGAACAAAGTACTTTACGGATTCAAAATATTCAAAAATGAAATCCAATTAGTTCGAAATAGTTCGAGGGTCTAATTTCAAATATTTTATTACCAAAAATTCTAATTAGTAAAGGGAAATATTCAACTAATAAACTAAAAACAACATAATGAAAAAGTCGATACTATCTTATTTTGAATTTAACATTTCGATATATTCAACAAAGGTGCCATCATATAGGCAACCATAAAAACTTTCCGTGCTTCGAGTGGACCTGACTACTTATCTGAAACAGCTGATATGTGAGAATAAACATTTTCTGAAAAAGAAAAATCAACAAGAAAACCAATAAACAGTGTTTATATTTATCCAATCATTAAGAAAACGCTTTTCCTAATCTGTGATACATTGTCTCGAGGTACCTGACGAAATTTACAAATTACAGAAATAGATCAAGTTTCGATGTCAATCAAAATTTCAAAATGTAAACAAAAGGAATGATCTGAATATAGATGAAACCAATATTAATGAATGAAAAACAAAAGGTAATCATTAGTTTTATAGTAGAAAACATCGTTTACTGTAAATTTACGTTTCAAGTTATGCATGTCATTGACAATCTTTAAAGAAAAACGTACAAAACAAAAATCTATTTATTGCTTTGGTAATCTGAACCTGTAATTTAATGTAGAAAAATATAAACGAAACTATTTATTATTTAAGATCAATTTTTAACCGTAACAAATGGTTTAAATCTTTAACATAACACGGCCGGCCTGAAGCCAACATATCATATAGATAAATTATCCCAAATAGATAAATTGTCTACAAAAATTAAAATCCTAGCTGATCCTTTTTTTCAGTTGAGTGTTTAAAAAGTCAGATAACACACGCTAAACTTATTAAAGTAGTAATTAGATTTATAACATTTATAATCATTTTAAGCGTTATCCAGGACCAACGACAGGGACGTCGTTAGTAACTTTCTGGTCCAGTATTAAAAGAAAAAATTTCGATTTTAAATTATTATTATTTAACGGTAAACAAAAACTTCAGACTTATAACAAGCAATTAACTCAAAATAGCGTGTAGATTCTAATGTAAGTAACTAAATATTCTTTATTTCAAATAAAAAAAACTCCGTATTGTCCTAATTCAGTTCAAATATGCTTTGATGAGCATTCAACAACAGCATTTTTTAATCTTAAAATATAAGTATCACTTTCCATTGAATTGATTTTATGTTTTTATGTGAACGGATTCCCCCGGCTATTTCGACCATACACTCAATCCTTCGTTGTTAATTAATTTTACCCATTATTGAACGTGGTATAACAAAATATGTACTTTGAAGGTCTCCGAAACAAATGTAAGTGCCAATCCGCTGAACACACACACAGAACTACTCTCCCCACTGCTTTGGAATCTAGTGATGAATGGGCTCCTGCGAATCCTGAACATGCAGCGGGCTCTCAGGGTTGTAGGAAGATGGGCAGGACAGGAAGAACTTAATATAAGTTTCCAAAAGACTGTCCTTATCCCCTTCACAAAAATGAGAAAGCTAGAGGATCTAGATCCTATCATCTTACAAGGAAGCACAATACCAATTTCCAGGTAAGTAAAATATTTGGAAGTAATTTTCGACTCTCGGCTGACCTGTAACAAGCACGTGGAAAACATAAGAAGAAAATCGGAGACGACCCTTATGATTTTTGGAAGATTATGCGGGAAAACTTGTGGTCTCTCACCGAAGATGGTGCATTGATTATATGCCCTTGTTTGGTGACATAAAGTAATGCAAAGGACAACCATGACAAAGCTAAGCGGCATACAGAGAGTTGCCTGCTTGAGCATTATGAGGGCCATGAAATCGACGCCCATTTTGGGCAATGAAGTGCATTCCGCATCTACCTTCACTATACTTGGTGATTCAGGCAAAGGCGAGAATGGGGCTCCGTCGACTATACCACTCAATGACAATAACACAAATGTCGTTGACCAGACACAAAACTATATGGATCAAAATCAGGAGACCAGAGTTTGAAATGGATACGGACCATATGATCTCAGGCTACCGCCATAATATAACGTTTGAACTCTTAATAGAAGATCGAATGGCGAGTAAAAGAGTAAAACCGGAAACATCTGCTGCAATTATCTGGTACACTGACGGTTCAAAAATCAGTGATGGTACCGGAGCTGGAATATATGGGTTATAATCAAGGAAAGAAATAACTCTTCTCTTAGAAAAATACTCAACAGTGTTCCAGGCAGAAATATATGCAATTTTACAATGTGCAGATGAGATAAAAAGGAGAGCTTACAAAGGGAAACAAATCTACATTTATTCTAACAGCCAAGCAGCCCTAAAGGCCCTTAAAGGCCAAAATGTATCATTTAGATTGGTCTGGGAAGGTCAGAGTCAAAGAACAACAGCGAAAGCTGGTTCATCATCTCAATATATGGGTCCGGAATCAGATATTGGGGTGCTGCGGTGTGCAGCTCTGGAAGCAGTCAAACAATGGATCAAAAAAGAGCACAAAAACCACTGGATAGCCAGACAGGGATTGAATGTCGGCAAGTCATTTAAAGGGAACCCTGACCCGAATTTAGCAAAGAAACTACTCTAAATGAGCAGAAATCAATTAAGGGCTATTATATGTATAATGACGGGACACATGGCTGTCAAAGTACATCTGAATAAAATGAACACGTATAACGAAAACCTCAGCTGCAGACTATGGCCAGACCGAGAAAACGGTAAAGCATATCATATGTTACCGTGAGTCACTAGAGAGAAGGCGACAACAAACCTTCGAGTCAACAAACCTGGAACCGAGGGAAGTATACACTCACTCCTTAATATTCCTGTACAAATTAATCCAGGAAGCTAGGTTAACAGAGTGGTTGTAAATCTAGGGTGAGCACAATAGTCCTACTCTCGCCATAGTGTATCCGGCTTGAGGAAGGACCCGGAGAAAAAAAAGGGTATATTTTTGTTACTATCCCCTATTCTCCCATAAATAAAACGACAAAAATTGAATATGCACAACTTCAGTTTGTTTACTATTGTTCAGAATTTATTTTCGATGACATATTATCTTAAAGTAAGCTCTTACGTTTAAATGAGCTATCGTACGTCGAAAATTTTTGTATTGGAAACCCAGTTACCCTAAATTTTGTTGGAGGGTGTTCTCTCTCTCTCTCTCAGGATGTATGCAAGTTTACCGAAAGCGGCCCATGTCAGCTGTGTTCTTCTTTTTATTTCAGCATCCTGGTTTGATTTCCCTAGTCTGATGTCATGGCGTATACATAGTGTTCGACGTTTTCTATCCTCTGGTTCTGTATTGTTATGTTTGCCTGTTCGTGGCTCAATATTTTTGTTTTGTTGTAGTTCATTTTAAGGCCTACAGATGCGGATACGTCATTTAGCTGTTGTGGCATTTCGTTTAATTCTTGGAGATTACTTGCTATTAACATTATGTCATCAGCAAATCTGAGATGGTTCAAGTATATTCCGTCGATGTTTATACCTTTGATGTCCCATTTAAATTCCTTAAAAATGTCCTCTAGGGCTAGGGTGAACAGTTTTGGCGAGATAGTGTCCCCTTGTCTAACCCCCTTTTGTAGTTTTATGGGGTTCGTTTTCGTGTTGTCGTCTATTTTTATTCGAATGATTGCATTTTCGTATATGTTCTTTATGATGTTTATGTATCTTGAATCGATTCTTGCGTTTTCTAAGGATTGTAATACTGCCCATATTTCGACGGAGTCGAATGCCTTCTGGAAATCTACAAAAGCCATATGGAGCGGTACGTTACATTCGGTGTACTTCTCAATTAGTATTCTTATGGCGTGTAGGTGATCTGTGGTGCTAAAGTGTTTTCTGAATCCAGCTTGTTCGACAGGTTGGTAAAAATCGAGTTTGTTTGTTATGCGGTTGGTTATGCTTTTGGTTACCAACTTGTAGGTGTGTGATAGTAGGGATATTGGTCGGTAGTTTTCAATATTTGTATTGTCCCCTTTTTTGAATATTAAGATTACTTCGGAGTTATACCAATCCTGGGGAATTTTTCCCTCTTCAATTATTTTATTAAATAGAATCTTCAATATTTGTTCTACTTTTCTGCCGCCAATTTTCAGGAGGATGTTAATGTTATTTAATTTAATATGTAGAAGCTTCTAGAGCTTTATTCGTAAAAGTGTGTAACGAAGTTACTAATTTTTTGGGCATGAGTATGTTCGCCGGGATTTTATTTATTTATTTAACATCCGAAAAATCTGATTTTTGCGGGAAAAGATTGCTTAAAGTTTCAATATTACCGACATATAAATAGATTTATCGCGCTATGCCGGGAAATAACATTTTTCGTCCGACCATAGTAATCGCGCGCCGCATACAGCAGTATTGTATGCGCGATCACAGCACGCCGTCACACGTCAGCGTAGTGGGAGCTCGAGCCGTCTATTTAAGTCCGAGCAGACCATTATTTCGCTGAGAACTGCACATTCTTCACCCGGGTCAACAGTCCAAACGGACTGGACTGGGTCGCCTGCCGGGCCGCGCCTTCCTGGTCTAGCAATGTAGGTGAGGCTAGGCTTGTGTGTTTTACCATACACTTCCTTCCTTATGTCCTACCCCTCTAATGGTCAGCATTGTCGAGGACCCTTATAAGAACGGGCAATGTTGTGTCATCCTACCGTCACTGCCGAGGACCCTTATGAGAACGGGCAGTGTCAGTTCCTTCCCTAATTTCCTACCGCTATTGGTCGGCATTGTCGAGGTCCCTTATAAGAACGGGCAATGTCGTTCCATCCTGCTGACGCTGTCGAGGACCCTTATAAGAACGGGCAGCGTCAGTTCCTTTCGTTCCTTCCTACCGTCACCGATACACAAACGCACTAAATGCCGTCAAGATTATCTTTGTTTCCATATTGACCAGGAATGTGTTTTACCGCCAGGTGCCCTCCGATGTCCGTTGACAAGGGCGCTAACAACTGCCGCCCCGACGCTTGTCGCCGCCGCCGCGTATAGAGATCACCGTCGCCGTGTAGAGACGCCGCTATCGCCGAACGATGCCGAGTTATTGTTACATACCGTGTATACCGCCGTCGGTCGAAGTTCAATACGAAGCGCCGTGAACCATGAACGCGGATTTTAAATAAGAGGCGCGATAATTTGCGTACAAGCCGTGGTGAATAGCGTCGCAACCGTATAGTACGAGGTACGTGAATAGCGTCGTGAATGATACCGCCGGGTTACCGTCTTCAGCCCAACCGAACAGTATGAGCTACCGTGAACAGCTCTCAAAACATACTCTTGCCCTCCAGACCGTTTTATTTGTTTACATTATTGTCCATCTTAGATTGTAAGTTAGTTTTAGGTCATGTCTTTGTATAAAAGAATGGAATACAGGATACAGGATGTTTTATAACCGTTTGTTTCAATACCTAGTCCCATTTTTAACATTAGAGATAATAATTGGCAGCCGGCAGCCAGCACTAATACACGCAATTGACTCCTGGCTTGCCGTTTCTCCACTGTAACAAGCTGCCCGGTGCATAAGTGGGCCCTCGACCACATTAATCCCGAGAACCGACCACCGAGTGGATGTTTTGACCTTCAGGCAGTCAAACCGTTGATCAGTTGAGAGAGCAGCGATATCCCGAATATAAGTAGATACCGCCGACCCGATACCCCTGCGCTGAGCATTTGACCGATGACTGTCTGCACGAGAAATATTCACTGACCGATGTTCCGCTGCCGTAAACGAAGAAGAGCCGAAGAGCACGGCCTACTCCCCGCCTACGTAAAAACGCGTCATAAGTGTCAGTTTTAATAATAAGGATGTTATAAACATGACCAGAGACTTTATCCTGTTTTTATAGGTAGTTTTTCATAACATTTATTTTAATAGTGGAGAGATGATTGAGGATGCAAGAATAGCTACACATTCTATAACTGGTCAATTCTGAAAGCTGAACTGGTTTTGTAATCCTATTCAATTCCCTTTGAAAAAAAACCAAACTCAATGAGCGTAGGCTTCTTTTCGTCTCATCTGACGACTACCTTTTATATTATTACTTTCGTAAATGTAAATTAAAATTTACGCAGTTAAAATGAATGATTCAGTCGTGTGAAATAATAAAATTATCAACTTATAAAAGTATTTCGGAATGTTAAATTATACATATAAATCTTTTACGACCGTTTGTATCTAACTGGCAACCAAGACAAACAGTTTTGTGAAATTCCAGACAATATTTCTCGCAGACCTCCTACTAAATTTAATCAAATAGGATGTGTTTATGTTGCTATAAACTAGCAAAAGTAATAAACATGGGCATGTAATATAGTTTGTATTAATAGTTTGTGGCTTTTGAGGAGCAAAAAGACAAATCAGAGAGCCGGAAGGGTTTTAAAATTATTCCAATATAAGATAGAACCGAATTTTAAAAATATTAGAAACCTTCCGAAAAATGGAAATATTTTTTATAAAGTAATAAAAATTACAAAAAATGAGTTTACAAAAAAAAAATAACTTTTTAATTTTGATACAGGTTGCAATACTTCCAGAACTTGGTGAAACAGATATTTTAACATTTCTTCAGTTAAATTAACAATAATTTTAAACACTCCATTGTGGGACACACGGTATTTTTACTTCACATCATACGCGAACAATAAAATAAAGTAATAAATTTAATTTTATCTTTATTATGACTCGAGATATTAAAGTTAAATTACTCATATTGACGGAACAGAATTTTCCTGGTAGAAAATAAATTTAAACAGGAGTGGGAACATTTTCGCCGGCACAATTTATAAATAATGTTCGAGTTTACGACGATATAAAAAGGCGATTTTAGGGGTTATTAAAAGCGTAATTTTTTAATTTTAACTTCATAAAATTTTCGACTTACAAAACTGTATGTGACGAATTATTACAGTGTGTAGGATGAAATCCTATATAAAAATTCCTACCACCGTTTTTCAGCAAAAAATGTTAGCAACTTTTGAAAAAAATTAATTAAGTCTCAAAAATCCAGTATTCAGCGCCACAAGTTGTCGGATTTAAACGCGGTTGAGAGTAACATATTTACTACTCGCAGAAAATGCAGAAAGTTTTAACAGTCACATTCGTTATTAGCCAGATTATACATGCACTCATTTTAACTGTCTTCTTCTTCCTGTGCTCTATTCTCAGTGGACGTTGGCGATCATTCTGGCCCATATTACTTTATTGACAGCGGCTCTAAATAATTCAGTAGATGTCTTTCCGGTCCATTGTTGCAAATTATGTAGCCATGAAATCGTCGTCTTCCGGGGCCTCACTTACCAACCATCTTGCCTTGCATAATCAATTGTAGTAGTTCGTATTTTTGGTTACACAATATATGTCCAAAGTATGCTAACTTCCTTTCTTTAATGGTCCTTATGATTTCTGTCTTCTTTCGCATGCGCTGCAGAACAGTTTCGTTGCTTACGTAATGTGTTCAAGATATTCTCATCATATGTCGGTAACACCACATTTCAAAAGCCCCAAGTCATTTACACCCAGCCTCCGTCAATGTCCAAGATTTTACACCATACAGCAGTATAGAGAATATGTAGCATTTTAGCAAGCGAGTTCTTAGTTGTAGATTAAGTTTCATATTACACAATAGTGTTTTCACGAGATTGAAATAGGATCTGGCTTTCTCGATACGTATTTTTATTTCTTATATCATGTAGTTGTGCGCCCAGATATTTGATGGATGATACTGTTTCAATAAGAGAACCCTTGACGCGAAATTTTACATTTTGGGGTAAGTTTTTGCTTATTATCATAACTTTTGTTTTGCTTATATTCAATCGCATGTTGTGTCTACCCTTTCTATCAGTCTTTGAAGTTCTTCAGCTGTGTCTGCAAGAAGGACAGTATCATCTGCATATCTCAGATTATTGATCAACCATTTAGAGAGATACTGTCTTTTACCTCTTCAAAAGCTTCCCGAAATAGTTTTTCTGAATAGATGTTAAAGAATAATGGGGATATCATACAACCCTGCCGAACACCTCAACAAATTTGGAATTTTTGTGATTCCTTTTCCTCCACCTGAATAAATGATTCTTGTTTCCAATAAAGGTTGGAAATAATTCGTAAATCTTTATCATCTGATTGATGGTTTTGTAGCGCTTCAATTAGTTTTTGATGATTTACTCGGTCGAAAGCTTTTGCAAAATCAATAAAGCAGGTAAATACATCGCAATATACATTAGGACTTCAATGAGTTAAAATACTTAAACTAAATAGCGTCTCTCTTGTGCCTAAGATGTTCCTGGAGGCAAATAGCGTATCGCTAATGTCCCGTTCAAGTTTCGGGTATATTCGTTCATGTATTATTTCAAGAAACACTTTTGGAACATGACTCATAAGACTGACGGATCTATAATCCTCACATTTTTTGGCTGTTGGTCTTTTCGGGATAGGAATAAAGAATGAAACTAGCCAGTCATCAGGAATATTTCCTGTGTCATAAACATGATTAAAAAGGTCGGTTAAGATATCTAAATGGTCTTCTTGGATTAGTTTCAGCAAGTCACCACAAACTCTATCTGGTCCTATGACCATTGTTTTTTGAGATTTCTTGTTGAATTTGTTACTTCTCTTTTTGTGATAGGAGGCCCTATTATTATTTCTTTTTCTACAAGTTTACCTCTGTTTGCGTCTTTGAATAATGATTACATATATTCTTTCCATTTCTTAACCTTATGCTCGGCATCCACAATGACTAGTCCATTGTCGTCCGTAATAATCCCTCAACCAGTTTCTCCTCCTATGCCAGCAGTTTCCTTCAGTTTTCTGTGTAGATTAAACAAATCTTGCTGACGGTTTAACAGTTCTATTTCGACGCATTGTTTATTCAACCAATCTTCCTTTGCTAGTTTTGTTTTATTTCTAATCTTGTTGTGGACATTCTTGTATTTTATTTCATCTTTACTTTTGTCTACGTTTTTCCACGAACTCCAAGATATCATTTGTCATTGTTCCAAGTTTTTCTATACCAATTTCTATAATTATGCTCTTAACAGCATTCCATTTCGTTTTTTTATCAGTCATGTTCTTTTTTATTTCATCGATCTTATTATTTAGATGTTCAGTAATATTGTTCTTGATTGACTTGGCTTTTAGCTTCAGATTTCCAAACAGAAAGTTGTGGTCGGATGGAACATCTGCTCCGGGGTATGTTTTTACTGATGTTAAAGCATTTCGAAATCTTTTGTTTATTAAAATAAAGTCGATTTGATTCCTGACGATGTTTCCTTCTCTGTCAGTAGGAGACTTCCAAGTGTATAAACGACGAGAGGGCAGTTTAAAGTAAGTGTCAGATATTATAAAATGCATCTCTTTGCAGAATTGAATTAAGGCCTCTCCTCGTCTTCGACCTTTCCTTTGCCAATCTTCCCATTAAAGTCTCCCATTATTACAATTGTTTCATCTTTGCGTGTTTGTCTCAGTGCCTTTTTGATGTCGTTGTAGAATTGTTCGAAATCCTCATCGTTACTTTCAGAGGTTCGTGTATATATCTGCACTATGTTTAGTTTGAACGGTCTTGAATTTATCCTAAAAACGGCAACTCTATCCGAGACTGGTATAAAAACGAGCACTGACTGATTTATTTCTTTAGTTATTATTATGCCAACTCCATTTCGGTGATGTGCGCTGTCTTCTCCAGAGTAATAAACCTGATGACCATCCACTTCACATTCGCCGGTTCAGGGCCATCTCATTTCGCTTATGCCCAAAATCTTTAATCGTTTCATTTCTTTGATAGTATTTGCTGTCTTTCCGGTCTGAAACATACTTTGGACATTCCATGTGCCTATTTTCTTTATGTTGTCCATTTTCAGGATATTAGCTGATCGGGAGATTCTTCGCACTCTCTCCCCACTGAAGGAGTGCCCGGGACTTAACTGTGTCATTGTAAAAACATAAATATGTCGATTGTGTCGAAGTGGAATATCGAGCAGTGATAAAATCTATATCAAAAGAAGGACGTACAGCGTAAAAAATTAAACCTAAGTTAGTATGTATGATGAGGCTGCGCTTTCTTGTTCAACTATAAAATAAAGGGTAAAAAGGTTTCATTAATAAATAACGTCGTGGTAGTCCGGCCGACGCAATAATACCGGAAAACATTACTCTTCTTGTAAGGTGAATAGTTCTTAGTGATCAACGTGTGAAAGTCAAAGATATAAGTGCAATATTTGGACTTTGTGAAACAAGCATTCGAAAAATTTTTCATAAACATCTGGAAATGAATAAAGTTAGCACGAGGTGGGCCTCAAATTCTATTGACAATTCACAAATAACGGCATGCGGAGCCACACATGATTATTTGTGAATCCATAGGGTGTTCGGGAAAGTATGGAAAATCTCCCGGATTAAAAAAGAAACGTGAAAGGAATACTACAAGTTCATATAAATTTTTTCGTATAGGCCTCCTTATCGGAGTGCTGCAATGGAATCAAGTTTTTTACACGTAATTATTGAACCACTAGGTCTATTTGAATTTTTTTTAATATGATGTATACCAGATCAGACCCCTCAAATTACTGACCAAAAAAGTGTTGTGAATTACTCACACCTTCCGGGATGGGCTAGCTGTGAAACTTATGACCCCATTTTTTTTACGCCCTGTATGATAAGAATTTTGGACAACATTTTTTACATAACTTCAATTATTCACTAAAAATTAAGCACACTTCATTCATGTTGCTAATCCTAATCGTTTTCGAAAAAAAGTCATTTTATTTACACTGTGTACTTCTGTCGGGTTGAATATGAAAAAGAGGAATTTTTCCTTGTCACCATAGCTTCAATAAAAACTTTGTAAGAGATTTCAACATGGGCTCAGTGAAGTTTGATACACTCGCGGGTATGACGAATTGAGGACTGCTGTAGCCGTCACATTAACTCAGCATTGTTCCTTATCTGATCACAATGAAACGTTATTCTTCGTAGAAGTTCCTCCCTACTATCGACTGTAGTGCAATACACCAAGGTTTTGAGGTGTCTCCACAAGTAAAAATCCAAGGGCGTTAAGTCGGGAGATCGAAGAAGCCAGGCAATAGTTCGTCCTCTATCTATCCAACGGTTTGGAGAAATATTATTCACGTGTTTCCGCACAGTAACGTTGAAATGAGGTTGTGCCCTATCGTGCATGTAGTACAGGTTTCGGCGAGTTTCAAGTGGTAAGTGCTCTGCTAAATCGTAGAAAGCGTTCTGGAGGAACTCGAAATGAAATTCTTCATTCAGTCGTGCCGGCAATACAAATAGTCCAATCAAAAAATTGCCAGTGATTCCGGCCCAGATATTAATTGATTGGAAGTGATGTTGGTGATGCAAAATAATGGTTGTATGAGCAGCAACATGTGAGTTGTGTAAATTTATGATACCATTTTTGGTAAATCCTGCTTAATCTGTGAAGAGAATAGTGCTAACGAGGTTTACATTTTTCATTGCTGATCCAATAGCCAGTTTGTAAACTCCATTCTATAGGGAAAATCTTCAGTTCATGCTCTTTTTTTTTAAATGATATACAAATAACAGCTGTTCTTGAAGAACTTCATGTACGATTGCTTTCGACGTACTAAACTGCGCTGATAATTTTCGAGTGTTCGTTGAAGGAATGCTATCTATTGCATTTAAAATATTTTCCTCTAATTGCGGCGTACGTTCTGTTCTTCCTCGATCAGGATCAGTACTTTTTTTCTTAAAATCACCTAAAATTATGAAGAAATTTAATAATATTACCTTATTAAATGGAATCGTCTACCATTCTCCCTGAGCGGTTGATCAACTCGTCGAAATGTTTTCTGATTTGGAAGAGTACGACTAGAATATCTGTTGTGATATAACCTTCTAGCTTCCAAAGCATTGCAAGAGGCAAGACCATTCATCAGATGCATATCTGCATACTCAATAAACGCGTATTCCATATTTCGAATTATTTCACAATTAATTTCACCACGAAATCCAAAAATCAGTAAATTAATATCCAAGTAAAGAACCAATGTGTCAGCGATGTGAAAGTTGACAAATTTCCAAATGCAGGATATTTATTTCTTTCGTATCTAGCAACGTTTGCAACAACAATAGTTTGTTTTTGATGCCCATAAAACAAAACGCACACTTTTTTGCCAACTTAGGTCGAACTGCAAATCACAGAATTAGACATTTTTAACTAATTTTGGATCGACTTTTTTTTATCGCAAGGTTGATGGTTGAACATTTGATAGGAACAAATATGTATCTTTTATCGAAATACGCCCAATACATGATGTAAATAAAATTACATTTTTTCGAAAACGTTTACGATTAGCGACTTAATGAAGAGAACTTAATTTTTACTCAATAATTAAAGGTATGTAAAAAACGTCGTCCAAAGTTTTTATCATACAGGGCGTAAAAAAATTGGGTCATGAGTATCACAGCTAGTCTGTCCCTGTAGCTGTGAGTAATTCACAACACTTTCTTGGATAGTAATTTGATGGGCCTTACACCCGTATACATCATATTAAAAAAGAAAATGAAATATACCTGGTGCTTCAATAATTATGTGTAAAAATTTGATTCCATTGCAGCTCTTTGGGAGCTCATATCTCTCACCCATTTTATTTGACTGTGGATGTAGGGATGTTGTTCTAGTCTTGTGGATTTTCAGAAGCTTGCAAAGGTTCGTAAAAACGCCAGATTCAAAGTTTCTACCTTGATCAGAATGTATCTATCCTGGCATCCCATATCTACAAATCCACTGTTCAAATAATATTTCGGCAATGGTGGTGGCTTCTTGATTTGGTATCGCATAGACTTCTGGCCATTTGCTAAAGTAATCCATAGTTACCAAAATATAGCGATACTCGGATTTACTAATAGGACATGGTCCTGCTATGTCTATTGCAATTCTTTCAAAAGGTACTCCTGGATTATACTGCTTCATTTTACCATGGCTACGGGTCCCTGGTCCTTTATGGGCAGCACAGTCGGTACAGATTTTGCACCAATCTTTTATATCTGCGCGACTCCCCAGCCTCTCACGAAATTTTTCAAGAGTTTTCATAGCTCCTAAGTGTCCGCCACCTACAACATTATGTAAAGCTTGCAGTACTTCTGGAATTCTTTTGGCGGGTAAAATAGGTATTTGTAGTCTTTGCCATCCGAGCTCTTCCAAACTCTTTTTAAAAGACCATCATGCATAATCAAGCAATTCCATAAGGCCCATTAACTTTCCACTTTTTGAGATTTTGATGAGATTTCTTGAAAAGTGCGTCGATTTGACATATTATTTTTTAATTTAATGATAAGGTTAAGATCTGGATTTTTTTTTTGTTGTCGTTGTTCTTTGGAGATCATTTTGGGATTCCAATCCAAAGAGCACTGTAATTGTGTTTTTTGGCAATAGAATTCATCAGGATTTTCTCGCTCTTCGTGCCTGTTGTGCATTTTTGTGGTTCAGCACTTTGCTATGTTCAATTTTAAAATCGTTGTAATCATCGTGCTATTTGACCTTCAGGATTTTTAAATTGTAAAAGCCACTTTAATGATGCGTGGTCGGTTCGCAGGAGAAATTTTTGGCCATATAGATATCTGTAAAAGTGCTGTCTTCATTATGGCGAGTAGTTCTTTTCTTGCTACACAATAATTTCGCTCAGCTTTGCCGAGTACTCTGCTAAAATAAGCAATCACTTTCTCTTGGCCCTTTTATATCTGTGGCAGTCTGTGAACCATCCATAGTTGTTGCTATTTTCAGTCAGTCGATGTAAAGGTCTTGCAATATCGGCGAATCCTTTTATGAATCTTCTATAGTAAATACAGAGACCCCAAAAAACTTCTTAGTTCATGCTTGTTTTTCGGTACTAGCCAAACTTAAATGGCTTCTGTCTTCTCTGGACCGGTTCGTACACCCGTTTCGATGATTATATGCCCTAGATATTTCACTTCTCTCTGGAAAATTTGACATTTTTTCAGACTGAGCTTCAATTGTGCACTTCTCAGTTTTTGAAATACATCTTCGACATTTTGCAGATGATCGTCAAATGTTTTTCCCAGAATTATGATGTCATCTAGGTAGACTAGCCATGTTTTCAACGTTAGTCCATGTAAGATTCGTTTCATCAAACGTTCAAAAGTGGCTGGGGCATTGCATAAACCAAATGGCATAACATTAAATTGTCATAGCCCATTCCAGTGGAAAAGGCGGAATATTCTTTATCCTCTGGATGAAGCTGTACTTGCCAATAGCCACTTTTTAGGTCCAATATGTAAAACCATTTTGACCCAGTTAATGTGTCTAGCGTATCATAAATACGAAGTAAAGGAAAACTGTCTTTCATTGCGGCATCATTAAGCCGTCTTAATTTAACACACAATTTAGTTGAGCCGTCTTTCTTCTTAACTAGTACAACTGGGGATGTCCATGGACTTTCGGAAAGTTCTATAATGTTTTGATTCTACATGTTTTTAAGCATCTTGTCCACCTCGTCACGTTTCGTTAACGGTATTTCCCTTGGAGCTTGTTTAATTGGAGTTGTTTCACCAATATTTATTCGATGCTCGACTATATTGGTACTTTCCAAGTCGCTATCTGATAAAGAGAAAACATCTTGATTTCTTCTTAAAAGATCTTCCAGTCTAGCCACCTGAACTTGATTCAGTAAAAGTGTTGACGTATTAACTAGGTCTTGAAGTATCTTAGGTAGATTAGCAGGTAACTTTTCAGGTTGTAACGGGATACCGGTAACTATCATGTCGACAGTTTCACAAGTAGCAATCTTGTCACCTTTTCTGATTTGTTAAGGATAATGCTTCAAGTTAAGCATTTTGACAAATATAGTGCTTCTTTTATTCTCGACCGATGGTCTTGCCGGAAGAATTCCCTTTGCATACAAGGAGCAATCTTGAATTGGTTCAACCGAAACTACTTCATCTTCTTCGGAATCATCAAACTTTACTTTTACTAGACATTCTAAACTTGGCGGTAACATCGGATCTTCAAGAAGTTCAACTTCCCGAATCGACACTTTACTATTTTTCGGTAGATTCGTAACAGTTTCTTTATTTTTAGTTCGTAGTACTCGTTGAGGAAGATCAAGGACAAGTTTCTGGTGTTCCATGACATTTAGACCTAGTATTACTTCACCCAAAATATCAGCAACAATAATTACATGTCTGAAAGTGGTGCTTCTTAGAGTTATTTCTGCTTCATGTATCCCTTTCACTGGATTACTTCGCTCTTGGAGGTTTGCATAACATAATGCTTTTCCGAAAAATCAATTTTACATTTAGACATGATGTTAGGCTTTACAATGGTACGAGTAGAACCAGTATCTAATACCATTTCACATTCCCGACCGCATATCTTTCCGGGTACCACCAAATTGGAACCACTATTTTGCAGCCGAGATAACTTAATTGTTATTGTTATTGGGGCTTGGCAGCACCTAACCAGCTTTCGTCCCTTTAAGCTGGCTACTGGGAGTTTTCCTGATTCTGATCGCTATAAGGAGCAGTACTGCCAGTATAACGGCTTTGTACATGCCCCTTTTGGCCACACTTCCAACAACGAATTCAATTGCTGCTGTAGAAGGTTGTATTTTTGTTGTCATGTGTTTCTTGTTTGTTTAAAAATTCCTGCATCTCCCTTATTAATTTCATGAAGAATTCCTCGTTGATCTTGCGATCATCCTGGGAAACATTGACTCTTCTTATAATTCGTCCTTCGTTTCTTAAGGTCTGTTGGGCTGTTTCAAACTGAAGAGCACAAGCAAGAGCCTCAGAAATTTTCTTCAGTTTCCTAGAGTTTGGCTTGTTTCTGGGTCGCGTAAATCTTCGATAAATTTACTGCTAACTCTTGCTTTATTTCTTCCGGATATGTTGGGTAAGTCAAATTTATTAATCTCATTATATCCGCCTCACATTCCTGCAGATTTTCATTATATTTTTGTCTTCTTCCTTGGAGTTGGGCCTTATAAACTTCTTGGAGGTGCGCTTCCCCATAGCGCATCTCCAGAAAAGTAACAATAAATTCGTAGTCATTCTGTTTTTTTTTCAGGAGTGTTACGTAGAACTTTCATAGCTTCATCTCGTAGTACTAGGACAAGAGCACGTGCCTTCTCCTGTGAACTCCAATTATTGCCGGAGGCGGCGACTTTGAACTGATGGACATAGGTAAGCCACGGTACTTTGCCGTCGAAGGTAGGTGGCTTCAATATACTAGTTGCAAGAACGCCATCTACCTTCATTATACCTGTACTGGCTACCTTCTCGATTTATAAATGTAATTGTTGCATCTGTTTCTGGATTCCCGTCACCACATGTTGTATTTCGCCATATATGTTTTTAATTTGCAAATGTAAATGTGGCATCTGTTTCTCGAGTCTCATCACCTCATGTTATACTTCACCATGTACGTCTTCTCTAATTTCACTAATCTTCTGTTGCATTTCTTATACTATGCGCTTCATATCTTCTTGATTTTTTTTAAGTTCCTGCCTCATGTTTTCCAGGCTTGTTTTTAGTTCTTGTTTAATACTTTTTTGATTTTTCTTAATGTTGTCAATTCTTGGTTCATGTTTTCTTGCATGTTTTCAGTGCTGTCAATTCTTGTTTCATATTACCTTGGCTTACCTTTAATTCTTGTTTCATATCATCTTGGCTTCTTGAATTCCTCTTTCATATCGTCTTGGTTTGTCTTCATATCCTGCATCATTATCAGTATCTAAACTAGTTTGAAGTTATCCTTCCATTTTCGCTTTCTGTTTTTTTGTTTCCACTGGCGTACAATTTCAATTCACTTTTTTTTTCTAATTTTCTAATCTGAACTAACCTTTTCTAGATTTGATCCACTTCCAACACCAATTTGTTCCGGATGACCGGAATTTATACACGACTGTTTTGCTTTAAAACCTTTTATTGTCATAATTTTGAAACTTGTCAAAATAATTCAAGTTGCATCAACGAACTCTCAAACTAAACTGTCCCCGAAAGCCGATCTGGACCCTTTATATATCCTTTTGGTAGATACCGGAAGATTCCCTAAATTTCTAGAAGGATTTCCATATCACATGGTGTATTAAAAAAAAAAGAAAAAGGAATAATCCGTCGATTTCTAGACTTTCTATCATAGGCGTTCCATGTTAAAAATAAGGAAATAGAATTCTCTAAAAAGTTTCAGACCTTTTTTCATAGATTCAGGAGGATGAGGAAATTAACAAAGGTAAAATTAATTATGAACTCGTAGAAAATAAACCTAAAACCCTACAAACTACAAACACAAACTAATACTATGAAATGTAAACATTATAAAGTTCGTTACAATATATATATATATATATATATATATATATATATATATATATATATATATATATATATATATATATATATATATATATATATATATAAATAAGTAGATAAGTTTTTGTCCGTATAATTTAAAATAAAATAGAATAAAATATTGGCGAAGCGGACGTGAAAATTTGTCAATCTACATGATTTTCGTGTTAAAAAGTGCGGAGCACTCCAAAATATGGAAAAACTCCGGGTCCGACAGATGGCGACAGCGCTGTTTCGTCCTAATATGCTGAGTTTAAAATCAAAAAACAGCAAACAAGACGACAAAGGCGACATCTCGATGGTCCACTTGATAATACAAGAACCACACAGATTAACAAAGTTTGTAAAAGAACCGCCATATGGTGGAGCGACGGTGAATTAAAACAGAAATATGTAAAATCGAGTACACGTCTTGTTTACTGTTTTTTGATTTTAAACTCAGCTTTATAAGATGCAAAGGGGAGATGATGGTTTGTACCGAATGAGGTGGCCTGACGAGTCCCATATTAGGACGAAACAGCGCTGTCGCCATCTGTCGGACCCGGAGTTTTTCCATATTTTGGAGTGCTCCGCACTTTTTAACACGAGAATTATGTAGATTGACAAATTTTCACGTCCGCTTCGCCAATATTTTATTCTATTTTATTTTAAATTACACGGACAAAAACTTATTTACTTATTTATTTACTTGTTTGGCTTTGAAACACGCTAAACCATTCTCTCATGGTGGGATCGTTTGGTACTACACGTGGCTTTGGCTGCTAAAATGAGCAGTAGGCTTGCTTGCCAGTACCGAAAAATGCGATCCCTATCCTTTGGGCAGCGCGTTTCGTGTACTCGATTTTACATATTTCTGTTTTAATTCACCGTCGCGCCACCAAATGGCGGTTCTTTTACAAACTTTGTTGATCTGTGTGGTTCTTGTATTATTAAGTGGACCATCGAGATGTCGCCTTTGTCGTCTTGTTTGCTGTTTTTTGATTTTAAACTCAGCTTTATAGGATGCAAAGGCGAGATGATGGTTTGTACCGAATGCGGTGGCCTGACGAGTCCCATATTAGGACGAAACAGCGCTGTCGCCATCTGTCGGACCCGGAGTTTTTCCATATTTTGGAGTGCTCTGCACTTTTTAACACGAGAATCATGTAGATTGACAAATTTTCACGTCCGCTTCGCCAATATTTTATTCTATTTTAAATTATATATATATATATATATATATATATATATATATATATATATATATATATATATATATATATATATATATACATTCAAACATGTTTTTCCACATGAATAATTCAATACAATGTTTATTCCATTTTGACATGGTTACTAAAGAAATATGTTATTTAATTCAAAATAAAAATTATATATTTTGCCCAGTATATAAAAAATGTTTTTACAAAATGAAAAATTAGTGTTCGTAAGAAAAAGAACTTCTTTAACGATAGTAGAAAACCTTCTTTGACAATCCGATAAAGAACACTGGTGACATTTTTAAATAAAAAAGTTTATTTTTAATCAAATTAACTAAATCCACCAGAATTTGAATTAACTTAATTATTCATATTCGCGAAAGGAAAAAAACTTTTAAGTGGTTTTCGAAGACATCGAAAAGGTTTTTTAAAATACGATAAATTTATGAAGGTAGGCTTTCAAGTTAAATTTAAATTTTGTTATTGATTTACTGAAGAATTTCCTTGATATGATTTTTTCAGGTGACACGGGTATGGAGGGAGAGCAACAGTGAAACGTACCTATGATTAATGTTTTTCTTTTTATCTGCTTTAAGGATAATATCCAATTTATAAACAATTTTTATTTTTCTGATGTGTTACGGCGGTCACTTTGGGACTTTAAAAATACAAAGCAAAATTACGAAAAAAGCCGTTATGTTCAACCTACTTTCAGAAGATCAAATGAGCAAAACAATGGCTAGAGAATGTCAAGACGAGACGTAAACTGCTTGATTTATTTTCGTGTTTTTCTGCTTAGAGGCAAGCTAAATTCGAAACAAATAAAATGAAACATAACAGAAAAAAGTCGTAGGTGTAATCAGAAGAGTAACAATAAAATTTATCATTTGGGATGTAAATCTGTTTAACAATAAAATACTGGACATAATGTTTGCGAAATTAACTGTGCCTAATATTAGTAAAAGCAAAAATTATACCTTTAATAAAAAGCTACTTAAAAGCTAAGATTTTCATCGCATTTTTCACTCCGTCGGGATTTCCTTTTAATTAAATTAATCTAAAATCGCTTGCTTTAATTAGTTTTTTAATTCACATTTTCGCAAAAAAGTTGAAAAAGTTGAAAGAAGAAATGTTTAAAAAGTGAATTATAAGACAGTTATATTTTAGCTGTAGCTAACATCCCGATTTGGGACCAGTCTTTGATTATTGATAACTTTATTACATAAAACGTTTTTAAGGTTAAAAATTATCTTTCAGAAAAGCTGGAAAGAATTCTTGAATTATCATGTTTTGAATACTTTTGAAGATGTTCCATTTCAGTTTTATGAGATCGATCGACAAGAATATTAACTTTTTTAAAACAGTAAGAAATAAAGAAATCTTTCTGCAGTATTTAAATAGTTTGTTATATATGTAATTCTCCTTTCAGACAGAGAATATGAAAAATATAAGTACAAACAGTTTATTTCCTGCAAATATCGCTCTGGTCCTCTCTTCATACGCGTTTCGATCACCTCATGATCTCGTCAGTGGAGCTGTATCGGACCGAGAGCAACATTAGCCGGAAATAACTGATATATGAACCATAAATTTCAAGGTATGTCGGCAGGATATTACGAAGGTCCGATATAGCTCCACTAACGAGAACATGAGGTGATCGAAACGCGTATGGAGAGAGGATCAGAGCGATATTTGCAGGAAATAAACTGTTTGTACTTATATTTTTCATATTCTCTGCCTGAAAGGAGAATTACATATATAAAAAACTATTTAAATACGCCAGAAAGATTTCTTTATTTCTTACTGAAATTTTGATTGTTTTAAAAATTTCATTTTACTCCGTTGATTCATAGATGTCGTTCGACTGGCGATATTTTTCACTCTGACATCGAAGTTGGTAGACGGCAGGTGTAATATCCTGCCGATATACCTTGAAATTTATGGTTCATATATCAGTTATTTCCTGTTAATGTTACTCTCGGTCCGATACAGCTCCACTGACGAGATTATGAGGTGATCGAAACGCGTATGGAGAGAGGACCAGAGCGATATTTGCAGGAAATAAACTGTTTGTACTTACATTTTTCATATTCTCTGCCTGAAAGGAGAATTACATATATAAAAAATTATTTAAATACGGCAGAAAGATTTCTTTATTTCTTACTGAAATTTTGATTGTTTTAAAAATTTCACTTTACTCCGTTGATTCATAGATGTCGTTCGACTGGCGATATTTTTCAGTCTGACATCGAAGTTGGTAGACGGCAGGTGTAATATCCTGCCGACATACCTTGAAATTTATGGTTCATATATCAGTTATTTCCTGTTAATGTTACTCTCGGTCCGATACAGCTCCACTGACGAGATTATGAGGTGATCGAAACGCGTATGGAGAGAGGACCAGAGCGATATTTGCAGGAAATAAACTGTTTGTACTTACATTTTTCATATTCTCTGCCTGAAAGGAGAATTACATATATAAAAAATTATTTAAATACGACAGAAAGATTTCTTTATTTCTTACTGAAATTTTGATTGTTTTAAAAATTTCACTTTACTCCGTTGATTCATAGATGTCGTTCGACTGGCGATATTTTTCAGTCTGACATCGAAGTTGGTAGACGGCAGGTGTAATATCCTGCCGACATACCTTGAAATTTATGGTTCATATATCAGTTATTTCTTGCTAATGTTGCTCTCGGTCCGATACAGCTCCACTGACGAGATCATGAGGTGATCGAAACGCGTATGGAGAGAGGACCAGAGCGATATTTGCAGGCAATAAACTGTTTGTACTTATATTTTTCATATTCTCTGCCTGCAAGGAGAATTACATATGTAACAAACTATTTAAATACGCCAGAAAGATTTCTTTATTTCTTACTGAAATTTTGATTGTTTTAAAAATTTCACTTTACTCCGTTGATTCATAGATGTCGTTCGATTGGCGATATTTTTCAGTCTGACATCGAAGTTAGTAGACGGCAGGTGTAATATCCTGCTGACATACCTTGAAATTTATGGTTCATATATCAGTTATTTCTTGCTAATGTTGCTCTCGGTCCGATACAGCTCCACTGACGAGATCATGAGGTGATCGAAACGCGTATGGAGAGAGGACCAGAGCGATATTTGCAGGAAATAAACTGTTTGTACTTATATTTTTCATATTCTCTGCCTGAAAGGAGAATTACATATGTAACAAACTATTTAAATACGCCAGAAAGATTTCTTTATTTCTTACTGAAATTTTGATTGTTTTAAAAATTTCACTTTACTCCGTTGATTCATAGATGTCGTTCGACTGGCGATATTTTTCAGTCTGACATCGAAGTTAGTAGACGGCAGGTGTAATATCCTGCTGACATACCTTGAAATTTATGGTTCATATATCAGTTATTTCTTGCTAATGTTGCTCTCGGTCCGATACAGCTCCACTGACGAGATCATGAGGTGATCGAAACGCGTATGGAGAGAGGACCAGAGCGATATTTGCAGGAAATAAACTGTTTGTACTTATATTTTTCATATTCTCTGCCTGAAAGGAGAATTACATATGTAACAAACTATTTAAATACGGCAGAAAGATTTCTTTATTTCTTACTGAAATTTTTATTGTTTTAAAAATTTCATTTTACTCCGTTGATTCATATATGTCGTTCGACTGGCGATATTTTTCACTCTGACATCGAAGTTGGTAGACGGCAGGTGTAATATCCTGCCGACATACCTTGAAATTTATGGTTCATATATCAGTTATTTCTTGCTAATGTTGCTCTCGGTCCGATACAGCTCCACTGACGAGATTATGAGGTGATCGAAACGCGTATGGAGAGAGGACCAGAGCGATATTTGCAGGAAATAAACTGTTTGTACTTATATTTTTCATATTCTCTGCCTGAAAGGAGAATTACATATATAACAAACTATTTAAATACGGCAGAAAGATTTCTTTATTTCTTACTGAAATTTTGATTGTTTTAAAAATTTCACTTTACTCCGTTGATTCATAGATGTCGTTCGACTGGCGATATTTTTCAGTCTGACATCGAAGTTAGTAGACGGCAGGTGTAATATCCTGCTGACATACCTTGAAATTTATGGTTCATATATCAGTTATTTCTTGCTAATGTTGCTCTCGGTCCGATACAGCTCCACTGACGAGATTATGAGGTGATCGAAACGCGTATGGAGAGAGGACCAGAGCGATATTTGCAGGAAATAAACTGTTTGTACTTATATTTTTCATATTCTCTGCCTGAAAGGAGAATTATATATATAACAAACTATTTAAATACGGCAGAAAGATTTCTTTATTTCTTACTGAAATTTTGATTGTTTAAAAATTTCCCTTTACTCCGTTGAATCATAGATGTCGTTCGACTGACGATATTTTTCAGTCTGACATCGAAGTTGGTAGACGGCAGGTGTAATATCCTGCCGACATACCTTGAAATTTATGGTTCATATATCGGTTATTTTCTGCTAATGTTGCTCTCGGTCCGATACAGCTCCACTGACGAGATCATGAGGTGATCGAAACGCGTATGGAGAGAGGACCAGAGCGATATTTGCAGGAAATAAACTGTTTGTACTTATATTTTTCATATTCTCTGCCTGAAAGGAGAATTACATATATAATAAAGAATATTAACTATTCTATGGTTTTTGCAAAATCTTTATTCCCCCTCCCCATAGTTGATTCGTATAATTTTTTGATATTCTTTACTGTTTTAGACAAAAATATTCTGAAAATTATATATTTTTCAACGGAAAATCTGAACAAAAATATTTTATAAGCGCCAAACCTAAATCAGTTATATACAGAGTGTCCCATGAATTGCTGCGACTGATTTCTCGGAAAATAGACTTTGGAAAATTTGAGAGTTTACTAAAGTCGACGTGGGCAATTCGGTAAAATATTTTTAAGATGGTGTCACTGGAAGTTGATGCCTTCTTGCTTATTTTAAATAAAAATACCCTAAATGTTATTCCATTTTTAGATTTTACGAAAACTTATAGACATATTTTATATATAATATCATATACCTAAGTCTTGCTGTTTTTGACATGTATTGAATTTTATGTCAAAAACGGCGTTTGTAGGCCTAAATATAACTATCAATTTCTCATATATGAAAGCCTTTTATTATTTAATTGGGATTGGTTTTCTTCTAGGAAAGGATTTACTTTAGTGTACTGTGTTAATAGTTTAATAATAAATAAATACAGGGTGATCAAAAACTGATATTAAATATTACCCTGAAAAAGTCAATTGTCTCAAATATAAACCCCCTATTTTTAGTTAGTTATGTTTATTAGCATTAAAAATAAGGGCTATGGATCACGGAATGATGGTGCCACAGGGATGGGCTCGGAATAAATCTGGACAAGGCCGGGATAGTACTCTTTACAAAAAAGAGGAAAATGAGGAGTCTTCCCACAATTACATTGATGGGAAGGACTCTTCAACTTAAGGGGACAGTTAAGTACCTGGGAGTTATTCTGAATTCACGACTGAGCTGGAATGATAATATTGAGGCTCGAACCAAGAAAGCCATATGTGCTTTTTGGGCTTGTAAACGAGCCTTTGGGTGTACATGGGGACTGACATTTAAAGTGCTATTTTGGAACTACACTATGGCGATCCACCCCATGATAACGTACGCCGTTATTGTGTGGTGGCGTAGTACAGCAAAGCGCAAACACATTCTTCCACTTGACAAAGTTCAGAGAATGGCTTGTGTGAGAATATTGAGTGCGATAAGGACTGCTCCGACCAGGGCTCCGGAAGTCCTGGTGAACCTGCCTCATATTCACTTATACATAGAGAACGAGGCCCTTAAGACTGTTTATCGTCTCAGTTACCTGAGACATCTTGGAATTGGAACGGGCAGCGACTCAGGTGTCTGGGAAAGCGCGGTAGAGAGGTGTCCATCACTCCCCATGCGGACAGACTACTTGACTCCGCTTTTAAAACCTAACCTCTCTCTGGAGATATTTCTGCCAAGTACAGAGGATTGGGAGGGAGGACAAAATCTTCCGAAAAGGATCCTGGTGGTATACTGATGGATCTCAACAAGATGAAAGAGCTGGAGCCGGAGTATTCCGCAAGAGAGTCTACCCTCTTGAACAATGTGCGATAATTTTCACAGCGGAAATTTATGCTATTCTGCAGTGTGCCCATCACTGTGAGAGTGCCATAGACATGAATAGAGTAATAAATATTTGCTCAGACAGTAAAGCTGCACTCGGGAATAGGCAGGAATGAGGAAGCAGACCGTCTGGCAAAGTTGGGTTCGGCGACTGAACTGTATGGATCCCAACCACCATTACGTCTCTCAATTGCTATTGGCAAAAGGGAATTAAAATCGTTGCTGGAAAGCAAATTTATTGAATCGTGGAGGGGAGATCCTGGAATGAGGTGTGCTAAAAAACATATAACTGGGCCTAGTGCATGGCGTACTAAGGAGCTTCTCTCCTTGGGAAGGAAAGATCTGTGAATTGTGGTGGGATTGTTGACAGGACATTGTCACCTCAGGGGTCATCTTCATAGAATCGGTGTCGAAGGCGACCCGACATGCAGATGGTGTTTGGAGGAGGATGAAACTGTTGACCATGTTCTCAGATAGTACCCAGCACAACGGACTGCGACAGAGATATTTCGGAGATAAAGTTTTGTTACCGGAAGCAGTTGGGCAAGTTCAACTACCGAGGCTGCTTGGATTCGCAAAGGCGATCGGCCTCGAATAACCTGCAGATAAGGTGGGATGTAAAAGACAAAATGGAGGCCTAGGCATCAATGATCTAGTATCACCAGTTTGAAATATTGGCAATTTAACATTTTTGTATTGTGAAAATGCTAAACTGCATACCCACACGGGAAAACAACTTATTTTAATAAATATTCAAAATTTCTACCCAGAACTTCCAAACCTTTTTTGCATCTCCAAGTTAGTTCACCATAGGTGGCCGCTCTAATTGGATCCGGAGAAACTTTCAAACGCGTCAATTACCCTTGCCATACGATCCTCCATCGTTGTTACTGGATTACAATAAACGATATTTTTTAGCGTTCTTCATATAAAAGAATCTAAGGTAGTCAAATCAGGAGAACAAATAGGCCACAGAAAAAGTTCATTGTTAGCAATCTACTAGTCATAAAACGTTACTTGTAAGAAGTTGGTAACTGGAACGGTTCTATGTGGTGGGGCATCATCGTGTTGGGAGAAAATTTGTGTGTGTTCCGCGAGAGGTAAATTGCCTAAATCTTGATTGTCTAACTCTCCTTGAATACTTAAATATCTTTTTCCTAAAAAGTTAATACACAATTTGAAATAGGGACATCATTTGCTTTAAATTATTAGTGAATTATCATTTAAGTTTTATTCATAAAAATGTAGTTTTAATATTCGATCATTTCCTATAGCACAAAATATTGTTACAGTTTCTTCTCTTTGCAATCGCCCACTGGGTTCGCAGAATAAAACACAACACCTTCCACCAATACTTATATTAATAAAACACTTTTATTACTACTACTTAATCTTCAAAAATCACTATACAACTCTTAACTTTTAACTATACAACTATACGACTAACCCTATTTATATACCTATGGAAATTCCTGTATAGAAAATAAAAGTTGAGATCTATCTAGAAATATAAGTCATTGATAGACTATTCCGTTCTACACATTATAATAAAGAGGACTCATTGCGTCGGAATATTTGCATATACGAGGGCGTATCAATAAGTTTCTTCTATCTGTTGAAAATTCCGCAATCTTACTGCATGAAGATTTGAAAAAAATGGGAACTGTGTCTGTTAATCTGTAAATTTTGCTTTATCAGTCCAAATTATGTTGTCCAAAAATCGAGGGTCGTCTTGTATCATCGTTATTATGAATTCGCAAATTTACACTCTTTTTGGCAAAATCAGTATAGGTTAGGTGTTGAACGAAATGTATTAAATTAGGGTGGAGGTTGTGTTTAAACAAAATTCTATATAAAGAACGGAAGCTTTCACGGCTTTGGTCAAGTTAAAAACCATGGTTCTTGGGTTTAGACCGTTTCAAATTGGAACTATTATACGTTTGCATGAGGCATCTTCAGGGATTTTTACTGCACGAGATTTCCTAATATCTGACATATTAAGAAACAACAACATGGACTCCACCCTACTAGAGTTAATTAAAGCATGTCTGATTTCTACTTATTTTATTTTTGAAGGAACTTTCTACGAGCAGACTTCGGGAGCGGCCATGGGATTTCCGCTATCACCTGTGGTAGCTAACATCTTCACGGAAGCTTTCGAAGAAAACGCGTGGTCTTCTGCTCCTCTAAACCCTAAATTTTGGTGCAGATATGTAGATGACACGCTCGTAGTTTGGCCGCATGGCGCAGATAAACTCTATAATTTCCTGGATCATCTAAATCAACAACACCCTAGCATAAAATTCACTATGGAAATTGAATCAAATGGTGCCCTTCCCTTTCTTGATGTACTAATACAAAGGAAAAAGAATGACAAATTAGAACATTCTGTGTACAGAAACCAACACATACAAATCGATATCTCAATATGCAACATCATAACATCATCCTTCATAAAAATAATCTGCATAAACTCTTTGGTACATAGAGCACTTTCAATATGTGACGAGCAGTCATTGAAATCAGAAACAGAAACACTGACTAATGTTCTGAAAGGCAACGGATATTGCGCTGAAGATATAAGACGTTCGATTAATAAATACAAAAGCCCAACTCCTCAACAAAATGTCATAAATCAACCTCCGATGGACAGTGTTGTCATGCGTTACATACACGGAACCACCGACAGGATTGCCAGATTGCTCCGAAAATCAAATATACGGACAATTTTCAACAAATATAAGAAAATTGGACAATATTTGAAGTCTCCAAAGGACACAATTCCATGTCAAAGAGAAGGCGTTTACAAGATACCGTGCTCTTGTGGTAAAGTGTATGTAGGTAAAACAGGATAGTCTATATCCACTAGGCTTAAGGAACGTGAAAGATGTATATAAAAAAAAAACAAATTGTACAATCTGCAGTAGCTGAACACCAGCATTGTTCAGGTCACACTATTAATGTAAAAGAATCCAAATAATATTAATGGAGATGCGGGTTACAGTCTACATCACACGTCGAAATCGATTGTAACGCTGGATCATGGTTCGCTGAGCACCGGTCGGGTATAAATACCGGGCTGTTGCTCCTCGATACTCATTCAGTGTTCTAATCTCGTGGAGTAAAGATCCCTAAATGACTCGTGCAATCGTAGGCGAAACGTCGGATAATAATTCCAACTTGACATGGTCTAAACTCAAGTACCATCATTTTCAGAATTCTATATATTGATTCCTGTTTGTAGAGCTACTCCTCAGTTACTCGACCTTAACGTAAAAGAAAGTGTTTGGCATTATTTGAAAGATAAAATTAGAAAAAATAAAATAAATGAACAAAAAATATTGCAAGAAGAATGAAATAAAATTGATATTAATTATTATGATAGTTTAAACTGTTGTTGGTCACAATGTATACGGCAGCTCATATTTTTGAGCAGGCTAAAAAGTCATGAGGCTAGTGACAATAATTCATATTATCTTTTTTTATTAACAGAGGGCGCCATTTAGTTTTGAAAGGATAAAAAATGAGAAAAAAATACCGAATAGCCACATATTGGAAGCTTCAATAAAACACGAGAATTTCTGCTACGTAACTAAAATCATATTGATTCTGAAAATTTTGTGGTTATGTATTGAAGAATTGAAGGAGTGCCACAATAAAGTAGTATTTACGAAGAAATGTATTTGATGAAAGACGAGGCATTTACCACATGATGTGACAATGACAATCCGCTACTTGTAAAATTAAAACAAATATTTTTGAATACTTCTTATTAAACAAAATATCGTAGCATAAATGGACAGGAATATGAAAATGCTACATTATTTGAAAAACTACTAGCATCTATTTCTAAGTGTTTGGAAAATAGTATCAGATCAAAAGGTAGTCAAACTGAATGTAGTAACCTAAGCGATTTATAAATTAATTTTGAACATTTATGACTACTTCTGTAGTAATTAATCGTATTTCTTGAATAATTCAATTACTTAAGTCTTCTGTGTCAATTGACTCGGTTTGGAAAGCTTTATCTTTAAGGTGACCCCTATAAAGACAAATGAAGAGGGTGTAAGTCTGGAGACCTCGGCGATTACTCACGAACGATTTTTCAAAGAATTCAGAGTTTTTAAAAAGACGAATTCATTGCAGACTTTCCATCCTTACTGTATATTTTACTTGTATTAAAGCTAAAGATCTTTTGAAATATTTTTTAATTTAAATATCATAGGTATGAAATATATCTTTTTAAACCAAAATAGTGCCATTCATATGTAATGTGTCCAGATGTGGTGAAATGAGATGCTTAAAGCCAAAACATAATTTAAAAATTATATGGCAATGCAACGTTAAAATTTTTAAATGAATTGACGAGTCGAGTTTCTATCTATTTTTTGAAACTGGGTATCCATTGTTAATATAATTTTTCATAAGACTGATAAATTTCAGACACTTTGCCCATCTTATAATCACGATAAGCAATATAAAAAATGCAACATTTTACATAGGTTGTACGAGAAGAGCCCTAGTTAGGGTGACGTTATCATACATAACTTAAAAACTTCTCTATATATTTTGCTAAAAAGAGAATAAAATATGTATAATATTGTAAGGCATCGTACACTACAAGACAAGATAATTAGTCCAGCCGATTAATTTACAATTGTAATGTTAACTTCGTTATCTAATTATATTTCGAGCGAATGGTTGCGGGGACTAATACCAGAACGAAGAAGTGACAATGCTTTAAAATGAAGTAAGAGAGAGGACATTATATTTAAAAAAAATAATCTTCGACTTGTTTTGCTCAAATTTATAATTTATTAGAGGATTTAGTCAATATAGGCAACCACATAAACACCATTAGAATTGGTACTACTTATACTAGAATAGCTAAACTTTTCACTATATTACAAGTACTGTTCTACATTTTTGGCTATTAAATTTTTATTCAATTTTAAACAAGAACTTCTGAGGAAATTCAATTGAACAAAATAAAATAAAGAAAAACGAATAACAATCTCGAGAAAAAAAAAATAGAACAAAATTAACTTTCTCTGTGGTTCTGGCAAAAAATAAGTGATCGAAGAAATTTTCAGAAAAGTATTGTACGAAAGGATGAAAAGAGGAATTACCCTCGACTAGTAGAAAAGAAAACCAAGATTTATCTGACAAAAAGTAAGAGAAAGTTCAACTACAATAGAAATAAATACAATCACCCACAGTCTAGTGAATGCCAAGCAAAATAACACAAATAGGGGCTAAATAGTGATAATCAAAGGTAACATAAAACCGTTACTTTGTAGTGTAAAAATCTAACCAAAATTCACGAAGATAAAATAATCGAGCTAGAAAAGAATTTGACAGGGAAGTAGAACAACTGGAATTTGTAGCAAAACCCAAAATGCAACTAACCCATAAATGGTATCCTTTTATTCAAAGAGTTTTTGAGAGATACTTAAAAAAGGATATTATCTTTGACTAAAATATATTTGCGAGAAAGGTTAAATTGATAGAATTAGCCATAGTAAACTGAAATTGAAATTTAAAATGTGACAACTCCTCCTTTTCTTCAGAAGATGGGGTAATTGTTTTTAGAAAATTGACCGACTATGATAAAATTTAGTAGGTAATGTTCAATAGGCAGAATAAATGTATAAGAGAATTTACTATTAAGTAAAGTTTAAAAAAAATCTAGTAAGGTAATGTAATTAACTAAAGTTAAAATTAATCATATGAACAGGGTTAAACTACCAAGATACGATACTCTAATTAAGTGCAGACAAAAAAACAATAAAAAGATCTTCTTATTCATCCTGCCAAAAGTAACCCCGTGACCTCCCCGGAGAGTTTAAAAAAATCTTTAATTGAACAATAAAATGTTTAGCTGTGTTGCTCTAGCATCAAGCTAGATATGTTATAAATAAAATTTAATAAGCTACAAACTGTAGTACCTGCTGGCGCCAAAATATAATGTAAACGCTGTATATTCCATGATTAGTAGATAGAACACCAGAAAATTGCACAACGCCTTAAAAAAAACAAAAAACAAACTTTAATCTACAAAATTATTTAGATTGTTATCTTTTAAATTAGAAAATAAAAATAATAATGTTTGTCTATTATTCTGATCTAAATCATTTAATGATGTGTAGGTACTAATTAAATAACAGTGCTATAAAAATTAAATTGAAAAAAGCAAATGAACATGCTAAACATCTTTCGGTAAATAGACAAGAAATATTATCAAATTATTAAGTTAAAATATTAATCAATAATTAATTACCGATAATTAAACAAATAATTAATTTAAAGTAATACACTGCTTAAACCTGTTGACCTCGAGAGAACTAGGAGTAAAAATACATAAACGTGCAATAAAAGTTCAATCCGACTTCGGATAAGCACTAATATTTTGTTAAATATGATATAAAATACAAGATTTACTCTACAAAATAATCAATTACTCAACTAAATTAACCATCCATAATTGGAAATAATAATAAAAATAAAATAAAAAATAATTAGCGTTTTAGATCGTTGGTTATTAAAAACTCCTAGTTTTATCGACACTAATTACTATTAAACATATCAGTTTCAATCCGGCAAAAATAATAAGTCAAAATATAATCACCATATTTACAATAATACTATGTTGAAGGCGAAGATACACATTTAGGCATTACTCTTTTATTAAATAAAATAAACCAATTTCTCGCTGAGAATCTCTTGAAATTTAACCTAATTTGAACAGTCTCAAATGCTGACTCATTGTAATATAACAAAAAATTCTCACTGGAGTCAAACTGAAAATATTCGAGTCACCAGACATATCACGATGTTATATTATTTTGTTTCCAATTTTAAGTACTAAGTGGGGCTAAATATTTAATGACGATACTGTAGACCAGCAAAATTTTTTTCAATAAATAATTCTGTTACAGCGAATGGTCCTTAATAACTTTATTTGTCTTTTAAAAATTGAAAGAAAATATGAAATAAACTTAGCAATTATACGACACCCTTATCAAAATAAAGGTCATAAATTTTAAACTGATCAAGCCGAAAGTTGGAAAAACAATATTAGTGTAGCAGAGCTAATTTAAAATTGCATTGGCAGGAGAACTAGTTTTTAGATAAATCGGTTTGCTTAGCTGTATCAACATAACCAAGAGTTAAATAGGAGTAATTTGTTAACGGTATAAACCGAAATCTCCAGGAGGCATTGTTCTATCTCTAAACTTTAAATCATCGATTAATCTTCATTAAAGTTATTTTCATTAAATCTTCGAGAACTTTAATTAAATTATTGTTGTTTACAGAAAGTTGTGAGAAAATATTTTTAATTCACTTGATTGTTTTGTTGTTTCAATGTCGAAATATGACTTTTAAAAATGTAAATTCCGAAAATAGGATTTTCGGCATGATTATAGTTCAAGGACATATTAAAATTTTTATAAAAAAATTAAACCGACCTATAGATAAGCGTCTAAAAGCGAAAACAATATAAATTTTTACATGAAAGTCTACGCCAAATTAATACCTGAAAAAATCTGATTCTCATAGACAGATTGAGAAATACTTTATTTGATTTTGCTTCCTTACAGTAGCTTGTATGTATCTTGTGAAGAAGTTATTTGTTTCATTTAGTAGAAATTAGGAACCAATTTCAAAAATTTCAAATCCATATAAAATTTCCATTGTTATTTTTCGCTTTTTAGGGCTTTTCAGAAAACAGTTCAATCCTTTTATATTATAAAAATTTTATTTTTCGATTTTTAGTTTTGAATTGAGTTTCTAAAGTCGCAGACTTTTTATCGAAAGTTGTAGACCACGCTAAAGGGGTTTTTGGAGCCTATATTACGGATCTCAAATTAATTTAATATACGGACAAAAAAAAAATTTACCAGCCAGATTCACTAAGAAGGTTTAAGACTTAAACCCGATCTATTTGCCATGAAACTCAATTCAAAACTAAAATTCGAAAAATAAAATTTTTATAATATAAAATAATTGAACCTTCTTCTAAAAAAGCTCTAAAAAGCGAAAGACAATAATTGAAATTTCATATGGATTTGAAATTTTTGAAATTGGTTCCTAATTACAACTAAATGAAACAAACAATTTCTAACACAAGATACATACAAGCTACTGTAAGGAAGCAAAAACAAATAAAGTATTCTCAATCTGTCTATGAGAATCAGATTTTGTCAGATATTAAATTGGGGCAGGCTTCCAAAATTTTACTTTTATGTAAAAATTTTTTTTATTTTCGCTCTTAGAGTTTCTAGAGGTCGGTTTAATTTTTTTTATAAAAATTTTATTATGTCTTTGAACTATAATATTGCCGAAATGCCGATTTTTGGAACTTACATTTTTAAAAGTCATATTTCGACATTAAAACCACAAAATAAACAAGTGAATTAAAAATATTTTCTGACAACTTTCTGTAAACAACAATAATTTAATTAAAGTTCTCGAAGATTTAATGAAAATAACTTTAATGAACATTAATCGATGATTTAAAGTTTAGACTTAGAACAATGCCTCCTGGAGATTTCGGTTTATTCCGTTAACAAATTGCTCCTATTTAACTCCTGGCTATGCTGGCACAGCTAAGCAAACCGATTTACCTAAAAACTTGTTTTCCTGACAATGCAATTTTAAATTAGCTCTGCTACACTAATATCGTTTTTCAAATTTTTGGCTTGATCAGTTTAAAATTTATCACTTCTATTTTGATAAAGATGTAGTATAATTGCTAAGTTAAGTTCATATTTTCTTTCAATTTGTAAAAGACAAATAAAGTTATTTAGGATCATTCGCTGTAACGGAATTATTTGTAGAAAAAAAATTGTAGTTTACAGTTTCGTCATTCGTCCAAGTCCCTCCCTGCAGCACCATCGTTTCGTAATCCGGAAGGCCCGCATCATTGGCCCCTCCAAGTCCCAGACATGGCGATCAGGCCATAAAATGACTAGGTCATCAGCATAGGCCTGTGTATAAAAACCGGCATCATTCAGTTCACTTAACAGGCTGTCCACTACAAGGTTCCACAGCAAAGGCGATAGCACTCCTCCCTGTGGACAGCCCCTACTTGACAGTCCTTTAACAGTTACATTGTTAAGCTTCGCATATATTATTCTTTTAGTTAACATTGCTCTGATCCATGCGACTACTGTCGGTTCAGAGCCTCGTCGTTGTAGAGCATTGCATATCGAATCGTGAGACATGTAGTCGAATGTTCCCTCGATATCGATAAAGGTACCTAAGGCAGATCGTCCACCCAACAGCCCGTTTTCGACTCTTGTGAGGAGTCGGTGTAGCGCCGCATCTGTGGATTTACCTTCCTGATAGGCAAATTGCAAAGGATGTATGGGATATTGCACCATTATTCCTTCTTTAATGTATCGATCCACCAACCTCTCCAGTGTCTTTAATTAGAAACTGGTCAGGCTCATAGGGCGGAAAAATTCAGACTCTGTTCTTCATACCTTGGGAAAAAAGATTACTTTTCTTTCTCTCCACGCCATCGATATGCATTCCAAGCTCAATCATGAGCGGAATAGTTTCACCAGGTGGCTTATTATAATATCGGAGAAATTTTGTAGTAAAGCTGGAAATATACCATCCTTACCAGGTGACTTGAAAGGAGCAAAAGTTTCCATCGACCATTTCACCCTTTCATATGTCACTATTGTTTTAACTAACTTGTAGTCATGATGTGCTAAGGTGAGTCTCCGTTTTTTAGATTTGCCCTCATATCGATTTGAGCCTGAAGGTATCAGACGTTCTATTAATAAATATAAAAATCCAACTCCTCAACAAATTGTCATAAATGTACCTCCTATGGACAGTATTGCCTTACCTTACATACACGGAACCACCGATAAGATTGCCAGATTGCTCCGAAAATCAAACACTCGAACAATTCTGAACACACATAAGAAAGTTGGATAATGTTTGAAGTCTTCAAAGGACGCAATTTCATTTCAAATAGAAGGCGTTTACAAGATACCTTGCTCTTGTGGTAAAGTGTATGTAGGTGAAACAGGACGGTCTATATCCACTAGGCTTAAGGAATGTGAATGAAAGATGTACAAAAAAGAAGCAAATTGTATAATCTGCAGTAGCTAAACACCAGCATTGCTCATGTCACACTTTTAATGTAAAAGAAACAAAGGTGCAAGCATCATTGTCTGGTTTCTTTCAACGTGAAATTACAGAATCTATCGAAATTTGCAAATATCCAAATAATATTAATACAGATATAGGTTATAGTCTACATCATACGTGGAAATCGATCGTAACGCTAGATCACGGTTCGTTGAGCACCAGTCAGGTATAAATACAGGGCTGTTGCTCCTCGATAGTCATACAGTGTTCTAATCTCGTGGAGTAAAGATTCCTGAATATGTCTCACGCAATCGTAGGCGAAACGTCGGATAATAATTCCAACTTGATACGATCTAAGCCAAAGAACCATGATTTTCAACTTGACCAAAGCCGTGAAAGCTTTCGTTCTTTATTGATAGTAGGTTGTTCATCATTTCATGTTTTATAAAGTGTCTTGCATACATAAATCAATTTTGTAAAATGACTACATTATAGTGTCAACAACATTTTTTAAAACAAACACAATTGTCCTAAAACATTCTGGGAAGTAGCCATGAAATGCAAACGCGAGCGGGACACAATTTATAGAAAAAGTTATTCACTTTTTCAGTGAATTTTAACTCGATCGCTCTGTTATTTTTTAACATCTCGACGTGCGAATCTTAGTGTTTCACGCTCATATTAATTTGGTAAATTCCTCTATCCGTTATTTCAAATTCTTCAAGAATGTTATGTGTTTTGCTTGATATTTTAAAAATAACATTTACTCTCATTTTACATCGACAGTCATAGTTGAGTTTCTAAGGTTGCAAAAAGTACCCATTTTATCCAAAGTTGTAAAAACTGACCATCACAAATTTTTTGATTTCGAGGATGCCCCAAATACCAGTTTGGAACGAAATTTTAAAAAACAAATATTTAGTCTGTTATAGTAAGTCTGCTATCTTCAATTATAAGAAATTAATTTTAGATTCGTAACCTAGTTTCCCAAAAAGCATCAATTCCCTATATTGAAACAACTTGAGACATGTAAATTTTCTAGTCCGACATATTTTATATTGCATATGAGTTTGAAGAAATGAATTTAAAATTGAGTTTGAAAGTTTGAGATGGGTAGGTGGCAGGTTGCAATATCCCACTGATATACCTTATATTTCATATATCAGCTATTTCCTGCTAATGTTGCTCTTGGTCCGATACAGCTCCATTGACGAGATTGTAAGGTGATCGAAACGCGTATAGAGAGAGGACCAGAGCGGTATTTGCAGGAAATAAACTGTTTGTATATGTCTTTCCTTTTCTCTGCCTGAAAGGAGAATTACATATATAATAACTATTTAAATACGGTTGATGGATTTCTTTATTTCTTGCTGAAATTTTGATTTTTATAAAAAAATATCACAAAGTTTCTTTGAGTTTTCCCATTTCACTTCCCACCCACCCCCTCCTCAAGAGATTCGAAATCAGAAAAATATTTCGCTGTCCCTATACACAAAAGATTATAGATTCAAGCTTCCAAACCCACGTATAACAGCCAAGCCCACGTTTCCAATATATTGCTTTCAAATTCACATACCCGCATAGAAAGGAACAAAGAGTTAATATTTTATCTGTCTTTAATGAACTTCAGCTCACCAAATTATATACTATAAGTGTAGGATATCTAGTATGTATGTATCTGGCATAATATGAATATTATTTAAACAAGAACGAGCTTAAAGAAACAGCACTACACGACTAAACGATTTAACAATTAACTTTCTTAGATGTGAATTACTTACTCTATCCATTGTGTACATAATGTTGCTGGTTCAGGGCTCGGTTTGCGCAAGTCAGTGTACGCTACGTCAAGCTTTCTCAAAAAATTGAGTTCGGTTCGCTCGGACAACAAACCTCATATTCAAAAAAATCAACATTTTCACGACAAAATCGAATGTACAATGCAATTTCTTGCTTTAAAATTAGGTATGTTTCTTATTGTGTACGTCGATTACTCTGGAACGGGGACGGAAACAGCGATTTGAATGAAATTTTCTACGTAGTACATGATGAAGTTTATATTTGCAGCTGGAATATGTGAATAAGGACATGTTTTGGAGAAATCTACTAAAAAGCGTTATGCTATAAGGACAGGGCTATTCAGGAAGTTGATGCGGTGGTCCCATCTCATTTTGGCCGAATTGGTTCATTAAGATCTAAGATCCAAGATATTATAGTGAAAAAAAAATTAATTTTGTCTGATTTTCTTTAAAATTGGTATGGGGAGGTTTTCCAGGTCGTATTAAAGAATCTAAAATTATTTTTATTAAATTCAATATAAGGGATTTAACATTTTAAATCCCTCGATTTTGTCTGAAATTGGTATAAGGGGTTTTTGAAGGTGTAAATTACGAATTTAAAATTATTTTTAAAAAAATTGATGAATATGGCTGAACTAATATGGCAGACTAAAAATTTGACATCAAATTTGATTCAAATTTATTGCAGGGGCATATGCAATATTTTATATTTCCGGATTATGTCCAAAATTGGCACTAGGGGGTTTCCGCGGATCTAATATTATGGGTTGAAAATATTGCGTTGCTCACATTTTTTTTTTAAATTCGCATTAGGAAGTTTGCGAAATCATGGATTACGAATCTGAAGTTAATTTTTACAATTTGATATTTGAAATACAATATGGGGGACAACCAATTTTAAATTTTTCCAATTTGATATTTGGGGGTTCTTGGAGCGTTCTCTGCCTGAAAGAAGAATTAAATATATAATAATTATTTAAATAAGGCAGACAAATAGCCTGACTGAAAAGTTTGACTATTACCAGCCTGTGGAGCAAGCCGGCTTTCCACGTGGATTTAGTACGATAGATCATATCCAAGCCCTACGCACAGTCCTAGAAAAAAACGAGGAATACAACATTCCTATACACCTGGCATTTGTAGATTTTCACAAAGCCTTTGACTCTATAGAAACATGGGCGATCTTGAAATCACTTAATAATGCTAGAATTGACTCCAGGAATACCACTATCATACAGAACATATATAAAAACGCAACTATATAGGTTAAAATTGACGAAGACACAAAAACCTTCTTAAAAAACTAAATTGGGATGAAAAAGGTTTAAGAGTCGACGGTTCTTATCTTAGTCATCTTCGTTTCGCCGACGATGTTCTTGTCATGTCTAGCAACCCAGAAGAGCTAAAGCAAATGCTTCAAGATTTCAATGAAGAGGCGAGAAAAGTTGGAGTTAAGATGAACTTGGGGAAAACTAAGTTAATGAACCTTGACGCAAATGTACAAATATAGATTCAAAATGAAATCATAGAGAATGTCCAAGAGTATATCTATTTAGGCCACGTCATGAAACTGGGCAAAGAAAATCAAACGGCGGAAATAACAAGGAGAATGGGGCTGGCATGGGCTGCCTTTGGAAAGTTGCAGTACGTATTAAGAAATAGAAACACACCAATCAACCTTAAACGGAAAGTGTATAACACGTGTGTCTTGCCTGTTGCTACTTACAGCATGGAAACGATAACACTAACCAAACAAAAGGCAAATAGGCTCCTAGTCACTCAACGCTCTATGGAGAGACAAATGTTAGGAATCTCGTTACGGGATAAAATACGAAATCAAGTAATAAGATCAAGAACCAAAGTAGTTGACGTCATTGAACGCATATCACGACTAAAGTGGCAATGGGCGGGGCACATAGCTAGACAACAGCCCGATAGGTGGACGAGTAAATTACTGCAATGGCGACGCCGAGAAACGAACCGAAATCGTGGCAGGCCACAACGCAGATGGGTAGATGATATACGACAATTTGCTGGAAAAGACTGGTTCCAGAAGGCGAGAGAGATCCCAGTGGAGGACCATCGGAGAGGCTGAGAAAGAAGAAGAAGAAGAAGATAGATTTCTTTATTTCTTACTGAAATTTTCATTTTTTTTTTAAATTTCTCACTACTCCAGTGATTCATAGATGTCGTTCGACTGGCGATATTTTTCAGTCTGACATCGAGGTCGGTAGGTGGCAGGTTGCAATATCCTACCGATATACCATGAAATTTATATTTCATATATCAGTGATTTCCTGCGAATATTGCTCTCGGTTCGACATAGCTCCATTGACGAGATTATAAGGTGATCGAAACGCTTATGGAGAGAGGAGCAGAGCGGTATTTGCAGGAAATAAACTGTTGGTATATATTTTTCCCTTTCTCTGCCTGAAAGGAAAATTACATATATAACAACTCTTTAAATAGCGCAAATAAGTTTTTTTTATTTTTTTACTGAAATATTGATTCTTTAAAAAATTTTCTTACTACTTCAGTGATTCATAGATGTCGTTCGACACGCGATATTTTTCAGTTTGACACCGAGTTCGGTAGATGGCAGATTGCAATATCCTGCCGACATACCTTGAAATTTATATTTCATATATTAGTTACTTCCTGCGAACGTTGCTCTCGGTCCGATACAGCTCCACTGACGAGATCATAAGGTGATCGAAACGCGTATGGAGAGAGGACCAGGGCGGTATTTGCAGAAATATACTGTTTGTATATATTTTTCCTTTTCTCTGCCTGAAAGGAGAATTACCTAGATGAAAACTTTCTGATAGATTCGATAGCAGAGATCGTAAAATCTGCAACATGTCATAGTTACCAACCCTTTCCACTACAATTATAACATTTCTCATCGCCCACGTTCTATTGAACTTCGTTTATTAATCGAATGTATACTTATTCGTGAACTTAAGGGTGCATCCACAATAAAGTAGCGTTTCTACTATTATAACGGAATGGATTGATGGAATGCAAGTTACATCTAACCATTCTTACAAAAAGGGGAAATAAATATTTCTTCTACTTACTTAAATTACTGTCGTATTAGTATGCGTCAAGATAAAAATGCTATAATTTTAAACAAAAAAATTTGGGTCTACATTCAAAAATTCGAAATGATTTTAATAATTTTGCTGTTCAATTAAGTTTTTCAGAAGATAACGACCTTTGGAACCCACGTTGTTGAAAATTTACTCGTGTCTAGTTTATAATGTAGAATTGCCAAAGCACTTGGCCGAGATACATTTTATACTTTAAGCCAATAAAAAGAGATTTTTTCATGACAACAATATTGTCAGGATACGGATTATGTCGTTACATTAAAAAAATTCGGAGTGATATTTTTTTATGTATGTAATATGAAAAGAAACCAAACTGCTTCTGATCTTCACTTTTTGCTTCGTCAGATACGAAATTGGCAATCAAAGAAAAAGTTAAGAAACAAATAATATTGAAGGTGTTCAGGGTCTTATTTAAAAAATCAAATTTGGATGGTTGTCCGTATTAAGGAGAAAGCAGAGCAATTCGTATTATTAAATAAATTTAGCAATGGTGAATTATTAATATTTAATTGTTCATTCAAAATACTATGTGTTTTCTTAAGTTTGTTAATCTCTAATGATTCCAATAAAGTCAGCTTTTTGTTTTTATTTTCGATATGTATTATTTTGAAGTTTTCATCAATGTTATGGTTTTCAGATTAAATATGTATTACAAAAGTTGAATTGTGTTTTTTGTGTGAGTAATCTGTTTTATTCAAGTTAATTCTAATATTAAAGATGTGGCCTGTTTTACCTACTCGTATGTGAACTTTTTTGGCGTGAACCACAATTTAACTTGTAAACTCCGTATTTTTGCTCTTTGCAGGTCTTATCTTTATTATTTTTAATAGATTTGCCTGGGTTATTATTCGTTTTGCAAGCAATATTAATACTCCGTCTTTTTAAAATATTTTTAATTTTGTTGGCATCTAAACACTTTCAATAATATTTATTTCTTAATTTGTTTATCATTGCCAATTTGAGATCAAACGCAGTAGCAGGGCTACGAAACATGTCATGTATATTTAAAATATAATTTTATATTGTATTCGTAATATGGATCTTCATAATTTAACGATTACCTGATTAAATTATGTTTTGTTATATTTTCCACTACCTGCTCTGTTTTATTATTATGTTATAAACAATTAAAACCAAAAAATTGTGTTTCGTGTTTTCGTTTTTTGCTCATAAAATCAAAATTAAAGAAGAAATCTCGATCGTGTAAACAGATTATAGAGAATAAAAATAATATCAAAATGAGCCCTGGATCGACTCAATCGGGTCATTAGTAATGATAACAGGTAAAATCTCCCTCATTTTCAGGCCGTAGCGTTGGCCCTTCACGAAATGTACTTTATGCGTGTCAAAACAAAGTGCGGTCGATTCATTAGTTTTTAAAAGGATGCCCTTTGAAATTTTTAGTACACTATCTTTCACCACGCCTAAACACATCATGGAAGGTACGAGTTTAATTTAAAAAAAATATTGTGAAAATAAAATTATTATTCCACAAGCTTATATCCTCATTTTTCATCAAAAAGCCTCTGAAATACGTGAAGAAACATGATCGCAAACGTCCGAGCGCGTGAAAGTACCGATCCACCAATTCCTAAAAAGTTATTTTATCAGCAGCGCTGCACTCATAACTAGTTTTCTTTTTTTCACGGACTCTGTCATTTTCGGGCATGTTTGATAGCATTTTTCAGGTATTCCACAGACCTTTTGATGCGAAACCAAAAAATATGCTTGTGAACTGTTACTTTTACTTTTACAATAAATTGATCATCCATGACGCATCTAGTGCACTAAAAATTTCAAATGATAATTATGCAAAAACTGATGGACCAAAAGTGCCTATTTTTGGCACGCATGAGGTACATATAAATTACTATTATTTCGCGAAAGGCTAGCGCTACAACTCGAAAAATTACGGATATATGATTTAAAAAATCAACGCTGATTTTTCCGGTTTTTCCTGTCTTTCTTCGTTACAAATAATCCCATTGAGTCGATCCAGGGCTCGTTTTAATGGTATTTTTATTCTCAATAATTCATTTATTTGTGCAATGGAGTAAATATTAATTATTTTATACTGTTTAATGTGAAGTATATTCTGCTAAAATAAGTAATTAAATAATCACTTTGTAGATAGATTTTATCCGTGAGGACGGGATAGTGTATATTTTTTATTTCCATCCAAGAAAGTCTAAAGAAAAAACAAATCAATTATCGCAACATTAAACATAATATCAACTTTATTATCTTTGAGTTGTTTAAATGTTTTTGAAAAATATATGTAAACTCAGAATTTATGAGGACATAAATTAAAAGACCCACTTTAAGATTCGTCTATAAATCTGTGGAAGAATTCCTACCCTGGTTATGTAAATAAAACCGAAGAGATAATGGCCGGTTGGGTTTTACATATGGTGTATGTAAATACCGTTAAAATGTATTAAAATATTGAACAATTATCCCATTATTAGGAAGCAAGAGAATAGTTAAATAACTCACTATAATATGATATATTGTTTGACCGAATGTAAAGAGAGTTTGTATAATGTCTGTTTTTTCTATTCACAAGAAAGAAAGAGTTAAGTACTTCTAGATTACTAAAAGAGCAAATAATTTTTTACATGGGCATTATTATCGATCTCTTCTATTTATAGGAAAATCTAGAATAGTTTGATTAAATGTTTTTATTTAAAAAGATATTATTAAGACGCTCAGAGGCCAATTCGGGAATCAAGCATCCGGTATAGAATAGCCAACGCCCTCGACATGAGAAGACCGAAACCTTCGAACTTAAAGGGAATGAAACTGATGGTTACAGAGAGTACAACCAAAAAAGGTTCTATAAAGAGGGGTACGGCGTTGTTGTTCGTTCGAGGACGTTCTTGTAGAAATAATAAACTTTTGTTACAATCTGGAATTCGTCAAAGTCGGTAGACCGTTTTAAGTACAGTGTATTGGAAAATTTCGTGTCGTATATATTCGGCGGGAAGGAAGGTTTTCTTTGTTTTGTTTTGTTTTTCATTTAATTTGGTAAGTTAAGGGAACATCTTGTGTTATTTTACTCGATAATTTAGTGACTTTAATACTGTTTATTTAAGTAATATAAATAGCTGTTTTCTCCACGTTTTAATTCTTTTTTTTTATTTAATGTTTTAGTAAGCCATTTAAACGTGTTTTTCAAAATTGGGTTTTACATTTTTATTAATAGAATAGCCAATAATATTAGTTTTTTTGGTAACTGTTATTTGTTATTAGTTAAGTTTCTCACTGTAAATAATTCGTTTTCTATTTATTTTTGTTAATAGATTTAAGTACGTTAAGAAACTTGTTTTGTTTAATTTAATTAAAAAGCCTTCACGCGAATTAACTTGCGGGCGCGCCGTTTTGAGAGCTTCAAATTAAGAGACGTCACTTGGCCAGTTAAACAGCAGTTTTTTCTGAGTCCTGAACTTAAGAATGATGGTAATGGTAAGCCTTTGATAACCCATAGTTGTCTTGTACTAAAAACTGCAAGAGAGAAGAAGAACGACCATACTTCCAGAGTAACAATGTCTTTGCGATATTCCTTTATGGGTTATTAGAATAGCTATTAATAGGAAACAATAATTTAATTATAGACACAACGGCTCCACGCTACCAAAATATATCATTTGCAGAAGTGTACGATCAAATGTTGTCAGATTGCTTCATTAATCTTGATTTTATTGGCAAAAAATAAAAAATAAATGCAATTTTTTGGTTTTAGTTGTTTACAAAAAATTAATGGATTCTAACAAAAAGTCGAAAACATCACTACGGATTTTTTTAGTGTGACGACATAGTCGATATCCTGATAGTATTTTTTTATCAAAGAATCACTTATTATTTTCTATATTGATGGCCTATGTAGACACTTTTCAACAATGGTCTTCGAGAACCATTGTTTGCACTTTCTTGCAAACATGCACATGAAAGCCTTCTACATATTTGGTTGTTTTGATGACTTCATGCCCCGTTATGTTTCTTTGTTAAAATTTTGATGACTCTGACAATTTCACAAAATTAATTTGTTGTTACACACTTTATAAAACGCAAAATAACGAACGAAGTAATATCAAATTTGACACCCAAATAGAAAAACGTTGTTATTATTGAACATTACTAGGCAACACATAGCTAGTTGTTCCTATCCTGGCTAGCACGATATTTTTTCTAGTATCCCTCGTATTGTATACCATTCTTAAATACTATATATATATATATATATATATATATATATATATATATATATATATATATATATATATATATATATATATATACATATATATAATGTTGACGCGGAATTGTTTAAAGCAATTTTCGACATCTACAACATCGTCTACACGCGTGGTAGGAGATCTTTTTTTTATACTGTGTTGAATTGATTTGTTGTATAGTTAACACCATATTTTGGATTTGATGAGTGAAATATTTTAATACTTCAAACTTTTGGTTAGATAAAAAAAATTTAAAGTCCAAAAAACCTTGAGAAATGGTTTTTAAATCAGCAAAATAAAACTCGGTCATGTGTAAAGCATGCTTACTCTTGCTCTTTTAACGTTTGGCTTATGCACATATGGGGCGACGAGATAAATTTTCCGAGAGAATTTCCACCGGTTTCCTTTTCAGATGTGTTTCATAAAATAAACTTTAATCGAGTAAACTGAAATTATGTTTTTACGCTTTAACCCCGGGGAGTGCGCCATATGTTTACTTTCAAAATAATTGTTTCTGGATGTTATTCAATTACACGTCTTGTTAAGAAAACCAAACTGCTTGAACATTAACCTAATTTATATGTTGAGGATTTCATATATCCTAAAAAACGAAATAGTTTTAGTGTACCATTTAAAATATAATAAACCATTTTTAACACCCTGTATAGAAAAGGTATAAATACCAATTCCAGACATAATATAAAATCTTTATGAATATGTTTTAATCAAGTAATGCATTTAAACACTATCTAAATATTTTAAACATCCATCCATCCAGATAAAGCAGGATATTAAAAAATTTTTTATTTTGTTTTGTGAACCAAAATTTCGGTTGAATACATTTTCACTAAAAAAAGTTTCTCATAACCAAATTTTAGTAAACATTAACAAGTTATTTTTAAGGGTTAAAATTTTAGTTTACTATTAATGTTGAATTTCATATATCTCTATTCATATCCTCCATACCAGTTCTGGAGAAAGTCGATAGATTTAAAATTTCTAGGGCGCCATATTAGATTCGACATATTGAACTTTTCAAAAATAATTTTAAATTCGTAATTAACACTTTCAAAAATTCCCCAATATCGATTTTGGACAAAATAGAGAGACGTACAACTTTTAATCCGCCATATTGGATCTACGATATTGATTTTTTTAAAAATAATTTCAGATTCGTTATAAGCGACCTCGAAAACTCTCCCATACCAATTTTGAAGATAATGGGAAAAAATTATTTTTTTGTTCGCCATTTTGAATTCGTAACATTGAATTTTTAAAAAATAATTTAAGATTCGTTATCCGCGACCTCGAAAACTCCCTCACACCAATTTTGGAGAAAATTTGGCAACATCAATTTTTTTGTCCGCCATATTGAATTTTTAAGAAATAATTTTAAATTCATTATGTGCGACCCTGAAAACTATCCCATAATAATTTAGGGGAAAATCTGAAAAAATTATTTTTTTTTCGTCATATTGCATCCGCCATCTTGAATTAAAATAAAATTTTTTAGATTCGTTATGTGCGTCCCCGAAAACTCTCCCATACCAACTTTTGTTTGCTATATTGGATCTGCCATTTTGAGTTCAATATATATATATATATATATATATATATATATATATATATATATATATATATATATATATATATATATATATATATATATGTTTATACGGCTTTCACGGACTCCTCCGTGTGAGATGCATTAGCAGTGGTTATATTAACATTATGCTGTTGTAGTGCTGAAATCACATTCAGCAAACGTACAACCATATGCAACTCCGTATGTAAGTGAAGTAAATGTGGATATAACCACTATTAATGCATTTCACACGGAGGAGTCCATGAAAGCCGTATAAACATATATAAGCCATCCGACGAGAGGTCGGCGGAGCCGCGTTCAGTGGTGCATACTTCCTTCCGATCTGTGCTTTGCACAACCAGGTGCATGTCGGTATCCTGAGGAGTCTAGTGAGAGACGAAACATGTACCTCTGCTATGTCACTGCAGCGGGGAGGGTAAGCTTTGACTTTCTTCTCGGTATGGTAGTACAGGTAGGCCACCATCTCGCTGGTGGTGGAATAGGATGAATTGTGTTTTATTACAATTTATTCTAACTGTGCAACCTCTAACACAGAAAGGATATGATGGAGAGAAGTTTGCATTTACTGTTTCGCATTTTACTTATATATATATATATATATATATATATATATATATATATATATATATATATGTATATATATAAAATGGCCTTAAATGAAAAACTATTAAAAATGCTCTGATGAATATATATATATATATATATATATATATATATATATATATATATATATATATGTGTATATATATATATATATATATATATATATATATATATATATATATATATGTATATATATATATATATATATATATATATATATATATATATATATATATATATATATATATATATATATATATATATATATATGGCGGACAAAAAAATTAATTTTGGCTGATTTTCTCCAAAACTGATATCGGGAAGTTTTCGTACACGTCGAATCTAAAATTATTTTTAAAAAATTCCATACGGCGGATCCAATATTGCGGATTAAAAATTTTATATCTCTCGATTTCTGAGTTCTAGGAGTGTACATGAATTTATAATTGTTTTAAAAAATTCAATATGGCCGATTCAATATGGCGGCTTAAAAATTTTATATTTTGGGATATTATCCAAAATTGGCACTAGGGAGTATTCGACGGTGTAGATTATGATTAGATTAAAAGTTTAAAATAATTTTTTTGAAGTTCAATATGGTGGATTCAAAATGGAGAGTTACAGATTTTACGTTATTTAAATCTTTCCAAATTAATATTAGATAGTTTTCGGAATCGTAAGTTACAGATCTGAAGTTAATTTTTTACAATTTACTATGGTGGATAAAATATGGGGGACCATATATTTTATATTTTTCCAATTTTGTAGAAATTGATATTGGGGGAGGGGGGCTCTCGGACTAATATTACAGGTTTTAAATTAATTTCTTTAACTTAATAAATTTACGTGTCTCAAGCTTTTTCAATATCGGCTTGGGGGAGGTTTAGGGGTCTAAGTTATGAATCTGAAATTAATTTCTTACAATTCAAGATAGCGAATTTACTATAGCAGATTAAATATTTGTTTGGCAAAATTTCATTCAATGCGAAGTAGTATGTGTCTGTTGGACTTCCATTGTCTTTACTTTTTGTTGAATAAAATAATGGAAGTTAGACCTATATCTACTATTGCAAGGAACATCGTTGTATAAGAATTTCAAACAAACAATTTCATTCAATGTTTAATGTAGTCCATAACTGTGGAAAAAATGGGTAGTTTTGGCGAGCTTCAAAACTCAACTCCATTCAAAAGTAAAAATCGGCTAAAAATTATTATTAAATGGAACAAATGACTAGTAACAAGCGATACATAAAAGCTAGGGTAAGACAGCCATTGAAATAAAGTATTTTTCAATCTTTTCATGTGCAACACATTTTGTCAGCTGTTAGTTTGGCACCGACTTAAAAGATTTTAATTTCATATAAACATTTATATTGTTATTTCCTGCTTTTTAGCGCGTCTTTAAAAGTTAGCTCTATTTTTTCTATAAAAATTGTATTACTTCACTGTTTATTAGTTTTTTGAGTTATCAGTGATGCAAAAATGATTGCTAATATAGAAATTTATGGAAATGCAACAAATAATTGTTTTCCTATATGATAAGTAAATTATGCAGGTCACTGTATATAGATATCTTATACAGGATCTAACATAATTGCATGCTAATTCCTCAGAGTGCGAATCTTCGAATGATTTATAAAAAAAATAAATATTAAAAATGATTCGCAATTGTTTTTTTCTTAATATCCAGGATTGTATGTTTTTTTGGAATCGAATTTTCTTCTATATATCGGTAACTAATTTAGATATTTTATTCTATTTTCAATCTGAACTAACCTGAATAAATGGTCATATATCAAAACACATTTTTTCAGTAAAATTACTTTTCTTTCTTGCACCACTGCCGTCCAATTTAGCAAGTATTTAAATATTTTCCCAAAAAAATGGCAATATATTGCTCTTTTCTAAAATAAATATTGCCCCTTATTTCTTATTTAAAATGTTTTCTTCACTTCCTGGCGTCCAAGGACAGTTTTTGAAAAAAAAGCATATATTTGCGTGCCGCTAATACAGCGGTTCTCAACCTGTGGGGTGAACCCTTTTTAGGAACGCATCGTATAATTTTACTACTTGTAGCGAGATATTGAACTTATGATGGTGTATCCGTATTAAATAAAAAAGTGAACCTAAAAAAATCGTTAAAGGGTGGCGTAATAAAAGATGGTATGGAAATTCGGATTGCAAATACTAAAAGGTCGAGAAACGATGGAGTAATTCAATATTTGTAATAAGAACTAAATAAAAGATTTCTATGTGATCTGGAGACGTTGTTTATTGCAAGGTCATATGTTGGATTAGCGGTCTACAAATAAATGCTTTCGATTGCCTAAGTCGAAAATTGTTAGTCGGACGAAAAAAACAACAAGAGCAATTAAGAAAATAATACTTATTTTGAAAAAAGTAGAGGCATATAATTTTTCTGTCTAAAATATTGAAGGATAAAATGAGAAAAAAATTATTAGAAAAAATCGAAACTGATGGTTATGTGGTAATCTCCACATCTGATAAGTCCAACTGAAAATGAAACCAGCCCTGGGTACGGTGAGCTTCGCTCAATACTCGCGTTTCCACACTAACTGGTGCCAGGCGTGCGGCAACAGCCATGCCATAAGGCGACCAGCAGTCCAGCGTGCCGCGGAAGAGGTAAACTCAAGTCCCAAACACTTTTAGATTACACTACCAACTTGCACATTCAAGCAAGTTTGGGTCCATACATGTTCCACTCCGTGTGCGACGCAACCACGTCTTCAGCACTTTAGTCCTGCGGATTGGCCGGAGGCCAAGGGTGTTCGCACCCAGTACGTTGTAGTGTTAACCAGGGCCGTTTTCTAGTGTTTCGTTCTTTCAGAACTCTTCAGCTAGGCTAAGAAGCCTATTACACTTAATGGATTAGAAAAAAATTTAACACTTTTATTTAAAATGGAAACGATGGTGGATCACATTGATATGAGTTGACTCACCTCAAAGTATGAGCATGTAATTACGGAACACCCAGTATAACAAAATCGTTCTTAGACAATAGCCTATCCAATGGTGATAATTAAATCAAAATTCACTAGGTAGTTTAAGAAATATAGTACACACATAAACGGTCGAAAAACTTCGTTTTATATTTTGTATTTGATTTAAAATTAAATTTAAAAATCAATTTGGGTTCGATTTATACCACTTTGACGCATTTTTAACACTACTTATTAAATATAAAATTGCATTTGATCTGTTTATTATCTTAACATTTTAAATTTAAACTTTTTCGGATGTGTTAATTTACAATTTTACGACTTAAAAACATGTTTATCAAAGCATAATGATCAAAAAAGAAAAAACTAATTATTATCCATACGTATACAAGTAAACCTCATTTTGGCAGCCCGTTTTCGCATACATTAGTTTACGAAGTATGTAAGGTGTGTAAGTTAATTTAATACTGAAAATCAATACGGAATATAAAATTTCTATCATTTGTATAAAAAGTTCTCCGACCGCGATTATTTGTATATCCGGAGTAATCCTGAAACTACAGAATGAATTTTGATCGACTCCTCTATGATCTGACTGATATCGGCATATCTTGTCAGAGCTATGCCGTCGTGATCGCAAGAGACAAATTCGAGAACACCCTCTGTGGCATAGTCCAAAGAGGGCTTGAATACCCTATGGAATGGTGCCAGAGAATGGGACTAAACATCAACTCCACCAAAACCACCCTAGTAGCCTTCACAAGGAAAAGAAACCTCTATCTGAAAACCATCAAAATGGGTGGAATTGGGTGGAAGTCAGAGGTTAAATATCTGAGACTGATTCTAGATAATAAACTCCTCTGGAATAAGCACGAAAAAGAAGTAATTCACAAGGCTACAAAAGCCTTGATGGTCTGTAGAAGCTTTGCGGGAAAAAGCTGAGGTACAAACCAAAAAATTCTGCAGAGGATCAACACTGCAATTGTGAGACAATCATCACATATGGGGCAGACGAAGAGGACAATTTATAGGATGATGAGAAATGAGGTTATAAAACGAAGGGCCAATCTCTAATCCAGAAATCAATGGCATGCCCCAAAATGAAATGAAAAAGAAATTCAACACATTCACAAAAAACTTCAGCACAAAATTGAGTCGCAAAAGCGAATGAGACAGAAACACCATGGAAAAACTCAACAAGAAATTCATTATCTAGTATACAGATGGCTCCAAAACAATGGAGGGAACTGGAATAAGAGTGTATGGACCCGGCATCAGACACTAGGAATGCTTGGGTAAGTCACTAAGTATTTTCCAGGCAGAAATACTTGCCATTAGGAAATGTATTCAATTCAAAAAAGAAAAAAACTACCACGGCCAAGAGACTATCATTATGTCGGATAGTCAAGCAACCATCAGTGCGCAGAGCTCTCAAGTTATTAACTTCAAGTTGGTCTGGAAATGCCTAGTGGAATTAAATGATTTGAGTAGGAATAATAAAGTCACCCTCATGTGGATATTAGGATAAACCGGGATAGAGGGGAATGAAATAGTAGACAGGCTCGCGAGGAAAGAGGCTGAAACACCATTTCTGAGGCCAGTAGCAGCGTAATGTTGGAAGAACTAAAGATAGAAGAAGAAAGCAGGATATCCAATTATTGGACGGAGCTACAAGGATTAAGACAAACGAAGATACTTCTTGGGAACTACTACCAGAAGAGATTCAAAATATGCATAAGCTTAAGTAAAAACCAATTCAGAGTTCTGACAGGGGTCCTGACGGGGCATTGCCACCTGAAGGGACATTTCAAGAAACTCCCACTGGTTGAAAAAGAAGAGTGCAGATTCTGTGAGGAGGAAGACGAAACCTCTATTCATATCCTTTTAGAGTACAGAGCTCTAGGATGCTGTTCTTGGGAACATAGCAAATCGAAGAAGGGGAGCTATCTACCTTGACGCCATACAAGATTCTAAGGTTCCTGAGGAAAATACGACCGGATGACCTGCTTTAGCCGATAAGGCAACTCTTACGACTTCAAACTAAGTAGGAGACACAATGGAGGTCAGGTAGTCTTTTCAAAACCTTAAACATTACTGGTGCCGCGAGACGAAAAAAAATGTTCATTTTCGTCTTGCCTTGTGCCGTTTCAACCTAATCTCAACATGTCTCAGCATCATTTACCCTTGATATCAAGATCGAGACGAAATAGATCGAGACATGAATAAATTATCGTCTCGTCTAGATTTTGTAGAATAAAAATTGTTTTTCGTGAAAAACACCTTTAAGTTCACATTTTGTACTCTACTGCAATAGATCGTTAGGCAGTTCATCTTTAAAAGCGATGTACCAATTTTTTTAAAACGTAAAACATTTGACCAATGTGTGTTACCGGTTATGACCTACAGTTTGTATCTTTTTACAAAAATGGAAATTATTTCACGCCACTAAACCTAAGTGTTCAAAATATGTCACAGAATGGCCGATAACAGTAAGGCTGTAGATTAATAAACTTTTACTGCCCGTTTTTTTGCCCTTTTTCTCTTTTTGCTCATTGTCAATGAATTATTAATATAAAATACAATAAATAAAAAATTTAAAAAACTCATACAGAGAACTTCTACTCAGGCTTACACATACTTGTATATATTTTCAATTTTTGGACAATTTTTATTGCTATATTATGCTATGACTGTGTGTGGCATAACCTCACTGTCTTTTGGAATTGTTATTGTAAAGGTTTATTACTTTAATAATGTTAATGTATACAGTGTTTTGAATGTTATAATTTTAATTTGGGACAGATTTTTTATTTTTTTTAATTGTATATTTAACTTGTTCTGTGTGGGGGCTACGCTGGCGTTCTTGGAGACTGTTCTCAAAATGGCAGGGTTAAGGCGTATCCTTTGACGAGTGAGTGTGGTTGGTGAGTACTGAGTAAGCTTATTTGCTGACCATATTTTCTTGTTTCTAGGGTCTGGGCCCTGAGGATGGTCTAAGTTAGACCGAAAGCGCTTGGCCTCTAATAATAATTTAAAAAAATATACACTGAAATACACAATCTGACTATTTCTTGATTTCTTCGGTGTCCAACCTGTTAATAACTTATGATCTACGGTGCCGAACCTTTGACATTGACAACTGCAACTTCTAAAACGCTGCAAATAGCTTAGAGAAAGATGGAAAGGTCAATGCTAGGTATATCGCTGCGTGACCGAGTTAGAAATGAAGACCTGAGACGAAAGACAGGAGTTACCGACATAATTTTCCGAATTTCCACACTTAAATGGAACTGGGCCGGAAATGTCGCCCAAATCAGTGATGGAAGGTGTACGAAGAGATTAGTCGAGTGGAGGCCGAGATTAGACAAAAGAAGTAGAGGAAGACCCCCTATTCGTTGGACTGACGATCTCAAGAGAATTTCAACAAATTGGATGCAAATCTCTCAAGATAGGTACAATGGATAAGAATGAGGGAGGCCTATGTACAGCAGTGGACGCAAAGGGCTGGATGATGAAGAAGAAGTGTTTCTATTCAAATACTAGTCAATGTAAATTTCAATTGGATGCATTTCAGCTTGGAAGATGGCAAGCGTGTATCTTAGGGATTTAGCAAGTCGGAGTCTGAGCTTAATACTTCCATTCCACCCCCTCTTTCATCTTGGATCCCTGGAGAAACCATACCAATGAATTATTCTATAATCGAGGTAATCTCCGATCGTTTGGTAGCAGTCAGTTACTGCTTCATAGTACATGCCAAAGTCATATTTGTTGAAACGGATTCGGTTTTGATGTGGATTCTTTTTAAATAAAACGCCATGTACTTGTAAAGCAGATATTCCGCTATTGCTGTCGTATTATCGCAAAAATAGAATATATGCGCTATAAGCTTTATTCATTTTTTCGAGATGGTATCTCAAAAGGTACTATCCTGGGAGGACATTTGTTACTAGTAGAAGGTCTCTTTTAGGGAGTTTTTAGTTAAAACCTTATCATTATAGAGTTTTTCGATAATCTATAGTAAGATTTTGAACCAAGGAAGAGAGATTTTTTCCTATTTTGTAAGGCTGTCCACGTCCCAATATTCTTCAATTTTCTAGTGTCCTGAAAAACCCATCAGATTACCTTGGTATTCTGCCAGTTGCTGCCGAGATTGTTTATAGTCCCTACTCAGCTTCAACTCACATCCCTGATCGAGATGAGACGATCTTCACGTTCCGCCCCGCACCGTTCTGTCTATTCTTACAAAAATTGTAGCAAATTTATGAAAAATGCCTCTTGCATTTTAACCCTGCTATTTAAGTGAAAATATTAAAACCTCTAATATTACAATAACTACAATAATTCATTATTATAAGGTGAACATGGAACTGAGGCATATTTATTATAAATTATAAATTGTTAAGTTCTGAAAATATCCAACTAAATCTATATATTCATTTATAAAAATTTTGCTATATTTTGTATGCTATCATGCAACGTAACCGTATGGACCTTGATCCGGGCATGCAAGTATATTATGTTAGATAAGAAATACGGACCAATATCCACACTAATTTATATAGAAATCAGCACTAAAACTGAACGATCTAGGGTGAAAAAGGAAAAATATACAACGAAAATGTAAAGTCTGGAATAAATTCATTGTTTAAAAAACGCTGAGTTTTTTTAAAAATCGCTGGGACATGTCGGCTTTGTTTTATCGGTACGAATTTTTTTCAAAACATTAAAGCATACTTAATGATTCAAAAGAAGTTGTGCTATAATCAACTTTCATTTTTTGGATAGTGACCCCAATTCTTTGTATACTTTTAGATTCCCTGCAAAATTCTGAATACTTTTTCTATTACATGTTCTATACCTGAATGTATTCAGTGACCTGTTCCTTTGTCACATTTTATCAAAATGTCACTTTGAGTTGAGTTTAACTGAAAATAAAACTTATTGAGTTTCAGAAGATAGAAATTCTTACGATGATACTTTATAGCGATTGGGTAAGAATCCAAGGAGTGTGTCAGTTATTTCAAGAAAAATATCCTAATCTTTCGCCAATTTCACAAGGGGGTTTTGTAAATAGTAAATTTATTTCAAACGTTATGTCCTCATTGTACAAGTTTTTGTTATTAATAAACTTAAAAAAATAAATTTTAGGAATAACATTAGTAGGTGTATACGTCTCATACGTAAGCAATTATTTTTCGATTAAAAAATGTTTGAGAAACAGACAGTACTTTACAATTCATTTTACACAGTAACAATAGTATAACATTGAATTTTAATTAGGTTACAATTTGTAAATTTTCCGCTGTCTTTGATACAATTTTTAATTTTTTGCATTTTGAAATGAGATCTTTGGAGACGAGGAGAGATAAAGCTCTAATCTCCTCTCGTCTCAACTGTGATTTTGAGTTGTTTCACAAATACAATTTTTTTTCCAATTGCGTACTAGAAATCTAAATTTCAATAACATTTCACCTTGTAGCTGTACCGACGAACGTTTATATAGGTGAATTTACTTTTTTAAAATTTATTTTTGTAAAAAATAACTTTCTCTTCCAGTTGATGGTTTGTAGCAATATTTACATTAAAATATTTTCACAAAAAATAAAATAAACCCAAATTGGTTAACTTATTAGAATTTATTTAAACGATATTAAAAAAGAGGACCAAGTGCGTTTTTGACATGTTTCACGTTAGTATTCCGTAGCAACTTTTTTTACTTTACTTTTATTTTTCCTCTATGCAGGGTTATTCACCCTATAAGGCATGGAATGTTGCGGCCAAAATACGTCACTTTTAAAAAGTTTTACTTTTGGGATATATGAGGATTTAATACAGTTACTTTTTAAAATTATTTTCATATTATACGGGGTGTCCCAAAAGTTCTGCGAGTATCAAAGTTGTGTTTTTTTAAATGGAACCCCCTGTTTATTATTGCATTTTTGAATTCTCTGGTCAAAATAAGTGCCTATTTTAATAAGGTTCATAGTACCTAAACCTTAAGGGTTTTTAAATAATTTGAATTTTGACAAAATCTAAACTAATTTTCATATTTTAAATACTTAACAAGTATTTCAGTTATGTACGCGAAATTTACAGTGAAGTGTAATAATGAATCATATTTTATATCCCAATTATAATAAACTTGCTATATTATACAGGGTGTCTAAAAATTAAAACTAATCAAATAAGAACTTTAACACCCAGTTTCACAATCGATAGTAACATGAAGTGGTTAAATAACCAACACTTGCAAGTTAACCATGAGTTTTCAAAGGTAGGTGTTTCACAAACAAGAATTGAGGGCTGGTTACGAAACCATTGGTCAAATTTCATTTGTCAATGTTGGTTTGACAACTAACCTCTATTTTTACGACGATATTTCAAAAAAATTCCTCCAAAAAAAAGTTTATTATTATTAAGCTAATATTTGTGAAAATTTTATAATCATGGAGAAGAGAGAAAAAAGAGCTGTAAATTTCTGTAAAGAAGAAGAAATCCTTCTTATATCTCTGGTAGACAAATATAAGAATATTATTGAAAGTAAAAAGAGTGATTCTCACACTTGGAGTGATAAAGAAAATTGTTGGAAAATTTTACAAAATGAGTTCAACGCTAGTTGTACTGTAAATGGCACAAGAAATGTCAAAGTTTTGAAAGAAAAATATAGAAATTTAAAAAGAAAAACCAAAGAACAGTTTTCAAGAATTAAAATGGAAATTAACAAAAAGGGAGGAGAAACCTATACAGCCTCTATAATAACCGAAATGGATGAAGCCCTCAAAAATATACTTGGGGAAGAACAAATTTCAGGCTTCCACAATAACTATGATTGCGATGCTCCGAAAGATGTGCCAATGATCATTGTTGAAGAAAATGTTGACGAGAGCAATGAAAATGATCATGTAAAACAATTAAATATCTCATCAAAAGAAAATCTTATTGTAGCAGGTACAGAATTTTAACAATTCTTTTTGTATTTACTATTTAACATTTTATTTATTTAGAATCACTACTTGAAAACCATCACAATGTTTTCGCACAAACCGAACAAGAACAGTCAAATAATTGGGCTAGTTATGCAGCAAACAATCTTAGAACACCGGTTTCCAAGAAGTTGAGGACAAGTAAAGGTTGGAATATTTGTAACTGTAAGATAATGTTTATGAGTTATATTCCATTAAAAATTTATTTTTTTATTTTTACTTAAAAGTTTTTTTTTTCTGGTTTCCTATAAAATGTAATAAATTATGAATTTCTTTATAAAAATTGTTTAGTGTTATAGTTGAATATATTTTGTAAAGGACATAACATATAATGTTGTAGGTTTTGTTGAGTCTTCAAGAATTGGAAGAAATAAATATATAAAGAAGTAAAAAAGTTTGAATGCAATTCTAATAGAAGAAAAATTAGAGTTCTTAAGACTTCAAAAAGAAAAGTTCTTAGAAGAACACGAATTAAAAATGCTGGTTTTAACGAAAAAACTGGAAAAAGAATAAATTTCTAGAATTTTGCTGTTTTAAATTGTTACTAAAAAGTTTAGTTATTAAAATTTTTGTTCTTTTTTGACTGAAAGTTAATAGTTTCGATGTTACTGCGAAAGTCCAGAATTTGCAGTTGTCAAGTTTCCCTGGTAAATGTCCAAAATTAATTTAGGAAAAAATAATCTAAACTAGCCCGAAATATATTTAGTAAATCTTATCTAGTACATTAAGGTTTAGTTACTTTTTTCTAAATTAATTTTGGTTACCCCATTTCTTATATTGGATTATTCAACAAAAACGCAAATGGTTTTTATTCTGTCCGAACCGGCAACAAATAAAAAGCGTAAGCAAAGTAATGAGGTTATGTTCTTTTGGTTAAGTAAGTAACCACAGGATTGTCTACTGATAAACTTAACTCATGGTTAACTTCCGGTGAAACAATTTTTTTAAATAACCATCGGTTTTTTCTTAACCTTTCGGTGACCACACATTGTGAAACTGGGCGTAAGTGGCTATAACTTGATATACCTAATACTTATCGAACGCTATAAGGGTGTTCTATAGTTAAGTCTTCGCATTTTCACAGAGTACACCAAATAATCGTTTTCTGCACCATTTTGTGTTTTTTAAATAGATGTTCTTGTGAATCTAGTTGCCTATGACATTTAGAAACGTCAGGTAATTCATTTAATCTGTCTACAAAGCCTGTTGCTATAATAGCGGCATTATTTTTTGTAACTGTGAAACTTCATTTATTCAATTCAATTATTTGAATCTTGTTGTGTTATTGCTTTGTCAAAATGAAGATTTATCTAAAGGAAGAGCGTATTGATATGATTTTTATCCTTGGAGAATGTTATCAAAATTGTTTGTTGGCTTTTCGAGTCTCTACTCAACGGTTTCCTGAAAGAAGCCATCCTAAACCAACCGTTTTTGTGAGACTATTAAACCAGTTTCGGAAAAGTAGAAGTGTCAGTTATAAAAAACCGGTTATTAGAAAACCTGTTAGTGAGGATGAAGAAAATGTTTTTACTGTACTTGGTTCAGTGATCAAAAGTCCCAATATTAGTCAGAATCTATATTTGAAAATACTAACATTAGCCTAGAAAGTGTTTCAGGGATTTTTAACAAATACAGACTCATCCTTATAAAATTCAGCTTTATCAAGAGCTTCAAGGAATTGATTTTGAGAACCAAATTGAATTCTGGTTGTAGGTGTTAGATAAAGTGGCAGAAAATGAATACTTTTTTGATAATGTGTTGTTTAGTGATAAATGTACTTTTCATAACTACTGGGTCCATACTTAATTGGATCCTACTTTTTGAATGACCATTAAATGGTTTGATGTTTCGCGATTTTCTTTTACACCAACTTCCAGTGTTATTAGAAGATGTCGTTTTAAATATTAAAACAACTATGTGGTTTCAACTGGATGGAGCTCCGCCTCATTATCATTGAAAGGTTCGGCAATTTTTAAATGTCAACTATCCAAACAGGTGGATTGGGAGAGGCGGATTTCAAAATTGCCCTCCGAGATCTCCGGATAACTCCACCAGATTTTTTTTATGGGGATACATAAAAGGAATTGTATATAATGCGCTCCGACAACACCAGAATATATGAAAATATGCATAAGAGACGCTTTTCAAACTCTAACCACGCAAATGTTGTCCAGAGTTAGCAGTAATTTCGAAAAAAGGATATGTAAGTGTTTGGATGTTCGACATTTCGAACATATACTATAAATATTTTGCTTCTGCTTTATGCTATCGTCAATATGTTATTACCAATATTGCTGTTATAGCCTGTTGGACGTCTGTAAATCGCGTTCGGAGTTTCTGAACATTTCTAAAGATATTCCTGATTATTATTCTTATAGTTGTAAATTACCTGTCATTTCCAACTGCCATAGACAACTAGATACATTAAAACACCTATCCAAAAAACATAAAATAGTGCAGAAAATGATTATTTGGCATATTCTGTGAAAATGCGAAGACTTAGCTGTATATTAGCATATACCATTCAATAGGTATTTAAGAGGTACATTTTCTGGTCAGTTAAAAATTATAGCGTTATATTTAAATTAATCAAGTTATAGCCACTTCAAGTTCTTATTTGATTAGTTTTAATTTTTGGGCACCCTGTATAATATAGCAAGTTTATTATAATTGGGATATAAAATATGAATTATTGTTACAATTCACTGTAAATTTCGAACTGAACTGAAATATTCTTAAGTATTTGAAACATGAAAATTAAGTTAGATTTTGTGAAAATTCAAATTATTTAAAAACCCTTAAGGTTTAGGTACTGTAAATCTTATTAAAATAGGCATTTATTTTAATCAGAGAATCCCAAAATGCAATACAGCGAGTTTCATAAAAAAAAACAACAAAACTTTGATACCTTCCTAGCTTTTGGGACACCCTGTATAATATGAAAATAATTTTAAAAAGTGATTATATTACATCTATATATATATATATATATATATATATATATATATATATATATATATCACAAAACTTTTTGAAAGTCACGTATTTTGGCCGCAATATTGCGTGCCATATAGATTGAATAACCCTGTATAAGGGCCGGGTGGTTCAAACATCCTCTAATGGAATCAATTTATTATCCTTTTACGTCTCTCATATCTTGGCATTAGACATGGTTAGAAGCGTCAAACTTTTATTGTCAACTTGACAACTGGGCTTAATTTTTAAATTGAATGTTTTTATCTTTGTCATTTTAGTGCAGGCGACAGGTAAATTTCAACCTACCTACGAGTACCCGCTGATTTGTTGCATACGCCTTAAGTCTTCCTTCAGTGTCCCTATTGCAGAAAATTCTATATTTTTAAATCCCGGGGGATGCATAAAGCGAATAGAGTAAAAATTGTTTTGTGATTATTCTGTAACCATTTATCTCCTAATGAAGTTAATAATGGTTATAATTAATTCTTTATACTATTATGATAACAGTTTACCTTTGTCATTGTTATGCTGTTTGTTCTATAGCGCATCAATTTAGTAGAAACATTTAAATTATACGATTTATAGAATTTTCGACTATTTTAATCTGACGTAACACATTATCTTGTGACACCACCTGTATACCTGACCTAATTACACTTGGAGATTGGGTCAGATCGATCTTAACCATTTTTGTGCCTTGAACTCTACCGCTGTGGGGGTAGGAAAAAGATTCTGTTTATGTATTCGCTCAGTGCAAAGTTGTGGAAGGAGGAGGCAAAAGCGATACTAGCGTTAACTACGGATAATTCAAGTACCCGGGGGTGATATTTTCTATTTTTGACGTATCAAATATAGGTGTCAATTTTAATTTTTTTTTAAATGATTAAAACTCATATAATGATGGTGTTATGTTGCAAATTGTAAACAAAAAAAAAACAGTATAAATTTTATAAATATCTAGTAGCAAATTGGAAATTAAATAAATAAAATAAATGGATAAAGTTGAGAACGCTGGTATATCACGTATTAGACGTGCCGATGTAAAGTTGTATTTTAGGTAATAAAATACCTAGTTCAATAGTTCTCTTTGTTTTAATGGTCATTCAGGATAAGTACACAGCAATATATAATAACTTTTATCCCACGTTATTATCTAATGGTATTTTTTTACTTTGAGATTACTTTACCTAAATTTCAATGAGTTTCAATTATTTCCTTATGTGTTATATTTATTAAGACTAAAAAATTTTTTTTAGTTGCGACTTTCCATTATATTCTACTTTCAATATACGTAAATATTGCCCTTTAGTTCATGCATTAGTTGGCGCTGCTGCCACGCACGGAGCCAGTACTGAATTTCAATGTATCAGGTCGGCAAGAAAGTAATTGTGGTTTCGTAGTGTGAATAAAACTGTTTTTTATACAAAGAATAAACTTTAATCAATTATGTGTATTCCATTTTGGTCAATGAGTTTTTGCAATCTTTCTTGTAGCTTCATGATTCCGCTTATCAGTAAAAAACTGAACCAAGTGTGATATAAGGTCGTCTTCATTTATGAAAGTTTTACGATTCAAAGAGTTTTGTAAACTTCGAAATAATTGGTAATTAGATGATAAGTCAGTGCAATATGGGGGATGTGACATCACTTTCCGACAAAGCTCCAATAACACTACGCAACAAATTTTAGTTTATTTGTTGTATCTTGTATGAAAAGTGCATTTTTTTTGTTAATTTTGGAGTGTCGAACACAAAAATGACAATGAAATTAAAAACTTAGTTGCAATTGTCAAGAACTATTTTTTTTAAAATTTTATTTTTAAGAAAATAGTAAAAAATACATACTTTTACACTTGTAGAGATACTAAATATCTTGTCTTTTTGCTTTTCTTTTGTGAATTGTTTCTGGAGCATCTCTAACTAGAGTCCAACAACAGTCGGCAAGCATGGAAGCGTTCCACTTTCCCCGGAACCTTATCTCCATTGTTGATATATCCTGATGGAAGCTGTGCTCATAGCTTACAGCTCCAGAGTTGTCAGGAAAATAGTCCAGATGTGAGTGCAGGAAATGGATCTTTAGAGACATTACAACCCATTTGTTGATACGATGACAGCATACCTTCAACAAGAGTAAGGTAATTGTTAACTTTTTATTTCCGAATGAATTAGTGACCACGAGGCGAAAGTTTTTCCAAGCATTTTTTCAATATCTGATAGAGTGCTGTCAAAATGTTTGTCTTTCAGAATATTTCGAATCTGCGGCCCAATAAAAACCCCTTCTTTAATTTTTGCTTCACTTAGCCTTGCGAATTTCTGACGCAGGTATTGAGAAGCTGACCCATCTGTATTCAGTGCCTTAACAAAGTTTTTAATTAGGCCCAATTTGATATGCAGTGGTGGCAACAAAATCTCTTTGGGATCTACTAATGGCATATGTTGTACATTCGGTTCACCTGGCTCTAATAATTGTCGAACGGACCAGTCTTTTCTCTTGCAATGAAGTGCCTTTGCACATAAAAAACAGCAAATCTTGGTGTAGCCTAGCTGCAACCCATGTAAAAGTGTATCATCTTTAAGTTTCCACAGATCTGCCATTGGTGCCCATCGAATTTTATACTTGTCAATAGGTACTTCATTCATATTGTCGTATGATTCTTTCATCTGAATTGCATATCTAACAGGAATAGAAGGTAAAATATATCCCATATGTAATAGTACTGCTTTTAAATTCAATGTTGATCTGTCTGTAAACCATCTCCACTCTGGCATGAGTTTATATTTAAAGGCGCCAATAATCTGCAAATAATATTGCAGAAAACTAAGTTTTTTTCCATGTACAAAGATCGTGCTTGTCCTATAAGGCGTTTACGACAAACACATACTGAAACTTCGTCTTCTAATAAGCTCTATTGTTGCAATCTTGATCCTACTAACTTTGCTTTACTTATTCTAAGTTCCTCACAAGATCGTTTAATTCAGATTGGGTTATTTTGTGCGGTTTGCGGTATAACGTGCTGGGTGTAAAATCAGGATCCCTTGATGTTGAAGGCATATCTTCTTCTTGAGAAATCGTTGTATCTTTATTATTTGATTCGTAATTGAATATTTCAGGAGGTTCTGGAACAAGAATTCGTCACTATGAGGCACAGGGAGGGGCGGATCATGCGTCTTTCTACTGGGGGCGGGGGCGGTGATATCAGAAAAGTACAGTATGGCAAAAGCGAAAGCAAGTTGTCGACGGGGGGGGGGGGGGGGGAGGCACCAGCAACGTTACCATTTTTAGTCTAAAAGGCAGGGTGGGGTCTATTTTTCAGAAGCTCTTGGAGAGGGGGGGCGATCACAAGAAAAAACAAGTTGCCGACAGGGGGGGGGGGTGCAAACAGCATACACATTCCTAATATAAAAGTCAGAATCGGTTATATTTCCCTGAACTCAAAGCTCTTGGGAAGGGGAGGGGCGATCCCAAGCATACACATTCCTATACTCTATTCAAGAACTAGAGAGAGAAATAAAATTGTTACCCAAACCTCCAATGTACCTGCTCCAGTGCCGCAGGTAACTGAGGACTGCCGTGAACCTAATTATATTTAATTGTATTTAAATAATGTTAGCTTTTATAAATTTACTGCAACAATAAAATTTCGGGTAGTTCTATTTAATTTCTGTAAGTGAGCAATAGCTATTTTAAGTTTTGAGGCAGTTGCTCAAAATAGTTGTTTTGAACTGCATCCGAACCATTCCCTTAGGTTATTTAGCCATGAAATTCGTCGTCGTCCTACGCCCCTTCTGCCACTTATTTTGCCTTGAATTATGAGCTGTAAGATGCTGTACTTTTCTCCCCGCATAATGTGTCCGAAATACTGCAGTTTTCTCTGTTTTACTGTTATCTAGACTTCCTTTTCTTTCCCCATTCTTCTCAATACTTTGGCGTTCATAACTCGATCCACCCACGAAATCCTCTGAATTCTTCTATGGGTCCGCATTTCAAAAGAGTTAAGTCTTCTCATTGCCTCTCGATTCAGTGTCCATGCTTCCATTCCATAATATAGAACACTGTATATGTAACATTTAGTCCGTCGTATTTTCAGGGCTAACGTTAGATCTTTGCTGCAGATAACCTTTTCATAATAATAAAGTTCGCACGTGCTTTCTCGATTCTGGTTTTATTTCGACGGTATAGTCATTATTTTCTGTTATTAGGGTTCCCAAGTAAGTGTACTTCTTAACTATTTCTATGTGCTGGCCTCCTACCATTGGGGTTTCATTATTATTGGTGTTGTTTTTACTAATTATCATGAACTTGGTCTTTTTCGTGTTAAGAGAGAGTCCATATTCTCCACTAACTTTTAATATTTTATTCATTATTTTTTCTAGGTCTTTCAAACTATCAGCTATTATTACGGTATCATCTGCATACCTAATATTGTTGATTAAAACTCGGTTTACTTTTATCCCTGCTGTTTCAGATTCAAGACTTTCCAATATAACCTCTTCAGAATAAGTGTTAAATAGTAAAAGTGACAATAAACACCCTTGTCTGACTCCCCTTTGTATTTCCACATCTCCGGATATTTCCTGTCCAATCCTTACTGCCACTCGCTGATTGTAATACAGATTTGATATCAACCTTAAATCTCTTTTATCCAAATTTTTGCTTCTGAGAATTTCTATCAGTTTGTCATGTTTGACCATATCAAAAGCTTTGTTGTAATATATGAAGCAGACATAGAGGTCCTGATTGATATCTAAGCATCTTTGAGTAAGCACATTAAAAGCAAATAATGCTTCTCTTCTACCCACCCCGTTCCGGAAGCCAAACTGTGTGTCACTAATATCCAGCTCTAATTTGGAATGTATTCAAGCGTGTACAATTTTTAAAAGGGTTTTCAAAGTATGTGACATGAGACTGATTGTTCGATAGTCACTGTATTGTTTTGAATTTGCTTTCTTTGGTAAACATATGAATGTTGATGTTAACATTTCTCGGGGGATAGTTTCTGTCGTGTAAATTGTATTAAATAATCTCACCAATAAATCCAAATTTTTGTCATTGATCAACTTCAACAACTCACTTGGCATTTCATCTGGACCAACAGCTTTATTAGTTTTTATCGACCTTAATGCATAAATGACCTCTGCTTTAGTAATTTCAGGCCCTATGTCACCGCTTAGACTGTTTATAGAAGAATTTTCATGTCTTTGATCTTCAAATAGTTTTTCTATGTATTCTTTCCACCTGCATAATTTTTGTTGTGTTTCCATAATAATGTTTCCCTCTTTGTCTAGCAATACGTTTGAGGTTTTTTTCTTTTCTATTCCAGCTAGTTCTTTGACTTTTTTATGCAAGTTGAAGTTGTCGTACTTGTTTCGCAACTCCTCTATTTCCTTGCATTTTCCAGAAAGGTACTCTTCTTTTGCTGCTCTTATTTTTCTTCTTATTTGAATTTGCAACTGTTGATATCGGGTCTTGTTGGTCTTCTGTTTCCTTCTTTCATCCATCAACTCCAAAATATCATCTGTCATCCAATCTTCTTTCTTGTATCTTGATGTTGTAAGTACTTTCTTGCTTGGTTCCATAATTGACGTTTTGAAAAACTGCCACTGTTGTTCAACCTTATCATCGTTTAACCCAGGCTTGCCTTGTCTTCTTTCTAAGTTTGTGTTGATGTCTTGTCTCAGCTTTTCTTTCGTTTCTTCTGATTTTAATTTGTTTATATTTAGTTTTTTGATGTTATGATTTGTTTCTGTCCTTTTTAAAGATCTCTTGCCAACATTCAAAGAAAGAATCCCTCTAGAAAACCAAGGAGTGTACGAAATTCCATGCGGAGAAGATACGAACATATAAACCCTGTCAAGCAAAAAACAACTTCTTCTGCTCTGGCCCAACACTGGTTAAACACAGGACATAAGATACATTTCTCAGGAACAAAATTGCTATCGAGATGTGAAAACCTGCCCATAAGAATTATAAGGGAAGCCATTGAAATTGCAAAGAGGCCCAACAACTTAAATAGCAGAGATGATAGCCAGCGAGTGCCTAATACTTGGAGAAATCTGCTTACAAAACATCAACCAGTACCACTTAGAAACGAAACAGATTACAACTCGGCAACGCAACCCCAAACACTGGCAACAGGGCCGATGACGCGCAGCAGGTCTCGCAACCTGATTGGCCAGAACCATTCGGAAGACAAACGCGTCCGACGTACACACGGGACCGACAACACCCGAGTCGCAGGCGTCAGTTCGCTCGTAGACGCCATACAGTGAGCTTTGAAAATGGTGAATGATATTTTACCGAAACGTCAGCTGCCTTACCAGATGGTGTATGTATTCCATATTCAGTCAAGTCAAGGCAGTTATAGGGTTAAAAATGTAGTGTCCATTCTTCTAGCTGGACTTTTAAAAATACTTTTGAAAAGTTAATATATAAAAGAGTGTGTGATTATAATTGGTTTGTGATGTAATTAATTTTTGTTTAAAACAAAAATCTCTGTTCTTAATGGTAAGTTTTTAACCTCTTATTCCATATATAATAATATTAAAAATGTACATTTTTGTAGAATCTGCCGAAACCCTCAGTTGAAAAAGAGTCAAAAGAATCGAACGTACTGAAAAATAAAAATATATATACAATAAGTATGACTACTTTATATATGTAGTTTCAATATAAAAATGAACCATATTCCCAAGAAAATAACCAACTAAAAATATATTTAATGGTTCAAGAAAAATTAATTCCTATATTATATATATATATATATATATATATATATATATATATATATATATATATATATATATATATATATATATATATATATATATGTATATATAATTAACCGAATTAATAATACCAGTACATACGGCATTGAAAGATTATTTCTTAAAGTTATAAAAATAGATATACTAAAAGGTACTTACCACCCTGTGGAAAAAACTGAGCATATATCATCTTAAACGTATCCTCTCTCACGACACCCGTTGGACACTCCGCCTTGAAACCTCTGTAGATTCTTTTGATTTCGTCTTGAGTAAACCTGGTGGCCCGACAGAGGGATTCCAGACTTCCTGGTCGATACCTGGGTGGTGTTTCAAGGTCTTCTAGTTCTGAATCTGAAAAAGGAAAAAAAATTAACTGATGAAAAACAAAACCAGCCTCGGTTGGGTTAAAATACCTCCTCAAACCTTTCATCCAAAAACGGATTATTTTAACAATGCACGAACGTAACAAATTCGGAAGGTCGTTAAGTAAAACCAACAATAACGGAAGTTAGCGTGAATGAGAAAATTTACTTTAACTACATTAACATCAAAAACAATTTTCAGAGTATAAATAGATGACGAGAAAATTCCACTATTCCTTTTGTTTAAAAATTCTACACAAAGCCTTTTACACACGGCTTCACTCAAATTACCGTAACTCCAACACATATAGTGTAGCTCTGGAATATTTATGTTATTTGAGAATAAACCCTGAAGCAAGCAACAAACTTCAGTAGTGTCAGAACAGTCAGAAATGAAGGGAGAGTTTGTGAAATTAGAGAGAGCATATACGTAACAGGATTACATTAAACAAGAGACCCGTATTTAATAACTTCGTAAAAATATAATTATAATTTTACTTAGAAGTAATTATTTACTTTAATTTTATATATTTGTTTTTCGCGGAAAAATATTTTTATGAAGTCATATTATTTCACCTTCTAAAGTAGAGCGATGTTGTTATTCCTTCTTTAAGTGTAAGCCGATACTTAGGCCATTTTGACAATAAAATTTATTGTTAATCTACAAAAAGAGGCGGCATGAGACAAGTTTCATGTTACTACAGACCTGTCGGTAAACAATTAAAAAGTGACTAAAGCCTTTTTATGGACAGATTCATCAGTTGCTAATAAACGAACTTGTACAAAAATAATTTTGTTGAAAAATTACGTTATACCCTACACCTTAGTGTAGTAAGCAATGGTCTATATTTTTTTGGAACATATAATATATTCATGTTACCAGTTGGAATAGTTAAGAAACATAAAAAATTGTTTGGCTCGGGTTGAATAGCCACAAAAACAGACACTTACACTTAATAAAAGTCGACAGGAACCTAACTAATGAATGCCCTGCTTCCTTTACACCGGCCAGTGTAAAAGGTTTATATGGCAGGTCCACTTTATTTTTATTCTCCCCTTTTCGTTCTTTTATTCAACTTTTTTTTCTGATACAAAATATGATAAAGAATTCATATTAAGCCAGTGACGGTTCGTCGATCAAGCATTGGAAGATTTATAAATAGGCCCTTCTATGTTACTTGCGCTTATTTGTAACGCAAACAATGGTCTTCATCTCTACTCAGTAGCCAAAATGAAGCGTCAATTATAAGAATACATCCGCTAAGTAAAACTGTCATGTTCATGTCATTATTATTAGGTTAAAGTACATATTAAAGCAATAATATTTAAAACAATAATCAAAAACTGGAACAATGCTTGTTTAAAAGATTCTTTTTAGTAAATTTTATGCACCTTAAGATTTCGTCAAAACTATTACCAATATGAACAAACCACCAAGGACTTGCATTTTATATTCGAAGACATGATAAACGAAAAATTAAAGGAATTTGTTTTTGCTTTTAAGGAGATATATACATGTTTGATGTTATTAAAGGAACCTACTGCGTCTAAATTATATTGTTGTAGATTTGACTACGATTGTTTATGTCAGTTCTGTCATGTACTGTCGGGGTTTCCTTTTGGATCGCTATCATTTCCTTTATTATTAATTTATGGTAATTTTTTTTCCTAACAACTATTTTTGTATCTTCAAAGTTAATAGAGTGCTTTTCATTCTCTTCATGTTTTGTCAATGTTGTAGTAGCATTTTTCGTATATTTATGTTCATTTAGTCGATTTTTTAATAATCATCATTCCTATATATTTTTTGGGTAGTTTGTACGCGGAATTGAATATACAATATTGGAAGTTTTCATAGTTGCTGTTTTGCTCCTCAGTTTGGTAAAGATTAAGTTTAGTTGGTTGTAACTTTTGTGACATGCAACAATATTGTGTTTTTTAAAATATATTTTAATTTTTCTGAGAGATCTGTTGTATAAGGTAATGCTCTGTATTGTTTTTGTGTTTTCTGTTGTGAATTATCCTGGTTTATGATTCTTAGGTTGTTATAGTGTATGTATGTTCGTCTTTTAATAATTTCTTTGATATTTTCAATATTAAAATTGTTTTGTGTGAGTGTTTCTTTAATTTTTCTGAGAATCGAGGATCTGAGAGTAGAGGACGTTAATAAAATGGCTCTGTCAACCAAGCTCACGATTACAGTTCTTTGGTTATCTGAATAGTTTGAAAAGCTTAGACTTGATTTTCTATAAACGATTCGTTGACGATTGTTTAATGGCAATCCCTCATGACAAAATAAATTACGTTACACAACAATTTAATAATTTTCATAGCAAATTAAAATTTACATCACAATCTAAAGTAAACGGATAAATAAACTTCCTTGGCATGTCAATAATATGCAAAAATGATAAAATTTAAACACATAGATATACCAAACCAACCTGGTCGGGAAGATATCTGAACAACTTTTCAAACCATTCAGAAAACCAAAGAAGAAGTGTAATCGTTGACAGAGCCATTTTATTAACGTCTCCTACTTTCAGACCCTCGACTCTAAGAAAAGTTAAATAAACACTTACACAAAACAATTTTAATATGAAAGATATCGAAGACATTATTAAGATAATATTAAAGAGCCAAATATTTGAAGACAATTTTGTAAAGTAGGGATTTTTGGAGTTAGGTATCCAATTTTCTTCACAGTTTTGGCTGTTAGCTGTAATGTGCGTGTCTTTGTATTGTATTTGTGCGTAGAATTAGAGTCTACACACTGCGACCTGGTAGATATATTGTGCCCCCCTAGTGCTGCCAAGTCGTAAGAGTTACTTTATCGGTTAGAGCAGGTTCTCCAGTCCTATTTCCCTAAGGAACCTTAGGATGTTGTACGGCTTCAAGGTTTGTAGCTCCCCTTCTTTAATTTGATGTATTCTCAAGAACCGCATCCTAGAGTATTTTTGGAACGCTGCTGTCTGAAATAATATGAATAGAAATTTCGTCCTCGTCCTCGCAGAATCTACACTCTTCTCATTCTATCAGTCCGAGTTTCTTGAGGTATCCCTTCAGGTAGCAATGCCTCGTTAGGATCCCTATCAGAACTCTGAGTGGGCTTTTACTTAGCATTTTTTGAGTCTCTGCTGGTCGTAGTTCCAAAGAAGTATCTTCGCTTGTTTCAGTCCTTGCAGTTCCGTCCAATAATTGGATTTCCTGCCTTCTTCTTCTATTTTTAGTTCTTCCAGCATTACGTTGGTACTGATTCCACAGAAAGGCTCTAACCCAGAAATGGTGTCTCAGCCCCTTTCTTCGCTAACCTGTCTACTATTTTATTTCCCTCTTTCCCGGTGTATTTGGGTACCCACATGAGAATGACATTATTCTTATTCAAATGATTTAATTTTTCTAGGCATTCCCAGACCATCTTGGAGCTGATAACTTGAGAGATCAGCGCACTGATGGCTGCTTGACAATCCGACATGATGATAATCTCTTGGCAACGATAGTTTTTTTCTTTGTTGAATTGAATACATTTCCTAATGGTATGTATTTCTGCCTGGAATATGCTTGGAGACATGCCCAAGTTTTCGTAGTGTCTGGTTCCGGGTCCATACACTCCTATTCCAGTTGAATTTCTTTTTCATTTCATCTTGTGGAATGTTCCAGATTTGTTAATTTCTGGATAAGAGATTTGTCCTTCATTTTATGACCCCATCTCTCATCATTCTATAAATTGTCCTTTTCGCCATACTCTCTACAAGTATATGTAGAAGTGTAAGGTTTAGGCTTAGTTTCATGGCGGCCGTTGGACAGGTTTTCATCGTCCCGGTTATATATGCACAAGCCCATCTTTGAACTTTCGAGACGTTAGCTCTCGTATTAGCCAGATTGGTTCTTTTGCTCCAGATAACTGTCCCATCTGGGATGATTGGTCTCACTATTACAGTGTACATCGCGTATCTTTAAAATGGTATAATTTTTTTGCGTCTTAGCGTATTTTTCCGTTTAATAAGGAAATCTGTTTTGCTAGCTGCTCTATTTAAAAATGAATTCGCTGTAAATGTTGCTACGAATGGCTGGTTTGGAGATACTGGCTTTTACAATTACGAATACAACTAAGCTTAGATAAATAAAAAATATCATATTAAGGTCTCATTTAGAGCAAAGGAAATACCAAAGAGTAACGGCAAAAATAAATGAAAATTAGCTTATTTCGTGAACCTCATATTTGAAAATAGAGCGTGGGCTAATTGAAAGTTTATGATAAAATAATGCTCCAAGAAAAGTTTCAAGATGAGCATCCGTTTCAATTTTGAGAAATTAGTTATTAAAGTTGTCGAAATTGAGTTGCATAATGTGTTTGAGTTGAATTAAATATTTGACACTAAAAATCTAATATCTCGACAATGAAATAAGATAAACAAGTTTATCTTATCTCATTTTGAAGCTTAGGATACGTAGAAGACCAAAAAATATCAGTAACATAAAATTGTTAAATTCATCCCTTAGACAAGGTAAAACTACCCACATGAAAAAAAATGGAAACAAATTATAAAATATGTGAAAAAAAAATTTTGTTTGAGTTATAATTTAAGCTGATCATTAAGTAGGAGTTGCCATATATTTATGGTTGGCTTTTATTGACACTCACCCTTTCCTCGGGGTAAAAACAACCCCGAACAGTCAAAAATGCCATAAAATATTTACGAAAATTGAAAAAAATTATTTCTGCATTACATAAATTACAAGAAATATGAAAAATATATGTTCAGCAGATTCAACACAAGTACACCCCATAGAGAGGGTATATCTTTGCGATGAACCTGAACTTTTAGTCTATGAATATTATCGAAAAATTATATTCGCCAGTGATCAATTTTGTTTGCGAAGTTAGTAAAAAATGGTTCCAAAAATAGTTTTTGAGCATTTAGGGCACTTCAGATGAACTAAACCTAAGAGCGAATTAAAGATTAGAATAAAAAAAAAATTTTCATCTCTGTAGTTTAGATTGAACGTTTTTTTTTTTCTTTAATTATTTATTTCGATGACACTTGATTGCAAGAAAAGTTTGGGGAGATTTACTAATAGGAACTCACCCTTAGTGCGAAAAATAGGAGTGAGATTAGAATTTTATTTTTTATTTCCGATCCTATAAGTTAGATTGAAAGTTATTTTTCCTTAAATTACTTATTTCGATAACATTTGACCGTAAAAAAAGTTCGGCCGAGATTTATTAACAGGAACCTACCATTAGCGAAAAAAAATAAGGGTGGACCTTTAATAAATCTAGCCTCGAGTGGATGGATTTTTGATTAACTGAATCTCTAACAGATGTTGCCTAGAATGGCTGGATCTCTAATAGATTTTGCATTGCATGGGCCTCTGAACCATTTTGCCTTGAGTGGCTGGGTCTTCGATAGATCTTGCTTTAAGTGGCTGCATCTCTAATAGATTTTTCCTTAAAACATGTAAATGTCAAAGGACACGAATCATAGATGCATGACAATTGCTACTTGATGATCAGTTTAGTCTATAACAACTGAACACATCAGCATCACATACAGGCTTAAAGTGGCAGTTTTTGACTCGCTGCGTTAATTAACAATACCACTTTATACCTGAATTATGATGAAAAATCATATATACACCAAGGAAGCAATTAAAGAATCTCTAAGATCGCATGTTTATCACCCTCGTATTTCTCGTAATTTATATGATCCAGAAACAATTTTTAATTTTTTAAAATATTTCTGTGTTTTTTTTACCGTAAAGGGATTGTTTCAATCCCCTAATGACAAGGTGAATGTCAATAAAAACCAATCATAAATATATGGCAATCGCTACTTAATGATCAGGTTAAATTATGACTCATGAACACAATTTTTTTTAGAAATTTTATAATTTATTTCCATTTTTCTTGCATGGGAGTAGTTTAAGGAGTCGATTTTAACAGTTTGTGTTACTGAGATTTTTGGTATTCTAAGTGACCTAAGCTTTAAATTGAGATACGATAAATTTATTTATCTGCTTTCATTTTCGAGATATAAGATTTTTATTGTCAAATCTTTTATTCAACTGAAACACATTATTCAACTTTGATAATTAATTTCTCACAACTGAAACAGATGCTCATCTTTAAACTTTTCTTAGAGCATTATCTTATCATAAACTTTCACACATTCTGGTTTCAAATACGAGGTCTACGAAATAGGCTAATTTTGCGATCACTGTTCTGGTGTTGAAGATATACTTCACTGATAAAAAAGTATGAACAATAATTAGTTTAAGCAAATAAAGCGAGGTCATTAAGAAAAAATTATTTATATAAGTGCAAATGTCAAAATAAGTGTTTGACAGCGTGCTTTATTGTTTTTGTTGTAATTAATGCCTTCAAAAATTTTAATATGCCTAATCATACAGTGTTTCAGCAGGCGAGAGGAAATATTTTAAAAATGTGTTTTGAAGGGCGAGATAAGAAAGAACTTAATATAATTATATTATCATTGTAATCCGTTTTTCTTTAATATCTCGCAAAGAATTTTTGTTGAGAAAACAAGTCCTTTTTAAAACAATATATTCATCAGTGGCGTGTTTTACAGTATAAATTAATATATTTTTAAAGAATAAAGATTTTTCTCTTCTGAGTATTATTTTTCGTAATCTCCGGTAAATTAAAAAAGGCCTCTTCTGAGATTTTCTTGTTTGATTTCAAATCATTCGTGAAATGAAAGATTCTTTTAATATATTACTCAAAAAAAGTCTCTCGGGCAAAAAAATTTCAAAAATCATTGTTTTTTTCTAAAATTGCCTATCTACAAACATATCTCAATTTTTTTTTTTTGGTTTTGGATTCCCTTTATCTCGCAAAGGGAATGTTTCTAGATCCTTAACTAAATGTACTATTCTTATTTTGACCTTCAAAATATATCTGCAAATTATTTTCTATCCCCTGCTGAAACACCCTGTATGATTGAAATTTTTCCTTCCCCTTGAAAAATTCCATGTTTAAAATTGGTAGCATCGGAACTCTAAATAGTAAATATCTTTAGAAGGCATATTCGCAGCGACATTTAGGAAGTATATCATTTTTATTTAGAACAGATAGTCTTTTACATTAAAAAGAAAGGTACATCAAGGTGCAAAATAGTTGTGCAAATAGAGCCCTGTATAACTAACAGTAAAACTATAAATATAATTCGATTTGTCGCCTCAAAAAAATTCCCTTATTCCCTTATCAAACTTTATTCAAACATTTTATTTTTTCACAAGTGAATTTAAAAAACAAAAATAAAATTTTAACCTTGATATTCTATGTCTGTATTGCTATTAACATTTGTGCTAAGGGAAGCTTGACTAAATTATTTTACTTAAGGGATTTGCTGTTACTCAATATACCACTACTTAAGGGATACTGTGTATTTGTTGTGTATTTTATATAGCGTATGAAATCATAGTAAAAGAGTGATATGATCTTTACACCTTTATCCAGTGATACTAGCAATTTATCCAACAATACTAGCCATTTAGCAGCATTTGTGGCGAACATATTTCCCTTTGATTGGGTACATGACATTGCTTGTACAGGGTGAGTCAACGATTGGATGAAGTAGGTTTGTGCCTTTTCGGTGAAATTAACAAAGAAACTATATTTATTGTTTGATACAGTTTATTTTTACGCAGATTTTAAAAATATTTAGGACTCTACAGGGTGAGCCAAAAAACTAGGACAGCATAAAGTTGTATTTTTTTAAATAGAACACCCTATATACGAATCGTATTTTCCATTTAGCTTATAATTTTAAATTTTTTTTATTAAAGGTTTACTATAACAAAACTTTATAGTTTCTGAGATAATTAAGTTTAAAGAAAAAAAGTCACATTTATCAAGCATCAATTCAATCCTAAATAACGTTTTCAATTTTGTGACAAATATATTCAAATTTGGAATTTAGCAAGTCCAAGGACAAGTTAACATAATTTTTACCTAATATTTGCAATAAAAGCTACAGGGTGTTGAACACATCGGCTCAAATTTGAACAAGTTTAAATGAATAAAAATCTTTTTTTTTTAAATGGTACACCCTGTATATTTTCATGTTATTTAATAGAGTAATAAAAACACTAAAAGTTTTGTTCATATATCCTATACCTATTTATAATAGTTTTTGAGATATTTCAGTTTTTCTTATTTTCCATACTTTTTTACAGAAATAGTCTTCATTATCATAGTAGCCATGTAAAATAATAAAAAGAAACTACAGAAACAAACAGAATGTGGTTAAGTATGACGAAATACATTATTCGTTATATTACAACGGCAATAGTTTAATTAAACATAATGTGAAAAAATTAACACAACAATAACGACAAGGCAAATACATATTTACTTTTATACTAAATTGAAACAAAAAAATCACCTATTATATACTGAGATTAATTATTTCTTTTTAATAAGTGTTCGAATAAACGACCCTCTTGTGCAATGCACAAATTTAGTCTTTTTTGCAGATTTTCTCGGACCCTGGACAAAATTAGTGGCGTTATTGTTCTACAGGTATCCCTAATCCTGTTTCGCATATCTTCCACTGTTGTTGGTGGATTAACATACACCTTATTTTTAATATAACCCCATAGGAAGAAATCTAATGGGGTGATGTCGCAAGACCTTGGTGGCCACTCAATGAAACCCCCACGTCCAATCCATTTTTGCGGATATCGTTGGTCCAAAAACGCACGAACTTCACGATGGTAATGCGGAGGCGCACCATCGTGCTGGAACCACATACTGTCGAGCTCATCCCTATCGAGACCTTGAAGCAGTTGGGGTAGTTCTTCTTGTAGAAAGTTCAGGTAACTATGGCCATTTAGTGGTTCATTAAAAAAGTGGGGTCCAATAATTCGATTATGATGAATACCACACCAAACATTTAATGACCAGTGGTTTTGATGTTGCACTTCTCTAATCCAAAATGGGTTTTCTGTGGCATAATAATGCATGTTGCGTCTATTTACGGCACCGTTACTTCTAAAAGTAGCTTCATCACTAAACATTACCTTGCATAATAAATTTGGATTTAATTGAATATCTGCATTTATTGTACGACAAAAGTTTACACGACTTTCAAAATCCTGTCCATGCAATTCTTGGTGTAATTCCATGTGATATGGATGATACCTATATTTCTTGGTAGTACGATTAGCGGTGGATTGTGATGTTTCACATAATGCTGCTAACTGACGGCTACTAATATAAGGATTTTCCTGAACATTTAACAATACTTGTAGTTCTTTTTCTTCATTAGTTACTAGTTTGTTAACCACTTTACGTTTTGGATAATCAACAATACCAGAAGAATCAAATCTTTGCATTAAGTTTTGAAAAGTATGGGTATTAGGCTGGCGTCGATCAGGATACTTCATTTTGTAAATTCTTTGAGCAAGAAGGCAATTTTTTGAGCCTCTCCTATTGTATAAATCATATCTATTAACACATTCTTTGGAAAATTCATTTTACAATATAAGATGAATGCAAAAAAAACCAAACTACACTACATAAAAACTGTTTGTTTCTGTAGTTTCTTTTTATTATTTTACATGGCTACTATGATTCTGTAAAAAAGTATGGAAAATAAGAAAAACTGAAATATCTCAAAAACTATTATAAATAGGTATAGGATATATTGAACAAAACTTTTAGGGTTTTTATTACTCTATTAAATAACATGAAAATATACAGGGTGTACCATTTAAAAAAAAAGATATTTATTCATTTAAACTTGTTCAAATTTGAGCCGATGTGTTCAACACCCTGTAGCTTTTATTGCAAATATTAGGTAAAAATTATGTTAACTTGTCCTCAGCCTTGCTAAATTCCAAATTTGAATATATTTGTCACAAAATTGAAAACGTTATTTAGGATTGAATTGATGCTTGAAAATGTGACTTTTTTTCTTTAAACTTAATTATCTCAGAAACTATAAAGTTTTGTTATAGTAAACCCTTAATAAAAGAGATTTAAAATTATAAGCTAAATCGAAAATACGATTCGTATATAGGGTGTTCTATTTAAAAAAATACAACTTTATGCTGTCCTAGTTTTTTGGCTCACCCTGTAGAGTCCTAAATATTTTTAAAATCTGCGTAAAAATAAACTGTATCAAACAATAAATATAGTTTCTTTGTAAATTTCACCGAAAAGGCACAAACTTACTTCATCCAATCGTTGACTCACCCTGTACAATCGTATTATGTCCACGTTTATTATTAGTGCGTTACGAGCTACTTATGCGTAAGACTTTCCTAGAACATAAGCGTCAAAAAAAGACGCTCTCTCGTTATAAGACTGGAGTGAAAAAATAAATTTTATGAAGAAATAATTTTAAAAAAATTGAGTTATAAATTCAATAAAGTTATTAACGAAAATTTTGGAAGAAAGCATAAAAAACAATATCAGGGTACAATTTTTTAATCTATGATATATGGAAGAGGATATTGCTGCTTAATAAATTATATAAATTTTAGTTTTCTATATATGATTTAACTGTTATATACTTTGAAATGCATCCGTCATTTATTTTTCTTCCATACTAAAACCCAACCTTTAATTGATTAAAAAAAAATAATTAAAATAGAAAAATATTAACTATCAATTAATTGAAAACCATAATAAACTATCATCGAGAAAAATGTTGCAGGTACTTACGTTTTTGTTAAGTTACAGTTGTGGCTTTATAAGGTCAATTAGTGTAGGAGCCAAGGCCGTCCCAGTCTCCCTTTAATTTATATGGACCTATTGAAGATTTTTTTATGTATTTTGAGCAGCTGAACAAGAATTTTTTGAGTAGAAGTACTCCATGGAAAATAGACTTTCGTCAGTAACTAAAATGTAACTTTCGTTTTTTTGCTGGAATGTGTTCACTTTGGCATCCTATAAAACATATCTCGATGGTAACTCTGAAAGACCTGTTCAAAAAAAAAAAAATTGCCGACTAAACATGATCGTGATTTTCGGTTTTTTGACTTTATCTTGAAAAGTAAAAGTTGTATCGAAAAACAAAAGTTGTAGAGAATTAAAACACATATCGATTCGTATAATATAAGTTACAGGTGGCGCCAATAGTTATCGAGATATATTTTTTTTTCGAAAAAATTTACGGTTTTGTTTATTTTTTTTTAAAACATTTATTAACAAATAACCGAATTAAAATTTAACATAAATATAGGTATTATCGTTCTAAAAAAGTATGTCAAACCCGTAATCTGTGAATTTTTTATTTTCCGAGAAATTCGATTTCAAAATTGAAAATTTAACCTCAACTTTCCGCTTTCCTAATTAAGACACAATGCTCAATTTTAATGGAAATTGTTTGTATAGTTTTATATTTTGAAGATCTATAAATCCGATAAATTTTGCAATTTTTACACCACCAAAATTGCGATAGCTTTTCACAGGATGGAGATAAAATTTTTTTATTGCATGCATTGGATTTAGATGTATCATTTCCGATCTCAATTAAAAAAATTGAATTTTGGATGAAAAAAACGTTTTTTTTTTTTAATTCATAATGATGGGGCAAATGAATATTAAGGGCTGAAATTTGCAGAAGATGCTTTTTAATACTTGTACTTTATCTGTAAATTTTGGGGATCCAAGAAATACACTTCCATTCGATCTGTGAACCTTCGAAAATTGGGCTGAATCTAATCGAAAACAGCTGCTGTCGGCGGGTTGCCATTGTTCAGACGCATTATTCATTGGCGCTCCAAGGAAACTTATTGATATTGATGTTGTTTTATTAATTTATATGTATATATATATTTATATATATATATATATATATATATATATATATATGTATGTATATATATATATATATATATATATATATATATATATATATATATATAAATTGTTTATTAACAAAATTTTTACAAAAAAGTATAGAGAAAATCATACAAATATTCAATTATATATTACATATTCTACTGTTTTTTTTTCCTTTATATTATTATTATTATTATTAATATTTTATTTTAGAAAATTAAAACTATCTTCACAAATACGTCAAATAAAAACACTTGCTTTTCTATAATAAATAAAAAAATAACTGCTGGTCAAGTTTAGCTACGTAAAAGAGAGAATGTCACAACTCCGAATTGCTTCAAAATGGATCCTGCGCAGAACAACCACAGTCATCACAGTCATTATACATCCAGTTTATACAGCGCGCTAAAAATACGAAAATAATTAGCGACCAATGATATTAATTTGTCCTAATACAAACTTATAAAATTAAAGAGCATAGTTTTGTTAATAAACTATTAATATATTATTAAATATTTATATGATTTGCTTACATAAATTTTCTTAAAAATATTTATTAATAAACTATTAGGTAATAATAATATAAGGAAAAAAAAGTATAATATGTAATATATAACTGAATGTTTGAATGATTTCCTCTATAATTTTTTTGTAAAAATTTTTTAAGATAATACCTATAACCTGTAACTTATATTATATGAATCGATAGGTTCTCTACAACTCTTGTTTGAAAAATTTTTCCATACAACTTTTACTTTTCGAGATAAACTCAAAAAACCGAAAATCGTCACCATTTTTTGTCCGCCATTTTTTTTTGCACAGGACTTCAGATTACCATCGAGATATGTTTTATAGGATGCCGAAATGAACATATTCCAGTAAAAAAAAACAATGTTACATTTTTCTTAACAAAACAGCTCTCTTTTGATCTAATTTTCATGGAGTAAAGTCCGCTAGAGAGGTTATAAGATTACTATTAACAAATAGTTGTTTAAACTTTTAAAAATACAATTTTTTGAAAACTAACCATTACGTCGTACCTTTTGAGTGATTTTGGACAAAAAGGATCTTACAAACTTTTACATCCGACGAGTTTTTTTTAGTTTATGAGATAATTAATATTTAACCATTAAAAAATGCGTTTTTTACAATTTTTGATCACCTATAAGTTTTGATTCAATCAATTTTTTTTTGATATTTTTGACAGTAATCGAAAGTTCGAATTATCGTTTACAAGCTGTACTAAATTCCATATGAAAAAGTTATGCTTTAATTGTTTCTCTCGGCTATAAATAAATAGCTTTTGGCCGTTTCTGTGCCCGCCGACCTGTATGGCGCGCAGAGGAAAGTTTATTCACAGGCGTCCCACGCGGCCGAGTGCGCTTAGCTCATTAGTAGAACCAAAATATAACCGAAATAATTGCAAAATATTCAGATCTAAGGATTAATTAAATGAAATGGCGAGACTGCGACTAAATTAGTTTCATGTCATGACTTTGTTTCAAATATTTGTATCATTTAAGCGTGCTTTTTAGAAGACTATGTAATGTTTATTTTGAGTATTCATTTGTTTCAACCTGCGTCGATGTATACTGTTGTAGAACGATATGTACAGCCGTTTGTATATTCTGAGGGTATTTGACGTTGCATTATCCAGATTCATTGTTTGACGTTACATTAGACTAAATTTTATTAGGTTTTATTATAGAAGACCATCATTTAATCGCGGAAAAATTTAGGATTGTGATTTTTTCTAGATGAATTGATAGCGGCCTGTGCTAAATATTCCGTATGCAGTACGAAATCATGTAGTTGCAGTCCGTGGGGCACCACCTGTTGCAAATTTTGTTCGTGCATGATAAAATATGTGCTCAAATAACTACACTTTCCAATAAATGTGGATTTTACTTTATATAATGCGTGTTACATCATTATTTATTAGGAAAACCAATTAGCATCGACGTGCATAAAAACTTAAAATGATCCAATTTCGATCATTGCATAAAATAGGAACACGGTTAAAATTTTAGCATTATTAAAACTATTTATAGATAATATGTATCTATTCTGCGACAATCAAGTTATTGAAAAAAAAAATACATTTTTTAGGTACTATCTAATGCAATGCGGAAAAGTTGCATACCGAGTTTTTCGGTTATATTTTGGGTCATACATATATGATGTGAACTAAAACCGCTTGGGACGTCTGCAAGTAGGCTTCCCGCTGTACGCTTTATAGGACGGCGCCAGCACATAAAAGGCCAAAAGCTATTTATTTATAGCCGAAATAAACAATAAGAGTGTAACTTTTCATTTGTCATTTGATTTTAGCGTTTAGATATGGATTCGAACTTTCGATCTTCTTCTTCTTCAAGTGCCATCTCTTTTGAGAAGGTTGGCTATCATCAGAGCTATTTTTATCTTTGAACTGCAGTTGTACCACTTTCCCAAATTGTTAGACCATGAAATGCATCGTCTTCCTATGTTCCTTTTTCCACGAATCTTGCCCTGAATGATAAATTATAAAAGTGCTTATTTTTCTCTCTTTATAACACGACCTAGGTATTGCAACTTTCTTATTTTTATTTTATTTAATATTTCTTTGCTTTCCCAACTCTTTGAAGTATCGCCATGTTTGATATTTTATCTATCCATCGTATCTTCAAAATCCTCCTATATGCCCACATTTCGAATGTCTCCAGCCTATTAGTGCTGTCCTGTTTTAGTATCCAAGCTTCCATCCCGTAAAGCATCACCGAGAATATATAACATCTTAACATCCTGATTTTGAGATGTAGTCTTTGCCACAAAATACCTTTCTCATATTATTGAATATATTTCTGTCTTGTCCGATCCGTATCCGAATTTCTTCTGTATATTCATTGGTTTCATTAACAACTGTTTCCAGACACCTATATTTCTTTACATTTTCTAATGGTTATTCTTTGATCCATAGACTTTCTTGGTATTGGTGTGATTTTGTTATGGTCATGAATTTATCACTGCCCACTACTACCTGATCTACTAATTTCTGTAGGTCTCCTAATGACTCTGCAATAAGAATGGTGTCATTTGCGTATCTAATGTTATTTATAGCTCTTCCATTTACTTTTATTCCAATGTGGTTTCTGCTAGTGCTTTCTGAATAATATCCACCGAGTATAAGTTAAATAGTAACGGCGACAGCATGCACCCTTGTCTTACACCACGCTTTATATATACTTCGTCTGAAAGTTCATCGCCTAGTTTAACACCAGTTATTTGATTAAAGTACAAACGAGCTATTATCCGTATATCCTTGCTGTTTATATCGTTATTTTTGAGTATCCACATTAGGTTTTTAGGTCGGACTTTATCAAAAGCTTTTTTATAGTCCAGAAAACAGACATATACAGATTGATCGACATTCATACCTCTCTAAATCAACACGTTGAACCCAAATAGGGCTTCTCTTGTCCCCATTGCGTTCCTCAATCCAAACTGGGAGTCACTAAGGTCTCGCTCTATTTTTCTAAAGATTCTTTGATGTATGATTTTCAAAAATATTTTTAGAGGGTGACTCATTAGGTTAATTGTCCGATGGTCATGACATTCTTTTGCGTTAGGTATTTTTGGTAGAATAATGAATGTTAATTTAAGAAATTCTGTAGATATAATTCTCGGGTATATTGTATTACACAGGTCTACTAATATATCAATTTGTTCTTCCGCAAATAACTTGATTAATTCAGTTGGACCTTCGTCAGAATCTGGGGCCTTATTGCTCTTTGATATTTTGACAGCGTGTTTTAACTCTTCCCTTGTTATATTTGGACCTGTTTGACTATCACTTCCATCTGCCTCCAATTTCTCTCTCTGGTCCTTAAGGGGATCTTGTATGTATTCTTTGCACCTTCTTAGTTTCTTTTTTGTGTCTGTCTGAAAGAATATTGCACCTATTTGTACTTTTTAAACCTCCCAATTCTTTTTTCTTTTTGTGTAGGTTGATGTCATCATGTGTTTCTTGCAATTCTTCTACTGTTGTTGACATTTATCTTCATACCATTTTTCCTTGGCTTTTTCTACTTTTTTTCTTATTTATTTATCTATGTTGTTGTATGATTTAATGTCCTTATTTTTAAATAGACGCCTTTTTTCCATTAGTTGCGGTATTTCATCGGTCGTCCCAGATTTCTTTCCTGGAATTGTCTTCCTTTCCAATAGTTCCCTACTCGGTGGCATTATTGCTGCTTTAAAGGATTCCCATTTACTATTACATGGTTGTGGTCCGTCTTTGCGTCAGTACCAGCATATGTTTTGGCTGACTTAACGACGTTTCGATATCGCTTATTTATTAAAACAAAATCTATTTGGTTTCTAGTAATGTTATTACTTTCGATACCTGCCAACAAAATTTAAAAAAAAAAGTGCATCTAGTCAAAAGTTTATTACCGTTCAATAAAATTAAAAAAAAATTGAACCGACTTCTAAAAGTGCGCTAAAAAGTGAAAAATAACTATAAATTTTTATATGAAATTGAAATTTTTGAAGTCAGCACCAAATTAGTACCTGACAAAATGTGATTCGCATAAACGAGTTTTAGTTTTGAATTCATTATGATATCCATAAAAAAAAGTACCCATTTTATTCAAAGTTGTAAATCACCCTAAAATGAACCATTAAAAATTCTTTGATTCTTAAAGTTCTCCAAATACCAGTGAAATTGTGCCAAACAAATATTTAGTCTGTAAATCTACTACCTTAAATTTCAAATTAATTTTAGATTGTTAATATAGGCCCCAAGACCTTCCAATATCAATATTTAAGGAACTTGAGACGTAAATTTCTTAGCCCGATATATTTTGTACTGCATATTGAGTTTGTGTACGTCACAAGAACCCCGCAATATAATTGTAGACAAAATCAGAAAATGTAAAATTTTCAGTCCCTCATATTGTATCTGATGAACCTAATTGTTTAAAAAATTTAACTTCATATCCGTAAGACATGATACCCGAGAACCTCCTAATACCAAATCTGAAAAAATGCGAATAAGGTAAAATTTCCAACCCACCATATTGGATCCGCCACATTGAATTAAAAAAAAAAAATTTTAACACGTTAATTTAATCTAAATCTAAACTCTTCAAAGCCCCCTAGTACCAATTTTGGAAAAAATCCCGAAAATTAAAATTTCTAGACTGTCTTAAAATAATTTTATATTCGCTATTTACATCCTCAAAAACGATTTATTCTCATATTTGAACAAAATCGAAAAATATAAAATTTTTAGTTCACTATATTGCATTCGACACATTATATCCTGAAAAATATTATTAAATTCAAAATTTACACCCTCAAGAACCCCCTATATCAGTTTTGCAGAAAATCGAATCGTAAAATTTTTAGGACACCATATCGAATCCGCCAGATTGAGTTTCAAAAAATATTTTAAATTCATAATCAACACTTACAAAAATCCACCAATCCTGACTATAGACAAAATCGAGAGATGAAGAATCTTTAACCCGCCATCTTGGATCCGTCATATTTAATTTTTTAAAATAATGTCAGATTTGTAATGTGCGATCCCAAAAATTCCCCCATATCAATTTTGAAAAAAATCTGACAAAATTAATTTTTATCCACCATATTGGATACGCCATATTGAATTTTTTAAAAATAATTTGAGTTTCATCATGTGCAAAAACTCTCCCGTACTAATTTTGAAGAAATTCGGACAAAATTTATTTTTATACCCCATATTGGATTCGTTATGAACGACTCCGAAAACGCCCCCACACCAATTTTGGAGAAAATCTGACATAATCTAATTTTTTTGTCCACCATATTGGATCCGCCATATTGAATTTTTTAAGATAATTTCAGATTCGTTGTGTACGATCCCGAAAATTCTCCCATACTAATTTTGGAGAAAATCGGACAAAATTAATTTTTTTGGCCTCCATATTGTCAGCACCATCTTGGATTTTGCTGTACCAATTTTATCCAAAAAAAAAAAAAAATGGGACCACCGCATCAACTTTCTGAATATTACGTATCGTATAAAATTTCATTGAAGTCGATGCCGCCGTTCCGGAGTAATCGGTGTACATACATAAAAAAAATATACGTATTCGACGAATTGAGAACCTCCTTCTTTTAGAAGTTGGTCAAAAACCGCAAAAATCGCATTTTTGAATTGTTAAACTAGGCATTGTACAAAAAAATTTGTAAAGACCCTTTTTGCTTAAAATCGCTCAAAGAATACGGTTTTCTAAAAATTGTATTTTTAAAAGTTTATACAATTATTTGTTAATAACAATCTTATAATCACTTTGGCGGCCTTCTACCCGAAAAAGTCTTCTTTAGGGGTTCAAAATACAAAAAAAAAACTTGGGCAAGTCCGTATAAATCAAAGGGGTCACGGAGATCCTCTTGGCCCCTACACTAAAAGTACAAATATAAACAATAGGGAACGACTGTGATATAGATGCGGGGACGACGATTTTCAAAATTTTATTTGCCCATACCCTCATAAACCGATGTATAATTTAATTCCGCTATACTATTAACAGTATCAGAAGCATCAGTGTTCAAAATGATTATACAATCCTGAGAAAGAAACGCCAGTGATTTTTATTTTACCCTTTTCATTTTTTTCTCAATTCTTTCCTGATATAAAATGTGTGTAACCTGATAAAGAATTTATTTTAATCATATAAAAGGGTGTGTATGTGTCGGGGATTGTCGACCTTTATCTCTTTTGAATTACACACCTGGACGCATATAAAAAGCCAGAAAAAATACCGAATATGGTGTTAAAAATATGAGAATGTCAAGGGCTTACAAAGTAACAAACGCATCAATCAAAATTTTTTGCTCCATTTTGGTTTTCTTTGGGACATTCGTACTGTAATTATTTATTTTTTAAGTACAGGAAATTAATCTGAAAAAAGGTATATGCGATTCAAGATTGTTTCGGTGACGAAATAATTGAGATCTGAACAAGTTCCATGTTCTGTTCAATGTAAAAAGTACTTTGTACATTTTTATGATTTAAAATCATAATTACGTGAATTCATCTCGTATTATTAATCGCGTTTCAGTTCCATTGCAGTTATTACTTTGCAAGTTTTTATTTGTATAGTTTAACGTTAGAAAACAACAGAAACTGGCCAATTAAAAGTTTCAGTTAAAAATTAGGTAGTAACGTGCATATTATAAATAGCTAATTAATTTCTGTAATTTCTATTTTATGAGTAGTCAGTAAACTTGACCATATTGAATGCGGTATACGGCCAATTGGATATTGAGGTTAGTATAGAGGAAAGCATCTTACTTTTGCATAAATCAGTCCAAAATTACATCAAGAATGAAAATTGACCTATGAATCAGCTTGAAGAATTGGAAAAAATTTATTGAAATAATATCAAAAATAAATGATTTTCTTACCTTTACTTCTATTATATTTTCGATAAATATCAATTCCAGAGCATGATGCTATAGAATATTATTTATTCATCGGAAGATTATCTAAAATATTCAAATTGATATTGCAATACGGAAATATAAATGAAAGAAGTGAGGAAAAAAGGACATTTCTTCAACTAATCAGCAAATAACTTTTAACCCAGAAACTGTTTTCGGCTTTTGAACTCATTCAATTTTGTATTTCAACTAATAAATCCCCTCCAGAATGGCGCCGATTGGACAATTCATTGTTAAAAATGTGTAACAATAAATTCAAAACAGCTCCAATTTTTAAAGGACTGTTTAGAAAAGTTTTGGAAGTCACCCCTCTTTTTGTTTATAAATAATCGAATAACTTTGTGATGATTGAAAGAATTGTTGTAAAATAAATATGAGATAATACTCGACAATACCCCATTTTTAATCAGATTCATATCGATTTGATTAACAGTTTAGAACGTATAATATAATTTAAAATTAAGCTATGTTTGTTGTAAAAAAAGATTAATACTACCTGCATCTCAGGATGTATACAAGCGGTGCGTTTGACAATAAAATAAGTCATTCTTCTTAATTCATGGCATATTAAAAACAATTATTAAAATTTATTGGATAGAAGCCGAGATAATGAACTTATTATAGCGCGGTGCGATTTTAAGTTTTTAGTTTTGGTTTTGGACTCTACCGCAGCTGTGTGCTGAACCTTATATTTCTCAAATATGCTATAAACATAGCTTGGTTTTAAAGTATTATATCTTGTAAGCTATTAATTGTATTGAGCTGATTCTTTTGTTAAATGATGCCTGTTTTCGAGTAATTTCATCCTGTATTTATTTTATAGCATTTCGTTCAATCGTCGCCACGTTATTCAATTGTTTATATGCAAAAAAGGGGTGATTTCAAAAAAATCTCCTTGTGTTTTTCTAACTGGCCGATCTGAAAAATCAGCGGTTTTGAAGCCTGAGCCGTCTTATATAGTTAAAAGTTGGAAGTTTAACGAATTTATCGTTAAACAGTCTTTGAACATTGGTTTATTGCTCAGCGTTCGCGTGCTGAGATTGATTAAGAAATTACTGTGCAAAAACTATTTGACCATTCGGGATCATTATGGAGAAGGATTTATTTGTCGGAAGGAAAAATTCACTCTGATTAGACGCCGACGTCCTGTAATATTTTACTTAAGAATTGATATTTTTTGGAGATTTTTGACATTTTTTCAATAAATAATTTATTACTTTTTGAATTTACATTTTTCGACAAGGTCATTTATCATTTCGGATATCATTTATCTAGAAAACAAAAAAGAGGTCGTATGCTACCCCAATCGGGGCTACTTTTGGACCTAATTTAATTGGAGCAATATTAAATAATAGCATAATAATATTTTTATTACCTGATCGAAGAAGCATTTATTCCAACGGAGTCACTTTGAAGCTTCTAAACAGCAGATTATTATTTTTTTATTTCACGGCAACTTTAAATAATAACATTAAATATATATCTTTATCTGTTTACACTAAAATGCTGTAAGTATTGAGATAAGACGCCTTTAATAGCATGGTAACAAACAATCCTATATAATACAAGACTGCACACACATGCACCCATAGAAGAGGGGACGCAGAAGGGATATCTACCTGCAAAGGGAAATAATGTATGTGCAGGGTGTCCCACTGTCGATTTCTCAAAAAATAGATTTTGGAAAAGTGTTAAAATGTGGCATCTTACTAAAGTCATTGGGAGCAATTCGGCTAAAGTATTTTTAAGATGGTGACACTTTTTGTTATACCGAAAGTTGATGAGTTCTTGCTTATTTTGAATAGGATATCCTATTATTTCATTTTTAGATGCTACGTAAAATTATAAACATATTTCATATATAATGTCCTATACCTAAGTCTAACATATGTATTTTCAATTTTATGTCAAAAATGGCGTTTGCAGATATAACTATCAATTTGTCCTATATGAAAGCCTTTATTGTTTAATTGGGTTTGGTTTCCTTCTAGAATCTGCTTTAGTGGACTGTGTTCATATTTTGATAATAAAAAAATGCAATACAGAGTCAATTGTTTTAAATGCAAAAAAGGCCCTTATTTAGCTTTACAAATAAGGGTTACTTTATACAAGCTTGTCAATTCTAAAAATTTGTAGTTTTTGAAATATTGGTAATTTAATATTTTTGTATAATAAACATGCTAAACGGCTTACGTATACAGAGAAACAATTTATTTTAAATATTATTTAAAATTTACACCTTGAACTTCCAAGTTAGTTCGTCTTGGTTAGCCGCTTCATCATTGTCACTAAATTACACTAAACGACGTTTTTTATCCTTTATGTCTATATAAGATAGTCTAAGGCAGTTAAATCAGGAGAACGAGGAGGCTACGGAAAAAGGTTCATTGTTGGCAATCCACTTGTCATAAAATGTTGCCTGTAAGAAATTGGTAACTGGAACAGTTCTGTGTAGTGAGGCGCCATCGTGTTGGTAACAAATTTGTGGTAAGTTACTTAAATATTGATTGTCTAACTTTGCTTTCTATTATTAATCAATTATCATTTAAGTTTTCTTAATAAAAATGTAGTTTTACTATTCCATCATTTCTTAGAAGCACAAAATACGTTAAATTAACAGGTTTTTTGAAAATTCCGCAATTTTAATGCATGAGGATTTTAATCACTCCAAAGATGGTAATTGTGTCCGCCAAAAAGTCTATTTCTCGAAAATTTTGCTTTATGAGTTCAAATTATGTAGTCAAAAAATCGAGAGTCGGCTTATATCGTTGATAATATAATTTGGCAAAATTGCACTATTTTTGGAAAATTAGTATCTCTTAGGTGTTGAACAAAAGATATTTTAATAAGGGTGGAAATTGTGTTTCAACAGAGTTTTATGTTTGAGTTAATACATTATTTAAAATGGGGGCATGATTTGTATTGTATTATTAATGAATTACCATTTAAGTTTTATTCATAAAAATGTAGTTTCACTATTCCACCATTTATTATAGCACAAAATAGGTTAAATTGACAGGTTTCTTGTAAATTCTGCAATTTAACTGAATACGGATTTGAATCATTCCAAAAATGGGATTGTGTCTGTTAATAAGGCAATTTCTCATAAAAGTTTGCTTCATCAGTTCAAATTATGTTGTCCCAAAATCGAAGATCGTTTTGTATCATCCTTAATATAAAATCGAAAAATTGCACCATTTTCGGCAAATCAGTTTCTCTTAGGAGTTGAACCAAAGATATTAAATAAGGGTGACAGTTGTATTTCAACAGAATTATATGCATTGTAGCATTTAAATTTACCAGTTTGCATTAGTGCTATATGTTTTTAGTAATATGACATTTGTATTTTTTTACCTGATTAAATTTAATTATTTATCCTGTAATATAAAATAGTAAACATGGAATTTATTTTTTTGGTTCACAACTCTTTTGGTCTTGTAACTTATCACTCTTTCTTCTTAACAGAGTTTGTAAACTGCTGTATCACATTATTTGGTTTGAATTTAAAAGTCGTAAAATATTTTATTTTTAATAAATTCTCATTTGTTTACATTCCATTTCAGTATTAAAAATATAATGTTATAGTCGGTAATATAGTTCAGTTAGCATTTGTTGTGGATGTATACCCGATTCGTTGACACGAGCACGGAATGTCGACACCGATCATTTAAGGTTGAGTATACAGTATGGAATTTGTGGCAATTTTTTTTGAACTTTGTTTTACTCATGAATAGTAACTTTGGACTGTTTGATCCTAATTTTCTTTATGATAATTTTCCATGGCTTGCCAATATTTGATGTATTACCTGGTAATCAGTGTAAGTTCGGATCTAGGTTAGAGTGCTCCAGGTTGAGAATAAGGTTGGCAAAAGTAACTACAAATATCCCTAAGATTAGCCACGTCTGGTTGCAAAAGAGATTTTCATTTTCGTTCCCTTTACTGTTGTACCGTCGAAGGAAGTAGACCAATCCTGCCATTAGATTTGAAAGGGCAGACGGTCAAGTGTTTTTTGTTAAAGTCCACTAATCAATGAGGTAGATTTTGCCCCTTATCTTTACGAATATGTGGTAAAAATAACATTTTATTTCAGGGCTATCTGAAGCAAGTCTTTTTCATCTTTGGCTTCATCTCAATCCTTTTACTGTGATTTCCATTTTGATTTTCCCGGCGGTTAAGGCTTTCTGATGGTTCCGGCCCTATTTTTCCTGTCCGTGTTACCACAACGATTTTAACCCTCACCCTGCGTTTGGTTGGTGAGTTGGGATTGGCCTTGTGAAACCCCCAGTCATCCACAAACCACAACAAGAATCCTAACAACAGCGCTGGATCAAATAAATAGAAGTGAGAGGTACCATAGCATAGACCAGGTAGGAGAATTGGAACTCTACATCAATTTTTTTACATGTAAATAAAACAATATAAATATATTTTCATTTGACATAATAAAATGTAAGAACCTTTTTGATAACTTTCTTTATGAAAATTCCTTTCTTGGCAATTGAAGGTTCTAGAACGTTTGAGGCCAAATTTTATATAATCTTTTAAAACGACGTAACACCAATAGTTATCAAGAAAGAGTACATAAAAAAAATTGTAGATACCATTCTGATTTATGTGAATAATAATTTTTTTTTTGGAATAAGATGGAATTGTTATTTTGTTTTAATTAAGTTGTTTCATTATGGAGCTATACACCAGCAGTCAATAAATTAAAATCATTCCTCATACCTATGTGTTTTCCTGTTTATTTCTAGGTAAGTAACACAGATAATGTAAAACTGGTGGCGCCTATTGGGTAATCAAAGCAGAGCACAACTATCTCTAAAAGAGATACGAACCTAGCCTCCGACATATTGAGCTGCCGTACGCATCCGTTGCCGTATCCTGTAAAAAGGGAGACGCTGAAGCATTGAGCTCTTCGAGATTCCTGTTTGTAGAGCCACTTGTCTTAACGATGCCATAAAACATACCACAAAATATCCCACAATTACAATTTTGATATTTTCATCGGAATAGGTTTCCTTTTATGCATTTTTGCCTTAACGGTGCCAAAAATTTTGAAATTTTCCAATATTCGATTAACACTGTTTTATTCACTGTACTAATTCCATAAAATATTCCGGATACTGTATATTAATATAAAGAAAGATCTCCCCAAAGAAATAGGGCAAAAAATAAATTCCATCACATCAAATTAAGACATATTTAATAATTTTAATACTGTTGACCTGACAAACTCCAGGGTGGGCTATATAAAAAAAAATTTTGTTATATCTGTTGATGATTTTAAAATGAAATGTAATATGTTATACAAAACTTTTCAGTGTTTAAGGAAAATAAAACTTGAAAGAGCACAACACCATGTGCGAAACGTCGTAAGTAAATATAAGAAAGAAAAAAACAAATTTTTGAAATTTATTACCCAAGAAAATACCCAAATAAATTAAAAAATATACCAAGGTTGAAGAAAATTTAATATATATATATATATATATATATATATATATATATATATATATATATATATATATTCAACTTCCTCACTTATGGTTGCCCTTTTCTTTTTCGATATTATTTCGTTTTACTTTGTTAGCTAAATTGGTTTCTGGTTTATTCAAAAAAGACTTTAAAATAATAGGCCTCGAAAAAATAAACAAAGAGTTTCGTTTACTTATTAAATTATATCCATAAAATAGGAAATTAAATCGAAAATACGTCAATTAGGCTAATGAAAATATGTTAAACTACGTAAAAGTAATTTTATACTTATTTTAATGGAAGGAATTTTCCTATAAACTTTCTGAAACTGTTTTTCTAGCAGTCAATAATTCAACAAAATAGTTGTGCGAGTTTGGAACCCATCAAGCTTGTCATTAAAACTGTTAATTTTTTTCAATTTTACGTAAAATATGTAATTAAGGGATAAAAAGCGGTATATTTCATGTGAATTAAAAAACAAAAATGTCGATTTTACCAATCCCATGTTAATAGGACATTGTTGATTTGTAAATGAATTTTTTATAAATTAAATTAATCGAAAGTAAGAGGTTAAGTTTTAATAGTTTTATTATTTATTAGTTAAGTAAATTGAACAATTTTCTCGAAATTTCAAAAACCTTTACTTCATCTTCTTGTCTAGAGGACAACTCAAGAAGGTTTGTTATGCTTGGGTATTTCAAATATTACTTTTCCAAGCCTTAACAATCGGATATATCTTTGCCCTTTTAATCAGCACGCATTTTAATCATATATTCTTGTAGCCTAGAAGGCTTCATGGCTTCATTTGAAAAAACTTTTTGGTAAGTTCAATATATAGATAATGATTCAATTATAAGGGAATATATGAATCTATATTTAAAATACTCAGTACTATACTATTGGTGCTTCATATCATTTATGATATATCTGAGACAAATTTTGTCTCAGTTTTAATATATTTACTTATCAACTGTTTACCTTAATATTATCTATTATGATTAATGACATATCATGTATCACTGACATATAACGATCGTTGGCAAAGTAATGAGATGAATTTCTGGATCTCTACTTTTTTACCGACCTCTAAAAGAAGGAGGTTCTCAATTCGTTGAGTATTTATGTTTTTTTTATGTATGTACACCGATTACTGCGGAACGGCGACACCGATTTAAATGACATTTTTTACGTTATGTTCAGGAAGTTGCTGCGGTGGCCCCATATTTTTTTTGGACGAAATTGGTGTAGTAATATCCAAGATGGCACTGACAATATGGCGGCCAAAAAAATTAATTTTGTCTGATTTTCTCCAAAATTGGTATAGGGGAATTTTTGGGGTCGTACCCAACGAATCTGAATTTTTTTTTAATTCAATATGGCGGATCCAATACGGTGGACAAAAAAATTTAATTCTGTCTGGTTTTCTCCAAAATTGGTGTGGGGGAGTCTTCGGGGTCGCACATAATGGATCCAAAATATTTTTAAAATTTCAATATGGAGGATCCAATATGGCGGATACAAAATCAATTTTGTCCGATTTTTTCCAAAATTGGTACGAAGAAGTTTTCAGGGTCGTACATAACTAATCTAAAATTATTTTAAAAAAAATTTATATGGTGGATCCAATATGGCGGACGAAAAAATCAATTTTGTCCGATTTTCTTCGAAATTGGTACGGGGGAGTTTTCGGGGTCGCACATAACGAATCTGAAATTATTTTTTAAAAAATTCAATATGGCGGATCCAAGATGGCTGATTAAAGATTCTACATCCCCTGATTTTGTTATTCGCATTTTTTTAGATTTGGTGTTAGAGGGTTTTCGGGGTTCGGTATTACGAATATGAAATTAATTTTTTATAACTATTAGGTTGATAAGATATAATGTGGGGACAGAAAATTTTACATATTCTGATTTTATTTAAAATTGGTATTGTCGGGTTCTTGAGGCGTATACAAACTCAATATGCAGTATAAAATATATCGAGCTAAGAAATTTACATCTAAGGTTCTTTAAACATCGATATTGGAAGGTTTTGGGGCCTATATTACCAATCTGAAATTAATTTAAAATTTAAGATAGTGGATTTACTATGACAGACTAAATATTTGACACAATTTTACTGGTATTTGGAAAACTTATATATTATACAAAATACAAATAAAGAATTTTTAATCTGTTTATGCAAATCACATTTTCTCAGGTATTAGTTTGGCGCCGACTTCAAAAAGTTCAATTTTATATAAAAATTTTGAATTTCAAGAAAATATTCTTAACGTCTTAATCTAATCTAAATCTTAACCGTTCAAAGCCCCCTAGTACCAATTTTAAATGAAATCCGGAAACTTAAAATTTTTAGACCGTCATATTGCATTTGACATATTAGATTTTCTTAAAATAATTTTATATTCGCTATTTACATCCTCAAAAACGATTCAGTCCCACCTTTGAACAAAATCGAAAAATGTAACATTTTTAGTCCGCTATATGTGATTCGCCATACTGAATTCTGAAAAAACACTTTTAAATTCATAGTTTACATCCTCAAGAACCCAATATGTCATTTTTGGAGAAAATCGAAACATGTAAAATTTTAGGACACCATATTGAATCCGCCAGATTCCGCTTTTCAAAAAATATTTTAAATTCGTAATTAACACCAACAAAATTCCCCCAATACTGATTTTAGGCAAAATCGAGAGATGAGGAGTCTTTAATCTGCCATCTTAGATTCCCCATATTTATATTTTTTTAAATAATTTCAGATTCGTAATCTGCGATCCCAAAAACTTCCCCATACCGATTTTAAAAAAAATCAGACAAAATTATTTTTTTATCCTCCATATTAGATAAGCCATATTGAATTTTTTCAAAATAATTTTAGATTCGTTATGTGCGACCCTAAAAACTCCCCTATACCAATTTTGGAAAAAATTGAACAAAACTGATTTTTTCGTCCGCTATATTGGATCTGCCGTATTGATTTTTTTAAAAATTATTTTAGATTCGTTATGTGCGGCCCCAAAAACTCTCCTATACCAATTTTGGAGAAAATCGGACAAAATTGAATTTTTGCGTCCACCATATTGAATCCGCCATATTAAATTTTTTAAAAATAATTTCAGATTCGTTGTGTACGACCACAAAAATTCTCACATACCAATTTTGGAGAAAATCGGACAAAATTAATTTTTTTGGCCGACATATTGTCAGCGCCATCTTGGATTTTACTGCACCAATTTCATCCAAAAAAATATGGGACCACCGCAACAACTTCCTGAACATAACGTAAAAAATTTCATTCAAATCGGTGCTGCCGTTCTGGAGTAATCGGTGTACATACATTAAAAAAATACATACTCGACGAATTGAGAACCTCTTTCTTTTAGAAGTCAGTTAATAACAAGAATTTCTTTTAAAATAATTTCCAAATACATTCAATTTTGGAATAAATGTTTTGATTAGTTAAGTTCAGGCGATGTTTTATGGGAACATCGCGTATACGTATTTAAATACGAGTGATTTTAAGGATTGACCTTCGCTGTACAATTTCTAAATTACTTTTACTGGTAAATTTTTTGGATCATCAGCATTCTGCGATTAACTTACACTTATTATAAAACTCTGAAAATAGCTAGAAAAAAAGTAATTTTGAATAAATCCCTAATCAATCAGTTAACTAACTGAAAAAGAAAGTTTCATAACTTCATAACAGGCTTTCAAAATTTTGAAATCAAGTGAATTTAAGATTAAACTGAAAAATTAAATTAATTTAAAATTTCGAAGAAAAACATTCGATAAGATATGTTTAACATTACAGTAAGTTCCCTGATCGCGTCTACCTATATGTCCGGTATAATCTCGAAAACTAATGAATGAATATGGGTATGGTTTTTACCATTATTTATGCTGTTTCCAGAGGAACGTTTTATAGTGTAGGCGAGATAAGCCGAAAATCTTCAAAACCAGGAAAAATGAGGGGATGTTGGCTTTTTTTATGGAATAAATCCTAAATATTATGATGAATAAGAACATATTTTTCGTATTTGTGAAACAGATGTACTAAACTTTTTATTAAACAATTTTTGGGACAGCTCTTTATCGAAAAAGCGGAAAAGTTCAAAAAATAAATTTTGGGTAAAAATATTCTTATTACTCTTCTAAAAATGACTTGGTAAAATTGACTAATTTTTTTAGCTCGTGTATTTAAGTTACCCGAATTAAGTATTTTTTGATAAGAAAGCTAAAAGGTAATTTTATTTAGCGGCATTTACATTAAAATATTGTTTCGGAAGCTAAAGAAAAAAATTAAGTATGTTTTAGTTACGAAAAATAAAATATTTCGTGCGATTTAAATTTTTCTCAAATATAGCATATGTTAAAGCTTTATCAAGTTTCATACAAACTTGTTACAACTAAATAACGGTATCTGAAGTTACAAATTCAAAATAATTTATTAAAAATTGTTCTATTTGGTATCGCTCACTAATGTTCTCTTTTGGCAGTAATGCGAGTAGGAAAACGGACATACGTGACCTTTCACTACTAGGCTCAAGGTCAAACCATTTGTTCAAGCTTGAATTGTGCCTAAAACGCATAGTTACGTTTTGTCTTCTTTCTTTGAAGTGAGGAGAAAAAAACAAATAATCTTTTAAGTTCGGTACACTAGTGGAGCTTTAACTCAAACTCCCTTTTGGGACGAATGACAAAAGCCGACCGAAACTATTTCTTCGTGGTTTTTATTTTTATAGGGCGTTGAGTTTTGCGTTGCTGAGTTTTTCGATCGTTTACTTTGTTTAAAATAATTGTGTCTGGTTACTTTTAACAGGCAGGTAATGTGTTTATTTTAATTTTATTATACAATATCGAGATTTAAATGTGTCCAAATCAAATTTTACAATTTTATAAATTGGTAGAATATTGTCTGTTGATCATTTCGAAATGGTTTTTAGGTATAGTATGTTAAAATGAAAAATTATTTCTCCTTATTAATTAGAGAGAACGGTAAAATACAAAATAATATTCATATATGTAATACACATATATAAGTACATAAATCAATATGAATATTTAACCCTCTGGCTACATTTCAAAATTTCAGAAAGCGTCAGTATTATCCACATGACATATAGTCTGAATTTATTTTCTAAGAAATGGTATACTCTGGCTTTTCGGAATTCGTTATAACATTTATTACATAATTGCTTACTTACGGAATGGCCTGTAAGTTATTAAAGTGGATTAGGTAACAATGTTAAGTTCCAATCTTGGAAAAATCCACAATACCTGAGTCAGCTAGCCCTTATTGTCGTAGCAATTATATATGGGCGGGGTTTTGATGACACACTTCCTACAAAATGCAAAAACAGCACTTCCTAAAGTTACTCTTACCGAAAGGTCAAATTTAAGGCGCCTTCTGTAGCTTAAAACTGATAAAATGGTAACTCCGGGAAGACATAATCTAACTAAATTATGAAATTTTCTTTAATAAATACATATGATAACTGCAGATTAAAAAATTAATATAGCGACGATATTGTTCGTCAACGAAAATGATAATTTTCTTTACAATATGATATATTCCTTTTTCTTTCAAATTTAAACAATACAGCTACTTATCTGTTTGTAAGTTCTTGCTATGGGGTTGCAGTTACCAAAAGATGGTCTCGGCGAATGGAACATTTGAAAATATTCGCTAAGAAACGTACTAATGTCGGAGATGTATGTAGTATCTCTATTAAGGACGGCAAAGCTTCAAGAACATAGGATAAGCCTTGCATAAAAACAAGGAACAAAAAACTGTTATAAAGCTTCAAAAAAATAGGGAGTAGCTTGCAGAAACTGACGTAAAACTCAAATAAATTACTTTAATGCTTTAAATGCAGGTAACTGCGAAAAAGTATAAGGACTTAAAATGCTTTAAATTCTGGATAAAAGCTTGAAAATATTTATATACTGGCCCCTGAAACAAAAAAGAAACATCGGGATCAGTAACCTAATTTGTGAGGTTATGGCGTGTTCAAAATGGGAATAATTTAATTTATTGAACTCGGCAATCAAAACGAAAAATATAGATTGTAGTCACTAGATTTTAGTGTAGATTAATCAAATTAAATAAAATAGCACACAGATGATCACTGATTTTGTTCTTTAACAATTCTACACGATCGCTAGAGCCACCTGTTGCAAAGAAAATGGCAGAATTCGCCAAAATGTCAGTACTAGACTTATCAAAAACCATATTTTAAAAGATTTTGAAAACTAAATCCTAACTATTGGAAAAATATTCCTTACGATGTATGCTCAAAATTCAATAATATCTACTCAAAACTACAATAGAAACACATTTTCGGACACGAAAAGACTCCAGTTAAAACCCATGCCGATAGATGACGAGAGACATACAATATCTGGCGAAATTAAGATTTAAATAAAATAGACGTAGAAGTAAAAAAGAGGCTGTTACAAGGAAGTGATTCAAAAATTTTATTTTTTTGAAGAAAATTAATTTTTATTTTTTTTTACTAAACTTCGTAAAATTTCTAAAAAAATTACAACTAAAGTGTTTTATTTAAGACTAATTTTACATTTTTGAATATTTTGAACACCATGTAGAAGTTGTCTTGATTACCGTTTTTGAAATCCGAAGGTAAGCAAAACTTTTTATCAAGAATGACTAAAAAATCAAAAATATGTATTGAAGTTTCCTAGATTGTTAGTTCGTTCTCAATCGCTCATCAACTTAGGGTGCTCGTAGCACCAAATGTAATAAACACATTTGGATTTTTTTTAAAGAAACCTTTTTTAAAATAGCATCCAACTCTGAAAAGTTTAATTTTTTGCGTTTTAAGATTATATGTTCATAATTTTTCAAATCATTGTCAAGTTTGTAAAGACTTGGCAAATTTTGAGATATCAACATTTTCAAAAAAATATAATAATAATAAACTTTTTCAGGTGATTTTTCAATTCTTCAAGAAAATTGAACTCTTCTAACTAGATTATTCTTACGTCAAGTTACAGTCAGAACAATAAATGATACGAAAATTTTTTGATCGGAAGTTTACTTTCGGAGCTATTTAGATTTTTCATTTGAAGGGTTTCATTTTTGATTCGTTTAATAAACAGTTAAGCACAACTTTTTTGTAAATACGAAAAAAAAACATATTTTTCAAAATAATTATGACAAATTTCAACAAAAACAAGCCTCCTTCTCATTTTTCCATGACAAATTATCTCGCCTGCACTATTGTTGGATATATAATGTAAAGTGGCCGAGCAATGACAATCGTTTTAAATTAAGCAGGAGTCAAAAGAGAGATCTGGGTACATTCTTAGCTTCACTTGAGATGCATTAGTAAAACAAAGTATGACGTGGTACATGTGGGTCTATCTGCCACGCGCAATCTTTAGACAGAAACAGTTTCGAAAGGCTCCTGGAGGAAAAACGCTTTATAGGGTCTAGGAGGGAAGCTTATTAAAACACGGTAGCTTATTCGGCTATCGCGATTTTACATACTTACAAATCACGTCCCGTACTTTCACACATACAATAACATTAATATTATATAGACCTTATTAACTACCCTAATCGTGTGAAACTGGGAAGGGTCGCTGGTTCAATTGGTACTGTTTTGAGGATGTTATAAAATGATTATTGAAATTTTCTTTGGCCTATTAAAACATTCACAGCCAGATTCACTAAGAAGATTTAAGATTTAAGCCCGATCTATTTGTTTTTCCTACGATATTATCATAATTTATATTACATATGTCAACGAATAAATATGGGGATATTAAGGATAAAACCTTATGATAAAGCATTGAATTGTGTAAGAGAAATAGTTGTATCCCGAAAATAAATAAAGTTCTCCATTTTTGCCGGTTTAGTAATAAAACAAAATTATATTTTTTGCTTTTATTAGAGTTTAAAACTTGCTTGACTTATTGTTGCTCTTAGTTTAAGCTTTCTGTCAATTTAGGGCGGTTTTAAATTTTAACCATGTTAGTGAATCCGCCTGTCAATTTTTATAATTCATAACTTAAAGAATGAAAAGGCAGGGACACCATTTTAATTTCCCCCCCCCCCCCCCCGGTAGTTTCCAATTAAATAAGTTTCTAATTTCTAAAATCAATTATCAAAACAACACAGACAACACTTGAATTTAGTTTTAACTTTTAGAATTTTATTTTTATTTTCTTTAGGCTACCATGTTATTAAAGGCTCTCAATATCATAGTACTTTTTCAACTCTAATTTTAAGTAGTCGAATGCCTCGATTAATGCACTTTTCTAACTAAAACAAACAACAACTCAATGAAAGACCGGACGCTACTAAAAGGCTGTTTAAACTTTTAGAAATCAGTCGTTTTATAATGTATACAACATTTGAAAATTGTTTATTTCTCCTCCATATGCTAGTCTATACCGTTTAACGTGATACATCTGAATTGTTTTTGTAAACAAAACTCTAATCTTTACGGCGTATGGATGAACCTTGTACTAAATATTTTGCGAGTTGCTAAAATGTACATAAATATGTACAAATAATTAAAGATTGAAATTTTTTGCAACCTTATGGGTATAAACATTCCTTGTTAAATTTAGAATAGTAATACTTGGTAGTTAGCTTAATATTGATCACATTCTCGCATCGTTTTTAGGGTTCGGTAGATCTTATGTCTCCTTTTAACTTTGTCATATTCGTCTGGTAGTCTTTCTGTATGCCATAACCTTGTTTGTCTTTCATCTTTTTGAATTGAATTTAGCATGCATACACTTTAAAGACAGAAGAGGAGAGAAATAGCAAAAAAGAAAATATTTGAGATATTCTCTCTTATGTAGAAAGTGGGTAATTGTTTTTTCATTTACTCCATCATAATAATAATATCTTTATTTTCCTTTTTTTGACAAAATTACAATTTGTATAGGAATCGTCAACTTGTTAAGACTTAAAACTAATTAACTAATTAACGCCAGAAAGACGAGCATGTTCAATTATTGCTACTGGTTAAAAAAGAATCTATACAGTATAAACATTTTTCTAGTAAGTATTCTTTTAATTTTATTTTAAAATTTTTGCAACAATTTTTGCAGCAAGAAGCTGTACTTTATCCAGAACAGTGCGTAAATTCCTAAACATATTAACCAAACTATTCAGCTTACCCGAAATATATTCACAGCGATTTTTAAAATTTAAACATTTGTCCATATAGATGTCCAAAAATTTCACTTTTTCACACTGTTCAATAGAGTTGCCCTGAATTAAAATATCTAGTTTCGAACATTTTTTCTAATAATTATGGAATCTAATAAATTTAGTTTTATTACCATTAAGAAATAAAAAGTTGACATTAAACCATCTACTCGCATCCAGCATAATGTTGTTACATTTTACTTCCAAATCATGGTCTAATCTTTCAGAAATTAAAAATGCATCATCTGCATATACAGACATAGCGTCCGTAGGGATGCATTCAATTTCATTTATAGATAATATAAACATGACAGGGCCTAATATGATTCCCTGTGGGACTCCGACATTCACTCTTATATATTTAGAACTAATACTTTATTGTGCTCCATTGTCAGTATAAAAAATTCTTACATACTCTTTCCTGTTTTCCAAAAATGTTCTTATCCAGTTCAAGGAGGAGTTGCGAATTCCGTATTTAGATAATTTAATTAATAAAGTGATATGATCAACACAATCAAATGCCCTGCTGAGGTCACAAAAGATCCCAACAGGACCGTCGCCCGCCCCGATAGATTTTATAACATTATGATAAAATAAATATATCGCAGTAATGGTAGATTTTCCATTCGTAAAGCCATGCTGATCTAAATTTAAAATATTATTACTTTGCAAAAAATTCATCATTCTGTTTAAAAAAGCATATTCGAAAAGTTTTGATAAAATCATAGGGACCGTAACTGGTCTATAATTAGATCTTTCTTTGATGTTATTGTTTTTATAGATAGGTGTCACTTTACCCATTGTCAATGTAGATGGAAAAATTCCTAAACAAAATGAAAGGTTAAGCAAAAGAGTAATGGGCTTCGTGATAAACTCTAACACTTTTCTCATTAAAAAACTGGGTACATCGTCAGCGCCCGCTGATTGCTTATTTTTAAGCCTAATTTTAGTAAATCATTTAGTTGTATCTCTGAATATGGATATAATGAAAAGCTGTATTCCGCAGGAGATTCCTCATTGAGATTTCCGCTCACCCCATTGTGACTACGTGGTATTTTCTTCAAAATTTTATATGGAGCACTTTTAAAAATTCATTAAAAGTATTAGCTATTAAATAAGGATCCATTACGCAATCACTGTCAATATTAATTTGCAGATTTTTCTTATCCTTATGTTTATTTGTTAATTGAGAAACTACATTCCACATAGTTCTATTTATATACTTACTATATTTTATTTCATTTTGATAAAAAAATTCATATCCTCAGTGTATATGCCCCAGACAGCAGCAGGAAAAAAGAAGAAACAGACATCTTTTATGAGACAATGCAAACGGAAATCCACAAAATACCATCGGATGAAAAGACTCTAATATTGGGTGACCTGAATGCAAGAATAGGCAATGAAGTGATAGATGGGATCAAAAACAAGTACAACGAAGAACATATTAACGAAAATGACGAAATCTTGATTGATTTCTGCACAAACAACAACATGAGAATAAATAATACATTCTTCCCCCATAAGCATCAACACAAAATAACCTGGCAAAATATCAGAGGACAAAATTTTATAGTAGATTATGTGATATCAAATAAAGTTTTACATCCAACACAAGTATTAGACGTCCGTAGCTTAACATCTGCAGAAATAGGATCCGAAAATAGATTGGTACTATGCAAATTAAGACTTAAAATACAACACAAAAAGAAAAAACCACCGAATATTAAAAATAAATTAAACATTGAATCGGTAAGTGATGAATCAACCAAAGACTTGTATAAAAAGAGACTTGCAGAAAAGATCAAAGAAAACTCTATTAAAGATTCAGATGATGTTGAAGAAAGCTGGGGAAAATCAGAGAAAATGTTGATAAATCGGACGAGGAAGCATTGGGATACAGAGAAGTCAACACAAATTCTAAGACGTCAGCTAAGCACTGGTATACTCCTGAGGTGAAATCATTGGCAGCAGAGAAACGACAGGCTTACCTCCTATACAGAAATAACAAGTCAGAAACAGAACACAATCGATACAAAGAAACAGAGTAAACGCCGACATAAGACAAATCAAAAACGAATATTGGCGAAGGTTCACAGTAGATATGGAACATGACTTGTACGGGGCACAAAAGAAGGTATGGAACATGATCACAAGAAGGAAACAGGATATAAACGAATATACACAATCCCAAAAAATTTCTGAGCACGAATGGGAAGAACACTTTAAAACACTATATAGAAATACAGATCAATCACAACAGAACAACTACCCACCCGAAAATGCATCTGAATATGATGAATACACCAAGGAAGTAAGCCTCCAAACGACGAAAGACACGATAGCCAAATTAAAAACGAGAAAAGCCCCAGGACCCGACAATTCTCAACGAACTAATTAAATATGGTGGAAATGCATTACACGAAACTCTTTAACAAAATAATTAAATACCAAGAGATACCCCGAGATTGGAAGAAACTTATAACAGTACCTATTTTCAAGAAGGGTGATAAGAAAATCACGGAAAACTATAGAGGAATAACTTTATTAAATTCAATAATCAAATTATTCACCAAAATCCTTGAAGCTATAATAACTGACTATTGCAGAATATCAGAACAGCAAGGTTTCCGCAAAAACAGATCTACAGTAGATGCCATATTCATCGTAAGACAGAAAGCAGAGAAATCTATTGAATTTACTAAGCCGGCTTTTATGTGCTTTATAGATCTCACTAAAGCCTTTGATAGGGTGAGACTGGATGATAATCTGCAAATAATGCGAATTAAAAGCATCCCAAACAATTTAATTAAAATAGTTGAACAGCTAAATTCCAACACCACAACACAAATCTCAGTAAGCGACAACCTAACTAAGGATGTACCGATAGCGTCGGGCATACGACAGGGGGACTCTCTGAGTCCATTACTGTTTAACATAGTAATGGACCAAATTATTGAGAACGTCAAAAGAGCGGCACCAGGCTACAAAATGAATACCGGGGAAATAACAATATTATGTTACGCTGATGACGCCGTCATAGTCTCGGAAAATGAAGACGACCTCCAAAGACTTCTATTTGCGTTCCACACTATAAGCAAGCAATTCAACATGAAAATATCCATCGATAAAACTAAGTCAATTGTAATAAGCAAAGTACCCTTAAGATGCAAACTAGCAGTGGATGACAAACCAATAGAACAACTCATGACCTTTAATTACTTAGGAGTTGAGATATCCGCAAATCAAGACAGAACAAGACAAGTAAGAAACCAAGTAAATAAGGCAAATAGAATCTCAGGAAGCCTGGCGAATATAATATGGCACAACACATACATGAGCAAGGACGCAAAAACAAAAATCTACAAGACCTGTATTCAACCGATAATGACGTACGCAATAGAGACGAGAGCTGACAACACAAAAACAAAATCAATTCTAAGAACTGCCGAAATGAAAGTACTAACAAGAATATCGGGATACACATTAAGAGATCACATACGCAACTGAACAATACGCGAGGAACATGGAATGCAGGATATAGTAAGATGGGGACGGAAGCGCAGAAGAGCCTGGAATGAGCACGTAGGAAGAATGGCGCAAAATAGGATAGCGAGAATCGCCCGAGATGGAACACTGGAAACCAGAAGACTAATAGGAAGACCACCTAAAAGATGGAGAGAGTCCTGGATTTCAACATCAAATGAGATGAATGATTGAGTTGGAAAATACAGGTTGTAAGCCTATAACAAGAGGAAGAAGAAGAAGAAAAAGTCTTTTTTGTTCGATTGATTAATTTTCTATGATCATTTTTTATTTTAAGATAAGTTTGTTTTAATTCAGGATAATTGTTTTTTAAAGGATGTAGGTTATTTAGCTTTGCGCTGGAGTCTTTGACCTCTTTATTAACCCATTCTTTTTTATTTCTATCACTATAGTATTTATGTAGAGGAAAGTTTATGTTAAAATAATGCTTAAAAATATTGTAAAAAACATCAAAACCCTTATTCAAGTCGCAATGAACATACAACTTATTCCAATTTTCACCTGCAAGATCCCTCTCAAAACTTATAAAATTCTCATTCGAAAAAAGTCGTTTGTAACAAGTATTCGAGTGAAGTCATATAATACTTTTTTTATGAAAAAATGTGACAATGTGTCAATTCCTTAAATTTTTCGACGACAAGTTTTAAAATATGAGGGAACTCGACATAATTGCACTTAGTAAATACCTCCACATTTGCATGGTTAAATTACGTTCACAAACTTATGAAATAATAGTAAAAATCTTTAAAATTTATGATCTGATGGTGAATAAAGTTTTCAATAAAAAAAATCCATCTTTTGCGAATGATTATTACATGAACCTGCTTTCAATTAACCCAAAGGCAACGTGCAACAAAACTGACACTGTCAATGACTGCTATGAAACTCAAACCGCATCTCTACATATAATACAAATCAGGCTTTTCGGAGAATAGGCTTTCAAAACTTTGAAATCAACAAAATCCTCTATTAAATAAAAAAAGTAATTGAAAAAGAAATTCAAATAGTTGCAAAATTTTGTTTACGCTAGTAGATTCAATGTTATGTAAACTGTTATGTTAACCTTGAAAATATTATAACACATGAAAATGCAAAGATTGATATCAAAGTATCCACTACGAAATAATTTTTACCGAAAATTCCTTCTTCGCGATCAGTTGTTTAGGCAATTTGAGATGACAGAAAATTTTCAAATAAATATTGTGCTTGCGGTACAATTATTTTTTATTAAAGTGGAAGAATAAAGTGCCATTCCGTTCAATGCTGAATCGGATCCGATTTTATCAGTGTAATGACCAGGTGTAGGTAATTGTACAGAACTGTTTAATTCCCTTTGTACAAAAAAAATAATAAATGTACTACCCATAGTACCAGGTTGTAGATTACACAATCCTGTTTATAATGCAGATGAATGAGGTGAAAATAATTTTAATTAAAATTTTGGGAAATCCTGTGCAAATAGACGATTTATCTTTAATTTTCCTCGTTAAATTATTATTGGTTGAATGGCGCTAGAAAATGGTTTACATAAAAAATATTTGGTTTTATACAGGGTGGCGCGAGCTTAGTGTTAATATTAAAGTACAACATATATTGTATCATTTACTGAAAAATCTTATCATCTGTCAGTGAACCGAGATTTCTGTTTCATCCAACGTTATAAATTGTACAGAAATACTAAATTATATTAGAGCAATGCTATTTTTTTTTTAAATCAATAGTTTAAAATGTTTTGCAACAAATTTCGGATTTTGTTTTCAGTCTACATTCTGTTCATTAAAACCTCAAACTCCAGGTACGCCGATTCATTCTATTATATTTATCTGATTGTCTATCAGTCTCAATTGTGTTTAATTATTAAGTCCAATAAGCTTCGGAGTCAAAGGGGAAGGTTTTTCTTCTTGTACATTTGTGTTTATAAACCACAAACTATGCAATTCTAGATTAAAAGAAAAATAATTTTCAAAGACACTTTATCTAGAAGAAAAAAAATTGCAACTGCATTCTATTTGCAGTTCTTGCACCAAAATTTAAATAACTGTACCCTTGCAAGTTAGAGCTCAGATGTGATTCATGGTGTGTTTCACTACATTTTAACAATTTAGTAAGGTGCCATTTAACAGTTATTTTTGATAATCGTTGGATGGATAATGGCGGACACGTTTCATGGCCACCAAAATCTCCAGACCTAAATCCGTTAGAATTCTTTTTTTGGATAATCTTCAACGACTTAGTTATTCAACTCCAGTAAACACCATCAAAAAGTTGCTTTGAAAAGATAATCCATTATTGCAATCTTCTTCTAAATAAGCTTGAAATCGTGTTTTGAGTACAGCTTGAAATAATCCTGTGGTTAAGAAAATGTATTGAAGCATACGGCACCAATTTTGAACATGTACTTAATTAAAAACAAAAAAGATATACTTAATGTTTTACACAATTTTGGAACAATTTAGTGATTTCTAACTTTTTTTTTTAATAAAGTTTTAGTTACGCTTCAACTCTTTTTGTTTTTCTTTAGTTACTATCAATCCTCGCAAATATCTTTCTATCTCACAATTGAAAAATTCTGGACGCAATTTCATCCTGTTTGTAGGGTATTGCGTCCACAGATTTCGGTATCATCCAACATTATCTTCTTATATCTACAATGTTTCTGAGCTGGTTGAAGTCCGGGATCAAATAGATTGCGTATGCCCTGAATTCGACAAGGCATTTGATAAGATTAGAAATAATCGCTCAATCAAGAGGCTTGCTTAGGAGTTTTAGCTCTGAAACTAACACCTGGTAAAATTTTGGGCTTACGAGTTTAGTGCTGAATCCGTTACAGCTATGGCCTGGATTCGTGAGTTTTTATCTGCTATACAACATAACAAAATTTCATTAAAAGATACAAACAAGACTGTTCAAAAGATACAGAGCAAAAAGGTAAATCATTGGGTATCTCTTCTGTGCCCCATACCTTCGTTAAAGAGCATGTTAGGACATAAAATTATGAAACACTGGGGTTATTTTGACGCCTTTTGTGCACCGACGAGATTATTTAATTTCAATTAGTTTTTAAAAAGGGGTAAATCTGTTAATAATGTTAAATACGTGAAAGATGTTTAAAAGAGATTAAAAAAAAAAGAAAAATACGCTGGCGAAAAGAAACACAGAGATACAATAAAGTTCAACAATCAAAATTTTCTTTTATTTTTCTACTGATTAAATATTTTTATGGGGCGTCTTTACGGGTACTAAATATTTTGCGAGTTGGTACTCTATATAACATACTAAAAACCAAATCAAAATATCTCACTTTAAAAGTTTTTTTTTTCAGTTTCAAGCCTCCTTACGTGAACTTAATATGGAAATATTGTGATCTCTTGGAAGTATGAAAACCGTATCAAAATATCGTTTCAGAGCAAGAGTTATACTTGAAAAAATCACTCAGTTTTTAACTTTCTTGCATCAACCTAACTTGGAAATAATTTTACGAGACTCCAGATAATCTCTTAGAGCGTTCTGAAAAGCTTATCAAAATACATGCGTTTTTTAAAGTCGGTTAAAAACGTAGAAATCGCTTAATACTTTTTCTAAAAAATAATGTTGGTACCATATCGTGTAGGGGCCAGGGGGTCCGCAGTAGCCTCTTTAATTTATATGGACCCATCCACGTTTTTTTAAAGAATTTTGAGTATCTGAGCAATAATTTTTAGGATGAGATTTCGTCCGGGTGAGGATAAGATTGTTATAAACCAATAATTCTTTAAACCTTTAAAAATACCATTTTCGGAAAACCAACCATTGGATCGTATTCTTTGAGTGATTTTAAACAAAAAAGTCCTTACTAACTTTTACGTATCATACTTAATTTCCGAGATAATTGATGTTAAACAATTAAAAAATGTGATATTTTCGATTTTTGAATGCTATTACCTTTTGACTAAATAAAATTTTTTCAGTTGTCTTGACAGCAATCGAATACCTGTCAGTCCCTTACATATATGCGCTGTCCAGTGTGGCGTGCGGATAGAAGCCTACTTGCAGGAACCTCGGACGGACAAGTGCGGGTACTTAATACATCATAACCGAAATAAGCCTGCAATATAAGTTTTCTGTATTGTGTGTAATTTTTCTATTATTTACGCAGGCTTTTTGGCAGACCATCTTTGTTTGTTTTGATTTTTTACTTATTTCAACCTGCATTAAGATATACTGTTTCAGAACGTTATGAGCTGTCGTTAGTTTCTTTTGTATAATGTTTTTACTTATTTATTAAGTTTTTTATGATGACTGACTTAATTAATTTATAGCTTTGTATTATTTGTGACAAGAATGAGAAAAATAGGTTACTAGTACAGAAAATGTTCGAAACAAAATAAGGCAAGCAGCAAGTGTACGTCTTAACGAAGTATATTTACAATAGAAGAAAATGTTGTACATAAAGACACAAATTGCAAATCATTTAATGCGTTGAGAATTTGGTGTTATCGTTATGCTAAATGTTCGCTGATAGAAGATTTGTCTCCGACATTCAATTCGATGCGACTATATATTTTGAAGGCATTTTACGTCATATTTATCCAGATATATTATTTAATATTATATATGGATACATTAGACCCAACTTTATTTGGCTTCGTCCTAGAAGACGATCATTTAATTCCAGAAAAAACTAATACTCTGATTCCCCCGGCAGATGAATTAATAGCGGATTGTGCTAATTGTTCAGTTTGCAGTACGAAAGTATGTCAATGTAATCGCTGGGGCATACCTTGCTACAAATTTTGATCGTGCATGAAAAAGCAAACATGCAATAATAAAAACCAATCTAAAATAAATATGAATTTCACTCTATGTAATGCTTCTTACCCCATTGTTTACCAAAATTCTATAAATTTCATTATTTACTAATTACAACATGTCTACAAATTTAAAATGATCTTTATTCAATTAATGTATATCGAATAGAATGGTGTCAGTAAAACTACTTAAAAAAATTGACATTTTTCTGTTTATTAACAGTTAAATTATCGGATAAAATCTGTTTTTAGGTTTCATCTAATGCAGTGCGGAAAACTCATATTGCAGGCTTATTTCGGTTATGATGTATTAAGTATCCGCGCTTGGTCGCGCGAGACGCCTGAAAGTAGGCTACCCTACATGCGCTACACGGAACGGCGCATGCATGTAAGCGGCCGAAAACCATTTGTTTACTGTCAAAATAAACAATTAAGACCTAATTTTTCGTATGATATTTAATTGTATCTTATAGATGCTGATTCAAACGTTCGATTGCTGTTAGAAAATTGAAAATAGTTCATTTAGTCAAAAGTTATTAGCATGCAAAAATCTAAATAAATCATATTTTTTAATTGGTTAACATCAAAACTTTTTTACTTAAAATCACTTAAAGAATACGACGAAATTAAACATAAATTAATCTGACAGACCATTCGCCAATTTTTACTAAAACATATAGGTACCCTGAAGTTCAAAAACTAGAGGAAAAATACAAATTAATAAAATGCTCAAAGACGGTATTATTCAAAGCCCAAACTTACAATGGGGAAGCCCAATATGGGCATTACCAAAAAAAAATAGACGCTATTGGACAGCGCAAGTGGAGAATTGTGATTCATTATCGAAAACTAAACTTAAATCCGACAAACGATAAATTTCCCTTATCCAAGATATCGAATATTCACGACAGGAAAAGCTCAATATTTTTTGACGCTAGACCTCGAAATAGGTTTCCACCAAATTGAGAACGGTACCAACCGACATTCATAAAACAGCGTTGTCAATGGTCACAGGTCACTACGAGTTCAAAGGATTGTCCTTTAGACATAAAAAACCCCCTTCGACTTTTTAAAGAGTCGTAAATAATGTACGGCGTGGTCTTTAAAATGAAATATGCTCAGTATACCTTGATGATATAGTCACATTCTTTATTTCATTCCAAGGACACAACGATAGGTTGAGAAAATTATTTAATCGATTAAGAGGATCGAACTTTAAAATAAAACTGAATAATCTCACGAATACGAAAATTGCATATTTAAAGGTGTAACGAAGTTACTAATTTTTTGGGCATGAGTATGTTCGCCGGGATTTTATTTATTTATTTTACATCCGAAAAATCTGATTCTTGCAGGAAAATATTGCTTAAAGTTTCAATATTACCGGAATATAATTAGATTTACCGAGCTATGCCGGGAAATATCATTTTCCGAGATTTTCAGAGCATCCGACCATAGTAATCGCGCGCCGCATACAGCAGTATTGTATGCGCGATCACCGCACGCCGTCACACGTCAGCGTAGTGGGAGCTCGGGCCATTTATTTAAGCCTGAGCAGACCATTATTTCGCGGAGAACTGCACGTTCTCCACCCGGGTCAACAGTCCAAACGGACTGGACTGGGTCGTCTGTCGGGCCGCGCCTTCCTGATGTAGCAATGTAGGTGAGGCTAGGCTTGTGTGTATATGGTATTTTACCATACACTTCCTTCCTTACGTCCTACCCCTCTAAAGGCCAGCATTGCAGAGGACCCTTATAAGAACGGGCAATGTTGTGTCATCCTACCGTCACTGTCGAGGACCCTTATAAGAACGGGCAGTGTCGGTTCCTTTCCTAATTTCCTACCGCTATTGGTTGGCATTGTCGAGGACCCTTATAAGAAAGGGCAATGTCGTTCCATCCTGCTGACGCTGTCGAGGACCCTTATAAGAACGGACAGCGTCAGTTCCTTTCGTTCCTTCCTACCGTCACCGATGCACACACGCACTGATGCCGTCAATATTATCTTTGTTTCCGTATTGACCAGGAATGTGTTTTACCGCCAGATGCCCTCCGATGTCCGTTGACAAGGGCGCTAAATAACTGCCGCTCTGACGCTTGTCGCCGCCGCCGCGTATAGAGATCACCGTCGCCGTGTAGAGACGCCGCTATCGCCGAACGATGCCGAGTTATTGTTACATACCGTGTATACCGCCGTCGGTCGAATTTTAGTATGAAGCGCCGTGAACCGTGAAAGCGGATTTTAGATACGAGGCGCGAAAATTTGCGTACAAGCCGTCGTGAATAGCGTCGCAACCGTGTAGTACGAAGTACGTGAATAGCATCGTGAATGATACCGCCGGGTTACCGTCTTTAGCGCAACCGACCAGTATGAGCTATCGTAAACAGCTCTCAAAACATACTCTTGCCCTCCAGACCGTTTTATTTTTTTACATTATTGTCCATCTTAGATTGTAAGTTAGTTTCAGGCCATGTCTTTGTATAAAAGAATGGAATACAGGATGTTTTATAACCGTTTGTTTTCTTACCTAGTCCCATTTTTACCATTACATGTAATAATTGGCAGCCAGCAGCCAGCACTAATACACGCAATGGACCCCTGGCTTGCCGTTTCTCCACTGTAACAAGCTGCCCGGTGCATAAGTGGGCCCTCGACCACATGAATCCCGAGGGTGGCGCCCGAGAACCGACCACCGAGTGGATGTTTTGACCTTCAGGCTGTCAAACCGTTGATCAGTTGAGAGAGCAGGGATATCCCGAATATATGTAGATACCGCCGACCCGATACCCCTGCGCTGAGCATTTGACCGATGACTGTCTGCATGAGAAATATACATTGACCGATGTTCCGCTGCCGTGAACAAAGTAGGGCCGAAGAGCACGGCCTGCTCCCCGCCTACGTAAAAACGCATCACAAAGGTTTAAACAATTATTTGTTTATAACAATCTTATGCCCAAACGGAGGAACTTCCACACTAAAAATTATTGTTCATTGACTCAAAATACATAAAAAAAATTGGGTGGGCCCATATAAATTAAAGGGGCTACTGCGGACGTCCTGGCTCTACACTAATATACAAGCTAAATTCCGTTGAATAAAGTAATTTTTTACGAGAGGTTCTTTAATCCAAAATCTACCTGCCTTAAAAAAATATCCCTGAATGTATCAACTCTTAATTTAACGAATCCTAAAAATAAATCGAATTAATTAAAATTACCCCAAAGAAGTAAATATTACCCCTCTTTATTGCTGGCTATTCCAATCAAAAAGGTTGAAGTTTATTTACCGGTTCAGATTAAAAGCTGCTCCTAATTAAATTGAATACTGTATTCAAAATTAACTGAATTAAATTAGAACCGACATGGTCCGATAAAACGGCACGCACGTGAAGGTAAATTCAATAGAACATTGGACATGGGACTGGGTCGTTCCGTGTCAGAAGTTTAATGATTTTCTTTTTCGATTTGCGAACGTGAGTGCCTGTAGATAATTTTTCAATCAAATGAAAAGCCTTTCTTTATTGAGAAGGCACAAAACATTTCGATTCTCCAACATTTGGTTAGTAATATACAGGGTATTTAAAAAAAATCCGCATACTACTTTTTATTAATAGAATTATAATATTTTTTCATTTAGGGGGATATGTTAGAAATATTGTTTGTGTTATACCGGTGAGGACACCCAAAAATATGAAAGAAAGAATAAAATTTTTATAAAAAAAATTGAACCGACTTCTAAAAGTGCGCTAAAAATGAAGAATAACTATAAATTTCTATATGAAATTGAAATTTTTGAAGTCGGCGCCAAACTAATACCTGACAAAATGGGATTCGCATAAACAGATTAACAATACTTTGTTTGTAATTGCTTTCTTACCATAATTTATACATATCAGAAGTTATTTATTTCATTGAGAAATAACTTGGCTCCGACTTCAAAAATTTCAATTTTATATATAAATTTATAGTTATTCTTCAATTTTTAGCGCATTTTTAGAAGTCGGTTCAATTTTTTTATAAAAATTTTATTTTTCGATTTTTACTTTTGGGTTCATTATGATATCCATAAATTATTTGAACTAAGTAATAATCGAGATTAGTGTACCTCGCAATGACTCCAAGGTGGCAAAAAAAATACCCATTTTAACCAAAGTTGTAATCACCTTAATATGAACCACTAAAAATTCTTTGATTCCTAGAGTTCCACAAAAACCAGTGAAATTGTATCAACCAAATATTTGGTCTGTCATACTAAATCCACTATCTTCAATTTTAAATTAATTTTACATTGGTAGTATAGGCCCCAAAACCTTCCAATATCGATATTTAAAGAACTTGAAACGTAAATTTTTTTGCTCGATATATTTTATAGTGCATATTGAGTTTGCATACGCTCCAAGAACCCCGCAATATAAATTTTAAGCAAAATCGGAAAACTTAAAATTTTCACTCCCTCACTGCCTTGTCAACCTAATATTGTAAAAAAATACCTTCATATTCGTAATATACAACCCCGAAAACACCCTAATACCAAATCTGATAAAATGCGAATAAGGTAAAATTTTCAACTCACTATATTGTATCCCTCATATTGAATTTCAAAAAAATAATTTAACGTCTTAATGTAATCTAAATCTACATGAAATCCAGAAATTCAAAATTTCTAGATATTGCCTCTGACATATCAGATTTTCTTAAAATAATTTTATATTCACTATTTACATCCTTAAAAACCATTCAGTCCCACATAATAATAATAATAAAAATCCCATAACTGGAAAGCTCCAGGTCTCGACGGGATCCAGAACTACTGGTTAAAAAAATTATGGTGTATGCACCATCAGCTGGCTAATCTTATTAATGATGTTTTTCTTAACCCAGCAAAAATGCCATTGTTCTTGACCGAAGGTATTACGTACCTCCTACCAAAGGACCAACATAACACACATGACCCAGCAAAGTATAGGCCGATCACCTGCCTACCCACACTGTATAAGGTGATCACCTCCTGCTTGACCCAACGCATCTATGCACACTGTGAGCAAAATAACATCATTGCAACTCAACAGAAAGGATGCACGAGGGGAGCAATGGGATGCAAGGAACAATTGATTATTGACTCTGTCATATGTAACCAAGCCTGTACCAACCGAAGAAACCTCTTTGCTGCCTACGTGGATTATAAGAAGGCCTTCGACTCGTTGCCACATGAGTGGCTCAAAACTATATTGAGAATGTACAGGGTCGATGATAATTTTGTTTCCTTTTTAGAACGCATCATGTCAACCTGGAGAACTAGGATCCAATTGCAAGTGCCATCCAGCGACACCATCGAAACTAACACCATTCCGATACGAAGAGGAATATTTCAAGGCGATTCACTTAGCCCATTGTGGTTCTGCCTTGCAATGAACCCACTATCACGCCGTTTGAACTCCATCAGATACGGCTTTAGTGTTAGAAATAACAACGAAGAGGTAGTCAGAGTGAATCATCTTCTATACATGGATGATCTTAAACTGATGGCTGCTACCAGAAACCAGCTGGAACAAATGCTTAAAATTGTAGAGGAGTTCTCCGGGGATATCGGAATGCAATTTGGACTTGACAAGTGCCGTATTTTGAACATCGTTAAAGGGAAGATACAACCGGGGGCTTTTGAAATGCAGAACGGTGAAACTATAGCTGCAATGGAGGCAGACCAAACATACAAATATCTAGGTATGAAACAGGCTAAAAGAATTGACCATGGCACTATGAAAGCTGAATTGACAACCGAATTTGTCAGGAGGGTAAGGCGGGTACTACGAACTAATTTAAATAGTAGAAATTTGTTTAAGGCGCTCAACACGTATGCTTGCTCAGCGCTGAGCTACTCCTTTGGAATTGTAAAATGGAGCAGGACGGACATCCAAAACCTGCAAAGAAAAATAAGGACACTCCTAACAAAAGCACAAAAACATCACCCTCGGAGTGCCATTGAACGTACAATGCTTCCAAGACACCAAGGAGGAAGAGGATTGGTGGATATTGGTAAACAGCTCGATCAACAAATAATAAACTTACGTTCATATTTCCACAGGTTGGCGGACTCTTCCACACTACATCGAGCAATATGCGAGGCAGACGATTCAACACCGCTACAGTTGAGGGAACAAGATATTACTTCTCACCACCAAACAGACCAAGAGAAGTTACAAACCTGGCTACGGAAGCCACTTCATGGACGGCATCCAAATGAGGTCAATCAGGACAATGTCGACAACTCAGCGTCGAACTACTGGTTGATTTCAGGACAGATGTTTCCGGAAACGGAGGGCTTCTTGTTGGCTATCCAAGACCAGGTTATTCCGACGAAGAACTACCGGAAGTTCATCATTAGAGATCCCTCAATAGAGAATGACCAGTGCAGATATGGCTGTCGAACATCGGAGACGGTCCAGCACATAACTGGAGGATGCCAAGCGTTTGCCGCAACCGAGTATAAGGAAAGACACGACTCAGCCGCTAAGATACTCCACCAAGAGTTAGCAGAAAAATTGAACCTATTACAGGTAGGAAAAGTGCCTTATTACAAGTACAATCCAGAGCCTATTCTTGAGAACAACCAGTTCAAGTTATATTGGGACCGAACGGTTCTGACGGATCAAACAGTAGCTCATAATAGACCAGATATTATACTAATAGATAAAATTTCTAGGCGAACTACACTGATCGACATTGCGGTGCCTAACAACAACAACCTAAGGCCAAAATACAACGAGAAGATCGCCAAATACAGAGATCTGGAGGTCCAAATCCGAAGACAATGGGCAATGAACAGCGTCCAAACGATTCCCATAATACTGTCAACAACTGGAGTGATACCGAAGAACCTCCTGCAAAACATCAAGGGACTGGGCCTTAGTGAGCATCTTTATAAGCCGATGCAGAAAGCAATTCTCCTAGCAACCGCGCGAACCGTCCGAAAATTCATGGGAAATGCAGCAGACAACGTCACCTAGGACCCGATAACATGGAAAGGGTTCCCACAGAGCTTCATACTTTTGGCGTCTTTGTATGCCTGGTATGAGTGAATAATCCCTGGAGGGAGTGCGAAGCCGTTTGGCTTGTAAATCATATAATAATAATAATAATAACTTACACCTTCAACTCCACCAAGAGTTAGCAGAAAAGTTAAACCTATTATAGGTAAGAAAAGTGCCTTATTACAAATACAATCCGTAGCCTATTCTTGAGAACAATCATTTCAAGTTATATTGGGACCGAACGGTTCTGACGGATCAGACAGTTGCTCATAACAGACCAGATATTAAACTAATAGATAAAGTTTCTAGGCGAACTTCACCAATCGACATTGCTGTATCTAACAACAACAACCTATGGCCAAAATACAACGAGAAGTTCGCCAAATACAGAGATCTGGAGGTGCAAATCCTAAGACAATGGGCAATAAACAGCGTCCAAACAATTCCCATAATACTGTCAATAACTGGAGTGATACCAAGGAACCTCCTGCAGAAGATCAAGGGACCGGGCTTTAGTGAGCATCTGTATAAGCCGATGCAGAAAGCAATTCTCCTGGCAACCGCGCGAACCGTCCAAAAGTTCGTAGGAAATACAGCAAACCACGTCACCTAGGACCCGAAAACATGGAAAGGGTTCCCACAGAGCTTCATAATTTTGGTATCTTTGTGTACCTGGTATGAGTCAATATTCCCTGGAGGGAGTGGGAAGCCGTTTGGCTTGTAAATCAAAAATTCCCTACATCAATTTTGGACAAAATTAAAAAATGTTAAATTTTTAGGATGCCATGTTGAATCCGCCAGATTCAGTTCTTCAAATAATATTTTAAATTCGTAATTAAGGCTAACAAAAACCCCACAATAGTGATTTTAAACAAAATCGAGAGAAGTAGAACCTTTAATCCGCCATCTTGGATCCGCCATATTTAATTTTTTTTTAAATAATGTCAGATTCATAATGTGCGATTCCAAAAACTCGCCCATATCAATTTTGGAAAAAATCGGACAAAATTTATTTTTTATCCCTATATTGGATACGCCATATTGAATTTTTTAAAAATAATTTCAAATTCGCTATGTGCGACCCCGAAAACTCCCCCATACCAGTTTTGTAGAAAATCGAACAAAATTGATGTATTCGTCCTCCATATTGGATCCGCCATATTAAATTTTTAAAAAATAATTTTAGATTCGCTATGTGCGATACCGAAAACACCCCGTACGAATTTTGGAGAAAATCGAACAAAATTGATGTATTGGTCCGCCATATTGAATTTTTTTAAAATGATTTTAAATTCGTCATGTGCAACCCCGAAAACTATCCATTACCAATTTTGGAGGAAATCGGATAAAATTGTTTTTTTTGTCCGCCATATTGGATCCGCCATATTGAATTTTATAAAAATATTTTGCATTTATAATGTGCGACCCCGAAAACACCCCCACACCAATTTCGGAGAAAATCGGACAAAATTAAATTTTCTTGTCCGCTATATTGAATTTTTTAAAATAGTTTTAGATTCGTTGGGTACAACCCCGAAAATTTCCCCACACCACTTTTAGAGAAAATCTGCCATATTGTCAGTGCCATCTTGGATTCTACTGCACTTATTTCGTCCAAAAAAATATGGGACCACCACAGCAACTTCCTGAACATAACGTAAAAAATTGCTTTCAAATCGGTGCCGCCGTTCCGAAGTTGGTGGACATACATAAAAAAAACATATCTACTCGACGAATTGAGAACTTCCTTCTTTTAGAAGTCGGGTAATAAAGAGAGCGTTTTGCTGTTTAACACCAAATATTAAAGGAAAATAGTCATTTTAGAAAAGAGTCCACTTTTACATTGAAAGAGCTGGACATCAGTTATGGCATTTGTTACAACATTAGTTTTAAAAATTTTTAAAATTAAGTTTGTTATCTCTTAAATATAATATATATTCGCTATTAACCTAGTTCTGGCCATTTTTTGAACTGATTAGTGATGACATATCATGTATGGAAGTAATAACAATGTCAACTCGGTGAACACTTTCTAAAATAAATTTCAAAAAATTGATGTCTAAAATTGAAAATGTTAAATTATTAAAGAACTATAAAACGTCGGTAAAGAAAACAATGCAATTTTAATGACTGGTTAAATTATAATACAAATTCGCTATTTTTAGGATTAGTGCATAAAATGTTTCATGCTAGGTCACAACAATGAAAATAGTTTGTTTTGTAAATTCTGTGGCATGTTTTTGGAAATTATTTTCGGTAAAATAGTTTTGATAATTTTTAATAATAATTATTGATAGTAATTACAAAAAAATAAGAAAAAAGAAGTCATCAAAATTATTCATTGTCCACCATTGTGAAAGGATGAAAAAAGATCCTTTGACTCTATGTTTTCGATAACTGATTTATTTGAAAATCATGGTTCTTGGGTTTAGACCGTGTCAAATTGGAATTATTATCCAACGTTTGACACGGTTCAATTTTGCGCTTAAACTCACTAATATATTTAGTTTCACCTTATTTCACGAATACTGTGGTTATTAGCAACACAGTATCATTTTCCTTAGGTATTTCCCAGGGATTCTTTGAAGACAAGCATTTCATTAAGTACAGTTTCGATTAATTTTATTTGCCATTATTTTGTCCTCCTTTGGTATTTCACTACACTCTACTTAAGTATTTTCTTATCCATATCAAATTTACTGTATTCGTATAGATCTTGTTCTTTTTCCTACCAGTTATATTTACATTCGAAGGGATTTTATGTATGTTGGGTTGCAGAAATGAGGAAATTTCAATTGATGTATTAATATACATTTCTTGAAATTAAAAATAACTACTCAAATACTTATTAGACTTATTATTTTTGTTTTGAGTGGGAAATGCTAATGATTAACGAATTGACTTAACTAACAAATGCGTTTTAGCCGACTGTTGTTGCCCGGTGTCTTTTTTTAAACTGTCATTTCTTTCACACGTGGTAATTTTTAGGATATTTGATGTTTCAAATTATTTATTTCTTAAACCATCTACAGAATTACAATTAAACACTGAAAGGCGATTGAAATGTAATGAATTTTTATATGTTACAGAAAATTTAAATAATAAATTGTGTTCACGCTGGTAAACATTACGTATCTAATTCGTAATTAAAGTCAGTGAAGCTATCTTCGCTCAAATTAATTATAATTGGATCCTCTATCTCACCGACCATAAGATCGAGTTTCCACAATTTTTTTTAATTCTTTTATTATATGGATTTTTCACAATTTTCTGCAGTAACTTTATTTAAAATAAAATTTTTATAAAAAAACTGAACCGACTTCTAAAAGTGCGCTAAAAAGTGAGAAATAACCATAAATTTTTATATGAAATTGAACTTTTTGAAGTCGGCGCCAAACTAATACCTGACAAAATGTGATTTGCATAAACAGATTAAAAATACTTTATTTGTAATTGCTATCTTACCATAATTTGTATATATTAATAGTTATTTATTTCATTTACAAACAATTTCGCGCCGACTTCAAAAAGTTCAATTTCATATAAAAATTTATGGTTATTTTTCACTTTTTAGCGCACTTTTAGAAGTCGGTTCAGTTTTTTTATAAAAATTTTATTTTTCTGTTTTTAGTTTTAGAATTCATTATGATGTTTATAAATTATTTGAACTAAGTACTGATCGAGATTAGTGTACTTCGCAATGACTCCAAAGTGGCAAAAAAGTACCCATTTTATCCAAAGTTGTAAATCACCCTAAAATGAACCACTAAAAATTCTTTAGTTCTTAGAGTTTTCTAAATACCAATCAAATTAGGTAAAACGAATATTTAGTCTGTCATAGAAAATCCACTATCTTAAATTTCAAATTAATTTTAAATTGGTAATATAGGCCCCAAAACCTTCCAATATCGATATTTAAAGAAAATAAATTAATTTTTTATCCACCATATTAGACACGCCATATTGAATTTGTTAAAAATAATTTTAGATTCGTCATGTGTGACCCCGAAAACTCTCCTGTATCAATTTTAGTGAAAATCGGACAAAATTGATTTTTTTTGTTCGCCCTATTCGATCCGCCATATTGAATTTTTTAAAAATAATATCAGATTCGTTATGTGGAACCTCGAAAACTCCCCCATACCAATTTTGGAGAAAATCGGACTAAATTAAATTTTTTTGTCCGCCATTTTGAATTTTTTAAAAATAATTACATATTCGTTGGGTACAACCCCGAAAATTGCTCCATACCAATTTTGGAGAAAATCGGACAAGATTAATTTTTTTGGCCGCCATATTGTAAGCGCCATCTTGGATTTTACTGCACCAATTTCATCTAAAAAAAATATGGGACCACCGCAGCAACTTCCTTTACATAACGTAAAAAATTTCATTCAAATCGGTGCAGCCATTCCGGAGTAATCGGTGTACAGGGTGAGTCAACGATTGGATGAAGTAGGTTTGTGCCTTTTCGGTGAAATTAACAAAGAAACTATATTTATTGTTTGATACAGTTTATTTTTACGCAGATTTTAAAAATATTTAGGACTCTACAGGGTGAGCCAAAAAACTAGGACAGCATAAAGTTGTATTTTTTTAAATAGAACACCCTATATACGAATCGTATTTTCGATTTAGCTTATAGTTTTAAATCTTTTTTATTAAGGGTTTACTATAACAAAACTTTATGGTTTCTGAGATAATTAAGTTTAAAGAAAAAAAGTCACATTTTCAAGCATCAATTCAATCCTAAATAACGTTTTCAATTTTGTGACAAATATATTCAAATTTGGAATTTAGCAAGGCCAAGGACAAGTTAACATAATTTTTACCTAATATTTGCAATAAAAGCTACAGGGTGTTGAACACATCGGCTCAAATTTGAACAAGTTTAAATGAATAAATATCTTTTTTTTAAATGGTACATCCTGTATATTTTCATGTTATTTAATAGAGTAATAAAAACCCTAAAAGTTTTGTTCAATATATCCTATACCTATTTATAATAGTTTTTGAGATATTTCAGTTTTTCTTATTTTCCATACTTTTTTACAGAAATAGTCCTCATTATCATAGTAGCCATGTAAAATAATAAAAAGAAACTACAGAAACAAACAGAATGTGGTTAAATATGATGAAATACATTATTCGTTATATTACAACGGCAATAGTTTAATTAAACATAATGTGAAAAAATTAACACAACAATAACGACAAGGCAAATACATATTTACTTTTATACTAAATTGAAACAAAAAAATTACCTATTAAATACTGAGATTAATTATTTCTTTTTAATAAGTGTTTGAATAAACGACCCTCTTGTGCAATGTACAAATTTAGGCTTTTTTGTAGATTTTCTCGGACCCTGGACAAAATTAGTGGCGTTATTGTTCTACAGGTATCTCTAATCCTGTTTCGCATATCTTCCACTGTTGTTGGTGGATTAACATACACCTTATTTTTAATATAACCCCATAGGAAGAAATCTAATGGGGTGATGTCGCAAGACTTTGGTGGCCACTCAATGAAACCCCCACGTCCAATCCATTTTTGCGGATATCGTTGGTCCAAAAACGCACGAACTTCACGATGGTAATGCGGAGGCGCACCATCGTGCTGGAACCACATACTGTCGAGCTCATCCTTATCGAGACCTTGAAGCAGTTGGAGTAGTTCTTCTTGTAGAAAGTTCAGGTAACTATGGCCATTTAGTGGTTCATTAAAAAAGTGGGTTCCAATAATTCGATTATGATGAATACCACACCAAACATTTAATGACCAGTGGTTTTGATGTTGCACCTCTCTAATCCAAAATGGGTTTTCTGTGGCATAATAATGCATGTTGCGTCTATTTACGGCACCGTTACTTCTAAAAGTAGCTTCATCACTAAACATTACCTTGCATAATAAATTTGGATTTAATTGAATCTCCGCATTTATTGTACGACAAAAGTTTACACGACTTTCAAAATCCTGTCCATGCAATTCTTGGTGTAATTCCATGTGATATGGATGATACCTATATTTCTTGGTAGTACGATTAGCGGTGGATTGTGATGTTTCACATAATGCTGCTAACTGACGGCTACCAATATAAGGATTTTCCTGAACATTTAACAATACTTGTAGTTCTTTTTCTTCATTAGTTACTGGTTTGTTGACCACTTTACGTTTTGGATAATCAACAGTACCAGAAGAATCAAATCTTTGCATTAAGTTTTGAAAAGTATGGGTATTAGGCTGGCGTCGATCAGGATACTTCATTTTGTAAATTCTTTGAGCAAGAAGGCAATTTTTTTGAGCCTCTCCTATTGTATAAATCATATCTATTAAGTCATTCTTTGGAAAATTCATTTTACAATATAAGATGAATGCAGAAAAAACCAAACTACACTATATAAAAACCAAAGGAAGCGATTGCGGCTATAAATTTGACACACAGAAAAATGTTCTTTTACATTGTTTTTGCCATGGCTACTATGATAATGAAGACTATTTCTGTAAAAAAGTATGGAAAATAAGAAAAACTGAAATATCTCAAAAACTATTATAAATAGGTATAGGATATATTGAACAAAACTTTTAGGGTTTTTATTACTCTATTAAATAACATGAAAATATACAGGGTGTACTATTTAAAAAAAAAGATATTTATTCATTTAAACTTGTTCAAATTTGAGCCTATGTGTTCAACACCCTGTAGCTTTTATTGCAAATATTAGGTAAAAATTATGTTAACTTGTTCTTGGCCTTGCTAAATTCCAAATTTGGATATATTTGTCACAAAATTGAAAACGTTATTTAGGATTGAATTGATGCTTGAAAATGTGACTTTTTTTCTTTAAACTTAATTATCTCAGAAACTATAAAGTTTTGTTATAGTAAACCCTTAATAAAAAAGATTTAAAACTATAAGCTAAATCGAAAATACGATTCGTATATAGGGTGTTCTATTTAAAAAAATACAACTTTATGCTGTGCTAGTTTTTTGGCTCACCCTGTAGAGTCCTAAATATTTTTAAAATCTGCGTAAAAATAAACTGTATCAAACAATAAATATAGTTTCTTTGTTAATTTCACCGAAAAGGCACAAACCTACTTCATCCAATCGTTGACTCACCCTGTACATACATAAAAAAAACACATATTCGACGAATTGAGAACCTCCTTCTTTTAGAAGTCGGTTAAAAATCATTCAAATAAGTTTTTCGTTGAGGAACAAATGCCCTGGTTTAACGATTTTGGAATATATATATATATATATATATATATATATATATATATATATATATATATATATATATATATATATATATATATATATACGTGGAAGCCATATCTTTTGGGTATCTCACTAATCTCAAATAATATATAAAAACAAGCAAAAACAAGATAAATGACTAAGGACACAATGTAAGAAATGCTCACTGAAATTGGATTGAACTCTGAGAAATTTCATTATAGCAGTAAATTTATAAAAGCTTATAATATTTGAATATAATAAAATATAATTAAATTTACGGCAGTCCCCAGTTACCTGCGGCATTGGACCAGGTACGTTGGAGGTTCCAGTAACAGTTTTATTACTCTCTCTAGTTCTTGAATAGAGTATAGGAATGTGTAGGCTTGCGATCGCACGTCTCGTTCCTAAGAGCTTTGAGTTCAGGAAATTAAAACCGATTCTGCCTTTTATATTACGAATGTGTATGCTGTTGGCACTCCCCCCGTTGACAATTTATTTTTCTTGCGATAGCCCAAGAGCTTTGAGTTTAGGAAAATAAACCAGATTCTGCCTCTTATACTAGGAATGTGCATGCTGCTCGCATCTTCCTCTCCTATCGGCAACTTCTTTTTTCTTGTGATCGCCCCTCACCTCTCCAAGAGCTTCAAATTCAGAAAAATAGACCCAACCCTGCCATTTACACTAGAAATAAGAATATTACTGGTGTCTACTCCACTCCCCCACTCCCGTCGACAACTTTTGCCATACTGTACTTTTGTGTTATCATATATAGTGCTTGAATTTTGAAATTTGTAAGCTTCTGACTTTTTTTGATATCTGCTACCTTGCAGTGCCTATTTTCCTTTTGTTGTCAGTAACAGTTAGTGCTAGAGAGTGCTTTTATTATCAATTGTAGTTTGACATATATTTTGCTATGTTTTTGCCTCCTGGACGTACCACGATGTTCTCAATTTTCAGTTAAATTAATTTATTAATAGTAATATTGAAGTATTTTGCATTGTATGTAATCTTAGGGGTTTATTATTGGCAAATTTAAAGTTTTTTTTGCATGGTGATATGTTTATGGTCTTGTAACTTTCAGTTGATTCCAGCAATCTTTTTTTTTGTGTGGTTGACTGCAATGTTTGGGTATTAGAGACTGACTGGGCATAAGAGAGCCTAGATCCACCATTAGGGATATCAGTGAATAAAAAGTAAAATTGATATGAAAATTATTGTGTTTCATTTGCGTTACCTCTTTTTTTTATATATAATATTTTGTGCAGCAAATTAGCTTTACTTATATTTTTTTCTTGTGTGGCGATTTAAGAGCTGAGTTGAATGCTAGGCTCAAGCAACAAAGTTGGGGGGTTTCTGTGTTTACACGGCAAAATTTAGTGGCGCGCTCTTTAAATACCCACCTCTACTCTACGGCATAGGGGCTAGCTTGGCACTTTGCTTGCTGGTGCCGCCTCTATACTTCAACTCTGCTCTGCTCTCACGAGTTAATCCTCACTAGCGCCTTTACAATAAATACCAGCATAGTACCTTTCGCCTACGATTGTACGAGGTATCTTCAGGGATCAAATATTCCTATAAATGATTCAGTTTCTATAATATCGGACATATTACGAAATAACAACATGGACTCCATCCTACTAGAATTAATTAAAGCATGTCTGATTTCCATTTACTTTACTTTTCAAGGAACTTTCTATGAGCAGATTTTGGGAGCGGCCATGGGATATCTGCTTTCACTTGTGGTAACCAACACCTTCATGGAAGCTCTCAAAGAAAACGCCTTGTCCTCTACTCCTCTAAAATCTAAATTTTGGTGCAGATATGTAGATGATACGTTCGTAGTTTGGCCGCATGGAGTAGATAATCTCCATAATTTCCTGTATCATCTAAACCAATAACACCCTCGCATAAAATTCACTTTTTTAACCAAACGGCTCAATTGTTCAAAGTAAAGAATATTAGTTTTACATGATTTTTACCTATATTTTACTTATATGCGGATGATCAAAAATACTAATTTTGAATATTAAAAAAAACAGCAATTCTGAAAATTTTAATTTTTTAAACTTAAAATCGAACAAAGTAGTTATGTTTTTGATTAGGTCGAGAAAAGTAATTTCAAGTAAAATGCGATTGAGAGTTTAAGTATACGAAGAGAAGTTTTTGATATTTATGATGATGATAGAAAGTGGATATGAATTCTGTGAGAAAATTGTTTTAAGTAGTTGCAAGCTGTCATTTCTAAAGTCTGGATGAATAAGTTTAATTGCTCCCTTTTTTATTCCTAGTATGAGGTTGGTTTTCATTTTCGAAGGATGGTGAGATTGGAAGTTTATAAATCTGTTCGAGCACATAGGCTTTCTGTACTAACTGGTTTTTAGAATGTTTGGTTTCTGTGCGTCTTATTAACATGTCAAGGAATGGTATACTGTGTGATGAGTCGTCCTTCTCGACCGTGAATTGGAGATGGAAATTGTATGAGTTGAACATCTCCAAGGTACCTCTTTACAAAAGGAATATAAAAAGGAAGGTATTTTAAGTAGTCTTCTATAAGATCTGTTTAAAATATGTTCCTTTTTATATTCTTTTTGTAAAGAGGTACGTTTATGATCTCCTCTTGGCCCTTCCTGCACACAGAATAGAAACCTCTAGAAATCTTTCAGGTAGAATAAGATCTTATAAAAGAGATTGTAACAGAGGAGTGGTTTCTTGTACTCTTGCAGAGCATGTACTAAATAAGGGTGATTCAACGAATTTTGAGAGACCGAAAATCGTAGCAAAAGAAAGTAATTTCCATAAAAGAGTCTTCCTAGAAATGGTTCACATAAACAACGAACCACTTTCTATGAACAAGAGAGGAGACATAGAAAACCTTTGTGTAATTTATGATTACTTATTACAATTTGAAAGAAATGGAACTCGGTCCCCCACTATTCTATTTTCCCAATCAGATACTTTTTAACCATTGTTCTGAATGTTTCTATCACACTGTCCAACTTGGTGTGTGGGTTGCCATTCTTGACATGAAAATTGCATTTAGCTTTGTTTTGTTATTACAGTTTCTAGTCATAATTTTAATTTTTCGCCCTCTTTGCGCTTAATAACGGTGATCTCCGTTCTCCGATTATTTGTTCTTGAGTGGTGTAAACTGTACCTATTAAAACTTTCAACTGCTAAAAATCAATGCTATTCTTAAATTAAAATGGCGTTTCAACGACGTCCATGCGTTTTGAAAATTATTCGTTAAATTAATCAAATTAGTTCTTATCTTAGATCTTATTGTTAAGTGATAATGACTGTATCTGTTGAACAAGACCTGACATTTTATACATATTCACTTTGGTAGGTCTTTTTCTTAATTTTTATTCATAGTAATAGAATTAAGGAAGATTATTTTCTTTATTGTAGAAATCCTGGGGAAGGGAATAAAATTTCTTAAAAGCCAGACAAACAAAAATAAGTTTTCTTCTCTGACAAAACATACTTTTGGCTGCAGCCCCACAAAAGTGCGTTAAACCTCTCGGTTTAATTGGTTTTTTCTTAACTAGTCCATTCACGAGACTACATCATATATATATATATATATATATATATATATATATATATATATATATATATTTATTTATATATTTATCTATTCATCTTACTATACTCCGAGCATCCATACATAATCAAATTGCAATCTTCCAAGCGTTCGTCTCTTCCAGGTGTCCGTATACTGATGCTTGGAAGTTTTTTTAAATATGAACTTGGAAAATAGCACAATTTTAAATTCTGTATGTTTTTGAATATTTTTATTTGTTAGTTGGCCGCCAAAGAGCGGAGCGCTCGCTTGTAAATATTCAAATAGTATATCTGCTGTACATCATGTTGATTTCCGGGCGTCCTTCTAACACACTTACTGTTTTTTCTATGCGTCCTACGTTCGGCAACGTTGTGTGCCTTTAATATGCATTCTCATTTGGAAAGTTTTTAATGGGCTTCGACACTATAGTCTGCGTCACGTATTGCCATTAGATCTGTCGGGTCCCACATAAACTATATTCTTAATTTTTACTACGATATAGAAATAGCGAAAGGTTTTGAAGTGATTACTTTTTGAAGAAATAATGAATATCCATTTTCAATAAAACAATAAAACTAGTTTGCAAATGGGTTTACTCAGTTGGTTCTTTATTAATTTGAACGTTGGTTACATTATTCAGGATAATTTAAAAAATTGCTACAGATCAAATTTTACCCCCTAATTCACTAATATGGTCTAATTAAAAACCGGAATAATCAAAACTGATAAGTGCAACCAGTAACATTTTTTAACCCTAAAAATATAAGGATAAATAGTTTTATTTCTAAACCGACAAAGCCAAAAAATTCTGTTAGCTTTTAAGTAACAACTATAGCTATTACAGATTTTAAAGCTTCGTCTCCGTATTTAACCTTATATAAGATTTTATTTGTTGACGCATGTAATATAAATTATAACAATATCATAAGGAAAACAACACTAACCAACCAGAAGATCTAACTTTCATGGCAATTAGACCAGCGTTTTTTTTTCATATTCGTGTTACCAGCTGATATATAGTCCATCGCCTTATAGCTAGCTGACTCTTTTTCTTTAAAGTATTGTGTCAACTATCATTTGAAAAATTTTGAATCGGGAAGAAATGATTAAAAATAATTTTTTTTCAATGTGAGTGGGGGGCCGCCACTGTTCAACCCACCTACGGAGCCGCAGCTGACGGTTGCTTTGGATTCAAATAAGCAATGGATGTTTGACGAGTTGGTGAGTTGCCAGCCACAGCAAATCCATTAAAATGAAAGTTGTAAAAAAAAAGGTTAAAATCACATCTGTAGTGCAAAGACATGGAGCGCGTAAAAGTATACTGGGTAGATATCAGGCTTTACTGCTATGTGGTGCTTGATCGACTTGTTGGGAAGATCCTAGATAACATATTTTTACTTACGGTTGGTGAGTTTATTACTGCTACCACTGGTTAAATGAAAGTCATTTTAAACTTAAGATACTGAGCTGATTTTCAAATATTTTTTACATTTCTTCTAGATTACAAAACACAAATATATAAACTGTTCTTTTTTTAAAGAATATCCCTAATATGATTAAGACCAGTGTTATTTGAATATAGTCAACAAAGCTTCCGTTATAACAGGAATTTAAATATTTGCTTGTTTACTTAGAAAATTTACTGACCCTGTTTTTCATTCCGAATATTTAGAGTAGAATAAAAAAGCGCCGACAAAGAAAATATATGGAAAAGCGAAAATGCGATTTAAAAAATGATATATTTCTTTTATAAGTTAAATAAAATTCTAGCACGTATTATAGATTCTGTCCCAAATTTTTTTTTATGAAATATTATTAATTTTTTCAAAATTTTATTTATGGTTTTAATTTTAAATCGTAATTTTTTCGTTAGTTGATTTTTTTTAACTCCGAACTCTATTTTACCAGTTTGCTTGGCTTTGAAAATTTATTTAATTTATTTGATTCTATTTACTGTATTCCATGCGAAGACTTCATGTGAAAAACATGAAAATCAATTTTCGAGTAGTAATATTTCCATGTGTCGTAGGAAAATTATAATTCTCAGATTACTTCTTTTCTTTGAGTCAAATTTTGATATTAGTCAACGGAAACTACTGATAGGTATTGACGAGAAGGTAGTGTCAAAAGATGCTATCTCTTAAAGCTCTAACTCTTAAAGGATCAGACATTAAAACTGGCAATTTTAACAGTAAGATATCATATATTTTACGTCTTCGGCTTAATAAGAAATAAATAAGAAATATAGACAATAGTGGTACTGGTAGATAAACCGTCTATCTGTAATTTTCCCGAAATTTAGCTGTTATACTTCAGTCTGTCTAAATTTAATAACACCGATTATATAAGTTGTCCAGGAAAATGTGGAAAACCTTCTAGATATAAAAAAAACACGTGAACGGAATACTTCAAGTTCATATAAACTTATTTCGTATAGACCTCCTCTTCGGAGATATGGGCTCCAAAGAATTGTAATGGAATCAAGTTTTTTTCATATTGAACCACCAGGTATATCTCATTTTTTTTTAATATGATATATACCAGGTAGGACTCTTCAAATTACAATCCAAGAAAGTGTTGTGAATTACTCACAGTTGCAGGGACGGACTAGCTGTGACACACATAACTCCATTTTTTATGCCCTGTATGATAAGAACTTTGGACAACGTTTTTTACAAATCTTTAACTAAAATTAAGTACTCTTCATTGATGTCGCTAATCCTAACCGTTTTCGAAAAAACGTCATTTTATTTGCAGTGTTAGTCTCCGGGTTGAACATAAAAATGAGGAAATTTCCCCTGACACAATGGTTTTAATAAAAGCTAAACTAACAGCTTAGTTAAAAACTTCGTAAGAGGGTTCAACATGGGCTCCGTGAAGTTTGATACACTCGCGTGCACGACGAATTTAGGAGTGCTGTACCTGCCACATTAACTCAGCATTGTTCCTTATTTGATCACAATGAAACGTGATTCTCCGTAGAAGTTCCTCTTCTATCGATCGGAGTGGAATACATCAAGATTTTGAGGTATGCTCACAGATAAAAATTCAACAGCGTTAGGTCGGAAGATCGAGGAGACCAGACAATAGATCCTCCTCTATCTATCCAATGGTTTGGATAGACGTTATTCAGGTGCTTCTACACAGCAACTCTGAAATGATGTGGTGTCCCATAGTGCATATAGTCCATGTTTCGGCGGATTTCAAGTGCCAAGTGCTCTACTAAATCGTAAAAAGCATTTTGAAGGAACTCCAAATAAAGTTATCCATTCAGTAGTGCCAGCAATACGAATGCTCCAGTTAAAAAAATTGCTAATGATTCCTGTCCAGACAATAATTGATTGGAACTGATGTTGATGATGCGAAACAATAGTTACATGAGAATTTTCATCAGCCTGTACATATGAGTTGTGTAAATTTATAATACCATTTTTGGTAAACCCGGCTTCATCCGTGAAGAGAGTAGTGCTAATGAAGTTTACATTATTTCGTTGCTGATCCAATACTCAGTTTGGAAACTGCAATCTGTAGAGTAAACAACTGTTCTTGAAGAACTTCATGTACTATTATTTTCGACGTATTAAACTGCTTTGATAATTTTCGAGTGCTCTTTACTTGTCATCTTCAGCATTTAAAATATTTTCCTCTAATTGCTGAGTAAGTATTATTCCTCCCCGATCAGCATCAGTACCCCATTTCGCAAAGTTTCCTGAAATTATGAACAAATTTATTAATATTACCTTATTAAATGGAATCGTTTACCATTCTCTCTTAGACATTGGTCAATTCGTTGAAATGTTTTCTGATCTGGAAGAGTATGATTAGGATATCTATTGTTATATAAACTCCTGGCTTCCAAAGCATTGGAAGATGCAAGACCATACATCAGATGCATATTTAGATACTCAATAAACGTGTATTCCATATCTCGAATTACTCATAATTAATAATAATAACCACAAAATCCAAAAATCCGTAAATTAATACCCAAGTAAAGAATGTGAAAGTTGACAAATTGTGAAATGCAGGATATTTATTTCTTTTGTGCTTAGCAACGTTTGCAAAAGCAATATTTTGTTTAGGTGCCGACAAAATAAAACGTACGTTTTTTGCGAACCTAGGTCGAACTGCAATTCACAGAATTAGATATCTTTAACTAAAGAGGTAAACTTTAATTTTGGATCGAATTTTTTTTTTATCATAAGGTTGAAGGTTGAACATTTGACAGGAACAAAGATGTATCTTTTTATCGAAATACGCCAAACACATAATGTAAATAAAATGACGTTTTTTCGAAAATGGTTAGGATTAGCGACATGAATGAAGAGTACTTAATTTTAGTCAATAGTTAAAATGTAAAAAACCTTGTCCAAATGGCGTAAAAAAATGGAGTCATGAGTATGATAGCTAGTCCGTCCCTGCAGGTGTGAGTAATTCCCAACAATTTATTAGATAGTAATTAAAAGGGTCTTACCTGGTATACATCATAAAAAAATGAACTATACCTGGTGGTGCAATAATTATGTGAAAAAACTTGATTCCATTGCAGCTCCTTAGTAGCCCATCTCCATTTGAAAAAATGTTTTAATCAAAGTTGTATAATATCAAAATTTCTCCAATATAAAGATATTTTCAATTTTACATGGTGCTTCATGACAGCTATTAGGTCATGAGAAAAAATTTCTTTAGCTAGTTATTCCATTGTCGTTATTAACGCAACATTTTTATTTTGTACTGATACTGAATAAAATTTAAAGTTTTGTTAAATACACATTGCAAAGAGTGAGTTTATCTTATGAATAATAATAACTGTATATATATATATATATATATATATATATATATATATATATATATATATATATATATACAATTGTAATTTCTACTATTTTACGTTTATAATGTTCTTAAACTTTACTTTCATCAAACTATCCTTCCTTCCTTTAATCACAGTTTGGCATATACGGAACATTCTTTCGATCGACCTATTCAGAGTTTCAGCTTCAGTTTTATTCCATTTTTTATATTAACATCATCCATAAATGGTTTCGGCTAGTGACTTAAACATTTCAAATACAAGAGAGAATGTCACAAAGTTCGATTGGATTGCGGTCAGGACATTGTAGTAGGCAAAATAAGGTTTTCTGGTTTTCTTTGCATTTATAATACCGTCAATTTTCATAAAATGAGCTGCTGCCCCTCCTTAAAAACAACTTTAACTCATAATATAACCAACACAACATTTAACGGCCTGAATACATTCAGAAAGCAGATACAAAAGAGAGCAATACTTTCAAAAGATGTAGAAATTCCGATATTATAAATGGTTGATATTGCATTTATATACATTTTGTTTTAAAATGGTAATGTAGACTGCTGTTATCGATGACAACAACTATGTCCAATAATCAAAACCAATGAACTGAAATTAACGTAATCTTATGAGAATGATAATGCCTTAAAAGTACAGCAACATTTTAACATTTTCCTAAAAAATAAAGTTTTCTGAAAAGAAAAGGCTGTAGAGTTTATTTTATGTGTAAAAAGCATTTCTGTGGTGAGTTAATTATTCCAAGAGATATCCCAATTTCGAAGAAATTAAAGCAGAGATTGGTGAATTCATTTCTGCAAGGTAAAAGATAAGTTACCTTAAACACATTTTGTTTTAATCAGATACAGCTGATTTAAAAAATTTGCTTGTTTCAATTAGAGATCGGATTTCAATATTAGATGACGATAAATAAAGGGGTTGATTCAGGGGTACAATGCGAATTCATTGGGCTGTATAAAGATCACGATTTGCATATTTCATAGACTACTCATAGAAAAAAAACTGACAGAAACACACTACTAAACTATAACGAACATTGCAGTTCTTTATTTAGGAGGCACTATATTGAAAGTGGAAATAAATTATCAGCAACTGTTAACCTAAATGTTTAAAAAGACCAGTTTGGTCCTTGAAAGCCTGGCTTAAATTCGGGAAAAAGTAAACTTGTAAGGTTTGCATTTACACGTCAATATTTAAACTAAATAGTTAAAAAAAGTTTTTTTTAGAAACGAAATATATTAAAATTTGGAATTCTTGTTGAATAAAATGTGTAAGGAGGTGAATCAATATAAATTTTAATATCAAATATGTTCACAGTTAAACATGATAAAGGCAGCGTTTTTATGTGAGATTGCTTCTCATAGAATGAGATTGGCCATTTAAACTTTAATGGTCCATGGATTGATTTGCCTAGGGATATAATGAGAAATGTTGTGCTCTTTTACGTAGGGTGGAAAATATCAATAGGATAAAGATCCAAAACACTGTTTACTAGTTGTTCTAGATGATTTCAGGAAAATAAGGTTCCGCACAATCTTTGAAACCGTGACCCCATTAAATGGAAAAAAGTGAAAAATCCTATTCGTACAAAATTGTTTCCAAATAAACATTAATTTTTGAATAAACTTAATGAAGTTTGGACAGATTTTCGCCAGACTATTGTTATAAATTTAAATGTCTTAATGCTGCGACATTATCACCAAGCAGAGATCGGCAATAATATTCTCTTTAATAAATAATATTATTCAGAAATATTATCCATGAATTTTTTAAGAGATATTTTAATAGTGAATAATCATTAATTCACAAAACATAATTATCAATTATTTCAATAATTGATAATTTTTGAAAATAATAGTTCGATTTAATGAATGAACTGGTTTTTGATTCCTAAAATTACCAATTAATAAAGTAATTGGTAATTTTATTCATACAATTATCAATTAAAGAATTAATTGATAAATATCACTTTTAAAATTACCCATTACAAGAGTCAATAAAAAATTATTTTTTCAAATTATGATATAATTGATTAGAAATTTACTAGAATTAATTCTAAAAAAACTTATTTTTTACTGAAACATTCCATCTTTTTAGATAAAGTAATTTAAAATTAACATCAGGAAAAATTTGCCATTTAATTATACGGGAAAAATTGTAGCGAAAACCTATTATACATCGCTGAAACATTTCTTGTTTCAGGCTAAAACAAATAATAAATAAATAAAATTAAAATGACACCACTTCTGCCCATGATGATACGCAATAGGATTCAAAATGGTCGAAAAAATTTAAATTTGTCGATTTAACTCAACAATCCCAGAAAAGAAGCGAAAGAAGGGTAACGGAAAATTTTGGCCATATACCTAAGTAAGCGTTTTACAATAATTTGATATTTTTTTATACCTTGTGATTAGAACATCTTGAGACCAACGCATCGAAGTTCCAGCTTGACTCATTTTGTTCTGGGAGAAATTCATAATATAACTATGATATAAATGATAATCATAATTGCACATGCAGGATAAATAATCATAGTTATGTTGTTATTTTATAGGATGCTGCATTATTTGTGAAAAAATGTCTTTAAATTATTTTTTTATTTTTTTTAGAAAAAATTATCAATTAATAATTCAAGAATTTGGAAAATTCATTTTTTAAATACTCTTGTAAATGATAATCTACAATGATTAATTAAAACGTCAATAAAAAACTTCAAAAATGAAATTATGAATTACTTTCTTAATTGATAATTGCAGGAATAAAATTACCAATTACTTTATTAATTGATAATTTTAATTTGCTGATTAATAATTTTCCGATAATTCGTTAATGGTTAATTATAATTCACCCTTTAAGTGATTAATAATGGATTTAATTCACATATTAACTAAAAACATAAAACTTCTAGCTACAGTAAATCTTAAATGCGATTAATGGTTTATTGTAATACAGTGTGACCAGTAAAGTCATCATATGGGATTTTTTTATTAATAGTTTTATTCGAAATTTGACTTTGGCAACAATTTCTGTTTCAATCGAAATAAAAATTAACCAAAAAAATTAGTAGTCACGTGATTAGCATTTGACAGATAGTCAAATTTTAATTTTTTTCCAAAATAAATTCAAAAGTGGGGTTATATCTCCAAATATCGAGAAAAGTTATTAGAGAAAGTTTTCCTAAATGCAATTTATAAAATTTCAGCTATATAAGATAATTTAGATTTTTTACCCATTTTTTGTAAATTGCACCACTGTTGCAAAATAAAACTCAACTGCAGCGAAAGGAATAAATTCTCTGGTGATTTCTTAATAATACAGTAATAAGTTATTTCGGATAAATTCATATTTTCTCGATTCTTGTATTGGAATTAGCCAGTTTTTGTATTTTTGTTTTTCTATCGTAATACCAATGAGAAAGAAGATTTGGCAATAAAACAACACAAGCAAAACAATTTTAGGGTTAAGATTAACAAGTCTTAAAAGTTGAGTAGTTTAATTTGAGAATAAACTAAAAAGTAACTTACTTATTTCAAATCGAGTTTGGTCCAAAACTATTTAAACTTAAATTAAGAAGTTTTCCTAGAACTAAGAATGCTTTCGGGCTACTACATTGAAAATTTAATTTAATTCTGCATTCTACAACTCAAATAAAGGACTTTAAGTCTAGCTTATTCGATCCTTTCAGAAAATCAGCGTCGTCCCGTTAAAAGCTAAAAAATCCACGGATATGTTCAGAATAGTTTTAATTTCATTAAGAATTAATCCCCAATTCACTAATATGGTGTGATATTGAAACTGGATTAATTTGATAATAAAGACTTTAAAATTACAGATAAAACAATTAATGAATTAGAATGTAGATTTTGAAGACTTTGAAGACCATAGACATCTCCCTATGAACATTCAACTTAAGTTTCTTTGCCTCATATTTCATGATAAGCTCAACTAGCGTCCTCGCATCGCTTCTCTTAAGGCTCGATGCTTTAAGGAACTTTACATGTTAAAGTTTCTCTCCCATACCACTTGGGGCTCAGATTTTCACACGCTCCACAAAATATACAATTCCATCATTCTTCCCAAGCTGGACTATGGTTGCATTGCTTATGACTCAGCTAGGCCCTCATATATCTCTTCCCTCGACCTTATCCAGAATCAAGCCCTGCGTTTATCGACTGGTGCATTTCGTACCTCCCTAATAGTCAGTCTTCAATGCCTTACTAACACCTTTGTGTCTCCGATGTTTCGCCCTTCTTATAAAATATGTCATGTCTGTCAAATCTAGGCCTTTCCTTTTAGATCATGATAAAATCCTTAATCCTTCTGATTTCCCGGCTCTCAAATGTCACACTGGGTTCCATAACATAACCATTCCCAATACCACCCCCATCCTCCTTCAGCTCTTCTCCCCTTGAGATTTTCCCCCCTTTGAAATCAACTTCGATCTTCTTCAGTATGATAAGAACAATATTAAACCTTCCATCATTAAACAGCACTTCCTTAGCCTAATTAACTCAAAGTTCAAAACCTTCAAACTATCTTTTACTGATGGTTCCAAATCAGATCTAGGCTCAGCTGCCGTAATCAGTTTCTCATGCAACAAATCACCATTAAATTCCCATTCATCTATTTTTTCAGCTGAGTTGTTTGCCATCAAGCAATGCATCAGAGAAGTAATTAAATACTCCTCCACCCCCAAACATCCAATCAATTCGGATTCCCTCAGCTGCCTGAGATCGATCCAGGCCTCTAACACATCCCACCCCCTCATGAATCCAATTCTTAAAATGGGATCCCAACGTAATTTGTACATTGCCTTCATGTGGGCCCCGAGCCACATCGGCATAGATGGGAATGAATTGGCCGACACTCAAGCAGGCACCCCTTTCCTCCCTTTACTTAGCCGTAAAAAATTCAATAAGCACATCGATAACATCATTCGTAATATTGTGCAGGTTCGCTGGGAATCCCTCGAAAACTCCAATAAACTCTCTTATATTAAAAGAAACTTTTCTGAAATCTATCACTTTCCCCAACTATCCATAAGGGACAATGTTGTATGGAAGAGAATCGTTATTGGACATTGCAGAATGACGCATTCCTTTCTCCTTAAAAACGAAGATCCCCTCAATGTCTGTTCCATCGTTTCCCCTAACAATATAACATATTATATCTGACTGTCCCTTATATAGAGATGCTAGAGAAAGGTACCTCGCCTCTAATAATTTTTCGACAGTCATATCTTTTGACCTAACTAAGACCAAACACATACTTTATTTGCTGAACCACATTGGTCTTGGTAATAAAGTCTAATGCACCCAACAATACTATAGAAGGCACTAAATGGTTTAAGATACCGACGCTCCTTTAACCACTAAATTAATCAATCAATCAATTTGAATACTTATTATATAAGAATTCAATTTTTAACAGTCTATATAGAGTAGATTTACATCGGAATAGAATTAGAAAATATTACCTAACGCCGATTTAACTCCAGTCCAAGCCTCCCTCACGTATGTAAAAAACCTCCTATGCAACGGCCTCTTGGGCCTCCTGTGTTCCTCCTCCTCCTCGTCGGTATTTTCTGCGTCGTCTTGTTGCCTACCAGATACTTCCTGAAGAGGTTCTAAAACTTCCTGTTGCTGAAAACGGCCTCGGGAAATCACGGAAACCGTCGGTTCTTGTTCGAGAACCCTTGCTCGATGCCTACTGTGATGGTGTTCGTGATGTTGTTCGTGTTGACGCTGCACCATTGGGTACATTATGTGCCCGGCATTTTAAAGCCGAACATGCCTTTTTGGCGCTGTCTTTTTCTAGCGCATCGTGTGGCTCTTTCCTTTCTCACTTTTTTATTAAGCGGATGGAGGAGTAGAGGCAGAGGAAGGTTAGTATGTTGTTAGTGCGTGCGAAGGTAACCTGAAAGCAAAAAAAAGCAATTTGTTAGTTACTATGTGAAAGCAATTTTGTTAGTGGGGAAAAATATTATAAAAGAATGTGAGAATTCAATTCAATTTCGACACTCCGGACCTAACCTTGTATGGGAGACTTAATATATTTTAGAATTGTACTTATATTATAAAAGTTTATTGACAGTGCTTAGAGTTGCTAAACATAAGAAACTTTATATTGTTTTCAACTGTAGATTCTTTTTTTAGTTTTATTCACAATGAAAACATTAACCAGTCATCGTAATAATCGCTATTGACAGATACTTAAAGTAACCTTAAATCAGTACTTTTATATTATCCCTCGTATACATTTATATTAAATATTAGATGATAAATATTCAACAGCCGAATTAAAACTAAAATAATTAAATCTTCAAACTAACTTTGACTTAAATCGTCCATTGTTAAACGGTTTATTCCGGGGATTTCCTTGGATGGAGAATAATTAACAAAAGCAATTTTAGTGACAGTTCTAAGCTCCCTTTACTCTCTTTACGCCGTTTTCTACTTAATCCTCATTCATTACCAATGCAGCGAATATCTATTTATGTGTATATAGACAAGTCTTATGTAACTGACATGTAACGTAACGAAGAAAATTGGGAATTTGCGAGATGGTTGACGCTTGTTGCAAAAGATGTATGTATGCAGGTTCCTTATTTCGATCTCAGTTTATCCTAATAAGGATGTTATCCAACTTGCGAATTCGAGGTATAATCATGTAAAAATATACATTGACTGAAAATGCAATTAGTGCAAGCCATAGTTAAAAAGAAGTGCTGTTGTTGATGTAAATCTCGGGATGGATAAAACCTTTCCAGGGGTGTTGAGGGCAATGTAAGAACAAACTTTATATAAAATGTAACAGCAAAAAATAGTTTGGGGCCAAGAGAGTGCGGGTCAAATTTGGCTAAAACAGGTTTTTTGAATCTACAAGCCAAGGAATGCATTTTGGAAAAAAAAGTTTCAAATAAAAGTTGTAGAAATTTTAATCTACAATATAGCTTTGTGCGATCGTGTTCGTCAATTTATTATTGCAAAAATGCCAAAAAATCCTTAAAATCGGCCATTTTTTGCATATCAGTTACACAGGTTTACAAAAAAAAGTGGATGCCTATTTTACCAGATCGTTTTATTCTTATATAATTAGATGATCTGAATCCAAACTGAGGTCCGCTAATCTCTATCATGTCAAGTTCAAGGTCATTTCAAAATCAAACGGAGTAAAGTTCACTAAATAATCTGAAGAAGTAGATATGTACGTTTTTGAGGTCGCTGAATCCGAATTCGGGGTTTGTTTAATCCCCCTAGATCGACTAGAGGTTATTTCAGGGTCATTACAAGGTCAAATTGAGAAAAATCCACTAAATGAATATAAAAAATGTATGTTTTTAGGCTCGCTGAGTCCGAGTATGTGGTTTGTTTAATCCCCAAAGTCAGCCAGAAGTCATTTCAAGGTCAAATGGAGATAAATCCACTAAATAGAACAGTAGTAGTAGATAGGTAGATTTTTGAGCGCGCCGAGTCTGAATTAGTGGTTTGTTTAATACCTCAAGATTAGGCGGAGGCCATTTCTAGGTAATTTCAGGTCAAATTGAAAAATTCTACTAAATAAATTTGTAAAAGAAAAGCGCAGTTAGATCAGTATTTGTTACATAACAGACAGGCAAGCGGATTAAGTTTTTGAGCCGAGACTCAAGCACCCGAAACTTCGTACCCCACGTACAGCTAATGTTTGTTACACAGCAGATATGCAGCGGAGTTAGTTACTAAGAAATAGTAATCCAAAACTCAAGCTCCCAAACTCACATAACCCACGCACAGCTAGATTGATATCCATTACACAGTAGACAGGGGAGCAGATCGAGTTTTTAAGGTGAAACCCAAGTTGCCAAAACCCAACACTCTAGGATCAGCTAGATTGATTGCCACTATACAGCAGATAGGCGATAAGACCAAGTTTTTATAAATATACCACAAAAAAAGCTCTCATAATCACGTAACCCACGCGCAGCGAGATTAATGCCCGTTACACAGCAGAGACGAAAAGCAAGGATTTTTTAGTGTATCAAATAAAACCCAAGCTCTCCAAAAACCATATATCCCAGGTACAGCACGTATGAGAGTTTGGGGTTTATGTTATACACTTATGAAAATTCGCTTCGCAAGCCTGTCATGTAACCAATATCGATCTAGCTGCGCATACGTTTTCTTGGTTTATATATATATATATATATATATATATATATATATATATATATATATATATATATATATATATATATATTCAGTGGATTTTTGTCAATTTAACCTAGAAATGACTTTGAAATGACCTTTGGTTAACCTTGAGGTGTAAAACAAACCACGAATTCAGATTAAGCGCCCCCAAAAGTCTATATAAATTCTTTTACATATCTATTTAATAGATTTTTCCTAATTTGATCTTGAAGTGCCTCTGAAATGACCTCTGGCTGACTTTGGGAATTAAACAAACCGCGAATTTTTATTTAACAACCTCAAAAACTTACGTATCTACTTTTTCAGATTTTTTAGTGAATTTTACTCCATTTGACCTTGAAATGACGTTGAACCTGATGTGATAGAGGTTATTGGATCTCAGATTTGGATTCAGGGTGTCTAATTGCATAAGAATAAAATGGTCTGGTCAAATAGGCACCCACTTCTCTTTTGTAAACTTGTGTTATTTATTTCAAAATTAACTTTTTTTTGAACTTTCTTAATTTTAAAGGGAAGTCATTGTAATTTTGAACAAAATCATATTTTATAATAGATGATAATAGTAAATCAGATAATTTGTTGCCGAGATATTGCTATTTATTTATTCCAAGACGCAAAATGTTGATTGCTATAAGTTTTTTTCGGGTGAACATTTTGACCTCCACAAAGGGTCAATCTCTTCGTGAAGGCCTAGATTTTCATATTTTCTTAGAAGCAAATGAAAAACTAATTTTCAATCCCTTAAATATCGCTTTAAAAAAGGGAATGTGTCATATTTATAATTTTTCGGGCTATCTAAGATTAAAAAAACACCGAAATTGGTCCATTCGCAGCGTCAGATCAGCAACGCTAGGACGAATTCGCCGTATTTCAGCAACCAATGGACTAATTTCGGTGTTTTTTTTTAAATCTGGTATAGCTCAAAAAATTATGAATATGGTACATCTCCTTTTTTAGAGCGATATTTAAGAGGTTGAAAATTAATGTTTTCATTTGCCTCTAACAAAATATGAAAATCTAGCCTTCACGAAGAGATTGAGCCTTTGTGGAGGTCAAAATGTTCACCTAAAAAAAAGTTATAGCAATCAACATTTTGCGTCTTGGTAAAAAAATTAGCATTATCTCAACAACAAATTATCTCATTAATTATTGTAAAATATCATTTTGTTCAGAAAGATGAGAGCTTCCCTAGAAAAGCAAAAAAAAAAGTTAATTTTGCAAAAAATAAATGATATGAAAACATTGCCTATTTTAAGATTGTTTCGGCCTTCTTGCAATAACAAATTAACAAAAATGATCGCAAAAATTCCATTTGTAGGTTTTTAAGATCACTACAACTTTTGTTTGACACTTTTTTTCCAAAATGTGTTCCTTGGCTTGTTCATTCAAAAAACCTGTTTAAGCCAACTTTGACCCTCCCCCCTCCTCTTGGCCCCAACCTATTTTATGCTGTTACATTTTATGTAGAGTTTGTTCTTATATTACTCTCAACATCCATGGGTAGGTTTCATCCATCTCGGAATTTAAGTCATTATATTTACCTATGGCTTGGACTAAATGTAACAAACTTGATTTAGTTTACTCGATATTTTTAAAACTAGTTTCACTCCTCCAGAGATAGGTAATGACTATATAACAACAAAGTCCTCTTTGCCCCACTCGAAGCTTTCGGTGACCTGTAAAAGATCCAGCAGCAATTCTCACCCAAAAATAATCAACAGATTGAAAGTAATATGAGAAGACAGGATTGAACTTTGTATGATAAAAATACTGCAAATTTGTTTTTTTTTATCGTTTTGCCTTGCAAATCAAGAAAAAATCAAAAAGCAAATCAATATCCCTTAAAATTTGTTTTAACAATAAATTTCGGGGAAATGTTTAGTTTTTGAGACATTTCTCCTTTAATTAGTTCAAATACCTTGGTGGTTAGTTTGTCGATTCTTTATTTGCCATCTTTCAATATTTATGGTTATATATAATATAAAACATTAATATCCAGATTCCCAAGTTTGATACTTTGCCTCGCTCTAGTCTAGGATGAATCTGACAATTTTAGTGAAAAATTGGATAAATATAACAGTAAAGATGAAAAAATCACAAGTTCAGTATTGATAACTTAACCTAAAAATTAATTAAATTATAAGAAGGAAAATCTCAAAAACTAATCGCATCTGCAAAATATCGTTCTCTTTTTCGTGGTTTATTCTTCAAAACATGTTTTCTGATAAAATGATTACTTTTAGCCTCTAGCCATCTAAACTACTCAAATTCGAATAATAGAGCAAAACAAAATATAAATTAACGATTCACGTTAATTATAGCACCCAAACGAAGACGGTGTTTAGCAATAAGCGCTAATTTTACACAAACCTTAACAAGATGCTTATCAGGCTTAATTAGTAAGTTTACCAAATACAGGGTGTCTGGTAAGTTCCTCTTAATTTCTCGGGAGCAAACAGGGGAGGTCAAAATAATTCTACTTTGTCATAGAAGAAAAATTCCTAAAGTGCCCCTTTACGGAGATACAGAGCCCTAAAGGGGTACCCAGCAATTTATCTTATCGGTTATAAGTTTTGAATCGACTTGTATAATTTAATGCAACTTTAATATTTTATAGAGGCCAAGGTTAAACCATACTACAGTAGATGTTTTAGATCATCAGAGAAGTCGGAAACAGACTTGCAGCCACGGCGTGCCTAATTTTTGATAGGGGTCATTTTAGAGAGCTGAAAACTAATTTTTTAAATATTTCGGTTATTCCTCTTCCCTCTTAATTTCTTTCGATAAAACTGGCGATTTTCGAGATAAATCGGTTTTTATGCGAAACACTTAAAAGTTACTAATGCTAAACACCAACAGGTAAAAAACAAGTTATTGTTAAAACTTGCATAATCACTTACTATCCGCGGAACTTGTTAAAACCGCATTCAAGTAAAAATAATTTTAAAAAATGAGAGAATATTCTTACGCAGAGTATGCTGATATGTATTTAATTTATGGTGAAGCGCTGTCAAATTCTTCGAAGGCAAGACTTTACGGTGGAAGATTTCCAGCTCGAACATTGCTAAGTCCAAAAACCTTTCAAACCCTAAGAGAAACAGGGATAATTAACAAATAATTATTAGAGTTAACTAATTAACATTTTAAAGGTTTTATTGAGGGTCATTTTTGCGAGATGTGGCCGAGAGGACCGTCTAAGGAAAGCACGAGAGGAACAAATTTTGCAAGATATTGCAGACAACTTTTCAAACAGTATAACAAAGCTCGCGACACAAGACAATGCTACAAAATGGATGTACATAAAACTCTAACAGAACAGATACTTTACCGGTACCACGTTGAAAAAGTTGACGCTATGTCTCCGGATGGGTATTCCGCGAGACTTCAATACTCCAACTGGTTTATACAACAACATAACTTAAATATAAATTTTTTTTACTTCATTTTGTTTACCAATGAGGCCGGCTTTACAAGAGATGGCATAATAAATTCACACAATAATTCAAAACAGACACCAACAAAGGATTATTGTAAATGTGTGAGCTGGCATCAGAGGAAATAACCTTATAGGTCCATTTGTTTTGGAAAGAAGACTCATTGGTGAGATTTATTTACAATTCTTGCCGAAAAATTTAAATAATTTATTGGAATACTACAAATGTGGTATATGAATGATGATGCTCTACCTCATTTTAACTGTATAGTACGGCAACAGTTAACTGATGTTTTTGGCCCTCGATGGATTGGTGGGGGTAGGCCTGTTTTATGGACACCAAAGTTTCTAGACCTAAATCCCTTAGACTTTTACATGGAGATTTTAAAAGAGCTAGTTCAACACCAGTAAATACTAGAGAAAAACTACTAGCGAGAATAGCACAACATTCTAACGGATTCCGTAATAATGCCGGAATATTATTTTTGCAGTGCAGCAGTGCAAAGCATTGAAGTACGTGGAGCCCATATCGATTATTTGCCAAAATAACGTTTTCACTATTTCTGCATTTTAATAACATTGTAAATTAATTAAGCCCCGATCAATCTTTTTAAAGGTTTCTGGACTTGATAATGTGTGAGGTGCAAATCTTTCAGCATAATCTTCTTGCTTTTGAAGAGCCAGACAGCTCTTCCCCATAAGTTAAAACACATCAGCACACCCTGCGTATTTTATTTTTACCTGTTTGTATTTAGCATTAGCAACTTTTGAGTTTTTTGTATGAAAACCGATTTATCTCGAAAACCGCCAGTTTTATCGAAATAAATATAGAGTACCCTTTTTGAAAAGGAATGGCCACAGTATTTAAAAAATCAGTTTTCAGCTCTGTAAAATGACACCTATCAAAAATTATGCCCAACGAGTGTGGCTGCAAGTCCGTACCTGGTTTCTCTAATGATCGAAAACATCTACTGCAGTATGGTTTAATGAGTCTTTATAGCCTCTATAAAATATTAAAATTTCATTAAATTATGCAAGTCGGTTCAAAACTTAGAGCCGATAAGGTAAATCGCTGTGTACCCCTTTAGGGCTCTGTATATCCTTTAATTTTAATAAATATATATACAGTGTGACCAGTAAAGTGTGCATCATAGGGGATTTTTTTTGTTGATTTGACTTTGGCAACAATTTCTGCTTCAATCGAGATGAAAATACTACCCATGATTAGTATTATCTGTCAACATTTTAATTTTTTTTCAAAAAAAATTCAAAAGTGATCAAAATATCGAAAAAAGTTATTAGAAAAGGTTTTTCTAAATGCAATTTTAGCCCATATGAAAAATTTCAGTCCTATAAGATAATTTAGATTTTTTGTCCAGTTTTGGTAAATTGCACCAATGTTGCAAAATAAGATTCAACGTAACCTCCATAAAACTTCTTAGTTTTGACAATACTGCATTCCGGATATATTTTGTTTAAAGTAACGCCATATTAAATGTGTGTTTTTCTCTTTGATCATACCCTATAGATTTAAACAACCATAGAGATTTGTTTGAAGGCTGTTTATCATCGGTGGGGGAGAGGCTATTTTTGATGTTTGACAGACATAAACATGTTTACTTATCTTTTCTTTTAGTTTAATTGCTTGGCGTGACCTTTTATTAGTGTTTTTAAGTGTTAATAATTACTATAAATGCGAAGTTAACAATTAATATTATCAAAAAGAGGATTTAAAAACTTATTTTTATTGGTAAATATTGTCAGATATTGTTTACATATTGAATATAAAAATAATAATAATTTGGGAAACCATATATTCATACTTTTATGTATTCAAAATGGACTGTCGATTATCATATGATACTCATTTAAATAATGCAATTAGAAAAGGATTGCATAAAATCGGTATGTGTGCACGAAGAAATTAAATATATAGTGTTTATCAACACTTTTTCAAATGTAAATAAAAATATTATTACGTTATTCAGCATTCACACAATCCAGTTCTAGTTTTGACGTTATGCTAATTCTACAGGCATTTGTTCGAAGGTTTTTCTACAAAATCCAAATAGGCAACTTCATAAATTAACTATTTTTGAAAACATAGTTCGTGGCTAAAAGTAATACACCTTAATATTAAGAAAATAGTTTAATTGAAAAGACTCGAATTTTCTAATAAAAAAATCATAATATAACAATTAAACGCATTTAAAATTTATTTTCCACTTAATGCAGACACAAACTGCGTTTTCAAAAATAGTTATTTTATCTTATACAGGGTCAAAAACAAATAAACTTTGCATCACATGTGATCAAATTTTAATAGCCCAATTTGGATCTTGTAAAAACCAGACATTTGCGCCACTTTAAACAAAATATATCCGGGATAAAGCATTGTCAAAACTAAGAAGTTTTATGTATGTTGCATTGAGTCTTATTTTGCAACAGTGGTGCAATTTGCAAAAAATGGGCAAAAAATCTAAATTATCTTATACAGCTGCGTATGGGCTAAAATTGCATTTAGAAAAAACTTTCCAATAGCCTTCCTCGATATTTTCAGATATAACCCCACTTTTGAGTCTTTTTTGGAAAAAAATTAAAATTTGACAGAGAGTGCGTATCTCGTGACTATATTTTTTTTTGTTAATCTTTATCTGGATCTACACAAAAAATGATGCCAAAAGTCAAATTTCGAACGAATCTATTAATAAAATAAATCCCATATGATGCAGACTGGTCATATATATATATATATATATATATATATATACATATATATATATATATATATATATATATATATATATATATATATATATATAATCGAGGGTTTTCGGGTATCCCGTGTATGCGCTGAATCCCTCTCAGGACTGTAAGGCAGCTGACGTTTCGGTGAAATCTCATTCACCATTTTCAAAGCTCACTGTATGGCGTCTACGAGCAACTCCGTATGTAAGTGAAATAAAATGCGAAACAGTGAATGCAAACTTCGCTCCATCATATCCTTTCTGTGTGGTACAGGTAGGCCACCATCTCGATGGTCGTGGAATAGGATGAATTGTGTTTTATTACAATTTATTCTAAGTGTGCAACCTCTAACACAGAAAGGATATGATGGATCGAAGTTTGCATTCACTGTTTCGCATTTTATTTCACTTACATACGGAGTTGCATATAGTTGTACGTGTGCTAAATGTGATTTCAGCACTACAACAGCATAATGTGGATATAACCACTGCTAATGCATCTCACACGGAGGAATCCGTGAAAGCCGTATAAACATATATATATATATATATATATATATATATATATATATATATATATTTATATATATATATATATATATATATTTATATATATATATATATATATATATATATATATATATATATATATATATATATATATATATATATATATATATATATATATAAATGTTGTCTAAGAGTGAATTTGTCAAAGTTTATTGATATCAAATCTTGACTATAAGATAGCTAAAATTTAAATTACCATTAACTACTACTTGAGGAATATTTTAAGGATAAGATATAGGTTTAAGATTACCGTATTTCTTGCCACAACTCCCTAATAAATATTAATGACAGAGCAGAGTAATAAAGATGCATAAAATTGAGCTTCTCATTTTAAATGCGAAAATTAAGCCGTATTAGAGATGAATGCTGGCTAATGCCTTCTGTTGAATTAATTTTTTCTGTGAAGAGAAAATGAAGAGGCGTAAAAGGTTATCGAAGTGAGAAATAAGAATTTAATCTTCATAATATAAAGTTCCTTGAAATTTTGGATTTTGCGGATATCTAGTTAAAATTTGTCTGTGCAATTTTCCTATAAATGTAATCTCTAAAATTACATAATTTTATTTGACTACACATAAATTTTATCAAAGAGAATTTGTAACCATTGCAACCCGGCATGGTTTCACATATGTATATGTGAATAATTTTTTTAGTATAAATAAAGGCTTTTTTATTTATTTATGTATTTAATTTAATTATGGTGCCGAAGTGAGCTGAAGAGTCCTTTCTAGGGTTATATAACCAATAAGTGAGAGTTCTGAAAGGCGGTAACAAATCTTATGGACCTTTTAATCTACTCTAAAGTCTGGGTAGAGGGTGGTAGTGCATAAGCTAACAAAATTCTTTTAAAGCACGAATGTGTTTAGGGTCCATTTCCTATTATACCGCTTCTCTATTTGAACAATTTTGTGGTGAAATATTTCGTCGTGTTCGTCTGAAACTGCAACTAAATTTTCAAGGAATAATTCCACAGTCGAGTGAAGAAAATGCAGCTTAAGTGACATGTTGCAACCTAACGTCTCATGAGATTCTATCTAGGAAGTTGCTACATACATTTTTGAAGGCAGTTCATGTTCTATTTTCTTTTCTCGAAAGTCTAGTTTCAAAATTTTCGTCTTTAAAAAGTTATCTTTTTTCCAGCCCAATGGACATTCCTTTTTAAAGCTCTGTCTCACTTATACGTGCGAATTTCGGTCTCAAATAAAGATAAGTATTTCCTTCTCTATTTAAGGCTTTAACAAAATTTTTTATAATCCCTAGCTTTATGTGCAGAGGAGGTAAATAAATTTTCTGCTGCTCTACTAAGGGTTCATTAAAGACGTTTTTCAGATCGGGCACAATATTTTCACGTAAAGGCAGTTCTTTAACTATATAATGTTGGTTTCTGGCTTTGTTGAACCATTAGGATCAAAAACAATATTTATGCCTTAAAGTAATATACGCATGTTCTCGTACGTTTCTTTCATATTTACAGCATGATCCAAGGGAACAGAAGGCTGTTCATTTCCATTAAACAATAAAACTGCCTTTAAACTTATCTACGAAGAATCAATAAACAGTCGCCACTCTGTAGGTTTATAGAAAAGGCCAAGTTCGGTGATTAAACTCGAAATATCTTGACGGTAAACTAAATGATTTGCCATTGAGAAAAATACTGCCAGTATAGACTGCCTTTTCCAAAAAGTGAAAATTTTCACTCTTTTTTGTAAAACTTTGTTTTGAAAAGATTCAAATCACGAATTAGATCATCGAGCTCTTCCTAAGATATAAAATGGAGCTTTTAACTGCTATTACATTCATAATCGCCTTCTTCTTGAAAACTTGGATCGGCTTTTGGTTCAAAATCACCTAGTTCATCTGATTCTGATTCGATTACGTATTTTTTGGAGGCTTAGGAACAGGTATGCTAAAAGTATCATGAGGTAGAGGTCTCATCGCTGAGGTGATATTAGGATATTCAGTTTTATGTTTGCTTTTACTAGAAAACTCTAGGAATTTTTTTCACGCAGGATCGCGACCACATCGTTCGAAAGTAATAGCACTACTATAACGCATCACTATTCACTAGTTCTTTTCACATTGCTGGTATGTCCAATTCTGATTGTCCGACGACAGGTCGGCTGTTTATATACCCGTTTCGTAAATCTGGTGTTTTCTAGAAGCATCCCGTATCGAGAGTACCAGAAGCGACGACATAATTTCTTTAGACACGGACCCTTCGATAGGTTGGCGACCCTTCGACTACGGGGTATGGTGAAATTTGAAATTAAATGGGTTTAATTGTTATCGCCGTTATTTTAAGCCCTAGGGGGTTGACACTTCGTAGATGGGGGTCATCCCCAGATTCCCCTCGTGTGGTGTTGCTAGATTATGTACAATTTTTCTAAGCTTAGGGCAACGTTGCGTCCCAGTATGCTGTAACAACTTATATATCGCATAGTATATATCCTTATTCCTGCCTTGCAATCAATCAAAACATGTTTTTATGTAATTAGATGCCCTAAATCCAAATCTGACTTCCGATAACCTCTATTACGTCAGGTTCAAGGTCATTCCAAAGTTAAATGGAGTAAAATTCACTAAATATATATAAATACGTACATTTTTGAGGGCGTTGAATCCGAATTCGTGGTTTGTTTAATCCCCCAAGTTCAGAAAGAGGTCATTTTAGGGTCATTTGAAGGTCAAATTGAGAAAAATCTACGAAATAGATTTGTAAAAGAAGATATATATAGACTTTTAAGGACGTTGAATCTGAATTCGTGGTTTGTTTGACACCTTAAGGTTAACCAGAGACCATTTCAAGGTCATATTAAGGTCAAATTGAAATTCACTAAAAAAGAAAACATACGCGCAGCTAGATCGATATCTGTTACACCGCAGACAGGCAGGGATTGAGTTTTTGAGCCAAAACTCCCAAAATTACGTACCCCATGCAGACACGTGAATGGAGTAAGTTTTCAAGGCGAAATCCAAGCTTCTAAAACCACATACTCCTCGTGCAGTTAGATCGATATCCGTTACATAACAGCTAGGCTAGCGAACCGACTTTTTATAAATGTACAACACAAACCCCAAACTATATTACATGCTGTGTCTGGGGTATATGGTTTTGGGAGAGCTTGGGTTTTATTTCATATACTCAAAGGTTCTTGCTTTTCGTCACTGTCTGCTGCGTACCAGGGATAGACCTCGCTGCGTGTGGAATCTGTGGTTATGAGTGCTTATGTTTTGGTCCGGTCGCCTGTCAGCTGTATAGTGGGAATCTGTCTGAGTGCACGTAGAGTGTGTGGTTTTGGCAGCTTGGGTTTCTCCTTAAAAACTCGATCCCCTCCCCGTCTGCGATATAATGGATATCAATCTAGCTGTGCGTGGGTTGAGTTTAGGAGCTTGGGTTTTGGAGTACTATTTCATAATAACTAACTCCGCTTGCACATCTACTGTGTAATGGACATCAATGTAGCTGTGCGTGGGGTGCGAGGTTTTAAGATCTTGAGTTTCGGCTCAAAAACTTGAACCGCTTACCTGTCTGCTACGAAACAGATATTGATTTACCTGCGCGTGGGTTCTCTTCTCAATTTGTCCTTAAAGTTATGCTGAAATAACCTTAGGGGCTTAAACAAACCACGAATTTAGATTCAGCGACTCCAAAAACCTACATACCTTCTTTTTTAGATTTATTCAGTGGATTTTTCTCAATTTTAGGTTAAAATAACTCTAAAATGATCTCTGGCTGACCTTAGAGAATTAAACAAACTACGATTTGGGATTCAGCGACCTCAAAAAAGTATGTCTCTATTTCTTCAGATTTATTTAGTCAATTTTACTCCATCTTATCTTGAAATGATTTTGAACCTGGCGTTATAGAAGTTAGCGGACCTTAGATTTGGAGTCAGGGCGTCTCATTACATAAGAATGAAATGGTCTGATCAAATAAACATCCATTTTTTTTTCCGTAAACCTGTGTAATTTACAGGTCAGTGTAGGGGTTACATACACTGTTAAAAATAACCTTAAATTTAATGCACATTCTTTAATATAATTTAATGATTTTGAACCTTAAATCTTAAATAAGTTACATCTACCTTGAAATTAAAGCTTTGTACATTAAATTTAATTGATTAAATTTCAATAAAGTAACTGAAATTTAATGTATAATTACATTAGAATGAATGAAAAAATTATTAAATTTAATACATTAACATTAAATGCATTTAATAAACGGTTAATGAAATTTGCTTCCAGCATTTTATTTTTAAATTAATATAAAGTTTTTTTTTACAGTGTAGGTAGAAATTTTCGATATAACACATTATTTTGGCGGGAAAAATTTTCATGCAGAAGAGTGTAATTTTAAATTCTTAATTTACCCCTTCAAAAAACGAGAAATATATAATTTTTAATCAGCCATATCGGATCTGCCGTACTGATTTTTTTTTTTAAATTTAAATTCATTTTGTACTACCCCGAAAACCCCGTCACACCAATTTTGGAGAAAATCGAACAAAACTAATTTTGTTGTTTACCATTTTGTCAGCGTTATCTTGAATTTTGCTGAACCAATTCAGCCAAAATAATATGAAAGCACCGTAGCAACTTCCTGAACATAATGCAAAAAAATGTCATTCAAGTAGGTTCTGCCGTTCCGGAGTAATCAACGTACATACATAAAAAACAACATACATAGCGGTTGAACTTAAAATATCCCTCTTTTCGAAGTCGGTTCAAAAATATTGTATACTTACAATTAGTTCCAGACAGAATATAAAAATAATATAATTTACTAGACTACGACATTATAATTTTCAACCTTGAAAAAGTATATCATTTCCTATACAAATTAAATATCTAAAATGTATTTTTATAATTTTCAGCTATCAGAGAGAATAACTTAAGAGATATACCATAAAATCCGCCATGTAATAATAAAGTTAAGAGAATCTATTCACCCTCCATCTAAAACAAACAGTTGCCTCTCAGATGAAGACTTTATATTCTTGCTAAGTAGCTGAATATACTAAATTATCTGTCGTTCTCACTTCCCCAAACAAGATTTCACCCTTAAGAAAACACTGTCGCAAACATGATTTCATGCGTTGGTGTTGAACAGTGGTTTAATTTAGCAAAAATCTAGAGGTAAATAAATATTTCGTTTTATTCGTTTTTACAAGAAAATTGATAAAAAGTCCAATATATGCGACAATACAGCTTCAAGCATAACGGGTATTTAATTGAAGAGGCAATTTTTTGTGTGTATATGTCAAAATTTAATTTTAATTAAAGAAAAAATGGAATAACAAATCGGTGTCAAATTAAAAATTTATAGAAACTCCTTCAACAAAAAAGCTTTAAGCTAAGTCAAAACTAATGAATTGTTTAGCCATATTAAGTTGATCACTAAAAAATAAATTTTTCGGATGTTTTTCCTATATTTTTTAACAGCCATTCCACTCTGTGTTAAAATTGATTCGATGTGTTTCTTTGTTATTTGCCTATTTGTTTGTTTGCCAGCGATAACTAGTGAATAAAAATTAATTGGATCTAAATAATTTATATCCTTTATTTGTGGAGCGGAAAAAGGAAAACAACCATTTTTCAGTTTCTAATGAAACGATAAATTTTAATTCTTGCCAAAAAAAGACAAAGATAATAAAAACATTTTTAAATATTAACATTGTGGCTCACTCCAGTGATTTAGATTTAGGTAGATATAAAATGATCGAATAATTTCATTACTAAATATCCAATTTATTACAAATATGGCACTTACCAGCAACATGATTTACGTATGATAAAATACGTTTAACTGAATTTAAACAACTTGACCGTTTCTTATATTCTATCAAAATAAGATTACGAATCGATATTACTTTATCTTTGAAACTAAAAGAACTAGAGTAAAAGGTTTAAAAAAAAATATCTGATACTTGGAACTAGGTCTTTAATGAGGAGTTTGACACTTTTATTTACAAATCCTTGTATATTTCGACATTTTAGTTAAAAAACAGTAAGTGACTTGGCTGTTACATAGCTTAAAAGACTTAACAATGAGATTTTGAATGAAGATATTTATGTCTAATCTTTAAACAATGCTACTTCTTAAAATTTCACGTAGCCGCCGATGGTAAGTAGGAGTTGTCGCATTATTGTTCTGCGTTATGGCCAATGCATCGAATGTTTTTTAACGGAATATGTAGAGACTTACAGAGATATATAAATAAAACTGCCAATAATAAATCTAAGTGCTTCACATTATAATTTACAAATCTTTATGCTTGCGTATTTCCAAGTATCTCTTTAATGGAACCTCCTATATTTTTTCTTTGAAAAATGATAATAATGACTATTCGTTAATTGATTAAGAAGAAAGAACATAGCACGTTTTTAAATTTTTTCCTTTTCTTTGCAAAAACACTATCCCTATTTCTAGGAAAATCAAAGATAATTTCAGTATTATCTTTGATTTTTGATAATTAGTGAGTGATTGAGTGTCAAAATAGCAAAAGTTTGTGCCTATTTAATTGACTTAGGAACTGGAAAAGATGAAATATGAAATATGCGGACTATGGCAAGTTTGATAAGTGGCGAAAATTTGAAGCCTCTACTCATCTTTAGTGCAAAGATGGTTCAAAGGATGTTGGGTTAGTTTCACTAAAAGTTACTATAATCTTTGACGTTGCGCACGTAGTAACTTGTCTCCTTCTATTTATTATACCATCTTCTTACAAAGATTGGTGATTCAAATGGCAAGTGTCGTTTTGACGTTGCTGCTCGAAATATATCGATATATTTAGCTTTTCTCTCTTTTATGACCGAAAGCAATTATTTTTATCTTTCTGTATGATTTAGGATTTCAATATTGCTTACTCTTTGTACTCAAAATATACGTAGGATGTGGCAATAAAGGTACATTCTATAAGCATCAACATATTTTTCAGAATTTGAAGTGTAATTCTTGCAATTGTAAAGAAGCATTGTTAAGATGTATCATTTTAAAATTTCATGTAACCGTTGATGATAAGTACGAGCTGTCGCATTCTTGTTTTGCGTTATGGCCACTGCCAATGCCAATGTTTCTTAGGTGAATGCTGCTCGAAATATATCGATATATTTAGCTTTTCTCTCTTTTATGACCGAAAGCTATTATTTTTATCTTTCTAGATGATTTAGGATTTCAATATTGCTTACTCTTTGTACTCAAAATATACGTAGGATACGACAAAATTTATTTTTCGGAATTTGAAGTCTAATTCTTGCAACTGTAAAGAAGCATTGTTAAGATGTATCATTTTGAAATTTCACGTAATCGTTGATGGTAAGTAGGAGATGCCGCATTCTTGTTTTGCGTTATGGCCAATGCATCTAATGTTTCTTAAGTGAATATGTAGAGACTTAAAGAGATTTGCTAATATAAGTGTTAATTGTAAAAGTAAGGGCTTCACATACCCCACAAAGAGTTAGCAGATATATGAAAACAATTGCAGGTAAGAAAAGTGCCTTACTACAAATACAATCTGGCGCCTATTCTTGAAAATAACCGGTTCAAGTTATAATGGGATCGAACCGTTTTAATAGATGAAACAGTTGCTCATAATAGGCCAAACATTATACTAATAGATAAAGTTTCTATGCGAACTAAACTGATTGACATTGCTATACCTAATAACAAGAACTTAAAACCAAAATATAATGAAAAGATGGCCAAATACGAAGATCTGGAGGCACAAATACTCAAGTATGAACAGCTTCCATACGATTTCCATAATACCATCAACAACTGGAATGATACCAAAGAACATCCTGCAGAACATTAAGGGACTGAGCCTTATTGGGCATCTGTATAAACCGATTCAGAAAGCAGTTCTCCTTTCAACAGCATGGACTATCCGAAAGTTTGTAGGAAGTACAGAAGACCACGTCACCTAGGACCCGATAACATGGAAAGGGTCTCCACAGAGCTTCATAATTTTGGTGTCTTTGTATATCTGGTATAAGTCAATAATCCCTGAAGGGAGTGCGAAGCCATTTGGCTTGTAAATCTGAAAGTAAGTGCTTCACATTAAAACTTAGAAATCTTTAAAGCGGCATATTTACAAGTATCTCTTTAATGGAATCTCCTTTATTTTTTTTACAAAATGATAAATAATGACTATCCGTTAATTGATTAAGATGAAGGAATATAACACATCTTTAAATTTTTTTCCTTCCCTTTGCAAACACAATATCCCTATTTCTAAAAAAATGGAAGACAATTGTAGCATTATCTTTGATTTTTGATAATTAGTGAGTTATTGAGTGTCAAAATAGCAAAACTTTGCACCTATTTAATCGATTTAGGAACTGGAAAATATAAAACATGAAATATAGAACTATCGCAAGCGTAATAAGTAGCGAAAATTTGAAGCTTCTACTCATCTCTAGCGCAAAGATGCTTAAAAGGATGTTGCGTTGGTTTCAATAAAAGTTACTACTTTTTTTGACGTTGCGCACATAGTACCTTGTCTCCTTCTCTTTATTGTACCATCTCCTTACAAAGGTTGATGATCCAAATGGTAAGTGTAGTTTTTGACGTTGCTGCTTGAAATATATCTATATATTTAGCTTTTCCTTTTTTATGAGCAAAAGCAATTATTTTTGTCTCCCTATATGACTTAGAATTTCAATATTGCTTACTCTTTGTACCTAAAATATACGTAGGATGCGGCGATAGAGGTACGTTCCATAAGCATCAATTTACTTTTTCAGAATTTAAAGTCTAATTCTTGCAACTGTAAAGAAGCATTGTTAAGACTTAACATTTCAAAATATAGATTTTAATTCTAAATTTAGTTCTGACCTCACAAAAAGCTTTTCATGTCCATAAAAGTTTTTCGAGTCTGATCTATTATTTAAACTATTTCCCTTTTTACATTACACTGTTCATTAAGTGCACTTAAGATAATTAAAAGAAGAAACTTAGTCGATAACGCTGTCGTTAAGAGTCAATGCCACGTCTCTTTCACTTTTTGAGAGTGAAATTACTATTGTCTTGGTGGCATTTATAAGCTAACCAAATCTCGTACTATGTTGCACAGCTCGATCCGTCACCTCTTGTAATTCATTTTTGCTGCTTTCTGCGTCCAGATTATAATAAATCATTTTAGTCATTTCAATCAACTATCAAAATAATATTTGTATTACATTTTATTCATATTTGATGATACAGATGTTAAATCTCATCAAATTATTTATTCTACTCACTCGCCGACTGAGAAAAACGGACAGAAGAAAATTGTATCAAAGGGAAACGCAGTTTTTTCGATGTAAAAGACCTGAGTGACAGAAACAAGATTCTTTTGTCTTGGAAATGACAAGGGTGTCCTAACTGCTTTGTTAAGTTATATGGAACGTGAAGGCTGATAAGACAGTAGAAGCTGTAATTACATTTTAATATAAATCAAATAAATTGATTATAAACAATTTCAAATGTTGTAATTGTCAAAAATTCAGTTATTAGAACATATAAGGTAAATAGTAATAAATGTTAAATTTAAAGAGGCAAGTGTCGTTTTTAATTCTTACACTTCGATTAAACAAGATAAAACATCCCTTTCATAACAGAAATTAAAGAAAGAAAATTTCCATTGGATAAATCTTATTAAGTCCTGACAAATAAAACAAAAGCAAATTGAGTGATTTATCATCCGAGAGAAAGAACCCATTGTCCGATAAGTTAAGACGGTTGTAAGAAATGGGGGATTAAAATGGAGTATTACTAAAAAAACAATGGTTGAGGCGGAATACCAAGATAAATTTTTCATTTAATAATAATAAGAGTTAGTTCTGCCAATTAATGATAATGAAAAGTTCAAAAATATTTTTTTTTAATTTAACATTGTGTTTGACAGCTACAACTTGTAGCTTGTTTAAGGTATCGGGCACAAATTCTGTGTAACTGCCAAGATACTTAATGTACAGTGTTGAAAATAAATATTGTAGACTTTTTAGTTCAATATACCATTGCTACATCTTTCATCTTTACTTTTAGTTACTGGAACCAACTCAGCGTACTTGGTTGGTTGTTGGTTAAATGTAAAGTTTCGTTATTTTAATAGATGATACAACCTATCCTGATGGCGCTGCGTGTTCGTCTACAGCAGTAGACTCTATTTGCGGGTCCTTGCAAAAACTCGTCTTGTAGTGAGTCTGAGCTTTCTGAAAGCAACTATATTTATCTACAGTACTTTACACAATACTATTTCTTAAAAGTCAATGTGACTTAATCGTTACATCGTTGAATATAAGTAGTATCTGTAACATTCTTGTCACCTTTATATTATTTAACTTAAGAGATTTATAAATGAAAGTGTCAAATTTAATAATAAGCATGTTGTTAAAGTCAAGAAGGTCACAAAAAAGAATAACAAGAATCGATGAGATGTAAGAAGAATCACAGACAAAGATATCAAAGATATCGAATAACGACGGAGTTTGTTAACGAGAAATTAACAGCATAGAAGGGACAAATGATTTGGAAGAAATAGTTGAAAATCTAAGTAAAATCTTAAACCATATAGAAAATATACAAATGGTGAACAAAAGAGAGAAAAGAACAAACTGGATGATTGAAAATATACTTCAACTTATAGAATAAAGAAGAACGAAAAAAAAACACTTAAACAATATTTAATCATATTCAAAAACAAATATGTATAAAAAGATTAAGCAAGTGGTTCGGCTATAGAAAAGTAACCCAATAAGTAAGTTGCAGTATCAACATGGGAACATCATTATGGACAAATGAATCGATGATAATAGATCAAACCAACCTCCAAACATTCAACGCACAAACGAAAATATATTTAATGGGCTTCAATAAGTTTTACTCTTGTGGAGTAATTTTGAGGTTATGGCTTAAAATTGCGTTTATAGCTATATCCAAGAAACTGAAAGCCAAATCCTGCAATGATTTTCACACCTCCTTAAACTTTTCTTAAAAATATACATCAATGAATAAGTTATGTGGGAAATACATTGATCGCACACAGTTTGGATTTGAGAATACCGTAAGTACGAGAAAAATTCTATTAAGCATACATGTACTTATTCCAGATGAACAGACGTAAACGTAGACATTTACTTTTGCTTTATTGATTACAGTGGCACACAAAAAAAAGTGGTCTGATCTCGCTACCCCACCATAGTATTTTCATGTATTTTGATTCGTTGAATTCGAATACAGAGTCCGTTTGATCTCAACACCCATAGTTTTTTCTCAAATCACGAAAATAAGCCGAAAAAGTGGAAAATCCGAAAAATCTTGGAAAAAATTATTTGAAAAAAATTTTGAAAAAGAATTTTTATCATGATTAGGATATACTCCTATAAACTTTGACGTACTCAGTGAAAATCTATTGTTTCTTTTGTTATAGAGCTCACACAATTTGAGCAAATCGTCTAAAATGGATAAAAAACTCAAAATCTTCGAAAATCGCGAATACATGGTTTTTATCAGAAAAAGTTCATTAGTAAACATTTTTTTTTCATCATATCAAGACACATTCCTATGAATTTTGACGTTCTGAGCACGAATCTACCATGGGTTTTGCCATAAAGCTCATAAATATTTGAGCATATCATCTAAAATGGCTGATAGAGCTTCAAATATGCTTAAAAAATGTTTTATTTGGAAACTTTTTGAGCGACAAAGGCTTTATTTAAAGAGAGGGCCGCATTTTTTAGTCAACTGTCTAATGTGTGTGTAGGTATGTATGGGTGATGGCGTAGATGAGATGAATAGGTGGATGAATGGGTGGATAACTGAGTTGGTGAAGGGATGGGCAGATGAATTTGATTTACTACTTTTGTCTTCAAAAAGAGAAGGTAACATTTGATTCATTAAATGCTTCCATATATAATGGTAAAATATGAAGTAAGCAATTTTCCGGTTTTCAGCTATTTTTCGTGGTTTGCGGAAAAACTGTGGGTGATGGGATCAAACGGACTCCGTATTCGAATTCAGCATGTTAAAATACATAAAAATACTATGGCGGGGTACCGAGATCAGACCACTTTTTTTGTGTGCCGGTGTTGTAATAAAGCATTTAATAACGTAAGGTATCTGACAAGCTTTGGCATTTGTACTGAACTCAAATTTCGTCCAAAGGTATTCAAGAAAGATAACTTAGATGACATATGTATCAATAATATAAGATATGCTGACGATACGTTGAATTTTGCAAACAGCTGTAACAAACTTCAGGAAATAATGAATAAAATAGCAGAGGAAAGTGAGCGATATAGACTGCCAATGAATACGTAGAAAACCAAATATATGATAACCACTAAGCTCAAAAACAAAGTAATAGACAGGGTACAGAAATACATACATCTTGGAACAAGTTTAAATGAAGACTGGAATTACTCCTCAGAAATCAAGTGCAGGATAGAGGAGGAGAGTGTAGCATTTCAGAAATCTTTTTCCGGTGCAGTTATAGGAAGTTGAATTGTGGACTCTCACAGATACTGTTTTCAAAAAGATCGAAATATTTGAAATGTTGATTTATCAAAGGAACACAGATATTATAGACTGGCCATGTAACAAATCAGCAATTGTTGAAGAATAAACAAGGAACGAGAATTGTTGACAAACATAAAAATATCAAAAATTGAAAACTTGGGACATATGATGATAAATACCAAAACAGATTGTCTTCTACAATTAATTCTACCAGAAAAATTGAATGGAAAGAGAGAAGACAGAAGAATAAGAATTTCATTCATATAGTTTAATATGATCACTACAGGCCCATTTAGAACTGCCGCTAATAACGTGCAAGTTGCCATTATGGTTGCCAACATCTGGAGCAAATAGACAGTACAAGAAGAGAAATCACTCAGAAAAGCATCGAAATTAGTAGCAATTAAATCAGAGACAAATTTATATAAAATACTCAATAATCATGTAGCCAACTAATTAGTTGCGGAGAAGAAATATATATTTTTTTAAACATTATCTCTAACCTCTAATTTAAAATTCTTGAACAACGAGAAGTACTTATTATAAATGGTAGGTATTAATTTACCTGGTAGGGCGGTGAATAGTGTAAAAAGTGGTGATATCTTGGAGATTTTAGGAATATGAAAATGGGCTTATAAAACAATTAATAGAAGCAAAAAAACTACGGTCTTTTATTATTGTCCAACGTGTAAGCATGAAAAGTTTTAAAGACATTTTCTTAGAGGATTTCCAAGAAAGAAATATAGTTGCCAACTTAACTTATTACTCGGGCTTATTACGGCAGCGTTTTCCAAGCGGAGGTTTGTGAACCCCCAGGGGTTCAAGAGTTTTATAAAGGGGGTTGTCATGGCGGAATTTTAAGTTAAATATCGCAACAGGCAACAATTTGTAATGCGATGAGTCGCTACGCAGCTGGCGATGCGAATACATTCGCGATTGAGGCAGCAACTTCTACTTTTGCAAAACAAGATTTTTCCCGGATATGTACAAAAGAAAGAGAATAGCGTTTGCCTATATAAAAACGCCGCAGTCGCATATAAGGAAGAGTAAAGTCAAGCTTAATCGGACGACGAGCTTAAGACTTCCAGTGATTTCAAAACAATGCATACGTTTATAGCTAATGCATATATAAATATTAGTGTAAACAGGTTTAGTGATTCTTTTTGTGTAAATAAATTACAACAAATATCCAAGCTTTACATGTAGGCGCGTCAAATGTGAAAGTAAAGGTATGATGGATCGTTGAGTAATAACGGATAATTTTGTTAGGTTTGACGAAAAGCTGGATGGGCAATCAATTACTTCTTCTACTGAGTCTCTGATTTGAAACAGTGAGCTACCGTCGTGCCACACTGAAAGCAAAAAAAAGTAGATGTAGAGAGTGAGAAAAAAAGGAAAGAAACGAAAATATGGCAGTGACTATTTACTGATGAGTTTTTATTTTACCGGGGAGGAATCAGAACCTAAACCGCTTTGTGGTGTAATGTGTAATGAAATCTTGGCCAAGAGCAGTTGAAAACCATTTTTTTTTTGTAGACACCTTGAAACAAGACATTCGGATTACAAGGATAAACCTGTTGAGTATTATAAAAGAAAATTGGCAGGTAATAAAAAGTCTAGTATTTCTTCTTTTCAGACAGATTTAAACGAAAATAGTAAAATTGCTCTCGAAGCATCATTTTAAGTTAGTTACAGATTTGTAAGATCTGGATGAGCACATACAGTGACACAAAATTAAATTAGACCGTGTGCTAAAAACATCACGAAGGGTATGCTTGGAGAAAAAGCGGTAAAGAAAATTGACCTTGTTTCCTTATCAAACAGCACAGTGTCGCTGAGAATTAATGATTTGGCAAATGATGTGGAAAGTGAACTTTTAAAAAGAATAAAATTGAAATTTTTTGCTATTCAGCTTGACGCGTCGACCAAAGTAGCAAATGCTGTAGTATTGATTGTCTATGTTAGATATATATTTAAGAATTCCATTCACGAAGATATATTGTTTGCAAAATTACTGAAAACCTGTGCGACAGGTGTAGTAATTTTCGTTATGATTAATGACTATTTTGAAAAAAATGAAATGATTTGGTCTTTTTGTTTGGCTGTGTACCTGGATGGCGCAAAATCAATGATCGGAACATTTTCTGGTCTTATGGTGTAGGTAAAGAAGATCAACAAGAATATTGAGGAGTCATTATTCTATTCATAGATAAGCACTGGCATGTGGGCGCATTCTTACAGAGTTATCCAGTACTGTAAGCGACGCTACAAAAAAATCGTAAATTTTATAAAATTGCGAGCTTCAATTTCTCGTCTATACCGTGCGCTTTGTGAAGATTTTGGAAGTCTCCAAGTTTCTTTATTCTTTATAGAGAACAGATGGCTTCCTTGTGGTAAGATTTTGCCCCGCTTGTTTGAACTGACACCTGAATTTCAAGCATTTTTTCTTGATGATCCCTTTCATTTGTTCTCTTCTGTATCTGATGGCTTGGCTTGGCTACAAAAATTGACACACTTAGTCGACATTTTTTCTAAATTAAATGATACAAATCTGTCTTTAACAAGGGCCAGGCTTCACCATTATCGATGTGCTTGATAGAATAGCAGCGATGCTAAAGAAGTTCAACTTTTGGATTCAGTATCTGCAGCTGGGAAACTAGCGAATTTTGAGCTGGAAATGAACAGGCTTAAACTGGATATCTTGGGCATCACTGACACATGGTGGCCTGGTGTGGGCGAATGCATGACAGAGCACGGAAAGTTCTTTTACTCTGGCAACGAAGACCGAAACCATAGAAAGAGTGTAGGGATTACAATAACAAAGAAGCTAATAAGATCTGTAGTGGAATTTGTCCCATACTCTGACCGTGCTACTTTATTAAAACTTAAGGCGAAGCCCGCCGACCTCAATATAATCCAAGTATACGCACCAACAGCGGATTTTACAGAACAAGAAATAGACAGGTTTGATGGCGAAATCAAGGAACTCCTTAAGTTAATCAAAAAACATGACGTGGGAGACTTTAATGCTAAGATCGGAAAGGGCAAGTTTGAAAACATAGTTGGACCTTACGGACTTGGAGTTAGAAACGAAAGAGGTAATCGACTTTTGCAGTTCTGTCAAGAAGAAGACATGAAAATTACAAACGCCTGGTTTCAGCTTCACTCATGCCGTCGATACACTTGGAAATCCTCAGCGGACAAACCGCAAAACATAATACGCAATCAGGTAGATTCTATCCTTATTAACGGGAGATTTAGCTCATCCGTCAATAATGCTTGCACGTATCTGGGAGCAGACGTGCCTTCTGACCACGTACTACTGGTAGCCACTATAAAAATAGCCTTATCAAGTACTAAAAAGATAGCTACACAACGACGGATAGCAATAGAAACGATAAAGGACCTAGTGGTAAGAAGCGAAATAAGCAATGAGATCAACACACAAATCCAAACATTAACACCAATAACTGAGTAAGATCTGACACAATCGTGAGCAAGGTTAACAAATATTACAACAAATACCATGAAAAATACACTGGGATATAGATCGGAAGACAAGAAGCACAAGTGGAAGACACAAGAGATTTTATTGCTAATGAATGAATACCGAAAACACAGGAGCGACAGAGATAACAGCAAATATAAAAGTATTCAACGATTAGTAAGATCAAAGATAAGAATAGTAAAAAATAAATAGCTTAAACGTGAATGCGCTGAAATTGAACAACTCCAGAAGCAACATAATGTTCGTAACCTACACAAAACCGTTGGAATATATAGAAGGAGAAGACCAGGCGTATTGGTCAACCAAGACAACGAGATTATTTTTGACAGTACAAAAAAAAATAATGTGTGGGAAAAGTATGTAAAAGCACTCTTCTATGATGACAGACCTCTCGAAGAGGGTAATAGGAGCGACTGTTTAACGGGCCCATCAATCATCAAAGAAGAGATAGAAAAAACTATACAAAATTCAAAAACAACAAGACGACTGGCCCAAAAGAGATACCGTCTGAGATATTAAAACTTCTGGATGAAAGAGGCATCGCGACACTTCCTAAAATATTTAACATCATTTGCAAAACGAGTTGCTACCCCATACAATGGCTATGCTTTACCTTCATTCCCTTGTCTAAGAAGATCAACGCAAGAAAATGTGAAGATCATAGACTCATTGATCATACACTAAAAATATTTCTAAAAATAATACATCAAAGAATATATAATAAATGTGAAAGATACATAAGCGATTCACAGTTTGGGTTTAGGGAGGGCCTAGGTACGAGATAAGCAAGAGTCGCTACACAGGTGCTTATTCAGAACTTTTACGACCAGAGAAAAGATGTGTTCCTATGCTTCATAGATTACGAAAAAGCATTCGGTCGTGTACAACATCAACTAATGCTGCTTCTTAAGAAACTCGACATAGATCAGAAAGACATCCGATGTATTGAAAGCTTATACTAGGGTCAAACCGCGCAGATAAAATCAGATAATATTGTATCCAACCCGATACAAATCCGAAGAGGAGTGCTGTCCTCTCTCCTGTTTAACCTTTATTCGGAAACAATTTTCCAGAAGGCTTTAGAAGATATTGAAATGGGAATTAAAGTTAACAGAATATGGATTAATTACTTCCGTTATGCGGATGACGCAGTCCTGATCGCCGATAATATAAACGACCTCCAAGAACTCATCAACATAAGAGTAGAGCGCAGCAAATCAGTGGGCTTGAACATCAATACAATGAAACCAAAATTCATGATTATCTCAAGAAATCCCAATTTAATATCTAGGCACATGGCTATTCGAAGAATGGACTCCTGATAACGAAGTAAAATGTCGCATTGAACAGGCGCGACAGGCTTTTGTAAAACTCAGGCGAGTGCTTACGTGTTCGGATTTTGACTTGAAATTAAGACTGGGGTTCACAAAACGTTACGTATGGTCAATACTTCTTTATGGTGTGAAGGGTTGGACATTAAAGACAAGCGCTATCAATAAATTAGAGGCTTTCGAGATGTGGATATACAGAAGAATCCTTAAGATATCATGGACAGCGAGAATGACCAATGAAGAAGTTCTCTCACGTATTGGGAAAGAACGTAACCTATTCAGCATAATCAAGAAAAGAAAAACGATGTATCTAGGGCACATCATGCGAAATGAGAGATACCAATTCCTACAGTTGATGATTGAAGGCAAGCTCGAGGTCAAAGGAGGAATTGGAAGAAAGAAGCTGTCCTGGCTGCGTAATATTAGACAGTGGACGGAGTTGCACGATATTCAGACACTGATACACACCGCGAGAAGTAGGAAAGAAATGGAAAATGTAATCGCAAACATCCATTAGTGCATATGCATTTGAAGAAGAAGAAGATCTGCAGGTGAATGACTACGAAGATTTTAGTTCACTCAGCACCATTTTATTAGAAAATGAAATTTAACTTAATGAAAATATTTAAAGGGATATTAATGAACATCTCAAACAACTTCAATTAACATTAAAGGACTATTTTCCTAATAAACCTATTATATCTGGATCATAATCCTTTTCAAGGACATGTTACTTCGGATACTTTAACTTTACTGGAAAAGGAAAGCTCATTGACTTATCCTCTGACAATTCCTTAAAAACTGTTTTTACAGGTCAATTTTTAATTCGTTTTCGTCACAGTGAAAAAAGAAGTATCCTGTTCTGATGGAAAAAGCCATGAAAAATTTATTGCCCTTTTATACAATACGTTTATGTGAGACAGAATTTTCAAGATACACTTACGTGAAACACAAGTACAGAAACAGGTTAAATGTAGAATCTGATCTAAGATTCAAAGTTTCAGATGTCGAACCAAATTTTGAATTTTTTTGTTCCACCAAACAGGTACAAATATTATTGTATTCATTTTGTATAAATTCTTTTTTGTAGGTTAAGATATCACTAATGTTTGTCAATATTCTACGATTATGTTTTAGTTTTTCATTATGAACTGCTATTAAATATGAAAAATAAATTTTAATAACTCATTTTTATTGTTTCATTTACTGTTCCTAATGACTACACAGAGGGTTCACCAATTTATTCTGGTTTTCGGAAGGGATTTGTAAGAAGAAAAAGGTTGGGAGCCACTATATTACGACAATACCAATTTTCAACAAACTGGTGAATTAATTTAAACACACAGAGTTTACTATCCGAAAAGGTGGGTAAGTAACACAGCTAATTATATGATGTCATAAAAAATAATTTTCCTTGCTCTATTACCTTTTAATATACAAAAGCAGAATTATTAATTACCAAACACAGCCTACTGCGTATTTGTATACTAATTGTGTCAACTCGGAAATCCCCGTTTTAATAACGTACAAATTTGGTGGTGAAAATGTATTTTCCAGCAAGTTGGATTAAGGTAGATTTCCTGTGGTTTTCCAGAAAGTTTGTATATTTTGGATTTTGGATATTAAGGCTGTTTAATATAATTATTCCCACAAGTCTTTTACGAGAATTTCATTATGATTCTGATATTCTATTCCGTTTATCTCGCAGGTTATACATGAAAGGATGAGTGAATTTCTTCCTCTTGTGAATATAAGATGAAGATGTTAGAAATTCTCACATAGGGTGGGTTTTTTTATAAGAAGATTTTTGTAGAGATTAATATAAATTAAAAAAGACAAATTTTTTTTTCCAAAAAGTAATATCCAAATTTTCACTTTTTAGACATGTTTAAACAGTTTTACAGGTTATCTTATAATAACAAAAAAATATTTAATAAATAAGTTTGAATATTACTTCATAAATTTTAAGTTATAATTTTTGTATAGGAGGAAATTAGATAAATATTCAATAATTTGCAGAATTTTACTGTTTAGTTGTCACTAGGAACTCTTATACTTTCATCACGTTCGTTTGTTTGTTCGTCTATATGTCATAGTGTTGTATCTTCGTCACCCCCTCTTTAGCGATGAAATTATGCAGGCATTATTCTTCGCCCAAATTTAGTGAACCCCCGTGTATGCGAAATTCTTTTTTGTCTAATTCATCGATCGGGGTGAGTTGATCTTTAAAATGCAATCCAGTATGTTAAATAGCTCTTATTGTCACATTATTAGTACTATCTCTATCAGCACTGGAAAAGATCTTTTATTCAATCCATTTTATATAAATGAACCTTGGGTTTACTGATATACAGGGTGTACAATGTTAATTATACTTCTTGTTATCTTCGAAACGGTAATATATACATACCAAGTTAGTTACATTTAAAACAAAATTTAAAAAATTAACCGGCTTTTAAAAAGCTCTAAACAGTCCCAGGACACGTTTCCCGAATTAAAACACTTTGGGCAAGATCTGACAGTAACATTAGGCGTGCCATAACGATAACAGTAGGTTTTCTTAGGACTTTGACGATCTCTATTAACATGGCCAGTTTTCTGACAATTCCAACAAGTGACCATTCTTTGACTAGTGGATTGTGGTTGGTCCCTGTGTCAGACTTCACTGACAATCGGATTCCTAGGTAGTACTTCTTCGGTTTAAGCAACAAAAGCAAAATCTGGCTCTACGAAAGTTTGACGCCTTCTAGATGGTGGGACGTACTGATCCGCTCGGTATTTCTTGGTTTCGAGTTTTAAACAGGCTTCTTCCAACTCTTCTAAAGTGTTAACGGATGGAAGTTGTATAGAATAAAATGGTGCTAGGTTTCTGGTAATAACCTCCAACTTGATGTCCTCAGTCATTGAGCCATAATGGCGAAACAAGGCTTGACAAGTAATCCACAATACCCTCTGAGGTGTCCTGGGTAGGATCTAAAATCTCCTTGAATAGTCGAGAGCGATAATCGGGAGGCTCAAAATGTCTGCACAATAGCTGCGATAAACTGTTCCAGTCATGTACTCTGGTACGATTAGCACGGTACCAATTTAAAGCTTTTCCAGCAAAAAGATCTATGGGTGAGTCAAACAGTTCTTTATGGGTGACGTTGCGTGCAACTTTCAACTCTGCAACTCGTTCTAGGAAACTATGAACAGATAAAGTTTTCTGTTTGCCAGTGAACTTAAGCCCCCCTTTTTCTATTCGTAGAGTCTTCCCTGGATTGTACTGTACACGAGGAGTAGATAAGGTTGGACGAACTTCATCCTCAATTGAGGATGTCTCAAAATCAGAGACTTTGGCATGTCCCACTAACGCACTCAAATTGGGATCTTGTTTGCATAAGGATTCCAAATTATAAAAAGCTGGTTCATTACAATAAAAAAAACTACTTATGCATAAATGAAAATTACTAATCAATTCAAAATCAGATTTACTAAAAATATTAACCAATACTCAGGGACTGAGATCAGTGAATTCTTAGTTTTTTCACATTAAAAAAAAGTTGCTTAGACTGGCTAAAATAAATACAAAGTTAATTAATTAAAAGTCAACCAATAGAAAAAAGGAATACTCAAAGTAAAATCACAATTTTACCAGCCTAAATGTGAAAAGCCATGATCTGCATTTTGACACTGACTTTTAATTTAAATTTTCACAGCAACAATAATGGATAAAAACAAGATATTCCAGATAAAATCACAAAATACTGGACTATTAAGTGAAAAGTCAGGATGTATTACTTTACATTATCATTTAAATAATAAATAAGTTTGCAAAATCTACAGGAAGTTATAATTTCACTATTCGAGTCAGTTTCTAGTACCTAAATATTGTAGTCAATATACAAAAAAAAAATATTTTACTCGAGTCAACTGTAAGTTACGACGCCATGGACATATCACGATGCAAAAGAACTTTAAAACTGTCAAGCCAAAACCCAAAATGGGGCCCAAAGAAAATATACAGACAAGATATTGAAATATAACTAATAACAAATAAATTACTCCAAAAAAATATGGACATCGTGATACGTCCAGGAGGCAAAAATAATGCAAAATATGGTACAAATTACAAATGAAGATAAAATTACTCTCAAAATTAACTGTTACTGATGACACATTATAACATTTAGGCACTGCATGGTAGCAAATATTAAAAAACCCAAAAACTATAAAAAATTGCTGAACTAAATTTTACAAAAAGATATAATCGGCTCTTAAACCCCAAAATGCAACTTAATAAGATTACACTTGGTTAATTTAAGGTCTAAAAGAGACTTAAGAGTAACATACTACAGTTAGTCTTAAAATAGGCTTAAAATGTACTCGTAATAATCAATTTTGAGCTGAAATCTTTTAATATTTAAAAAAAAACTAAGCAGACTCGTTTTAGCAGTAAATAGTTCAAAGTTCCTTACCCCATTTTTTGGGGGTCAGACTGATTCCTGAGATAATGCCAAGGGCCGACAAAATGCCTGCTTCCAGAGTGTACCTCGATAGCTAGCCCAAAAAAAATACTAAATCACACAAATCATTACAACGCTATCGAGGTACCCAAAATGAAATTTTCCATCAAAATCCGCAGGATGGCAGCAACAAATCAGGATGGAAATTTCTCGGCTCCGAAATACAAAATTTCACACGAAAAAGTGGGATTGACAGTTAAATTCTCGCTATTTTATAGAAAACCCGAAACCTACGCTGTACGAGCTTCTTTTTCCCTCAACATAGGGCACGAGATAAAAGGGAACTTAAACCCGTAGCAATTCCACAGAAAAAATGACAGCTCAAAATAGTGGGCTCAAACGGTATTGCTAACTAATAAGTCGTTGACATTTCCGACTCAAAATTAAATAGGACTTCATTGTCGATTCCTAAAATAGGAAATAAGAATTTTCCCTCAGCCATTAACAACACGGTTTTAGTTATTCACCCAAATTTGCTCCCAAAAATTACCACAGAAATGACAACCCAACAAGCAACGGCTTAAAAGAATGCAAATTGCCTAAACGTCAAGTGAAAAGGTCACATAACCCCAACAAAAGGTAAACAAATCCTTCAAAATACTTGAAATAAAAATTCGGGAAACTAACTAAAATGGATAAATGTAATAATTTAATTGAAACGATCAGCACAAAAAAAAAGAATGATATCTAATAAAAAGGTAAATAATAACATTCTATTTGAATATAAACAACCTAAACAGTGACGTAGAGTTACCGACTTAAAAATACAAGTTATGAAAGGATTTTAATTAGGGCTGTATTTCTTATAGGCAAATTACTGAAAGATAAAGAAAATAATCAAGTTGGGAAGAAAATTTGCAAGGGAGTGAAATTTGGAATGGCTCGAAAAGCAATAGGACTCAAAAATGCAACGAATATTAGGCTGTTATACGAAGGAGAAATGAGAAATGCTTAATATCAATGATATAGCGCTGCCCAAAACGTGAATATTAGCCAAAAGAAGGTAAAATTAACCATAGTAAATTTTAGATAAATTTTTAACCGTGACAAGCGAACAATAACAATATAATGTGATACCCATAAAAAGATTGAGAAGTACTTTATTTGTAATTGCTTTCTTACAGGGTCTCATGTTAAGCTATTTGTTTCATTTGGTAATAATTTGGCGTCGACTTCAAAAATTTCAATTTTACATAAATAACTATATTATTATTTTTCGCTTTTTAGCGTTTTTTTAGAAATGGGTTCAATTTTTTAATAAAAATTTTGTTTTCCGATTTTTAGTTCTATAATAAATTGAGTTGAATTTCTAAGGTCACAACAATAATATCCATTTTATTCAAAGTTGTAAACCACACTAAATTGAACAACAAATAATTCTTTGATTCTAAAAGTTTTTCAAATACCAGTTTTCAATGAAACTGTAAAAAAAAAAATATGAGGTCTGCTATAGTAAATCTGTCATCTAGAATTTTAAGAAATTAATTTTAGATTCGTAACCTAGGCCCCAAAACCCCCTAATACCGATATTAAAAGAACTTGGAACATGTAAATTTTTAAGTCCGACATATTTTATCCTGCATATTGAAATTGAATAAATTAATTTAAGATCCGTAATATTCGTCCCAAGAATCCCCATATATCAAAATCTATTTTATCTGCCATATTAAATTGTAAATAATTAATTTCAGATTCAAAACCAACGACTTTGAAAACCACTTAACACCAATTTTGAAAAATATGAATGACTTGAAGTCTTCAACTAGCCATATTGGATCCGCCATATTAAATTTCAAAAAAAAAACTGTTAATTTAATCTTCCTCCGTACCCTCGAAAGCCTCTAGTACCAATTTTGGGCATAATCTGGAAATATAAAATTTTTTGACCGCCATATTGCATCGCCTATATTGAATAAAAGTAATTTTAAATTCATAATTTACACCTTCAAAATACCCCCTTATATCAATATTGAATAAAATTGAGACATGCAAAATTTCATGTTAGATCAGCCAAATAGAATGTTATTTTCATTAGTTACACTCTCAGAAACAAGCCCAGAAACAAATTTGAACAAAATAGACATGTGTTAAATTTTTATTCTGCCATATTGTCTTTTAAAAATAATTTTAAATTTGCAATTTACCCCCTTAAAAATCTGCTTATACCAATCTTGGATAAAATCTAGAAATGTAAACTATTTAGTCCGCCATATTGAATTCGCCATATTGAATTTTTTAAAAATGATTTTAAATTCGTTATGTACAGTCCCGAAAACTACCCCACATAAATTTTGGAAAAAATCGGGCAAAATTATTTTTTTTGTTCGCCATATTATCAATGCCACTTTGGCATGGATTTTGCTGAACCAATTTCGGCCAAAATAATATGGAGCACCATAGCAACTTCCTGAATATAATGCAAAAAATTTTTGTTGCCGTTTCTAATCAACGTACATACAAACAAAAAACATATCCGTCGGATGTAGAACCTTCTTCTTTCAGAAGTGGGTTAAAGAGCTGCCTTTTTTTGGATACAGTTAGGATACGTTAGCGGAGTTGCCCATTTTTTTTAAATATTTTTCTAGATATTAGAGAAAATATAAAAATTAAAAAAATTATACGAAATATTTTGCTTTAAAGTCAAAAGTTAACAAAAAATAATTTTCGTCAACTTTTGAATTTTCTTTAATATTTCAGAAAATAAAAAAAATAGGCAACTCAGTTAAAATATCTTAAACGTACATATGAACTTTCATAACATAGATACATATCATTAAATTATTGTGTTTAATAAAAACTTGTCAGTCATAGATTATTAAGTTGTGAGTTATTTTTGGTACTACAGATAGAGGATTCCTTTTTATAAAGATTATACAGCCAGATTCACGATAGAGATCCGATCTAGTTGGGATGGAAGTTAGACTGTCTAATTGATCAGTTTTGTTTTGCTTTTGGTAGTGTTATAATTTGTCTAATGTGTCAACAAACTACCCTTTAAATAGGAAAATAAAGAATAAAACCTTGGAATTGGTTCTCGTAAGTGTACTTGTCTCCTGAAAAATTTTCCATTTTTGTTGTTGAGGTATTAAACGGAAACAATTTATTAACATATTTTTCTGTAACTTAGACTAGCTATAAAGTTTGATCATGTTAGTGGATTAGAGAAGTGGAAGTATTTATTTCTTGAAAAATAGTGATTAAATAGTGGTTTTCAAAACGGGAAGAAAGGTCGTATTTAAAATATTTATTATTATAAAAATTTAAAAATAAATACACAAAGAGATGTTATATTACTTAAACTCTAATACGATTTAACCTGAAAGATATAAAATTAAATTGACAGATTAATCGACACGTCTAAGATAAATGGAGTTTTTTAACAGAGAAAATGATTGGAAAAGTGACAGGCTAAAGGAAAAAGGGTATTTCGTTCTAAAATATAAACGTTTAGACAGGTTGTTTTGCTGATTTCTATCTTATTTTATCTAATGTTTATTATTGCAGCTTGTACATTGTTTTTCATGAATATAAAAGGGGATATTATATTTGGAATATGTGAAAAAATGAGTGAAATTTTCTCATTTAAGGATGAGATATTTGAAAATACTTTAGTGAATGAATAACCACATGCAAAATTTTCGTTAATCAATATAAAAAGATTTAATTAATCCTTCAAAAATAAGAAAATGTGATTTGCAAAAATTTTTTTAAAAGATAAAATCGAAATAATCCTGAAATGGAGAAAAGAAGATAAATAAAAAATCTATGATCAATTATACCTGTCTAACTGGAAATAATGAACATAAAAAATTAGGAAAACTATATTTTGTTGAATTCTTTCATATTATGCAATTTTAGTTTTTCATTTTGTTAAAAGATAACTCTGCTGTTTAAGTCGTTAGTTTATTCACAATTATTTTAATTTTAAAGCACAAGTTTTATTATTTCTAATTGTGTTTTATAAGTAGATGTAAAGAGCGAGTACAAAATGGCCATAGGAATGAAGCATTAGTAGAAGCAATAAGGAAACTCGCAAATTTATGGTATATATACCTATTTTTAAGAAATACATAAACCTTATGTTTATTATAAAATATAGATTAGTTATTATGTAAGGGCAAAAACTTATATTCAGTTTCTGGAAGTAAGAAGCGTATTCCAAACTTTGCATTCTACAAATATTCTTATTTTTTAAACAGTACTTACATTAAAGTGATCATCATATTGAGTATTAAAAGAGCTTCGTGATAAAGGGGTTAACTTTTGGGCTTCTTTCCATTGAATTGTTTTTTCAGTATAAATATTCCATCGAGAAAGGGATACAAATGTTTTTCTGGAGCATAGTTGGTACCGTTAACACAGTACTTTACCACAAATCATTTAAAATTTTTTTATAGTAGTCATGTTTCACAATAAAACATAAAAACGGCAGCAAATATTCAAAATATCAAAACGATAAGATAACAAATATTACGTTAGGTCCCCAGAATGAGAAAGTCATAGATTAAATAATTTAAGAATAGATAGGCCACTCAATACTAATTTTTGTGACTGCGTTCTGCGTCCTCTCCTGAGATGTTCGCACACCAGCAACAATGTAGGGAAAAATTAATTGATCCTGACTTAATGTAAAAATGATATGAAATATAAAGAGAAAATATAAATAATTATAAGTATTATAACTATAGTAAAATTTAAAAAAAAAACGCCGTGAAACTTCTCTCCAGTGACCAGACCCTGGAGAAAGTTAGGTTAGGTTACATAGAATAGTGCGGTGTACTCAAATGTATAAAATTCCTATTTTTGCATTATTCATTTGATATTTCTACATATTTTTTGATAAGTGAAAGTAGCTTAATAGGGTCAAATTTCAAATAATTTTTGCTTTTGCTTTTTTATATTACTCATAATTTAAACAATTAATCAATCAACTTCAAACCATTTGGCCACTTTGAACGGCAGCATTTTGATTAATCTCTGTAATATGCAGGACAAAATTGTGATGTATGTGTTTCATTTCGCGTTTGTCTTGAAAGAATTTTTTATTTTTTAATATTCTCAGTAAAACTTTGAAATTTTCAAGGATCTTTCTGCCAAAAATTTTATTTTTATTTGGTCCAATTTAGGGCACCAATATCAAAATTTAGTGAAATAGCCCATTACAAATAAAAGAAAAATTCACCAATAAAACTGCAACAAGTAATATTCTACTAGAAACAGTGTTCTGAAAAAGAGAAGATGTCTTCTGATTTTATAATTTGCATTAGTGACAAAAAAGTAAAGAACGAATACAACGTTGATATGGAAATAAAGCCAGATAAAAAAGTTAATTTATCTAAAGTTGATTTAAAAATGACCCCTTCAAACACTACTGCGCCAACATAAAAAAATAAATAAAGTGGGAGAGCCAAACCGGTTTACGTAACCGATGGAGAGACATGGTTACTTCAAAGTTTTATAAGTATTGTGACCCCCTGATTGTGAATGTCGAGGATGGATTTCCGAAAAATGTTCAGGTAATTTGATATAAAAATTGTTGGTAATTATTTCTTTTTTTGAAAAATAAAAAAATATTTTCGTCTTCCTGTGCCAATTCTAAGCAAAAAGTATCGCGTGTGTCCGACTCATAGTTTTTGAACTAGAAATGGTTAAACATGTAAAAAATGGTATTTTTTGCCGCTTTTCAACATGAATAACTTTTGATCAAACAAATATTTTACGCCTAGCAATTGATTGTTCATGTCAAAAAATACAAGTTGGGATTAATCGCAATGAGAAAATGTTGCGATTTTACAAAAAAAAACAATTTTTTTGTTTATAAAAAGTTACCTGACTATTGGGATTCTACCCTCGATATTTGTTACCAGGGGATTAAAATACAAATAAAAAATTCTGATCTTGATTTTTCACTATTTTTCCTCACTTTCCCAGAAAACTCAAAATAAGAAGCGTCACTTCACAAGGCATTTTTATTTCAGTTAAAACACCGAACTTACGTATTTATTTTCAATGGAACTATTTAAAATTTATTGTATGTAATATATTTCAATTATTTTTACACAAATTTTGGCAAACCAATTTAATAAAACTTGTATTTTCAATGAAAAATCAAAGATACGTTTTGAAAATGGCATCACCCATCAGACTATCCAAAACTAATCATCAGAATCACGAAAAAGGGCTCAACGTTGCCAGATGTAAAATATTTTCGTGATGTAAACTATAAAATTTGTCCATCTCAGTCAACAACATAGTTTAATATTTTTAATTTTTAATATATTTTCTGGGTAAAAATAATCTTAACCACTCCAAATTTTTGGTTGGTTTTCGTTAGGGTAATACTTCGGATTAGAGTAAATCTAGAGGTTGATGCAATTTTGGTTTGGTTTAGTTTGATTTGTTTTTGATAATCTTTTTGATTTTTCTGGTAAAAAAAGTGCAAATTTTTGAATTTTAATATAATACAGATGCCATTTTTTTATCGGAAAATAAAGAAAATTATCAAAAATAAATCACAATAAACAAAGATTTATTCCGGATAAATCTAGTTGTGGGTGTCATTTTGGTTTTGTTTGTTTTTGACAATTTTCTTGATTTTTCTGATAAAGAAAAGCAAATTTATGAATTTTTATACAATCAGATGCTTCTATTAGTGTGCACTTATTTTATCCGAAAAATCAAGAAAATTATCAAAAACAAAATAAAACAAACAAAACCAAAATGGCACCCACTTTAATCCGAATTATTACCTTGGTTAATTCAGGTTTAGCTGAACGAATCTAAATTAACATAGATTTATACTTTCTTTGTATAAACTATAAAATTTATCCATTGCAGTTAACAACATAGTATAATGTTTGTAATATGTAAAAAAGGGCAAATTTAATCTTAATAACCCAAAACTTTTGGTTAATTCTGGTTAGTATAGGTTTAACTTCATTTTGGTTAGTTTGAAAAACTGAAACTAACCTAAATTGACTTAGATCTATTAACTAAAAATGTTACTGTCCAGCAGAGACCACGTCGAGGCGAGACAATCTCTGTCAGAAAAGGATATTGAGAAAGGTCATCAGTTTAGGTTAGTTTCAGATTTTCAGACTAAACCAAACCAAGCTAAATCTGTAGTAACCAGGACTAACAATATAGAACGAATCAAAGATTTTGGGTGGTTAAAATCAATTTTATCTTTTTTTATACATTACAAACATTAAACTATGTTGTAAGAAAAGCATATATGTGAATTTCAATGACATCGTATTTGCAATTTGGCAATATTGCCTATAGCAGAAGCACGCCATCTTTATGTGAACTATGCAAGTTATTACTTTAATGGCGCGGGTCGTTTTATTTTTATTTGTTTTGATTTGTTTCTTGAAAATTTTCAGCAAATACAGAGGCTTTTATCAATGTGGAGTTTATGGTTGTAACAAAAATTTAATGATTAAGTGAAAAAAATTGAACTTAAAGTAAAAAGTGATTTTTCCCTGCTCTCCGGAAAATTGAAGAAAAATTATGGAGAGTCGAGGTCAAAATCTTGTTCTACTACTTGGAAATAGGGGTAAGTGTCGAAATTTTTTCAAAAAACTTCATTTTTCTAGTTTTCAGTCAAAACGAATTTTTACCGTTAAATGCAACACATAGGAGTTTTTAATTTTTTTTTTTACATTTTGTGCATTTTTTAAATTCGGTAAGTTTTTTTTTAATAATTTACTTTTCGGACTGAATTGTGATTAATAAATTTCGAAAAACGCGGTATTTAAAAAAGTTCTAATCAGGAAAGTTTTTGGAAAATAACTTGGTTCTCATTTGAAACTCAACTTTTTTCTCCTTGAATCAAACTAAAAAAGCAGCGAATTTTTGTTAAACGAAGTTCTGAGCGTTTACAAATTGCGTATTTCATAGAAGTTCCTGTTTTAATAATTAACGAAAATTTAACACTGTATATTTATCTTGAGCATTTTAGATTACTCTGGATTTTCTTTGTTTAATTTATTTTGTATTCTGGAAAATAAGTTAACGGGATTCAATTACAATGTCTTATAAGGTGAGATTAAAATTATGAATATAGTTCCTGTGTTGTTTGTATGTTATTAAGAGAGAAATTATAAACTTATTTGTTTCATTTCAAAATGTTGGAGAAGTTTAATATTATTTAATTTATCTCTTTCTTAGGTTACAAATGTTACGAGATTAAACATATATTTAATTAAATGAATTATTTTGAATAATAAATCTAACTTTAAAAGTTATTGTTAATTTAATAATTATAAATTTACTCATAAGTGAGATAGAAAAACTCGTGGGAAGATGAAAGATCTATTTTGAGGAGTTGTTAACGCAATAAAAGTCCCGTAATGGAAATAGTAATTTGAAAAAGTAAAGTTGAAAAATATGACACAATACTCGAGAACGATCACCAATGTATAGCTCCTCTGGTGTCTTAACAATAACAAAAAGCAAAAAAGAACTAAAACAGGTTAAAAACAGAATAATGGAGGAGGTAGATAAGTACGAACTGACAATAAATAAAAAAGAAACAAAGTATATAATAATGGGAGCATACTAAAGAAGACCAGATGGCTTAAAAGTATAAAGAAAAAAAGGAGAGGAGTACAAATTTGGACGGTTGTGAGAATTTACATATTGTAACGAAAAACTAAAATCACTTTTTAATACGCCCTTGTACTACTTTATTATAATGTGCCGAAAGGAATATTATATCGATGAGTCATATTTCTAGATAGTTCTAAACTTTTATGATAGTATATTTCTTGTTATTTCTAGGAGGTTCCATACGTATATAAATAGGGATAGAATATGAGTTTTAAAATAGTTGTATAGTTGTATTTGAATAGTGAAGGTACTAAGAAGTAATAATTGGGTAGTTGTGATTTAGTTGTATTTGTTAAGTAATATAATATTGCAAGTAATTGAGTGAAAATGTTGTGTATTATTCCGCGGACCCAGTGTGCGATTTTAAAGAGAGAAAATCGTAACAATTGGAGTCAGAAGTGAGGGTTATCACCGGGTCCTAGAAAATTCTATTGGGAGTTAGAAGACATAGAGAAAAACGGATTTCACTATTGGATTTCTTATCAAATAAGAAAATAAGATAAATTTTCGATAAAATTCTAAAACGTTCTATTTTGAAACCCAAAGAGATAGGGAAAAACGAACTTCACTGTATGATTTATCATTATGAAATAAGCCTAGAATAGAATTTTCGACAAAGTTCTAAAACATTCTACTTGGAAATTAAAGAGGTAGTGAAAAAATGACTTCATTACCAAATTTGTCATCAATAAAGATGCTTATAACCGAATTTCGACAAAGTTCTTTTTCAAAATTAGAAAAAATGGCGAAAACCGAACTTCACCACCGGATTTGCCATTAAGAAAGAAGCCTGGGATCGAATTTTTAATAAAGTTCTAGAACATTCTATTTGAAAATTGAAAAAGATAGTACTAAATAGACTTCACCATCAGATTTGCCATTAAAAAAGAAGTTTAGAACCGAATTTTCGATAAGGTTCTAAAACATTATATTTGAAAGCGCGATAAGAAATAAAGAAGTGGTAGACGAGATCTAAAATGAAGAGCCTGTAACTAGAAGTCAATAAAATAAAGAAGGATGGCACTTCTGATAAAGTAATAATCAACGGACAAAACATCAAACCCCCAACTTACGACGGTCAAACATGTCGGATAATGTACAAACGACAATTTGAAGCTGCAGCCAGTGCAAATGACTGAAACTACGACAAAATGGCTACTGCATTAGTAATTGTACTTCGTGGACCAGCACTGGAGTTATTGCAAACCATTACCATAACCCATCAAAAAGACTATGAAATCCTTAGTGCTGCATTGGAAAAAAGATTTGGAGATCGATATAGGCGTAAGGTATACCAGTCACAACTTAAATCAAGACATCAGAGAAATGGAAAAAGTTTGCAAGAATATGAAATTAATGTCCGATGTCTTGTTCAACTGGCTTACTCAGGAGCTACAAAAGAATTTCGATAACAGCATACTATCCAGTATTATACTGATGGAATCAGAGACCAAAAAATACAGCTTATGTAGCGTATAACCAAGTTTAGTTATTGTAGTGAAGCGTTGGACAGGGCTTTGGAAATAGAAACAGCTTATAATATGTCAAGACTAAAAATAAGAGCCGCTACTATAAAGCAAAACAAAGATTTACCGAAACAAATATTAGAGACAATGTTTTCTCAAATTTCGAAGGAATGAGTCACGAGAGGTGATACTTCACATTACAGAAGAAACCAGGAAGAACTAAACACAAGAGGTAATCCTTCACATTATTGCAGACTCTCGGGTGAAATAATGGGACCAGATAAAGTTCTACAAATGTGAAATGACTATCGGGTAGAATTAAGAAGGTATATAAAGTGCTACAGATGTGGGCGATCTGGACACATAAGATGGGACTGTCAGGTACATTTAAGGGTCTATTTTACCATCCAGAGAGCACACAGGAAAGAAGCAGGGAAAACTGCAACAGTACAGTTTTAATATCAAATATAGACTAGGAAGACTGCATCAACTGCATAACCTTGATAAGAAAACCATGCAGGGAAGAATACAAGCACTGCAGCGAAATATAATAGAGAGAAGGATTTCCTATATGGAGAGTCACTTTTGATATTGATTCAGACTGGAGTATAGCTCCGATGAGAAAAGACTAACTTCAACTAAGAGGAGAAGTCATTGCTACACCTATTGCAATAACTGTTAATACTGGTGCTGCAGTATCTTTGATGAAGTTAAGCCTTGTTGATAAATTTAGAATCTTACCATTGTTCAGAAAACTTTCATATGGAAGGCTAAAATTAAACCATTTGGTATTAGTTGCCGACATAGAAGATGAGTTTATTCTTGCAATGGATCTGTAGTTAATATAGTATTATAAGTAATTTAGTGAAAAGGGTTGCGTTTTATTCTGAGGACACAGTAAGCGATTTTAAAGAGATCAAATCGTAACAATATTTATGAGTTAAAAGTACAGAAGTTAAGGAGGATCAGGAAATAAAAATAAAAATTGTGAAAAGAAATCGAAAGTTTGGAATCATGAGACGGTTAATGATTAATAACGAGCGGAGCCTCTAATATTCTAACTAAAACAACAGTCACCTATGGGGCCGCATGTATTTTTAAAAAAATTAGATGGGGAAAAACCGGAGCGTTGCGAAAGAAAAATGTTTCGAGTGATATTTGGTGGTGTAAATACATATAATGGATGAAGAAGAAGAACAAGTAAGGTAGAAAGTACATAGAGGGAAGATAAATTTACAATATTTATATAAATATAGAGGATTAAAAAAAGTGTATCAAAAATCCATCTCATCATGAGTAAGATGGCATACATTGATTAATATGCATTTGATGCGCCCAGATGGATTGCGAAGCAAGCAAAATGCATGTTTAACAAGTAGGGCTATTGCAAATGTCACAAATAACCCGTTGTGCTGTTTTCGGCAATCTGATGCATTCCTCGTGCCACCACTAGCGATAGACTTAGCATTGAAGTCACCATTCTTCGGAGCGGGAATAACTCCATGGATCCATGCAATAAATGCAGGATGGGTCTTTATTGTCCGCCGCTAATGATTCTTCCTCGTTACTAAAAGCTGTCAGCACAGTTCTATTTTTAACTTGTCGAATAAATTTCCTAAAATTTGCAGCTTCCCTATTGTGCTATATCTGAAGATGCATTCAATATTCTGAATTTACCCTCCTAATGGTTTTTTCGTTTTATTTCTGAAGATTTGGGCAATGGAGAAATATTTGCTTTAGTTGGAGTTAGCTCAATTGGGCAATTTCATTTTCGTTTAGTCTGTTGAGTTGATAGATCTTCGAAAATTCAATAAATTGTGTCATATAACATTTTTTATTTAGTCGCATTATTCGTGAAATATGAGCCGTAAAGGTAGGTCTTAAAATATCTTCCCCCTCTAATTTTTCAAGTTTGTAATATTTGTATATTTTTACTTACGTACAAACAAGTTTTTAAAATAAAAAGTTTGATAATCGATAGCGTATATTAAGAGTTATAATTTTCTTATACGCAATTAACGATTTATAAGTGGAAACCTATTGAAATTATTATATGAATTCATTGCATAGGAAACTTTTTCTGTGATAACATTTGAGCGTAGACTTCTACAAATGATATATTTTGGTAACGTAAGGCCGTTCTGTCTACAATCATACTGATGTACCATATTGTAGCTATTTTAAATAATTATTACAATGACACTGGCACTCTGGAAGTCTGATCGTTCTTCTTCTCTCTTGCAGTTTTTAGTACAAGACAACTACGGTTGTCAAAGGCTAACCAGTATCATCGTTCTCACGTTCAGGAAAAATCTACTGTCTAGCTAGTCAAATGACATCTCTTATTTTAAGCTGTCACAGCAATGCGTCCGCAAGTTTAATCGCGTGAAGGTTTCTAATAAAATTAAACAAAATAAGTTTCTCAAAACACTTAAATCTATTAACAAAAATAAACATCAAACAGACAGAAGAATAAAAGCAGAAAAATCAACTCAATATATTACTTAATCAAACAGTATTACAGTCGTAATACCCAGTAAAATAAAAACAGTTCCCTTAAATTCCCAAATTAAATGAAAAACAAAACAAAGAAAACTTTCATGACACGTAATTTTCTAAGACACTGTACTTAAAACCGTCTATCGAATTTAACGAATTCCAGATTTTAATTAAGTCTAGTATTTTTTAAAATGCCAAATTTGTACCCCCTCGGCGTCCCGCGGATCCCGTTACTACTCATATCACCCCATAGAACCCTGTAAACGTCAATTTGATTAATGAGATGTATAGGGCGTTATCCATTCTATAGCGGATACTTAATTCCCGAAATGGCCTCTGAGCGTCTTAATATTATTTTTTATATAAAAACAGTTAATCAAACTATTCTAGGTTTTCCTTTAAATATAACGTCCGCATAAAAACACGATTCACTCTTTTAGTAGTCTAGAAGTACTTAACTCTTTCTTTCTTGGGAATAGCAAAAAAAAACGACATTATACAAACTCCCTCTACATTCGGTCAAACAATATATTATATTATAGTGAGTGATTTGATTATTCTTTTGTTTCCTAATAATGGGAAAATCGTTCAATATTTTAATACATTTTAACGGTTTTTAGTATACCATATGTAAGACCTCCCTCGCCCTTAACACTTCAGTTTTATTTACATAACCAGAGTAGAATTTCTTTGACAGATTTATAGACAAATCTTAAAGAAGGGTTCCATCTCTAGTTTATGTCATCATAAATTTTGAGTTTATATGTTTTTAAAAAACATTCGCACGACTCAAAAACAATAAAGTTGAGATTATGCTTAAGTATGATAATTGATTTATTTTCCTTTAGACTTTCTTGGGTGGTAACAAAAAAACATACTATCCCGTTTTCACGGAATAAATGATTATTTAATTACTCATTTTAGTAAAATATATTTCACGCTAAACAGGATAAAATAATTAATATGTGTTCTATTACGTTGCTTCACTTTTTTTCTGTACCAGTTAAAAGGGCATGAAATAATGCTTTTATATTTTTTCTTAATTATGGAACTAGTGTACATGTTTCAAATTATCGTTAAATATTTATAGATATGATATAGCATTCTGTTTGTATTTTCGTGTAATTTTAGTATGTTAACAGAATGGTAAATAGGTCAATTTAAGTTGTTCAGTTTGTTTAGTAGATTCAGTCTTAGGCTAGTACAAAATAAAGCCGTTATTTGAGGAAGATTAAAATTTTGTTACCTTGAATTAAACAAGTAATAAAGTCGTAAAAGAAATTGCAACGACCCCATTCATAGAATCACCATTAAGTATAAATCACTCAACAAGTGTTTCGTCTACAGCTATTAACTCTCTGAACTTAAATTTTTACAGAGACTTAAGCCTTGATATTCTAGGACTTTTAATAACCTAAGGATTTTAAACGAGCAAATGCTAAACATTATTGCATGCCGCATAAGATTACAAATGCATTAGGACGATTACACTGAACCATTTAATATCAGACATATTAGATGCGAGAAGATAACTTAATTTCAATTAATCATGGAAATAAAAGTTGCTCTAGTTATCTTTGGCCAACAGTAAATGTGGAAAATAATTATATTTCAAGTACTTAAACTAAAAAAAAAAACTTTTTTGTTTTAGCTAGCATTCCGACCAACTATCTAGTCACAGTGACAGCGTGGTACCCAGAGCATAAAGATCCAGATTTCAATAAAAGCGTTTCCGATATCTTAGACAATATAACACAGAATAAAACTGATGAGCGATGAAACCATAAATGCAACATAAGAACTAATTAACCAACGTTAACTAGTCAAGATGGCGAGGATGCAACGATACTCAGATATAATAACATATTTTAATGAATAAATAATGAGGTCTGATAAAGTTGCATATATTAACTCAATATATCAAGAGGTCGAGACGTACTCCAATTCAAAACAACCAGGAGACCTCTTCAAAAAAGTTCTTCAATTTCAAAAACTTTTAATCACACATAATTTTGTATCCTCAAAAGAGAACCATTACATTGACGTCATTACAACAATAATGAGCAACGAATTGGAACTCGCTGTTAACAAACTTAACAACAAGAAAGCAGCTGAATGAGACGTCATTACTGAAATGTAGAAAAAGGGGAATACTTATTTAATTAATTATTTCAATAAATATGTAACAAAGTAAGAATAAATGGAATATTTCTACATGTCTCTCATAAATATCTCTAGCAAGAATCTTCTGAGTATTTTCAAAGAAAGACTCAAAAGTTGCATTTTATCATTGATCCGCTAGAACAAGCAGGGATCATGCAACGATGCGCGACATGGCATATGTCATGAATTAACCAACGTTATGAATAGAACGTACCAGCTATGCTCAGGTTTTCATTCTATACTAAAGTATTTGACATGAACTTATAGAATTCACTTGGATAGAGTCCCCGATCACCTAATATCTGATCACACATTTGTACAATGTTGTACAAGGAAATGAGCATCACTTGCAATGGCCACCGAAAACTGGTACGGCGGCATTTTGTCGAAGGAGAAAAAGTTTCGAACTTATAATATGCAGACGATACAACTTTGTTGGAATCTTGATTGAGGCTTAATAAATCTAAATACTGTTCGATGGTGGTGGATAGAGCTACAGTGTTTCCTCAAGTCTTTCAATACATTCCAAATATTGAGAAGAGGGATAAAATTGGAATAAAAAAGAGAGGACGATTCCAACAAGAAGTAAAACGAGGAATGACGAAAATACAGTAGTAAAATTAACATGCATATTGAACGAATATAACATCATGGAACAAATAAAGAAAATATTAACGCGAGCCCTTGTCTTTTCCGTTGCGACATAGGGCTCTGAGTATTGGATCGTCAATGCTACCTGTCGCCGAAGAATCGAGATTTTTGAAATATCTTGCTACAAGAGCATACATGCCTCAATACTTAAAAAACGGAATATCCAACTGAACCAATTATTATTAGGTCTATCTAATGCCGCGTGTTAAAAATTTTCAGGATGTTGTAAGAAATGACGGCATGGAAAAATTATACATTCACGAGAAAGCTGACGGAAAGAGATCCAGAAGGCAGTTTCAAACTTGCCGGTTGCTGAATTTATGATGATAGCAGAAGATTGAGAGGTATGGCGAAATACCAACATTAAAGGGTCAGTTCGCTCGGTATCGAACTGCGACTAAAGAGAGAGGGCGTTAAAATAAGTAAAAATTTAGGCTGCTCCACAATCAATATTTAACATCAATAAAGCTGAAAAATTGAGTCTTCTTCTTCTTCTTTTAGTCTTGTGTCCAACTTCAGATGTTGATTGTCATCATGCGTATTATCTCATTGAGTGTTTCACGATTAGTAGTAGCATGAAACAAACTATGGGCTCAAAGAATCTTTCCATAGGAGCACACCATTTGAAAAGCATATATTTTTGTATTGTGATTTTTAGAGTCTATGTTTTAGACTCATAGAACATACTGCAAAAATGAAATGCATTAAATTTAATGTAAATGAGCTGGAATCAAATTTCATAAATGTTTATTAAATGCATTTAATGTGATGAATTAAATTTAATAATTTATATTAATCTAAATTTATTTAATCCACTAAATTTACTGTAATCATACATTAAATTTAAAGTTTGACAATTACTTTTTAAGGTAACAATGTACATTAAATATACAGTTAGTGTTCATTGAATTTGAGATATGTTGTCACATATTTAATTGTATTGTGATTTTTAGAGTCTATGTTTTAGACTCATAGAACATACTGCAAAAATGAAATGCATTAAATTTAATGTAAATGTGCTGGAATCAAATTTCATAAATGTTTATTAAATGCATTTAATGTGATGAATTAAATTTAATAATTTATATTAATCTAAATTTATTTAATCCACTAAATTTACTGTAATCATACATTAAATTTAAAGTTTGACAATTACTTTTTAAGGTAACAATGTACATTAAATATACAGTTAGTGTTCATTGAATTTGAGATATGTTGTCACATATTTAATGCACCAACATAAATATGAGTTGAAAACATTCTGAGACTACCTGGACAAGGTGGACACTTTTTCCCATAGGTAGCGTGTGTCATCTAGATCGGTTTCGAACTTATTGGTTCTCGCCTGTACGGAGAAGACATGTACACCTCACTATAAGAAAATTGAGTCCTTTAAGCAACTTATATCATGCTAAACAAAAAGTTCCATACAAGTTGCGCGACCTCTCTGAATCTCATACAATGTATATTGAATAATAATGCAAATTTATTTAGTATTAGGATATATTTAAATTAATTTTAATGTACAGAAGTTAGAAAATCTTTTCAGTTACTTTATTGAAATTGAAGATATCATTTAATTAAATTTAATGTACAACGAACTAATATTTGAATGAATTGCTTTAAATTCAAAGTAAATGTACATTATTCATGATTCTTGGTGCAAAATCATTACATTTATTGTAAAATGGACATTAAATTTGCATTAAATTTAAGGTTATTTTTGAGAGTGTCGGATCAATCCGTATACAGCATTTCATTATTATTTTTTGTAGATGAATCGACATGAATACGTGTCATTTTTTCATCGAAAACTCTTTCTGTTTTTAGCCAATTATCAATAAATTTAAAGGGGTTCACACATTTTAACATTTCGTCATTAAGCTTAAATTGCTAGAGTTCTACATTTTGATTCCTCATTGCCAGCAATTTAATTTTGAAAATATTTATTTTAAATCCTCTACGACTGAGCTTCTATCTTCGAATAGTTTTAATTTTTTGTGACGGGTGTAAATTCTTCTGAAACATTAAATGTTATCTCGTTGTGAAGTTTTTGTCCAAATATAGATCTGCCTTGTGTTGAGTGTTTTAAGGATTATACAGTTGAATATCGGTGCTTTCATCTACAGCTGGCATACGTGGTCGTAGATGGTAATATGTTTCCTATCTAGTGGTGCCAGTGACTTATGTTGCACCTATACGAGACCCGTCTATAGAAAGGGAATTGTTTGGGTAAGAGCATATGGCCCCACTCCTCCAAATCTCTATCTATAGACTTTCATTCGCAAGAATGCATGTATGTGATATCACCATAACTCACTCTTCAGTAAACCTATCATAAAAATAGAGCGAAATAGGTTTTTGGTAATTAGATTTCGAAAGTTTTCAAAGAGTATTACCTTAAGTGATGCCATTTTTGTACATTTTTGATTCTAGAGTAAAATTTTTTTCTATTAAATTTGACCAAGCGCCTACGGGCTTTGTCGTGAATTTTGCTATTTTTGTGATGCATGACATGCATACAACCAATTTTTTGATTATAAATTGTTTTTTTTTAAATTATTAGTATTTTGTTAGGGACCAAACTTACTTCGAGACTATATATTCGCGTATAAACACTCATTCTACACCGACTAACGGTGTTAAACTAAATAAAACCAAATAAAGATAAAAACCTTATTTGGCAAGCAATATTTCGAATGATCCCTCTCTTTATGTCAATATCTTTTCAGTGGCTTTTCAGGCTTTTCAGATGTTCATAGCCGCGTAAGAAATAGCGAAGTGAAAAAGTTTAGCAGTATCGAAATTAGGATGCGGTGTAAGTTACATAGAGTTTTAGCATGGACAAGTACGAGATAATCTAGCGAAATATGTAAAATGTTTACTTAATAATAAGTTAGTTATCGGCTCCTAGCTTAGACTACTCAACCTATCCCGACAAGAGCGTGATATTTTTCATAAAATTATTAAATCTCCAAAATTTCTTACATTCGTGGAAACAACACGTCAGGGCCTACTAGTCATTATCATAAATTAGTTCCAGTTATAATTTACAGAGTAAATTGTTCACTTTATCTCAATTACTTTGAATCAGCTGAAGCGCGCTAGGTGTTGCGTCAATTAATTCTTAGAATACCAATTATTGAAAATCTAACACGCCATTAATTGCTACTCTAACTTTTGTCGAATGAACCGATTATTTTTTTTTTAATTTATCATATGTCCTATTTCATATCTATAAAGGCTACAATTTTTTAAACTAAATTACAGGTAGTTGTTTTATACATATAAATTCATATTTTTAATTTAATGTTTAAAATCAATAAAAACATAACAGATTTTATAACAGTCTCAAATTAAAACAAATGCATACCTGACTGTAATTTATTTAAATACACTAGCCAATCTACTCTCAAGGTATGTACTATTTATACTTTTTAATTAAATTACCGTTTTTACTGCTTTTAATCTGTTGTATCGTTTGTTTTAATTTTTGACTATTAGAAAATATGTTTCGTTTTTGTTAATTTTAAATATTAAATTTCAAATATAAATTTATATGTATAAAACAATTACCTGTAGTTTAGTTTAAAACACTGTAACTTTGTAGATATGAAAAAGTAAATATGATGAATTAACAAAAACTTTGAAAATCATACCATGTAGAGCAAAACGTTAGAAAAAATTGAAAAATTTCATCGTGTTTCAATTTAAAAACAAGAAAACCAACACCCAGGAAAAAATTAAAGAAAAATATAAACATATATATATATATATATATATATATATATATATATATTTATACATGCGATTTAATATAGGTAAAACAAAGGTTATGAGAATAAGCAAAAACGTATCCCAAAATGTACAATTTCGCGTCAGAGGCTCTCTTATTGAAACAGCAAATAAAAGAAATAAAAATAAGTATTGAGAAAGCCAGGACCTATTTCCATCGCATGAAAACACTATTATGTAACATGAAACTTAATCTACTACTAAGAACTCATATATACTGCTGTACGTTGTGGAATCTTGGATATTGACGGAGGCTGCATGGCAACGACTTGAGGCTTTTTAAATGTGGTGTTACCGACGTATGATGAGAATATCTTGGAGAGAGAAATCATGAGGACCATTAAAGAAAGGAGGTTAGCATACTTTGGACCTTAATGCGTAACCAAAAATTCGAACTGCTACAATTGGTTATGCAAGGCAAGATGGATGGTAAGAGAGGCCCCGGAAGACGACGAATTTCATGGCTATATAATTTGCTACAATGGACCAGAAATACATCTACTGAAGTATTTATATATATATATATATATATATATATATATATATATATATATATATATATATATATATGTTTATGCGGCTTTCACGGATTCCTCCGTGTGAGATGTAATAGCAGTGGATATCTCCACATTATGCCGTTGTAGTGCTGAAATCACATTCAGCAAACGTACAACTATATGCAACTCCGTGAATAGATGAAGTAAAATGCGAACAGTAATTGCAAACCTCGTTCCATCATATCCTTTCCGTGTTAGAGGTTGCACAGTTTGAATGAATTGCTACAGAACACAAGTCATCTTATTACACCACCATCGAGATGATGGCCTACCTGTACCACCATATCGAGAAGACACGGCAGAGGTACATGTTTTGTCTCTACTGTAGCGGGGAGGGTAAGTTTTGACTTTCTTCTCGATATGGTGGTACAGGTAGGCCATCATCTCGATGGTGGTGTAATAGGATGAATTGTGTTCTGTAGCAATATGATGGAACGAGGTTTGCAATTACTGTTCGCATTTTACTTCTATATCTAAACACTGCGATTTTTTTGTTTTGACATTGAAATAACCCTGATATTTGCCTTTCACTTTGAGGTTAAGGTCATATCCGATGGTAAAATTTTCCGCCCTTTTTATTTCCGGGATCGAAATTGGGGGCTACCATTTGAAATTCTGAAGTTGACCTTCAAGTGACCTTGAAAGTTAAGATCAAGGTAATTTTCAAGATCACTACTAGTTAGCTCCTCTGCCACCCTAAAATTTTTGAATAAAACATTTCTTGAGAAAACGTGATGCCATCCTCGTGAGGACGCCCCCTACCCACCTCGTAAATACTAACTTTGGGAAAAAATGACCACAATAGAAGTTTTAGGAGACCCAACGGAGATGAAAAAAATAATCTTGATCTTGGCCTTTTTTTAAAAAAAATTATATGCCTCTCTATTCCCATAATGACCTTTTTTAAACAACTTCCAATACGAGAATGAGTGAAATTGTGTTTTCTTTCTTGGCTAATCTAGTTGTAACTATTTTTGTAACTACTTTGTAAGGGTGTTGAAGGCGACTTATTGGTCGATAATTTTTGACTTTTAGTTGATCGCCCTGGTTGCGAATCAGGATTTTTCAGTTGCTTCATTATTTTTGAACAATTTCTTTGTAATTTCATTTTCTCTCGGAACGCCACCATTTCTCATTTAAGATGCACGATTTTTTCAGTTGTTATTTCAGGTATTTTCAGACTCTGATGTTGTCTGGTTGTATTTTATTAAGAATATTGAAAACCAAAACTTTATTGTTTTTTGTTAATTACTCGAAAAAAATATTAGTAATAATTAACAATTTATCGAAAACAATGTAGAATCTTTTTAAATGTAATATAAAATGCTATAAAATTGGCAGATTAACATTTCCGTTACCTTTATAGAAAAGATCTATTTTTATCGGAAAAACTCTCCGAGACGATATTTTAGACCCATCCATCTTCGTGAGTTCGATCTTCTTTGAAGTCGATTGGCTTTTTAATAGAAGTTTTTCACACTTTTTATGGCGAGATTGCGGCTATAGAACAGTTTTATGGGTTTTAGAGATGTAATAGGAGTTTTATTTAACTATTTATTTCAGGTGATATAAAAAAACAGTAAAAAAAAACTCAATATATTCCCAGACAAAGTTGAATCAAGGACAAAGGGCCGAATTCTATTTAAATTAGGTACTAGGATAAAATTCATGGCTAAACTATGTGTATGTAATGTTAAATTAATATAATCCTTTACAAGACATTCTGTTTTGTGAATTGTGGTTATATTAGATTAGATTAATGATGAGTGGACCCCATGGCCTTACATATTAACTTATGGGTATATTGTATGTCAAAATGTAGTTCAGTTTTATTACAGTTTACCTCACTTCTTAGCAAAGTTAAGTATTATGTCAGGAGAAGAATTGTTGAGGTCCTCTGACTTTAGTGTATATTTTCCAAGTGTATTATGGCTGATCCTCATAAGTGCGGAGTAGTGGCATAGAAAGTGTTCTTCTAACTTGTGATTTTCTATGAGCAGGTGACATACCACATTTTTTGTTAGTACGATACTTTGCATACGATGATGTAGTTTACAGTGCTTGGTATAAAGTGTCATGGTTTTGAGTTTCAGTCTACTCAATCCTAATAAGTTGTTTTTGGTACAACAGCCTATTTATGAAATGTTTTAGCCTGTATCAGTTCTTGTAGAGATAGCCAGTACTACCTTGCTCAGGTGGATATAGCATGCTTAGCGATACTGTATCTAACTCTTAACATTGGTTTTGGTCCTCGCAAGGCCTATTTTGTCCATATTCTGATAGAATCATCTAGTTCAGCATGTCTAGGTAACCATGTTCGTGCAATTTTGTTCTGATGTTGGAATCTGTTGAATGTCTTCCGGTAAATTCAACTGTTTTCGATTTAATGTACAATTCAAGTGTTTTAAGAACCAGGTGACCATCTACGCACATTTTGATAGTTTTGTGGGTGTGAGTTAATTGTTCCGACCTTCTTACACTCAGTTTTACTGTGAAAATTTTCCCTTAAAAAACTGATGCGTAGTCATTTGCATGTACGTGCAGATCCGTCAACTACAGTTGGACTATAGCTAACAGGTTGTCCTCCAACAGAGACTATACGAGTAGAGAAACCAATCCTCCTAAATGTAATGGTTTTCCTCTTTATAGAGGTAGTTTTAATTATGTTTTCTAGTATTGTACATATACGATCCTCCATAGAAGATTTATTGAACTTGTTGATCCATGAAGAAAATCAAGCATTGTTAAATCCCCAAAGGCTGTCATCACAATTTTCTTACCTTCTGCGGATTTGGCGATTTTGGTCACCAGATTCTTTAGTGGCTATTTATATTGATTTGCCATGATAACCATACTGGCGGATATCGGGCTAATTCTCCACTCTTATTGTGACCCTCAAGTATTTTTTACTGATTTTTTTAATAGAAATAAGCTACGAATAAACGAGTTCGGTTGGAAATCAGTTCTTTCCACTTTTAGCATATAAATAAAATTCTCGTTACCTCCTAAATGGAAAAGCAAGAAAAACTTCTGGACTATTTTGAAATAGTGTTGGAAATACGATTAGTCCAAGTCATAGGTAAATATGGTGACGTAAATTTCGCGATGGATGAGACCCACCCAGGGGTGTTGAGGATAATGTAAGAACAAACCCTTTGGAAAAAAAAAAGATTGAAATAAAAGTTCTAGAGATTTTAATAACCCAGAATTTGAGCTTTTCTGCAATCATTCATTTTTGTTAATTTGTAATTACAAGAAGGCCAAAAAATGCTCAAAATCGGCCATTTTTTCATATCAATTATTTATTGCAAAATTAACTTTTTTTTACACTTCTTGTTTTTAAATGGAAGCCCTCGTCTTTCTGAACAAAATGATATTTCATAATAGTAAATCGGATAATTTCTTGCTGAGATATTGCTGATTGTTTATCGGAAGATGCAAAATGTTAATTGCCATAACTTTTTTTTGAGAGAACATTTTGACCTTCACAAAGGTTTCGTCACTTCGTGAAGGCGTAAACTTTCATACCTTGTTAGGGGCAAATGAAAAAATCAATTTTTAACTCCTATAATATCGCTTTAAAGAAGGGGGTGTTTTTTTTTTTGATAATGAAATAGATCTCTCTCGCGCGCGGAAAAACTGAACTTGCAGCTTTAAATCAGCAGCGCTCAAAAAAATTCACCGTATTTCAGCAACGAATGGATCAATTTTGGTGTTTTTTTTAATCTGGGTAGCTCGAAAAATTATGAATTTGGCACATCCCCTTTTTCAGAGCGATATTTAAGGGGTTGAAAATTAATTTTTTCATTTGCCCCTAATAAGATATGAAAATTTAGGCTTTCACGAAAAGATTGAACCTTTGTGGTGGTCAAAATGTTCATTCATAAAAAAAGTTATAGCAATCAACATTTTGCGTCTTTGTATAAATAAATAACAATATCTTAGCAATAAATTATTTGATTTACTATTATAAAATATGATTTTGTTCAAAATAACGAGATCTTCCCTCTAAAATCAAAAAACTGCAAACAAGTTAATTTTGCAATAAATAATTGATATGCAAAAAATGGCCGATTTTAAGGGTTTTTGCAAGAACAAATTGACGAAAATGACAACGCTCAAACTGTAGGTTTTAAAAATCTCTACAACTTTTATTTGAAACTTAATTTCCAAAATACGTTCCTTGGCTTTCAGATTAAAAAAATGCCAACTCTGACACTCCGCTCTTGGCATCAACCTATTTTTTTTTGTTACATTTTATGTAGGGTTTGTTCTTACATTGTCTCCAACATTCCTGGGCAAGTCACATCCATCTCGGAATTTACGTCAAAAACAAGAGTGATTTTTACCTATGGCTTGGAATACATGTACTCCTTCAATATTTTTCTTGTCCATTTAACAGGAATGAAGTTGGGCTAGGTGACTTACAGTATGCTTTTGACCTTTAGTATATAAATTATCCTAGCTCCCACTCATCTAGCTCAGATGTTCCCAAATTTTTTGTTTTGTTGATCACGAATAAATTTTTTTGTTTTTCGTAGGCACACTCTTTCTTCCTAATATTGAATTTTTTCAATTTTCTCAACTGAAACATGTTTTTGACAGCTGAACTCTAGTAATCGAATGTATAACACGGTGAATCAGGAATACTATGAAAAATGTCGACGTAACAACAGCCACTCACTCGTTAATGAATCATTTGGTCAGTTTATCAATCCCAGCTCCACCACAGGTTCTCTAGACAGAACTTTATGAATTTCAGAACCGCTCGATATATCTGATATACACACGCAGAGCCATTTTCCCGATTCTGTTTTCGCCCGTCTCATTGCTTTGCTGTAGTTTGTTATAGTACTTTTGTACTTGCCCCATTTGTCTGTTATTCTGGTCCAATTATCTCTTCTTTCGCTAATTGGTTACGTCTCCAAAGCGATAACAGAGCTTATCTTGTCAAGTTTTGAAAACTTTGTAGGTATATAGATGGTATCGCAAAGTGACTACTTATTCTAGTAAAATATGAAGAGAAAGCACCGTCTCACCAGACTGAAAGCAAAGGAAAAATAAGGGAACAGAATGAAAAAAAATGATAGAACTGTGACTATTCACCAATGGGTTTTTATTTTAGCAGTGAGCAGTCAGAACCTAAACCACTTTGTGTAATCTGTTATGAAATCTTAGTCAACAACACTTTAAAATCATTTATTCTTATTATAAACCTTGAAGAAAGACATCCAGATCACAAGAATACACCTGTTGCGTATTGTAAAAGAAAATTGGCAGGTAATAAGAAGTCTAGTGTTTCTCCTTTTCTGATTTAAACGAAAATAGTAATATAGTCCTCGAGGCATCTTTTCGAGGTAGTTACAGAATTGCAAGATTTGGAGAAGCACATACAGTGTCAGTAAATTTGATGGAACCATGTACTGAAGACATCACGAAGTGTATGCTTGGACAAAAAGCTCCAAAGAAAATTGCCCTTGTTCCCTTATCAAACAACACAGTGCCTCGGAAAATTAATAATTTGGCAAATGATGTGGAAAGGGAACTTTTATAAAGAATAAAATTGAATTATTTCGCTATTCAGTTTGACGAATCGAATGTTGTAGCGAACGCTGCAGTATTGCTTAGCTATGTTAGATATTTTTTCAGGAATTTCATTCCAGAAGATATATTATTTGCAAAACCATTGAAAACCTATTCTACAGGTGTAGCAATTTTCAATACGATCAATGAATATTATGAAAAAAATTATATATGTTTGACAGTATGCAATGATGGTGCAAAATTCATGACCGAAACATTTTCTGGTGTTATGGTGCGGGTAAAAAAGATCAACGAGAGTATTGGTAGGACCCATTACCCTATTTATAGACAAGCACTGACATGTAAGCGTATTCCTGCTGGGTTATCCAGTACTTTAAGAGATGCTGCAAGAACGGTAAATTTTATAAAATAGTATGCTACAAACTCTCATCTATTCTGTGCACTTTGTGAGGAATTTAGAAGTCTCTATGTTCCTTAATTACTTTATACAGAAGTTGGATGACTTTCTCGTAGCAAAGTTTTGACCCGTTTGTTTGAATTGAAGTCTGCAGTTCAAGAGTTTTTTCTTGATCATCCATATCATTTGTCCTCTTGTGTATATGATATTCTTTGGCTGCAAAATCTTGCATACTTAGCCGATATTTTTTCTAAATTATATGATTTTAACCCATCTTTACAAGGTTTAGGTCTCACCATGTTCAATGTGGATGCTAGAAGAGGAGTGATATTAAAGAAGTTTGACTTTTGGATTAAATGTCTGTAGGTGAATGAGTACAAATGTTTTGGTTCTCTCAGCACCATTTTATTAGAAAATGAATTCAACTTAATAAAAATATTAAAAAGGATTTTGCTGAACACTTCAAACAACTTCAGTTAACGCTCAAGGACTATTTTTCTCATAAACCCATTATATTTGTATCGAACTACAGGAAACGTAATCTTTTTCAAGGAGATAAAACTTCGGATACTTCTTTAGCTTTACTGGAAAAAGAAAAGCTGATTAACTTATCCTCTGACAATTCCCTAAAAACTGTTTTTAAAGATCGCACTTTAATTTAGTTTTGACTCTGTGTATGAAATGAGTATCTTTTCTTGGCGGAAAAAGCCCATTAAAGTTTTATTGCCCATGTGAGAAAGAATTTTCAACATACACTTACCTGAAAGATAAGTACAGAAACAGGTTAAATGCAGAAATTGATATAAGACTCAAACTTTCAGAAATCGACCATATTTCGAATTTTTTTGTTCTACCAAACAGGCACAAATATACCATTGAGGGCATTTTTCAAGTTCTGTATTATTGTATTCATTTTGTATTAATTCTTTTTCATAGGTTAAGCTATCAATTGGCTTTAAAATATTTGTCGGTAAATTTATTACGATTTTGTTTTAGTTTTTTGTTATGAACTGTTATCTAAGAGGATCTGGCTGTTAAAGCTTTTTATTTTATGACATATGCAGCGAAGACTAGAATTAGTCAATGAGTTGAAACTGTTCGCTGCATGTACTTAAAAACATTTCAGAGCCATTTTAATGTCATTAAAGCCCAAGAAAATTTGTAACTAACTGAATAAAGATTTAGATTTAAAAGTCGATGAGAAAGAAAAGAGCTTTCGGCATTGAAAATGAAAAAATAAAGTCGAAAATAAACACTGAATATGAAAATATCAAAAAGAAATAAAATCCACATGCGACCATCCAGAATTTTTCTTTTATTAAAGAATTCCGCGCGGTGTTTTCATTTGTTTTCCTGCCTGTTTGTTTTCCACAATTCTCTAGAAGCGTCAACAAAGTCATCTCTATTTTTCACTCCACTTATTTCTACCATAAAATTGTAAACCTGGAAAATAGGGTACAAAGTAAACATGAGTAAAGTCTGTATGCGGACAAAATAAGTGCCTAAAAATAAAATTTTCACTTAAAATTTATTTAGGCCGATGAGGTAAATTCTTATAAACGGAACACAGAGGCTTATTGTTCAAATAAGATTTTGAATAATAACGTAATTATGTAAATTCTAAAAAATGGGTTGATTGAAAGGTGATGAAATGATCAACTTTTTCGGAAATATTACATAATTTCAAATTTGTCCGTGAAAGCTTCTTTTTATTTTACGCTTGTTTTATTTATTTAGACCTGGAGTTTGCAAAAGAGTATATGCCTTTTGTCATCTATCGGCCTCGTTCTTAACTCGAGTCGCGGTTTCAAGTGGGTTTTCTGTATAAGTATTTTTACCATTCTTAGATATCTGTAAATTGTTTACATGTTTCCGTTGTAATTTCGGGGTTGATAATATTAAATTTTGGGGATACATCGTGACGAATGTTTTTCCAATAATTAAAACAATAGCTTTAGAAAACCTTCTAAAGTATACATTTTGATAAGTCTAGTTTGAAATTTAGCGATTCAGCCATTTTCTTAGCAATTGACCGTGTAGAATTGTCAAATAATAAAATCCGTATTTATCCTTGTATTTTATTATTTGATTTGACTAATCTACACTAAATCTATATTTTTCATTATGATCGTCAAGTACAATAAATTATATTATTTCCATTTTACTCGCGCCATCACCTATTAAAAAATCTCGAGAAGACTGACCTTGATGTTTTCCTTTTGTTTCAGGGGCAAGTTTTTAAAATTACAGCCCAGCATCTATAGCCTGCATTTACAACATTTAAAACATTTATCGTAATTAAATTTTATTGGCAACAGTTAGCTGAGATCCGTATTGATGGCGATTTGTCAACAGAGACCTTTAACAAACTCAAGGGAGTCCGGCAGGGATGTGTACTGTCGCTTGTTCTGTTTAATATTTACGTTTAGAAAATATTTCAGTTAGCATTAGAAAATGAAACGCGAGGTATCAAAGTCAATGGCATCTAAATAAACAATATTCGCTATGCAGATGATATTGCAGTCTTAGCTAACAACTTTGAAGATCTACAATCAATATTAAAAAAACTCAACGAGTGCGGTGAACAGTTCGGGCTGCACATTAATACTGCAAAAACAAAAATTATGACGATTAGTAGGCATCAGTACATCACTCCTCGTCACATCGACACGGCTCACGTATCTTGGCGCTGCTCTGAATGAAAAGTAGGAATGTGGCGAAGAAGTGAAGGGAAGAATTGGCCGTGCAAAAACAACTTTCCTTAAACTTAAGAATCTTCTCCTTCACAGAAATATGCCACTACATACCCGAATATGTGTGGTTTAGTGTTCTGTATGGCCTATTCTACTCTATGGTCACTTAAGGCTGGTACACTGAATCGGATCGAAGCTTTTGAATAGTGGACACTCGGCTGACTACTGCGTATCCCCACATTACGAATGATGAAGTTCTAGGAGGAGCTGGCGTAGAAAGAAAACTAGGACATATACTATGAGGAACTTGCTACTCCATATCAAGGCAAATACTACAGGGAAAAATTGAAGGTAGACGGGGGCCAGGTCGAAAACAACACTCTTGGCTCCGCAATATAATAAATGGTGTGGTATATCAGACGCCGCAACCATATTTAGACAGGTTGAGGAGGGCACTCTAGTTATAATGTGACCATGAGATGAATAAATGATCGCCGACGTGTGGCACAGCACATAACACCCGAAGAAGAAGAAGAAGATATTTCGATTTTGTAGGGATCTAAGTGTAAATCCTTCGGTGAAATCCACTGTACAATGGAATATGGAAAGCTCAGTTACACTATTCTGTTCGGAGCGACCTCTACGAACATGCTGAAGTTTTTTCATTTTGATTACGAACCATCTTGTTTGAGTTGATACTTTATCGGCTATTTTCATAACAGATTTGAGTAATTCTTACTCGTTGGTCTATCTTGATTTTTGTTATGACTAATTTTATTTATGTTTATAGATTAAAAAACTCAGTTTAAAATTCACATATAAATTGAAGTTTTAAAAATATTTACCTATAGGATATAGAAGCTCTATTTCAATTACCTTTTACATACATAGGTCACAGATAAAATAGTGTTTTTGCTATGTTTTCCTGTCCCATATTTTCTAAATATTTATGTTGAAATTTAAATATTTCCTGCAAACTCTAGCCTATCTCTAACATTTCATTTATGCAATGGTTGTTTTTTTAAAAATAAATCGGCAAGTTACGTTTCATTTATCTTTTATTTTATGCATGAAAATGAAAAGTAATTAAGCCCGAGTAGGTAAAAAGAAAAATTAATGCATAGTGGACAAAATGAAAACAATTTTCTTCCCATTCACATCTTTTTAATATTTTTATATATGTATATATTCTATAAAAATGTTAGTTTTCGTTATTCAAAAGTGCTGCAAAAATTTCTATAATTTTTATATGAGCATTTTTCCCCGTACATAAGAAAGTCAAAAAAATTCTATTTAAATTAGGAAAAACCTTAAACTGACCAATTCTAAAATACTTAAGATAAGAACATGTTATTATAATAGTTGCTGAGCCAATGAATTTCTCCACTTATTACTCAGAAACTGAATAACTGCACTTTTCTCATGTATATCGCATGCAAACAAAAAATATATAAATATTCTCGTTGGATGTCAGGGTTCAAATCTCCGTTTAAGTTTACAATGGCTAATTTGATTGGTTTTACATTTTTCGTTGACAATACTAACATTATGGGCAGACACAATATTATTTTCCTTAAGTATCTCTAATAAATTATTTGCATGAAGACATTCCATAAAGTACAATTTTAAGTTACATTTGATTATCAGTTGTCCATATTTTACTACACTGTGCTTGGTTGTGTCCTTATCTATGCTGAATTTACTGTTATCTTTTTTTTTTTCATATAGAACTCGGTTTTCCTGCCTACTAATATTTGAGGTAATATTTTTGGGTGGCCTAAATTTCTGCGGCCTGAAAGGTATTTCTTTAATTTAAAAATAACTATGGGGATATTTCTTTAATTTTTGAGCAGAAAATGCTAATGAATAATGAACTGGCTTATTATAAAAAAATTTTTAGTTGTCCGTTGTTTCCCAGGGTCTTTTTGAGCTGCTATTTTTTCAAACATGTCAATTGAACGCACCTAAAAGAGGAAGCGTTGTGTGCCAGCAAAGATCTTAATTATAAATGGAGGCCATTTTGTCTACATTTTTATCTTAATTTACATTTGCCATACTTTGGGATTTCGTGCTAGAAAGTCGTTTAAATTATTCCGGTAATTGTGTTGGGTTGTTGAATTGCGTTATCTTTTGCCTGATTGACATTTTTGTGTTATTTTTACCGGAATAAGCCAGGGAGTTTGGCAGTTTTGCATATTTTGATAGAGGAATCTGTTAAACCCCAATATTAACATCGGGGTCCTCCCTACTGGTTATCTTATTACTGCAATTCTCCCTACTGGTTATCTTATAGCTGGAATTCGCCCTACTGATTATTTTATTACTGGAATAATCACTAGTGATTATTTCATAACTAGTTGTTGTACCTACGAGTTCTATTTACGGGGTTCTACCTACGGACCCTCGATATTGGTTGTTTTTTAACCGACTTCTAAAAGAAGGAGGTTCTCAATTCGTCGACTATGTATTCCTTTTATGTATGTACACTAATTATTCAGGAACGGCTGCACCGATTTGAATGAAATTTTTTACGTTATGTTCAGGAAGTTGCTGCGGTGGTCCCATATTTTTAGGATGAAATTGATGCAGTAAAATCAAAGATGGCGCTGACAACATGGCGACCAAAAAAATTAATTTTATCTAATTTTCTCCAAAGTTGGTATGGGGGAATTTTCGGGGTCGTACACAATGAATCTGAAATTATTATTAAAATATGGCCGATCCACTATGGCGGACAAAGAAATCCGTTTTATCCAATTTTCTCCAATATTCGTACAGGGAAGTTTTCGGGGTCGCATATAACGAATCTAAAATATTTTAAAAAAATTCAATATAGCGGACGACAAAATCTATTTTGTCCGATTTTCTTCAAAATTCGTACAGAGAAGTTTTCGGGGTCACATATAACGAATCTAAAATTATTTTAAAAAAGTTCGATATAGAGGGTTCTTGAGGGTGTAAATTATGAATTTATTTCTTCAGGATGCAATATGGCGAATCCAATATAGCGGACAAAAATTTTTAAATTTTTTGATTTTGTTCAAAGTTGGGACTGAATCGTTTTTGAGAATATAAATAAGCGAATATATATATATATATATATATATATATATATATATATATATATATATATATATATATATATATATACATATATATATGTATATATATATATATATATATATATATATATATATATATATATATATATATATACATATATATATGTGTATATATATATATATATATATATATATATATATATATATATATATATATATATATATATATATATATATATATATATATATGTATATATATAATGTCAGAAATTTTAAATTTCCGGATTTCATCCAAAATTGGTACTAAAGGGCTATGAAGGGTTTAGATTTAGATTAGATTAAGGCGTTAAAATTACTTTTTTGAAATTCAATATAGCGGAACCAATATAGTGGGTTGAAAATTCTACCTTATATCATTTTTTCTCAGATTTGGTATTAGGGGTTTTTCGGGTCCTGTATTACGAATATGAGGTACTGAAAATTCTACATTGTTAGATTTTGTCTAAAATTGATATTGCGGAGTTCTTGGGGCATATGCAAACTCAATATGCAGTACAAAATATATCGGACTAAGAAATTTACGTCTTAAGTTCTTCAAATATCGATATTCCAATAGGTTTTGGGGCCTATATTATTAATCTAAAATTAATTTGAAATTTAAGATAGTGGATTTACTATGACAGTCTAAATATTTGCTTGACTCAATTTCACGCATATTTCAAAAACTCTAAGAATCTAAGAATTTTAGTATTATGGTAATGAATGAACGAATGAATGAAAAAGGGGAGGTGATACTAGATCATCGATGCCTAGGCCTCCTACAAATTATGGTAACAAAGCAATTACAAATAAAATATTTTTAATCTGTATATGCGAATTCCATTTTGTCAGGTATTAGTTTGGCGCAAACTTCAAAAATTTCAATTTCATATAAAGACATTGTTATTTTTCACTTTTTAGCGCACTTTTAGAAGATTTATTATTTTTATAAAAATTTTATTTTGGTGTATACTCTGCGTGTACCTGTCGAGGTTATATTAGTGCCTACGCCGTTAAATAGAGAGATCATTCAGCTGGAAATCATATCATTTAACAGGCAAACTTTTTAGGTTTTGAAAACGACCCATTAATTTTGTAATAAGTTTATTTTGATGTTTATTTTGTAAGGTAATCATAGAATAAATGAGATTGCTTTATGTTTTTATAAAGAAGTAAAGTTGAAAGATAGTTTCTAACGATATTGCGGATGATTTCTGCATTCGACCTAGCTACAGATGCAGTGGCGCCCTGAGCATGAACATAGGGATTAGCTCGATATTTTTGCTCGCTGGTGCTGCTACTAGCCTTCAACGGTACTCTAGTGATTTTTCTTTAGGGTCCTTACTTAACATTTTTCTTTTCACTTAATCTTGAGGTTTTGCCTTTTAGATACCAGTGTAGTTGGCGCCCAATATGGGGCCAAAAGTGTCGGAAAATGTAGGAAACATTGTGGGTTCGAGTATCTCGAGTTGGTATTTTATTAAATTGAGTTGAATTGTTTTTTCTTATGAATTTTACTGAACCCTTCATGAATTTATTTCGATTGATAATTTGCTTATTATTTTTATTGATCTTATACCTTTTAAGCTTTTATGAGTTTATCTACCTTTAAGTGTGGGTTCCTTATTTCTGTTTATATTTCTTTTTGGTTTATTGAATTTTGTTGTTTGAACGTAAATATGGATAACCACTGAAGATTTAATTATCTCAATATTTTGTTAATGTTGAATTATTGCTTACCTTTATGTCTTCTATATTAGTTATCTATCTTGAGTTTTCCCTGCAGAATGGGCATCTGGTTGAGAGTGGGTCGCGAAATTTGTTCGGCGGTTCATACACAATTGATTGGCACGAAGTACAGGTTGAGGTAAAAGTCCTCCAAATGCTGTGGCAAAGTTTACCTTGGGTTGCTTTACTGCTATTGATATCGTCAAGTATTTGTTAATTTTCCTTTCTTCTTTTTCTTTTTTTTTAATCTTCTTAACTCTACTTTTGTTAGTTTTGTATTAATTCAGTTAGTTATCTTGACAGTGACTTGTATTTACTTTCCGTATACCCTTTTCTTTTGTCGTTCTATCTTTATCTATTTTTATTATTGATGATTTATTTGCTTTTATTTTTTGTTTGTGAGAACGTTTATCTTTGGCGACAAATTTACCATTATGTTTATTATTGATGGTTTATTGAGTTATTTGCTTTGGTAGTCAGGATGTATATTTTGAATTTCTTGATTATGACTTCAACTTTATATTTGCTTCTATCTTTTGTCTTTTAGGACGTTTCTCTTGTTATTTGAATATGATTTTTTTCTTTTGTTTTGTTCATGCTTAACTAATTTACCTTACCACGATCGGCTAACTGTGTTGTTATGATTAATTTTACCTTCATTTTATAATTGCTTATTGAGTGTTAGCCACTAAATTTATCATCGTCGATTAATTTTTTGGAAAAAAATTTCCCTTCTTCTGAAGGAGATGGGGAATTGTTGCGGTTAAAATTTTGGTTAAAGTTTACTATAATTAATTCGATTAATTTTACCCTTTCTGTGGCGAAAAATTAGGTTATGGGTAAATATGATATCATTTGTCTCAAGTACCTCTTATAAATTATTTGAATACAGGTATTCCATAAAGTACAGTTTTAAGGAGTCAAAATATATTAACAGAGATGATTTCTTACATAGAAAATTTTGATATTGGCAAAAAACCCTGAACGATCCCTAGTAAGTTTAAGAATGTTCCGTAGCATCATAGAGGAGGGTGCGGAGACAGGGGATGTATGGTATGAAAGTATAGGAGGATCACACTACTGCAAATCTAGGATAATAAAATAAGTAATTTTCAATGTTTTTCAAACGTATAAAACAACATAAAATATCCAAAGGCTTTAATATTTTGCGTCGTCTTACAAGCATATAAAACATTATTAAAAGTTATATTATAGGAATATCAATCATATTTAGTTCACAAATATTGAGAACATCACATTAATTGTGTACTCTCAATTTTTGGCGTGCGAAGTCCTAACGTTTTGTCGTAATATGTGTCAACAGGTTTTCTATTAGTGTTACTCACTTCTTCACTAACAAATTTGATTCTCGTCTACTGTCCGATAAAAAATTCTAGAAGTCAGGTTTATAAATAGTATTAAAACTGAAAGTTTAATTAGGTGAATATTTCTTTTCAAAATGTGTGATAAGGCATTCCTGATAACTTATTTTATCACATTATTACTTATATTTGTATTTCTGAACATGGGATATATTAAAAAATCATGTTTTACGTGACCGAAAATTTAGCTTTCCGTAAGAGGAATATTATTTGAGCTAATTTTAGACTTATTTTTCCCTTAAAAACCTTTGATTAAAATTGTTGAAAAAAAAATAAGGTTGTTTTGACATAATAAATAACCATATTTCAAAGTTTCATAGCTTTTCATATACAAATGTATAACCATTGAATATCTTTAATACAAAAACATAAACTCTAGACTGAGCTAATATTATTAATATAAATCATTTTGCCTAATTATACCCGCCAAGTACATTTAAAAGGTAAAATAATATAGCGATACCAAATTAAAATTATCCCCTCTGGTCATTTAAAATTAATTACCTTACCATATTCGCGTAATGAAGTTTTAGCATGGGTTAGGTAGACAAAAAAACTTTATTATGTTTTAATAGGTTAACGGAAAGGTTAGGCTCTGGGTAGATTAATTTAGCAACTTGTTGCTGAAACAAAACTTCAGTCTGAGCTTGATTATGAAATTTATTTTTGCACGAAACCTATAGTCAACGAGTTCAGATGAATAGATGATGAGATGAGATTAAAGTACGAGTATTAAATGTAAAACTGAAAATGCTGATAACAAAAAATTGTAATTTTTCTTGCCTATTTAAAGTTACCCCGCCTTTACTGTCTGTAAAATGTTTTCTGTTTTGAGATAAAATACCTTTTAATTTACCAATTTTACCTACTTCACAAAACCTAATAAAAATTTGGCATAATAGTAATAATAAATACTTTCAACTGAAAGTGGCACGATTAAGTTACGTTCATTAATTTGTGGATGGATAACGAAAAATTTTACATTTTCCTGAGTTTTGTTCAAAACTGGGATTGGGAGTTTTTGGAAGCAAATATTATCAAATTAAATTATTGTAAAAATCCTTACGGCCGGCTAAAAAATTTATATTATTTTCCGAGTTATTTCAGTAATCGTATAAGAGGGTTTTCGGAGCTTTAGATTACAGATCAAAAATTAATTTCTTAAAATTCTATATGGTGGATATAATACCTTAAGCTAAAAAATTACTTTCTGAATTGCTCCAACACTGATATTATGGAATTCTTGGAGGTGTAGATTGCAAATCTAAAATTATTTTCTTAAAATCGAATATGGCAAAATTGGCGTATGGAGGTTATTCAGGGTCAAATAATTTTTTTTTGCTGAATTTAGTGTAGTTTACAATAATTTTGCTTGAAATGTGTAGTTTTCTTAGACCTTGAAAATATTGTGAGGTGCACTACACATCTCGATTAATATCTATTTTTTTTTAATTAATTTATTACAAATGATCAATAGATAAGTTCGATTATAAGCAATTAAACTAAAAATCGAAATCTTTTCTAAGGAAACACAAATAATGTCAGGTATAAGATTTGAAGGGAATTCACCTATCTATTCCACATATATGGGTTAAGTAGACTTTACTTTATTACTTAGGAGTTGAAGAAAAAATCGTAAAATACATTAACGTTATTATGTAAATCCAAATAGATTTAATAAAATAAAAATTATTGCTAGTTGTAACTGTAACGAAAAGCATATATTCTATTAGAGAGATGCAAATCAAAAGACGTGTGATTTTGGAAGAATTTGCAAATTCTTTAAGAATTTATATAAACAGAGCGTGTCAAATTGACAGAAAGAATTTTGGGCAAAAATTGCTTAGCAATGTGGGTAAAATACGTAGAGAATGAAAACCGTAGGGGGTTGCGGTTTTACCAAAAGCACAGTATGAATTCCCTGATATTTTAACGACTTCTTTCACGTATACCTACACCGAAAGATAACAACTTTACTCAGATATCGAAACGAAATTTTTCGTGTACAACTACGAAGAAAGAACTTGTTTCGAATCACACGCTTAAACTACTGACACACTACGTGGTACTTCGAAAGGGATAAGTTAAGCGACTAACTCGGAAGATTTAAAGCACTATCCGAGTATAGTCGGAAACAACTATAAATGCTGCCGGCCGCTCTGTCGATTTCACCGTCAGGTAATTTATTGAAAAACTGTATGTTGTGCAGTATACAACAAACAAATGGGCCTTTGATCTTGTAATAAGGACAAAAACTTGGATTTTATCGAGATCGGCCAAATTCCCCCTGTCAAAGATTGACTATTTAATATTTAAGATTAAAAGTTAGGTAAAAAATGTGAGACTCCTCGAACAAGATTATTACACATAGACGCGGATTCAGAGGAAGCGGTGGGGGACGATCGCCCCTCCCCCCTAAGAGACTCAAATTTAGGAAAATAGATACACTACCTCTCAGTGACAGCTCGCTTTCGCTTGCCATACTATGCAATCACCTCCTCCAAGAACTTCGAATTCAGGAATAGATTTGCCTTTGCATGTTACATTAGGAACGTGGATGACATACTGTGCAATCGCCCCCCCCCCCAAGAGCTTTAAATTCACAAAAATAGACGCATCACCCCCGATCGACAACTCGCTGTCTCTTGTCATATTGTACTTTTGTGATCTTTGTGATATCGCCGCTCCCCCTCCAAAGGGAGAGGCTACATCTCCCCTTAATTACGCAAGCGTAATTATGTATGTCTGTTTGCATATTGTAGGCGGATAATTTCAGATAGCTTTGTTCCTTAACTAATTTTTTCTTTATTGGTGCCTACTTCAGAAATTTCAATTATATATTAAAGTAAATAGAATTTGTGGCTCTTCAGTGCACTTTTAAAGAAGATTTGATTTAAAAAATATTGTTAATTTATGTGCATTATTAAAAGCATTTTTTGCCATTAATAAATTACTTCTAACTGAGTTTTCAAAAAATAATAAGAGTAAATAATTTTAAAATTTTAGTGTGGAACTTGGAATATACTAAAAATTTATGTAGGAATATATTTATCTCTTAGAAAAACTATATTTTTAGTTTATAAATTTCAGCATGGAAAACTTTCTAAAAGTCACGTAAGATAAACTAAAGTAGAAATTCTATCGGGAATTGTGGGAAGGAAAACACTTTTCGGAAAAAGAGTATCGATGTTTTAGCTAGAGTCGATTTTCCCGAATGGGCAATAAGGTGGAACTCTAAGAAGTGTAACTTGACTTTTTATTAATATGATAATATATTACATAAAAATAGAGCCAAAAGTGCCAGCGTTGATTGTAATTTTTTCTCTAAAAATTATTCAATTAACACTGGCACCAAACATGCGACATTTGCCGATTGCCAAATAAAAAATGTTCATCATTCGGAAAACATTCGTGATGTGTGAAGTTCGCCTTATTGTGTATTTGGTGGAGCATTTGCTAAACGTCTTGCAACGATTGCATTCAGCTACTGTCCTATAGAAGTTGGTAAAACAGACCCGATTTAAAGAACTATTTGTCACTTGTCCATACATAAATGCAATCCGACTTAACCGCTACAGATTATTTGACAAATGTTTGGAATGTAATTATTTTGTATTGTATTATACTAATGAATTAATGAAAGAAAAAGTAGCCCACGGCGACATATCGTAAACTTAAGTAAAAATTAATCTGAGTTGGACCAGGTCAATAAAAAAACTTAGAGGTTCAATTTCCTGTATTCGTCGACGTTTCGATCTCAATGAAATCATCTCCAAGAGTATAAAATATATATTTATTCTATGAGGAATCTTTTCTAATACTGGAATTATACTCTATAAATACAAAATTTAAATTACAAAACATAATTTAGTGATAATTTTTTTTTTGTTCCTCTTAATATTTTTCCTAAACTATACAGACTAATTCTCTGCGAAATTTCTTGATTAATTGTGAAAAAACTATAATTAGGAAGAAACTGAAAATTTTACAGTGTACTAACGTGCATGGGGACAGCCGGCAAAACTATTTTCAAAATGGCAGCACTTCCGGTTATACCGGAAGTTGATGTCACTTTGCTTTTAAAAGGAACACCCTATATATTAGACTTCCCATTATGTAGATAAAATATATTTCTATGATCAGCCAGCGGCAAGTTATCTATAAGTTAAAAAAACGTATTTTGTATATAGAAATCTTCAAAAATGGCTAACTAATGATTCAGATTACCTTGGCAGAATTTTAGGGTGACGACGTTTTCATTTCATATAGCACAATACACTTTAATCTGCCAAGATTCTTGAACATTTAATTCTCTAAATGGATATACGTTTTAGTCGCTCCAATAGTGGGAATTGCGTCGATTAAATAATCCGTTTTTTGTGAATTTGGCTTCTTTCGACCAAATAATATTATCCAAAAATCAGCATTTTCTTGTGACCGAAGTAAACTAAATTGACAGAACTCTATTCTTCGTGGAAAATCAGTGCCTTTTAAATATTGTATTATGGAATATACATAGGGATGAAAATTGTGTTTCCATAAAATCTTTAAAACTGATGTTTGAGATAATCCAGACTCTAATGCTACTTGCCTTGTAGATATTGTCGGATATGCGGCGAAATATCCTAAAACAGTTGTTTCAATATTTTCATTATTAACAACTAGTTTAATTATATTTCGTTTTGCTTACCCGAATTCAAAGTTTGAACAGTTGATGGTGTTCATTTCTGTTTCTGCCGATATCAGATCGCGAATGTATCGTATGTTCTAGAAATAACTCTGTCACATTCTCCATAAATAATAAATAAGTTTAAATAATCTTTTTGCGTGTAATTTAATTGTCCCGGCATGATTGTTATTAATGAATGTCAAATGGTAAGAAATAGTGACAATTCTGTAGGATTCGATAAAAATAAGTATGTTTTGATGACAACGCGCACTTCAAAAGAGTAAAGATACCAATTTTATATACATAAGTCTACAAAAGCAATGCATATTTACAGTATATATAGCTCGATTCTTTGCACACAAACAAAACCATTTCGAGGACACACTATTCAGGATAATTGTATTTTATTTTCATAGATGGAGAAGAACTCTTTGATAAAAATAAAGGAACAAAACAACGTAATCAAGCGGTTAACATAATAACAAACCGATTACAGTCTAACAATTACAAACATATTTCAATAATAATTTTAAAAGAAAAAAGACATAAAGGGCAATTTAAAAAAAATCAGACATTATAAATCTTAAAGCAGACTGTAACTATGAAAGAACCGATTATTTCCGCAAAACCTATGAACTATTGACGGATAGGATTACATACTTACCATTAGAAAACGATCCTACTATTAGCACTCAAAACAAACTTAATAAAATAGTGATTAACCTGCTATTATTAACACAAGATGAAGGTAAACATTTTAAATGTATTAACGGCATGTGTTCGAAAATGTACTTCTAACCAAAAATACACCAGGAAAATGATCCCCTAAGACCCAAAGTCAGTTTTGTAGGGTCACCCACGTACAATCTGACGAAATACCTGTCTATACTAACAAATTACGCTTCTGGGAGGGACGAGTATTACACAAAAAATTCTTTCGAGATTGTTTTGTTCATTTAAAATCAGGATCACTAAGTTCTTATTTCCTTTGATGTAGTTTCCTTATTTAACAACAGAGATAACTGCGAAATAATCACTAATTTGAATGAACTTTTAAAATTCATCTTTGATAATAGTTATTTTAATTTTGATGGAATAAAATAACTGTTTATCTCCAAGTTGTTCGTACATCTTCGTGTCAACTAGAAAGCTTATTCACCGTTTAAATTACCATTTTTCAAACGTTATGTAGATAACATTATTACTTGTGTACCGTCTGACCAGATTGAAACTTTATTAATCATTTTTCATAGCTTCCAGCCTAAATTACAAAGCGGAATTGAAAAAGAGAAACATAACTTTATATAATTTTTGGACATACTCAATAAGAACTGACAATAATAGAATAAAAACAGATTGATATCGCAAACTGACTCTGAGACATACTTATATATATATATATATATATATATATATATATATATATATATATATATATATATATATATATATATATATATATATAAAAAATCCCAACCAGAAACTCGGCGTTTCTTAAGTATGATAAAGAAAATACTATATTATTTTCAAATCAGAATGAGACAGAAAATAAGCATCTCGTAAGCATCGACATACGTGTAAATTACCAGTTTGGCCCTCGGATGAGGGGTAATACAATGCTGGCGCGGTGAGAGCGGGCGGCAGTATACGCCACGCCCTAGCACAACAAGAGCATTCCAAGTTATTTGCTTTCAATCAGGCCGTCGAAACATAAGTACCGTGTTTCGCGCCCAATTTTTTTGTTACAATGGAAGTTTATTCCACGGAACAAAAAGAGCAGGTTATTAAGTGGTACACTATTCTGGTAAATAATCAGCAGATTTGTATTTACGTGCGAAAATCATCCTATTCCTTGAAAATTTAGAATTTCGGAAATTATTAAAAAATTTGGGACAATAGTTTGTCTAAAAATTTGTAAAAAATGCACTGATAATAATGAGTAGCAACCGGTTCCTCAAATTACTGAAGAACGAGCAAATCGAGAGACTGACGTTTGTAGTTTGGCAGAAATTAATTTTCCTTGCAATAGTATCGTAATTGCCTAAGAACTTGATATGAACGTTCGAACAGTTCGGAATATTTTAAAGCGGAACAAATATCGCTGTTACTAATTGCGAATAACTCAAGAAATTTTTCCCAAAGGCCGTTGCGTTTCACTAATATTTTTATTAGAATAAATGTTTATTTTGTAACAAAAATATCAATTTTCTTTACGCTCAACGGCCAACAAAACTAATTTTATGGTATTTTAACTATTTGACGTTTTTAAAACAATAAATGTATCAAATAGTCATTAAATATTCCAACTTGCGTCGATTACGTTATAAGTTTAGACGAAAAGAAGCTACACCCTCTCATCGTTTCAAGGTACCGTTCGTCTCCGTGTTGCACGGAAGTTGGCGATCTATGAACTAACCTGAAGCAAGTTAGACTGGCTTAGTGGGTTAGAATTTGAGGAAACGGCCAAAATAATTTGTAGTTAAGAAATTTAAAATAGAAAGTTGGCTATAGTAACGTTTCTATTAAACCTCGGTAATATGAACGGCCAGTCTATTCTTTTTAAAGTTCCGTCTCAGGTCAAAGGCAACAGTGTTATAGTTGCGTCGCGCCCAGTTACCATTCAATGATTACAAAATTGGGCTAAACAGAAAGGCAGTAATATATTTTCGCCTTACTCTGCTGTGTAAAATACAAAAAAAGCATGTTATCCACATGACGAGTATCTAACTTTTACTAAATCAAAAGCCGAGGTTAAATTCCAAGGCTTACTGGATCATACAGTGGATCGAATTTTATTGCTTCAATTAGACGCCCTTGAATAAATCGATAGATTAGATTTGTCGATATGAGTTTCATTTGCAAATGGGGCTTCGATGGACTGTCAGGTCAGAGCCAACTTATTCCTAACCTCTCTTATTCCACTTCAATAAGCAGGTATTAACACGCAAACACAACAAGAACAGATTGTGTTGTACAATTCCAAATCCTCCTCTACTATAAATTGCGGGCCTCTGAAGTTTGAATTTATTAAGAAAACCGAACAAAAGTCTTTAACGAAAATAGAAAATTATGAACTCGAACCAGACAACTGGCACCATATAAAAGAGTTCGCTTTGCCGAGCTTCAGTACAGTACAACTTATCTATGACGATGATAGACGGCTAGGTGAATGCTTTGGCAAGAGCGAAATCGGTCCAACGTTATTACCTCTGCCAAACAACATCTCAGTTCAACAACATTGATACTGTGTCCCAGTCAATACAGAGTTTTTCAAGCTACAACTGTTAGCTCTACACGTATGTATTAGATTCTTCGAATGCTGTTTGTATTTGTCGTATCAACGTGGCAAGCTCGTAAGCAGAAAGACAAAGAGGTGAAAGCACAGACAAAGGCTATCATCCAACAGGCCTTTAAGGAGAGAGATTAGGACTTCTTGTTGACATGCCAAAGCAAAGGTTAGGAAGCACTAACGATGGCAACATAGTTCGACGTTTCTTCGAGAACAGTGATGAGTCAGCCATTATAACAAGAGTAAAGCGAAAACTGATCCTTCGGTTTCCCGTCATTTTGCAAACCATTGGAAGCCGACATTAAACTGCAATAGAGAAGATTTGGAAATACAAACTTCAAATAGCAGGATTATTCTTCAAAGGATATTCTTGATACAACATTCCAACAGGAATCCACAAATGACTTACTCCATTGACCAGACATCATAGCAATTGCAATATTACCGATAGGTAAACTATCGAAAGATGCACAAAAATCAACGGACAAGTTGATAAGAAACTATCGCCTAGACTTTGTCCGAAAATCTTCTCGAGAAAAAATATGGAGGATGTGTTCCAAAACTTTTGGCGTCGATGGATCCTTACACTATTTTTGACATAGTAAGGATTCGGATAACAATTCATACGTATTGGAGAATGAGAAAAGAGCTGTTAACAAAGAAGACAGTGGTTAAAAAGTTCTTTTTATTATTTTTTATTTTATTATTACAGTCGTATTATTTATTCATTTATGTGAATCAATAAATACTATATTACTTACAAATTATTTGCATTGGTATTTATTAAGAAGTCTTAAGCATAGAGGAAAAAGTACTTTCGCCTTTTTAACGATTATCGATATCCATGTATTTATTATTATAGTATTATATTTAAAATCTACCTTGAAGTCAAGGGCAATATTTTATTCATGAAAATACAATTATTCTTTTTATTATATTTTTTAAGCGTTGAACCACATTAGACGTTTTTCGAGTTTATTTTCATGACTTTTATTTTTAATATCAAATCTGTGCTTTCAACCCACTGTATTTTGAGGACCCGAAACCAGCGAGAAGTTCTTGCGCGACACCATTTTTGCTGTAAACTAGGAAGCAAGCTACGATACAACAGTATGGTTTATTTCACTTCTTCAACATGACCAAACGGGTTGTCCGTCGCTTTCTTTTTTTTCAGGGGTTCTGTTCTGGATTTTCCACACTTGTATATATAAACCCGTTAAAGCTCAATCCACATACTACCGAATATTTCATATCAAAGATCTTTTGGATAAACTGGCCAAAGAACTTAAAACTGATTCATTTGCCATCGCCTTTAGAAATGAACATGCTTTTAAAAAATTATGTACAAAATTAAAAACGCCCACTCCTAAAGATCTTGAAAGCAATATTGTCTATAAAATTTCATTCTCAGACTATGAAGAAGATATAGATCAAACTGACTGTAGATATCTTAAAACAAGTGTGAAAGAACACAATTGAAGTGCGAGACCTGTGAACTTGGTTAATAACGAAAATAAAACAGCTTTAGCTGAATATCGTGAAACCATCGATTTAATTTAAACAAACGTCATCACTTTCTAAGCAGAATAACTATAAAAAAGGCTTATACACGAAATAAAAAAACGTAAAAATAATATCAACAAGAAAACTGTACAATGACAATCTAAGCGCCATATTTTAACATAATAAATTTTAAACTACATCCTGTAAATTAAATCTGTATTATCTATTTGCGGTACTTCTCTCCACTAGAATAGCAGAGACAGAGGTATGACAGGACACTATCGCCCTCTGTACTACCAGAGGATGCCTTCAGTAGGAGGAGTAGATTCTCCACTTATGTGGAGCTAAATTGTAGATCGACTCCTTTATGATCTGACTGACCTCGACTTATGTCGATGACACGGTCGAGATCGCGAGGGGTCAATGTGAGAATACCCTCTGTAACATACTTCAGAGAGGACTTGAACATACTAGGAATTATGCCAGATGATGGGACTAAATATCAACCCCCTTCAAAACCACCTTAGAAGCCTTCACAAAGAAAAGAAACCTTAATCTGAAAATAATCGAAATGGATAGTAACGTTATTGAGTGGAAATCAGAGGTTAAATATCTGTGCTTGACTTCTCTGGAACAAGCATGAAAAAAAAGTAATCAAGAAGGCTACAAAAGACCTGACGGTCTGTAGAAATTTTGAGAGAAAAAGCTGAGGCTAATCTTCATATATAGGGAAGCGATCTGTAGTAAAAGAACGAGTTCGGCCAATACGAGTATCAGCTTCTCGAAAGTTCAAAAACTGGCATAAGCGTGTATAACTGGGGCAGTGAAAACCTGCTCAATGGCCGCCATGGAAGTAATCCTAAACCTTACACCTCTACATATACTTGAGGAAAGTACGACGAAAAGAACATTTTATAGGATGATGAGAGATGAGGTCATAAAACGAAGGATCAATCTCTCATCCAGAAATCAACAAATCTGGGACATGCCTCGAGATAAAATTAAAAAGAGGTTTTACTTTGTGAAAGACTTTAACACAAAGCTGAGTTGCAAAAGTGAATTGGCCAGAAGTTCCATTGAAAAACTTTATAAGAAATTCATCCAATGGTATACAGTTGGCTCTAAAACAACTGAGATAACTGGAATGGGAGTTATGGGCCCGGCACCAGACACTATGAAAGCTTGGGTAAGTTACCAAGCATTTTTCAGGCAGCAGGCATCAGTGCGCTGAGTTCTCAAGTAATCAGCTTTAAGATAGTCTGAGAATGTCTACAGGAATTTTATGAATTAAGTGAAAATAATTACCCTCATGTGGATACTGGGACACACCGAGGTGGAGGGGAATGTAATAATAGATAGGGTCACGAGAAAAGGGGTTGATACACCATTTTGAGGGACTGAGCCTCTCTGTAGAATTAGTAGCAGTGTAATGCTGAAAAAACTAAAAAAGAGGAAGACAGCAGGAGACCCAATTATTGGACGGAACTGCAAGCATTAAGATAAACGCAGATACTTCTTGGGAACTACCACCAGAAGAGATCCAGAGAACGAAACTTAAGTACGAACCAACTCAGAGTTCTGACAGCAATCTTGATGGGGCATTGCAACCTGAAGGGACACCTCAAGAAACTCGGATTGGCAGAAAGAGAAAATTATAGATTCCGCAAGGAAGAAGACGAAACCTCTATCCATATCCATTCAGAATGCCGAGCTTTATAAAACAGTAGAATGCGGTTCTTTGGAGCACATTCATTTTGAAGCCGTCCAAGATCCTAAGGGTCCTGAGGGAAATAGGACTGGAGGATCTACTTTAGCCTGCAAGGTGTCTCTTACTACGAGGAGAGCGCGATAGATCCATTAAGTCGCAGTGTACAGATCCCCAATTTTACATACATAAATGCATATATCTACTTGCTTTCTATCAGTAGTTAACAAGGAAAGAATATAGAAATAATCTAAAATAATTTTAAAACATTTCTACATAAATATATTCAGATATTGATTGTTACGTGTTAGTAAGACTTGCTATTTTATGTAGATCTAGCCCATTCTTCTCCATTTGTGAAAATAATTTCATAGTGTGTCTTAGAAATGGTTTTGTCTATACGCAGAGGATCTAGCTGTATGTATGTACTGTAAATATATACTGCTTTTGTAGACTTATTTAAATAAAATTGATATTTTTACTTTTTTAGAGTGCGTGTTGTCCTCACAACCAACCTGTTTCACCGTTACTATTGTTCTATGTAGTTATAGAGTTCATTTTTATATATTATGCAATATAGTTCAGGAAAAATATTAAGAAGGGCTGAAAAAACAATTTATCAGTAAATTATGCTTTATAATTTGAATTTTGTGTTTATAGTTTATAATTCAAATTTTAGTAGAAAATATTCCTTATAGAATAAATATATATTTTAAAGTCTTCAGGATGATCTTATAGAGGTTGAAACGTCTACAAAGAAAATATATTGATTCTATAAGTTGGATCTAATCCAACCAAACTTATATTCAGGTGAGGGCTCTAGCATTAGAAAACATCTTTTAGAAAAAAAAAGTATAAAAAACTTATAGTAATGGATTGGATGATTTTTTACACATGCGTGGTTTGGATTCAAAATAAGGCATACTTTTTAAAATGTATCAGAAAAGTTAATCCAACTTTACACAGTGAAGAAGTAATTCTAATTTTATATAAATTAGTTAATAATTATTGTAAGATCATAGCTGTTCTGCATCTTTATCAGGTACTTTTATTATTTTTTATAAAAATTTATTTTTTTTGTACGTACAAACGTGTTTGCTTTTCTCGTTTCGAATGCCAAACTAGTAAAATATGAGGTGATTCGACAAACATTTATATGGACCACGCGGCAAATATCACTTGACTAAGAAAAATATACATATCACCAACGTTTGACATTCGCCTAAATTGCTATGTAATTTGTGGCTGGCATTCGCCGAACACCAAATATTTTCCATCGATTGTCGGTAAATTAACACGAATCAGAAATCAAGAAAAGAATATTTGTATTTGTAAAACTGAGATTTATGTAGTCGTCCATTCGCTGTAATTCTAGAAGAATAATGTTGAAAATGGCTTTATGGTATGCGAAAAGTTTTGTTTGTTAAGTTTATTTTGCTATTTTTGTAAAAATAGATTGGTCAAACGAATTGTTATTGGAGTGATTAGTTTTATAGAGAAAGAAAAAACGGTTACTTAAAAAAAGAAGTGTGATACTTGTACATGAAATATAGTCCAAGCCATAGGTAAAAATAAGTGCTGTTTTTAACGTAAATTCCGAGATGGATGAGGCCTATCCAAGGGTATTGGGGGCAAAGGAAAAACAAACCCTACATAGAATGTAACTGCAAAAAAAGGCTGGTGCCAAAAAGAGGGGAGCTCAAAGTTGGCCAAAACAGGTTTTTTTTTGGATCTATAAGCCAAGGAACGCATTTTGGAAAAAAAGTTTCAAATAAAAATTGTAGAGATTTTAAGAAAAGTTTTTCAGCTTTTGTGAGAGCATTTTCATCAATTTGTTATTGCAAAAAGGTCAAAAAACTCTCAAAATCGACCATTAACTTTTTTATTGAAGGGAGCCCTCGCCATTCTAGACAAAATGATCTTTATAATAGTAAATCGGAAAATTTGTTGTTGAGATACTGCTATTTTTTCGTGAATAATTATTTACTAGGTACAGTAGATTAAAACTGAAATTAAACTTATCCAAAAATTTTAGATTTTACAAGTACTCTAAGTATCACATTAAATATGCCTAATTGCAGCAATATTCATAATTTTTCGAGCCACCCCAGAATAAGATACATCGACCGCCGCTGATTTAAAGCTGCGAGTTGTTTTCTCGAGCGCGCGAGAGCTCGGCGGCTGGCTCCGTCAACCACCGCGGTCAGCCAATCACTTATCGGACGTTCTACTTTACGTATGATTTTTAATAACAAAAAGCCACACTCTGTAAAATCTAATCATGGATTTTGAAAATATAACTCTCTAAGTATCAAAGGCCGTTGGATTTGTTTCTTAATTGTTATAAACCAAACAACTGCCATTATTTGAAAAAAAAAATTCTAACTCGGCTCCTATTGGTCCAAGAAAGTTTTTTTGCTCAAAATCTTCGTCTCGAACTCAGCTATCCGCGTTTTCAAATTAGCAGTGTCTTACATGTAAGAGAGAGGCTTCAGGAACCATTTGTCATGGTTCAATTTCTCGCTTAAGTTCGCTATGGCTTATTTAGTTAATATAACCTTATTTTGCAAATACTGTCGTTATGGGCAACACAGTATCATTTTCCTTAAATATTTCCCAGGGATTCTTTGAAGAAAAGTATTTCATTAACCACAGTTTCAATTAATTTTATTTTTCAAGTTGACTATTATTTTGTACTGTTTTGGTATTTCACTACACTGTGCTTAGGTATTTATCGACGTTGAACTTACTGTTCCCTTTTTTGTATTAAGATAGATCTTGTTTTTTGCTCTGAAATTTATATATATTTATATATATATATATATATATATATATATATATATATATATATATATATATATATATATATATATATATATATATATATATATAGATATAGGAAAACTCAAATTATATATATATATATATATATATATATATATACATTTCAATGGAATCGTATGTATATTGGGCTGCAGGAATCTCCTATTTATGTATTAATATATGTTTCTTGAATTTAAAAATAACCACTGGGATACCGTGTTATGGTTTTTTTTACCGGGATAGACTTGGAGACAGGAATATTGTGCAGTTTGGACGTGTCAACGGAGAAGTCAGTCTAGACCCCAAAAAACATTGGGAGCCCATCCTGCCGGTGAGAATACCGCAGTCCACCTTACGGGTTGTATTAGCACTGCATTCCACCCTACGGGTTGTATTATCACCACAATCCACCTGTTCGGGAATCTTAGTTACTTTATTTTTGGGCAATTAAATTATTTAATGACAAAATTAGGGACTTATGTGACATAACAATGTAATTTAAAATTATACTTAAATTTATGTCGCTTTTCTATTCATAAACATTTTAATTTCAATATATTGTTTTTTTTTATATTTTTTCTCAACTTATGTACTGCGCAGCGGTCGGTAGTCGTGGCGGTATAAGCATTTAATTTTAGAGACAATTTCTACAAACCTTAAAGTGCGGGAAGAAACTAAGGATGAATTGAGTAGCCCTGCGAACATCAGCAAGAGGGTACCCTCAGAATCAAGATTGTGCCCTATTGACCGTGCGGAAAGGTAAGCGATTTGTGCAAGTTTTTCATTTTTCCTTTATTCTACAATCGAAAATACAGTCCACTACATTTTTCATATTTTCAGCGTCACCACCGTCAGTGTATTGGTTACACTGCAGAAAACCTATTGGTTTGAAGATTATTTGTTTTCTTCAACAATTTAATTTTAATTAGAGAGCTTTATTAGAACTAGTCAATACGAATTTTATTTTGACCAACAAGCTCCTTGCATTTGGTATTTCGTCGACTTTTTTTTTTAATTTTAAAGAGTTGAAATCTAGGTCCAGACAACATCGTGGAGGGTCTTTGCATTCGACCTAGCTTAGATGCAGTGGCACCCTTAAATTTTTCCCTCACCTAGTCTCCGGTCTAGGAGTAAGCTTGGCACTTTACTCGCTGGTACAGGTGCTTGCCTTCAGCTCTGCTCTGGTTAAATCATCTCATATATTAAGCCTCTTTGCGAGGTCTCGAGCATGTTTAAATACCAGTGTATCAAATTGGCGCTCAACGTGGGGCCTATTTACTACACTTCCGAGCACATAACCTCTATTTAAAGCGATTTTAAAGGGCTGAAAATTAATTTTCACCTAACAAGATATGAAAATTTAGGCCTTCATGAAGAAATTGAGCCTTTGTGGAGGTCAAAATGTTCACCCAAAAAAAGTTACAGCAATAAACGTTTTGCATCTTGGGACAAACAAATAGCAATATGTCAGCAACAAATTATCCGATTTACTATTATAAATATCATTTTGTCCAGAATGGCGAGGGCTCCCTTCAAAACCAAAAACAGTTAAAAAAAAGTTAATTTTGCAATAAATTGCAAAATTACCAATTATGAAGATTTTTTGGCTTTTTTTCAATAAAAAATGATCCCAAGAAACTTGAATTGTAGGTTTTTAAAATATCTATTACTTTTATTTCAAACTTGTTTTTCGAAAATGTATTCCTTGGCTTGTATATTCAAAAAACCTGTTTTGGCCAACTTTGACCCCCTTCTTGGCCCAGTCTATTTTTTGCTGTTATATTTTATGTAAGGTTTGTTCTTATATTACCCCCAATATCCCTGGGTAAGTCTCATCCATCTCGGCATTTATGTCACTATATTTACCTATGGCTTGGACTAACAATATATATTTTTTAAATTGACTATACTTTAATTAATCAACTACCTTTGCTTGCTTGGACTCCGTCATCTCCTGGTTTTCTTTTTTTTTATTTAGAAGCATCTATGTTGTGCTTATCACAATAAAAGCGCTAGCCGCAAAAATAGTTGTGGTCTACATTTTCGTTTCAGGTATTTTTAATTACTTATTTCACACCAAAGTTATTACGAAGAGTCGTTAACTTTCCGTTCCGAATTGATCATCCTCAAAAGTCACATGTGTGGTGATGTGTGATCGGAAATTCGCGAATACTATAGTTTCTCAGATATTTCGCCTAATATCAAACAAACTTAACAAGAATAGTACCTGGCTAAAAAAATACAATTGTTCTAGTGTTTTTAGCCAAGATCTGGAATAGACAAAACGACAGAATATTTTTTAGAAACTAGTTAGTGTGTTTTGATATACGAGTATAATATAAAAGGAAATATGTTTTTAAGTAAAAAAAGTTTATCTCCTCGTCACCACATCATGCCCTAATATCTATATGTAAAAAAAATTGTTTTTTTTGGACAACTTGTCTAACTTATCCTTTCTGATTAAAGGTTATGTGTGGGCCTTTTTTAGTGGAGAAAGCTACCACGGGACATTGATTTGCCGTTGATATAACTGTCTTCCTTAAATTTCGATCTTGGCTCGATACGCCTACATAGAGAATTAAATTTACTGAGACAAATTGTCCTTTCTTGTATGACCTTTTTTCATAAGTTTCGATTTTCAAATAATCTCTCTTTATGGTTTATTCAATTTATAGTTCCAACATATATCATTTGAGATTTAATTAATTACTCAACTAAGAAGATGTTATTAATAAAGTTATTGTTATGTTAGCCGTTATGACGGCCATACGATTAATCAAAGCCCATCAAGCGTAATGAAAATCTTCTATAGGTTTATTTGCCAACAGCCGCGACGTAACCACGTACTTATTTTGTCTTTCATTTAATTTTCATGATTATAATATTTCGTTTTGAAAAAGTTATGTCATCGTGGCATCTTGTAGTTAAATCATTCAGTTACTATAAACGGATCTTCTATTATAGTTAACTAATCGGTGGCAGCGAAGTTGGGATGTCATTTAGAAAATTGTGAGGCACAATGAAATTCCATTAACATCGTGGCTTTTTATGAATAAGTATGAGTTTTTAGTTGATATGAAATCTTAAAAAAGGGGCTCCAAAGATTTCCTTTCCTGAAAGAAATATTTTAATTTGGGAATTATGAGTTTTCAAGAGAATTTGAACATTCTTGTGAATCATTAAGTCTCTAACAGAAGAAACATGTCTCCAACTAAATGCATTCCCTTTTTGCATAAAATTTTTCTTGTCAAAAATAGAGACATTATATATTAAGGGTGGATCCAAAGAGGGGCTATTGGGACAATGGTGGAGATTTTATACTCTAAGCATCCTATATGTTGTGGAAGTAGTGTCTTTTGTAGTTAGTCACCACATAACTGAAGCCAGCCGTCGAGCTCATGCTTGAACAGGCCCACCGTCGCTGAAATCATATCCAGCTTCTGGCAATGAAGGCTCAGTTAGATAACATTATGGCAAACACGTCGTCACGACTTGACACCACTCGTTGAAGAGTCAGGAATGATGAAACGATGTTGCGACCATGTTTTAACTTCTGATCCGCAAAACCTCCTAATCAAGCGAAAGTTAACGCGAAGCGAAAGTTAACACGAAGCGAAAGTTGCGTGAGTCTACAAGGCAGGTGTCGGCAGACAAATCACCTTTGGCGATGTTACGCGTTGGAGTGCGAGGTGATGCTTTGTGCCGAATACAATTTCCTGACGAGTCCTATATTAGGACGAAACAGCCTATTTTCGGACCCGGAGTCTTTCTATTATTTTGGAGTTCTCCGCACTTTTTAACACGAGAGTCATGTTTCATTGACAATATATATATATATATATATATATATATATATATATATATATATGTATATATACAAGTTATTGTTCATAAAACTTTAAAATAAAATAGTAAATTCTCGGCTGTGTGTACATGAATTGTTAGTAAACATCACTCTCGTATTAAAAAGGGCTGAGAATTCCAAGACAATGGGGGAAGTCTTGGGTCCGAAAAATCACGACCGTGCTGTTTCATCCTAATTTGGGACTCATCAGGTCATTGCATCCAGTAAAATCCATTAATTCGCCAGCGTGCCCTATCTATTACTTTCAAGCCATGAAAACAGAAGATAAGAAACGATAGAGACATCTTGACGGATCACTCAATAACCCACTAACCATGTTGTATCAAACCTCGATGTAATGGCACGATGATAAAATAAAAATTGAAATATATCAAATCAAACTTGATTTAAGTATGGGATAGCACCATCGATCTCCCTTTAAGAGTGTTGCGTATTTTTAAGTCAAGAAATATAAAAATGGTATAAGCTCTCTTCCGTATAATTTTAAATTAATATAGAAAATTCTCCGCTGTGTGGACATAGATTGTTAGTAAATATTATTCCCGTATTAAAAAGTGTAGGGAACTCCAAGACAATGAAGAAGCTATCACATAGCGGTTGTATACAACATTATTAGTGGGTGTTGCTCTTGTGTTGCTCTTCTGTTATTAAGCTAGATAGAGCGATTTGATGGATTGTATCGAATGCAATGGCCTGATGAGTCTTAAATGATATTAAAGCATAGATATGTGACTAAAAAGTTTCGAATTCGACTCTTTTATTTCTTTCTCTAAATATGATCTCAATTTTATTTCTTAATTTTTTTTTCTTCATCGAACGGCAAAAATAAAAAATATTTTTATGAACACAATGTAGAGTGGGCGGTTTAAGCCAAACTGACGGAATTTGGAAAAAATTATATAAGGAATTAAATAATGTTTTTTTACTTCATCGAACGGCAAAAATAAAAAATATTTTTATGAACACAATGTAGAGTGGGCGGTTTAAGCCAAACGGATGAAATTTGGAAAAAATTATATAAGGAATTAAATAAAATCTCTATAAAGTTCAATGCATGTCTGCCCGCCGAGTCGCCGTGGGCGAAGTTGTGGGTAAAAGCTTGTGTGTAAAATTAAGAAGAAATCTCCCTTAATACAAACTCATTGAATCAACGCACCTCAAAAATGACAAACAGCAGGTGTGCCCATTTTAAAAGGGGCAAGTTTGCGGCTAAACATCGATTATTAATTGTAATTAAATGGTTCGTATTTGGGAATTGCGAATGAGACCCGCGAGCAATGATCTCTATTAAAAAATTGATGAGAATAATACTCAGTAATCGGTGCTGTTTTGTAACTAAACATTTTAAACAATAATATTTATACGTTACATAACATTGGGCTGTATTTATCATAGAAAAATAGAACTATTCAATGCATACTTATAAAAATTAGTCAAGTGCGTGTCGGATACCGTAACAGTTACTAGCCTTATTAGTTTTTTCTGCAATTTCCTTGCACGTTTACCTTTAAGTGAATTGAAAACATGTTCCTACAAAAGCGAGTCTTTTGTCGGAAGGTATACTTTGTAGTTCATGAATAAATAAACTCAATAACTTAATCGTATTAATTTTTGTGGAAAGTGTTTACTAAATGCTATTTTGTTGATTATTTTTTAGATTTTTAAAATATACATTCGAAAAGCTAAAGGAGACTATTACAATAGATAAGAAATTGATGAGGTGTTAAGGCTGTGACATAGAGATGGACGGACAGACTTGATGAAACTATTGGGTGGGCAAGGAAGTAATTTCGGTTTTGCAGTGTAAAATAAAACCTGTTTCTTTTTTTTTAAATAATAAGCTTTAATCAATTATATATAAACATCTTTATAGTGTCACCAAATTGACAGAATGATCGTTTTTGGATGCAACTCAGCTTTAAATGTAGTTTGTTCGTGTTCATCACGTTTGAAACGTTATCGTGAATGATGTTACTGTAGATGACTTATTTTTCATCAAGTGATGACTCTTTTCAAAAAAAGAGTCAATTTCATTACGCGTGGGATGCATATGGAAAATGTTGATTCCTTGAGTTACGTGAATTTCTTTCAATTCATGCGGAACCCAGATATCAAAGTTCTTAACGAGTTCAAGATATTTTAAGTGATACTCATTTGTTGTGTGCAATACATTTAACCTCTCTGCAATCTCTTCAATTATAGTTTTGATTTGGTCATTATCAATTTCAGTAGGTCGGTCAGAACGTTGGTCACCTTTGAGTGAAAAATATCCAGAATGGAATTTTTTAAACCAGTTCTGCACGTGCATTATGTTATGCAACCAACACCATAAGCGTCACATATTCGTTTGTGAACCTCAGTAGTTTTCTTTCCTTGATGGGAATAAAAAAGTAAATATGCTGAAAAAGTTAATGCATTCCATGTCAAAAATTGATTTTAAATTAACATCCATAAGTTACCTTACACACAAGTTGCTTCTAAAGTAACCTAAATGTGACTGAAACCAAACATCAAAATGAAAAAAAAAAACAACACCACACTGACAGAAGTTCTTCAACACAATCGATTTCTCATATGAGTCAAGTCTATAGCATTCACAAGAATGTGTGATTATTGATCAGTAAAACAGTTATTCAATTGCGTAGAGGCTAGTAACATTAGGAAATAATATTATACTAGATGTTGAATTAAAATATTATAGATTTAGTTTAACTTACCATAATTACGTTTATTAGCTGCAGTAGTCACATTCGTGTCCCTCGCAACTGCCATATTACTTTATATTATATAGCCTAAGATGTAAAGACAAGGGTTTGTAAATGAAAGTATCAGATTTAACAATAATGATGAGAATTTTATGTCCTCATTCTGGAGATGAATTTCAAGAGAATTTTGCAAATTGGTCTTTACAATTCCTGAGTAAATGAGACGTAAAGTTTCGTTATTCTAACACCGACAAACAAAAATTGGTCCGAAAAATTTGAAATCTGGTACGGATGTAGTGTTGAGAAAAACATAGAAAGAAAATATTTAAAAAATTGTTATATTCATTTTCCTCAATTACTTTATGGGAGGATAAGTATCCTTCCGCCTATATCATTTCTCATACTGTTAAATAATTTGATGGGATCTTATTAAAAACATATGTATAAAAAACGAAGCCTAGTCTCGTGAAAGTATGATCATAACAATTAGTGAGATGTGGAACCCAGACAACATCACTATTGTTAGGTCTGATACTTTCATTTACAAATTTTTGAAAGTCTCCATATCTTAGGCTAAATAACTTGACAGTTACTAGGAATCCTAAAAGGGGACAACTACAACTAATAAATGGTAGATTATGTGTTACTAGTCCTTACGCCATTGAATAACTGTTATACTGAATGATACATTATTGAGAACGCTATAGACTTGGGTCAATATGAGAAAGCGTTAATTTTTATGGTCAAATAATTTGATTTTTTGGGATTTCGTAGAAAGCTAAGAACCCTTATATCGAGTCAGCAAGAAAGTATTTTTTGGTTATCACACATAGGGAGTGTTGTAATCAGTGACGTAACTAGCTTTTTATGCGTCCGGTGCTAGCTTTTATAACTGTGCCCTTAAAAAATGTTTTAATCTTTCTGGTCTGGTCATTTCTGCGCCCTTCCAAAATCTGCGCCCTGTGCCTGGGCACTGTTGACACCGCCCTAATTATGGTACTGGTTGTAATAGTTTTAAAGGACTTTTGTAGGTGTTATGGTTTTTTCCCTTTGACATTTGGTATTAGTTAAATTTAGGTTACTTGAGAAGCTGGTTGTACCTAATTTTGTTTGTTTTGTGGCTCTTAGGGTTTATGGTGTTGATTGCATAACATAATTCTGTTCTGGAAATTCTTCAGTTAAAGATGAACAACGTTCTGACTGACGTACTGAAATTGATAATGACTAAATAAGAGCAATAATTGAAGGCAATCGTTATATAACTGTTTGAGAGATTGTACAGAGGTTAAATGTATTGATCAACGATTGAAAATCACTTAAAATAGTTTGGACTCATCAAGAAGCTAGATATTTGGGTTCCACACGATTTAAAATAGATTCTTAACACAATGATTCATTATTTGCCCTATGTACCTCACGCGTAATGAAATTGATTCTTTCTTGAAAAGAATCATCACTGGTGATAAAAAATGGATCATTTATAACAACTTCATTACAAAACCATCATGGACCAAAAATAATGAATCAGCACTAACCATATCTAAAGCTGAATTGCAAAAGTGTCGATTACAAAATGTATTTTTGTTGCTTCCAAGATTATCAATTCAGATGTTAACTGTCAACAATCAATGAAAGAAAAACGTACAGAATTGGCAAATTACAAAGGAATTGTGTTTCATCAAGATAAAGTAGTTAGTCGTGGTTGGAAAGTTATGTCGCATCCTCTACACAGCCCTGGTCTGGCACCATCTGATTTCCATTTATTTCGAAGTTTACAAAACTCTTGGTATAGGCAAACTTTCACAAATTATGATACCTAAATCGCACTTGGTTCAGCTTTTTGCTGATAAGGACCAAAATTTGTATGAGTGCGAAATCATGAAGCTGCAAGAAAGATAATAAAAAGTCTCTGAACAAAATGCAAAATAATTAATTGACTAAAGTTTATTCCTTTTTTTTTTTAAAGTTTTATTTCACATTTCAAAACCAAAATTACTTTCTGGTCAATCCATAATTTCGTGAGGTCTGTCCATCCATCTGTAGGACACAGCTTTAACACTTTATCAATTTCTTATCTATTGTAATATTCTTCTTCAGTTTTCCTTCGGTATATTTTAGAGATCTTAAAAAGTTAAGTTTATTTATTTATCAATTACAAGAATAATTGTTAAAGACTTATTCTCTGACGTATCAGTATGCCTTCCGACAAAAGCCTCTCTTTTATAGGAATATGGTTTCAATCCACTTATTGATAAATGTACAATGACATTGCAGAAAAACGCTAATAATTGCTACGAAATCGTAACATAATGCGTATCTGACAAGCACTTGACTAGTTTTCATAGATATGCTTTTTGTCATAAATACGCCCATATATTATATAATGTAGGAATATAATTATTTAAAATATTTAGTGGCAAAACAGCAACGATTACGGAGTATCACCCACATCAGCTTTTTATTAGGGATCATTGCTCGCGAATCTCACTCGCAATTCCCAAATACGAACTAATTAATTATAATTATTAATTGATGTTCAACCGCAAACTTGGCCCTCTTAAAATGGGCACACCTGTTGTTTGTCATTTTTGAGGGTGTGTTGATTCAGTGAGTTTGTATTTGGAGAGATTTCCTCTTAATTTTACACATGAGCTTTTACCCACAGCTTAACCCGTGGGGACTCGGCGGATAGATAGATAGATATTCTGTTTTATAGAAATTCTATTTAATTCCTTAAGTCAATTTTTACAAATTTCACCATTCTTGTTTAAACCGCCCACTCTACATTGTGTTCATAAAAATATCTCTTCTTCTTTCTCTCAAAATAAATAAAAACAATTAATTAACAAAATTCAAGTAGTATTTACAGAAAGAAAGAGTTGCATTTGTTACTTTCCAATCACAAACCTATGCTTTAGGAATTTAGGTTGCTGTTTTTACAATGCTTTTGATAAACAGAGCAGCTGAATTTGTTAGTTTGTTGGGATTGTCTGTCACCTGCCATCAACTAGATGCTGTTAGCACAACTTTTATGGGGGTTGTCATTATCATAATCACTGACTCCTATAGAATATTTACTTAAAATTAGACTTGACTTAAAATTTATACCAGATTTAAGTTTTCAAGTTTGGTATTGGAACTTGGTATTACGTTTTAGATTTCAATTAATTTGGTAGTTAAACAAGTTGTTAAATGAAAACTAGATTTTTTTTTCATTTTGTTGAGTTTATTGAGATTTTTACAATTTTTTAGCATTTGTATGACTTGCGATTTATTTTCCTCAACACATTTATTTTTCATCCCGCAAAATATAAAAATACCAGGGTCTTCGTTTCCGTTTTAATAAACCTTTATCATTTAAGGGATATTTTAGGATCTATTAGGATTTTCGAGTTACTAACAACAAATCCTGCGGGAATACAAGGACCCTTATCCGAGAAAAGTGACACTTTTCTTGGAATATATTACTTGCTTCACTATACAATTTTATAAAAGTGGTGGGCGATTTAATTTTCGTTTTAGAAGAAAACAAAAATTTGATTTACTTGTAACATTACTTTGCTTTTAGCATATTTTAACAATAATAAAATACTAAAATCCTCGAACATTTTACTTTTTAATTGTTTCTGAGATAGATAGTTTTCATGAAATTATATAAGATCTCCTGCGGCATTAAAACCTAAAGATATATATGATATGGGGATTAAAAATTGAAAAAAAGTTTCTTAGCTAATGTTTGGAGCATAATTGTTGATGTTGGTGATGACTGATGTGAATTTTAACACGTTTTTAATAGTTCTTCGAAGAGGTTTCATGGAAATATTTTCAAGGTAGAATTATTTTAAAGAATTTAAAAAAATGATGTTTAGTGAATATTTTTGCGATAGAAGTAGGATAGGATTTTCAATATTTTGCAAAATATACTTTCACGATGATTGCACAAAAAAATTACAGGGAAAGTTTACGTAAAGAGGCTATAATCTGATGGAAATTTGATATTTATTTAGATTAAGTGAAATCTGGGGCAATGATGTTTTTTCTTAAAAATGCCTGTACATATTTCGAGGTTGTAGAATATGATTCTGGCATTGATTTTTCACAGTTTTTCGTTATTTTTACAAAAAAAAAATAGAAAAAAAATTCTTTATTTCAAGGTTCAAGAAAATACACTAACCTTTCTTATTTATTATTGATAACTGAAATATATTCTATGTAAGGTATTTTGCACAAATTTCATCAACTAAATTAATACAAATTTTAATGAAAAAGTAAAAATAAGTTCAGTAAACTTAGTCGATATTTCCATTATTTGGGACTGGGTGGTGAAAAAACTAAGTATTTGATGCGACTTCCCAAGATATCAAATATTTTGTTGTAATACACTTTTATTTAAAAAAATATGCCAATCTCAGTCAGCAATAGATTTTTAAAAGTAAAAATAAATGTACTATTTATAATAATAATCAGTTAAAATTTTGGGCTAACTTCGGTTAGTTCTAGTTAGTTTAGGTAAATGTCGTAAAATAAAACCACACTAAACCTATACTAACTAGAACTAACCTACATTGGTCTGGATATATTAATTAAAAAATGATATTGTGCAGCAAAAACCGTGTGGTGACGGGACAGAGTCTGAAAGGGAGGGATTTTGGGAAAGGTTTGAGTTAGTGGGAAAGCGGGTGGTTTTGCATTTGCTGGTTAAAGAAAAAAACTCAGTCCAAACAAAATGAAACGGTAATACGTGTACATAGAAATAAGTTAGAAATATCAAAATATGTTTTTTGGGTTCTTTTTTCAAGCTTAAATATAAAGAAAAAAATATTTCGCAGAAATAATGTTTATGCTATGGCAACTGCACAAATTATTCGCCTAACAAATTTATTAGGCGATTTTGTTTAAAGTTTTTTGATCATCTTTCTTGCCGTTTATGATTGAAAAAATGCAAGTTTATGAAATTTTATATAATACAGAATATAAGTGTGAAATTTGTGGATGTAATAAAAAAAGAAAATAAAATTCAAATGTGACAAGATTTTTTCTGCATTTACTGAAAAATAAAGAAGAAATCTGAATAACTAATGCCAGAATTGTGTTTGGCATCACAGTAGGGAATATGTAAACAAATTTTCAAGAAAAAATGTAAAAAAATTACCTAAAAATATGTTTATAGAAAGTTTAAAACTAAAAAAAAATTTTGGTTGATGAATTTTATAGCGTTTCTGTATCTTCTTTGGAGCCGTTATCTTTATTATCTCAATAGAATTTCGTCTTCTTTTTCAAACGTCTTGTAACATTATTATTATGCATATTTATTTTGAATACTAATTGGATTTAAAAAGAATGAAATATTTTCTTCAATTATACTAAAATCTAAAAAATAAATTAATAACTCTTTTATATTGCAATTAATTTATTATGTAATTGTATTGAGTGTTTATCTGTCTGCTTTGGTGAGACTTCGCTAGCCAAGATCTCGCTTATCCGATTATGTGGGTTTAGAAGTTTGAGTTCATGGAGTTTTTAATGAAACTGCTTTGCTCGTTTGTCTATTAGGTTAAACTTTTTCTTTTATAAAAAACATGGTTAATTGGTGCATTTGATGTAGTTTTAGCATATTGTGAGAAATATTTTCTGGGAATCAACAAGTACAACTGAAAAATTATTTTTCTTATGTTAAAATTAACGGACTTTTTTTAGGGTTAGAAAGTAGTATGACTTTGCTTAGTAAATATGTGTACTCGATTTATCCGCTATACGTAGTGCTAAATATTCTACGAAAATTCGTAAGATGGAATAAAAAACTGCTTTATATTAAGTTGATCATTATCGATTTTTTTTGCACTCTCACTTTTTTAAGGTAAGAATGAGACCGAGACTTGACAAAGCAATTTAAATATCAAATTCACTGTCAGCGCTTTTGTTTTCATGCAGATATATGGACCTTAATGGAGTAATGTGGACATCAAACTCAGCATCACCACATTGATTTTCATATAGTTGTGGTTCAAAAGGCACATTTTTTACAGGGCTGTGTTTTGTATTAATAAGCTGAATCTGAACGCTTAATATTCAGTCATAAAATCTCTTAAATTTTATGAATAGAAGATTACCTCAGCGTTAAAGTTTCTTTTCTGATGAATAACTATTTATATACTATTATTTGAGGTGGAAATAATGGTCCAAAAACGGGAGAAAAAAAACATTTTTTCAGCGGTTACTCTTTCTAGGTTAACCTCGCTTAGTTAAAATCTTTTAAGTTGATCATATTCCGATGTACTAGGATTTACTACGTGATGATTCATAATTCATTTATGAAGAATTACATGCAAATAAACCCATATTTAAACAATGTTGAAACCGTATATTAATTAACCCAGAGATTTACCACAAAACCCTAAATTCAACGATAATCTGCTAACTAATCCGGGTAAGAAACCCAAATATTTACACAGAACGAAAATATCTCCTACTAAATTATATGCTATATGTAGCAGTTAAGGTCTAATTAATTATATATGTAGGCAATTATTTGTATGTTAAATTTTAAAGAGCCTATTTAATTTATTAAAGATGGTGGTGGATTCATGAGGTTGATTTTTTAACCGGATAAACATTTTCAATATTTGTTGACACATACTTTTTATTGGAATGAAATATTTTCATGCATTTTCAGCTTATTGTAGAGAACACTTACTTCCCTCGAGCTTTCCACAAAATATGTCTACGATAGATTTATGCAGTGAGGCTAAAACCTAAAAAATTGAAAAAAAATTATAAGAGATTTTTTTTTGGGATAAGTTATGATAGTGACATATTTTGGTTCAGATTTCGGCATGTTCAAGAAGGTTAAGTAAAAATATTGTCACGATGAGTAGCAAAACGGTTAAAATCTGAAAAAAACTAGAAAACGATTGTATCTGTGTCTCTTTTTAATTTGATCTCAACCATGTTTTCGTCTTTATCCTTTTTTAAACGTCCTTTAATAATTTGTGTAACATTATTCTTGTATTTTTTACATAATTTTTTCATTTCTATTGCTGTTTTTCTTTTTCCTCTTCAAGAATATTTCTTCTCTTTCAAGTTAAATCTTTATTCAATAAGTTTTAAAGATTCTAAAAGCTTAATATCATAAATATTGGGTAAATATCACGGAAATAAATAGGGTGTGTTGTATTTAAAAACACTTCTTTGGGTTGCATTAGTTAATTAAAACTAATACCGCATTTTCGTACATATATGCCATATGTTACAAAAAGAGATAAAAACTTTTCGCAATGTAATTAGAAAGCGTTTACACCAGTGTTTTCAACCTTTCAGTATTTGCTATCCAAGTTTCTATGTCAGTTTTAATTGTGCCCCCTTTTAACTCTTTTGGAGTTTAGTTAATTTCAGTTTAATCATTTTTTGTTTGGTCTCGATAAACCAGTTTAAGTTCAATATACAAATAGTTAAATTACTGACTGACTGACTGACTGACTCCATAGCACTACAACCCCGGGTGGGTCTTGGCTGTCTCGACTATCTGCCTCCACCTGGAACGGTCTTGTTCCAACTCCCTCCATTCTTGCTGGTCAACTTCAAGGATAGCTAGATCCTTGTGGATGTTATCTCTCCATCTAAGCCTAGGTCTTCCCAGTGGTCTTTTTCCTTGTGGTGCTTCCTCCCATACCCGTTTTATTAGTCGATCGTTTTGGCTCCTTTGTATATGACCTGCCCATCGTAGTCTTCTGAACTTTATTTCTTGAATGATTTCAGGGCTTTGATATAATTGCGCAAGTTCTATGTTGCTTCTCATTCTGTGACGGCCTGTTTCAAGGTCTCGGTATGGGCCATATATTAAGCGCAGGATTTTTCTCTCAAACCTTCTTAGCAGCTCCGTATCGTGGACAGTCAGGGTCCATGTTTCACTCCTATTGGTCGTATTATTGTTCGATCAATTTCGGTTTTTGCCTTACTAGTGATAAATTTTGACTTTAGCAAGGTTTGCACATGCTCAAAAATATAGTTCTTGAAAACTCGCACATGCTCAAAATTAAAGTCATCCATGGTGACGTTCTGACTGATTCTGTCTCGGGCGGGGTTGCGGGAGACGTGCATGTATTTGGTCTTTCCTTCATTTATTCGGAGCCCTATTCTCTGAGCTCCTTTTTCTGTCTTTATGAAGTTTTCCTTCACCCTGACTGTGCTTTCTCCTATCGCGCCTATATCATCCGCGTAGGCCAAAATAAGTTTAGGGCCACTTGGCCCAAAAACCTCCGCGTCAACTTATACTGTTCTTACGGCTTTCTCCACTGCAAGGTTAAACAGTATTGGCGACAAAGCATCTCCCTGTTTTAATCCTGTGTTGATAGAAAATGTTTGGCTACACTCCCCTTCAATTTGGACACAACAGTTAAATTACGCTTCTCCTTTTGTTACATGGCGCTTACCTGAAGGGGGTGTGCCCCACAGGTTGAGAGTCGCTGCTATACACACTTTTTTAATTTTTCAGCTACAGGTCTCTAGTAATACGCTATTGGTTTAATATCACAAACATTTCCTGTTGATTAACGATTTGACTACTAAAATAGTAAGAGACATATAATCTTACACTTATCAAAGACCTTCAGGATATATTTTAAGAAACACAATAACAACAACGTTATTCTACTTTCTCAATAGAATTATTGGAAAGTGAAGTATGGCGAGTCTTTTAGCTGGGAAGAAAGGTCGAAATTGTGACACAAATCTAACAACTTGACATACTGGATTAGAAAACAAACGCCAAAGTAATTTCTTACTAGATTGTACTGGATATATGATTTACGAAGAGCCTACTCATAAGCTATATGGGCTTAATGAAGAGCGATTTAGAGTTTATTGATTGCAAAAGAGCTCAAATTTCATTGATTTTGACTATTTTGGAATAGTTTCGAAATAAAAGTCAACTATCAAACGTAAAGGTATTAAAAATGTCAAGTATTCGGATTAACAAAGAAGTATGTGGGAATCAAACCTGTATAATAATCGTATCTTAAAATCTATTTTAAGGACTCTTGTTCTGAAACCTTTTGAAGCAGTAGCAGAAAATTAATAATATTTTTACTGTATGTATTTTCTAAAAACTTCAAATGATTCTAAATCAAAAGGAAATATTTTCCTTTCCGGTTCTAACAATAATACAATTCTATTCGTAAAAATAACTTAAGGTAGAAAAAATAATGTTTTGTTTTAGGATATTTTTACTCGTTTGTGATTTTTTTTTGTTTTTTTAGATACGTTATTTATAAACGTGCACACTAAAAATATTTTTCTTTGTTTTCCAACAAAAGCTGATTTTTCTTTTTTAGTAATTTTTTTTTTAATTAGAATTTGTCTTTAAAATGAGTAGCACATGAGTAGGTTATAAAGAGTGATTGCTCAACAACGAGATACAGACACTTGATGAAGTTAACAAAACATTTTATGTTCACTTTTATTAATTTGTCACCTTCTTGCAAACTATTGTGGAAAGGTTTTTATAGAACTTCACTACAACAAGCTGAAAACCCCTTCAAAACAACTTACTCTTGTCAAAAGTTATGTTTGAAGGAATTCGCTAATGAGCAATTTTTCAATTCAATTTTCAACATAGACCACCGCAATTGTAGTTCTTATACAGTGTGTCCGACAAAGAACTGCCGCGATCAATCTTTTGGGAAAACAGATTTTGGAAAATTTGACGGTTTACTGAAGTGGTGGTACTTCCGGTTATACTGTAAGTTGATGTTTTCTTGTTTGTTTTAAATGGAATACCCTACATGTTATTTAATTTTTTGATTCTGCGTAAAATTATAGAGATATTTTATGTGTAATTTCCTATAGTCTTACTGTTTTTCACATATTTTAAATTTTATGTCAAAATTGCGTTTGTAGGCCTAAATATAACGATCAATTTCTCTTATATGAAAGCCTTTATTATTTAATCGGGGTTGGTTTCCTTCTAGAAGGAGATCAACTTTAGTGTATTGTGTTGATAGTTTGAGAATAAATAAATACAGGGTTATCAAAAACTAGTATTAAATATTAACTTAAAGAAATTGTTAAAAGTCAATTTTAAAATAACAGATTAAGAAAGGGTGACTTTGTATGAGATTGTCTAGTTAAAAAATTTGTAGTTTTGATATATTGACAACTTAACATTTTTGTATTGTAAAAACGCTATACGGTTTTTAAGTTTTGTTATTAGTTGGTCATCACGGCAAAAAGGGACGAAAGAAAACAATATAACACTACAGAAATGTCACTATTTCTTATCATTTGATATTTATTAAAAAAAAACATGTCGGGCGAGCAGCCGTCGAGGAAGCATCACTTGAAAATGCCAGATGTTGGAGAAACGTCGTGACGATTTTTCTATTGACGAACGGATTGAAACATATATATATATATATATATATATATATATATATATATATATATATATATATATATATATGTAATCAAAGTATTTCGGGTATCCCGCGTATGTGCTAAGTCCATCTCAAAACTGTAAGGCAGCTGTCGTTTCGGTGAAATCGCATTCACCATTTTGAAAGCTGTCTGTCCCATGAGTACGTCGGACGCGTTTGTCTTCCGAATGGTTCTGGCCAGTCATGTTGCGAGACCTGCTGCGTGCAAGGCCGATGCTTGTTGCCAGTGTTTGAGGTTGCGTTGCCGAGTTGTAATCTGTTTCGTTACTAAGTGGTACTGGTTGATGTGTTGTCAGCAGGTTTTTCCAAGTATTAGGCACTCGTTGGCTATCATCTTTGCTATTTAAGTTGTTGGGCCTCTTTACAATTTCAATGGCTTCCCTTACAACTCTTGTAGACAGGTTTTCACATCTCGATAGCATTTTTGTTCGTTTCGTACACTCCCTGGTTTTCTATAAGGATTCTTTCTTTAGGTGTTGGCAAGAGATCTTTTACTTTACGGTCTGAGGTGAAAATGGTTGATTTTCGCGATTTTTTGGGGCCGTGTTTGTCTTTAGAGCCTCTATACCCGAAAACCTTCGATTACACATCACACCCGTGAGAATATCCAACATAATATATATATATATATATATATATATATATATATATATATATATATATATATATATATATATATAGAAAGGGAAGTTAACGTCCTTGTAATTTTAAAATAAATATTTACCAACGGTCTTTGTCCGAGTAGCCACGAATTTATTTTATTTTATTTTATATATATATTTATTTATAAAAGACACTTAACGAAGGAACGGATGTATTAACAGATTAATGCCGACTCACATGTTTCCATCCGTAAAACACTACGCTATGACATGCATATATATATATATATATATATATATATATATATATATATATATATATATATATATATATATATATATATATATATATGCATGTCATAGCGTAGTGTTTCACGGATGGAAACATGTGAGTCGGCATTAATTTGTTAATACATCCGTTCCTTCGTTAGGTGTCTTTTAGAAATTCGCAGATTTTCAAAATTTTATTTGGCATGTCGTGTGCTTGCTGGTTGTAGATCAATTGATGAAAATTCAATGTGCAGCGTGCTTTGATATGCAGCCGTAGGTCCTACCGGTTGAATGTCCTTGGCTCCTCCAAATGGTGCTCGAAAAGGGAGCTACAAAAAGGAACTCACTGTCTTAAACAGCGCATTCACCAAAAGTCGCACTTCACATTCCTAAAATTAGGAAAAAATTGAAAGCAACCTAAGAGGCATATTTAATGCATTATTGAAGATCTATTCAAACGTACTTCGCTCGATCGGACCAACATATATGACGAACTCAAATTTTTTACAATATTTGTTTGTATCTGAATGAAGCAATTAAATAAAAAATGTAATATGAAACATTTAATTGTATTACCAATCCAATAATATTTCATTCAATTGGATGGACGAAAAAAAATTTTTTCATTCAAGCTGGGTAGGTACTCTAATATTTTCCATTTTTGTCTCAAGTTTATTTTTCGATTGTAAAAAGTAAAAAACTGGTGAGATTTTAGGACAACATACAAACTGTAATATTGAAGAACCTACAGTTTGTGTATCTTGAATACCTAATAAAAATTGACAGATAAAATCAAATGGTCGAAATTTGCCTATATGGGCATGTCAACATGAGTTAATACAAAGTTGTCGATGAACAAAATAATCGTTACCTAAAGATCTATAGAGATACAGAACATATCCTTAAAAGACAGAAAGAACAACACATGGATCCGCAATATAATAAAGGTTAAAGGTGTAGTTAAGATAATTGTAGCATTAAAATGAATTTACGCCGGCATATAGCCATGTTTAAGGATAATAGATGGGCCAATTTACCACAAGAGCTCAACTTCCAACGCGCTGAACCAATGACCTAAATTAAATTGATTTTTATAGGTTTTAATTTATGAGAAAAACACAGGATAAAGAGAAATGGAGATAGAGGAGAGACGCTTATGCTCAGAAATGGACTACAATATAATACTTTTAAGCTCGAGGTTGCCAATTTGTAACCACCTTACATTAAGCATACTGTACGAAGTGTGTAAACTAAGTAATGAGACTGGCAACGTAGCGTTCAATCTTTCTACATTTGGGACACGGGACTTGGAGGGCGGAGTCATTCAGTTGTCCATAGCAATTTTTTTCATGTGAATTCTAAAAGTGACATCAATTTGAAGAAACAGTATCCTATCAGGTTTGGATACAGGCTTGAGCACAATTTAATGGAACCATTTGTAGAACTTCGGCAGGCCTACGGTACTGCAAAATGTAATTTGAAATCATTTTTTATCAGATTTTTCTCATTTCCAATTTATTGGTCAAAATCTGATGAATGGTGGGTATGAGTCAAATTTAATCTTTTCCCGATCAAACTACGAACCGATGATCTGCACACACAAGATCCCAGATTTTGTCGATGTTTTCGTCGGTTCTTGAAAATAAAGGTCTGTCGCTGCGTGGTTCATCTTCAATCAGCTCTCTTCCTTCTGATAATGCCTTAAATCACTGAAAAATGTGAGCCCTTTACAATGTCTCCGTACGCTTGATGAAGTTTTACAAAAGTTTTTGTTGCACTGCGTCCAAGTTTGAGACAAAGTTCAGCTGCCTCCTCTCTAAGTCCTGTGTTGCATTAGTTGCCAGATTGAAGGTGACGTTCCCAGTCTTATTACTTTAAATACACACCTAGTAGCAGTTTATATAGGAACACCTTGTGAATATTTCCAAACAACATGTTGAAACTCTTATCAAAATATCTCACTCCTTTCAAACGAAAATAGCAAAAAAATATTTCCAAAAGAAAATTCACCAACTAGTAATCAATGATTTATTTGACATTAAAATAATCCCATACATTTGAAACCTTTAACAAGGAGTCAGAAGGTAAATCCGTAAAATCACAAATAAATCAGATAAAAGTTTTCCAAACCGGTCACTATTTGACATAAAAGACACAGAAGTAGAAGAAAATTTGGAGGAGAAATGCGGGACGTTCATCGATAGAAATTCGTTTAAAAATAAGTGGGATGAAAAAATAGGATTTTATTGTTTCAAAATTGAAGTTAGGGAGGGTTTCGTAGCTAATATGGTGGATTAAAGTGAAATAAAAGAGATGAAAAAACAACTTGCTGAACATTTATCGAATCCTAAAATACAATTAGATAGATATAAGTTCCGCAATAAAGAAAAATTACGTTTTAATATTTGTATAAGGTAGATTAAATAGGAATAGCATTTTTAACATGAAAGATATAAAAAACCTATAAAATGGAAAAACCAAATGTTAACGAGGTGATTCAAGATGATTTAGTATTTCTAGAAGATCTGGGTTAAAGTTAGGAATAATTTTTATCTTTCAAATCAAAAATTTGTAAGTATATTTGTATTATATTAATAATAACTCGAGTGTTGATGTTCATAAAAATAATATTCAGTATTTGAATCGTACAGGAATTGACATTATACATTTTGTTATATTAATGAGTTTAGGATCGCTGACACTGTATGGAAACAGACACTTAAATAATCTAAGAATTGTTATCTACTGCAAAGTAGTAGATATATGCTGGATTTCCATTGTCTTTATTTTTTATGAATATCACGACGTTTCACCGAAACGGTAAGGATTTATTATTATTCTGCGATTTATTTCTGTACTAATATTAAAAATATTCCTAAATTCTAAGGTAAAATCTTCTAGTGTGGAATTTCTTGACTACTACTAAAATAACTCATAATGCTAAATCGAGATTTTTCGCATTTTATTCAATATGTTCGTAAATACATATATTAGTGAACCAAGTGGAATATAAGGAATTTATTGAGGATTGTTACCCTTATAATAATTTTTCAATGATGATTGTTTCTGATTTCATTTCTTCCTAAAACGAGACGAAATTTTGTTTTTCCTTAATTTACTTATGAACTAGGGACGATGCTTGTTTTCTTGTCTTGGTTGTTGAAATACATATATTTCGCACGGAGCACAGTAAACTTTGGAGTTGACACTGGCAATTTCTTAGCACGATGAACTTACAACTTGTAGCTTATTATTATTTCATTTTTATTTTTAATAACTGGAGCGGATATGCTGATTAATTGTTGATACGAAATTTTTTTTAAAGCGAAACTCACTGTAAATCCTACTGACTTCGCCAATTATTAATTCGGGGGTTATTTGTTGGTTCCTAAAAATTTTTTATCTACTGTATGCATCGTACAAGAGTAAATATACATTCAATTGACATTATGCATTTTGGTTATATTTAGAAGTTTAGGAATGCTGACACTGCATGTGAAGAGAGGCTTAAACAATCTAAAATTTTTATCAACTATTGTACAATATTGCAACCTGGTTATTTTCTATGTCAAAGTAATTCACTTCACTCTTCTTCAAAAATTTTCGGTGACCTATATAATAGCTAACTTTATGACAGTATCTTTTCTGGAAGATATTTATTTACATATTGTTTTTTTGTTCTAATTTTATAACAAATTGATGTTGTTTCTTTTTAGTTATTTTTTTAATGAGTCAAATTAAAAAAAATTCTGACTATAATTATTTGAAACGGGTCAATATTCCTAAAAAGTATTAAGTATGTGACACAAGCGTAGTTAAAATTTGTTGCTGAAGGGGGCCAAGTCCCGAGATACCTCCTTATCTTTAAATGCACGTACAGTGATGATAGCAAAGATTCTTAATTGCTAACAACTCTTTTTTACGTAAGAGAGCCATTTAAAATTTTTGAATTGTATTGCTTTACATGAAACCTTATTTATCATCTGGTAAGAAGAAAAAATGCTTATATTTAGCGGAAAATTAATTAGGGTCCTGCAAATTTCCTTTTTCGCGAGACAGTGCCACGTGTAGATTTTGCTTTAAACGTACAACCTAAATTATTGCTATTAATAGGTTAATAATTTGAATTTTTAGTGTATATCTTATCGTTCGGCAGTAGTTATATATATATATATATATATATATATATATATATATATATATATATATATACATATATATATATATATATATATATATATATATATATATATATATATATATATATATAACTAATGTTGTTTTATAAAAGTGACACGATTCTGAAAGCATGGCACACCTTATATATACTAGGGTTGCATGGAGACCACTCACAGAAAATTTTATAGTCCTGCACCTTTTTTTGGGTAGCAGGGAGATGTTATCGTATTATGGGGTTTTTGCCTTTAACAAGGGTGAAATAAAATGTAACAAAACAGCCGTCAAAAAGAAAGGTTAAATTTTTAATCTCAATACCCTACCATTTTTCTTAATTACCCGGGGCTCGTTTCTTGATATATTATTGAACTATTATAGTTTTCGAGTTAATATTAATGCTTTTCTTAAAGAAAAGGTGATTTGTTTCCCATTCTAATTTTGATATTTCTGTAACGTCATAACTGAAAAATCCAGATTTTCATTTATCGGACGTTGTATACGAGTGATGTTTTATTGTCACGCATTCTGAGGTTTATATATATATATATATATATATATATATATATATATATATATATATATAAATTCTTCTCGGTATGGTGGTACAGGTAGGCCATCATCTCGATGGTGGTGGAATAGGATAAATTGCGTTTTATAACAATTTATTCTAACTGTGCAACCTCTAACACAAAAAGGATATGATGGAGAGAAGTTTGCATTTACTGTTCGTATTTTACTTCATTCATACGCGGAGCTGCATATAGTTGTACGTTTGCTGAATGTGATTTCAGTACTACAACGGCATAATGTGGATATATCCACTGCTATTGCATCTCACACGGAGGAATCCGTGAAATCCGCATAAACATATATACGCCATCCGGCGGCAGGTCGGAGAAGCCGCGTTCAGTACTTGCATGCTTCCTTCCGATCTGTCCTTTGCACAACCAGGTGCATGTCGGTACCCTGATGAGTCTAGTAGAGACGAAACATGTATCTCTGCCGTATCACTGTGGCGGGGAGGGTAAGTTTTGACTTTCTTCTCGGTATGGTGGTACAGGTAGGCCATCATCTCGATGGTGGTGGAATAGGATAAATTGCGTTTTATAACAATTTATTCTAACTGTGCAACCTCTAACACAAAAAGGATATGATGGAGAGAAGTTTGCATTTACTGTACGTATTTTACTTCATATATATATATATATATATATATATATATATATATATATATATATATATATATAATAATTTAAATTTTAATATATTTTAATAAATATTAAATAAAAGTTTGTGTAATTGTCGTCAGTCATAGTCATCTCTATTGTTGTTACTAGCATCATGGTGTCAGTCAAATAGTTCGCTAATATAAATGCTACCAGTGTCGTCAGCACAACTACATTCTGTAACGAAATATACAAGTTTATTAGTTGCAAATAACTTTAGATTATGAATAGTTTTTTGATGAACAAGAAAAATGCCTGGTGAAAACTGTAATGCATTTCTGACGAAGTTTGGTAACTGATCACTATCAAAGCATTTGAAATGATAGTGATTGTCAGTTAATGTTCAACTATAATTTTAAGGATCGTAAACTTTTGAATTTTTCTATGGCTGTTTACGTATTTATAAACAGCTGATTTCGTGCAACATCTACGTTGTTTAGTTAAACTACATTGTATAAATCGCATAAAAAATGTTAAACTGCATTAAATATCTTGTTTTCCCCTTCATTACATATATTAACATCGCCCAGTATTCAAAATATTTGCCGATATTCTTTTTTTTTATAGTATTTTGAAATACTTAACTTTGCCTTTCCTAAAAAAAACCTACCTTGTTACGGCATGAAATCCAGGCAGGCTCTTACATACTAGATCTTCTAAATTTAAGTGAATATTTGTTAAGTTTATGTATATTGTTTCATTTCCAGTCCCTGTAAGCATACATATGTGTGTGTTCCTATTTTTGAGACGATTCCTATGTTTGAGCATTTTAAGAGCAAAATCAGTGTCACGAGCTATCACTACCATATAAAACTTATCCTATTACAGAACAAACAATTTAAATCATCAGCTATGATTGTATTGTAATGAACTTACCATTTTTTTGAGTATGAGTATGCTTACTGAGACTTATTCATCAGAAAAATGTAATTCTTGCGAGTAAATAATATTTAAGACGTTGACCTTTTCGTGTAGAGAATAGTTTAACTATGGTACTGTGTGCGCGAGTCTTCCACGTCTCTCATTGTCAACGAAGAGTTCAAATGAACCGTCCGGGGCACCTGCTGGATCGCGCCTTTCTGGTCTAGCATTATAGGTGAGGTAAAGTTTTGTGTATATAATGTTTTACCATAGCACTGTTTTCCTATATCCTATTGACTCTGTCGCGGATCCATCAAGCACGGGTAGTGTTGCTCCTTTCCTTATATCCTATCACTATTGGTTGACATTGTCACGAACCCGACAAACACGAGCAATTTCGCTTCGTCCTACCGCCACTTTCGCGGATTCGATTAGCACGTGCAGTAGCGCTTATTTCCTTGTATCCCACCACCATATACCGGGTGTCAACGAATCTATTAGACAAGTCATAATTTATAGAGTATTATGAGTATCAAAATGAAAATTGGTACAGGTAAATGGTATGTGAAGGGGAGAGTTTTCGCATATTTTCCACTTTCCGGCCACTTTCGGTTTCACCGGAAATGGCCCCGGTTTTGAATTTTTAAATGGAATACCCTGTATATTTTAACATTTTTGGATTTCTGAGACAATTCTAGATCAGAATGGGACATTTTAAAAACTTTTTACGTCTACCTCATTTTTTTAGAGCCACTTTTAAAATTGCATCTAGGTGGCCATGATCGGACGCAAACTAATCTAAGGGCCTTAGGTGATGTCAAAAAAATACAATCGCAAAGTTTTAGTTACTAGTATGAAAGACAGGAATAAGACAAGTTGACAAAATTACGTTTTCATTTCTAACTATTAATTTTCAAATGGCGACCCCTTTTTGACAACTACTTTTCGAAAAAAGCATTCTTTGACGAATCTAACGGTACTAATTTATTTGCGATTGGATTAGACATAAGAACAGGAATTAAATATTATTAAGCAAAATACTGGATAATTTATTTACTTATGACAATTGCGCCATGGACAGCCATGATGCATAATAATTTGCAACTGTTTTTATCAAGTCTTCTTTGGAAAACAAAGCACTCACTTAAGTAGATAATGACAGTGACATACGCTCTAAGAACAGACGTAAAAGTTTCTTAATTTTCGTTAAGTTTAGTTTAAATTTTCATTAAATTAATGTACACTCAAAGTGAAAAAAACTTTTACGTCTGTTCTTAGAGCGTATGTCACTGTCATTATCTACTTAAGTGAGTGCTTTGTTTTCTAAAGAAGACTTGATAAAAACAGTTGCAAATTATTATGCATCATGGCTGTCCTTGGCGTACTTGTCATAAGTAAATAAATTTTCCAGTATTTTGCTTGATAATATTTAATTTCTGTTCTTATGTCTAATCCAATCGCAAATAAATTAGTACCGTTAGATTCATCAAAGAATGCTTTTTTCGAAAAGTAGTTGTTAAAAAGGGGTCGCCATTTGAAAATTAATAGTTAGAAATGAAAACGTAATTTTGTCAACTTGTCTTATTCCTGTCTTTCATACTAGTAACTAAAACTTTGCGATTGTATTTTTTTGACATCACCTAAGGCCCTTAGATTAGTTTGCGTCCAATCATGGCCATCTAGATGCAATTTTAAAAGTGGCTCTAAAAAAATGAAGTAGACGGAAAAAGTTTTTTAAATGTCACATTCTGATCTAGAATTGTCTCAGAAATCCAAAAATGTTAAAATATACAGGGTGTTCCATTTAAAAATTCGAAACCGGGGCCATTTCCGGTGAAACCGGAAGTGACCGGAAAGTGGAAAATATGCGAAAACTCTCCTCTTCACATAACATTTACCTGTACCAATTCCCATTTTGATACACATAATACTCTAGAAATTATGACTTGTCTAATAGATTAGTTGACACCCGGTATACACTTACGTCTTTAATGCCATCAGTTTTCGTATTGTCCCGTAGTGACTAGGAACACTTTTACCGATCGCTGTATATTGGTTGTTGTTGTAGACATACACCGCAGGTATTACATATCACAGATCGACGCCGAGCTACTGTCAACGTGCAACGAACTGCCGCCAGGCGATTCATATGAAGCGCGATGCTGTAAATAATGCTATTTTAGCATACTCTCGCCCTCCAGGACAATCCAATTGTCTGCTATTTTTTAAGGGACTCTATTTTTGGTTGTTAATAAAAGTAGTAAGTTACAAGCCATATTGTGAAGTATGAAATACAAGATACAGGACGTTATATTGAAAACCTAGTTAATATTTTAGAAAACATTAATTGACAGCCAGTCACTAATATATGCAACTAACTCTTGGCTTGCCGTTTCTTTACTGTAACAAGCTGCCAGGTGCAAGTGGGCTCTCTACCACGTTAATCCAGAGGATGGCGCCCGAGAACCGTTAGATGTCTTGTCCAACGAACAGTCCGGCCGTTAGATAGAGAATAATTAAGCTGCGGCGGTAGGCATCCTTGAGACAGATAGTGTGACTTTTGAATATTCCGCGATAGGGACAGCTTGATCGTTGAATGTTTGACCGATGACAGTCTAAAGAATGGATATCTACCTACCGATGCTTCGCTATCCTAATAGTAAGACAGCCGCGTATTTCTACGAGTAAAGGGACGTCTGAAATTTGGTGACTGAGTAGAGATATCACAAATTTGACGCTAGTACCCTTGACAAAAGAGCAACTTTTTAAGCTACTTACTTTGGTAACTTGATTTAGGTACTTTACAGGTGAAAATTTCCATTTATTTACAGATGTATGGCTATCTCGACATGATATTATAGCATTGGATCTAGTGAAGCTTAAATACTGTTCTCATCTAATTTTTGTTCATATTTCATACTTTAACTTATCACAACAAAAATTTACTTAATCCATATAGTTTTAATTACATCACAGTGGTTACTACGTGTTAGTGAAGCTTCCCACATATGGCTATTTGGTAAGTTTTTCTTAGTTATTAACCTGACAAAATTGAGTGTTGCCCTCTATTAAAACAAAAAGATAGCTTGAATAATTTTTGCTAGATTCATGATCTTCTAGTCTTCGTAGCTGCCGTACACACTATGACGTTTAGTGGCCAAAAAAGAGTTCACCACAGACTTCGGTGCTTTAGGAAAGCAAAAACCACCTTTATCTACTTTCGTGATAAAATTATTGAGAAGTGTCGTACGGCGACTTCAGACAACAACTAACATAGTGGATAAGTAAATAAACAAATAATATTCTAACAATACCTTCGAGAGAGTGAATTTATTAATGTCCTCTTGACATCTACTTGTGGGATACTTTAAAGCTAAGAACGTATTTGAAGTTTTATTAAATACGAAGGCATTAAAGGTCTTGTTGTCAATTCATTAATTGCAATACCTTAAATATCGAATGTACAATAATCGTCATGCATCTGAACGAAAAAACGGAGAGTGTACACATTAAATCTGGATATTTTGAGAAGTTGTTATATTTCGTATATTCTGTAAACAGTGGAAAATAAATTATTACTACTTTCCCAATTTTAATTATTTTATTGTTTTATTCTTACATATTTTAATTACGAATATAATTTATGGCTGTACTATTATACTTATCTCGAAAAGATACGTGACCTTTGTGTTTATGATCGGTCCAAGTTAGTTATTAATTATTAGTGTATGATAGTTGCCCTTAGAACACTATAAATATATATTTAAGTAAACCCAAATGTACAATTAAAAGCTTTCCCAAAATTACTACTTTAGAATTTATCTCTGATAACTTAACCTACTCCACCTTATCTGAATGAAACATGGGACACAACTTGTATACTTTAATCGGCTTCGGTAAGTAATACTTTAAGAAACCTGTCTCTCACTGGAATTTAGTTTTAGTATCTTTCAGATGACCCAAACGAGATTTGGAGGCTCTGTCGGAACATTTTATATCATAGCTAACAATTTATTTGACCTTTACAGACCATTTCGGAGTTCTATAATCATGTTCACTTCGAAAAGTCTATTTTCGTAGAAAACCCTTTATAACTTTAGATCGAGAAAAGAATTTCATTTAACGAAAACTGACGAGATAAAAAAATTGAACGGATATTGATAAATTGTAATAAAAAGAAAAAAAATTAATAACTGTTCCATATCAAAAAAAATTTCATTATCATAGGTTTATTGATTTACTTATTAATTTTTTAAAGTCGGCGCCGAAATTAATTCGAGGGGGATTAGTATTTTTTTTATTTAATTTATATTATTCGCGTGTCTTTTGATTTATATTAATTTTTTTTTTGTTTTTTCTATACTTTTTAAACTTCGCGTCCATTTTTAAAAAGTGAATAAGTAAGGCCACTATTATTAAATGAACTGGAATATAAAACATTCTTTATTTATTTTTTACCTTTTTGAGAAAGTTTCGTCGTTTTGATTTTGAATAAAATTAAAAAAAAAATTAAACCGCCTTCTAAAAAACACATAAAGTTAAAAAATTTCACCGCACATTTTTATGGAATTAGACTTTGGAAGGTCGGCGCTAAATTCCTACAAATAAAAATTAGACCTAAAGTTTATTAATCCCATAATATTCAAACCCTTAAAATAAGCAGGTGCAATGATTTTATAACTGTCTTTTTTTGTTATAGTTTTGTTTGGCAGATGAGAAAATGAAATTTTAAAGTTAGATATTTGTTAAGGCTCTTGTTACTCTCTACGTACATAATCCCAAAAGTTGCTATATTGGTATCTCACGCCAAAATTTCAAAATTAAGCGAGAAAAAATTCAATAATTAATTAATTAAAACTAAAGCAAAATTACCAAAGTCCAGTTAAAGGCAAGTAGCCAAGTCAGGGAACAAAAATACCGAGCTAACCCCGATGCCGAAGAGGGAGGGTGGATTCCCCTATGTTATTAGGAACTAGCTTCCAACTTTACCCCTGTAGATAAGCCAATACAAAACTATATACGACAGTGAGTATGTGGGTAAAAGAAAACTCGCAAATATTTAGTAATAGTAAAAATCTTTAAGTGAATATTTAGAGATGTAGCTATCGCATAAAGCTAGATGTTTTATAATAAAATCGAGATCAAATAGTTACACAATTTTATAAAGTTTACGTTTCAGAGTTGAAGTAAAAGAAAAAATAAATTGAAGTTAATGAAGGTAAAGATAATTATAATATAAGTAATAAAGTTATATTATATTATAACGAAGTGAAAAAAAAATCAAATAAAATTTAACACATATGAATGAAATGAATGAATGAAAGAAAAAAGGGTAGTGATACTAGATCATCGATGCCGAGGCCTCTATTAGGCCCTTTACATCCCACCATATCTGCAGGTTATTCGAGGCCGATTGTCTTTGCGAATCCAAGCAGCCTCGTTAGTTGAACTGCTTCCTGCAACAAAATTGTATCTCCGAAATATCTCTGTCTCAGTCCGCTGAGTGCTGGACACTCTTTGAGGACATGGTCAACAGTTTCATTCTGCTCCAAAAACCATCTGCATGTCGGGTCGTCTTCGATACCGATTCTATGAAGATGGCCCCTGGGGTGACAATGTTCCGTCAACAATCCCACCACAATTCGCAACTCTTTCCTTCCCAAGGAGAGAAGCTCCTTAGTACGCCGTGATCTAGGCCCAGTTATATGTTGCTTAGCACATCTCATTCCAGGAGCCCCCCTCCACGATTTAATAAATTTGCTTTTCAGCAACGATTTTAGTTCCCTTTTGCCAATAGCAATTGGGACAGGTAACATTGGTTGGGGTCCATACCGTTCAGTCACCGAACCCAACTTTTCCAGTCGGTCTTCTTCTTCATTCTCGCGAATGCCCGAGTGGCCCGGAACCAATCCGAGTCTGACTCTGAAGCCTTTCCTTGCCATACCATTTATTACATCCTTGCACTCAGACACCAGTCCCGAAGGTACGATACTGGACTTCAGTGCCAATATCGCAGCCTTACTGTCTGAGCATATATTTATGACCCTCTCACAGAGATAGGCACACTGCAGAATACCATAAATTTCCGCTGTGAAAATTATCGCACATTGTCCGAGAGGTTAGTACTCTCTGAATCCTGTGCTCTTGCCGAATACTCCTGCTCTAGCTCTTTCATCTTGTCGAGATTCCTCAGTATACCACCTGGATCCATTTTTCGGAAGATTTTGTTCTCACCCCCTCCCCCCTTTTTACTTGGCAGAAATATCTCCAGGGAGAGGTTGGGTTTTAAAAGCGGTGTCATGTAACCTGTCCGCATGGGGAGTGATGTATTTAACACATAACACACACTATTACCTACTGGCGCTAAAACATAACGTAAACCCTTCTATATTCCATCATCATAGAATGCCGGAAAATTGTGCCACGCTTTACATAAAAATGAAATACACCTAATTTACAAGATTTATGGGCTGTTATTAGGAGTGTGCGAATTCTCGAAAATTGGAGTTCGTTCAAAAAAAAACTCGACTCGTCGAGTTCGAGTCGAGTCGCATAAAAACTCGAAACTTCGAGATTTTGAAGGAACTCGAATGGTCGAAATGTTCACAGGAAGAGAGAAAGATATTTAACTTATAATAATCAAAGAAAATTTATAGTCTACCTACAAATTTCTCCATCTAAGTATTGATGAATTCAGTTACCTATTATCAAACGCTGCTGTACGCACTCCGACTATTTGATTAAATCATATAAATCTGTTATTTAAAGTTTTTTTAAATTTCCGAGTTTTTTCGAATATTAGAGTTAGTTTCCAAATTCTAATTTGTTCGAAAATTCGAAAAAACTAATATTCGACTCGAACTTGAGAGCAAAACTCGACTTCACTCGAACTTGAGTTCTGTAACATTCACATACTCCTAGTTGTCATCGTTAAATTATAAAAAAAAAATATAAGTTTGCCTGTTAGATGGTGAGATTGTGCGTTATCGAACAAATCAGACTGCTTAACTGTGTAGGTATTCGTGAAAAATCAAAAAGGTAAATGCAAAAGATAAACCATTAATAAAAACAATAGATAATTATCAGCAGTAAAAACATGCGTAGGAAGGATACCAGTAGGGACTACTCTACAAAAAAAAAGAACGTCTAAGACTTCTTACAAAATTTAAGTCATAAAGTAAATGAATATCTTAATTAATTTCGCCAAAATGTCCAGAAATATTGTATTTAAAATTTTAAACTTCCTACATAATGAAAAAAAAAGATGGAAGATAATTTTTAAATTAAAGTAACATAAGAAAATGAAATATTAATTAATAACTAATTAGTGATAATTAAACAATTAATTAAGTTAAAGTAATAAACTGCTTCAACTGATGAACTTAAGATAGATAATTGTAAATATATATTAACGTATAATAAAAATCCAGCCTAACTCTGGATGATCACTAATATTTAGTTAAATATGAGATAAAACAAAAAATTTCTTTACAAAAAAATTAATTACTCAACTAAATTTATCATTACTAAATTGGAAATAATAATAAAATAAAATATATATTAGGATTTAAGACTACTGAATGATACCTAACTGCTTAGCTTCATCGACATTAATTTCTATTAAAGAAATAAGCTTAAATCCGGCAAAAATAAATGCAATTTTAGTTAAGCTCTGCAGCAAAAATAATAGGTCAAAATATAATCACAATATTCACTATAATACTAAGTGAAAAACCAGGATACACATTTTGACATTAAATAAAAGAAACAAAATTCTTGCTAATAAACTTTTAAATTTTAACTTAATTTGGCCAGTTTCAAGTAACTGAACAAAATTAAATTGGAGTCAAAATGAAAGTCATCGAGCCAACAAACATAGCACGTTGCTATATAGTTTTATTTTCACTAAGAAATTGAATACAATTTATAAATACTTTAAAATATATAAGATATATCATTTTGTAAAAGGGGGTTATCGTGATACATCCAGAGAGCAAATATGTAACCAAATATAGTATAATTTATAATAGAGAGTAAAGCTGTACTCAAAATTACCTTTTACTGATATAAAAAGAATAATTAAGGCATTTAAAAACTAACGGCTAACCAAAACTAAGAAAATTCAAGAGATATCAATCAATGGAAATTGAGATGGAAAAAGTCTATAGTTTCTTCAGCCAAATCAAACAGGAAAAGTGAAAATCAGGGCATGTATCCTTGCCCTTATTTGTATCAAAGATCATGCGTGCGCATGACGCTACCTTCTTGAAGCGCGTTCAAAATTAGACACGTATGAAAGAAACAACAGCTATAAAATGATCCTGGGCAATAACAATCGGACATTTTTTAAATGAGCCAGTTCATTAATCATTACTATTTTCGCCTCAAAATTAAACAACTATTCCATTAGTTCTTTTTAAATTAGAGAGATACATTTCAAGTAAAGGAAAGTTTGGGGAAGTTGTAGACTAGGATTTCGCTAAGGCAAATCACAAAAAACATAAATTTATGCAACCCAAAAACATTTGAATAAATAAGTAATGTAAAACAACCTGTCAAGTCAATTTCGACAGTGATATAACTATACTGAAAATAATATAAAGAAAACAAAATTTACGGAATTAATCAAAATAATTTCAAGAAAATTGCCATAATAAAGGATTGAAGAAAAATTTCACTCAAATAGTAGGCAGACGAACCGAGATTTATCTGGAAAAAAGATAAGAGAAAATTTAGCATCTATGAAAGTAACCTTCCACAGTCTTGTAAATACTAAGCAAAACAACAAAACTAATGGTAAAAACTGATAATCAGATATAACTTAAAAGTGTAGCCTGTAGTTTAAGAATGTAGACAAAATTCAGGTAGATAAAAATAATCGAGGAAGTGGAACTACCGGACTAATAGTATAATTAATCAATAGAAAATGCAGCTTAACCGACACATAGTATATTCTTATTAAAGGAATTTATGAGAGGTCTTTGAAGGAAATGCGTTCTACTTGTAGGTTAGAAGATTTATGGGCATTTTGACTTGTTATCCTTAATTTTTGCTAATTGCTATTTTTTAATGTACGAACTACGCATTTTTATTTCGAAGTGCAAGTGTTAGTTTAGTGGAAATACTTAGTATTAGTTGATAATTTTTATAAGTATGAACTAACCATTACTTCCAGATTATAATTTTAACCAAATAGGCCACGTAACGGGGGCTAGTTTTATCAAATTATTACAATCAATATATCAGATTTTCCTACAATATTTCAAATCGCTGAACAGGACAACGTCAAATAAATTAAATGATCTATGTCCTATATGAATCTTTTATTTGGTAGGACAAGGGAATTTGCAAGGATAATAAATTGTCTGTCATCGATGTTGCTGTTAACAAGGCTTATCACAACCAGCTGCGTTATATAAATCATATACGAATTTTGATACGCGAGTTTTCTGCTGGAATTTAGGAGATTTAAGATTAGCCTGTTTACGGTAACAAGTAAGATAAAAATATATATTTTTAAAAAATGTAGTAAAAATTCGATACACCGCGTTTTTTTTTATTAACTGGGATTTTTGATGCATAATCGGTGGTATCATTTATCGTATTCCAATAAATTTAATTGAAATATAAAAATTACGGATTTAATTTCTATTAACAAAATTCACAACGTGTTCATTTTTTTTTATTTAGGAGGGTACAAGAAACATTTTCAGATTAACACGAAAATGTATGTAATTCTTAAACGGCTTCAAAATGGAGTTTTTAGGTTTAACATGTATGTATTTTTAGAGTGCTGTGTTAAAGAAATATTAGAGGGAGCTGAACCTCGTTGTCAGTCTATCTGCATGTTACAGCTATTTTTCTCAGAAACTATAGATGCTATCGACTTAAAATTTGGATCAGTTAGAAAACATCCTTGCTGGATCTATTAGTTATTTCTATAGAAATGATTGCTTTGAAAAGCAAAACTAATCCTAAAAATCTTTCTTGGCATTATTGTTAGTGATTCTTTTCTGAGCATATATATATATATATATATATATATATATATATATATATATATATATATATATATATATACAGGGTGTTTGGTACATCAATAGAAAGTTTGGAAGAGGCGATAGAGAATATCATTTTGAATAATTTATGCCATATGTACCTTAGTACAAAAATGCACGGTTGTCGAGTTACAGCACATTTTATAATTTTTCGGTTTTCTGGTAATTGGTGATTGAAAATTTTATTTTTATGATACTGGTATAATTTTTCGGTTTGGAATATATTTTTTTCTTATTCTTTCCTTCATAAACTATAATAACAACAAGAGGAATAAAATTAAAATAACACACAGAAAACTATACACTCAAAAATTTTATTTATCTGCGGAAATTCAAGTTTCATTTTAGATTTTAATGATTTTTTTTCTTTTCTAACAGTGAGAAAGATAAATGCATTCAATTTATTTTAGAAATAACTTTGTTGAATTACCTTTACAGTGGTTTATCGAAACCCGTATCAAAAAAAAATTATATACATTGAATTCAGGGAAGATATTCATATTAACGAAAACAAAATATCTAATGTATTGCATTGGATGTTTTGAACGCCTAAAAGATGAATTTTTGTGTTTCTGATCACCAGGCCGGTAATTGTAATTTGTAAGATAAACATGGAAAAAATAAAAACACCAATACATAAACAACCCGTTTTTTAGCCAGCCATACAGATGATATCGGCTTTAGTGCTGGTCACATACATCTTGCAGTTGTGTTTGACACCAGTTCAGTGTTCACTTGCTAAATTTAAAATTGCCTTGTCGACAAAACGATGGCTACTTTTTCCAATTTAGAAAACGCTGATATAATTTTCATGTACTGTAAAGCCGACGGCAATGTAGCTGCAGGTCAAAGACTATACCGAGATCGATTTCCTGGAAGAAGTGTTCCCAATGTACAAGTTTTTATTAACACACAGACAGACATGCTGTCGAAGTAGAACAAGAAATTTGGGATTCATTTGATGCAGATCCAACCACTAGAAAAGTAGCTAATCAGTTTAATTTGTCTACTTGGAAAGTGTGGAACGTTATGAAAGGTGAAGGAAAATATCCATTCTATTACAGCCCGGTTTAAGGCCTTGAAGAAGGGGATCCATCATGGAGAATTCTGTTCTGCCATTATTTGTTAAAGCTGATATGGAAGATGGACTTTTCTTAAAAAATATTTTATGGTCTGATGAATCGAAATTTTCTCGGGAGGGAATCACCAACTTCCACAATCTGCATTATTGGGCTGATAAGAATCCGCAAATGAAAAAAGAAATATCCTTCCAACAGAAATTCAATGTAAATGTATGGGGAGTGGTAATCGGAAGAACTTTCATTGGACCATATTTCCTTCCTGAACATTTAAACGGAGACAATTACTTAGTTTTTGAAATACCATTGAACCTAAGAGACAGAATAACGGAACAGCACATTATCGGTTTGACGTAAGAGATTTTTTAAATGAAACATTCCCTAATCGTTGAATAGGAAGAAACGGTCCCATATTGTGGCTTGCGAGGTTCCCAGACTTGACGCCTATAGATTTTCACATCTGGGGACATATGAAAGAACTTGTCTATAAAGTTGAAATAATGGACCGTAATCAACTAATTGAAAGAATTAATGAAGCAGGTGTCACACTTAAGAAAAAATGAGACTAGGCGTAACCACCACACAAGTGGGGAAAAGGGCCCGAAAATGTATTAGAAATAATGGTTCACATTTCGAACATAACATATAAAATAATATTTAATGTGGTTTTGGTAATTTTAGGAAAGTAAAAATAAATATAGAATATTGTTAATTTCGTTAATATGAATATCTTCCCTGAATTTAACATATGTAATATTTTACTGATACGGCTTTCGATATATCACTGTAAAGGTAATCGAACAAAGTTATTTTTAAAATAAATTGAATGCATTTATTTTTCTCACTGTTAGAAAAAAACATCACTCAAATCTAAGAACAAAACTTGAATTTTCGTAGATGAATAAAATTTTTCAGTGCACAGTTTTCTTTGTTATTTTAATTTTAGTCCTCTTGTTGTTATTATAGTGTATGAACCACAGAATAAAAAAAAACTTTCAAACCGAAAAATTATACCAGTATCATAAAAATTAAATTTTTAATCACCAATTGCCATGAAACCGAAAAATTATAAAATGTGCTGTAACTCGACAACCGTACATTTTTGTACAAAGGCATATATGACATAAATAATTCAAAATAACATTCTCTATCACATCTTCAAAACTTTCTATCGATGTACCAAACACCCTGTATGTACATAGTCTTTAAAATGCCCTTCAGATCAAGTTTTTACGATTCAAATCAGCTGAGACATTACGGTTCAAATTTAGCTTGATTTTGTCGTTGCAGTTTTACAGTCATCGAATTACAATAAACACATATAGCCATATTCACTAAGAAGGTTTAAGACTTAGACCCGATCCAGTTGCCTTGGAAATTAGATTTTCTAGATGACCAGTTTTGTTTTTCTTATGATATTGTTTTAATTATATTTTAAAGATTCAAAACTTGCTTGAGGTATTGTTCCCCTTGTCAGTTTAAATTCTTTACTGTCAATCTAGGCCGGTTTTAAAGTTAAACCATCTTAGTGAATTAGGGGAATATTTTTCAAACCGATTGATTGATTTCTTATTGAAAATAAAAAATTTACGTACGAAACAGATTTACTGTAAATAATTTTAAGTTATAAATAATACAATATGGCTTGGAACAGTAGACCTATGTAACAAATTTTAGTATTAAAAACTAAATTTTGAAATTATTCATTTAAATAAATAAATTTTTAAATTTTTGTCCATAAATTTTAAGCTGACTCCTCCTCGATAAAATCACAATTATTGATTTCAAAATCTATTGTTTCATCGATATCTTCATCAGCGTCCCCTTCAGATATATCTGGCACTTTAGCGTTTTCACAGACTGACCCCCATGCATTCTTTATAAAAAACGGAGTATTTATTACCCATCGTTCTGCAACCACACTTTCCTTCGCAGTATTTTAAATAGTCACTAGTTATCAGCTCTAGCACGGTCTGTGATGCAAGAGGCTGTGATATGGGAATCAAACTCAATCCATTTTTGGCTTTTTTCGACTCCATTGGAGGGGATTGAAAGTGTTTGCTTGTCACTATTGCATTTGCCTGTATGTTCGCCACCTTGGTAATCTTGCGGCTTGGGCTCTTGAAGGTGGTTGCGAAAGAGTAAATTTTTAACTCTCTGAAAGCTTTTAAATAATATAAAGAGATATTTTTCAAGGAACTCGCCATTAGAATTTTTACCACATAAAGAGACCACCATGGATTTAGATGCAGTGCTTATTTTTCCCATGCTTCCATTCGCACATAAATAGACTTAAATATGTTTAAATGTAAGATATTTTATTAATAAATTTAATAAAGTTTTATATAACAAATTTTAAACAATAAATTTAATGAAATTTTTGCCAATACCAAAGAAATGTGATATCATAACCAGTGAAACTATGGATGAAACCAAGACAATTTATGTGCTTAAAATTGTATTGTGGTCAGTTAAAATGAAGTTTCTTTTATCGAAATTAGTTCATCAAAGTGATTATAAATGAAAGCTAGGAACAACGACATAAATAAGCCCTCTTTGAACCATATAATCTCCAATTTTGATCGTGAAAACTTATTCTAGAGCGTATTTAAAAGGATGTAACCTCTACTCATCTTTCTTTGAAGAACTTTTTATACCTATCTTGTCCATAAAAATGTTTCAAGCAAAAATGTAAAAAGAGTGAGAATTTTTGCATATTTTTGGATTTGTTTTTGCCTCATAAAAAATGTATATCCCACTTTAAGAAAAAATTTAATTTTCTACAAAAAAGTACCTTATATATTGAAAAAACTGAAAAATGACCTTTTTCCTCGTTCTCAGAAATGCACGCCTAAATGTAATAGCACTTTTTGATTATAACATTTTTAGGTGGCCAATGAAAGGTTAAAATAATTAAAACTCTATAACTCAATTGTTCCTTACCTCCCCATTTTTAAGCACAAAGGAGGAAGAATTAAAAAATCTTGTCTTTAGGAAGGTGGTCCAAAATAAGAAACAAAAGGACTTTTTTCTTTTTTTAATTCAAGCGGAACGTCATATCAAAGTTATTTTTTACGTATTTCATAACTATTCGTGGGTTGATTAACAATTGAATAGTTTTTCATTTATATGCCAATATGTACGTAAAATATTTATTCCCCATTTATATCCGAAAGCTTGGGGCTATAAAATCAGAAATAATTGGCAATTATTGAAAATACGCCTACAAAAAATTATATTTATAATACAAAAACACTAGATTTTCATAAAATTTTAAACTCTAGAATATTTTAAAGCAACAACCAGATGAATTTTTGTTTATTCTCTACGGCCCAGCTTCACAATCGATGGCAACACCAAGTGGCTCAGTAACAAATACTTTCAAGTTAAATATGAGTTTTCAACACCAGGCGCCTCACAAAATCATTAGTTCAATTTCATTTGCCAAAGTTGTTAGTTGAATCTTATCGAAATAGACTTCGTAGCATTATTAAAATAATAAATAAAGAACAAATGTTGCCCTTCACATCTAACTTCAATTTTTTCGCCCGCATGTAAAAAAATTTTCAAAGGTAACTTATTATCTATATAATAAACGGGATTTATAATGGAAGTCCTCCTACTTATAAACCCTAAAAAAAGTTGATTCCGGTTAGTTCATAAAACATTTATCTTAATCATTTAGTTTAAATGGAATTATAAACTTTTTTTTATTTTAGAGCTAAATATTAAATATTTAAAAATAACACTATGCAACAAATTTTAGTTTATTTGTTGTATCTTGTATGAAAAGTACATTATTTTGTTAATATTGGTGCGCCGAACACAAAAATGACAATGAAATTAAAAACTTAGCTGCAATTTTCAAGAACAATACAAATATAGTACGTGCATTCTTGAGGTTACGTTGTTAATATATAGAGAGGCATGATATCACGTATCTCTAAAACTGGAACTAATAATAAAAAGACAAGTTCGGTTTCGGTTTCAGGACACCAAAAGTGGTAATGTTTAGTTGATTTTATTTTAAATACATATAGGCTGTTGTACAGTATAAAATCTAAAAATGCAGCAAATAGTTTATGTTGTCGTTTAAACTGAATTTCTAAAATTAAATGGTTTATGAGTCTATATAAAATTAACTTTCATAATAACCTTTTTGTCAAATCCAGCGATAACTTGCATTACATATTGTAAACCTGAGTCGAAAATACACTGTCGCATTGACAATCTACTCAAGATACATTTATGGATATCGACTGGGCGTTTGACAACACATACCACGGTTCGATATGCAATGCTCTACAACAATGGGACTCTGAACTAACTGTCAAGTAGGAGTTGTTGGGGAACTTTGTGGTGGACAGTCTGCTGAATGAGCTGAACGAAGCTGGTATGTACACTGGCTTATGTCGATAATTTGGTTATCCTCTGCCCTGATCGCGACGTCAGGGATCTGAAGGGAGAGATGACGCAAACTTTCGAGATCACATGCCAGATGGAGAGGATCGAAATAAATCCGGGCAAAACCGAGTTGGTACTCTATAAAAAAGGGAAATTTGGGAGACTACCAACAATTATGCTGTTGGGAAGGACCCTTCAATAAAAGGGAACTGTTAAATACCTCGGAGTAATTCTGGACTCACGACTGAGGTAGAATACTCATATTGAAGCTCAAGCCAAGAAGACTTTATTGTGCTTTCTGTTCCTTTGAGTCCATATGGGGGCTGACACTGAAAGTGATATACTGGGTGTATACAGTGATGATCCGTCCTGAGATTACATATACTACTATTGTATGGTAGCCAAGCGCAAACACAGTCTCCAATATGACAACGTTCAAAAGAATGGCTTGTGTAGGAATAAGTGCGGTTCGGACTACCCACACTAGAGCGCTGGAGGTTCTAATAAATCTTTCTCCTCTCGACTTATTAATAGAAAATGGGGTTCTCGAAGCAGCAACTGGCAGTTACCCGTGTCGCTTAGTAGGCGTTGTGGGAAGATGCCCATTGCTCCATGTGCAAACAAACTATATGGCGTCGGTTTCGATACCAAACTACTCTCTTGGGAGGATAAGCAAATTCTTTATACTTTACATATGTATCTTGACAGGATGAAAGAGTCAGAGCTGAAGCGTTCGGTAGGAACAAGGGAGTCAGAAAGTATTTTTCTCTGGAACAGTATGCAATGATCTTTCAAGCGGAAACCTATGCTATTATGCAATGTGTGAGGGACATAGAGAGAAATTATGCTAACAGTGGATACAATATAAATTGAAGTTTGATGTATAAATACATTTATATTAGAGAAACTATTTCTCAACTAACTGAAGAAAAATTTATTCTATAAGGGCAGACGTATTATGTTCTAACACGGTTAGAAACAAAGCCAATTTTTGAGTAATTATTTGGTATAATTGCATAGAACATATATCACAATGGAAATCTTCCTCTAAGCGTTTTAACTTTCTCTTATTATGTGCATTTACGTCTTTGTGAGAACCTTCCCTCTTATAAAATTTAATTTAATAATATGAGTGATAAATAGTTTTTTTCCTTATTATGTGTAACCAAGAACACTGTTACGTAACTTTGTGTAATAAAAAACCGCAAGTTCTTTCGCTTCAGTATCTTTATGCTTCACTAAATATAATTATATTTTCATTAATATCAGAATCACCTCAGACTGCTTCAATTTTTTACATCATTGGTCAAACAGTATTTAAAGTTCTTCTCGAATTTTTTTTCGTTGAGAATGATGTTTTACTCTATCATTGCAATTAATTCTTCTAGATCAAGAACCTTGTCTTAATTATCAAACTTTTTTAATTTGCGATTGATTATTTTACATTTACTTTTAAGTATTTAATGTTAAATACTTAATTGTTGTTCCACGTACATGTTTATACATTTACTGAACTGAAATATCGCTGGTGGCAGGATTTTGTATCGACCCCAAGACTTAGTTTAGTACTTTTACCATGATCGCATTCGAATTTAAGGTTAGCAAAGTTAATAATTTTAATATACCACTCACGGTAGCGTATAAGCAGGCGAAGTTAATTACCTAAATGAGACATGTTTACGACGTTTATTCGAATAATACAATGAGAAAACAAAAGAGATGGAGGAATTGGATGTACTAAAAGAGTATATACTCTTCTTCTTCCTCCTTCTTCTCCTCTTTAGTACTCTCATATTATCACTACTCAGATTGCAATATGCTCTACGGGATTAAATATTTAGATTTCATTGAGTGCTGAGAGATGGCGCTGCATAAATTAAACTTCATATTTTATCTGATGCTTTTCTTATGTTGAGGTGCGCTTGCTAACTTTGTACTGACAAGTAGTGTTGTAAATATTCGGATGATTAGGATACGGATGAATTTAATATTTGGATTAATTAACAATCCGTATTCTGCATCACCTTTCGATTTACTGCACTACCATCCACAATACAATGGTAATACGTACTCTGTCTGCCAATACGGAATGATAAGGCTGAAAATGCAGAATACGGAATGTGGAGGATGGCAAAACAGTACGGACTAATATGAATAAATCAGACACTGTTCGTGGCATTTGTCGTTCGTTTCCTTGTCGCTTCGAAATAGTGACATTCTTATGCATTACTACAAACGTAACAAAGAAAAAATATACTTATTGTCAAATCCTTTTTTATTTTTATAGAATCCAAGCCCATCACATTCCGCATTCCGTACACTAAAGAAGTATTCGGATTAATACGTACTAATTTACTATTCGGATTGTCCGGTTATCTTAACACGTGTTCTCACATCATTACGGACGAGTCCCGTCTACAGAAGGCGGTGCACTGCCATGGGAGAGGCATCTACCTTTAATAGTGCTCTGTCTCTAACTCTGTTAGAACACAGTATATCTGACCTTATAGTATAAGGTTTCTTCAGTTGGTTGAGAACTAAAATAATTTTTCTAATATAAATGAAGATATAGGATTATTACCATATGCTCAGACAGTAGGCCTGCAATGTTGGCTCTGGGGTCCAAAATCGTAGCTTTACGACTGGTGTCTGTATGCAAGGATATAATTGATATTCTAATAAAGAACGGCTGCACAATCAGACTTGTATGAGTCCTGGGTCACTCGGGTATACACGGAAACGAAGAAGTGGATCACTTTGTAACGATGGGAACTGCGGCTGAGTCATACTGAACCTAACCCATTACACCTGTTCCAATTACTCTTGGTAAGAGAGAACTAAAACTGTTGCTGGAAAGAAGTCCTTGGTATGAGATGTGCCAAGAAATATATAATAGGACCTAATTCGTAACTTACTAGGAAGTTTCTTTTTTTGAAGAGGAAAGAACTTCGGTCCTTATGATATTGTTGACGGGTCATTGTTAGAACCGAGGATATCTTTATACGGCTGGTGTCGCGAATGACTCGGTATGCAGGTGATGTCTGGAGAAGGATAAAACTGTTGCCCGCCATTCAACGGACTGAGGCAGATATATTTCGGAGATATAATAATATCACCCGAAGCAGTCAGACTGCTTTGATTCGCAAAAGCCATCGGCCTCGTATGACTTGTGATCATGGTATGATATAATGAGCTCAACGATACTTGTGCATCAAAGATCAAGTATCACTACTCTTATTTATTTAATTATTTATTCAACCAACCTATTGATTTAAAAAATGTGTAGGTTTTAAAATAAGTTTTGCAACATAGTTCAGGGGATCATTTCTATAGGGCGATTTTGAATAACGAATGTTTCGTTTTAAAAACGTATTATCCTACAACGACAAATTAAACTCATAAAATAATTACCAAACTTACTCCACTATATTATAACGCATCAATTTGCTTAATTGAAGAACTAGAAGAGAATTTAATATATCAACCTAAGTTCATTTGTTTCAAAGTATATAAATTATCTTGCTAAAAGGCTTTACGTTAAACTACTACTGTAATAGTTTCAAAGTGTTTCCTGAGTAGTAATATTATTCAATTATTTCAATAGAATACTACTTGAGATGTATCAAAAGCAAACTAAATCACTTAATGTCAATCTGAAGTTTGGTAGAAGGTTCAGTAAAATTAGTATTGGATGGAAATTAACAACAAATAATATTTTACTTTGTTTACCTTATCAAATTCTAATCTAAAGTTTTGCGTTTACTATTTGTCTGAACAGAAAAAAAACAGGTTTTTTGGACAGAAGTAATAATAAAATTAGGACTTAAAAATTAATAAATTTGTTGGTTTCTCTAATACCATCCAGAAGTCTTCACCAAAAATATCGTTGCTGTACAGTGTGACTCAAAATTCATGTTCAGCATTTAGATATTGAGTTTTATTGAAGTTTGGGATGGATATTTAGAAATAATTTATAGAATTTTATGATTATTTCAGATACTTTGCTCAAAACTTTACCTTTTCAGATATTTAGCAAAAACGGAAAATTGAAAATTTTGCTTTTCTTTTCTGCTTAGTAAACTACTTATTTGAGAGATGTGAAACTATAACATTACTAGTACACTTTCTGAGGGTGAAGGTTTTAGACACTGACAAAATTCGTATTTTGATTTCGACTTAGTAACATTAAATTTTGTTTTCTTATTGGCACCACCGTGAATTCTTGCGAAAGATCTTGAAGTTTGACTTCAAGGTTACCACCTAATATTCTTCTTCAATCACCATATTAACAACGTGGAGAACAATTATTTAGAATCTTTAGATTACTTTAACTTCGACTTGTTTTAACCAAATTTAACAAACTGCGGTTTACCATGACTTGGCTTTTATTCCTTCTTTTTAAAAGCATGCCCAAAATTCAGAGCGAATAACAGCTCTCCATTAAGGTTCAAATTTTAGCTTGTGATCACTTCTTTTTCTTGGGTAGTCTTTTGTAATTTTTTGAGTATACAATATGGCATCAAGTGTAGAGGAGTTGAAAAATAAAAAATATTTTATTTTTGTTTTCTTTGTTTTCGAGAAAAAAATTTCTTCCGAATTCCGAAGAAATTCCTTTCAGGTCCTAATTGTACATAGAGGTCTCTTGGAATTAAAAATGGCGCATCACGAAACATCAAATAATTAAAACTTTTCACCGAAAGAGGTTGAAAACCCTTTCGAATTAAGTTTTTGACACATAAATTGCACTCTTATATATGGGCTTAACATAGACTTAGACAACCCCGGAAATGAAAAGGGCGGGAAATTTTACCATCGGATATGACCTTGACCTCAATATATATATATATATATATATATATATATATATATATATATATATATATATATATTGTCGTATTAACGTAGTATGAATGCTTTTTTTATTAAATTTACAGAACTTTAGTTAATTTTTTACAAGGGTCTCTTTCAAATACCTTTCGCAATTTTAACTATTTTTCAATTTTTTAACGAGACGCCAAGGCACTTCGTCATTTTTGTACTCATCTCCGAGAGTATGGACCTATTTACGCATTTACCGGGTTTGTTGGATTAATTTTATTCTTCAGGAAACGTGAAAGTTTGTTTCCGTCGGGATTAATTAATTTTAAGAATTTTCAGATTATCACTTATTTGTGTAAAACCTAAGATTTAAAACAAATCAGGGGTTGTTGGTGAAGTCCCGCCAAACCTCCCTACTAGAATGAAAACTCTAGTCGCCTCACCTTTCTTCTCGCTCACCGGGATAAAAGGGCAATGAGTGAAGCTCAGAGTTAACGAAGATTAATTAAATTTTATTTTATCAAAAGAACACTTCTGAGAAATGAGCCAATTAGGAAGTGGTCATCAAGTAATACTCGTCCTTGACTCTTAATTAACTTTTTTCTCTTTGTAGTTCAGTACTGTTTTTTCGCAAGTCAAGTTCGGGATTATTTTCTTTCCACTGTCATGTTCGGGATTTGTCAAGATCGTTATTCATAACTTTATAACCAACACGAACTTGACTATTAGTCACAATGTTAATATCAAGTTATCTCCATCTGGCCACGTTCTGGTAATTATGTTTAAGTCAAAGCGCGTCGATTCAGTAACTCGTACGCGCCGCTGACCTAGTCTTTTTATCGACGGTGTCAATTTCAGGAATTAAGAGACGTGTACTACCTTTATTGTATGTAGAATGTTATGTTGTCAAAGACAACCTACTTTAAAAACCACTAGCTGCCTAATAAATAGAATAGTCAATGTGGCCCCCGATAGCTAAGCTCAATCGAAAAAGGATGAGTTGACTCCAAAAGAGCAACACGTAATGTCCTTAATTACGCCGCTGCCTTTTAGCTTTTATAGTAGTGGTGACGTCGCACTCTGAGGAAGCACCACGTCAAAGTGCTGTCACCGAGCTGTTTAATGTCCGAGTTTCCTCGCAATCGAAGAATTGTAGTTTTAGCACTGTATGCCGTACGTATTATTTAATTTATTTTATTGAGGGAGTTTGGGGCAATATTAAGTTAAAAATTTTCGGTAAGTATTACTATTATTTTTAAAAGTGTTGGGAACAGTGACGACAGCTCTCTATCCTTTGATACAGTATCGATGTTACCATCGTACTACCGCAAGATGGTTTTTTACAACATTGTTTTGTTTAATCGAAGGTTTTCGAGTATTCCGTGTATGCGCTGAGTCCTTCTCAGGACTTTAAGGCAGCTGACGTTTCGGTAAAATCTCATTCACCATTTTGAAAGTTGTACCGGTAAGGCGCGTGAGCCTAGACTGATATTACCAACCATACGATAAATGAAAGAAGAAGTCACTCGAAAAACTGACCCACTTTCTCGATCTCTCAGAAAAATGCAACTTCTTTTTACTTTATTTTATATAAATGTAATATTATGGCGGTTCGTCAGCCTTACAGGATCATTCAGTTGATTATACGTGATCAAAAGATTTTGTTTAGATGTTTTTTTCTTTTTCCACCTTTTTATTTATATGTAAAGACCATTGAAGCTGATAAACTAAGTGCGTAGTAACGTCCCATTTGGCCTTAAAGGACTGAAAATTAAAAAAATTGAGGTTGTGACTAGATATATATTTATTTTAATCATAAAAACTGCTCTCGACTCAAGCGTTTTAAACTCGGACGCGTTAAACCCTGAAAAGCTCCTAGCAAATCTGAATAAAGCGGTTAAAGTGTTAATATGTAGAGTAAATAACATCTAAATTGTTTTTTTCGGACTTGGCGTTTTTAATATGCATAGCAAAACAATTCGATAAAAAAAGTGTAAAACTATTATTTTATTAATTTTGAATTTCGCCTGGTTGGGCCGTAAATATTTCGTAATTCTTTAAAAAAACTATGATAACTGACAGCTGCTAGGGCTTTATATACCAAATATTTTTAATAGTGCTTGAGGAGTAAGAGAAAAACAGATGTGACAAGCTCCGAGGCATAATGTACTAAGTGAATAAAGCGAGCGTTTCTTGTACCTGAGCTGCTCCAGCCAATGAATTGAGGGCAGTAAATGGGCCCTTTTCTGAGTCTATCAGCATCTATCGTTTACCAGTATTGATATTTTTTATACCCAAGGTAATTATTATGTTTAAATAAAAATAGCTTATTATTCAAATCACGTATCAAAAATAATTTTGTATAAGTACATAATTACTTTGATATCAATTAAATTTTATTAAATACTTCCTAAATTTAAAAAAAAAACTGTAAATAAGACCCATCAAAAAAATAAAAAAAAAGTTTGTTGTATCAATATATCTATATTAATTAAAGTTCGTTAATGGCATAAAAAGCATAAAAATGGTTATTTTCTTTAATAACCATTAAATTGAAAAAAAAAGATAGGGGTATCTAGAACCACAAAATTTTTACTGTTATTAGGGATAAGCAATTTTACCGATACCAGTGGATATTATATTTTTAAATCTTGTCATTATTTTCTACTTTCATTTTAGGAATCGATAGTAGTACGCGTAAAAAAATAATAATCAGAAATATGATAAAATTTTTATAAAAAAAATGAACCGACTTCTAAAAGTGCGCTAAAAAGTGAAAATAAAACTATTAATTTTTATATGAAATGGAAATTTTTGTAGCACCAAACTAATACCTGATAAAATGTGATTCGTATAAACTGATTAAAAATACTTTATTTTTACCACAATTTGTATATATTAGTAGCTATTTATTTAATTTAGAAATAATTTGGCACCGACTTTAAAAATTTCAATTTCGTATAAAAATTTAGTTATTTTTCACTTTTTAGCGCACTTTTAGAAGTAGGTTCAATTTTTTCATAAAAATTTTATTTTTCGATTTTTAGTTTTGAATTCAATACATAAATTATTTGAACTAAGCACTAATCGAGATTAGTGTACCTCGCAATGACTCCAAGGTGGCAAAAAAGTACCCATTTTATCCAAAGTTGAAAATCAACACTAACCACTAAAAATCCTTTTATTCTTAGAGGTCTCCAAATACCAGTGAAATTGTGCCAAGCAAATATTTAGTCTGTCGTAGAAAATCCACTACCTTAATTTTAAAATTTATTTTAGATTCATAATATAGGCCCCAAAACCTTTCAATATCGATATTTAAAGAATCTGAGACGTAAATTTCTTAGCTCTATATATTTTATAGTGCATATTGAGTTTGTATACGCTCCAAGAACTCCACTACATCAATTTTAGACAACCAGGAAAATGTAGCATTTTCAGTCCCTCATATTGTATCTTGTCAACCTAATAGTTGTAAAAAATTATCTTCCTATTCGTAATACACGACCCCGAAAACCCTCTAATACCAAATCGGAAAAAAATGCGAATAAGTTAAAATTTTTAACCCACCATATTGTCGGATACCATATCGAATTTCAAAAAAATAATTTTAACGTCTTAATTTAATTTAAATCTAAACCCTTCAAAGCCCCCAGAACCAGTTTTGGATGAAATCTGAAAATGTAAAATTTCAAGAATGTCATATTACATCTGACATATCTAGTTTTTTTTAAAATAATTTTGTATTCGCTATTTACATCCTCAAAAATTCAGTCCTACCTTTGAATAAAATCGAAAAATTTAAATTTTTAAGTCCGCTATATTGGATTCGTCATATAATCCTTTTAAATTCATAATTTACACCCTGAAGGGCCCCTATATCATTTTTGGAGAAAATCGAAAAATGTAAAAGTTTCAGGACGCCATATTGAATCCGCCAGATTCAGTTTTTCAAAAAATATTTTAAATTTGTAATTAACCTAACAAAAATCCCTCAATAATGATTTTATACAAAATCGAGAAATGTAGAATATTTAATCCACCATCTTGTATCCGCATATTTATTTCTTTTAAATAATTTCAGATTCGTAATGTGCGATCCAAAAAACTCCCCATATCAATTTTAAAAAAATCGGACACAATTAACTTGTTATCCGCCATATTGGATACGTCATATTGAATTTTGTAAAAATAATTTCCGATTCGTTATGTGTGACCCCAAAAACTTCCCCGTACCAGTTTTGGAGAAAATCGGACACAATTGATTATTTTGTCCGCCATATTGGATCCGCCATATTAGCTTTTTTGAAAATACTTTGGATTCGTTATGTGAGTCCCCGAAAACTCCTCAACATCAAATTTGGAGAAAATCGGACAGAATTAAATTTTTTTACCATATTGGATTTGCCATGTTGAATTTTTTCAAAATATTTTTATTACATTTTTTTCCGGCCATATTGGATTAGCCATATTGAATTTTTTAAAAATAACTGCAGATTCGTTGTGTGCGACTCCGAAAATTCCCATATACCACTTTTGGAGAAATTCGGTCAAAATTAATTTTTTTGGCCGCCATATTGTCAGCGCTATCTTATTCAAATTGGGCCGCCGTTCCGGAGAAATCGATGTACATACATAGAAAAAATACATAGCCGACGAATTAAGAAACTACTTCTTTTAGAAGTCAATTAATAAAAAAGAATAAGATATTTAAGGTAGTTCATCAGATATATTTGTAACTAAAAAGCTTAGATGTGATTTAATGCGCTTTCATATGACACGTACCTACTTTACTTCTGAATTTTTGACCCTAACTATACCCTCTTACACGTTCGAGTCGTATATACGAGTACACAAGAAAGCGATGCTTCGGCAACACTGCCTATACTCCAATTACTTCGAACGTGTCAGTGTTAATAGTATCTCATATTTAATCACACACAATATTCACAATATCTAACGTACCATTATTGATTGAACTATTTTTGTTACAATAATAAATTTTTCAATATTTTGGAAAGCCTTTTGTTAGGGCTGATTAGCAACGCAAAAACAACGTATAGTACGTATTTGAAATACTCCAATTAGATGTCGAGGTGGCTGTAGGAGCAGACAATTTCAGAGCAAGCTGTTAAATATACACTTTATTCGTCGAAAAATTTCCCTTTGATCTGTTATCCCGATTTTCGAAATATGTAAATTTACATTACAAATGGGAAAAAATACGCGAAAGACATGGAGAAGAAGATACTTTTTTTTTTAAATTAGCGGCAAATAATTTTAAACCAAACGTATGCTTTCGACGCGTGGAAACATATTCCAAGACATGGGTAAATATAGTGGCGTAAATTTCGAGATGGATGAGACCTCCCAGAGGTATTGGGGGCAATGTAGAAACAAACCCTACATAAAATGTAACAGCAAAAAATAGGTAGGAGCCAAGAAGAGGGGATCAAAGTTGGTTAAGACAGTTTTTTGAATCTACAAACCAAGGAACGCGTTTTGTTCGATCATTTTTGTTAATTTGTTATTGCTTATTTATTGCAAAATTAACCTTTTTGCTTTCAAAGGGAAGCCCTCGTCTTTCTGAACAAAATGATATTTTATAATAGTAAATCGGATGATTTGTTGCTGAGATATTGCTAATTGTTCATCCTAAGACGCAGAATGTTGATTGTTATAACTTTTTTTGCGTGAACATTTTGACCTCCACCAAGGTTCAATCTCTTCGGAAGGCCTTAAAACTGCTCCAAATCAGCAGCGCTCGGAAAAATTCGCCATATTTCAGCAACGAATGGACCAATTGCGGTTTGTTTTTCATCTGGGGTAGCTTGAAAAACTATGAATATAGCACACCTCTTCTTAGAACGATATTTAAGGGTTGAAAAATCAATTTTTCTTGACCCTATCAAGATATAAAAATTTAGGCCTTCACGAAAAGATTGAGTCTTTGTGGAGGTCAAAATGTTTACCCAAAGGAAAGCTATGGCAACCAACATTTGGCGATTTGGGATAAATAAATCTTAGCAACAAATTGTCTGATTTACTATTATAAAATATCATTTTGTTCAAAATGACGAGGGCTTCCCTTTAAAATAAAAAAAGTGTAAAAAAATTGAATTTTGCAATCAATAATTGATATGCAAAAAATAGCCGATTTTAAGAGTTTGCAATAACAAATTGACGAAAATGATCGCATGATAGCTCAAATTGTAAGTTTTTAAAATCTCTACAATTTAATTTGAAACTTTTTTCTCCAAAATGCGTTCTTGGCTTGTAGATTCAAAAAACTTCATCTCTCAGGTCTCATCTATCTTGGAATATACGTCATCTATCTTGGAATTTACATCTCATCTATCTCATTTATCTTGGAATTTACGTCAAAAACAGCCCTAATTTTTACCTATGGCTTGGACTAAAATTTAATTTCAGATGTCAACAACCCCCCCACCCTCAGAAATGATACCGATAGCTGAAAAAGTTTTTGAGAAATAATTTGTTGATCCAGCTCGGCGCGCGATTACTGCACAATCAACAAGTACTAGATAAATGTTTAACTCGAGTTTCAAAACTGGGTAGGAGTTTTTCCAAATCGAACAATATATTTTTGAACGAAATAAAATAAATATGGAAAGAAAGTACTCGAAAAGACGCTTCGTTTAATAAAATATTTGTAACGATTCGATTAATAGCTTATGATATATTACATTATTATATATCGATATATCTACAAATGTCGAGTTGATCGATACATTTTTTTTATCCATATTCCATATTTGATTTTAGGTGTTGTTTTCAGAATATTGAAGATATACTAAGAGGACCTTGTTAAAGTTTTTCGACGGTGGATTTATAGCAAGAGGGTTAAAATGCGAAAATAGTGAAAAAAATTGTTGGTTAGCAAATTTTATCGCTTTGTCATTTCTGAGTCATTGCCAGTTTAATCCAATTCAACCGAGATTTCTCGTTCTTCTCACTCTCTTGTAAAGTTTTCATGCATTCGTGCAATCTTATTAGACCTTACCATTTAAAATAACTAACTATAACTAATAAATAATAAGTTTGTATATCACTTAGTCAACTTGTATTATGCTGTCAAAATAAATTACTAAACATATTTTAATATACAATATATCAAACAGAAAAGACTACAATGCATTTGTGAAATTACTTTTATGATTTAGAGTGATTTCTGTTTGCAAGTTATAATGAGAATAGATTTAGTCAAAAAGTTTATCTACTCCCAAGCATTGGGATTATCTTAAAACTTACTTTATGCAATTAACGAAGTCATTTTGAGTAATTCTATCAGAACGGATTGATTAAAAATACAAATAAACTTTTACAATTTTATCAATTCTACCAAAAAACTGCTCAATATCAACATTATTTCTATTAATTACAGTTATAGTTATACAAATATTATTATTTTTTTTGATTATTTGTTTTGCTAGTTTTTGAAAGCTTTAGTTTGACACATTACAGCAATATCTCTGAGACATTCTCATGCAAAATTCTAAAAACAGTTTTGAAAGTCTTTTGATAATACTTCAACAACTTTACCACGTTTGTATTAACTTGCATTGTTGTCTGTTTGTCTGTTCGGTACAAATTTTGCAATTGATTTTAACTTAACTTTCAGCTAAGGTAGAAACTTGAAACTATAAAGATAGTTCAGAACTGGATGATAACTGAACTGAACTAACTCGCTTTCTTATCTGTCGGCTTGTTTATTTGTCTGTTCGGTATATATTGTCCTAAAAATTTGTGATGTGTGAATTTTAAATAGCGATTAACAAATCTGTAGGATTTAAAACGAAAAATGTGGAGTGCAATAGATAATAATTTTTGTGTGAATTTTTTTTACGATATCGTTACACTCATTATGCACTCCAAAAATTCACAATCAAAAATTTTCAGGACAATATGTAAGGGGTTAGGAATTTGTATGAGGTTATAAATAAGGACAAATTATACATTTTAGTCCGTTTTGAAAACGTGGTATATTATCTTTTTTTTTTCATTTAAAGAATCATTTAAAAATAAAATGTTTCAGTTTTCTCATGTAATTTTGAGTGATATTGGATTATTAAAATCTAAGATGGTGCTTACAATATGGCAGACTAAAGAATTACTATTTAAAGATTTTCTCCAAAATAGGTAGCAGCGCAATTTCGGGATGGCAGATTATGATTCTAAAATTAACGATTTAAAATTGAATCTGGCAGGTAAAAGATCTTACATAGTTCTAAACTATTCTAAAATTGATATTAGGAAATTTTCATCGCTACAGATTACAAATTTAGAGTTAATTTCATACAATTAAATATCACTGATTCATTTTTGTCTATTAAATTTTTATTGGGTCCAGTTTCCTTCAAAACTGGTATTTGAAGAGTTTTTGGTACCAAAAAATTGTTTGTAATTTAATTTAGTGTCGTTTAAAATGTGTACTTTTAGCGATATCGGATTTAAAACAAGATACACTTTATATCTTGATTAATTTCTAGCTATTAATTTAACTTAGTTATATCGAGATAACGAAATAAATTTATTTGTGAATTAAAGTAAAAGGTGAAAAACAGTTCTAAAAATTTGTATCTATGCAGGGTGTTTGAACATGGAAAGTTTTATTAGTGCTTCAGAATCGGTTATGTTTTGTTGCGATTTTGAGATATTAAAAAAAAAAATATGTTGCATTTTCTTAGATCGGCTATAACTTTTATATTTTTAAATATTTTTAAGATCTGTAAACACTTTTGTATGGCCATTTTTAAGCAGAATACGTTTATTTAGTCAAATTTTAGTTACGACGTTCTTTCTCGAACTATCATCAAATTTGTTTTTCCTTTTGACCGCCATATTCAATTTTTACTCATCGAAAAAGTACTTTTTTAATGACAATTTAAATATTTGATAATGCCGAAATTTTAAATAATGATCTTAATTAGGAATAAAGCTAAACTAATAACAATGTTTCTTTATTCTGATTTCACTCTAGGTGAAAATCTTACAAAGGTATTAAAAAATTCTAATAAGAAACTACAGAATTAAGTGAAGCTGATTTATTGATTCGGTTGTTCTAATGTTTATTTCGTAGGTTTTGATACTGAAACAAATGATATTTTCTGGCATAAATGCGCCTTTTGACGTTTTAATAAAGATTTTTATAAAGGCATTAAATTTTTTCAACGAAGAAAAGTTTGACATCCTAAAGTGTCATATCAGAAATGAAAGATATGCGATAGTAACTATAAATAGTCATTTTAGCATGTTTCTCGAACGACGACAAACCAGAAGAACTTATTTCCCTAAACTTACTTGAATTTGATAGTTTCGAAAAATCTCATCTCAAACTAACGAGAAGCTCAAAAGAAATATTTTCAATATTTTAATGACAATTCTACGTCCTCTACAAGAATCGCTGGAACCAAGCTTAATATTCGTAAATCAACTGTTCGTGATGTTTTAAAAGTTACTAAATAGCATCCTTCTAAACCAACAATTGGACAAGAACTTCCACAAAGTGATTTTGATAGCAGAGTCGTTTTTGTAATTATTATGTTGGTAAATGTCTAGAAAATCTCATCTTTTCCGATAAAGTTTTATTGATAGATGAAACACATTTCAGTAACTGTAGAGTTTTTAATAAAAAGAATAACCATTAGAGGGCTCTTGAAGACCCGCGATTAAGCAAACCACGAATACTGCAGGTATGATTGGGAAGAAATGTCCTATTTAGGTTTAAATGATTGGCATTTTTATGAAAGGGTTTATATAATTATTTATCTCCAAAATGTATTTATTATTATTGTAATAATTACGATATATTTTTTTTAATATTCTCCATTGTTTTTAGCAAAACGTCTGATTAGTTCAATCGTTTATGACCAAAGATTGACAGGTCAAAAATATCTTGCAATGTTTCAAAATCAAATTATTCCTGCAATTGAGAAGCTCTGCCAAATGATCAGTTTGATAATATGTTGTTTCCGTAAGACGGTTGCCCCAAACATAATTCAAGGGAAGTTCAATTATTTTTAACGGAAAGTTTTGGTGAAAAAATAATCTCCAACAGTAATACTGTGAGTTGGCCTACTAGATCTTCAGATGTAACACTTAAGGTTTATTTATGTGGACATGTGAAAAATGAGCTATACAAATGATTAAAATGGGAATACTACAAGATATAGTTCTCTACAGACAAAAAGTAAAAATAAAGCTTAAATAGGAATAATACTTTAAATTATCTGAGAAAAAACTGTTTCCATTTTTAACCGACTTTTAAAAGAAGGAGGTTTTCAATTCGTCGGTATGTATGTTTTTTTTATGTATGTACACCGATGACTCCGGAATGGCGCCACCGATTTGAATGAAATTTTCTACGTTATGTTCAGAAAGTTACTGCCGTGGTCACATATTTTTTTGGACGAAATTGGTGCAGTAATATCCAAGATGGCGCTGACAATATGGCGGCCAAAAAAATTAATTTTGTTTGATTTTCTCCAAAATTGGTGTGGGGGAGTTTTCGGGGTCGCACATAATGGATCCAAAATATTTTTAAAATATTCAATATGGAGGATCCAATATTGCGAACAAAAAAATCAATTTTGTCCGATTTTCTCCAAAATTGGTACGAGAGAGTTTTCAGGGTCGTACATAACTAATCTAAAATTATTTTAAAAAAATTTAATATGGCAGATCCAATATGGCGGATTAAAGATTCTACATCTCCCGATTTGCTCTACAATAAGTTTTGGGATATTTTTGTTAGTATTAATTATGAATTTAAAATATTTTTGAAAAACTCAATCTGGCAGATTCAATATGGTGTCCTAAAAATATTATATTTTTCGATTTTCTCCCAAACTGATCTAGGGGGTTCTTGAGGGTGTAAATTATGAATTTAAAAGTATTTTTTTCAGAATTCAATATGGCAAATCCAAGATAGTGGACTAAAAATTTTACATTTTTTGATTTTGTTCAAAGGAATCGTTTTTAAGGATGTAAATAGCGAATATAAGTCTAGAAATTTTAAATTTCCGGATTTCATCCAAAATTGGTACTAAGGGGTTTTGAAGGGTTTAGATTTAGATTAGATTAAGACTTAAAATAATTTTTTTGAAATTCAATATAGCAGATGCAATATGGTAGGTTAAAAATTTTACCTTATTCGCATTTTTTCAGATTTGGTACTATAGAAGTTAATTTTTTATAACTATTAGGTTGATAAGATACAATATGAGGGACGGAAAATTTTACTCATTCCGATTTTGTCTAAAATTGACATTGTGGGGTTTTTGAGGCGTATACAAACTCAACATGCAGTATAAATATATCGAGCTAAGAAATTTACATCTCAGGTTCTTTAAACATCGATATTGGAAGGTTGTGGGGCCTATATTACCAATCTAAAATTAATTTAAAATTTAAGATAGTGAATTTACTATGACTGACTAAATATTTGTTTGACACAATTTAACTGGTATTTCTAAAACTCTAAGAACCAAAGAATTTTTAGTGGTTAGTGATTTACTACTTTGGATAAAATGGGTATTTTTTTGCCACCTTGGAGTCATTGCGAGGTAAACTAATCTCGATTAGAGCTTAATTGAAATAATTTATGGATATCAATGGATTCTAAAACTAAAAATAGAAAAATAAAATTTTTATAAAAAAATTGAACCGACTTATGAAAGTGCGATAAAAAGTGAAAAATAACTACACATTTTTGTATGAAATTGAACTTTTTAAAGTCGGCGCCAAATTATTTGTAAATGAAATAAATAACTACTAATATATACAAATTATGGTAAGAAAGCAATTACAAATAAAGTATGTTTAATCTGTTTATGCAAATCACATTTTGTCAGGTATTAGTTACGCGTCGACTTCAAAAAATTTAATTTCATATAAAAATGTATAGTTATTTTTCACTTTTTGTCGCACTTTTAGAAGTCGGTTCAATTTTTTTATAAAAATTTTATATTATAAAAAATTAATTATGTTTCTTTATCTTGTTTGTATAATTACGAACGACTTGAGAGAACTGTATATAGAATATATTTTCTGAATAAGTTAGTAACTACGTTAAGCATTTTTACAAACACGAATAACAAAGTTTTGCTAGATAACTTCGAGTCTTATATCAAACATCTATATAAATATTTTTACACAAGGGAATGTTTTCAGGGGTTTAAATTCGATTCCTTATTCCATGCTATGTTGAAGTATAACAAAAAATATCCAACACGAATTTTTTACGTCCTGAAATACATTATTACGGGGGCGAAAACTACCCCCAGACTTCACCAGCGGTTTACTAAGAGCATGACGTGACAAAATCTTCTTCCTAAAACCAATAATAGGCAAGTCGTTGTACACGACAAAGTCATTAATTTACAGCATAATTAAAAATCAAGGATATTTAAAGATGAACTTTTGGATAGTTTTCACCTCCATAAATGTAATTCAAGACGTAAAAAATAGGTGTTAAATATTTTTTGGTATACTCCATTATATCACAGCATGTGACAAATCGGAGGTGAACCTCTGAGAACGTTCTTGCTTAAGGACCAGTTAAGCATAAGTTTGTCGTTTGTTAAATTTTGTTAATCTGGACCATCATATAATATTTTATGTTCTTATCAGTTCTGATAATATTCAAATGCATATCTTAAGGAATTTTTACGAAATTAATCATCGTTAATGTTCTATGCGCAGTCACCGCAAGGACAGAATGTCAGTGAGAGAATACCCATGCCTCATCAATCTACGAACATATCAAAGACAGAATTGAGGCATGTTAATTTTAATTAGTATAAAAATAATAAAAGAACGGAAAACAAAACATCATTCTTCCAATCTAAGACGTACATCACAAAAAATGTGATAATATGGGTAATGCAAGACAGAAAAAGGACAACCGAGTCTAACGAATCATTTCATATTATGAATATAAACTTTCTTTTGACTTCAATCAAAACGTTACTTTCTTGACAGTCATTGTTCAGAGTTTTATTCACATTCAGTTTTTGAGAAATTTTTTAAAACAGAATGTTGTTTTATTTAAGTCTTTTAGGTTACAATTTTTCAAGAAAAAAAATTTTTTGGTCATTTTTTTTAATAGAAAGAAAAGTGATATCATTTTATAATTTTGCACATATATTTATTCGTACTTTAAGTATACAAAAATATTTTTTTTTAATTTTTTTTATGGATTTTTTTTCCCACATTAATTTTTTTTTTAAAAAACCTCAAAAAATGTCGGCGCATATGATTCCAGGTGACTCGTCTCAAAAAAAAAAAAAAAAAATACCAAATTAATCCTTGTTCAAGTGCCCATGGTCGGTACTGGAATGATTTTTTTTCATCAAAAAATAACAAAATGGCGGCCATTTGAAAAAAATCCATTTTTGAGGGTGAAAAATCGGGTAAAAATCGGAAAATTTGTTACCGATCAAAGTGATTCCGGTACCGACCATGGGCACTTGAACAAGGATTAATTTGGTATTTTCTTTTTTTTTCATATGATTCAGTCATCTGGAATAACGTTCGCCGTCATTTTTTGATGTTTTTTAAAAAAATTGTTATTGGTAAAAAAACCTATAAAAAAATCAAAAAAAAAAATTTTGTATACTTAAAGTACAAATAAATATATGTGCAAAATTATATAATGATATCTCTTTTCTTTCTATTAAAAAAACATTAATAAAAATTTATTATTTTTGAATAATTGTAACCTAAAAGATCCCTTAAAAACCATTAATTTTTGTTTTATAATTTATTACCTGTAAGTATTTTTATCAAAAAACTAAATCTAGATGTATAAATATTGCTAACTTTCAAATTTTTTATCGGTTTCTAAATGCCTGTACATGTATATAATTTTAAAATGTTTTCGCACTACTTTAATCAGAGAACAGAGAACAGCCAAAATGTATCTAAAATAAAAATCGACTAAATCTTACCATTTCTGAGGTGCTAAAACCGAAATTAAACTTATCTTTTTAATATTAGTTCAAGTTTTAGAGATACCTGATGTCATATCTCCCTATATATTAAGAATATAACCGCAAGAATGTATGTGTTATATTTGTATTTTTATAACAATAGAGGGATGAAACATGGCCAAATATACGTTTTCCACAAGTTAAGGAAATTTCGTGTAACTTGGCAACACTGCATGGGGATCTCCAGGGATGACTCTCCATATACGAAGTCCCCGCAATCCCTTAGGGCTTATACAAAGAAATGACAAACGCCACAATTGCGAATATGATGGAATTGAATAGAAAATTCTCGAATATTCCCTAAAAATGTAGAAGGCGTATTTAGGTATATAACCAGCTATGGAGGGATTAGTCAGTCAAAATTAGTGAGCCGAATCGAATAGTTGAGATTTTAAGATGTCTAGAAAGTGTGTAAACAATCCAGATCACTTCTGTTATGTTCGTAGTGAGGTGACTAGTGCGTCTCAGAAGCAGTCTACTAACTCAATGAAAAAAAAAGACATATCAGCTTTATTTCGGTTACAATATTGGAGTCAAGACTAACAGTGGGCACCCCATATCTGCTTTAATACATACGTTTCAAGTCTGAGAAACTACGTGAAGAGTAAAAAACGATCTATGCGGTTTGTTGTCCCAATGAACTGGAGAGAGCCTTCAAATTATGTTAATGATTAATATTTCTGCATCATACCTCGTCTTGGGCAAGGCACAGGTATATCCAAGAAGAAAAAGTCGGTTATCAACTAACCAAATATTCCATCTGACATTAGACTTGTGCCTCATAGTGACAAACTTCCTATTCCAGAACCCCCAGAAACATTCGCTTACGAATCAGATAATAACGATACAACGATTTCTCAAGAAGAAGATATGACATCGACACCAAGAGATCCTGGTTTCACACCCAGCGCGTTATACCGCCAACCACACAAAATAATCCAATAAGAATTAAACGATCTTGTGAGAGACTTAGAACTTCCAAAAAGTAAAGCAGATTTACTAGGATCAAGATTGCAGATGGAACTTATTAGGAGACGATGTTTCAGTACGTGTTTTTCGTAAAGGCCATAAAGGCCTAGCACCATTTTTTAACATGGAGAAAACTTGGTTTTCTGCAATAACATTAGCGTTATATTGGCGGCTTTAAATATAAACTAAAAGCCACAGGTGTGGAGATTGTTTATAGACAGTTTAACATTGAGGTTAAAAGCAGTACTATTGCATATGGGAAGTATTTTACCGTCTATTCCTGTTGGATATGCAGTTCACATGAAAGAATCGTACGACAATATGAAGTACCTATTGACAAGTATAAAATACGATAAGGACCAATGGCAGATCTGTGTCGACTTAAAGGTGATTATACTTTTACTTGGGTTACAGCTAGGCTACACCAAGTTTTGCTGTTCTTTGTGTTAATGGGACAGTCGGACAAAAGAATTTATTGCAAAAGAAAAGACTGGTGCGTCGGATAATCATTATAGCCAGGTGAAAAGAATGTATACCATATGCCATTGGTAGACCTCAAAAAAATTTTTTTGCTACCACTGTAAATCAAATTGGGCTTAAGAAAAAACTTTGTTAAGGTACTGAATACAGATGGACCAGCTTTTCAGTACCTGAGTCAGAAATTCCCAATGCTTAGTGAAGCAAAAATTAAAGAAGATATTTTTGTTGGGCCATGGAATCGAAATATTCTGAAAAGCGAACATTTTGACAGCACTCTATTAGGTATTCAAAAAATGCTTGAAATCACTTTCGCCTTGTGGTCACTAATTTCTTCGGAAATAAAAAAGCGGACAATTAATTTACTCTTAGTCAAAATATGCTGTCATCGTATCAAAAAATGGGTTGCAAGATGTCTCTAAAGATTTATTTCCTACACTGTACTTAGATGACAAATGAATAAGTAAAAATTTTTATTGTGCTTCTTGGAGCATTATAATTTTATTCGCACTTTATTTTTAAATTTTGTATCATTATTGCTGTTGTTATTTAATCTTAAATGTTTTAAAAATATTCATTCTAAGAGTTATGGAAAAATTATAAATAACTTTTCATAGTTTGTATCACTAAAAAAATTCTAATTTCAAATGTGTGCAGGTAAATCTTATTGTGTTATATTTAATGATCTTTCTGTTAAAACAAGAGTCCCGCCTCCTTGCGTTTTGTGATGATTCTTTTTTTTCAGTAAATATATTTATTATTATTATTATTTTACTGATATTTTCACTTACTTGGGAAAGTAAGAGTATAATCTCTATTTTAAAAAAGGGTGCTTTTTTAGAGGTTTAGTTTTTAATTTGGCAACACTATTCCTAATGACTGTAAAGTTGACAGTTGACAGTCGATTTGTAGTCAGTATGTTTTGCCATTTCACCATGAATAGACTTATGCCAGAACAACGATTGCAAATTGTACAAATTTATTTTGAGAATCATACTTCAATTAGCTAAATTTTTTGTGCGCTACGTCCATTTTACAGTTGACATAATCGTCAATTCGACAAACCGTAGATCGTTTTTCCACTATGTATACTCTGGTTGATAATACGCATCCACAAAGATGCCATATAGTGCGCACAGAAGAAGTTAATTGTGCTGTGGAACGTAGTGTTGAGGAGGATTCGAATGAGTCGATTCACCATTGTTCACAAGAATTGGAGCTGTGCCTATCCACTTTGTGGAAGATATTGCGGAAAGATCTAAGATTACGAGCTTACAAGATCCAGGTTGTGCAAGAGTTGAAACCGCGTAATCATCATACGCGCCGTACAGTCGGTGAATGTGCCGAAAACAATATTCAGCTTGATTCTCTCTTTCAACGCAAAATTTTGTCCAGCGACGAGGCTCATTTTTGCTGAATGGTTACATTAATAAACCGAGTTGCTGAATTTGGAGCGGGGAAAACTCAGAAACTTTTATCGATCAAAATCAAAACTTACTGTTTAGTGTGCTTTATCAGCAGGTGAAATTATTGGCCCATATTTTTTTAAAGATGACCATCAATGGAAAGTGCTATAGAGCCAGGATTGCTGACTGTTTCGTTCCTCAGTTGAATGGTATTGATGTGACATAGTTTTGGTTTCAACAAGATGGCGCAACATGCTACACAGCGCGTGAAACCATCAATTTATTGCGGAAAACATTCAATGAGTGCATAATAATGGGTAATGGACTTGAGAACTGGCCTCCACCGTCTTGTAATCTCATACCCGTCCCTCGAATCAATTACTTTATTTGGGAGACATGTAGATTCACTAGTCTACGCCTATAAACTACAAACGTTGGACCACTTGGAAGTTAACATTCGTAGCGTAATTGTTGATATACGGCCCCAGTTCCTCGATAAAGTGGTAGAAAATTGGATTTCCAGATTACGCTTCATTCGAGCCAGCCATAGAGGTCATATGCTCGATATAATATTTAAACACTAATGGCCTACAATAATCTTTTAAATAAAACCAAAATTATAGATATTAAAATTATTTAAACTTATTTTATTTCATTTTAAAATTGTATAGCTCTAAAAAAAACACACTTTATAAGTTGGAATTTTTCCCTTTCTCGTAATAGCGAAATATAAAGGATTTTAAATTATACCATTTAGTTTTACTTGTCAGTGCAATAGACACATTTTTATGAATATAAACGTTGTATTAACTAATTAATTTTGATGTAGTTCAGACGAATATTACTGATGACGCATGATTATTCTCTAGTTTGACCAGCTGAATATATGATAATTTTACATACAAAACAAAAAATCTGAATAGAAAACATTACGACGAAACAAACAATTAAGTTAGGTGCAATCTAATACAAATCCGCATGGCAATTTGTTTTTGGCTGGAATTTATTTTGTTGCATCTGTAAGATAAAATAAATTCTGGCTGTATTCTCTAAAATTTTAATATTTTCTTCCACTTTAATTGGATTTGGTTTTGGGAGAAAGCTCCTGTAAGATGAAATAATCTGTGCTAACGCTAAACAGAAACTAGCTCCAGTAAAACAACAATTACATGCAAAGTTAGTTAAAAATGAAAACGGTTTTATGAATTGACCTACGTTCTCATATTATAAGCTTAGTAGGTAAGTTGTGTGGAGTTTCATTTAATCGTTGGGTATTATATGTATTAATGTGGCGTTGCCTTAAAAAATTTCAGTTGCAGATAATTGATAGGATTATTTATAGCTGTTTTTGAAGAAGCTTCAGTTTCAAAAAATATATATTAAGAATGTTGATTTAAAGAATGGTTTCAATTTTAAGAATATACAAATACATAGCCAAGTATAATAAAAATCGCTCTTTTTCTATAAAATAATACTCTATAATGGAATCCTAGCTATAGGACAACGACTTTAAGATAGAAATCTTTATTTTATACTCGTAAAATTTAAAGGTTTACCGTTGGGTGCACAAAAGTAAAATTATGATTATTCTGCTATGCTAACCTCGAGGATAAAACGTAAGATAAAGGTTTAGTGAATTTTGACTGTAGAAAATTCACGAAATGTTATTATTTTTATGGGCTATCCATATTCACGATCAAATAGAAATTCTGGATAAAGGGAGTTTTTCCACATAGGTTTGTTGGTCATTATTAAATGTAAGTATAAAAGACTTTTTACTGACGACGGCAAACAATTGATAAATATTGAATGCAGCTTTAACAGATATTATTTGCAAATAATCTATGAAATTCCAGTTGAATTCAGGCGCGGATCCAAGGGGGGGCAATGGGGGCGATCCCCCCCTCCAAGAGCTTTGAGTTCAGGAAAATAGACCCGATTTTGCCTTTTATACTATAGTTTATTCAAGAACTAGAGAGAATAATAAATCATTTTTTACCCTTTTTTTTTTCTTCGCAAACTACCTGCGTTTTTTAGTCTGGTGTCTTTGACAAAATCTGTTAGACACATATATTTTTCATAGGGGTGGGTTAGAAATTTTATAATCAAAAATACCGGTCTATAATAATGAACTATTTGGGTTGGATAACAATAGATATTTGGATGTGAGAAGTGTTAAAAAAGATTTTAATCCATGTCATAGGCGTCGGAAGGAGGTTTATTTTATCGCTAAGTATTTATGGCATAGAATATCATTTTGGTAATAAACGTAAAATAAAAACCTTTCATAAAATTATTTTATTTCTTATGATTTCTTAATAATTCACATACATTAGAAAATATAGATAATTTTGACATATTTAACACAAATCACAACTGCATTTTTATTATTTTTAATTTTGGCATTTTAGGCACATTCATACTAAAACGTAGCCTTTTTCTCTCGAAAAATTCTAAGTTATAATTTAAATACTTACAAAATATCCATTATCAAAAATACAAGAAGTTAAACATATAAAAAAATAAATTCGTCCATATAATATTAAAAATTTTTTTGGGCTATCGGTAATTTTATTATTAAATCAAAACATTTTTAGGACATTTGACGTTTCAGTTTATTTATTTCTTAAAACATCTAAAGAATTACAATTAAACACTAAAAAGGGATTCAAATGTAATAAATTTTCATGTTACAGAAAATTTAAATAATAAATTGGGTTTAGGCTGGTACGTATTTAATTCGTAATCAAAGTCAGTGAAGCTATCTTCGCTCAAATTAATTATAATTGGTTCCTCTATCTCAGCGATCATGAGATCGACTTTCAACATTTTCTTCTTTTGTTATATGGATTTGTCCCAATTTTCTGCACTAACTTTATTCAAAAAAATCTTTCAAAAGTTCAGTTAAATTACTAATTTTGTAAGTTGTGTTATTTCTAGCAACTCTACCTTGTACTTGAGAGCAATATTTCCTTCTCCAATGGACATTTTCCGGACGATCTATAAGAACAGATTTCCTATTTGATTTTTCCCAGCAAAAATTAAGTTCTCTGAGCAATTTCCGGAGCTCAGTTCTTTTAATTTCAGGTAAATCCCGATCTTCATTGATTTAAGTTAGAATTTTGTCGACGGTTGGGATCTGCTTCTCATAATAAAATGTATGTACAACTCCTTTTATTGCAGTTTACATATATTCTTCCATCGAGGTTTTTCATCTGCCTGTGATTGAATGTGGCTTGGGAGTACTAACAATTCCAGTCGTTTTTTTCTCGTTCAGTATTCGGTATATAGTAGATTTTCCAATTCTTGTCATGTTGGAACACAATCTCAACAGAGTTTTTGAGGAAAAAATGCCCTGGTTTAACGATTTTGGAATAAATATAGATGTGGAAGTCATATCTTTTGGGTATCTCACTAATCTCAAATAATATATAAAAATAAGCACAAACAAGATAAATCACTAAGGACACACTGTAAGGTGTACTTTGCTCAGACTTTCAGAAATTTTATTGTTGTAGTAAATTTATAAATGCTTATAATATTTAAATATAATTAAATATATTTAGATTTACGGCAGTCCTCAGTTACCTGCGGCACTGGAGCAGGTACGTTGGAGGTTTCGGTAACAATTTTATTACTCTCTCTAGTTCTTGAATAGAGTATAAGAATGTGTATGCTTGCGATCGCCCCTCCCCTTCCCAAGAGCTTTGAGTTCAGGAAAATAGAACCGATTCTGCCTTTTATATTAGGAATGTATATGCTGCTGTCACTCCCCCACCCCCCCACCCCCGTTGACAACTTGTTTTTTTTTGCGATAGCCCCTTCCGAGACCTTTGAGTTCAAGAAAATAGACCCGATTCTGCCTCTTATACTAGGAATGTGTATGTTGATCTCATCGTCCCCCCTGTCGACAACTTGTTTTTTCGTGTGATCGCCCCTCACCTCTCCAAGAGCTTCAAATTCAGAAAAATAGACCCGACCCTGCCTTTTACACTAGAAATGGGAATGTTGCTGGTGTCTCCCTTCCCGTCCACAACTTGCTTTCGCTTGGTATACTGTACTTTTGTGATATCACCCCTCCCTCCCAAGAGAGAGGCTGGATCCGCACCTGGTTGAATTAGATATTATAAATTAGTATAGTATAGAGGTATCTTTACTTTCTGGATAAATCACTTCGAAATGATGTCAGGAACTACAATTGATCTATGCCCCAGTGTGAAAAGGTCAGCTCGAAGAGTGTAAAATTATATACTGACAAAATGTCACAAATTGACTATTTTTATTATCCTTTTTGCATTATATCTCGATAAATATCGATCTTACAGCAAAATGTCATGGGACATAATTTTAGTACTACGTGTATCTCAGAATATATACAAGCTGCCCATTTGAGGATTAATATGTCATTCCCCTTAACTGATATTTTTAAAAAATCACCCAAATCGGTTGGATAGAAGTTGCGAAAATGAGCATATTACTCAGTTATTTTCTTAAGACCCAATAGATGCCGCGTGCTGGGGCTTATATTCGTTTAATATTCATAAAGCTAGCTTGAATTTATGGTATTATATTTTATTAACTATTAGCCATTAAACAAAACATCTTTTTAAGTACTTTCGTTCTAGATTTAATAATGTTGTTCAGTAGTGGTAAAATTATTTAATTATTGATGGTAATGATGGACTAGGAGCACTTTTTGACCATGCTTACTATAATGTGACGTAAGAAATATTATATCGATGAGTCCTCATTGGTTAATCATATTTCTTGTATTCACGTAAATTCTGGTATGTTCTTTAATAAATAAAGATAAAATAAGCGTATTTGAACAGTGAACGGGTAAAGAAGTAGTACTGGAAACCAGAAAAAGAGATTTCATTGTTGGATTTTTTATCAAGTAAGAAGATAAGAGTAATTTTTGATAAATTTCTAGAATATTTTACCTGGAAACTAAAAGAGATAGCGAAAAACTGATTTCACCATTCGATTTGTCTTTAAGAAAGAAACCTAGAACCAAATTTTCGACATTATAGAACGTTCTATTTGAAAACTAAGAACGATAGCGAAAAACGAACTTCACCATCGGATTTGTCATTAAGAAACAAGCTTATAAACGAATTTTCGACAGTAGTAGAACATTCTATTTGAAAATTAGAAGAGACTGTGAAAAACTGACCTCACCATCGAATTTGTCATCAATGAAAAAACTTATAACCGAATTTTCGACAAAGTTCTAGAACATTCTATTTGAAAACTAAAAGATATAGCGAAAAACTAACTTCAGCATCGGATTTGTCATCAAGCTAGAAGTTTAGGAACGAGTTTTCGAGAATATTCTAGAAGTTCTATAGTAAATATGAGACAGCAAACAGCCGAAATGGAGCAAATAAATAAAACATTGGCCAATTTTATGGAATTGACAGAACAACGTTTGTCGCTTTAAGGGCAAAGAAGGAAAAGAAGACCGTCGCCAAAAAAAAACGAACAACGTCGTCTAAAAGAAAAACAATAAGAAGAAGAACGTTGCTGAAAAGAAAAAACTCATCTGAAAAAAAAATAGGAAGGGAAGACCGTTGCCAAGAAGAAGTCTCGTTAAATAGGAAGATAAACTTTGCATACAAGATGTCATTGTACAAGGACAGCAAAAAGTCGATCAAGCTCTAATCGAACAACGTAAAAGTTTAACGAAGAAATAGGCGAAGTGCGACAATATATATACGTACAACGTATACCTCAAGATGTGTGATAAGACATTTGAGAAGTGCAATAAGAAGTGAAAGGAATAGTAGATGGGATAAAATTTAAAATGAAGAGAATTCAAATAAAAGTCAGTAAAATAAAGAAGCATGATCCTTCTGATAAAGTCATAATTACCCGATAGAACATCAAATGACCAACTTACTACGCTCAAACATCTTGGATAATGTACGCCAATTTGAAGCTGCTGCTAATCCAAATAACTGTAACTACGAAGGATGACTTCGTGAACTAGCAGTTACTGCAAACCCAACAAAAAGACTATGAAATTCTCAGTGCTATATTGAAAAGAAGATTTGGAGATCAGCATTGGCGCCAGGCAAACCACCACAACTCAAATCATGACATCAGAGAGATGGACAAAGTTTGCAAGAATATAAAACATATATCCGACGCCGAGTGCAGTTAAGAAACTAGATAAAGTGATATAGATGTGGACGAACTGGACACATGAGAAAGAGCTGTCAGGTGCATTTTAGAAGCAAGATAAACTGCAACAGTAAAATTTTAACATCAATTATAGATCAGGATGACTGCAGAATAACGTAAATACGTTACCAAGAAGAGCATGTAAGGAAGAATACAAGTACTGCAGCAAAATAGAACAAAAATAAGAGTTTCTTCTTTGGAGAGACACTTCTGATGTTAATTCAGAGTGGAGTATAGCTCAGATGAGGAAAGATCAACTTGAGGACAATGCTCTGGTGCCATTTATTTAACTTAAAAGATAAGTCAATGCTATACCTATTACCATAACTGTTGATATTCGTTCTGCAATATTTATGATAACGTCAAGGCTTGTTGGTACCTACTCTTGTCCAGAAACGTAACGCTAAGAACTGTAACCGGAGCGGAGCTTCCACTTGGAAAGCTAAAATGAAGTCATTTGGTGTTAGTTGCCGACATGGAAGATGTTGATTCGTCAACATCAATTTTCCTTCGACAACAATCTTAACATTCTAAAGTATTGCACCGAAGAATTTACTCTGTCAAAGAATCGTAATGTCGAATCAATCAAAATCATTGTCTAACAAACAAGCAGAATAAAGTGGAGCACGGAGAAAATCATTTATGGAAGATCGAAGTTCTAGAACCAACATCAACATCAATACGCCAACAAACCCTGTAAATATCTGGTAGCGAAGACATTTGTCAATTCATGTGAGATCATGACAAGCTCGGCAGGGTTCTAGCAAGGTGATAGAGTTTGGTTATGGAGTCCACAGCGCCCTGAAAAGAATCAATGACGTTGTTTGTAGAATTCAACGAAGTTCCAAGATCAAAATGAAAGTCGTATATTTCGACAGGTTGAAGCCATGTCACGGAGATCAATCGTCCCGATCAAAGCTGATCGGGGCAATTAGAACTAGGGAGAGTTCAGTATTATGAAGGATTAGAAGAAACTTTTGATATGCCCTGGTATAAAAATATTATTTCGATATGATGAATCATCTTTATGAAAATGTACTAGAAGAAATATTTTATTGATGAGTCATTATTGGTTAGTCATATTTCTGGTTATTTCCATGCTTGTATCCTCGTATATTCTAGTAGGTTCTATAGGTATATAAATAAGGATATGATATGGGTAGTTGAGTAGATTAGAGTTACTTGTGATTTAGCTGTAAAAGTGTTAAGAAGTAGTTAATATAGTATTGGAAGTAATTTAGGGAAACGTGTTGTGTTTTGTTGTCCCAAAAAGTTATTCTATTATTTATAAGTAGAAAAAAAGGGTGATCTTCAAAAAATTCTCTAGGCTTTCCTAATAATGATCTGGAAAAATTCAATGCGGATTTAAGACTTGAACAATCTCATTACGTTAAAAACTAGCGCCCTAATAAACTTATTATTATTAATTTTTCGAACGTTTGTTTATTGTGTATTGTTAGCATGCCGGGGTGGGAAAAAATCTTGTAGAAACTCTTTGGACAATTTAGACTATTCCGACGAGAATTTGTTTGTTGAAATGCGAAATTCAATGTGCTTAAAGGAAAATATCGGCTGGGTTTAAAGTCGTTGGTCACTCAGTTGAAAAAATGTCTTTTTTTGTCACCTTCTATGGCATATTTTTCCATTTTGTAACGTATATTTACATATTTTGACAATCAGGATAGCAAGAATTTAAAGAAAATTTTCCTACGAAAAAATTATATTCCATATATAAATAAATAATAATAAGAAATACTCCCTAAATTAAAAAACTCTTCCTATTTTGGATAAACGTACCCCAAACTAAGTATTACCTACTTTAAAATTCCCATTTGCGGAAATGAGATATTAACACGAAAAATTTGCGAAACTACAATTTAGACACGATGGATGAAAGTTTCCTTTCTTCTTAAAGTCCAACAATGATTGATGCGAATTTCCATAAACTATTTAACAGGTTACGCAAAAATATTGTTGTGACTTCTATTCGCAAAAGTGTGAGGTGAAGTTTGATCATTTAAATTACAGCTAAGGAACAACAGTTCAGCAAGCAAATATTTTTTGAAGGTTCACTTAACACAAAATATCAACAAATTATACATGTAAACCTTTCTTTTGATACACTCGATCCATTAGTGAAAACCGGAATAAATTCGATTAAGTAGTTTCTGACTAAATCGTGAACAGGCAGACGCGGCAGGAGACTTTGTTTTATACTGATATATTACATCAATCAAATAAGCATTTTGCCGGGACACTCAATCATCCAGGCAGAGACCCGGAATTTCGGGTAATATAGGCCTATAGAAATAAACCGTATATGTTCGCTGTACGAAATTTTATGTCAAACTTTCTGTAAACAATTAAAGGTCAAAAAATGCATTTTTTTGCACTTTTTTTGCTTACCAGCAAAAACTAATGAAATTTTTGGACAAAATGGAATAGCCATCTTGTAGAGAATTGAAAAACCTACAAATAGGTTTTTTACCGATCTCGATATTTTTATTTGTTGCTGAGAAAAATGCAAAACAAGGTGAAAATTGTTATAATATTTAATTAACAATAACTATTGCTAAATGCAACCTACGACTTTGTTGTTACGTTCTATTTTCATATTTGGGAAGCTGGCATTTTTGGACGAATTTAGAAAAAAAAACAGCTTAGGTCAATATGCGCCAAAGTTAACAATTTTTTTTAAAATTCTGTCTTATATTGTTAATAACGATTAAGAAACGAAACTAGCGCCAATCGAACATTTAAGAGTTTGAGTTTAGGTGTGAGTTTTCCGGAAAATGATAACACGAAAACAAAAGCTTCAGTGAAGTTTAAAAAATGTCAATTGTTTAAAAGACGACTCGGCAGGAAGATCAGTTGCTAACAAATCCGCGCGTTCAAAAAATGAAACAGCAACTTCAAACTACTACCATTAGCTATATCTCCAAAAGTTGTTGACGGATTTTGATGATTCCTTTTTTAGTTTGTGGTACCCGCCTGCATACAGTACACATATGCATACTATTTATTTATTTGTTTATAAATTAAATATTTAATTTGTTTAAACATTTTTTTCTACCAAATTTTTCTATAAAAATCAATATTTTTTGTGCTATTTTTATTGGCAAACATGGTTATAAGTCGGGAAAATTGAATAATTAAATTATTGTTATAAAACATTCGTTACATTACGTGTAAGAAAAAACTGTATACGTAAGTATTCTTTGCTACGGTAATATATACATCTTATAGCAATATATGATACCTTGAAAAATTACTGTTTTTAAGATTTTTATAGTTAAACGTAGTAATAGGTTTAGAAACTAAATGCTTTTAACGGCCAGTTTCCCAAATATGAAAACAGAATTTTTTATCGGCAAAAACAAAAAAGTTATTTAATTTGTTTACAAGGTAAAAATGATGTTTGGTTTTTTAATGAAGTTTAAACAAATTTAAAATAATTTTCCTCAATTCCATGTAATACTTCTTATAGGAGACGAGTTCCTCTCTCATGAGATGTGCTCAGAATCGCTGTACCTTCATCGATGGAGCTAGAATGATATTGCAAAATTTGCTCGCCTGTGATAAACAAATTAAATTTGCACAAACTATTTGATGAATCGATCTGAAATTTCTACCACATATTAAGCACTAAAAGACCCAACTTTCTACGTACCAACAAAGTCGTAGGATGCATTTAGCAACAGTTATTGTTAATTGAATATTACAACAATTTTGACCTTGTTTTGCATTTTTCTTAGCAACAATTAAAATTATCGAGATTGGTAAAAAACCAATTTGTAGGTTTTTCAATTCTCTAGAAGATGGCTATTCCATTTTGTCTAAAAATTTCTTTAATTCTTGCTGGTAAGCAAAAAAGTGCAAAAAATGCATTTTTCGACCGTTAATTGTTTACAAAAAGTTTATGACACAAAATCTCGTGCAGAGAACATATACGTTTTATATTTATAGGCCTATATTATCCGAAAATCCGGGTCTCTGTCTGGATGAATGAGTGTCCCCAACTAGGTCTTTTTTTCGCTTGTTCGAATGGAATATATGCTGTAATATTTATTTTTGATTGTAAATATCAAATAACCACTTTTCTCACGTAGCGTTGCCCAGTGCATCATCAAAGAAAAATAAAAATTTATAACAAGTACATTTACATTTACCTTACTCAACACAACAATTTATTTCTAATGCCTATAAAATCCTGCAAAAAACGAAATCCTAAAAGAACTTGTTATCTCAAAATACGAGTAGTATTGCTGCTTTTCCACACCTCTAAAATCTCTTTGTGTGAAAACAAAGTGTGCTTACGTTGGAAAAATCTGTATAAAATTTTACGAAAAAAATAGACCCTTAAAATTTTATACATGACATAACGACTGGAATAAAGCTGTAAAAACTTACATTTTATTCGTTTTAGGAAAACCGCAACAAGCAGCTTTCTTTAGTTTCTAATTACCGAGTTTTATCCAGTATTGAAAGCGAAGAAATAATATTAGGGAATACACTAGTCATTCTCTTAGGTCGTGTAAGCCCTACGTAAAACCTTTACGCGAATAAACTCGGTGTATTTGGTACTTGGTAACCTAGACTTAACCTTTAAATTTAAAGTTTCTATTTTTCTGATAATACTCCAATATTAATTAAATGCAAAATTTAGTCATTTCGACTGATCATTAAAAATTAAAATTACTTCCGGCAAACCTAGAAATTTGAAAATTTGTTTGGAGACAATGCTTAGTGCGCAAAGAAAGGAAAAATTAACAAAATGTACTATATTCTTTCCTCCAAACTAATTAATGGAAGAATAAGTGTAGCTATTATTTTGATATTATTATAGGCAAGTATAGGGTAAAGGTGGGAGAGACGCCATATGAGGCGAGACGCCATACTTCCGGAAATTCAGTGAGTAAGAAAGAGATGGCTATATTTCTCACTGTCAGTTCTTGTTCGAATGCGCTCGAGTGTAACGTGTGTATGATGAAAAGATTATTGTAGCACGAGAATTTTTCGACGAAAATTTTGAGTCGCTGTGGTTTCAATGAGTGTTAAATGTAAAACAAAGACACCGTAAGGTAAGAACTGGTTTTAATGTTTTATTTAGTTTGTTATTAACTTATTTCACCTACATTTTGCAATATATGTTAACACTTATGTACTTTATACCTATATGGCATTTCTCCCACAAAATGAGGAGAGATGCCAACCTTTGCAAAAGTGTAAATGAAGGGGTATTTTCTTTATTATTTTTATTGTTTTTAGAACGCTGAGAATATACGTGAGGAAGCATACGGTAGTCAGGGGGCAGTGGAGTGAAGAGAGCTTAATTTTGGCTATTGAAAAAGTAAAAAAAAAGGAAATATCGAAAAATATAGCTCAAAAACTTTATGGAATACCGATTCGTACCTTGAGTAGGCGTCTCATGACTGGTGATACTAAAAAGTCTGAACTAGATCCTTCAGGTATTTATCAAACTCTAAGTATTAATGTAAGAACTTATTGTTTTTATATGTAATGATATAGTAAGTAATTATATTAACTACTATTCCAGCATCATTTGGGACAGAGAACGAAAAACGATTGGCTTCTTATATTAAGCGCCTAGCTAACGCTGGTTTCGCACCTGATAGGTCCACTATTCTGTCTCTTGCCTATCAATTTACCAAAAAGCTTGGAATTAAGCATACATTTTCTAAAGAAAAAGAGAAGGCAGGTCAACATTGCCTCTTCGGCAGGGATATACAAGGACGTTTGGAGTATCGTGCTTAACTCCGCCATTAAAAAGACAGATACTACTCGAAAACGCTTTCTCTTTTTAAACGTGAGCCAACTTTTTTTCTATAGGATCCGTAGTCTATACTAATTCGCTTTCGTCTATGAGAGTATTTATCTCAACCTGTTTTCCTGTATATTTTAGCAAAATATTGTGTACAACTTCAAGAAAAATGTGCTACAGTTCAGAATAGTCATATATATTTAAGTGAAAGTAGCAAATTTTAATGGAATAGGTCAGAAAATACATCCAAGAAAATGGATTTTTTTTTAGAAAAATCACGCAAGATCGGCGAAAAAAACAACATATTCATGTTCTACGACCACAAAATAGGAGCTAAGTAAAAAATCATCGAATAATTCGAATAATTGGGTTTTCAATATTTCCAATAATTACCAAAAAATTATTTTATCTTTAAATATTATTAGATATTATGTGACACATTGAAAATAATTTAATAATATAGGCAACCAGAAATTCATACTTTTACTTTATCACCCGATTAATTTATTCCTCAGTCGACGTTACGAACAACAGGTTATACTAGTTTAAACAATGCAATTAGAAGAGAATAGCATAAAATCGGTGTGGCTACCAATAAATACCATACCATTTTTCTATAATTTTCCAAATATAAATAAAAATATTAACACGTTATTTAGCGGCCACAAAACGGGTTCTAATTTAAACGATATGTTAATTTTATGACACGGTAAATACAATTGTATTTACCTTTCATGTATAATACATAGACCTGCAAGAGATTAAATATTCAGATTGCATGGGATACTCTCAGATGGCGTTGCGTATATCAGACTTCCTTGTTTGTCTAATATAAGTTGTTTAAAAGATTTGCTTTTCTTATGTTTAGGTGTGCTTGCATACCTGGTACTGATGAGAACCCATTGTAGGTGGCGATGCAAAGTGAGATAGTGCGAATAATGTACACTTAGTTCAATATAAATTGTAGCTGTCATATTTTTGATTTGCATAAATATCAAGACATTTTATGTTCTTTAACAAGAAAAGCAAATAATTACACATATTTGTAAATTTGTGAAATATCATACTTAATAATGACGGTGGTGCTATAAACTACATATAAACTAAGCACTCGCGAGAGTAAGTCTCTTTTTTTACATATACGTCTTTGTTCGAGTTTCTCTTTTTAAAAATAATTCTATACAGTGATAATAATAAAAACAAAAACGAATAAACATACTTTACTAGTTTGTGAATTAAAATCACCGCAACGAAATTAACTCTTTAAAACTTTTTTGGACACTCTCCAAGTCCAAATGTGGTGAAAATTCATACGTGTTAAAGGGAAATAACGAAGTTCCGGGAAATGGTGGAAAGTGGAACAAATTTGACAACAGAACAATGTACTGCCATATAAATTATGGACCGGATTTTTCGCTGATCGAAGAACGGCGGGAAATTTTAATATTGTGGAAGCTATTTGGGATCTGAAGTGGCGAAATCGTTTATCGTGAAAAGTCAAAGATTGCAGAATTGTTAACATTACGGAGATAAATTTTAGTTGTTAAAGATAATTTACGAGGAATTTTGGTATATTTCTTTTCGAATAGTGCGGAGTACTTTTGACTAGTCTTTTCTATTGTTATACTTTATTAAGTTAATATCAAGGAGCGTCTGACAATCAAGCAGTCCTAAAAGTCCTCAAGGGGTAAAATATAACATCTAGATTGGTTTGAGAGTGAATTAATTATTCTAGCAAAAAATAACAATGTTGTGTCTCGGGCTACATCACAGCAAGTAGGAATCAACCAAGAATAAGGGAAACGGTAAAGCAAATTATTTGTTATTGTGGCTGATTACACTGTTAAAAATAACCTTAAATTTAATGCAAATTAAGTGTCCATTCTACATTAAATTTAATGATTTTTTACCACAAATTGTGAATAATTTACATTTACTTTGAATTTAAAGCAATTCATACAAATATCAGTTCGTTGTCCATTAAATTTGATTAAATGGTATCTTAGATTTCAATAAGGTAACTGAAAAGATATTTCAACTTCTGTACATTAAAATTAATTCACATATACCCTAATACTAAAAGAATTTTCATTATAATTCAATATACATTACATGAGATTCTGAGAGATAGCGTAACTCGTATTGAACTTTTTGTTTAGTGTAAGTTGCTGAAAGGACTCAATTTTCTTATGGTACTTGTCTGTCCCGTACTGACGGGAACCAATGAGTTCGAAACCTGTCTAAATGGCGTACACTACTTATGGGAAAATGTCCACTTTTCTTTGGTAGTTTCAGAATTTTTTGAACTCATATTAATTTTGGTTCATTAGACATATAATAACATATCTCAAATTCAGTGAACACTGGCTGTATAATCACCTTAAAAAGTAATAATCAAATTTTAAGTTTAATATACGATTACATTAAATTTAATAGAATAAATTAATTTGGATTAATTTAAACTATTAAATTTAATGTATTACATTAAATGCATTTAATAAACGTGTGTGAAATTTGCTTCCAGCACATTTACATTGAATTTAATGCATTTCCTTTTCACAGTGTAGATTAGAAATTGCAGCAATTTTTCGGATTAGCAAGTTTCCAACGGGACAAGATTCATACTTATCCCTTGATTAACCTGTACAAATTAGCGCAGGAAGCCAAGATAATAGAGTGTAGGTATTCAGGGTGGCCGCGAGTGCATCCTGGTTAAGACGGACTTGTAAGAAAAAGAATATATATCAAGCCAAAATGCATTTTTTTCTATGCTCGAACCACAGCAGAACTGTAGGTTCACTAGTTTCGAGTTTGCCGAAGTTTTCAGTGACCTCGAAAAAGTGTCTGTCTATTTCTCTCCCAAAAATAGGTAAGTGTTTTTTGTAGTGAAAGCCGAGAAGATAAGTGATAATATTGTAAATACTTCGTATGATCATAACGTTGTACATTTTATACTTTGGACGCTTTGCATTTTAAATTAAGAATGGAAAAAAATAATTTTCATTTGTAGACAAGTTTTTTTTTTATTTCATTTGTTTGCTGTTATGTTTATTGATATCTTGGGTAAAATTAGAACAATTATAATATTCCACTTTGGAAAAATTGAAAATTTTAGTGAATAAGGTGGATTATTTTGACGATTTTGTTTATTGACATTATATTATGGCAAAACCTTATTACACTTTTCACAACTCAGATATTCTATGCTTTGAAATAATATAGGCATGTTCCCGTACGTTTCTTTCATATTTACAGCATAACCCACAGAAACAAACGGTTGCTTCTTTCCACTAAATAATAAAATTGCCTTGTGACTTGTCTTCGAGGAGTGAATAAACAGTCGTCACTCGGTAGGTTTATAGGAAAAGTCAAGTTCATTGATTAAACCCGAAATATCATAACAGTGTACTAAGTGAAACATTGAGAAAAATATTATCAGCATAAACTGCCTTTTCCGAAACGTGGAAATTCTCACCTCTTTTTGTAAGATATACCATTGCTATAAAAAAAGATCTAAATCACGAGGAAGATCGTTGAGCTGCTCCTGATATATGAAATGGGGTTATTTACTGCTACTACATTCGTAATGGTCTTTCTTTTCAAAACTTGGACCGGCTTGAACGAATGAATGAATGAAAAAGGTACCCGATCATCGATGCCTAGATCTCCATTAGGCCCTTTACATCCCACCATAGCACTAGACCCAGTTATATGTTCCTTAGCACACCTCATTTCAGGAGTTCCTCTCCACGATTCAATAAATTTGCTTTTGAGCAACGATTTTAATTCCCATTTGCCAATAGCAATTGGGACAGGTAATATTGGTTGGGGTCCATACAATTCAGTCGCCGAACCCAACTTTGCCGGACGGTCTTCTTCCTCATTCCCGCGTATGGTCGAGTGACCCGGGATCCATACGAGTCTGACTGTGCAGCCTGTCCTTGTCATACCATTTAGTACATCCTTGCACTCAGACACCAATCGCGAAGTTACGACACTGGACTTCAGTGGCAATATCGCAGCCTTACTGTCTGATCATATATTTATTACTCTATTCCTGTCTATGTCCCTCTTACATTGATGGGCACACTGCATGATAGCATAAATTTCCGTAGTGAAAATTCTCACACATTGTCCGAGAGGGTAGTACTCTCTGACTCCTGTGCTCCTGCCGAATACTCCGGCTTCAGCTCTTTGGATAGGCTTTTGGTTCAAAATTATCTGGTTCATTCTATTCCGAGTCGATTTCGTATTTTTCTGGAGGTATGGTCGAAGCCTCATGAGTTACAGGTCTGATGGCCGAGTGGATATTAGTGTATTCAATTTTATTTTTGCTTTTACTAGAAAACCTCAGGATGTTTATTAAGCAAAAGTAGCAATCATCAACATGATTCTGAGGTCATCACCAAATCATTGGCACTCCAAACTTCATAGACTTGTAAGTATCGAGTATCCATCCAGTTAAGGTTCTTGAACAAGTATGACAGTAAATTGTGGAAGCCCAAGTTTTGTCTTGATCGCCAACTTTACACCCAAAATATAACTCTTAGGCTTTTCTTAGAAGTGGGCTCAAAGTCTATAGTTGAGTTTTCAGTGCCACTTCACCACATATATAAGAAAAACTGTTCGGTTTATTCATAGAGGATTGCGACTTGATCTTTTACGCATGGCGAAAATAACAACGCTAGTACTTTATACTTCGCTCGTATATCTAATACTGATCCTTAGACGATCGGCCGGCTACCTATATACCCGTTTTGCATACCTGGTGTACACAGGGGCTCTTCGAAAAGTAGTTGGCACTTCGACCACTGCGAGATATGGTGAAATTTGGAATTACATGGGGTTCAACGGTTATCTTCTAGGGGCTTGAGGCTTGGCAGATGGGGGTTATCCTTTGATGCTCCCCATGCGGAGTTGCTAGATTGTGCAGTTTTCCTAAACTTAGAGAAAACGTAGGTTTAGCAATGTCGCACCCAGTATATTATAACAACTATATATCGCATAGGTACATCCTTATATCTGTTGCATCAATCAAAACATGTTGTTGATATTTTCTAGATTTTTCCATGTGATACGACAGCTTACGGGTCAGTGTAAGGGTAAGATAGGTAGAAATTATCGAAATAACACATTATTTTGGCGAGAAGGATTTTCATGCAGAATTTTGCAATTTAAATTAAACTAAGATATTGCATTCAATATAAATATTTAAACACAATGCTGACTGACATGAACACTTTATCAACTGTTGTGATAATATAATATATAAGAGTCTGCATAATTAGGTTCCGGAGTAGATATGGTCTTTGGATGAGTGATGGGATTTTGTCCATAATTTAGAGTCTTTCAGGATTGGTAGGAGTCCGTTTGAGTCAGTCGGAATACGGTTTTAGCCATCACGGTCAGTTGGTTTTTATAAATGAGCTTCTAGTCTTAGATACTTACACGTAAACCACTGGATACGGTGTAGAACATTGTAAAGTTCAAAAATTGCTGCTGTTTGTTCTTTGTGAAAACGCTGACTTCAGTCTTCTCCTGGTTAAACTTGATCTTCCAAAGTCTGAACTAGATATGAAGGATATTCAGAAATGGCACTAGAAACGGTTGTGTCAACAAACAGAAAATATAAACTTTTTTAATTAGTATCTCGATGATGTAATATTTTAAGTTTTACCTAACATGCAGATACAGAGATCTGTAAGTTAAAGTGTAAGAGTGCGACAGTTTCGGCTGTACAAGAGATCTCATACACAGTCAAGGGACTTGATTTTATTTTTTATAGGATTTCACTTCCTTTCGTGGTTGGTATTTTTTTTCCTAACTTTTTCACTTCAAAATAAGTATATGATTTTATATTAATATCAAAAAAAATTGATCGAAAACTGGACGAGTTTATATCACATGCTTAATAATTTATCATGAATATTGACACGCTTAAGCAATCCTGTCAGAGCAAGTCACGTCGCGAGCTAACGCTTTCGTGGAGAGTTTGATGCAGCTTTTTACGTGCGATTTAAATCGGGAGTTTAAACTCGCGCGATTTCTCTGTTAAGCCAAAAATAATTCAGGTATATCTACCCACTTCTTCTCGATTAATTGGCTATTTTTTAATCTTCCCTTTTTTTTTTTTGTTGTAAATAATTTCATTGTACCAAATATAAAATTTCTAGGGCCCAGAGAAGTAACTAAATGTCAAATATAATTAAGTTGCGATCTAGAATAGATAAAAACAGATTGTTGGTAACGTTCCATTTGCCATGTTCCTTTGTGAAAGTGTAAAGCTGTTAGTCATTTCCAGTGCATAGATACAAAACCTTATCACTCTGGCAAAACAAGGCAAGGTTACCCTTGTGCGGGTACTGGGATACAAGAACATTTTAGGTATTGAAAACATGGATCAACTTGCAATAAAACTGCTATCACATTTATTGAACCAGAACCAGTATTTGGCTTTGCTAAAGCACCTAGTTGAGGGTGGTTTTCCTGGTGACTAAACCTTATCACGGGACCCAGTGGAACTACATTGCGGACTACAGGCATAGCAAACTATTGCTGAGAAAACCGTCAGGCAAATTAATCCGGGGAATCTTACATTTAAGTAGACAACAGACAAGGCTGTTGACTGCTGCTAAAGAAAACATCTACATACATTGACAATGTGTAATAACGAACCAACATGTAGACTCTTTGACGAAGAGGACGATACAGCCTTAAACATCTTCTTCGAATGCGCAGTTTTAATCTGCTAGAGAGTCCGTCAAAGATCGATAACTCCAGAAGGCTTGTGTCTAGCGAACAAACTAGTGAGCAGGCTGCCAAAGCTGATTAACTTAATCAATCTGTTCACATAGAACAGATACAACTGGCGACACAATAAGTCACTAAGCTACAGTGTAAGGCCTGCTCAATCATAGCCTTCTATATCGTTCCATCAATCAATCAATCAGTGCAAAGATATGGAATATTTAAAAGTACCTTACATTGGTTCCAGTAAAGGTTGCTATATAGTGCATCGAATGAGTAGACGCTCAATCATACCACCAAATAAACAAACACTAAATTTTTGGGTTATTTTATTTTTTTCTAACATATCTAAATTCCGTTGCGAAAACTCCTCTCTAAAACACTTAACCCCAGAAACAAATTATATGGAAATGTGTACGGGCAAAATGCTTCCCACATTATGTCGCACAGTTTTGCGAAAATTGATTTTCGATTTTGCGGAATATAAAAATTTCCCTTAGTCGCCCGACAACATCATTTTGGTCTTTAGAGTTTTATTGGAATTTCTTGTGACGCCATTTAAATATAAAGTGTTTTTTGGTGTGTTTTCGTATTAAAAGTAATCGTAATTTTTATAATCTCTATTCGGGGAAGTATTTAGGCTATATTATTTCAGTATTTGAACTTTAATTTAGTTTAAAACGAGAGTGCGGGGCAATCTGTTTATTTTGTAATAACAAAAATATATCATTTACGAAAAAGCTTTTGATAGGGTCTAGCATGGAACGCTTTTGAACATATTAAGGACCTCGAAAATCGATGGTAGAGGTCTGCGTATCATAGAGAACTTGTATTAAAAGCAGAAAACAGTGTTTCGAATCAATAGAAGATGCATCGACGAATGTTACATTCAACGAGGCGTCATACATTATTCAACATCTACTCGGATATAATTTTCAAACAGGCTTTGCAAAATAAAGACCTTGGAGTGAAGATCAATGGTGAACTGATGAATACCTTCGATTTGCCGACGACACGGCCATCTTGTGTGATAATATCCAGGGCCTTCAAGAGTGTAAACACAACAGGATGGGATATGAGTATAAAAATGAATGTCACTACGACAAAATTTATGATATTTACCCGCTAACCGCACGTCGAAGCTTCCCTGCAAAGAGACCAACAAAACATTGTGAGAGTTACCCAATTCAAATATCTGGTATGTTCCATCACATAACAACTAGACCTAAATAAAAAGATTAAGTGCAGAACTAAAACAGCTTGCACAACTTCTCTGAGAATGAAATCATTATGTAACGACAACTTAAACTTAAAATTGCGTCAAAGAATGAACAATTGTTACATTGGGTCTGTCTTGTTATATAGAACTGAAACCTGGACTCTGAAGGCTGACCCGGTCAACCGCCCAGAAGCGTTCGAGATGTGGTAGCATAGAAGAATGCTCCGTATATCCTAGACAGCTATACAAACCAATGAAGCAGGATTAAATAGAGCAAGTGGCGTTCGTGAATTATTTAAAAGTATTAAGATAAAAAAGATATCATACCTAGGATATGTTCTTAGAGGAAACCGATACAAAATCCTTCAGTTTATAATGAAAAGTCAAATCGAGGGCCTCAGGAATTTTAAGGAGGCAGATATCATGACTAAAGAATATCCGTGATTAGACCAGAATATGCAGTGCTGAAAAATTATTTAGATTAGCTGAAAACCCTGAACAACTCGCCAATGTAATTGTCAATGTTAGGGGATCTGATATGACAGCGTAAGAAGAAGAATAAAAATATTTGATAGTGAGTTACCTATTATTTTAATGACTATCTGCTTTTTCTACTATATAATAAATTTAAGTGGAGTACCAACGCTATTTAAATAATGATAGGTATCCTTCCAGATTTTCGTACTGAATCAAAGCACACTGAAAGTACGACACTTTCATTTACAAATATTTGTGTTTGCAACTTAAGTTAAATTCTAGACCACTAGAAAAGTCTTATCCTTAACAGTGAGACAAAAGACTAAAGATTTGTTTGGTAATTTTGTTGTGCAGTGAAATCTATCTTGTTATTGGTTACCGCTAAAAAGTCAGCACAATACCAGACGATGCAGAAAATATGGTCACCACTATTGATGACAAAATGAAAGTCTGAGAAAATTACATTAATAAATTATTCCATTGACAACAGAACCCAACGTAGTAATATTATTAAGATACAGATTGACATGGGTCTACTAATAACAAACAATGAAGTAAAAAAAAACAATATCGTGAATGAAAACCTGTAAAGCTTATGGTTCGGATAAATTACCGACGGAAATTCTTAAGTTTGTCATTGATCAGAGTTTAAATATTTTAATTGTGAATGATGAAACAATATATTTTCAGAACCTATATATTGCACTAGCTATTATCAGTCTCGGCTTTGGCCGCACTCAAACCCTTGGGGATTTTAGGAAAGAAGACTAATGAAATTTTGTTAAAATTCAATCTTACTTGCCTATTTATGTATACGTTCCGATGAAATACCTTTACCTTACTAACCTCAGCGTAATTAAATCAGATATAGTTAATTATTTCATGGAATTTATCAATAATACAAATCAAAGTAATCCATTGCAGTATGAATATTGCAGAGAGGCGAAATAGGCGAAAATAATGCATCTTGAATCATGAAAATCGGATTGTCAATTGATTAAAATGCTATTATAGGCTGATTTTTATTATTGTTTTGTTAACTAATGCGCTTTCAAATATATGTATTATGATGAATTATTCTAGTTTTTAACAATTAGTGATTAATCGCATAATAATTACCTGTTTGTTATATATTTGTGCTGAAGCCTTTATTCAGTTTTATTTTTTTTTTAATCGATGAAGAGACATGGCTACACCAAAGTTTTTATATGTATTTTGCCTCACTGATTTAGAATACTAGGTGTGGATTCCCGAAAAATGATGAGGTAATTTGTTATAAACAAAAAATTTGTTACTATTTAAAAAAAATGATTTTTGACATAGGCAATCGATAGAGCAGAAAATTTTAAAAATTAAAACAACAGATCCAGTGTAGCTGAGAAATTTCTCAGCTGTTTGTATTTTTAAAATCTGACCCTGGATTCGTAATCTCGAGAATACCGAATTGCACAAATTCTAATTTAAATTAAAAATTTTTTGAAATTTTCAACCGCTATATTGGATCCGCTATTTTGGATTTTTAAAAACCAAAACTCCTACAATAGTGAGACAAATTAGCACATATGAGGTAGTAATCTGGAGCAAAAAAATATGAAAGCTAACCTCTTAAATGTTCAAAGACTGGCCTGTGCATGTATAACCGAGGCAATGCAAACCTGCTCAACCGCTGCGATGGAAGTAATCCTAAACCTCACACCTCGACATATATTTCTAGAGAACATGGCGAAGAGGATGATTTATAGGTTGATGAGAGATGAGGTCATAAAAGGTCCAGTCTCTTATCCAGAAATCAACAAATCTAGGACATGTCCCAAGATGAAATGAAAAAGAAATGCAACTTTGTGAACAACTTCAGCAAAAGTTGAGTCACAACAGTGAATGGGACAGAAACACCATTGAAGAACTCGGCAAGAAATCCATTATTTGGTACACAGATGGCTCCAAAACAACGGAGAGAACTAGAATAGGAGAGGCACCAGACACTGCGAAAGCTTGTATAAATCACCAAACATTTTTCAGGCATAAATACATGCCATGAGGATATGTATTCCATTTAACAAAGAGAAAAACGATCACGGACAAGATATTATCATCATGTCGGATAGTCAAGCAACCATCAGTGCGCTGAACTCTCAAGTTATCAGCTCCAAGATGGTCTGGTAATGCCTAGAGGAATTAAATGATTTTAGTAAGATTAATGACATACGAGTAGTAGACAGGCTCGCAAAGAAAATCAGTCAAAATTTGTTGTCCCGTGTAATTATAGGTTGGATGGAATTATTTAATTCAATAAAAGTTGCCTGTGGGATTCGCTTTTCTTGTGCCAGGTGTACTTGTCTACCCTGTACTGATGAGAACTAATGAGTTCGAATCCGATCTGCAGGTGATGGCCAATGGGAGAAATTTCTACTTATTTTTGGTAGTTTCTTGCAATCTGAAATAGTGCATTTGATTTCTCACTGCCATGTCTGTCTTTATAATATAAAGCTTTCTCAATTTCAGGCCTTTTCTACATATACATTTATATTGAAATATTTTAATTCAACTATTCTATGATATATACTGATCTGAAGAAATACCCGAAAATGGCTGAAGTCGACTTTTATCACCCAACCCAAACAGAGCATCTCTCAAGATGTAAGGAGTTCCGTATATTTGCTTAATGTTACATTTGTTTACATCACTTCTGTAGGTTAGATAAGAGAGAATATACCGAAAAGTCGAGGCAAAAATTGCGAATACACAGTTTGGTTTCCAGAATGGGCTTAGCGTAAGAGATGTTCTCTTTCCCATACAAGTATAAATTCAGCGCGGGATCAATAAAGAAAATCGGGATAGGTGAAACTGATATACGAATAATAGGGAATCTATATTATAATCAAAAAGTTTTGATAAGAATAGATGACCATCTTACGGAAGAAGTGAAAATCCAGCGTGGGTTTAGACTGAGATGCATACTTTCTTCACTGTTCTGTAATATTTACTCCGAAGATTTATTTGTCGAGGTGTTTGAAGATACATCTGAGGGAATTTCTATTAACGTGCGATATGCCGATAATACCATAATTTCGAAGGTATGTAATCTCTTTTAAACATATAAGGAACGTATTTAAATGAGTACGGTTTACAACAAATATAACAAATATATCACAGAGTTATAACAATGCCACACAATGAATCAAGTTCGAGTAAAAAATTAGATAATCGATATGCAATCTCTAATCTCGAAAGTTCTCTTAATGACGATCGGGGCCATTTAAGAGAGATACGTAGAATAATTGAAATGGAAAGAGAGAGAGAGAGAGAGAGAGAGAGAGTAACTTTCTTGAAAATGAAGAACCTTTAAAATATGGGAGAGCTTTACTTTCATATGGTGATTTTAGGGTTCCTTTTTAAAACTTGATTGAATTTTGCTGTTCCAGTTTCACAAAACTCATTTTTTTTTTGCAAGACACTTCACAGAATATCAGATAGTAATTATTGATCTCAGCAGAAAAAGTTGTGAATTAATCATTACTAGGCAATGCGTAGTTACTATTTAGGTAGATATGTTTTCTAGTATTACTTGTATTATAATCAATATTTTAAAACTTTGAGTATCGAATCAAGCAAATCAAGAAAAGAAATTTCATGTGTGTGATGCCCACTTGGCAGTTATGTAGGTTAGGAATGTAACAGCGGCGATTTATATTTCATGACAAAACATGACATTAAGTTCTAAGAAATAATATTGTGTAAAATATTGCATTTAAATGAACATATCATTGATACATTAATAATTGGTTAAAAATAGGAGTGTGGTCAAGGAACTAGTTTGTAAGGACAGAAGTTAAAGAAAAAAGGGAAGGATATATCATATTTTTAAAATTTTTCTTTTCTTTTCGAGTTAAATATTACATAAATACCAAATTTCTAAGGCCGCGGAAAGATGTTTGATTTTTGAAAATCTGGGAGTAAGCAAGTAGAGCCAACATAGAGAAAGAGCACATAATTGATATAGGAACTGCAGAAGCAAGAAACATGAAATTGGGTGTTGAACTTCGATTTGCTAAATTCTCTTGATAATGAAAGTTTAAAGCTTCTAGTCATCTGTACTCCTAAATTGGGATTTTATTTTAATTTGGCATAATAATATCAGTGCCTATTGGATCTACAGTGGAGAGGATATTAATGAAGTTTAACACAATTAGTTAGGCGGAAATTTAGGATAAGGCTTTTTAAAATAAACGACTATAGCTTAACTAGAAACTGCAACTATGGAAAAATAATCTTAAATCAGAAACATTTCAAACACACCATTTAAATTTTAGGTCAATTTTAAAATATATAAAAGCGCTAAATGGTTATATCGTGACATATTTTATAAACGGTATATTTCCCGGCAGTTTTTTAAAGCTTGACATTGATATATTTCCCCACATTACAGTACAAAATAGCAGATATTTTGGCAAACGCCGATTAAAAAACACGGAGCACATTTTAGTAAAAAACATACAGCCCAATAAAATTTTAATTAAGCAAAATAAACGGGATGCCATATTTTCACTTGTCAGTTGGATTTTATTGGATAGCACAGTAAATATTTTTATTGGAAAAAGTTCATTCTTCAACAAACATTAATCAGAGTAAAATTTTTAATATTTGATGTCAGTATTAAAAACTTAATTAAACATTCATTTTAATAATAAAAAGATAAGTTTAAACACACAGCGTATGGATTTTTATTAAAGCACAATTGAAGGTTGAAGATACTGCTTCCAGTTGATCCTATGTGAATTTTATTACACTTTATTTTCTCGTGTTTTAATATTTTTAAAATTTATTTAAGTTAAAATAAGCAGAACGTGTGGAATGCTGGATTAACTCAAGAGATGTTATGTGCCAATTTATAATTTTTATATTGTTATAGAAAATAGGCTCTTAATTAAATTTTTCACGGAAATTTGTTAGATAAATGCACAGGTGATATTAAAAACTATCAATAAATTGCGACCATTGAGAAAAGTCTAAACAATGGTACCATTTTCAGTTCAAATTACCGTAAATATATTTATTTGCTTACTTAACCGTATGCTTTTCTATCTTTCGGTGTAAGGCCCGAGTGAAAGCATTCTTTCTTCCATCGTTTTATACCCTGGGTCAGATCTTTTATTCCTTCGCATTTAATCCCTCTGTGATCTGAGTAACTTAGCAATATCTTGTCAGGGCTATGCCGATGATGTGGTCGTGATTGCAAGAGGCAAATTCGAGAATACTCTCTGTGACATAATTCAAAGGGGGCTTGAATACATTAGGAAATGGTGCCAGATGATGGAGTTGGAGTCAGAGGTTAAATACCTGGCACTGACCCTAGATAACAAACTCCTCTGAAACAAGCATGAAAAAGAAGTAATCAACAAGGCTACAAAACTCTTGTTCCTCTGTAAAAACTTTGCGAGAAGAAAATGAGGTAAAACCTCAAAAATCCTGCGGTGGATGGACACTGAGACCATTCATCACATATGGGGCAGTGATCTGGAGCAAAAAAAAACAGTCTGGCTAATACGAGAGCTAACCTCTCGAAAGTTCAAAGACTGGTCTGTGCATGTATAACTGGGACAATGAAAAAAATGAAGTAATCCTAAACCTCCCATCTCTACATATACTTCTAGAGAATATGGCGAAGAGGATGATTTATAGGATGATGAGAGATGAGATCATAAATCGAAGCCCTAATCTTTTATCCAGAAATAAACAAATCTAGAACATGCCCCAAGATGAAAAGAAAAATAAACTCAACTTTGTGAAAAACTTCAGCACAAAGTTGAGTCGCCAAAGCAAATGCGACAGAAACAACATTAAAAAACTCAACAACAAATCCATTATATGCTATATAGATGGCTCTAAAACATCAGAAGAAACTGGAATAGGAGTGTATAGATCCGGCATCAGACACTACGAAAGCTTAGGTAAATCACCAAGGATTTTTCAGACAGAAATACTTGTCATTAGGATATGTATTCACTTCAACAAGGAAAAAAACTATCATGGTCAAGAGATTATCATCATGTTGCATAGTCAAGTAGCCATCAGTGTACTGAGTTCTGAAGTTATCAGCTCCAAGAGAAAATTTATTTGAGTAAGAATAATAAAATTACCCTTATGTGGGTACCGGGACACACCGAGATAGAGGGGAATGAAATAGTAGGAGGAAAAGGGCTGAGACGCCATTTCTGGGACCAGAGCCTTTCTGCGGAATCAGTAGCAGCGTAATGCTGGAAGAACTAAAGATAGAAGAAGAATGCAGGAGATCCAATTATTGGACGGAGCTGCAAGGATTGAAACAAGCGAAGATACTTCTTGGGAACTACGACCAGAAGAGATTCAAAGAATGCATAAGCTTAAGTAAAAACCAACTTTGAGTTCTAACAGAAGTCCTGGCGGGACATTGCCACTTGAAGGGACACCTCAAGAAACTGGAATCGGTAAAAGGAGAAGAGTGCAGATTCTGTGAGGAGGAGGATGAAACCTTTATTCATATCCTTTCAGGAATAGTATTGTGTGCAATAGGAGGCGGTGCTTGGGAACACACCAAATCGAAGAAGTGGAGCTACCCACCTTGAAGCCGTCCAACATCCTAAGGTTCGTGAGGGTAATAAGACTGAAGGATCTGCTCTAGACTATAAGATAACTCTTATGACTTGGCAGCAGTAGGGGGGTACAATAGATCTATCAGGTGGCAGTATACATACCTCAATTTTACGTATATACATACATATATCCCTCTTGTTTCAGTTGCTTCCCTAACATCATTGTTCAATTTTCCTCTGTCTTTCTGTCTGATTTTCTCCTGTCACTCGCATCTTATATATTTTTTGCCAGTCTCCCGTTACAAGTAACGAGAGTCTGACATGCATGATAGAACCATTCTAACGGTCCTTGTTCTATTTTTTCTGTCACTGATTTGATCCCCAGCTTCTCCCAGTATGTTTAATTTCTTATTTTGTTTCTCTTGGTCTTATTTTCTATTCTCCTTAGAAATCTTTTATCCATTGCATTCACATGGGTCTTGGACTTAATAAAACGCTGTTTTCATCATATAGAACATTCTTTCTGCCTTTTTTATTTTCTCATTTATTTTTTGATCTATTTTTCCAACACTTTGTATTTTTGTTCCCAGATATTTATAATTTTCCACCTGTTTCAAGGTTTTTGCTTGTATTCTAAAGTACTGTCTTTTGCTTTCACCTACAATTATCATTGTTTTAATCTTCTCGATGTTTATCTTCATATTTATCTTTGCGATTTCCTTGTCTAAAATATCTAGATTTCTTTTAGGTCGTCAGCTGTTTCGGCTATTATTGCTACATCATCCGCAAACATCATTTCACTCAAATACGTCTATTGCATTCGTCAGTATACAATTCTTGGTGATTTTACTGATTTCTTAGCTCCCTTATGGTGTCGTATAATACTATTGAGAACAGGGGATCGTCTGAGGGTCAGTATTAGATTTCAGGGTATTGTGTATTTCTTCCTTCCATTGAGTGTCTTGCATAATATCCTCAGTTATTTCCTTATTCTTTTTTCCATACCCCTTGTTAATATTTTTTGCCAATGTAATTCTTCTAAAGTTATTACAATCTCTTTTGTCACCCTTTTTATATATGGGCAATATTATTCGAAAATTCCATAATACCTTTTAATAACGTATTCATTAGTTTGTTTAATTGTTTTATTTCTTTTTCTCTCACATAATTTATAATTTCGGATGTTATGTTGTCTCTTCCAGGTGCCTTTCCCAATTTTATCTTTTTTATGGTCACTATTATTTTTTCTTCCTATATTCGTCTTATATTCTGTATCACCTTTTTCTCATCCCTTTATTCCTCTTTTTCCATGACTGTATATCTAAAAATTCTTGAAACTGTTATAATCATCTATTCATTATTTTATCTTCCTTTGTTATTATGGATCCATTTTTATCTTTTATGCTACACATATTATATCCCTTCTTGTGACTTAGTTATTTGAGTGTTCCATAAAATAGTTTCTGGTTTTCTCTGTAGAGTTTATGATCATTTTAGCTTCAAATTTCATCCATGACTTCTGCTTATTTTCATAACTTCTCACTTGATGTCTTTTCGTTTTTCCTTCTATAATTTATAGTTTTGTAAGCTTCTTGTCTCCTTATATCGCTTTAAGCTATCTTTTCTTTTAATATATCATTCTGTTGTCTTTATATGCTTATTTGTTATTTTCTTATCCCTACATCAGTGTCTAGATGCATTTAACAAGCTATTTTTAACTATCTTCCATTTCTCATCTTTTATTTTTCTACTCGGTACTCCAAATTTTTTTATTTAATATCTCCTGGCACTTTTCTTCATATTCTAATTGTTTTAATTTGCAATTTTTTATTTTCCTTCTTCTTTTTTCCTTTCTTTTTTTGTTCTTGCCTAGTTTTACCAAGTTGTGGTTGCTTCTTATTTCTGCCTTCTTAATCAGAAAATTCATCCATACCAATTAAAAAGTTTTTCCTTTATACTGGTTGGTTCTATGCTTGTAGATTTGTGGATATACTTATCTAGAAATTTTGTATTGCCTATTATTAGTTAATTCTTAATGTATATATATATATATATATATATATATATATATATATATATATATATATAAATATATATATATATATATATATATATATATATATATATATATATATATATATATATATATATATATATATATATACTCCGTCCTCAAGTATGTCTCTATATCCTTATCCTGATTTACCATTCTGTCGTTCAAATGTCCCATTAGGAACACATTTTCTTCCTACTGCTATACTGGTATCTAAATTAACCATAATAAATTTAAGATAAATTTTTAACCGTAACAACTCCCCCTCTCCTTCAGAAGAAGGGGAATTTCTCAGAAAAATTAACCGACGATGATGAATTAAGTAGGTAACACTCAATAGAACGAAGCTATGTGATAATCTATTATTAAGTAAAGTTAAAGATAACAAAATCCAAAAAGGTAAGGCAATTATCAGATAAAGAACTAACCATATAACAGGGCTAGCCGATCAAGGTAAGGAAATGTAATTAATTAAAACTCAAATAAAAGAAAACCAAAATATATCTCTTTGATCTCCCTGATACAAGGAACTCGGCGACTCCCATGGAGGCATCTGGTATAGAAAAGTCCTTTGACGCTGCCGACGGAGGTGCTCAGCACTCTTTCGACCTGGGATGGGCAGGTCAGCTAACATTGCACCCGAGAAAAGTGTGGAGAACCTCGTTTACTAGCCTCACTCCAGTTGCTCCCAAGGAAGCCTCCAAGCGCCCCATAGCAGACAACCCAAAGGGCGAATAACAAGAAGAGAAAAGAAAAATCAACCCGCAAACAAAAAACTAAGAAGAGAAAGAGGGATAGCCCAGATGATCCGCCAAACAAAAAGGAGTGAGTTATAAGCACCCACCAAACTAAAAGATACGCTGATGTTACCCTAGCGCACCGCAGCCTCAACAATAAACAAAAAAAAATGAAGAAAGATGCCCCACGTTGGGCGCCAATTTGCTACACTGGTATATGCGCAAAAAAGACAGAAAGGCTGTCTTGAGCGAGCAGAGCAGAGTTGGAAGCTAGAGGCGGCACCAGTTAGCAAAGTGTCGAGCTAGCCCCTATGCCGCAGAGTAGGGGTGGGTATTTATTATAGGCGCCACCGAGTTTTAACCGGGTAAACTCGGAAAACCCCCCCACGTTGTCACTCGGGCTTAGTGTCCAACCCAGCTCTATAACTTGTTGCACCAAAATAAGAAAAAAATAAAAACGATTAAATTAAATGAACACAACAAGAAATGGTGGGATAAATGAAACTCAAAGATGTTAAAAAGAAAGAACTGTTTATATTAATACTCTTAATCTTGATGATGGAGAAGTCCTGAGTTGTTGTTGATCTGGACTTCTTCTAGCTTCTATGGTGGAATTTAGCCAGAGTGTAGATACGGGTATACTACTACCCCAGAGAATGAATCTGAGTAGTATCCTTGACCCCGAAGGGTGGATTGCTTATGCCCCTAAGGGTGGATTTCTTATGCCCCTAAGGGTGGATTGCATATGCCCCTAAGGGTGGACCTCGATTTTCTGAGGTCAGACGATTCCTGATGATAATGCCAAGGGTCCGGCAAAATTTCTGTTTCCAGGGCGTACCTCGATAACTAGCCAAAAAAAATACTAAATCACACAAATCACCACAATGCTAACGAGGCACGCAAAAGAAATTTTCCATCAAAACCCGCAGGATGGCGGCAATAAATCGGGATGGAAATTTCTCGACTCCACAATACAAAACTTCACAGGAAAAAGTAAGATTGACAATTAAATTCTCGCCATTTTATAGGGAGCCTGAAACCTGCGCTGTATGAGCTTCTTTTTCCCACAACATAGGGCGCGAGACCAAAGGAACCTTAAACAAGTAGCAATTCGACAAAATAATGACAGCTCAAAATAGTGCGCTTAAATAGCATTGCTAACTAATAAGTCGTTGACATTTCCGATTCAAAATCAAATAGGAATTCATTGTTGATCTCTAAAATAGGAAATAAGAATTTTCCCTCAGCCATTAGCAACACGGTATTAGTTACTCACCAAAATTTCCTCCCCTAAAAGAATGCAAATTTGCTTAACGTCAACTGAAAAGGTCACATAATCCCAACAAAAGGTAAACAAATCCTTGAAAATACTACAAATAAAAATTCGGAAAACTGTGACTAAGATAGATAAATGTAACAAGTTAATTTAAAATAATCAGCATAAAAAAATATCGTATAAAAAGGCAAACAACAACATTCTATTTAAATATAAACAACCTAAAACAGTGACGTAGAGTTGCGACCTAAAAATACAAGTTATTTTTTAGTTAGAATTTTAATTAGGGCAGTATTTCTTATAGGCAAATTACTGAAAGATAAAGAAAATAATTAAGTTGGGAAGAAAATTTGCAAGGGAAGGAAATTTGGAATGGCTCGAAAAGCAATAAGACTCAAAAATGCAACGAATATTAGGCTGTTATACGAAGGAGAAAAGAGAAATGCTTAATAACAATGATATAGTGCTGCCTAAAACGTGAATATTAGCAAAAAGTAGGTAAAATGAACCAAATTAACCATAGTAAATTTAAGATAAATTTTTAACCATGACACTACCCGTCAAGTTTTGTAATTCTGTATAGAAATTATTACTGTTTTCATTTTTTACATCTTCGTTTACTCCATAGGCTATTATTATTGTCTACTTACCTTCATTCAATAATTTGGCTTCCATTTGTAGAATTCTTTCATTTTTATATTCTTCCATTCTTCAACCTGTCTGGTATTATAAATATACATGCTAGTTAATAGTCATTGTATATTCACATTAACTGATTTTGCCTGACTACTTTAGATGATAAGTTACCTGGTCCATGTCACCTCTTCCTATAGTGTGTGTTGCCACTACTGGAACTAGTGTATTAGATAAAATAAAGACTCAGCAAGGAGTTAAACTTTCCCAAGTGTTATTTATCTCTTTCTGTAACTAAAGTGATAAGTACTTGGAAAAATACTGATCATAATTTATATTAGTTATTATCAGTTTTTTTCAGTATTATTAGTTATTTCAGTTAAAAACTAAAAAAACAAAAGTTACGTTAAAATGCTGAAGAGTATATTCTAAGATATCTTCACGTTAGTTGCGTGTAGTTTGTATCTCTTACCAATTTGTTGAAAGAAGCTCGTATACTTTTATTGATCCACAATTTGCTAGGAAAGTTCACAAAATATTGTAGTAGCAGTAGTTTTTGAGATTAGCCAGGAAATGTAGACATACGCCTCCGGGGAAGTTTCTTTTGAACTGTCTATTAATTTAAGTATTTTATGCTATCCTAATTTTATCACCGATATTTTTACTAGCAACCTGGTTTTCAAGTCTTCAATCAACTGAGACAGTTATTATTTCTAATAAGCTCCAAAAATTATAATCGCAGAAACCTTTAATATAAGATATTTGTCAATGAGGGTTTTTAGTAGAAATTTTTTAACCTAGTTGTTGGTAAAAATTCTATATTTTGTCCACTCGCGTAATAAATATCAACAAAAATATTATGAAAATTTAGTCCAACTTTCCAATATTTTAGTTCGCTTCAAGGGAAAAACAATTGAGATCCAAATATGGATAATTTTCAATTATTTTGCTACAAATACTAGATTTTGTAAAATTGATACATCGCGGTGTTATAAAATTTTTGACAAATAAACATAATGGTCGTAAAAATATTGCTCAAAACTCAATTGTGAATCCCAGGAACTTAATACCAGAAATGGAAAGCCTATAGACGCAGCCAATCCTGATGTTTGCAGCCAAGGTTGAAAGTGTTTGTTTTTTGTTTGAATGTGAAATGCGTTTAATGTGATACATTAAATTTAATAATTTACATTAATCTAAATTAATTTATTCCCTTAAATCTAATGTAATCATACATTAAATTTAAAGTTTTGATCATTGCTTTTTAAGGTGACTATGTCCATTAAATATATAGCCAGTGTTCATTGAATTTAAGATATGTTATCACATATTTAATGCACCAACTTTAATATGAGATCAAAAATTTTTGTTACCAGGAATAGGTGGAAATTTTTACCATAGGTAGTGTACCATCATCTGTAAACCGGTTTCGAACTCAAGGGTTTCCGTCAATACGGGCCAGACATGTACACCTCATCATAAGAAAATTCAGTCCTTTAAGCAACTTATATCACACTAAACAAAAAGTTCAATACAAGTTGCGCCATCTCCAGGAATCTCACGCAATATACATTATCGAATATGGAATAATAATGTAAATTCCTTTAATATTAAGGCACATGTGAATTAATTTTCATATACAGAAAGTTGAAATATCTTTTCAGTTACTTTATTGAAATTTAAGGTACCATTTAATTAAATTTAATGTACAATGAACTGATATTTGAATGAATTGCTTTAAATTCAAAGTAAATGTAAATTATTCACGATTCAGTAGGTCCTTAAGAGTCCTCCGTCTAAAAAAAATCCATATACAATTTTCTGCTGGGAAGTTAATGGCTACACTCTTGTGGGGCCAAGCAGAAGTTATTCTTGTCGAACACATACATCTGCCACAAGTGTAAGTTATCCAAGGTGGACCTATCTTATACTCCAAATTTGGTCCATTTGAGTTTTTTTTTGGCAAAAATATTTTAAAAAGCTTCAGAAGACATCATTTTTCCCAAAGTAACTAGTTGAGAGAATATATAAGAACATATTTTGAAGGGAAAAATGGAATATTTTTGTCTGGTGGAATAAAGTCATTACATGACTGGTAGAGCAAGCATGCCAAAAGTAAGAAAATTCCAAAAGGATTATTGATAGGGAGAGAAAACTTTTCTATTGCCTCTCGTACTTAAAAGGCATTTTTATTGAACGGAACTTTGGATATATTAAGATCTCAGTTTTTTTGTGACAGGAATACTGGAGGTCTCTTTTTTAGATTAATGTTTTCCGTAGGATTTCGTACTTTCGCAAAATTTTATTTATGATGTTGTTTTTAAATCTTTCAGTTTTTTTACCTCGAAATATCACATATTTTATTAGATTTGCTTGAGTTGTTTTCAAAATACCATTTGACAAAGTTTATTTAATTTAAATTACAATTTAGTAACTACTTTGTATGGAAGCAATTTGTTCTAAATTTAAATATTTGAGTGATAAGGAAGTGACTGATTCGGTAGCTATTTTTTTTGAGGTAATAATTTTTAAACACATAAAATATTGGCGAAGCGGACGTGAAAATTTGTCAATCTACATGATTCTCGTGTTAAAAAGTGCGGAGTACTCCAAAATATGGAAAAACTCCGGGTCCGACAGATGGCGACAGCGCTGTTTCGTCCTAATATGGGACTCGTCAGGCCACCGCAGTCGGTACAAACCATCATCTCGCCTTTGCATCGTATAAAGCTGAATTTATAATGAAACACAGCAAATAAGACGACAAAGGCGACATCTCGATGGTCCACTTGATAATACAAGAACCACACAGATTAACAAAGTTTGTAAAAGAACCGTCATATGGTGGCACGACGGTGAATTAAAACAGAAATATGTACAATCGAGTACACGAAACTCGCTGCTCAAAGGATAGAGGTCGCATTTTTCGGTACTGGCAAACAAGCCAGTGGCTTTGGCTGCTAAAATAAGCGGTAGGCTTGCTTGCCAGTACCGAAAAATGCGACCCCTATCTTTTGGGCAGCGCGTTTCGTGTACTCGATTTTACATATTTCTGTTTTAATTCACCGTCGCGCCACCATATGACGGTTCTTTTACAAACTTTGTTAATCTGTGTGGTTCTTGTATTATCAAGTGGATCATCGAGATGTCGCCTTTGTCGTCTTATTTGCTGTGTTTTGATTATAAATTCAGCTTTATACGATGCAAATGCGAGATGATGGTTTGTACCGACTGCGGTGGCCTGACGAGTCCCATATTAGGACGAAACAGCGCTGTCGCCAGTAGTGGGAATAGGGGGCTTCTAGTTGACCCCCCCACCACTTTTTTGATTGGTCAGCCAAGAATGACCTTGTTTCTGATTGGCTGCCCAAGTTCGCCCCCTATTCCGATTGGTTTCATAAACTCCGCCTCTTTTTGCTCCACCTCCTACCTCCTTCCTAACCACCACAGTAGTTGGAGGGGAGCTGGTAGCAGTTGGAGGGGAGCTGGTATTTTAAAGGACTGAATCTGAGCGAGCTACATTCATTTACAACTAGTCTTAAGCTTATATAGAAGATTCACCACTAATAAAGAACAGTGTTAAATTAAAAATAAGTGGTAGTTATGAACAGTGATTTGCAAAATGAAATAATCAAATTAGGTAAACAGTTTACTAAACTTCAAAATTCCGAATTAAAGAATGCAATGCTAAGGAAAACACACCCCGAGTGGGCACAGGTATATTATGAGACTGCCTTCCAATACCAATTAGCTGCAGAAGCCTGTTTAAATTATAGAAAAACCCAAAATTTGCCGAAGTTCTTTCATGAAATAAAGAAAATAGGATTCAGTTACTTTTTAAGGATATTGAAGGATTATATAAAAGATCCTGATATATTAAAAGAAATCGTGGAAGAGGAAGAGAGAGATAAAGAGATATTGAGAAACAGGGAGGTTTTAGTGTAGGATTTATTATGGAATTATTAATAAGAGAAATGTATGAAGAGTTTTTGATGTCCGCAGCCTGTTCCGAGTTTTATGCATATGAAGGTCAAGAAAGTGAAGCGCAGAATATTATATTGTTTTTAAATTATATGGAACATGCGGAATTATGTTTACTAGCAGCTAAATGTTGTAGCGAATATTTAAAAAATAAAAATATAGATATTTTAATATGTAAACTTCAAGAACTAGGATTAAATAATAATATTTCATGTATTAAAACAATGTTAGAAAATAAAACACATAATTTGTAATCAAGCCTTTTATTACATAAAAAAATTGTTGTAAAGGTAATAAACATTTGATAATGCACATACAAATGGTATTTTTTGATGATAAAAGCAGCAAGGATCCATTTTCTTTAGGGTGGGTTGTTCATCAATCTCGATAACTGGTTTCATGGAATACTTCTTTACGAAATCTGCCTTTTCTTCCCCTTTTACATAAACATAGTCCACCTTAGCGCTTAAATCTCTTATGATATCTCCACATTTGTGTAATGGTGTAAATCCTTCACACCATTCAATGCAATGGTAATTTTTTATTAACCACAGAGCTTGTTTGTGTAAATAGGATGGTAAATGACCCATCGGAAATGGAGCTTTGAAAATAAAATGACTTGTCTTTTGCCCATCGTACGCTGCTAATTCCTTTACAATAAATTTATTATTTTCAATTTTGAATCCTTGAAGATCTAGAATAAGTTTCATATTTTCAAATATTTGAATTTCTTGATCATTTCTACTTTTAATTGATATTCACTTATTTGTTTTTTTAATTTCTGCAACTGAAGTTGAAAATCTAATACTCGAACTGAAATCTCGTAAGACATTATATAAATGAAGAATTCTGGTTTGGCTACGTTAATAAATATCAAAATTGACGCGTGCGCTCTGAAGCGTAAGTAGCGGTTTGTTTAAAAAGAGTATTTTATCTTAAGGAAATTGTATTACAACTGTTTCACAATTTTTGTTAATGGATTGTAACTGAAAACTTTATCATGAATTATAACACAATATGCCGCTATTTTAGGGGGAATTTTTTCCTTGGTTTCAAATTCAATTCTCATGGTTACTGGACCTGTTTGTAGTAAATCTCTTTGATGTGAACAATTAATGTAAACTATAGGAGCATTTTCTTTAAATTCTTTCGGATTAAAAATTGGTTCCACTGGAGAGATATAATACCCTTGACGAAAGTCTGTAAACATTTCATACAGAGTAGCAAATTTATTATTTTCAAAGTCAAGTTGAAGATCATTGTAAGGATATCTTTCTGAATTTAAAAAGACATTCATATTTCTTAAATTACAATGATCAAATTTACTCATATCCATTTTTAGATTACCACGTCTATTTTTCTGAAAAGCAATTAGAACATGACGTGGCGTTTCGACTTTTGTAGATGTTTTTACGGGCCAGTTGTGCCTCGTAGTTTCCAATAACTCTGGATATTCAACTAATTCCCAGCTTCGGAAGGTTATTAGTATATCACTATTTTTGTCAATAATTTTGGTAAGTGCTAATTCTTGCGGAATCGCTACAGTAAAATGAGGAACTCTCCAACACAACTTGGTAATTTTAACTTTGGGTTTTTCATCTTCATTACTGGATAGTAATGCATTTGTATCATCATTACTTCTTATTAGAATAAGTTCTTGTTGTGAATTAAGAATAATCTTATTATAATCTTCAAAAAATCCTGAATACATCTTTAATGGTATACATAATGAAACATTACCTTTGTCATCAGTCATAATTTTTTCTTTGGATTTTGTTTTCGGATACCAACCGGCATTTTCCAATTTAGCACTTTCATTTTGATTAAATGAAATATATCCCTTAAGAGTTGAAGTTATACCAATATCCCGAACGGAGTCAATAGTAACACCATTTAAAATATAGCGTAATTCTTTAAATAAAAATGCCGGAGCATTATTAATTAAAACAGTATTAGCTAAAGGGGAATCATCTTCTTTAGTTACTTGCAATTCCACATAAATTTCACTTTTGCAAGGTAAAGGATATTTTCCTGTTTGTTGCAAAGCAATTCTGATTTCATCATTTGGTCCGAGTTTTGTAGGATTAAAAGGATCGAAAGAAAGAATTTCCCAGCTTAATATTGATTCATCAACCAATACATTTTCTCTTACATTTAAATAATCCATTTTTATTTAAGTTTAAAACCCAAACTTTGAAGAAATTTTCTATTAGAAGGTGTTAACCTTTGGAAGTTTGATTTCCTACTAAAGGAAGTTGGTTTCTTTCTTGTCTTATTAATGTTTTTATTATTAAATTTTCTAGTAAAGTTTGCAGATTTATTGTTATATAATATTACCATCTTTAATCTACTTTTTTAAGATGTAGTCTGATGGTTATGGTTTCTTCTCTAAAATTAACCAAATCACCTTCCTGATCTATTATTTTAATGGCTATTTTATCAATTACTTTAACGGTGACTGGGAAATATATGACGTTTTGAGGTGACTCAATTATTTTGAACCCTGGAGCAACGCTCGGGAAAAATTGGTGTATTATATGAACAGGTTTCCCGTTTAAATATGATCCCTCTGCAATACTGCAGTCTATATTTATTGAATTTACTTTAATTATTTCCGCGGGAAAATCTGATATATGTTCAATGTTGGCTTCCAATCGCCCATTTTTAAACTCTAATAATTTACCAATAGTTCCTTCACGAAAAGTTATGGGGGCTGAACATTTAAGATGTGTACGTAAAGTATTATTATTTGCATAAAGACTAAAACTAATTTTATCCTCATCCAAGTGTTTTTTTAAAAAATCTGTTATGTCTTCTAATTCGTAGCTACCTGGGGGTATGGCTATTTCTAAATTTTCATCATGAATTAATACATTATTCCCAACATCAATATTGGGAATTGCATTAAATGTTTCGAAATTTACAAGACCGATAACATATTCAACATCTTCATCTAAATATATTGGAGGATGTAACTCTGATGTTAAAATAGCGGAATTGCCGCTAAGAACAAAACTATATGACATTTTACTTTAAAAATATGTTTAATAATAAACTAAAATTAGGTGTTACATATGGTTATAAAGAAATTTTAGACACAATTGACCACAATTTGTTTTGTTAAAGTTTTGATAACTGTTATAATTATAATTAACAATATTATTATTTTGGTCGCTATAAAAATATTTAATTAATTCAGAAGGGGGTCGCAAATTACCATAACTATCAAAATATATTATGTTTTTTCCTTTTTTTGTATATGCTATCCAGTGAGTACCAACACCACTGTGATTATCTAGATTGACAATTGCACTTTCAATTAACTTTATCTTTTTTGGTAATTTATCCCTCATAAAAATACCACGAAAGTTGGGAATTTGTAAATATTTAGCGTATTTAAGTAAATCGTAATTTGTAAGTGCTTTTCGAGGTACATGTTTTAGCAGTTTTTTGAATAAGGTTTCAAGTATAATCCACATCCTGTTTTATAGGGTTTTAAATAAAGTCCACTTCCTTTTTTTCCTACCGCAATGGACTCCATCATTTGATTGTGTCGTTTAGATTCTTCTAATTTCGCTTTTGCTGCTTTTGCATCATTTACTGCTTTAGCAATACCTGCAGCCCCTCCTCCAAGAGCACTAAGAGCAGACAAACCAGCAAATAAAGGTATAAGTGGAAGAAATCCGCCAGTCTTTGGGATTGGAATTACCCTTTTCTTTGGAGGTAACACTTTACCAGTTTTTTTAATAGCTTTTAAAGCAGTTTGAATACTTTCATTTAGGTCTTTAAAACGTTTCCCCTTAATTCCTTTTCTAGCTTTTGAAATTACCTGAGATAATGATAGTCCTCGTCCTTTTCGAGTTTTTCGCTTGAACTTTCTTCTCGTTCGAAGTCCCATACCTAATTTTCTTTTAATTTTCATAGCACCAGTAATTCCTAGTGCAGCAGTTTTTTCCCCAAAACTAGAATCTTTAGCTTTGAACCTTGATAAAGCTTTGTCAGCTAATACTTTATCAGCTAAATGCCTTCTTTTTATATCATTTGATTGTGAGTAAGCAATATCGTGTTCTTTACAAGCCTCATCCAATAAATTTATACCTTTATCACCTCTTGACAATCGTTTTTCCAATTTTGTTCCAGGTCCACAAAAATTATAACCAGGAATATGCAATTCAAAGGGTAATTTATTTATTAATGAGTTTACTAAACCACTTCCTTTCCTTTTGCTGTTTGTCTTGTAAATGATTCGTTTATTATGTGATGGAAACATTATATATAGTTGCAATCCTAGTGATAACTAACCAGTTACATCACAATACTGAATATTATTAGTTTGTTTTATATATAAAATGAGAGTTGAGAAACAACCATACTCTATAACAATTAAGGATCATGAAAGTTCAGTGAATGGTTTTAGAAAACATGGAAAACTGTTTGAGGGAAATAGTAAAAGAGGGTTAATTATTGGCCCGTCAGGCTGTGGCAAAACCAATGTTATTATTAGTTTGATTGAAGATCCGAATGGTTTGCGATTTGAAAATCTGTATGTTTATTCAAAATCCTTATATCAACCAAAGTATAAATATTTGAGAACACTTTTTAAACCTTTGAAAGAAATTGGATACTATGAATCTGAAAATGAAGAAACAATTGTTTCACCAAAACAAGTTAAACCAAACTCTATAATAATATTTGATGATATAGTATGTTGTAATCAGAATGTTGTAAAGGACTATTTCTGTTTCGGAAGACACAAAAATACTGATTGTTTTTATTTATGTCAAACATATTCTTCTATTCCGAAACAATTAATTCGTGACAATGCAAATTTAATTGTTATATTTCAACAAGATCGAACAAACTTAAAACATATTTATGATGATCATGTTAATGTTGATATGTCATTAAACCAATTTAATGAGTTGTGCTTAATATGTTGGAAAGATAAATTTGGATTTTTAGTAATAGACAAAGACTCTAATGTGAAATCTGGCCGATATCGAAAAGGATTTGATTCATATATTTACTTATAAAAATAAACGTTTGATGGTAAATTATACCAATCATGGATGAACGTTTAGCAAGAGAGCTAGTTAAATCAAGAAAAGCTGTTAAACAAAAATATCAGAGTTTAAAAAATGCGGAATTTGAGGCGCAAACTAAATTGGAGGAAACATATAAACCGATAACTCAACCCTTACAAGAATTAATTTCAACGATTGGTAAAATTGAACCTGTTGAAATAAAGGAAGAGCTACACACACCAATTAAAAAAATTTATGAAACACCACAGAAAAGATCAATTCAAACACTAACACCAAAGAGAAAATTACAATATGGAACATCAACACCAGAAAAAAGAAAGACGGGAAAAACTCCACTCCTTCCTACAGAAATACCATCGATTATTGACTGGGACGCGAGTTTAGCTTCAGCAAGTCAAATGCCATCTATACAACAAACAAGTATTATTGCAGAAACAAACCCTTCTTCAGGTTCACACTCCACAATAGGAAATCTTTCAGATATACTGGAACAAACACGGCAAACAGTTAGAACATTTGTTGATACAGATTTATATAAAGAATATTTATTAGGATTTGATGAATTACCTCGCCAATATATTGATAGCGGTGTAAAAGATGTTGAACATGAGTTTGATCACCAATATGGAATAGTTCATGATTTGGAAACCGAGAAATTCTTTTTGGGTTTAACTCAAAAACCTGTCGAAATTATTGGTAAAAACATCAAAATTGAAGGAATAACCTATACAGGTACACCAGGTTTATATGAGTTATTATTTAAAAAAGAACCAATAGGGTATAAAAAACAAGATTTGGAAAATTATATGGATATTTTAAAAAGAACCAATGCATACCGTAGAAATAATGATCCAAATGAGCAGGTGCAGGGAAATGGATCACATAAATATATTTCTATAATAGGACCTTATTTGCAAAGCAAAGGAATTACAAAAACTAAAACTCTAAATCCCGAATCTCAACAAGCAGTCCAGGGATTTTTTGAAAGACGCAAAGCTCCATATAGAGAAAGTCGAGTGTCTTCAAAAAAAACCGGATTTGGTATAACTTTAAAAGTTAATAAACCTAATACAGATTACATATATTGGGATAATGTAAACGAACTTGTTGAGAGACTTCGACTATTGGTAGCATCCATGCTTGCGGGACACACTGGTCATAACAATGAAATTATTTCCATTATTGAAGAACTAAGAGAAGCGAATATTATTATATAAAAGGACATAATAGATACTTTTAAACATTTCTAAAATGACCATCGATAAATTTGGTCGTCATATTTCAAAAAAATCTGCTCTAAACACATTATTATCACTAGAAAATAAAATATTATCAAATGTTGAAGAGAAAATAATAAAAACTTTTAAAAGCGATGTCAAATATATTGAAAACAAATTAATTCAAAATTTAGATCCCAGGTTGAAAAGCGATGTTAATAATTTAAATAAGAGAATAAATGAATATGATAACAATATACAAAATATTGCAAAAAAGATTAAGTTATTTGAGGATAAAGTTATTCCTGAATATAATGACAAGATAATTAATTTGAAAAATACTGTTGATGGAAATGATGAGGTAGTAGAAAAATTTTCTCAGAAAGTTTCTAAATATGCAAATGACTTTGACGTAGTGAAGTTAAAATATGATAAAGTTGATGATTTTGAAAATGAAATAAAAAATGAAATTACATCAATTAAATCAATAATTAAGGATACTTCAGCAATTGACAATATCAAGAACAGTATTTCCAAGGAAATTACATCAAAGTTTCAAAATTTTACTAATTTGCTTAATGATAGAGTAGCAGAAGAAGTAAGGAATTTTAAGAAAATACATGACGTTATGGATAAAAATACACAAAATCTTGAAAAATCAATGAACACTCATTTCCTAATTCACAAAAAAGATACCGACAAAGTTAATGAATTTAAAGAACAAATTAAAGAATTTGAAATTAAAATCAATGCATATAAATCAAATTTACAATATTTAGAAGACAAATTGAAGGAGGATTTTCAAAACGAAAATGAAAAAATTGAAACAAAATTCAAAGATCAAATTACAAAAGATAATGAAAAAATCGAGGATATACTAAAGCAATTAAACAATCTGAAAACCAAATCTGAAACGTCTTTTGACGAGGGAAATTTTACAAAGGCAATCGATGAGAAATTACAAAAAGAATTAGAATCCTTACTAGAAGTAGTGCAAGCTATAATAGAAGTTTCTAAAAAGGATGTATTAATTAAAATTAAAAATAATAGTTCAAAAATCGAGGAGACTTCTTTACTCATAAAAGAACTTGAAACATCTTATACAGATATACTACACAAAGCTGAAAAGACAGCGTCAGACATAAAAAATATAGAAAAAAAAATTGTGAAAATGACATTAGATATTACAAATGCAGAATTTCAATTAGGAAAAGATATAAAAAATCTAGAAGATAAATTAACAAAAGAAATAAAATCTTTAAACGAATTAGTTCAAAGAGCTGCTGAAGTTTCTAGAAAAGAATTTAATGATACAATGAATTATGCAAGAGAAGAAATGAATTCAACATTAGGTGGTTTCAAAAAAGATTATACGTTATCAAATGTTCTTTTGGAAACTAAATTTAATGTAAAAATGTCTGATCTTAATAACAACATCACCCAAATAAATTCGTCAATAAAAGAAATTAGAAATGAAAATAACAAATCATTTGAAACAATGGAAAATAAATTTAATGTAAAAATTTCTGATCTTACTAACAACATCACCCAAATAAATTCGTCAATAAAAGAAATTATAAATGAAAATAAAAAATCATTTGAAGCAATGGAAAATAAAATTAAAGAACTTACTAAAAAAAACTGAGATGATTTTTTTTATATTTTACAACATCAGCGATAAAGGGCTTTTATAAACGGTTTAGAAGGAAGTAAAGTTATTTGTGGGATTTATTTTCGAGAGTAAGGTATAAATTAATAATGAGTAAAATTAAGCAAGACGTTGTAAATGAATTACATAAACCGGCGAGAAGGCGATATAGAAGGAGACGAACAATTGTAAAAGGGCTTAATGATCTATTTCAAGCTGATCTGATAGAAATGCAGCCATATGCGAAATTTAATAGGGGTTTAAGATATATTTTAATGGTAATAAACGTGTTTTCTAAATTTGTATGGGCAGAACCTGTAAAATCCAAAACTGGTAAAGATGTAGCAGCTGCAATGAAAAAAATTCTATTAACTTTAAAAACTCCCCCAACAAATCTGAATACTGATCAGGGTAAAGAATTCTTTAATCAAGACTTTCAGAAACTTATGGAGCAGTTCAAAATTAATCATTACAACACATTTTCTAATATGAAAGCTAGTATTGTAGAGAGAGTAAATAGAACGATAAAAAACAAAATGTGGAAAAAGTTTAGTTTACTAGGTAATTATAAATGGATCAGCTTTCTTAAAGAAATAATTACAGAATACAATAATACTAAGCATTCAACAATCGGAAAAAAACCAAACGAAGTTAACAAAAAGAATGAAATGGAAATCTTGAAATCAGCTTATACTCATAGGAAAACTGTGGATCCCAGATCACCAAAATTTCGTGTCAGTGATAGAGTACGAATAAGCAAGATTCGCGAACAATTTTCTAAAGGTTACACGCCCAACTGGTCAAACGAAATTTTTCAAATAAAAAAAATCCAGCTTACTAATCCAACAACGTATTTGATTCAAGATGGAAATGGGATAGATATTCAAGGAGGTTTCTATGAAGAAGAACTTCAAAAAGTAAGACACCCAAATGTATATCTGGTGGAAAAAGTGTTAAGAAAGAAAGAAAACAAAGTATTTGTAAAATGGTTAGGATTAGATAAATCTTATAACTCTTGGATCTTCAAGAGAGATGTGATGTAATAGTAATTAATGCTGTAATAATAATTGATGTTTGTAATAAAAAAAAAATGATTTTTTATATATATTTGTTTTATTTAAAAATAACCTTATTACATAAACATTTTTTTAAATACAATATTCCTATAATCAGAGTCTAATATGGGATTTAAAATTTCTTCAGTCAATTTAATCCTTCTTCTAAAATGTTTTTGATTTATAAACTCTTCAGAAGTCATACGAGCTTTTCTGTAGGCGAAGTTCCAAGCAACCATCAGATGAATTTGGTTTCTTGATTCATCAATAGATACTGTCTTCTTCATAATAGGGCTTAGATTTTAATTTTTGTTCTAGTTCTTCGGGATGATTCAACAGCAGTTCCAGCATGGAGCACACATTTTCACTATTTAGATTTTGTTTTGGAGAAAGGACATTATATATTTTGTCAAAAGAATCTCCGTCGTAAAAATTGTTATTTCTAAAAACGTTGAAATAACGTCGAAAGTTTTGTTTTTGTAAAACATTTAGTCTATATTCTATAAGTGGAATTTGTTCCCATAGTCTGCACACAGTTTCATTTCCATAGTAAATAAAATCACAGCTTTTCACAATCTTCACTATTGGTAATTCACCAATCTTTTCAAAATGAATAGATAAATTTTGCAAATATATCGGTTCATTGAAAACATTTGGTGAAAACATATAATTTGTTATAACTCCTTGATATTGCAATAAGTTCTTCCAATCATCTTCATTTAATATCACAGACTGACCATTTTTACCACCAAGTTCAATGCATGGTAGAAAATCACTTTCCACCCACAAACCAATCACAGCATATTTAGAGTTAGAATTATTTAAATTATATTTTGTAGAATTTATAATTGTTTTTTTTATTTTCTTTTTTAATGGTGAATTTTCAAATATATTTTTACTCTGATTACTGAACATTTTAAATGATGTATTTCAAAAACTAACTGGCTATCTGCTTGCTCTCAAAAAACTAACTATCAATCCGTTTGCTCCTAAATTTTATACATTTTCCCTCTCCTCTCAAGTGGAGGGGTAAACTTATTTTCCCTCTCCATTTAAGAGGAGGGGATAAACTTTAAATGTCTTTATACTAACGAGAATCAATAAAAAACAAAATTTATATTATTTTTTTAACATTTATTAAATATTTTTATAGATATTTTTTCATGAAATACAATAAAATTAAACATGTACAAATAAATATTGCTGCTGTAAATATAATAACAAATATATAACAACAGACACAATGACAAGATTCTTCTTTTTTATTATTGAAAGGAATCCAATCTGAATATTGTAATGGTTTGTTTGTCATGGAATATTTAATTTTTATGTATGTATTTTCACACAAAGCAGAATCAGTTACATTATAGGTAAAAAAATGTGAATTTCCAACAAGATATGTCATTTTCATCTGTTTGTAGCAGTCGGTTTCATTTTTGAGGGCATTTATACATATATCAGCCCTAACTGTATTAGGAATGTAATTTACATATATCACATTTCCAACAAGGGAAACTAAAACTATTAAAGATGCAGCAGTCATTGTTGTAATATTACTAACAAATAATGGTATTTCTATACAATATATATGTTTTTGGATTCAGTTCCCCCTCCAACTTTTAAAGCTTCAAAAACGACTTACATAATTTATCATCATATAAAATGATGTCTTTATAAAGATGAAAAATTACTAGGAGTAGTTAATTCTAATCGCGGTTTTTTATTTTTAGATCCATTTTCGTTTCCAGAACTTAAAAAAGTTAGAGTATCATACATCATTTTCATATCTTTATCAAAAAAATCTGTTTCCAAAATATCCTTATGTCCCCATGCAAGAGTTTTTGTGGAATTTGGTATACAATATCTTTTATCATCATGAGTTGTTAATGCCAATTTATTTAACAAATTAGTGTATATATTATGCATATCTGACTTGAATACATACATGGTGCAGAATATTTTGTCACCTTTCTCAACAACATCTTTATAATCTGATAATGTTAATTGATTTTTTATACATGATCTACTAACGCCTTTTGCTTTTTTATCTACACTATTTTTGGATTTTATACAATATGCTTTAGCACCAGTTCCATAAAAACTTTCAATGGGAATCCCTTTGTACTCATCTTTAAATTTACCAACAACTGATGTTGTAATTGGCATGCAATGAATATTTTGTTCAGAAAAATTAGAAGTATCAAATTTATCCAGATTTAGCTTCATATCTTCATAAAAGTTTTGGGTCTGAACTTCAAGAATTAAGGAATCAGTATCCGTATATAATAAATTTAAATTATTACCATATTTTACTTTTAAATACCCATAATAAAAATTATACATTACAGTTTTTGCAATATCCAGAATACTCATCCCAACATAAATTGGTTTATTGTATTCAATGCAAACCTGTTGAAGTTGAAGAGCAACTAGATTTTCAGAGAAAATTTTAAAATCCTTTAATTGAGGTTTAGAAATAAGTTTTTCGGCACTAAATTTATTACCCTGTCTTTCCCATTGAGATACTAATTTAATATCTGCTCGCCTATCAACATTTTCCATGGTTTTACCGAAAATTGAATTATTTGCCAATTTATAACAATTTTTATCAAATTTATTTTTAGATAAATTTCGTAAATTTGTATTTAAATCTATATATTCCGCTAACCATGGTGATTGTGTAAACTTAACTGCTCTGTGTATTTTTATGATTTTGAGTCCAAATTGTAGACATTGTTTCAGATATCGGTAGTGAATGATATAGTTATATTTATTATGTAAGTTTGGAATTAATTTTGAGTGGTTTGAAATTGGTGGTGTATATTGTTCAGGACAAAATGGGAAATCATTATGACTATCATGTAAATAATTTGGATATTCTAAATCAACTTCAAATATGTATCCTATAGATGATGTATCTGAAAGTTCGGATATATTTAAAGTTTCTATTTCGAGCTTAGGTACCCAAGCAAAATTTTTTTCAGGCAAATATTGTTTCATAGCATAACCATACAAATTTGTGGCGTCTAAGTAAGCGATATATGTTGTAGGTCTTTCAGGATTAAAATTTTCTAAGAATGGATTATTTGCTTCAGATTTGCGTTTGGAACAAGTGCTAACCCCACCACGAACACCTTTTTTGAAAAAATGAAGCATATCTGGTTCCGTTAATAATTCTAATTCTACATTAGTTAATTTCATCATTGCATCCCAGCACATAGAAGGGCTAGTGACATAATTAACAGGATCTAACTTATAGGTTTTAATACATGTGGATCTATAATTTTCAAAAACATCAGCCAAAAGTAAAACATCAGATTTTAAGTAAATATCGGAATAAGCCCCTATTGTAGAACACTTAAATAGATTCCACACTTCTACAGCACGATTGTAGTCTTGAGGAGAGATATTTTCATCGGTTAAGTTATTATAAAATTTATCAATCGATGGTAGAGATTTCTCATTTAATTTTTCGTTGGAATCTATGTAAGAGTATGGAAATACCCCTTTTTGTCTAATGTATTGAAATTCATCAGCATTTGAGAAAAACTTTTTAATTTCAAAACATTGTGAATCTTGTAGAGTTTGTGATAGTGACTCTAAAGACTCTGGGAGAAATTGAAAAGAATCTATAAAGCGTAGTCGCAAAGCAACTGGTTTCCGCTTTTCTGACACATCAACGAAAATTTCCTTACTAAAAGAAATATACTTTTCTTTATTTTGAGCTATAACACTAATATTTTCTTTATTATAGCAAAGCGATTTAATAAATAGGTGAGAATCATAGTTTTTTAAATTATGCAATACTATTGGTATATATTTTGGAGGTTTAAAATGCAAATTACATATTGAGTGGGCGGCTCCTCGATATTTACCTGTAATATGACAATGATCCCTACACTTTATGAAATTTCCTTTTGAAAAAGGTTTTTCACATACATAACAAATGCTAGAATTTTCATATTCAATCTGTTCCACAGATGATAAATCTTTCAGTGGTACTTGATATTTTAAATATTTTTTATAAATTTCTTTTACATCATTTTCAATGTATTCAATAAATTTTATAGCACAATCTGTACCTCTATAAAGTTTAAGACACACAACATTCTCATCAAATGATGATTTAATATAATAAGCAAATTAATAGGGTATATGTTCAGCAGTTTTAATAGTATATGAGGTTGTCGAATCAGGTGTAGATTGTTGGCACTCAATGTTTTTCAAATAACATTCAAAATCGGCATAAATAACAAAAGGAGCTTTATACTGTTTCTGAATATTTTGAAACTTTAATATATTTGCAGGAATATAATTGCCAAATTTATCCAAAATCAAATTATCTGAAGGAAGCTCAATTCGAACAAAACTACAATCACGTTCTAAATGTGTGTTAAGTTTTTCATATGTTCCAAAATATTGAAGGCATCCATCACATAAGTATTTTTTTATTTTCTTTTTTGATAATTGTTTGTATACCAAGCTACCTAAATCCTTTATCCAACAGTAGTGGTTATTTCCATCATCAGAACTTATTAAAAGCAAATTAATATGTAATTTTTTCTTTTCATTATTATAATGTAAAGGACCGACAATCTCATATGCCTTTTTATTATCCCTTAAAAATTTTTCAACTCCATATACATTTATGGACAAATTATTTTTTTCCTCAAACTTTTTTATATCTAATAATTTTACTGGAAATTCAATACCTGTAAAATCGAAAGCGTCTCTGAAGTCTGGATATGATGAGGTCTTTCGAGGATTACCGGTTGGCTGGTATGCTGCTGAAACCACTGCCCAGGCGAAACAGCAATTGTCCTCATTCATCACATTCACTATTGATTTAGAAAAGTGATGCATCTTAATGTAGGAGGAGGCATTCAATGGGTTGTACTTATTGATGTTGACTTCCAAATGCAGAATTCTTTGTAGAGCCCACCCTGTAATAGGAATTAAAAAATTAGTTCTGAATAATATTTGTTAGAGATGTACAAGTGATATTAAGAAAACTTAGCTCTTGAGATTAAGAAAACTTAGCTCTTGAGATTAAATAATAATTACCTGAGTCTCTTTCCGGCAATTCATCTGCTTTGGTTTCAATAATCTTGAATAAATCATCGTAAAGCTGTTGTAGATCAGTTGTATGGGTTACAATGAAGAACGGTGTATTAAATGACTTAATTGAAGTAGAGGTTAAAATTGGAGAATAATATATTCCAAATAATTCCAAATTTACTTTAGCACATGTAAATTCTTGTTGACGCTGGCGTATTAATGTTTGCACTTTATTACCAATATCTTGCTGAAACTTTTTGATGTCGATGTGATAATTCTGCGAATATATTCTGTAGGAAGCTATTCGACATTTAAATGCACTCCTGATAATGTCAATTCCATTTCCATATTTTATGCAGCTCCTGTTTTTATGAATATTTGTCCTCAAGTGTGTGCTCCAGGAATTAGATTTGACATTTACTTCACAATCTTGGCAAAATCGCATTGGAGGTCTTGAAAGTAGTTCATCAACTGAAACAATTATTATTTTTTAATTCCTCTGTAAACCTTTATTAATAATAAAAAGAAAAATTAAAAGGAAAATTATAGCTAAATATGTTATAAAAAAATACTTACGATTAATTATATAATCTTCCAAGTTAAAGGTGTTTTCGTTATTAACAACATTTTCTCGAAGGTGGCGTACAATATGTGATTTTCTTTTAAATTCTCTTAAGCAGTGTGTGCAAAGGAGAGTCATTTTAAAATGGAATCGGTTAGGGCCGTGTCGCTTTTAAATAAATACAATTTCGATCTATCAAGACCCAATGACATAGAATAATTAGCAATTTTTTCAGCTCGCGCAATTTAGAAAACTTTTGGATTTACTTTTGAATTAACTTTTGGATTCACTTTTTAATTTGAAGAAAAACATGGATTTTTTTTAAAAAATATATTTCCCAAATTTAAAAGAAGATCGCCTTGTCGTTGAATACAATTTTTAACGTCTTTTAAAGTCGAATTAGATAAATTATTACATATATTATCTAAGTTTAAATAGGAATAAACCATTGACTTAAATCTAGATGTGGCACACCTTGTTTCATTCCTATTTAAGCTCGGCTTAGTTTTCTTATGTAGAAACTTATCTAATTCTCCAATAGCGACTTTATTTGTTGGATTGATTTTCGGAGCTGTTGTTACAGCGACTGGTAAAGAATTTTTTGAAATTTGTGCCCCTAAAGTTTGGGAACTAGAAATATCACCGTCCAATTTTGACTTTTTTAAATCTGAACAATCATTTGTTTCTGATAAAGAACGTTTTTTGGGTAAATTTTTTTCAATTAAATTTTCAGAACTTTGTTCTAAATTTAGGCCAGAAGGATTTTTCAAAAATTGATTTTGATTACAGGAAGAAATTAAGGGACATTGAGGCTGCTCATCTTCAAAATTTTCAGTATAAGTATATACCTCAATGTCCCCCACAATTTCGCCACAACTCAAATCAAAAACATCTACCGAATTTACTGAATTTCTGGTATAGCCAAATTTGGATGGTTGTTCAAACCCCTGAATAAAATTTTGATCCAACCCTTCAATTAAATTTTGATCCAACACTTTAATAAAATTATGCTGAGCTTTGGCTGAGACGTTTATAACAGTCTCAACGCTGTCGTTGGAATCCTCTGATGAATCTGACGATGCATCTGAAATTGGCGAATAGTGGGGGCGATAAACCTCTTCCATATTATTTTTCGAAAAACCCCCAATGCCAATCCTCTTATCATTATTTAAAGCTCCCTCGTTACCAACCCCATTATTATTATTGTTTAAAACCCCCTTATTATTTTGTTCCTCACAGCTCTCAAAAGTCTCCTGATATTCCACATCACCCTTAATTAAATTTTGCCCTGAGCTATTTTCACAAATTTCACCCCCTTCTAATATATCTAAAAGTTGTTCCAAATTATATCCCTCATTTATTTCAGAATTGTTAATTAAATTTTTCCTTAATATATTATTATTTAAATCATCGAAATTAATTGTTTCAAGAGGTTCTTGAGGAATATCAGGGATAATAGATTCATCCAAAACTTTTAAGAGCTGTGTCAAAATATCGCTTTCACCAATTTCGGAAGAATCGCCAGATTCAGATGAATTTTTAAATGTATTAATATCAATTTCCCTAAATTTAATATCTAGCTCCTCGTCGCTTAGCCCACAAAATGAACAATCAATCAAATCATGCACAAGGCAAGCGTCGTTTAAATCGAAGGCTGTTAAGTCGATGTTTTCAATTTTTACATTTAAAAATGACATTTTAAATTATAAATTAAAAAATAAAAAAATTATGAATCAATAAAAAAAATCCACAAAAATGAAAAAATCAATCAAAGATTGGCTTTTAAAAGATGAAATAAAAATTAATTAAAAATCCAAAGTATTAAGTCAAAAATATTAAATCAAAAATATGAAATCAACAATACAAACCAAATGAAAATTAATAATATGTCACTACGTCACACGAAATAAATCCGACTATCAAGATATATTAAAATCGATTCGATAATTTTACAAGCGTACGCTAATAGCGAGATGTAAACTGAAGAGACGCTTCGTACCCAGCCGCCTTTTAAAGCAGCCAAGAGCCTGGTACCGGCTGGTACGGCGTGGCACTGCATGGTACGACGGGAACCGTGAGACCGTGAACTCGAGAGAGGTCGTTCAACGGTCGTAAGTTGTTTTGTTCTTAAGAAAATGACGAGTAAAGAGGAGAAGAAGAAAAAAAAAAAGTTGTTTTTTGGAATAATATAAAAAACATTTTTTTTTTTTAATTTTTTTTTTAAATTTTTTTTTTAATTTTTTTTTTTTTTTCGTTTTTTATATTATTCCAAAAAACAACTTTTTTTTTTTTCTTCTTCTCGTCTTTTTCTTAAGAACAAAACAACTTACGACCGTTGAACGACCTCTCTCGAGTTCACGCTATCTTTGCCTTCTTCTTCTTCTCATTCTTCGGACTGGTTTCGCCGCTGGAGGTAGGAAAAGTGGTATTTCAGTATTGTATATAAGGATTTACAGCGTCTTGACTTAGCATTCATTGAATAACATGAGTACCTTCATCGTGTTGACTCTGGAAGATTTTATAGGCTTCTTAGAGCATCAGGCGAACCTGATGGATAGCCTAAGAAGCCTTTCACCGAACTCTGAAGACACTGTGATGTGGCCGCCGCCGTCAGAGGCTGAATTTTTGGAAGAGGAATTTAACGATGAATTCCTCATGGATGATTTGCCAAGTGAGGAATTCCTCAATATGTTTGAGCCCTCCTTAGATCCAGAGCCCGTCGAATTTGACCGAGCTCTGGATGAAATAATGAGAATGCAGCCTCTGCCGGTTTATCAGCAACAGCCACAGCAGCAGGAGCAGCAACAACAGCAGCAGGAGCAGCAGCGGGAGCAGCAGCGGGAGCAGCCACAACAACAGCAGCAACAACAGCAGCAGCAGCAGGAGCAGCCACAACCACAGCAACAACAGCAGCAGCGAAGGCAGAGTTACCCTCGAAAGTGCAAGAGGCCACAGCAGCAACAGCAACATCAACAGCAACATCAACAGCATCAGGAGCAGCCACAACAACAGCAACAACAACAGCAGCAGCAGCGAAGGCAGAGTTACCCTCGAAAGTGCAAGAGGCCACAGCAGCAACAGCAACATCAACAGCAACATCAACAGCATCAGCAGCAGCCACAACAACAGCAACAACAACAGCAGCAGCAGCGAAGGCAGAGTTACCCTCGAAAATGCAAGAGGCCAATAAATTATAAATTATAAATTGGCCTCTTGCAGAGCAGCAACCTCTGGCAGACAACAACAACCTATGGCAAAGCAGCAACCTATGGCAGACAACAGCAACCTCTGGCATGCAGCAGCAACCTTTGGCATGCAGCAGCAACCTCTGGCATGCAGCAGCAACCTCTGGTAAAAAAAATGGTATAAATTATAAATATGTATTTATGTATATATGTATATTTGTATTTTGGATATAGGAATAATAAAAAACAAAGTCGTTGAAGAAAATATTTTATTTTTTTCTATTTCTTATACAGAATCACACCTAATAACCAAGTTTCTTTAACTTGAAAGAATTATTATGAATAGGATGAATATAATTTTTTTTACAAGCATAGTAATGAAAACTAGTTTTTTTTTTTTAACATGGAAGAATAAATCATAGTCTGTTGTCAGGGAATTAAACCTAATTGTTCTTTATCTTATATATAAAATCTTATTTAAATGTCTTAGTTGACATTTTAAACTTAATATTAAAAAATACTAGGGTGAATGAATAAATTCAAGTGCAGTATCAAATTCATTTATTTAAAATTCAATTTATCGATAGGATTGATTGTGCATATTATGTAGAAAAAATTATTCTACACTGAAAGAACAAAATCATTAGTTCTTCGAATCTTAATATAAACAAATTTCTATTTATTTAGATGGCACCCTTATATTTATTTAACTTAAACTTAATATATATCTTATAACTTATATCTTACAACTTATATTTTATATGAAATCTTATTTAAATTAGTTGACATTTTAAACTTAATATTCAAAAACTACTAGGGTGCATGAATAAATTCAAGTGGAGTATCAAATTCATTTATTTAAATTTGATTTATCGGTAGGGTTGTTGTGCATATTATTTGAAAAGAATTATTCTACACTGAAAGAACAAAATTATAATTTCTTTCAATGGGAATAAATACAAATTCTTATTTATTCACATCATTCCCTTATATTTATTTACATAGTTTCTTATATTTATTTAACTTAGCAGAACAAAATCTAAATTCTTATAAAATATTTTAAACTTAAACTTAATATTAAAAACGCCATAGTGCATGAATAAGTGCAAGTGAAATAAATTTATTTAAAATTTGATTTTTCGATTAGATGGTTTTGCATATTCTTTAGTTCTGGTTTGTTACATATTATACATGCTTGTGAAGGAGTTGTTATGAATAAATCGTTTTCACACGTGTTGCATTGCAGATCTTTTTCGCAACATATAAAGGATCGTTTATAGTGGCTATTAACAAAATTATTTTTCCCATTTGGGCAATTTAAAGCATGTATATAGTAACATTCACAACATAAATTATATGCACCGCCAGAAGATGAAATAATTACGACATAAGATTGAAAAACGCACACTTCTCGCGTAAGGTAATTTGGTGTCAATGTATCACTTGCATTTATTTTTGCCACTTTCACGAGCCCCTCTTCTCCACACCCGTTTGGAACGCCATTATCCTCTATCCCATCATCTTCTTCATCTTCATCGTCGTCTTCGAAATTATTTCGATCAATAGTGATCAGAGAATCCTGTCTTGCGTGAAACTTTCCTCTTCCAGCCAAGTTAAAATGAGTTGTTTCATCTTTGTACATTGACTGGATCGTTTCATCGCAAGCAGAATCTAAATATACATGTGTCTGATCCATTTCGAAGACTGTCCGATGAAACTCGATTCACTTGTTCACACTATTTTTTAATTTTACAACACTTTTTAATTGATAATGGCGGGCCGTCTATGTGGTGTTGATATAGTGGATAGTGTTTAAAACACGGCAAATTTAGCTGCAATTCTTCGTCACTTCTATAATTTTCCGGCAACCTGTTCCAAATTTGTTGTAAACTAAGTGAATCGACGAATGTTTTCAAGTAGTTGATGGGAAAGAAGGCCAAGTCTTGATCTTCAAAATCGGTAAAATTTTTTCCGTGTTTTTGGTAGGAAATTATTACTTGGCCTACACGTTCAATGAGTTGCTGTTGTTGTTGTTGTTGGTCGCTATTTGACATCGCGCACGAATGACTGAAGTTCGCTCAGATTCGATCGTTTAAAATACCAGCTCTCCTCCAACTGCTACCAGCTCCTCTCCAACTACTGTGGTGGTTAGGAAGGAGGTAGGAGGTGGAGCAAAAAGAGGCGGAGTTTATGAAACCAATCGGAATAGGGGGCGAACTTGGGCAGCCAATCAGAAACAAGGTCATTCTTGGCTGACCAATCAAAAAAGTGGTGGGGGGGTCAACTAGAAGCCCCCTATTCCCACTACTGTCGCCATCTGTCGGACCCGGAGTTTTTCCATATTTTGGAGTGCTCCGCACTTTTTAACACGAGAATCATGTAGATTGACAAATTTTCACGTCCGCTTCGCCAATATTTTATTCTATTTTATATTATATATATATATATATATATATATATATATATATATATATATATATATATATATATATATATATATATGTATATATATATATATATATATATATATATATATATATATGTATATATATATATATATATATATATATATATATATATATATATATATATATATATATATATATATAAATCCGATAAGTACTTAGCCTCACCGCCCGATGGCGCCACTATTGCAAGAGAAATTTACTATCATGTAGTACATTCTCGTAGACGGCTACTGTCAGAATTTCAACCGAATCGGACTCGCAGTTTTGTTTTGACCACGTGTGGAAGCGGGAGTGTCCGCGGTTTTTAGAAAAATAGATTCGGTGATTCGATTCTTGTTTTTGGAAGGGAAATCGCGCAGCAAAATCAAAGAGTGCTTGGATGCGGGGTACGATGACTCTTCTTCTTCGATGGCGACCGTCAAAAAAGGTGCCCCGAAAATGGCTACCACGGAGGATAACGTGACAAAAATCCACAACCTCGTATTGACAGACCGCCGATTGAAGGTGCGCGAGATAGCTGAGACAGTAGGCATCTCCAAAGACCGCGTGGGTCATATCCTGCATGCAATTTTTGGCATGAGAAAGCTGTTGGCGCGACGGGTGCCGCGTTTGCTCACCCCGGACAACAAGCGCAACCGCGAGACCACTTCAGAGCAGGGTTTGCCAGCGTTTTCTGGGAGTCACTCGGTGTGATCTGCATCGACTACCTGGAGAAGGACAAAACGATTACAGGGCTCTACTATTCCGAATTATTGGGCCGATTTGACGCCGAGTTGCAAAAAAACGGCCCCATTTGGCGAAGAAAAAAGTGCTCTTCCACCATGATAACGCACCGGCTCACACCTCCGCCGTCGCCACGGCAAAATTGGTCAAATTGGGCTACGAACTGCTGCCCCATCCACCGTAGTCTCCAGATTTGGCCTCCTGCGTTTCCAAACTTGAAAAAGTCACTTGCCGGGCAGAAATTTGAGTCGAATGAGGAGGTTATCACCGCCACGGACGCCTACTTTACAGACCTCCAGAAAACGTATTTTTCAGACGCGTTAAAGAAGTTGGAGCATCGCTGGGTCAAGTATATCGAGCTAAAAGGAGACTATGTTGAGAAGTAAATAGCCACTTTTCCAAAATTTTCGTTTTTCTTATGTAGGCTAATTACTTATCGGACCGCCTTCGTATATATACAATTTATTTTTATATCTTAAACCTTTGGTTAATATTTTTCGATAATATTGGGTATAGGTTTTTTCATTTGAAAATCAAAAGACGACATTTTTTCTGACGTTTCGCTCTACATAGTCAGCTTCTTCAAAGTTATGGTATATTTTCTTTCATCTATAAAATTACATTTTTTTTATAAACATATATCTTAGTAATTGTTTTACATACCTATTACATTAATATTTTTAAGTTAAAATTTAAAATTAATAAAAATAAACAGATTTTACAACAGTCCTAAAATTAAAACAAGATGATACAAAGGTTAATATGGATAGATTACTTTCTATAACAGCAAAAAAAAGGACAAATGGTTATTTTTTTTAATAACATTCTTTGATTTACATGAGTTTATACGAAATGGTGCCAAGCATCATCACATTATTTCTAATATTTATTATAGTGTCGCTTCAAATATGTCACATTAAAAAATCAAATTATAGTAAATTTGACTTAGGTTTTAGGACAATTTGTTTGTCATTTACAGCATTTTTATCTCTTTTATATGTATCGTTTCTTTGATGACAAGTTTGTGATAATTTCTGTCTGTATCTAAAACGTGGGTGTTTTTAAAATCGAATTCATGCTTAGTTGTTTGCTCATGTTTATGTAAAGATGTCGATGCGTTTTTAACATACGTGTGTCCATTAATTTTATTTTCAATATATTGTGTCGTCATGTCAATGTATTTCTTAGGACAGTTTAGGCATGGAATTGCATATATTTTTAATTTCGTCAAAAGTCATCCCAGTAAATTGTTTGCCCTGTGGCATATCGTTAAGTTATGCTTTAATAAAATATATTTTATTTTTTCTGATAGTTGGTTTATGTAGGGTAATGCAATGAAAGTGTTTTGTATTGTGGTATTGTTAATTTAATTTTTTTTTGCATGTGTTATAATGTAAAAAGGTTTGTTTAATAATTTTTTTATAAGGAGTTTGGGAAAATGGTTCATTATTAGGGTTTCTTTTACTTTTTGTAGTATTTTTTTTTGGCAAAATTCGGGTAAAAATAATTTTATATCTCGATCAATTAAACCAATTATGACACTATTTTTCTGTTTATTTGGATGTTGAAAGTTAAAATTTAAATACCGGCCTGACCAAGATTCTTTTGTGTACCATTTTGTACGAAGACTGTTATTTGTTTCATTTGTGGGTATAGTTTACGTCTAAAAAATTTATTTTTTCTCCCATTTCAATTTCAGTTATTAAAATATTGTAATAAGCTCTCTACTTTGTTTTTGGATACCAATCTCGATGGCGGTGCAATAGTGTGGCGGTTGTACAAAATTTGGATTGAATCATTGGTCAAACATTGAACTCTCTCAAGATATTTTGATAAGCAATTATGGAAGAAATCTGTAAAGGTTTCGCATTCGAGGTCTTTGTAGATGGTAGTTTTTCTAACGTAGTACGGAGCAACACAGCTCTTGCGGAGAACTCTGTTCTGGAAGCTCTCTAGCCTGTTGAATCTAGACGTGCTTGTGATGATCCACGTGGGGGCACCAAATGACAGGATTGATCTAATGAAGAGCTTGTATATCGTTAATTTTAGTTAAGATTAAGCTTGCTATTACGATTCAGTAGTGAATGAGCTACCAGAGAATAGTTAGTGTTCGGTAACCAGTTAAGTCTCCTGTCTAAGACTAGTCTTAAATGTTTCTTGATATGATGTGAATCGTTACGAAAATACACCAAATTTTTTGTTATGTGCATGAAATGAATACCTATGAAAATGAAAATACATTTTATTTCTAATTCCTTAACAGATCAGATACCGGCCGTGCCAAATATTCAAATATCAGTTCGTTATACATTAAATTTGATTAAGTGCTATTTTAAATTTCAATAAAGTAACTAACAAGATATTTCAACTTCTATGCATTAAAATTAATTTACATAAAATCTAATACTAAAGGAATTTGCATTATTATTCCAATATACATTGCACGAGATTTTGGGAGATAGCCCAACTTGTATTAACGTTTTGTTTATTATGATAAAAGTTGCTTAAAGAACTTCATTTTCTTATGGTGAGGTGTACATGTCTGCCCTCTATTGACGAAAATCAATAAGTTCGAAACCGGTCTAGACGGCGGACACTATCTATGGGAAAAATGTCTACCTTTTCCTGGTAGTTTCAGAATTTTGTAAAGTCATATATTAATGTTAGTGCATTAAATATATGATAACATATCTCAGATTCAATGAACTCTGGCTCTATATTTAATGTACATAGTGACCTTAAAAAGTAATGATTAAACTTTAAATTTCATGGAATAAATTAATTTAGATTGATGTAAATTATTAAATTTAATGCATTACATTAAATGCATTTAATAAAAGTTTCTGAAACTTACTTCCAGTAGATTTACAATAAATTAAATGCATTTCCTTTTGCAGTGTAGATAAAGAACTAATTAACGTTTTACTAGTTGGTCAACACTGTGGGTACAAATAATTAAATGTTTATAAATTTTAAGCTGTGAATTGGACCATTGAAGTAAACAATACAAATAGTTTTGGCGCTTTGCATTAGTTCAATAAAGCTTACTCGAGCCAGAAGTCCGAAGCATTAAAATCAACAACATTCCAAGCCAGTACTAATGTTTGCCCTTATAAATATGTCTGACCCTTTCGAAAGCTGGATGCGTGTTTATATTTAAACTGACCTATATCGTTAAGAAAATATCTTACTAGGCTAGGATGGGAATATTTACCTTTGGGTAACCGGAACGTAAACAAATCCATATTATTTACTCTGACATTTAAGAGAAATGTTGGGTTTAACTTTTAAAATCATCCTATAATGGTTTGCAACTGCGCTTTTTAGTTTATTTAGTTTTATTTTAGTCAAGCAAAGAGTAGTGATGATTTCCTTGGAAAATTTGTCCTTATTAATTCTAATTTATAAAGTCTTGCAGCGTCTCCCTTTTTACAGGGTACGGCAACGGATGCGTACGGAAGCTCAATATGTCGGAGGTTAGGTGTGTATCTCTTTTAGAGATAGTTGTGCTCTGCTGTTGTGCTCTGCTTTGATTACCCAATAGGCGCTACCTGTTTTACATTATCTGTGTTACTTACCTAGTGATTAAACAGGAAATGTATGAGGAATGATTTTAATTTATTGACTGCTGGTGTATAGCTCCATAATGAAACGACTTAATTAAAACAAAATAACAATTCCATTTTATTCCAAGAAAAATTATTATGCACATAAATCCGAATGGTATCTACAATTTTTTTTTATATACTCTTTCTTGATAACTATTGGTGTTACATCGTTTTAAAAGGTTATATAAAATTTGGCCGCAAACGTTCTAGAACCTTCAATTGCCAAGAAAGTAATTTTCATAAAAAAAGTTATCAAAAAGGTTTTTACATTTTATTATGTCAAATGAAAATATATTTATATTATTTTATTTTCATGTAAAAAAATTGATGTATAGTTCCAATTCTCCTACCTGGTCTATGCTATGGTACCTCTCACTTCTATTTATTTGATCCAGCGCTATTGTTAGGATTCTTGTTGTGGTTTGTGGATGACTGGAGGTTTCACAAGGTCAATCCCAACGCACCAACCAAACGCAGGGTGAAGGTTAAAATCGTTGTGGTAACACGGACAGGAAAAATAGGGCCGGAACCATCAAAAATCAAAATGGAAATCACAGTAAAAGGAATGAGATGAAGCCAAAGATGAAAAAGACTTGCTTCAGATAGCCCTGAAATAAAATGTTATTTTTATCACATGTTCGTAAATATAAGGGGCAAAATCTTACCTCATTGATTAGTGGACTTTAAGAAAAAAAACACTTGACGGTCTGCCCTTTCAAATCTAATGGCAGGATTGGTCTACTGCCTTCGACGGTTCAATAGTAAAGGGAACGAAAATGAAAATCTCTCTTGCAACCAGACGTGACAAATATTAGAGATATTTGTAGTTACTTTTGCCAACTTATTCTCAACCTGGAGCACTCTAACCTAGTTCCGAACTTACACTGATTACCAGGTAATACATCAAATATTGGCAAGCCATGGAAAATTATCAAAAAAAAAATTATGATCAAACAGTCCAAAGTTATTATTCATGAGTAAAACAAAGTTTAAAAAAAATTGCTACAAATTCCATACTGTATACTCAACCTTAAATGATCGGTGTCGACATGCCGTGCTCGTGTCAACGAATCGGGTATACATCCACAACAAATGCTAACTGAACTATATTACCGATTATAACCTTGTATTTTTAATACTAAAATGGAATGTAAACAAATGAAAATTTATTAAAAATAAAATATTTTACGACTTTTAAATTCAAACCAAATAATGTGATATATAAACTACAGCAATTTACAAACTCTATTAAGAAGAAAGAGTGATAAGTTACAAGACCAAAAGAGTTGTGAACCAAAAAAAAAAACAAATTCCATGTTTACTATTTTAAATTACAGGATAAATAATTAAATTTAATCAGGTAAAAATATACAAATTAAGTCATATTACTAAAAATATGTAGCACTGATGCAAACTGGTAAATTTAAATGCTACAGTGTATTATAAAAATTTCCTTTTAATTTTGTAAAATACACAAAGCAATAAGTTTCTGAATATACAACATTTTTTTCATTGCAATATTAAATATATGATTTTTAGTCGACTTCTAAAAAGAAAAAGTTTCTCAATTCTATTGCGATATATTCTTTATGTTAGTACGCCAATTTCCTCTGCATTTTTGGTGTTATTTTCAGCGGTTACTGGTATTTTTAACAGACACAATGCTAGATATTGGCCGGAAGAAAATCCTCATACTATTTATGAGAGTGAGCAACAAGGGTGGATTTTATATCGTTTGTTTTATCTTAGAAGCAGAGATTAGGTGTCAAATTTATAACAGGGGCCTCGCAGGAAATCGCAATATAGAAATCCTAGAAAATGTGATCCCTGAATTGCTAAAAAATGTTCCCTTTGCGAGGTATAATGCTGTATATTTCCAGCTAAATAGTGCACATAGTTACAACTCTTAGGTAGTTAGGCACTTTTTGGAAACTAATTTTTCTTAAAGATGGATTGGTATCAAGGGGCCTATTAGTTAGCCCATAGATCAAATATTATATAGACAGGGTGTTCAGTTAAAAAAAAAACAAGTTTGATCAACAACTCAAAATCTGATGCTTTTAAAAAAACCAAGGACATCAACTCTATAATGGTGACCATACCTAAAGTCCATAATTTCTGTCAGTGACTCATCGCTGACCCCCGGGTTGCGCGCCGTCATGGGAATCAATTCTAGTGGCATGTGCAATTCACAAAATAATAAATGATGAAATTCCGTGGCAATATAAAATTTTTTTTTTAAAGTTCAATTTACTTCCTTTCATTTTTATCAACGCTTACAATTTTTTTCTTGGATGGAAAACCTTGCATAGGTACCTTCAGAAAGTGTTTCTGGTCTGCCGTTAGACGTGGTTGCTGGCAGTCCAAGATTATTCAGTAAGACCTCCGCTTTCCAGACAATTAAGACTTAGGAAACCTTTGTTCTTCACTCGATGTAGTTGCTCCAGATCCCGGTTGTACCCATTGCTTCGCACTTTTCCTGCATTTAGCTTACAATGTAGAGTTGTCATTTTAAGATATTTTATATGCACTTTAGGTGTCCTTAAGCTGTTTTATGCATATTAATTAAAAGTTTCTTGCGTTCCTGCTTCTCTATGGCCATCATGTCAGTAATTGCCTCGTCCAATAGTTTTTTGACATCTGCTAATTTGAATGCTTTGTTTCTAATTCGATTGGGTTAAGTTTATAATGATACGGCGGTACTGTTACATTTTGGTCACGAGTCATTTCATCAATGTGTCGCTATTAATTTCTGTCTTAATTTTTTTTTAATGTTGGTATTTCATTTTTGAAAAAGAAACCATGAACTTTGCGATGAATAGCGTATTGTGCGTAATCGTCCAGGATTCTTCTTTTCCATCCTCATGTCAGTTTTGCGACAAGAAATTTTCGTTAAAGTGCAGCATTCAAAGTGGTTACTTCAGGGTTTCGTTCTCGAATATCATGGTAAATATTTTTAATCGTTATTCGTTTTTTTTAGCGTCAATTGACTATTTTATTTGTGGGCACACTACTAGTTGAAGGTTCATTAATATCCATAGTTGATCACAAATATATATATCAAATATACCCTATATTATACCATAATGAACTTTTTTTACCCAATATCTATTTACAACGAAAGTATAGTACTTATAGCCGATAATTATCGGTCAATAAGTATCTTGACCGTATTTTCTAAAGTATGCGAAAGCGTAACGCATAAAGAATTATCTTTTCAAGTATAAACTAATTACTAAGAGTACACATGGATTTCAGTTTGATAGGTCAACGGAAATGGCGGCGACAGGATTTGTAGGCTATTTGGAAAAAGAAACGGATAGTAGACATCATGTCGCTGCTGTTTTCTGTTCTCTCAAGGGCTTTTGATAGTATCGATATCAATTTTATGACCTATAAGCTTTTCAACTTAGGTATAAGGATGAGTGTGCTTTATTGCATTGTTAGCTTTTTGTCCGAAAACTGTTTGTTCTTTTAAATGAAAGTCCAGTAAGTATGATATTGATATGGGTGTCGCTCAGGGTTCTATACTAGGGCTACTAATTTTTACTTTTTTTTACAAACGATTTGCCTTCTTATACAATTAGGAGTCCTGAACCTGAACTAGACGGATGATACCTCTATCAGAAGCAAATCTTGGAGCATCCATTAAACAGGTCGTTAATGACATGTCTATGTGGTGTGAAAAAAAAGACTCACTAAATGGATACATATTTATATATATATATATATATATATATATATATATATATATATATATAAATATATATATATATATATATATATATATATATATATATATATATATATATATATATATATAAATATATATATATATATATATATATATATATATATATATATATATATATATATATATATATAAAGAATAACTTTCAGGAATTTCGTGTACCTCCTATAGTAAGTTTTTGGGTCTAACAGTGGATAGCGGTATTATGTGGGAGTTACATATCGGGGACGTTTCCAGTAAACTCAATAGGGCATATTTTGCTCTTTTGACTCTTTGGCGGGGTAGAATCATAAAATACAAACTTTTGTGTGTGTATATGTTTTTAAGTGTTGTATTTATGTTAAAAGCAACATTGAACGTTTTGAAACGAGTTCGACTTACCACGAGTATAACACCTGAAATGCTAATGTACCAGTTTACATCTCGCACAATAGAACTCAGCTTGAAAGATCTGTCAATTATCACTTTATTCGTATAAACAACAAACTTCCTCAAATTATCAAGTAAACTAATAACTACAATAGCTTTAAGAATAAGTTAAGAAAATATTTAATTCAGAAGAGCTTTTACTCACTCAGAAAATATTTTGAAGATTTTTGAAGTGATTTATTATATGTAACTAGTTTTTAATTTTTAATAAGTATAGCAAGTGCTTCATATATATATATATATATATATATATATATATATATATATATATATATATATATATATATATATATATATTGTATAATTTTTTATATTTATATTTGTCTGACTATATGACGTCCTCCACGGCAATCTTAACTGATGTTAAATGTGAACAAATAGTTGATGATTTGCTAAGAATGACAATAGCTTTAAGGATAAATTTTTTAAAATTCTTAAATTGATACTATGTAACTAAATTTATATATCCCATTTTTATTGTTTATTCTTATTTAATACTGGGTAATTACTTATAAATTTTTTGGTCCCTTCTTGCTAGTGTTATTTTATTATATATTTGGATATGTGATTTACCTAAATGTCAATGTAAATTGATCTTAAAAGTGAATAAATAAATAAAAATAAATTATAATGTGAATCCATAGAATCTATGCATGAATCAATAACAAATCAACAAAATATTCAAACAATGCGGAAACCCAGTCAGGACACTTATATTTAAGATGGAGATTCCGTGTGTTCACACATCCATTATGTTCACGATAAGAAACTAAGAACATGTTGGTCGGCATCACCGTGCTATTATTAAATGCAATCAGCTGATTGCTATTTAAGGCTCGCGGAGTATAACAACAATGCGTTTTAAGCTTTTAGCCCCTGCTCTGTTAATGTTTTAAAGTATTCATCGTTGCATGTGATGTTTGTTTCGCCGCTTTGTCGCTTTGGTGACCGGTATTAAATGAGTCACTGACAGATATTATAGACTTTAGGTATAGGAGAATTTTGTTTATTGAAATTTTTGTTTAAGAAAAAAGTAGCACAGCGCTGCATAAGTGTCGAAACTTGGACACCTCGTACACAGATTCCTTCGGAGTGACTTCATCATTGAATGAAATTGTTTGCCTTATGTTCAGCAAATTGTTGTGGTGTTTCCTATAATTTTAGCCAAAATTGGTTCAGTAAAACCCATTTATAATATGACGGCCAAAAAATGTATATGGTCCGATTTTCTTGAAAATTAGTTGGGTGGGTTTCGGAAAAACAGCGATTTCTTTTTCTTTAAAAGTTAAATATGGCGAAGTCAACATAGTAAACTAATAATTTTACAATTTCCTCCAAATTTGCTATTGAAGGATTGGGGATTTGAGACTACGATTTTCAAGTATTTTGTAAATTTCAATATGGTGATTCAGGTATAGCTGTTTTATTATTTTACAATTGGTATTAGGAAAATTTCGAGGGCCTGAAGTATGGACTGAAAATTAATTGCTTAAAATCCAGTGTAGTATATCACGAGCTAAAATTAATTTTTTAAATTTTTTCAAAATTGATATTGGGAGACTTTTGGAGGCGTAGATTACGGATTAATAGACAAAATTTTTGTAGTAGGCCTCAAAATATTATTAAATGAAATAAACTACCAACACGTGAGTGAGTTAATGAATGATATAAAAGGGTAGGGCAGTGTTAAACTCTTAGATTATCATCTTTGAGACTATTTTACCTCTAGATACCTGTGAGCAATCTTTTCAAAAATATAGGGAAATTTTACTTCTGCTTTTTCTCTAGGTAGCTTAAAATCTATCTAGATCCATAGGTAAACCTACTAATCTAGCAATTCTGCCTAGGATTACGACGCATTTAAACTGCAGTCCGAAGATTTAATGTATGTTGCCCATTATATCTGTTCTAGGGAAATAGATTTAGGAGTCTGCTCACTAGTTTGTCCTCTGGGTATAGACCTTAAAAAATAATCGATCCTTCAACCTGTTATTTTACTATTGACGTAAGTTATTTCCAAAAACCAAAGATTACGTAATTTTTGGGAACAAAAATATTTAAATCGCCTAAAAAAAATAGCTTTGATCTCTGAAATAAGTGTTGTCAACATTTTCTGTTAAACAGCTTGTTAACATATGCAGTATAGTTGGGATGTTATTTAATAATAAAAATCTAATTAAATCTCCTTCGAGTCACGTGACAACGAACACTAATCAACGTGAATGATATCACTTCATACTAACGTCATCGTTGGCACTCTGTCCTGATACCGTTATTCTTTTGAGTCATTATTACTTTCAGTTCTATCATTTGAAGTAATCATGATCACTTCGAGCTAATGACAAGTAAATGCATACTCAAGAGAACATGGTTATCAGTTCCACTTTTTTCACTTTGATCATTTGATAATTACTCTAAAGAACACATCCCACGTCATTGCAGTCACGAACTTAACATACAAATTTTTTGGTTATATGGCTACGTTGCCTAGTTCATATTCTATAGTAATTTTTGTGCAATTTCTTTGAAATTTGCTTACTTTCTCCTTTGAAAACGATTTTAGGAAATTTTCTCATAATTGAAAGTAGATTTATTAACGCAAATAATTAGAATTTGCTGAGAATTGATTTTTTTATGGTGGTCAATCGCTTCGCAATAAACAGTAACTTCTGCCCTGCTGAATTTAGAAATGTAAAGACTTCTATGTAAGTAATTTACTAAGAATTGTTAATTCCGCAACTGATAATGAATGAAAAATAGTAATCATAGGTATTTATAAGCTCAAAACTAAAATAAGACGAGTAGTGTCGGGCTAGCTGAATCCACATTTTCCTATTATTTGATGAACATGAAACCCGAATAAATACCTTTTCAGGTATTTTCATTTGTAGTAATTATACAATGAGGCACCATACAATACTTAAAATAACTTATAACTCAACTTTTATCACAAAAATTACAGAAAAATTTATATATCAGTATACCATGTGACGTCACAGCGGTCAAGTGACAAGAATTGGCTTCTTGGCGGGAAAGTTTAAACAAAATTTAAAATTTATGATTTTTACAGTATTACTTGTATTAAAAAAAATTAAATATTTTGGGCTACATTAGGTATTTACGTATGGTTTTAAACACTTTCCCCAAAAGTAGTATACATCTCAATTAAAGCCGATTCATTTTACTTAATTTTTTACACTTTTTCGAATCTTTTTTCTTTCCATTTTAGGCAAAAGCCCTCTTGTTACTTTTACAATGTCAAACTTAGATCATATTTCTAATTAAAGTTATATCCTATTTTATGTATGTCCCCTTTTCGTCGGCGAATATTCCAGAGATGGGTAAATTTTTGTGGAAGTTCTTGTCTTCGTGTGGTTCCGAATCGGTGATTGGTGGGTGCTGGTTATGTTTCTACTTTGTTTGTCGCCTTTTCTGTCAAGAGCAGCATCATATTGCTGAAGTCAGTCAGTAGTGCGTTTCCTAGGATGTTCTTAAAGATGGATTTTGGGTGTAATATCTCCTGATCTTCTTACATGGTTTTTGAATACTTGAGGCATCCTTAGGATGACGAAGGATATTCAAATTTGGAATTGGCGGGCTAACTCCACCACCACTGGTGTTTGTTCTTCATTATAAAGACTCATTGTATAAATATTTCCAAAGAGTAGTATAATAACATAATACGTATTAAAATAATTTTGTTAAAAAGTTGAGTGAAAAATATTTTCTGTTCCTGTACTTTTAGCGAAAGAGACTAATTTGTTTTTTATTAAAAAAATCAATTTAATTTTACTTAGTCCATTACTCACAACGTTTAACCGTTAAAACCAATTTGTCGACGTGGTAAATTTACTAGCATTTTTTTAGAAAACAAGATGTACGAGTATACCAAGCTCACATCACAGTAAAAAATATCGGTCTGTTGGATACGTCAGTATAAAAATGGGGAGAACGCTAAAGATACAAAACACGAGCGAAATAAAATTTTTTACACAAAATAAATAGGCAGTAATATCGTTAACCAGGAGATCGTTTTTACTGAAATAAATATCTTTTACAAAATAATATTAACACGAAAAAACAAGGATGATTTTCGCGGCTCCCAATATAAGCTAATTAAATTTTATTTCCTCTGAAAAAACACAGGCATTCCGCTTTATTTGGCTATCGAAGAAAAATACGTGTTTTTTTTTATTGTTTTTTACACATATATTTTGTAGCACAAGAGGACTATATTTAAGACTTCCAGAGAGAGGAAAAGATGAGGTGATTGGGCATATCCTGAGACATGAAAGTCTAACAAAATTGATCATGTAAGAAAGAGCAAAGGGAAAGAAGGGAAGAGGTTGGCTATGGTTAAAAGGCTGGACAATTTACAACAGATAGTCAAAATTTTTTATCCTTTTATTTACTTTAAAAGTTTTTCGCCTCTCCAGGAGATATCGTTGGGCTATTAATGTTTTACAGTTTGACAGGTACAACATCTTGGAATAGTAACTTTAAATAAACGGTTGTTTTCGGTGAGAAAAAATTTAAATGACATCAATACTGAAATATAGAAAGTTCAAGACTTCCCTAAGGGATCAAATTATAGTTGTGAGCAATCAGTTTATTGTTAGAAAAAAAAGACAGCTTTAAAGCGAGATATAAAAAGAATGGTCCATAAATTCTTGTGCAAAACATACAATACCAAAACAAATAAAGTGCGAATTTTCAACAAAAAGCAATCCAATAGATCTACCAAAAAAAAATCTGACCTAAGTGAGGCGCAACAAGACGTCATCGGGAAGGGGGGTTCCCGAGCCCACATCGATCATTAGAGATCCAGTAATTAAATACAAGTCGACAACAGCAATTTAAAATAAACTCAATAAAAAACTCCCAACAAGAGGTTCAAACTCCAAAAACTAAAGTCCTTCGATAGTATTGAGGAATTAAAGAAGATACAATGTTATCACGGCACACTACAAAGAGATAAAGATGATTTCAAACATATCATCTTCATTCCCGATGGACTAAAAGTCACAGAAAAAAAACAATGATGACTATAATATGATAATAAAATTCTCCAATACCCCCCAAAGTGGAATACTATATATATCAACTCCAGCAGGATAAATTTCATGTAGATCTGTGAGTGATGTTAGATTCAACTATGAATAACAGATCAACAAAAAACTAGGGAACAAGCAACTCATTTTTTATAGAGTTTACAGACGATTCTATAAAACCGGTAGTCATATGCTAAATTTTCTGATCCGCATGGAACCGCGTGGTTTAACGTTTAGAACTGTTCTAAATTGATTTTTTCTCTTTAAAACTGGCTCTAAACGCCAACTTATTTTTTTGCATCATTATTGTGTAATTTTACACCACAGATTTCAATATAAACATAACATAAATATATTTCAGAAGTATCATATTCAAGAATAGAAAAATACGAATAAGATATGCATAAATATAGTATTGATATAATAAAAGAAACAAAATTTACTTTGCTAAACTTTTCACTTTTATTATTAAATTGGCTTGATGGCGATTTCATAACATTTTCAAACGCAAGGCCTAAAAAACTCCAGATTACATTATTTTATAGAGCTTTTTAAGCTCGCACTTTTTTCTTACTATCTAGGTATTAAAGACAGAACATTGAACAACGGAGAAATTAGTAGGTCTGTTTGATCATTAAGGTTAATGGTTAATTGAATTGATTTTATTGCATTTATAAATTTCTGTGGTCTCTAAGATAGTAAGATTGTTACTTTTGGGTATAGTATGCGAAATTTGAATATTGTTAATATCTGAGAAAATGTGGCCTGTCTCTACGAAACGGTTACCAAAATTTGAATTATGTTCTTTCAGTAAAAATGCAGTTTTGTGTTTTTTAAATCTTGCATGGAAATTTCTTCTCATTTGTTCGGCGTAACAACTATTACAATCCAGACAATTTAGCCTGTTACCTCCTGACTTTCGTAGAGAGGAAATTTTGTCTTTGATGTTAAACATGTGTGATGATTTAAAAGCGATTTTTAAATCTTCTTCCGATAGCTATTCTATCTGAATTAGGTCAAGAATACATAAGGGCGATGTATTCAGTGTTATTTTTATTTATGTTGGGTGGGCATATTCGGTTGAGTGTAGTTTGCTTTTGTTTTTTATTTATTAAATTGTTAATTTGCATTTCGCTATAACCATTGTTTAATACGATTTGTTTTATAATAAGTCATTTTTTCTTATCTGTATGTGTTAAAAGGATATTTAAACTCTGTGTATCATAGACTTGTATGCTGCAGGTTTATGAGATACTGGGTGTATTGAGTGTTGTGTGCGGAGTTATTGAAAGTAGGTTTTCTGTAAATGTCAAAGGAAAAGCTATTCTTTTAATGATGATATCTAAGAAATCTATTTTATTATCTACTTTTTTTTCATGGTGTATTATCTTTTGTTGTGTATACTGTTGAGATGTTTTACTGATCTTCTAATTCGGTTTTATTACTAGATGGGCGACGTGATGCGTTTGGTGCGTCGCCGCGTTTCTTCTTCGTAAGCTGTATCGCTTAGCCTGTGCCGTGGAAGCATTTTTCGAGCGGAAAAGGTGTTGTGTGTTCTGCAAATAATGAATGTTCGACAGTAAGTATTTTAATGCTTAGGTTAAATAGAGCGATAGTACACGTGGCAAAACGCACTAGAGAGAAGTCGTTATTCATTTAAAAGTAACTTTGAGTGAGGATGTATGCCTTCTATCATTAAGAAATATATCTATATTGAGAGACTGAACCAGTAAATGCATATTGCCGTCTAAAAAAAAAGATTAGTGTCATTAAATCTTACTTTTTTAATTTTGAATTCAAAGTTTACTTTGTGCAATAATAAATCTAATTCAAGCCTACGTTTCTTAGAGAAAAATCGACCCTTTATTCAAAAAAAAGTTTTATATAGTAAACTCTATCGATTCATGCATGTAATTTTTGACCAAATATCCTCCATAGGATTTTAAACTGAAAAAAATCATCGCGTTGAGGGGTTCGTAAGCTAGACGCGAGCGCTACCTTCTTCTTGGTTAGAATGATGCACTGCACTGTGTGCTGTATGCTTTAGTTTCTAGATAAATCACTCTGGAATGATTCCAGGAATGGTAATTCACCCTTGCTCCAGCTCGACAAGGTGACTTTTTTTTGTTATATCTCCATAAATATTAATCCAGGAGAAAAACTGTATAGGACATAATTTATTCACTACAAAATTTCCTATCAACTTTTCTTGAAGTGAACGATAAAAAGGTTTAAACTCAGTCAATGTTATTTGCCTTTCGACACGTAAAATTTCACTTTTCTAGCTAGCTCTGCGTGTGAATGGAGAGTTGTAAACAATTGTTGTAAATATGGTTAATAATGATTTCTCTTGGGTACTGATTTTTAACCAGGAATCAGTCTAGGCCCCAGGAAATCGGATAGGAAACTATAAATTATCAATTATTAAAACAATCCTGTATGGATTTCTAAATTTTAAAAGATTTAAGCTCAAAAACTGATTTTTACCGAGTGGAATTAAAGCATAATTTAAAACCAACCATTGTTGTAAATATGTTTAAAATGATTTCTCGAGGGTGCTGATTTTTTTACTTAGACCAGACATCATTCGCTTTCAAACATTATTTTATCTGATTTTTTAAGATTAAATAATGCTCTAATAGTCAAGGGAATTTGAAAAAAAAGAGCTTTTAACATCTTAATTATTTTTCATTCGTTCCGATTCCATCAATAGCTTCGGAGATAGAAAACTTCAAAGTAAAAGCTTGTTTGCTGCTAAACAACGCAAAATGTAGGGACCAATCTTTAACCATACGATTGACTTTTCCAAGCACTTTTAAATTTAGCATATGCATGGGCTTCGTTACTACAAGCGCGTTGGAAGTTTCCAAAAATGTTTGAGAATTGAAGCGAGACAGCTTGAAGGTGGTGGGGGGAGTAATGCTGTAAAGCATCAATTATCTTGGCATCACTATGACCAATTTTAATGATTTTTTATATTCATATGCGGTGAAACAAAGTGATCGAATTTTTACATTAAAAATCTAGAATCCGTATACTTATCAAGATAATGTTCTATATTTACTATACTTCTCTATATTAATAATCAATATCAGCATATGTATTTTTCGCGTAACGTATTAACATTTAATTATATTACGTGCAACTTTTGCAATATTGTTTTAAATAATAATTACTACAACACAATTAATTTTATATTTAAATAATTTATTAAAATACATATATTATATATTACCAACACAAAGCAGAGGACCACAATAAACTATTACATTATATCAATTTGCGGAGTTTCTCTGCACCACAAAGATAATCATATTCTGAAATTCTATCATCGCTTGACAAATTAGATTGATTTTCAATCTCCATTTCTCCTGAAATAGGTTCGGATGAATTTGAAATTATTTGAGTAATATCAGTGTAATCAATAATAAAACTATCCTCGTAATTACTATGGTCTTCATTTAAATGAACTGAATTGATATCGATGATAGATGCATTTGAGCAGTCTAGCTAATGACACAGCGCATAATAATCTATAGAATGTAATCCATGCTTCACACAGCCTTAATATTTTTGACACCCTTTCACATATTTATAGCAGATAGCTTGGAAACAGTTATCGGAAATGAGTCGTTTACGAAGAGTTGCAAATAACAGAAAAGATTTGCGGATCTACCAACCCAAATCAGTAGCTTTCAACTTATCATTGCCGAGCCAAGTCGGAACCTGATAATTTACGCGATAGGAATGCTCATTCATGGCGAGTTCACAAGGTGACAACGAAGATCAGTTACATGATATTTTGAACGTTTTTTTTTTAAACATAAATATCTATAATCTCTTGTTATCTGCCGCTTTTCTTGCATAAAGGTTGATGAATATATTTTAACTTACTTCAATTATTTTAACTCTATCTGCATTAGGGCTGTTAAAAACCAGAGGTGCTGAAAATAGTCTTTGGTCGAGAGTTTTAAGTAATTTTTCCCTTGATTAAGAAAAGCGGACGTCATATTGCATCCCAAGAAAAGATGTATAAAACCGATTAAAGGTTTTAAATCGCAATTTTCAAAACTGTTCCTATAGTAAATATGTTATGCCATTTTGTCTTTGCTTGGTTCTACAAAATATACTTCTTTATCATCAGGTACCGTTTGAGTTAAGATAACAAACATATCAATGTCTTCTGCAATTACCACCGCTGGCTTTACATCTAAAGATTGAGCAATCGTTGTTTAAACTATTAATGTATTGGCACCTCTCTTCCTTTTTATAAATTTCTAACGCGTTTTTAATAATGTAGCTGATGTATGCGTCAAACATAAACTTTATATCAATAAAATATTTGAAAAACCAATCGAATGATTAAAAAATGATCTTTTATTGTTGCGTCGTTTAGCAACAAACAAGTTTTCACTTTGATATGAAGCTATTAATCAGATCGGAATGACTTCTTTTTCAAAATAAAGGCCATTTCAAGTACTGTAAGAATATACAGGGTGTTTATTAAACATACGGCAAAAATTGAAGGGGTTGTTACCTGGACTATTTTAAGGATATTTTGTTCTTTTATGATTTGTGAAAAGGCGCTTTGTTTCCAACATACAGGGCAAAACAAATTTTCGACAAATCTAATTTTGGTATTTCTCAAATTATGAATGTAGCCGAAATAAAAGTATGGCGTACTGCAATGAACTTACCAAGTAATAAAATAATAAATTTATAAAAATGCCTTGCTATCTTTCAACAACATTCCGATTATTGCGAACGGCTGCAGACATTGAATTTAAATACGTGAATGATCATTTTGTATGTGTCGAATTTATTAAGACTGATTGATATTTGGCTATTTGACGTGTATTTTCTGTCTTTAGTACTGAAACTGTTGTTAGTGAAGTTTTTTCTCATGAATCGCTATACGAACACTGAGATGACTGAGGTGCATTTCATTTATGGCTTTCTGATGGCAATTCATTTGAAACCTGGAGGTAATACATTGAAGGATTTCTTAACGTTAATGTTCCTGATAGAAAAACTTTTCAGAGTTTTCATCAACATCTTCGTAAAACAGGAGTATCAGGAAGGCCAATGATAGTAAGAACGGTAGAAGAAGTAAAGAATGTGCTGATCATGATAGAATAAGATCCAGGTACTACTACTCGAAAAATTGCAAATGCTTTGAATGTAAGTAATGAGATTATTTGGAACATTCTTAGGGACTATTTATTGTACCCATACCACCTATAACGCGCTCAGGCACTTATTTCTGCTGATTTTTCTGCACGTATTGAATTCTGTCAATGGCTTTTGCAAATATTTTTTCAAATCCCTCAATTACTGACACTGATTCTTTTTACCGATGAAGCCAGTTTTTCAAGAAATGAAATAAGGATCTTCCACAATAAACACGTGTAAGCTGAAGAAAATTTACATAAGGTACTTGAAGATCGTTGTCAACATCAGTTCTCGTTGAACGTTGTGGTTCGAATTGTAAGTGACTCGTTAATTTAATCGGTATTTCTACCAGAAAGATTTAGCAGAGTGGTATACCGCAATTTGTTGGCTCCTTACCTTCTGGAGGAGGTACCATTGGCTACACGAAATGCAATGCGGTTTATGCACGATGATGCACCTGCGCAATTTAGTGTGATTGCTCGAGAGTTCTTAACATTAACATACGGAGATCGCTGAATTGGTCGAGGCGGACCTCACTTATGGCCTTCTCGATCCCCGGACTTAAACCCCTGCATTATTTTGTATGGGGCCATCTAAAATCATTAGTTGATACTACTTCAGTGGAAGATGTGAAACATTTAAGAAATAGAATAATTACTGAGCTTGGTAGTCACTTAGAAGATTGGATTCATGCTTCAGAGCTGAAGGTAGTCATTTTGAACAGTTCTTGTAGATTAAGAAACGTTACATGTAATTTTTGATAAAAAATTGTTTTTGTTGCCGAAAATTTGTTTCGCCTGTATCTTCGAAACAAGGCGCATTTTCACAAATCATCAAAGGGCAAAATATCCTTAGAAGAGTTCAGGGAATAACCCCTTTAATTTTTTGTCTTATGAATAATTGTGTATTTTTTTATAAAATTTGGATATTCAATTTATTTATAAGCGAAAAATAGCATTTTTTTAAAAATTTCCCTAGACTCTCCTAACAGTTCAATCTTAACAAATCAAAAAAAGTTTGAAAACTAGTCAGGTTTAGTATACTTAGAAAAACTAATACTCTCGAGGAATCATTATTTCAAATATTTTCAACAATTGTTTGCAACTCTCTATTCACGTGCCAAGCGGATTAACAAATTTTTGTGCAAAAACTATTTGACCGATCGGGACAGTACATAAGGGAATTTATTTCTTAAAAAGTGAAATTTCACGTATTCTAAAGCCATTTATAAGAAGGTAATTTTTTCAACATTTTTTACTCATTTCTCCGTTTTGTAATATAATTTAGAATATATGGAAATTCCGACTAGCACAAAAGAAAATTTTCTAATGAACAAATTATATCCTATACAATGTTCCCTTTGCCGACTTCGCCGCTTTAGGCCGCTCACCTAGAACACAATGTAAGTGGTTCTTTAGAAAGAAATTTTAAAATAGTGCTTTGATGGATTTCCAAGACTTTTAAATTTGAATTTCAAAATCTTCCCCAGATAATAAAGTTTAAAAATTTCTTTCAGCAGATAAAATTTATGAAACTTATTTCTTATTTTTTTGATTTAAGTCCATCTAAAATGTTAATCAATTATTACTCTCAAATATTTAATTTATGCACTCTTTTTTAAACAATGCATCTTATGGGGAAATTGTTTGCTCGTGGATCCACAATTTTTGAAGAACACATCATAAAGTAGGTTTTGTTGAAACTTAAACCTAAATTACTAATATCAGATTATTGGTGCCTTGACTCGTTTTCTGTTACTCCGACATCATCGGCATACGAAATAACGATGCGTTCCGTAAATAGGTTTCTTCCTATTTAATTCAAGTATACCAAAAAAATATAGGATTGAGCGCCTGAGGTATACCAGTAGTGACAGTGGCACTAAGCGTATAATTGTAAACCTGTCACAATGAATGTGATGTGCCTCAGTGCCAAAAGTCTTAGTGAAGTCTAAGAAAACTGCTAGGGTACAACTGCTTCTTAAATTTTGAGTGTAAATATTGTCTACTAGTTAAAAACAGCATGTTCAGTATTTTTTAAACCAACTAGCCTTGAAAAAAGTAATTTTTCTTTTTCTTAAAATTCAAATAATCTTTAAAAAATATGATAGTGTTTTAAAAAATCTATGCAAATGTTAAGTGAAAAAACACATATTCCATCTTTCCCTGAAGAAGAATGCTTTTAATGACTTAATATGAATAGTAATTTTATTTTAAGTAACATGTTTCAAAAACGATAATTTTACTGGTTTGAGTTTTAAATTTTTCTGCATCTTGTAAATTTTGTTCGATCTGAGACTGAATTTCTTTCCTAAAAATTGTTAAACAATCAAGCAATCCTAGACTCATTCTTATTCCAATTATCAGCGTATTGTATAACAAAATTTTTGTTTGATTTATTATTTGTCGTACCACATATTTCATCCATTACAGCCCATACTTTTTTATAATCATTTTTCGCTTCAAAAATGTTGATTTTATTATGGGTATTTTTAGTTTTCTGAACACTTTTTCTCAATATGTTCCTGTATCTTTATATTAGAATGCTGCACCAAGAATATTTTTTCCTTAAATTTATCTTGAAAACATACCTATGTGTACTGGAATTAATAATTCCCTTCGTAGTCCATGATTTTTCTTGTTTCTTGTTGCACTTAATATTTTCCGTACTGGTACATTTTGTTAAAAGGAGATAATTTATTAATAAAACACTTCTATGTCCTTTTTGCATCATTAAAGTTATTTATGTCCTGCCATAACTTCCCTTCCAATGAGTTTTGTATTTTCCATAATCTATTGTAATCTATTGTTGATTGATGGTATTATTATCGTGAATATTTTACAGGGACAAACAAACCTACAGTATAATGACCTGTTTAACATGTCTGTATGATTATAGGTTTATTGAGTTTATTCTGCTTGAAATATTTGATGTCTTAAGATATAAATGATTAACTGTAGTTGATGTATTTTTAGTATTCTAAATATGTTTATTATTTTTATAAAAAAACAGTTCTCCTCCATAATCTTTAAATACAGAATAAAGTCACTCTCATATTGGTTCACAATATTTTTGTTTGGTAAAATCACGCATAAAAATTTCAGTATTTTAGATGTTTTAATCGGAGTTAGTTATCAATTTCATCTAGAAACACTTTTAAATTGGTTGATGGCGGTCTGTAACATGCCGTAAGGCTATATGTTTCATCCCCTATTAAATGTTATTTTGAAAAACATTACCATTCTATATATATATATATATATATATATATATATATATATATGTATGTATGTATGTATATATATATATATATATATATATATATATATATATATATATATATATATACGCAAAAATCTTAAAAACGTTTCGCCAACATCTCACACTTTTAAATGGATTGATGGTATTTTCAAGTGACGGCTAGAATATGTGTTTTTAAGACGGTGCTAGGACATATTCTTCCTATGAAAATTAATTTTACCGACAGACAGATGGTGCTCCTATATGATCTCCGCTATGACCAGTCATCGCAAACTTTTTTATGATATATTTAGAAATAGAAGCTCTAAGAAACACTAAAGCAAAGCCATCCCTCTGGTAACGTTACGTGGATGACATCTTCATCATATGGCCACACGGAAAATCCAACTCAGACATGTTTTTTGAGGAACTAAACAACATTCATCACCGCATACAGTTCACATTGGAGTTCGAAATCAATAAGCCGCCAAGGAAGCATCGCCTGAAAATGCCAGCTGAGATGTTGGTGACCTGTCGTGAATGTTGTAGCGTAGGTTTATATTACTAAGTAGTCGTTATTATAAAATAAATATTCATTATTGTGTCAAATAGTATATAATATCAAACTTATTTATATGATACAATAATAACACATTTTAGTTTTAAAATAACCAATAACAACGACAATAAAACTATACGACAGTACTAAATTTCAAACAATCTTAGTAAATCGAGTGGTTATTACTCAGTTATGTTTAATCTAATGTGAGTTAATATTGCTGTAAAATGTAAAAAAGGGAATCGTAAATAATAATGGAAAAGAAGGACATATCAGACGGTTTTGCATTGGAAATAGCAATTTACGATACTGAACACGACTAACCCTATATGAACAGAAATGCAAGGAGACAAATAATTACTGCACAAAGATTATTGTGTCTTAATTTTATAGTTTTTATAATAAAAAACATCTCGAATAATTAAATAAAACATGAAGGCAACCTTTAACAGTCATTAATATTAATTTTTACAAGTGAATGTTTTTTTTTCTTTTTCAGGCCATTAGAAGAAAAAGCGGACAGTCTATTTGCTGGGTATTACACTCTAATTCTCGCTCCATTGTAGTTTCGACTACCAAATGGTCTCGTTAGTGAAGCTGAAAGGAACCAAGAGCAAAATTCAGAGAAAGCAACTGTCTATTGACAATATCTGTTCCAAGGTATGTCGGTAGGATATTACATCGGCTAACATCTAATGCAAGACAGTAAAATATCGATAGTCAAATGATACCCATACATACACAGAGTGAGAAATTTTAAAAGTTACATAAAATATGACAACTTTTTTACGAACGTTTAAATAAATTTTAACAAGTAAATGTTTTTTTCTCCTTCATACCGTGAAAAGGAAAGGCAGACAGTTTATTTTCTGCGATCTTAACTCTAGTTCTCTCTTCATACTAGTTGTGATCAGCTAATGATTTCATTAATGGAGCCGTGACGAACCAAGAGCAAAATCTACAGAAAACAATAGTTTATTTAAAATCCCTATGCCGAAATATATTAGTAAGATGTTATACCTCGATATTTGATGCCATATTGTAAAATATCAACTATCAAGCTAAAATTTCTTTCTCTTTAGACCGCCAGTATAAACTTATTCACTGAAATTCATTTAAACCACCTTAAAAGATTTCTTTATATTTTATTTAATTTTTAAAATTTCTTGTTACTCTGGTGTATATATAGATGCTATCTGATTATAGATATTTTACAGTCTGGTATCAGCAGGTACAATATCATACCGACATATCTTGGAACGGGGATTTTAAATATGCAGTTGTTTTCTGATGAGACCATTTGGTGATCGAAACAAGTATGGAGAAATAACCAGAGTGGAATTCGAAGGATATAAATTGTCTGACTTTTCTTTCGGCGATCTGAAAGAGAAAAAAGAGCATTAACTTGTTAAAATTCCTTTAAAGTGTCATTCTGTCTATTGTCAAATATTTTAACTCTTTTTTTTTTCTTTTTCGTCATTTTAGATTAAAATTATGAAAAAAAAAATGATTTCAAATGATTATATATATATATATATATATATATATATATATATATATATATATGTATATATATGTTCTATCGTAGATTTTCACGGATGGTAGAATGAATAGTTTGGTTATTCCGGGTTTCAATCCGTTCGTTCAAAAAATCGTTTTCACGACGTTTCGCCAAAATCTCATTTGGCATTTTCAAGTGCGGTTCGTCTCGTTACTCGCTGAGAACTGATCATCAGTATTCTCAAACCTATCGGGTCGTTTTTGGCTCAAATTTTAGCTAATTGACACCCCTAAAAAGCTAGCTAAAATACAACATGGTGGATCCAAAATGGCGATCAAAATTCCACTATGATGGCCGAATTTTTGAAAATCAACCCATTTCCACCAAGTTTGGTATACGGGAGTTCTTGAAGCGCTGGTCACGGATCCGAAATTTCCAAAATCCTTATGTTCAATATGGCGGATCTAAGATGGTGGAAATATTTTTTGAAAGTAACCGATTTGCACCATTTTGGTATATGGGGATTTTTGGAGTTGTTGATCACGAATTCGAAATCATGTTTGCCAAATTCAAGATGGCGGACGACATTTTTGAAAATCAACCGATTTGTACTAAAGTTGTTATACGGGGGTTTTTGGGGTTGCTGTTCACGAATTCAGATTTACAAAATTCAAGATGGGGAACCCAATAAAGCGGAAACGCAATATTAGGTCCGTGGTCTTGGATTTCGAAAATGCGACCTAGGATTCGTGATTAGCGACCACAAAAATCCCTGTATACCAAATTTGGTGGAAATCGGTTGATTTTCAAAAATTCGGTCACCATATTGAATTTTTGACCGCCATATTAGTCGATCCGTCATGTTGGATTTTGTCGGCCTACCACGCCAGTTTTTTAGCGGCATCCATCAGCGAAAACGACCTGATCGGTTTGCGAATTTTTATTTTTATAAGCTTTTTTTACTGAATACTCGATTTTTCTACAGCTTCCGTCCGCTATATTGGATTTTTCAAAGGCGCACTTGGCATTTGAAAGTAAACACTCTAAGCTTTAAAATGAGCCTTTGGTCAATATTTTTGGTTGCTTCTAATTTGGTCGTAGCTCTGATATATATATATATATATATATATATATATATATATATATATATATATATATATATATATACATATATGTATCAGTTTGCATTTTTTAAGTTTGTTTAAATAAATAAAATATCCATTTGAATTTAATTTATTCTTTTACACGACCTTGTTAATTCTATTAAGTATAAAAAGTTTATAACGATAGCAAAGCAAGTTTTAATTTTGATCTGGAAGTTTATGCCAACCTCTAAATGTTAAATAAACCAAAATCAGACAGGCCTGTTTGATTCTCAGTTTATTTAGTATTTTTTTATACGAATAGAAAAAAAAATATTAGAACGATTAGGATAGTTTCCCAACTTCAATATAAAGAATATTTTTTGGATACTATTTATGACGGTAAAATAAATCCTACCCTTTTTCAATAAACATATATTTTTGCTAACATTGGTTATGTCTCAATTTTGAAACGATTTGGTTCATTTCCTCTCTCAACATAAACTCAAATATACCATAATATATTTTTTGTTTCGTTTTGCTCTGGGTTTGTCCTTTTACAGTAAATTTATTTTATCAGAAGGCATTTTAAAAAAAGGTCTGCGTAACGTCCCATTTCGTATAATATATATCCTCCATTGATCAATTTCTTACAGCTGAAAGTGATGTTATGCCTGCGAAAACTTTTTTGCATAAAGTTAAATTAAGAAAAAAATATGAAAGGTAAATCTATAATGGCTTTTATATATAATCGATAAAAAATATTGTGCGGACTAAGGTTGTCCCTTCCACACAAACCCTGCAATAAAAACTAAAAAATAAATTAGTTTCTGTTTTATATTGCAATTAATTTGATGGTAGTAGATTTAATTATTTATTTTTTTGAAGTCAGCGCTACACTAGTTGAACGATTATTTTTAAGTTAATTCTAGTTGAATATATTTTTTTCATATTCTATTGTTTAAATAGCCAGTGATTTGTGTTCTGGTTAAGAGAAACTTTATGTAGTTTGGAAGTATTTTAAATCAATTTTGGATTCGTCGCCGATTTCAAAAAAAATCTAAGTTACAGGCTTTGTTAAAAGAGTATCGGGAAAATAAATTTATTGTAGCTATTGCTACAAAACCTCAAAATTCTCCAAAGTATATCTCTTAAGCGTCGACACACTTTTGCCACCGGCTCTTCCACGACTCGGAGGCTACCTGGTAAGCCGACTCCGGAAGGTCCTTGAGGATACGCCTGCAAGCTTCTTTGAAGGCACTGAGGATTCCTTGGTGTTGTCTTTAGAGGAAGAATTTCAATTTGAGACTAGAAAAAATCTGCCGGAGCCAAGTCGGGACTGTAAGGGGGTTGGATATTCGTCGCCATGTCGTTTTGTGTCAGGTTAATTCATTGTCATAATGCAATATCCACTTTCCAGCGATGATTGGCCTCATGCGGTTCAACTTTCTCTTCAGTCTTCTTAGCATTTCTAGGTAAAAAGGTCCATTTACTGTCTGCCCCTCAGGTGATCGTCAATTTTTGACGTCGATGGCCGACCAGCGCGAGGCTCATCCTCCACACTTTGTCGGCCATATTTAAAGAGTTTGTGCCACTTAAAAGCTGCAGTTTGTGACATGCTTTCATTTTTGAACACTTGGCGAATCATGTCTTACGTCTCCTTACCCGATTTCTCCAGCCCAACACAAAACTGATGGCGTACCGCTGTTCAATCGTTCGCTGCATTTTGAGGCTTACCCCGAGACACTCGATAGAGGTCCACTCGGTATGAGTGCGCTGCGCCTTACAGTCACGATCACTCAAAAAATATTGAATGATATCGATTAATTCGGATATATGTATGTATGTATGCATGTGCGTAAAATTGGGGATCTCTCCACTACGACCTAATAGATTTAATGTGTTCGTCTCCCGCTGCTAAGTCGTAAGGGTTACCTTACCGGCTAATGTAGGTCTTCCGGTCTTATTTCCCTCAGGAACCTTAGGATGTTGAACGGCTTCAAAGTGGGTAGCTCCCATTCTTTTACTCCATATCACTGCCCCACGACCGATTTTTGAACACACACTGTATTATTGAATACACTCATTACACATTTTGAAAACTCTTTATTATCAACCTTAATTGTGACACTTGTAAAACTATTTCAAGTTGCGCCGATGAACTCTCAAACTATACTGTCCACGAGAGCCGATCTGGACTATTTATATACCCTTTTGGACGATACCGGAAGATTCCCTAATTCTCTAGAAGGATTTCCATGCTACATGGAGTAATAAAAATAAGAAAAAGGAATAATCTAGCGATTTCTAGACCTTCTATCATAGGCATTCCACGTTAAAAATAAGGAAATAGAATTCTCTAAAAAGTTCCAAACCTTCTCTCATAGACGTCTCCTGAGGAAATTAATAAAGGTAAAATTAACTAACTGAATTCTGAACTCGTAGAAAATATACCTAAAACCCTACAAACTACAAACACAAACTAATATTATGAAATGTACTACGCTATAAAGTTCAAAACATTGCCTCCTTCCAAGCCTCGATCGTCTCGATCAACCTTCTTGATCTTGATAATGGGCCAATCTGTCCAGATGCACGACTTTCATCTTCGCATGAGGGCTTTTCTGAATTCGGTACACCAGATCATTTAGTCGAGTCACTACATTGTACAGACCTTCCCACGACTTTTGAAGCTTTGGTGAACGCCCTTTGGTTCTTTTCGGATTGTACAACCAAACTCTTTCACCAACCATGAATCCACCAGTATTGGCTTTGAGGTCATAGCGGGTCTTCATTCTGTCGCTTTCTATTCATAACTTTTGACGGAGTTGGTTGGGGTAGTCTTCCCAAGCTGCTTCAGAATCGAGTGGACGTCCAGTAAGCAAATCGACTGGAAGGTAATTTTTTTCCGGTGTTTTTCCAGTGGCTCCGTGAATGGCTGAACGATAGACTGGTAGAAATGACTGAATGCATATATCCCAGTTATTTTGTTGTTCATTTACTTGTATCCTGATGTAATTCTTCAGCGTTCTGTTAAATCTGACTGTGGATGTAGGGATGTTGTTCTAGTTTTGTGGATTTTCAGAAGCTTGCAAAGGTTTGTAAAAACGTCAGATTCAAAGTTTCTGCCTTGATTAGAGTGTATCTCTCCTGGCACCCCATATCTACAAATCCACCGTTCAAACAACATTTCAGCAAAGGTGGTGGCTTCTTAATTTGGTATCGCATAGACTTCTGACCATTTACTGAAGTAATCCATAGCTACCAACATATAGCGATTCCCGGATTTCCTAATAGGAAATGGTCCTGCTACGTCTATAGCAATTCTTTCAAAAGGTACTTCTACATTGTACTGCTTCATTCTACCATGGCTACGGGTCCTTGGTTCTTTACTGGCAGCTCAGTCGGTACAGGTTTTGCTCCAATATTTTACATCTGCGCGATTCCTCAGCCAATATATCCTCCCTCGAACTTTTTCAAGAGTTTCCATAACTCCTAAGTGTCCGCCATCTACACCATTATGTAGAGCTTGCAGTACTTCTGGTGGGTAATAGAGTCTGGTATCTGTAGTATTTGCCATTAGAGCTCTCCCAAACTCTTTTTAATAGACCATCGTGCATAATTAAAGAATCCCATAAAGCCCAGTAACCTTCTACTTTTTGAGATTTTGATGAGAATTCTTGAAAAGTGGGTCGATTTGACTTATTATTCTTTAATTTAATGATAATGTTAAGATGTCATTGTTCTTTGGAGATCTTTCGACAATAGAAATCGTCAGGATTTTCCCGCTATCTGTTACAGTGCTTGCATTTTTCTGAACATGGTCTTCTCGACAAAGCGTATGCATTTTTGTGGTTCAATCCTTTTCTATGTTCAATTTTAAAATCGAATTCCTGTAAACGTGGTAACCATCGTGCTATTTGACTTTCAGGATTTTTAAATTGTAAAAGCCACTTTAGTGATGCGTGGTCTGTTCGCAGGAGAAATTTTTGGCCATACAAATATTTACTAAAATGTTCCAATGTCTTTATAATGGCAAGTTGTTCTTTTCTTGTTACACAATAATTTCGCTCAGCTTTCCAAAGTACTTTGCTAAAATAAGCAATCACTTTCTCTTGGTCGTTTTATATCTGGGACAAAATTCCACCTATAGAGGAGTTACTAGTGTCAGTATCCACAAAAAACATCTTTTCGGGCTCAGCATATATATATATATATATATATATATATATATATATATATATATATATATATATATATATATATAAGTAAAAAATTTTTGCTGGAAAAATCTGAAAAAATCATGGTTGTTTACAACCAAAAAATACATCTCTGCAAATTTTTTCAGATTTTTAAGTGTGAATTGCGCATGTAAAAAAGTAAAGTCGAAAAAATTGAACATAACCTCTTCAATAAGTTACAAGTTATTAGTTTTAAGTTGTTAATGTTAAAGTTGATTGTTTTAATAGTATTAATCTATACATTCTCTGAACGTTTTAATATCAATTTAGGACAGAATTTTTAACTTTTTAATTGAATACGTGATTTGTACTGTGTACAGGCTGCGCTGGTGTTGGAGACTGTTCTCCAAATGGTAAGGTTGAGGTGTGCTCTTTGACGAGGTCTGAGCCCTGGGGATGGTCCAAGTAAGACCGAAAGCTCTTGGCTCTCCTTTTCTTAATAACCTCTTCAGACCATTCAAGAGCCTATAGGGGCTGAAAATTTGCACAGAGGCATCTTTTAACATTGTTCGTTGAAGGCGCTACTGGCCGTAGTGAATAGTTCGGAGGCAGATTTGATTATTTTATCCCGCTATAGGCTTTGTGCGTGTTTTTGTGTGATGGTGTGTATGTGATGGTGTGTGTGTGTGTGTGTGTGTGTGAGTGTTAAAAATTTCGTTGTGACTAAATACAATATTGAACATTTGCTAATTGATTATCATACCGAAGTCAACTTAAATAGCTAATGTAACTACCTAATAATTAGAAACATATGCGTTGCCAACCAGGCGCGGATTCAAGGGGTGGGGGGCGGTGGAGGCGATCCCCCCCCCCCCCCAAGAGCTTTGAGTTCCGGAAAATAGACCCGATTTTGCCTCTTATACTACAGTTTATTCAAGAACTAGAGAGAATAATAAATAATTTTTTTACCCTTTTTTTCTTCGCAAACTATCTGTGTTCTTTAGTTCGGTGTCTTTGGCAAAGTCTGTTAGACACATATATTTTTCATAGGAATGGGTTAGAAATTTTATAATCAAAAACACCGGTCTGTCATAATTGACTATTTGGGTTGGATAAAAATAGATATTTGGATTTGTGAAGTTTTAAAAAGGATTTTAATTCTTGTCATAGGCGTCGGAATCACTAAGTATTTATGGCATAGAATATTATTTCGGTAATAAACTTTAAATAAAAAGTTTTTATAATATTATTTTATTTCTTATGATTTAATAATTCACATACATTAGAAAATATAGATAATTTTGACATATTTGACACAAATTACAACTGTACTTTTATTATTTTTAATTTTGGCATAGGAACCATTTTAGGCACATTCAGACTAAAACGTAGCCTTTTTCTCTCAAAAAATTCTAAGTTATAATTTAAATACTTACAAAATACCCATTGTCAAAAATACAAGAAGTTAAACATATATAAAAAAATAAATTTGTCCATATAATATTAAATTCTTTTGGGGCTATCGGTCATTTTATTATTAATTAAAAACATTTTTAGGACATTTGACGTTTCAGTTTATTTATTTCTTAAACTATCTGCAGAATTATAATTAAACACAAAAAGGGGCTCCAAATGTAATTAATTTTTATAGGTTACAGAACGTTTAAATAATAAATTGTGTTTACGCTGGTAAACATTACGTATCTAATTCGTAATCAAAGTCAGTGAAGCTGTCTTCGCTCAAATTAATTATAATTGGTTCCTCTATCTCATCGATCATGAGATCGAGTTTCCACATTTTCTTTTATTATATGGATTTTTCCCGATTTTCTGCAGTAACTTTATTCGAAAAAATGTTTCAGTTAAATTACTAATTTTATAAGTTGTGTTATTTCTAACAACTCTACCTTTTACTTAAGACAGATATTTCCTTCTCCAACGGACATTTTCCGCGCGATCTAGAAGAACAAATTTCCTATCTGATTTTTCCAGCAAAAATTAGGTTGTCTGAGCAATTTCCAGGGCCCAGTTCTTTTATTTTCAGGTAAATCCCGATCTTCTTTGATTTTAGTTCGAATTTTGTCGACGGTTGGGATCTGTTTCTCATAATAAAATGTATGTACAACTCATTTTATTGCAGTTTTCATCTCTTTTTTCAACGAGGTTTTTCATCTGCCTGTGATCGAATTGGGAGTACTAACAATTCCAGTCGTTTTTTTCTCCTTCAGTATTCGGACATAGTACATTTTCCAACTTCTGTCATGTTGGAAAACATCTCAACCGAGCTTTTAACATTATTATCTAGATATTGATAGCTTAAGGCATCATAAACATTCATCGTAATAAGTTTTTCGTAGAGAAAAAATGCCCTTGTTTAACGATTTTGGAATAAGAATAGATGTGGAAGCAATATCTTTTGGGTATCTCACTAATCTTAAATAATATATAAAAACAAGCACAAAAAAGATAAATCACTAAGGACACATTGTAAGGTGTACTTTGCTCATTGACAGAAATCAAATTGAACTATCAGAAATTTTATTGTTGCAGTAGATTTATAAAACCTTATAATATTTAAATATAATTAAATATAATTAGATCTACGGCAGTCCTCAGTTGCCTGCGGTACTGGAGCATGTACGTTGGAGGTTTTGGTAACAGTTTTATTACCCTCTCTAGTTCTTGAATAGAATATAGGAGTGTGTATGCTTGCGATCGCCCCTCCCTTTCCCAAGAGCTTTGAGTACAGGAAAATAGAACCAATTCTGCCTCTTATATTAGGAATATGTATATTGCTGGCACTCCCCCCCCCCGTTGACAATTTATTTTCTTGCGATAACCCCCCCCCCCTCCCAAGAGCTTTGAGTTAAGGAAAATAGACCTGATTCTGCCCCTTATACTAAGAATGTATATGTTGCTCGTATCCTCCCCCCCTCTATCGGCCACTTCTTTTTTCTTGTGATCGCCCCCCAGCTCTCCAAGAGCTTCAAATTCAGAAAAATATACCCGATCCTGCCTTGTACACTAGAAATAGGAATGTTGTTGGTGTCTCTCCCCCCCCCCCAGTCTATAACTTGCTTTCGCTTGCCATACTGTACTTTTCGGATATCACCGCCCCTTCCCCCCCAAAAAAAAAGAGGGGCTGGATCCGCCCCTGTTGGCAACACAAAAGTGTTATGATAGAAAAGCTATACCACAATCTAAGATAATGATATGACGACATAATAGCATTGCTTACTGGCTAACGTTAAAATAATGCCATGTATAAAATGCCATCTTTAAATTTTCTTAGGTTTAGTAGAGAAAATCAAGTTTATTTTTGATAAGCAGTGTATATTTTCACCTTAAAAACAATGTTACATTTAATTATTTAAGTGACTTTCTTGGTCTCTAATTCAATGATAAAAATGAAAGCAGTCACGAAAAGCCGGCAAAAACGTCGAGATATTATGCAGAAACATGCGAATCGCGGAGCTCGGGGGAAATTAACGTTATTTAGACTCATTTTTATGCACGTTTTTATTTGAACTATAACACTTCTTTATCATATCTTTATATCGTGCTTAGTAATTTGACTCTAAATGGTTTGTTATTTATGAAAAATATTTACCCTTCGAAATCAGAAATACCTATAAAAATAAATACTGGAACAATTAAAAAACATATAAAATCCACTAATTTAAAATCCAATAATACAGCTTTAGACACAGTAAAAAGTATAAGAGAGAAAGTAAAAGATGATGATCTAATAATAACAAAAGCAGATAAATCAAATGCAACAGTTATTTTACCAAAACTTGAATATGTCAATAAAATAGAAGCATTTATTCAATCCGAAAATATTACAGAAATTAAAAACGAAGATACAAAAGTTTTCCAAACAAATTTGAAACAAACCCTGTCAAACATAACAACCATTTTTTCAGAATTCGATAAAAAAAGAATAATCAATATGAACCCACAAGCACCGAAACTCTATGGCCTTCTAAAAAATCACAAACCAGAAAATCCCATTCGCCCAGTCGTTTCATACATAAATAGCCCTACGAGAGAGCTCAGTATGAAACTAAATTCATTCTTCATACAAATAAGCAACTTTAAACCAAGTCACAGTTTAAATAATTCAGTAGATCTCGTCCAAAAACTAAAAAACATAAAAATCCCAGATAACTCCATACTAGTTTCTTTTGACATAAAAAGCATGTTTTCTAATATTCCAACAGATGGATATTTTATACTCATCCAAGAAATCCTACAGGAACGAAATATAAATCCAATTGTTACTTCTAAATTCTTTCCTATCACAAACCTATTTCCAGTTTAATAACAAATTTTATTTACAAAATTCAGGCCTACCAATGGGTTCTTCTCTTAGCCCTCTCCTAGCAGACATTTTCATGTCAAACTTAGAAAACAAAATCCTTAATTCCCCTTTAAGCAAAAACAATGTTCAATTTTGGTACAGATATGTAGATGATATTCTAGCATGTTTTAAAGGCACTACTAGATAGCTTCAAAAATTCTTACAATTCATTAATAATTGCCATCCAAAAATTCAATTTACTCTTGAAACTGAAAATAACCATAAAATAAATTTTCTTGATCTCACCATATCTCACCTCAATAATCAGTGTAAATTTAAAATTTTTAGAAAACCAACGTTTACAGGTAATACTATATCTAATGATTCTTTTCACCCCTTACAATACAAAATGGCTGCATACAATTCAATGATACATAGCTCGCTCTGACGAAGATTTTCAAGAGGAACTAAATATCATTGAAAGGATTGCAGTATCAAACAATTTCTCCCAACAAACCATAAAGAAATTAATAACTAAAAAACAAAAACAACTAGCTTTTAATTCAATATATCCTAAAATAAAAAATGATAAAGATAGTTCATCTTATATATCTTTGTCATACTGTGGTGCCCTATCAGAAAACATAGCTAATACTCTTTCCAAACATAACATAAAAGTAGCCTTTAAATCTCAACACAATCTGTCCACTATCCTCTACAATGCTAAAGATAAAATTAATAAATTTGATAAATCAGGAGTTTATAAGTTAAAATGTTCAGAGTGTGATAGCTTGTATATTGGACAAAGTGGTAGAAGCTTTAAAACTCGCTTTTCAGAACACCACCGATCATATAGACTACAAAAAACAGATTCGAGCTTTGCCAACCATTGCTTAGAATACAGCCACAGTTTTCCTGATTTGGGCAACACTGACATATTACATTATTCAACAAAGGGCCAAAAGTTAAATATTCTTGAATCTAGAAATATATAAACACAGTAGAAATAAAAACATAAATTTGCTTAATGACCAGACAGAACTTGGGTTTTTCCCGTTATTTGTTGTCGCCAAATAATAATTAATTCCCAAAATTTAGGACCTCCTCTTTGTAATAATGAAATATCTCAGGTAGTTTTTTATTGTTAAATTTTCTCATGTTTCTGTATTGAATACTTAGTCTACCTTTATAATTCAATTTGAAAATGACTCTGTGAGTTGAAACTGCAGTCACTGTTTTCTTAATAAATTTAGTGGTATAAAACATAGTAGTTCCTTTTAAACATTTCCCGAAGATGATTAACTACCACATAGTAACGGCTACCAGCATCAACTTTTTATAACTTTAAATCTTATTTATTGAATTTGGTACTTTCATTTACAAGGTTCTACTTGACTAAAATGTGGTTGTCGGATTTGCATTGTCTTTATTTTTATTTATATTTACGACGTTAGGTTGTATCTCTAATCATTATCAAATATAAACTGAAGTTCAGTTTATACTTGATAACTTCACAAAATAACTATTTTTGAAAACGTTGTTTGTGTCTAAAAGTAATACACATTAATATTAAGAAAATAGTTTAATTGAAAATACTAAAATTTTCTAAAGAAATCATTATATAAAAATTAAACGCATTTTAAATTCTACCTATTTAATTGATAACAAACTGTTTTTGGTATTTGAATATTAAATTACAAACAATTCAAAAATTTAAAATTTAAAATTACATTTCTGTGGCCTTCCATTGCATTAAATACAACCAATTGTTCTTCTTGATACATCTTTAATGAAGTGTCTGATACTAAGGAGCCTTATTTCTAAAGTACAGTTTCAAATCAGGATTTCCAAATGATCAACATTACGGAAAGGTCTTTGTTTGTAAGCTTTTTGTTTTAGGTAACCCCATAAGAAAAAATCAAGTGGGATTAAATCCGGAGACCTAGCCGGCCAGTATTGTTCTATATTATGTTGTGGAACCAACATCTTACCACCGCTTTCCGGCAAAACTGGACTTAAATAGAGGTCCAAGTTTGTGGAAAGTACAAGGATGTCTGGGAAAGATACCGGTGGATCCCACTGATGAGTCCACCACCGGTATCGGGACGAAACATCCGTACATTTTAGGTGGTCGCAAATCGTTCGTTAGTTATATGCTCTTAACATCAGGGACATTACTACGACAATTACACCTAGTTACTTTGCCCCTAATTACTTCCAAGAGACGTTCTTGAACTTGTCTTGTATGATGGATGGGAGCATAATCAAACTGGAACCACAGATTATGCCTTATTTTAGTAGGCGTATTGTCCAAAATTTCAAGGATCTCGATGTTAAGGAAGTGTAGGAATTCTTCAGAATCTAAATTACCTCTAAAAAATAAGGATCAACAACTTGATCGTTTAAAACACTTCACCACACATTTGTTTTAGAAAATACCGGTCTCTGCATTCTATTATAAAATTTGGATTTTCTTGAGCCCACCATCTACAATTTTGAGACCTAACAGCCCCGTTTGAAGTGAAAGTGGCCTCTTTGGTCCATAAGACGTGAAAGAGAAAGGACACATCCTCATTTTCCTCCTGGTACCAAAAAGAGAATCCCAAACATATGTCAAAATTTTGTTCCTTAAGTTTATTTATAAATTTTGGTTTATAAGATTTAAATTTATTTTTGTGGAAAATTTTCCTTATATTCTCTCTTTGAACGTCACTTCTGCAAGGAACGTCTAATACTAGTTCGACCATGTTCCACAACATCTAGGTACACATTTAATTAGACTTCCTCAGTATGTTTTATAGAATTGTGAAGTTTTTTAAATGAACTTTCCACCGATCCAGTTGATTTAATTTTCGCCATAATCCTACTTAGAGTAGATTGTTGCACATTTTTGCCTGGATGCCTTTCATTAAAAATGTTGACTGCTACACGATGACTTGTGTTTTCACCACATATTAATACAATTTCAATTTTTTCCTGTAAAGTTAACATTTATTTATTTAATCGTAGTATTAATTAAAAGCCACTCTGACAAATGGAAAACGATTTGACTGTCAATATTAAAGTAGAGCTTAATAGTCTTGTTTATCATTTGTTTTACGGCCAACTTGTTTTTGATGCAGCATCGTAAGGTATAATACTAATTAATTTTTTGGAAACTGCACTTAAATAACAAAAGACTATTTTTAACTTTTTTTTTAATAACATAGCTTCATAACAAATTTTAATAATGGAGTTTTAAATTAAATCGTTGAAACTAGATAAACTTTACGTAAAATTAAATAAAAATTTATTTTCCACCTAATGCAGACTATACTGATAACACTGTGTACTTGCTTGTCTTAATTATACTGTGTGTTACTTTTAGACACAAACTACGTTTTCAAAAATAGTTATTTCATGAAGTCACCTTATACAGGGTCAAGAACAAATAAACTTTGCATCACTGTGACCCAATTTTGATAGCCCTATTTGGATTTTATAGAAAAGGACACATTTAATACAGCGCTAGTTTAAACAAAATATGTCTGGAATGAAGCATTGTCAAAAGTAAGAAGTTTTATGTAGCTTGCATTGAGTCCCATTTTGTAACCGTTGTGCAATTTACAAAAAATGGACAAAAAATGTAAATTGTCTTGTACAGCTGAATCTTTGCATGTGGGCTAAAAATTGCATTTAGAAAAACTTCTTCTAATAAATTTTTTCGATATTTTGAGATATACCCCCATTTTGAATTTTTTTTTTGGAAAAAAAAATAAAATTTTACTGATAATGCTGATCACGTAACTATTTTCTTGGTTACTTTTCATCTCGATCGAAGCAAAAATTGATGCCAAAGGCAAATTTTGAATAAAGCTATAAATAAAAAGGTCTCATATTAAAAGTACTGTACTCTATATTAATCCGACGACAATGCAATATTATGACCTTGAAACTGACCTTAAAGGAATATTTCAAAGTCATTTTAAGGTAAACTTAATTTTTTTATCACGTTTTTATTAACTTGCTTTCTTGTCTATCTGTTTGTTCGGTACAAATTTTGCAATCGATGTTAAACTAAAAACTAAAAAGCATAAAACAATTATTTGAAATAAAACTTTTATAAAAAAATGGAACCGACTTCTAAAAGTGTACTAAAAAGTGAAAAATAACGATAAATTTTTATATGAAATTGAAATTTTTGATGTCGGCGCCAAACTAATACCTGACAAAATGTGTTTCACATAAACAGATTAAAAATACATTATTTGTAATTGCTTTCTTATCATAATTTGTATATATTAGTAGTTATTTATTTCATTTCGAAATAATTTGGCGCCGACTTCAAAAATTTAAATTTCATATAAAAATTTATAGTTATTTTTCACTTTTTAGCGCACTTTTAGAAGTCGGTTCAATTTTTTTTATAAAAATTTTATTATTCGATTTTTAGTTTTGAATTCATTATGATATCCATAAATTATTTGAACTATGGTCTAAGCGAGATTAGATTTTCTTAAAATAATTTTATATTCGTCATTTCAATCTTCGAAAACGATTCAGTCCCACCTTTGAACAAAATCAAAAAATGTAAAATTTTTATTCCGCTATATTGGATTCGCTATATTGAAGCCTGAAAAAATATTTTTAAATTCATAATTTACACCCTTAAGAACCTCCTATAGCAGTTCTAGAGAAAATCGAAAAATGTAAAATTTTTAGGACATCATATTGAATCCGCCAGATTGAATTTTTCAAAAAATATTTTAAATTTTTAATTAACACTAATAAAAACCCCCAATATTGATTTTAGACAAAATCGAGAGATGTATAATCTTTAATCTGCCATCTTGGATCAGCCATATTTATTTTTTTTTTAAATAATTTCAGATTCGTAATGTGACATCCCAAAAACTCCCCTTATCAATTTTGAAAAAAATCCTACAATCCTTAATTTTTATCCGCCATACTGGATACGCCATATCGAATTTTTTAAAAATAATTTCATATTCGTTATGTGCGGCCCCAAAAACTCTCCCGTACCAATTTTGGAGAAAATCGGACAAAATGAATTTTTTGCCCGCCATATTGAATTTTTGAAAAATAATTTTCGATTCCTTATGTGCGAGAAAACCAGACACAATTAATTTTTGTGGCCGTCATATTGTCAGCGCCATCTTGGATTTTACTGTACCAATTTCGTCGAAAAAAATATGGGACCACCACAGCAGCTTCCTTTACATAACGAAAAAAATTCCATTCAAATCAGTGCCGCCGTTCCGGAGTAATCGGTGCACATACATAAAAAAAACATACATAGTCGACGAATTGAGAACCTCTTTCTTTTAGAAGTCAGTTAAAAAAACAAAATTAACCTATCGCGTTTTTAAAGCGGACTAAAAATTTCAAAATAATTTGTTACATTGTCCTGAAAATTTGTGATTGTGAAGTTTCAATAGATATAAAAATATTTATGATATTTAAAACAAAAAACGTGGGATCTAATAGCTAGTAATTATTTTGCAGCGACTCTCTACACTCCTTACTATTATCTGTTGCATGCAACTCATGTTTTTCATTTTATATCGTACAAGAAAATTTTTAGCTTTTAAAAATTCGCAATGACAAATTTTAAGGACAACGTGACAAATTATTTTGTCTTTTTTAGTCTGTTAAACGTGGTATATGAAAAAAAAACTATTTAAATAATTATTTACCTTTACGCTTATTCTCATTTATCTTTTCTTAAATACACATAAATATATTTAAAAAAAGTGTCAAAAGCATACGCAAGCTTTCTTTCTAACTACAATACTCTTTGCACTTTGAGCAACTCCGCGGTGTCCTACTTATTCTACTTGCTTTTCATAATAGGATTGTGCAATATTTCTTTTTCGGTGAAAGAGAAAAATTGCACGTGGCAGCTGAAACTTATTCAAATAGAAAAAGGGGCTTTTTTATTTGGTTAATTTGCATAATCCATAGAGGTGACGGTGTACGAAAAAGAAAAAAAAAGCTAAAACTTTAAGTGTCACAAAAAAATTGGAATATGGTTTGATGTCGGTGTTTTTTTTGCATTAAAAGAGAGTTATTCCTACATATTCTGAAAGGTGCCACTGCAGTTGTAGAAAAATTTAGTAAAACATTAAAGATAGTATATAAGACTGGAGACCCCAAAAGAAAACACTCTAATTTGCTTTAAAGAAATGAGTTCATTCACAAAAAGAAGTCAATAATTTCGCTTCATAAAAATGACCTGCCTCCCAACAGTTAAAGGGTTTTATTTACAATGACAATTTTTAGGCAATGTACACCAATACAAATATTTATTTATTTACACTACTCTACAGAATCAAAGTCCCTATTGTTGGTCATGACAAAGTACAGGGTGAGTCAACGATTGGATGAAGTAAGTTTGTACCTTTTCGGTGAAATTAACAAAGAAACTATATTTATTGTGTGATACAGTTTATTTTTACGCAGATTTTAAAAATATTTAGGACTCTACAGGGTGAGCCAAAAAACTAGGACAGCATAAAGTTGTATTTTTTAAATAGAACACCCTATATACGAATCGTGTTTTCGATTTAGCTTATAATTTTAAATTTTTTCTATAAAGGGTTTACTATAACAAAACTTTATAGTTTCTGAGATAATTAAGTTTAAAGAAAAAAAGTCACATTTTCAAGCATCAATTCAATCCTAAATAACGTTTTCAATTTTGTGACAAATATATTCAAATTTGGAATTTAGCAAGGCCAAGGACAAGTTAACATAATTTTTACCTAATATTTGCAATAAAAGCTACAGGGTGTTGAACACATCGGTTCAAATTTGAACAAGTTTAAATGAATAAATATTTTTTTTTAAATGGTACACCCTGTATATTTTCATGTTATTTAATAGAGTAATAAAAACCCTAAAAGTTTTGTTTAATATATCCTATACCTATTTATAATAGTTTTTGAGATATTTCAGTTTTTCTTATTTTCCATACTTTTTTACAGAAATAGTCTTCATTATCATAGTAGCCATGGCAAAAACAATGTAAAAGAACATTTTTCTGTGTGTCAAATTTATAACCGCAATCGCTTCTTTTGGTTTTTATGTAGTGTAGTTTGGTTTTTTTTTTTGCATTCATCTTATATTGTAAAATGAATTTTCCAAAGAATGAGTGAATAGATATGATTTATACAATAGGAGAGGCTCAAAAAAATTGCCTTCTTGCTCAAAGAATTTAAAAAATGAAGTATCCTGATCGACGCCAGCCTAATACCCATACTTTTCAAAACTTAATGCAAAGATTTGATTCTTCTGGTACTGTTGATTATCCAAAACGTAAAGTGGTCAACAAACCAGTAACTAATGAAGAAAAAAAACTACAAGTATTGTTAAATAATCAGGAAAATCCTTATATTGGTAGCCGTGAGTTAGCAGCATTATGTGGAACATCACAATCCACCGCTAATCGTACTACTAAAAAATATAGGTATCATCCATATCACATGGAATTACACCAAGAATTGCATGGACAGAATTTTGAAAGTCGTGTAAACTTTTGTCGTACAATAAATGCGGAGATTCAATTAAATCCAAATTTATTATGCAAGGTAATGTTTAGTGATGAAGCTACTTTTAGAAGTAACGGTGCCGTAAATAGACGCAACATGCATTATTATGCCACAGAAAACCCATTTTGGATTAGAGAGGTGCAACATCAAAACCACTGGTCATTAAATGTTTGGTGTGGTATTCATCATAATCGAATTATTGGACTCCACTTTTTTAATGAACCACTAAATGGCCATAGTTACCTGATCTTTCTACAAGAAGAACTACCTCAACTGCTTCAAGGTCTCGATAGGGATGAGCTCGACAGTATGTGGTTCCAGCACGATGGTGCGCCTCCGCATTACCATCGTGAAGTTCGTGCGTTTTTGGACCAACGATATCCGCAAAAATGGATTGGACGTGGGGGTTTCATTGAGTGGCCACCAAGGTCTTACGACATCACCCCATTAGATTTCTTCCTATGGGGTTATATTAAAAATAATGTGTATGTTAATCCACCAACAACAGTGGAAGATATGCGAAACAGGATTAGAGATACCTGTAGAACAATAACGCCACTAATTTTGTCCAGGGTCCGAGAAAATCTGCAAAAAATACTAAATTTGTGCATTGCACAAGAAGGTCTTTTATTCGAACACTTATTAAAAATAAATAATTAATCTCAGTATTTAATAGGTAATTTTTTTGTTTCAATTTAGTATAAAAGTAAATATGTATTTGCCTTGTCGTTATTGTCGTGTTAATTTTTTCACATTATGTTTAATTAAACTATTGCCGTTGTAATATAACGAATAATGTATTTCATCATATTTAACCACATTCTGTTTGTTTCTGTAGTTTATTTTTATTATTTTACATGGCTACTATGATAATGAAGACTATTTCTGTAAAAAAGTATGGAAAATAAGAAAAACTGAAATATCTCAAAAACTATTATAAATAGGTATAAGATATATTAAACAAAACTTTTAGGGTTTTTATTACTCTATTAAATAACATGAAAATATACAGGGTGTACCATTTAAAAAAAAAGATATTTATTCATTTAAACTTGTTCAAATTTGAACCGATGTGTTCAACACCCTGTAGCTTTTATTGCAAATATTAGGTAAAAATTATGTTAATTTGTCCTTGGCCTTGCTAAATTCCAAATTTGAATATATTTGTCACAAAATTGAAAACGTTATTTAGGATTGAATTGATGCTTGAAAATGTGGCTTTTTTTTTTAAACTTAATTATCTCAGAAACTATAAAGTTTTGTTATAGTAAACTCTTAATAAAAAAGATTTAAAATTATAAGCTAAATCGAAAATACGATTCGTATATAGGGTGTTCTATTTAAAAAAATACAACTTTATGCTGTCCTAGTTTTTTGGCTCACCCTGTAGAGTCCTAAATATTTTTAAAGTCTGCGTAAAAATAAACTGTATCAAACAATAAATATAGTTTCTTTGTTAATTTCACCGAAAAGGCACAAACCTACTTCATCCAATCGTTGACTCACCCGGTACAGTGTCATCATTTAAATTTTAAATATTACATACATAATGCAGGCAGGACAATAACAATAACATAGTTGATAAATTAGTCATAAATAATTATAACAGATATATTTAATAATAGAGTAATTGCAGTGAAGTATGTCATATTTATTTTTAGGCCATCGTAACGGGAACTCATAGAGTATAATGGGGTGAATTGTAGTACATTAGGTCTTCGACGATATATTCTTCCCTTTTCTCTGCCTAAAGGGATAACACATATAAATAACCATTTAAAAAAGGCAAACAGATTTCTTTATCTCTAACCGAAATTTTGATTTTATAAAAATTTCACACTATTCCGGTGATTCATAGATGCCGTTCGACTGATGATATTTTTTAAATATATATATATATATATATATATATATATATATATATATATATATATATATATATATATATATATATATATATATAATATCGTCAGTCGAACAGCATCTATGAATTACCGGATATATTAATATCCTACCGATAGACCTTGTAGTCACCGGGATCGGTTTCACGTTTGATGATCCAACCGTAGTCAGCTAACATTCTGGGTTCCATTTATCACTATATGGCTTTATCACTTGAACAATTTGGTGTAACCTTTCACCGTTTTCATCTGAAACTGCACTTAAATTGTCACGGAAGAATTCCAGGGATTGAAGAAAATGCATTGACATGTTGCCACTTAACGACTTGTAAGATTGGATAAGTTCTTCAAATAAATCTTTGTAGTTCTCCGATTTCTTGTTACTTAGGAAGTTATTACATACATTTCTCAAAAGTTTGAAAATTTTTATCTTTAAAAAGTTCTTGTATTTGAGACCCAACAAAAATTCCTTCTTTAAGTTTTACCTCAATTATATGTGCGGATTTCCGTCTCAAAGGAAAGCATTTCCTTTTATATTTAAGGTTTTAACGAAATTTTTTATAAGCCCTAATTTTATGTGCAGAGGTGGTAAATAAATTTTCCGCTGCTCTACTAAGGATTCATTAAGGACGTTTTTCAATCCGGGCACAATGTTTTCATGCTTCGAAATAATTCAGTCATGTTCTTGCAAGTTTCTTTCATATTTACAGCATGACTCACGGGAAAAAATGGTTGTTCATTTCCATTAATTAATAAAACTGCCTTTGCTTGTCTTCAAAAATTCAATAAACAGTCGACACTCGGTAGATTTAAAGGAAAGCCAAGTTCGGTGAGTAAACCCAAAATATCATGATAGTAAACTAAGTTATTTACCATTGAGAGAAATACTGAAACGTGGAAATTTTTACTGCTTTTTGTAAAAGATTTCGCTGTTGTAAACGAAATCCAAGCAGCAGTGACTCTCTTTTAGAGAAATCTAAATCACGAATAAGATCGTTGAGCTCGTCCTGTGGTATAAAATGGGATTGTTTACTGCTGCTATATTCGTAATGGTCTTTCTTTTGAAAACCTGGACCGGCTTTTGGTTTAAAATCATCTATTTCATCAAATTCTGAGTCAATTTAGTATTTCTCTGGAAGCAGGTATGTTAGAAGCGTTAAGAAGTACATAACAGGTTCCATGGCTGAGGCGATATTAAGATATGTAATTTTATGTTTGTTGTTACAGAAAATCCTAGAATTTTTGTTAAGCAAAAGTAACAATCAACAACATGATTCTGTGAATACCCAGTAGCCATCATGTTAAGGTTGTTGAGCAAGTGTGGCAGCAAACCTTGGGAGCCCAAGTTTTGTCTTGATCGCTAAATTTCCACCCATAATATAACTCGTAGGCTTTTCTTAAAAGTGGGCTCAAAGCCTTTCCTTGAGTTTTCAGTGTCACTTTACCACATACATAACATAAACTGTTTAATCTGTTCACACAGGATTGCGACAATAATAATGATATATCTATTCGCTAGTTCTTTGCACTTCGCTTGTATATCCAATAGTGATTCTCCGACGACCTGCTGGCTACTTATATATCAGTTTCATACAGTTGACGTTTTCTAGAAGCGTAGGTGTGGAGAGTACCAGAAGCGAAAAAATAATTATTGTATATAGGAGCCCTTCGTTTAGTAGCTTGCCCTTCGATGACTACGGGATATAGTGAAATTTGGAATTACATGGGGTTTGATGAGTATCTTCGTTATATTAAGCTCTAAGGGGTTGAGATTTTGTAGATGTAGGGGACATCTTCAGACGACTCCCATGTGGTATTGCTTGATTGTATACAATTTCCCTAAACTTAGAGAAAATATAGACTTGACAAAGTCGCACGATATGCTATAACACCTTATATATCGCATAGGTACATCCTTATATCCGCTTTGCAATCAATCAAAACATGTCGTTGATATTCTCTAAATTTTGTTACGAGATATGATAATTTACTGGTTAGTGTAAGGGTTACATAGGTAGTAGTTATCGACATAACACAGTTTGGCGGGGAGAATTTTTGTGCACGACAGTGATTACTAGAATGTTTGAAAATATTAACGGTGAAGTCCATCAAGAAATGAAAGAAAAAAGCGAAGATAAAAATATTACTGTTGAAGTAGCAGTTGAAGATTATCAATCAGTTTAAAATTTTCCTGAAATCACCAATAATCCATGCCACTATAATCATTCCCGATAGTGCCACTTCTTCAATCAATCGAATTCGGTCTAAGAAGACTTAATCACAAAAGATCGCGGAGTATGCCTATTGGAGATACTACGTTAAAAATTTGCCAAGTGCACTACCTCCTATATAGTGCGGAAATTTGTGCATATTATGTAAAACACAACTTGTCCAACTTTTGAAATCGCGATATCTCAGAAATGGAATTTCGTAGGAAAAAATGAAGGAATAGTTTTTGTAGAGAATTACTTATCTATTTTTACGATAACATCGTTTACGAAATCAATGTGAAAACCGATATTTTAGACTTTTGGACGTTGAGTAAAATTTTAACAGGCGTAGGATCGATAGAGACCTTGATATTTTATTTAACCTATAGTAATTTTCAGCTCGATGCAAATTTTTGCAAAGTTTCTACTTTTTTGTATATTTTAACTTCAATAGCAGAGTGTGAAATAGTTTGGTAAAAGCATTGAGTGCAGGGCCCATTACCTGAATAGCCAGAATCAAAGCAAAAGCTAACCCATTTAAAAATAACCTCTTCAACTACTGCAGTGTGGACTTCAAAAAAGTGCTAGGCAGAAAAATAGGTAAATTCATGACCATTAATTGCAATATAAAACACATATTTAGATTAGGGCTTATTTGTTTTTAGGTGGGTGTGAAATGGAACATGGAAATTTTTGCATGATGACCTTCAGAAAAACCCGAATAACGATAATTTGTACACGTGTCATTGGAAATCTCAAAAGATATTTCCCTTGTTGCAAAATAGCAATAATTAAAAAAAGGTAAAAAATAGCAGTTTTTTTAATCAATTTTTTTCGACCATTTAAATTTCTCTGAGGACCTTCATATTAGAACAAAGGAAACTTTGTGACATCATAAAATAACACGCTAAAATTCGTTTTCAATCCGATTTCGTTTACAAAAATTTACCATTTTTCAAGTTTGTCTGAGTCCAAAATATCACGTTAAGGGATTTAAATTTATTTTCAACATATAGTAGGGAACTCAAGTTTTTCAACGCTTTTTTCAGAATCAAAATCGGAGGAGTTGGACGCCCTCAGGAATTGTTTAACGCCATTGTTGATATTTTTACTTATAAACAAATAGATTATCTCGGCGGATTTTCTTTGGATATTTTTTTTGCAATACATGGTTTGAAAGTACTTGGAAAGACATTTCTTTCAGTGAAAAAAAATTTCAAATCCGTCAATTGGTTTTCGAGATACAAACTGTCAAAGTTGACAGCCTGTTACGGTGAATCTATAAACAATACAGACCTGATTCTTGAACCAAAAACTTTTTCTTGCCGAGTTCTATTTTAATATAAATATTTAAATGTTCGTCTTATCAGAAACTTAAATAAAAAATGAAAAGAATGTAACCCACGTGCATGAAAAATGAAAAAAAAAGAGGAGTGGGGGCTCTCATTTTAAAATTGAATTCGAAGATTCAAAATACATATCTGAAAAAAAATTCATTTTCTCGGCTTCTAATGGAGCGGTTTTGATCACTTTTTTTAAACCGATGTACTGCGAATAATGGAGCTTAAATATCATAATGTCATGTGCCTATCGTGCGTTCATTTTGTTATAAACAAATGACGTCATTTATGCATCATACAGCATACTGCACCCGATAGTATTGGATTTTCCAAGCGAACCTTTGTTTATTAATATTATTAAGGATACTATAACGATATATATATATATATATATATATATATATATATATATATATATATATATATATATATATGAACAAAATGAACGCACCATAGGTACATGACATTATGACATTTGAGCTCCATTATTCGCAGTACATCGGTTTAAAAAAAGTGATGAAAATCGCTCCATTAGAAGCCGAGAAAATGAAAATTTTTTTCAGATATGTATTTTGAATCTTCGAATTCAATTTTAAAATGAGAGCCCCCACTCCTCTTTTTTTCATTTCTCACGCACGTGGGTGATATTCTTTTCATTTTTTATTAAAGTTTCTGAACATTTAAATATTTGTATTAAAATAGAACTCGGCAAGACAAAGTTTTTGGTTCAAGAATCCGGTCTATATTGTTTATAGATTCACCGTAACAGGCTGTCAACTTTGATAGTTTGTATCTCGAAAACCAATTGGCCAATTTTTGTAAACGAAATTGGATTGCAAAATTATTGCGCAAAAACTATCTATTCGATCCTAACGAATTTTAGCGTGTTATTTTACCATGGCATAAAGTTTTCTTTGCTCTAATATGAAGGTCCCCAGAGAAATTTAAATGGTCGAAAAAAATTGATTAAAAAATTGCTTTTTACCTTTTTTTTTTAAAATTATTGCTATTTTGCAATAAGGGAAAGATATTTTGAAATTTCCGCCCAAATTTATCTTATAGCAAATTTAATTGTGAAACTTTTTTTCCTTTTTAAATTTCCTCTAAAATGAATTCCTTCACGGTTACACGAGAGAAAGTTGAAAAAAAACTTTTTTTTTCGATAATTTTATATTTTTATTGATAAAAACAATGTTGCCCAACTTTTTGAAATGACACTTATCAAATTTATCGTTATTCAGGTTATTCTGAAGGCTCTCATGCAAAAATCTTCATGTTCCATTTCGCATCCACGAAACCCTGATATTTTACAAACAAGCCCTGGTCTATTAGTTTTTAGCCCAATTTCTTGAAGTGAGTTTGGCTTGTTTAAAAAAAAAAGAAAATTTATTATTACAGACCAAAAAACACGTCATGCCAAAACAATTGGGTTACATCAAAGTATTATTTTCAGAAAATTTAAAATCTAATAAATCACCCTAAGCAGCCACTCGAACAAAAAAATCAGGCCATTGAACATGAACGTTTCGCAACAAAACAGGAAAAATTATTGTTAGCATGTATATCTGACACTTTTAATTAACTGACACGATGACGCGTTAATAGAGAGGGGATCATAAATCATAATCTCAATTTGATTGAAACAGGAATCCCGTTTTAGTGGGCGTAAATATTGGAAATATGAGTTTTTGTACGGTATTGAATTTCTTGTTCATTTCTCATACTGTGTGTTCCAAGAATATTGATGTTTTTTTGACATGACACTCTGTATCCCACATAAACTTAAAACGCACTTACTTTCATCAGAACTGCATTAAATTACATTATTCTGCATTAAAATCCTCTCTGTCGAACTAATGTGTTATTTTAAAAATTTCTACCGATCTAACCTTAACACTGACTTGCAAATTGTCGTATCACAGAGCAAAATCTAGAGAACATCAGCATGTTTTGATTAATTGCAGAACACGTATAAGGATGTACTTATGAGGTACATAAGTTGTTATAGCATACTGGGGTGCGAATTTACCAAATCTATGTTTTCTTTAAGTTTAGGGAAATTGTGCATAATCTCGCAACACTGCATGGGGGCGTTTTAAATGACTCTCATCTAAAAAGTTTCAATCCTTTAGGGCTTAAACTAATGAGGATACCTCTTAAACACCGTGTAATTCCAAGTTTCATCATACCACATAGTCGTCGAAGGGTCAGCTAATTATTGAAGTGCTCCTGTATACAGGAATTATGTCATTGTTTCTGGTACTCTCGATATTCGGAGTTTTTAAAAAACACCAGATGTACGATACGTATATATAGACAGCCAACCAGTCGTCTGAGAATCAGTATTAGATATACAAGCGAAAAGATATAGCGTTGTTATTTTCGCTGTGTCTAAACGATGTTGTCGCAATTCTGTGTGAACAGACCGAATAATTTCTGTTATATAAGTGGTAAAGTAACACTGAAAACTTTGAGTACACTCGTAAGAAAAGCCTATGAGTTAGGGTGAAAGTGGGAGGTGAGACGCCATACCTCCAGAAATTCAGTGAGTAAGAAAGAGATGGCTATATTTCTCACTGTTTTAACTACTCATAGACGCTTCCTTCTCAACGTGTCAGTTCTTGTTCGACTGCGTTCGAGTAGGATGTGTGTATAACGAAAAGATTATTTTAGCGCGAGAATTTTTCGACGAAAATTTTGGGTCGCAGCGGTTTCAATGAGTGTTCAATGTAAAACAAAGACACCGTAAGGTAAGAACTAGTTCTAATGGTTTATTTAGTTTGTTATTAACTTTTTTCAACTACGTTTTGCAATATATGTTCATACTTACGTACTTTATACCTATATGGCATTTCTCCCTCAAAATGAGGAGAGATGCCAACCTTTGTAAAAGTGTAAATGAAGGGGTATTTTCTTTATTATTTTTATTGTTTTTAGAATGCCGAGAAAATACGTGAAGAAGCATACGGTAGTCAGGGGGCAGTGGAGTGACGAGAACTTAATTCTGGCTATTGAAAAAGTAAAAAGAAGGAGAAATATCGAAAAATGAAGCTCAAAAACATTATAGAATATCGTTTCGTACCTTGAGTAGGCGTCTCATGACTGGTGATACTAAAAAGTCTGGACTAGGTCCTTCAGGTATTTATCAAACTCTTGTTATTAATGTAAGAACTTATTGTTTTTATATGTAATGATATAGGAAGCAATTATATTAACTACTGTTGCAGCATCACTTGGGACAGAGAACGAAAAACGATTAGCTTCTTATATTAAGCGCCTAGCTAACGCTGGTTTTGCACCCGATAGGTCTACTATTCGGTCTCTTGCCTATCAATTTGCTGAAAAGTTTGGAATTAAGCATAAATTTTCTAAAGAAAAATAGAAGGCAGGTCAACATTGGCTACCTTCTTTTCTAGAAAGAAACAAAGATATGTCAGTACGTCAAGCAGAAGGTTGTTGCAAGAGCCCAGGGAATGAACCGAGAAGAAGTAGGTGCATTTTTTAAACTGCTTGAAGAAGAAATGGTAAAGCACGATTTAACTAATAGACCTGAAAATATTTTTAATGTTGACGAAAGTGGACTTCAACTAATAAATAAGCCTGGAAAAGTATTAACAGCCAAAGGAGCAAAGGACGTTCATGTGATCACACCTCGTGAAAAAAGAGAAACAATTTCTCTGGTTGCATGTTGCTGTGCTGAAGGCATTTTTCTACCTCCAGTGTTAATAATGAAAGGAGTCAATAGAAAGTCAGAGTTTTCTGATGGCTTGCCAAATGGGTCTGATGTCTATATGAATAAAAACTCATAACTTATATTATATTTTAAATTATTTTTGCGTTGGTTTAAGGAATATTTTCTACACAAAAAACCAAAGATAGGTAAAACAATTTTGACTTTAGATGGCCACACCTCACATTCCAATCTAATAAATCTGTTAGACCAAGCAAATGAAAATGATGTCATAATTATATGTTTGCCGAGTCACACAACACAAGCCCTTCAAACTCTTGATTTCAGTTTTTTCAAACCTCTGAAAACCTAATATAATCAAGAATCAGATGCGTGGATGCTGAAAAATAAGAATAGAACTATAACATGACTACAGGTTGGGTCATTAATAGAACAAGCATGGGGAAAAGCTGCCGCATCAGGTTTTAAAGCTTGTGGAATATTCCCACTCAATCCTAATGCTATTCCAGATCATTTTTTTGCCATATCTGATTTAATTGAAATAGTTACTCCTACTATTCCTCTTGAAAGTGCTGCCACTGCAGCTCTGTCTCCACAAAAACCATCAACTTCCAGACAAAATTCCACTAGTAAAGAAAACCCTACAAAGATTCTTGTGGAGTCTAATCCAATCCCAAAACTACCTAGCTCGACAGTGAAGTGAAAACAAGTTGCTTGTATTTTGACTTCCTCTGAGAACGTTTGTAAGAAGCTTCCAATGTCAATTTAATTAAAAGAGCAGTTAAAAAATGCAAATAAGCTAGTGCAGAATTAAAGTCTTCATCTTCTGTCTTAGCATCCACCCCAATCGAAGATGATAACAATGTGTGCGCGGAATGTTGGAAAAAAAAGACTGACTGGATTAAATATTCGTTATGCGAAAAATGGCTGCATGAGTCATGTACAATATACGCTCCGCATTGCAATAATTGTGGTAGGGAAATGATCCGCAGAAAGAACCAAAAAAAGGAATAATAACATATATGGCTTCTCTCCCACACTATATGGCGTCTCTCCCATAGGTTATGGGAGAGATGGCCCGTTGTCAACTTTTTTAATTTTTTATTTCTTTTTGATTTAAGTCTAAAACTCGTTAATTGTAATTTTAATACTTAATATTAGTGAACCTTTAAAATAAAAAATAAAGGGTTGATTTATATTGCATTTTTTATTTTTTACTTAATTTCTACAAAAAGTATGGCGTCTCTCCCACTTTTACTCTATATTTTGGGCACAACTTTGGCGATCAAGACAAAACTTGGGCTCCAAAAATTGGGTGCCACACTTGCTCAAGAACCTTAATAGGAAGGCTATTGGGTACTCACAAGTTTACGAAGTTTGGAGTGTCCATAATTTGGCGGGAATCTCAGAATCATGTTGATGATTGCTACTTTTGCTTAATAAAAATACTGGGCTTTTTAGTAAAAGCAACCATAAAATTGAGTATCCTAATGTCATCACGGCCGTGAGACCTGTATCTCATGACGCTTCTAGTATACTTGTCCCTAAGCATCCAGAAAAATACGAAATCGACTCGGAAACGGATAAACTAGATGATTTTGAACCAAAAGCCGGTCCAATTTTTCAAGAGAAAGACTATTACGAATGTTCCTAAATGTAGTAGCAGTAAAACGTCCCATTTTTATATCTCAGGAAGAGCTCAACGACCTCTTACAAAAAAAGAGTGAAAATTTTCACGTTTTGAAAAAGGTAGTCTATGCTTCTCAATGGCAAATGGCTTAGTTTACTGTCACGATATATTTGTTTTTTATGCGAATGGAACAGCAGAGTCAGAAACCAACATTATGTCGTTAAAGAATGGCCGTTACGTGAAAACATTGTGCTCGGCATGAAAAACGTCGTTAATGAACCCTTAGTAGAGTAGCAGAAGATTTGTTTACCTCTTCTGCACATATAACTATGACCTATTAAAAGTTTTGTTAAAGCCTTAAATAGAGAAGGAAATGTTCTTGTTTACTTGAGAATGAAATTCTGTCGTATAAGTGAGGAAGAGTTTAAAGAAGTAATATATTCGTTGGGTTGCAAATACGAGAACTTTTTAAAGACAAAAATTCTTAAACTACACATTCGAGAAAAGAAAATAAGGTATGGCAACTTCCTAGGTAACCAGAAATCGAAAAACTACAAAGATCAAGTTGAAGAACTTATCCAACCTTACAATACGTTACGTTGCAACATATCACTTAAGCTGCATTTTTTTCACTCCCATTTGTCAATTTAAATGCAGTTTCAGAAGAACATGGTAAAAGATTTCACCAGCAAATTGATCAAATAGAAAATGGACCCCAAACATGTTAGCAGACTACTGTTGGACCCTCACGCGTGAAACCGATCCCGGTGAGTATACGTGAAAAAAACAACAAAACGCTTTATTTGATTATATTATACTTTTTTCAATACAAAATGAAGTATACTTTTTGGAAAAAACTGATTAAGATTATTTTTTTTTAGATCTTTGAAAATTCGCTAGATTGCTCATGGTTTGAGTTTCTCATATTTTATATTCTTCTTTCCTTCTCTGAATACTTATGGGTAGCAGGTAAAAACCGACTTCATACGAGGTTTGTCGCGAAAGTATCGAGCCTACCTTCATATCTTCGCATTGGTGTTATTCTTTATCATCCGGTAAGTGACATCCTTCAAAATAGTCTCTATTTAATTGAATAACACGTTCCCAGCGGTGTTTCCAGTTCCTGAAGCAGTCCTGGAAGTCAGTTTTCGGAATTGCCTTCAGTGCATTCATCGCATTAGTTTCAACTGTCTCTTTGTTATCGAACTGGTGTTCTTTGAGCGGCATTTTTAATCTGGGAAAGAGCCAAAAATCACAGGGAGCTACATCGGGACTGTACGGAGGCTGGCGAAGCTGTACAACTTGGTGCTTTGTTAGATATTGCTGCACAAGGTTCGATTAATGCGCTGGCGCATGGTCGTAGTGAAGCAGCCAATCACCTCTTGTCCAAAGCTGTGGCCGTTTTCTTCTGACTGTGTCACGCAATCTTTTCAATACCTCACGTAGTATTCTTTAGTGATCGTATAACCTCTCGGAGCATATTCGTGGTGCACAACACCTTCATAATCAAAGAAAATAGTCAACATTGTCTTCACTTTGCTCCGACTTTGAGGTGTTTTTTTTTGTCTTGGCAATTCAGAATGCTTCCACTGTGAAGACTGTCGCTTTGTTTCTGGATCATAGCCGTAAATCCATGATTTATCACCAGTAGTAATCTTTTTGAGTACATTTTCATTATTAGAAACCATTTCCAAGTGGTCCTTAGTGATTTAAAAGCAAAAATTCTTCTGCTCTGCTGTTAGCAATTTTGGAATGAATTTTACACCCACGCGAGCCATTGCCAAATTCTCGGTTAAAATTCTCCAAACGGTAGTTTTTGGTTTTCCAAGATCACTTTCTAGTTCGCGTACAGTCAACCGACGATCTTCTTCAATTGCAAGTCGCACACGCTCGACATTTACTGATGTTATCGCGCTCGAAGGTCGGCCAGAGCGCGAATCACTTTCAACTGACGTGCGGCCATCTTTAAACCGCTTGTACTTCTTCTTTATTCTTGCTTTGTTTTTCCAAGATTAAAACAAAACTTGATACAAATTCGTTGATCTAATTTTTCCGTCATTTTTTACAATAACAAAATGCGACGAACGAAAAAAAGCCACTGTAAACAAACGCACACTGTTCACGAACTAACACGTCCAGTCGGTAACTGCGCACAGCAACGAGTTCCTGAAGACTTACTGGTGACGCCCATGCCCCACAGAGGTCGCTCGGAAGTTCTGACGCGGAGATATGAATGCAGGCTCGATACTTTTGGGACAAACCTCGTATTTGAATTCCGCATATTACAGTAGATTCAAAAAACTCAAAACAATATCAGGGAGCAGAAAAAATTTTCAAAATTCAAGACAGTGTTATTATTAATTCTTGATTTTTAAAGAAGCTTCTGGTATAATTTCGGGTAGAGGAAACTATCGATTTTTTAAATAAAACACTCGTAAATATTAACTAACGAAATTATTTGCTGCGTCAGATCGTCTGGACATCGCCTGATCCGGTCAGACCGACTGTCAAGGACGACAAAATCAGGTTGTCTAGAGGCCGCTTTATTTAGAAAATGTTATCATTGATGTACGACCTTTCGAATGTCCTATTTTGCACGAAATACCTTGAGGCTTCTCCTTTAATGCTTGTGGAGTTTTAACCAGAAAAAGAAAGAATAAATAAATTAGTTTAAAAGTGCGAATGCGAAAACAAGATAAACTAATTTCGATGATTATCTCTATCTTGACCTTAACAAAATGTTTGTTCCGGCCTTAGCCAAAACAACAACCTTAAAGAAATTCCAAAAATAACCTTTGAAGGAAAATAATAACAAAGCAATTTTTCTTTTCTTTGTTTCTCTCTTGTCCTTGTTTAAGAACGATTGTTCCCAAAATAGATAGGTTTGTATTTTTTATAGATCATAATACACGTAAATAATTACGTGGCTAGACAAAGGGACTAGCAAAAAAGTAAAATCATTAAATTGAGTGGATTTTGTCCTGAAAAAAACATGGGTGGAGATAAAAGGGGTAAATATAATATAATTTCCATAATGAAACAATATGCTAAAAATAAAAACATAAAATCTGTTTTAATTAACACCAATTTATAAAGTCCGTGATATATGTACTGTGTTTATAAAGTAGCGCATAAATTCATTATTTCGCACATGTTACTTTTTTTATTTATTAAAATTTAACTTTAACGTTGAGGTTAATGCCTTTCAGGTAGTGATGCCATCGACAATTTTTTTTAATTGAATACTTCGTATTTTGCATGATATTCTGATTACAAAAAAATATATTACTTAGGGTCTAACTTTGATACTAGTAATTTAGGAAATATGGTTTCTTCGGAATCACAGATGCAGTACAAGTTTATTACAAATGTTCAAACTGACGACCTCCTTGTATTTGCCAACATGCTAAGTAGTCATTAAATTCATTCTGGAGAAATATTACTGCACTCTTCTCTAACCCTGTTGTCCAATTTCTCGAATTCTTAAATTAACTCCACAGGGAAAAATCATTAGTGTGTGGTAATAAGATATTGTCGTAGAAAGACGTTTCTCACCGCCTTTCTCCGAGGACATTTCACTACAAATATAACATCCAAAAAATCTATTAGTACGGCAAGCGAGTGTCTGGGAAGGTGTCAGTCGGAATCTCACTGATGAGTACTACGACTGGCACCGGGATGAAACACTCCAAAATTTTTCAAGATTGTATATATGACAAAGTTGCATCCTCAGGCACGGGAGCCAAATGAGTAACCGAAAAAAGGTTAGGGAGCCGAAACCGGGTCAAGCAGCTTCATATAACACAACAATAACTCCTCACTTCCACGACGTAATGTGGCAGTGCCTTATATTGAATAGGCGTGTTAATAAGATATTCCTGCTGAAAATCTTTTGAATTGAAATTGTCATAAAAAAAAGTAGGGTCCGGTTATATTACTCTGCACCATACCTGTCCAAATTTTGGATACTGGGTATGACATTCTTTTGATTCATTTAGGATTTTCTTTCCTCAAGTTACAGCAAGTTTGACAGTTGACCTCGCTATTTAAGGTATATGTAGATTCGTTTGAGAATTGTTTCTTTTTCAAATCATTACACTGGGTAACAGCCAAAATGTATCTAAAATAAAATCGAATAGATTTTACCATTTTTGGGGTGCTAAAACCTAAACTTATCTTTTTAATATTAGTTCAAGTTTTAGAGATACGTGATGTCATGTTTTCCTATATATAAACAATGTAACCGCAAGAATGTACGTGGTATATTTGTATTGTTTTAACAATAGAGGGGTCGACGTTATCAAATATACGTTTTCTCCAAGGTAAACTTTTTTTGCATAACTCGGCAACACAGCCTCAACCCACCAGGGCTTAAAATAAAGAGCTATTTAAACCCATGTAGATCGACTTTTATGTTTATTGTACTGAACAACTCCTGTATACAAACAAATGACAAACGCTACTATTGCGAATATTATGGAAATGAATAAAAAATTCTCGAATATTTTCTAAAAATGTAGAAGCAGTATTTGGATACATAAGCAGCTACAAAGTGGAGGAGTTACTCAGTCGAAGTTATTGAGTCGAATCGAATAGTTGAGATTGTAAGATGTATCCAGATCCAGATCACTTCCGTTATGTTTGTGGTGAGTTGACTTTTACATATCAGGCGGTCTATTACCCCATTGATAAAAAAGGCATATCAGTTTTATTTCGGTTGCAATATTGGGGATTAAGACAAACAGTGGGCGCCACATATCAGCTATAATACATTCGCTTCAGGTCTGAGAAACTGGTTAAATAGTAAAAAACGATCTATGCGGTTTGCTGTCCCAATGATCTGGAGAGAGGCATCAAATTATGTTAATGATTGATATTTCAGCATCATAGCTCGTGTTGGGTAAGGCACAGGTATACTGTCAACAGCACAACATAACCCAATCAGAATTAAACAATCTTTTGAGAGACTTAGAACTTCCAAAAAACAGAGTTACTAGGATCAAGATTACAGCAGTGGAACTTATTAGAAGACAATATTTTAGTACGTGTTTTTCGTAAACGCCATAAAGACCTAGTACCATTTTTTAACATGGAAGAGAACTTGGTTTTCTGCAATAACATTGGCGGTTTATTGGCGACTTTAAATATAAAAATTGAGTTTAAAAGCAATACTTTTGCATATCGGAAATATTTTGCCATCTGTTCCTGATGGGTATGCTGTGTACGTGAAAGAATCATGCTACAATATGAAGTACATATTGACAAGTATAAAATATGGTGGGCATCAATAGCAGATCTGCGGCAACTTTAAGGTGCAGTTAGGCTACAACAAGATTTGCTGTATTTTTTATGAATGGGTCAGTCGGGCAAATGCACTTAATTACAAGAGAAAAGACTGGTTCATTCGACAATAATTAGAGCCTGGTGAAAAGAATGTATAACATATGTCAATGGTAGACCCCAAAAAGATTTTGTTGTCGCCACTGCATATCAAATTGAGCCTAAAGAAAAATTTTGTTAAAGCACTGAATACAGATGGACCAGGTTTTCAGTATTTGCGTCAGAAATTCCCAAACCTAAGTAAAGCAAAAAATAAAGAAGGTATTTTTGTTGGGCAACAGATTTGAGATATTCTGAAAGATTAACATTTTGACGGCACTCTATCAGATATAGCAAAAAATGCTTGAAATGACTTTCGCCTCGTTGTCACTAATTTATTCGGAATTAAAGAGCTGACAATTACGTATTCTCGTTGAAAATTAAAGAAGGTATTTTTGGTGGGCCACAGATTCAAAATAATCTGAAAGACATACATTTTGACAGCACTCTATCATATATTGAAAAAAAGGCTTGGAATAACTTTCGCCTCGTGATCACTCATTTATTCGGAAATAAAAAAAAGTTGACAATTACGTTATTCTTGTTGAAAATTAAAGAAGGTGTTTTTGTTGGGCGACAGATTCGAAATATTCTGAAAGACAAACATTTTGACAGCACTCTATCAGATATTGCCATAAATGCTTAAAATAACTTTCGCCTCGTGATCACTAATTTATTCAGAAATGAAAAAGCTGACAATTACGTTATTCTTGTTGAAAATTAAAGAAGGTATTTTTGTTGGGCCATAGATTCGAAATATTCTGAAAGACAAACATTTTGACAGCACTCAATCAGATATTGCAAAAAATGCTTGGAATAACTTTCACCTAGTGGTCACTAATTTCTTCGGAAATAAGAAAGTTGACAATTATATTACTCTTGTTGAAACTATTATGTCATCGTATCAAAAAATGGATTGCAATATGTCTCTAAAGATACATTTTGTACACTCACATCTGGACTGTTTTCCTGACAATTGCGGAGCTGTAAGTGATAAGCAAGGCGAACGCTTCCCTCAGGATATATCAACCATGGAGAAGTTACCAGAGAAAGTGGAATGCTTTCATGCTTGTTGATCACTGTTGGACTCTTGTTAAAGATACTCCAGAAACAATTCACAGAAGAAAAGCAAAATGATAGGATATTTAGTCGCTTCAAGTGTAAAAGTATGTATTTTTTTATTATTTTGTTAAAAATAAAATAAAAAAAAACTTGTTCTTGAAAATAGCAATTAAGTCTATAATTTCATTGTTATTTTTGTATTCAGTGCCCCAAAAAAATGCACTCTTCATACAAGATACAACAAATAAACTAAAATTTGTTGCGTAGTGTTATTGCATCGTCTCGCAAAATTGTATCCTTCTATCTGGATTAGTACCAGATAATTCCTGTACTTAATGCAACTTGAACGAATGTATTTTTTCTAGTTTTAATATTTTTTTGTATAAAGGTGTAGGCAACATCATGATTTCTACCAATCTGGCGAATAGTCTGATGTGGATTTTCCTCCAAAAAACTATGCTGTATTTTCAACTATTCAATAATAAGAGGATCCCCATTTTTTGGCAAATCATCCACAGAAATAGTTTCTTGAAATTTAGAAAATGACATAATTCACAAATTATCGAAAATTTATTTTGGTATATACTAACAAAACCTACAAAGAACTGGTGGTTTTCTTCGTATTAACAAATACAAAAAATAAGCTATTCTTATTTCAACAAAAGCAACAGAAATTTATTTTTCTTTTTATAGGATACAACAAAATATTTAGTTTTAATGATATAGTCAACAGTTATCATTTTTTTTTATTATTAATAAACACGATTGCATCAGTGGCTAGCTGAGATTACTAAAATATTCATATTTCGGGAACCATCAAACCTAGGTTCTAAGTTATTTATAGTCAACTGATCATATAGAATCTAAAAAAGGAAAATATACAGGGTGTTCGACTCAAACAAATTGCAGATTACCTCACTGTTGTGATTTCAAAACTTCAAATTGTCGGGAATAAGATTTTTTTTTTAAAAGGATAATTGGGTAATAATGCATGGTTTTCTTGTGTTTTTAAATAAAACTGAAAGAGATATTTCACTTATTATCCTCAAAATGGCGTTGTGCGATAAAATTTTTTAAGATGCATAGATGGAAAACAAACACTGACAAATATTTAATATTCCTTAGACTACCTACGTGTTGTGTCAAGGGTGTTAGTAAAATGATGACGCGTTATAGCTGTAATAGTGATTTTCATTTAGGCAAGTTTTATTTAATAGGGCAATAATGAATTTTAATTTGTGTCAGTATTGTATTATTTAGCATAATAATCATTAATACCTACACTATAGAATAAAAATGAGTTGTTCATTCAAAATTGAACAATTAGTAAAATTTAAAGGTGACAGCGAGCGGCAGTAAAAATTGGACAGGAAATGTCCGGAGATGTGGAAATACAAAGGGGGGTCAGACAAGGGTGTATATGGTCACCTTTACTATTTAACGCTTATTCTCAAGAGGTCATATTAGAAAGTCTTGAATCTGGAACAGCAGGAATAAAAGTAAACGGAGTTTTAATCAACAATATTAGGTATGCAGATGACACCGTAATAATAGCTGATAGTTTGAAAAACCTAGAAAAAACAATGAATAAAATATTAAGAGTTAGTGGAGAATATGGACTCTCTCTTAACACGAAAAAGACCAAGTTCATGATAATTAGTAAAAACAACACCTATAATAATGAAACCCTAAAGGTAGGAGGCCAGCACATAGAAAGAGTTAAGAATTACACTTACTTGGGAACTCTAATAACAGAAAATAATGACTATACCGAAATAAAAATCAGCATCTTACGGCTCATAATCCAAGGCAAAATAAGTGGCAGAAGAGGCGTAGGACGACGACGAATTTCATGGCTCAAAAACCTAAGGGAATGGTTTGGATGCAGTTCAAAACAACTACTTAGAGCAACTGCCTCAAAAATTAAAATAGCTATTATGATTGCCAACCTCCGCATTGGAGAAGGCACTTAAAGAAGAAGAAGGTTGATCAATCAAAATTATGCATTAATAATCCAACTTAAACGTGAAATGTAAACTTTTTGATTTTCAATGGTGGTTGTTTAACTTATTTTAGTTCAAAACATTTTTACTACTTTATGACATATTTTCCTTAATATGTATGTGTTTACAATGTTATTATAGTAATAATAATTGTAATATACTTGTTTATTTTTCTTTCAGATCAGAACTTCGGAACGTGGACGCGAATTAGGCAGAAATTAAGAAGATATATGCTCATCAACTTCTTAGTTGTTTATTGTTAATTTCAAATTTTTTATTGAGATCATAAACAAATAAAAGTTAATTGTTTCATTTACAAGTCAAAATTGTTAATGTAAGTTCTTACTGTAAGTCCTTAATTTTTTGATGAATAATTCGACCATAAGGTTTAATTAATGGGACACTCAATTTCTCATACGTAACTAGTTCTATTAAAGAAGTAATGACACATTTTAAGGTGGATTAGTTTAGAATTATTCTAGTTAAATAGTTCTTTATTTATAGCAAAACATTTTTAAGATTTTTTTTTATTTTTTCAAGCAATACCGCCACTTTCTAAAATATAACAGCAGAGACATATTTTACATAAAACTTTCTAATTCGGATCAACCAAACTACTAAAAAAATGCTTTAGTTGTTTACGCCTAATAACGTCACTTTTAATTATACTAGTAAGTTCTTTTCTGCAATTAATGCCGAACATAAACAGCAAATATTTTAATTTTCCTGTTTTCCCTTTTAAGTAAAAAAAAACATGTTTTTCACGGGCAAACTATTGGGTCATAATTGTTTTAACTTTGAAAATTTTTATTTGTAATCGAAATTGTTTTATTAGCAAAGTTCAATATTTTCAGCCGAAAACGTATACCATGCCATAAATCAAGAAACATCTAATGTCACAGATGTAATTTATAAATTCTCTGATATATAAACTCGCTGAGCGATGTTTCCTTTATTTATTGTAGGTTGTCAGGGATAATATTGATAAGAAGAGTATTTATAAAGCAGCTTTGTAACTACAATTCGCTTGTTATCATTTCAGTAGTATTAGAACGTTGACCTTGAGAAATGTGTAAGACTGAACAATTTCTACATCCTAATAACAGCATCATATTTAATTTTAAAGTAATTTAAACGAAGAAGATTGTTTGTAGAAAAAGTCCAGTGTATTTGCATAGAAGTGTTCAAATCATTGCATTAACTAGATAACAATTCACATGCCAAAACTACATGAGTAACATTGAAAAATTGTTGAAAATAGAACGACAAACCAAAATTACTCCAAAATATACTATAGCTGTAAAAAAGTGTTCTTTGAAAAGGGAGTTAGTATGGAACAGATTTTTCTAGAAAGATAAGACATATGGTAACAAAAATTGAGACACAGAGTGCTGTCTTATTTAATAAATCGCAAGACTTAAAATACCTCGCCCAGGAAACTGTTTTGTCTATAATTAGTATCTCTCTCTATTAAAATACTTCGTTGAAGTTCTCGTTAGGAGACTTGCCGTCTTCACCATGACATCATCCCCTGCGTCAAGCCCAAATAATAACTTTTGAATGATTCAGAATTATAGTATTGATTTTGCAACCGAATAGTTTGGTATATCCTTACAAATTATGAAAAATTAGTTTAAAAGATGTCGAGTAGCTGCTGATTGAGCAGCACTAGAACCTGAAAAGTGGTATTTCAAAAAGGATACGGAAAAGCTTTTCAAGAGATTCTCCATTATTTTTAATTAATTTAGGGTGATGAAAATTGCAAAAAAAAACATCGCATTTCTTATTGATTTAAAAACTGCTTACAGGTATTGTGTTGCAACATAGGATAAATCATGAATAAACTTTTTAAGTAACTTGGGGTGTGAGTTATCAAAAAAATACAAGTTGGATAGTAGCTATTAAATTGTATTTTGTTGTCGATTGCCCATTGTCGATGTACTGGAATATAATTTAGTTAGAAGAAACGATTTTAAAAGTATTCTGAAAATTATGGCATTCTCAATTTTTCTAGCAAAATATCAAAAGTATTGTCTATATGAAAAAAATTATTTAAGTAAAAAACTACCTTCTAGGATGAAATAGTTTACCCTGTGCTTCAACAAAATACTTACAAGCACTTCTTAAGTTAATCATAAATACAATATTTTTATGCAATTTCCATCATCCTGTATTTCAATAACGAGACCATTCCAGACCCGTGTTTACAGGAACTTTTCCTATTATTTCGGAATGGTGAATCCTCAGACGATCTTTGGTACATATTTTTTGAATCACTCTATATAAAAAATGATTTTATTGCTGTTATGTGCTCTTTAATAAACAATAACTCAAAAGAGAAAAGTACTGTTTGTTTGTCTAAGGTATCTTACAGGAGCCTAACTTTACCACCAAAAAAATTTAAAAATATTAAGAAACCTTGAATTTTCTGAATTTCAGAAAAGTAGAAGAAGCATATTATGGAACATTATATTTAAATGGAGTAGATTTTCTTAAGAAACCGTTATCTCTCCTTTATTTTGCTTTTTTGAAGGACTATGATACACTTAGTTCAGAAAACATAATCGAGATAAATCAGAGGGTCTACAGATATATAAAATAGATCGTTCATCTCTTATAGCGAACCTAACGAGCATAAATGCACAAAATTGCATAATTCACAAGCCAATTTTTGTTTGTTTTCTGATTTATTGTGAGGAGAAAGATCGCTAAATTATCAACTTCCTAAATTATGGTTCTAAAAATTGGAGTTACAAAAATATCTAAAAGAAATGGAATGTTTCGTTTTTAAAATGTCGCAAAACTTTACTCGATTTTAAATGTTTTGAAAAGGGATTATTTAGGCTTCCCAACGATGTAACACTTTTTGGTAAAAAATTATAATTGAAGCAAAAGAAGCAAAAAAAAAATTTTTTTTGATCAACATAGCCATAGTAAAATAAAACGATAGAGCGCAAAGAGATAAAAATACTGAATTTACTAACAAATCAAAAAATAATTCTGTATGATATAATCTATTTTCATTGACAGATATCTAAAGGAAAACATGAAATGAAACATTGCTAAAAATAACGCTATATTTTTCGCAGTTATTGAAATGAACAACGTGATAAAAATTTAATTCAGCAAATTTCACACAGGACGAAAAATTAATTGTATAAAACGGTAAAAAAACACAGTTGTTATCGAACTGGAAAAATAATTAATAAGCAGAATTTATTTCTCTTGCTCACTTTCCTTAATGTTAAGGGAAAAAAAGCACATATAAACTTAAGAAATATACAAAAAAGAAAGAATATTTACCTCAATTTTTCTTCGTATTTTCAACTGCGAAAAACTTTGTTTTAAAATATTTTTTTATGTTATAAGCTGTAGTACAGAAATCAATGCTATCCCTTGATGTATGTACCTAAAAGTAGGTTCAATAAAAAATTTAATGGAGTTGATAATCTACTAAGCATTTTGATTTCCTTGCGTTCATATACTTCATTTTGCAAAGTTGTTTTATTATGCGATAGATACATCATTGAAAAGCCTAAAAAGGCTCTTTTTAAAATGGTCGAAAAATTTGACTGAACAGATTTCACCGATTTAAAAAACTAACAAAAATATGAACGTTAAATGAGATTAAAAGAAAGAAACAAATATTTTAAAAATATTTGAAAATTTCCTCATACTTGGCCGTGTTTCTATCATTTTCAGTTTCTAATGTGGCAAAACAACCATCATCGATACACACTATACATGCTTTTCTAGAAATCTTTGGTTCTAAATGGATGCTTATTGAGTTTACGGATGGAGTACAACTTCTAATCAATATATATATATATATATATATATATATATATATATATATATATATAGGCATATTTAGAAGTTTTACTTCATCCGCCAACATCTCAGCTGCCATTTGGAATGAGCTTGCTGGTCCTCTGCTGGCCTTTTTATACTTTGGCGCTTGCACAGGTTATTCCTTGATTCTGTCTGGTTGGTTTTCTCGCTTCCCTGGGTCTGTGCTTCCTCTCGGCTCGCTCTCCAGTTTCTATGATGCGTTGTTTCTGGTTTGCTTTTGACTAGGGTTTTCCATGTATTTGAGATATTTTGTGCATTATCTCTTTTGTTAAAGTTTTTAGTGCTTCCTATTTCGAGAGCTTCTATAGTACTTTATGGGTGCGATCTGTTTAGTTTCCTGGAAATTTATAATGTGTTCTGTCTTTTGATGATGTTGGAATAAGGCTGCTGTTGTTTGCTGATTCTGTATGTTATTTTTATGTTCCCTTGGTAAAGATTCTTCTGTTTGTTTGGCCGATGTATTTTTTTCACAGTCTCTACATACGATGCTGTATTCTCTCTGGTTTTCCAGTGGTTTTTTGTCTTTGGGATTGTCCAATAATTTGTGTATTGTTATATGTGCATATGCCATGCTTCCTCAAAAGTCTTCCAATTACGTCTGTTACACCTTTTATTTATGGCAGTGTGATTTTTGGTTTGGATTTGTCATCTTTTTCTTTTTTCTCTTCTATTGCTTTTGTGTTCTGTTTTATGGCCTTCTTGATATTGTATTCTTTGTATTTGTTCTGTTATAGAGCTGTTGTGATATTGTTGACTTTTTTTTGGCGGTTCATGTGTTTGGTTAGTCGCAAGGATCTGGAAATTAGTGTGTTGGCGACCGATTATAACTGTGATGGATGGTGGTGTGAGTCGGTGTTCAGGTATCTGTTTGTGTGCGTATGTTTTTTGTATATATATATATATATATATATATATATATATATATATATATATATATATATATATATATATATATATATGTCCTAACCATAGTCTAGGGTAGTGTTGTAAATATTCGGATGATTTTGATATTAGAATAATACGGATGCGGATGAATGTAATATTCGGATTGTTTAACAATACGAATTGCGGAATGTTGACGAAACATTACGAATTAATACGAATCGAACTCCTCGCGGCTCTAGATAGGGAATTGGACAACAGTGATTTAGTAAAAATTTAGACATAGGCGCCGCGTCAAATTTTAGGTTTTACATCATGGCTCCCGCACAAAAATCAATTGTTTTTTTTGTCAATTCATCAAATAGTAAATTTCCCCTATGTCGGTTGTGTACTCGAAAATTAAAATACTATTGGTAATTTAAAAAAATATATATTTCTGAAATACGTCCACTTCTGTACCATGAAGAAATGAATAAAAATAATGTTACCGATGAGACTCAAGTTCATATTTCAGGTTTTGTTAAACTCCAAGCAGTAAAAAATATCCCTGAAGTTTTTTTTACCAAGATGAGATTCCATGTATAAGTCAATCCACAGAATTAAAAAATAATCCTGGCTCTTTAATTCTTTTAACTATAAACGGAAGTCAGCAGCAAGAAATTTTGCGAAAACGACGTACCACTTCTACCTAAGTTCAAAATTATTTATTATTTTGTTTATGTTCAAATTAAATATTACTAGAATGTATGTTTTCCTTGATTTATTAAAAACAATTTAAAATATGTTTTTGAAACTAACGTTAAATTTATATGTTTTTATGATATATATTTTGTTTTAATTTCTTTAATAAAACTTTTTTTTGTATATATATATATATATATATATATATATATATATATATATATATATATGAATTTTTATTTTATAACTTTAAAATATATTTTTATGCTCTGCGTCATCAAAAGTACTTGCACCTCAAATAATAGAATAATAATCATCTCCAGCACTGTTGAACGAACAAGTGTATTCGATGCCGCAGCGTCCGTGACATCCGTTTCCATCGGACATCGTTCGTTATATAAAAAATCATCGGTATGATCACATTCCGTATGTCAGGGAAGTATCTAAATTAATATGTATTAATTTACTATTTGAATATTGCTCGGTTATTTCAATACGTATTCCCACATCACCCGAAACAGTACGAACTAATACGAATGAAACGAGCAAAGTCCGTAGCATTCGATCTTCGTTTTCTTGTCGCTCCAAAGACCAAGACATACTTATGCGTTACTACAAACGAAACAAGGATAAAATTATTTTTATTACGATACTATGTTTCCATTTATTTCAATAGAACCGAAGCACATCACATTCCGAATTCCGCATTCCGGATGCCAAAGAACTATTCGGTTTAATACGATTAAGTTACTATTCCAATTGTTCGGTTATTTTAATACGTTTTCTCACATCACTAGTCTAGGGTACTTTAGCATTTGGCTACTGTAGTTAAGTACTTAACTACTGTTTCCTTTGCCAAGCGGAAGACTGTTGTATCTTGCTAGTATACAGAAGTCTTGAAAAATTAACATACTAACTAGAAACTCGACACTGGGTTTCTTAGTGTTATCTATATTAAGGAAAAGACTATTACAACATTGATATTCAGAAAAATGTTTTCACAGAAGCATCGAAAAATGAATGCCCGAACTGGAAACTCGATACTGGCTTTTTTCATCAATATGACAAAAATCAAAGTACTGGGTTATCCTTCCTATTATCCAGACTTGGCGCCATGTGACTTTCCTCTCTGCCTTTTCATAAAGAAATAGCCAAAGAGTCGACTTTTACAACCGACTTTAAACTAATTTGCGCATTTGAAGATCTGTAAATCGCGAATAAGACCAAATCTAGTGGTGATTTTTGGTAAAATGATATCTGAGTGACTATTTTTACATTGTGATATGATCTAATATACACATAGTATATCGCCTAGTAAAATGGCGTCCCGTAATCACCTAATATTTATAACCCTGAAAATTCTGGAAGTAATCTGAATTCACCTTATAATTTCACGTAAAATTCTAAGAGTTCCAGCTACTTACTACTTTGGTTAGCCTAACTTTGAATACACAAACCTATAAAATGCATTATAAATGACTCGCCGTCAAAATGTTCCTATATTGATATCAAAGTAGGGTCAGAGCGGACCTCGACTATACTTTAACTACGTCTTGTGTACGCCGTTTTGACAAAGCGTCACCATTAATCATCATCAGGGATACTGTGAAACTCTATCCGACGTTTTATAAAGTCGGTTTAACTTTAAAGCTTTTTGGGGCGATACGATGTATAGAGTTTTACTTTAGTTGTTTTTTTTTAGTGACGGTTTCAAGACAGGTTTATATAGAACTTATGATGGAAAAAATACATATGTAAAAAAGATTTTTAAAGAGAATTATTTATGCTGTAATTTTTTATGCCTAAATTGTAATAATTATAATATTTCATATATTATTATTAAGTAATTGGAATTGGAAGTTGACGAGGTAAAAGATAAAATGTTAAAGGATAATAAGGAGAATACACCAAACTGGCAAATTTACCCTCATATTTAGTTAATAAGAGAGTTATTCAGAAAATAAATAAAATGAAAAATTGAAAGCAGCAATAAATGAAGAGTAATATTTTATTTTCAAAATTTCGGTACATAAAAGTACCAACATAGGAGGAAAAAAAGATGAATTTTATAAATACCTAAAGAATGTACCAGAACGGGAAAAAACATAATGATTCTGCAATAACTTAAAGACATAAAAACGACAATGAAACTAAGTTCAGTTAATTTAACCTAAAAAATCACAGCTGTGGTCTATTATTAGTTATATTAAAACCGAGTCGAGGTTGAAAACACAGGGAACCAGACTATTTAAGGGTGTAAAATCCAGATCTGACACCTACCTAGTAAAAGGTAAAATAAACACCGATGGAAACAAGTGAAGTAAATCAGTTTTAATATAGTAAAAGAAATAAAATTTAAATTAAGTGAACACTATGAGAACAATATTCAAACAAGAAGAGACTAGAGCAAAAACTATAGAGAACGCCCTTAAATGGCAACACAAACATTTATGGGATGACGGACTTAAACAACAGAATTAACAAGAATAATGAAGAAAAATGAAGAGAAGACTCGTCCGGAATACATAAATTTATTTAAAACTTAAGCAAAGAGGACTTAAATGAAATCAATTTAGAAATTATTAATGGGAATAAATAGAAAATTCATGGGAATTAAGGGAGGATAGGGAATAATATCGAAATGTTATCAACCCTTTGCAATAGGTATTTAAATGGAGTACCAAAAAGAGAGGAAAAGAAGAACACGTATTCATAAAAAGGTAATAAAGAAGGCTGCAGAAATTGTCGCTGCATTTCTTTAATCCGTACACTGAGTAGGCTATATGGAAAAGTGTTAAAGACCCTAGTTGAAATCAAATCGAACCCGTTAAACTAGAAGAAAGGTCATGCATATATCTGGCTGGGCATTCTTGTATTAATAATATCGTATAAATTAACACAATAAGAAAAAGGTAGCTAAATCTTTGTAGATCTGACAAAGGCGTATAATACGGTATATAATACTGAAAAAGACATATAACACGGTACCAAGTTCTAGCAAATACTTGAAATATCGTCCAATAAGGCAATATTCAAAAAGGTCTTAAAAGAATTCTACAATTTAAAAACCGAATATATATATATATATAGCATTTTGCAAATGACCAAGTAGTAATTGTATAAGATGAAAATGATGATATAGAATTTATGATAATCAATTAGTACACGAGTAAGGGGCTTTTAAAAATCAAAATAACAACAAAATAGTCTTCTGAAGAAAAACATAGAACTTTTGAAGAACGATTCCATCATGTTACTTGGGAACAAAAATTGAACATAACGGGCGCACAGAAAACCAATATCGAAGATAGAATCCAAAAAAGGGAGAGGGCCTGAAAGGTAGAAATATGTAACTAGGAGATTGAGCTAACAAACAAGAATGAAAAATAAAATTTTGCGTCGAGGCTTGCTATAATGTCATCTTTTAAAATTCTCTCACTCAAAAACTAGAAAAATACCTCATTAATCTCAGGTAACCACATGTGAAGAAGGCAGAATATTACGTGAAAAATACGAAACAGTTCGTTCCTTCCCTAAGAAGAGAAGACTCGTCCGGAGAACATAAATTTATTTAAAACTTAAGCAACTTAAATGAAACCAACCTAGAAATTATTGATGGGAATAAATAGAAAATTCATGGGAATTAAGAGAGGATTGGGAAGAATATAGAAATGTTATCAATCCTTTGCAATAGGCATTTAAATGGAGATACCGTACCAAAAAGAGAGGAAAAGAAGAACACAATAAGGAAAAGGTAGCTAAATCTTTGTAGATCTGACAAAAGCGTATAATACAGTATATAATACTGAAAAAGACATATAACACGGTAATAAGTTATAGGAAATACTTGAAATATCGTCCAATAAGGCAATATTCAAAAAGGTTTTAAAAGGATTCTACGACAATTTAAAATCGAAAATAAAAAATATTAATCTATGTTCTGGGGCTTTTTCTATAAATAAAGGATTTAGATAAGGCTGCAGTTTATCGCCAATGCTTTCTCGAAACAATTCGTAATAATTCTTCCTTCCCTAAGACTTGAAAAAGTGATAAGTTATAACGAGATTGTTTTCTAGATAATTTCGAAAAAATTCTATGTATATCATTAAGAAGAACTCTCAAATATTCCAAGTGTTTTTTTGAGCCTGAGTTGCCTAATATTTTCCGCCAAACACTTTATATTTTCCATTCTGTTCAAATCATCATGCTGTTCAAAAATAGATGAAAAGAACATAAAACATTTAGAAAATAATAAATTCATAGTTCAAATACCATATTTGTTTTATTTCGATCCCTGACCTACTTCTTATATTGTGCAGTAAAATCTCTTTATTTCATACACATGCCAAACGTTCATAAAGTATATATGAAAATTTTAAATTTTAATAAGTCCTTCGTTCGACAATGTGGACTTGTGTTAAAAAAAGACCCGTGATAAAATGTCTTCAAAAAAGAGTTAGGATGCCAAATTAAAATCAAGAGGATTTTAAGGAAATTTTGGATAACTCTGCAGTTTCTTATGACATTGTGAAACGGTTGAGCCGTGAATTTAAGTAATGTAGAATTTCGTGTGAAAATGAGTATGCAGGTGAACACTGACAAAATACATTATTTTGTTCTTCAAACAGACGATACAGAGTAAGACAACTAGTAGGAGAAAGTTATCAAATAATATGCCCATGGACATTTAGAAATGAAAAAAAATTCCAAGATGGGAATTTCGTATGTTTTCTACATATCAAAAACTTCTCTTAGTTAGGTTTAGCAAAAATAAACAATATTTTCTCCACAAATTCATATTACTGGATGAAACATGGACCCTGAAACTAAAAGTTGTAGTATGAAAAGGAAACATTGTAGTTTTCCTATCCATTAAAGATTTAAAATGTTTTCGGCTGAAAAGCTTATGGCATCACTTTTGGAGATACTCAATGAAACATTTTTATTAGGTACCCAATGACAGGGCTTTATATTGAAAGTAATTGAGGTAATTAGAAAATGTAGAGGAATGTTAAAAAATGGTATGATTTTTCATCACGAAAATATGCCAGTAACACCATCTTTATTCACCCGACTTCATTTTCGATGACTACCGGTTATTGACAAAATTAAAAAAAAAATATCTCTGGCTTGAAAACCCTAGACAATCTTTTTTCCAGGAATTTGTAGACATATTGAAGCATAGTTGGTGGAAATTAAAATAAATTGGAGGTATTTATGTGAAAAGTAAGGTACAGATTTGGTTTAGTTTTCATTTTAAATAGATCGTAGGGATCAATATATAGAAAATAAGCATAAGTTGTCTAAAATTAGTTTTATCTTGTTGGATTTCAATATGTAAAAAACTATGTTGATAAAGAAAGAATGAATTTTCATGTGGTAGCGTTCCGAATCTGACGTAAACTGGCAAGAAAGTTCTGTGTCCAAAAGACGCTAACTTTCCGCCTCCTTTTATTGTTTTGACAGGGCGAAGATAATAAAACAATTTCACTTTATGTTTATTATTTTAATGAGACAGAAATGGGACATTTTAGTTGGGAATTCAATTATTCATCGACAAACAGCAACGCTTTCTGGGTAAAAACTAAATATAAAAAGTTGTACTTTTAGGAAAGCATGTTCTATCTAGATACTTTTCCAGTTCTCATTTGCGAAAACTTGCCAATTAAAACCCTCGAGTAGAGTAGGTTGTGTTCATTCAAAATTTATTTTCTGAATGTTTAATGCAGCCTACCTTGTATAATATATTTTTTTTGTAATGTAGGGTATAAATCAATAGAAATGACCGGAAAATTAGTGAAAAACAACTTTTAGGCACGGAAGGTAGTAATATTCCTTTTTAGCTTTTTGTTTTGGCAGGGGCGAATTAATAAAGTTTATCTACGTCTTGCGACCGGCAAGGTTTTGGACTTTTGAGATATTTTCTATGTGATCTAGCACCAGAGGACCTATACGCATATAAACACGTCGTGCATGCGGCGAAGGGTCGAAATTGCTTACATAAAGGGGTAAACTTTTGTGCTAAATTGGATGTTGACTTCCGGGTGGATAGATTAAGCTGGGTTAATTAGAAAGTAAAAATCCAGTAGGGTTAACCAAAATTAGAGATTTCGGGAATATTTATCATTTACCCTTTCGGCTCGAGTCGCCCTATAACTTGGATATTTAAATTGGATTATCATTGTCCCCACATTAGTTTGAACATACTGAGCCGAATAGTTGTTCTGGGAGTTTTGATGTTGTAACCTTTTTACATCTTAATATCTATCTGTAATTTCCTCGTTAGTTATATATATATGGCAAATGTATGGAAGTTCTAGTTTTAATTTTATAATTCTTTTTTTTAGGGTTCCTTTTTTAGATTTTTTATAGTACTCGTTTTTACACCATCAATATTCCTATTCTTCCATACCAGTGGTTATGTCCAAAATAGGTCATTTTAATAACATATTCATATTTTTTTCTTTATTCAAAATCATTGATAAGTAAATTCATAAAAAAAATTAACACTTGTTTTTTACTCCTTTTTATGTGGTTATGCAAGTACCGTAACTAGCGAAGCCAGTTCGCAATTCAACTAGTAAGGAGCTGCTAGTACAGGACTCTTTGCATCAAAGTTCTTGGAGATTTACTCACTAACTTAAGTATTTTTTACACTGCTACTGTTCACGAAATTTATTAGATGCTCTTAATCAGGAAGGTATGTGGCAGCTTGATTAATTTTGATGTAATAAACCTTTTTTTTGTATGAATGAAAATATGCTGGAGTGTAAAATAACTGTGTTTGAATTTTCTCAAGTTTGACCTTTAATTTTGTTAATTTTTAAAAATTTATAAATGACACACACCATCGTCAATCGACTTCTTTACATATTATATAAATTATATTAAATATGAAATTTTTTTTTGAGAAACCTCCTAGCTAACAGTGAATGATAGATCTTTTATTTATCCATTTAAGTGTTTTCAAGATTAGTCCTTATAACGATGATCTCCAGACAAATTAGACCAATTCAATTAGGGTCTCAATGCACCTATTTTCGAAATCTGTAGAAAATTAGCAAACAAGTTTGGAACTCGAGATTTGTGACTCCCAACAATTTAATCCCTAGTAGAATTTTTACTGGATTGCTTAGTAAGCATAGGCAAGGGATTCGGGTTGTTGTGTGAGTAAACTGTTACCATCTATTAATGTTCATGTAGCTGTGCAGTTTCTCAGATGTGACATCAATAAACCGACAAGGGATGTTTTGTTCTATAAACCTTATTACCAATGTCAGTTTCACGGTTTATGATGTAATAGGCAAGCGGCCAACCACTAAAAAATGCATAAAAACATAACTTAACCGACCAAAGAAGGGAGCTGGGATGAAATCTGTTGCAATCGATTCATTTCATCATTGCCAACAAAAAACCTAAATAATACTTTTTTATCCAACTGGTCCTTAATTTGTTATTAACAAAAAATTATGAAACAGTTGAAAAATGCTACCCAAGAAGTTTTTTTTAGGTTAACTCGGCAAAAAAGACACATTTTATTCTTTGACATTTTTTCGAAAAATGCATCCCTTTCGAGTTATAAGCCGATTTGGATGAAATTTTTTACGTTATGTTCAGGAAGTTGCTGCGGTGGTCCCATATTTTTTTGGACGAAATTGGTGCAGTAAAATCCAAGATGGCGCTGACAATATGGTGGCCAAAAAAAATAATTTTGTTCGATCTTCCCTAAAATTGGTATGGGAAAATTTTCGGGGTTGTACCCAACGAATCTAAAATTATTTTAAGAAAATTCAATATGGCGGACGAAAACATCAATTTTGTTCGATTTTCTCCAAAATTGGTATGGGGGAGTTTTCGGTGTCGTACATAACGAATCTGAAATTATTTTTAAAAAATTCAATATGACGTATATAATATGGGGGATAAAAAATAATTTTGTGCGATTTTTTTCAAAATTGATATGGGGGAGTTTTTAGGATCGCACATCACAAATCTGACATTATTAAAAAAAAATATATGATGGATCCAAGATGGAGGATTAAAAGTTTCTACATCTCTCGATTTTATCTAAATCAGTATTGAGATATTTTTGTTAGTGTTAATTACGAAATTAAAATATTTTTTGAAGAACTCAATCTGACGGACTCAACATGACATCCCAAAAATGTCACATTTTTCGATTTTCTCCAAAACTGATATAGAGGATTCTTGAGGGTGTAAGTTACGAATTTAACAGTATTTTTTTCAGAATTCAATATGGCGGACTAAAAATTTTACATTTTTCGATTTTGTTCAAATGTGGGATTGAATTGTTTTTAAGGATGTAAATAGCGAATATAAAATTATTTTAAGAAAATCTAATATGTCAGAAGCTATGACGGTTTAGAAATTTTGAATTTCTGGATTTCATCTAAAATTGGTTTTAGGGGGCGTTAAAGGGTTTAGATTTAAATTACATTAAGACGTTAAAATTATTTTTTTTTGAAATTCAATATGGCGGATCCAATATAGTGAGTAGAAAATTTTACCTATTTCGCATTTTATCAGATTTGGTGTAAGGGTATTTTGCGGGGTCGTGTATTACGATTATGAATTTATTTTTTTATAATATTAGGTTGAAAAGATACAATATGAGGGACTGAAAATTTTACGTTTTTCGATTTTGCATAAAATTGATATTGCCGGGTTCTTGGAGCGTTTATAAACTTAATATGCAGTATAAAATATATCCAGCTAAGAGATTTACGTCTCAAGTTCTTTAACTATCGATATTGGAAGGTTTTGGGGCCTATGTTACCAATCTAAAATTAATTTAAAATTTAAGATAGTGGATTTACTATGGCAGACTAAATATTTGTGTGATATTATTTAACAGGTCTTTGTAGAACTCTAAGACACAAAGAATTTTTAGTGGTTCTATTTAAGGTGATTACAACTTTGGATAAAATGGGTACTTTTTTGCCACCTTAAAGTCATTGCGAGGTACACTAATCTTGATTAGTGCTTTGTTCAAATAATTTACGGATATCATAATGAACTCAAAACTAAAAATCGAAAAATAAAACTTTTATAAAAAAAATTAAACCGACTTCTAAAAGTGCAGTAAAAAGTGGAAAGTTATTTCTCAGTGAAAGAATACCTAATATTATATACAAATTATGGTAAGAAAGCAACTACAAATAAAGTATTGTTAATCTGTTTATGCGAATCTCATTTTGTCAGGAATTAGTTTGGCGTTGACTTCAAAAATTTCAATTTCCTATAGAAATTTACAGCTATTTTTAACTTTTTAGGGAACTTTTAGAAGTCGGTTCAATTTTTTTTATAAAAAATTTATTATGAATCTTTTTAGTGGTTGGCCGCTCGCGTTTGATGATAGCACATACAAGTCTGTTGATATTTATTAAGCTATACAAGTAAAAAACATAAAATTGGCTGAAAATTCTTTCATAGGATATTTTTTCCCTGCTAGGATCATATTTTATTCAGGTAGACTTTTAGCAAGAACTTTTTTCTACTAAAGGTATAAAAGACAGAACAAAAACTTTTTTCTCAACTAATTCGGTTGTTGAAAATAGTAATTCTGAGAAGTTTCGGGTAGATATGCTGGACATTTCTTTTCCTAAAGTTTACTACTAGAGAGGTTAACTTTTCAAAGTAACTTGTAGTAAAATAAATCCTACCAAAAATATTATTGTGAAAAAAGGATCAGGTAATTTGCTATTCCAGTTTGTTTCGGTGGAAAAAGAAATAGAATCTAAATGGCCCAAAAGGAAAAAAAATACTTTTAAACCTTCGCTATTTGACATACGTTCATCAGGACTTATTAAGTCGCTATGCAGTTTAAATGAACATAAATAAAAAAAAAACCATACCTGTTATTAAGTTTTTCACTCGGTAAGTTCCTGTATATGTCATTTAAAACTTTTTAGTTTAGTTTAGACTAAATCACGGTTATTAAGACTAGGCGCATTTAAAATTTATCCTAAAATAAGCACATTGGGCTATTTGATTTTCTGCGACACCCAAATAAATATAAATATTCATTTTCTCGGTTGAAAGTTTACTTCTGTGGAAATCGGATTGTATTTTTATAGGGTTATTGGATCTAAACGTAAGGCCACTTTATTATTGTTAGATCCTAATTCATCAGTAATCTCATTGAATGCAAAAAATATCAATATTCTTGGTTGCAAAACAAGAAAAGAAGTGATCAATATATCTAAAGAGAGAAAAAATATGAAAAAGTCAATCAAGATTAGTATACCTTGCAATGACTTTAAGGTGGCAAAAAAGTACCTATTTTATCCAAAGTTGTAATCCCACTAAAATGAACCACTAAAAATTCTTTGATTCTTGGAGTTCTACAAAGACCTGTGAAATTGTATCAAACAAATATTTAGTCTGTCATAGTAAATCCACTATCTTAAATTTTAAATTAATTCTAAATTGGTAACATAGGCCCCAAAACCTTCCAATATCAATATTTAAAGAACTTGAGACGTAAATTTCTTAGCTCTATATATTTTATACTGCTGTTGAGTTTGTATACGTTCCAAGAACTCACTATATTGGATCCGCCATATTGAATTTCAAAAAAAAAATTTTTAACGTCTTAATATAATCTAAATTTAAACCCTTCAAAGCCCCCTAATACCAATTTTATATGACATCCAGAAATTCAAAATTTCTAGACCGTCATTGCCTCTGGCATATTAGATTTTCTTAAAATAATTTTATATTCGCTATTTACATCCTTAAAAACAATTCAGTCTCACATTTGAACAAAATCGAAAAATGTAAAATTTTTAGTGCGTCATATTGAATCCTGAAAAAAATACTATTAAATTCGTAACTTATACCCTCAAGAATCTCCTATATCAGTTTTGGAGAAAATAGAAAAATAAAACATTTTTAGGATGCTATGTTTAGTCCGCTAGATTGAGATCTTCAAAAAACATTTTAAATTCGTAATTAACACTAACAAAAATCCCCCAATACTGATTTTAGACAAAATCGACAGATATAGAAACTTTAGTCCGCCATTTTGGATCCGCCATATATTTTTTTTTAAAATAATGTCAGTTGTGGAATGTGCGATCCCAAAAACTTCCCCATATCAATTTTGAAAAAAATTGGACAAAATTAATTTTATCCCTCATATTGGATACGCCATATTGATTTTTTTAAAAATAATTTCAGATTCGTTATGTACAACCCCGAAAATTCCCCCATTCCAATTTTGGAGAAAATCAAACAAAATTGATGTTTTCGTCCTCCATATTGGATCCGCCATACTGAATTTTTTAAAAATGATTTTAGATTCGTCATGTGCGATCCTGAAAACTCCCCTGTACCAATTTTGGAGAAAATTAGACAAAATTGATTTTTTGTCCGCCATATTGGATCTGCCTATTGAATTTTTTAAAAATATTTTGGATCCGTTATGTGCTACCCCGAAAAATCCCCATACTAAATCGGACAAAATTAAATTTTCTTGTCCGCCATATTGAATTTTTTAAAATATTTTTAGATTCGTTGGGTACATCCCTGAAAACTTTTTTAGCCACCATATTGTCAGCGCCATTTTGGATTTTATTGCACCAATTTCGTCCAAAAAAATATGGAACCACCGCAGCAACTTCCTGAACATAACGTAAAAGATTTCATCCAAATCGGTGCCGCCGTTCCGGAGTAATCGGTGTACAAGTCGGTTAAAAATAAAAAAAAAATTCCCATGAATTCCATTAGCGAATCAGTTTCAGCCCTTGCACGTTTGCATGCTCCAAATCAACTTTCTAATGCTGTTTCTGTCAAGTTGGCAACCCTGTAAAATTTTCTTTGACATTTAAAGGAAGTATCGTGTCGAGCAAGCTTGGGCTCACCTATAAAATGGAGTCATTTTCTAATGCATTTTCACTTTTTCCTGTTAAAATCGATTAAAAAATACTGAAGACTATCGTTTGATTTAAGTTTTTTTGCCTGTTTGGCATTTTTTTGTCGTTACCGAGACAAAACCTGGAAACAGGGATTTTTTGTCAGTCTTAAGCACATTTTAACCAGGAATCAATCTAGGCCCCAGGAAATCGGGGTGCACCTCATAGGTTTCCACCCTACAGGTTCGAATATTGCTGTTGTCCAATCTACAGGCAACTACCCTACGAGTTTGAACTTCACAAGTATCAGTCAGCGAGAAATAAACAACTGGCAGACACAGGCAAACCAGTTGTATTTATTTCCCTTTTCTCTATATATTTAATCTAGTTTAATATTCTGTTATATTTTGTAAAATCTAGCTTACGTTATAGGTGGATCTTAACGATTTGAATTTCAATTAAATATTTTTATTATAACTAACTACTACAAGTTTTATTTGACCCACATGCTACTTGGGTTTGGTATTTATTTTATTTTTGTTGATATTAAATTTTAAAGAGTAAAGTTGAAAGCTAGTTTCAAACAACATTGTGGAAGGTTTCTGCATTCAACCTGGCTCTGATGCAGTGGCACCCTTAATATCCCACCCCTATTCTCCAACATAGGGGTTAGCTTGGTATTTTACTCGCTAGTGCTGGTACTAGCCCTCCACTGTACTCTTCTACCTATTCTACCTTCCAATTCAATTAAGTTAGATCTACCTTTCACCTCATTGTGAGGTTTTGTGCTTTTTTTTTAAACCAGTGTAGTAACAGAGGCTTTATATCAAAAGTTAGAGAATTTGAGATTTGGGAGAATCTCTTAAAAATTCATTGGACGGTCATAGTAATAAATATAACAGCATTGCTCCCGCTATAAAAAAATTTGGGAAAACGAGGAATAGAATAGAATACTGCCTAATGCACAGATAGTCGCCCATCCCAAATATATTCTTTTCTTTCAATGAATAAAAATCTCATGTAGGGCAAAAAATATCCCTTTTTAAGTTAGAGCATGTTTCCAAACAGTAAATTAAATATTCTTTTACTGTATTTAATAAATTATCTTAAAAAAATAAGAATTTACAAGAGGAACAAAACACTGCAACACTAAAAATATGTTACGGTGATTGTGCGTTCAATCTGATTGCATTTTCTTCAGTATTTTCTATTTTATATGGTGCTTTTTAACAAAAAATTAGTTTTTGTTGAAAAGCACAGAGTAACAAAGGAACAGAATTATTCTAAAATTATTCACGTATAAATTACGTATAATCTTTATATGTACGTTAGAACTCCCTATGACGTACGGTTTTTTTCCTGACGTTATACAGCAAGCCTCGCTTTTGCTCCCAAACATCCAAGTTTGCTCTTACTTTACATAAGAGCGTACTCACTCACGTGTAATGAGTCACCTCAATGAGAAAAACGCATTTGTTTCGACAAGTTAGAGTTAATGTAAGCTATTTGTGTGAAGTTCTAAATGTTAAAATAGTAAAGATCGAAGCTGCAATTTTTCTAAGACTATAAGAATTAAAAAATTGCATTTCTCCAGTTTAACGGAGTAGAAAATAGTATCTGAAATGGGTCATGTAAATATGCATATGGGATGTACTTATCCTTTTTTACCAAAACTTGTCTAGGATATTGTCGTACGCGTATATCTGAATTAAATGGAGCCATCTATTGTATGCAATTTTAAAGCCCTCAATATCAAATTAATGCTCGCATTGATGTTAAATTTTCTCCACTGTTTATCATCATTAGTTAGGCCATCAATGTATATTAATTCCAGACAGGTACATCGATCACAAATTGTTTATTACTTTTACACACACCCCCTGCATGCTCCAAATTTAGGTTGATTTATATAAAATTGATTTACTGCATTTGATAACATTAGGGCAGAAAATTTACAGTCGGTCAAAATTGGCACGAGATTTAACTTTACATATATCCCAAAATAAAATTGGAGTGTAATCTAAAAATTCTACACAGCCTGCTGTATAAAGGAAGGATAATTTGGTGATGCAAGATAGGGTACATATTTTTGGTGGATGACGTAGTGTCGTAAATTTTCAAATAGGCTTCAGTAGCTGTTGTACAGGGAAGCAATCATATGCAGATTATGGGACAAAGGCAAAGAAATAACCTACAATATGGAGATTAAATCTTCTGTAAGTTTTAGCTATCTCTATATTTTAATCGAATAACAATGAATAGTTTAAAAAACAAAAATTTTAGTAAGAATTAAATGAAATCTATATCTGCTGTGTTTAAATAGTTGCCTATATGTCATTCACCTTTCAGGCAGAGAAAAACGATAGAATATATATAGAAACAGTTTATTTCCTGCAAATACAACTCTGGTCTTCTCTCCATATGGGTTTTGACTACCTCGTGGTCTCTTTGATGTAGTTCTAGTGAACTGAGAGCAGAGGAAACAACTACCATATAAAATATAAATTCCGAGTCATGTCAGCAGGATATTAAAAACCTGCCGACTTCGAAATCAGACTAAAAAATATTGTCAGTCGAAACGACATCTATGAATTCACTGGAGTTGTGCGAAATTTTAAAGATCTTCTTTGAGGCCGAGAAAAGGAAAGAATATATAGAAACAGCCTATTTCCTGCTAATATTCTGGTCCTCTCTCTATACTGGCCTCCTCAGTTGAGCTGTATCGGACCGAGAGCAACATTCATAAGAAACAACTGCCAAATAAAACATAAATTCCGAGCCATATCGGCAGGATATCAAACTATTTAAACAAGGCAAATATTTATTTCTTACTAAAATTTTGATTTTTTAAAATTTCACACTACTCCAGTGAATGCATATATGTCGTTCCGACTGGCGATATTTGCTAGTCTGACATTGAAGTTGGCAGGTTTTTAATACCCTGCCGACATGCCTCGGAATTTATATTTTATATGGCAGTTGTTTCCTGTGAATATTGCTCTCGGTTCGATACAGCTCCAAGTATGGAAATAGCATCAGACTTGTGTTTGCAGGAAATAAACTGTTTCTATAAATTCTATCCTTTTTCTCTGTCTGAAAGGAGAATAACTTATAGACAACAATGAATATGTTTCATAATTTTTCAATAAAATAATATAGTGGAACTAAAATAACCAGTAATTTTAATGGGCTTCGCGCCAGCCGACGTTTTCGGCAACTGCTCAAAGATTCAGTGTTCTAGCAAAAGCCATGGCGATAGCTTTGAGTATTGTAAGATGATAAATATTCTAAATTTTTAATTTTTATCCTTTTACATTTCAAATTGAGTAAGAAAGCAGGACATTGTTTGAATATTCTTTATTATTTATATGACCAGTATTTAATTTGAAATAATAATAATCAATAATTTATACTATACCAGGTCTAGATGGCAACCAACGGATCCATAAAAAATGAAATAGATTACGTACTATCCAAAGAAAAGAAAATAGTGAAAGGCGTAATTGTTTTTATCAATTTATCGGTCGAAAGCAAATTTTAAGGACAGAAATAGAAATACAGGGAATACTACACAAAATGAAAGCAAATCAACCTAGAATGACGCAAAAAATAATGATGTCTACAGACCAAAAATCGATAACGTCATAGAAACTCCTGATGATATTCTAAAAGCGGAATTAGAAATAACAACAAAAAAGAACGGAAAATAGGTAAAATTAAGTAAAAACAATTTTAAATATGCTCAAACACTTCGTAATTGTTAAATAGAAAAACAAAGAAGTACAATCGTATAGAAAGAATTGGACAAAACAATAAAAAACCAGATCAAGGAAGACTTAAAAAACCACCAAAAAGAATATATTGGAAAGGCTATCCAAGAAAATCGAAAGCTTAAATGCCTCAAATCAAAATTGAAACAACGAAGTATAATAACTGAAAATCATGGTTCTTGAGTCAGCCAACCGTGATACTGCGTTATAATAGATATCCACGTGTGATGTAGACTGTAACCTGTATCTCTATTAGTATTATTTAGATATTGCCAAATTTCGATTGCTTCTCTGAAGAAACCAGGCTCTTATCCTAGAACCTTTGTTTCTGTTACATTAATGGTATGACTTGTGCAATGCTGGTGTTCAGCTATTGCATATTGCAGAATTTAATTATTTATAATACATTTTTAATGTTTTTAAGCCTAGTGGATATAGACCATCCTGTTTCATCCATATATACTTTACCAGAAGAGCAAGGTATCTTATAAACGCCTTCTGTAATGGTATTGCGTCCTTTGGTAACTTTAAACATTGTCAAATTTTTGGAGCAATTTGGCAATTTTGTCGGTCGTTCCGTGTATGTAAGTCAAGACAATACTGTCCATAGGTGATATGTTTATGTTTTTGTGGAGTTATTCGATTTTTATCTTCATTAATAGAACGTCTAATATCCTCAGCACAATATCAGTTGCTTCTCAGAGCATTGGTCAGCTTTTCTATTTCTGATTTCAGTGATTGTTCGCACATATTGAAATAGATCTATGTTCTAGAGTTAATGACTGATGCTTTTTGAGAAAAATAATGGTGTGATGTTGCACTAAATTATCGATTTGTGTGTGTTGATTTTCTGTAAAAAGAATGTCTTCATTTGCCATTATCACTCGGTTGTAGTAGTACATCGAGAAAGGGAATGGCACCCCTTGATTCAGTTTCCGTGAATAATTTTATGCTATGGTGTTGTTGGTTTAGGTGATCAAGGAAATTATTGAGGTTTTTTATTATTATTTATCTGCGCCATGCGGCCAAACTACAAACATATCATCTACGTATCTGCACCAAAATTTAGGTTTTAAAGAAGCAAACGACAAGCCGTTTTCTTCGAAAGCTTTCATGAAGATATTCGCTACCACGGGTGACAGTGGAGATCCCATTGCCGCTGCCAAAGTCTGCCGTAGATGTATTAAAAATAAACCAATTGCACAACACATCTTTAATGTAAAATAAATTAACGCGCCAGTATCAGTATGTGGTTTCTTTAAACGTAAAATTAGAGAATTAGTCGAAATTTGTAAATGTCCAAATAATATTATTAGAGATACAGGTTACAGTCTACATCACATGTGGTAATCGATTAAAACGCAGGATCACGGTTTGCTGAGCACCAGTTGGGTATAAATACCGGTATGTTGCTCCTCGATGGTCATTCAGTGTTCTAATCTCGTAGAGTTAAGATCCCTGAAGATGCCCCTTGGCAAAGCGTGGGATAATAATTCCAATTTGACACGGTCTAAATCAAGAATCATGATTTTTAATTTGACCAAAGTCGTGAAAGCTTTCGTTCTTTATTAAGAATAATAACTCTTGTTAACGATTCTATAAATCATAGACATGTAAGGTTACACATAACAGAGAAGTACTACCAAACACTATTTATTCAGTTCCAAAAATAAACCCAATGAAAGTTCTAGGAAAATTAAAAACGTCGATTCTGATGAACTTCCAGAAATAATCGAAGAAATTAAAACTGCAATTGTGGATATTAGAAGAAACAAGGCAGCTGGTGAGGACGAAATCCTTCCCTAACTGCTAAAAGATGGAGGATAGTGTATGATTTGTCAGTTTATAGTCTTATTCAACCAACGTATCTCAAAAGGAAAAATTTCGAAAGAATGGAATAATACATTGTGGTACTGTTGCACAAAAGAGGAAATCCAACCCTCGTAACAATTATTAACCTATTACAATGCTTTCTTAACAAATTACACTGGGCCAACGAACATTGCTATATATATATATATATATATATATATATATATATATATATATATATATATATATATATATATATATATTTCAGCAAAGAATTCGATATAATAAAAGAAAATACGGATCAATAATAGATCCCATTAAACCACAGAACTAGGATGAAAATGCAAATATCTTCCAGTAACACCATGGAGGCAGATATGATTCTAAATGAAGAGGAATATTTTATTCATTAAAACCATTACGGTTATGCCTTGTAATGAATCGACTGTCACATCGTTTAAATAAAACCAGATAAGGCGGAACATACATATAAGAACTTGGAAATAAAATAGACCCAAATAATTAACCAAGGAACTATGAAGAATGAATTAACAGACGAGTTCATAAGAAGAATAAAGCAGATCTAAACAACTAACTTAAAAAGTGAAACTATATATAAGGAACTCAACACATATGCTTGTCCGGTTCATTTGAACTTATAAAAAGGGAAGACAAATATAGAAAGTCTGCAGAAAACAGTTAGAATACTTTTGAAAAGGCCCATAGTCATCATCGTCGTAATGTAAGTAAATAAGAAATGGTACCAAGATACCAAGGATGAGGAAGGTTGGTGGATGCTGGTAAGCAATAGGACCAACAACTAACTAACCTGCGTTCATATTTCCATGGATTAGTAGATTTTTTTATAATACACAGGGCAATATGAGAGGTAAGCGAGTCACACTGATTCCTGATCATCAACCAAAGCAATAAGTAAACAAAAAATTGAGTATAGCAATACACTTTAGAGGGCGAAGTAAAATTCATGAAGTCTAAAGGAAGTAAACCTCTGTTTCAGCATCAAACCCTAATCTAGTGAAAAAAAAACGCAAATTTCATTTAACAAAGAAAAATAACAAAAACGGTAACAAACGATCCTAAATAAATAGAAATTTATTTAAAAACAACATTTTTTTATTACATAAATTAGAGAAGGAGAGTAAAATAACAAAGTGCTGATTAAAAGGATTTTCTTTGAATTAATTTTTAGGTTCAAGGTTGAACTTCTGTTATATTTTATTCAATCGAAGTGGTGTTTACAATACACCCGAACAAATGTTAAATTATGAATATTAACTTTGTTATGAGAAATGCCAAGACAAGAACAGCACAATTACCTTCAATTTAACATATTCGTTCAGTTATTTATTTTTAAACTAAAAGCTCTAAAGATTAATCTAAAGGAAAAATAATAAAGTTTTAGACACTAAAAGACCATGTTTAAGGGCATGATAAGCCTTACTACAGTCCAACATTATTAAGGCTGGAATACTAATGTTAAAACTAGTACGATGAGGAGCTTATTAAACAGGTATGCCACTATAGCGATTATTTCTTATATTGTTATATGTGAATGTGCGTTTTATCATAGTTTACCTAGTAACTATCAACTGATCAAAAATTCAGATATTCGGTTTTGCTTAACGTTGAGTTTTTGTAAATAATATATTTTCATCGATTTGGATGAATTTTCTTTTAAAATGAAGCCAAAGATTTTTTTCAGTCAAATTTTTGAGAAAAAATGTTAATTTCTTTCTATGCTGTTGATGTTATGGCAGTATTTACAAAATCATCGATTATTTTAATGAAAAAGTGAGGCCGTTTTTTAATATTTTCCCTCAGAAATCGAGCTAGAGGAATCGATTTAAAATCCAATACACTGCATTACAATATATTATTAACTTTAGAATAATTAAGTTTAAATTTCGCGTGTTAAAAATCGAGATATAGGGATAAATTTCAAAGAAACTACATATTTCTTTAAATTTCATTCAAGTCGATGAGAAAATGAATTGATATATGATCAAAAAACTTTGAGCTTAAAATTGTCGGATTCAACATTTTTTATGATAATGTCGTTTTCATTTGTTAGTTTATATATTAAGAATTCAATTTCGAAACGTTTTCAGTTGATTTTTGAATTTTTATAACAGAATACGCAAAAATTTTGAACGACTTGAATTATCTTTAGCAGCACACTAAATTTTTTCCTCTAAAGTTAGACATGAAATTTACTTTATTCGAAAGATAGCCTTCTGGCATTATAATTTAAATATGACTTCTGGCATATGACCGCCACGGCTGGCTCGGACGTAGTTTAATCTGGAGGTCCAATTTTCGATGACTTTTTCCAACATTTGTGGCGGTATATCGGCAATAACGCGGCGAATGTTATCCTCCAAGTGATCAATCGTTTCGGGCTTATCGGCGTAGACTAGCGACTTCACATATCCCCACAGAAAATAGTCTAGTGGCGTTAAGTCGCACGATCTTGGAGGCCAATTCACGGGTCCGAAACGTGAAACTATGCGGTTACCAAATGTTTCCTTCAATAAATCAATTATGGCACGAGCTGTGTGACATGTTGCGCCGTCTTGTTGAAACCACAGCTCCTGCACATCATGGTTGTTCAATTGATGAACGAAGAAGTCAGTAATCATGGCTCTATAGCGGTCACCATTGACTGTAACGTTCTGACCAGCATCGTTTTTAAAGAAGTATGGACCAATGATTCCACCAGCCCATAAAGCACACCAAACAGTCAGTTTTTCTGGATGTAACGGTGTCTTAACATACACTTGAGGATTATCATCACTCCAAATATGGCAGTTTTGTTTATTGACGTATCCATTCAAACAAAAGTGAGCTTCATCGCTAAACAAAATTCGCTTATTAAAATCGGGATCAACGGCAATCTTGTTTTGGGCCCATTCACCGCATCTACGCCTTGCTAGGTGATCGTGTGTCTTCAATTCTTGCACGAGTTGGATTTTATAAGCACGTAAACCAAGATCTTTCCGCAAAATCATCCATAAAGTGAATGGACACATATCCAATTCCTGTGCACGATGGCGGATAGACTGATTCGGGTCTTCCTCTATGCTACGCTCTACAGCAGCAATGACTTCTTCTGTACGCACTGTACGACGTCTCTGTGGATGCGTATTATCATTTAGAGTAAACGTGGTGCGAAAACGTTCCATAGTTAATCGAATTAATTGCTCTGATGGACGATTATGTTGACCGTAAAATGGACGTAGTGCGCGATACGTATTTTGAACAGAACCATGATTTTCAAAATAAATTTGCACAATTTGGAAGCGTTGTTCAGGCGTCAGTCTATTCATGTTGAAATGCCAAACCAAACTAAACATAAATCACTTGACAGCTGACAAAATGGCCGCCAGTTAAAAAAGTGTTGCCAACTTAAAATTTTATACCTCTATAAAAAACATCCTTTATATTAAGCCGCATTAAAAAAACCATCCATGTTAGTGAAAAATTAAATACTATGAATGACAGCTGTATAATTTTTTAGTCAATTGTTAGTGATAAAAGTGATGGAAGTAAAATTGCAAATGTTTTTTTGAACACAATATGGCTAAATTCATATTGTATTTTGATGAAAAAATGTTAATTAATTCTCTTTAATCCATTTTTAAGAGAAGGAGGTTCTCAATTCGTCGACTATGTATTTTTTTATGTATATACACCGATTACTCCAGAACAATGGCACCGATTTGAATAAAATTTATTACGTTATGTTCAGAAAGTTGCTGCGGTGGTCCCATATTTTTTTGGATGAAATTGGCGCAGTAAAATCCAAGATGGCGCTGATAATACGGCGGCCAAAAAAATTAATTTTGTCTGACTTTCTCCAAAAGTGGTATAGGGTAATTTTTGGGGTCGTACACAACAAATCTGAAATTATTTTTTAAAAATTCAATATGGCGGATCCAATATTGCGGACAAAAAAATTTAATTTGTTTTGGAATTGAAAATATTTTTTGAAAAACTGAATCTGGCGGATTTAATATGGCATTCTGAAAATTTTACATTTGTCGATTTTCTCCAAAATTGGTGTAAATTATGAATTTAAAAGTATTTTTTCAAGATTCAAAATGGCGAATCCAATATAGCGGACTAAGAATTTTGCAATATTTTAAGAAAGTCTTTCACGTTTAAATTTCCGGATTTCACTCAATATTAGGGGGCTTTGAAGGTTTTAGATTTATATTAGATTAAGACGTTTAAATTTGTTTTTAAAATTCAATATGGCGAATCTACTACGGTGGGTTGAAAATTTTACCTTGTTCGCATTTTTTCAGATTTGATATTATAGGGTTTTCAAGGTCGTGTATTACGAATATTAAGTTAATTTTTTACAACCATTAGGTTGATAAGATAAAATATGAGAGACTGAAAATTTTACATTTTCCCATTTTGTTTAAAACTGATATTGTGGGGTTCTAGTGGCGTATACAAATTCAATATGCAGTTTAAAATATATCCGGCGAAGAAATTTACGCCTCAAGTTCTTTATATATCGACAGGTATTAGTTTGGCACCGACTTCAAAAATTTCAATTTCATATAAAAATTTATGGTTATTTTTGAATTTTCAGCGCCTTTTTAGAAGTAGGCTCAATTTGTTATGAAAATTTTACCCTCCAGTTTTTTCACTTGCGAGGATATTGACGTTTATGATTCTATTCATATTTTGTTAAACTGAATTGAATCGAAAACAAAGAAAAATATTTTCTCATAGCAGTTACCTTTAAAAATAAATCTTACTGCTAATTTTAAGTGCATATAACATGTAAATAAAAAACAAATAATAAGTGTGATCACTACATTTGCTAGTGAAGTGACTACGACACATGAACTGAAAATTACCAAAGTAAAAATTATTGAAAATAATACAGCCGACAGAGAAATGTCCCCGTTTCCCACTGTGAATCATCTAGATTTGAGTTGTAGTACCATAGAAGAATTCTGAAAATTACTTGTCCGGACAGAATCTAAAATGAAGAACTGCTGAATCGAGTTATAGAAAGCAAAATATGGAGGTTCTCACGTGATGGATAGCGGAAGAAATGGCAGAGGGCATGAAGGAAAGAAGTAAACCAAAGCTAAATATTAGGAAAAAATATTAAGTAGTTATATAATAAGAGTAGCTAGAAGGAAAATAAAGATTTGACGCTCGACAGATAAAGTTAGAGAGCTGTTTTAATTCTTGCATTGAAGACTCTATGAAAGAAATCTACTTGGCTTCTTTTAATTTATTGCAGAATATTTGAATGTATTGACATTCTTTTAAACATCCTGTATTGCTTAAAAACTTTTCCGGCATTACTTTTTAATAACTCTACCGTACTTCTATAGGGGTCGATAACATTTTGAGCAGAAAAATTATTAATGACATTTCTCAAGCCCACTTCGTACATGTAACATATTTTCCACAGAAGAAATGTCTGATATTTTTCAACTTTTCAGTTAGTAAATAGTTTTGTTTTATTTCTTTTGATATTTGATACGTTCTACTAAGAATTGTAATTTAATTTGACCTTTCAATAGGATCGTTTTCGGGATGACAAATTAAGTTTTTGTACCTTTTGTACCAATACAATCCAACTTTTTTTTATCACAAAAGGGTAAATATAGGGCGAATTTTGTAATTATATTATTTAATAGAAATAGCAGTAAAAAGATATGTAGGAAACTAGAAAATCAAGCTGGGATAAAATCGATTGACAGAGAATTTTTTGGTACGTTAAGCACAAGGGATCTTTATACTTTTTTACTACTTTTCAAGACGAAGAACTTGTCGGGACTGATTTATTTTGATGTCATATATTTCAGTTCATCTATAGCTAATGTAGTAAAATAGTTAACATTACTGGGATGAGAGTTTTGCGACATGTGGACAATGGATACATATTGTTGCTAGGTGTTTATAACTTGGGTTATCAGGATCTAAGGAGGGAAGTGATTTTCTAGAAAATCGACTAGTTCAAACATCTCTTTGATTTTCACTCTTTGAGCAGTTGAAATAATGAAAATGCTTGAACAAAACTGAGGTTTTTGCTTAGCTATTTTATTTTCTTAGGAAAGTTCTCTATGAACTTGTTCATTTTTCGATCTCACCACTTTCGTGAATAAAATTTTAAATAAGAACTTTGTCATAAGTTTGGTGAGATACAATTATTTTTTTTAATAAACATTCGATTAGTCAAGTTTTTGGCATTTACTAAACATTTTATAATTTTTGATTGCAAGTTGTCTTTCAAATACGTCAGTTGGTAATTTGATTTTAGTTTTAAAACACTTCTGCAGCTTATTGCCTCCGAAAGGAATTTTTGAATAGACACAAAAATCACTAAAACATTATTATTATAGAGAAGAAATATGACCTAAACGTAATAATTTGGAGCCGAGAGATATTTTTCTCTTGTGATAAAGTTTATATGTTATGAAATTTTCGAATAGTAAAATGTAATTTAGCTCAAATCGAAAAACTACGGGTTACCTAAAGCCAAGAAAGATTTTTATATACAGGGTGTTTCCAAATAAGTGCGAAAGAACTTAAGGATTTATTCTTGAGCTAATTTTAAGCATAAAAGTTCATATAAATATATGTCCGATAATGCTTAGTTTTTAAAATACAGGGTAATATACTTTGTTATTATTTTTAGTTTTTAAGTTTATATCATTTGTTTTTTAAAGATAATTAAGTCAAATTTGGAACACATAACACTTTTTAGAGTTCCCATAAAAAACTTTATTATTATGTGAAATAATATACAGAGTGATACTTTTTTTCGGATCTGTAAAATTTTACCCTCCTGAACTTTTTTTCGGGCACCATTCCCTTGAATTGATTACTCAGTTAGCTTTCCAATCATATTGTGAAACTTTTATCTCTTAAATTTTCGTCTTAAAGTTAACAATTTTTCCACAAAAAAAGAAAATATATAAATAAAAAATTATAATGTATTTGATTTAATCAATTTCTATTCATATTTGCTTTAACATGGACAAAGAAAAAAATACAGCATAATAATAAAAGAATTTGAAAAACAGTAACGAAATATTAATAACAAAAATTACAAAAAATGTTGAAAACGACCCCCCTCAGCTACAATGCAATAATCCGATATTCGTCTCATTGAACAGCGTATTCGTTGAAAAAAGTCTTAGAGTATGTCTTATCCTTTCGTAAGACGCAATAATGCGATTTTTCATATCTTCAACATCTTCAACAGGACATACACAAACCAAAGATTTAAGGAAACTCCAGATGAAAAGATCCAAAGGATTTAAATCCGATTTAGAGACACTGCCTTTAAGTGACGGCGTGCATTGATACTAAAATGTGCTGGAGCGTCATCATATATAAACCATAATTATTGTCTAACTTAAAGACGAACTTCTTCAAGGAGGCCAGGTAACTGTTCTTCGAGAAAATGACTATATTTGTCGTCAATAATCTTAATGGAAGGAAACATGAGCCAATTAGATATTCGCCTTTTATAGCAATTTATACATTTAATAAAAACTGATGTTGATAATTGCCTTTAAGAAATGCATGTGGATTTTCTTCAGCCTAAATGTGATTATTGTTAAAATTTATTATGGATTCCCTTGAAAAGTATGCCTCATCAGTGAACAAAATGCGAGATAAAAAAAGAGGTGATCGGGCGATTATTTAAAGTATCCACTGGCAAAAAACTAAAAGCGATAAAAAGTCTCGAGGTAAAAGCACATGCACTCGCTGAATAAGGTATGGATACAATTGGTGTTCTTTTAAAATTATATTTAATATATTGGCAATTGTTCTTGTACTTGTTTTAGGAGATTCGTCTATTAAATTAAGAACAGCTTCCTCCAGCGCTACGGTTCTTATCTCCCGAGAACATCCACAATCAGAAGTTCATTTTAGAAATGTACTATTTTCTCGTAAACGCTGATGAAGACGAGCAAACGTGTTATGATGAGGTAACCTACGTTGTGGATATAATTCAACATAAATTCGTTGAGCTTCTAATGTATTTCTATTAGCATGACCATAAACAAAATGCATATCTGACATTTTAACATTTGTAAACTCTACATTTTTAATTATTTTTTGACATAATTTACATTAAAATTACATAAAATCAATCACACTTATCCACAGAAATTATAACATATTGTAACAAAAAAACAATATAACAAATTAGGCGTAAATTTATTTGACAACAGTCTATTATATATTTGACAACAGTCTATTATATATTTTCGGCACTTAATAAACCACCCACACTTTTAGAGGAAAACTTAAGAGACAGAAAAGATTTACAGTAAGATGGAAAAACGAATTGAATAATCAAATCGAGTCAGTAGCGCCCGAAAAAAAAATTCGATAGTGTAAAATTTTACAGAACCGGAAAAAGTACTACTCTGAGTATTATTTCATATAATAATAATTTTTTATGAGAACTGTAAAAAGTGTCACGTGTTCCAAATTTGACCTAATTATCTTTAAACAAAAATAATATAAAGTTAAGAAACTAAAAAATAATAATAAAATTTAACACCCTGTATCATAAAAATTAAGCTTTATGGGACATATGTTTATATGACTTTTTATGCTTAAAATTAGCTCAAGAATAACTCTTTTAAATTTTTCGCACTTATTTGGAAACACCCTGTATGTTGTTGCAGGTGACCCCACATATAATAACATAAATAAAAATAATTTTGTTGTTGTGTTGTCCTGTATAAAAATGGGAAAATTATTATTTGTTTCTGTAATTTTAAGATATCCTTTGGTATAAAAATTTTAAAAGAAAAAAAGTAAGTATTAGAAAATTTTGTATGTAAGATAAGAAAATAAATTCGGAGATGATATACAAAAAGTAATCAAACATATTATACTGAGCTTTATGATGTTAAAATGCAACCTAAGAAGAGTAAATTAAATGTTGAATCTGAGAGATTAACACATGCCCTCAGGGAAAATGAAGACAAATAGAGTTGCCTCTAATTAACTCAATGAAATGTTAAAAGTGGTGGGAGTTAAATTATATCAGGGATATACAGCAGATGCAAACTAAGAAATTTCAACTATACATTAGGTAGCGGAAATGATAATAAGTCACTAAAAGTTTGACATCACAAAATTACACAACTACAGTATCATCAACGTCCTTTCATAAATTAATATTGTCCATTAGAATAATTAACAATTGCATAATTAACAAAATTGAAGCTAGTCGACCTGAACGAATAGAACAAGCTGGCTTTGGATCTTAATTTAAGAGAAGTGATCACCTATAAACAGACAGGAATAATTTGAAGAAGAGTAAAGACGAATGCTGAACTGGTTTTATAAGAAAATAAATGTAGATGGAAAATATCTAAATTGCCTGAAATTTTTTGATACGTTCTTGATTTTCAGCAATAACCACCGCAAACTAAAAAGATAATCGATTAATTTAATATATGTTCAAGATGAATTGGTTTCAAGATGAATATAATGAAAATAAACACAACTGAGCATCTAAATAGAAGAAGTACCTTTTGAAGTTGTTGATATCTACACATTCCTTGGCCAACAAATATTATGCACATCAAAGATAAATGTTGGGTATTTAGGATCTTGATCAAAAAGTGGAGAATACCAGAGTCAGTCGCCGGACTAAAGAGGCAGCGGGCAAGTCATGTGACAAGAAGGCAGATTCATCAAAATAGGATTGTTGGACTTGCATTGTTTTTATTTTTACGACGTTTCGATTAGGTTTTATCTCTAATTGTTATCAAGTACAAACTGAATGTTTTATCTAAAGTCTACGAGTTTATATAGAGACTGTGTCCATTGAAGCGCAAAGTTTCGCTTCACTGTACACACCTCAATGATTTGATGTTACAAAGTAGTGGTTGTCAAAGATTAGGTGTCTCAACACTCGGTTTACTGAAGATTCCATTATTGTTTTTAATGTAATCTGCTTCTATAAATTTTCTTTTTTTCATGTTGGGTTCCATATATATATTGCCGCAGCCTCAGACCATTTTAAATGGTGTTGTTTATCCCAGGCGTGTTCTGCAATACCTGATCTCGACGTTTCCCCTTTGTGTGTATGAGTTTTATGTTCCTCAATTCTAATTTCTAGTGGTCGTTTGGTTTCTCTAATATACATTTCAACACACTTACATCGAACTAAAACACACTTTCTTATTGGTAGTTTTGGTTTGTTCCTGATTTAAAGGCTGTTTTTATATTATAACTACTGACAATTCATCTTATTTTCTCTGAAATTCCCTTGGTGTACGGAATTGTGAAGAAGAAATGTGTTTCTTGCTGTCCAGTATTCGTTGTTCAAAAGTTATTTATAACATCGTTAATTATTTTATTTTAAAGGATAACAATCGGTTGTAAATTGGATTTAGTATTTACACCATTATTGTATATAGATAGATATAGTGCGATTATAGAGATTGCGTATAATTTCCTGTTTTGTTACAACAGATTGATTAGAAATATGATTAAGATATTGTCCAGTATGTGTTGGCTTTCTGTATACTGAAGTTTTAGTAGTTCCATTTGAACGGTTCACCATGACATTTAGGAAGGGCAATTGATCATTTACCTCTTTTTCCGTTGTAATCTTAATTGTAGGGTGAATGGTATTTAGATGTTTCAAGAAATCATTAAGTTCTTGACCGTTGCCCTTCCATATGATGAAGGTAACATATCTCAACCAGACTTTCGGTTTTACTGTTGCTGTTTCTATAGCATTAGTTTTGAATCATTCCATATATATATATATATATATATATATATATATATATATATATATATATATATATATATCGGCGATGACTGGAGAGAGTGAAGAATCCATCGTAAGCTCGTCGTCCTAAGCATAGGACCTGTCTTTTACTTGAAAGTAAGCACTACGCAGGCAACACTCCAGAAGGTCCATCACTCCGTCTAGTGGTAACGTGGTTCGATCTGATAAAGTAGTATCATTTGAAAGTCTAGTTTTGATTATGTGGTGATTCCCCTAAAAGTACATTAGTATATAGACTTTCCACATCAAAGCTTATTAGTCTGTCGTCTGGTTCTAGATTGATGCTACTAATAATGTTCACGAAATGTGTATATATCATATGGAAGAGCAATGATCAAGAACTTAATGATTTCTTGAAACATCTAAATACCATTAGACCTACAGTTAAGTTTATCATGGGAAAATAGGTAAATGATCAATTGCCTTTCCTAGATGTCGTGGTGAACTGTTCAAACCAAACTATTAAAACTTCAGTGTACAGAAAGCCAACACATATTGGACAATATCTTAATCATACTTCTAATCATTCTGTTGAATCAAAACAGGAAATTATACGCAACCTCTATAATCGCGCTATATCTATCTATATACAATAATGCCGACTCATTGGAAAAAGAGGTAGCAAATATTAAATCCAATTTACGACAAAATGGTTATCCTTTAAAACTAATTGACGATGTTATTACTAACTTTAAAACAATGAACACTGGGCAGCAAGAAACATATTCCTTCTTCACAATTCCGTACATTAGGGGAACTTCGGAGAAAATAAGATGAATTGCCAGTAGTTATAATATAAAAACAGGCTTTAAATCAGGAAATACACTTAGAGTTCATTTAACTAAACAAAACCAAAAACTACCGATAAGAAAGAAAGTGTTTACAAAGTTCCATTTGAGTGCGGTGAAATGTATATTGGAGAAACCAAACGACCACTAGAAGTTAGAATTAAGGAACATAAAATTCATACAGAAAAAGGGAAATGTCGATATCAGGTGTTGCAGAACACGCCTGGGATAAACATCACCATAAAAAATGGTCTGAGGATGCGGATATGGAACCCAGCATGAAAAATAGAAATTTATAGAAGCAGCTTACATAAAAAACAATAATAGAATCTTCAGTAAACCAAGTGTTGGGATACCTAATCTTTGGCAACCACTACTTTGTAATATCAAATTACTGAGGTGTGTACAGTGAAGTGAAACTTTGCGCTTCAATAATGACAGTCCCTATATAAACTCGTAGTCTTAAGATAAAACATTCAGTTTACATTTGATAAAAATTAGAGAAACAACTTGATCGAAACGTCGTAAAATAAATAAAAATAAAGACAATGCAAGTCCGACAACCATATTTTGGTCAATCTTCGACATTGTCTGCAATCTTCAAACAAACGTAAGAACGCAGATGGTTCCTTTCTACAAGAAAGCAAGATTAGGTGAACCATTATACCAATTATAGACCCATTTCCCTTTTATCAATGCTTCAAAAATTATTGAAAAGCCTGGAGTAATGAAATTTTTAAATTGATGAAGAGTTTGTATTCGCACACTAAAAAGGACGGGGAAGTTTCTACGGAAGTTTTTTATAATCTACATAAAGCATTTGATTCTGATACTCATGAAATTTTACTACGGAAACTTTATCCTTATGGTTTTAGGGAGATTTGAAACATATTTTACAGGAAGCTATCAAGAAGTTTTCATGGGAAAAAATTCTTTGACTAGTCAATGTATTTACAGGGGGGTTCCTCAAGGCTCTCTTTCAGAACTGATTTTGTTTTTCTCTTTTCATAAGTGACGTTGTTACTTTGGATATTGAGGGTGAGTTTACACTCTTTGCAGATAACGTAACTAATTTGTGGTACTGCTCTGATATAACCAATTGATTTTGTTATTTTGCTTGATCTTATTAAAGTAAAAACTTGGTGTAAAGCTAATCGGTTAATGCTAACCTTGAGTAAAATAAATATAATCGGGTTTAGACACACAGGGAGGGCTCGATGATTGGAAACACCATGATTTAGGGTCGCGCAGACACTTAGATCCTGGGATAAGTCATTGACAAGGAACTTAGATTTTAATTCTATATCTCCGGGTTCTTTTGCTGTTAGAGTTGCAGTTGACAAATGGGCAAGACTATTCACTATGGACTGGAAGAGCTACGTCTTCTGAGGAATATCGAGTCATTTTGTTACTTAAAAAAGGGCAGTTCTATACGTATGTTATGCTAGGTTAACGGACTCATAAAGATCTTTTTTTGTAAAGCAGAAACTTCATAATCTTTTTATTTATTTTAAAAACAATATATCTTGCTTACACACATAGACCTTATTTTATTTCCAGCAATTCATATTATAGTGTAGTACAATTCCATTATTTACCTTTGCCTATTCCTATTCTGACGTTAATTAAGAAGTCTATTGTATATGGAACTTTAAAGATTTACAATCATTTGCCAAGTGAGACTGAAAATTGGGCTTTGTTAAAAATGTTAAAAAATAGCTACAAAATTATTAATTAATAAGACTCATTATGGACTGGTCGGATTTTATAATAACACTTTTCTGTGATGTATTGTTTCGTTTGTTAACTGTAATTTTTTTTATTTGCATATTTAAAACTAACATGTTTTGATATTTTTATATATTTTACGTATATAAAGAAAGTTTTGTAAATGAGAATACTTTTATTTTTACAATAAAGCATATTTTGACTTTGATCTTGACAAGCGAGAAAAAGGAAGCTAAAATGGAATAAATTGGGGAACGCCTACATCCATCAGTGGGTGGAAAAAAATTTCATTGGGAATATGGTCGTGTGATCCTGTATCCTATATATTTCAGGAGGTAAAAATAAACTTTGTTCATGAACTTTATACCTTTGTATTTATCGTGGGATATTTTCTTAGGAAACTCTCTTCCTGTTTACTTATATCTCAGGTACTTATTACTAATTTTGGATGATCTTTTGCTCGGACAAAATTGTTTTAAAGTTTTTCTCTATTTCATAATTGATATCCCGACAAATTGTACTCTAATTTGTAGCTATACAGGGTGTTTGGTAAGTACCTCCTAATTCCTCGGGAATATACAGGGAAGGTCAAAATAACCCCACGTTGTTAGAAAAAAAAATTCTTAAAGTGCCCTTTAACGAATATAAATCACCCTAAAGGGGTACCCAGCGATTTACTTTATCGGCTCTAACTTTCCGACTCAAATTTTAATATTTTATAGAGGCCATAAAACTCATTAAACCATACTACAGTAGATGTTTTAGATCATCAGAGAAGTCGAGACTTGCTGCCACACTCGTTGGGCTTAATTTGACAGGTGTCATTTTATGAAGCTGAAAACTGATTTTTTAAATACTTTGGTTATTTAATTATTTTAGATAAAACTGTCGGTTTTAGAGATAAATCGGTTTTTATGCGAAAAGTTACGAATGCTAAACACAAACAGGTAAAAATCAGGTTGTTATTATTAATATCTACGTAATGAATTACTGTTGACGGAACTTGTCAAAACTGTCTTTAAGTAAAGATAATTTAAAATAATTGATTAATATTCTTACGAGTATGCTGATATGCATTTAATTTATGGTGAAACGCTGCCAAATTCTTCGAAGGCAAGAAGACTTTATGCCAACTCGAACATTGCCAAGTCTAAAATCCTTTCAAAGGGATGATTGAAGGAAACAGGTAAAAGATGATTGGAACATAATTATTAGAGTTAACGAATTAATTTTTACATATTTTATTCAGGATCATTTTTGCCGTGACGTGGCGGTGAGGCCCTTCCAGAAGAGTACGAGACCCTCACGTAGAGGAACAAATTTTGCAAAATATTGTTGGCAACCCTTCAAATGGCATAAGAAAGCTCGCGACACTAGACATTATTACAAAATGTATTGTACATAAAACTCTGATAGAACAGTTACTTCACCTATACCACATTAGAAAAGTACACGCTATGTTTCCGGATGATTTTCCCGCAAGACTTTAATAGTTCAACTGGTTTATGCAGTAACATAACCTAAATCTAAATTTTTTTAACTTCATTTTGTTTACCGATGGGGCCGCTTTTACAAGAAAAGGCATAATAAACTCACACAATCTACATTTTTGGGCTGATTAAAATCCGCAGGGTATAATTCAAAACAAACACCAACAAGGAAGACTCAATGGTGAGATTTATTTACAATTTTTTCAGCAAAATTTAAATAATTTATTGAAAGACGTACCTCTGGAAGGAAGAATGAAAATGTGGTATATTCATGACGATGCTCCACACATTTTAACCGTATAGTACGTCAACACTTAACATATGTTTTTGACCATCGATAGATCGGTCGAGGTGGGCCTGTTTTATGGCCACAAAGGTCTCCAGATCTAAATCTCCTAGACTTTTATTTCTGGGGACATCTAAAAGACCTAGTTTATTGAACGACAGTAAATACTAGACAAGAACTACTAGCGAGAATAGCACAACATTCTAACGAAGTATGTAATAATGTCGGAATATTATTTGCAGTGCAGCGGGAAAATATTCGAAGAATAAGAAAATGTATTGAGGTACGTGGAGTCCATAGTGAACATTTGCCAAAATACCATTTAAACGCTTTGACTGTTTTAGAATTTTAATAACATTGTAAATTAATTGAGCCCCAATCAACCCTTCGAGAGGTTTCTGGACTTGACAATGTCTGAGTTGGAAATCTTTCAGCATAACATATTCTTGCCTTTGAAGAGTTAGACAGCGCTTCCCCATAAATTGAAGCACTTCAGCACACCCTACGTATTTTATTTTTACCTGTTTGTATTTAGCATTAGTAACATTTGAGTTTTTCACATAAAAACCGATATATCTCAAAAACCGTCCATTTTATCGAAATAAACTAATACATTTTTTGAAGAGGAATGACAAAAGTATTTAAAAATCCGCTTTCAACTCTGTAAAATGACACCTGTCAAAAGTTAGGCCTAACTACTGTAGCTGCAAGTCCGTTCCTGACTTCTCTGATGATCTAAAATATCTGCTGTAGTAAGCTTTAATGAGTCTTCATGGTCTCTATAAAATATTAAAATTTCATTAAATTATACAAGTCGATTGAAAACTTAAAGCCGATAGGTTAATCGCTGGGTACTCCTTTAGGGCTCTGTATCTCTATCAAGGGGCATTTCAGGAATTTATTTCTATGACAAAGTGGTGGTATTTTGACTTCCGATGAGTACTCCCGAAAAATTAGGAGGTATTTACCGGACAGCCAGTATAATATTCATTCTTTTTGTGGCATAAAATAAGCTTTCTTCTTAAATTAACTTAAATGTCTGCAAAAAGGAAGGGAAAGTGTTATGTAAAATATTGTAGAAAAAAATTCTTTGTTTTCGACAGTGAAAAGTGAAGAATATTAACCCGAATTGATCCGCACTAATACGTTTTTTCCTCGTTGCGACAGTTTTTTTGACGGAAATTCATTTAAACTGATTCTTAATATTAGAGAAAGGTTAACAAGTTCATAGGCAGTTATGTGGTTATACACAGCCTTGACATAAATTTGGTCCATAATAAACTGACGTAAAAATAAAAAGAATGAAAGGACGAAAACAAAGAAAGTCTAAATATTTTTCTACCCAGTTTCTATACTATGGACAAAATAACTTTTAATAAGTTTAAATTTCTCTTTATATACTTGACATGACATGACATTTGACGCTAATGCAATTGATACAGTGACAAAAAAGTTATTAATGCTTATGTACTGTGATGCCTCGGGACTAATTTTATTTTTCAAAGAAGTTAATAAATTAAAAATATTAAAAATACTTCACAAGCAAAAATTTATCTAAGTTTACAAAGGAAAAGTGGGATTAAAATCTATTTCATTTAAAAATAAAATAAATAAATAAATCGAAATGAAAAATAGTACAAGTAATTACTTTAAAATTGAACAATAGAAAAAAAAAACTTTATTAAATTTAAAATATTAAAATCAAATTATTTTTCTTCACCTAAGATTAAATTTTTCTAAGTCATAGATGCGCAAATTTTATCACAGACGCGCACTTTTTGTTTCAACTCTTTACTAAATTCGAATAAAATATAAAAATAAAAGAATTTAAAACATTCCGGTGTGGAGTCTCCGAATCCCGTGCCTTTGACGTCAATAGAAGTTGCGTGATCCGCAGGTGTTCTTTTGCTTATGTTGCATTCGTTAGATTCTAAGTACGCAAATTTAGGATGGTAGGCGATCAAATTGTTTACACATTCCTTCACGAAATTGTCTAGCTAGCAATTTACTCCTGTCAGTAATTAATTAAGAAATATTATTTATTGTTGTTTTTTGCCGAGATTTCTAGCCAAAAGTCACAATCCAACTATAAAGCAAATTCTTAAACTACCAGATTTTAATTAAAAAAATATTGATTTATGTATGTTTTTCGCAAGATCAGCTAGCCAAGGCACGTACACAGAAAAAAGTCCCATAGATTGCGACGTCACTAGGTGATATAAATACAGCCCGAATTTATTACAAGAGGCAGTGTCATTTCAAGCTTAGACAAGTCAGTTCGAGTGTGTGATTTCAATCTAAGAAAGAGTTAATTCAAAAAGTACTTAGACAGTGCCAGTAGAGTGTTTCGCAGTACGGTGAAAAAATGTTTTAAATACGGTTTTAAATATAATTCTCACAGTAATAATTCTAAGTGTTTTGCAGTCTAGCAAACAGTCAATATGGAGTTTAAAATGGGGTAAACCAAACTTTTAGCTCGCCCTGCGTAGCCGCGACGTATGAGTAAGAGAAATGCGGACTATAAAATATAGTAGTAACTAGTAGGAAAGTGAACGTTTTGTCAATTTTAATTTTGTTAAAGAAAAAATAGAAGAAAACTTTATAGTTGCTCCCTAATTAAGTTAAATTATTGTTGATTTCTTTTTGTAAACTAGTGCCGCTCCTATATAATTTTAATAAACCTTAATCTAAAAAAGCTATCAGCGTTTTAATGGTAAGAAAAGAGTTTATAAAGAAGTTAAAAGCAGTAGTAAGTACTCTAGGATCTCGTCCCGCTCTCCTTTATTAAGAGACAACGCTCTAGCCCCTCTGGAAGTTGGAAAAACTATATGAAAAAAGAGTTTAAAGAGGGGCTATTCGTTACAGTACTTTATGGGGATTGAAGTAACTCTTACACATTCCATAAACAGTACTCAAATTTTGGGTCTCCTTATTAACAATAAATCTAATAAGTCCTATTGTGAATAACCTAATGTTATCTTGTTCAGGAGGAGATTACCTCTTCCAAGAGCCTCTGATTCAGAAAAAATAAATTTGCATATGCTGCACTAGGAATATGGATGGCGCTGAACTCTCTCCCCTCTGACAACTTACTTTCGTTTGTCATACTAAACTGTTTTGTACACGAATGGGGTGGAGGTGATTTCAATCTTTTCTTTGTTCTTGTGATATCCCCCCCCCAAAAAAAAATGCTGGAACCGTCCCTGATCTTGTTAGAAATATATTGGAACTTCCTCATTAATCCCATCATAAAAGTAAAATAATGTCATTTACCTTTCTTTGGTGCATATTCTTAAACTTTTTAAGTGGTATAAACTTTTGATTAGCAATATTTGGAATCTACAGTAAAAAATTTGGGATTACATACTCTGCGTTACTGAACAATTAAACAATTGGGTAAAGACTCTTTCGATAGTTATTGTTATATATGAATTGGAGGTGAAAAATAACACAATTTGCTGGTTTTCATTAATTTCGTTTTTAAATTATTTGTAAGCAATAAAACCAGTAAGCTTCTTAACATATGGTATTGAAATATAGTGTCCCCACGACGATTGCCACGATCGATTTCTTGACAAATAGTATTTTTTTTTTAAATTTGGCAGTTTACTAAAGTCGATGTGAACAATTCAGCTAAAATATTTTCAAGATGATGGGCATTTCCGGTTATACCGGAAGCTGATGCCTTCTAGCTGATTTTAAATCGAACACCCTATATATTGTTTGTTTGAAGGTCATAGACAATGATGTTTCTTGTGAAGTAGTAGATATCTGTTGGACTTCCATTGTCTTTATTTTTGCTGAATATCACGACGTTTCGGCTAGTAGTTATCTCTAGCCGTTTTCAAGTGAAACTAAATAAATCCCAGACATACAATCAAAAAATTGACGAAGTTTTAAGGAAAGGAAATTATACATCTCTTGCTAAAGATCCCACATCTGCAATTGAAGGAAGAAGTTATCGCGTTCTTAAGAAACATGAACGGTATATTCCTGAGAGGATCCAGACTCAGTTGACGCCACACAATAGCAAAACTCCACATCTTTATGGACTCCCGAAAATACATAAGCAAGACATGCCCCTACGACCTATCACGAGTTCCCGGAACTCTGGCCAAATTCTTCTTCCAATCCTGAGACCATTACAAGGAAATACATCGTCCTGGGTTAAGAACTCGCAACATTTTGTAGAAATTATACGTGAGATAGAAGTACAACCAGAAGACCGTTTTATTAGCTTTGACGTGGAAAGCCTATATACCAATGTTCCAGTTAAGGAGTCGCTAAAAATCGTAAGAAAGAAACTTGAAGAAGACCAGACCTTAGCACAAAGAACATCTTTACCACCGCACGCCATTATGGACTTGTTGGAAAGTTGTTTGACTAATTCCTATTTTCAAGAAAAGGAAAAATTCTACATCCAGGATGATGGACTACCCATGGGATCTTCACTCTCACCGGTGGTCACAAATATTTTCATGGAATGGTTCGAGACGTTTGCAATTGAATCCATAATTAAGAAACCAAAGTTATGGCTCAGATACGTAGACGACACTTTTATTATTTGGAGTGGAAACGACGAAGAACTTCGAAACTTTCTTTTTCATCTCAACAATATCAGCCCAACTATTAAACTAACCATGGAGAAAGAAGTAGAAAATAAATTACCATTCTTAGATGTCTTGGTTGAAAGAAATGGCAGACAAATTCGAACTTCGGTTTACAGAAAAGCCACGTACACAGGACAATACCTTAATTATTCATCTAATCACTCCAACAACACCAAACAAGGAATTATCAGAAATCTCGTAGATAGAGCCTTAACTCTCTGCAACTCCAACGAGAACTTGATGAAAGAGATAGATTACATTAAAAATGATCTGAAAGCCAACGGATACCCAGTATATCTAGTGGATAAATTTCTTGAACAACGCAGAAATAGGACAATATGGACAACGAATGAAGAACAAAAACCAGTATTGAACATCCCCTATGTTAAAGGCATTTCAGAAAAAGTTAGAAGGATAGGATAACGATATAAAATCAACGTTATTTTCAGTTCAAATAACTCTCTGAGAAGTCAAACCAACAACTCAAAGAGACATGAAAAACTATGTTTATCAGATGCCATGTGAATGTAGCAATTTCTACATTGGCGAAACAAAAAGGCCTCTTGAGATAAGGATTAAGGAACACCAAAAATGCACATCTCGAAGAGAAACAGAAAAATCTGGTGCCGTCAACCATGCCTGGACTCATGGACACCACATAAAATGGTCTGAAGCTAAAATACTACACCATGGACAACATTGGAGAAAACGGAAATTCAAAGAAGCCGCGGTTATACATCAGAACCCGAATTGTTTTAGTAAACCATCTTTAAATATAAGAGAAGTGTGGAAACCACTTCGTAGTAATTGTAAATTAAAAAATAATGCAGCATAAAAAAAATGGGATTTTGCCATAGCAGGCATGACTGCCCCCATCTCAGTCCCACTCTACTGCATTTACTTTTAGTATAAATAGTCATGTAGCTAAGGGATTTATTTAGTTTCACTTGAAAACGGCTAGAGATAACTACTAGCCGCAACGTCATGATATTCAACAAAAATAAAGACAATGGAAGTCCAACAGATATCTACTACTTCGCAACCCTACATATTATTTTATTTTTAGTTTCTACGCAAAATTATAGACCTATTTCATGTATAATATCATAATTCTAACTGTTTTTGACATATTTTAAATTTTGTCAAAAATGGCCTAAATAAAACTATCAATTTCTCCTATCTAAAAACTTTTAATATTTAATTGGGGTTGGCTTCCTTCTGGACGGAAATCTATTTAGTGAAATTTGTCGATATTTTAATGATAAAGGTAATCCAAAACATTAAATATTAACTTGAAAAAATCGTTAAAAGTAATTTTGTTTAAACCCCCTAATTTTATAATATTATGTTATTTAGCGTTAAAAATAAGGGTGGCTTTGTTTAAGGTTGTATATTCCAAAAAATTGCAGTTTTTGAAATATTGGCAATTCAACATTTTTGTATGGTAAAATGCTAACCGGCTGACTTACACAGGGAAGCAAGTTATTTCAATAAATGTTCAAAATTTCTGTACTAAACTTTCAACCATTTTTTTACATCTAGTTAATTCGTCATGGGTGGCCCCTCTAATTGAATCTAGATATAAATTTTTGAACGCTTCCCTTATCCCTACCATACAGTCTTCCATTGTTGTCACTGGATAAGAAGCGACGAAAATAATCTATGACCGTCAAATCAGAAGAAAGAAGGGGACCATAGTAAAGGTCCACTATTGGCCACCCACTTGTCATAAAATGTTGCTTGTAAGAAGTTGGTAACTGGAACGATTTTTTATGGTGGAGCGCCATTGTTTTGGTAAGAATTTTGCCTGTGTTCTGCCCGAGGAAATTACTTAAATATATGTCTGTCTAATTCTTCTAGAATATTTAAATAACTTTCTCCTACAAAAGTTAATACATAATATAAAATGCGGGCATAATTTGCTTTGTGTTAAATTTTAAGTCTTCTTCATGAAAATGTAGTTTTAGTACTTATGTTTTACAGCACAAAATATCTTAAATTGTCAGGTTTTTAAAAATTCCACAATTTTATTGTATGTGGATTTCAATCACTCTATAAATGGGAATTGTAACTGTTAAAAAGGCAATTTTCCGTAAAAAATTATGTTGTCCAAAAGTCGAGAGTTGTCTTGCAACATCGTTAATATATATTCGCAAAATTGCACTCTTTTCGGCAAATCAGTATCTCTTAGTTATTGGACCAAAGATATTAAATAAGGGTGGAAGTTGTGTTTCAACAGATTCTATGTATTGAGCTCTTCGAGATTCCTGTTTGTAGAGTCACTTGTCTTAACGATGTCATAAAATACGTTTCAAAATATCTCAGAATTGCAATTTCGACATTTTCATCATTTAGAATAGATTTCTCTTTATGCATTTTTGCCTTAACGGTGCAAAATTTTTTTAAATCTTCCAATATTCGTTTAACAATGTTCTGTGATGATTTTTGTTACATTCCTCATAGATAATAAACATTTTTAAATAATCTTCATGCCTATACTTTAATCGCCCTGGCATGATTTTTATTATTAACACAGGTTTACAAAAAAAAAGGATGCCTATTTGATCAGATTATTTTATTCTTATATAATCAGACGCCCTCAATCCAAATCAGCCCGCTAACCTCTATCAAGTCAAGTTCAAGGCCATTTCAAGGTCAAATGGAGTAAAATTCACTAAATAAAGCTGAAGAAGTAGATACGTACGCCTTTGAGGTCGCTGAATCCGAATTCCTGGTTTGGGCGATTAAAGGTCATTTCAGGGTCATTACAAGGTCAACTTGAGAAAAATCCAATAAATAAATCTGAAAAAGAAGATATATAAGTTTTCGGGGTCGCTAAATCCAAATTCGTACTTTGATTAATTCCCCAAGGTCAGCTAGAGGTCATTTCAGCGTCATCCATTAAATAGATCTGTGAAGGAAGATAGGTAGACTTTTGAGGACGCTGAGTCTAAATTAGTAGTTTGTTTAATACCTCAAGGTTAACCAGAGCTCATTTCAAGGTCAAATTGAAAAAATCTACTAACTAAATCTGTAAAACAAAAGAAACCACTCGCAGCTAGATCACTGATGACTTGATTGTCACTATACAGCAGACAGGCGACCGAATCAAATTTTTATAAATATGCCAAAACATAAGCTCTCATAACCACATATCCCACGCGGAGCGAAAAGAAAGGATTTATGAGTGTATGACATAAAATCCAAGCCATCCGAAAACCATATACCCCAAGCACAGCATGTATGAAAGTTTGGGGTTTGTGTTATAAACTTATAAAAACTCGCTTCGCTAGCTTAGCTGTTATGTAACGGATATCAATCTAGCTGCGAGAGGGGTATGTGGTTTCAGAAGCTTGGGTTTCGCCTTGAAAACTCGCTCCATTCTCGTATCTGCGTGGGGTACGTCGTTTCGGGAGCTGGAGTTACGGCTTAAAGATTCTCTGTGTAACTCTCTCTGTAACGGATATCGATCTAGCAGCGCCCGTGTACCTTTTTTACAGATTTATTTAGTGGATTTTTCCAATTTGACCTTGAAATGACTCTGAAATGGTCTCTAGTTAACCTTAAAGTGTTAAACAAACGACAAATGCAGATTCAGCACCCTCGGAAGTCTATATATCTTCTTTTACAGATCTATTTAGTTGTTTTTTATCAATTTGACCTGCACTCAGCGACCTCAAAAACATAGGTGTCTACTTCTTCAGATATAATTAGTGGATTTTATTCCATTTCACCTTGAAATTACCTTGAACCTGACGTGATAGAGGCTATCGGACCTCAAATTTGGATTTAGGGCGTATAATTACATAAGAATAAAATGGTCTAGTCAAAAAAGTATCGACTTTTTTTTTTGTAAACCTGTGTAATTGTCAAACGGCAAGAAGTAGTGACATTTCTGTAGTGCTCTATTGTTTTCTTTTGTCGCGTTTCGCCATGACCACCTAATAATAAAACTTAAAAGCCGAACAGCGTTTTTCCAATGCAAAAATGTTAAATTATTATTATTTTAAAAACTAGAATTTTTCGATTAGATAACTTTTTTCAATAGTTTTAATGCTTATTAAGGTGACATATCATAATTGGGGATTTAGTTTTAAAAATATTGACGTTTAATGCTTTTTTCAAGTTAATATTTAATATTAGGTTTTGATCACTTTGTATTTATTTATTGTGAAACTTAAACACAACTCAACTAAATAATAAAGGCTTTCATATAGGCGAAATTGATAAATATGTTTAGGCCTGCAAACGCCATTTTTGATATAAAATTTAAAACATGTTAAAAACAGTTAGACTTAGATATTATACATGGAATAAATAGATAGATAAAGATAGATAAATTTATTTCATTACATTTTGTACAGAAAAATACAATTGCAACATGTCACAAAATAAAAAAAAATAAGGTTCAAACTATCTGTAAATTATATTAAAAAAGTTCTAACAATATGCTCTAAAAGAAGTCTCCATGTACTCATCCACCGCATGCCCTAACAAAAACTCCTTTAATTTAATTTTAAATCTCATAAAGTCTAAATATTTAAATGTTTCAGGCAACGTGTTGTACAATGATATATTTAGTGTATTTTTCTTAGATCTCTCTAATGTATACCTCGAAGGCCTAATTAAATTAGCTGATCTAGTGCTATACGAGTGAAAGTGGGTATTCTGGTGGAATTTTCCACCGTTTTTATGCATCTCAAGTAGTTGGTATAAGATAAATAAACTAAACAATGTTAGTACCCGCAATTTTATAAAGTGTGGCCTATAGTGGTCCCTATAGCCGATACCAGAGACAAGTCGAATAGCCTTCTTCGCATTCTAAAGATCTGAATCGCGCCAGCACAACAATCTTAAATGTGAACACTGAATGAAATATGAGAATGCAACAAGGAATAACGAATAATAAATAGAAAGAAGGGTACCACAGTGAAGAGACCCAAGAAGTTGCCTGAGAACAGAAATAGAAGATGCAACTTATTCCTCAATAATGTAAGGTGAGAATTCTAGTTCAAACCATCGTCCAAACTGATACCCAAGAGGGTCACCGAAGAGCCATCAACCACTCCACGTCCATTCAAGAAAAACAAATTCAGTGTTTTTTTTTCATTCAATTTAAGGAAATTATTAGCAAACCAACATCTCGCACGCTCTCAGACATTTCCTTCATTAAACATTCTGGGTCTCTACTTTTACATATTAGTGCTGTGTCGTCAGCGTAACAGATACACAGACCCGGTGACAAATGCCTAAAGAGATCATTGATATCATATATATATATATATATATATATATATATATATATATATATATATATATAAATATATATATATATATATATATATATATATATATATATATATATATATATATATATATATATATAATGGAAAGAAGAGGTTCCAATACCGAACCCTGCGGCACTCCACATCGTACCGTCATAAGCTCAGAAAGCTCTCCACCCTATGCGACTGCCTGAGAGGAATGATGAAAGCAAACCGAGGGGAATGCCTCTTATACCGTATCTATGAAGCTTTCTAATTAAAAGTTCATGAGAAATACAATCAAGGGCACGACTGTGGTCACACAGTGAGAGCCTCACGCTTTCCCCACCTTCTATCCCCTCTATGTCTATAGTTTTGCGTAGAATCTAAAAATGTAATGTTTCATTTAAAATACATAAGAAAGCATCAACTTCCAGTATAACTGGAAGTGTGACCATCTTCAAAATATTTTAACAACACCGACTTTAATAAATTGTTAATTTTTTAAAAATTTTCCTAAGTCTGTTTTTCGAGAAGTCAATCGCGTCAGTTCATTGTGGGGCACACGGTATATTTCGAAGTCCACTCCAAAGAAAGTTTTTTTTAAGCTATATGGCATATAAATGCTTGAAAAATTATCTGCAAGATACTATCATAGCACATCTCTTGTAATAAAATGAACATAATGGTCTTAATTTAAACTTATTGTTTGCCAAAAACTGCCAATAAATAAAAAAAAACGACTTTAAACTAATAAAAGAGAATTGTCTGTCTGATACCAGGTTTATTTTTATAACAACAATAAAGTTAATAGAAGGTAAAAAATGACCTTAATTAAGTTTAGTACAAAAGAGAGAAAAAAGGGTGTTAAATAGTTCCATTAAAGAAAAAGGGATTGTTTTTCTTTATTGGCTGGCCTTAAAAAACAATAATTTTTTATGCTAGTAAATGAAACTCAAATTTGAAGGATGAAAAACAAAAGCTATTGAATTGTTTTCAAAGCCCAGAGAGCATTAACTAAATCTCCGATAGGCACATAAATTGGGTAGAACAGGGGCGAAAATTGAGTTGAAAAAAATCGGCAATTAAATTTATACCCTCTATCGAGCATCCCGTGTAAATCGCAAAAATAGTATCAAAGGGATAAAAATACGTTTTTTTTTTATTGATGATCGACGAGAGTTAAACAAGGGAAACTTTCTACTCTATATATTTAATACATTGTTAAAGAAGTTATTTATGTAATAATATCGACTTACCCAAGCTTTACATGAATACGATTACGGTTCTAAAAGAGCTATGTAATAATAATATTCCTGTATGCATCATAGGACTAACAGGTCATGACTGTTTAGATAGGTAGTGACAAAATTGGTAAATAATAAGATCTGAGAGCCCTTAGACCTATATCATTTTAGTAAAGCTAATATTTTTCTATAAATGTGTAATATGTAGTTAAAAACATGTACGTACCCCTTAACTTAAAAAAGGGGCTGTATTATATGTCACAGGTACAAAAGGTACTTAAAAATCTTACCATTTTACCTTAAAATTCACATAGATGGTTTTTATATATGTATACACAATACTATATATATATATATATATATATATATATATATATATATATATATATATATTGGCGAAGCGGACGTGAAAATTTGTCAATCTACATGATTCTCGTGTTAAAAAGTGCGGAGCACTCCAAAAATATGGGAAAATCCGGACCCGACAGATGGCGACAGCGCTGTTTCGTCCTAATATGGGACTCGTCAGGGCTCCGCATTCGGTATAAACCATCATCTCGCCTTTGCATCCTATAAACCTGAATTTAAAATAAAAAAACAGCAAACAAGACGACAAAGGCGACATCTCGATGGTGCACTTGATAACACAAGAACCACACAGATTAACAAAGTTTGTAAAATAACCGCCATATGGTGGCGCGACGGTGATTTAAAACAGAAATATGAAAAATCGAGTACACGAAACGCGCTGCCCAAAGGATAGGGGTCGCATTTTTCGGTACTGGCAACCAAGCGACGAGTCCCATATTAGGACGAAACAGTGCTGTCGCCATCTGTCGGACCTGGAGTTTTTCCATATTTTTGGAGTACTCCGCACTTTTTAACACGAGAATCATGTAGATTGACAAATTTTCACGTCCGCTTGGCCAATATTTGATTCTGTTTTATTTTAAATTACACGGACAAAAACTTATCTATTTATTTATTTACTTGTTTGGCTTTGAAACACGCTAAACGATGCTCTCATGGTGGGATCGTTTGGTGCAACACGTGGCTTTGGCTGCTGAAATAAGCAGTAGGCTTGGTTGCCAGTACCGAAAAATGCGACCCCTATCCTTGGGCAGCGCGTTTCGTGTTTTCGATTTTACATATTTCTGTTTTAATTCACCGTCGCGCCACCATATGGCGGTTATTTTACAAACTTTGTTAATCTATGTGGTTCTTGTGTTATCAAGTGGACCATCGAGATGTCGCCTTTGTCGTCATGTTTGCTGTTTTTTGATTTTAAACTCAGGTTTATAGTATGCAAAGGCGAGATGATGGTTTGTACCGAATGCGGTGGCCTGACGAGTCCCATATTAGGACGAAACAGCGCTGTCGCCATCTGTCGGACCCGGAGTTCTTCCATATTTTTGGAGTGCTCCGCACTTTTTAACACGAGAATTATGTAGATTGACAAATGTTCACGTCCGATATATATATATATATATATATATATATATATATATATATATATATATATAATGTTTTTTGGACCATCAAATCTGTTTTTGGTTGGTTATTTTCTTGGGTATACGAATCATTTTTATATTAAAACTACATATATAAAGTAGTCCTAATTATTATATATATTCTATACTTCAGGACGTTTCGATTCTTTCGAATCTTTTTCAACTGGGCGTATCGGAGGATTCATAAAGAACAGAGACTTTTGTTTTAAATAAAAAATTAATTACAGCACAGACAATTATAATCACACACTCTATTATATATTAACTTTTAAAAAGTATTTTTGAAAGTCTAACTAGGAGAGTGGATACTACATTTTAACCCTATAACGGCATTGACTTGACTGTTAGGGTTTCTGAATTACACTGTTTTGATTGTGCATTGTTTTAAATAAATATGTTATGTAATTGATTGTTTTGTGCTATATTTTTTTTTTAAACAAATCATTAAGTTTACCTGATTATAATGGACTAATCTGTTGATGTTCCGTCAAGTTCATTATAGGCGGGTTAGATACACTGTACCAGGTTCACTAAAAAAGTTTAACCTTTGAATTTTATTTGGTACCATGGAAGTTAGATGTTCTAGTTGGTCGGTTTTGTTTTACTTATATATTATAGTTAGCAATCTGTATGTCAATATTGTCCCTTGATTGCAAAAAAATGTTAATATTTTTCCCGGTTTTGAAATAAAACAAAATAATTTTTTAATCTTGTAACTTCAAATTTCAAAACTTGATTTGAGTTATTGTTGCACTTGTCAATATAAACCTCTCTTTGTTAACTTAGATTAGTTTTAACGTTAGACTCTGTTAGTGAATCAGGGAGTTCTAATACAGTTTTCGACTTGTCGAAAAATTATGAAAAAATAGTTTTCAATTTTGCATAATTCCGCTAATTTAGGTAGTTTGTCTTATTTAAAATAATTTTTATGCTAATTAATCTGCTTGCAAATTTATTCTTTTGACAACAGTACCAAATATAGGTTTGAAAAGTAGCGATTTTAATTTAAAAAAAAGGGGACAAAATTCAAAATAAAAGTGCATGTACAAGATGTCCGAGAAAATGTGGGAAATCTCTCAGATAAGAAAAAACAAGTGAAAGGAATACTACACGTTCACACAAACTTTTTTCGTATAAACATCCTCTTTGGAAATATGAGTTCCCAAAGAGCCGCAATAGAATCAAGCCCTTCACACATAATTATCGAACCAAGACGTACATTTCAATTTCTCTCCAATATGGTGTACACCATATTAAGACCCCTCAAACAACTATCCAAGAAAGTGTTGTGAATTACTCACAATCATAACCCCATTTTTCTACGCCCTGTACGATAAGAACCTTGGACAACATTTTTTACATACCTTTAACTATTGACTAAAGTTAAGTCAATGCAGATATAGGGTTAAAAATGTAGTGTCCACTCTCCTAGTTGGACTTTTAAAAACAATTTTTAAAAGTTACTATATAATACTTTTCGTGACCTACGTTAATGTTGTGTTGGGCATCAGTATCAATGGTAAAATTTATTCTTATGCTGATGATACGGCCATTCTGTTCTCTGGCGATACTTGGGATGAAGTCAGAGATAATGTAAAGAAAGGTTTTATGATAGTGAAATGTTGGTTGGATTTTCTAAAACTAACTTTAAACATAAAAAAAAAACAAATTATATTGCCTTCTCATTGACAAATGCATCTAGACCGCATTTTGACACCATTGTGGTGAATGCGAGTACAGGGCTCGAAATTACATCTGTATCAAAGACTAAATACTTGGGGGTTATTATAGATCAATTTTTAAAATTAAAAAAAATCATACTGAATTCTTAACAAATAAGATTCGTAAGCTCATTTATAAATTTTATTTGCTGAGGGAATTCTTAAGTACAAACCTATTACTAGTATAAGGGTTGAGGTTGTGTTTCAACAGCATTCTATGTATTGAGCTCTTCAAGATTCCTGTTTGTAGAGTCACTCGTCTTAACGATGTCATAAAATACGTCTCAAAATATCTCAGAATTGCAATTTCGACATTTTTAAATAATCTTCATGCATATACTTTAATCGCCCTGGCATGATTTTTATTATTAACACAGGTTTACAAAAAAAAATGGATGCCTATTTGACTAGATCATTTTATTCTTATGTAATCAGACGCCCTCAATCCAAATCTGCCCGCTAACCTCTATCAAGTCAAGTTCAAGGCTATTTCAAGGTTAAATGAAGTAAAATTCACTAAATAAAACTGAAGAAGTAGATACGTATGTCTTTGAGGTCGCTGAATCCGAATTCCTGGTTTGTTTAATCCCCCAAGGGCGACTAAAGGTCATTTCAGGGTCATTACAAGGTCAACTTGAGAAAAATCCACTAAATAAATCTGAAAAAGAAGATATATAAGTTTTTGGGATCTCTAAATCCAAATTCGTACTTTGCTTAATTCCTCAAGGTCAGCCAGAGGTCATTTCAGCGTCATCTCAAGGTCAAATTAAGAAAAATCCATTAAATAGATCTGTGAAGGAAAATAGGTAGACTTTTGAGGACGCTGAGTCTAAATTAGTAGTTTGTTTAATAACTTAAGGTTAATCAGAGCTCATTTCAAGGTTAAATTGTATGTGGTTTCAGAAGCTTGGGTTTCGCCTTGAAAACTAGCTCCATTTACGTATCTGCGTGGAGTACGTTGTTTCGGGAGCCTGAGTTTTGGCTTAAACATTCTCTGTGTAACTCTCTCTGTAACGGATATCGATCTAGCTGCGCATGTGTACCTTTTTTACAGATTTATTTAGCGGATTTTTCCAATTTGACCTTAAAATGGTCTCTAGTTAACCTTAAAGTGTTAATCAAACAACAAATTCAGATTCAGCACCCCTTAAAGTCTACATATCTTCTTGTACAGATCTATTTAGTTGTTTTTTATCAATTTGACCTTGAAATGACCTCTGGCTGCACTCAGCGACCTCAAAAACATACGTGTCTACTTCTTCAGATATAATTAGTGAATTTTATTCCTTTTGACCTTGAAATTACCTTGAACCTGACGTGATAGAGGTTATCGGAACTCAAATTTGGATTTAGGGCGAATAATTACATAAGAATAAAGTGGTCTAGTCAAAAAGGCATCGAGTTTTTTTTGTAAACCTGTGTAATTGTCAAATGGCAAGAAGTAGTGACATTTCTGTAGTGTTCTATTGTTTTTTTTTGTCGCGTTTCGCCATGGCCACCTAATAATAAAACTTAAAAGCCAAATAGCGTTTTTACAATGCAAAAATGTTAAATTATTAATATTTTAAAAACTACAATTTTTTCGATTAGATAACTTTATTCAATAGTTTTAATGTTTATTAAGATGACATTATCGTAATAGGAGATTTAGTTTTAAAAATATTGACGTTTAACGCTTTTTTCAAGTTAATATTTAATATTTATAAATTTTATTTGCTGAGGGAATTCTTAAGTACAAAACTATTATTAGTTGTATACAAATCATTAGTTGAAACACTTTTGAGATATGGTTTGATTGTGTGGGGGGGTGGGGTACTTATAAAGGTAACTTAAAGACGCTTATTGTTGTACATAAATATATCTTAAAAATTATCTACAAAAAAAATAAAACCTACCCTTCACACTTACTATTTAATGAGAACACATGCAGCTTACATTGTTTATATGTACAATTAATATGTTTATATTACAATAAATCGAATAATTTGAAGCATTTCATTAATCATAACTATTCAACCAGGGCAAACATAGGTAAAAACTTGATTATACCTCAAAATAGAAAAACTATTAATTTAAAATTTATTGACTATTTAGCCCCTAAGTACTACAACATTTTACCAGTAGAAATACGTAGTATTAAAAGATTAAACCTTTTTAACATTAAGTGTAAATCATATATTGTAAAAATTTATCAAATCATCAAAACAATACAAGATGGCTAGTGGGAAAATTACCATATGGAATCTGACATGTAAATCTTGTTTATACTATAAATTCAAACAAATAATCATTGTATGTGTATGAATAAATATATTAGTATGTAAGTGTGTATGTTAGGATGTATATACCTATATGGGTATTTCTGTGTTGCACATACAAATGCTCTTGCATTTAGGCGCATTATATAATAGGCTATACTAAATCATAAGCTACTATAATATATGTCAATGTATAATGTAATTTAAATTTTTTGTTGTAATAAATAATAATAAATAATAATAAATAATAAAAAATAATAATAAATAATAATAAATAATAATAAATAATAATAAATAATATAAATAATAATAAATAATAATAAATAATAATAAATAATAATAATAATAAACAGAGTGTGTGATTATAATTGTTTGTGATGTAATTAATTTTTTATTTAAAACAAAAATCTCCGTTCTTAATGAATCTCCGATACGCTCAGTTGAAAAAGATTGGAAAGAATCGAAACGTCCTGAAGTATAAAATATATACAATAAGTATGATTACTTATATGTAGTTTCATTTCTTACATGATCAAGTAAAGTTAAACCGGAACATCTTCTCCAGAACATTATTTTGGTTGAAAGAAGTTTTTGTGACATATTTTTATCTGTGACCTAATTTTCTGACCCATACGTCAGTACTGACTGGATCATAGCCTGATATATCCATCTTTTTGTTTTCTTTGTTAGGTTCTTACTCCACAATATTGGATGCAGTCCTTTAATCATATTTTTTCCTTTTCCTATTTTCTTTAGTATACCTTTATTATCTTTTCCGTCTTCATCTATCGTCACTCCTAGGTATTCGTATTGTCTAACGTGTTTTATCATTCCGCTTTCTATTTCGATGTCTTGTCCTGTGCCTCATATAGTAATGTATTATGTCTTTTGTATGTTTATCTTGCTTACTTAACTCGATAGGTAAATCACCTGGACATGGTGCTTTGTTGATCTTCATTTTTTGTAATGCTATTTTTATTTCTTCTAATTTAATGGTATCTACTCCGTTAACGCATGTTTCGTCTATATTTAGTTGCGCGTCTAAATACTCTCCACGTTGTTCTTCCAGTAAATTATTATAGTAGTATTCCCACTGTTCTATCTATATATTTATGGGATTTATTTTTCTTCTTTCAATTGGGTTTCTTTTAAGACTATTTTTAGTTCGTAAAGCTTTTCTAGATCTAGATCCTCCCACCAATGAGCTAATTTCGGCACATTTGGTTTCCCATGTTTTGTTTTTTGTTTTTTTTTTAATTTCTTTTTTCACATTATAATTATATCGATTATAGTTTTTTTCTATCGTCATCGCCTTTTGTATTTAAATCACTTAAGATATAGGTTTTTCTTTTATTCTATCAGTTGGGTTAAATCGTCTGTCCACCAAGAATTCTTGTGTTTCGTTATATCTTTCACACCAAGGGCTTCTAGAGCTGCTTCGTGAATTTTATGTTTTAAAGTTTCGTACATTTTTCTGCTGTGCCGTTAATTTCTTTTAATTTTTGTGCTAAACGTAGTTTGTAAAGGAAACTAATGAATTCGTCTCTTAATCTATCTGTGTTACATTGCTTGCGGCTTCCCTCCTGTTATTTTGTTATTGATATATGAAATGTTTATTGTGACTTATTTTAACAGGAGTTTTTTCTAGTAGATGATCTGAACAACACTCAGCTTCTCTCCAGCGAGTGTTGTTCACAGAGCTCTATCCATCTCGTTCCATTGTCATTGACTACATCCTTTCCGTGTTGTCCAATTATTTTACTGTCAAGAGCCCTACTCGCTCTTCTATTTAGGTCGCCCAACAGGACTATCTCTTGTCTATTTTTCGTCCTATTTAATTCCTCAGAGAGTTTTTCAAAAAATTTGTTTTTTGTGTTTGTATCTTAGTCGTTTGTGGGAGCATAGATGCCAAATATTTTAATTTCTCTACAATATCATTAAAAATCAACATTCATCATTGCGAGACATTTTCCGTAACTCCTAACTTCCGCGAGACGCTTTAAAACTCGAGAAAAAATTGGAACACTTACGTTATAATAGTAAGCCTGAATTACATACATATTATTTGGGTGACTATTCTAAGATCCTTGTTAAGCGGCCATACCTGTCCGAATAGTGTAACATCCCCTTAGATATGATAAAAGGTATGCTGTGAGTATGAGTGTGAGGGCCTTAACCATGCGAGAGAGATACTCATTGACTACTCTGTACGTGTGAGTGTGGATGTGTGTTTGTGTCTGGGTGTATGTGTTATATTTATCATGGCAGAATTATTAAAATATATTTTTTGTAAAAAATGTTAGAGAATTTAATATTGATTTTTTGAAGATACGTTAAAAAGTTAAAGAAAAATGATAACTTACGAAGAAACACCAAATTCAAAGATGTTGTTTTGCCGGTTGTGCTATTTCAAAGTAGTTATCATAGAGAGTGTTAGAAATCATTTACGGGTTAATTAAAACATATTACAACAAAACTTGCTGTCACGGTTCAGATTTTCGTTTAAGTTTACTATGGCTAATTCGATTAATTAATTTTACCTTTTTTGTTGGAGATTCTTACGATATGGGCAAGAATAATATCCTTATTCTTAAGTAATCCTTATAAATTTTTTAAATAAAAGCATAGCATTCTTTGCATTTTTGGATATATATAAGCTTTAGTAGTTCTATTTCCTTAATAATTACTTTCCCAGCTCGGTTATAGTAAGACCATGTTAGTGAAGTAGGTGGTTAATATTTAAAACATTATTTCGGATGGGTACTTTTAGCTTAGGAAGCCAAATTCATTTACATTTAATAATTTAAAAATTATCGTTGAAATGGGTACAAATTTGTTTTAAAGCTAACAAAGAAAAATTTAAAGTAGGGTCGACACGCGCATCTTTTCACAAAATAGCCGTAGAACCGTAAATCTCCTCACTTAGTTCGTTTTTTCGTGGCCAAAGTATCTAAAAAACCATCATAATATACTTTTAATTAAAATTCTTTATGCAAAATAATTTTTTTTTGATAGAAAGGAGTAGAATTAACTGGAAAAAATGCGTATCATACCCTCACTGGTCATGAACTATTTATCAAAAATGAATTGGGGTCATATACTGTAAGATTATGATAAGTATTTACATTACCTGTACCTTATGCTTCGGTGTTGCATCGCAGAGGGTGAAACTTACCTGAAAACAAAAATAAAGATGTAAGAAATCTGAAGATTAATGTGTAAAGAAAAATTTATATAAGACTTAAAAAGTTGCCAACGAAATTATAAGGTCTAAATCTTATTTTAGAGATGTTTTTGTTTTTACGATTGCCCGATTTGTTTCGGAGATGTTTATCTTGAAAATTAAATTGGAAACTTTATTACGCCTATATTTTATTTACAAAAAGGGAAATATACTTGAACGAAACGCCAATACTAAAAAGATAAGATTGAAGTGATGGTGTAAATAAATCACTTTAATTAAGAAATTTTAACGTCAAACTAAAACTCAACCAAGCGACGTAAAAATCTAAAATAAAATAACAAAAAGACGATATAAATTCTGGTAACTTTGCAAATCCGAAGTTTTTTCTTCTTTATTTATTTGGGGGGGAACTTTAAAGGCTTTTAACTTCTTTTCTTTGGAGTTTTCGAGCATTTTCAAATGCAAGTTTTGGAGTATGAATAAATGCTTTTAAAGATACCTCAAACAATACGGATAAAAAAAGCTGTCATTGGTATTTTTTTTTAAATACATTTTTATTAGCTCGAATTTTGACTTGAGCTAATAAAAATATAAAACAGCTTTTTTGTGCAAGTTGGTCCACTAGTTATGGAGATATCGAATGATTTAAAAGAATAGTTTCCAAAAAAATGCATTTCACTTTTAGGTAGGAAAGTTATCTAAAAAACATCATTCAAAAAGTTGCTAAATTTTCTGCGACCTTGACCGGAATCTTTCACATTGAGTATTACTATTACACTATGAGCATGCGTTCGACCTTTGTTAGAACTTTTTCGATAATAGCCTAATTATGATATTATATTTATTGTAAAAATTATATATATATATATTCGTATTCCGCTAAAGTCCCTGTACCTAGCGAGAATTACGAATAATCTAAAAATTTGGGGTGTTTCGTCTCGGTGCCAGCCTTAGGACTCCTCAATGGGTTTCGACTGACACCTTCCCAGACACCCGTTGTCGTACTATATGATATTTAATTGTGATATTTGAACTTAAATTGTCGAGAGAATTGACGGTGAGATGTAGTTTACACAACACCTCCGCCTCTAGACAATCAACCTTCCTTGGGAATCGGAGATTTGTACTCCGGATCTCGATTACAAGGAAGGTGTGATTGTTAATTGGGGCCTGAGAACTGCGGGAATTAACACCCCGTCGCGGATTCGGTGCGGCTACGCACCCATGCTACTTGACGCCACAAGTGCACGTTTCCCACCAGGGATGCCATTTCGTATTCCGCTAAGGTCCCTGTACCTAGCGAGAATTACGAATAATCTAAAAATTTGGGGTGTTTCGTCCCGGTGCCAACCTTAAGACTCCTCAGTGGGTTTCGACTGACACCTTCCCAGACACCCGTTGTCGTACTATATAATATTTAATAGTGATATTTGAACTTAAATTGTGGAGAGAATTGACGGTGAGATGTCGTTTACACAACAATATATATATATATAAATATATATATATATATATATATATATATATATATATATATATATATATATATATATATATATATATATGAAGTAAAATGCGAACAGTAAATGCAAAGTTCGTTCCATCATATCCTTGCCGTGTTAGAGGTTGCACAGTTTCTATTCTACCACCATCGAGATGATGGCCTACTTGTACCACGTATCGAGAAGAAAGTCCAAACTTACCTCCCCGCTACAGGCAGAGGTAAATGTTTCGTCTCTACTAGACTCATTAGGGTACCGACTAGTGCCTCTGTTTGTGCAAAGGACAGATCGGAAAGAAGTATCCAACACTGAACGCGGCTTCGTCGACTTCCCGCCAGATGGCATATATATGTTTATGCGGCTTTCACAGATTTCTCTGTGTGAGATGCAATAGCAGTGGATAAATCCACATTATGCCGTTGTAGTGTTGAAATCACATTCATAAACGTACAACTATATGCAACACCGTGTATAAATGAAGTAAAATGCGAACACTGCGTTCCATCATATCCTATATTAAAGCTTTGGAATTATTAAGAGGAATAATTGTCTTTCGAAAATAAACAAAATTCTCCCAAAACGTGACTGATTTATTGTTACGCTTATCAATTTAAACCTACATAACAGTAACGACCGAAAATGGCAAACAAAGCAATGACAATTTAACCACTAAGGTAGGTATAATTTAATGTTGAATATTTAAAAAGTTATCCTGTAAATTCGTTATTATTTTCGCAATCTATACCCCAAAATATATCTAGTTGAAAAATATAATAATTTTGATGTGATATAATATAATTAAACAAGAACCGTAGTTTTATTTAAAATATTGTTAAGGGATATTGTTTAGTGAAACTTAATTCAATAATCCTAGAAGCGCTCTATTTTGTATTACCCAAAGTTACGTAGCAGTGTTTTTGTTACGGAAAATAAGGAAAAAAGTCTTTGTCGTTCATGTTATTAAATATTACAATTTTAAAAAAGGCAAGATTTTCATAAACCCGTTAGTACCCGTAGCAAAAGAAAATTAAAAACATTACGGGACGATTTACACTGCGACATATATTCCAGACAATTATATCAAATAACTACTCCGAGAGTTTGTTTAGTTCGTAATTCTAACCTAAAAAATATTTATTGTGATTGGGATACAAACGTTCCAATAGTGCCAGTATAAAAATAATTATAACGCATATTAGAAAAAAAAATACGTAGAAAAGGCTCTAGGAAATCACCTGGAGCAAAAAAAGTTAAAAATCAAATAATTAAAACTAATACTAAAGAATGCCTTATATGTCTAGAAGACATAAGCTTTGGAATTATTAAGAGGAATAATTGTCTTTCGAAAATAAACAAAATTCTCCCAAAACGTGACTGATATATTGTTACGCTTATCAATTTAAACCTACATAACAGTAACGACCGAAAATGGCAAACAAAGCAATGACAATTTAACCACTAAGGTAGGTATAATTTAATGTTGAATATTTAAAAAGTTATCCTGTAAATTCGTTATTATTTTCGCAATCTATACCCCAAAATATATCTAGTTGAAAAATATAATAATTTTGATGTGATATAATATAATTAAACAAGAACCGTAGTTTTATTTAAAATATTGTTAAGGGATATGCAAAAGTTCTACCTGTTGTCTTCTCGATTTAAAATAAAAAGAGATTCATAATATTATCTTCTACGTATCTTCGCTAGAATGCTGAACGGTTTTCGGGAAAGAACTGAAGTGCTATGTCTTGGAGATCACTGCTGGTTATATATTACTGAGAAGAAAACTATTATTTGTATTACACGCATTTTATCGGTAATTCTAAGTTATAAAATATACCTTCATCTTCCTCTAAGAATTATTAAATTCCTAACTACTTCAATAGCGTTTGTTTCTCATTTTAAAGATAAAAGAAAGGCGTTAATTACATGGGAATTCGACTTCTTTAGCCACTGCTATGTAGATTCATATTTACCCATAAGAATTCACAAATCAAACTTACTACTGTAAACGGCTTTAACAATTTTCAAGTAACAACTTTTAAAAAAACTTTTGAAGATTTCAGCGCGTAATTATTTTCCCTTTGTTTCCACAATTGCGAAAATTACAAGCTTTATGTTACCACGTGAGCACTTGTTGAAAATTTAATATAAGCGGCGCCTTTCTAGCTGTTGGTTGATTAAAATTTAACTGCTTGGTCTGAGAAATGAATGAATCTTTTCAAAGTGAATAAAGAATACTTTACTACTGAAATATAGATTATATTAGTAATTAGTAATTATATTAGTGCAGTAATAATTAATCCAAGTTTACTAATTTAAAATATAATAATGGAAAAGTGTAAACATTTAATCAATCAGATATTTTAGTACTATATAAATAATCAAGGTAGAAGATTTGTGGGTATTGGGGAATTTATCAGTGGAAATTTCACATATTATGAATGCACATGTTGTTTTTGTGTTTTGGTTATCAATAAAAATTATATATATATATATATATAAATATATATATATATATATATATATATATATATATATATATATATATATATATATATATATATATATATATATCAAACGACAAGAAACAGCATGAAAAAGATTTTCTGAATCGTTGTAATAATAATTCTTTTACAGAAATAATGTTAGGGAACATTTTCATGCATACATGCTATGCTAACTACATCTTAGTCAACGTTGCTTGAATGAGTTGTACCAGTCCCGTTTTTTTTATTTCTCGGTTTGATGCTATTCACTTCACAAGTTTTTAAACTAAATTAAACCCTTTCTTAAATTTTTAGAGTAATTTTAAAATTAAAGAAATAAACCCAGTGTCGTGAAATTATTAAAAAACGGAAAGTATTATTCTATAATAAAATAATAATGAAAACAAGTTTGGTCAAGTCGTAAACTTTAAGGTGATCCTGGAAACGGAACAAAATTGATCGTATAATCAGAAACTGATTAAATAAGTAGTTAATATATGAGAGAACACATGAGGAAGAGGAGGATGAAGAGTATATACTCTTCATCCTCCTCCTTCTCCTCCTCCTTCTCATTTGTTCTCCAATAAAATTTTTCGAACTATCTCATATAAATGTCCCATTCGTCTGCTTAAACTGTATCAGTTTAATCTTAAAATCATCCTGCTCGTCCTCATTTGTTCTCTAATAATATTTTTCGAATTACCTCGTATACATGTCCCATTCGTCTGCTTATATTTTACCTTGAGTTTAATCTTAAAGTTAATAACCCGACTAACCCGACTATTCTTGAGTGCGATCACGGTAAGAGCACTAACCTTATATTTTGCCTTTTTGCCGATACAAAATCCTACCATCATTTAATTATTTCCATAAATTTATTCCGTGGCCCAACAATGTTTGTCAATAGTTTGTTATATATGTAATTCTCCTTTCAGGCAGAGAATATGAAAAATATATACAAACAGTTTATTTCCTATAAATATTGCTCTGGGCCTCCATACGCGTTTCGATCACCTCATGATCTCGTCAGTGGAGCTGTATCGGACCGAGAGCAACATTAGCAGGAAATAACTGATATATGAAATATAAGTTTCAAGGTATGTCGGCAAGATATTGCTCCTGCCATCTACCCACCTCGATGTCAGACTGAAAAATATCGCCAGTCGAACGGCATCTATGAATCACCGGAGTAATGTGAAATTTTTAAAAATTTAAAATTTTTTGTAGGAAATAAAGAAATCTTTCTACCGTATTTAAATAGTTTGTTATATATGTAATTCTCCTTTCAGGCAGAGAATATGAAAAATATATGTACAAATATTTTATTTCCTGCAAATATTGCTCTGGCCCCCTCTCCCTACGCGTTTCGATCACCTCATGATCTAGTCAGTGGAGCTGTATCGGACTGAAAGCAACATTAGCAGGAAATAACTGATATATGAAATATAAGTTTCCAATACCTTTATCATGAGGTGATCGAAACGCGTATAGAGAGAGGACCAGAGCAATATTTGCAGGAAATAAACTGTTTGTATATATACCTTGAAACTTATATGTCATATATCAGTTATATCCTGCCAATGTTGCTCTCGGTCCGATACAGCTCCACTGGCGAGATCATGAGGTGATCGAAACGCGTATGGAGAGAGGATCAGAGCAATATTTGCAGGAAATACACTGTTTGTATATATATTTTTCGTATTCTCTGTTGGAAGGAAAATTACATATATAACAAACTATTTAAATACGGCAGAAAGATTTCTTTATTTATTATTAAAAATTTTAGTTTTTTAAAAATGTTTGTCAAGTTAAATTTAAAATAATAATTAAAAAATAAATGTTAAAAAGTATATAGTAAATAGCAAATAGTAAATATTAAATATAAATTGTAAAAGTAAGAACGTCATTCCCAAATTTATTGCGTTTAATATTGAAGAAGAGGTTCCAGAACTAGAAGAAATAATTCAATTGTTGAAATATAAGACCTTTCTTGATGAAAAAAAAAATTGGAAAGAACTTTAGAAACTGTTTAAACTATGATTTAAATAATTTTGAAGAAACTAAAGTGAGCTCTGGTGATTCTGGTATTGACGAAGATAGAGAAGATATAGTGCTAGTGCTAATGTTTGTTTAGTGAAACTTAAATTCAATAATCATAGAAGCGCTCTATTTTGTATTACCCAAAGTTACGTAGCAGTGTTTTTCTTACGAAAAATAAGGAAAAAAGTCTTTGTCATTCATGTTATTAAATATTACAATTTTATAAAAGACAAGGTTCTCATAAACACGTTAATACCCATAGCAAAAGAAAATTAGAAACATTACGGGACGATTTACACTGCGACATATGTTCCAGACAATTATATCAAATAACTATTCCAAAAGTTTGTTTAATTCGTAATTTTAACGTAAAAAATATTTATTGTGATTATGATACAAACGTTCCAATAGTGCCAGTATAAAAATAATTATAACGCATATTAGAAAAAAAAATGTAAAAAAGGCTCTAGGAAATCACCTGAAGCAAAACAAGTTAAAAACTAGATAATTAAAACTAATACTAAAGAATGTTCTATATGTCTAAAAGACATAACATTGATTTAATGGTTACAACAGTTCTTTGTAATCATAGATTTTGTACTTCTTGTTTAGCTATGTGGTCTTTACGATATATCCAATTTGTCGCGAGAAACTTCGTATATTTAAAAGCGAAAATGAAGATGTAATAGTCCTAGAATATGCATTTTAAAATCTATAATTAAATATTTACTATTTTATCTCAATATGTAAATTGAAATGTATTATTTAATATGCATGGGCATTTTGAAAAACAGCTAAAAAATATAAATATGAATATTTGTTTCTGAAAAATTGCAATTGTTTTCCAAGTAATGTATTTTAAATTTAAAATTTCATGTTAGAAAATTTTTTTCATAACAAGAAGTGAAAAATTTATACTTAGTTATTACTTAAAACCTTCAGTTTCAGATGAATAATAATTAGCTGTAAATTGAGGAAGAGGAAAATAATGAAATAGAAATAACTATTTTAAAGTAGAACATATCTACAGAGAGAGGAGGAATGTAAGAAAAATATTAGCTGCTGACTGCGATTTCCTCCGAATATACCTTGGAAATATAGATTCCATTAAAAATATACTTGTAAAATAGAGCCCAGCCTCATGACTGGCAAGAAAAATTAGTTAGCTTTTATATGGAGTCAAATATATCAAAACTTTTGAAATAACTGTGACACTTCACTTATAAAGCTCTGTGAGTCTATATCTAAAGTTAAAGAACTTTAAATTATGATGGCAATATTACAAGACATAAATGCGACAGCAATTATTTATATTGAAATATATAATAATGAAATATTGAACTGCGTATATATACAATACTTGCTTCTAATACTCTATACATTACGTTATGCAGTTCAGTGCAAATGGCAACTGTCACAATATTGCCCTATGTAAGCGCAAAGCCAATCGATATTATTTAATTTACGAATAGAAACTGTTTTCTCTAACAATGAAAGAAAAGATCAAACATGATTTGGACAATTTTACTTTTCAACACGACGTTCCTTAATTTCATTCCTTTTGCACCACTTGTCCGACAACAAATTTATTTCGTCAGAAAAAAAATTTCCGTTTGTCTACAAAATATACACCAATATCTTTATCGACTATAAAATGACGTCCTGTGAGGTGCTTTCTGTTCAAATTAATTACATCTAATTTGGCACTCAAGTTGTCTGTTACAAAGCACAGTGCAATACTTTCCATCATGGTTAGGTATCTCTTGCAATGAGGCAGACTCATCGTCACATGAATTTTTACCAATTTTTATAGTCAAACGTTATCTTTATATAAAATTTTAAATTTCCAGGGTGTATTTCATTTTTAATGATCAAAGAGTAAATAAGTGTCAAAATTTGGCATTTAATTAACTTAGGAACTAGAAAAGATAGAAACATGAATTTTAGAAAATCAATTTGTCAAGTTCTCTTAATGAAGAAATATTGTAGCTTCTAGTAATGCAAATACATGAGGTGCTCAAAAGTAGGCCATGCGAGTCCCCACTCTGTCCCAACATTTTTTTTGTCGCATATTTTCTTTTCAATTCATTTCAAATTAACAACTGTACCATTGTTTACCATCTTAGAGATTGAATTTTGAAAATTTTTTTCTAAGGAAAGAATGATTCGGTTAGAACAATTTCTGTTCATTTTAGAGCCATTAAAAAATTATTTTGAATATACAGGGTGTATGAGAAAATGTGGGAAATTTCGCGGATATGAAAATAACACATGGAAGGAATACTACAAATTCATAAAATCTTTTTTCGTATAGGCCTTTTCTTCTCTCTCTTACACTCATGATCCTATTTTTGACGCCCTGTATGAAAAGAACTTTGGACAACGTTTCTTACATACCTTTAACTAATGACTAAAAATTAAGTACTCTTCATTCATGTCGCTAATCCTAACCGTTTTCGAAAAAACGTAATTTTATTAACACTGTCAGTCGTCTAACTTCTGTCGGGTTGGATATGAAAAAAAAAGGAATTTTCCCCTGTCACCATAGTAAGTTAAATTAACTGCTTAGTTAAAAACTTCGTAAGAGAGTTCAATATAATCTCCGTGAAGTCTGATACACTGGCGGGCACCACGAATTGAGGACTGCTGTACCGGTCACATTATTCACCATTGTTCTTCATTTGATCACAATGAAACATGGTTCTCCGTAGAAATTTCTCCCTACTATGGGTCGGTGTGGAATACACCAAGGTTTTGAGGTATCCCCACAACTAAAAATCTAACGGCGTTAGGCCGGGAGATCGAGACGGCCAGGCAACAGGTCCTCCTCTACCTATCCAATGGTTTGGACAGACGTTATTCAGGTGCTTCCGCATAGCAAGGCTGAAATGAGGTGGTGCCCTATTGTGCATGTAGTACATGTTTCGGTGGATTTCAAGTGGTAAGTGCTCTACTAAATCGTGAAAAGGGTTCTGGAGGAACTCCAAATAATGTTTTCCATTCAGTCGTGCCGGCAATACGAATGGTCCAATCAAAAAAATGCGAAACAATAGTTACATGACGATTTTCATCGGTCCAATCATGTGAGTTGTGTAACTTTATGATACCATTTTTGCTAAACACTGCTTCATCCGTGAAGAGAATAGTGCTAAAGAAGTTTACATTATTTCGTTGCTGATCGAATAGCCAGTTTGCAAACTGCATTCTACGGGGAAAATCTGCAGAAAACAGTTCATTCACTTTTTTTTTAAATATTTTTTATTTAGTAATTAAAGGTCTTTAAAACACGTTGTATAAAGTTCTTATCATACAGGACGTGAAAAAATGGGATCATGAGTGCAATAGCTAGTCCGTCCCAGCTGTAAGTAATTCACACCACTTCCTTGGATAGTAATTTGAGGGGACTTACCTAGTAAACATCATATTAAAAAAAATTGAAAAATACCTGGTGGTTCAATAATTACTTGTAAAAAACTTGTTTCCATTGCAGCTCTTTAGGAGCCCATATCTCCGAAGTAGATGCCTAAACGAAAAAAAGTTTATATGAATTTGTAGTATTCCTTCACGTGTTTTTTTTTTTTTCATATCCGGGGGACTTCTCACATTTTCCCGGACACCTCGTATACCTTAGGGTAAAATTAATGTAATTATGACATGAAATATGTTAATGTTTCAGTGGATTAAATTATTTTTTGAAAATTATGTAATATCATCTTTTTATTTATTATTTTTACTTGAACCCACCATCCATTAATCCATCCAACTTTATCGCGATTAGCCAATGCATTCCTAATAGCTCCCATTCTTTTTCTCCCATGCGAAAATTCCATTCTATTTAGATAACATATTTATAGGTCAACCTTGTCCGGAACGTGCTCAAAAGGCATTTGGAATATTCTTGGAACTTTTTCTTCGATTTTTGTTCCTGTGAAATGGGTTATGTGACTCACGTACAATGGGACAATTTATGCATATATTATTGTCGTCGGGAATTTCTAGAGTTTTAAATTTTTTATGTCTTTTATGGTTTCTTATTATATTATTTTTTGTAACTTAATATACATTTTTTATTGTTTATAAAAAAAGAAAAACTGTTGTTAACAAAGCATTCTTATTAATTTATTATCTGTAAAATATAAATAAAATACAGTTTTAGGGTCCTGTACATCAAAAAGAAGAAGCAGGCCACCTATTCGTCCGTCTGTCTGTCGGTCTAAGTTTCTCTGGACCGAACTAAGTTATTGAAGTGAAATTTGGCACTGTCATTGTTACATGGCGTACAGTCAAAGTTGGAAAATGCATGCTAAAATACATTTATACACGAATATGTGAAGTATCATTTCTAAAATATAGTGATAATAAAAGTACACATAATGTATCGGAAAACTAGGAGGAAGACATAGCATTCTTTTAGGACGCTAAATACTTGGTTATAATATTTTCCTACAAACTCACTTAGCATAACGATGTTTACACAGAAGGACACAATGGTTATGAGAAGCTACAGAAGCACATGCGGGAAGAACTGGAGTCTAAACCTCTAATTGCGAAAAACATGATAAAACGCTTAAATCCTAAAATTCACCCGAATTAACAGAAAGGACATATATATATATATATATATATATATATATATATATATATATATATATATATACATCTGTTTTAAAGGTAATGTCTTCAATGTAGTATAGTATATATATATATATATATATATATATATATATATATATATATATATATATATATATATATATGTATATATATATATACATATATATATATATATATATATATATATATATATATATATATATATATATATATATACTATACTACATTGAAGACATTACCTTTAAAACAGATGTATGGTAAGGATATATTATATCACCCCTTATTTTGAACATTTATTCATAAGCAATATTCAGCGATGAAACAAAAGGTGGAATAAAAATCGATGGAAGGTTAACCAGCTTAAATGGAGTATAGGGGCTGTAGAATCGCTAAGTAACTGTAGCCATGAATGTTACTCCTACACTTGCTTTAGAAACATTCCTAATCATAGTTCCATTACATGTTTTTATAAAACAAAAAGCAAGATCAGTTTTTCAGGCTGATACAAGCATAAAAACCAATAATTGAGAAATATATAGAAGGTATACAAGGAAATCACGCAGGATTTAACAGTGGGGATGAGCATAGTTTGATAAGAAATTCACAACTTACATACTCAAGACGAATCCATTTAATAAATTAGAAATTTTATGGTAAGTAGACAGCTCCAAGACTGAATATGGTTTGGAAGTAGAAATATTAGATCCAATATCAGAAACAGAAATGTCAAGCGATTTTATACACATTATATTTGACCACTCGTAACATTATTTTAGGTAATTCTGAAATTTCTTTTATTGACTGATAAAAACCGGAACTGATTAGGGTTGATTGTTATTTTCGCAAAAAGGAAAAATGGGGATTTCGGAACATCTACAACTCATAGAGGAAGAACAATATTTCCAATTTTCGTTTTTACATCTCAAAATTAGGACTTAAATGTGGTTTGAGCAAAATCGATTGTTAACAAGAAATGTCTTCTCTAAAGGATCGATTTTTTTTTTTAATTTCGCATAAATATCAATTTTCAAATCTTTTTTTTATGTTCTTTTGACCATGATATATTCGAATTTTCTGGAAAAACTACTTATTTGTCTGCTATAGCGGTTTTAGCAATTTTTTATAATAATATAAATTGAGACCTTTTTTATTCATTGGTGAAAACTGTAGGAAAATATTAACACTTAACTGACAAATCGAGCAAATAAAATTCTTTATTTCTAGCAATTTCTTATGCTCAAACCAATACTTTTGTACATTCTAAAATTTATACACTGCAAAAAGGAAATGTATTATATTTATTGTAAATTGGCTGGAAGTGAATTTGACAAACATTTATTAAATGCATTTAAAGTAATGCATTAAATTAAATAATTTACATTAATTTAAAATAATTTGTTTCATTAAATCTAATGTAATTATATATTAAATTTAAAGATTGATCATTTATAAGGTTACATGTACATTAAATATACAGCCAGTGTCCATAGAATTTGAGATATGTTATCACATATTTAATGCATCAACAAGGTTAATTCAGAAAATTCTGATACTACCAGAAAAGGGTGGAAATTTCTCCCATAGGTAGTGTACCGCCATCAGTAGATCACCAACTCATTTGTTTCCGTCAGTACGGGCAGACATGTACGCTCACCATTAGAAAATTGAGTTCTTTTGGCAACTTATATCATACTAAATAAAAAGCTCAATACAAGTTGCGCCATCTCCTGAAATCTCATGCAATGTACGCTATCGAATATTGAATAATAATGTAAATTTCTTTAGTACTAAGGTATATGTGAATTAATTTTTATGCTCAGAAGTTGAAATATCTTTTCAGTTACTTTATTGAAATTTAAGATACCGTTTAATCAAATTAATGTGCAACGAACTAATATTTGAATAAATTGCTTTAAATTCAAAGTATATGTAAATTAATCACGATTTTTAGTACAAAATCATTAAATTTAATGTAGAATGGACATTAAATTTAAGGTTATTTTTAACAGTGTATATAAACGTGTTTTGAACAAAAATGAGACCAACAATTTTTCATGCAGACGTTTTTCATGAAAATTTTTTTTTTTATTTCGAACAAATATCGATTTTAAAAGTAGGTTTGTATAATTTTTGCCATGACAGATTCAACTATTGGTCCGCGTTTACCGGAAAATCTATCCATTTTTCTGCTACATGGGTTTTCGTGAAATGTTCGTAATTTTGTTCTGACTTCTCGTAACTTTTTTAGCTAGTAAAATAACGATTTATAAACGGAAACTTTCTTTATTGACTGGTGAAAACAATCGGCAAATCGACATTTTAACGAGAAATTAAAATTGTCCAATCAGGAATCTTTACAATTCAACTGACCAAACCAATCATTTTTGTCATTTTTATGAAATTTGTAAGTTAATTTCTGTTGATAAATGTCTATGATCAAAATTTTTAACAAAATTAAGTTTTTTCTTTTCGCCAAAATATCGATTTTCTAAGATCGTTTTATATGTCTTCATTCATAACAAACTTAATGTCGGATCATATTTTCTCGTTCGTATTTTTTTCACTAGATAACATATACATTTGAAAAACTATCTATGTTTTGTTGCTTAATTCGCCAGTACTTATTATTTGAGTCCAACGGGACTTTAACATAATGAATTAGAATGTACAGTTATTTTAAATACGGGAAATCTATAGCGGTTTATTATTGGCAACTATGCTAATACTGATTTCAACGAGCTAAGTTTAACATCGGATCTATCATACACAAACATATATCATATATTTAGATTAATGCGCCCCTAAAGGCGCGAATCACACCGGTACTTGACATAAATCAAAAACAGTAAGCTAAAATTCCATATTTTGATCTTTATATGAATTTATATAGAAAACACGTCAGGATGAATTACAAGGAATATGTAATATTTAAAAATTCAATTTTTACAAAAATAGTGTTTATTTAAATTATGCTATATAATAAAGGTATGTAAAAATGGGAAACATTTTAAAAAATAAAAACTATTCCGGATGGCCGATCTTTAAACACACTGTATTATTTAATCACCCTTTATTATCACAATTCTGACAACTTGTCGAACAATTCAAGTTACTTCAACGACTTCTCAAAAGAAACTGTCGACGAAAGCCGATCTGGACGGATCTTTCTAGATGGATTTTCATACTTCATGGTGTAATGAAAATAAGAAAAAGGAATATTCCGGCTATATATAGATCTTCTGTCATAGGTGTTCCATGTCGAAAATAAGGAAATATAATTTTCTAAAAAGTTTCACACCTTCTTTCATAGACGTGTTATGAAAAAATTAACAAAAGGTAAAACTAATCAAATAAATTACGATCCCGTAGAAAATAAACCTAAAACTTTACAAACTAGAAACATAAACTAATACTATGAAGTGTTATAAAGCCCGTTACGTTGTCCCCTTCCAAGTTTTGATCGTCCCGATCAACCTTCTTGATCATAATAATGTGCCAATCTGTCAAAATACATGACATTCATCTTTGCATGTGGGCTTTTCTAAATTTGATACAGTGGATCGTTTAGTCAGGTCACTATGTTTTACAGACCTTCCCATGAGTTCTGAAGCTTCTGAATGCCCTTTTGGTTCTTTTCAGATAAACAACCACACTTTTCATCAACCATGAATCCACCAGTATTAGCTTTGAGATCATAGCGGGTTTTCATTCTGTCGCTTTCTGTTTGTAGTCGTCGCTGTACCTTCTCGAGGATGACCTGTAGGACATACTTCCGTAGTCTCTTTCGCGGTCGCGGTCCCTCTCGATTTACCTTCTTGAGGAGAACCTGTAGGACGTCCTTCTTTCGTAGTCCCTTCCGCGGTCAAGGTCCCTTACGTCTCGTTTTCCACAGTTGCAGCAAGTAGTCCTACTACCTCTTCCGTACCGACCCTTTTTGCCATTGCCTCCATTAGCAATAGTCTCCCAGCAATTTCGGTAAAAGTGTCGGTTGTATCCGCACTGTTAACAACGCATTTAATTCGAATAGTACCGACAACTCGAACCCCTTGTTCTTGGTCTGGCCTTGACCGCAACTGCCGCTTTTTTTTATCTTTGTAAACAGCAAATCTAAAATAGAGGATACTATTACTCAACCAAACTTTTTTAAGTTCGCCATAAAGAGCAAAGACTTTCTCCAAGTCGCTCCTTTAAACTGCATCACCTATATCAGCAATATGAAGCTGATAGCCTTCAGGATCACTGTCAGAAGCAGTACTGCTAGTACAGCGCTTTCGTACATGTACCTTTTGGCCACACTTCCAACAACGAATTCTACGTCTGCTATGGAAAGTTCTGTTTGTGTTGTCATGTGCTTTTCGTTTGTTTAAAAATTCTTGCAACTCCCTCATTAGCCTCATGAAGATTTCTTCTTTGGTCTTGCAATCGTCTTGGGAAACGTTGACTTTGCTTATGACTCTCCTTTAGTTCCTTGAACTCTGCTTGGCTGTTTCAAATGGGCAAGAGCATAGGAAATTTTCTTCAGTCGGACCATTCTTAGACTTTGATAAAACTATTTATAGCTAACTCTTGTTTTATTTCTTTCGGATAAATTTCTTGAAGGTGAGCTTCCCAATAACGCATCTCCAGAAAAATAACAACAAACTCGTAATCATTCTATTTTTCCTTGGGGAATATTGCGTAGAACCTCCACAGCTTTACCTCGTAGTACTGGAATAAGAGCATGTGCCTTCTCCAGTGGGCTCCAATTGCAGGCGGCTTCGAATTGACGGACATAGGCAAACTAAGGTACTTTGGCATCGAAGGTAGGGACCTTCATCACACTAGTTGCAGAGACACCATCTACCTTTATAATACCTTCTAAATTTGCAAATGTAATTGTTACATCTCTTGTTCTATGCAATTCATATCTTCTTGATTTTTTTAATGTCTTCTTTCAATTCTTGCTTCATATTTTCTTGACTGATAATCTTCCGTTGCATTTCTGGTTCTATGTGCTTCATATATTCTTGATTTTTTTTAAGGTCTACTTTTAATTCTTGTTTCATATTTTCTTCACTTGTCTTAAATCCCTGTCTCATGTCCTCCAGACTTCTTTTTAGTTCTTGTTTTATACTTTCTTAATTTTTCTTAATATCTTTTTGTCAGTGTCATCGATTCTTGTTTCATCTCTTCTTGGCTTGTTTTGAATTCTTGCTTCATATCCTCTTGATTTTTCTTCATATCTTCTTTCAATTTTTATTTCACCTCTTCTTAGCCTGTCTTTAATTCTTGTTTCATATAATCTTGCCTTTTCTTCAAATCTTCTTGACTTTTCTTCATATCTTCTAGGCCTGTTTTCATGTCTTATATCATCATCAGTATCTGATTTAAATTAGTTTGAAGGTGTTCTTCCATTTTTGCATTCTGTTTTCTAGTTTCGACTGACGTACAATTTCAATCGATTGTTTTCTTATTTTTTATAATTTTCTAACCTGAACTAATCACTTCTAGATTTGATCGCATTTGCACCAATTTGTTTCGGACGGCCCGTTTTTAAACACACTGTATTATTTAATCACTTTTTACTGTCACAATTCTGACAACGTTTCAAACAATTCAAGTTACTTACAACACAGTAAAAAAGTTCAAACAAGGTGAGTATTAGTATCTAAAATGAATCTAGAAGTTATAATTCTGGAAAATCAAAAAATCTTCCAGTAATTAATAACTTAAATAAATAAGATGTTTTCTCAATTTCGTCGTAACGCAATTGATAAGCACAGCATTTAATGTATTTCTGGGCGTTAATTTATAAAAGCCACAACTATTAGAAAAACTGTTATTTGATATAATGTAAGTTCTGAGTCATAATCTATAACACAATCTCATATCGTATTTCATATCTATGATCAGTACAGTTCCACTAAATATGTCAAAGCAGAATGTCTCAAATGTGCAGTTAAAACTGTAAAATTTATTTAATATATTTTGACAACGTTGCCTCCTTGTGAGGTCTAACAGCTTCGCATTGCATACTTTTTGTAATATAAGAATTATTAATGATCTCAGTTTATAATTCCTTTTGTAGATAAAAAAAAAGTTGAAAAACATGTAAATCTAAAAACATATTTGCTAAACTGTCTAGACACAAATTTTAAGCCGTAACAAGCAGAATACAATTTTTTACATAAATAATATATAAACTGTTAATATAGAATTTTAATACTTTTTCTGAATGCCAGAAATGTGTTACTTTATTTACCTTATTTATTTTAAAATCGTTTATTCATATATACACAGTGCACAAGAATGCGTCATAAAATATAATTGTATATAAACATTGACGCAATGTAAAATTGAAACATGTCCAAATTTAAAATAAAAATAAACAGTAATATTTCAGCTTGTTATCAGTGTTCCCTACATGAAATATAATTCTATATAAATGATAACATAATGTAAATTTAAAAAATGTTCAGATTTTAGACAAAAATAAACAATAACAATTCGGCTTATTACATAAGCATGTGCTTAAATACATACATTACTTTAAACAAAATTGTCAGTACAAAACATGTCACATACACAGTACTAATGGAAGGAAGTCTAATGGTGGTACTGCAAATAATTGCAGAACTCCTGTAGAGAGTAAAAACAGTTAAAAGATAATACTATTCTTAGATCCTGCTTGAATGCCGGCAGTAAGAACCTGCGTATACAGGTGATTCCTTGAAGTAGACATGACAGAAATGTGTAAGATCAAGCCGATTTCTATTTCGAGTATTGTGCTCATGATAATCACCATCAATCAATAAACTGTTTTTGTCCGCAAAAATATAACACAGCACTTTCAAGAGGTATACCCTACCAGTGTGTCAAAGGCACGCGTTAGGTCAAAGAATACTCCAGCCGTGAATTTACCCGTGTCTAGATTTCGGTACACTTGCTGAACAAATTCAGCAGTGGTAGTTTCTGTAGAGTTCCTTTTACGAAAACCACGTTGATGCGTTGTTATAACATTAAATTTATTAAAAAAAAAATAATTTTTTTTCATATACTACAGATTCAATTATGTTTGAGAAAATACTCAAAAGTTGGTATCTCGTCCTTGTCTATGCATTTTTTTCCTTTAACTTTATTTATGACTAACTCAAAGTCATCCTCTGTAACAGGTAAAAAGTATATAGAATAAGAAACTGAATGAGAAATTGTGCATTCAAAAAACCATTTGTTTTAAAAACGCTATTCTATTTTTTTTATTATGGTTGAAAAGTAATTGGCAAAGAAATTTGAGACTCCTTTCTTATCAGAAAGAACAGTTTTTTTATGAAATATAGACAGACAGTTATCATTTTGCTTAGTTATATTCCTAGTCTCATCAATTTTTTTTCCAGATCATTTTAGGTTTATTCGCAGAAGATTCTATGATATTGGCATAGATCATGTTATAAAGATTTTTTTTCTTTTAATGTAATATTCGTTCAACGGTTCATTATTATATGATTTCAAGCCAAACCGGTTCGCACTCCCTCCAGGGATTATTGACTCATACCAGGTATACACAGATACCAAAAATATGAAGCTCTGTGGGAACCCTTTCCATGTTATCGTGTCCTAGCTGACGTGGTCTGTTGTATTTCTTACGTACTCGTGTATCTTCGTGCGGTTCACTTAGAAATCTGTTAGTATAATGTTTGGTCTATTATGAGCAACTGCCTGATCCGTCAGAACATAACTTGAGCTTGCTGTTCTCAAGAATAGGCTCTGGATTGTATTTGCAATAAAGCACTTTTCCTATCTGCAATAGATTGAACTTTTCTGTTAACTTTTGGTGGAATATCTTAGCGGCTGGTATGTGCTGGACTGTCTCTGATGTTCGACAGCCATATCTACATTGGTCATTTTCTATTGAGGGATCTCTAATGATGAACTTCCGATAGTTCTTCGTCGGAATAACCTGGTCTTGGATAGCTAATAAAAAGCCCTCCGTTTTCGGAAACATCTGTCCTGAAATCAACCAGTAGTTCGACGCTGAGTTGTCGACATTGTCCTGATTGACTTCATTTAGATGCCGTCCATGAAGTGGCTTCCGTAGCCAGGTTTGTAACTTCTCTTGGTCTATTTGGTGATGAGAAGTAATATCTTGTTCCCTCAACTGTAGCGGCGTTGAATCGTCTGCCTCGCATATTGCTCGATGTAGTGTGGAAGAGTCCGCTAACCTGTGGAAATATGAACGTAAGTTTATTATTTGTTGGTCGAGCTGCTTACCAATATCCACCAATCCTCTTTCTCCGTGGTGTCTTGGAACCATTGTACGTTCAATAGCACTCCGAGGGTGATGTTTTAGTGCTTTTGTTAAGAATGTTTTTATTTTTCGTTGCAGATTTTGGATATCCGTCCTGCTCGATTTTACAATTCCAAAAGAGTAGCTAGTGCAGAGCAAGCATACGTGTTGAAAGCTTTAAACAAATTTCTACTATTTAGGTTAGTTCGTAGTATCCGCCTTGGCTTCCTGACACATTCGGTTGTCAATTCGTCGTAGTGATACCTTCAAATAAAAATGATCTCCAGATAGAATTAAACTTATTGCAGCTATATGATCGCCATTAATGATAAATTTGTACTTGAACATTCACTCACAGTACACGCTGCTAGCAAGTACTCTCGTTTAGAGACATTAGAACTAGAAAATCAGCAAGTGTCGTGTAAAAATGTTTTGACAAAATAATAAACTATATTAATTGGAGAAAATGTGGAGACTTGAAAAGGTATGCTTTATGTCATTAGCTTATTTTGAAAACATACAAAATATAAAATTTCTGTATCGAAAAACACCCTGTATAATAAATACATACAATCTGAACATAAATGGCAATTCTGATAAGCTTGTAAAGTAGCAATGTAATGGCTCGTATAATATTAATGATTTCATCATACATTACTAACTCGAATACGACACGACAAGCATCATTAATTAAATTAATTAACTGAAATTGAAATGCAGATGTGAAGGTATTCAGATGCTTTAAACAAGATGACACAATGATATTGTGTTAAATGTACGTGTGGTCTTATAAATTCGAGACCAGAGGAAGGTATGAGGTACAATGATGTATATAGCAGCATTTACAGGTGAGCAACTTAACATTGAAGTTGGCAAGAGCCAAAGAGATTACTTCCGCAAAAAGCAATAAAAAACAAATTAGTCATTCAAAATCGTAAGTATGCGCAAAATAATAGGGTAAAAATCTTAATAAAAGGAAATAAGTTATATTCAAAATGCATTTTATTTCTATTAAAAGATTTACAAGCCAAACGGCTTCGCGCTCTCTCCAGGGAATATTAACTCATACCAGGTATACAAAGATATCATAAGTATGATGCTCTGTGGGAACACTTTCCATGTTATCGGGTCCTATGTGACACGGTCTGTTGTATTTCCTACGAACTTTCGGACGGTTTGCGCGGTTGTAAGGAGAACAGCTTTCTGCATCAGTTTATACAGATGCTCACTAAGGCCCAGTCCCTTGATGTTGTACAGGAGGTTCTTTGGTATCATTCCAGTTGTTGACACTATTATGGGAATAGTTTGAACGCTGTTCATTGCCCATTGTCTTCCGATTTGTACCTACAGATCTCTGTATTTGGCGATCTTCTCGTTGTATTTTGGCCTTAGGTTGTTGTTGTTAGGTTCACCAATGTCGTTTAGTGTAGTTTGCCTAGAAATTTTATCTGGTAATATAAGATCTGGTCTATTATGTGCAACCGATCCGTCAGAACCGATCGGTCCCAATATAACGTGAACTGGTTGTTCTCAAGAATAGGCTCTGGATTGTATTTGTAATAAGGCAATTTTTCTACTTGAAATAGGTTTAACTTATCTGCTAACTTTTGGTGGGGTATCTTAGCGGCTGAGTCGTGTCTTTCCTTACACTCGGTTGCGGCACACGCTTGGCATTCTCCAGTTATGTGCTGGATTGTCTCTGATATTCGACAACCATATCTACATTGGTCATTTTCTATTGAGGGATCTCTATAGATGAACTTCCGATAGTTCTTCATCGGAATAACGTGGTCTTGGATAGCAAATAAGAAGCCTTTTGTTTCCAGAAGCATTTGTCCTTAAATCAACCAGTAATTCGATGCTGAGTTGTCGACATTGTCCTGGTTGATCTCACTTGGATGCCGTCCATGAAGTGGTCCCTGTAGCCAGGTTTGTAACTTCTCTTGGTCTGTTTGGCGATGAGAAGCAATATCCTGTTCCCTCAGCTGTAGCGGCGTTGAATCATCTGCCTTGCATATTGCTCGATGTAGTGTGGAAGAGTCCGCTAACCTGTGTAAATATGAACGTAAGTTTATTATTTCTCTTTCCTGCTATTGTTGCAATTATTGTCTTTCTGCGTTTGCTATCCATCTGATTATGTGTTTTTAAATCAAAGATAAACAACAAATCCCGAGTTCAAATTCACAGTATCACTCCCTTATAGTAGTAACTAACATTAAAATCGTAAAAATTAAAAATTAGTATTTGAAAATTAACTATTAGGAATTAGATAATTGACATAAAAATCAATAAATAATAAAAAAATAATGAAATGATTGAGCTCGATGGAGTTTTAACAATTTGTTAATATCGAGTTCCAATTTTGTCATCAGTTATTTTATCGTTACATTCAATGATGTGTGGTTTGATTAGTTTGTGATCATACTGACTCAACGTTCAGTCAAATATGGTGAGAGGAATGCAATTTAAATTCTTCAATTAATTTGCTATGATCCAAAGTAGAGTTTTAATACTGACTTTTCGAGCTCAAACTTTAGGTATCCCTTTCTGAATTCTTCTTTAAGTTCTACTTAATTTTATAGTTTATGTATAGAATATCCTGGTGTTGGCAGTGGGTAAGTAAATTATTTCATTTTGCAGAAACTGCTGATATTGTTGGCAAGTGACTGTATTCATCTCAACTGAGCATCCTCTTAAAGAAAATAAGTTTCCCCACAAAAGCAGCGATGATATTTTTATTTTAATTAAATTCAATTCACTAACTCACAATTGAAATTTTACTTCGCAAAAAATTTTTGAATGTAATCAAGTCTTCATCTCTGTTTTGAAAGATATATAATAGTGAGTCAAAAAAAACTATAAAAATAATTCAATCAAATACTTTAGAGAGCCAATAAACTTCCAAAATAAAGCATCAAGCGATTGAAATCTCCCTTATTTCTACTTTTATTCAACTATTTAGTTATGTACGTAATAAGTCACTCAATGAATTGCTGTTAATCTTATTGACTGCTTTATTAACGTAATGGAGCGACGTATGCAGGCATTCAATCAGATTCTTTGCATCCAATGCTGATGAGGAATAACACAATGTAAAGCAAGTATCTTTGGAACTGCTTGTTTCAAATGTAATATGAAACCCTCAAACCTCAAATGCCACCTCATCATTGGTAGAGAATTAGTAGCCGTTGGCTAAATATGATGTCACGGTTCAAATTTCCGTTTAAGTTCACTGTTGCTAATTCAGTTAATTTTAAATTATTTTTGCAAATACCAACGTTATGGACAACACAGTATCATTTTTCTTAAGCATTTCTCATAGATTCCTTGAACATAAGCATTCCATAAAGTACAGTTTTAAGTTAATTTTATTTTCAGTTTGACTATTATAACTGATATATTACTACACTGTGCTTAACTGTTTTTTTATCAATGATGAATTTACTGTTACCTCAGTTTTCCTGCCAACTACTCTTTGAGGGATTATTTTTGGGTTGCCAAAATTTCTGAGGCTTGAATGTATTTCTTTACATTAAGATGATTGATGAAATAGCTGATGTAACAAATTTATTTCAGCAGTCTGTTGTCGTTCAGGCTAATTTTTGAGTTGTCATTTTGTTTGCTTGTTTAAAGGTCATAAACAAAAATATTTCTTACGTAGTAGTAGATATCCGTTAGACTTCCATTGTCCTAATTTTGTTATTGAATATCACAATATTCAATAACAAAATTAAGACAATGAAAGTCCAATAGATATTTACTACTTCGCAACTAATATCTTCCTTACTGGTTTATATATTGCGTGTATCCATTGATGCTATGCTGATGCCTGTGCCGTTAAAGAGAGAGACTATTTTACTGGCAATCAAACCATTTGATAGCCAAATTTTATTGATTTATTTTTTTAAGTTTAAATAATGACAGATTAGTTTACTCTATTCTTTATTTTTGTAAGGCTTTGCGCAATAGTCCAGCTTACTATTCTATGATCACAGAATAAACGGGTTTGCTTTATGTTCTTGTTTTAACGCCAGTATATTATAGTGTACACGGATTAAGTTTGATTGATTTAGTTTTTCCTGTTTGTAAAATTGTTGGAGTTCGACGTTTCCTTTTTAATAATATATCTTACGCTTACGCTACTATTTCACTGTTACCTTTTATTGGTATTATCTATACCGAGTTTGATTTGTCCCACATTCTCACTCGCGCTTTTATATATATATATATATATATATATATATATATATATATATATATATATATATATATATATATATAAATATGTTAATCTATAGGGGTGAAGTTGAAAGCTTGCTCCTAATGAGATCGCGAAAGGTTTCTACACTCGGCCTAGCTACAGATGCAGTGGCACCCTGAATACCCCCTTCCTACTCTCTGGTATAGTGGTTAACACGACTCGCTGGTGCTGCTACTAGCTTTCAACTATACTCTGATGATTTTGTGTTATTAAATTACTTTCCTTTCCACTTAATTGTGAGGCATTGGACCCTTAAATATCAATCTAGCAATGAATAGGGATTTTTTCCTCTTGTAAAAGAAAATTATAGTATTAAATATCTATTTTCCCCTTGTACCGGTTTAAGAATTACTAGATAATAACGATTTTTAGCAAGCTATTTCTTCATTTATAAACAGTGCATAGAATAAGACTAGTGTTTCAATAGTTGCTAGAGTTGATTTATCAGGTTCATTAGAAAAAATTACTTGTCTCCAAGTAATCGTATGATGACATTTCAACGAATTATTGCCCAAACGAATTTTTCTGATGTTGTCTAAGGCATTTTTATGATGAAGAATAGTATTTAATACGTCTTTCATTGTTGGCGAGACTAATTGTTCGCTATTTGTCTGTGGTTGGCCGCTTTCGTGATTAACAATGAAATATTATTTCAAGCTAGTAGTTCATCATCTTTTTATTTAGATGACGACACAGATAGGTTTAATATGGTAGGCTGTTTCAAATATTGCCTTTCCAGTTTTTGAAAAAAGAATACATCCTAACCTTTTTCATTGGCATGCTTTCTAATCCAAAGTTTTTGTAACATAGAAGGTTTTATGACTTCATTTAAAAACTTTTGGCAAATTAAAAGCATAGGTAATGATTCGTTTGTAGGTAAATACTTCAATTTATGTTGTAAATACTCAATACTGTACTGTAGATATTTCTTTTTAGATTTAGATATGATTAAAGACGAATTTTGCCACAGTTTTAATGATCAACTATTCACCTTTTTATTATTTGCTATAATGAATGACATATTAGGAATTATTCGCATATAAGGATTACTGACAAATAACCTAATAAATAATGAGACTTATTTTTAAATCTCTATTTTTTATAAATCTGAATTCTGTACGCATCGACTTATATGTCAACATTCCTTCGCGATAGCAGCGCATTTGTTGGGTAAACAAGTTATTACAAGCTCCCATATTCTCGTCTTAACTTGAATTGGTAATGATAGTCATTACTTACCGACTTGCACAGACTTGTCAGAGATAAAACTAGAATAATACAAATAATATACGAGACAGACGTTTCAACGCCGCTACAGCTCAGGGAACCACCAAACACACCAAGAGCAGTTACAAACCTGGCTACAACTTCATGGATGACATCCAACTGAAGTCATTCAAGAAAATGTCGACAACTCAGCGTCGAACTACTGGTTGATTTCAGGACAGATGTTTCCAGAAAAGAAAGGCTAATTATTAGCTATCAAAGACCTGGTTATTCCGATGAAAAACTATCGGAAATTCATCATCAGAGATCCCTCAATAAAAAATAACTAATGTAGATATGGCTATCGAACATTAGAGGCAGTCCATCACATAACTGGAGCATGCCACGAGTTTGCCGCAACCGATTATAAGGAAAGACACGACTCGGCCGCTAAGATACTCCACCAAAAGTTGGCAGATAGGTTGAACCTATTGTAGGTAGAAAAAGTGCCTTATTACAAATATAATCCAGAGCCGATTCTTGAGAACAGCCACTTTAATGCTTGAAGTCGAGGACGAAATTTCATTTCAAACAGAAGGCGTTTACAAAATACCTTGCTCTTGTTGTAAAGTATATGTAGGTGAAAAATGAAAGATGTATAAAAAAGAAACACATTGTACAATCTGCAGTAGCTGAACACCAGCATTACTCAAGTCACACTTTTAATGTAAAAGAAACGAAGATGCTAGCATCAGTGTCTGGTTTCTTTAAACGTAAAATTGGAGAATCAATCGAAATTTATAACCAGCCAAATAATATTAATAGAGATGTAGGTTACAGTCTACACCACACGTGGAAATCAATTGTAACGCTGGATCACGGTTCACTGAGCACCAGTCGAGTATAAATACCGGGCTGCTGCTCCTCGATAGTCATTCAGTGTTATAATCTCGAGGAGTAAAGATTCCTGAAGATGCTTTGTACAACCGTAGACGAAACGTCGGATAATAATTCCAATTTGACATGGTCTAAACTCAACTTGACCAAAGCTGTGAAAGTTATCGGTTTTTATTAACAACCATTTCAAGTAATATTTGGACCAAACGGTTCTGACGGAGCAGACAGTTGCCCATAATAGACAAGACAGTATATTAACAGATAAAATTTCTAGGCCAACTATACTAATCGACATTGCTGTACCTAACAACAATAACCTAAGCCAAAATACAACGAGCTAGAGGTACAAATCCGAAGACAATGGGCAATGAATAGCATCCAAACGATTCCCATAATTTTATTAACAATTGGAGTGATACCAAAGAACCCCTGCAGAACATCAAGGGAACGGGCCTTAATGAGCATCTGTATAAGCCGATTCAGAAAGTAGTTCTCCTTGTAACCGCGCGAACCGTCCGAAAGTTCGTATGGAAAACAGCAGACTACGTCACCTAGGATCCGACAACATGGAAAGGGTTCCCACAGAGCGTTATACTTTGGGCATCTTTGTATACGTGGTAATGGAACAAACACTAGTTATATTAAACTATTTAACCTGAAGTATAGTCTGCTGCAAAAAAGGGGACACAACAAATATAGAAAACTACCGTCCTATCAGTTTATTAAACCACCTATATAAACTATTTACCCGCATATTGACAAATCGCCTGACTGAAAAGCTTGACTATTACCAGCCTGTGGAGCAAGCTGGCTTTCGACGTGGATTTAGTACGATAGATCATATCCAAGCTCTACGCACAATCCTAGAAAAAAACGAGGAATATAACATTCCTATACACCTGTCATTTATAGATTTTCAGAAGGCCTTTGACTCTATAGAAACATGGGCGATCTTGAAATCACTTAATAATGCTAGAATTGACTCCAGGTATACCACTATCATACAGAACATATATAAAAACGCAACTATACAGGTTAAAATCGACGAAGACACAAAAACCGAAAAAATAAACGTTATGAGTGGTGTGTGTCAGGGAGACGTCATCTCTCCGAAACAATTTACGCTAGCTTTGGAAGATGTCTTTAAAAAACTAAATTGGGATGAGAAAGGTTTGAGAGTCGACGGTTCTTATCTTAGTCATCTTCGCTTCGCCGACGATGTTGTTGTCATGTCCAGTAACCCAGAAGAGCTAAAACAAATGCTTCAAGATTTCAATGAAGAGGCGAGAAAAGTGGGACTTAAGATAAATTTGGGGAAAACTAAGTTAATGAGCCCTGACGCAAATGTACAAATAGAGTTTCAAAATGAAATCATATAGAATGTCCAAGAGTACATCTATTTAGGCCACGTCATGAAACTGGGCAAAGAAAATCAAACGGCGGAAATAACAAGGAGAATAGGGCTGGCATGGGCTGCTTTTGGAAAGTTGCATAGAAACACAGCAATCAACCTTAAACAGAAAGTATATAACACGTGTGTCTTGCCTGTTGCTACTTAAAGTATGGAAAGGATAATACTAACCAAACAAAACGCAAATAGGCTCCGAGTCACTCAACGCTCCATGGAGAGACAAATGTTAGGAATCTCGATACGGGATAAAAATCAAAATTAAGTAATAAGATCAAGAACCCAAGTAGTTGACGTCATTGAACGCATATCACGACTAAAGTGGCAATAGCTAGACAACAGCTCGATAGGTGGACGAGTAAATTACTGCCATGGCGACCGCGAGAAACGAATCGAAATCGTGGCAGGGCATAACGCAGATGGGTAGATGATATAAGACAGTTTGCTGGAAAAGACTGGCTTCAGAAGGCGAGAGACAGATCCCAGTGGAGGACCATCGGAGAGTCTTATGGCCAGGAGTGGACGTCAATGGGCTGAGAAAGAAGAAGAAGATAGTCTGCTAAAATGATTAATTAAACAATCACTCTGTGGATAGATTTTATCCGTAAGACGGGGATAGTATATATTTTTTATTACCACCCAAGAAAGTCTAAAGGAAAAATAAGTCAATTATCGTACTTAAGCATAATCTCAACTTTATTATTTTTGAGTTGCATAAATGTTTTTTTTTTTTAAATATGTAAACTCAGAATTTATGATGATATAAACTAAAAATGGAACCCTCCTTTAAGATTTGTATATAAATCAGTCGAAGAAATCCTACCCTGGTTATGTAATTAAAACCGAAGAGATAAATGTCTAGGGAGGTTTAACATGTGGTATATGCAAATACCGTTAAAATATATTAAAATATTGAACGATTTTCGCATTATTAGGAAACAAAAGAATAATCAAATAAACTCACAATAATTTAATATATCGTGTGTAATCGACATGTGAAAGGAATTAATATAGCTACTGTTTTTCCTAATTGCAAGAAAGAATGATTTAGATTCCGGCAAAACGAATAAAAGGTCTTTCAGGTTTTTTTACAGGTGCTATCTTATTCCTTTAGCTATAGAAATAACAGGATCCGCGGGTGCCGAGGGAGTACAAGTTTGGCCTTTTAAGAAATAATAAACTTCAGGTACAATCTGGAATTCATTAAAGTCGGTAGGCGGTTTTAAGAACAGTGTCTTAGAAAATTACATATCGTGTATATTCGACTAGAATGAAAGTTTCCTTTGTTTGGTTTTGTTTTCCATTTAATTCGGAGAGTTAAGGGAATATCTTGTGTTATTTTACTTGAGAATTTAGCGACTTTAATACTGTTCGTTTAAGTAATATAAATAGCTCTTTTCTCCGCCTTTTTATTCTATTCTTTCTTTAATGTTATAGGCAGCTATTTAAACCTGTTTTTCAAAATCGGGGTTTACATTTTTATTAATAGAACGTCCAATAACAGCAATTGTTTTAATTTTTTCGTAATTGTTATTTATTAGTTTAAGTTTCTCATTGTCAATAATTTGTTTTTCTATTTATTTCTGTTAATAGATTTAAGTGTTTTGAGAAACTTTTTAGCTGCCTTGCCTGAGTCCTGAGTTATGTTAGTCTAATAACAGCAATTGTTTTAATTTCTTCGTAATTGTTATTTATTAGTTCAAGTTTCTCATTGTAAATAATTTGTTTTCCTATTTATTTTTGTTAATAGATTTAAGGGTTTTGAGAAACTTTTTAGCAGTCTCGCCTGAGTCCTGAGATTCTGAGTTATGGTTCTGGTAAGCTCTAAATAGCGGTAATTGTTTGGTGCTAAATCTACAAAAATCCAAGAGGAACGACCAGACTTCCAGAGTGCCAATGTCTTTTTGATATTTTGTTATAGATTATTAAAATAGCTATTAACAGGGGACAACAGTTTGATTGTAGACAGAACGGCCTTACGCTACCAAAATATATCATTTGCAGAAGTCTACGATCAAATGTTGTTACACAGACACACAGAAAAAAGGATCCTCTTGACCACCTTCTCTTAATTTCGGTAAAGTTTAACAGAAATCGATTTACTTTTTTCGAAAATTAGCCAATGCAGACAGATAGACAGAAAAAAAAGAGCCAATATCATTCCTGACAACCTCCTATTCATGTCTGTAAAGTTTCATGGAAATTAGCTCATCACTTTCGAAGATTAATGCTTATAGATAGGCAGACAGCAGAAAAAAACAGGCTATATCACTGCTGACAATCTCCTCTTTATGTCTATAAAGCCGTTTCGAAGATTAGCTCATGCAGGCAGACAAACAGACAGAAAAAAGCATCCGATATCATCCCTGACAACCTCCTTTTCATATCTGTAAAGTTTTGCCCAAATCGGTTCAGCCGTTTTAAAAATTAGTATGTACAGACAGATAGACAGACGGACATATAAGCAGAAAAAAAAACAGCATATATCGCTCCTGAAAACCTTTTTTTCATATCTGTAAAATTTTAGCGAACTCAGTTCAGCTATTTCGAAGATATGGAAAAAATATGAATCCACATAGGATGAATTATTGGAAAAATATTAAATTTAAACTACTATGCTTTCAAAAACGTGCAAAGTAAATCAGTAAATTTACGATTATTAAATTGCTATATGAAACAGTCGCTAGTTTAATTGTTACATTTTATTAGAACAATTTTGAGGTCGATTTAATTTTTTTCTAAATAATAAAAGTTTGCTTAAAAGCCATCGTTCGTTCAACTTAAATTACAATTTTTGACATTTAATGTTATTTCATTTTGTTTTGCCTCGATGGAATATGTATTAGCGGATTACTTTATTTCGCTAAAATGTTTTTAAATTATGAATGAATATTTGGCTGGTCGGTTTTATTTTAGCTTTTAAATTGTTTTCGAAATTGAAGTTAAAAATTCAAAATTTCATAAGCGGAACAATAAAATTTATCTTTAGCAATAAAAAATTTATTCGAAATGAAGGCGCTTTTCTCGATAAATTTTATGGAAGAAAAACATAAATACATAAATATTAAAGAGAGAGGAGAACATATAAATCGTTTTGTTATTGGTTTCCGAATATTTTCTAGTTTTCTGTATGATGTTGATAGCTGAAAAATATCAAAATTATTTTTTCAAGATGTTTCAAAATTTTGAATTAAGTAATATTATTTATCTTTTTTAATTACCAAAACGGTAAATAAATATAGCAGTCTGTAATTTTATTTTTAATTTTGGTTTTTAAAATTGTTAAAGGGCGACTCCTTAAAAAAGACCTGGGTACCCCCTTGTGTATCGCGGCCTACCATTTGGGAACCACTGATCTAGGTGGATTTAAATTATCCATACTAAACAATTGAAGAATGACGTGTTTGACTCTTAAGGAGAGGTTAATTGTATTGTTAAAACATTGAAATAAAAAAATATGGTAAAAATTGTAGTCATAAGGAGAATAATGATCATATTAAAAAGTAAATAAATGCATACAATAGGTACAAACTAATTCGTAACGAAACTAATCTACTAGTCAGGCAACTAAAAAGTGAACATTGGGAGCAGTTCTCTAAAAGAATGGAAGGAGACTTTTATAGTGTACAAAAACAAATGTGGCGACTGATATGACAACAGCGCAAAGAAATATCTTAACTCCCCGAAACAAACAAAATATCAGAGGAGAAATGGATAGACTACCTAACAAAATTATTTGAGGGAGATGCTAACATTGGAAAAAACAACATACCAGCAATAAGGAATAATGTGGAAGTCACCATTCAAGAAGTAGAGAAAGCTATAAAATCCTTAAAAAATAGAAAGTCTCCCGGACAAGACGGAATTCATAACGAATTGTTGAAATACCGAGGACAGCGACTAACACAGGAATTCACAAGCTTCATTCGAAAAATCCTGACACAATGCAAAGTACCAGATAGGTGGAGAACCAGCACAATAATGCTCATGTTTAAGAAAGGTGACAAACAAGAACCAGAGAACTACAGGGGTATTAATCTACTGGACACAACTCTGAAACTCGTTACGAAAGTAATCAAAAGTAAAATTAATTCAGTTACAACACTGGAAGACGAACAGCAGGGATTTAGATCAGGGCGGTCCTGCGTGGATGCAGTATTTATTCTACGAAAAATCTCTAGGATACAATAAACCAACATTTTTATGCTTTATAGATCTAACAAAGGCATTCGATCGCATAAAGCTAGATGACGTAATCCACCTGTTATATAAGAGAAATATTCCTATCAATATAATTCAGACCATCGAAAACATATACGCAAACAATAAAGTTCAGATTCGCACTAACGGTAAATTATCTACACCCATACCAGTCAACAGCGGTATTAGACAGGGAGACTCGCTTAGTCCTTTATTGTTTAACATGATAATGGACGAAATAATAAAGGAGGTGCGACTTGGTAGAGGATATAAAATGGGAGATACAGAAATAAAAATTCTCTGTTACGCTGATGACGCTGTGATATGTGCCGAAAATGAAGACGACCTCCAGAGATTGTTAAATACCTTTAATCTTACGGGAGGAAAATATAATATGATTATCTCAGCCGAAAAAACTAAATGTATGACAACCTCAAAAGAACCCCTCCGATACAAACTAGAACTAGACGGTGGAATAATACAACAAGAAATGAGTTTCAATTATCTAGGAATCGACATAACTAGTTATGGTAACATCGAAGAAGAAGTAAGAGGGTAGGTGGCCAAAGCAAATAAAGTGGCGGGTTGCCTCAACGACGTGATCTGGCGAAACAAACACTTACAACAAGAAACAAAGGTTCGGATCTACAAAACCACAATTAGACCTATTATGACATACACCTCAGAAACACGGCCAGAGACGACAAAAACGAAACAACTATTGGAGACTACAGAAATAAGAATACTTCGACGAATAACAGGAAAAACGCTACTAGACAGAGAAAGAAGCGATAACATCAGGCAATCATGCAACACAGACTGCATTAATGAGTGGGTCCTACAACGTAAGACACAATGGAACAAACACATAAGCCGAATGACAGAGGATAGACTGGTAAGGATCGCACGAGATAAATCGCCTAGTGGTACACGCAGTAGAGGTCGACCGCGGAAAAGGTGGAGCGATAATTTAAGTCCAGAATGAGGAAAATCGAAGAAAAAACAGGTCAGGGACTTATTATAGAAGGTAGAAGAAGAAGAAGAAGAAATGCAGGGTAATCCACTGAAAAATTAAAAATTTCGATCATTTTCTAATAAACGGAAGTAGTAAATATAGACAGTTACTTCAACATCTGTTCTTTTGGTAGTTTAAACTCATGCCAAGTTCAGTGATTGAAGTGAATTGCAAAATAACGAAAAAATTCCGTAAAATTGAATTCATAAAATGCAAAGTAACCAAGTAAAAGAGACGCTTTACATCTTCGCCTTTCTAACTGACTAGTAATAAAATTAATAAAATAAAACTTTAAAGCTTAAGTTTTCACATAAAATAATGTATTTTGACAGTAAAATTTTTATTAAAAATATGAGTACAATGAAACCCCAGTTCTATAACCATAAAAAGTTCGCCCATGAAAAATAATGAGAGAAATGGAGGCCAACTTTCTGGATTTTTCTTAATTGCGGAATTAGAAGTATTAATGGCTTCGAATACTTGTTCTAAAGTTTTAATTTCTTTATTAAAAGTAATTTTACCAGCCCCATCAAAGATTATTTTTTTAAGACGAGAATATAAGTCTTATAAACTAATAAAATTTTTATGAAAATTGAACCGACTTCTAAAAAAGCGCAGAAAGTCGGCACCAAATTGATACCTAACGAAAGGTATGATTTTCTTAAAAATATTGAGAAATATTTTATTTGCAATTGCTTCCTTACCCTAGTTTGCATGTATCTCGTGTTAGTAGCTATTTGTTTCAGTAATATTTTGACGTTGAATTCAAAAATTTCAAGTCCATATAAACATTTATATTGTTATTTTTCGCTTTTTAGTATAAGTTCATTTTTTTTTATAAAAGTATAATTTTTCGATTTTTTGTTTATGATTAAGCTGAGTTCCTAAGGTCGAAAAAAATAACTTGTTGTAAACCACATTAAACTGAACAAAAACATTCGTAAATTCTGAGAATTTTCCAAATACCAGATTTGAATTAAATTGTACCAAACAAATTTTTAGTCTGCTATAGTAAATCAGCTATTTCTAGTTTTAATAAATCAATTTTAGAATCGTACCTAGGCCTTCAAAAAGGTCCTAATACCGAAATTGAAAAACATTGAGATATGTAAATTTTTTAGTTCGACATATGTTTTGCTTCATATGGATTGTGTTACAAATTAGTTTAAAATCAATCATATATGCCCCAAAAATACCTCAATATCAATTTTGACAAATGTAAAATTACACTAGGCAATAGCGAATATGTATCTAAAATAAAATTGACTAAATCTTACCATTTTTGGAATGCTAAAATCGACACTAAACTTATCTTTTTAATATTAGTTCAAGTTTTAGAGATACGTGATGCCTATATATTAATAATGTAACCGCAAGAATGCACCTGGTATATTTGTATTGTTATAACATTAGAGGGGTTCGACGTTGCCGAATATACGTTTTCTCCAAGTTAAGGAAATTTTTTAGTAGACCTTAAAAGGATTTTGTTGCCACCATTGCATATCAAATTGGGCTTAATGAAAAACTTTGTTAATGCACTGAAGACAGATGATTCAGCTTTTCAGTACCTGCGTCTCAAGGCTAAATGAAGCAAAAATTAAGGAAGGTAGTTTGGTGGGCCACAGATTTAAAGTATTCTGAAAGACAAACATTTTGACAGCACTCTATCATATATTGAAAAAAATGCTTGGAATAACTTTTGCCTTATGGTCACTAATTTCTTTGGAAATAAAAAAGCTGATAATTACGTTACTTTTGTTGAAAATATGCTGTTATCCTATCATAAAATGGGTTCCAATATATCTCTAAAGATCCATTTCCTACACTCACATCTGGACTTTTTTCTGACAACTGCAGATTTGTAAGTGATGAACACGATGAACGTTTCCATCGGGATATATCAACAATGGAGAAAAGGTACCAGGGAAAGTCGAATGCTTGCCAACTACTGTTGGACTCTGGTTAGAGATGTTCCAAAAACAATTCACAAAAAAAAAAAGCAAAAAAGGCAGGATATTTGGTGTCTTTGAAAGTGTAAAAGTATATATTTTTATAATTTTGTTAAAAATAAAATAAAAAAAATGATCTTGAAAATTTCAAGTTTTAATCTAATCGTAATTTTTGTGTTGTTAACAAAAAAAAATGCACTTTTCATACAAGATACAACAATTAAACTAAAATTTGTTGTGTAGTATTATTAGCCCCCCTTAATATATCTGTTATAATAAATTATAAAAAATTAACTTCAGAAAACCTCCTAAAGTCAATTAAAAAAAATATATGATTATCGTACAATTTTCAACTCACGATATTAAATACTCCATACTGAATTTCAAAAAAGTAGTTTAAAACTCTTATTCTAATTTTAATCTACACCGTTGAAAACATTCCAGTACCAATTTTGGACATTATCCGAAAATATAAAGTTTTTAGGCCCAAACCCTCCTCCCTGAGGCAAAATTTGTACAACAGAAATATATTTTCAATCGATAAGATGGATTACCTCGGCGACATAATTTTAGTCTTGTCAGCATTCAAGAAGGTTTTTTGACACATCATTTTCCTTCAAAATAAACCAAAGGAAAATCGTTTAAGAAAAAAAAATCGTTCATTAAGTTTTCTACCGAAGACCTACAAAAAACCTAAAGATAAAATAAACTGACAGTACCATTGGCTAAAACAGTGGTCCCAGCTTTGGCTGCTCTCTTTGATGACATATATATATATATATATATATATATATATATATATATATATATATATATATATATATATATATATATATATTGACCATTTAGGGTTGCAACCATCTATTTATTACGTCCGTATAACGGACGCAATAAAACAACCCATGTTTTTTCGGGTTTCCCGAGCTTTTTACTAGGTGAGTTTAAATTTTTTTCATCGGCTGTCACATGATCTATATAAATATATACAATTATTGTCAAAATATGATAATAATAAAGGTATTTTTAAATTAATTAATTATTTAGTTTCGTGGGAAACTTCCCGGGTTCGATTTTACGCGGGCAAGGTTCTTTATTTATTATTTAAAAAATAAAAACATTTAATTATACATATTCTTTTTACTGCTTTATAGCACTATCATTCTTCTAAAATTATTCATAAAAGATTTCATAAAAAATTAATTTAAAAAGTGTAACACTATAAAAACTAAGTATATGTATTATGATATATTGTATAAAAGTTATGTGCTTTATAAGAAGAATTGCGACAGCCGACGTAGTCAGACTTAAGTTTTTATGATTCGATTCATCATTTTATTTGTTTTTTTTTTTTTCAGTTTTGTAACAGAAAAGTTTGTATGCATAAAAAAATCTTTGTCTAAAAATACACTATCGACCTTCATGTCAGCGGAGTAATTTTGACCGCATTAAAATGCGGACTAACAAATTAGTTTTATTCAAAATAAACAAAATATTTAGCAAACAGTTTATGCATTTGCTTATCTATTCATGTAGTTAATTTTTTGTAGTGTCGTTTATTATGAAATCTTTTTTTTTTTCATAAATTGCAAATTATTTTAGAGTAATAATATTTATATACCCATAAATAAAACAGAAGTTTCTGTGTGCTTGCACGGGCTAATCTTCAAAATCGCTGAACCGATTTCAATGAAACTTTCTACACATGAAGAGAGAGTTGTCAGAAGTAATATAGGCCAATTTTATCTGACCGCCTGTCTGTCTGCCGGGCTTAATTTTCGAAACAGCTAAACCGATTTCGATTAAACTTTCTGGAAAGAAAAGGTAGTTGTCTGGAATAATATATGTTACTATTCTTTTGTTTATCTGTCTGTCTGTTTATATGGGTTAATTTCTGAAACGGGTGAACCGATTCCGATGAAACTTGTAGAGGAGGTTGTCAGAAGTGATACAAGGTCTCTCTTTTAAAAAAATAGGGATTTCTCGTAACTCAATAAATTTGTGTTTATAAAAAAATAATAAGAAAAGAAATCTTATTCGCGGAGAAGCGAACTCGAGAAGTTCGCTCACGAAACAAAAATTCTGTAGCCGAGCTAATCCGTCATATTAGTTAAAATTATATTTCTGCCTCGGGGAGGCGGGATTGAATAGTCATTTCCGCTTGAAGACCACGTCGTCTATAATCAGTTAATTAGAAAGAAAAGATACTACTGTTTTCACTATTCTTACTCTGTTTTACTCTACGAACGGCCGTCATGGGAATCCTCAATCAAGTATTTATTAAATCTATGACTGTACAGGCTGGATCTTTTTGGATGTTTTTATAGGCTATATGGGAAACCGTAAAAGACTGTAAAAATCCGATAAAGTCGTTCCAAGCTCTTTTTTGAGAAAATTATAATGGCGAAAACACAATATGTCTATCGCCATTGGTTACGGATTTACAGGGTGACTTTCGAATTTTTCCATTTTCTAAAATGTTCTATATTTTATTTATCAAAGCAACTAAGATGCATCAAATAAGGCATTCTTAGGATACTTTTTACTGTAGAAGCTAGTGGCGTAGTCAAATTTTTTATTTCAGTTTTAATTACGGAGATATAATACTATGTTTTAATTTTTTAAATGGAACACACTGTATTTTTTTAAATAATTTTTATGCTTTTTGCATTTTCTTTAAGAATATATTATATTGTCAATATAAACTCATAATAAATGGGATAAAAATAGTCTTTATTAAATATGTAAACTTTTTGAAATAGAAAACGATTATTAACGAGGCTATATTGATATAATATAAAAATGACTTAGCTAATTTTTTTAATCACAGTTTCTGATCTCTATTAAAAAGAATATCTAAATACTTTAATCATTTCCATAGGTCACTGCTAAGAACACTTTTTTAAGTTCGATGAATATAACATATTTTGTATTATGTTTTAAAATGGTAGTTTGTGACAATGAAGAAATAAAAAAAAAATCAACTATTCGACTAAAGACCTGTCGGTTTGAAGTTTATTAGTATATTAACTTGTAATTTGTATGTTTAAAAACTCAAAATGGAAAAATTTCAAAATTTCGGAAAATATAATATGGTAGAATGTTATATTGAGTGTAATAAATACAAGCAGACAGCCTCTGATTTATTTTGAACGGTATCCGGAGCGCGAACAACCCAACCCCGCAATTTTTAAGAGACTAGAAGAAAACTTAATCAATTTTAAATCCTTGAAAAAGCCACAGCCAAAGACGTATGAAAAATAAGATAAAAAGAATAAAATTATAAATGTAATTGCATGTGTTATGGCAGATTTTTCAACGTCGAGCAGAACTATTGACATAAATGTCGGGTCTCTCATAAAAAATCATTCTTCTCCTTGACGACCCTGAACGAACTTCTGTAATTGGTACATGCATATGTTACGAAATAATGATTTTTTTCTTTAATAATATTATATGGACGGATGAGTCAAGATTAACTAGTGATGGTTTATTTAATCACCATAATAATCATGTATGGGCAGATCAGAACCCTCATCAACAAATAAATAGGGTAACACAAAGACAATTTGGGTTCAATGAATGGGTTGCTTTGTTGGCTAATACAATAATGGCCTAAGAGATATATGAAGGAAATTTGAATGCTCAAGCCTACCTAGACATTTTAGTAAGACACATCGTCCCATTTATGGATAATTTGCCTTGAGTAGAAAGTAACAGATTGTATTTTCAACACGATGTAGCCTCGGATCATAACGAGAAAATCTCATAACGTTAATTTTGCACCGAAATAGATAGCAAATAGTAGACCAGTCAGATGGCCATCTAGATCACCTGATCTTACCTCCTTAGATTTCTTTTTTTTTTTGGGGTAGATGAACAAAATCTATCTAAATAGAAATGTAATTCTAGAAGAATTACAAGAAAATTTTGTGGGGGCTATGCAAAGTATTACTAATTTTTATAATCATAACGCTGTGAGTAGAGGAGTGCAAAGACGTTGCCCACTGTGTCTGGATAACAAAGAACAACAGTTTGACCATTTAATGTAGTCAATATAGATTTTTATTGAAATATTTTGGCTTTTTGAGTTTTGTTTAAGTGCGCTTTTCATTCGTGTATTTTAACAACCTATTGGTCTTTTAAAATGTGTGCATAGACATGCACAACCTGGCTCCTCTGAGCTGCCAGTTCTTATGAGCTAGTATGTGAGCTTAATAAAAAATTAAAAAATATGTTTTCAGCCTATCTGTTGTCAATTTATATTGACAATATAACATATTCTTTAAGAAAATGAAAAATGAAAAAAAATGATGTAAAAAAATATAGGGTGTTCCATTGAAAAAATTAAAAATTGGTATTTTAGCTCCGTAATTAAAACTAAAATTAAGAATCTGACTACGCCACTACATTCTACAGAAAAAATTACCTTAAAATGCCTTATTAGTTTTATCTAGTTGCTTTGAAAAATAAAATATAGGACATTTTAGAAAATGAAAAAATTCAAAAATCGCCCTGTAAATCTAAAACCAATCGCAATAGCCGTAATTTGTTTTAGCCATTATCATTTTTTCAAAAAAAAGAACTCAGGACTACTTTATCAGATTTTTAAAATTTTTTACGGCTTCCCAAATAGCACATAAAAACATCCAAAACGATCCACTCTGTACAGTACATGATCAACCAACAAAAATTTACTCACTAGGAGGAGGGTGTAGTGTTATAAAAATTATCGAAATAGGTACTAAAATAAGCATGAAGAAACGGACAAAATAATAAAAAAATGAAGAGTTCTTAAATAATGTTAGTCCACAAACTATCAGAAATTGCTTGCAAAGGGCTGGATATAGAGGATTAAAAAGGACTCGTGACGAGAAAAAACCTTTTATTTTAGAAAAGAATAAAAAAACATTCGCCTGAGAACATGAGACAAAGACACGTGAGAACTTGGAAAATGTTATTTTTAGCGACAAAATAAATTTGGATAGGATGGTCGGAACATAGGCAGAAACATGTTGAAAAAAAATATCTGTCCTATAGTTAAATAAGTCCTAGGTAATGTTTTATAAGAATGATGAACAAAGATGAAGTTGAAAATCAAATAGTTGGAGAGTGTGACAATATTCCAGCAGAAGTGACAAAAAAATTTATATTCAGTAGGACCAAGTAGATTAATAGCCATTATTAAAGGGAATGGCAATTGCACAAAATATTACTTATTTCTTAATTTTAAATAAACAAGTAATAGTGTTCCGCTACCCCAACTCTACTTGTACAAAATATCAACCCTTTTTGGTAAATACTTTCTGGAAAAAAATTGTGACAGAGCGCCAAACCAGCTGAATTTTATTGAAATTTATACTATTTCGTTATTAAAATCTACCCTTTTCGATTAACCCAATAAATAAAATAATTTGACTTCAAAAATTTACGTTTTAAGGAATGTGCCTCAATTTGAAAATTAAATTCACCAGTGCGAAACATAGTCGCAGGCAGTAAATCTGCTTTACATAGATTAATTCTAATCATGTATTTGCAGAGGGCATATTCGGCATCATAAACTTTCATATTACCAATTTCTCGCACCTAATTAAAGTTGATATATGCTTTTAACCAAATTTATTCCTGAATTTACCATAAATTGATGGAAAAAAAACGTACAATTTACCAACAGTTATCGATATAAAACAGTTGCTCGGTGATATTACACAAGGGGAGATTATTTACGGAAAAACAAAACAAATAGCTTCTATATGTTTTTTTTTTGTATTTTTTTTAATCTCGTTCCATTTCTGAGATATAGGATGATACAGTATTCATTTTTTGTTTTAAATTACAGCCTGTCAAACAAGCTTATTCCAATAAAACTATACATGTAAGAAACGAAACTCAGTGAGATGTTATGAGCAGATAAGTTTATATTTTCCTTGTAATTAAGTTTTGATTGACTCATTGATTGACTATTACCTAGCAGGCGAGGGTTGAGAAGCCGTTACACCTCAGCCTTAAGTCTTATAGTATTGTGAGTTATATCTGTTCGAGGTGAAATGGTTGGTTGTCTTGATCAGGTCTAGCAGCCTGCTTACTAGTTTATCCTCTGGGTACAGGTCTTTAGGATTAATTGATCCCTGAAGGTGTCTCCAGTACGTTAAAGCTTCGTATTCGAAGGTGTATGTGATGCCATCTCGTCCTCTACATCATATAGTCTACATAGTAGTTCTTAACAGAAGTTGCCCATTGTATGTAGATGTTTTCTCAAGCTGCAGTGACCCGTTATAAGTCCTGTCACTAGCCTGACCTGTTGTCTGCTTAAACGAAGAATTTCACAGCTTAGTTTTCCGGATAGTCTGCTCAGCAATAGCTTGCTGTGTTGTGCCCCGCAAGGTGGTTTCAGTGGGTCTGGTGTTGTTGATTTACCCACCAGGATAGTCGCTTATAAACAACAGCCTTTCTAATTTCAGATACTGGCTGTGGTCAAATTAATTGAATAGCAGACTCTTGTTATGCAAGCTGATCCGCTCTTTCATTGTCAAGGATGCTCTTTGCGCCCCGGTACATATGCAAGACCCTGTCTCAGAGTGATAAGATTTTAAAGACAATCTCAGACCTGTTTGGATGTTATTTGATAGCACGCTAGAACTTTCAGCGCTACCTGACTCTTACAGAAGATGAGAACGGTCCTGCCTCTGTTATCCCTTCTCAGATTTTTCCGAAGACACACATCGATATCGTGAATATCTGTCTGAAATACGGTGATATGTTGCTCTAATGTTTTACTTATGTTAAGTCTGGGTATGTCCTAGTGCATTTCGGCATCTGTATCATCGTCACTTTTGGACCCGTCCATGTACCAAACGAGATTGCCTGGCTGACTTACCGGTCGATCAAAGCCACCTTCCAGTCTAGCAGTCTGGTGTAGAGGCGTCAAAGTTGTAAGTTCTTGTTATGGTATCATTGCCTATTTCTACCAATGAGTTCATTACCACGCTTTTGATGCTGTTTTTTTTTTAAATAAAAGAGCAGGTCTAGTCTACCATACGTTGTTTAGTTCCAGCCGGTAAGCCCCCGTCCTCGTATCTATCCTGATTACTATATCAAAGGGTGGGAGGTTTAGCAGAATTTCCATGGTTACTTTTGGAATGCTTCTCATAACATTCATGATGTATAGGCAGGCCAGTCCTTGGAGTTTGGGGTGTTCTAGAATGGCCCATCTATTTATGATTTTGATCCACTATATAATCTAGACAGAGGTTATCATGGATCTTATTACCGCAGTGTTCAGCCTGCGCACAATATATAGCTTAAATCCTTACGTTTTGTCTAGTGCCCTTTTTGCTGCCATGTTGGACATTTTACCTTTAGAGATACTATTCTGCAGATCTGAGTTCCAGGTAAACTTTGCATCCAGGATTACATCTAGATATTGAATCTCCTGGGTTATCTGCAGTTGTGTATTAAAGAGAGTTGGTAATTTTAAATCATCCAATTTCTTTTAGTAAAGAGTATGAGTGTAGTTTTTTTTGAGTTAAAATAAAAGTGCTCCTTCGTACACTGCTTCTCCATTATAATCAGAGCCCTTTGCATGAGCTTCTATAATATATTGCATGTTTCCCCCCAATAAGGATGACTATATCGTCAGCATACTCCTGGGTATAATAGCTTCGGTCATTCAGATTTATCAGCAGCTTGTCGACCACCAGATCCCACAGAAATAGGGATAGTACCCCTCCTTGGGGGTAGTCCTTGGCTATCGACACCTCCACGATTTCTTTCAATAGTTTAGCTTGTGCTTGTCTCCCTTGGAACATGTTTTGAATCCGCCTGTACAAAGTATCTTCTATGCCATGTCTTCTGACAGACGTCATGGAAGCGAAGGAGTTGTGATGAAATACTCTTTCAATATCAAGGAAGGTTCTCGATGCTATTTCCTTGCTATCCGTGGCAGACTCTATTCTCCCTGTCAGGTGATGTAGAGCTGATTTACACGATTTCCTGATTGATAGGCATGTGGGTTGGGGTATTGTGACCTCTCTTTAAGAGAGTTTTCCAGTATATGCCTTTCAACCAGTTTCTCTGTCAGCTGATGACGGATTAATTGGCTTGAACTTCACCTGAGAATGGCCTTTTTAAGGTTTTGATATGAAGATAATTGTGCAACATTTCCATGCCGAGGGCAAGTAACCTGTAGCTACATGTACCCTTAAAATTTTGCACTGAAGTGATTAGTACTTTGCCCAGCTTTAAAAATATTGAGATAATCTCATCGGGTTCCGGTGTCTTGTAACTTAGAAACGATTCTACAGCCCACAATATATTGTTGTGGTTATTACTTTTTTTGCTGTTTCCTATTTCCTTTGTGATGCCTTCCTAGTCAGAGTTGGGAGATTCATTTCATCATTTATTGTGGTGTCAGGGATAATAACAGCGTCTGGCAGATGCTTCCGAAGAAGTATTTATATGATTTCCCTCTCAGTTTCCGTGAAGCTTTCATTCGATTCTCGCAATTATGGTCTAGAGGATTTTTAGCCAGAATCTTGTGAAGCTCTGATCTTTTAGAGGTGATTTCGACTTCTTCACACAGCTTTCTGCAGAAGCTACTTTTGGCTTCTCTTCTTCATCTTCTAGGTAGAACCAAGTTCTGTTATCTACACAATGCCTCATCGATTCTCATTTGAGGTCGAAATCCAGCTGTCTCTCCATCTTTTGGGAGGAGGTCCAGGCGGCCGTTTGGTGTTTGGTTTCTCTCTCATTACGGTTTTTGCTAGTCTGTCATCGTCCACTCATTCCACGTGATCTCTCCACTGCCTACGATTGTTTCGAATCCACTTCACAATATCCCCCACTCCGCTGTCCTCGCGTATTTTTGCGTTTCTTATTCTATCTCTTAAACTTGTTCCCGTGATCATTCTCAGCGTTTTCATTTCTGTGGTTCCCATAATTTGTTTTGTCTTTGTTGTTTCATTTCTTGTTTCTGCGCCGTAGGACAGTATCGGTCTTACATAGACCTTGTAAATTCTTGTTTTGCTCTCAACCGTCATATGTTTATTGTTCCAGATTATGTCTCTTAGTTGGCCTGATATCATGGCCGTTTTGTTGGTTTCTTTCGTTACTGTCCTGTTACTTGTTATATGTGCTCCCAGGTATTTAAACTTCCCAACCTGTTCAATATGTTTGTCATCAACCATTAGTTTGCATCTTATCTGTTCTTTGTTATTACCATTGCTTTGGTTTTCTCCACAGATATCTTCATATTATACTGTTTGGCTGTTCGATTGAGATGGAAAAGCATTCTTTGTAAGTTGTCCTCGGTATCTGCTGTCAAGGCAACATCGTCTACAAAGCATATAATCTGAATGGTGTTGTGTCTCATTGGGTACTCAATATTTGTGCTTTTTACCTCACCAATGATTTCGTCCAGGATTACATTGAAAAGTGTTGGACTTAGGCTATCACCCTATCTTATTCCTATGTATAGTGGGATTTCCTCTGTTAGAGTGTTACTTGTCTTAATTACCATGGTGTTTTTGGAATTCAGTTCGTATATTGTGCGTATGATAGCTTCGTCTACTTGTTTTCTTCGCAGTAGTTCTGTTATGTGTTCCAGTTTGACTCAGTTGAACGCTTGTGTAAAGTCCACAAAACAAATGAACAGCGGTTTATCGTATTCGATAGATTTTTCAACCAGCTGTCTGATAATAAATATACCGTCGATAGTAGAGCGGTTATTCCGGAAGCCCCGCTGTTCTTCGCACGCCCCTAACTTGTCTACGATCCATTGTGACAGTATTTTGGTTAACAATTTGGCTGAACTGTTCAGTAGGCTGATTCCCCTGTAGTTTTCGGGTTGTTTCTTTGATCCTTTTTTGTGGATCGGAATTGTGATGCTTTTCCGCCATTCGTTGGGTACTGACGTTGTGCGGAGTATTTTTTGAAATAGAACAGTGAGCTCTGTGACAAGGCTGGGGCCTCCGTACTTTAGCATCTCATTCGTAATTTGGTCGGTACCAGGTGATTTTCTGTTTTTTAATTTCTTAATTGTCAGGTGCATCTCTGCTTCATTGATGTTAACATCTGTTAGTTCTGTGGTTTCTTGTTGGTTTTCGTCTACGTTGTTTTCTGTAGCTGGCGCCTGGAGTAAGTCCTTAAAATGGCTGACCCATTGTTGGCTGTCGAATGGACTTAGCTGAATGTATTCAATGATTGTTTTTTTTTCTGTTCCTCAGCATGTTCTATATTTTCTTTTGTCCTCCATATAGGTGGTGTTCCTTCTCTTATTTCCTTGTAAGTCGCTACGTCTGGAGTGAAATAATTTTAAGTAACTGAACAACTGCATTGTTCATGAGTGTAGCAGCTTCTAGTCATATAGAAAGACTTAGCAATTGTATGTTGAACTAAGTCTAAAGTATCTATCTCTAATGCTTAATGAGAAACTATTTTTAATAACTTAATGTGATTTGACCGTTAAATCATCAACAGCTAGTTTTACTAAGCAGATTTAATATTTAGACATGATCTAGTTGTCATAGAAGTTACATCTTCTTGTTAGCCAGTTTGGTTTTGCTTATGATATTGTTATTTTTCGTGTTACATATATTAACAAATAAACACTTATAGAGTACATAAAAACCTAGAGAAAAAGCCTTGATATCAGTAATAGGATGAGCTGTTTACCGAAAATAAACGAAATATTTCTTTTTTGAAATTAGGAGGTAAATCTTTATTTAATTTGCAGAAAGTTGCAAATGAAAATGTCAGATTTAATTAGAGGGGTGATGATACGACCTTGGCTCTACATGAGTAACCACTAATTTTTATTAGTTAATTTTTCGATGAGATCCGATTTAATTCGATAAAATAATACGTGAGTAAATAATTGTGTTTTTTATAGAGGTATAGAACTTTAAGTTGGCAATACTTTTTTAACTGGCGGCCATTTTGTCAGCTGTCAAGTGGTTTATGTTTAGTTTGGTGTGGCATTTCAACATGAATAGACTGACGCCTGAATAACGCTTCCAAATTGTGCAAATTTATTTTCAAAATCATGGTTCTGTTCGAAATACGTATCGCGTACTACGTCCATTTTACGGTCAACATAATCGTCCATCAGAGCAATTAATTCGATTAACTATGGAACTTTTTCGCACCACGTTTACTCTAAATGATAATACGCATCCACAGAGACATCGTACAGAAGAAGTCATTGCTGCTGTAGAGCGTAGCGTAGAGGAAGACCCGAATTAGTCTATCCGCCATCGTGCACAGGAATTGGATATGTGTCCATTCACTTTATAGAAGATTTTGCAGAAAGATCTTGGTTTGCGTTCTTACAAAATCCAACTCGTGCAAGAATTGAAGCCACGCGATCACCTAGCAAGGCATAGATTCGGTGAATGGGCCCAAAACAAGATTGCCGTTGATCCCGATTTTCATAAGCGAATTTTATTTAGCGATGAAGCTCACTTTTGTTTGAATGGATACGTCAATAAACAAAACTGCCGTATTTGGAGTGATGATAATCCCCAAGTGTATGTTGAGACACCGTTACATCCAGAAAAACTGACTGTTTGGTGTGCTTTATGGGCTGGTGTAATCATTGGTCCGTACTTCTTTAAAAACGATGCTGGTCAGAACGTTACAGTCAATGGTGACCGCTATAGAGCCATGATTACTGACTTTTTCGTTCATCAATTGAACAACCATGATGTGCAGAAGCTGTGGTTTCAACAAGACGGCGCAACATGTCACACAGCTCGTGCCACAATTGATTTATTGAAGGAAACGTTTGGTAACCGCATAGTTTGACGTTTCGGACCCGTGAATTGGCCTCCAAGATCGTGCGACTTAATGCTGCTAGACTATTTTCTGTGGGGATATGTGAAGTCGCTAGTCTACGCCGATAAGCCCGAAACGATTGATTACTTGGAGGACAACATTCGCCGCGTTATTGCCGATATACGGCCACAAATGTTGGAAAAAGTCATCGAAAATTGGACTTCCAGATTAGACTACGTCCGAGCCAGCCGTGGCGGTCATATGCCAGAAGTCATATTTAAATTATAATGCCAGAAGGTTATCTTTCAAATAAAGTAAATTTCATGTCAATTTAAAAAATTCATCTTTGTTTTATTCCATTTAAAAGTTCTATGCCTCTATAAAAAACACCCTTTATAAATTTATTTCCCCAAAATTTTTCTAGTAGGAGGAATACACGATATTTTTTTAAATTTTTTCTTTTTTTAGTGTAATAACCGTAAGCTCATTATGAAATTTCAAGTGCCTATGGTTATAGAAAGTACCTCACCACCCTTAAAATAGCGAAATTTTGCATTAAGTTAACTGAGACGCTAGAAAAAATCAAAATATAATATCCAGTTTGTAAAGTTTCCTTGCTAACTATAGATTGAAACTTCTAGCAGTTTCTAGTGCAAAGATATGGTGTCTTCAAAAGAATGCTGATTTAATTCCCGTAAATACTTGCTAACTTAAAATTTGTTCAGAAACTTAAAACCAGACGTCTTTTTTTGTATTCGCAATAAGAATTGAAACAAGAAAATAATTTTTTTTGTCAGGAAATTTTACTTTGCACAACATAAATTCAGATTAGTTAAAGTAACTAAATTACTTCATACAAGCTCCTAATATCCTGGAAACCTACATCTACGTAATATAAAGTAATTTATACTTAGCCTTGTGCAGCAAATTACTGCTCCAACCATTTAATTAAATAAAAACTGTACAAGTAAAGTTTGTTAACTGAAAAATGCGATCCTAAATGAAGTTCGTCATGTTACTGGAAAAGTATTTTTGTAGAAGTGAATTTAAAATATTGAATCAACTATAATTTTTTATACGTTTTGTAAAAATATTTATAATATTCTTGATATTGTTTTCTGGCTAAATTTGAAAGAATCACTTTGAATGAGAATTCCCACTTTGATTCTTCCCGATGTTCACTCAAGCCTTCCCGCCTTGTACCTCAAATTTACATAAATTCAGTACTGTATCAGTATATTCAGCATTAACCTTCATTCCAGATATTCCCTAAAAATGTGGCGAGAAATATGAAGAATTATTAAAACATAGCTCTTACTAAACCTATTTTATAATCGCGAGGTGCAAATTCGAGAATACCTTCGACGACATAGTCTAAACAGGACTTGAACATACTAAAGAATGGTACCAGAAAACAATCAAAATAGATGAGAATGCTACTGAGTAGAATTTAAAGTAGAGGTTAAATATCTGGACCTGACCTTAGATAACAAATTTCTTTGGAATAAATACGAATAAGACGTAATCACTAAGGTCATAAAAGTCTTTATGAATTGTAGAAACTTCACGGGAAAAGCTGGGGAATAAACTCAAAAATCCTGCAGTGGATGTACACTGCAACGATCACATAGGGGAGTGATTTGGAGTAAAAGAATCAGTCTAGCAAAAACGAGAGGTAATCTCTCGTAAGTTCAGAGACTGGCCTGTGTGTGTGGCAATGAAAACCTGCCAACAGCCGCCATAGAAGTAATCCTAAACCTTACACCTCTATATATACTTTTTGAGAGTATGGCGAAGAAGGAAATATATAGAATGATTATAGATGGAATCTTAAAACGAAGACTCAATTTCTTATCCTGAAATCAACAAATTTGGGATATGCCCCAATATGAAGGGAAAAAGAAGTTTAACTTTTTAAAAACCCTGAACACAAAGTTCAGGCGCAAAATTGAATGGGACAGAAATACTATTGGAAAACCTCACAACAATTCCATTAAATAATATGCAGATGATTCCAGAACAACCGAGGGAATAGGGGTGTATGAACCCAGAACCAGGCACCATGAAAGCTTGGGGAAGTCACTAAGCACCTTCCAAGCTGAAATACGCTCGATCAGGAAATGTATTCAATTCAGCAAAGAGAACATTTATAGCGGACAGAAGATTGCCATCATGTTGAATAGCAATTACTGCGCTGAGTTCTCAAATAATCAGTTTCAAGATAGTCTGGGAATGCCTAAAGGAGCTAAACAAATTAGGTAGGAATAATAAGGTCACCCTTCGTTGGGTACCGATCACACCGGGATAGAAGGAAATGAAATAATAGACAATCTTGCGAGAAAAGAGGCTGAGATGCTGTTCTGAGCAATCAGTAGTAGTGTAGTGCTGGAAGAACTGAAAAGAGAGCAGGAGATCCAAAGACTGGACGGATCTGCAAGGAATGAGGCAAGAGAAGATACTTGCTGGGAATTAAGACAAGAAGAGATTCAAAGAATGTATAAGCCTAAGCAAAAGCCAACTTAGGTTCTTTGACAGGGCATTACCTCCTGAAGGAATACCTCAAGGAACTCGGATTTTCAGAGAGAGAAGAGTAAAGATTTTTAGAAGAGGAGAACGAAACCTCTCTTCACATCCTTTCAGAGTACAGTTCTTTAGAAAACCTTAAAATACGGTTCACACCTAATTGAAGAAGACGAGCTACCCAGTTTAAAGCCGTCAAAAATCCTAAGGTTTCTGAAAGAAATATGACTGGACGACCAGTTATAGTGGGCAAGGTATCCCTATCGACTTAGCAGCAGAAGAAGAACACATCGCAGTGCATCGATCCTCATTTCTACATACGTACAAATCTATTTAATGAAAATTATTACGGTTAAGTTACGTCACTAATTTATGACATCGTTAAAAATTTAATTTTGTCTTTTTCGCATATCCCATCGAGTTGAGTGCCATTGAAGAAGTCTGTAAAAATCCTGTTAAATATTCCATATATTTTTTTCTTTGGTTATCTCATTCACGAAATATTCTTTGGTTTCTTAAAATTGTCGTAAAAATTTATATATGCGATTTTTCGTGAATGCGCTGGGCAAAACAATGGATTGGTCAAATATAAATTTTGTTTCTTTTGTAATGGGTGCAGATCATATGGGATTTTACCGGGCTTATTTCTATAATTTTATGACGAAGTAATCAATAAATTTTGAGAAGTTGAAATTAGTATTTTTTTTATTTAGTTTTATTTTTATTACTCTTTTGACCAATTCATTTGGTTGCACACTAGTTTTATATTTCATTATCTCTTAGCTCTAAGGAATTATTGTACTACCCTCAGGGTTTATTGTGACCGCTGCATCCTGCGTGTTCCTGTAGATGATACGGCAGAGCCTACACAGTACCCGAGAAAATAAACAACGGACAAACACAGGCAAATCATTCGTATTTATCTCCTTTTCCTCAGTGCATTTAATCAAGTTTGATATTCTTTTAATATTTTGTAACATCAAGCTACAGTTTAATTTTAATGAAATATATTTTTTTTATTATATAAAAATACTTTCGAGTTTTATTTGTTGCGCGTGTTGCTGGCGTTTGAATATTTTTTTATATTGCTGATAGCTAATTTTAAAAGGTAAAGTTGAAAGTTCCTAACAACATCGTGGAAGGTCTCTGCATTCAACCTGGCTCTGATGCAGTGGCGCCCTTAATTTTCCACCCCTACTCTCCAGCACAGGGGATTAGCTCGGCATTTTTGCTCGCAAGTGCTTTTACTAACCTTCAACTGTACTCTAGTTTTTTTCTTTGAATTAATTCTCTCTTTCACCTCATTGGGAAATATCGCGCCTTTTAAAAACCAGTGAAGCTTTTTAACTAAGAATTCGTTTTACTTATCACAAACCTATATTAGTATGGATTTTCTCCAAGTAATGAGCAACAAAATCAAATTATACATTGAATTTCAATTAAAAATAGTTTTGATTTCATTTAGATAATTTTGAAAATTTAGCTTAACTTGTATTTTTGAATAATTTTATGTAAAGTTTTAATTATTCATCATACTAATTTACAGAAACAGAACTGAGAAAAATTACCATTAAAAGCGACCAGACATGAAGATTTGACGTATTTCATTGTAGGTAATTAAAATTGCAAAACAATACAGTTGCCGGTAGATGTCAGGTAAATGTTAATTGGATACATTTGAATGAATAAATTCAAAGTTAAAGTAAATTTACCCAGAATACATGGTGATATGTATATGCATAGGTGAATATGATCTAGAGATACGGGGCATCTCGTATTTTACTTAAGAAAATAGTAAAATATCAGCTAGTTTATTATTTAGCTTTTTTTAATTATTTATGATCAACTCATAATTGATCTTGCGGTAAGCATTATTGGATCAAAAATACAGCTGTCAAAAATTAGTCTCATGGCTGTTTGGCTATTAAAATTAGTGGAATCTTATGTGAATCTAACTCCTCCATTTACAAATATCTGCAAGTTTGTACATCTTAAGTTAAATAACATTACGTGACTTGATAGTTTACTGGTATGTTTTTGATTGAATCTCATATAAACTGGTTAATAGTATAATGATAAATAAAACAGATGTGTCTACACATTACATAAAATTTTTTCTTTTCGTTATACTCTGAGCACTATTTACATAGCAAATTTGAAATCTAGGGCTGCTGAAAGTGACTTTGATTTTTGATGCAGGTAAGTCAATGTCAAACTTTGTATTTAATAAACTAAGAAATTGCAAAAGATAAAAGAATTGGTAAAGCCTAGCTTCCCAAGTTATTCTGATAATGAAAGTTTGAAGTTTGGCCTCATCTTCAATTCAAAAATATGTTGTACCTGGATACACTGGATTGGGTAAAGGTCGCTAGGTAGTGCTTACTTGATTTGGCGGGAGTACTGCCGCACAATCAGATTTTGTTTTACAAGGTAAATTTCATTTTAGTATATAACTTTTGTTTCCCATGAGGCTAGCTAAAAGCTATTGTCTATTAAATAAAAATAAAAAGAATTTATAATTTTTATAAATAGCACCGATCCTTTTTTACTAAAAAGTAATGTAAACATATGGAATTCCTTCTTTATGCTCATTTTTCAAGCTTTGCCATTATCTCTGATGCTACACCAAATGACCAAACTAACTTTTGAACATTGCCAGAAGAGCATCAGCAAGAAATTGACACATTTCAGATGAAGAATAATCCATAATATATGATATTGAGTCGTCGAAAACTTACAAGATACTAGAACCTGATGACATAAACTAAAGATTCTTACAGTAGGACATTCCAGTACTTTGCTTAATTTTAATCTCTAGCTTCAGGATACTTATACTGTACCTAGTAAGTGTCTGAAATTATTTTCTTAGCAAGTCCTGAGAGTTCCATTTTTTCTGCTGAAGTAGGTAGTTGAAATGTACGTATGGGAAACCTTGCTAAAAAGGGGCCACTAAACCCAAACCAACATGCCAATTAGGAAAATCAGGTTAGTCAGTTCTACACCGTCAAGTAAGGAAAGTAGAGTTTGCCATCACTCATAAAGAAATAACGTTAACTGCCTTCCTTGATATTGAAAAAGAATTTGATTACATTTCGTTCATTTCCATGATAACTTCTGTAAGAAGGCATGTCATAGAAGACACTTGGTTCAGACGAATAGGAAATGTGCTTCAAGGTAGATGAGCATGATTAGATCTATCGGAAAAAAACTATGAAGGTGTCGGTAGCCAGAAATTATATCCCTTTTCCCGCGGGATCTTTTGTTTGATCAACTGCTGGTAAATCTTAACAATGAAGGCTATCACATTCAGGAGAATAGTAATGATCAAGTTATCCTTATTGTGGGAAATTACAGTCAAATACTATGAGAATTCCAGAAGGATTCTCTGAATTTAGTATAGAAGTGGTGAATTTTCGAGCGCTCATGGGCAAATCGCGTGGAAAAATTACATTTATACCCATTACCAAAAGAAGAAATATCGGCAAGTTAAAGCTACCGGCAGATGAGCTAGGATATTAAGTACCTGGATTAAGCCCTGCATGTAAAACTTACCTGAAAGTCCCAATTAAAGAAAACTATAAACTTAGGTGAAATTGCCAATATTGCAGACTGAACCTATTTTGAAATCTATGAACATTACAGGAATAATCACAAATTCTTTATGGTGATACTATGTCAAAAATCTACAACTTCAGTAGATCTCAAGAGACTTCGTTTGGTTCACAATCCGTTTCAAAACTGACCTTGACATAGAAGCCAGATGCAAGACGTCACCCACGAATTCAATTTAAGTGAGGCACTGGGGAGCACACCATCCTATTTCGTGTAAAAATTCATACAATTATACCAGTCTCTGAGATAATCTGAGGAGAAGTTACAGGAGAGGGACCATTCTCATCATCTCTGAGTGTCAGGTAGCGCTAAAAGCAATCGCATCACATCCAACAAATAAAATTTTCTTTAAAAAGTTATTGTTCTAGCAACACGTGATAAATTTGCTCTAGCGAGGGTGTCAGGCTACAAGAGTATCCTAGGCAATCAAAAAGCAGATTACAAATGTGTTCTACTGTATTTATTTGACCAAAATTAGTATTTGTCATCGCTAAGACCTGTGTAGATATTCTCATGAAGAAACCATCAACATCAACTGGAATCACATTATGAGTTGCAAGCACAGCAAATTATTGCTACACAAACCATCTGACAATCCAAGCTGTGATGCATTTTGTCTACATAAGTCTGTCAGGAATGAAGGCTTTATCTACAGAACAAACTAGTGAAAGGGCTTCTAAACCTGATTAAGGCGACCAACCCACTCACATGGAACACACTAAGCATTCAAGCTGCAATGTGTAGGCTTGCTATTCATTAGTCTTGTATGCAAATGATCAAGTGTTCTGAATATTCATTTTTGTGAGATAGGAGAAACTAAAAATGTAATGCAATAAAAAAATAATCTTCTTTTTAAAAACTTCCTAATTAGTAAAATCTAATTTCTCTGGAAGAGAATATACAAATTTTGTTATAAAACAAACACAATTGTATATAAATATTTTACCTTTTCCTAGAATGAATAAAATATCATATTTTGAAGTGCCTTAATTGAATAACTTTTCTAACGAAAATATTCAGTGGTGCAGTGCCCCTTGTATAAAACAACTTGACTACTGCTCCTACGCTGATTTACCATTAATGATATTTCCGCAAATAGAAATTGTATAAATGGAGTTTTGTTCGCGGAAAAGCGGATGTTATTGAATTAAATCCCGTATTGTATTATTAAAGTTTAGTAGTAAGTATTTTATATAGTTACATTAGACATGCTATATTATAAATCTTTATTAAGGTCGTATAGTATGTGTTTCTATGGACAACTTAGGTATTAATTCCATATCCTGTTTTGTTTTCAGTAAATGTATATGCTTGATATGATGATGATATAAAAATCCGTATTATCGAAAATCAAGCTGCTGTAGTTCGCGTAGATGGCATGGACTCAGTAGCAATTATCATTAAAAGAGGTGTCAGATAGGACTGCATTTTATTGCTATTACTTTTCAACAACCACTTAATAAAAATATTCAGAAAAGTGTTTTGGAAAAACAAGAAGAAAAAAAGAGTGAAAGAGAAATAATAAATAATTTGCGACATGAGGACGACAGAGTTTTTTTTAGCCTCTGATCTGTAAACTCTACTGAATAATATATATATATATATATATATATATATATATATATATATATATATATATATATGTGAATGGCATAAAATTTGAAGAGTCAAATGGTACACCTTGGATGTTAAATTACAATGGGGTCATACTGAAATTAGATCAAGAACTGAGCAGTGAAAAATTTGAATTTTTGCTCTACTGAAATAATAAAATTTTACGATGCCATGTAATATATTATTACAAACTATGAACGCCTTACCAAATCCTGGCAACACCCTGTAAGGTACCTCAGTTCAGACTTACCTAACGTTTGTCCTAATGCTGACTGGAGTCTACCTATACGCTAGCTCATCTCAGGGTAGATTCGTTATTTTTATATTTTTCCACTATTTTTAATATATTGCCTGTGTAAGTTTTTTAAATGTCTAATTCAGGAAGAAGGTGCCACCAAATTTTACTTTAGAATGAGCCCTACTGATTGTACTATGAGTACTTGTAGTAGAGAAAACTTGGAAAAGAACAAATATTTAATATGTCATATCCGGGTAAATAAATCGCTGATTTTAACTGCCTAATAGTATTCTAATTTAAGATTATAGGAAAAAAAACCAATTAAATAGAGGCCAATACATTTATTCCTCACGGTATACCCCTTTCCAGAAAATAAGTACAACTCCTGGAAAAAGTTGTCACCAGTGTGAATTATTGCAAGCTCCTCTAATGGGGCTATCTGATAGAATTACGATTACAAAAGGCAAATTGCAATAAATAAAATCTTTATTAACGACTTATTCGAAAGTTATTAACTTTCTATGACGTAGAAAAAGTGAAAATTAAACCAAGAGCGAGTAAGTTAAACTTGACAGTGTCCTGCACAGTGGACGGCAAACCGATTCAAAAAGTAAACAAATCAACTACTACACTTGGAAGGTTTACGTCGACATAGCCTAGTCATAGAAGAAAAACACTCTCTATTTTAAACTAGACTATGAAGTTCCATAAGCCCAACAATGCAGGAGACAATCAACATTACCGTAATAAAAAAAAATATAAGCAATATCAAAAAAACTACAAAATGTCTGCAAGAATTAGAAAATTGATAATGTAAGAGAAAATGGGTGTTTAATTGATAGTTAACAGAATATAAGCAATAGATAATTACACAAAAAAGTGAAAGATAATTACAAAAATTAGATCATAGAAAGGAATTTATAACGGTCGCTCAAGTGGTTAAAATCTTGACAAAATTTTGCTGAAAAGTATGTTACACTTTTGTACAAAATAACTAGTTTCCAAAATATTGAATTGTTAAGCAATTAGAATTTTCAATAAATTTATCATTATAATATTCATTACTTCAAACAATTGTTAAATGGTTAAATGGCCACTCTGAGACTCTAACAGGAAACCATAATAAAAAAACCTCAATTACAGAGAGGTATCGCAAAATAAAACATTTAAATTTGAGGTTGTAGCGCCACGTAGTCGACTGCGTTTCACTTTACAAAATTTACTGGTTCGCCACAAAGATTAAGTGATATGGTAAATTTAGCAAAAGATAAATATCATTAGAAAAATATTAAAGTCCAAATATTTAAAGTCTATTAATTAAAAAGGTTCAAAATCATGTACAGAAGAATTCCTCACCTGTTAGACCTCTAGATAATCGAAAAGGAAACTTTGCTCAGAGAACTAAGCGATATAAAAATACTGGTTTAATACCCATCAGGCTTAACAGATAGAAACTCTCGGGTACATGTCTTTGGCTAAAACTAGGCACTTAGCTGAATCACTTTCAAACATGAGGATAAACAAGGGCTGTGACGTAGACGGCTTCACCAGAAAGGACATTGACCTGGCTCAATATGGAGATTGTCCCATTCAGAGACTCACAATCCCAGAAGCGCAGCACGATAACCCAAACTGCATATTATTTCCCACGTTGTACATTATAAAATTTCATCCCAAAAAAAACTGAAGAAATCCAAAGACACTGAAGATATCCTAAGACATACTGTAGTTATCCCAAAGACCCTAAAATAAAGAAATAAAAATTCCTACTCAATCAGTCGTACAAAAGGCCTACGCAAAGCCTAGCTAAATTTTGCTTAAACACAAAACTGATTGTTCGAAAAGAAATATGTACATACCTCGAAATGGTGGCATCTGACAAATGTTAAGCCGTTGTTTCTGGGCTGGCTAAAGAAAAATAATGGCCAAACTGGCTGTAGGGTGAAACGACCAAATCACCAAAAAATATTTGCACCCCGGCTTGGTTTCGTTAATTTAATTGGCCATTTATGACCAAATCCCTTAACTTGGGAAAGTAGTAAAACTAAACCACTTCTTCTCGCTCTTGAGTCAGCTAGTTCGAATTAGTTCGAGGGTCTAATTTCAAATATTATAATTACCAAAAATTCTGACTAGTAAGGTAGAGGGAAATAATCTACTAATAACCTAAAAACAACATAATGAAAAAGTCGATGCTACCTTATTTCGAATTTAGCATTTCGATATATTGAACAGAGGTGCCATCATATAGGTAACCATAAAAACTTTCTGTGCATTTGAGTGGACCTGACTATTTATCTGAAACAGCTGATATGGGAGAATAAATAATCATTTTCTGAAAAATCGACAAGAAAACAAATAAACACTGTTCATATTTATCCAATCATCATGAAACCACTTTGCCCAATCTGTAATATATTGTCTCGAGGAACCCAACGAAATTTATAAATTATAGACATAGGTTATGTTTCGATGTCAATCAAAATTTCAAAATGTAAACAAAAGGAATGATCTGAATATAGATGAAACCAATATTAATGAATGAAAAACAAAAGGTAATCATTAGTTTTATAGTTGAAAACATCGTTTACTGTAAATTTACGTTTCAAGTTATGCATGTCATTGACAATCTTTAAAGAAAAACGTCAAAACAAAAATCTATTTATTACTTTAATAATCTGAACCTGTAATTTAATGTAGAAAAATGTAAATGAAAATATTTATTATTTAAGATCAATTTTTAACCGTAACAGCAGGTTTTTATAGCTTTAAGAAAGCTCTATATAGTATAGACCTGGATGTATCGTTGCATGTTTATCTTCTTCACTACTATGTGAATTATCACCTTATCCTGTGGTATTGAAACTTGGACTGTGAATAATAGGGACCTAAAAAGACTCGAATCATTCGAAATGTTGATGTATTTCAAAAATTTCATGGGTAGAAAAAATACGTAATTCTACAATGTTAGAAAGGCTAAATTAGGACACCGAGGTTATAAATACCATCAAGAGGAAATAGCTGGAATATTTCTGAAATGAGGGAATCCAAATCTAGATTATTGCAGAATATTGCGCAAGGCAAGCGAGTAACCGCATTCGAGGCTAATTAAGGGAGTATTACATGGGTGAAGAACTTGTGCGATTTGCAAGCTTTTCAATGTAACTGTAAATTCGTGACAATTACCAGTGTTCTGAAAGGACCTGGTAAGTGAAAAGAAAAAAGAAGAACCTACATTAAATCTAGTCAAATCTAAGAATATTAAGATTTTCTTATCAACTGCAATCAGCTGCATTACTATAAAATATGTGCCGCAATAGAGTTGCATCAGGATGCAAAAAATGTATGTAAGGACTAAGTTTAGGTTTGAAGTTTGTATATTTTATACTGTGACGCGTTTTCGTAGGAGGGAGCAGGTCGTGCTCTACGGATCTACTTTGATTACGGCAGCGGAACATCGGTCAGTGGATATTTCTCGTGCAGACAGTCATCGGTCAAATGCTCAGCGCAGGGGTATCGGTTTGACGGTATCTACTTATATTCGGGATATCTCTGCTTTCTAAACTGATCAACGATTTGACTGCCTGAAGGTCAAAAGATCCTATCGGTGATCGGTTCTCGGGCGCCACTCTCGGGATTCTTATGGTCGAGGGCCCACTTAGGCACCGGGCAGATTGTTACAGTAGAGAAACGGCAAGCCAGGGGTCAATTGCGCGTATTAGTGCTGGCTGCCGGCTGCCAATTATTATCTGTAATGTTAAAAATGGGACTAGGTAATGAAACAAACGATTATAAAATATCCTGTATCCTGTATTCCATTCTTTTATAAAAAGACATGGCCTAAAACTAACTTACAATCTAAGATGGACAATAATATAAACATTTAAACGGCCTGAGAGCAAGAGTATGTTTTGAGAGCTATTCACGGTAGCTCATACTGGTCAGTTGCGCTGAAGACGGTAATCCGGCGGTATAATTCAAGACGCTATTCACGCACCTCCTACTACACGGTTGTGACGCTATTCACGACGGCTCGTACGTAAATTATCGCGTTTCGTATCTAAAATCCGCTTTCACGGCGCTTCGTATTAAAATTCGACCGACGGCGATATATGCGGTATGTAACAATAACCCGGCAGCGATCGGCGATAGGCGGCGTTTCTACACGCGGTGGCGATAAACGTCGGGGCGACAGTTGTTAGCGAACTTTTCAACGGACATCGGAGGACACCTAGCGATACGACACATTTCTGGTCAATACGGAAACAATAACAAATCTTACGGCCCGTACTTATAGGGGTCCTCGACAATGTCGACCAATAGCGGTAGGAAATTAGGAAAGGAACCGACACTGCCCGTACTTATAAGGGTCCTCGGCAGTGACGGTAGGATGACACAACATTGCCCGTTCTTATAAGTGTTCTCGGCAATGCTGGCCATTAGCGGGGTAGGACGTAAGGAAGGTAGTGTATGGTGAAACACCATATACACACAAGTCTAGCCTCACCTACATTGCTAGACCAGGAAGACGCGGTGCGGCAGGCGACCCAGTCCAGTCCGTTTGGACTGTTGACCCGGGTGGAGAACGTGCAGTTCTCAGCGAAATAATGGTCTGCTCGAGTTTAAGTAGTCGGCCCGAGCTCCCACTACGCTGACGTGTAACGGCATGTGGTGATCGCGCATACAATACTGCTGTATGCGGCGCGCGATTACTATGGTCGGACGCTTTGAATATCTCGGAAAATAATATTTCCCGGCACAGCGCGGTAAATCTAATTATATACCGGTAATCTTGAAACTTTATGCATCCTTTTCCCGCAAGAATCAGATTTTTCTAATGTTAAGTAAATAAATTAAATCATGGCGAACATACTCATGCCCAAAAATTAGTAACTTCGTTACAATTGAAAGTGCATAACATAATTTTCTTAGTTTTTGTATTTTTATAGTTTTATCGTTTTACAAAACTTATTACAGGGTCATGTATTTCAACTACAGTTATTCTACGCAAGATTTATTTTGAACAACTCTTCACTATTAATCAATTTTAATATTATTTGAATTTTACTTTTTAGTACGCTATGATGTTTTTGGTCTACATAATTTTAAAATCCTCTTTAAGTTTCTTCAACAACCATGAAAATTCATGTTTAGTCCAACAAAGCTTTCTTTTTAACTTTACAGTTTACCTTTCAATATGAATTCCGTATCTTTCTCCATCTACCTTACACAAAAAACAAACTACTTAATTTACATTTAAAATTGTAACTGACGGATTTCTCTTATTTTCATTTCCCAGCGCTTTTGATGTTAAGTTTAATAGATCTTTATTGTGTTATCTGGACGAGTTCAAATAAATAAATAAATTTTTGGTGGAATTATTTATGACGTATTTAAAGCATTTGAAATTAGTATTAGTTGAATATTATATGTAAAATAAAAGCCCTTAATAGATTTAAAGATTATTTGAAAGAATTGAATTTTGTTTTTATTTATTTATTTATTTACTGTATCAACAACTTTACAAAACCAATTACAGATACAACTAAACTTAATATACTAAGACTTCTACGTTAGAATCTCAATAAAAGACACTACAATTGCCTACGTAATTCATCTCTCACTTGCCTTCTAAATCTGTTACAACTTAGGTTAAAAATATTAATGATACCACGATACTTATTAAAATATGAACATAATCTTATTAATGGGGAATTTTTATACAGGTTAGATGCATTAATATAAAATAAATTTCTGGATCCGGTATTAACTCGGTCTACATTAGACGGAAGTTGCTCTAAAAACTCTTTATCATTAATAGTGTTCTCAATAAATCTAAACAAAAACACAACACCCGCTTCAATACGCATATGATTCAAACTTGGAATTGAAGACAAAACACAAAAACTTCTGATCAGTTCTTTTTGGATGGTATACCGAAAATGCCTTGTAATGTAAAAACTTTATAAATCTTTTCTGAACCACCTTCAAGTTGTATATTTTATTTTTATACTGTGGATCCCAAATTACACACTCATATTGAAGCTTAGTAAGCACCAATACAAAGCAATTATTGTATTGATATTATTGAAACACTTACAACTCCTAATAATAAAACCAAGAATTTTTACTATAATTGCAGTTACATTATCAGTGTGTCTATCAAAACTCAACTTCATATCAAAATAAACACCAAGATCCTTATATAAATTACCTCTTTTTAAGCGCGTATTATTTAGACAATAATTAAAATGAGTTATTTGCTTTTTATATGTAAGAGACATTACTATACATTTATTTATATTTACATTTAAATCATGTTTCTTGCACCATCTCACAACCGCATTAAAATCTTCTCGCAGAGCATCTGCAAAGATAAGGTCCTTGACGAATTTTACATTCACACCTATGTTATTAATAACCAGTAAAAACAGAAGTGCCCCAAAATTTGAACTCTGAGGCACTCCGAACTGGGTACATAGCTTTGAGACTTATACCCATTAAGTTCCACAAATAAATTTCTATCATGCAAACAAATATTAATAATGAAATAATGTTGGGATCTACAGAAAAATCTTGGAGGGCAAGTACTATTTCATCAAAGTTCACTCTATCAAATGCTTTCTCAAAATCATTAAAAATTACGTCAACCTGATATCCTTCTTGAATTGATTCCTGAACAAACTGAACAAAGTTTACTCAATTTGCAACGGTTGATCGATGCGGCAAGAACCCATGTTGTTGGTCTGAGATGCTATGTCCACAATCGTTATATATTCTATTACAAAAAATTTTCATTTCTATCTCCACTCTTGAATATAGGAATAACTTTGCTTTCCTTCAATTTTGAGGGATAAATACTTTGTTTCAAACATAGGTTAAAAATATATTTTAAAGGTGTTACAAATGAATGTGGGCCGACATATTATCAGTCGCTACTGATCTACAAACTTTCAATTTTTTATCGGATTTTTTGATTTCTGTTTCGGTAATTTCTAAAAAGCAAAATTCTCTATAGTTATTAGAAATTATTCTGTTGAACTGGCTCCGCAAAGGCATTTACTATACTTTGAACATCTTTGATTTCTTACTGATTTAAAAACATATTTTCGGGAATATCGGAAATATTTTTCTGATTATTTATAATATTCCAAAGGGTTTTAGGGTTTGATTTTATTTCATCCTGCCCACGTTGTTGATATAATCTTTTGATTTATGTTGACTTTTTGCTATGTGCTTTGGAGGATCGTTGCCAGGTTGATGCTATATATACTGATTTTTCCAAGGCGTTTGACATAGTGAATCATACTTGTCTTTTAACTAAACTGAAATCTATTGGTATTCAAGACCCGCTTCTTTCGTGGATGCGAAGCTATCTTACGGGGAGAATACAGATTGTACGATATAAGAACTACTTGTCGCGTGAAAATAAGGTCAATCTGGGGTTCCTCAGGGTGCGCATTTGGCCTCTTTTCTGTTCAACTTTTTTTTTGAATGATATCGTCATGTCTTTTTCGCATGGAACGGCACTGTTTTTCGTTGATGATTTGAAATTTTTTAAGTGCATTAGATCTTTGCAGGATTGTATTGATTTGCAGTCTGATTTGGATGCATTTAGTGTATGGTGTACTACTAACAGATTGTACCTTAACATTGGAAAGTGCACTAGCACTATTCTCTTCATGGATGACGCAGGATTTACCAAAAACGTTAGCATAAATTTACACAACTCACATGTATGGGCTGATGAAAATGCTTATGCAACTATTGCTTCATGTCATCAACATCAGTTCCAATCAATTAATATCTGGGCAGGAATAATTGGAATTTTTTTGGTTCAACCATTCGTATTGCCAGAACGACTGAACAGAGAACTTTATTTGGAGTTCCCCAGAACGCTTTTCACGGTTTAGTAGAGCACTTGCCACTTGAAACTCGCCGAAACATGTACTACATGCACGATGGGGCACCACCTTATTTCAGCATTGCTGTACGGGAGCACCTGAATAACATTTATCCAAATCATTGGACAGGTAGAGGAGGACCTATTACCTGGCTTCTTCAATCTTCTGACCTAACGCCATTGGATTTTTACTTGTGGGACACCTCAAAATCTTGGTGTATTCCACTCCGATCGATAGTAGGGAGGAACTTTTATGAAGAGTAAAGATTCATTGTGATCAAATAAGGAACAATGCTGAGTTAATGTGGCGGGTACAGCAGTCCTCAATTCGTAGTTCCTGCGAGTGTATCAAATTTCGCATAGCCCATGTCGAACCCTCTTACGAAGTTTTTAACTAAGCAGTTAGTTTAATTTTTATTGAAACTATAGTGACATGAGAAAATTCTTGTTTTTCATATTCAACCCGACAGATAATTTTTCGAAAACGAACAAATGAAGATTACTTCATTTTTATTCATTGTCTAAGTTCTTGTCATACAGGCGTAAAAAATTGGGTCATAAGTGTTACAGTTAGGCCGTCCCTGCAGTTGTGAGTAATTCATAGGACTTTCTTGGATAGTAATTTGAAGGGTCTTACCAGGTATACATCATTAAAAAAAATTAAATATACGTGATGGTTTAATAATTATGTGTAAAAAACTTGATTCCATTGCAGCTCTTTGGGAGCTCATATCTTCGAAGAGGAGGCCTATACGAAAAAAGTTTATATGAACTTGTAATATTCCTTTCACGTGTTTTTTTCATATCTGGGAGATTTCTTACATTTTGCTCGGACACCCTGTATACAGCATATATTTGAATTTGGGATAATTTTTATTATCACTAATAAAATACTTTACAAGTAAGAGCTTACTTCACATCTCATCAAATATAAGGGCATCAAAAACTTTTTTGTCAAAGCTGCAGTTTCATTAATAATAAATACCAAGAGCGCCGCAATATTCTGTAGAGAGATGATCAAATCAAATTCAAATGATGATATTATGGACAAAACTTGCATATGTAGAATCTGAAACATTATTTTAAATTCAAATTGTTCATCCAGTTGCGCTATTTGTTAACTCAATCCGTAGAATCAGGAATGTTATTATATGATACGTTATTATATAGTATGCTATTACACAGCGTATAATAATATTTCTAAATTGTAATTAACTTATGCTCATAAATCTGTTTTAGATATTATTGCATCTGAACCTTAAGTTTTTATTTGTAATTTAGATATCTAAAAATACTGTTTTATAAGGATCTAATTAAAATGTTAACAGAAAATCCTGATTGAAACGAAATTCCGTAAAATATTTTAATAATAGAGTGGCTTTGCCTAGAAGTGTTTGCATCTAGGATCTTTCAAGGTAACAAATTCAAATTATTATTAATTATAGGCAAACTTTTTCAACACTCTAAAATATTTAGAAGTTAGATTTAGACTCTTTACAAAGAAAACATCATAAGCTTATAATTTAGTAAACATTTTTTTTTATGTGAATTCATCCACATAAATGTTACGCACCATATGTCGAAAGTTTATAGATTTCGATTATCGCAAGATTGACAGATATAATATTCATGAGCAAACCTAAGGCAATGCGACATGAAATCGTAATATACTATTAACCTGAGTAAAGAAGTTAAAAAGAAGGTAAACAAGCTTCTTCAATTTTAAGTGATATTGAAAGACGTAATAATAGCATATTGAACTGAGTTTACAATAATTATCTTTACTACGCTACGTAATACCATTAAGTCATTAAATACAAATACTAGCTATCACATTCTTGTTCTATCTAACAGTCAAATCACTTAGCGTTATTCAACTTAAAATATAATGACTTATAGATATGCGTATATAAATGTGTCAGTGTGTTAGCCTCATTTTGTACAGGTATGTTCTTGTAGCTATACTGTTAAAAATCTATGTCATGCAAATTTAATGTTTATTCTACATTAAATTTAATGATTTTGTACCTAAAATCGTGAATAATTTACATTTATTTTGAATTTAAAGCAATTCATTCAAGTCAGTTTATTTTACCTTAAATTTGATTAAATGGTATCTTAAATTTCTATAAAGTAACTAAAAAGATATTTTAACTTTCTGTACATTAAAATTAATTCACATGTACCTTAAGATTAAAGTAATTTACATTATTATCCATGGTACATTGCTTGAGATTCCGAGAGATGGCACAACTTGTATTGAACTTTTGATTTAGTTTGATATAAATTGCTTAAAGGACTCAATTTTCTTATGATGAGGTGTGCATGTCTGCAGGTACTGGAGGAAACCAGTGAGTTCAAAACCGGTCTACAGATAACGGTACACTACCTACTGGAAAAATTTCCACCTTTTCCTGTACTGTTAAAAATAACCTTAAATTTAATGTACGTTTCTTAATCAAATTTAATGTTTGTGTACCTTAAATCGTATATCAGTTCTATGTACTTTGAAATTCAAGCTTTGTACATTAAATTTAATTGAATATTACCTTAAATTTAAATAAAGCAACTGAAAACATGCTAAATTTAATATATAATTTCATTAGATTTGGTATAAAAATTATTTAATTTAATGCATTAACATTAAATGCATTTAATAAATGGATTATGAAATTTGCTTCCAGCACATTACCTTAAAATGAATGTAAAGTTTTTGGACAGTGTGGTGGCAGAATTTTTTGAACTCATATTTAGTTAGAGCATTAGATACGCGATAACATACCTTAAATTCAATGAACACTGGTTGTATATTTAATGTACATAGTCACCTTAAAAAGTAATGACCAAAACTCTAAATTTAATGTATGGCTACATTAGATTTAATGGAATAAATTAATTTAGATTAATGTAAATTATTAAATTTAATGCATAACATGAAACACATTTAATAAACGTTAATGAAATTTGCTTCCACCACATTTACCTTAAATTTAATGTATTTCCTTTTTACAGTGTAGATTTTCTATTAGTTTTCAAGAGTATCTATATATTCCACTTGAACCATTCAGTAAACTTTGAAGTCAGCAACTAAATCGCATACTTATGAACCTATAAGAGTCCATACTTTTAAATTTTTACCTTACTTACAAGTAACACTATTCAATTACCAATCAAACACTACCTAACTGCCACTTACCGATTTTGTTGAAACTCTTCATACTTAGAAAACATTGAAAATTATCGAATACGCGATTTTTAATTTTTTTCTCTTGGATAGAAGTCATCCTTAAATGAGGTACACATCAGTGAAAATGAAGGATGGTTCTATGATCAATACGCTAATAGGATAGACAGTGATGGAACATGTTCCGAACATGTACAACATTCACCCCCGAAGGGGGTGAAACTTTTCAAACAAAATTAGATCTAGTGAAAATGAAAAGTGGTTCGGTAAACATTTAAAATAAAAAATTTTATTTGCTCGATGTCCTCAGAGCCACTAGATAATCGACTGACTTGATATTTATGGGTACTTCCAAATTTACCCTCTTCAAGGTAAAATAATTTTCGAAACTAAAAATGAAAACCTTAACTTCAATATGTTTTAAAAGCATTTTTTTATCAGTAATCATTTTGCTAAAATAAGTTTCATATCCTACAGATCCTTATCCTTAAAATATGTTTTGAGAGAAAACAAAAAAGTAAGGTTACTTGGTTTCCCAAATAACTTTTCGTTTTTAACCGATTTCTAAAAGAAGGAGGTTCCCAATTCGTCGGGTATCTTTGTTTTTTTTATGTATGTACACCGATTACTCCGGAACGGTGGCACCGATTTGAATGGAAGCTGCTGTGTTGGTCTCATATTTTTTTGGACGAAATTAGTGCAGTAAAAACCAAGATGGCACTGACAATATGGCGGCAAAAATAATTAATGTTGACGGATTCTCTCCAAAATTGGTATGGGGAAATTTTTGGGGTTGTACCCAACGAATCTAAAATTATTTTTAAAAAATTCAATATGGCGGATCCAATATGACGGACAAGAAATTTTAACTTTGTCCGATTTTCTCCAAAATTAGTGTGGGGGAGTTTTCGGGGTCGCACATAACGAGACCAAAATATTTTTAAAAATTCAATATGGCGGATTCAATATGACGGACAAAAAATCAATTTTGTCCCATTTTCTCCAAAATCGGTACAGGGGAATTTTTGGGGTGGCACATGACGAATCTAAAATCATTTTTAAAAAATTCAATATTGCGGACGAAAACATCAATTTTGTTCGATTTTCCCTAAAATTCGTACGGGGAAGTTTTTGAAGTCGCACATGACGAATCTAAAATTATTTTAAAAAAATTTAATATGTCGGATCCAATATGGCGGACAAAAACATCAATTTCGTTTGATTCTCTCCAAAATTGGTGTGGGGAAGTTTTCGGGGTCGTACATAATGAATCTGAAATTATTTTAAAAAAATTCAATATGGCGTATCCAATATGGAGGATAAAAAATAAATTTTGTCCGATTTTTTTCCAAAATTGATATGGGGGGTTTTTGGAATCGCACATTATGAATCTGACATTATTTAAAAAAAATTAAATATGGAGGATCCAAGATGGCGGATTAAAAGTTCTACATCTCTGGATTTTGTCTAAAATCAGTATTGGGGGATTTTTGTTTGGGTTAATTACGAATTTAAAATATTTTTTGAAGAACTGAATCTGGCGGATTCAACATGGCGCCCTAAAAATTTTACATTTTTCGATTTTCTCTAAAACTGATATAGGGGATTTTTAAGAGTGTAAGTTACGAATATTAATAATATATAGCGAATATAAAATTATTTTAAGAAAATTTAATATGCCAGAAGCAATATGACGGTCTAGAAATTTTGAATTTCTGGATTTCATCTAAAATTGGTACTAGGGGCCTTTGAAGGGGTTAGATTTAGATTACATGAAGACGTTAAAATTATTTTTTAGAAATTAAATATGACTGATCCAATATTATAGTGACTTGAAAATTTTACTTTATTCGCATTTTAGCAGATTTGGTATTAGGGTATTTTCGGAGTGGTGTATGAATATGAAGTTAATTTTTTACAATATTACGTTGACAAGGGAGCGAGGAAATGAAAATTTTAAGTTTTCCGAATATATCGAGCTAAGAAATTTACGTCTCAAGTTCTTTAAATATCGATATTGGAAGGTTGTGGGGCCTCTATTACCAATCTAAAATTAAGTTAAAATTTAAGATAGTGGACTTACTGTGGCAGACTAAATATTTGTTTGATAAAGTTTTACCGGCTTTAGTAGAACTCTAAGAATCAAAGAATTTTTAGTGGTTCATTTTAGGGTGATTACTACTTTGGATAAAATCGGTACTTTTTTGCCACCTTGGAGTCATTGCGAGGTACACTAATCTCGATTAGTACTTAGTTCAAATAATCTCTGGATATCATAATGAACTCAAAACTAAAAATCGAAAAATAAAATTTTTATAAAAAAAATTGTATCGACTTCTAAAAGTGCGCTAGAAAGTCAAAAATAACTATAAATTTCTATATGAAATTTAATTTTTGAAGTTGGCGCCAAGTTATTTCTAAATAAAACAAATAACTACACATAGATACAAATTATGGTAAGAAAGCATATACAAACAAAGTTTTGTTAATCTGTTTATGCGAATCCCATTTTGTCAGGTATTAGTTTGGCGCCGACATCAAAAATTTCAAATTCATATAGAAATGTATAGTTATTTTTCACATTTTAGCGCACTTTTAGATGTCGGTTTAATTTTTTTTAAAAAATTGTATTATTCATACAGTCAGTCTAATTTTTTGGGACCATTTTCAGGCGTACACCAAAATGATTTTTGGAGTACAATGAAAATTTGTGGTCTCAGTTTTTACTTTTCGCTAAAGGCAAATTATCCATACATATATCTAGTAGGCCATTATTTTATTACCCACAAAGCAACCCACACATTAAACCCAGATCGTCCTTGTGTTACCCTATTTATTTGTTAGTGAGGGTTCTTAACTGCCCATAGATGATTATTATGGTGATTAAATATACCATCACTAGTTATTCTTGACTCATCCGTCCATATAATATTATTAAACAAAAAAATAATTATTTCTTAACATGTCCATATACAGGGTCGGCAGGGAGAAGAAGCTGAGTTTGTCTTGCCTTGTAACATTTAAACTTGTTTTCCTTTAAAATGTTTAATGATTTTTTATGAGATAACACAACATCCATTTCAATAGTTCTGCTCGACATTGAATGATCTGCCGCAAAACCTGTAATTATATTTATAATTTCATTCTCTTTACCTACTTTTTTTGGCCGTGGCTTTTTAAAGGATCCAAAATTGATTAAGTTTTCCTCTAGTCTCTTAAAAGTTACCGGGTTGGGTTGTTAGCGCTCCGGATACCGTTCAAAATATAAATCAAAGGCTCTCTGGTTGTGTTTACACTCAATATAACATTCTACCACATACTTTTCGAAATATTGAAATTTTTCTACTTTTTTAGTTTTGAACAGACATATTGCAGTTGACAAGCTAATAAACCTCAAACTGACTTTATTCGATTCTTTTATTTATCCATAGTCACAGTGTATTATTTTAAAACATAATTAAACAATATGTTTTATTCATCGAACTTAGGCGTTCTTAGTATTTAGATATTCTCTCTAATCGAGATCAGTTAGAATATTTATTATATTATATACTGTGGTCAAGAAATTGTGAAAAAAAAAATTAGCTAAATGATTTTATATTATATCATTATAGCTTCGTGAATAGACTTTTCCTATTTTAAAAAGTTTACCTATTTAACAAAAACTATTTTTTGCCTATTTGTTGTCAATTTATATTGACAATATATTATATTCTTTAAAAAAATGCAAAATGCAAAAAAAATGATGTAAAATAATTTATAACATTTAAAAAATTAAAACTTGTTATTATATCGCCGTAATTAAAACTAAAATCTGACTACGGTACTGAATTTTACAGAAAAAGTACCTCAAGAATGCTTTATTAGTTTTATCGTAGTTACTTAAATAAATAAAATAAGGGACATTTTAGAAAATGGAAAAATTGGAAAATCGCCCTGTAAATCCGAAATTGCACGCGATGGCCATAACTTGTTTCCGCCATTTTCTCAAAAAAAGCTCGGGACTACTTTATCAGATTTTTAAAATCTTTTTGGTTTTCCAGATGGCCTTGAAAAACTTCCAAAATGATCCTCCCTGTACACCAAGTTTCTTCTTTGCAATCTTCTACTTCCAAAGCTATTCAATATTCACAATCACAATTTCTTTTTTAAATCTTAAAAACTTTTTTTATTTAAATAATTATCATCTTAAAACTTAAAGATTGATAACTTCTGCCCATTCTAGGTCATGAAAATTCGATTGTTCCCTGTAGAAAGAGTCTAGTCGTGATTTTCTGAAGGTTTGTTTTAATTTCTATTCATCGTTATACGTATCCTTTACTCTCAAGATATTTTTGTGATATATTGGTATTTATAAAAGCCCCATTTACTTAAAATTTCAATTTAAATAAGTGTATAAACTACCCTATATAGCACAAAATAAAGAGGTAGAGGGGGGATCGTCGATAGTTAGAGGAATGATAATTTTTAAAAATAGTATACAAAAAAAGTTTTAAAAAATAAAATAAGTTTTGAAATTTAATATAACCTATGTTAAAATCATATTTTTAATTAACAATAAAGTTTCCGCAATATTTATAGGAAATTGTAAAAGCGTATTTTACCTTTCACAATATAATAAATTGTGGTTAGCAGGCAGTTTTACCAGACAATAAATTTTAATTGCTTTGTTACAAATATAATTAATTTGCAAAATTTTAACTGGAAATCGTATTATAAAACTGCAAATTGTTTAGTAGTTTTTTTAATATCTATAATTTATTAATTCTTGTAAAAGTCTCGTAATGAATATCATTTTAAAATAAATATATAATTTTAGATATTTGTTTGTTTATTCTGCGCACCAATTGAAATTGTTTAATTTTCTCAGCCTGATTTACTAAAAAGATTCACCTTTTAAACCCGGTCTAGAAGCTTCCGAAGATAGATCTTGTGGTTTGTCAAGTTTGCTATGCTTATAGGATTGTTTTAAAAGTTTCTGATACTCAATGGACTGAAGCGAGAAAACAATAAAGGATGTTTGAAGGTTGTAGACAATGTTGAAGATTGACTAAAATGTAGTTGTCGGACTTGCATTGTCTTTATTTTTATTTATTTTTACGACGATTCGATTAGGTTGTATCTCTAATCGTTATATATATAGTATAAACTGAATGTTTTGTCTTAAGACTACGAGCTTATATAGGGACTGTGTCCACTGAAGCGCTAAGTTTCGCTTCACTGTACACAACTCAATAATTTGATGTTACAAAGTAGTGGTTGCCAAAGATTAGGTATCTCAACACTACGTTTACTGAAGATTCCATTATTGTTTTTAATGAAAGCTGCTTCTATAAATTTTCTTTTTTTCCTGTTGGGTTCCATATATATTGTCGCAGCCTCAGACCATTTTATGTGGTGTTGTTTATCCCAGGCATGTTCTGCAATACCTGATCTCGACGTTTCCCCTTTTTGTGTATGAGTTTTATGTTCCTTAATTGTAACTTCTAGTGGTCGTTTGGTTTCTCCAATATACATTTCACCACACTCACATGGAACTTTGTAAACACATTCTTTTTTATCGGTAGTTTTTGGTTTTGTTTTTTTAATTGAGCTCTAAGTGTATTTCCTGATTTCAAGGCTGTTTTTATATTATAACTACTGGTAATTCGTCTTATTTTCTCCGAAGGTCCCTGAATGTACGGAACTGTGAAGAAGGAATGTGTTTCTTGCTGTCCAGTGTTCGTCGTTCTAAAGTTATTTATAACATCGTCAATTACTTTCAAAGGATAACCATTCTGTTGTAAATCGGCTTTAATATTTGCTACCTCTTTTTCCAATGAATCGGCATTATTTCATATAAATATAGTGCGATTATAGAGGTTGCGTATAATTCCCCGTTTTGTTACAACAGAATGATTGGAACTGTGATTAGGATATTGTCCAGTATGTGTTGGCTTTCTGTATACTGAAGTTTTAATAGTTTTGTTTGATCGATTCACCATGACATCTAGGAAAGGCAATTGATCATTTACCTCTTTTTCCATGGTAAACTTAATTGTAGGTCGAATGTTATTCAGATGTTTCAAGAAATCATTAAGTTCTTGATCATTGCCCTTCCATACGATGAAGATATCATGGAATAAGAGGTAAATGATCAATTGTCTTTCCTCGATGTCATGGTGATTCGCTCAAACGAAACTATTAAAACTTCAGTATACAGAAAGCCAACACATACTGGACAATATCTTAATCATGTAACAAAACGGGGAATTATACGCAACCTCTATAATCACGCTATATCTATATGCAATAATGCCGATTTATTGGAAAAAGAGGTAGAAAATATTAAATCCGATTTACAACAGAATTGTTATTCTTTGAAACTAATTGACGATGTTATAAATAACTTTAGAATGACGAACACTGGACAGCAAGAAACACATTCCTTCTTCACAATTCCGTACATTAAGAGAACTTCGGAGAAAATAAGACGAATTGCCAGTACTTATAATATAAAAACAGCCTTGAAATCAGGAAATCCATTTAGGGCTCATTTAATAAAAACAAAACAAAAAGTACCGATAAGAAAGAATGTGTTTACAAAGTTCCATGTGGGTGTGGTGAAATGTGTATTGGAGAAGCCAAACGACTACTAAAAGTTAAAATTAAGGAACATAAAACTCATACACAACAAGGGGAAACGTCGAGATCAGGTATTGCAGAACACGTCTGGGATAAACAACACCATATAAAATGATCTGAGGCTGTGGCAATATATATGGAACCCAACAGGAAAAAAGAAATGTATAGAAGCAGCTTTCATTAAAAAGAATAATGGAATCTTCAGTAAACCGAGTGTTGAGATACCTAATCTTTGGCAACCACTACTTTGAAACATCAAATCATTGCGTTGTGTACAGTGAAGCGAAACTTTGCGCTTCAGTGGACATAGTCCCTATATAAGCTCGTAGCCTTAAGACAAAACATTCAGTTTATACCTGATAACGATTAGAGATACAACCTAATCGAAACGTAGTAAAAATAAATAAAAATAAAGAAAATTCAAGTCCGACAACCACATTTTAGTTACAATAATAGGACATAAAGCAGGGAGGCAAGGTCAGGTAATCAGGCTGCTTGGATTTGTAAAGGTTCTAAATGATTTGCGGTCATGGTGGGATGCAATAGGTCCAACGAAACCGAAGCATCGAAATTCGAGTTTACCAGCCTTAATCAATCACTCATTTGACGTTTTCAGGATTTTCATCAAATATGTGAACGAACAAACCTGTATGTATGAAAATTAAGAATATAAATCTAAAAATAAAGCCCTTGAATCGGTTAAAAGTTAAAAAAAAACAATCCATTTTTGCAAGGGATGATTTTTTTAAGCTTCAAAACTAATTGCACTTGTGAATTTATACATTTTATTGTCAAGTTAGATCAGTTTTAAAGTGATGTTATTCTGGAAAACTAGAAAGCAAAGTTTTAAATCGGATTTACTATGGAAGTTGTTCTATCAGGTCGGCAAGAAATTAATTTCGGTTTTGCAGTGTGAAAAAAAAATTGTTATGCAAAAAATAATTCTAAATCAATTATATATTTTTCTATTTTTTCAATGATCTTTTGTCATATTTCCTGCAGCTTCATGATTCCACGTTGACAGAAATTTTGATCCTCATCAGCAAAAAACTAAACCAAGTGTGATTTAGGGTCATCATCATTTGCGAAAGTTTTACCATTTAAAGAGTCTTGCAAATTTCAAAGTAAATCACAATCAGATGGTGCCAGGTCAGGGTTGTAAAGAGAATTCAATGTCATTTTCCAACCAAGCGCCAATAATTTTCCACGAGTTACTTAAGATGAGTGAAGCTTTGCATTATCATAATGGAAAACAATTCCATTGTGATTTGCCAATTCTGGTAGTCTTTCTCTGAATGCTTCGTTCAGCTTCATTATTTATTGACAGCAAACATCTGAATTGATTGTCTAGTTTCCTGGAATCAGCTCAAAATAACAACACCTTTACAGTACAATCCAATTGGCAGCATGACCTTTTTTGGATGCAATTCAGTTTTAATGTGGTTGTGCTAACTTATTTTTTGAACAATGACTATTTTCAAATTATGTTACTCTAGATGGTCTACTTCTTATTACTAGTACTGATTCTTTTTAGAAAAATAGGGTGAGTTTCACTGGATGTGAGATGCAAATGAAAATATTTGAATTCATTCAGAACTCAGATATCGAGCTTTTTAGCGAGTTTAGGATATTTAGAGTGATTTTTATTTGTTTCGTGAGATATATTTAACTTTTCGGCAATCTTTCGAATAGTTATATGAAGATTCTCTTTAATTATGGCTTTGATTTCGTCATCATTAATTTCAGAAGTGCGATCAGAACGTTGGTCATCTAAGTAAAAATCTACACAACGGAATCAACAGCCTACACTTCACTCTCTCTTTGTGAACTTCAATAGCTTTCTTACTTTTGTGGAAATAAAAATAGTAAAATATGCCGAAAATGTTCGTCTATATATTTCATGTTAAACTGGACTCTAAATTAACATCTACAAACAAAATTACATACAAGTTACTTCTAAAGTAACTGATATCAAATATCAAAATAAAAAACTATAATAATGACCAAAGTCCTTCAAAAGAAAATACTTTCTCGTCGACCCCAAATATTGTTTACCCTAATAAAAAATAAGGGACGATATCTTTTGGGGTGAAAACACCCTAGCTTAATATCATTTAGAATAACAGATAATTTTCAATTTGTTTTGTAGAGTTATCTTAATTAGAAGTTGAGATATAGCCTCTTTTACTAGTGTATTTTTGAAAATTCTGAAAGATGTCAACTTGAGTTAATTACGTTATTCTTGAAAAATATTTTCAAACAACTTTACTAAATATCATAATTTTTAGAATTAAATTACGTGCGTGAATAGATGGCCTATCCTTATAAAAAATAAGGGATGATATCCTTGGGGTGAAAAAAACCATAATTTAAAATCATTTCGAACAATAAGTAATTTTCAATTGGATCTCTTATTTGATACCCTCTATAACATATTGCTTTTCAGTCTGACTGAAAAGCTTGACTATTATCAGCCTGTGGAGCAAGCCGGTGTTCGACGTGGATTTAGTAGGATAGATCATATCCAAGCCCTACGCACAGTCCTAGAAAAAACCGAGGAATATAACATTCTTATACACCTGGCATTTGTAGATTTTCACAAGGCCTTTGACTCTTTAGAAACATGGGCGATCTTGAAATCACTTAATTATGCTAGAATTGACTCCAGGTATACCACTATCATACAGAACATATATAAAAACGCAACTATACAGGTTCAAATCGACGAAGACACAAAAACCGAAAAAATAAACGTTATGAGAAGTGTGCGTCAGGGAGACGTCATCTCTCGGAAACAATTTACGCTAGCTTTGGAGGATGTCTTTAAAAAACTAAATTGGGATGAGAAAGGTTTGAGAGTTGACGGTTCTTACCTTAGTCATCTTCGTGTCGCCGACGATGTTGTCATGTCTAGCAACCCAGAAGAGCTAAAACAAATGCTTCAAGATTTCAATGAAGAGGCGAGAAAAGTGGGACTTAAGATGAACTTGGGGAAAACTAAGTTAATGAGCCCTGACGCAAATGTACAAATAGAGATTCAAAATGAAATCACAGAGAATGTCCAAGAGTACATCTATTTAGGCCACCTCATGAAACTGGGCAAAGAAAGTCAAACGGCGGAAATAACAAGGCGAATAGAGCTGACATGGCCCGCCTTTGGAAAGTTGCAGTACGTATTAAGAGATAGAAACACACCAATCAACCTTAAACGGAAAGTGTATAACACGTGTGTCTTGCTTGTTGCTACTTACAACATGGAAACGATAACATTAACCAAACAAAACGCAAATGGGCTCCGACTCACTCAACGCTCCATGGAGAGATAAATGTTCCGAATATCATTACGGGATAAAATACGAAATCTAGTAATAAGATCAAGAATCAAAGTAATTGACGTCATTGAACGCATATCATGACTAAAGTGGCAATAGGCGGGGTACATAGCTAGACAACAGCCCGATAGGTGGACGAGTAAATTACTGCAATGGCGACCGCGAGAAACGAACTGAAATCGTGGCAGGCCACAACGTAGATGGGTAGATGATATAAGACAGTTTGCTGGGAAAGACTGGCTCCAGAAAGCGAGAGGCAGATCCCAGTGGAGGACCATCGGAGAGGCTTATGTCCAGGAGTGGACGTCAATGGGCTGAGAAAGAAGAAGAAGAAGAAGATAACATATTGAATTTTCATTAAAATAGGAGCCGAACACTTCAGGTAATTTCCTTGTAAGTACTTTCATCTCCGCAAAAATATTTTTACATTTATACAATTATTTTCTATACTTGGAGTAACATAAAGCATCTTAGCTTCATCTCAAGCAATAATGGAGAAAATAGTAAAATATTGAATTTTTCGGCAAATAATCCAAACTAAGCGTGCAAAATTTACGAAAAGGCATTGTTAATAATAATTATTTTTTGTAAACATTTAATAAATTATATAATTTTGTGATCTTATTGGTTGGATTTAAAAATTTTAATATCAATACGTCGAATATATTTAGAAATTATAGAACGCACCATTTCATTCCATATATCCATTATAAAATGCAATAGGAAGCATATTGGATGCAAAAGTAGATTGAAGTCGAAACAATTGCCGACTGTATTTTCTATTCAAAACATTGTTGAATTGCCTTCGCACTCTGTTTCCATCAAAGTGAATAGATAAAAATTTTACTTCAGTAATTCTTTGTTCTGCATTTTGGTTTATTGTAGGTAACAAGTGGATGTAATAACTTATTTTGTTTCTGTCTTTCATAGGATAATACAGTAATTTTCGATTTTCATGAATTCTACATAATCGAACCACATTGGAACAATATAATCAATAGCCTTTATGACCTTTAAAAGGTTAGCCTCATTTTTAGCCCCAGGAAAGTTCAATGTTGCGAAAACTGCGGCGATAAATTGGAAATTTGTATTGTAATAACATTGCGAATTTTGAATAAAGAAAGAAATAATTTTTGATTTTTGCATATCCCTTTAAATTTGTTACCTGTATATACATTTCGACAATGATTAAGTTATATTATATAATGCCAGATTTAACCACATTGTCAAAATACATCTTTTAGTGTCCATAGTGCATATCTTTCGTACATTGATCCCGTTAACCAATTAAAGATAAGAGCAATATTTTCTTGATATATTAGACATAAATAGCTAGCAATAACTTATAAAAAACTTAGTATAAATGACGATTTGGACAATGTTTTGAGACAATTTTAAAAGAATCATCATGTCACTATCATCAAGAAAACCTTTCTGCAACTTTCGAACTAATATCTTCAGGTAATTTTTTGTACATCACCAAAACATATATGATAATATAAAATGACTCAATATTGTTATGAAATTTCACAATTATATGTCTAAACGTGTAGCTTAAATGTTAAAGATGTTTTTACAACACTTTATTGAATTAGGTTCCAAAAAGATATATTCTTCGATTTTTGAGATAAGTTATTGTGTAATTTGTCTCGATATTCGTAAATTATTTTTATAGCAACGTACCAATTAAGATGGCTAAAATACCTCGCAAAGAAGTACCCATTGTTTCCATGGTCATAAGAAGTACCATTTAACTAGAAAATGTTTATTTCGAAAATGCTCCTTGGGGGGAATGAGACAAAAGTGTAATTAGTGGATCGTATCTAGGTTGGTTGCGGAGATGAGAAATATACAAATATTATGCAAATACAAAATAGGGCGACAACGTGACACAAATACTAAAATGGCCTAACTTGTAGTCGAAATCACTTCACTGATTTCTTCTTGGTAGTTACCAGTATAATCCCATGCTTTGCTATATAGGAGCCAGGAATTGAGAATACCGTCACTATATTTTGGGCTAGTGTTAGAGATAAGGCGAGAAACCTGCACTTACACTGGATACTATCTATAAGATACTGACTCTCTCTTTTTACATTTGTGCAAAATACGCGAGAGCCAGTAAAATGTGTCGTGTGATTATTCTTCATATTAAACACGAATAAAATTATACAAAATAAAATTTTTATAAAAAAATTGAACCGACTTCTAAAAGTGCCCTAAAAAATGGAAAATAACTATGAATTTTTATATGAAATTGAAATTTTTGGAGTCGGCACCAAATTAATACCTGACAAAATGTGATTCACCTAAACAGATTAAAAATACTTTTTTTGTAATTGCTTTCTTACCATTACTATTTTATATAATTTGGCGCCAACTTCAATTTCATATAAAAATTACTAATTATTTTCCACTTTTTAGAGCAGTTTTAGAAGTCGGTTCAATTTTTTTATAAAAATTTTATTTTTCGATTTTTAGTTTTGAATTCATTGATATTCATAAATTATTTGGACTAAGTGCTAATCGAGATTAGGGTACTTCGCGATGACTCCAAGGTAGCAAAAAAGTACCCATTTTATCCAGAATTGTGAATAACCCTAAAATGAACCACTAAAGATTCTTTGATTCTTAGAGTTCTCTAAATACCAATAAAATAGTGTCAAACAAATATTTAGTCTGTCAGAGTAAATCCACTATCTTAAATCTCAAATTAATTTTAGATTGGTAATATAAGCCCCAAAACATTCCAATATCGACATTTAAAGAACTTGAGACGTAAATTTCTTATCCCGATATATTTTATATTGCATATTGAATTTGTATACGCCCCAAGAACCTCGCAATATCAGTTTTCGAAAAAACAGGAAAATGTGAAATTTTTAGTCCCTCATATTGTATCTTATGAACCTAACTTCATATTCGTAACACAGCACCCCCAACCCCATAATACCAAATCTGAAAAAATGCGAAGAAGGTAAAATTCTCAACTCACCATATTCGATCCGCCATATTGAATTTCAAAAAAATAATTTTAACGTCTTAATCTAATCTAAATCTAAACCCTTCAAAGCCCCCTAGTTCCAATTTTAGATGAAATCCAGAAATTTAAAATTTCTAAACGGTCATATTTCATACGACATATTAGATTTTCCTAAATAATTTTATATCCGCTACTTACATCCTCAAAAATGATTTAGTTCCACATTTGAACAAAATCGAAAAATGTAAAATTTTTAGTCAGCTATATTGCATTTGCCATATTGAATCCTGAAAAATATTATTAAATTCAAAATTTACACCCTCAAGAACCCTCTATATCAGTTTTGGAGAAAGTCGAAAAATGTAAAATTTTTAGGACAACATATTGAATTCGCCAGATTGAGTTTTCAAAAAATATTTTAATTTCGTAATTAACATTAACAAAAATCTCCCAATACTGACTTCAGACAGAATCAAGAGATGTTAAATCTTTATTCCGCCATAATTATCAATTTTGAAAAAATCAGACAAAATTAATATTAGATACGCCATATTGAATTTTTTAAAAATAATTTCAAATTCGATATGTGAGACGCCGAATACTTCTCCATACCAATTTTGGAGAAAATCAGACAAAGTTGATTTTTTCGTCCGCCATATTGGATCCGCCATATTGAATTTTTAAAAAATACTTTGAATTCGTTATGTGCGTCTTCGAAAACTCCCCATACCAATTTTGGAGAAAATCGGACAAAATTAAATTTTTTTGTCCTCCATATTGGATACGCCATAATGAATTTTTAAAAATAATTTCAGATTCGTTATATGAGATCCAGAAAACTCCTCCATACCAAAATTGGAGAAAATTGGACAAAATTGATTTTTTCGTCCGTCATATTGAATTTTTAAAAAATAATTTTAGATTCGTCATGTGCGATCCCGAAAACTCCCCTGTACCAATTTTGGAGAAAATCGGACAAAATTGATTTTTTCATCCGCCATATTGGATCCGCCATACTAAATTTTTTTAAATAATTTTAAATTCGTCATGTGCGACCCTGAAAAATTCCCCATACCAATTTTGGAGAAAATCGGACAAAATTAAATTTTTTTTTGTCCGCCAGATTGTAAGCGCCATCTTGGACTTTACTGCACCAATTTCATCTAAAAAAAATATGGGACCTTCTGGGACTTTCTGAATATAATGTAAGAAATTTCCTTCAAATGGGTGCAGCCGTTCCGGAGTAATCGGTGTACATACATAAAAAAAATACATAGTCGACGAATTGAAAACCTCCTTCTTTTAGATGACTAATGAAACCTAAACACTCCCTCTATCAATTTTGTAAGAAATTTGATAAACTGTGAAAGAAAATGGACAAGCAACAATTCAGACCTTTTAAAATTCAAAAAAAGCTACTTTAGATGCGTCATCTGTGCTAAAAACTTCCTAATATCAATTCTGGAAAAATTCGGAACGTATAATTTTCAATCTGCATATTTAAATTTAAAGAAATAATTTTAGGCGCGTAAATTCCCTATCCTAGTTTTGGAGGCTATATTAATTTTCTTGATCGCCATTTTGATTTTACTAAATTGTTTTCAGCCAAATCTATGTGACTATCGTGGCACCTTTTTGAATATATTATAAAAAATTGAATTCAAAACATGGGAGTCATTCCAAGGTAATGGGTTTACATACATTAACAACCAAATTTAGATAAAGGTAGAATTCTAAACCTCTTTTTTTTTTTAACTGTAAAGTAAACCTGTTAAATATCTAAACACATGCAGTTTCTTTCTTAACTCTCGCCTTGTGATTAGTAATGAAATATTTATAAAAAACAAAAGCGACTTCTAAAAAAACGCTAATAAATAACAATTAAAATTTTATATGAAATTGAAATTTTTGAGGTCGGCGTGAAATTAATACCTGACAAAACGTGTGATTTATAATAAGATTGAGAAATACTTTACCTATAATTAGTTTCTTGTCGTAGCTCGTATCTATCGTGTTAGTAGTTCTTTTTTTTAATATAGTAATAATTTGATGCTAACTTCAAAAATTTTAATTTTATATAAAAATATATAATACTATTTTTAAGGCGTCTTTAGAAGGTCATGAAGTGAAATTAATACCTGACAAAACGTGTGATTTATAATAAGATTGAGAAATACTTTACCTATAATTAGTTTCTTGTCGTAGCTCGTATCTATCGTGTTAGTAGTTCTTTTTTTTAATATAGTAATAATTTGATGCTAACTTCAAAAATTTTAATTTTATATAAAAATATATAATACTATTTTTAAGGCGTCTTTAGATGGTCGTAAAAAAGTACCCAGAGTTGCAGACAACACCGAATTTAACAACTAAAAATCCTTTGATATTAAGAATTCTCCAAATGCTAGTTGTGGATAAAATTGTACCAAACAAATATTTAGTCTGCTTAAGTAAATCACTTATCTTAAATTTTGAGAAATTAATTTCAGATTTTTAACCTAGGTCCTGCAAAACTACCCAATACCGATATAGAAAGGCTTTGAAAGATGTAAATTTTTTTAGTCCGACATATTTTATTCTACATATGGGGTTTAAAAAAATTAATTTAAGATTCGTAATATACGCGCCAAGAACTACCTTATATCAATCTGGACAAGATCGATAAAAAGTAAAAATTTCTAGTCCTCCCTAATACTAATCTAAAAAAGAATATAAATAAGGTATAATTTTCAACGTATCATATTGGACCGCCATATTGAATTCTAGAAGAACTCCAATCAAAATCTACACTCTCGAAAAACCTCCCACTACCAATTTTGGATATACACATAATCCGGAAATATCTCATTTTTAGGCAGCAATATTTCACCCGGCATATTGAATTCTTTAAGTAATTTTAAATTCGTTATTTACACTCTTAGGAATCCCCAGTACAAATTTTGAATAAAATCAAGAAACGGTAAATTTTTAATCCGCCATATAGAATATTTTAAAAATAATTTTAAATTTGTAATTTATATCCTCAGTAGCACTCATATACCAATTTTGGATAAAATCGAAATATATTAAATATTTAATCTGCCATATTGGATCCGCCATATTAAATTCTTCAAATGCAGTTTTAGATTCGTTATGTACAAAATGCTACAAAATAAATTTTTTAATATAAGTATACCAAATCCAAGTCAGATTGTACAGCTATTCTTTGTCAGAATATCAAGTTTGCCAATGCTCTGGCAATGTTAAAACTCTTATTCATTAATATGGTCAAACTTTAACTTGGTTTATAATAAAATGTTTAAATTATGCAAAAAGTCAACTCTGTTTTCCACCGTTTAAAACCAAGGATAAAACTAATTCTCATGTATTATGAAATCGTTATGTTAAAAATAGAAAATTTTATCTACATTATTATCCATAATCTTCTAACACAAAGATTTGTTTGATGACAAATACAAAGATATCCATAAATTTAATTTTTATTTTATATAAAACTTTTAGAATTGTCTAACTATTTGAACAAAATTTATTAATCACAGATCTGTTCAATTCTGTTCATAGTTTTTCTTTTAGTTGTGGTATGTGCTATCTTCGGTGTTGTGTATTTTCAAAATATAGATTTTTTACACCTTAGTATGGCTTTCTATAAAAGGAGGATATGGAACAACTTATACTGCATAAAAAAGCAAACTATGTAAATATTTCTACGAATAATAGTTTTGGAGATAATTGTGCTTTATCAAGTTTTTAACCGAACTAATTTTAAATTAATAAAAGTACCTATAAATTTTTGATTCACAAAATAATTTAGAGTTAAGATTATGGGAAATAAAATCCTATTGTTTTAGATATTTTTATATCATTATAATATAAGACTGGTCAAAAATTTTTAAAAAATGATGAGTGATATAAATAAGTCTTGTAGTATTACAAATATCATTATAAAAATGAACTAAAAAAAACAAGTGTTCATTTTGAAAGGATTCTATAGCAAGTTTATGATATATACACAAGATATTTTATGAACCGCTATGAACAAAAATATATCTGAGTAAACGGGGCTTCATGCATATTAAAGCATTTGACTACCATGATCTATCCAAAGAAGAGAAAAATTGTTATTTAAATAGTTTCTAATATGTCAAGCTAAATGCGCTGGGATTTTGTCTTCAATTCAGTGATAAATTGCCAAAAAAATCGGCTGAGTTTGTGGAAGATTTAAGTATAATTTACTTTTTAAATTAGACGAAAACTCGATTTAAAACTAAACGTTTCTGCGAAATTTCTTTTCTATTTTCGCATTCTACGCCCCTATAAAATAGTCAATTGTGGCGAGATGTAGTTGAACTAAATAACTACCAACACTGCTAAATACACGTACATTGTCTCTAATTTGATATTTACGTATCAAAATAAAAAAACAATTTTTAAGTCAATAGCAACGCTTACAGAAAAATAAACTTATGATTTCATAACATTTAATTAATTTATTAAATAAATATATGACAGGAACAATAAAAACATATTATAAAAAATACTAAATGCAAATATCATAATCCTAAAAATGTACATCAACAGTATATATACAAAACTAATATGTGACATGACCAAATTTTGCTCTGATAACATTTTCCGAACTCCTAAGCATGAATGCTAATAATTCTTTTCAAATAAGTTGTTCCATTCCTCTTACAACATTTCTTATTTTGCTATTTTATGATAATGCGAAACATTTTAAGGAGGAGATTTAATGAACAATTGTAAAATAACCGTGTGCGAAGCATATCTGCGCTATGTTTAGGGTAATTATTATGTTCCTGTTGTCAAAACTTTTTCTCAGATTTTTTCTTAGAATATTGTAATATATATCAATAAAAACAACTTGCCAACGACTATCAACAGTCCTGCTCTGTTTTTCGCAGACTTTCGTTTTTTAGTTCATCATTGTCTTTCCTCCACACCATTTGGCACTCAGCTGAGCAGGAAATATTATATTTTGTCTCATCGCTCAAAATGAAGTCATTCCATCATCCGATTTTGAAATATATTATTTGGTGAAGTTGAATCATACTTTAACATTTTTATTCATGTGCCAGGGCTTTATCCTAGCCATGAGACCAGGGGCGGATCGAGCCTCTCTCTTTTGGGGGGGGGGGGGATGATATTACAAAAGTACAGTATGGAAAGCGAAATTTTTAAGTTAGTATATTTTCATTCCCTACACTATCCATTCTGAGATTTTTTTAATTTTGTACCAATCAACAGGGTAACATTAAAAAACCAAAACTACAAGAAATTGGTACAGAGAGAATAATATTTATTATCATCATCTTTGTTTTTTGCCTGTGAAGAAGAAATAAAGTATGTTTTGTTCAAATTTCAAATCAAAATACATAATTGTGCAATGAATATAGGATCACCTTCAGGGGCTACACCAACTTGAGATTTACGAAAATCGATTGTTTTGGGCTAGATAAGTTGTTTATCCTTTTAGAAATATTATCAGCATTTAACCATTTTCAAATGAATATTTATCTGTTACTAAAACGTGGTTCAGCGTTCTGAAGAGAAAATTTATTACCACAGAATTTTATTTAGATATATTTTTAGAAATTCAATTGGCATAGTATAATTTTTTAAAATTATTCTTTATCTTCATGTCTTGTCATGTAACAAATTACTTATTTATTTAGTTTATTATAAGGCTCAGAATAATATATTCATCATGATTATTTTAATGATGGATACCTAGTTTATTTTGTGCAGTATAAATGATTTGAATATAAAATAATTAAAAATTTTAAAAATATTACTATTTGCAAATAATAACAAAAAAAAAAATGATTGCTTATTATTATGATACACTAAATCATAGTTTTATAAAATGAATAAAAATATCCACATAATTGCGTTAATAATATCCAACTAGGCCTAAAAATAATACTCGCCTATAATGTAATAGTAGTTTGCGTTAAAATCTATTCATCACAGTACCAGTCGTTATTCTGGTTGTACCCTGGTTTAGTTATCAATTTTGCCTCTAATGAATTAGTACCTAATTTCATCTGCAAACCAATTGAATCAAAAGTTAATTTGTATTTTTTTATCTAGAAGCCGCGTATAATAAAAAATATAAAAACGTATCAACATATTACTAGAGCCTTTACGCATTTTTCTAATTGTTCACTTACAGGTCTGTAGTGCCCCTGATTTTACATTTCATCCTATAATATCCTGTTATCATGCAAATTAAAGCTAGTAAAACTAAAAATAATAAAAATACATTGTAGCAAAGTGAAAACGCTCTAGTTTACTGCAAATCTCAGTTTTATGACCGAAATCCCAGTTGAGCCACGGCATCAAGAGGGTAATGATCGAGTTTTGACACCAGTGATTCCTTAAATTTAGGTCAAACACAATTTTATACGGTGTCGAGAAAATGAAAGAATTACTAAATATTTATGGTGGATACTGAAAAGAACATAAGTCGATGTTCTTTAAATGTAGGTCAAGCATAAATTTAGTCCAAAAAGCGTTTCTTTCAAATCTTTGTGATAAACCCATGTCTAAATGCCTTTTACCTTATTACAGATTATTAGTGATTGGTTGTTTTATTTGAGGTAGGGTTGATTTTTTTAAGTATGCAGAATTAACGTTTAAAAAAGAATTGTTGATGATGCAGAATTCTCAACCCTAGATCGTTTTTTGGGTTACGTAGTTAATAGGATCTCTCACGATTTCATTTATCCCACATCGGAAAATGGGGATGTTAATATGTTAGATCCATTCTAGAACATTCAATTAAAAAATGAATTTTTTCTAAAAGCTCTTTTGACAAGAAATTTGAAATCATGAATTATTTAACCATAACAGTGTCACACATTTATAAACCAGCTGGAAATTTTCGAAAATTATACTCTTCTTTGTTTTTCTTTGTAAGGGAAGCTACATGTTTACTGATTTACGCCTTTACCTAACTCTATTGCGTGATTTGCTTCTTCTGTGTAGTGGTGCTTTACATCTGGCTATCTTGACAACCCTGTTTCTTGCCACGAATGTAATTATTCTATTCTTTTTCCGTATTTAGTGGCTACTTCTTGGATATCACATTTTTCTCTAATCTTATGATTTCTTATCCGACCTTTCAATGTATTTCCTGTTATTCTTCTTAATTCTCTCTTTTTTGACATTTCCAATAATTTTTTGTTCCAGATATTTGCTGTCTGGTTTCATTAATGGTCTAATAGTGGCCTTATAAATAAATGATTTTGTTTCTGTTGTATTTATTCTGTACCTAATATTGATCTCTTTCTTTATATTTCTGTAGCTAGATAATGTGATGCCTAGATACTTTGTTTTCATAACTTGTTCTAAACTTACCACGCCAATTTCCAGCCTATATCTAAACAAGTTTTTTGCTAAGTTGACTTAGTTTTTAGAGTTAGATGGTAAAATCTTTTATGCTCTTATATTAAAGGCGTGAACCAGTCTTTGTAATCTATTTTCATCTTTGGACTATCAACACAATGTCGTCTTTATAACACAGTAATTTAATATCTTTATTCTCCGCTCTATATCATGTTTTTCATTGATTTTCTTGATCACTTGATTCCTTATTTTATTGAACAACAAGAAAGGAACATTCCTGTTGCCTTCATTATTGGTTCCTTAAGTCGTTTACCTATTCTAATTTCTATTTTGTTATTTCTATAAATATATTCAATTAATTTGATAATGTATTGACAAATTTCTCCATTATATAGCAATAAGATATCTAGAGCAGTAGTTTTCTTTTCTGTTCTGTTTCCATGGTGAATTTCATTTTTGAGTGTATACTGTTTATGTGATTTAGAAAATTTTTAAGAATTCCTTTTCCATGTTGCCAGACAACGAATCTGTCATCTCCAATAAAAAAGAAGATCACACCAAGAGAAAAGTAATCTATATGTCCTGAGCTTTATGGCTTATCCAAAATACGCAAACTCGGAGCCCCCTTAAGCTCTGTTGGCTCCCCAACTCAGGCCCTAGCAAAACATCTAGCCACCATTCTCCAACCCTTCGTCGGAGAAACGGCCTCCTTCTTTGAAAACTCGCAACATTCCCACAAAATAATCAAAAACATACGTTTACAAAAAAAAGATTTTCTAGTTAGTTTCAACGTAATACAGTCTGCCAAAATATATCGTTGAATTAGCTAGACACTGCCTCGATAACACCTATTTTACTTATGAAGGCCAGCGATATAAACAAATTGAGGGAGCCCCTATGGAAGCGTCGATATTTCCCACACTCGCTAATTTACTTATTATATGGAAGACTTCGAATCTAACTTTCCCAAAAGCCATTTTTATATCAACCACACATAGAAGAGCTTGCTTACTGTATTCTAGTGTTTTTTAGTAATTTGTCTTATCACGTATATGGTATCTGTGCATCATCTCTCACTACAAAAGCTTTGTTGTTAGTCTGTTAAAATTATCTATTAGTTCATATAAAATTTCTGTTCTTAGTTTTAAATTAATATCCAACAAATGGATGCCTCTGTAATTTTCTGATGTTTCTTTATCTCTTCTTTTGAATAGCAAGATTAGAATGTTTTTCTCATATCGAGTATCTTATTTTATTTTAAAATTTTGTTAATTAGTATAGTCATTGTTTAGTCATTTCTGTCTCACAATACTTTAAAAGTTAATTTAGCATTCCATCCCTACTTGCATTTTTCCGTTTTTTAGTTTTCTCAGTGTCTCCTCTACTTCTAACGTGCTTAAAATAACTTCTTCATTAGTAATAATTTTAAGTTTTTCGTTATTGGTTATATTATCTTACATAATTTCTTTATGTGATGCCTCCAAGTGTTTTTTCCATCTGTTTTCGAGTTTATTAGTTTCTTGTCCTTTTCGTCCTAAAGTAGCTTTCCTGGGTAAGTCCCTGTTTGGTTAAAATAATACTTTCTATTAAGCCTGTATATTCTTTAACGTACTGGATCCTAATATTCAGAACTTACCTAATGTTAGGGTATTAAATCGAGGTTAGAACTTTTTTTTTGTTATTAAAACTCAGTTTTTTTTTCTGTCTGTCTAAGGTTGTTGTATTTTGTCCTCTTTCTCTCATTACTGACATACTTTTTTTAACTTTTTAATTGAAAAATAAACAATTTTGATGTGATTTACATAGGGTGTTTAGAAAATAACTTTTATAAATTTAACCAAAAAATTTTGTAGAAAAAGTTCCTTGAACATTTATTCAAAATGCCACCATTTCTGCAGAGAACAGATCAAATTATTTCAATTTTTTTTAAATTTATTTCGATATTATTTCGGCATGGTATGTGGAAAACGGATTTTTTTTTATTTGATCGATCTGCTAAATCATTTTTGTTATTTGAAGGTGTTTTAATTTTTATAGGTATTTATTCTATACACTGCAGCTTAAACTTGCTTTGTTTGTTCCCATAAATAATTGAAATTACAAACACCAATTTTCCATTTTATAACACGTTTTAAATGATTCACGTCATATAAAAAAAACACGTGAATTTTCTTTTTACTAAATTAAATGCTGCCTATCAGCGTCTTTCCAAAAAAGGTGAAAAACACCTGGAATATATATTTTTTGTTCTAAATCGAAACAAAATATACGCACCGACTGACGCTACCATTCTGCAATTTTAAACATCCTTTGTCTTATCAACAGTACAAAAGAAGTGAAATAGCGTTAAAAAAATTGAGAAAAAAACAGTTTATTTTCCGTGTATGATTATTAAAAATTCTCGTAACGTTGTCATTTCTTTTTTGGGTTATGTGTGATGTATGTTACAATTAAAAGAAAGTCAAATATGTTAAATGGTTTATTTTTAATTTATTTGTTAAATAACGGGTTATGAAAACTCTTTAATCTGCGAATTTTGAACCTAAAAGTCCGATGTTCGATTATAATAAAGTTATTTTTTAAGAAATTTTAACCGATATTTGATTGACATTCATATTTTTACATTAATTGGAATTGGGATTGTTCTAATCAAAATATTGTTCTGGACGACCGATTTTTGAATACACACTGTAGTATTGAACACACTCTATTATTTCAAAAACTTTCATTGTCAACTTCAATCCTGACACTTGTCAAAACACTTCCAAGTTGCATCGACGAACGCTCAAACTAAACTGTTCACGAAAGTCGATTTGGACCCTTTATATACCCTTTTGGTCGATACCAGAAGATTACGGATCTTTCTAGAAGGGTTATAGGGTTTTCATACTACACGGTGTAACGAAAATAAGAAAAGAAGTAATCTGACGATTTCTAGACATTCTGTCATAAGCGTTCCACGTTAAAAATAAGGAAACAGAATTTTCTAAAAAGTTCCAGACCTTTTTTCATAAACGTCTCCTGAGGAAATTAACAAAGGTAAAACTAATTAAACAAATTATGAAACCATAGAAAATAAATCTAAAACCCTACAAACTATAAACCCAGACTAATGCTATGAAATGTATAACGCTATAAAGTTCGTTACAATATTATGGATGATGATGGATGATTTTGGGAAGTTTTCTTTATTACGTAACACAGAGGTAAATTTATAGTTTGGCTTAGAAATCGTTTTAAAAAGATCGAATAAAAAATTCGCACAACTGTATTTTAAACAAAATTGATCCTCATATTTGACCGAATGTATGAACTTCCAGGTCAGGATTAATAAATAGTTATTATAAAATGGTTTTTCTGGAAAATTTAATAGTTTTCCTTAAAATTAGTGAGTATGACTTTAAAGAGTTTCTAGTTGATTTTGAGTGAAGAATTAAATGTTTTATAGTAATACTGATAATAACGTCTCTGTTCCACACTGAGCGTTCATCTATACGTCACAGCCTTGAAAAAATATTTTTCCTTCTCTTGCGATAATATTTTGCAAGTGTGTGCTTTCAGTTAACAAATTTGAAGCAACATTACAAAAAAAATATAAGTTACCTTTCCAAATGTGTAAAGTTGCCATTATTGTTTTCTCGCTTTCATTATCCGTTGTGTTCGCATTCAATAAGTCTTTAAAAATGCAGTTAAATATGCTATTTAATATATTTTATTTATTCATCTCATTAGCCATATAATTTCCAGCAATAGAATTTGAAAAAATGAACTTAAATTATTTAGAATATACTTTAAGCGAAAATTGGTATGGTCAAGCTACGTTTACTAATACATAAAAAAGTGTTACAAAATTAAATTTCCGATGTCTCACGATACAGACAAGTTTTATGATCCATTTCAGTTAAACTTCATTGTCGATAGTACAAAGGAATTTAACATCAATCGACAATTCTTATTTATTAAATCCACACGCCTTATCGATCCGGGTATACTGGTGGTCGTCCTTGATGAAATCAAAGGGATTTTCTCTAGTCTCATCATCGAGACGGTGTCAGGTTTGAACGGTCTGCCTAACGTGGCTTTGAAGGGAGCTCCAGACTACATAGTAATGCAGTATTGCAAGCTAGCCATTTTCCTTCAAATTGGAAAGCAGCTAAGATAATTCTGATCAGAAAGAAGGGCCAAGTCGCATTCATCAACAGTTACAGGCCTATTGGTCGATTTTCCGATCTAGGGAGACTGGTGGAAAGAGACTTTATAGCTGAAAGGAATAACTTGCCTCCGGGGCTATTCGGTTTCAGAGGAAGCCATAGCAGCGTCCAGCAAACCACCAGGCTGGTATCGCTTATAATACAGTGTTTCAATAAGAAATCATGTATTGGGGTAATCTTTTTCAATAGTAGCAAGGCTTTAGGCCAAGTATGACCCAATGGGCTAATAATTAAACTTATAAGATGACATTCCTAATTATCTGGTCTTAAGTTTCCTAGAGGACAGAACATTTTTTGGTATCGTCGGACGACGCTATCTCTAAAGTAGGATCAACTAAAGCAGTGGTTCCTCAGGGTTCTCTTTTGTCCTCTACCCTATTCAACTTATACACGTCATACATATTACATGGCCAATACAACAAACTGTATTTCGATTAATTTGTACTGAGTATAGAGAAACATATAAATAAGCTGGAAAAATGGATGACCGATACGAAAATTAAGTTAAACTCTACAAAAACGTAATCTGTCATATTCACTAGATCCCGATCTATAATTCCAGATGATCTATTTTTGACACTTAGCTTCCCTGGAGGAATTATGCGAAATACTAGGGACAGCAAGTTCAATTTAAAACTCAAAATAATGATTTATAAGCTCTTCACAAGACAGATCCTATCCTTTGTCATCCCTACGTGGATCACCACCTGCAGGTCAAGATTCAGCAGGTTAGAGAGCTCTCAAAATGCCTCATCTGTGAAAACCCATACTCTATCAGCAACACTACAATCTACACAGATCTTGGATGTGAAACTCTCACCGACTTTATCGAACATGCTACAGCCAGATACTTAGACAGAGATGAGCACTCTAACAACGATCTTATAACATTATTCCCACACCACTATAGTTCCATCGGTTTGATAGGTGTTGTTTACTCGACCATTAACTGGGGTAATTTTTTCAAAATTGACTGGCTTAAAAGTCAAATTAAAATTACTCTAATTTGAGAAAAGTCTTTGGACCCCTTCCGACTTGAGAACCAAATATGATTCAGTATATGTAAGTTAATATTTTGAATAAAACAATACGACATTATAAGAAAAATAAGAAAAAAACAGCTATTATGAAACTTTAATATAACGGGCAGATTTTTATTGGAGAGATCAACAAATGCTGATAATATACACTTCAAAACATAATATTAAAACATTAAAAAAAACAATAGATAAGTTGGCAGCAAAATAGGGAAACTGACGAATCGCAAATAATAATAAAAGTCATTTCTCAATTCCAAATACTTTTATATAGGGCAAGTAAACAAAAGAAAATCAATAGTAGTGCAATTTTTCCATCCACGGATCATAAACAAGGCAATATGCGTCATATATATACGGATTCTGTTGAAGGGCTAAACAAGTTTTTTAGTTAACGATCGGATTTTGACGATTTGTATTACTTACATAAATAATGTACTTTTAGCACGTACTGAAAATATGAATAATCGTACTGTACAAGTACACAGGATGAAATATTTAGCTAGAATAAATTCTAGAAGATAAGATCAAACCAAAATCGAAGAATTTTTTATTTGGCCATATTTTTTGAGAATGCTTATGAAAATCGGATCTTTCTCTACTTTTGCGAAATAGTAGATACATGTTGGACTTGAATATAACGACATTTCGGTTCGTAGTTAGCTCTAGCCATTTTCAACTGAAACTAAACAAATTCTTAAGCAACACAACTATATATACTAAAAGTAAGTGCAGTGGAGTGCGACCGAGATGAATACAATCACTCGTATTAAAGTACGGTTCTATTTATGCTGCATTTAATTCTAGTTTGCAATTACTAAGAAGTGGTTTCCAAACTTCTCTTATATCTAGAGACGATTAACTGAAGCAACTCGGGTTCCGATGTATAACAGCGGCATCTTTGAATTGATGGTTTCTTCAGTATTGTTCTCGGTGTAGGAGTCTAGTTTCAGACTATTTCATGTCATCTTCAAGAGTCCAGGTCTTCTGGTGATCAATTATTGAGATGAAAAAGGAAGTTTTGAAGTTCTTAGTTGTTTTCATTCCAGAAAATACCTAAGCCATAACTTTGATTTCCTATTAGAGAATTTAATTGAAAGGGTCTCGAACCATTCCATTAATGAAGAATGTTTCCTTTTCTTGGAAATATGAATGGGTCAAACAACATTTTGGCAAGTCCCTGATAGCGTGTGATGGTAGAGATGTACTTTCTTCTCAGTTTTGACCTTCTTCAAATTTCTTCCTTATGATTTTCCTTATTTATATATTTTCCACGTCAAAGCTAATAAAAAGATCTTTTAGCTGTAATTCTATTTAGTGTATAATTTTTACGAAATGTTACAAATTTTTAGCCCAAGACGATGCATTTCCTTATAATGGTTTTAGGATTGGAAGAGTGAACTTGGCGAGCTCAGAAGTCGGAGAGTTCTGGGAACTCGTGATAGGTCGTAAAGGCATGTCTTGTTTATGTATCTTCGGGAGTCCTGCCGTGATGTAGGGTTAACTTAATTCCGATCTTCTCAGAAATATACCGTTCATGTTTCTTAAGAATGAGCTATATTCTTCCTTCAGTTGTAGCTAAAGAATTTTGGCACGTGGTTTCATCTCCTCATAACTTTCACGATCTTTTTGGTTATGTGTATCAACATATATTACTGTTGTTGTTCTTTATATGCTGGTAGAATGTTAATACTGGAATCTTTCTGTAGGTTCGCTAGGGCAGTTTTTACGTTTTTTCTGATGTTTGGTTTCCTATTTAAAATTTTTGTAGAGTCTCTCTTACATTCCACCTAAATTCACTTGCTAAATGATCTTCGATGCTTGATGAATCCGTGACGCTAATTATATTGAGAATGGGAACCTCTTTGGGAACAAACGTGAAATTTAAACCCATGGCAAGTAATGAGTTTTTGGCTGTGATTAATTCCTTGTCAGATATATTAACTAGTGGGATAACTATTGTCGTTCTTGTCGGCTTTAGTATTTGGAAAATTTATTTTCATATATGCCTCCTTGTTTTGGTCTCTCTTTATCAAAAGTAGCGTCAATTTTTTTTAAGAAGCCTTGTTGAAACAATGATAATTACATTTTTAAAGTGTTAATGCTTTAATAGCATTTTTCAATACTCTGTTTGCTCGCCATCCTGAAACTGGAGATTTTATATGAAAACCATCGGATATTATTCTTTGTTCTCGTGCTTATCAAAATAACTGGATGAGACATCTCCACTTTTGTAAACTCAATCTCAGATTTCTCGTAGCAGAGAAATTTGTCATTTATACCTGGTCCATAGCGTATTTTTAATTTGTTTGTTTGAAGGACAGAGACAATGATATTCTTTGAGAAGTAGTAAATATGTTGGACTTCCATTGTCTTTATTTTTTTTTTAATATCACGACGTTTCGGCCAGTAGTTATCTTTTGCGGTTTTCAAGTGAAACTGAGCAAATTCTAGGGCTAAACTGTAACCGAGATGAATGTAATCATGCATGCTGCGCTAAATTCCATTTATGCTGCATTTTATTTTAGTTTACAATTACTAAGAAATGGTTTTCACATTTGCCTTATATCTAAAGATGGTTTACTAAAGCAATTTGTGTTCTGATGCATAACCGCGGTCCCTTTGAATATCTATTTCCTCTAGTGTTGTTTTTGGTGTAGGATTCCAGGTTCAAAACGTTTTATTAGATGTCCAAGAACTCGTAAAATTTTGTAGAAATTATACGCGAAACGAAAGCACAACCAGAAGACCTTTTTATTGCTTTGACATGAAAAGCCATCTTTTATCATCTCATCAATATCCGCTGAATAAATAAAATCACTCAAAGAAATACAAAATAAATCACCATTCTTAAATGTTCTGGTTCAGAAAATCGATACATACAGGACAATATTTAAACTATTCATCAAACTATTTCAACGGCACCAAACACAGAATTGTAAGAAATTTCGTAGAGCATCAATTTTTTATAACTGCAACGAGAACTTGATGAAAGGGATAGGTTATATTAAAAAGCCCATGGATATCTAGTAAATTAAGTGGAACAACGCAGAAATAAAACAAGAACACAGACAAGAAACAAAAATCATCCGCTATGTGAGAGACATTTTCGAAAAAGTTAGAACAGGAAAATGATATAACAGCAACGTTATTTTCACTTTAAATAACCCTCTGAGAAGGTAGCTTACTAGGCTCAAACCGACAACTCAAAAAGACTTGAAGAACTGTGTGAATAAGATTCTATGTGAATATGACAGGGCAAGGAGACTCCTTGAAGTAAAGATCAAAGAAGGTCAGACGAACATATCTCGTAGAGAAACAGAAAAATTTGGTGCCGCCAACTGTGCCGTGATATCTCATAAAATGGTCTGAAGCTAGAATCCTCCACAGAGAACTGGATAAAACGGGAATTTTAAAAAGCAGCGGTTATATGTCAGAATCCGAATTGCTTTAGTAAACCATCTTTAGATATAAGTGTAGAAACTACGTCTAACTAAAACTAAATTCAGCATAAATAGGATCGTAGAGTACCATGCATGATAACACTCATCTCGGTCATATTAACTTCATATACCTCTGGCAAGAGGTATATGTATGTATTGTTATAATTATTTTAATTGTAAATTATTTTATTGACCAAAATGTAATTGTGACGTCAAAAATTGAATGAAAACGTGTGTCTCTTTAATTGAAATGCATTTTTTATGCCTTCTTGAAAAAAACCTGAACTAGTGTCGAAACGTTTATGGTTTAAACAAAAGAAATAAATGTATTGAATTGCAACTAGCAACGATACTTGAATAAGTTTCTGAGGTTAGTGACTTGGGTATAGTATTTGATTTGATTGCTTACCTTTAGAAATCATGTTAATAAAATTGTTCAGGAGGGCTTTTAAATATTAGGATTTATTGACAGAGAGAGTAAAGATCTTATTGCTTATTGATTTAGGGTACCATATTGTTTTTAGTCCGCTGTGTTAGTTACGCTGCTTACCAGTGCTACTTTGAGTTTGTCGAGAGTGTTTAATAGTAAGTTTGGGCGATGTGAATATAATGATATTGTGATGAACGAGTTTGGCGTAAAATCGTTGAGGGAGCGATAATTTTAAGCGGATGCGTTATTCGTATTTAAACTTTTAAACGAAATTGTTAACAATTTTTGTTTACTGCAAAGTATTATTCTTAATATGGTACATATTATCAGGAATAGTGCCATGTTCATAGTAGCACTGCATCGCACTGATTATGGCTATAATAGCCCTTTATCGCGAATGGTTCGCAGATTTTTATGAACTATTTAATCATTATGGCGTGTTACTTATAATGTTTAATATATCATTTCTATTATGCCTATTATTATTTATTCTAAACTAACTGCAAAATTATAAAATAAATTTCTCGCTGAAAGAAACAAAATAAAATAAAATAGTTCATCCTAATTAAATTTTTAATTTAAATTAATTGATTTTATCCTAAAACGAAAAACATGTTATTCACAAAAACACATCAGCAATGTGCTCGTTAAAATTCCAAACTGATTTTGAATTCTTCTGTAAAATAGTTGTCATTTTTGTTTTGTTTCCAAATTTAATTCAGTTTTCACCATGTATAAAATTTATTGTCAATTAATAAGATAACAACATATGTAAGCCTAAAATTTGTGTAATGTGATAAAAGCATTGTTACAAAGTGAAATAGCTCTAAAGTTAGAGTAAAGCCTGGTTTTATGCCAAGGATCTGGAGTTTATCCGGGTATCAAGGGACTATAATTGAGTCTCGACACTGACATTTTGTTAAATTTAGGTCAAATGGAACAACTTATTATTGTATTTCTTAGTATACAGTCTTTTCAAATTATGATGGTACAATACTTTAAATAAAAATACAGTGCAATAATAAAAATAAATTTGAAATTTAGATAGTCAAACTACATTTTTTCGATTGAATAAATACAAACGAAGATAAATTACCGACTATAATAAAACTTTCTCGCATATATCGGATGTGAAAGTGACATTTAGTTTCATATAAGTATCATTTTATTCAAGATTATATCAAGTTTTTCGTTTTCTATTTATATAGGTCTAGCATAAAATTTATTCACAGTTCTGTTTTGTTCCTTTAATGGTAAATTCTCACAGCCAAATTCATTAAAAAGGTTTAGAATGATATATTATCGTCATAGCCTACAAAATTATACAAAGAAAGAAAAAAAATATTATAAAAATGGATAACAAAGCAGAAAATAAAATACACATATTTAACAATTAAAATGCATTCAAAAGTGTAAATACTGGCACTACAGAAAAACACAAAAGAAAAATGATATGCAATAAAAACACATATGTAAATAAAATACATATATAGTCAATCAAAAATATGTTTTAATTACACGAACCCAGCATTTAAAATAGACATAAACTAATATTAAAATTAAAATTAAATTAAAGACATGGTATTGAAGACACCTTGTGTAGGTGGATACAAAATATGCTTTAGGGAAGGTGAGCAGTATTAAATCTGTTGAAGAAACCCATGGCAAGGGCTGACTCAGGGATTCTATGCCCTCTTCTGTGGGATTTGTTGTTCGATGACCTTCTAGTGAACATCAATTATCAAAACTATTTAACCAGAGGTATGCTGACGATATAGTCGTACTCATAGTGATAAAATCTGACATCAACAGAATAATATCGGGGCTCTGACTATGGTAAAAGAGTGGTACACTGAGAAGTACCTTAGGGTAAATCCTGGAAAGAAAATTAGGCGAGTTTAAACTAACAACTCTCTGTAATACACAAATGTAAATGAGCCAGAGGGTTAAGTACCTGGGTGTAATCCTGGATGCAAAAAGGGCACTGGGCAAAACTTAAGAATTAAAATCACACATTATACACTGGCTGTATACTACGGTGGTAAGACCCATGGTCACATATGGCTAGATTGTATGGTGGACAAAAAATACTCATCACGGGTGTCATGGAAATCCTACTAAACCTCCCTTATTGATATATTAATCAAGACTGAGGCGAGGATAGAAACATAGAAGCTGAAACTAAACAATGTCTGATGCATTGGACCTGTCCTCGGATACGCCAAACTCACAGGTATAGTGACGAACATATTGTTGAAAATGTTCAATGATACTATGCCAAGAACCTATAACTTTGACATGTCCTGCACTATCTTCACTGACTGGAAGGTAGGTTCTGACCGATAAGGTGAATCAGCCAGAAAATCTCCTTTGGTACATGGCCGGAAGATATAGAAAAACTCCCAGACTTAACTTAAGTGAATCACTGGGGCAGCATACCATGGTATTCCTAACAAAAATACATGCTATTTAAGGTGGTATTACAGGAGCAAAACAATTCTCAGTTTCTCTGATAGTCGGATAGCGCTGAAAGCTTTAGTAAATTATTAAATACATCAAAATAGGCCTGTGATGGTATTAACAACAAGGTTACTCTTACGTTGGTGTTAGGACAAAAGGGAGTCCCGGGCAATGAAAAAGTGAACCAAATTGCGAGATAAGGGTCTGGAACTACATTTATTGAAAGAAAATCATTATTTGGAAATACTAATTCTTTGTGGGTAGTTATCCTGGTGGATGAATCATTAACACCAGACTCACTGGAACCACATTGCGGGTCACAGGAGCTGCAGATTATTACTGAGCGGACCATCCAGTAAACTAAATTTTGCGTCTAAACAGACAATAGATCAGGCTAGTGACAGGACTAGTAACTAGACACCTTAGCAACAAAGTGTTAAGGCAGCCGTGCAGGTGCGGATCTAGGGGGGGGGGGGCAATCGCCCCCCCCCCCCCTCCCAGAGCTTGAGTTCAGGAAATTAGACTCGATTTTGCCTCTTATACTATAGTTTATTCAAGAACTAGAGAGAGTAATAAATCATTTTTTACTTTTTTTTTCTTCGCAAACTACCTGTGTTTTTTAGTCCGGTGTCTTTGGATGAAATCTGTTAAACATATATATTTTTTATAGGAGTGGTTAGAAATTTTATAATAAAAAAGACCGATCTATAATACTGGACTATTTGGGTTGGATAACAATAAATATTTGGATGTGTGAAGGGTTAAAAAGCATTCTAATCCTTGTCATAGGCATCAGAAGGGGTTTATTTTATCACTAAGTATTTATGGCATAGAATATTATTTCGGTAATAAACTTAAAATAAAAAGTTTTTATATTATTTTATTTCTTACAATTTCTTAATAATTCACATACATTATAAAATATAATTTTGACATATCTAACACAAATCACAACTGTATTTTCATTATTTTTAATTTTGGCATCGAAACCGTTTTCGGCACATTCAGACTAAAACGTAGCCTTTTTCTCTCAAAAAATTCTAAGTTATAAATTAAATACAAACAAAATACCCATTGTCAAAAATACAAGTAGTTAAACATAAAAAAAATAAATTCGTCCATATAATATTAAATTTTTTTTGGGTTTATCTGTCATTTTATTATTAATTTAAACCATTTTAGGACATTTTACGTTTCAGTTTATTTATTTCTTAAACCATCTGCAGAATTACAATTAAACATTAAAAAGGGATTCAAATGTAATTAATTTTTATACGTTACAGAAAATTTAAATAATAAATTGTGTTTACGCTGTTAAACATTACGTACCTAATTCGTAATCAAAGCCAATCAACTATCTTCGCTCAAATTAATTATAATCATGAGATCGAGTTTCCACATTTTCTTTTATTCTTTTATTGTATAGATTTTTCTCAATTTTCTGCAGTAACTTTATTCAAAAAAATCTTTCAAAAGTTCAGTTAAATTACTAATTTTGTAAGTTGTATTATTTCTAGCAAATCTGCCATTTACTTGAGAGAGATATTTCCTTCTTCAACGGACATTTTCCGGACGATCTATAAGAACAGATTTCCTATCTTGTTTTTCCCAGCAAAAATTACGCTCTTTGAGCAATTTCCAGAGCTCAGTTTTTTTAATTTTAGGTAAATCCCGATATTCATTGATTTTAGTTAGAATTTTGTCGACGGTTGGGATCTGCTTCTCATAATAAAATGTATGAACAACTCCATTTATTGCGGCTTACACTTCTTTCAACGAGGTTTTTCGTCTGTCTGTGATCAAATATGGCTTGGGAGTATTAACAATTCCAGTCGTTTTTTTCTAGTTCAGTATTCGGTATAAAGTAGATTTTCCAATTCCTGTCATGTTGGAACACATCTCAACCGAGCTTTTAACATTATTATGTAGATATTGATATCTTAATGCCTCATAAAGATTCATCGTAATAAGTTTTCCGTTGTGAAAAAAATGTCCTGGTTTAACGCTATTGGAATAAATATAGATGTGGAAGCCATATCTTTTGGGTATCTGACTAATCTCAAACAATATATAAAAATAAGCACAAACAAGATAAATTATTAAGGACACACTGCTGGGTGTACTGTACTCACTGACAGGAATAAATTGAACTATCAGAAATTTTATTGTTGCAGTAAATTTATAAAAGCTTATAATATTTAAATATAATTAAATATAATTAGATTAACGGCAGTCCTGTTACCTACGGCACTGGAGCAGGTACGTTGGAGGTTTCGGTAACAGTTTTATTACTCTCTCTAGTTCCTGAAGAGAGTATAGGACTGTGTATGCTTGCGATCGCTCCTGTGTATGCTTGCGATCGCGCCTCTTATACTAGGAATGTGTATGCTGCTCGTATTCTCCTCCCCCTGTCGGCAACTTGTTTTTTCTTATGATCGCCCCCCCTCTCCAAGAGCTTCAAATTCAGAAAAATAGCTCCGATCCTGCCTTTTACACTAGAAATGGGAATGTTGCTGGTGTCCCCCCCTCCCTCCGTCGACAATTTGCTTTCGCTTGCCATACTGTACTTTTGTGATATCACCGCCCCCCCCCCCCAAAGAGAGAGGCTGGATTCGCCCCTGCTGAAGTGTAAGGGCTCCTCAACCCTGGCTTGCTATATTGCTCAATTTTCCAATCAAGCAATCAAAAAACACTGAAAAATGTTGCAAATGAATCATAGTACAAACCTGAAGTATTTTGAATAGAATGAATAAAAGTGAGGAAATATTATCCGCAACTGAAAAATGGAAATTAAAATATTTTGACCATATCGTGAGAGAAGTCCGTTAAGAACTTTGAAAATTTATTATGGATGGCACAGCAAAAGGACAGAATATGGTATAATTTTAGTTTCAGCCAATCATTTTGAGTAGCCGCCAACAAGATTGCTTTAGTAATTTTGAATTTCAAATAGAAGATGGTACCTCAAAAATAATAAGGTCGATATATTATTTACCAAAACTTCCCTTAATAGAACGATCTAATCAATATAAAAACCAGGTCAAAATTAATTTCTTAGTTCAGAGGCTGCATATATCGTAATTTAGCAGCAGATTAATTTTTTTTTGAAGAAAATAGCCTCATGTATTTTAAAATAATATTTCATAACTTTAAAAGAAAACTCTGCTAATATCCTTTAAGTAAAAGTGCGTAAAAATAGAAATACTTATTAAAATTTAACAGCATTCGCTTAAAAGTATATATTTTGCAGACTAAGTGGTACATTAAAGAGAAACGTCTATAAAAACGGGTCGCAATAACATTAATTTTCCTGGCGCTCCACGTTTCGCATGTTTCTCTATAATATCGTGCTGTTTTTCGTGACTACCAACTTTTATTTTTGTCCCACACTCAGATACTAAGGAAGCGAACTCAATACTGGATATATACTTATTATCTGTTTTCATAATCTTATAGTTTATTGATCCTACTACTTTAATAAGAAAAGAAAAATATAATTTTAGTTTACTTTGTACAGGGTGAGTCAACGATTGGATGAAGTAGGTTTGTGCCTTTTCGATGAAATTAACAAAGAAACTATATTTATTATTTGATACAGTTTATTTTTACGCAGATTTTAAAAATATTTAGGACTCTACAGGGTGAGCCAAAAAACTAGGACAGCATAAAGTTGTATTTTTTTAAATAGAACACCCTATATACGAATCGTATTTTCGATTTAGCTTATAATTTTAAATCTTTTTTATTAAGGGTTTACTATAACAAAACTTTATAGTTTCTGAGATAATTAAGTTTAAAGAAAAAAAGTCACATTTCCAAGCATCAATTCAATCCTAAATAACGTTTTCAATTTTGTGACAAATATATTCAAATTTGGAATTTAGCAAGGCCAAGGACAAGTTAACATAATTTTTACCTAATATTTGCAATAAAAGCTACAGGGTGTTGAACACATCGGCTCAAATTTGAACAAGTTTAAATGAATAAATATCTTTTTTTTTAAATGGTACACCCTGTATATTTTCATGTTATTTGATAGAGTAATAAAAACCCTAAAAGTTTTGTTCAAGATATCCTATACCTATTTATAATAGTTTTTGAGATATTTCAGTTCTTTTTTCCATACTTTTTTACAGAAATAGTCTTCATAATCATAGTAGCCATGTAAAATAATAAAAAGAAACTACAGAAACAAACAGAATATGGTTAAATATGATGAAATACATTACTCGTTATATTACAACGGCAATAGTTTAATTAAACATAATGTGAAAAAATTAACACAATAATAACGACAAGGCAAATACATATTTACTTTTATACTAAATTGAAACAAAAAAATTACCTATTAAATACTGAGATTAATTATTTATTTTTAATAAGTGTTCGAATAAACGACCCTCTTGTGCAATGCACAAATTTAGTCTTTTTTGCAGATTTTCTCGGACCCTGGACAAAATTAGTGGCGTTATTGTTCTACAGGTATCCCTAATCCTGTTTGGCATATCTTCCACTGTTGTTGGTGGATTAACATACACCTTATTTTTAATATAACCCCATAGGAAGAAATCTAATGGGGTGATGTCGCAACACCTTGGTGGCCACTCAATGAAACCCCCACGTCCAATCCATTTTTGCGGATATCGTTGGTCCAAAAACGCACGAACTTCACGATGGTAATGCGGAGGCGCACCATCGTGCTGGAACCACATACTGTCGAGCTCATCCCTATCGAGACCTTGAAGCAGTTGGGGTAGTTCTTCTTGTAGAAAGTTCAGGTAAACTATGGCCATTTAGTGGTTCATTAAAAAAGTGGGGTCCAATAATTCGATTATGATGAATACCACACCAAACATTTAATGACCAGTGGTTTTGATGTTGCATCTCTCTAATCCAAAATGGGTTTTCTGTGGCATAATAATGCATGTTGCGTCTATTTACGGCACCATTACTTCTAAAAGTAGCTTCATCACTAAACATTACCTTGCATAATAAATTTGGATTTAATTGAATCTCCGCATTTATTGTACGACAAAAGTTTACACGACTTTCATAATTCTGTCCATGCAATTCTTGGTGTAATTCCATGTGATATGGATGATACCTATATTTCTTGGTAGTACGATTAGCGGTGGATTGTGATGTTTCACATAATGCTGCTAACTGACGGCTACCAATATAAGGATTTTCCTGGATATTTAACAATACTTGTAGTTCTTTTTCTTCATTAGTTACTGGTTTGTTGACCACTTTACGTTTTGGATAATCAACAGTACCAGAAGAATCAAATCTTTGCATTAAGTTTTGAAAAGTATGGGTATTAGGCTGGCGTCGATCAGGAAACTTCATTTTGTAAATTCTTTGAGCAAGAAGGCAATTTTTTTGAGCCTCTCCTATTGTATAAATCATATCTATTAACTCATTCTTTGGAGAATTCATTTTACAATATAAGATGAATGCAAAAAAAACCAAACTACACTACATAAAAACCAAAAGAAGCGATTGTGGTTATAAATTTGACACACAGAAAAATGTTCTTTTACATTGTTTTTGCCATGGCTACTATGATAATGAAGACTATTTCTGTAAAAAAAGTATGGAAAATAAGAAAAACTGAAATATCTCAAAAAGTATTATCTATTATAAATAGGTATAGGATATATTGAACAAAACTTTTAGGGTTTTTATTACTCTATTAAATAACATGAAAATATACAGGGTGTACCATTAAAAAAAAAGATATTTATTCATTTAAACTTGTTCAAACTTGAGCCGATGTGTTCAACACCCTGTAGCCTTTATTGCAAATATTAGGTAAAAATTATGTTAACTTGTCCTTGACCTTGCTAAATTCAAAATTTGAATATATTTGTCACAACATTGAAAACTTTATTTAGGATTGAATTGATGCTTGAAAATGTGACTTTTTTTCTTTAAACTTAATTATCTCAGAAACTATAAAGTTTTGTTATAGTAAACCCTTAATAAAAAAGATTTAAAATTATAAGATAAATCGAAAATACGATTCGTATATAGGGTATTCTATTTAAAAAAATACAACTTTATGCTGTCCTAGTTTTTTGGCTCACCCTGTAGAATCCTAAATATTTTTAAAATCTGCGAAAAAATAAACTGTATCAAATAATAAATATAGTTTCTTTGTTAATTTCACCGAAAAGGCACAAACCTACTTCATCCAATCGTTGACTCACCCTGTACAGGATGTCATCTTTTGAATTGAAACTGCACACTCATATACAAAGTTAAGTGTTATATACGATTCTCCACAAACATATCTGTTTAAAACTTATTATGAAATAAAATAACATACTGGGCCTCTATTTTCTTTTTATTTATTTATTTATTTATTTACTCATTTAAACCCATTTCACATTTACAAAGAACCAATTAACAAATGGGTACAACAGAAAAAAAAAACTTAAATATTTATAATGACAAAACAAACAAAAAAAAAGAAGAAAAAATAAGCATACACAAATTACCAGAAATAAAACTACAAAATATTATATACTTCATTATTTTTTATCTGCGTCAATTCGCAGATAAATATGTCGAAGTAATTTTGATTTTCGTTGCAGATTCTGCACATCCTATATAAAGGAGAGTAGTTACACACATTTGTACGAGGTGTAGGACAATAGAATGTGGCAGATTGGCGAGCTGAAGTCCTAAGTTGCTAGAAAACTTATTTTTTCCAGTATGTCATTACATTCCACTCTATTATGCAAAACTTTATAAAGAAATTTGAGGTCTGTGACGATACGTCTATGTTCTAGAGAACGAAAAGAATGCCGCTGAAGTAAGATTTCATGTCGAAACCCTGTCTCAGGATAATATCCAGCTTAGGTATTTCAAGAAACGCCGTTGAACTCGCTCAAAGTCATTAATATTGTTTTGATAATAAGGAGATCATATTATGGAAGCATATTCCAATTAGGATCTTACAAAAGCGTAATAAAGTAAAATGAATGTACTTTGATTAGAAAACATTTTTGAGCTTCTGATAATAAAGCCTAATGATTTAAAACACACCTGTATAAGATCATTTATATGAGGAACAAATGAAAGTCTGCTATCAAATGTAACACCCAGATCTCTAAAGCATTCCACTCATGGAACTGATGATCCATCAATTCTATAATCATATAATCATCTTTTTACAAATGCTCAAAAAAATTGAATAAGATTTATAAGGAAAAAAACAAAAAAAAACTGGAACTAGGAGAAAATAGGCTTGTATTCTACTTTTTTTACAAAATTTATTCTAGTGGTTGTTTTCCGTACCCACGATACTATTTCTCCACTTATCATTGGATCCCAAATTTGCCCATTCGATTAGCTCATGTAAAGTCAGGGGGAGTTATAGTAGATAAAAATAAGGCGCCACCCACTTTAAAGTTGGGTGCTCCTAGTGGAATATGTCTAAAGTGGGAAAGATCTAGTCTATCTTAGCCACAGAAATAGATCACATAATATTATTAGGTTTATTTAAAATCTTAACAAAGTTTACGTAGTAACAGAATAGCTAGCTTATTTTACTGAAATTATAAAAAGTAACTACCCGGTTGGGTTTTATAGTTTTAGTACAAAATGCCTTAATAATAAGATTGATAAGAAAAGTACACTACCCTAAATTACACTGTACTTATGTTATAAATCATAATATCTATGGAAATATATCACAACCATTTAGCCCAAAAAGAAATCGTAAATATGTAGTACTCTATTAAGTGGCATATGACCAAACCAAAAAATAATGTACTACCTTTGACTACAACCTTTACATGTAAGTTTGGTGCAATTTTTGAGATCTATCTATACTATTTCGTATACTACCGATATCATTATGGGTTTAAGAAAATGAGTAATTAAACATTAATATTTCAATATTCCAATAAATTAATAAAAAAAAGTACAACTTTAAAATAGCTTCTCTTCAATGTCCTTGACCTAGATCCAGGCAAGATTCAACTTCTACCATAACTTAGAGCTTCAAGATGGTAGCGTGTGGTGGATTGAGCACTAGGAACAGGAGTGGTACAGTACAGTACTATTTTGGAAGAGATAAAAGGGAGACGAAGAGACATATAGACGCAGAGAAACGAAAATTGCAGAAATATCGACGTCAGAGCGACGAAACATTGGTGAAAGATCGACGAAAAGAGAAAGAAAAAATATCTATGGAAAAGAGGAAGAAAAAGAAGAAAGAGGCCTGAAATAAACGCTCAAAATTAGTGACTGGTTTTATAAATTTCTTGCAGAGAATGCAGAAATTAAAAATTGGTTTAAAACCGGGAATACAAGGATGAAATTTAACTAACCCTAGTTAACATGTGGCCTCATATCTGACTGCAAAGTTCTTTCGCATTTGTGGGAAAACATCCGGAAAAATTCGATTACAACTTCAAACCATAGCTACGCAACATAATTAACAAACAATAACTGTCCACGGAAAAAACTTGCTTTATGATTAAACCGGCCAAAAGCCTTTCGAGCAACGTACGTACACTTGCACAAAAGACGTCCTCGAAAAAAGGGCGATATCTATCAACTAATCCCAAAAAAAAATGAAACCACAACTGCCAACCTAACTATAGCTCTGAGAACAGTCATAAATCACTAATCTGCAATTGGCAAACTGCCTGTATTATATCTCGTACTAATCAAAGTATCACGAAAAACAGAATTTCTGTAATTTCGGATGTCGACAAGCGGAATAGTTCTACGTTAATATGTTTGCAAGTTCAGGACGTCTATCATATGAACTGTCAAATGCCAAATCATCCACGAGAGGCTCCTCCTGTCTATAAAGGAATATTTTTGTTTAACAAGATGTATCAAAGTATTGTTTAGGCTAACCTTTAATTTATTATTTTTTTTTTGGTTAGGTGGATGACAACTTCAGGACAAGTGCCCCAAACCATATATTTTAAGCTCATCTAGTGCATCTACGGTCAACACTATTTTACCAAACAGAGTTAGCAGCTTGTTGATGAATATGAAGGATTAAAGTATTCATTGCCAGATGAATCATTATAGATCGCCAAGTAAAATTAGAGTGAATTGATGGCAGCCTAATGTAAACTAGAAATATATTGACTGTTGAAAATATTTAAGTGCAAAAATTGTGGTATTACCAATTTGAAATGTACATGGACCTAACGTTTGTGTTGCAAAGTAGAGAAATTATTAATGAATGAATGAAAAAGGGGTGTTATATCCCACCATATCTGCAGGTTATTCGAGGCCGATCGCCTTTGCGAATCCAAGCAGTCTCGTTAGTTGAACTTGCCTAACTGCTTCCGGTAACCAAATTGTATCTCCGAAATATCTCTGCCTCGGTCCGTTGAGTGCTGGGCACTCTCTGAGAACATGTCCAACAGTTTCATCCTCCTTTAAACACCATATGCATGTTGGGTCGTCTTCGACACCGATTCTATGAAGATGGCTCCTGAGGTGACAATGTTCTGTCAACAATCCCACCACAATTCGTAGCTCTTTTCTTCCCAAGGAGAGAAGCTCCTTAGTACGCTGTACACTAGGCCCAGTTATATGTTCCTTAGCACGCCTCATTTCAGGAACTCCTCTCCACGATTCAATAAATTTGCTTTCCAGCAACGATTTTAATTCCCTTTTGCCAATAGCAGTTGGGAGAGGTAATATTGGTTGGGGTCCATACGGTTTAGTCGCCGAACCCAACTTTGCCAGCCGGTCTGCTTCCTCATTCCCGCGTATGCTCGAGTGTCCCGGGACCCATACGAGTCTGACTGTGCAGTCTTTCCTTGTCATACTATTTAGTACATTCTTGCAATCAGACACCAGTCGCGAAGTCACGACACTGGACTTCAGTGTCAATATCGCAGCTTTACTGTCTGAGCACATATTTATTAGTCTATTCCTGTCTATGTCCCTCTCACAAAGATGGACACACTGTAGAATAGCATAAATTTCCGCTGTAAAAATTGTCGGACATTGTCCGAGAGGGTAGTACTCTCTGAGTCCCGTACTCTTGCCGAACACTCCGACTCCATCTTTTCCATCTTGTTAAGATCTATCAGTATACCACCAGGATCCATTTTTCGGAAGATTTTGTTCTTCCTCCCAATCCTCTTTACTTGGCAGAAATATCTCCAGGGAGAGGTTGGGTTTTAAAAGCGGCGTCATGTAATCTGTCCGCATGGGAAGTGATGGACACTTCTCCACCGAGCTTTCCCAGATACCTGTGTAGCTTCCCGTTTCAATTCCAAGATGTCCCAGGCAACTGAGACGATAAACAGTCTGCAGGGCCTCATTCTCTATGTATAAGTGAAGAGGGGGCAGATTCGCCAGAACTTCCAGAGCCCTGGTGGGAACAGTCCTCATCGCACTCAATATTCCCACACAAGCAACTCTCTGAACTTTTTCAGGTTGAAGAATGTGTTTGCGCTTTGTTGTACTACGCCACCATACAATAGCGGCGTACGTTATCACGAGGTGGATCACCACAGTGTATATCCATAATAGCACTTTAGGTGTCAGTTCCCATGTACAAACAAAGGCTCGTTTACAAGCTCAGAAAGCACAAATGGTAGAGAAATTAAATAAATTATTAAATGACTAGATTCTCTTGTTTCTTGTGTTTTGTTCCACAACGAGACTAAATCCAAAACAAATGCCATAAGTAATTATGGACCGTCAAGATATTGAGTTAAAAAATACATTAAGCCTCGGATCTCTAGTGTCTTTTTATTGATATTTGGGCTAGTTACGAGTAATTTAGAGAAATAAGATTTTTCTTTTGATAAATTTTAACTAAAGTAGGGCTAAATGTGGCAAAAATCTATATTGGAGAGGGTCTAAATAAAAAAAAAATTTGACGAGCAAAATAATCATGTAACAAACTGTACAAATTTAATGAAATCTCAAGTAGCACTAATTTGCTCTAATCATTAATATAAAGTGTGACATATTTCACTTATAAATCAGTGTTAGTTATAATATCTTAATTCAAATAACATTGCAGATATACTTTGTATACTGGTTCAATGATAATGTGTTGTCATATATGATTGCAGCGCATGAGAGCAATATTGTTAATACTGAAATTATATTCTGTGTGCGATTATTAGTAAATAACATTATTTTACATCTGATAAAATTAATTTACCAACAATTCTCCCTGTTCATAACAGAAATAATTTTGCAGAATATTACAGTGTTGTTTGTATTTCGTAGCATTTTAGTATTTCCGACCTGCTGGATGTCATTGATAACAATTCCATGGTGCTAGAATTCTACTTAGAGGTACGTCAATATAACAATGTGATCGGTCTATGCTCTTGATATGAGACAAATATTTTCCTCTCTTCAAAATAAGAGTTTAAAAATTGTAACGGAAACTTAATTTTAAGTTTGCTTATAAAAATTTCATGCTCTACGACAGGGGCAATTAATTTCAAAAGGGGTCAGGATGATTAGAATCTTTCAATCGTATAATTGTATACTAAAATAGGAAAGTAGGATATATCACAACATGCATATTGTACCAGGGGCGAATTCAACCTATCTCTATGGGAAAGGCGGCAACAATATCATAAGAGTACATTATGGTTAGCGAAAGCGATTTTTCGACAGAGGGAGGGGGTGTCCGCCGTTTTCACGTTCCTAATAAGAGGCGAATCTATTTTTCGAATTTTAAGCTCTTGGAGGGAGGGCGACGATCGCACTGTATAGCAAGCGAATCCGAGCTCTCGCCGGGGAGTGCATCTATTTTTTCTGAATTCGAAGCTCTTGGGGGAGTGCAATAAATGGATAGGCGTAAACAGTTCAGTTTTATATTCTTCGCGGTCCGAATTCGGACCGTGGTCCGTCGATTGTCGATCCCTGGTCTACAGTAACGAAAGTCTTTGAGAAATACGTATACACGAAGTCAACCTGATCAAGCATTTTACTTACACATTTTGTTTCTTTACAATACTAGTATTTTGCTGGGCGGTAAATGCATGAATTCTCACGGCGTCAAGGTGACGCATTCCAGAAATTTAAGACTCTTGCAGAATAGTGCCATGAATTCCTATAGTAGATGTTCCGCTACTTCGACTATATAATCATGGAAACAGCAAACCTTTGTCAATTTTTTAAGATGGTATCTGAGAGGGCAGTTTCCTGTGAATAGATTCGTTTTTAGATGAATGTTCCTTTTTGGGCGATTGAAACCAAGCGTTTTATTTCACCTTAATTTTCTGATTTGTTTTCAGCTTCGGAGCTTTTCTTTTATGTAGCTATTGGGTAGTCCACAAGAAGGTTCCGGGTCGAGTAAAGAAATTTTTGCCCCCTTTTTTTCGAGGCTATCCGCTACCTCATTTTCTTTAATTTCCTTGTGCCCAGGCAATCACATTAAGGTTACCTTGTTGCTCTTTACCTATTGATTTAGGTCTTGCCTATAGCCTCAAGTTAGTCTCATAGGCATTTTAAAGAGTTTTTAGCGATGCCTGGATACATATTTATATTTTGGCCTTTTTAGTATGCCTCTTCAGGTACTTGTTGGTATTTGAATTGCATGTATTTCTACTTGGAAGATAGTGGAGATTTTCCAAGTCCGAGGTCTGGCCTTGATACTTCAACTTCAACCCCATCCTTCAACTTGCATCCATCAGTAAACCATACCATTGATTTCTTCTCTTATCGAGGTTTACTTTCTTCATTCGTTCGGTAGAAGTCAGCTACTATTTTATAGTTCACGTCAAAGGTATAACTTATAGACATGTAGTTTGTCCGTTTTGGTATGAATCTTGTTGAAGTTATATCCAGAATGGTCATATGCGCAAAAAGTTTCTAGGTTTGAGTTTTTCTGTTTGAAACAACTTACGAACAGTTGTTGCTACTGCTCTTAACCAAGTTATGTGTAATGGAGAGAGGTTCGGCATTACCTCTATTGCCGCTGTGGGATACGATGAGATATGGGTGCAAAAAATTAATAAATCGGCTGAAATTGTTAGTATCAGTTTTATAATTAAATCGTACCAGCCATTAAAAATTTTTCAGATTTCAGCAAGATAAAGTTTCACCCCATTTTAGATCAGCGATAAAGCATATCTTAGTGATACTTTTTCCAATCGATGAATAGGAGTAAGAGGCAACATAAAATCGTCAACTAAATTGCTATACTAGAAAGCATCTAAATTAATTGAGAATTAGAATACTTGAGGAATATGAATTTATTACCTATTGCGTCCTTTGGAGACTTCAAACATTGTCCAACTTGCTTACATGTGTTGAAAATTGTCCAAATGTTTGATTTCTGGAACAATCTGGAAATTTTGTCGGTGGTTCAGTGCATGTAAGGTAAGACAACACTGTCCAAAGGAGGTACATTTATGACATTTTGTTGAGGAGTTGTGTTTTTATATTTATTAATAGAACGACATGTTGATATAAAGAATCTCTAAAGCTTTTTTATCATCTAAGAAATCCTAAACAGCATCACTCGAGCTTTCCTTGCCCTTTTCCGTTGACTCACGGTGTATTTTCCTAAAAAGAGTAATTTTATGATAGAAACACTTAACTTAGGTAAATTATAACTATCGAAACAACTGGATCATTAGAATGGTTATTCAGAAAATTCTTGCTACCACCTACTATAACCGAATTGTAATTTCCTTTTCTTTTACTTTTAAGAAGAAAGTTTACCCACTCACAAAAAAACCTTTTTTTAAAGCACGTTCGCACTGTCGACTATACTGTAAAAAAATAGCCTAAACTCAATTGTATATCTCGGCTTGTTTACTTATCCATTTCGCACGTCTTCACTGATCAACTTTGTTTTTGCTTCAAATTATATGTCAACATTTCTTGTGTAAGATAAGATGGGTTTATTCGTCTTAACCCTAAGATAATTAATTTAAACTAAACGTCTCTTACAACTATCTCGATAACCAGGATTCGTGTTTTGTTTATTAACAGAGCTAGTATTGTTTCTTACGCATTTCTAGCAAAAACTTCCATAGAAACTCCAATTTTGTGGCCAAACTTAATCTGGAGCAATTAATAATCTGTTAAGTTTTGACTCCTTATCAGAACAAACAGAAATGTGTTATACGATATAATAGAAAAGTAGGGAATCAATTCAATTTTTTTATAGTGAATATCCAATTATTCAAAAATATTCTTCCTACTGTCTATAAGTTATACCTTTCATGTGAACGAGAGTACCCATCTTCATTGCAGAAAAAGCAACTGCTTAAAAGTACCCTGATTTGGTTTCAGTAAAAAATCAATATTTTTATACCAGGAACTTAGTTAAAAATTGGTTCATCTTTACTCAAGAGTTCAAAATATTATTGAATATAAAAGTCATTATTCCATTATTGTAAAGTATTACTTTGATTTGAGAGAATATTATTATTTGTTTATAAAAAGAAAGGTATTCAAACTATGAAGAAAAAATTAGAACAATCGAGAAATAAATAAATTGTTTGGCATATTGAGGAATTGATTACTACCATTTTACCACCTAAAATGAATTTTTTATTTGAATGATATTACTAAAAAATTAATAAATTTTACCATTAATTAAAAAACATTGATTACCTTTTAAAATGGAAGAATTTTTTGTTATTCGACAATGAAGTAATTTTTTGACAAATATTTGTTATGCTTTCAGGTTCACAATTGTTAAATAAGCAAACGATAAATTAAAAGTATACATTACGATATTAAGAAATGGAGACCATTTCGTTACAATAATTTATTTTAAATTTTCATTTCCAATTCACCAAATTTACATAAAAAATATTTTCTGTATGTAAGTAAAAAAACTGGAGTGTGTGAAATTAATTATTTATGTACTTCATACATAAGTAAACTTAACCTTACCAATTTTCACTGAAAGTATTTGCCAGGAGCTGTTAAGACGAATTATTTCAAATTTTTAAAATCTACCATGGAAAAACTAAAAAGCAGAACAATAAAAATTAAGATTGATGTACAAAACAAATCAAGATAGAGTTTTATCAAGATAAATCTAAAGTTTAAATATAAATCGCTATAAAGGTGGCTGTAGAAAATATTAAACTGACAAATGAAATATAAAATATTGAAAAAAAAGTGATCTAAAATTATAAGACTTAATTATGTTTAGGTCACCTTTTGAGAGTGCCGAAATTAATCAGTATATATCACACTGTTCCACACTGTCCTGCTAGGCGCAATCACCAAGAGTCGTACTCCTGAAGTAAGGCGATAGAGTGTTGCAGTTTTCCCTTTAGTGTCTTACTTTTTACCGAAATGAAAGATTTCGGTGTCAAATTTGTCATGCTCTCTTAGTGTTTATTTTATTTCGAAACACAAGATCAGAATTCGATATTTTAAATAATTTACTTTATTTGTAATCGTAGGCCATGGCCGTTCTCTAGAATGTAATGTCGGCACGGTTTTGTTATTCTTTTAATTGCATTTAAAATAATTATTATCTATTATGAACAGTTTGGAAGGATAAATGAATTGCCTCATGGAGTTTGGCTATAGATTCATGTTGTGTCTTATACACTTGATTTTGCATAAAATTCCCCAAAAAAATCCAAAATAGAATTATCGGGAGATCGCTGGGGCCATCTCACTGGTCCATTGGTACCTTAACGTCTTTGAGGAAAATTATTGTCCAGAAATGGCTTTAACAGCCCAGAGCTGTGGCTCGGGGCACCATATTTTATTGAAGATAAATGGAATTGAAATGGGCCAATGGAACATTTTCAAGCAATTCTGGAATAATTTCCTCAAGGATTTCTAGGTATCTACCTGCTATGAGACCCGCTTTATACATCCTGTAGGCTCTGCGTTGACCCAAAATAAAACACGAGACACCAACCCGGAAGCACCCATGTTGTGCCCTTTCGAAATGGTGATTTTCTGCAGACAAATGTCTCGCGTTATGACGATTAAAAACTCCCGCACTTGAAAAATAACATTCGTCCGACCAAATGACAAATCTGCCAAAAGATTCGTTGGTGCGAATTTATTCGAAATACCACTGACAAAACGGTGATCGGCGCCTATCATCTCCGGGGTGTAAATGTTGCCATATTTTAAATTTATATGGATGGTGTTTATCTTTTTTAAAATTCTCAGTCAATCAGATTTTGCTACATCGACTCCTTTCTATATCTTTCTACAAGATGAGGAAGTTGTTACTGCTGCATAAAATAACACGTTTGTTGCTTTTCTCTCCTTGTCTTCTTTGACGTATATTTTGGGACGAGGAAATACGTGATGCAAAATTACCCTCTAGATAAAAAACTAAGAGAACCATGAAAATTTTGACACCGGAATCTTTCGTCTCGTTAAAAAGTAAGATACTAAAGTGAAAACCGTAACACTCTATCTTTGATAATAAGTCCAATACCCCTTAAAAGTCTCGGAAATGAGACACCCCGTACAAAAATTAAGATATGCCAAAATATTCTTTTTTGCACTCGATGTTAAAATGGACTCAAAACTAATAGCTAGAAACAAAATTACGCAGAAGTGCCTTCTGCATTTGAAATTCTGTTTTCAAGGTTCTCTAAAGAGTTCGGCTTTATATCAGGACAGAATTGTAAAGGTATTAGATCAGGTAACTATTCAATGGACCCTCTCCTACTTATCCACATTACAGAAAATATTTTATCTCTTGAGTCTTTGTCATTGGATATAATTCTGTCTGGTAGCAAATTTATGTAAAAATTAGCCGTCAAATTTTCATGAGGAAAGATAGGGCCTATAATGAGATTTCCAATGAGTTTTGTCCAAATATTTCCTTTTTTTGGGATATTGCATGTGGCATGGATTAGTATCAGACCAATACTGGCAGTTGTACCTATTGACGAAACTATTAAGGCAGAATGCGGCCTCATCAGGAAATAAGATATGATTAAAATATCAGGTTGTAGGTCTATAACGTCTCTTATTTCTTGAGAAAATTGTAAACATTGATAAAAATCGTATTCTAATAGTTCCTGAAGAAATGTTATTATATAAGTGTGAATTTTATTTTCTTTAAGGATTCTTCTAATTGATTTTGCCTTATTATCGCAAGAGTACAAGTTTTGGTACGAAAATCTGTGGTTGCTCTTGCAGGGCAAACCTAGTATCCAAGGATTTATTGTCATTGACAAGTCTTTTATATTACCAATATGTTCAAATTGGCATTTGATATGAAAATGATCAGGGAAAGTTTAATTGAAAAATTCGCTAATTTGTCACTGATCAGAAACTAATATCAGGGAGAAGTCAAGTGTACTATTAAAACTTATTTAGTTAAATACCTACTAAACATGGAAATTGAAATTTTTAATTATAAGGGAGAACGAAACGATAGGTTAAGAATACTATATATATTAAGAGTTCATTACTTTAAATTATTAGTATTTTGGAAACAATAAATTTACCCGTATGGTATTCAACACAAGAAATATTCAAAATTTGTTCGAGATTTAAAATAACTGGTAGCATACAGGATGTTCCAAAAAAAAAAAAATAAAGTGACATCGTTATTGGGCAGTTGTTGACGTCACTGGCATAGTCAATGCACAACTGAATGGAATAATTGTAGTTCTGAAGGTTGAAGAAACCCGGATCTGTTATCACTTTCCGTTTGCCCTTAATTAAGTCATTGCCTGTATAACTATATTATGAACCTGGCTTATCATTATAACCGCACTTTCTTTAAAAACCTTATAAAATCTAAAGTCCAACTTTTACAGGCGTATAAAATTAAACTGGAAGTTTTACCATCCATTAAAATAACGACTGGTTTAGGTTTTTAAGGACCTGTCATAAATGGTCGGTCACTGTTCTAATATTTTTAAAAGTTTCCGAAATGGACAGGTACGAGGAGAATTAAAATATTGGTTTTTAATTTTAGTAAATTTTGGTCGTTTGTTTTTCAACCACTTTTAAAGAGATACATACTAAAATCTTCTCAACAGGCTATTACGAAATTTATGTTCCTTCACTGTTAAAAATAACCTTAAATTTAATGTAAATTTAATGTCCATTCTACATTAAATTTAATGATTTTGAACAATAAATCGTGAATAATTTACATTTACTATGAATTTAAAGCATTTCATTGAAATGGCAGTTAGTTGTATATTAAATTTGATTAAATGGTATCTTAAATTTCAATAAAGTAACTGAAAAGATATTTCAACTTCTGTACATTAAAATTAATTTACATATACCCTAATACCAAAGGAATTTACATTATTATTTAATATAAATTGCATAAGATTCCGGGAGATGGCGCAACTTGTATTAATCTTTTTGTTTAGTATGAAAAAAGTTGCTTAAGGGGCTCAATTTTCTTATGGTAAGGTGTCCATGTCTGCCCAGTACTGACAGAAACCAATAAGTTCAAAACCGGTCTAAATGGCCGACACTACCTATGAGAAAATTGTCCATCTTTTCCTGGTAGTTTCAGAATTTTTTGAACTCTTATTAGTATTGGTGCATTAAATATGTTACAATATATCTCAAATTCAATGAACACTGGCTATATTTTTAATATACAATCACTGTTAAAAAAAACCTTCAATTTAATGATTTCGTACCTTTTATCGTGAATAAGTTACTTGTATTTTGAAATTAAAACTTAGTACATTGAATTTAATTGAATGGTATCTTAAGTTTCAATAAAGTAACTGAAAACATACCAACTTTTACCAACACTTAATGTGAAAATAATAAACGGTTTACGAAATTTGCTTCCAGCACATGACTTTAAAATTAATGTGAAACTTTTTTACAATATAATCACTTTAAAAAGTAATGACCAAATTTTAAATTTAATGTATGATTACATTAAATTTAATATGGAATAAATTCATTTAGATTAATGTAAATTATTAAATTTAATGCATTATATTAAATGTATTTAATAAACGTTTGTGAAATTTGCTTTCTGCACATTTACATTAAATTAGTGCACTTCTTTTTTTACCGTAAACCTTGTTAAAAGATAACCTTGAATTTAATACAAATTTAATGGCCATTCTACATTAAATTTAATGATTTTCTACCTAAAATGGCAAATAACTTACATTTACTTTAAATATAAAGAAATTCAAATATCACTGAATGAAATAAACTGAAAAGATATTTCAACTTTCTGTATATTAAAATTAATTCACATGTACTTTAACATTAGAGGAATTTCCATTAATATTCATGGTGCATTACATGAGATTCCGAATAATGGCGCAACTTGTATTGAATTTTTTATTTAGTATGATATAAGTTGATTAAAGGACTTAATTTTCTTATGATGAGGTGTACATGTCTCTCAGCACAATTTAATGCATTTCCTTTTTACAGTGTAGGTAAAACAAGGTAAGGATGGATTAAAATTTCATGAGTCTACCTCAAAACTTTGGAATATAACTATTTTCGTTTCAAGTTGTAAAAAATACAAAGCAAATCAGTAAATCTTTGGACAATATCATTATAAAAATTATGGTGAATAGGATACAAGGCAGTTATTGCGGTTCTATTTATCACACATTTGACGATTTGATAAAATTTCTATTTTCTTTTACTTGCAATTTATCTTCAAAATCAATTATTTACAAAAGTATTTATTGGAGCCCAGCAAACTTAAAATTGGTTATGGCGATAGTGCTTAAAGTACAAAGAGAGAAAAAATTAAAAGTGTGGTATATCTCTCCTCTTTAACGAACTAATCCTGGATAAGTAGCAGATAATTATTCATTATTATACTAACTAAAACAAAATTCAATGACGTCTCATCAAAAACGAACTTGTGAAAACAGGGATAAATTTTATTATGGACCATAAAAATTAGAGAGATCTCGTATGGAGCTGGGTATATAGCATCATTATTATTAAGACACTTTCTTTTATAAAGCTCTGTTAGTTTCTACATGCCAAGTTAAATAAATTTAAGTATCTTGGCAGTTATGCAGGACAAGAATGTGACAACTGTTAGTTGTGTCCAAACCTCCATGCAAATTCTGCCGACAGCAAAACCTTGAACAAAATTTCCAGGAATGAAGCATGACTCCGCATTTCTTAGCTAGTGTTCCGTTACCAGCAGAAAGACTTGCTTTTTCCGACTTTTCACTAATTTTATTTCTAATAGAAAAATAAATAAATGCTTTATTAATGGTTGCATTCATTTCAAAATTGACAACACTTTGTAATTTACAAACAGGTCTAATTTAAAACAGATAAAAATTGTCAAAAAATAAAGAAACAAATCAAAAGTGACAACTTGTGTACAACACGTTCACAACTTAAGGCTATATGAAAAAGATATAAGTTAAAATTTACACTACAAATAGCGCTTTAAGTTTTTGAATGTATTCAAGGTCATTTTAATGATGTCTAGTTTAACATGAAATTGGGGACAACTTGTCAACTAAAATGCAGTTCAGTGACATTGAGAATCATAACGATAGTAAGTTTATGAAGCTCATTATTTTTTTATCGTCAGCTACAAGACGTAGCACTGTTTTTTACAGATACGTTTTTGATGGGATTTAGCCTACCGATAAGTGTACAAATTCTCCGTAACCATCCTGTACTCTCTCCAAAGAACCCCATCAAATGTTTAATCACGCTCCTAAAAGGCATAAAATTAAACGGGGTGTTTTACCACCTATAAAAACTAAAGACCCATTTTTAAAGGCGTCATTAAGGACATTTAGGGTTTTCTTAATCTCTTAAAAACCTCGGAAATATATGGGCTGTTATACATAAACCTAAAATATTATACCCCACAGGTTTAATATTAACGATTAAATTAGTTTTCTTCACCTAAAACGATAAATAATTTTCCAAGGAGAAAATATGGTGTTTGATATTTTTATTTAACAATAGATGTATTCATTATTACCATTAAGTTCGATATTGAAGAGGGATATCATGATACACAGACATATTTTGAATTAAGATAAGAATATATGAAAATTAAAAATAATGTATTTGACTTTTTTAAAACATTTTTTAAAAAATTTAACCAACTTTAAAAAATTTTACTAAAAATTAAAAAACAAAATATAAACTTAATATAAACAAGATAATACTTCGTTATTTGTCACATATATTAAATTTTTTGGTAATACGCCCGTTTCATAGTAACAACTATATCTTCAGACGCAATGATTAACAAAGTTAGTGTTTATTTATAAATAGAGAATAGCACATGGTGTAATAATTATTTAAACTTTTACAATAACCTTCTGTACTGTCGTTTTTTTTTTGGTTCTAAACTTAAAAAAGATGGTCTAATTTTATTATTTTAAAATATTCTTCGTAACGGGAAATTTCCAAATTCCAGTTGAGTGATGAGAAGGTTTGTTTTTGATCTTTTTAACCGAGGTTCTCAATTCGTCGACTATGTATGTTATTTTTTATGTATATACACCGATTACTCCGGAACGCCGGCACCGATTTGAATGAAATTTTATGTTCAGGAAGTTGCTGCGTTGGTCCAATATTTTTTTGGACGAAATTATTGCAGTAATATCCAAGATGGCACTGACAAAATGGCGGCCAAAAAAATTAATTCTGTTTGATTTTCTCCAAAATTGGTATGGGGGAATTTCTGGGATGGTTCACAACGAATCTGAAATTATTTTAAAAAAATTTAATATGGCGGATCCAATATGGCGGACAAAAAAATTTAATTTTGTCTGATTTTCTCCAAAATTGGTGTGGGGTCGCACATAATGGATCCCAAATATTTTTAAAAAATTCAATATGGCGAATCCAATATAACGGACAAAAAAATCAATTTTGTTCGATTTTCTCCAAAATTGGTACAAGGGAGTTTTCAGGGTCGTACTACTCTAAAATTATTTAAAAAAAGTCAATGTAGCGGACAAAAAAATCAATTTTGTCAGATTTTCTTCAAAATTGGTACGGGGGAGTTTTCGGGGTCGCACATAACGAATCTGAAATTATTTTCAAAAAATTCAATATGGCGGATCCAAGAGGGCGGATTAAAGATTCTACATCCCCCAATTTTGTCTACAATCAGTATTGGGGTATTTTTGTTAGTGATAATTATGAATTTAAAATATTTTTTGAAAAACTCAATCTAGCAGCTTCAATATGATATCCTAAAAGGTTTACATTTTTCGATTTTCTAAATGATATAGGGGGTTCTTGAGGGTGTAAATTATGAATTTAAAGGTATTTTTTTAGGGTTCAATATGGCAAATCCAATATAGTGGACTAAAAATTTTACATTTTTCGATTTTGTTCAAAAGTGGGACTGAATCGTTTTTGAGGATCTATATAACGAATATAAGTCTACAAATTTTAAATTTCTGAATTTAATCCACAACTGGTACTACGGGGCTTTGAATGGCTTATATTTAGATTAGATTAAGACTTAAAATAAATAATAAATCCAAGATGAATCGTTTTTGAGGATATAAATAGCGAATGAAGTCTAGAAATTTTAAATTTCCGGATTTCATCCACAATTGGTACCAAGGGGCTTTGAAGGGTTTATATTTAGATTAGATTAAGATATAAAATAATTTTTTTGAAATTCAATATAGCGGATGCAAAATGGTGGGTTAAAAATTTTACCTTATTCGCATTTTTTCAGATTTGGTATTAGAGGGTTTTCGGGGTCGTGTATTACGAATATGAAGTTAATTTTTTACAACTATTAGGTTGATAAGACACAATATCAGGGACAGAAAATTCTACACTTTCCGATTTTGTCTAAAATTGATATTGTGGGGTTCTTGAGGCGTATACAAACTTAACATGCAGTTTAAAATATATCGAGCTAAGAAATTTGCATCTCCGGTTCTTTAAACATCGATATTGTAAGATTTTGGGGCTTATATTACCAATTTAAAATAAATTTGAAATTTATGGATTTACTATGACAGACTAAATATTTGTTTGACACAATTTTACTGGTATTTGGAAAACTGTAAGAACCAAAGAATTTTCAGTGGTCCATTTTAGGGTGATTCACAACTTTGGGTAAAGTGGGTACTTTTGCCACCTTGGAGTCATTGCAAGGTACACTAATCTCGATTAGTACTTAGTTCAAATAATTTATGGATATCATAATAAATTCTAAAACTAAAAATAGAAAAATAAAATTTTTATAAAAAAATTGAACCGACTTCTAAAAGTGTGCTAAAAAGTGAAAAATAACTATAAATTTTTATATGAAATTGAATTTTTTGAAGTCGGCGCCAAATTATTTGCAAATGAAATAAATAACTACTAATATATACAAATTATGATAAGAAAGTAATTACAAATAAAGTATTTTTAATGTGTTTATGCAAAACACATTTTTTCAGATATTAGTTTGGTGCCGACTTCAAAAAGTTCAATTTCATATAAAAATTTATAGTTATTTTTCACTTTTTAGCACACTTTTAGAAGCCGGTTCAATATTTTTATAAAAATTTTATTTATGTTTATGTATTTCAATATTTTTTAATATATTTAATTTCTTTCCTTTCTGTTCATAGTGTATTATCGGTAAGCTATTTAAATCTGGGCATACATAGTTCATGTCTAAAAGAGAACTTACAAAATTAGATGTTTTTTTCTTAAGTCTATAACAGGATTTGTGTTTAAATCTACTTTCAAAATTTTTTCCTGTTTGTCTAATGTAGCACATCAACTTACAATCTTCTGATTTTTTTATATGTATTATGTCTATCTTTAATATTAAAGATTAAGTTAGATAATCAGTTAGAAGTCTTCGGATAAAATGTTTAGTAATTTCCTAGAAATTTCCTCGAAAAACGTTAGAGTTCAGAATTGTCTATTCTTTGGTCTGCGGATAGAATAAATCCAAAGAAATGTTGTTTGGTTTTTTTGAAAATGATTGCATATATTTCGGACAGGAAATAACCATTGTTATTTGCCAGTTTTTTGATTGTGTCGATTTCTTTCTCTAGATTTTGTTTGGAAAGTGGTATAGAGAACGTATGATAGATCATTGTTCTGTATTCTACTTTTATGTGCTTTAGGGTGAAGTCCTGAGGGATTGTACTATCAGTGTATAGTCGTATATTGAATTGTGTCATTTTTGTGGTTGTTTTCGAAAGTTGTTTATTCAAGTTATTTCGCTTGCAGCATACTAGGATATCGTCTACCTTTCCATACTAAAACAAACTTTTTTTACCATATTTTAAATTTATTACTGATTCGCTAGCCCATCTGTTTGTTTATAAAATTGATTAATATATTGAAAATAGTTTTCGTTTATACATAATTCCAGCAGTTGTAAAACTTCTTGAATTATGACAGTACTAACGTTTTTATTTTTTAGTTTTCTTGTTAAAATATTGCATTCATTAGACAGAATATTAGAGAAAATACTAGTGATGTAAAATGAGGCTAAAATTGCGTTTTGGGGGAGTTTACTGAATATCTAGGTTTAAAGTTGATTAGCTCTCTTGTTAATGTTAATTGCAATTTCTCTTAAGGGGGTATTTGAATACAAAAGTAGTGGTTTTATTGGGGTGCATTCTTTGTAGATTTTTAATGGTGTTGGGTTTTTATTTTTTAAATGGTGATTTTTTTTATCTGAGAAGATTCCATTTGTTTTGAGGGTGCCCTGTAGCATCTTCTGTATTTTTTTCACTAGGATTTTTCCCTAATAAAGTAGGTTTCTCTTTTTTTAAAAAACCTATACTCTTTTCGTTATATTGATATATTTTTTAAAATAACTATTGAGTTGTCTTATTTGGCTCTTGTAAAGGCTAAACTATTATTTTTTATTTTCTTCCAGCTAGATCTGACAATTGTTCTAACTGGTATTGGCGTGAAACCATTTATTAAGGTTATGAATTAAGGATGTGATCTGTTATTTAAGTAAACTTATGTTTTCTTGATTTGAGAAGGTAAGTTCGACTTCGGATATCAGAGTAGTTATTTTATAGGGAGTAGAAGGTGGGTTATATTTTGGACTTCTTTTCAACAATTTGATTTCTTGATCTGAGAACCGTGACTCCAATTGGTTAACTAACCTGTCAAAGAATATTTCTGAATTGCATTATATAGGTTAATTTCTTTCACGAATTATTTTTTAAAATTTTCTTGATTGAGTAAGATATTTTTTTGTGATTCTGTTTATTTTTGTTCTGATATTGTCATCTGGGATATCATATTCTACTGGATGAAGTTTAAAAGTAAGTTCTGAATGGAGTACCCTTATACGAAAGAGGCGGCTGTTTCGTGTTTTGAATCATTTTCTGGATTACTCTTTCAGCTCCGTGGTTTTCTCTATTTTGATTGTTTTTTCTCCAAATCATGTTGCAACACTGCACTTTATGTTTAAATATTTGGGGTAATCTCTATTTTTTATGTACTGTTAGTTGAACCACGCATTTAATATTGAATCTTGATATTGTATTGCTAGTTTGAAAATTTTGGACGGTTTTTCGGTACTTACTTATTTCAAAAATTATAGATTCGTCCATTACTTTATGACAAAATTGCATATTAAAATGCAATATTGTCACAAAATAACTGATGAATCCATAATTTTCTTTTTAAATAACAAATGTTTTTAATATATTATTAATTAGTTAGCGATTTTAGATTAATTTATTTACTTTCACTTTTGAAATATGCATTAAACCTAAAATTTATGAGTGCTTACAAAATATTCAAAGGGACAATATAGTTATAATATGAGAAAAATTCCGTTTCACCAAAATCAAATTAGCAAATTTTTACAGAAAAAAATTGAAAAGAGAACAAAAGTAAACCTACTTCGAAAAATTGCACTTACAAACTTAGAAATTGTAATTAATATAATAATTGCAGATTTACTCATTCACTTATCACTTTTTTGAGTGCCACTTCATATTAAAATACTCACTTATATCCAAAGTTATATATGCAAATGAAATCGATTAAAAACCTCACCAACTAAAAATTTTTTTTCAATTTTCCACCCTCTTGCAATAAACCTATCTTTAAAATGGAGCCAATCCCAGTAGTACTCTGCAATATATTGAAAATTACATCAAAATAACTAATTTCTTTGAAAAGTTATATGCAAATGAAGTCGATTGACTAACAAGTCAGCTAAATTTTCCACCCTTATGCAATAAAATTATCTTGGAAATATTTTTATGGGGCCACTTTGAAAACCCCGGTAAAATATGGTAAAAGTTTTGTCAAAGTGTCTCACTTATTACAAAACTTATATGCGAATGAAATCAGCTGTAAATTTCGCTAGCCAACAGTTTTCTTTCAGTTTCTAACTCCTTTGCAATAAACCTATTTGGTAAATATTTTTATGAGACCATCATCGAGACTACCTTAAAATATCCTAAAAGTTTTATTAAAATATCTCTCCAATCAAAAACTGTAAATATTAAAAAACATATACACACACGAATCGATTTAAAAATTGCTAAGCAAATAAACAAATCAACAAATAATAAATAAACTGCAAATTGAAACAGATTTTAATTGATTTTTTATTTTCTAGTGCAATTTTTCAACGGTTTAGTTAAATAAATATAATTGAAGTCGGCTATACAGTAATAAATTAACCCTAGATGGAAAGACATTTTTTTCATACCGTTATTATACTCTTTATAAAGCTTTTGATTTGGGTTTTATTTCTGTCACTACTGAAGATTCCTAGGCAAAACATAATTAGTTGTATCGATCATGGCTAGATAGATATCTCGTACCCTGTGATGAGTTTCATCTCTTTTTGCCTTAGTGTATATTATAGCTTTTATTAAGCCCAATGTTGAGCATAATTCTCATTCTCATTTCTTCAAATGTCCCAGTTCTGTGCTTTCTTCAATCGTCCCAGCCTCTGCCCCTCTATGATATCCAGCTGGCGCCTTATTGTTCTTGTTCTTCCTTCCCAAGGTACAGTCCAAAACTTTTCTGTTCTATCGACTGTCTTTACTTAATGTTATATATTTGGAAAAGTTCTATTTTATTTGTGTACAGTTTGTATATCCGTTCTGTTCTTTATCCACTCACCTTTAGGGAAATATCTAACATTGCTGCTCTCGTGTGGTCTTGTACTTTTTCGGCATCTGATCTGTTATGATCGATCTGTGTTCCGTCATACAAATTTTGGTTGTGAAGTATTAGTTCGGTGCCAAAAGCGAAAAAACGAAAAAATAAGTTAATTTGTCGGTCACAACCAATATGTTTCGAAATTATTTGACATAGAAAGTTAAAATTAGGCACAAACATATAACTTCAAACATAGCCTTATAGTTTTCAAAATTAAATTTTGAATACGGGAGTTAGTTTTATGGAGCAAATAAGAACGTCACAGAGTGAGCAGCCAAATAAAAGCTTGTAAAGTGCGAGTTTAAAAATATATAAGATATTATACTTATATAAACATATTAATTTTAGCAACTTACTAAAAATCACTATTCCCCACACAAAGAGACAAAAATAAAACAAAAAAAATGTAAAAAATTATTCTCTATAGGGTGTAGAATACAAAGCAATTATAAAGAGTTCATTACCTCTGATAGTTTGTCAAGTATGTAACAGCAAAGATCGAACACAAACTTTGTAGAGAGGTATGTTAGGGCGGGAAGCATGTGTCTGTATAAATTTTTTAACCTTCCTTGAAAATCTTCTTAAGCAGCAGCTAGAACAATATCACTAGCAAAACTAGGGTACAAAAGTTCTTCTCTGTTGACAATGACACCGATATTACTACAGTTTAGGTTGTTCAGTACTACTCAAAAGCTAGCGTTAAAAGTATAGGTGATTCTTTAGCCCATTCGGTTAGATCATCTACTTTTATTATAGATTTTACTATGAGTGTTTAAAATCAAAATCTTTTTCGTAATCTACAAAGGCCAGGTAGTGGTAGAATACATTTGACTCCTATCATTATTTGGAGCTGATCACAGGTACAATATATTTTATAAAATGCTGCTTGCTCTACAGGTGGATTTTAATCTGCTTCCTCTTTTATTTGATTGGTGATTATTAGGATATAAAGTTTGTATATTGTGATAGTAAACTTATTAGTCTGTGGTTATTAAAGAGTTTTCTATTCGCATTTTTGAATAAAATTACTGTCATGGAATCATTCCAGTTTTATGTATAGTTTGATGTTCTAAGCATATGTAAATGGGTGTTTTAACTTGGGCATTAAAAACTGATGTGATTTATTTATCAATTCAGTTAGAAATTCTGAGTGACTTTAGAGCAGCAGTACTTTTCGGACGTTAATACCTGTTATTGGTTCATATATTTGTGATAACTGTAGGTGTTCTTAATATTTTTCTGTTATCGTTATTATTTCCTACCTATTACTTATTTCAGGTTCACCTTCGTCTTTTAGAATAATCATTTGATGTTTTCTTTGTTTCTTTTGAAATAGGTAAGAGTTTGTAGATATTTTTATATATTTCAAATTCGGTGCCGACTTCAAATAAGTTCTGTCAAAAATAAATATTTCTGCCCTACGTTAACCAGAATATAAAACAGTTATAACTTATTTTTAATTTTCAAGGAAAATTTTTGGAAGATGGTTAAATTTAAGTATTATTACAAGTATTAAGAAAATTGAACCTCCTTCAGAAGAGATTCATTACTACTAACTGAAGATAAGAACTAGCTACAGGATAGAAGCAATATTAAAAAACCTTTATTAAAAAGTAAAAAATCATTACGCTATATTTCTTATTGGTATAGTAAGTTGAGATAGCTTTGATATCGAATTTTAACAATTAACCTTGTATTAGTTATTTATGTTCCCAAAATACTCCCAATAGCAATTTTGACAAAAAATACGGAACTTAAAAATTAATTTCAAGAAAATAGTTTTCAATTCGAAATCTATGCCTAATATCAATTTTAAACAAATCTAGAAATGTAAAATTTTTAGCAAGCCAAAATTTACCATATTAAAAAGAATTTTAAATTCATAATCTATGATCCTAAAAACTTCTTGTTCTACTTATCAACGAAATTGGAAAATACTTTTAGCTCGGCATATTGTAGTTGTTAAATTAAATTAAAAAGATATAATTCGTAAATTACGCCCCCAAAAAACCCTTAACCCAAATTTTGGCCAAAATTGGGTGAAGTAAATTTGCGTATTCCATATTTGAATTGCTTAATTTGAGATATACCAAATCCCTTTCTTTTCTATTTTGGTTAAAATTTGAAAATGTAACATTTTTAGCATATTATATTGGAGCAGCCTTATTGAATGTTACGAAAATGACGTTAAATCTATAATCTCCGCCACCTTGCACCAATATTCACGTCATATTAGACGGACTGACTATATTTACAAGAATAATTTCAGTTTCATCATTGACGTCCCCGATAACCACCTCGTTGTATAATCCAGTTTTGGCGAAAATCGAACTATATTAATTTTTTATCCGCCATATATTAGGAGCTATCTTGGATTTTATCGAACCCATTTCAGCTAAAACAGTATGGGACCATCGCAGCTACTTCCTGAACAAAATCCAAAAATTTTAAATGGTTTAGATTTTCCGAAGGAATCGGCGTACGTATATCAAAAAAAGTATAGTAACGAATTGAGAACCTCCTTCTTTATTAAAGTCAGTTAAAACCTCATTTCATCCTTTCTACACTGATAAAAATAAAATGTTTAGCTCAACAGTCTTCAAGATGTTGGTTTTTAATTATTTAATTCAAACAAAGGTTATTTGGAATAACTTATTTTCGCATTTTGTGGTAACATTTAATTTCTGATAAATTTAATTCGTTCATTTAAAGTTTAAAATATTGTTTCTAAACTTACATCTTCTTAAAGGTGTATATTTAATAAATAATAAAATATTGCCGTAGGTACTTTTATAATGTATTCAAATAATGTTAAGTTAAATATCATAATTCTTCATTCAACATTTTCTATTAGTTAACACAACCATAATAATACATTAAAATGATATGCACTATTTATTATATAAAAGGATTTGTAACTAAGTTTAACATTTTAAAATGTTGAATGAACGACCTGGATTTTCAACTTTTGCAATACCGCCCTCTATACCTCTGATGTGGCCCCCTATAGGACATGAAAGGCAAACAGAACAAGAGACATAGCAATATTGTTTTCTCGTGATTGTTTCAGTGAACGTGGCTTTATTTTTCCAGCTAACTTTTTTGTTCCAGGTTTTTGAATTACTGAGATAAGTAGTACATTTTATTTTTAATGGTTAGAATCTTGTTAACATTATTTTTTGGTATGAATAATGTTTATAATATAGTGTTAACAACCAAAACTATTATATACTCATGTTTGTTTGAAGGTCATAGACAACGATGTTTCTTGCGAAGTAGTAGCTATCTGTTGGACTTCCATTGTCTTTATTTTATTTTTTTAATTTTATTTTTGTTGAATATCATGACATTTCCGCTAGTAGTTATCTCTAGAGTTTCACTTGAAAACGGCTAATGATATTCAACAAAAATAAAAAAAAAATAAAAAAATAAAGATAATGGAAGTCCAACAGATATCTATTATAATATACTGAATTACATAAAATGAGGCGAATGTGATGTTTAGATATAAATTATACTGTCATTTAATTTTTCTAACTTTTCCAGGCTCATTTGGTGCCAAAATTATAACCTATTTATTCCTTGGTTGTATGAGTTTGCTGTAGCTAAACGCCTTTAGACATACTTACATATATATATATATATATATATATATATATATATATATATATATATATATATATATATATATACACTGGTATACTTATATAAATTAATTAAATAAGTAAGCCATTACATTAAATTATAGGCAGATACATGAAGAAATTAAAAGAATACCTATAAAGTAAATTATATGAAAATGAAAAGAAAATCCTACATAAATTTTCTGTGATCTTAAAAGTGTTTTCTTACCTGATTTGCCAAAGTTTTTACTAAATATCACGGTATACTTAAAGGTAAGAGACAACGTAGAGTTAACTCATTTTGTCAGGCTTGCACTATCTATATGTTAAAAAAGGTATACAATATTTGAAATTTACATTAGAAAATAGTTATACTTGCTAAGTGAAACTGTGTGTACCTTTTTGAAAATAAAGTTCCAGAAAATGAGATGACGGTATGTTATATAAGTATGTGTAGGTCAAATTTAGTTTTGAATTTCTCCCATGCATGGGTAAGGATTAGGCTATTGTGGAAAATCATAAAACATAGGAAAATGTTAAAGAAAATTTATAAAACTTCCTCTATTTTTAAGTGAAGTGTACATTTTTTTTCGTTAATTTCAACTTGAAATTTGCTTATTGACCCGGAAAAAATCCACATAAATATGATCTGGAGCCCATGTCCTGTTTTCGAGATAAGAGATAGTGAAATTCTAGGAGTCACCACGTTTTAATTCATTATACAGTGAATAATACAGAATACAATAATCCTTCTTTAAGTTAACCCTATTTTTTTTAATTTGTAAACTATTAAATTTACTTAATAATGTTAAATAAAAATGTTGTTTGCTACTTTGCAAGCTATATTGTTAAGTTACACAAAATTATATATTTGTAAAATATTAAATTTACCTAATAAAATTAAGTACAAATGTTTCCTATTTTCCAAACTATAAATTGTGTACATAAAGTAAAGAACCAATTCATTTTAAATTTACGTATTTGTTTTTTTGAGAAAACGCTCAACTGTTTTCAAGATAATTGATTTGAATCGTGACAGTTTTAACATTTTGATGAAGCAAAGTATGGAAACTATTACATTTAGGGCAAAACGATTTTCATTTTCCTGTTTCAATTTTTAACTATCTCAGATAATGTAACGTACCATTTTGACAGAATGGGGATTTGTTAATAGCGAAAGTTATGCAGGCATTTTTTGTTTTATTCAATGCCATATTTGATCATAATTTCAAGTTAGATTATGCAAATATTTAAACGATGTTGCTGCATTTTAAGTAAGACATTAAGAGTGAGAGTTACTTAAAAAGAAAAGAAATTGTGCAATTGTAATATATGTGATATGTCAAAAAACAAATATGACATATTACAAAAATAGCAGTAATAGTCCTTATTCAAAGTAATTAACAATATGTTTATTATATATGGTTTTATGTTAATAATCAAAAAGGTTTGCCTAACTAATACTAATATATGTGTTTTTTATATCAAGTCTAGATCAATGAGTTTGCTCACTTCCCAGCTGGCTATACAAATATTCAAACAATAACAATATGTGAAATTTTTATTAAACTAGTTTTACAAAAATTAAGATTTTTTCATATATATTATGTACATTAACAAATTCTTCAATAAATATAGTGTACATGCAAACTAGACATTTATATTGTTTATTAATAATAATACAAATAACTAAAGAATAACATTTTTAATTTAAAAATTGTATATTAAGGAAATTCTAATTTCGAAAAAATATTTTATTTTATACTTTTTATTGTCAATTATGGCTTGTTTACAGACATGCGTGTAAAAAGACGTATTTTAGCATCATGCCAACATTTTTGGTTATTAAAGTAAAAAAATGAGTATTGAACGAAATATTCTTTACCACTGATTTACAATTAAAAATTATTTCATTCTAAGTTTATAACTCATTGTCGTAAGATAGTATTTTTTTGAAGTGATATCCTATTGGTGATTCATTTAAATCATATATCGAGTTGAAAATCATGGTTGTTGGGTTCAGACCGTATCAAATTAGAATTATTATCCGACGTTTCGCCTACGATTGCACCACGTGTGTTCAGGGATTTTTATTCCATGAAATTAGAACACTGAATAACTATCGGGGATCATCATATTTATATCCGACTGGTGCTCAGTGAACCGTGATCCAGCGTTACAACCGATTTCCACGTGTGATGTAGACTATAACCTGCATTCCTATTAATATTATTTGGATATTTACGATTGATTCTCTAATTTTACGTACAAAGAAACCAGACACCTATACTAGCACCTTAGTTTCCTTTAAATTAAAAGTGTGACCTGAGCAATGTTGATGTTCAGCTACTGAAGATTGTACAATTTGTTTCTTTTCTGTACATTTTTTATATCCCTTAAGCCTAGTGGATATAGACCGTCCTGTTTCACCTATCTACACTTTACCACGAGAGCAAGGTATCTTGTAAACGCCTTCTGTTTAAAATGGCATTGCATCCTTTTGAGACTTCAAACATTATCCAACTTTTTTACATGTGTTGAAAATTGTTCGAGTGTTTGATTTCCGAAGAAATCTGACCATCTTGTCAGTGGTTCCGTGTAAGTAAGGCAAGACAACACTGTCCATAGGAGGTACATTTATGACATTTTGTTGAATTTTTATATTTAATAGAACGTCTGATATCTTCAGCGCAATATCCGTTGCCTCTCAGAGCATTAGTCGGTCTTTCTGTTTCTAATTTAAGCGATTGTTCGTCACTTATTGAAAGGGCCCTATGTACCAAGGAGTTTATGACGGATTGTTTTTGAGAAGGATGATGGTGTGACGTTGCATTGAGATACTGATTTGTACTTGTTGGTTTTCGGTACACAGAATATCCTAATTTGTCACTCTCTTTCCTATGTACATTAAGAAAGAGAAGAGCATCATTTGATTCAGTTTCCATACTGAATTTTATACTGGGATGTTCTTGGTTTAGATGATTCACAAAACTAAGGAGGTTATCTGAGCCATGCGGCCAAACTAGGAACGTAACATCTACGTATCTGCACCAAAATTTAGGTTTTACAGGAGCAGAAGATACGGCGTTTTGTAAAGATAAAATGAAACCTCTGTTTTTTCATGACATTTAACATCGAAGGGAATTCGAAATAATACGTCTTTAAAAAATAAAATCATTAATTCACCTGATTACTGAGAACAAAAAGTATAAAATAACATTTAAACGATCTAAAAGCTGTAGCTTCGTGCGCAAATATTTTTCTATTTATTCAGTATTCAGCAATTCAACATACGGTCATCCTGCTTAGCGGTCCGGAATAAATTAACTTAACGCTCGAGCTGTTTTATGGGAACATTATGGTGACCAGAGGGCAACAGTGTTGCATTTGAAAAAAAGTGTACAAACAAGAGAGGGACACGTTACTAATATAGAGGGCTGCGACGGGTCACTCTGAGATTTAAAACATCACACCGGAAAATTCGCAGAGCGTATATTTATGGAAATTTCTGTATATTGAATGAGACCCTTTTATTATACTGAAAAACTGCGTGTGCTTGTTTGTTTGGGGAAAATTTGTATTTTATTTCTTAACTAACTTTAGAAATAATGAATGTTCTTTGAAATAGTTTCCAGAAAGAGGTATTTGCATAGTGGTTCCAGAAAAGCATTTTCCACGAAAAATTTATGTAAAAAATTTTAATTTTGCTGTGTATAGCATTTTTGATTTCTTTTTCATCTTATTTCCCAATTTCTTTTAAAAATCGCTTCAAAATATCCCACTCTGATCAAAACTTATATATAAATAAATTATACCCTCTTTTTAAGCAGAGAAAAGAAAATAATATATACAAACAGTTTGTCTCCTGCAAATACAACTCTGGTCCTCACTCCATATACGTTTCGATCACCTTATGGTCTCGTCAGTGGAGCTGTATTAAACCGAGACCAACATTCGCAGGAAACATCTGTTATATAAAATATGAATTACAAAGTATGTCGGTAGGATATTAAAAACCTGCTGACTTCGATGCCAAAATATAAAATATCGCCAGTCAAATAATCACTAGTAGACCAGGGCTTTTCTGTTTTTAGGTGGATGTGAAATGAAACATGGAGATTTTTACATGAGAGCCTTCAGAACAACCTGAATAATGATAATCTTGATAGGCGTCATTTCAAAAAGTTGGGAAACATTGTTTTTATTAATAAACATATAAAATTACCGAATAAAAAACGTTTCTATTTCAACTTTTCTCTCGTGTAAGTTCAAAATATCGAGTTAACGTATCTAAATTTATTTTGGAAATATAGTACGAAACTTAAGTTTTCCAATGCTTTTTTTCAGAATCAAAATCGGATAATTTGGACGCCCTCGGGAATTGTTTAAAGACATTGTTGATATTTTTGCTTATAAACAAATAGATAATCTCGGCGGATTTGTAGTGAATTTTTTTTGCATTACATGGTTTGAAAGTACTTGCAAAGACGCTTCTTTTCTTGAAAAAAAAAATTCAAATTCGTCAATTGGTTTCCGAGATATAAACTGCCAAAGTTGACAACCTGTTACGGTGAATCTATAAACAATACAGGCCTGATTCCTTAACCAAAAGCTTTGTCTTGCCGAGTTCTTTTTTGATACAAATATTTAAACGTTTATGTTATCGGAAACTCCAATAAAAAATTAAAAGAATATCGCCCACGCGCGGGAAAAATAAAAAAAAGAGGGGTGGAGAGCTCTCATTTTAAAATTGAATTTGAAGATTCAAAATACATATCTGAAAAAAAATTTCATTATCTCGGCTTCTAATGGAGCGATTTTGATCATTTTTTTTTTTGAACCGATGTACCACGAATAATGAAGCTTAAATATCATAATGACATGTGCTCATCATGCATCCATTTTGTTATAAACAAATAACATTATTTATGCATCATACTTACAGCATACTGCACTCTATAGTATTGGACTTTCTAAGCGAATCTTTGTTTATTAATATAATTAAGCATACTATAACGATATATATTTACTTTAGTTATTAAAATTGTTTAAACAATCATTGTTTAAACAAATTGAAAAAAAATTTAGTTTTAAATTATTTTTTTTTCGTAAAATACAGATAAAAGAGTGTTCCAAATTATATGACTGTATTAAGCATGGAATAAAATGTACTGATTACTGCTCAAACTGCAACGGAGAAACTTGCAAAAATACACAAAACCAATATATTTATGTAGAAGACATTTCTGAAAATGTAATTGATTTTGAAAAAGTTGACAGAGAAATAGAAAATGACTGTTTCGATATCGATACACGATTAGATGACGAAGATTTCAATGAAAATGGTGATCTGGACATTCCACAACCTAAGAGAGCCCAATTCGAATGAAAAAAAAAAAATTATGTAAAAAAAAGATTTTTCTGCACTCTGTAAAATTTGTAATATAATATTTAATGTTAAGAGTGCTTTATTGAACTTTTTGAACATAATTTATAAAGAATAACTATTTTATTTTTATCTGTATTTTACGAATAAAATCATTTTTTCCAATTTGTTTAAACAACGATTGTTTAAACAATTTTGATAATTAAAGTAAATATATATCGTCATAGTATGCCTAATGATATTAATAAACAAAGATTCGCTTTGAAAGTTCAATACTATAGGTTGCAGTATGCTGTAAGTATGATGCATAAATAACGTCATTTGTTTATAACAAAATGAATGCATGATGGGCACATGATATTATGATATTTGAGCTCCATTATTCGCGGTACAGCATTTTAAAAAAATTATCAAAATCGCTCCATTAGCTCCAATGTTTTTCAGATATGTATTTTAAATTTTCGAATTAATTTTTAAAATGAGCTGATATTTTTTTCATTGTTTATTGAAGTTTCCGATAACATAAACATTTAATTATTTGTATTAAAAAAGAACTCGGTAACACAAAGTTTTTGGTTAAGAATCAGATCTCTATTGTTTATAGATTCACCGTAACAAGCTATCAAGTTTGGCAGTTTGTATATCGGAAACCAATTGACATGTTTGATTTTTTTTTGACGAAAAGAAGCGCATTTTCAAGTACTTTCAAACCATGTATTACAAAAAAAATCCAATGAAAATCCGCCGAGATAATCTATTTGTTTATAAGCAAAATATCAACAATGTCTTTAAACAATTACTGACTGCATCAAATCATTCGATTTTGATTCTAAAAAAAAACGTTTGGAAACTTGAGTTCCCTATATGTCTAAAATAAATTTAAATAACAACGTGATATTTTGGACTCAGACAAATTTGAAAAATGGTAAATTTTTGTAAACGAAATCGAATTGCAAAATTATTGTGCAAAAACTATCGATTCGATCCTAACCAATTTTAGCGTGTCATTTTATCATGGCATAAAGTTTTCTCTGCTCTAATATGAAGGTCCTCAGAGAAATTTAAATGGTTGAAAAAAATTGATTAAAAAACTGCTTTTTTTACCTTTTTTTTATTAATTATTGTTATTTTGCAATAAGGGAAATATATTTTGAGATATCCTACCAACTCTATCTTATGGCAAATTTAATTATGAAACTTTTTTTCCTTTTCAATTTTTCTCTAAAATAAATACCATCGAAGTTACACGAGAAAAAAGTTGAAAAAAAAAATGTTTTTTTTTTTTCGTTAATTTTATATTTGAATGAATGAATGAAAAGGGGTGGTGATACTAGATAATCGATGTCTAGGCCTCCATTGGGCCCTTTATATTCCACCATACCAGCATATTATTCGAGGCCGATTGCCTTGGCGAATGCAAGCAGCCTCGTTAGCCTCTTTCGTGATCCCTAATTTGACTGAGAACGAATTATCTGAATTATTAAGTATAGTTTCGATACAATTTTTTCCATCATTTAGTATTTGATTTTCGAAGTTGAGAACTAGTTGACAATCCAGAGTTACTAGAAAACACGAGACATAATTGTCCTACAAAAACATCCTCAAAGATTGAAACAACAAGATATGTTTTAATTGCTTTTCAAAAAAATATACGTGGCAATTTAAAAACAGATATGAGTACATTTGATTAATGTGAATTAAGGCACATAAATGTATTTGTGAATTCTGAAAGAAATCCCCATAAATATTTTTAATTTGATTTTAAAAATAAAAACTTTACTGTATATATGAAATGTTCTCTGAATTTCGTCAAATATATTATAACTTGAAATGAATTTAAAGAAAACGCTTCTATTGTTTACATAAATAGCTCCCATTAGAGAGATTTATTGCAATCTGGGTCAGTAAGAATGAGGATTGAATTTGAAACAAGAGAAAAAATATCATCTAAAAAAATAATATATTATGTTATCCTACATGATAAAATATTTAGTTATAATCCAATACCAAAAACTTTTAAATAACTCTAACTTCTTTCTTGAGATCAACAATAGATATTAAATTTTAAGACAAACAAAAGTATCTTAGAATCTGATTGAAGACTATTCAAGAAAACTATTATGATTAAAAAATTTGCTAATTTATAAATATAAGAATAGTTTCAGGTATACAAGCATTTAAGAATGGGCAAAACAGATTTATACCTAAAGAACTAACAATAATTGGTGAATATAAAATAAGTCATTACCTATTTAAACCACCCAATTCGTTAGAAATACTGTACTAAACAAATTATTCAGTTGGATGAACAACCTGTTTTACTTAAATCAAATCCCAAATGTTCTTTTCAGACCAAATCATCCTGAATGTGTGTCCTTTCTAATGAGTTATACATGTGTGAAAATTTGAATAAAAGAGCTTTAAATTTATAAATATTTTCCATTTTACTCAAATTCTATGAAATAATTACCTATTTTGACAATAAGAGTAAAAGAACTCTAAAACTTAAACATTTTTATTTATTTATATTCGAACAATTACATTCTTACATACATTTGCAACACTGTTTAGACCAATTTTCCTGTTTCTCGAAGAATTTAAACAAATTTTTTGTCTTTAAATAGTTACCACACAATTCAGTATCTTTTTTACAAAAGTTCGCATGGTATTCTTTTCGTATTAAAATAGAAATACATCTGAAACATACTCAGTTAACAGTCTCGCACTAAAATTTCCATTTTAAACACCAAACGCCATCAATACCTTCTCGCTTTATGAATTCTGCCAATATAATTGGATCAATAATATAACATTTGAAACTAAACATATTGCCATAAAACCAATTTAACTTTACTATATCATGTATAAATTCCAAAATATTAATAGTTAGTCTAAATGATTTTTTGATAAATCCAAATAATACCTTAACCAAGATAGACCACTAGCTACGGCATAATGTTTGAACTTGAAAACCAACTGCTTACCTTTTTTTTTATAAAAATCTTTTATTTCTATATCTAATTCATTTACATTTGAAGCCGAAGACATGTGTCCATTTTGAGATATTTAGAACTTGAGAAAATTACCTTTATAATCTAAATTTTGAAAGGGGTTTTTCAATTATATGACTATTAAATTTTAACAAATTCATGGACAAAAATAACAATAACCTGAATTTATGAACTCAGGATAACTAAAACGAGGTAATTCAAAAAGATAATGAGGGCGTCGAAGAGGAGGAATTTGAGAAAGAGTATATACTCTTTATCCTTCTCCTCCTCATATAAAAAATTGTTTCATATTTGAACTTCAATATTTCAAATACTTTCCAACAATATGTTCATTTTTTGTGATAAAATTTGGCGGGCACATGCTTTAACTTTAATAACGGCTAGAAAACATAAGATAATTCATGTTCGATACGCACTTGACCAATTTTGTGTTACTTTTATTTGAATTTATTAGTTTTCTACACATACAAAATAGTTATGTAGGACAGAAAACGCCCCTACGCTGGATTTTACGTTCACAATGACGTTAGAAAACTCCAAACCTAAATTACCTTCATTTTTATTACTTAGGCAAAACTATTAAAAGCGCTATAACTTCAAGACATAAAAATGCCAAAGACATTTCCGTAGAGTTAGATTTATATTTTAAAAAGATTTAGCAATTAGAAGTTCATCATTTGTTCCGTTTAATTACTTTGGAAATTTTCTTTTTTGAGAAAATTTTATAGCGTAATTTTAAAACCTTTAATAACTTTTTGTTTGTTAAGTTATTGATAATAACTTTATGTTTATGGATTCGGAATTTTTCGGATCTTCCGTTAGAGACTGGCCTTTTTATTAAAAGTGAATAGTGCGATTTTTCTCAATGCATGGTGCACTGAAGATGCACAAAATTTTCGTTAATAAGAGAACTGAAAAACTGGATTTAATATTATTTATTCCGAGATATAGAAACTTACAGATTTTACTCATTTTGATGTCTAAATTAATACTAGGCTTGAGCCCTTATTTACTGGAATGTTTTGATGAGATTATTTTTTTTGTCTTATTATTAGCAGTATGTTGATTAATATTGCTCCGATATTTTGTTGAGCATCAAAATGTGTTGCCAAATCTTATTTTAACAATGCTTATACAATATTAGAAAATAATTTAGTCGTTTGAATAATTTAGCACATTCCAGATACTACATGATTTAATTAATATTTAAATATTTTAGCTGGTTGAATAACTCTTCCCTTACATATTTTTTCCAAATTTTTTACAAAAGCCATGCTATTATACTGTAAAAATTATAAAGTCCATTACCACCTCATGTTGATTATATTAAAGTTTCAATGTTTTCACATACTTTCCATGCAGGCTGTATCAGTTGATGTAACAGAATGCAGATTTAGAGATCTATTTTTTATATTTTGGAATAGGGATTTGAAAAAAACATGCACTTTAAGTGGACACCATAGTAAACGCAAAAAAGGGACTCTTTCTTATTTTTTTATATTTAAACATAGCTATTAAATTACAATTAAATCACTGTAAAATAATAGTGGTTTAGCTACCGGATCGCTTACACTGGGGAACAACAAAAATGTCTCCGAGACCAAAATAGCAAAGGGTTACTTATTTTATTATATTAATTAAATAGCTGTCTCATAAAAGTCTCAGTTGGCTCCGGTTTCATAGATAAATGCTAAATATGATAATTTTACCTACCTGCCCTTAATGTGTGGGATAATTGGACCAGAAAATGAGCAGTACCTGGTTTTATTGCACCAGGTGTATTTTATAAAGGTTTTAAATATACCTAACATAAATCATATATTGTTGATCAGTTGATCCAGAATTGTTTGTATTTGAGAGTTTACGGAGTTTTGAGCAACATGTCTCGAGTTTGTGTAAATAAGCCGGATCATTTTTGTTATATATGTGATAAAGTGACTTTTGTGAAACAAAAACGCACTTTTAGCCCTCTAATACAAAATGCTTACGGCTTGTATTTTATCTGCAAAGTTGGAGCTACGTTATACAAAATACTGTTGCTTCCTCTGCGAATGGGAAAAAATTTAGCTAACGAGAGAGTCTTTCCAGCCAGGAAACCAAAATGTAAGCAGCGCGCCATTAGTTCTCCCAGAAAAGATTTTACTACCGCCAATTCATATAAAATTGGGATTTATGAAACAAGGAAGCCGTGCTTTTATTTATTAAAAGAAAAGTCCCCTAGCAAAAGTGACGCTAAAATTAAAGAGGGAATATTTGTGGGTCCCTAGATTAGGAAACTTTTCGAAGATACGCAATTCGATTCCATACTGCATACATAGGCAAGGAAAAAATTGCTTGGAATTCCTTTAAAATGGTTGCAACAAATTTTTTGGGAAACATAAAAGCAGAAAAATAATAAGCTCTAGTTTCCCAATTTCTTTCATGTTAGCAAAACCTAGAGTATAATATGTCGATTACTTTCCGGAAAATAGTGGCGCTGTAAATGACGAGCACGGTGAGAGGTTCCACCAGGATATTTCAAACATGGAAAGAAGGTATCAGGGAAAATGGAACTGTGAGATGTTAGCCGACTAGTGCTGGACTATTACGAGAGATAACTCAGAGGCTGATTTTAAAAGGCAGGCTAAGAAGCGCAAAATGAGTGTCTAAACTTTGGATTCAATCATAAAAATATGCTTTTATTGAACCAACAATATATTATTATCCGTATATTGTATGTTCATTATATATTCCTGCGAATTAAAGTTCTGTAAGAATTAATTCAGATTCAGAGCCAGTTAAAATCTTTAATAGGTATTTTTTAGTTACTTGGGTGTAGTTGAATCCAAAAAAATTGGATTTGTTCAGGTAACAAAAAAAATTGAAATTAGTTCCTCAATGTTATTTGAGAATAGTTAGTCCGAGCTACATTCGTTGAGTATAGCTTTTTTTGAAAAAAAAACTTTTTTTAGTAAAAGACACAAGATTTTTATTTATACTTTTTATACATATATTCGGTAAAAATTTTCAAAATAAAAAAACGGCTACGTACAACTTTACCTACCAGAATTATGAAAATTTTCGTTTTTCTTTAAATTTAAAATAAAGCAATTGTGGTTTAGAGTTATGTTTTCGGCCAAGTTGAGGAAAATTATTTTGGGAAAAATGTGATTGATATACAGAGTTCGAGTATAAGATGACAAGTTTTTGATATTTACTTAATTTCATCTATTTTTAGGCCCATAAAATGCATCATCATATACATCATTGCCTTCGTTCTGGCAATTGAATGTCAGATATACGATTGTATAGAATTAATACCATTTAGGTTCCATCACACAGATGACCGCGCTATGCACGTTCGGGTCAAACTCTATTATTTTTTCGATTTTTGAATTGAATGTTTTTTAGTTATTTTTAGACATATTATATATTTTCAAAAATGCCATAAAAGAATAATATTTTTTCGACCTGTCTTAGTGGTATTTTTTCTGTGTACCTTTTTAGGGGCAAATGACTTCTCTCTTAGAATACATAGTAAAAGATGGTTATCTTAGCTTAACAAGATGTTCGATTTTAAAAAAGCCCTTCCAAATAGTTTGTGAGATAGAGAAAAATGTTCAGTATACAAGTAAAGGGATTCAATCCATCAGGCAAATTGATTTTGTCCTAATTTTTTTTTAAATGAAAACCCTGTTCTTTATTGTGGAAATGGAAACTACATCCTTACTTGAAAAAATAATCTAAAGTTAAAGCTATCAAAGTCGACGTTACAGATGAGTATCCCCTTTCAAACCATACAACTTTTATATTAAATATTTTTCTCTGCCTCACAAACTTTGGAAAATATGTGGGTGGATTTTAAAATGGAAAACACTATATAAATTAAAGAACAGATTTAAATGACTATTTTTTTAACAAAATACATTTATTTTCTTGATATGATCACCGAAGATGTCACCATACTCTATTCCCCAATAATCTCATCAGTAAGTCAGAGTTACATAATGTAATGTAATTTTCTTTATATTAAAATATCTTTTATAGGTTTTCAAGAAATGCGAGGTTTTGCCTTTCCTGATGATACTGAATTTTATACCTTACAGTAAAAATGTATGCCGCTAAATAAGTTGCGTGACGCCACAGACCTGTTGCTGAATAATTAAAGACGGACGTAAAGTCCCTGTGGTAACATTTTGATCAGTTTGTATCCATATATTTTTTGTGATGATTTATATATGTGCATAAAAGATACATACAATTTGTATCTTACTTTATTTTCTGTTAAAAACCGAAAATAAAACTTACGGTTCGACTACGTATATTCGTATTATAAATGGATGGATATTCGTAATTTTCCCACAACATAATCTTGAGTTGAGTTAAAATGAAAAAATATAAAAGTAGAAGTATGCCTATTCAAGAGAATTTTAAAAATAGTTTAGACCTATCAAATTTTTAATATATTTTTTATAATATTTCTTTAAGTTTTTTCTCTTTTTATAGATGCATACGTTTTTCTAAACACTAAAATAATACAAGCAAGAAAATGCAATGTGCTGCTTCAAGTGGATATTGAATGGTTTTAAGACTAATTGAAATAGGTAGAACGTATGAAATGATGCCATCTCCGAACAATGTAGGTATAAATTAATTATGACATCAACAACATGTTAGTAAAAAAGGGGCATACCTCATGATTATTTGAATATACAAATATGTATTCAGCCCATCTTTAGAATCTTACTTTCTTCCCAAAGAATCGAAATATGCTCTTGTTTCCAATAAAATAAAGATATTTTACAATTCATTTATTTTTTACTGTTACCTTACAGATTTGCAAATTTGGCGGCATCCCACATGGGGCCAGATATTAAGCATTTTGACCAAAATGCCTAATTGTAAAATTCGTAGAAATAATATATTACAGTTTACAAATCAAACACAATCCTTAAGTTTTCTAACCCAAAAAATAATTAAAATTTTCGCTGTAGGTAGTTTTTTGCAGGCTGTGGAAGATAATTATCATGTCTCTATTGTTCAGTTATCAAAGTGGTTTTTAAAATACAGTGTCTTCGAATCATGCATTAAGATATTTGGTGAGGTAATTCTACCTGGTAAAATATAGTAAGTCATCTAACAAAAAAACAATAACTCGATACTTCTCGACTTACAGCCTGGCAGAGTTTCTTTTTTTTTCTTATCTTTAATATCTTGCAGTTAGTTCTTAACGTATCAAGTTGATATTTGGCACAGCTTAATGACTTTATCGTTTTGTTATAAATATGTTTCCCTTCTGTGGCACAAGAGGTCACTATCCTGAAATTTAAATATTATCTTTCACATATATTTTTGTTCTGATGTCATTTTAAAGATAAACGAACACCTAATAAAAAAAGGGACTCCTTATTTGAATCTATAAACCACACCATTTAGGCGCAAATTGGAATTATAGTAGTTATTACCAGTAAAATTAGTGTTTCAAATGTCAGTTTATATGTTTCAACTTTAGCTAAATCTGACAGTGAGAGATCTAACAGGAGATCTTCCAATTAAGACAACAATATGAAGTTAAATTATATTTTTTTTTATTTCAAAATAACCTTCATTTGTATATATTTCCTGATGCTTTTCCAAAAATGTTTTCAAATTCTAAAAAGAAAGTCTGGCCGTATTTTATACAACTTGAGATCAATTTTAAAAATTTATTTTGCTGGCAAAAAACTTAAATGTCAATTTGCGCATAAATGATATGAGTTATAGACTTGAATATGTATCTTTTTTTATAGGGTAATGGTCTTTAAAATGATGTGTCCTTTTTTCCAATAATTGTCAAACAAAAAAATATATGGAATATAAAATTTAAATCTCAGGTAAACTGATCTCTGGTGGTACAGTAGGTCAAAGATTTTTATAACACAATTATAGAAGCCATTAAAAGTAGTCCTGGTGTCAAATATAAAGTAAACAGAAATTTTTTGAACAGAAAAAGGGACAAATTGGATAATAAAATATTACCAGGGTATTTACCATTTTAACACAATAAATGCAAATTAATAATTGGTTATTGTTTATTGTCTACAGCGTAAATAATACAAAAATAATAAAAAAACACTTTAATAAGATACAAACTTTATATGGAGCACTAAATTAGTACTAGGCAAGTGAATAATGGAATAAAAATAGTTATTTTTACTAACAAATATTAAACTAATCAGTAACTTCAAGTTATTTATATTTTTCTGAAGAACAAATTTGCTTCAATACAGATGGCGATGATTTTAAATAAGAACATCATTAGACAAGTTTTATAGACGTTGACTTTTGTAACTGCGTTTTTTAACAGTTCATATTTTATTAATTAAACAAAAATTTTTTTTTGACACAAAGCATATTCAATAATTGTACACAAATGCAAATGATTTAAATTATTATTTTTGAAATGGTTAAATAGTTCCACCCAACGATTTTTTACAGCTACATTTAAGTTGTTCCATTCTGAAATCTTCTCTAACGTCACATAATTTATAATAAGTGGAAATTCAGCAAATATTTCGGTATTCTTTTTACTTAATTAAAACCCGATTCCGTTAAAATATCTATTACTTTCTGGATTCATTTCCATGTTGGAACCATGGTCAATTTGACTCTCTGGAAGTAATGAAAGTCTTCATAGTAGGAGGTCTATTGGCTTAAATACTCATGATAGTAATCTTCACAAATTCTTTTTCTAGAAATCCATTTTGATGCAATTGACCTATTAAGTTGCGTACAGACCGAGGATGGAATTGTGTGTTTTGTTTCAAAATTCAATTTTGCTTCAACTGGTTAACCTCTTTTTGATCCTCAATCTTCAAAATAACTTGATGAAAAATGGATGCGTCAGCATGAATAAAATAGAGCCATAGTTCTGAGCTAGTAACTTTTAAGATAGTAGGGCATTTATCGATGCTTAAGAAGTAAGACTTTAGTGCTTCATACATTTTTAATACTCGTTCGACTACAGACATAAGTGTAAGTCATCTTATTTTGCTGTATTCTAATAATTTCTGATATTCTGTAAGTAGACTATGGGCCGGTTGTGGATGGGAACAACCTTGAACCGGCTCATATAAATCTAAAATGGACCGGCCTAGCGAATAGGGTCGTTATCACCTAATCAGATTTAGGTTAGGTTTTGATCCGCTTATCAGCTGTTGATCGGCTTCGTCGACGGCTATTTTAGGTTCACCTGGACCGGTTTAAGGTCGTTCCCATCTACAACCAGCCCATAGACTACTTCTGTATTGATATCTACACAAAAGTCTTGTAACGTTTCAACTCTTACGGTGTAAATATAGAAAAATGAGTATACTTTTAGAATAACAACTTCAATATCAAATGGTAAGCAATCCGCGGCTGATTAAACTGCGTTCTGCACTATATGGGCGCAGTAACCAATGTCGATTAAAGATCGATTCAAACGTTACTTCAATTTACTAAAGACATTATTGGAAACTCGTCTCTGATAAGCGCCGAACTTGCAGTTTGCATCATGTCTACAAAAGGCCAGAATTCTTCTAAAACTTTAGTTAAATACTTTACAATAATGTAGAATGTTTCACTTCATTGCTCTTGAAAATCCAATAGTTTAAACTTGTACATCTTCGTATGGTCGAAAATAACGGAATAATATCGGAAATCTTTCTTAAGAGCCATGGTTAGACGCATTGATCAGAGATTAGATGTACTTAGCTTCTATTGAATATCTTTTCATATCATCAGCTGCAATGCGTGTCAAAACATTCGTAACTATTGATTCGACTTTAATGCGAGCACATCGAAACTTTCATTCAAAATATTGTTGAATTAGATTTGAGGCACAACTGCAATTTTCATGTGCAGTGTCATAGGCCCAAAATACCCTTAGCTGTTGCAACATCCATATCTTTCGAAGTTGGCGCATCGCTTTTTTTAAAGTAATCAACCATTAATGTGCTTAAAGATGAAGCACGTTCAGATTTTTGTGGTTAACGCACCGTAAATGTTGTGGTAACTTACTGGCACTTCCATGGGATACACTAAATTCTGTTCAACATTTTTCACAATGTACATCTGAGGGAATTATTTCGTTGATTTATAAAAGAATATTTTCTTTCTGTGTGGCTCCGGTGACACTTAAAACTTATTCCTATGTATTACAGAAATTTTAGTCGGAGATTGAACTACTTTACTTCTATTATTACCCCTGACTCTCTATCTGCAATTCGATAAGAAATATGTCCTCGTCATCTGTTTACTTGCTTATATAATATTAGCGCCCCGTTCGAGACCGTGCAAAGAACTGGCGGGAATATACGGGAAAATTCGAGGTCGCGGGAGGCGAGATCAATGAGTTTCGATAATTAGAATCCATTGGCGTTTTCTGCAAGAATATACCCACAACCTATACAAGCAGATTGCTTTTTGAATGCTAAGAGTGCCGAGTACCGACCATTTACGCAACTAAAAAAACATTTTAAATTCTCCCTAATTTTCTAATGTTTGCAAAAATTTTTATAACACGGGACTTTTTTGTGTCCCGCCAGGGTCTTTACATACACCTAAACACGGTATATTCCCATTGAAAACGGGACGTGTGGTCACACAGCCAAATATAAACTTGACAAGTTCAAAGTTAACCGCAAGGTTTCAAAAATAAAAAAAAAAATAGACTCTAACAGGTTACCTTTATTTCACCATAAGAATTACATCTCCTAGTGTCTCGATATATTATCCAAACACCATGTATTACTTCGCAAGTACTGAAGTTAAATACGAATATGGGTCATGCATTTTAAGGTATATACTACTATACTACATACTTTTTGTATGACTTTCTTGTTAGACTGAATTTAAAGTAAACTCATAATTTTCGTGATATCATACAAATTCTTGCACGAAGCTTTACATATTCTTTAAAGGTATAAAAAGTTTTAATCTCTACAAAACTTTTAATTTGAAAATAAGCCTTTAGCTATCTTAAATGAATTTTTGAGATAATTAGAGTCCATAATTTTTTTTTTAATTTATAGAAAGATGAAAAAAGTCGACAACTCCTTCTATCAAAAGATATTTTCAGGATTTTATTATTTTTATTTTAAGTTTTAAGGGTTTTCAACTGGCATAAGAAAGGTTTTCTACTCCATTCAATCTATTTGTCTATTAATTTGTGAGGTGGAAAGCTTAAAAACCTTAATAAGAGACAATATTGGGCAACTTGGTAATAAAGGTGTACAGAGTGTTTCCAAATAAGTACGAAAAATTTTAAAGAGTTATTCTTGAGCTAATACATAATACGTAAGTAAAAAGTTATAATGTATTTGTTTTAATCAATTTTCATTCATATTTGTTTAACCAACAGAATTTGAATAATAGTAACAAAATATTAGTAACCAAAATTACAATAAATGCTGAAAATAACCACCCTCAGCCATAATGCAAGAATCCGGTCTTAATCTCATTGAAGAGTGTATTGATTGAAATAATCCTGGAGTATTTCTTATCCCTTTGCAAGATACAATAATGAGATTTCTCAAATCTTCAACATCTCTAACAGGAGATGCATTAAACAAATTTAAGGAAGATCGGGCAGGCCAATGTTGAATGCCTCCTCGATCTATCCAACGATTTGAATACAATGTCTCTAAGTGACTGCTTATATTGATACCGAAATTTGCATAAACCATAATGTCATCATACATAAACCATAATTCTTGTCTAACTTACTTGAAGTGGATCCTCATCCAAAAGGGCAGGTAACTCTTCCTCAAGAAAGTGAAAGTATTGATCGCTATTTAATCTTAATGGAACGAAACATGGACAAATTAGATAATCCCCTATGACACCAAGCCATACATTTATTGAAAACTAATGTTGATAATTGGCTTCAAGAAATGCATGCGGATTTTGTTCAGTCCAAATGTGATTATTGTGAGAGATTTTTAGGGACTCCTTTGAAAAGATTTCCTCATCAATAAATAAAATACGAGAGGAGATTGGGCGATCATTTAAAGTATTCACTGGCAAAAAACTATACGAGACAAAAAGTCTCGAGGCAAAAGCTTCTGCACTCGCTAGATATGATAGGGGTACAGTTAGTGTTCTTTTAAAACTCGGAATATTGTGGAATTGCTTATATTTAATATATTGGCAATTTTTCTCGTATTTATTTCAGGAGATTCATCTATTAAATTAGTAACAGCTTTCTCTAGCGCTACGGTCCTTATCTCCCGAGGACGTCCATAATCAGTTCATTTTAGAAATGTATCATTTTCTCGTAAACGCAGATGAAGACGAACAAATGTGTTATGATGAGGTAACCTACACTGTAGATATAATTCAGTACATATCCGTTGAGCTTCTAATGCGTTTCCATTAACACGACCATAAACAAAATGCAACTCTGCCATTTTTACTATTTTTTCTAACTTACTTTACATTATGAGTATATAAAACCAGTCACCTTATCCATGGAAGTTATAACGCATTAAAACAAAAAAAAATTGACAAATTAGGCGTGAACTTATTTCACATCAGCCTGATATATCTTCTCGTCACTTACTAAACCACCCCTACAGAACTTAATTGGAGATGCATCTGAACATATTTTATTTTTTTTTGGGAAAACTATTGACTTTTAGAGGAAAATTTGAGAAGAAAAAAGTTTCACAATATGGGGGGAAAAGTAACAGAATTATCAAATCGAGCAAGTGACGTCCGAAAAAGAAGTTTGAGAGGGTAAAATTTTACAGACCCGGAAAAAAGTACCACTCTTGATATTATTTCACATAATAATAATTTTTTATAAGAAATGTAAAAAGTGTTATGTATTCCAAATTTGACTTAATTGGAAAAATATTGTATATTTTGGAATAAATACATACAGAATATAGCATTTTAAAATAATTACATGGATATTTATTCAATAGTTTTCCCAAAAAATTTTTTTTTGTCCTGATACCTCGACTTAAATAGGCTTATTTTGGACTTAAAATAAAAAGTACTTCAATAATTGCTTTGATTTCTAATTTACCGTTTTATCGAGCTTGCTTGTGATCAGAGTGATAAATTTATCAGTTATAAAAATATTCACTTCTATTTTCAAAGAACGAATATGCGCCTCTAATTCCATGAATTTTAAGTACAATTCGGAAAAACCATAGTCGAAAAAAAGAAATATTGGCAACTCTTTAATAAATGTTTTTGAATAAAAAGCATATGCGTCAATATTGAAAATGTATAAATAAAAATATTATCTGATTTTGTAGAGAACTGGAAAAAAGATTGGGAGCTTCTAAACTGACTAAAATCTGCCTTATCCAGAAGAATAGAGGGTGGTAATTAAGAAGTGAATTCATTGTGTTTATCAGTGATCATAATTTAACAAATTTCAACTGTTCGAACAGCAGGACTAAAGGTAGCAAAACATAAAACATCCGTTCAGTGAAACAAACCTCTTAACTAACCCTTGATTTAAAAATGAATCACTTTTAAGAGGAAATCATGAAGTACCTAAATTGGTTGATGGAGTTTTTGAAATTAATCCGCTTTAATTCTACATGTTTGGCACAAAAAACAAAATAACTCTGTAAGATATACAAGTAAGGATGCCGTGTCACTGATAGAAGTAAAGATGTTGAAAGAATATATTCCAATTCGTTTGCGAATAAAAATTTTAAAAAATTCTTTAAATGTTTTGAAGAACAAACGTGGAACAATAGTTTCGAAAAAACACCTCTGAATTACTGATTTGTGAAAATAAACAGTGAACCACTTAATAAAGAAGTGTTATAACTGATTTGGGCTCCAGAAGAAAATACAAGTTCCGAATAATAAAAATCTAATATGTTTTAACAACGAAACTTTAAAGTAATTAAATTATACGGTCATCTATAATATAATGTTCTTAGACTATAATGAAACTTTAAAATTTTTACTTGCAAAACGTTATTTCATTATTGACAGAAATAATTTTGCCCTGACTTTAAAAATCCTGACTTATAATGCATCGGTGGCGCTTAGTTGGTGTAATGAATTGTTTTGCTTATGTCTAATCGATCAAGCGGAATATTTTTCCTGCGAAATAAAAGTCATTTGGCTTTATATCGGTGAATAAAAATTGTCTTTTCATAGAACCTGAATATTTTAAACAGCTGTCCTGACTAGTATAAAAGTAACGAGAAATAAAATAGAATTTATGGAAAATGCGAATTTTCCGTGAAAACCGCTGATTTTTCCAGAAAATGCAGACCGGCATCAAATGTGTCGTGACTAAAAACAGTTTCTCATTAAGAGCGAGAAAAATTTTTGGCCTGGGGAAAAATCTCAAAACACCTTCAGTTAATAAATTTTTGGTGTAGAAAACGAAAGAAATTTAAATTCTTATCTTCAATGAAAGTTAAAATGATCCTGAAAAATATAGATACTTTAGGTTTTCATCTAAATATCTCAAATATTCAAGTCTAGTAAAAAAGTAGACAAGCAGTCAAATATGATATCAAAAATTTGTTATGGTAAAAAATATGTTAAAGAATATTTTTATACTACATATCAGAAATGGATCCAAGGAAGGCATGCGGTGGGAGTGGTATATCTCCTTCTTAAGAGCTCTGAATGAAAAAAATAGACTCGCCTGCCTGCTACATTAGGAACATGGATCTCATGAGAGTAACTTTATTATTCTTACTCAAATCATTCAGTTCCTCTAGGCACTCCTAGAGCATCTTGGAACTGAAAATTTAAGAGCTCATCCCACTGAGGGCTGCTTGACTATTCGTCATGATGATAATCTCTTAACCATGATAGCTTTTCTATTTCTTAAATTTAATTCACAACCGAATAGCATGTATTTCTGCCTGGAAAATGCTTGGTGACTTACCCAAGTTTTCGTAGTGTCTGGTGCTGAGTCCATAGATTCCTACTCCAGTTCCCTCCGTTGTTTTGGAGCCATCTGTATACTATATAGTGGATTTCTTGCTGAGTTTTTCAATGGTATTTCTGTTCCATTCGCTCTTGCGACTCAACTTTGAACTGAAGTTTTTCAAAAAGTTGAATTTCATTTTCATTTTCTCTTGGGTCATGTCCCAGATTTGTTGATTGCTGTATGAGAGATTGGGCCTTCATTTTATGACCTCATCTCTCATCATCCTCAGTCTGGCACGTACTGTACTATCTTGGATATAAATGGATAATTTCGACCTTTTCTTTGCTCTTGTAGTATCGAGTAATTTGATCTTTTCAAACTATTGATTTTATGTAGCATCTCAAATAAAATCCGAGAGACTCATAATATCTGGGCTACGAGAACGCCAAGATATATACTGTCGTTACCAATTTACTGATAAGATGCGACACCTGTCAAAAATTAGATCTAACGAGTGTGGCTGAAAGTCCGTTTCTGACTTCTGTGACGATCTGAAATATCTACTATAGTGTTGTTTAGTGAGTCTTTGTAGCCTCTATAAAATATTAAAATTTCATTTATACAAGTCGGTTCAAAACTTAGAGCGGATAAGGTAAATCGCTGAGTACTCCTTTAGGGCTCTGTATCTCCGTTAAGGGCACTTTCGGAATTTTTTTCTACAACAAAGTGGGGTTATTTTGACCTTCTCTGTATGCTTCCGAGAAACTAGGAGATACCGAACACCCTATGTATATATACATATATATATATATATATATATATATATATATATATATATATATATATATATATATATATATATACTAACATTATAAAAAAAATTACACATTGTATAAATAATGGGCAAACACACCTAGACAAAATAAGTTTATAAATAACAAACTAACAATCATAACAAAACAAATTGTGTAAATAATAATAAAACACATATCATACTCTTATAAATTGTGTGCATTAAAAAATAAAATGGGAATCATATACCGAAAATTATGAAATATTAGTTGTAAACAAATTGTTGAGGATAGCAATATGAGTCAATTTGAAGAATAATATTTTATTTAACATCGATTTGGGAATTATTTGCCAAGAAAATAAAAAAGGCATAAATATAGAGATTACTAACCGACATAGTGTAATAGCCAAAGACAAAATTACTTTGTAATAAACTTTAGGCATACAATTCTATACTTCAAATATTTTATTTAGTTACAAGCGACATTAAAAAACATTATTGCAATATAAGATGTGAATATTGAATGAGGTTCATGTAATTTTCTGATTTATTCAAATTTCACATGATCAATATACACATAAAAAACCTTTGATAGTTTTAAAGTTAAAAATGAAAATCGAAAAAGAGGAAACAGTGATCTAAGTCAAGATAATATTGAAAAATGTAAAAAAGTTAAACTGAGTCAAGAATCAATATTAACGCAATTATGAACGCGGCGTACTAATAGTTGTGTGGTAGATATTAACAAATGCATTATTTGCGAGAAAACGTCAGATAGAGTCATGGACACGTACTAAAAAATTATACACAGCTCCCAGATTATTCAAAGATCACATTTAAAACAAAACTGTATTAGTTTTTTTACCAGAAAATTTATTAACTTTGTAAATTAAATGTCACGTTCAATGCTATATATTATATGAACGAAAATGTGTGGAAGGTGCTAAAATTAAAGAAAAAAAAAACTAAAGCAACGCACCGACATATGCAAAAATGGTTATAATTACTGAAGTTAAAAAATTAACATAAAGGTATATTAAAATGCATCTATTTTATTTGTTTATAGCATTAAAAAGCAGTAAAAACATTTTATTTTGGCATTGCGATTTATCACAGCTTGTAGCTCTTGATTTGAATTATTAATTGCTTAGCACAGAATTTGATAATATTTACTTAATCAAAAGTCATTCATGTTGAAAAATTGCAAAAATTGACATTTTTCAAAGGTTTAACGATTTTTAATTCAAAAGGTACGCGGCATTTTTAAATGTACTTTTTTAAATAATCTTATTGGATCTTAATTCTAGAAACCTATATATATATATATATATATATATATATATATATATATATATATACATATATATATATATATATATATATATATATATATATATATATGTATAAACTTTTTAAAGAAAGACTAGAAAAATACAAACAGGGAAATACTAAAACGGAAAATTTAGAAGACAATAAAATTAGAAAACAATATCTTTCCTGCCATACATACCAATACTTTCCGAAAACTTTCAAACTTTTTCAAGAAACATAATATAATCACTAGTCATAAAGGCTATAATTTACTTAAAAGCAATTTAAAGTGATATTTCAAAAAACAAAAAATCAAATGTCTCCCAAATATCCTTCAACCATCGAGTTATATCGGCCAAACTAGTTAGTATCTGCAAAATCATCTAAATGGACATAAATACGATAAAAAAATATTACAGCCCTAAAAAACATGAAATGAAACATATATGAAAATATAAAAATATTGAAAATTGAAACCAACAAAGGAAAACGGGAATTCTACGTAATGATCGCAATAAAAAAAAAATCCGAATGCCGTAAACAATAAAACAGACATTAATAATCTAAATTAAATCTACTACAACGTATTAAATACAGCCAATATAATGCAAATTGTAAAATATACAAAACATTAAATAAGAATAATTCTCCGATTTCAATTCTTCTAAATTGAATTACGATATTTTGTTCAGAAAGAGATTGCTTCAGTTAAAAGACCCAAATCTTTTATGTAATTTAAACCACTTAAAACATACGCCATCTCGTTTCCACATTTCTGTCAAGTCAATGCAGTTATAGGGTTAAAAATGTAGTGTCCACTCTCCCAGTTGGACTTTTAAAAATACTTTTTAAAAGTTAATATATAAATATAATAGAGTGTATGTGTATATAATTGTGTTGTAATCAATTTTTTGCTTAACACAAAAATCTCCGTTGTTAATGGTAAGTTTTTAACCTGTTATTCCGTATGTAGTAAAATTAAAAATGTACATTTTTGTAGAATCCTCTGATACACTCAGTTGAAAAATTCGGAAGAATCGAAACGTCCTGAAATAATAAAATATATATAATAAGTATGACTACTTTATACATGTAATTTTAATATAATAAAGTTTTTATAAAAAAATTGAACCGATTTCTAAAAGTACGCTTAAAAGTGAAACAAATATAAATTTTTATATGAAATTGAAATTTTTGAAGTCGGCGCTTAACTAATACCTGACCAAATGTGATTTGCATAAACAGATTAAAAATACTTTATTAGTAATTGCTTTTTTTACCATAATTTGCATATATTAGTAGTAATTTATTTCGTTTAGAAATAATTTGGCGCCGACTTCAAAAGGTCCAATTTCTTATAACAATTTATAGTATTTTTTTAATTTTTTGCGCCCTTTTAGAAGTCGGTTCAATTTTTTTATAAAAATTTTATTTTTCTATTTTTAGTTTTAAAATTCATTATGATATCCATAAATTATTTGAACTAAGTACTAAACGAGATTAGCGTACCTCGCAATGATTCCAAGGTGGCAAAAAAAGTACTCATTTTATCTAAAGTTGTAAATCACCCTAAAATGAACCACTAAAAATTCTTCGATTCTTAGAATTTTTCAAATACCAGTAAAATTGTGTCAAATAAATATTTAGTCTGTCATAGTAAATCTACTATCTTAAATTTCAAATTAATTTTATATTGATAATATAGGCCTCAAAACCTTCCATTATGGATGTTTAAAGAACCTGAGATGTAAATTTCTTGGCTCGATATATTTTATTCTGCTTATTGAGTTTGTATATGCCTCAAGAACCACACAATATCAATTTTCAATATTTAAAGAACCTGAGATGTAAATTTCTTAGCTAGATATATTTTATACTGCATATTGAGTTTGTATATGCCTCAAGAACCTCACATTATCAATGTAGACAAAATCGGAATATGTAAAATTTTCTGACCCTCATATTGTATCTTGTCAACCCAATAGTTGTGAAAAATTAACTTCATATTCATAATATACGACCCCGAAAACCCTCTTATACCAAATCTGAAAAAATGCGCATAAGGTAAAATTTCCATCCCATCATCCGCTATATTGAAGTTCAACTAAATTATTTTAAGTCTTAATCTAATCTAAATCTAATCCCTTCAAAGCCCTCTAGTACCAATTTTGGATGAAATCCGGAAATTTAAAATTTCTAGAGTTAAATTCGCTAGTCCCACCTTTGAACAAAATCGAAAAATGTAAAATTTTTAGTCCGCTATCTTGGATTTGTCATATTGAATTCTGAAAAAAATACTTTTAAATTCATAATTTACTCCCTCAAGAACCCCTTATATCAGTTTTGGAGAAAATGGCAAAATGTAAAATTTTTAGGACACCACATTCAATCTGTCAGACTGAGTTTTTCAAAAAATATTTTAAATTCATCATTAGCACTAACAAAAATACCCCAATACTGATTTTAGACAAAATCGGGAGATGTAGAATCTTTAGTCCACCATCTTGGATCCGCCATATTGAATTTTGTAAAAATAATTTCACATTCATTATGTGCGACCCCGGAAACTTCCCCGTACCAATTTTGAAGAAAATCGGACAAAATTGATTTTTTCGTCTGCCATATTGGATCCGCCATATTGAATTTTTTAAAAATAATTTTAGATTAGTTATGTATGACCCTGAAAACTTCTACCTACTAATTTTAGAGAAAATTGGACAAAATTGATTTTTTTGACCGTCATATTGGATCCGCCATATTGAATTTTGTAAAAATAATTTCACATTCATTATGTGCGACCCCGGAAACTTCCCTGTACCAATTTTGAAGAAAATCGGACAAAATTGATTTTTTCGTCTGCCATATTGGATCCGCCATATTGAATTTTTTAAAAATAATTTTAGATTAGTTATGTATGACCCTGAAAACTTCTACCTACTAATTTTAGAGAAAATTGGACAAAATTGATTTTTTTGTCCGTCATATTGGATCCGCCATATTGAATTTTTTAAAAGTATTTTGGATCCATTATGTGCGACCCCGAAAACTTCCCCACATGAATTTTGGAGAAAATCAGACACAAAGAAATTTTTTTGTCCGCCATGTTGGATCCGCTGGATTGAATTTTTTTAAAATAATTTTAAATTCGTTGTGTACGACCCCAAAAATTTCCCCACACCAATTTTGGAGAAAATTTTACAAAATTAATTTCTTTGGCCGCCATATTTTCAGCGCCATCTTGGATATTACTGCACCAATTTCATCTAAAAAATATGGGACCATAGCAGCAACTTCCTGAACATAACGTAAAAAATTTCATTCAAATCGGTATCGCCGTGCCGGAGTAATCCGTGCACATATAGAAAAAAAACAAACATACTCGACGAATTGAGAACCTCCTTCTTTTAGAAGTCGGTTAAAAATGAACCATATACCCAAGAAAATAACTAACTAAAAACATAATTAAGGGTTCAAGAATATATATATATATATATATATATATATATATATATATATATATATATATATATATATATATATATATATATATATTATATAAGTTATCATTCATTTATCCATATGGGACTGAAACTATTGAATTTTTAAAAGTAAAATTTGAAGATTATTATTTACTTCAATAATTTACTCTACTCTGTGTATCACACCCAAAGTCCAACTTTATTATTTAGTTACAGAAACTTTTATATCATTTTTTCCGAGAAAGTTTTGATTTTTATCTCGTATGAGTTTTGGGTCTCAAAGGATTTGAAGTTGTTTTTTTGACGTGACGGAGTTTCAATTTTTTGCTAGTCAACCGAATTTCATTCTCTTTTTCTTGTTATTTTTGATATCAGAGTAAAGGTTGTCTGTTAGCTTATATTATTTCAGAAAATATATTTTTATTCAATTCTTAAAATAAATAGCCAATCATCTTAGGGCCAACGCAAAGTCAAGTACTACTTAGCAATTTCTACTGGAACCAACTAAGTAGTATCCTTGCAGTGGAGACGAGTACAAGCTTTCGTTTTTAAGAGAACTTGACGAATTGCGGATATAGGACAAACGTCAAAAACCACTCAAGGGCTTTGATTAAGTCCGACCTGACCTTTGAAAGACCACCGAGGATGTTCGTTTCACATTCTTTCTCAGGCATATGCTTTTCTACGGCTTGGACTTCCTATCGTAGTCAAAGTCGGATAAGCAGATGCCTTGCGGGGGGCATATTGTGAAGGCTAACATCTCACCATTATTTGCCGACAAAACTTGGCTAAATAGGAATCCAAGTTTTGTAGAAAACATGACAAACAGGATGTCTGGGAAAGATACCTGTGGATCCCACTGATGAGTCCACCACCGGTATCGGAACGAAACATCCATACATTTTCGGTGGTCCAAAATTAGATCGCTAGTCATATGTCCTTTCCATCAGGGGCATGACTATTTGCGACAGGAGATAGCAGTTAGGAGAAAGTCATTTCTGATTTGATTGGTAATGACTCGGATATTTGTATGATTTAATTAATATAGGTACTACAGAAAAACAACAAAAAATATACTTCTTACGAGAAGAAGTGAGATATAGCCGAAAACTTACCTCTAAAATACAAGGTCAAGTCACAAGGTTTGGCTCCGTCTTCTAAACCTATATTTTGAAGACACACTATCTTTCTATGGATACCTCACATTCTTTTACAGATGTAATATATTTAAAATAAAACTTTACATGATTTGTTAAGCGTTGAATTTTAAAATATAATTTTTCTTGAATTCGTCAATAAAAATATAACAAAACTTAAAAGCCCCATATCAACCAAAATATTAAGTATATTTCGAAAATAATTTGTAACTCATTCATTATTGTATCAAAAATTTTACAAACATCGCTCTATTTTGTTGAACTGTATCTTGGCTTTAAATTATACAGTGTGTTCCACGACTAACTGTTGCGACCGATTTCTCGGTAAATAGACTTTAGAAAACCTTCAAAATTTGACAGTTTACTGAAGTCGTTGGGGGCAATTCCGATAATATAATTTCAAAATTGTGGCATTTACTGTTCTATTGAAAATTGATGTCATCTTGTTTATTTTAAATGAAAGACCCTATATGTTATTTCATTTTTAGATTTTACGCAAAATTATAGACATATTTCATGCATAATGTCCTATACTTAAGTCTAACTGTTTGTGACATATATTAAATTCTATATCAGATGTGACGTTTGCGGGCCTAAACATAATTATCAGTTTGTCCTATATGAACGCATTATTAGTTAATTGGGGTTGATTTTCTTCTAAAAGGGAATCTAATTTAGGGTACTGTGTTGATATTATGATAATAAATAAATACAGGGTGATCAAAAACTTACAGTAAATATTAATTAGAAAAAATCGTTCAAAATCAATTTTATTAAACATAAACCCTCTTTTTTAATAATGGAATCTTATTAAGCAATAAAAATAATGGTGTCTATGAACCAGGTAGTGTGTAATCGTTGAAAAATTTTGTGTTGTAAACACCCTATATAGCTTTTAAGCGTGCTTATTTGTTACAGAAATGTCACAGTTTCTTGCCATTTGACAATCATTAATAAAATCATACCTGGGCGATTGAATTACATGCACGAAGATTATTTAAATTTGTTTGTTATCTAACAAAGTATTATCCAGAATATTCCAGATAAACCGAACCCGTCACGGAACAGTGTTAAACGATTATTGCAAAATATCAAAAATTTTAGCATTGTTAAGACAAAAATGCATAAAAAAAACCTATGTTCAATGATGAAAATGTCGAAATTGCAATTTTGGGATATTTTGCGGCATTTCCTAAGACATTGTTAAGAAAAGTGGCTCTACAAACAGCAATTTCGAAGAGCTTAATACATAGAATTCTGTTGAAATACAACTTCCACTGTTATATAGTTTATTTGGTTCAACACCTAAAAGATACTGATTTGCCGAAAACAGAGCAATTTTGCGAATTTATATTAAGGATGGGACATGACGACCCTCGATTCTTGGGAAATCTAATTTATACTGATGAAGAAAAATTTTAACAAACACAATTCTCATTTTTGAGTGATTCAAATCCTTATGCAGTAAGATTGCGAAATTTTAAAAACCTGACAATTTAAAGTATTTTGTGATGTGAGAAATAATGAATAGTAAAACTACATTTTTATGAGGAAAACTTAAATGGTAATTCATTAATAATACAAAGCAAATTATGTTCCCATTTTAAACTATGTATTAACTTTTGTAAGAGAAAGATATTTAAATATTCTGGAAGAGTTAGACAATCAATAATTAAACTATTTACCTCTGACGCACACAGCAGAGTTTCCAGTTACCAATTTCTTACAAGCAACATTTTTTGACAAGTGTATTGCCAACAACGGATCTTTTCTATGGCCCCTTCGTTCTCCCGATTTGACTGTCATAGATCATTTTATATGGGGAACCATGAAAAACATCGTTTATTGTAATCCAATGACGACTATGGAGGACTGTATGGCAAGGGTAAGGAACGCATCGGAAAGTTTATCTACAGATTCAATTAGGGCGGCCACCCATGTCGAACTAACTCTGAGATGCGAAAAATGTTTGGAAATTCAGGGTGGAAATTTTTAACATTTATTAAAATAAGTTGTATCTCTCTCTCTCTCTGTGTAAGTAGGTCGTTTAACATTTTTACAATAAAAAAAAATGTTAAATTGCCAATATTTCAGAACTTGGTAATTTTTAAATTGTTCAATGGACAACTTTATACAAATTCACCTTCATTTTTAATGCTAAATAAAATCACATTATAAAAATTGGAGGATTACATTTAAAAAAAATTGATTGAAGTTAATATTTGGTGTTAGTTTTTGATCATCCTGTATTTATTTAATATCAAAATATCAACACAGTCCACTAAAGTAGATTCATTTCTAGAAGCAAACTAACCTCAGCTAAAATAAAAGCTTTTATATAGGACAAATTTATAGTTACGTTTAGGCCTGCAGACAATTTTTGCCCTTAAATTTAAAATATGTCGGAACCAGTTAGAATTAGGTATAGGACATTATACATGAAATACGTCTATAATTTTGCATAGAATCCAAAAATGAAATAACATGTCGGTTGTTTCATTTAAAAGAACCAAAATGGCATCAACTTCCGGCATAAATAGAAGTGGAACCATATTGAAAATATTTTAGCCGAAATGGCCCATCAACTTACGTATATATATATATATATATATATATATATATATATATATATATATATATATATATATATTGTATAGATTGTCTTAAAAGTACAGAAATATGACGTATGTATAAACAATAATAACTAGATTTAATAAAAACCTAATCTATTTTGTATGGAAGTTGGACGAGATTATGATGCCTTAAGATATCAATATCTAGATAATAATGTTAAAAGCTCTGTTGAGATGTGTTCCAACATGATAGGAGTTGGAAAATCTACTATGTACCGAATACTGAAGGAAAAAAAAACGACTGAAATTGTTAGTACTCTCAAGCTACATTCGTACGAATTGTACATACATTTGTGTTATGAGAAGCAGATCCTAACCGTTGACAAAATTCTAAAATCAATGAAGATCGGGATTTACCTGAAATTAAAAGAACTGAGCTCTGGAAATTGCTCAGAAAACCTAATTTTTGCTGGGAAAAATCAGATAGGAAATCTGTTCTTATAGATCGTCTGGAAAATGTCCGTCAGGGAAGGAAATATCTCTCTCAAATAAAAGGTAGAATTGCTAGAAATAACACAGCTTAAACATTAATAATTTAACTGAACTTTTGAAAGATTTTTTTGTGAATAAAATTACTGCAAAAAATTGGGAAAAATTCATATAATAAAATAATAAAAGAAAATGTGGAAACTCGATCTCATGATCAGTGAGATAGATGAACAAATTATAATTAATTTGAGCGAAGATAGCTTCACTGACTTTCATTACAAATTAGATACGCAATGTTTACCAGCGCAAACACAATTTATTATTTAAATTTTCTGTAACATATAAAAATTAGTTACATTTGAATCCCTTTTTAGCGTTTAATTGTAGATCTGCAGATGGTTTAAGAAATAAATAAACTGAAACGTCAAATATCCTAAAAATGTTTTTAATTAATAATAAAATGACCGATAGCCCGAAAAAATTTTAATATTATATGGACGAATTAATTTTTTTATATATGTTTAACTTCTTGTATTTTTGACACTGGCTATTTTGTAAGTATTGAAATTTTTTTCTCTCAAAAAATTCTACATTTTAATCAAAATGTGCCTAAAACGGTTTCTATGCCAAAATTAAAAATAATAAAAATACAGTTGTGATGTGCGTTAAATATGTCAAAATTATCTATATTTCCTAATGTATGTGATTTATTAAGAAATCATAAGAAATTAAATAATATTATATAACTTTTTATTTTCAGTTTATTACCGAAATAATATTCTATGCCATAAATACTTAATAATAAAATAAACCTCCTTCCGACGCCTATGATAAGGATTAAAATCCGTTTTAACACTTCATACGTCCAAATATCTATTGTTATCCAACCCAAATGGTCCACTATTATAGACCGGTATTTTTTATTATAAAATTTTTAACCCATTCCTATGAAAAATATATGTGTATAACAGATTTTGCCAAAGAGATCGGACTAAAGAACACAGGTTGTTTGCGAAGAAAAGAAACGATAAAAAATGATTTATTACTCTATCTAGTTCTTGAATAAACTATAGTATAAGAGGCAAAATCGGGTCTATTTTCCTGAACTCAAAGCTCTTGGGGGGGGGGGGGGAGTACTCTCGTACGATCACCCACAACAAGCAAACCTTTATATAAAAAGAAGTAAGGATAGAAACTAAAAAAAAACTGTCGTGGTATTAGGGTCAGAACTAACCATCTCCCGATAATAAATTTAATATTCCATTTTTGTCGATTTTGTCGAGGTTTAACTGTAAAACTTTTTTACTGACAATAAAGGGCTTAGCTTGACAACTTCATTAATAGGTCAATTTAGTTTTAAACTTTGGAAATACAAGAATGAAAAATGTTCTTTTTATTTTTGCACTGGCAAAAATTTGGAGATAAATATTCTTTGAGCTGATTTTAGATCTTTATCCTATAACGTAAATTAACAATACCAGAATAATAACTGAGCTGACCAAGTGGAAGGTCAAACTTCTAGCAACTAAGTCGGATTTAACTTGGTTACGAATTTTCTTTTAAATGCAAAATTAAGCTTCCCTGAAATAAAATAAAATTAGATATAATTTGATTTTTAGCTGTTTTTTGAAGAGTTTAAAATATTAAAAACTGTAAAATATGTGTTTATTCGAAACATCAAGAATTTAAAAAGTTTTCTAAATGTTATATACTTTTTTGAACGGACTCTAGAAATCCCATGTTCTGTTTGGTAAAAAACAAAATGTAATACTAATATAACTTTCGAGACTTAAAATCTAGTTACAAGTTTCTAATTGGGACACTCAACTGAATTTATAAATCCTGAAAAGTTTCGTAAATTACTCCTTTTTCTATAGAGGCAGGCAGTTAAAACTTTAATACTAGTCGAAAATTAGTTTAAACCAGTGTATTTCAAACTCTTTTTCTTGTTAGTACTAATATATTGCGGATCAATTTCGTTACATTGAGCTATTTTAATAGAGAGGGTTATGTTTCAGAACTGTAAAGCATGAAAATATAAAACCAGTTTAAAACTATGATACATTATCCTAAAGTCTAAAAACTGAGCGTGAAAGATGATGCTGCACGCTTGAAGTTAATTTTACTAGATATACAATTTATTCTCACTATCGTTATTAAAACAACAATACTTTTCATAGCAACGATGAATGATGGATATTCATCTGAAGTGAAATTCATCTACTCTATTTTGAAGAATTCTATATTCAACTTCCTTTGCAACTTAGTCATATTAAAGACCATTGTCTGCCATTATTCTGGTTTCTTCACTTTTGAAGCCTTTGGTAATATCATTTTATGGTACTGATGAGATCATGCTTTATTTTAATTCCGTCTCTTATCACGGCATATTCTCGAATAGAAAAACAGCATGTTTTTATACAAAATACTATTATTCATTATTTGCCATTTCTTAATAAATATCTTCTGTTTGTCATGTACTAAAAATCTATTTTTAATTTGCTTTGCAAATATGTTTGTAACTCCATTCGTTCAAGAAGAATTAACTGCGGTTTAGGCAATTCTACTTTATTATTTTACTATATCTATTTACATAATTATTGAATCGAATAGGTGGTATTGTGATCTACAGCTTACCTCTCAATCGATAAGGCAATTTAAAATTAGTCTCCATCAGCAACAACTGCACCTCATAATGTAACTCAGATAACTAGTTTAGCATTTAAGAGAGAAATTCTTAGGTGAAGAGAATCCATAACTAACTAACTGAGAGTATTAGTGTTGCTATACAGGAATACGTTCGTTAAATTAGAGAAAAAGAAATTGTATGCTTCCACAAGATCTTGAGGAGCTCTGTGTACCACCAGTATTGCGTTCACGAAAGTTTGAGAATTGAGAAACCGTGGTTTAACGGGGCATGCCACTTAAGATGCTCAAAAAAGAGCATTTTAGCGATTTTTTTCGAAACCTATTAAAATATTAATATCATTATTTTTGCGCTATATTAATATACTATTGAAGTATGTGAAAAAACTCTTTTTATTAATTATAGGTATGTTTTAAAAAAATTGCACTTTAATATGGAGCGTTAAAAAAGGTAAGTCACGAGCATTAGCTCTGCTAGTCCATTTTAAACAAAAATACAAAATAATTTCATAATTAGTATGCGTGTGGCTATCGCTGGTATTAAAATTATGAATTGTCATGCAAAAATAACGAAATAATGAATTATTAAACAGAAAATTGCAAAACAGATGTTTTTTAGCATATTTCATGTGGGGAAAAGTAATAAACACGAATATTTTGCCTCAATTTTATTATGAGACATAGTTATACATGTCTGGAATACGTGGTTAAAATTTGGAGAGCATCAGTCAAATGGTTTCTGAAAATTTCTTAATGCAGCAAGCAAAAACGTTATTTCAACAAGAATGCATTTAAAGTTTTTTTTTTTTATGAAAAATCAGCGATGCCTTTTGACTTTTTGTAAAGTTCGTGTTCTTGTGATATAGTGTCTCTCCGCAGGATTGTGGACTCCTTGAAAGCTTTAGAGCTGGGGCGGTTCAGAAACGATCAAGCCTGTGCACTCATGCAAGAAACCAAGCACGAGCACGCTTAGTCCAACATTCAGAGGCTTATTCAATAATGCTCCCAAAAATATAGAGGAACTGCTTAGATTTATACGAAATTTTCTGCACTTTTGAAAATATATATAAAATTAATAGGTTTTTGAAAGTGATAAAGTGGTATAACCCCTTAAAGGAAAAAATATATTGCAATGGAAAAATCAATTTTTTTATCTTATTGGGCTACAAGAGGAGTTGTTAGCTAATATAATATTAATTCTTTAAATGCTACCACGTGTGTGTAGGGCGTTTCTGAAAACAAGTCGCATAATTGGAATGAGAACATATTTATCCATTTTTTTTAATGAAATTATTAGTTTCATAAATACTCATATTTTTACGTTAATTTTATACTTTTAATACACTTAGTAATTATGTGTAATATAAATAAAATTTGAATCGGTTTTGTAATATGATAAAATTTTCACGGTCAACATGTTAAACAAGGTGAGCCATTTTAATCTATAGATCCTTTTAAAATAGTCCATTTACAAAAAAATATTTAGATAAAAATTGTCAAGGACAGAGGGAGTCATGTATCTGAAATAACGAACTTGACCTTGAGGTCAAATTTCGAGGCCATTTGAAGGTCAAGGTGATTTTTTAAGAATGAAAACCTCCACTCTTGCAGAAATGAAACGCGAAGAAAATTTCCTCTCCAGTGGTATGAATAACATAATGGGTAAACACATCCAGATGTCATTTGAAGGTCAAATGTCCTCATACCTTGAATAAACTAATAATTCGGAAAATAAGAATGATGGAGAAAAATTTTAAGCATTTTAAAAGACATTTGGATCTATATATTAGAATGGCTCACCCTGTAAAATCAAAGAGATGTTAAAAGAGGGCAATACCATACGTCAAATAGCATCAATATTAAAAGTTAGTCAAAAGTGCAGTTAAAAGAATTAAAAAAGTGTGTGGAAATAGGTGGAAAAGAAATGTTAACGGTCAGTCACAGAAGTTTATTCTCAGTAGAAATTTAATAAAATACATGGCTACGGGAGACGTTTTATCGACGTCTCATATATCTAAAATTCTTGAACGTATTACTGGATAATTAATAGTTGATTGAAACTGTGGATAAAATGCCTCGTCCGATAAATGAAGTTACCTTTCAGAAGGACAATGTTGTAAAACACACAACAAAATTATAAAGAACCAGCTTACTTCTTACAATCTTCAGATATTACAATGGCCGTCACAAGGTCCTGGCCTAAACCCAATCAAAGATTTGTGGTCACAATTAAAAATGCTCAATTAAATAATAATGATTTTGCACCGTTCTTGGGATCGAAACCAAAAAAATGAAAAAAAATTTCATCAGACTACTTTGAGAATTTTATAAAAAGTTTGATAAAACGATTACAAGTGGTTAAAAAAGGTAAAACCTTGTGGAAAAATTGTTAAGAAGTGTAGCAGTTAAGATATTTAGCTCGGTTCAACAGGGATTCAACAATTTTTCATATTTTTATATAACAAATACTTCATATTTTGTTGTGTCCAAATAATTGATAATAAATGTTATAATGATTAATGTTTAATATTATTTTAATTTTCTGAAACATGCATTACTCTCAGAATTTTCTCCACTTTCAATTTCTACAGTGAAAAGTGGGCAATTCCATTTAAAAAATCAACTTGACCTTGAAACGATCTTGCAGGTCAAGCCCAAGGTCACACTGAAAGTCATTATTTGATTCCGCTTCAAAAATAAACAATTTTTTTGATTTAGATCTTCCTAATGGAATTATTTCCGAGCGTTTTTAAAAATGAGTCACCCTGTATGAAACAAAATTTCCGATACTGCCCAAGCAGAAGGTCTTGCTTATATGGTAACTAGATCGGGTTTAAAACTTGGACCATTTTGGTGAATCTGACTATTTATTGTCAAATTCATCCTAAAAATAACACTAATTTAATAATATGGTTTTTTTCGATCGATTTTTCCGCTTCTTTTAATCTCAAGTAGTTCTACTTTCTTTGGAAAATCACAAAACTTTTAAAGCAATATAAAAATTTTCTTAAGACGAGTTGAAGAATTACATCACCCAAGGGCTTTTGGGTTTAATGAGTCAAAAAGTTTTTATTTTATTTAAGTTTACAACTTCGGATGGTGCCATTAAAACTTTTGATTATTGTGGAAAATGTTGGGGTGTTGTTAAATTGTTTTACTTTATTCACTTTGTAGTAATAAATATGGCGATATTGTGTAAGAAATGTCATAATTTTCATGTGTACAAAGCAGTGAAAAATAATTAATAGTGGTAAAATAAATGTGGACTATTTATTTTCCCAACTAAGATGCAAGATATATTAATATATGTCATATAAAATCGATTAAATACAATCAAGTGGCGTTATGAACCTGTTAGTCTGATTTATACCTTCCCTATCACATGCACTAAAAGAAGAAGATGCTCCCTCGTTATAAGACCGGAATGAAAAAACGAATTTTATGAAGAATTAAGGTTATAAAGTAGATTATCAAATTCAGTGATAGACTGATAAATAATATCATAATTAACCTTATTAGTATTATTAATTGGTAAACGTAATAAACAATCATTGAGAAAAATATTTCTAATAACTTAGTTTTATCGTAAAACGACAATTCTCACAATTTTATTTCCTTACTTCTCCATAACCGAACATATGTAGTACGCTGTCACGTAAGAGTTATTATTAAATAAAACATTTGCTTGCTTCTAAGGAGTACAAAATTTCCCTCCCTCTGTTAAATTAGTTTACCTTTAATTTTGACATTAAATTAGTGTGTAAATTTTTGAGAATTCAATTTTCAAAAATGTAGAAGTTTGTACAGTCTTAAGGGAAATTAGTATTTTAGCACTTCCCTGCGAATTATACTATCATTTGTCGATTAGACGAGGTTTAAAAATAATAAAAATGAGCTTTTTGCAACATAAAAATTTATTTTTTTGAAATAAAATATTTAGCTTACTATGGGGTGTACTGAGATATTAATTAAAAGACATAATATCAAAATTTAGAATTAACCTGCATTAAAATGGAGTCGAAATGTTTAGTAAGGTTGCATGAGCACACACATCAAATTTTTGAATACATTCAATATGAAAATTTTAATCCATTGGTATTTTGAAATAATAAAATTTAATTAATTATAGTGATGAAATTTCCTTTTTAACGACATGTTTTAAAGATATTAGTAAATCGGAATTTTTACACCACCCTCTTTTTCACTCTCTCTAGCAGTTCACTCCTTGACATGGGCCTGCTCTAGTCTCTTCCATTCCAAACTATTTTCTGCAGTCCGGTGCAAGTTTCAACCTGCTTACCTTTTTATGTCTTCTCTCCATCTTTTAGTAGTCTTCCAATACTTTTTTTTGGACGACCTAGGTTTCTATTGTAATACATGTTTTATCTATCTTGTATAGTCTTGCCTAGCGACGCGTCCCACCCAGGTCCATTTCAAAGTAGAAATGCGTTTTATCACATCCTCCACTTTCGTGCGTCTTCTTACTTCTCCGTTCCTTATTCGGTCACGTAGTGATATTCTCAGCATGATTCTTTCTATTGCTTGCTGTATAGTAGGCAGTTTATTGACTGATTTAACTGCTAGTGTGGTTCTCTCCATTTTATAGGTCATTACTGGTCATTACGCGAGTCAAATACTCTTCTTTTCAAATTATAGGGAATATCGGAGTTTTTAAGGGCGTATTCCAATCTTCCAACGGCTGCCCATTCCATTCTAATTCTTCTATTTATTTCTGCTTCTTGGTTCTGGAGATAATATTTTGATTTTTGCTAGGTTCATGCTTAATCCAACTTTCTCTGAAGCATTTTTCATCTCAGAGAGCATTTCCTGTAACTTGTCTAGATCTTTACTTATTAATACTACGTCATCCGCCACAATTACACCACAAATCAACAGAAATTATTTCATTTCTATCACTAGGTTATTGATTTGAACATACCACGTCTTGTGGACTGAAATCTCCTTCTAATATACATTATTTTGCATTTACAGTATTATGACGCTATTGTTTACTAAAATGTGGTCGGACTTGCATTGTCTTTATTTTTATTTTTACGACGTTTCGATTGAGTTGTATCTCTAATCGTTATCAAGTATAAACCGAATGTTTTGTCTGAGACGTTTCGCTTCACTGTACACACCTCAATGATGTGATGTTACAAAGTAGTGGTTGCCAAAGATTAGGTATCTCAACACTCGGTGTAAAGAATATTCCATTATTGTTTTTAATGTATGCAGTTTTTATAAATTTTCTCTTTTTCATATTGGGTTCCATATATATTGCCGCAGCCTCAGACCATTTTATATGGTGTTGTTTATCCCAGGAGTGTTCTGCAATACCTGATCTCGACGTTTCCCCTTTTTGTGTATGAGTTTTATATTCCTTAATTCTAACTTCTAGCGGTCGTTTGGTTTCTCCAATATACATTTCACCACACTCACATGGAACTTTGTAAACACATTCTTTCTTATCGGTAGTTTTAGGTTTTGTTTTTGTTAAATGAGCTCTAAAGGTATTTCCTGATTTAAAGGCTGTTTTTATATTATAATTCGTCTTCTTTTCTCCGACGTTCCCTTAATGTACGGAATTGTGAAGATGGAATGTGTTTCTTGCTGTCCAGTGTTCGTCGTTTTAAAATTATTTATAACATTGTCAATTAGTTTTAAAGGATAACCATTCTGTTGTAAATCGGATTTAATATTTGCTACCTCTTTTTCCAATGATTCGGCATTATTGCATATAGATATAGCGATTATAGAGGTTGCGTATAATTCCTCGTTTTGTTACAATAGAATGATTGAAACTTTGAGTAAGATATTGTCCAGTATGTGTTGGCTTTCTGTATACTGAAGTTTTAATAATTTCATTTGAACAGTTCACCATGACATCCAGGAAGGGCAATTGATCATTTACCTCTTTTTCCATGGTAAACTTAATTGTAGGTTGTATGGCATGAGTTTCCGATGGGTTCTTTACTCTCTCCAGTCGTCGCCAATATATATATATATATATATATATATATATATATATATATATATATATAAATATACATATATATATATATATATATATATATATATATATATATATATATATATATATATGGAATGGTTCGAAACTCATGCCATAGAAACGGCAACAGTAAAACCGAAAGTCTTGTTGAGATATGTCGATGATACTTTCATCGTATGGAAGGACAATGATCAAGAACTTAATGACTTCCTGAAACATCTGAATACCATTCGACCTACAATTAAGTTTACCATGGAAAAAGAGGTAAATGATCAATTGCCCTTCCTGGATGTCATGGCGAACCGTTAAAAAAAACTATTAAAACTTCAATATATAGAAAGCCAACACATACTGGACAATATCTTAATCAAAGTTCTAATCATTCTGTTGTAACAAAACGAGGAATTATATGCAACCTCTATAATCGCGCTATATCTATATGCAATAATGCCGAATCATTGGAAAAAGAGGTAGCAAATATTAAATCCGATTTACAACAGAATGGTTATCCTTTAAAACTAATTGACGATGTTATAAATAACTTTAGAACAACGAGCACTGGACAGCAAGAAACACATTCCTTCTTCACAATTCCGTACAATAAGGGAACGTCGGAGAAAATAAGATGAATTGCCAGTAGTTATAAAATAAAAACAACCTTTAAATCTGGAAATACCCTTAGAGCTCATTTAACAAAAGCAAAACCTATAACTACCGATAAGAAAGAATGTGTTTACAAAGTTCCATGTGAGTGTGGTGAAATGTATATTGGAGAAACCAAACGACCGCTAGAAGTTAGGATTAAGGAACATAAAACTCATACACAACAAGGGGAAACGTCGAGATCAGGTATTGCAGAACACTCCCGGGATAAGCAACATCATATAAAATGGTCTGAGGCTGCGGCAATATATATGGAACCCTATATGAAAAAAAATATAGAAGCAGGATACATTAAAAACAATAATGGAATAATCAGTAAACCGAGTGTTGAGATACCTAATCTTTGGCAACCACTACTTTGTAACATCAAATTATTGAGGTGTGTACAGTGAAGCGAAACGTTGCGCTTCAATGGACACAGTCCCTATATAAGCTCGTAGTCTTAAGACAAAACATTCAGTTTATACTTGATAACGATTAGAGATACAATCTAATCGAAACGTCGTAAAAATAAAAATAAAGACAATGTAAGTCCAACCACATTTTAGTCATTCTTCAACATTGTCTACAACTTTCAAATAAGCTATTGTTTACGTTTGGGACTTTCAAATTTAGCAGGATCTTCACCATGATACATTCGAATATCATGAGTGAAGATTTTACTATTTTGTATCTCGGAGATAAACCTAAACAGTTAAAATAAATTGTTGCCAAATCACATAATAGTCACGACCAGCTGTAGAAAAGTGAAATAAAGTTATTTTTTATTAGGATTTTAATTTAATTTGTCAATTATGGGATACTGCACTCCATTTGACTAAGATGGTAGCCAATGGACTTCCTAATGTTTAATATATTCTTTTCACATCCACAATATCGTTTCAAAGTTCATGAGAAAAAAATATTTTAAATAAAATATCCGGTATATTTTCCAACAAGTTATTTACAGAAAACGCTAAGTTTGATAGGTCTATTAACCGCTCACAAACAAAATTTTGTATGGAAAAATGACCTGACAAGGGGTGATATGGATACAGTAAACGCCAAACCTTAGGTCTAGATTTTGAGAAAGACTTGTTTATTTAATAAAAAACAGACAAAGCCACCATTATAGTAAAAGCTTTTTATCTTTGATATTGTCACCCTAAGCTTCGAAAGATAAAGTTCCATCTTAATCTATTTTGTACAACAAAGTGAAGTTGGGTATTTTGAAGGTAAGGAAATGCATCTAGAGCATGCGTTTTTTTTTCCGAATTATTTGTAACTTTTATTTACCTTTGTTCAATAAATAATTTTTTATTCAAATTATGCAAGTAGACGGCATTTCAAAATTCCTTATTGATTGAGATAGCATAAGTGTCCTTCTATTTCAAGGATATCTGCGATTTACCTTGGAATAGCTGTTTATATCAATCTCACTAAGATATTTTTATCAGGATTTATAACGGGGAAAATAGCTGAACAACCGGAGTGCTTCGAAAAGAAATTATTTATGGAAATGCAATAACAATGTTACAAAAAATGCTACGGCGAATCTTCTCTCTAGAAAATAAAAACTTAAGAATGGAGTAATAGCAGAGCTTTGATTGAAATAATCGCAACTGTTAATACTGTCATCCACCTCAAATCTGACCAACCAGAAAATTAGTGGGACTAATTGGAATAAAGGGTTCTGTTTATTTATTGAACCATCAGGTCGCCGATTGTCAGAGTTATAACGCGTTAGTCTCTCATAGTTTGGAAAAGTTTTGTTCCTTTTTTAGCAATTTATTAGTGTTATTTGTTCCCCTTAGAAACAATATGGTGGAAAGTAATTAAATACTTTCATTACATTTTTACGTAATTACGTGAGAACTAATTGTTTAATTTTATGTGAGGCTGTTCGGACCTTAAAATAAGTAGATTCTGTATAGTAGACTGTCACGGTTCAATTTTGCGCTTAAGCTCACTATGGCTAATTTACTTAACCTTATTTTGCAAATTCGTTATGGGCAACTAAATGGGTATGGTTCGCCGACTTGGCGCGAAACTTGTTCGGCGAGTCATGCTCGATTGGTAAAGAATAGTTCTGCACCGTTTTTGGTTAATTTTACCTTCATTTTGCTAATATTCACATTTTGGGCAACACTATCATTGTTATTAAGGATTTCTCCTTCGAATAACAGCTTAATGTTCGTTGCATTTTTGGACCCTATTGCTTTTCGAGCCATTCCAAATTTCACTCCCTTGCAAATTATTTTCCCAGCTTAATTATTTTCTTTATCATTTAGTAATTTGCCTATAAGAAATACAGCCCTAATTAAAATCCTTTATTTGAATCTTTAGGTTGACAACTCTACGTCACTGTTTTAGGTTGTTTATATTTAAATAGAATGTTATTTGCCTTTTTATATAATATCATTTTTTTGTGCTGATTATTTCAAATTAAATTGTTACATTTATCTATTTTAGGTACCATTTTTCAAATTTCTATTTGAAGTATTTTTAAAGGGTTTGTTTACATTTTTGTTGGGATCTTTTCAGCTGACGTTTAGGCAAATTTGTATTTTTTATGCCGTTGCATGTTGAGTTGCTATTTCTGTGGTAATTTTTGGGAGAAAATTTGGATGAGTAACTAAACCGTGTTGCTAATGGCTCAGGGAAAATTCTTATTTCCTATTTTAGGGATCAACAATGAAGTCCTACTTGATTTTGGGTCGGAAATGTCAACGACTTATTAGTTAGCAATGCTGTTTAAGTCCACTATTTTGAGCTGTCATTTCTTTTGTCGAATTGCTATTTGTTTAAGGTCCCTTTTGTCTCGCGCCCTATGTCGAGGGAAAAAGAAGCTCATACAGCGCAGGTTTCGGGCTTCGTATAAAATGGCGAGAATTTAACTGTCAATCCTACTTTTTCCTGTGAATTATTGCAAGCTGAGTCCAGAAATTTCCACCCCGTTATTTTGCCGCCTTCCTGCGGGTTTTCGGTGGAAAATTTCATTTTGTGTACCTCGATAACGTTGTGGAGAATTGTCTTTTGGGTATTTTCTGGCTAGTTTAGTTAGTTATCGAGGTACAACCTGGAAACAGGGATTTCGTCGGCCTCGTGCATTATTACCAGGAATCAGTCTGACCTCAGAAAATTGGGGTCCACCCTTGGGAAAAGAACAGCATATCCGTCCTCTGGGTATAAGTGAAACCCAGGTCCACCCTCTGGGTAGAAGTGAAACCTAAGTCCACTCTTGGGGTTAGAAGAAATCCCGATCCTAACCTGAACAACATAGATCCACCCTTAAGGACTTCTCTATTATTTGAATAAAGAGTAAAATTAATATAAAACATTTCTTTTCTTTTTAACATTTATGAGTTTCATTTGTCCCCCCATAAACTTCTTGTCTATTTATTTATTTTTTTTATTATTAATTTAATTTTGTGCATTTTCCCTCAAGATAGGGCGCGAGACAAAAGGGACCTTAAACAAGTAGCAATTCGACAAAAGAAATGCCAGCTCAAAATAGTGGGCTTAAAACAGCATTGCTAACTAATAAGTCGTAGACATTTCCGACCCAAAATCAAGTAGGACTTCATTGTTGATCCCTAAAATAGGAAATAAGAATTTTCCTTTAGCCATTAGCAACACGGTATTATTTCTCATCCAAATTTTCTCCCAGAAATTACCACAGAAATAGCAACCCAACATGCAACAGTCTAAAAGAATGCAAATTTGCCTAAACGTCAGCTGAAAAGGTCACATAACCCCAACAAAAATATAAACAAACCCATGAAAATACTTCAAATAAAAATTCGGAAACTGTAACTAAAATAAATAAATGTAAAAATTTAATTTGAAATAATCAGCACAAAAAAAATATCTTATAAAAAGGTAAATAACAACATTCAATTTAAATATAAACAACCTAAAACAGTGACGTAGAGTTGCCGACCTAAAAATTCAAGTTAGAAAAGGATTTTAATTAAGGTTGTATTTCTTATAGACAAATTACTGCTGGGAAGAAAATTTGCAAGGAAGTGAAATTTGGAATGGCTCGAAAAGCAATAGGACTCAAAAATGCAACGAACATTAGGCTCTTATACGAAGGAGAAATGAGAAATGCTTAATAACAATGATATAGTGCTGCCCAAAACGTGAATATTATCAAAAAGAAGGTAAAATTAACCAAATTAACCACAGTAAATTTAAGATAAAATTTTAACCGTAACAAGACTGGTAATTCAAATACATTGCAGTCTCTATTACAGTATAAAAAAGAATATGCCAAATACATTTCATAAACGTGGCGATAATATTTTTTTCCTAGTTACAATATAAAGGTTGTTATTTATTAAGGTTTCAAAAGTTAATGTATTGTTGGAAAGGAGAGTTGATAATTTAAGTTTTAAAATAAAACGCGGGGTCGGAGAACATACACCCATTTTGAATTATTTGTAATATTATTTAAAACTACATATTTTTAAACAAGTTAAGAAAAAATATTACGGAATTTCAACTATTTAAAAAGAAGTAAATTTGAAAGCTATGGTGGTTATAATAAAGGTTTTTTGCATTGTTGCCAGATTTTTGATGCTTTTAGTTTAGAAAAAGAGGATTAATTCGATTACATATATATTTGTAAAAATAAACACTTAAATCAAAAGCAAATAAAGAAACTTAAGAGAACGTGACCTAACCTTAATAAATCTGAACAAATCAGCATAGGCGAGAACTAATCAAAGCTAAACAGAATAAACCGGAACAAGCCTGAACTAACCAGAATAAACTTAAACTAGCCAGAATAAACCTAAACTAGCCAGAATAAATCTAAGTTAAGAAGCACACGGCGCTTGAACTCAACCTGACACCAGTAACGGCTATTGAAAAGGAAGCAGAGTCAATTTCAATCTATGGGTATAATCTACGGCCGATATAAAGCACGCTGCATATTAAAATCTCTTAGTTCATTTTCAGCTAGCAACATAACAGATGTTAAATGAATTTTGATCAAACGTTTTCCAGTTTCCACAAGCAACTGAACATAGTTCAATCCGTGAAACACTACAAGGCAATACTGTCGAACTAGATGTCAGGGCTTTCTCAAAAAATCAGCACGTATTTAGTATTTCTTATTCATCGTATTTTGCGTTTAAAAGATTAATAGAGCACCATAAAGACGGACCGCATTCTAGACGTCCATCAACAGCAAATAAGGAAGATATTATCAATAAAGTCTAACTTAACATTCAGCGAATACCATGTCCCATGTACAGGGTTGTAAAATTTTAAATTATTGTACTTTATTTTAAAATACCGAATACTTTTTGAGAAAAGTGTACATTCTATAGTTTGTCTGAAAAATCTATTACTTTCCATGCAATAAGATAGCAGAGCATCGAAATCCATTATAAAATTTTGCATTGAAACATAATATTTACGGAAATTAAAGCGTCAGATGTAAAAGTAAAACGTCTTATAATAACTGTGGCTTCCTTTCAATATTAATGCCTTGTTTCCATTTATATTAGATTTCAAAAGCATAGTTTGATACTAAAACATACAACGAAAGGAATCTAGAAATATGAGTTGTTTACAAAGCTTTTGTATATTTTTCTGTTTAGGCATAATTTTAAATAGAAGTGAGATATTTTGATGCTGTTAGCAACATGTTCTAACATGTTGTCTACTAGGACTCCATAAAATAATTTCCAAGGAAGCTATATAGCCAGCTGGTTGAAAACTCTGAAACAATGTCGACTAGGAAAGTCTTTCGCTATACTCTTTGTTGGATGTGAGTTATTTTGATGTGAATTTCAGTATACTGTAGCGAATATTTCCAGCGATATATTTTCATGTTTGGTTTGTCCAAAGGTGTTAAAAATGGAATAATTGTTTAAATAAAAATAAACATTTTCAATATGCCACGTTTTAAAAACAAACTTAAAATTATAAAATAATTTGTATATGATCCTAAAAATTTCTCGATTGTGAATTTTTTATATCTATGAAAATACTTGTAAGATTTAACACGAAAAATGTGGGTTTGCATGTCACATATAAGGAGTATAGAGAGTACCTGTTGAGAAAACTTACAAAACAGTTATTATCTAAAGCAACTCACGTTTTTATAGTTATTAAAAATTCACAATCACAAGTCTTCTGGACAAAGTGACAAATTATTTATACTTTTTAGTTCGTTTTAAAAACGTGGTTTATTAAATTTTTATTTATTTAAATAAATATTTTCAGCTTTTAGTATTTGGTTTAAAAATTACACAAGTTGTAACGAACAGATAAATAGACAGGCGAGACAGCGAGTTAATAAAAATGTGTTAAAAGAAAGTGTTGATTGTTGAAATTTTTTTCACATAGCCTTATTCCATTTTAAAAAAATTATCACGTTTTCCTATATCTATTTTAGAGACGAATTAAAAGTGGTGAGTATAAAATGATTTTTTCAAAAATTAATAGACTTAGGAAAATTGATTTAAAGGATAAAATAAATTAGAAAATCTTTTGTATTTCAATTAATTTTATAATTACTTTTTATATTATAAATTATTTTATAAGTCGGTGCCAAACTTAAATTTATACAAAATATCCATACTGCATAAATACACTCTTAACTAAAAGCTATGCAAACAATATAGTAATGATATGTATAAAATACAAATTCATCTAGAATTAATTTTAAAATAACCCGTTTGATTCCGACGCCGACCTCAAAAAAGGGTTAAATATAAACCAGTAATAATTTTTCCTTTTTGAAACACTTTTTAGAAGTCGGTACAATTGCCACCTTTCTCCTTTTAGCTTCGTCAAATCAATTAATTGAAAACCGATTAGGTTGTCTGCTCCCATATGTTGCGAAGGTCGCAACAAATGGGGGCTCAATAGCTCAAGGAGATGGGGAGTCTTCAGTGTTTAAAAAAAAATTAAGACTGGTATTTACTAATCACCCGAATCGATGCTGGTATACTAATCAGCAAACTTAATCAGAAGGTCATCCGATATTCACAAACCCACGGAGGCTAACCTAGCCTAGCCTTTAGTCGTTAATGTAACGTGTACAAAGGATAATAACAATTAACTTAAATGCAGTTGCTAAAGTCCTACTATTATTTTTACCAAATAAGAAGTTAGAATCCACAATATTAAGTAAGACCCGAAAATTTAAATTACTAAAGTTATTAATTTTTGGTATAAGGCAACTTCTAAAAATAAAGGGTTTTCCAATAAGAGGTGTCATTTTGAAAAGCCCGCTATTTCGGTAGATGTCACTTTTGAAGCTGTAAGTTTTTGACGTTTGACAAGTAGAAACTACGCCATAAATAAAGATGGAACGATACACGCTTCAACAACGCATTGAAATTATTAAAATTCACTATAAAAATGGTGAAATTTTGGCAGAGACGGTTCGTAAAACTCGAACATTTTTGGGTCGTCATGAAGCACCTTGTCGGAGCGCAATAAAGAAATTGGTGAAAAAATTCGAGCTGTTGGGACAAGTTAGTTATGTGAAGAAGAAAACCCGTGCACGTCGCTCAAGAACAGCCGAGAATATTGCTGCTGTAGCCGAAAGTGTTGAAGAAAACCCAGGTTTGTCCATTCCTCGTCGTTCTTTGGAATTAGGGATTCCACAAACGTCATTACACCGTATTTTGCATAAAGATTTGGGTCTTAAGGCTTATAAAGTTCAGTTAACGCAAGAACTCAAGCCGGCCGATCATCAACAACGTCGTGCCTTTGCTGATTGGGTTCTTGAAATGCATGAAAATGATCCGGAATTCCATCGAAAAATCATCTTCAGTGATGAGGCCCATTTCCACCTCGGTGGCTTCGTCAACAAACAAAATTGTCGCATCTGGGCTCGGAAAACCCAAGAGTTATTGTTGAAAAGCCTCTCTATCCTGAACGTGTGACTGTTTGGTGCGGTTTATGGTCCGGCGGGGTCATTGGACCTTACTTTTTCGAAATGAGGCTGGAGCAACAGTTACGGTGAATGGATTGCGCTATCGAGAGATGATTAATGATTTTTTATGGCCGGAATTGGATGGTATTTATCTGGACCACGTTTACTTTCAACAAGACGGCGCTACGTGCCACACAAGCAACGAAACCATTGATCTTTTACGGGAAAAGTTTCCGGGCCGTGTTATCTCTCGAAGAGGTGATCACAATTGGCCACCGAGATCTTGTGATGTGACACCTTGCGATTTCTTCCTTTGGGGCCACATGAAAGACAAGGTCTACGCCAACAGCCCCGCGTCGATTCAAGACCTCAAAGATGGAATTCGTGAGGCTATCGAGGACATAGGGCAGCCACTTTGCGATTTGGTTATGGAAAATTTCATGAAAAGGATATGGTCCTGTAGGCATGGTCGTGGTGGTCATTTGGCTGATGTTATTTTCCATCATTAACGGCATACTTCCTCTTTATAATGTAATAAATATCCGATCATTTGTCTTAAAAAATGGCATTTTTCTTTGAATATCAAAATAACACCTCTTATTGGAAAACCCTTTATAATAAAAAATTTGTAAAATTTCGTATTTTTCTCGTTCAAAATTTCCATCAGTATAAAACTAGGTCAGGGGCGGTTCCAGCCTCTCTCTTTGGAGGGGAGGGGGACGGTGATATCACAAAAGTACAGTATGGCAATCGAAAGCAAGTTGTCAACGGGCGGGAAGAGACGCAAGCAACATTCCCATTTCTAGTGTAAAAGTCAGGGTCGGGTATATTTTTTTGAATTCAAAGCTCTTGAGGGGGGTGACCGCAAGAAAAAACAAGTTGTCGACGGAAGGATGGAAGTCAGCAGCATACACATTCCTACTACTAAAGCCAGAATCGTTGTTGACGGGGGGTGGAAGTCAGCGGTATAAACATTCTAGTATAAGAGCCAAAATCGAGTCTATTTTCCTAAACTCAAAGTTCTTAAAGAGAGCGATCATAAGAAAAAACAAGTTGCAAACGGGGGTGGGGGGGGGGAGAGGGAGGACGGAAGCCATCAGCATACACATTGCTAGTATAAGAGCCAAAATCGGGTCTATTTTCCTAAATTCAAAGCTCTTGGGGGGGGGGGGGGGTCGCAAGAAAAAACAAGTTGTCGACGGGGGGATGGAAGCCAACACCATACACATTCCTAGTATAAGAGCCAAAATCGGGGTCTATTTTCCTAAATTCAAAGCTCTTGGGGGGGGGGGGGAGATCGCAAGAAAAAAACAAGTTGTTGACGGGGGGAAGGGGAGGTGAAGCCAACACCGGGGAGGTGAAGCCAACACCATACCCATTCCTAGAATAAAAGGTACAATCGGATGTATTTTCCTGAACTTTAAGATCTTGGGGGGGGCTTAGCCTCCACCGCGCCCCCTGGATCGGCGCCTGAACTAGGTCAGACACTAAATTGCTGATCAAACCACCTTTTCAACAAAGTACCACACATAATATGGTGCAACACTACATTTAAAAGTTGGGTCAAGTGAGGTCAACAGAAGTGACAATGTAAATGTCAAATTAATTGTGGATATCTTTAAGCGATTTTTTCCAAAATTAACAGCCAGATTTACTAAGAAGGTGTAAGACCGGATCTAGTTACCATGAAAGTTAAATCTTCAAGTTGATCAGTTTTATTTTGCTTATGATGGTTTTATAATTTTTATAACATATGCTAACAAAAAATGCTTATTAAGGAACGTTAAGGATAATAAAACCTTAGATATAAAGCTTTGAAATTAGTAAGAGGAATAGTTATAATTAAATATATATATTTCTTTTACTGGTTTGGAAATAAAAGGAAAATAATTATTTGATCCTTATATTTTGAAGGTTCAAAACTTGCTTAACTTATGTTGCATTTGTCAGGTTTAAACCATCAATCGTTAACTTAAAAGTTTAAAATTTTAAAAGTAAGACAATGATAATGCAGTAGGTGGTTAAAATATTTAAAACATTACTAAGAATGGGTACTTTAGCTGACAAACCTCATTCATCTAAACTGTTTAAATAACACTAAGTCATTTAAAAATTTCTTTGTTTGTTTTAAAGCTAACAAGAGAAAAAGTTAAAGCGGGGTCAACAGCGCATCTTTTCACATGATAGCTGTAGAACCCTAAATCTCTTTTAGTTCGCTTCTTCATAGCTTAAGTATCGAAATTGTGAAACCCGATATAATTTAATATTAACTATAAATGTTTCGGCAATTTTTTTAAATAGATACGATTAGAATTAACTTCAAAAAATGCGTATCATATCCTCACTGATCATGAACTGTTTATCAAAAAGAATTGGGGCCATATACTGTAAGATTATAATAAGCATTTATATTACCTGTCCTTATGCTTCGCTCTTACATCAAAGAGGGTGAAACTTACCTGAAAAAAAAATAAAGATGAAATAAAGCTAAAGATTAATGTATAAATATTATCGTAAAAAACGAAAAATTATAAAGAAAGATTTAAACAAGACTTAAAAAGTGACCAACAAAATTATAAGGTCTAAATCTTATTTTAGAGATATTTTTGTTTTTATAATTGTCCGATTTGTTTCGGAGATTTTTATCTTGAAAATTAAATTGGAAACCTTATTACGCCTATATTTTATCTACAAAAAAGAGAACTTTAGTAGAATGGAATGCTAATGTTAAAAAGGTAAGATGGAAGCTATGGTGTAAACAAATCACATTAATTAAAAAATTTTAACGTCAAACTAAAACTCAACCGAGCGACGTAAAAATCTAAAATAAAACAACAAAAAGACAATTTAAATTCTGGTAACTTTGCAAATCCGAAGTTTTTCCTTTTTGTTTATTCGGGGGAACTTTAAAGGCTTATTATATATATTTTTTTTTGGAGTTTTCGAGCATTTTTAAGTATAAGTTTTGGAGTATTAATAAATGCTTCTAAAGATAGCATAAAAAATACGGATAAAAAAGAATCATTGGGATTTTTTCTATTAAATATATTTTTATTAGCTCGAGGGCGTTCGATCTTTGTTAGAACTTATTTGATAATGTTAACTCAATTATGATACTATATTTATTTATTTCAAAAATTATATATATTTAGTTAATAATATTATCATTACATTTAAGAAAATAAACATATATTACAAATGGATATATTTTTGAGCAAAGAATGCGAAAATGAAAACGAAGTTAAATTTTTGAGATATTTCTTTTTTATATGTACCTATATAACGGGCTATGTTGTCAATGCTTTACTTACCATTTTACCGTCTTTATATTATTATATTAATATATTTTTCTGTATTTAACGAAAATCATAAAAAATTATCATCCTTTTACTCTAGAATCAATTCCTGGGTATATGACGAACAATAATTTGTTAATTTGAAAATCATTTTATGTAGTCTTACTATCACTATTGATTTTTGGAAAGGTTTATTATTTAGATATCTAAGTAACATCATATCTCCTTGAAGCGTTGTAAGAGATAGTTTAAAAGTTGATATTTGTCAACAATGTTTAGTAGATTTTTGTATCAGCCTATTCAAATAACTTCAGTAAATAATTTTGCTGATAAAAATCATATAACATATACAATGAAAGGAAAGTCGAACATTTTATTGGCAAAGCGAAGGACTTGTTGAATTTTTTTCGTGATTTAGATACTGAATTTAGTAAAAAGTAAAAGGATATGAATACTCTTTTATGTAATATTATTTAAATTTTTTATACATAAACCTTGGTTTCCTAAATTTTGGACCTTTTTCGCACTAGGAGGTCCATGGAGATTTGAATAAGGGTTAAAATTATACGGTCATTTCAAAAAAGAAAGTAGGATTATTACCCAGTAGAGCCATTGGCATTTTAGATATGGCTGAGATTTTCTTAAGGGATAGATAAAATTTGATTTTCAAGCTTTATAGGTTTAGTTTTGATTAGTTTTTTTAATTGGCAGTTTATTAAGCTGTTAAGTTAGGTTGCCACTGATTCAATTCTCAAAAAGTTAGTCAAATTGGTGTCGGACATAAGTTTTTTCCTTATCCTATACTATCTTGTTGTTTCATTGGAGATATTAGTTTTCACACAATTTGTATTTGTATTTTTTTATCGGAAAGCATTAATATACATGGAAGATTATATTAACCCTCACATTATTGTTTTCTGTTACTATTTAATTTAACAAGTTACCATTTTTCTCCTTCAGACCGTTAATAAAATTCAATTTATATGCTCTGAATTCCACTTTAGTTCTCTCTCCATACGCGTTTCGACTACCTAATGCTTTCATCTGAGAAATATGGGCAAAATGTTAGAGTTGTAGATCTTTTAGAAGCCAGACTGTAAACTATTGTTACGATTTAATCTCTGTTCTATTCGCTCACTGAGTCCAAATAATACACAATAATTTTCACTAATAAAGAACAACTCCTTAATTACTACTTCTTAATACCTTCACTATTCGAATACAACTAAACTAAAATTACGCTTATCCTATCCTTATTTATTTACCTATAGAATATTTTATAAGGACATATCAAAAAAATTCTCCTAGACTTTCATTGCACTGCCCCTCCTAATTCTGATCGTCCCGATTAGCTTTGATACTTCCGTCGTATGGCTTCAACCTGTGGAAATGTACTACTTTCATTTTGACCTTAGCACTTCGTTGGATACTGTAGGCAACGTCATTGATTCTTTTCGAAATAATATATGGTCCTCCTCATGCTGGTATCAACTAAGGTGTTTTGCCTTTATTCCTCTGTGAATTCCATAACTAAACTCTATCATCTTACTTGAACCTTGTCGAATTTGCCTTGATGACATTTGATTTGACTAATGTCTTCGCTACCAGGTATTTACAAGGTTTGTTGGGGTATTAAACTTATCTGATCTAGCTTCCAGAACTCTCGTTCAGTCTTCCGTAAATGGTTTTCTCTATACTCCCCTTTATTCTAATTTGTGCTCGGCATTGACTTTGATTGGTCGGAATTACGGCTTTTTGATAGAATAAATTCTTCGTGGGCAAACTTACAGCTTGTTGTCGGAGCAAAATCAATGTTGACGAATCAGATCTATACCAAAAAGAAACTCATCTTTTATGTCGGCAGTTAACACCAAGAGATTTAATTTTAGCCTTCCTGGTTGAGGTTTCACTTGCATTTCTCTAATTATTTCAGCTGCTTTTCCACTTACAGTTCTCAACATTACTGCACCACCAGTGTCAACACTTATGGTTATAGGTGTAGCAGTGACTTTTTCTTTAGGTTGAAGAAATGGTACCAGATCATTGTCTTCAAGTTGGTCTTTTCTCGTTTGGATCATCGTCAAAAGTGACTCTCTGAATAGGAAACTCTTCTCTTTATTTTATTTTATTACAATGCTTGTATTCTTCCTTGACTCTTTCTTGACAAGGTATCTGCATTATTATGCAGTCTTTCTGGTCTATATTTGATGTAAAAATTGTACTGCTGCAGTTTTTCCTCGTTCTGTACTGTTCGGTCTCTGGATTGTGAAGTAGGTCTTAATTACACCTGACAGTCCCTTTTCGTGAGTTCATTGACATTTGTGGAACTTTATGAGGTTTCTTAATTGCACTAGACAGTTTCATCTCACGTGTTCAGTTCGTCCACATCTGTAGCACTTATCTGATTTCTTAATTGTACCCGAGAGTCCTTTCTCATATGCCCAATTCGTCTACATCTGTAGCACTAGGTCTGGTTTCTGTCATAACGAAAGTGAAATATCACTTATTCTAAGTTTGTAAAGAATCACTTATTTGTCCAGTCTCTCAATTATTTTAGATAATATTTTCTCCTCTATTTGGATCAGCGAATCCTCCGTAGTAACTTATTTTTGGCTTTGACACATTATAAGCTGCTTCTTTTCCAAAGCGTTGTCCAACACTTCATTGCAATAACTAAACTTGCTAATACACAACACATACTGTATTTCCCGATCTCTGATTCCATCTATAAAATACGGAATCGTTAGCTCTTCTCGGAATTCTTCTGTAGCTCCTATGTAAGCTAGATCAACAAGGCGTTCCATACTCTTGCAAACTTTCCCCATTTCTCTGATGTTTTGACTTGAGCTGTGACTGTATAAGTGGCGCCAATGCTGATCTCCAAATCTCCTTTCCAATTCAGCTCTGAGGTTTTCATAGTTTTTTTTTTGTTGGGTTACAGGAATGCAGTAGCCATCTCTTCGTAGTTCCAATAATTTACATTAGCGGTGGTTTCAAACTGGCGTTGATACATTATCCAAGTTTTATGTGCCTGGTAGTTATTACTTTATCAGAAAAACCATGTTTCTTTATTTTTTTGACTTCTGTCTGAAGATCCTTCATTTTGGATTTTATACTATCTATTTCTTGTCGCCCAATTGATTCAATTCTATTTACTTTTGACTCAATACTATTTACTTCTTTGCATGCTTCTCCTATGTATTTTCGCACTTCACCTATCTCTTTCTTATACTTTTGCCTTTATGTCAGTATAGTTTAATCGAATTTTTGCTGTCCTTCTACAATGATTTCTGGTATCCATTTGCAAAGTTTGTCTTCATCTTTAAGGCCACGTTCATCTTCTTCCTATTTTTCCTTCAGACGACATTGTGTTCTTCTTTTAAGCCATATTCTTCTTCTTTTTGGCGGCGTTCTTCTTCTTTTTGATGATTGTTTTTTCTTATTGTTTTTCTTTCTAGAATCGTTTTTCTTTTTCTTGTTTGACTTTAATGAGACGTTCTTCTATAAGTTCCATAAGATCAGCCAAAGTTTTATTTAGCTATTTTCAGTCTAATATTTACCATAGAAACTTCTAAAGTATTGTTGAAAACTCAATTTTAAGCCACTTTCTAAATAACGAATTTGATGGTGAAGTCAGTTTCACGATAGAATATTTTAAAACTTTGTCGAAAGTTCAGGTCAAAGTCTCTTTATTGATGACAAATTCGATGGTAACTGAGTTTTTTGGTATTTCTTTTAGTTTCTAAATAGAATGTTCCAGAGCTTTGCCGAAAATTCGGTTTGAAGCTTCTTTATCGATGACAAATTCGATGGTAAAGTAAGTTTTCACTATCTCTTCCAATTTCCAAAAAGAATGTTCCAAAACTTTGTCGAAAATTCGGTTTTAGGCTTTTTCTTAATGGCAAATCCGATGGTTTAATCCATTTTTCGCTATCTTTTTGAGTTTTTAAATAGAACGTTGTAGAGCTTATCTTAATCTTATTTTTTGTTAGTTGATAACAAATCCAACAAAGAAATCCGTTTATTCTATTTGTTTCTGGTTTATAAACAGAATTTTCTGGAAATCCGGTAATAATCCTCACTTCTGACACTAATTGTTACGATTTTGTCTCTCTTATATTCGCTCACTGGCTTTAAATAATACCCAACACTTTTTACTAATAAGTAATAACTCCTTAATTTCCACGTCTTCACACCTTTACTATTAAAATACAATTAAACTGACACTTCGCTTATCCCATTCTTATTGATATACCTATAGAATTTACTAGAATATGTGAAAATACAACTCCAGAATTCAACTAGAAACATAAAAAATTATGATGACTCATCGATATAACATTTCATTTGTTACATTATAGTAACGATGATTTATGGATATAATATTTTTATAAGGACGTACCAAAAAATTGTCCCCGTTTTTCATTAAAGTACAACTTTGTTAAAATAAAAAATTGGTTTTTAATTTTAGAAATTCTCTTGATTATAGACAAAACAGTTTAAGTAGTATGTTGTTGGTAGCTAGAAAATCTACAATTTGAGCTATGGTGCGATTAATTTTATTAATCAGTCACTATAAATCAGCAAAAAAACTGTCAAAATTGGTGTTTCTTTGTTTATGCGATAGCTATTGCAAAAATAACTACTTCGTTAGTTTTATTATTAAAAGAAGCGCTCGTAATAACAAAATTATGAGTATTTGTATAGTTATAAAGGTCTTTTTTGTTGCTGACATGCGTAAATTTGTTTAAACTGAGATTTTTTAAACTTATGCACTTACTTTAAGTATAATGAATGGCGTCTTTTCTAGTACAAATGAAGTGGCTCTAGCTGTAAACAAATCTGTCCCTTAATACGAGCTAATTATCCTTGGTAAACTGAAGAATAAAAATGTGAAATTTTAGGTCAAGTCAAATTTGTCAAGTTTTCATAATATCGGTAGTTTAAATCTATCTTGGCTTGGCGAGGGCACAAACGCGCGTTTGGATCAGATGTATAATATTAAAATTGCTAGTTAATTACAAAAAATCATAAAATTCATACCCTTATTCAAAATATGTCTAAAAAAGGTAAATGCAACTGAAATAATTTGGGAACTATATACTTAAAGAAAACTCGAGAAGTAATTACTTCCTGAGTTTATGGTGAGATAACTAAACTCACAATAACGAGTTTCTCGATTAATTGAGTTTGAAAAACGGAAGTCCGAAACTTGTTACGAGTTAGAGTACTTCTTTGAACAGTGCATTTTTGGTTTTATTTGTAATAAAATATATTCTGCTTGGTAATGATATAGTGCTTTCGGGTAACAGAAAAACGAATTCAGTTTTAGTACAAGTTATGTGGTAAATTTATTTTTGGATAAAATTTAAAAAATATTGAACGTTCTTTAACAGAAAAAAGTATTAAAAGTAAAATACATTTCTAATAATTTTTATATATAATTGCAATTTTTTGAAGCCAAGGTCAAATTATTACATAATATAAAACAAGAAAATGCCTTAAAAAATGGATGTATTGGTGTATGTGCTTATTTTAATTTTTCCTTAAAATTTTTTTATCCCGCCATATTTTAGATGCCATATTGAATTTTAAGAAATTACTTCTAGATTCCCAATTTACGAGACTGGCAAACGACCTATGTTAATTTTGAAAGAATTTGTAAAATTAAATATTTAACCCAAGACTTAAAAAAAAATAAATTCATATTATTTGTTCTCACAAACCACCTAGTACCAGTTTTTGATGAAATTGAGAAACTATAAAACTTTTAATGCCCTGTATTTAAAAACAGACTCGTTCAAATTGGTGGAGACCGTTTTGAAGGAATCGGTGAAAACCTATAAGAAATATATTATTGAGCTTGCTCCTTTTTTTTCAGTTAAAAATATCATTTTTATATAAATAGATGAGTATTATAGTATCTAATTTACAATTATTAGAAGAATAAAAATGAGTGGTGATGATGCTGTAACAGACTCCTTTTATTTTTGCGCTAACCCTATTTAAATTTGAAATTTCGCAAGAGATCGTATGCTTTTTGTCATCTCTAGGCATCAGTTTTAACCAGATTCATGGTTTCACCAGATTTCTATATCGGTATCCTCTGTTGATTCTTGTGTCCGAGTTGCCTATCTGTTTCTGTTGCAGTTTTGAGTGAATAATATTGAATTTTGAGAAAACGTAGGGTCAAATATTTTCCCAATAATTAGAACATGGTTTCAAACATCTCTTGAAATGTGCGTTTTAATAAGTATAGTATTGACATTTTCGCGAATTTTGTCATTTCTTTTGTAACTGGTCGTGTGAGAAATAGTCTAGAATTGTTAAAAAGTAAAATCAGTGATCATCTGTGTGTTTTGTTATTTGATTTTCCCAGTCTACATCAAAATCATGTAACTATGTTCTATATTTTTCATCGAGCTCAATAAAGTAAATTATTTCCATTTTACGCCTGCCATAACCCCATAAATTGGCCCCGATATTTCTTTTTCAGGAGCTAGCTTTTTAAAGACATTTCAAGTTTTGTCCAGCATTTAAAGCATTAAAATCATTTATCCAAGCTTCACTTCAGTTTCCGGATGCTGTTAGCCGAGTTTTTGAAGCTTTATGACAATATTTTGTTCTTTGTTTTTTATGCAAGGATTATCCGATGTTCCTGAAGAAACCAACTATTTCTGCTGGCGAACTTCTTGAGTTTGATTCCCGTTTGGTAACATATATCAATTTACTCACAAGCGGATATTGAAAATATCCGAGAGCAGTCCAGTTTGCAAGACATTCAATTAGCAGAGACCATTTTCTAGTGACTGCATCCTATTAGGAAGTATTCACAACCAGATAAGTAGCTATATTATTTGAATTTATAATAAAAAGGCACATAGAATCGCATTGTAAATAAAATTGCAATTTTCGTTGACAAGCTATGTCTTGTTTGCTTTATTGTCTATAGCCAATGAAAACATATCTTTGACATTTTTGCTTTACTATTTATATTTTGCAGGTAACATATATTTGTCATTTTTGATCTAATATTTGTAACTACAAATAACATAATTTAATGTAAGTATCTTGAGTTGTATTTGGATAATTTGAAAAGTCCTATCTTTAGAGACTGTCTTCATGCAGTTTTTGCCAGTTTTTGCAGCGGCCACGACTGGAAGTTTTGCGACTGGATTAAGTTTGTAATAACACTTTGCATCTCCTACATCTAGCAGTTTTGAGTTTGAAATAAGATTTTTAAGTTCACCGTAACACACAACCTCAAGTATAGGATGATGATTGCCCAAAAAGATGGCAGATTTTTACGATAAATAGGGAAATGAAAGAGAATTTTTGCAACTCAAGTTAATAGTGCGCTGAAGAATACCTGGCACTGGAGTGACTAGAAAATATATGTGGCAAGTGTAACACCTCCCAAGTTAAAATAAATTACGCGCAGAGGTGGTCCTAGAGTAACAAAAAAATAATGTTTTGGAGAGCTCCTCAGATAGAATTTTTTCAGTGTTCGTGAAAACAAATTTGAATTATTAAAATTTAAAAACAAAAATAAACTGCAGTGAAAAGAATAAGGAGACAGGAATACAATATAAAATTAAATAAAAAAGAACATAACTTTTAATTTTTACACATTATTATCTTTACATTAATGGTAAGAAATATTTTTATTCTACGGCATACTCATAACAAAGCAATACATACCATAATTGTGCTCTATTTATTCAGTGCCTGGAAAAAAAACTAAACTGACGTGACAAACATATAAATTGTGTTACTTTCCGTAACTAATCTGATTTAATTTTCAATATAAAATGAAGTGACTAAATGTGTTTCTAATCAATAAACAAAAAATTGCACTAAATATGATAAATTCAAACTATTCATCAGTAAGGAGCTTTCCATGATTTTTATATTCAAAATGAAACTACACAATTAATTATTCAACATTAAACAATACATATGCCTCTTACGTCATTTATAATTCCCAAAATTATATAGAGAAAGCACTATTATTGAGTGCCTTAACAGGATAGTGTACGAGGACTGATCTTTATATCCTACTCTTGACTTCATTTCAATGTTGTTTACAAGCAAAGAACAGTGTTAAAATACCTTTAGAGGAAAACTTTGATGCTAACCCACATTTATGAAGGACTTGACGAATATTTTAAGTGAGTGGATCATTTTTATGAATCGGTAGTGTGTGAATTTAAGTATCGTAGAATTTGATGCGAATACTAAAGTGCACGAGGAACGTCGATAATTGTTTCGACCCAAGGAAACATGATTCTTGTTCGGCATGATAGTCGACTGACGGCGAGAGTCTTAGTTGGAGAAAGGCAGTTGTCATATCATAATACCACTGACATTTCAACAAGATTAGATATGTTATTATTCGTATAATGGCTATATTACATGACAATGGTGTTCCAAAAGTGAACTGTGTAGTGAATGCTTTGAAGTAAGAACAACACTTAAAAAGTAATTTGTTTATTATTTTTTTATAATTATTTCTTGAGGACATCAGTTATTTCACTCTTATATACTGGAATATTTCAATTAATGTTAATAGGGCACGTTAGTACAGTATATTTCCTGTTTGTCTATCATTTCAGCATCAAGGGCCCAAAGTTCTTAAACATATGCCACTACTTAAGGCGAGAGCACACATTCTGCCGTGGGCTCGGCCCCAATCAACCATACTATTTGCTTTTGAACGCCAACTCTGGACTCAGCATTCACAGAAAAATTTTTAGCCCCACTTTAAATAAAATAAGAATCAATACTAATGGTTTCCTTTCTTCTTAATCTAATTCGATATTATAGGTATTCCTCGCCTATCCTATCTTTAAGATCCTGCCGCTAATAATAATCGACTATGTTTTCTTGTAAATATTATACATGCATATTCTAAATCACAATATTACAGCACACATTTACTCTTAGGATACCAAATAATTAAAAAATATTGTTATAGTTTTTCTGGGAATTATAAATTTTCCTGTAATACTAATATTTTTAAACGACTTCTAAAAGACGGAAGTTCTCAGTTCGTCGACTACGTATTTTTTTATGTATGTATGTACGCCGATTGCTCCAGAACGGCAGCACCGATTTGAATGAAATTTTTTACGTTATTTTCAGGAAGTTGCCCCGGTGGTCGTATATTTTCTTGGATGAAATTGGTGCAGTAAAATCCAAGATGGCGCTGACAAATATGGCGGCCAGAAAAAAAATGTTTTTCCGATTTTCTCCAAAACTGGAATAGGGAAATTTTCGTGGCCGTACAACCACGAATCTGAAATTATTTTAAAAAAATTCAATATGGAGGATCCAATATGGCAGCCAAAAGATTTAATTTTGTTCAATTTTCTCCAAAATTGGTACGTAGGAGTTTTCGGAGTCGCACAGGACGAATCTAAAATTATTTTTAAAAAAATTCAATATTGCAGATCCAATATGGCGTTCGATTTTCTCCAAAATTGGTATGGGAGAAGTTTACGGGGTCGGATAAAAATGAATCTGACATTATTTAAAAAATTCAATATGGTGTATTCAATATGGCGGAATAAAAATTAATTTTGTCCGATTTTTTTCAAAATTGATACGGGGAAGTTTCTGAGATCGCACATTACGAATCTGAAATTATTTTAAACAAATTAAATTTGGCGGATCCAAGATGGCAGATTAAAGATTCTATATCTCTCGATTTTCTCTAAAATCAGTATTGGGGGATTTTCGTTAGTGTTATATACGAATTTAAAATATTCTTTGAAAATCTTAATCTGGCAGATTCAATATGGCATACTAGAAATTTTACATTTTCGATTTTCTCCAAAACTGATATAGGGGGTTCTTGAGGGTATAAATTATGAATCTAAAATTATTTTTTAAGGATTCAATATGGCGAATCCAATATTAGCGAACTAAAAATTTTATATATATCGATTTTGTTCAAATGTGTTACTGAATCGTTATGGAGGATGTAAATAACGAATATAAAAGTATTTAAAGAAAATCTAATATGTCAGATGCAATATGACGGTCTAGAAATTTTAAATTTCTGGATTTGATCCAAGAATTGGTACTAGGAGACTTTGATGGATTTAGATTTAGATTAGATTAAGACGTTAAAATTATTTTTCGAAATTCAATATGGCGGATCCAATATGATGAGTTGAAAATTTTACCTTATTCGAATTTTTTCAGATTTGGTATTAAGATGTTTTCAGGATTCTCTGTTACGAATATAAAGTTCATTTATTTACAGTTATTAGGTTGATAACATGCAATATGAGGAACAAAAAAATTTTACATTTTCCGATTTTGTCTAAAATTGATATTGCGGGTTCTTGGGCTGTATACAAACTCAATATGCAGTATAAAATATATCGGACTAAGAAATTTACGTCTCAAGTTCTTCAAATATCGATATTGGAAGGTTTTGGGACCCATATTACCAATCTAAAATTAATTTAAAATTTAAGATAGAGGATTTACTATGATAGACTAAATATTTGTTAAAATGAATTTCACTGGTATTTGGAGAACTCAGATTCAAAGAATTTTTAGTGGTTCATTTTTAGGGTGATTTGCAAATCTGGATAAAATAGGTACTTTTTGGCACCTTGGAATCATTGCAAGGTGCAGTAATCTCGATTAGTACTTAGTTCAAAAAATTTATGGATATCATAACGAATTCAAAGCTAAAAATCGAAAAATAAAATTTTATAAAAAAAATTGAACCGACTTCTAAAAGTGCACTAAAAAATGGAAAAAAACTAAAAATTTTTATATGAAATTAAAATTTTCGAATTCGGCGCTGAATAATTTTTAAATGAAATAAATAACTACTAATATATACAAAATTGTGCTAAGAAGCATTCTCAAAGTATTTTTAATCTGTTTTATGCGAATCACATTTTTGTCAGGTATTAGTTTGTCGCCGACTCCAAAAATTTCAATTTCATATAAAAATATAAAAATTTATAGTTATTATTTACTTTTTACCGCACTTTAGAAGTCGGTTCAATTTTTTTTATAAATATTTTATTTTCTTAATTTTACCCGAAGTGAAGGAGCCTAAAACTATTATTATGAAATGAAGTGTAGCCCTGGTTAGAATGTTCTTATAAACTGATTGATAAGAAGGAATGGAACATGGGTCCATTACTATGATCCTAAAGACTTAAAGTATGGAACGGAAACACTTTAAAAAATTCAAATTTCAGGTTTCTGCTGGAAAGTTTTATGACTTTCAACTTTTTGGATTGCCCAATGGATCATTTTGTTGATTATTTTAAAAATGGGCACAAATTTAGAAAACCGTGTTGTTTCTAACATATATCAAAATTTTTGCGGAAGTCATCACAGAAAAAGCAGAGGAAAGTTAGACAAAAAGTTGTGCTCCTCTAACAGTGAGGTTGTATTGCAATTTATAATAGATAGATATGTCATTATCACCGTATATTAGCGACTTGAGAAAGTTAATTACTTCTTCCTGTTCTAAATAGATCGGCGCCGGAACACTTGCTCGTATTTATCACGAATGAGGATGAACCAGAATAGAAAATTTTTTTAAATCGTTCTGTTGGTTTAATAAATCTAAATATTTTTATTAAGATTTATTTTTCTGTTTAATTTATTGTTTTATGGAGTCATCTACAAACAAATCCAATATACAAAACAAGTTTCGTCAATATCTACGTATACATTTAAGAAACATTTTTAAATATACCATAAGTATCATTCGGATTTCATACACCATTAGAGAGAAATTATTTTCAGAATACCCAAAATGTGTTCCATTAAGAGAAAATAACGTACCAATTTTCTTAGCCTTTCAAATATATTTCCCAATACATTTGCAAATCGTGACAATTTAGATAAATCTTGGCAATTTTGTCCCCTTATATTTTTCCATCTTGTATAGCAAAGTAGGAGAACAACATAGTATAGGATAAAACCATATACATAACCATGGCTTCCATTTCCCTTTCAGTTTTCCAATATAATCGTAAAGCGTTGGGTTGACCCAGATAGGTTGTGTGGAATTAACAAGGGACTTGTTGAAGATATATAGGTTTAGGGGTCTAATATAAATAGAGTGTACTCTATATATTTGCAATTTATATTACAATAAAAAAGTAAAGGATGTTTTCTTGTTAACGAGGCCATCAACCTACATATCTAATGATGTTGTTTCAGTCCCTTGAGCTCCGGGGGTTATTAAATGTGGGATCCAAAGTAATGCGACATTGTAGAGGGAAGAAAAGCCATTTTTTTGGTAGTCAAAAATTTGTTATTAACCAATTTTTATGATGTAAAGTGAAAAGATGTTTTCGTCAAGGATATTTTTTACTCTCTAAAACTTCAAATTTCGCTGAAGTCAAATTAGGTGACTAAGGCAAACTACAATGGCAACTATAACTTTAATTTGACGCAGGTGAATTGAATTATCCCTATGTAAATAATTTACGGATATCTCAAGCAGTTGATACAAAAGATTGGCATTGATAAAAAATCTTATAACAGTTTTTTTTATCATATAAGATGGGCGCCATGAATTTATAAGTGATTTTGTGACCAGCTTTGTTTTAGAACCGAAAAATCTGGTTTTACTCAACGTATAATTCAATTTATTTTTGACAATATAGTAATATATAGTATTGAAATTTCATAATAATTTCTCTATACAAGATACAAATACGTTAGCGTATTTGATTTGAAGTGAATAAATACGGCATTTATCTTATAAAGAGTCAAAGTCAAAAATGTGTCCTTGTAAGATGCCGAGAGCAACAGTTACATTAAAAAATTTCGTTGGCCATCGATTTTCAGAAGTAAACATGGTTCTAAAATTTCCGCGCGTAATTAATCTTGGATCTAATACGTTTACTTTTAAATTTAGTAACAATGAGTGAATGAACGAAAGGTGGATGATACTTGATCATCGATGCCAAGGCATCCCACCATTTTTGCTGATTATTCGAAATCGATCGCTTTTGCGAACCAAGCAGCCTATTTAATTAATTGAATTTGCGAACGGCTTTTGGTGGACAAATTTGTATTTTCTAAATGTCTCTGTCTCAGTTCGTTGAGTGCTGGGCACTCTCTGAGGATGGTCAACAGTGTCATCCTCTTCCAGACATCATCTGCACATCGGGTCATCTTCGACACCAATGTTATGTAAGTTGGCACCTCAGGTGATAATGTTCTGTCAATAATCCCACCACAATTTGCAGCTCTTTCCTTTCTAAGGAGAGAAGCTCATAGTCAGCCCTGTGCTAGGTCCAATTATAGGTTCCAATATATCTTATTCCAGAAGTTCCTCTTCACGATTTAATTAATATACTTTCCAATAATTTTAATTCCCTTTTATCAACTGCAATTGGGACAGTAGAATTGGTTGGAGTATAGATGGTTCAATTGTGGGACACAATCTTTTCAAGACGGTCACCTTCCTCATTATCTTGTTATACCCAAGTGATCTGGGACCCACACGAATCTAATTGTGCTAACTGCAACCTTGTTAGACTGTTCAGAACATTCTTGCACTCAGACACCAGTCGATCCTAGACTTCAATGACATTATCGCAGTCCTACTGTCTGAGTATATGTTATAATCCTATTTCTGTTCATGTCACTTTTGTAGAAATGGCCATCTTGTAGAATAGCATAAATTTCCACTATAATTCAGTTATCCATATCTTCATAATTTTATCAGCAATTTCCATATAATATTCATTTTTCATAAAAAATCTACAACTTTATCTTCCTTTTAGTTTTGCCTTACTTAAATTTAGTCCATAGTGACATATTGTAAAAATGAGAAAATGAAGTCCAAAGCTTCAATCAAAAGGGATTGCGATACTTTCATCCACTCAACTCAACACAATATTCTGAAGAACACTTTTCTGGTCTTATATTAAAACTCAACGAAGCACGGCTGGGTTTCCTTTCCATATAACAATGAGACACAACTCACTGATCCACATTTATTGTGGATTTATTTGCCGACTTCTTTCAGTCAGTATATATTTCAACAAATTTGATCCTTTCAAAGACGATATACTATCCCCCTTCATAAAAACTGCAGTTCAACTTTGACTTTTCCACTCAGCGTTCATTAAACCAGGGTCTACTTCCTAACATATGGAAATCAGTTTATGTCACCATAATTCACAAAAATGGAGAAAGAGCTAGTATGAGCAATTACCGTTCGATATCTGGTCTGGCAGTACGCAAAAGTCCTTGAATCTATAGTCGTTGACAAATTTATTTTTAATCTAAAAAATATTCTCTTGCAGAATCCCGAAGGTCTTATTTTGAAAGTTCTTAGACAAAGGTCCACTGAGACAGTATGATTTGCAATCGCTTGAACAATGATTTTCATTATCATAGTGTTTAGGCTCGGGTTGATATACATTTGGAGAGAAACATCTACGTTCCTCAAGCAACCCGGATCTGCTTGTAACACGTTGATGAAACAGGGTTTTCTATTGAGACACTTCTATACTGGCTTGCAATATTCAAATCGCCCTAAAATTTTGCCTAAAATAGAAGTTAGCAGACACTATTGAGAGAATCAGCTCTGAGAAATCGTGAGAGCTCTCTGCATCCTGGCACTTTAACTAATGAGAATTTTACTTATCTTACGTCTTCATCAAAAGCTCAATTTAACGATTTATAAGAATATCGTGTTCTTGTTCATGAAGATAATAAGTTTCGTCAGGTATCCACAAAATCTCTCTACATATTCTTGTGTTAAATGTGTCACAGATTTCCTGATGAGGTTCTGAAGATTTTATTCAATCGGAAAATATGCGTCTTGGAGCGATAACTCGTCAAAAATTCGTCGCGGAACAAGTGATTCCATTTGCAAATTAATTGTATAATGGCAATCCAAATATATTGAAGGCCATTTCAGTTGTAGATGGAACTTAAGTTATGTTAAAAAATCAGTGAATTACCGTACTTTGAGACAAAGGAACGTCATTTAGTAAAACCTTTTATGATGACTGCACCCGATGATTATATTCTCGATATCCAAGGATCATATTTCGCAGATGTGAGAAACAACGATGCCTCTATATTAATAGATCAGTTTGGGGCTATTGAGATGCAATGCAGTTCTTAGAAAATGGGAATCTACTCTCGGTTTAGGAATACTACTCGCTATCAGTTATGGATATGTTTTCGAGTAGAAGTCGAAAACGATGAAGTGGAAAATGAGGACGACGAATATATTTTAGGACATTATTACACCTGCAAGATATCCTGTGGTTCCTCGGTTGAGTTCGACATCAACAGTATATGAAATAACCCAGTACAATGCTCTTTCAATACATTCAGGACGCCGGTAATAGGGATAATGATGGCAATGGCGTAAGAATAGAAGAATTGATAGTGGATGGTGATGGTCTTGCTTCTAGTGAAACTAACTCTACACTAGACTAAAAACAAACATAACTACAATATCTGACAGACTGGCTACGACTAAGGACTTTAAGTTCGACGTTGCAACCTCCGCGTAATAAAATCAAGTTCATACTCGGATGTAGAATTATCGGTTTATTCCAATTCCGGGGTAATTTTCCAAATAGAGTCAATGACCGAATTAATTTTAAGTAGAACCGATATCCGATGATTCTGACTTCAGCAGGCCTTATCTTGGAACCCGTTGAGTTTTGGGGTTTTGTGCTCATTAACACATTTATTCAGAACGCCAAAATATGAAACAATTGAGATATTCAGCCACATTAACCGAAACTACTTTTCCGTAAGGAGTGTGCGGGGTCCTATTCCGAATATCTACCATCCACTATCGATTTGGGTGCTCAAGTCGACTGCGTATACCTCGATTTTAAAGAAGCCCTCGACCGAGTCGACAACAGTATTTTCATCGGTAAACTAAAATCATATGATGTAGGAGGTCCTTTATTGTCATGGTAATCGAGTTACCTTCATAATTGTACACAAGCAGTTAGAATAAATGGTGTCTTTTCCAAGGAGATCAAAGTAACTTCGGGAGTATCTCATGGTTCACACCTGGGTCCGATTTTGTTCCTTGTTCTCATAAACGACCTCATGGATGTGTTTGAGTATTGCCAATTTTTCTTCTATGCAGAAGACCTAAAAATCTTCCAAATGACTGCTTAATTTTGCAATCTGAACTTCGACCGGAATTCCTATATTATTCTCTTGATCGATGTCATTTGGAATATTGCTGCGTTGTCTGGTCACCATATCATAGAACTTACTGAAGGCCCTTGGAGCGGGTTCACTTTTTATTATATACACAAAGAATTGATAAGACTATTTTATCATACCAGCAGCGATCGCCAATTTTGAACATGATCAACCTAGAAAAGCGCAGAATTTTCTTGAATATACTCTTTGGGTTTAAGATAATTACAAATATTATAGACTAAGCTGGTCTCTTGTTGCGTATCAAATATCCTGTTCCTTCACGAAGCACTCGTCACATCGAGGGGTTTTCAGTTAACATAAGTCTAGCAGATGTTGCCAGATACAGCGTTATGAATCGAATTATGCATTATCTTAACATTTATGATCCCTTTAACACCGAGTTCAACAGTACAGTGATAACGTTTAAACGAAAACTGAATTTAGTCATGTCTGACGATGTCTGGTATTCAGAGATACCATGATGATTGCGACTCTAATGTTTCTGTGTCGTTGGTCTGTATATTTGTCATCGAGTACATTTTTTTTACTGTTGTTGTATTTTTGTTAAATTAGTTTAAACTTTTAGCTTATTATTGTATTTTATTTTATTCTATAATTACTTCTAGACAATATACGAGTATGTACTATTTATACTTTTGGATCTATAATATACTGTACTGTAAATAAATTAAAGATTGAAAACCAAGAAATAAAAATCGCATCAGAAACGTGCAAAATGTCTTCATTATTTGACGATCCCATGTGAAGTCGAGTTTAGCTCATCCTTATAATTAAGAGTCACGCTTTCACTTGAAAATCTGTACAAGTTGCTTCGTCTAAAGTCGTATTGACCCTTTCAAAGTAGCTAAAACAATTAACTAAATCAACAAGCTTATAAAGTTGTTATCTTGTCAAGCGTGCGTTTACATATGTTCTAGTATTTTTGTTTACGGTATGAGAGAAATTTATAGAACTATTTCATATTGTGAACATAAATTTCATCAGTATCCGCTCCCGACTTCATAGAATCGTTGATCTGTTTTTTCCGTATCTCGAAGCTGGTATTTGGTTTTTGATTGGACTTCAAATCATCCTATTTTCATAATGTTTTTAATCTTCTCTTAAGCTGAGATGGCTTGATTGTTCTTATAAACCGCAGCCCTTCTATCTAACAAGCATTGTCTTTCACGATGTGCCCACAATAAATACATTAGTTTTCTCTTCACAGCTGAAATTCATATTTGGTACTGCGAATTTAGATGCTATAAATGGTTGGTTTGTTTTTTCGTAGGAGCAAAAATACTTTGAAATATAAGTATTTTCTATTTTAACCAAACGATAGAGAAAGTTTTCATGTATAAAAGCTGAGCATTCCAAATAGCTACCTTATATAGTAAAAACGTGACGAGCACTAAAATATGATAGATGAAAAATATGAATTTTATGCGAAAATTGCTGCAGTAGGAAAACCGCCGTTTTCCCGAAAACGCAGAACAGCATAGAATTTATTATGACATGAATACATGTAAAACCATACTTAAATGTCGATTTTAGCAGAAAAACCTTTTAGCAAAAAATTTTTTTATTTTAAATTTTTATCAAAATATGTATATTTTTAATTGTGGAGTGTCAAATATGAAAACAAGGGGTAATTTTTTTTTCTGATAATAGGTCTCTTCGGTCTTTACCAGTTGATATAGCTAAATTAAATATATAGAAGCTTAACGTTTAAAATAGCTATATTATCAAGTAAAAACCTATGACAGTCTATTATACATGATTATGTAAATTTTCTGCTAAAGCCTTTGTACCAGAAAATTTGCTATTTTTTGAAACTGGCATCAAATGTGTCATTGTTGAAAACATATAAAACAAATAAAAAATTAAAATTTAACCAATGTTATTTTCCTTTTATTCTAATACTACATGTCTTCTTATGCAGGTATCTTAGTCTACATGACTGTACATATGCTGAAAGGACGTAGGAAAGTTTGGGACTTGATACCTCTAGCCAAAAGTTCTAGTTACGCATGTGTTAAATGCGAGTGCCTACACCTTACGTTCATATTCACACAGCTATTCCCTCATTAATTGGTTGAGGAGTAATGATACCATATTTATTAGTTTTCGTCCCTTTGTGAAGTAAACAGAATTTTCATACCAAATTTTAAGTGGACTGTAGACCAGGGCTTATCTGTTTTTAGGTGGATATGAAATGGAATATGGAGATTTTTTCATCAGAGCCTTCAGAATAACCTGAATAACGATAATTTTGATATGCGTCAATTCAAAATGTTGGGCAACATTGTTTTTATTAATAAAAATATAAAACTAACGAAAAAAAAAACGTTTTTTCTTTCAACTCTTGTCTCGTGTAACTTTGAAGGTATTCATTTCAGAGGAAAGTTGGAAAGAAAAAAAAGTTTTGTAATTAAATTTGCCATAAGACAGGGTTGGTCGGAAATTTCAAAATATATTTCCCTTGCTGCAAAATGGAAATAATTTAAAAAAAAAAGTAAAAAAGAGCAGGTTTTTATCAATTTTTTTCGACCATTTAAATTTCTCTGAAGACCTTCATATTAGAGCAAAGAAAACTTTATGCCATGTTAAAATAAAGCGCCAAAATTTGTTAGGATCGAATCGATAGTTTTTAGACAATCATTTGAGTCCAAAATATCACATTAAATTATTTAAATTTATTTTCGACATATAGTAGGGAACTCAAGTTTTACAGCGCTTTTTTCAGAATAAAAATTAGATAATTTGGACGCCCTCAAGAATTGTTTAAAGACATTGTTGATATTTTTGCTTATAAACAAATAGATTAACTCGGCGGAGTTTCATTGCATTTTTTTTTGTAATATACGGTTTGAAAGTACTTGGAAAGACGCTTCTTTTCGTGAAAAAAAATTTAAATCCGTCAATCGGTTTTCGAGATACAAACTCTCAAAGTTGACAGCCTGTTACGGTGAATCTATAAATAATACCGACCAGATTCTTCGAAATATTTTGTCTTGCCGAGCCCTTTTTTGATACAAATATTTAAATGTTTATGTTATCGGAAACTTTAATAAAAAATGAAAAAAACATCGCGCACGTGCATGAAAAATGAAAAAAACAGAGGTGGGGAGCTCTCATTTTAAAATTGAATTCGACGATTCAAAATACATATCTGAAAAATATTTTCATTTTCTCGGCTTCTAATAGAGCGATTTTCACGCGCGGGGGCGATATTCTTTTTATTTTTTTATTAAAGTTTCCGATAACATAAACATTTAAATATTTGTATGAAAAAAAAGCTCGGCAAGAGAAAGTTTTTGGTTCAAGAAACAGGTCTGTATTGTTTATAGATTCACCGTAACAGACAGTCAATTTTGACAGTTTGTATCTCGAAAACCAATTGAAGGATTTGAAATTTTTTTTAACGGAAAGAAGCGTCTTTCCAAGTACTTTCAAACCGTGTATTGCAAAAAAAATCCAATAAAAATCCGCCAAGATAATCTATTTGTTTATAAGCAAAAATATCACCAATGTCTTTAAACAATTCCTGAGGGCGTCCAAATCATCCTTTTTGATTCTGAAAAAGCGTTGGAAAACTTGAGTTCCCTGCTATATGTCGAAAATAAATTTAAATACGTTAACGTGATATTTTGGACTCGAACAAACTTGAAAAATGGTCAGTGCTTGTAAACGAAACCGGATTGCAAAATTATTGTGCAATAACTATCGATTCGATCCTAACGAATTTTAGCGTGTTATTTTATTATGGCATAAAGTTTTCTTTGCTCTAATATGAAGGTCCTCAGAGAAATTTAAATGGTCGAAAAAAATTGATTAAAAACCTGCTTTTTTACTTTTTTTTTAATTATTGCTGTTTTGCAATAAGGGAAATATATTTTAAGATTTCCGACTCACTCTATCTTATGGCAAATTTAATTACGAAACGTTTTTTCCTTTTCAACTTTCTTCTAAAATGAATACCTTCAAAGCTACACGAGAGAAGAGTTGAAAAAAAAGATTTTTTTTTCTTTAATTTTACATTTTTATTAATAAAAATAATGTTGCCCAACTTTTTGAAAGTACGCATATCAAATTTATCGTTATTCAGGTTATTTTGAAGGCTCTCATGCAAAAATCTCCATGTTCTATTTCACATCCACGAAACCCCGATATTTTACAGATAAGCCCTGGTCTACTGCGGGAGTACCTTTTATTTTTTGATGGTCGCTGAGTAAGAGAGTCGCTAAATTAAATGAGCATGTGAATTGGTTCCAGTAAAGATAATTTAATTATGTTTAAATTTAACAGTATTTTCGTAAGGACTAAACTATTGCAAAACATATTCATGCCACTGATAATAAATGATTTGTAACTGCAATAAATTTATAAACCATAAATTCACTGCATACTAAAACAAGCCATATTTTAGATTTAAGATTTTACAACCCATCTTTGTAAATTCTATTAATATGTTAAATTTGATAAAAGTGGAAAGCAAGTTTTACGATAATCTTAAATGCAACCGCCATATTTTTACCACTTTATTCCGAGAATATATTTTATTTTTATCAGCTTCCTTTCAGCCAACCTTACTGCCTGTTGCCTTTTATCAAATTGGTTTCTTATTTAAATGTCGAAGGGTATGTTATACAGCGAAATAAAATTTAGAGTGTATTGAAAACTTTAGTGTCTTGGAACATCTGCGAAAATATATGTATTTGAAGATAAAGGAAAAGGCATATCCGAAAAACTATGTTTAAAATAAATAAATTACATTATTATTTAAAACTGAAAGAGCAATAAAATGTAGAGTATTAGAAATATTGTAACAACACTTGTACACTTATTTTTGTAGTTAGATACCGTAAAAGGGGGTGATACGCAACTGCTGTACCAATTGCAACGTATTCCTTATACCAGTCTGTTTACTTTTTAGAAGCTTAAAACTTTTTTAATAGGTGCTCGGAACTTTTACCTAATAATAACATAAGTACGAGAAAGAAATTTTTGGAAAAAGAAGGTTTGAAGGTATAATATTTAAGTAAGTGTAATTTTTTAATAAATTTTTGTCCCTGAAAAAACTTTACCTCACAAACTCATTTAACATTTACATTTAAGGTAAAGCGCAACCAAGAGGTTCCAAGTACCATCCTATTTATAATTTTTACATTTGGCAACACGGCAATTTAAATGTTAGGAATCTATGAATTTTGAAAGCTGATTAGTCACGAATTGGGTAAAGGTGGGTGAATCGCAACGACGGGTTCAGACTCAGCAGCCGATGAACTTATTTTTGTTACTAAGACGTCGCGTGAGTATAAACGTGATCCGAGGACTAAACCCTGCCGTCAGGTTTCCGATGAAGTATATGAAAAAGCGATTAAGGAAGTTAAAAGTGGTGTTTCATTTAGAGTGGCAGCAGAAAAATCCAAAATTGATTATAAGGTATTGTGAAGACGTAAAAATAAAAAGACAAGGGTGAGAAGTGGCTTTCCAAAAGTGGTCAAACTGTGATGTTCAGAGAAGTCGAGCTCCAAATTGTAACCAGGCTAGTTCAGTGCTGGGAACAATCATTGGACTTATATGATCTGAGAGTTATAGTATGAATAAATGAATGAATATGTATCATATAAAAGGGATGATGATACTAGATCATCGATGTCTCCATTGGGCCATTTACATCCCACCATATCTACAGGTTATTCGAGGCCGATCGCCTTTGCGAATCCAAGCAGCCTCATTAGTTGAACTTGCCTAACTGCTTCCAGTATCAAAACTATATCTCCGAAATATCTCTATCTCAGTCCATTAAATGCTGGACACCGTCTGAGAACATGGTCAACAGTTTCATCCTCCTCCAAACACTATCTGCACGTCGGATCGCCCTCGATACCGATTCTATGAAGATTGTCCCTGAGGTGACAATGTCCTGTCAACAATCCCACCACAATTCGCATCTCTTTCCTTCCCAAGGAGAGAAGCTCCTTAGTATGTCGTACGCTAGGCTCAGTTATATGTTCCTTAGCACACCTCATTCCAAGAGATCCCCTCCATGATTCAATAAATTTTGTTTCCAGCAACGATTTTAATTCCCTTTTGCTAATAGCAATTGGGACAGGTAATATTGGTTGGGGTCCATAGGGTTCGATCGCCGAATTTTGCCACACGGTCTGCTTCCTCATACCCGCATATGCCCGAGTGACCCGGGACCCATACGAGTCTGACTGTGCAGCCTTTCCTTATCATACCATTTAGTACATCCTTGCACTCAGACACCAGTCGCGAAGTCACGACACTCGACTTCAGTGATAATATCGCCGCCTTACTGTCTGAGCATATATTTATTACTCTATTCCTGTCTATGTCTCTCTCACAGAGATGAGAATTATAGTATATTATTTAAACAAAATCAGTCGACGAGTTGAACGTTTTAAAGAGAATTTGCCATGGTCGGAGTTTGCACTGGGTTTCGTTAAACGTCACAAAGAGAAACGTTTGATGACGTTCTGCCAAAACATCAAAAAGTCAAGAGCAAAAATAACACCTGAAGATGTCATAGCTTATTTGGAGACTCTTTAAAAGTCAATGGATGGTTTCAGTGGGTCTAATATTGTTAACTACGACGAAGCAAGTCTTACTGATGACTCGAGTAATTTCAAAACGAGGTATGAAATACCCGAAAAGAGTGATGAACCATGGAACGATTTTACTGCCATACGTCGTCTAGGACTAAACATATATACGAATCATGGAAAGTAGGGGGGCCAAGTTCAACCCCTTCTGGATGGTTTGATAACAACTGCTTCCAGGATTGGAATGAGACAATTGCCATTCCGTATTTTCGAAACTTGTCCGGTAAAAAAGTGTTAATAGGGGACAATCTTTCTTTAGAAGCTGTACAAAAAAATGAAGAGCATAACATATCGTTTGTGTTTCTACTAGCGCATTCCAGCAATGTCTCAGCTCTTAGATATGGCTGGACTGGAAAAAAGGCCCAGGCCGGAGAGAATTGAGCATTATAAAGACCACATTTCCACATCTCCTTAGATTATTATTGAAAACAATTAAACCTAATGCGGCCAAAAATATTAGATCGGGCTTTCGGAAATGTGGAATTGTTCCAATAAATCCTGATGAAATAATATCAAGACTACCATTAAGTTTTGGAAAATGATACGGGTATAGTAACATATTCCGAAAATGATATTTTAAAATCATTACGATACAAAAATCTCCCTAAACCAAGACAACAGCGCAAATAGATTAAAGTTTTACCAGGTCGTAGTGTAGCAAGAATGGATTTTAACGAAATCTAGTGATTCCAGTGATATTGAAAATATTTTCGTTCACAACGCATCAAAAGAAGAAGAAACAGAAGCATGTTTGGAAGAAGACGAAGAAAGTCTGTCCGATTTTTCTCCAGTTGGTTCTCCAAGTACAAGTGTCAATGAATATCCTGGCATTTTTGAGCGTTTTGTTACCAAGAATGTTAAAACTTTTAAGGACGTGTTTTCAGTTACAACTGAATCTATAAAATTGGCGATTGGCTGTTGGTTGAATTTTTTAGTCAGAAATACATTGGCAGGATCCAATCCATAGGTAAAAATTACAGAACACATTTTCTTCAAGTGAAGCCTACAATGAAAAGACCGATAAATACAACATTTCTTGTTTATCCAGTTATTCCAGATGTGGTCGAGTATAGATTCAATCAAATTATTGTCAAAATTAGGACCCCCGAAAAGGGTCGAAGACATATTTTTATATTTAAAGTGGTCGCCAATAAGTGGTAACTTTGTTTGATGTAAATCAGAAAAGGTTTTCTTTTAAATAAACGAATTATAAATAATTTGTAGAGTAAAATCTTTTTTAAAAATATGTAGTTTGTTGCTATCCACCTCTTGGACAATGTGAAAGCCATTAGATGTGAAATCAAACAGGTGTTGTTTTTCTCACCGGTTGAATCGCAACATGAATTATTTTGAGAGTTATAAAGGAGACACCGAGATCTATTCTTTGCATATTTTGTTTTTATTTTATGCGTAATATTAATGCCAGTATAGATTCATTTATGTTAAAAAAATGTTGCTATTCACCCCATTTTATGGTACAAATCTATCTTATTACCTTGAAATTTCATGGTAATATTACAGCAGCACTTAAAATAACCACTAGGTTTATTCGGCTTTGCACCGGTACCAGTATTCGGTGTAGCCAGAGATATTAAATGAATATGGAGACCGCGATTTTATTGTAATATGTACAACTCTAAACGAGTAGAACAAACTATACTGTCCTATGCTACAAATATAGGCCTGTCATAAAAAATAGCTAGACATTAAAAATAAAATATTTTTGTTTGAAAATTAAAAAAATAAAACATTTTTTCTTGAAAAATAAGAATATTGGAAGTTAACTTCTTAATTTTAATATTTTATTTAATTTATAGTTTTCATATAATTTATTTAGATTAAAAAATATTTTGAAAATAATAATCTCAAATATTTTACATTTTTATCTGCTTTTGGTAAATATAATAATATATTCTTAGATTTAATAAATAAAAATTACTTTTAATTTTGCATGTACATTTATGTGAAGATTAGGAAAAAGCTTGTAATTTTAGAAAATCCTAATTACAGATATTTTACATGAAAAAGTGAAGTTATTCAGTCTGAAACTATAAAAGGAAAAAAATAAAAGGAAGAAGAGCAAACAAAATAAATACAAGCGTCTAGAATTAATTTTGTTTTCGTTTCAAATTACTATCATAAGTGTAAAATAGAACAAATTTTGGAAAACTCACATCACATAATATAGTTCTGTAAGTCCAGTACATGATTCAAAATGCAGATGTAATCACGCTTTTATAGCTAAAACACATTGAGTTTAAATTATAAGGTATACCGGTTTTAACGTTTCTGAATAAGTGATGGATGTCTTTACGTTTGAAAATCATCTACAGAACAAAAAATTTCCCATGCAATATTGGTCTAATATTGAACATAACCGACTTTTAGCATAGTTATCTTGTAGGCAAGTTAATTGTATATTTTTGAAACAAAAATTTTCCATGCGTTTCGTGTCAAGAGAAGCTAGAATTTTATGAAACTTTATACACTGAACGTGGTTCTAGATTTCATGGTGCATTTGGGACGAGGTTGCCGCTGATCCCCCCCTCCTCACCCCGTTGAATTTGGTAGCTTCGGGTTAGGGCACATTAAATTAATTTTGTCAATACTTTTTGGCTTGTTATTCTGTACTGTGTTGTATAAGCTGGATCCGCCCCTGGTATCTAATGTGTAGAAAAAATATTTTCGCGCAGTGGACAAATATTCATCGGCATCTCATTAGCAGATTTCATAAAAATTACTGATGAACATATTATTAGGGCTAAAAAATAATTTAGGGAGAACATATTAATACTGAACACTAAAAAGACCCATCATATTTGTTTTTCAACAAAGCAAAACAATGAGACACTTCCCAAGTCAGTGGAGTTTGGATCTGGGAATATCACCCATACAAAATTTCTTGGAATCCATGTTTGTCGTAATCTAGATTGGACAAAACATATATCAGGGGTATGCAATAAGATAAACACAGCTTCATACTACTTACGAGTAATGTCGAAATATTTGATCAAAGAAAACTTAAAAATAGTATATTTTGCAAATGTATATTCAACTTTTCGCTACGGAGTGATGTTCGGGAATGGGAGCACTGCATCAGAAAGGGCTTTTAAAAGTCAGAAAAGAACAGTTCGTGTACTTGCCGGCATTGGTTACTTAAATTTCTGCAGGGGAAAATTTAAAACCTTGGGAATCTTAACTTTACCAGTAACAAATATTTATTTACGAATGCTAACTGTTTCTCTTTAAAAACAAGGAAAAGTTTAAAAAACATGAAGTTAAACATTGTTTTTCCACTAGATATATGGAACATAATATCCCGCAGCATCGACTTAGTGTGCCTGGTTTCTTGGCAATTAAATTTTTAATGCTCTTCCAATTGGGGTGAAGTTGGCTGAGGATTTCAAAAGTTTTAAGAAAAATGTTTTTGATTTGTTGGTTAATATTGAACCATAAACTCAGAATGAGTTGTTTGAATTTTTTGATGTTTGATGATAAGATGTAATAAATTACTTTATTTGAAGCCATTCATTCAAGTTTTGGGTTGTTCATCAGTACCACAAAACTTTTTATTGAATAAAGAGATATTTGATTTGATTTGAAATGGCAAAGTTGAAGTGTGCCCTTTGATGAGTGAGTGTAATTGATGAGTACCGAAAATACATTTACTGACTACATTCTCTTGTTTCTAGGGTCGAAGCAATGAGGGTGGTCTAAGTAAGATCGAAAGCTCTTGGCAAACGATAAAAAAAATACATGTACATTGAAACTGGCACGGCATTGAATATGGTAATACTTGGGCTTTGTGAAGACAGATTTAAATCATTTAATTTAGAAAAAATATCGGCCAAGTATACAAGTTTTTGCAGCCAAAGACTATCAGATAAACAAGAGGACAGATGAAATGGGTTTTCAAGAAAAAATGTTTGAATTTTAGATTTCAATTCAAACAAGCGCCTCAAAACCTTGTCACGAGAAATCCATCTAACTTAAAGTAGTAAAGAAACGTGGATACTTTCAAAGTCCTCACGAATCACACGGAATAGACGAGAGTTTGTAGCACGCGATTTTGTAAAATTTACAATTTTTACAGCGTTGCTTAAAGTATTGGATAACCTTGTAGTCTATGAATACAGAAATGACTCCATTCAATATTCTCGTTTATCTTCTTTACTCGCATCGCAAGACCAGAAAATGTTGCAGTCATTGATTTTGTACCATCAGTGCACACAGCCTAACAAAAAGACCAATTTATTTCATTTTTTTCAAAATAGTCATTGATTATACCAAAAATTGCTGCACCTGTCGAATAAGTTTTCAGTTTCAGTTATTTTGCAAATAAAATATCTTCTTGAATAAAATTCTTAAAAATATATCTAACATAGACTAAAAATACTGCAGCGCTTACTACATCGGACGACTCGTCAAGCTGAATAGGGAAATAATTCAATTCTGTTCTTTTTAAAACTTTCCACATCATTTGTCAAATCATTAACTCTTTGTGACACTATGTTGTTTATTAATAAGGAAAAAAGGAAAATTTTCTTCGCCGCTTTTTCTCCAAGCATACACTTCATGATGTTTTCAACACACGGTCCAATCAAATTTTTTACCACTTTATGTGCTCGTCCAGATCTTACAATTCTGCAATTAATTCAAGATGATGCCTCGAATGTCATTTTATTATCTTCACTTAAATCTGTTAAAAAAGAACAAACAGTAGACTTTTTATTACCCACCAATGTTCTTTCAAAATACTCAACAGGTTCATCCTTGTGGTGGGATATTTTTAAACTGCTGATGGTCAGGATTTCATTACAGATTACACAAAGTCTCTTAGGACCTGACTCCTTCCCGGTTAAATGAAAACCCATTTGTAAATAGTCACTGTCATATTTTCTTTTCTTTCCTTTTTTCTCAATTTGTTCGCCTGTTTTTTCTTTGCTGTTAGCCTGGCGAGACGATAGCTTATTACAATTGCCACCCTGTATTGATTACAAATCAGGAACTGAAGTACATGAAGCAATTGATTGCCCGTCTAGCTTTTCATCACACTTGACAAAACTACCCGTTTTTAACCAACGGTCCATCATCATACGGAGCAGAATTATAATTATTTACTATCACGTTCGACGTGCACACGTGTGATTTGTAAAGCTTGGGTATTTATTGTAATTTATTTACACAACAATAATTTATAAATTGATTTACACTAATAAATTTTATGTACGCACTAAGCAATAACTATTAACTCACTTATCATTTTGAAATCACTCGAGGTTCTCAAGCTCATCGTATGATTCAATTCGAGTCAATTCTTCCTTATATGTGATTGCGGCATTATTTTCGTACTTTCGTGTGCATTCGGGAGCGTCTTGGTTCGCCGAAGTAGAAGTTGCCGGCTCGGTCGAGAATGCATTCATATTGCCAGCAGCGTAGCTACTCCTCATGTTACTAATTGTCTGGAGCAATTTTTAATTTAAAATTCTGCCAATACAATATTCTTTGGCGAACCACCTTTATAAAGCTCGCCAACCCCTAGGGGTTCGCGAACCACTACTTGAGGAACCTTACTCTAGTTGAAATGTCCAATATCTTCTCTTCCTTCTAGAAATCTAGAAAAATATGAAGTTTCATTTACTTATTTGCGCAAAGAACTTTTTAAATAAATATCGAGAAAATTTACGTAATACTGTTTTTTTTTTCAAAACTAATATAATCCTTTGATTAAATCTTTTCAAACTCTTTTGAATTTTTGAAATGAAACCAAATTTATACTCAACTCAATTTATATTCAACTGAATTATTTTTTCATCATATTCAAATCCTTATTTTTAATAAAATCGATTAAAATATCGTAAATGATTAAATATTTAACATGATATTGCGGTATTAATGGTTTTTTTCCTTTAGTCTACGTCTTTCCAAATATTAATTATCTTCGATAACCAAAAAATGAAATACGTATTTGAATAATGAAAGAGGTATCCAAGGGATAAATTTATTTTAGGGGTTCTAAAAAAATATGCGTTGCGGCAGAAACAGAAAAAAAGATATCGATAAAGTTTGGTAGGAAAAGTTTCTTTTATAACCTTAACGAGAAGCATACATTTGAGTCCATCTGCTCAGTTATAAACTTCTTAGAAGTAGTTTTTTTTGTGAAGTCAAAAGGTCATTCGTAGTCTAGTCATAAGTTTTGTCCCTAATAAAATAATATCTGATTAAAAGAGAAAATAAGTTAAAATCAATACATGTCATATATTATGTTTTTAAAAACGTGTCAAAATGTTACGAATGATTCTTTTCCAATTTTTTTAAATGTGCAGGTATGTGGCGACATATGACCTGACTAACAGTATATAGTAATTGTAGATTAATAAATTATTTCCAAAGGATTTGACATCTTCGCAAACAGCTAAATAATTTTTTTTCTTCAGGTGCCATGCCGATTTCGGCGTTGGACGTGAATAAAACTTCTGTATATATATATATATATATATATATATATATATATATATATATATATATATATATATATATATATATATATATATATATACAATCATGGACCAAAGTACGGAAAGATTTGTTTTCTGTTTATATCCTTAATATTAGGTGATCGATAAATAATTATATATCAAAAAGAACATGGAAAAACTCCGGGTCCGACAAATGACGACAGCGCTGTTTCGTCCTAGTATGGGACTCGTCAGGCCATTGCTTTCGGTGCAAACCATGATCTTGTATCTGTGTCCCATAAAAAGATTTCACGGTTGAAAAATAGTAAATACGACACAGTGGCGACATCTCGATGGCTCACTCAATAACATAAAAATAAGACGAATTAACAAATATTGTATAAAACCGCTATGTGGTGGCGCGACGGTAATTTAAAAAAGAAATATATCAAAACTAGATACACGAACTTGCTACTCTAAGGGTAGAGGTGGCATTATTCGGCATTTTTAATTTACCGTCGCGCCAACACATGGCGGATTTATACAACATTTGTTGATTCGTGTTATTCTTATATTATTGAGTGAGTCATCGAAATGTCACCACTGTGTCGTATTTACTATTTTTTAACCGTGAAATCTGTTTATGGGGAAGATTTGTTTTCTGCTTATATCTTTAATATTTGGTTATCGATATTTAATTATATATCAAAAAGAGCATTCACTACTAAAATGATAACTTTTTATTCAACAAAGAAAATACAAAATAAAACAAAATTCTCCTATGATCAATAAAAAAACACTTCGGATAAAAATATGGAAAGAATATTGTTTCCTCAAAAAATAATTAAGTCTGTACAAATTAAAGAAGCAATGTTAAATATTTTGTTGAAAACCCCTTTGTCTTAATGGTCTACATTTTTTTGGCATTGAATCGACAAGATTTTGACATACCATCAACTGGAATCTTCGGCCATTCATCTTAAAAAACTTCAATCGGATTTAGGTCCGGCGATTAAGGTCACTCCATTAAATCAACGCTTTTCTCTAAAAACTAATTTTCTACTAAACGGGATGGGTGTTTGGGGCTATTATCTTGTTGATATCTCCATAAAAATGACATTTCTTCTTTAGCATGGGGCAACATGATATTCTGTAATATATCCCGGTACATAAATCGATCCATTTTCCCAGTTATTTTCACTATCAGGCCCATCTCAGACCTGAAAAAACATCCTCAGACCATAACACTGTCACCCCTATGCTTCACTGTAGATTTCTAATATTTAATATCAATTTTTTTCCTACAGGCCTTTGAACAAATGATCTTCTGTCTGAACCAAATACTTTAAATTTACTTTTTTCACTCTAAATCACAGTACCCCAATTTGAGGTATCTAATTTAAATGCCTCTGAGCAAACTGAAGTCTATCCTTTCGATTATTCTTGAAAAGTAAAAGTTTTTTGACCGCAACTCTTCCAAACAATCCAACTTCACAAAGGCGTCTTTTTACAGTTCGAGCTGTTATATCTGTGTTGAAATGTTTTCGAATTTTTGCACTAATTTGAACGGATGACTTATGCGGATCAGTTATCGAAATTCTTTTAATGCACTTTTCAACATAGGGGCTGGTTTTTCTAGGACGACCCGACTTTTACAGATTATTAACATTCCCCAGTAACCGAAACTTCTTTAGAATTTTCGAAACAACACCCTCACTTAAACCTAATTTTTTTGCTATAGTCCATTGCTTTACACCTTGTCTTTTTAACTTAACAACTCTAAGTTGCAACTCTTTCGATAAATACTTATTTTTGCCTATTCTTTATATGGTGTTGGTGACAACAGTGTCACAACAATACTAATCCAATGATTTTAAATTTGAAAAATGCACAAAAAAAATAATGTTTCCATACACATGTCTAAGACATAAACAAAATAGGCAAATAAGAGAAAAATGTGTAAATATGTGATAATATTCAATACCTTGACAAATATAAAAAATAAACGGAACAAATTATTGTTGAATACGAGGCGTGCTAAAAAAATATGCAAAATAAAAATTCAATTATATAAGAGAAACTTAGTTATCAACCAACTGAAAAAACCTTATACAAATGTATTCTGTTCCAACACAGTTAGAGACAAACCACTCTCTCAGATTTCAAGAATCAAAATAGAGTATTTTGTCCTTATAGTACAAGGTTTTTTTAGTTTGTTGAGAAGAAGTTTCTCTTATATAATTGTCTTTTATACACCAACTGCAAATATATTATATCCACTATTGGCAAAATAAAAATATTTCCACACTTTTGTCCATATGTATATATATATATATATATATATATATATATATATATATATATATATATATATATATATATATATTGTCGTATTCCGCTAAGGTCCCTGTACCTAGCGAGAAATACGAACAAACTGTAAAGTAAAAAATTTGCGGTGTTTCGTCCCGGTGCCAGCACTAGGACTCCTCAGTGGGTTTCGACTGACACCTTCCCAGACACCCGTTGTCGTACTAAATAATTTTTGATTCTAATATTTGAACTTAAATTAAGGCGAGAAATATCGGTGAGATGTAGTTTACCCAACACCCCCGCCTTTAGACAATCAACCTTCCTTGAGAATTGAAGATTTGTACTCCAGATTCCTATTACAAGGAAGGCTTGATTGTTACTGGGCTTGAGAACTGCGGGGACTAACACCCCGTCGCGGATTCGGTGCGGCTAAGCACCCATGCTACTTGACGCCACAAATGCACGTTCTCATGTCCAGGGATACCATGTCGTATTCCGCTAAGGTCCTTGTACCTAGCGAGAAATACGAACAAACTGTAAAGTAAAAATTTGCGGTGTTTCGTCCCGGTGCCAGCCCTAGGACTCCTCAGTGGGTTTCGACATACCTTCCCAGACACCCATTGTCGTACTATATAATTTTTGATTCTAATATTGGAACCTAAATTAAGGCGGGAATTATCGGTGAAATGTAGTTTACACAACAATATATATATATATATATATATATATATATATATATATATATATATATATATATATATATATATATATGGTCCCTTAATTCAGTATATTAGCAAATTGTGTTTAACGTTGTGGTTTTCCATTGTCTTCTTCGTAGCTGTGCCGTGTATGGAGGAAAAGTTCTTGATACTGTTCGCAGTCAATTTGAACTCTCCGAATAGAGTCGTAATTATATTATTTCAACGTCCTTGGTCAGTATTGTGTTAACAAGTAGATAATATATTTCAGTGTATCGTCTTTTAGGTCGCAAAATATACGAAGATTTTATTATAAGATAGCGAAGAATCGGTAATTTGATATCTGCCCTCATATATCAATCGGTTAAAACATTTAACCGTCAAGCTATTTCTCGGCCACAATATGCCATGGTTAAATTACCTATCGACCAGAATATCAAGCAGTTAAGCTTTCTATCTGTTAAAATATCCAAAAGTTTAGTTGCCTATCTGTTAACATATCCAACGGTTAAAGGGCTCTGGTGCCACTTCCAGGGAAAAAATTCGCATGTTAAGTTCTAACTACCACTTAATATTTTCCGAAATGTTTAAAGGGTTAGGTAATAAAACAAATTGTTCTAAATACTATTCTGTAGCCTGTATTTCATAGTTTACAATAATCTAAAGCTAATAAACAACCTAACTTACAAACAAACAAAGATAGGAAACCTTAACAAACAATAAACGCTTTGAAGGACAAGAATATGCTTAGATGGCTTTATTCACGGCGCGGTGAGATACAATAATTTGTAGGTGGCGGTTCATTATATGATGACAGAAATCCCTGGCATCGATCGATGGCTATGTTTACGGTAAGTGACGGCAGCGTTGGCAACGATCGGCTACTATGGGCGATAGATGTTACACTTCGATTTACACCTGTCGGTGAATCCGCTCCCAGTCACTATGAAACTCAATGAAAAATGATGACATTACATACGTGGGAGTATTATTGGAGGCAGGATAGAAAGAAATGCTACAACATTGTCCGGACTTGTTGGTTTCGCGGTAATGATAGGAGAGAAGAAAAGGAGCAACATTGGTGTGCATGGTGAGTTCGCGACATTGTCGGTACGATATTAAAAAGCTAGTCTGCCTGTACTTGTAACATTTTCAACAGGCTAACAAGGAAAGGAAAATGGTAAGATGGTAAAATACCATATACCCACATGACTCTTTTATAACACTAGACCAGGAAGGGATGGTTCACCAGGTCGGTCCATTCACCTGTCGGCTACCGAAGTATACTTCGAGGTGGAGAACATGCAGTTCAGCAGTTTTTAAATGGATGCTGCGTTTAGTTATTTATATCGTCGGTTGGTTGCTATTTCCAGGGCTCGCGCATGCAGCACTGCAATATGTGGCTGGGTACTATTATATTTGGAGTCTCTGAAGAATTCGGAAAATCCCATTACAAGGTGAAATGGTCTATTAAACGTTAAAGGCAATGTCTTAAATATTATTTTTCCACAAGAATTAAATTTGTTTTGCGAAAAATTCAGGAGTGAAATCTCATGCTCCAAGAAAAGCAATAACTTCGATAATTAAAAAATATTTTTGCAAGCGGTTATCCTCAAACCAGTGTTCTTTGATTTGATTCAATTCTTATCACTGCTCGGGGTTGTCTAAATTGCTCTAAGGGAGCTCATATTTAGCATAATTACTTCTAGAATATTTTAGAGATAAGCGTGAAAGCATTACTTGTATTACTATAAAATATTAGGTTTTCTATTACAAAATTCATAAATTTGTATAAAACAAAAAGTGCATAGATATAAAAACTGGCCAGTAGCGAAAGATCTCAAAGCAGAAAAACTGAGAAATTAAAAAGATAATACCATCAGGTGAGGATAAGGATAACATAAAATACAAAACTGAAGCATAAAGAATATTGTAAGGGTTTTAAAACAGATTAAAAATAAGTCCATATCAAGCCAGAGCAAAATGATAGAAGAGAAGAAATTATGATTACTAATTACTACCAATTAATTAATATTTCAGTATAATACAATAAGAAACTAAAAGAACTAAAATAAACAGTAGGTTTACAAGGGGTCGCGCCAGTTAAAAAAGAAAGCAAACATTTAATTTAAGAAAGAATAATTATAATAAGTTTAAAAAATATTTAAGAGAGTATAATTATAATAAGTTTAAAGAATCTATGAAAACGTTTTGTAAAGTCGGCTTACTATAATTTTTGAAAGTATATATTTAACTCATTTGAAAATATTAAATTCCTAGTGTCATTTCCATGGTAATTCTTTAGATTTACTCCACCATTATATAATTATTTATTAGATTGTCTTTTTTTTATGTGCCATTTTCCCCGTTTACCCGTGTTTCCTCTTATGATGATTCGAATATTGTCTCTAAGTCTAATTTAAGAACAAGATGTCAAACAACGTCCATTGTAAAAAAAATTTTTTTGGCATGCCTCTCTTTAGTGCTCTTTTATTTAAATTTGATTTCAATTATCTTAAATCACAACTCTAATTAGTGAAGTTTAGAAACAATTAAATTCTGATTTAAGTAAAAAGATGCTAAAAACGGTTTTGCCAAGGAATATAAAAATTAAAGAAATTTTTAACCTTAGATTTAAAGCCATAGTTTATAATAATTAACGAAATTTTCTAACATTGGTAATGTTACTTAAGTAATAAATGGGTGATTTTGTTTCTATTAATTTTTACGGCGTTTCGATTAGGTTGTATCTCTAATCGTTATCAAGTATAAACTGAATGTTTTGTCTTAAGTCTACGAGCTTATATAGGGACTGTGTCCACTGTAGTGCAAAGTTTCGCTTCACTGTACACACCTCAATGATGAAGTAGTGGTTGCCAAAGATTAGGTATCCCAACACTCGGTTTACTGAAGATTCCGTTTTTGTTTTTAATGTAAGCTGCTTCTATAAATTTTCTTTTTTTTCATGTTGGGTTCCATATATATTGCCGCAGCCTCAGACTATTTTATATGGTGTTGTTTATCCCAGGCGTGTTCTGCAATACCTGATCTCGACGTTTCCCCTTTTTGTGTATGAGTTTTATCTTCCTTAATTCTAACTTGTAGTGGTCGTTTGGTTTCTCCAATATACATTTCACCACACTCACATGGAACTTTGTAAACACATTCTTTCTTATCGGTAGTTTTAGGTTGTGTTTTTGTTAAATGAGCTCTAAGTGTATTTCCTGATTTAAAGGCTGTTTTTATATTATAACTGCTGACAATTTGTCTTATTTTTTCCGACGTTCCCTTAATGTACGGAATTGTGAAGAAGGAATGTGTTTCTTGTTGTCCCGTGTTCGTTGTTCTAACATTATTTATAACATCGTCAATTAGTTTTAAAGGATAACCATGCTGTTGTAAATAGGATTTAATATTTGCTACCTCTTTTTCCAATGATTCGGCATTATTGCATATAGATATAGCGCGATTATAGAGGTTGCGTATAATTCCTCGTTTTGTTACAACAGAATGATTAGAACTATGATTAAGATATTGTCCAGTATATGTTGCCTTTCTGTATACTGAAATTTTAATAGTTTCGTTTGAACAGTTCACCATGATATCTAGGGAGGGCAATTGATCATTTACCCCTTTTTCCATGGTAAACTTAATTGTAGATCGAATGATATTTAGATGTTTCAGGAAATCATTAAGTTCTTGATCATTGCCCTTCCATACGATGAAAGTATCATCGACATATCTCAACCGGACTTTCGGTTTTACTGTTGCCGTTTCTATGTAGAGGTTGCGTATAATTCCCCGTTTTGTTACAAATGATTAGAACTATGATTAAGATATTGTCCAGTATTTGTTGGCTTTCTGTATACTAAAGTTTTAATAGTTTCGTTTGAGCGATTTACCATGACATGTGGAAAGGCAATTGATCATTTACCATGAAAAAAGAGGTCTAAAACCTTCAAACAAATGCTGACCTCTGATGTAGGGACATTTTAAGTAGAGGGACCTCAATATCCCAAATTGCATTGATTGGTGGTTATCGGTTAAAAATATCTAAATATAATTACCGAAAATATTAAATATATATTGTTTTTAAAATAAATCATATAGTTACATAATTATATCAATATTATCCGATAAGGTCACAGTGAACGCACGTATATGGTCAACGACACTAAAAATTCTTAAGAATTTATGAATGAATTCGCCACTATCGCTATTTCATTCATAGTGATGATTAAAAATGAAAATAAATATTACAAAATATAGTCTCCTAGGTGGTAATACTTCTTTTTTTTTCTAAAATGCCGTATTTCTTTACAATAGGAAAGAAAAAAAAATTGTTTGATTCTAGTACCTATAATAAATCAGTTATTTTTCTTTTTCTTGTTGTAGTTCTGAATAACTTAAAAGTATTATATACTTACGGCATTTATTTTTAGAAACAGGTAACAAATTTATCCGGCATTCTTTAAAATATTTGAAATAAAATTTTTTAGTATACTTAATATCCTATATTTTTTGCAAGTTATCTAGACAAATATTTAAACTAAGTTACAGTTAAAGATAGGTTAATCGATTGTTAATTTAGACCATTATATCTTTATTTTTGTTAGTATCATTTCTGGTAATATTCAAACATTATCTTAAGGAATTTTTATGGATTTTGAGAAGCCAAACTTTTTTCTACATTTTTTGACGTGCACACAAAATAAAAATACCAATAGAAAACGACCCGACCATACTTAAACAATAAAGTTAATTTCAATCCAATACAAAGTCGCATAGAAATTTTGTTAAAATGAAATAATCTGTAATGATGGAACAGACAATTTTGTATTATTCCGATAATATGATTGTAATCGATAAAAAAATATGTTTAGCTGATTATTAGAAGTGATTGAACTTAATGTACTCGTCAGAGGTTGTTTTTTATTTAATGCGTAAATATGTACATTAATCAAAGGAGGTTTGCTAATATTTATTTACTACAACTCATAAAAACTATTTAAATTATTACGTTATTTCTAGCCTAATGTACTGTTTTGAGATATACATGTTTTTGATGTAGCATTAAAAGGTTTTGGCCAAGTTTTGATAAATTTCGCCACTATGTACCGTGGGTCTATTTAAACGAGTCATTTGAAATACAATTTTCCACTCCCATAACTTTTTCTCCATTAGGCTAGAGATATATTATTTATAAGTTTTACTTAAAGTAATGCTCACGGACCTGTAAGGATCGCATGCTTTTATCTCAACCCATCTAAGAATTAGAGCTTCACAAAAATAGCTTATTTTAACACTCATTTGCCCATTAAAGTCTATTAAGTAATTCCTGTTGACTTATAATATTGAAACTTGAACTTTAGGTCACAAATAAAGAAAATAAAATATATAAAATTATTACGAGGCAAATTTAATTTTGCTTTATCCTCATACAATACTGTAGGTCATGAAAAGGCTTCAAAAGTTCAGATATTCACGAAATTAAAATAGTGAAACTGGAAAAGTAGCAATGAAAAAGTGAGGGAATAACAAAACAAAATAAAATATTAGAAGGAGAAAGATTCCAAAAAAACCTTTAAATAAAACTTTGCAAAATGTAATGATGTCCTACCAAGAACAGCTATACGAAAAGGGACTAACAATGAATCGCGATGAATTTAAGTATTTATGAGTTAAAATTGCGAAAGCTTAAGAATCATTCTTTTCTTGAGGATCGAACTTGGTACTCATTTAGATATAAAATTAACTTATCTACAAAGCAAACTCAAATGCTGGAGGAATTGGTTTCTCTTTTACATTGACGCTTTCGGTGGGATTTATAATTTCTTCTTTCTATTCTTTTATTGTTTCAGATACACATCGTTAAATAATGTGACCAAGTGAATTAATGTAATTGAAACTGTTAGGAAGAGATCAAAAGAAGGTAGTCTCAGTCTCAAAGTCAACAAATGCCGAGGTAAAATAGCTTAATAGTGAGAAGATCAGGATTGGAACCTACAACAAAGTGCATGTTGTGAAACCAGGTACTTTTTGCTGCCAGTAGGATTTGAATTACCCTGCAAACTGTTTTCATTTGTTCAAATGGAGGCACCCTCCATTACATTTGTTTAAGTGAAAGTACCATCCACTAGAAAACCATAAAGCTTAATGGTTAGTTTTGGTGTACGAAAAGGATAAATTGGCGTAACAAGTAGCGTACAGTAAAATTCTGTGATGAGAGCCGCTATTATTTTGGTGTCTACAGACAGACAATTCATGTCTGGAGACCGGGAACATCATGAATGTATGGTAGATATACTAAGAATTTTATCTGTTTGGAGGAGGAGGAGGTATTATGATATTACATGCAATTTGCTTTGGAGGTGGAATGGATTTATACGTTTGTGGACACATAATGACTGGTGAAATTTATGTCCGTGATATATTTAACAGCATAGCCAATGATTACACATGCCGATAACATTTCCCCCAACATCAGACCCAAAAATGAGACTATACTTTTCCGAAGTTCTTTGACCCGCTGAATGCAAATTTAATTTAAATTTTGATCGATCAGCTCTGGTTGTCAAAATGTCCTAATCTACAAGATCAAAAAGCCCTATTCTATGATATAGTGGATGTTATGTTTCAGTATAGCATGAATCTTTTCGATATAACACGATAGAGTCTCTGAAAGTACCACTCATTGCCTTCAAAACCCATTTGGAATCGTCTCAAAATCTTTTTTCTTGTCTGAGATATCGCTTGTGGAAATTTATGGTTTTGCACTATATGGATGAGTTAAAAAAAACTCGCGAATTATTGTAAAAATATTAATTTTTCGGAAAATATGTGACAGGAAAAGTTGTCTGGAACTATCCAGAAAATTGGGGGTTTTTGGAGTCATTGGTCACAAATATGAGGTCAGAATTTAACAAATTCGATATCCAAAATAACGGGTTTAATAGGGCGTATGAAAAAATCGACGAACAAAAAAATCGATGATTTCATCCGAATCTTGTTACTTAAACTCCGAGTAACAAGATTCGGCTAGAATCATCGATTTTTTATAATTCTTGTGACTTTCACATCTGCCATATTAAATTCGTGATCTTGGATATTAAAATTATCAAAAACCACAAACTTATGATTAGCTATCTCAAAAACCCCCGATTTTCCTGGGTCATTCCTAACAGCTTTTCCTATTACATATTTTTCAAAAAATTAAAAATTTTTTTTTTAGTATTTTGCGAGTTTTTGCTTCATCCATATAATGCAAATGGTCGGCAAAACCATGAATTTCCCCAAGCGATATCTCAGAAAGGAAAAAAGATATTGAGACGATGCAAAACAGCTTTTAAATGTAATGAATGATACTTTCAATGGTCTCGTTATGTTATGCCAAAGAGTTTCATGCTACCATGAAGCATAACCTCCAATATAACAAAAAAACAGGATTCTTTGCTCTTTTGGGTTAGGATGTCTCGAAAACCAGAGCTGATGGGTCAAATTAGAAGTCAAATTCTGATTTAGTGCATCAACAACCTTCAGATGTGTATTATCGTTGGAATTTGTGGCTCAATTTCACATTCTTAGATAATAACGCTGACTCAAATAGGGCTGGGGTAATTCTAGAACAGGTGACAATTAATGAAGTCAGTCATCTGTTATTATCTCCACTTTCTCCAGATCTAAACTCTGTTGTACATTTTTCTATGAGCAATAATTGGTTGTCGCCTCTTCATAATCAAAAGTTACTGGAACAAATTCTTTCTGATTTATAGAATGTTTTATTTCGAGTTAGATTGAATCAGTTAATTTTAAGTATGGGTCGCCGAGTTCAAGCAGTTCTAGCCAACAGAGGTGGAAGAACTAGGTATTTATAAATTTCCAATTTTCAAAATTTAGCTGTTTTGTTACATTATTATAGAAATATAATGTTAGATTCAGGAACAAATATTTGTTAAGTTGAATAACTGTGATTTATTTTAAGAAGAGATTAGAGTACATTGACGTACGCCAATTTTTTCAGAATTTATTTTTTTCAGAGCCATCTCATAATAACCTTAACTCATTTCGATCGGTTTATTAGGTCAGCAGACAAAAATATTTCTCTTTTTATTTGTTAGTATAATTAATTACACCCGAAGGTAAAAATATCATCACGGAAAAACGTAATTTTACAGACGGGATATTATCTAATTGGGGTAGTTTAATTCCCCTTGACCTAAAATCGTGTCTTCATATTAAAGTTTGAAATAATGTAGTAATAATAAACTAAAATAATAACAGATATTAACTAAATTATATTTTACGAAAGGACAAGGAACGGGCTAAAATTAGATAAATTATTCAATAACAAGACTTGTTTTCGTGTTTTTATTGAGTATTCAGCGTTGGAAAAAGTTGTTATAAAAATGTCTTTTAACTGGTATCAGGATAGCAACCTATACTATCACAAATCTAGCTTATTTTTGAGCATACCATATTTTTGCTCGTCTATTTTGGCAATAAAAATTTGTGAAATTTCGCTGGAAGCTAAATCTGTAGTAGTCTTGTTATCAAGTTTAACATTTTTTTGTTAAATAACATTAAATGATTTGGCAGTTACGCAAATCAAGAATGACAGCAACAACTTAGATTCAACAACCTAATTTAGGTTCTAATAAAAAGTACTGTAATAAATTATGGTTCTTGGGTTTAGACCATGCCAAATTGGAATTATGATCCGACACTTTGCCTACGATTGCACAAGGCATCTTCAGGGATCTTTTCTTCACAAGATTAGAACACTGGATAACCATCTAGGAGAAACAGCCCGGTATTTATACCCGACTGGTGCTCAGCGAACGGTAACCCTGCGTTACAATCGATTTTCACTTGTGATGTAGACTGTAATCTATATCAATATGATTAGGATATTTGCAAATTTCGATTGATTTTCAAATTTTACGTGTAAGAAACCAGACACTGATGCTATCACCTTGATATCTTTTAGATTAAAGGTGTGACCTGAGCAATGCTGGTGTTTAACTACTGCAGATTGTACCATTGGCTTCTTTTCAATACATCTCTCATGTTCTTTAATTCTAGTGGATACTGACCGTCCTGTTTTACCCATATACAGTTTACCACAAGAGCAAGGTATCTTATAACCGCCTTTTGTTTGTTACGGTATTGCGTCCTTTGGTGACCTCAAACATTTTCCAACTTTCTTACATGTGCTAAAAATTATCCGAATGTTTGATTTTCTAAGCAATTTGGCAATTTTGTTGGTATCTCCGTGTATGTAATGCAATACAACACTGTCCATAGGTGGTACATTTATGACATCTTGTTGCGTAGTTGGGTTTTATATTTATTAATAGAACGTCTAATATCTTCAGGGCAATATCCGTTGCCTCCCAGATCATTAGTCAGTATTTCTTTTTCTTATTTCAGTGATTATTCTTCACATATTGAAAGAGCTATAAGACGAATTGTTTTTGAGAAGGATGATGGTGCGAAGTTGCATTGAGATACTGACATGTATGTGTAGGTTTTCTGTACACAGAATGTCCTAATTTGCCGTTATCTTTCTTTTGTACTAGTACATTGAGAACGGAAAGAGCATCACTTGATTCAGTTTCCATAGTGAATTTTATGCTAGGGTGTTGTTGGTTTAGATAATCCAGGAAATTATGGAGGTTATCTGTGCAATGCTGCCAAACTACGAACGTATCATCTACGCATTTGCACCAAAATTCAGATTTTAGAGGAGCAGAAGACAAGAAGTTTTTTCTAAACGTTCCATGAAGATGTTGGCTATTACGGGTAACAGCGGAGATCACATGGCCGCCCCCGAAGTCTGTTCGTAGCAAGTCCCTTGAAAAATAAAATATGTGGAAATCAGGGTGGAGTTCACGTTATTATTTCGTAATATTTCCGATATTATGGAAACTGAATCATTTATAGAAACATTTGTATACAAGGATTCTACATCAAAACTGATCAATATTTCTCCGGGCTCCAATTGGATGGTTTTTAATCTTTGGACAAAGTGTCCAGGGTTTTTAAAAAGGGATTTAGTTTTGCAGGTTGGTGAGTGTAATACGCTGATAATTTTTGCTTTACGTATTTCAGTCCGTAGAGGCGTGGAAACTTGGAGCTGCTTGGTTTAATGGCTTTCTTTTCTTTTGAAATGAGGCTGGAGAGGTTGATTAGATATGTAAGGTTCCTTTCGATTTTGTTTGTTGGATCCATCTAAATGATCTTAACACTATTAATCCACTCTTCCTCATCAGAAATCCAAATATCCACTCTAAACGCAAATATCCTACTCAAACTCTATATGGGTCCCTTTTAGAGCTACAAGATTGATTGTTTATTATCAGTGCTATTATAAATTTAAATGTTTTTCGCTTTTTTATAGCACAACATATACACAAACTTTGTAATGTGATAAGTATTATGTTGCTAACTTAGTTCCGCTGTGATATTATATTTAGTTGCTTGTATCATAAGAAAATTTAGTAATGTAAAATGCAGGAAGACCTCGGTCGTTAGTCTTTTGAGCCTCTGTGCCTAATAAATTTTATTATATATATATATATATATATATATATATATATATATATATATATATATATATATATATATATATATATTGGACTTGAAGAAAAAAAAATCAGCTCCCAGTCTTAGATATCCTAGTGATCAAGATAATGGATGAATATGCAACATACAGACACCTCAATGCTGATTCTCACCAACGCCTCTTACAAATACAGAAAGTTCCTGATATCCTAATCTCAAGATCCCTTTATCTATCTGACAACCAAGGAGAAGAAAAAGAACTATCACCCATAAAAAAGCTTTTAAAACAAAATGGCTACAAAATCAAAATCAAAATCAAATTTAAGAAGTATTTTCGATCTGAGTTTTTGTTCTCAAGATAACTTGACAATAGAACCTTTTGTCAGTTTTAGAGAAAGGAAAAGTACTATTTATATTACGTGTTTTTGTCTGTAAAAAAACTTCAAGATTTTTTAATTGTATGGTTTTATATCAGCTTCAAATTTTCTGCTAGTCTTTTCCGAATTTTAATCTGTTGCTGATATCTTTTGTGAAAATCTGGATCCCGTTGAGTTTCAGTAGATTACTTTTTTCGTTTTAAGCTCAACTAAATTTAATGTAACGCAATTATGTTAAGTATCGTTTGCTAGTCTAAATAAACCATCCTATCACTTGAAGTTTTAAAACTATAGAAGAATCGTTTTTTCAGCTGTCACCATATCAAAGCTGTTTCCTAAGAAATTATCCGAACAAAGAAGAGAAGAAAACTTGGATTATTATCGAAAAGTTTTTCGTGGCGGTTATTCTTAGTTTTCTGATATCAATAAATAATTTATAGTATTTTACTTGAAACAAAGTTATATGGGCCCTGAAGGAAACAGGAGAGTTTGAGAGAAAGTTCTTAAAGAAGTTATGATTTTGTTAGAATAAAAGCTCCTGGGTTAAAGTACAAACAGCTTAGGGGACGGTGTTTTATTACTATCGACCCTTGAATGGTTAATTCAATAAATATGTTATCGAAGTTTGATATAAAAACTGTCAAAAGGTTAGAGGTGGACTAATTATATCGCTTGGTTGTTTTAGAATCTTTTAAATACTAATTATATACCGCCTACAGAACTTCAAGGGTTTTATTTCGGCAAATTAATCTTAAATCCAAATACAAAATTTCATACTTTTAATAGCTACATATTGGAATTTCAATTTAATAATATGGAGTTTCAAGTTAATATAGAGTTTCAAACGGATAAAACCAGATTGACGGCGAAACTAAAAATGAGTGTGAGCTCAGCTACAATGTAGAAACATTAAGCTTTATGCAGCATTTTGATTTGAAAAGTTTTTGAAAAGTACACAAAATCGAGAAACTATTAATATTTTATTATCTACATTTCTTAGGATATAAAAACTTATGTGTTGTCACACGTATAATTTTTAAACGTTTTTAACAGTGCAGAAGTCTGTAGTGAGTTTTGAAAAAATTAAAATTTCCTTTGGCTATGCCTGCAGTTTTTTCATACTAAAACCAGATAATATCCTGATATATAATGAATCATTAGTCAAAATTTTATGTGCAATGAGGAAAAATTATTTTTTTCCAAGTAAATAAAGAAATGTTTATGATATTTGATTTTCCAACTATCAATTGTTATAGTTGAAAATCATGATCCTTGGGTTTAGACCGTGTAAAATTGAAGTTATTATCCAATGCTTCGCCTACAATTGCAAAAGGCATCTTCAGATGTTAGAACACTGAATGACCATCGAGGAGCAATAGCCCGATATTTATACCCGACTGGTGTTCAGCGAATCGAGATCCAGCATTGTAATCAATTTCCCCGTATGATGTAGACTGTAATCTGCATCTCTATTAATATTATTTGGATATTTATAAATTTCGATTAATTCTCTAATTTTACGTTTAGAGAAACCGGACACTAATGTTAGCACCTTAGTTTTTTTTTTACATTAAAGATATGACCTGTGCAATGCTGGTGTCCAGCTACTGCAGTTTGTACAATTTGTTTATTTTTAATACATCTTTCATGTTCCTTAACCTAGTGGGTATAGACCGTTCAGTTTTAACTACATACACTTTATCATAAGAGCAAGTTATCTTATAAACACCTTCTGTTTGTAATGGCATTACGTCTTTTGGTGTCTTGAAGCATTATCCAATATTCTTACATGCATTGAAAATTGTACGAATGTTTGATTTTTGGAGCAATTTGGCAATCTAGTTGGTGGTTTCGTGTATGTAAAGAAAGACAACACCGTCCATAGATGGTACATTTATGACATTTTTTTGAATAGTTCAGTTTTTATGTCAACGTCACACTATCATCCTTCTCAAAAACAATACATCATTGACTCTTTGGTACATAGAGTTCTTTCAATATATAATGAACAATCACTGAAATCAGAAACAGAAAAACTGACTAATGCTCTGAGAAGCAACGAATCTTGTGCTGAAGATATAAGACGTTCTATTAATAAACATAAAAACCCAACTACTCAACAAAATGTCATAAGTATAACACCTATTGATAGTGTTGTCTGGTCTTACATACACGGACTACCGACAAGATTGCCAAATTGCTCCGAAAATCAAACATTCGGACATTACAAACAGAAGGCGTTTTTAAGATGTTATTGAGTCTAAGTCAGAGGTTAAATATTTGGGACTTATCCTAGATAACAAACTCCTCTAGAAGAGCGTTGATGATCTAAAGAAATTTTGCGGGAAAAAGATGGGATACAGACCCAAAAATCTTGCAGTGGATGTATATTGCAATCATCTCATATGGGGCAGTGATCTGGAGAAAAAGAACCAGTTTGGCTAATACGAGACTTAACCTCTCAAAAGTTCAAAGAATGGTCTGTGGCATGTATAACCGGGGCAATGAAAACCTGCCTAACGGCCGCCCTGGAAGTAAGCCTAAACCTCATACTTATACATATATTCCTAGAGAATATGGCGAAGAGGACGATTTATAGGATGATGAGAGATGAGGTCATGAAACGAAGGCCCAATCTCTTATCCAGAAATCAGCAAATCTGGGACATGCCCCAAGATGAAATGAAAATGAAATTCTACTTTGTGAAAAACTTCAGCACAAAGTTGAGTCGTAAGAGAGAACGGGATGGAAACACCATTGAAAAACTCAGCAAGAAATACATTATATGGTATACAGATGGCTCCAAAACGTCGGAAGGAACTGGAGTAGGAGTGTATGGACGCAGCACCAGGCATTATGAAAGCTTGGGTAAGTTCCCAAGCATTTTCCGGACAGAAATCCATGCCATTAGGATATGTCTTCAGCCATCAGTGCACTAAGCTCTCAAGTTATTAGTTCCAAGATGGTCTGAGAATGCCTAGAGGAACTAAATGATTTAGAAAGAATAATAAAGTCACTCTCATGTGGTTATCAGGACTTTCTGGGATAGAGGGGAATAAAATAATAGACAGGCTCGCGAGGAAAAGGGCCCGAGCGTTTCTGTGGAATCAGTAGCAGCGTAATGCTGGAAGAACTAAATATAGAAGAAGAAAGCAAAAGATCCAATTATTGGACGGAGCTGCAAGGATTGGGACAAGCGAAGATACTTCAGGGGAACTACGACCAGAAGAGATTCAAAGAATGCATAAGCTTAAGTGAAAACCAACTCGGAGTTTTGACAAGGGTCCTGACGGAGCATTGCCACCTGAAGAGATACCTCAAGAAACTCGGACTGGTAGAAAGAGAAGAGTGCAGATTCTGTGAGGAGGAGGAGGAAATCTTTATTCATGTCCTTTCAGAGTGCAGCGCTCTAGAAAACCCTAGGATGCGGTTCTTGGGAATACACCAAATCGAAAGAAAGGAACCCATATTGAAGCCGTCCAACATCTTATGGTTCCCGAGGGAAATAGGACTGGAGGACCTGCTCTAACCGATAAGGTAATTCTTATGACTTGGCAGCAGTAGGGGGCACAATAGATCTACCAGGTCGCAGTGTACAGACCCCCAACTCTACTTGCATACATACATATATATATATATATATATATATATATATATATATATATATATATATATATATATAAGATATCGTGCTCTTGTGGTAAAGTATATGTGGGTCAAATAGGACGTTCTATATCCACTAATCTTAAGAAACTTGGCTGTTGCTCCTCGATGGTCATTTAGTGTAATAATCTCGAGATGTAAAGATCCCTGAAGATGCCTCGTGCAATTGTAAGCAAAACGTCGGGGAGTAATTTTAATTTGACACTGTCTAAAATGAAGAACCATGATTTTCAACTTGTCTAAAGCCGTGGAAGCTTTCGTTCTTTATCAACTGTTCTGTTAAGGTCGATCATTAATCCAATGCTTGCTTTTAACTCTACCATCCCACAAACAGACCAAACCTAAGAATTCCTTTGTTACCTCGTTAATCCAAACAAAAATTGTTATTTTATAATTAAAGAATATAGTCCCGATCATGATGTTTGCAATATTAGAAATATAATTAAATTATTCTATAGTTTAGTGGAATAAAATATTGGAATTGCACTATACTTATTACCATTATGTAGCAAAACTTATTTTAATCTGCGTTTGGCATATTTTATCAACAGTATCTATACTTATGACTGGTAGTTTGTGAGATCCATTTTTTTTAATGCCCACCGACGTCATTACGAAAGAAAGACGCCATTTCTTGAGCAAAACAAAATACGAGCAGTTCTTTTTTTTAACACGAAGAAAATAGATTCCTCTTTTTGAGTGTGGATACCATTAGTCCTGATTTTTTTTTTGAAAAGTTATGAGTTCTAATAAAGTCGCTTAAATCGGCTTTAGGAATAAGTGTAGGCTTTAAAGTTGTTACAGCCAAGTCTTTTTTCTTACTTACTTCGACTTGGATATATTCGATTTCACTAAATACTGTGTCTAAAAGATCCAATACATCACTGAAAGAAGGATTAAGGACTTGGTTTCAGAATGTATGTATTTTGAGGCATAAATCTCGGAAACGAAAACGTAATTTCGGGAAAAAATTTAGTTATTCCTTCTTAAAATTTATCTACTTTGGAGGATAGGTTGTCAATGCTTTGTTCGCCATTTTCCATCCTTTATTGGTATATTTTGAAACTACTAAATATATTATACTTACAATTTATAACAATCATCACAATTACTATGTTAATATTACTGAAAAAAGCCGAAAAAAGAACGCATACGTATGGGGTTATAATATAGTTTGAAATTCATTTGACACTACCGGTCGACGTCACAAAAAATGTAGTGATTTTTTAAGGGAGTTTGCGGAACAACTTTACCCGTTATATTGAGTAATGGATGTTTCAAAAAAATTTAGATACTTCACAATCAGCTAGAACTACATATCATTAAGAGTAAATCTACTGTATTCCTGTTGAATGTTGGCTATAAAAAAGCTCATATTTCAATTAATCTTGAATATCATTTAAGGAATATTTTAGACATAAGAACAAAATTTATTTCAAATCTTATCAGATAAGACGGCATTAAAGGCCTTACTATCACCACATCTGTTGCATAATTATTAAACATTATATACGCCATAACATCGTGCTTGTGGATGGAAAAAGAACTATCTAAAACCAAGTTTGGAGATATTCAAAAGTCGTTATTTTTTTGTATAATCGGTTGAAAGTAGACAATGAAATATTTAATCTTTCTCAGTATCCTTTTATTGGTACATTATTTTATTATGAACAGAATTTATATCAAGAGTATATTTGCTAAGCCCTAAAGACAAATTTGGGTTTCTCGAATATTCATTTTTTATTAATAAAACTCACGTATGTTTGACGGCTAACGATAACTTGTACTTTTCTATTGCCTCAAAGCCGACCTAAAATATATTACCGAGACACAGAAAAGTATAATAAGGTTTCAATAAAGCTCAACTTTATTTCAATATAGGGTGTTATTCTCAATATAGAGTATATTAAATAACAAGTACTGAAAAATAAAAACAGTAAAAATTACAAACTTTTTATATTTTCAGGTTAAAAGTATTCATTTTATTGACTTTAAGATCTCTTTTGTAGATTTTAATTAATAATTTTTCTATATAATGTTTTATTAATTGACATATATTATATAAATTATCGCACAATTTTAAACAAAACAGAACTGGATAGTTAGACGATCTTCCAAAGCAACTTATCTAGTTTAAAAGCTCAATCTTTTTAGTAGTATTATCAGATGACGCTGACGTATTTATCTTTGGTCTTCTATGGATTCTATTCCAGTTCTTCTATTAGACGGGTTTTGATCAACTAAGATAAAAAATTATTTTTTTAGGTGAATGCCAAATTAATAAAAATATAACTTACTAAAAAGATGGTAAAAACTTTCTAACATATGTATTGTATTTTTTCGTATTTTTAGAAGGCGCTTCCGCATTTTTATACAGATTTACTTTTTTGATCGACACGATATAAAAAAAATATTTGAACTAAGTACTAAACAAAATGTGTAGTGTACTTTGCAATGTTTCCAAGAATAAAAAAAAAATATTTATTTTAACCAAAGTAATTGTAAACCATACCAAATTAAACAAAAAAATCTCTGTTTCTGAGAATTCTCTAAATACCAGTTGTAAATTAAATTGGACAAAACACAAATTTATGCCGCCGTAGTAGAACCGCCATCTTGAATTTAAAGAAAGTAATTTTATATTTGTAACCTGCACCTCCGAAATATCGATTTGAAAGAAAGACGTGGAAATTATTTAGCTCGACATATTTTATTTAGCATATCGAGTTTAAATTAATTAATTTTATATCAGTAATGTAAGCCTCAGAAAACCCTCTTGTCCGAATTTTGAAAGAATCCATATTCGAAGAAAATAATCTTAAAATTGAAATCTACGTTCCCAAGAACTCTTTTATATCTATTGTGGCAAAATCAGGATGGATAAAATTTTCAATCAGCCATAGTGCATCCAACATATTGAGTTTTCTAACGGTAATAATAAATTCATAATTTACGCCCTCAAAAATCTCAAATATCAATTTTGGGCAAAATCAAAGGATAAAATATTTTTAATCTTCATTATTGAATGTATTTAAATACTTTTTGGGTCATTTTAAGTCACTCCAAAAACTCTCCTAGACCAGTTTTAGACGAATTAACATGAAACTGGATTTTCTTGAACCAATTTTGACCAAAATAATATAATCATTTCATTCAAATCTCCCTCTTTTTAAAGTCGGTTAAAAATTGACAAGGTCCTATTTTCGCAATCTAAACTCCAAAATATATTATTTCTGAAAAAATAGTTAATTTTGCAGAACTGTAGTATAACAGAGTTACTTTGGTTCATCTAAAATATTATTAAAAGAAAAGAGATATGTAAAACTTCAAATTCCTTAATTTCATAATTTAAAATACCAGACGATTAAGAAGATGAAATCCAAATATAATTATTCTACAAACTCCGATCTGTTGTCACGCCTCTCCCTTAAATACTGAACTGTTTTCAGGTAGAATTGAGTTTAAATCTTTTAAAGAACAGAAAAGTTCGACTGGCATGGAGGCAAGTTATTTTAATCATAACTGTGTCTGAATTATATATATATATATATATATATATATATATATATATATATATATATATATATATATATACATATATATATATATATATATATATATACATATATATATATATATATATATATATATATATATATATATATGTATATATATATATATATATATATATGTATATATATATATATATATATATATATATATATATATATATATATATATATATTATGAAACATGTACAAATAGAAAAAATTAGTATAAAAATTGTTTTTTGAAAAAAATATACATTATTGTGAACTAATTTGCTAATTTAGTCTTTGATACGGATAAAGAAACATTATGTTCTATAGTTTCGTTTGACTATGTTATGAACTCATTGACAGAATTATATCTTATTTCAAATTTCACATTTAATATACATATTAGAAGTAGAAATTTTGTTTTTAATAAAATAAGGGTTGGCAAGTGTCTCGAGTTTGCATGCTAAAATATAATTCTAGTTCCTTCATTTGTTGTATAAAAACACGCTAGCTATTTGCAGAGTCACTACACAGAGACACTAAAATAAAATCTGATAAACGGTTACTTTATGATACCTAAATATGTTTAATGGGAAACAAATGTATTGTTTTACTTTAATAGGAATGAAAATTTTAAAAATAATAGTTTCGACACAATTATAAAACAAAAACACTTTTTTTTGCAAGCAGGTGTTTGCCAACCAAAATATTTCAACCTGAATATATCATAAATCTGCTACATCGAAAAAGATTACGGAAAAACTTTTACTTCATATGAAAATATTTTTGCTCCCTTGTTTTTCAGTTTTATAAATGTTATTTTTTAATTTAGCGTATCTGTTTGAGTTTTAAACTTTAAATTTAAACAATTAAAATATTTTATTAATATTTAAACATCATTCCAATTAGTTATTTTTTATGCATTTAAAAGAGGGGAATATAACCTTGTCCATTTTGAAACAAATATATTTATTTCTTTTTTAATAAAACAATATATAATGAAAAGTTTTAAGGGGATATTCTGGTCCAGAGTCCTAAATTTTAGGCGTTTTTCCGAGTAGAATAAAAAGGAAATGAAAAAATATTTTTACCATCCATTTTTTTACAAGATGTTTATAGACGTTTCAAGAATACAAAATAAAATCACCAAAAAAATTAAAAATTTAAGGAATTACAAGATAGGGAAGTGGGGGTTAAAAAAAGGTGCGTCCTGGTCGACATGTTTTCAACCCTTGTAGTGTTCAGAAACAAAAAAAATCCAATTTTTCTTAATTAGTAAAGACGTTTCTATGACTCGGACCATAGAAAGAGAATTTTTTTTGCACAAAATGACGATATAAAAAAAAAACTTTTTTGTCTCTGCATTTTGACATATCCGAATTTTTTAAATATAGTAAAAAAAAACTTTGCAAAATCCATGCTCCTAGATATAGAAGGATATGTAAAGAAGATTTTCACCAAATTTCAAGTAAATCATTCCAGCGGAACTCGAGATATTATGTGGACTAGGTCGAAAAAAGTAGTTACAAGAAAAAAGCGTTTGAAGTTAAAGACAAAGTTTCGATAGTGTAACTCAGATAATGGTACTTAATACTCACATTTGTTTAATTGGCGAGGCCTGATCCATACACTAGGCCTTCTTCTACTTCAAAATTAATTTTTCTGAAGATCTTTTAGCTAAATTAGTTGTTCTAGCTTCGTTAGAAGCAGCAGAAGATCGCAGTTCAGGGCGGTAAATTCGAACTTCGTTGCGTCTGACAGAAAATGTATAAGCTTCAGTACCAATAGTGATGCCCATGAGTTTCATGGTAATATCTAAATAACTAGCAATTTCAGTTGTCCGTGTCCCGTAGCCCTGAATATCCGATTTCTTCTTATTCTTCCACTTACTGCAACTTTGGCAAAAACTTGTTTTTAAAACTGTATCGACCATTTTGTTACTATATTTACCAATAAGGGTTGTAACGCCAAAAAGTGTGGTGAATCCTAGGTTGCAATGACCTTCGGGGAACTAGGTCCTCAGGTATTCGGGCACCATCTGCCGTTTATTGTTTGATTCGCTCCGGCCGGCCGGTTTAGTTGCTATGCCACAAATGCCACTGTAACTCCGAAAATTGTTCTAATTTTGAAAAATATTTTTAAGGCCATATTCCTAAAGGTCTAAACTTTAAAAATATGAAAAAAAATGGATTTTTTCAAATTTCTAGACCAGAATGCCCCCTTAATATATATATCGATATATCGAATTTTAATTTTCACACACATTTTTATTGCCAAATAAAAATAAATATAATTTGTTTTGATAAATTTTTATAAAATGGGAAATACCTGCCTCAGTAATTAGTAGGTTCACTGAACTTCGAGCCAGCCAAACTTCTCCATGTTCTTTAAAAGGTCTAAACCTAATTTTAACTCAAGATCAGTTTAGCGTTACAGCGAAAGACGTGGCGATAGGTTTGCGCTTTGCATGGTGAATTTTATACTTTGGCTCTCTTTGAATTTTAAACTAAGAGAGAAGGGTCACACAATTTTTGCATACCAAATAAAATATATTTTAATACACCATGCTAAAATTAATAAATTTTTAGGTTAAATGTGTCCTGAGACTTATATTTTATTCATATTGTTTTACAATCGCAATCCCAATTAGTAATATTTAGAGCTAGTTGTATGCGAATTTAGATAAAATGGTTCTAGAAAAAGTTTTGTCAACAAAATCAAAAAATCCTTAATTCTCTCTAGATGATGATTAACATCTACAATTTCTGTGTTTCCAAAGTGGAAGAAGGTTGATTTTGACCATTTGAACAATAAATGGGTAAATATAATAGTTACGGAGGGAAAATGATAAATAAAGCATTTGACAAGCTAACTCTTAAATTTGCTTTTTGCAATTTACCGCCCAATATATATATATATATATGTATATATATATACATATATATATATATATATATATATATATATATATATATATATATATATATATATATATATGTATATATATATATACGTATACATATATATATATATATATATATATATATATATATATATATATATATATATATATATATATATATATATATATATATATATATATTTTGAAAGAATAAAAAATTTCTGCGTGGTGTATACCTGAATAATTACTAAGGCTACTAAATACTGTTGAGTAACATAGTTATGTTAATATTACCAAACAACTAACAATGGTTTAAATTAATTTTTCGTTCAAATTCATTCATATCAGCATCGGTTGGGATTGCAGATTTACTCATTATTTTAGGTATATTTTGACCATAATGTGTGTTATGTATACTTAACATAAGATTTTACTATGAATATTTTGGAAAAACAAATTATAAAATATTATTCATAAACATTTGAATTGTGTGCATTTTTCAATACATGTAGATCATATACCTTAATATTATGAAAAACAAATTATAAAATATTAATCATAAACATTTGAAGTGTGTGCATTTTTCAATACATGTAGATCATATACCTTAATATTATGACAATTTTTTAAAATTCTGATATCGGTTGTTCAAAGACTAACACAAAAATACAAAATTTGTTTTTATATTTGAGCCACGATATTACAAACTGAAAACTGATAGGTTAACTCAGCTTCGTAAAAGCTTTCAATGAACGTATAAAAGGTCTAACGCAAAAATCATCTAAATTTTATAGTTTTTTTCTAATACACTTAGTTATCAAGATATTAGTTCTTCAAATATACTTATTGTGGAGATTAGGTTGTCAAGACTTTTTTCACCTTTTCCCTTGCTTTACTGTCATATTTGTACTTTTTTTTTGAATGGGTCATAAAAATCACTTTTTTTTACCCCAAAAAGAAAAATATCAAAATTTACTAAAAATATTTGTACCGCATTTACACAGTTGTCCTGGAGATAAGGACTTCTAGTGGGCCAGTCTGTTTCACGAGCTTGGTATAATTTGCATTAGACATGTCAACAATAAATTCTTATAGAGGAAAATAGAGCATAAAAGCTATAGATGAAGTCTTGTGGAATAGTAATCTTAAAAATAATTAAAATTTTTCCCCGGTTTGATATGAAAAATATAGTTATTCTTGCGTTTTGAAGATCCCAAACTTCGTTCGCTTATTGTTACACTTGTTGATCTTACTTTAGATCAGTTATAAACTTGGAGAAAGTTAGATAGTTAGGAAATATTTTCTAATTTAAACCAAATAACATTAAAAAGGGTTCTTCAAAGAAACAAAATTACTAGGCAGTTATCGAACATTTCTTTTTCTAAACTTAAAAACCATAATTGTATAAAACTTATAGCTAGATTGGATAAATGACTTTTTGCGGTGTTTTGTATATACTCTAATCATACCATAAGATATAAACTCAACATAAGATATTATTATTGATATTATGATATATTATTATAACTTATTCATTGGAAAAAACAACTTATAAAATATGTTAGTCATAAACATCCGAATTGTGTTCATTATTTAATATATGTGGGTAACATTTTTTAAAATTAAAACATATCTGTTATATATCAATAATTACACAAAAGTACAAAATTAATGGCAATGTTAATAGTGTAGCCTAAAAATAACTTAAATCTGAATGTTTTTCGGAAAACATATAGTTTAGGTGTAGATTTGAGGAAATGGAAATAAAATTTTCCAGAAATATTTAGTTTTTGAGATATTCCTTCTTGGTTAGGTTGTTAATGCTTTATTTGACTTTTTTTCCGTTACCGTCATATGTATGTTCTTTTTTTGATATAAATCATAAAAACCACTCTTTTTTTTTTATTTCGGAACTATTAACAGCGAAACGCGTTGTTTGGTTATGATATTCCCAAAGTATATCTCGGATATGTCTAAAAGCAAACCTTTATATAGTAAAATCAAGGAAATAAATCTAGATATAAAGCCTTCAAATTGGAAGGACGAATAGTTGACCAAGTAGGTAAATTAGGGATCATATTTTAATATTCTTTTTATGCCATTATTATCGTTAAGTGTTGCAAGAATTTTGAAACGATATAAATTGGTTTAATTCATATTTCTAGTGAGTCAAATTTGCATACAATTAAAATCGAATTTCATAAAATGGCGAAAATAATAGGTCCGCCAAAAACAAACATAGAATGACAGATTTTTACTTAAGCATTACGACTTTTACAAGGATAAAAGCCAAATATGGTTTTTATATGAAATATAAACTCAATAGGCGCAGTTTACTTTTGTAGATTTTCCAATACTATTAACTGATTGATTAATTGAATGATACAGCTCTAATAATCAATTTTAATAATACAGCATGTCGATTTGGCTCTCTGGTTTTCGGGTGCTGCTATATCGTTAAGTTTTTGTTAATATTTTAAAACTATTTTAGCTTATACAGGTTGTCCTAAATAACGAAATACATTTTGTTTATAGGAACCCCACTCAACTATCTTTTTAACACAAATTTGTTTTGCCTTAAACTTGAATGTTGCAGATCAATATTTCCCTTAAGTTTTAATTCAGGTTCCTTTTGTAAAAATTTGTGAGAAGTCCTAGCTGGGACTATTTTATCTCATAGGAATTCAATATTCCGTGTCTTTTATACAGGGTGTCCATAATGGTTATTTAAATATTGATATTTTTAATTCCTTTTTAAGTTATTTATTTTAAATGAAATAATAATTATTTTGAATTGGAACAATTCATAACAGAACCTATCACAAAGAGACTCATGGTTATCTATTAATAAGATTTTTTTATTTTTAAATGCAGTAAATATTAAGTATTACTGTTACTTTTTATTTTTATTAATATTAATAAAATTGTTTTTTATTATTAGAAAATCTGCAAAAAGGAATTGTTTATATAGGGTTTATACTTCATATAAAATATATATATATATATATATATATATATATATATATATATATATATATATATATATATAGTGTTTTATTCTAAAAAAGTCCAAATACAATTGAATTTATTACTGTTTGAATAACAATTCTGGACACTATATAAAAAAAAAACTGCATATTTTAATATTGTAGCATAAAATAATCCCAGCTTAGACTTTTCCAAGACTTTTACAGAAAGCTAAGGAACCGTAATGTGGGAATTAAAAGTTAAGTCAAATACTGACCATGGAAGAAAAATATTTATAAATTGATATAATTTGGCAATGTGGGATTTTAAGGCAAAAAATTTAGGATTGAAGAGAAGGTTCAAGATAACTTTAATTCATTTCAGTAAAAAATGTCCTTATTTAAAATATAAAATTAAATTTTCGCCACGCTGTTAAGTCTGCTCCCTTTAACTTCATTACCATTTTTGCAATCTAGGAGTTGTTCTCGACTCAAAATTTGCTTTTGTGCATCATGTCAATAGAGTCATAGCGCATGCTCCAAGGAGTTATGATTTTATTGTATGCTGAGATCTTGATAACACCAAATTATTACAGATAATAAATATCTCTTATGTAAGGTCCAAGTTGGAGTATACCATGGTCGTTTGGTAGCTAGAGTACAATAATTACACTAACAATCTCGAGATGATACAGAGAAGATTCTTGAAATACCTTAGTTAAAACACTGACAGTTTCCACCTCACACAAAATTTCTCACAGTTTCAGCTACTTATCAGGTTTAACTAAGGGGATTCGAATGTTGGAATATTTGGAGGAACGAGTCATTCAAAATCTAAATTTAGACTTAATTTTCTTTAAACGTTTCGTTGATGATTGTTTAAGGGCAATTCCTCATGACAAAGTGGGTTACGTTGTGCAATAATTTAATAATTTCCACAACAAATTAAAATTTACATCAGAATCTGAAGTAAACGGAAAAATAAATTTCCTGGATATGACTCTAATAAACAAGAATGATAAAATTTATACGCAGTGGTATACAAAACCAACCTAGTCCAAAAGCTTTTTGAACAACTTTTCAAACCATTCAAAAAACCAAAAAAGGAGTGTAATCGTGCTTGACAGAGCCATTTTATTAACGTTCCCCACATTCAGACCCTCGATTCTAAGCAAAGTAAAGACACACTTATACAGAACAATTTTAATATTATAGATATTGACGAAATTATTAAAAAAAAACATATAACCTTATACAACAGCCCTTTCAGAAAAATTTAAATACATTTAAAAAAACAAAATATTGTAGCATGCCACAAGAGTTACAACCAACTAAACTCAATCTTTACCAAACTGAAAAGGAAAACACCAGCTATGAAAATTTCCAATCTTGTATATTCAGTTCCGTGTGCAAACTGCCCAAAACAATATATAGGAATGACAAGCCAATTACAAAAAAATCGACTAAATGGACATAAATATCCCAAAAATGCCACTACAGCATTGACAAAACATGAAAAGAATGAAAAACACTCTTTTAACTTTGAAAATACCAAAATAGTCGATAGGGACAAAAATTATCATAAATTAATAATAAAAGAAATGATAATCATCAAAAAAGAAACACATACAGTAAATGACAGAACTGACATAAACAATCTAAGTCAAATATACAACAATATAATTTAGACACAGATATTCCCTTAATAACATCAAAAATGTCTATATCACCTTAAAAGCAAAAACAAATTCCTTTAATTTTTTATTTATCTTGTCCCCGAATATAAAATACAAGTCCTTGGTGGTTTGGTGTTAGCGATAGTTTTGACGAAATCTCAAGGTACGTAAAATTTACTAAAAATAATCCTTTAAATAATCATTTAATTTGTGATATTGTTTTAAATGTTATTGTCTTAAATGTTGAATTTTAAATCTGGTGTATTATATTATATTCATAATTCGTTTTAAATTTTAGACGATTATTTTTGAAAAGGTTCTAAATAAAGAACGAAACGTCGGAGCAATGAAAACTGTGTTTTAAATATGAACCTAATCCCAAGAAAAAATTAAAAATAATATATATATATATATATATATATATATATATATATATATATATATATATATATATATATATATATATATATATATATATATATCCTATTCTTGAATTTAAATTTTAGCACTCCTTTGTCCAGTCGTCATTAAATGGATTAAAACATCAGTCATCAGTTTAGCTCACTATCGCATTCCGTAATTTTAATCTGTCCTACCTATCCCAATATTGATTAACTATAAAAGTATTCCTGTGGTTTTATAACTCCGTCTATACAACTGTGAAAATAATGAATTGTATTTTTAGATATTACATATTGATTCAACCAAAAAAAAAACAGTGTAACGCAAAATTATTTTTAACTTTTATTAACTTGACTGTCACAAGTTACAAAAAATTCTAATATATGTTGACGAAACTATCTTCATACTTAATGAGATTAAGGCTAAGCTCTTACCTCTAAAATTTGAATTCCAGTTAGTCAAGTAATAAACAACTAGATTTAAATATGAACAAAATTCAAAGTGAAGTTAAATTCAGAACCTAGATGTGCCACTGTTTTACTCTTGGAAGCACTGTACACCTTATATCATAAAATATTAAGCATTTTGGCTCACTTATCGATAACCTAAAAACAAATTATAATTTGCTTGCGCAAATAACATAAAATGGTAATATGTTAAAAGGGCCCAAGAACATATAAAAGGCTTACTACAAAAAACTGATATAGGCTTGGATGGGATGATTACAGCTGATTACTCAGTAACAGTTCTTTCAGTCTAAGTTAATTTTGGCTAATTCAATTAATTCTATTATTTTTTTGCGAATACTCAGATTATAGTCAGATACTATATCCTTTTTTTTTTAAATCTCTCATAAATTCTTTGAATTACAAATATTATGCTTCATTTGTGAGTTAGTTACAATTTTTCACATTTTTACTACAAATACTTACTTCCTTCTCGATTTCTTTCCCAGTTCGGTTTTTTTATCTTCCTGAATTTTGACTATATTCTTACACTACAAAGTACGGTTTTAAGTTATATTTAATTATTACTGTTTGATACCTATTTATGTTGTCTTGCTTGGTATTCATTAGACTGTTGGTGATTGTATTTATTTCTATTTTTGTTGAACTTTACATTTTTCCAGATCGGTTTACTTGCTCACTATTCTAGTATAATTCTTCCCTTTGTTCTTTCGCACGTCAGCTTTCTTGAAATTTCTTTGACCAGTTCCGTAGATTTTGCATTGTTTATTTATCATTTCTTTTACATTAAGTTTACTGTTACAATCGAATTTACATTGACAAAGCTACTTTTGAAGGATTGGTTTTTGAATTATCTATCTTTAAGTTTCATCTATTATTATTGGAATCTATGGAGGAGAAAGCCTTATATCTTTAATTTTCCTCATGCTCTAGTATAATTTTCACACCTGTCAGTACTTTTTTGTATTTGTTGAAAAAACGTCCCATCCATACAACACCTTTCTGTTCCATAACTTGCTTTACAGTCGTTGGGGCGACATCTAGTCTGCGGGGTATCCAAACTTTCTGGAAAAAATTTTATTTACAGCATATTCTGTTTTATGCTAGAACAATATAGCTAGACCTTCGATAATTTGATTAAAGTTTATTTTATTATTTGTTGGTGACTTTTGTTTAACCCACATACTCACTTGCGAATGGTTTTTCATGTACTTGTGTATTTATAGGAGTGTAACTAAAAGCTAGTTTCTAACAACATCGTGGAAGGTTTTTGCATTCAACCTGGTTACAATCCAGTGGTATTTCTACCATAATGCTAAAAAAACGCTCGACTTCTCTGGCTTCGCTACTTCAAAAATTTCAGCTTTACTTAGGCTCCAGTTATTTTGCAACACCATTTATGTTGTCCAACATTCTATTTTCAAAATATTTGTTTTGAAATGAACGCGATGTTCCAAACTCTTGTTGAATTTCAACTTTATCTACTATTCATGAACACCACAACTTTTAGCTATAACGATTTTACAGCCATGTTCATTGAATAAAGACATCAAATAGACTTAATTTACACCGATTTGTCTAATACCTTTATCAACATTTACCACTTGCTGCTACTTAACAAGTTATTTTAATTGGAACAACTTTTAATTTCAACCATCGACATCAACGTGTGGAAGTGTGTGGTAGAGAACAGACAATTTCAGGTGTCCTTTGACGTTCTATTGTTCATTGATGATCAAAAATTTTAGAGTAAGGTTAGCTTCGCTCATAATCATCAGCTAATCTAAATATTTTCTTCGACTTGTGTTCTTAAAGTCACCTAAATATCAACATTTCGCAATGCAAGTGAGTTTATCCAAATTTTTGACTATTTAAAAGATCAACCCGTCAACCCAATAGAATTAATTATTAGTTTAGGGGTAATTTTCCATATAGACAGTATTATAACCATGGCTATTGAAATTCAACCCAATAGAATGAATGAATTATTAGTTTAGGGGTAATTTTCCATATAGACAGTATTATAACATGGATATTGAAATTTTTAGGTTTATTAGAAGAAACTCGAGATATATAAAGCATACACGAGCCTAAATTTGCTTATACAACTTTCTCGTTCACAGTAGTTTGAAACACTTCTCAATTAAGGATCCCTTACTATACCACGATCAAAAGCAAACTCGAGAGTGTTTAAAATAAGTTTATCGCTCTTTTTTTCTTATTACAGTCTAGTTTATGGGACGAAACCGATGTTATGTGGGCTTGCAAGTCGAGAAGATAGTAGAAAAGAAGCTATATTTTCATTTATATCTAAAACATTCGATAAATTAATCGATTATGACACGTTGCTAAGTAAGATTCCTCTGAAAGTTTCACTAAGATGAGCAAAACAACATTTCTTCCAAAAAAGTCACTAAGAACTATTTTAATTTCACATTTATCAATAGAATAATTGTCAACTAAAACCGTTTCTATACAGACTGATATATTTTAGTCTTGATTTTGTTAAAGATTAATTCAACTCTTAGCTCTGTTTGTACATGCGTTATATTTCCTTTATTTTTAAATATCTTTTACTTAGAATTTTATCTTTTTGTATCTAAATAAATAATATGGCACTAAAACAGAAGAGAGCGGCATTTTAACATCTCGAATTTCTAACAGATTTACAAACAATAAATACTTAAAAATTTACGTACTTTTCACCAATTTTCAATGCCGGCAAAGTGAAAGAGCAGTGAGTTTTACTTTAGTACATGGAACACAAGGAACGGAAAATGGCAAATAATGCATTTACAATCAATTCTCCGAGGTAAGAAATTCCGTTTTCATTTTCATAATAAAAGCTGGAAAAAATTGTTTATTTTCGCGTAATGTAGGATAATACAATAATTACTGAAACTACATATTTTATATTGTTTGTAAAATAAATAAAACTAGTTACATAACTAGTAATCCAACAAAGCTTGACAAACAGCTTATGGGAGAGTTTCTCAACTTGTTGGTATTTTTAATCCGAGTTTACATACGAATTTAAATAGCATCCTTCTTTTAAGAGGTTTTACAGTTTTAACCAAACTTATTTAATTCAGTTTTTCTTCGGTCTCGATATTCTATCACAAATTCAATGTATTTCTGGACATAATAGTTTATCGCCCTTCCTTTTGTTACACTGCTCTTTCCTAAACAGAGTGTTCACACAGGTTGAGAATCGCTGGCCTATGGTGTAATAGTACGACTGAGGTAGCAGAAAATCTATCAACTTTAAAAATGAATATTTATGGTGATAGCTTAATCATTATTGATGCGACTGGACTCTGTAAGGTTACAATTTGTCTAGTAGTCAACAGTAATGTTTGCGAATTTTTTTCATATACTCCATAATCTAGCCCTAAATATTATAAATCTTGAATTTTACCTTCTGTTCTTTAAAGTTAAATATTTGAAATTCTATGTTTTACACGATTCAGTGTTGTAATTTAGGCATTCGCGAAACTTTTAATTCCGGCAAAGGGAAATAGAAACTTTAAAAATTATATTATGTTGTTTACGCCACTTAAATTCTTCATATTATCAATTCAAAGTAGCTCCCACTAATAGTAAGGGAGCCCAAGCGGGGATTTTGAGATTTATGCAAGCTCGGCAGAATACTATAAAGGAAGAAAGTTTGTACCCTGTTATGAACTACCTACCTGTTATGAACCTTAAATATAGGAGGTGCGTCTAGGCCAGCCGATCAGATTAATAAAAAAAAATCGATCCTTAAAGTAACTCGAGCTCCTCAGATTAAGACAAGGTAAGTTAATTACATGCAGAAAAGTGTGCATTTCAATATTCTGACAATTTTAGCATGACATAAGGAAATGAGCGAGTGACAAAGTTGCAACACACAGTCACCTGGACATATTCGAGCGCGGTTGAATTTTTTTTTATTCTAATGGAAATCATGTAAGGATAACGGAAATAAGATAATCTGACAATTTTCGCAAGCCGAAAAAGCTAATTTCATCAATCAAGTGTAGTACGTGCAGGTGCTGAGAATAATGTACACTCCGCGCCTCTCTTCTCTTCTCACTCTTTCTCTATTTCTCACTCTCTCGCACCGTCCCCACACTACTCTCTGCCATCATGATGTTATTCCAACTGATCACAACAACGCGTTTGTGCTCTTAGATGTATAACGATGTATTTTCAAAAAGTTTAGTGAATTAAATTAAGTAAGTTTTATATGTATTACTACAATGAGTGATAATAGTGATAAAAGAGTGAACTGAGTATTTTGTGATCAAGAAATACATGAAAAATTAATAAAATTTACACCAGAAACATTAAAAAAATGCATGGTGATTTTGGAGTATTATCAAACCAAGCCAGTTCGAAAAAAATCACGCAGCACCTACACTGAAATTGAAATTTCAGAGGAAACATCATTAAATGATGGCTATCACGCGCAGTGTTATTATGACGTTTGTAATTTGCCCCCATGCCAATCAGAGCTACGGCAACAATTGTTACGAACGCAATACATTGCATGCTTATGGAGGAATGCCTACTTTCGAATCGTCACTGAGATGTCACCAACAGATTTCGGGTGAAAAAATGTGGATGGAAAGTTGGAGATCACTTAGTTCGTTGGAAATCAACTCCCAGAAGCATATGAAGACCTGACATTTTAGGGAATACTCCAGATTGTATGGTATGGTATGTTTTCGTTTTAAAATACTAATAATATCATAAAATAAATTAAATATTGTTAAATATCATAACCATGTCTGATTACAGATACGCAAGATGTAGATGAAAATGACCAAAGTGATTCGAACTCCCAATCTGAAGACGATTCCACTGATGATGATGAAGATTAAACGTCTTTTTGAATTTTTTTTTTTCATTCAACATTTTTCTCATAAATACATGATAAAATTGTACATGTATATATTTTTCTATGACATTATATATTATTTGCTGTTCATTGAAATTATTCCGTTCAGTAACAAAAAAAATTTAACCTGCAGATTTAAAAAATTCCTCTACACAATTGTCAGATTATAGGTCTACACGATAAGGACATCATGCTGAACCGACTGTATATAAATCTGACGCGCTCGAGTATTTCAAGTTCAGTTTTTTTTTACACTTTCAAAAATCGGCTGTGAGTTCTAGTTGCGTCAAAATCATCAGTCTTTCTAATATGACATCTTTAAGCGTTCACTTAACATTCTCCCTGAATATCTGATGGGCTCAAATAACTTTTTTTAAAATTTTTTCCACCCCTTCGTATGGCCACCCCTATCTAGCAAGCCGTCAGATTAACATCCCTCCGTTATTAGAAACAGGTTGCGCGTATATATTGTTAATGTCTGACGCGCTTGAGTATGTCTTTGTGACTGATTTTTTTTACATTTTTCAAAAATTTATACTCGCTTCCTCCACCAGTATTGGGGCATACATCATATAAACTTTTTTTTCTATTTAGCATCTAATCTTCACAATCCAATAGGTCCCGACAACGCTCGAGTAACTACTCATTTAGTCTCTTGGGCTCCCATACTATAAATACAATCAAGTCAGTATGTCATAATACATTTAAAATTTATAGTTATGGTCTGTTGTGTGATTTGATTTAGGATTAACAATTTGCCTATATTACTCAAAAGTATGACCATAATATATGCAATATTAGATATAATAATACTGAAGAAGGTCAAGGAGCTGTCAGACGTTAAGTGATAAAGGTACTTGACCTTTGTCATATTTATTTACGCTTAGCAGTTAAATGTCTGCTTCTATTTGGGTTAAGTTAAATTACAAAATGTTAGAAATCTCGAGACAACCTATTTATAGAACATTCGAGTTGTGTTAAAAATTGACCAATGAGAGTTATAGAGGAGTCAGGGTCCTGTCATTTTAATGCAGTAATCCGGGCATATATTTCTCGTACTGCTTATACTTGCTTCATAAATCCATTTATCCCTATTTTTAATACAAAATCGGGATGTGTCATAATAAGTCCAACTTAATAAAAACATAAGTGAAGATAACATTTTTTTGGTAGATATTCTATTCTAGTTACATTCCCGTGAGAACGGTTTATGTCGCAATATTACGCAACCTTGCATAAGCAATTCTCAGATTCTTAAAGCGTCTGTTCCCATGCAAGATCAGCATATTTAAACTTATAAATATACCCAGTATGCATAATGTTAGTTAGTCTTATACAGTTTGTATCCCATTCTTGCAATAAAGTTGTTTTTTAAAAAAATTACATCAACCCCGAGTTGAAAAGTGGCGCAGTCGGTAGGATTCACTAGGCGGCTCATCGAACGAAAATCGAAGAAAAGTTTTTGTCTTAACAATTAACTAGTGAATCGATCAAGAAAAACAACCTGGGAAGAAAAATAATCAAACCATTAGTAAACTGCATCGAGCAAGAGAAAGTGGCTAGTGTCAACCCCAGAATTGCAGAGTGTGTGCAAGATTGTGTGGCTCACCGACCAGGGAGAAGACGAAGTTCTATGTCCTATTGGTGCGAGAAGAGAGGAACAAGCATCGTCCTACTTCTCATAAATAGACTCCAGGGAGGAGACAAGCATCGCTCATCCTATTGGAACCTAGGCTAAGAAAACAAGAAAAGAATCAAATGAAACCAGTAATCATCACCCTCATCGGAATTACACTGTAAGTGCAATCCATTCATTCCTTCCATAAAACCCCATTGAAATATTGATAAATAAACGAATTGTTTGATTGTTATATCGAACACATTACTAATTAATAAGTTAATCAATAAAATAATTAAAATACTGTTGATTGTTATATCAAACGTATCGTAAAAGTTTAATTGTTATATTAAACACCGAAGTAATTAATCATACACTTTAGAAATCTTTTAATTTTAGTAATATTAGTAATAGTAATATTAATAACTGTATAATGGCAAACCCTGACTACCAACTAATAAGATTTCAAGCAGACAACATCCCTCTGTTTGATGGTAATTCTAAACAAATAAACAGGTTTATCAGTGCTTGCGATAACTTTTATAAAAATCATAAAAATGAAACAAATGCTAATGCACCTATAAATATTTGTCTTTTCGATACAATACTAAGCAAACTTGTAGGCAGAGCAGCAGATCTAATTGCCTCGCGCATAGAATTAACCTCGTGGCCTTTAGTTAAAGACGCGATTATTACCACCTTTGCGGATCAAAGATCGATAGATTGCGTAGTTCAAGACATAATTACCCTTAAACCAGAAAAAAATGAAACCTCTCACGATTTTGGCTTAAGACTACAAGACGCAAGAAGTCTTCTTTTTTCAAAAATAAATTCGTCAAATGACACGCGGGAAATAAAATTATTAAAAATTGCAGAATACGGCAATCTAGTTTTAAAAACATTTATAAACGGCTTAAACTACCACATGCAGCTAGTAGTAAGGTTAAAAAATCCACAGACCTTAGAACAAGCCATGAATTTCACTTCCGAAGAAGAAAATTTTCTGTACTATAAAAACCGTAACAATTCTTTAAATAGAACAACTACAAATCCCAATACAACAAATAAACCAAAACCAAATAATTCGCATTATCCTGCTTATACACCCAGACCACATTATCCTGTTAATGTGCAACCCTTAAACCCTTATTATCATCAAAAATCACCCCCACCTTTTAATAACAGACCTCAATTTCTAGGATTTGGCCAGTGGCGTTACAACCCCTCAAATCAAAATAATCCTGGACAACAACCAAATTTTTATTCACGTCCAAATATTAACCCTCAAAATATTCCAAGACCCTCGACTTCGGGAATTTCACGTTTTACGTCCCATCGGAAACCTGAACCAATGGACACGTCCTCAGCGAATTCCAAAATAAATCAGAAACCACAAACTTTACAAAACAAACCGAAATGGATAGCCGAAGAACTATTCAACCAAGCAGTGGAAACCGCGAATAATAACGAAAATATCCCCCTAAATAATGACAAAATAAATTACCCTCAATACGATGAAAATACTTCCTTAGGAAACTATTATTATGACGAGGAAAACCCATACGAAAACCAAAATTATTATGATGACGAAAAGTCACATGAAAATCAAAATTACCATGACTTCGAGAATCAAAATAATTTCAGCGAAGGAAATTTTCAGGAGGTCACTTTTCCAAACGACCCGACCTAATCCCTCTAAATAACTATAACGACCCTTGTTTACCGTTTATCTATATCCCAGAATTAAATGCAAAATTTCTCATAGATACAGGTAGCGGTAGAAGTTTTATTAAACCTGACTTAGCATATTCAGTCTACCCAAATTCCATATTTTTCGAACCCTTCACGGTACGATCAGCTCATGCAATTTCAATGCATCATGAGGTAGCAGACATTCCAATATTCCCTTCTTTTAAAATCACCGGAAAACATAAATTCTGTATATTTAATTTTTCCCCAAAATTTGACGGACTTTTAGGTTTTGACTTCTTAAAATATATTGACGCAACTATAAGTTGTGGAAAACGTCAGTTAATAGTACGAAATGCCATTTTCCCATTCGTAAACGAAAATGCTAGTATGCCTCTTAATCAATCGAACGATATCGATAGTTCCAAAAGCAATAATTTCGAAAATACTAAAACACTAAAACCTCAAGAAGAGAAAAATTATCTTACTGCAATAAATTCTACAACGAATGCATACGAAGAACAAATCAATCAACCAACATCTCCTATAAGGAAAATAATAGAATCCCCACCTACTAAAACCATGATTGAAAAATTCCAAAAAATTATAACACAAAAAAATATTAATCCCGAAAATACCGAAAACCCTAATAAAGTAAACACAGTAAAAAATTTCCCCACTCCAATATCGGTTAAAGAAAAAACAATCGAAAGTGCTAAACCAAACCCTGCCGAAACTAAACTCTACAAAACCAAAACTATAAGCGGAAATAAAATAAACTTTAAAACTCGAAAAAAGGTCAAGATCAAAGAACGCATACTACCCCATCGCAAGAAAAGGAAAAAATAGAATATGAACGCAACTAACGTAGTCGAATCGTATTATACGTATTAAAGCTAGAATTAATCCCATATATTAGAGTTAGAATTAAAGTTTAATTAAACTAGGCAACTTTAGCCAAAAATCAATAAAAACTTTCCAAAATAATATAAGAAAAAATATTGATCAAGCTGTAGGACAGAATACTAAAAATATAACGATTTAAAAATCCGAAATAAATTTTTAGACGAAAGTTATAGTCAATTCAATCCCGAAAATTTAGACCCAGACGACGCAAGTAGAAATATTAATCAAACCCGCGAACAACCAATCGAACCAATAAAAAATCAAAAACCCAAAATTAGAATCCTTCAAAACATTCAAATAAGACCCCCAAATAATTCTCAAGAAACTAACACAGTACACAGTACTAATGCTACAAAAAATTATTCTAACATGACTTTATTAGACGAAATAATCAATAATAAACCTCATCAATTTATAATCAAAAAATCACCCTACGATACTTATATCAAAACAGAACGCGAAAACTTTGACGGAAACCAAATCATTCACGCAACCTTACCAACAAACATGTCAACAATAAATAAATTTCTAAAAGAATTTTTAACTAATAAAACTACTCACGTTTATTTCTTTTCAAAGGAATTACGGCCTTATTTTCAACAATCAATGAGTAATCTTTTCAAAAATCTAAAATTAATAGAGTGCACAAAGCTCATTAATAATGTTAAACCCGACGAAAGAGAATTAATGATAAAGTATAGACACGAAGGTAAAACAAACCATCGCGGAATTGAAGAAACCCGAAATTTTCTAAAACAAAATTACTATTGGAAATCGTTAAAATCTGATATCGTAAAATACATTAACAATTGCGAGATTTGCCAAAGAGCAAAATACAACAGAAAACCACCGGATCAACCCCTAATATTAACAGAGACACCAAGCAAACCCTTCGAAATAGTCCATATAGACACGTTCATTATCGGAAAACAAAAATTTCTTACTATTATAGATAAATTTTCAAAATATGCTCAAGCATTACCCTATGACGGAAACGCTATATCTTGTTGCGAACAACTAATAAAATATTTTTCATTTTTACGTATTCCAAAGCAAATAGTTTCTGATAACGGATCGGAATTCAAAAACGAAACTGTCAACGGATTACTAAAAGCACATAATATAAAAATACATTTCACTACACCCTATCATCACGAATCGAATTCTCCAATAGAAAGACTCCATTCCACATTGATTGAACATATTAGAATTTTAAAGGAATCGGACCCCAACGCGGACATTATTAATCTTATGCCTTACGCAATTATTGCCTATAATAACACGATACATTCAAGTACAAATTTTGCACCTTACGAACTTGTTTTAGGACATACGGATTCCAGAGATCCTATGAATCTAATACCATCCCACGTATTCACCGAATATATAGCCAATCATAAAAATAACACTCAAATTTTATATGACAAAATCACCCAAGAGACTAAAGAAATGAAACAAAAAATTATCGATAAAATTAACGAGAATAAAAAATCGAAAGATTTAATTATAGGTTCTCAAGTTTACAAGAAATCCACTGACAGATCGAGTAAAATAAAAAATAAATTTTCCGGACCCTTCACTTTAACAAAAATACTAGAAAACAATAAGATCGAAATCGAAAATCCGAAAACAAAAACGAAAGAAATTATCCACATAAACGAAACTAAAATAATACCCATTGTTCCAGATGGAGCTGGACCAACACAAACGCAGTAAAATTCCACAACCTGAATGATCACCCAGGAATACTACCCTATAGGTTAGGAACGGTACAAATCAAGTCTAATCATTGGACTTTTATTCAAAAAATTAATCTTGCCCCTTTAATCACAAAATTTGAAACCCTAAAAAACCATGCGAAAAGTGTTACCACTAATATCCAAAATAATACCAATTACCACGAAACATATTTTAATTCACTTATCTCCTTAAAGACATTCGAACGAAGAATAGTAAATCTAATCGAACAAATAATTCCGTTTAAATATACACACAGAAATAAAAGAGGCCTATTTAACCCATTAGGAACATTTCTGAAAAGCATTACGGGAAATCTAGATCAAAATGACGCGGAACAAATTAACGCGAAAATCAAAAATCTACAAGAAAACCAAAATAAATTAAAAACAAGTATTAGCAACCAAATTACAATTCTAGATTCTACAATCGGTAAATTCGAAACAATGATAGCAAATATTACGCACAACGAATATGTGTTAAAATCGCACATTTTACAAACAGAATCAATAATAAAAAAGGTTGAACTTCAACAAGCTAAGTTTGAACAAAATTATTTAATATATAATGTAATAAACCAAATTACATTACTCTATCAATCTATTTACGATATTCTCGAAAAAATCGAAGTTTCAATAACTTTCGCAAAAATTAACGTTCTTCATAATTCAATTATTAAACCGGAAGAACTGCTAAAGGAAATACAAAAACTAAATAACTATCTAAGCACAGATAAACTACCCTTAGACGGTACTTCTGAAAATTTATTAGATTTTGAAAAAATCTTAACAATTAAAAGTTTTCTAGAGGACTTCAATATAATCTTTATAATAGAACTTCCACTTGTCGAAGAAAAGATATATCAATATTTCAAATTGTTCCCAGTACCAATCCCCAATAATAAATCATTCCTTGTAAACATCCCCTTTAAACCATACCTGGCACTTAGCACTGAAAAATATGCATATATGGATCAAAGTTGTTCCGAAATTCAACCAGAAAGTTACCTCTGCAAGGAAGTCCACACGTCTCATATAGAAAACAACCCTTCCTGTGCTGTTCAGCTAATCAAACACGAAAAGAACATTACGTCTTGCCACCCCTTTGAAGTTCAGCTACACGAAATTCAAGTAACAAAAATCATTGATGGGAAATGGTTAATTACAGTACCCACCAATTTAATTGGCATAGTAAATTGCCGAAAGACAGAAAATAACCAACCCTTATTTGGATCCTATCTACTAGAATCCACAGCCGAATGTAAAATTCGAATAAAATCAATAATATTCGAAACCTATAAAACAAGTCAATTGGATTTCTCCAAAGTCAATCTACCAGTATTGAATTGGAGCTATATTAATCAGCAAAAATCGATAAATTACGAACCACCCACGATGGACCTCAATTTCATAAACCTCAAGGCAACCAAAGATATCAAGACCAAGTTGGAAGAAGAAAGAAGAAAATTGGAAGAAATCAATGTACCAATTTATACTGATAAGTCCAGTATTTGGACAATATTATTGTATATCATTATTGGAATTATTATTATATATTTTATCTATTATAAAATTGTAAAAGAATCTAAGAATGCTTTAAAAAACGAGATAAGTCACGAACAAGATAGTAACCAAATATTTTGAAAACATATACGAAGTATAAGTTTTCAACTTCAGCGCGGAGGAGTTACATTCCCGTGAGAACGGTTTATGTCGCAATATTACGCAACCTTGCATAAGCAATTCTCAGATTCTTAAAGCGTCTGTTCCCATGCAAGATCAGCATATTTAAACTTATAAATATACCCAGTATGCATAATGTTAGTTAGTCTTATACAGTTTGTATCCCATTCTTGCAATAAAGTTGTTTTTTAAAAAAATTACATCAACCCCGAGTTGAAAAGTTTCTATTCTTTTTTTTGCATAATGGATAGAATTACTTAATAATGTATTTACTTTTCATTGCAGTGAAGCAAATGAATGTTTTATATCATCGATAAAAGGGAAATTAGATATAAGGAGAATAAGTGACGCAAGTATTATTGTTACATTATTTATTAAAACATAATACTTGCATTATTTATTAAGTGGCATTATCTACGTATTTATATAGTTTATAAAAAAATTATACTTCCTTCTATTTCTTTTTGTACCAAATATTTTGTCTGTATTTTTCTTAAATTTATAATTGCTCTTCACTAAATCTTATAATCTAGTTTATAACTATACTAATTAACCGTTGCAAACTGTTTTATATTATATTACGTGCAGATTATAATTCATTAATAGTAGGTTAAAATTTGTTATAAAAATAAAATTTTTATAAAAAAAATTGAACCAACTCCTAAAAATGCGCTAGAAAGTAAAAAATAACTATAAATTTTTATATGAAACCGAAATTTTTGAAGCCGACGCCTGACAAAATGTGATTCGCATAAACAGATTAAAAATACTTTATTTGTAATTGCTTTCTTACCATAATTTGTATAAATTAATAATTATTTATTTCATTTAGAAATAATTGGGCGTCGAATTCAAAAATTTTAATTTCGTATAAAAATTTATAGTTATTTTTCACACAATTTTAGGAGTCGGTTCAATTTTTTTTATAAAAATTTTATATCTCCATATGTAGTTTTGAATTCACTATAATATGTATCCATAAATTATTTGAACTAGTTCTAATCGGGATTAATGTACCTCGCAATGACTCCAAGGTAGCAAAAAAGTACCCATTTTATCCAAAGTTGTAAATAATCCTAAAATGAACCACTAAAAATTCTTTGGTTCTTAGAGTTCTTCAAATACCAGTGAAATTGTGTTAAACGCATATTTAGTCTATTATAGTAAATCCACTATCTTAAATTTCAAATGAATTTGAAATTGGTAATATAGGCCCAAAAATCTTCGAATATCAATTTTAAATAATTTGTGTACACCCCAAGAATACTGGGATATCAATTTTAGACAAAATCGGAAAATGTAAAATTTTCAGCCCCTGATATTGTATCTTATCAACTTAATAATTGTAAAAAATTAACTTGATATTCGTAATACACGACCTCGAAACTCCCTAATACCAAATCTGAAAAAATGCGAAAAAGGTCAAATTTTCAACCCAACCCAATTTAATATAGCGAATCCAATAGATTCGCTGTATTAAATTCCAAAAAAATAATTTTAACTTCTTAATCTAATCTAAATCTAATCCTTTCAAAGCCTCCTAGTACAAATATTGGATGGAATCCGGAAATTAAAAATTTTTAGATCGTCATGTTACATCTGACATATGAGATTTTCTTAAAATAATTTTATATTCGCTACTTATATCCTCAAAAATTATTCAGTCCCACCTTTGAACAAAATCGAAAACTGTAAAAATTTTAGTTCGCTATATTGGATTCATCATTTCAAATTCTGAAAAAGTACTTTTAAATTCATAATTTACACCCTCGAGAACCCCTATATTCGTTTTGGAGAAAATCGAAAAATGTAAAATTTTTAGGATGCCTTATTGAATCCACCAGAATTTTTCAAAAAACATTTTAAATTCGAAATTAACAATAACAAAGTCCCCTAATACTGATTTTATTAGACAAAATCCAGAAATGTAGAATCTTAAGTCCGCCATCTTGAATCCGCCATATTTATTTTTTTTTAAATAATTTCGGATTCGTAATATCCGATCCCAAAAATTCCTCCATATCAATTTTGAAAAAAATTGGACAAAACTAATTTTTTATTCGGCATATTGGATACGTCGTATCGAATTTTTTAAAAATAATTTCAGATTGGTTATGTGCGCCCCCGAAAACTCCTTCACAGCAATTTTTGAGAAAATCAGACAAAATTAATTTTTTCGTCCGCCATATTAGATCCGCCATATTAAATTTTTTAAAACTAATTTTAGATTCGTTATGTGGGACCCGATTTTTTTGTCCGCCATATTGGATCCGCCATATTGAATTTTTAAAAATATTTTGAGTTCGTTATGTGCGACTCCGAAAACTCCCCCACACCAATTTTGGAGAAAATTGGACATAATTAAATTTTTTGTCCGCCATATTGGATTCTCCATATTGAATTTTTTTAAAATAATTTGAAATTCGTCGTATGCGATCCAGAAAATTCCCTCATACTCATTTTGGAGAAAATCGGACAAAATTAATTTTATTGGCCGCCATATTGTCAGCGCCATCTTGGATTTTACTGCACCAATTTCGTACAAAAAATATGGGACCACCGCAGCAACTTCCTGAACATAACATGAAAAATTTCATTCAAATCGGTGCAGCCGTTTCGGATAAATCGGTGTACATACAATTAAAAAAAAAATTATAGTCGATGAATTGGGAACCTCCTTCTTTTAGAAGTCGGTTAAAAAGCTGAACTATTGGAGTACCGCCAGGCGATATCTATAAATGTATCGATTTTACTTATTGATAGGTATCGAATAAGAATATATTAATACGCCGATATATTGATATAAAAGTATCGATATTTTAAATATCGATACATTCAGTATCGTTCATATTTTTATTCTTGTTTTATTTTGGAACTTCGCCTTGTCAAATGTAACAAAAAATTGATTTTTGTACCAGCGGAATTAACCTATGAACTTTACTGTTTCATGTGGCTTCGATCCATAACTTAATAAAATATGTTCTAACAATATTTTTCATAGAAGGCATGGTTAAAATAATAAACAATAACAAACCAAAGTGACTAAAAGCCCACACACGTAGATAAGTGATGTCCTGCAAATACAGACTTTTGCCAATCACACAATTTTCAAAAAGTTAACTGGTTAATACTGCAAATTCGTGCAGCCAGCCTTACCTGCATAAAAATTTCCGAGTGTATAAACGTGATAAAGTACCTGTGTGTCTGCGCCGCCATAGTGAAATTCAATGCAATAAATAGTGGGGTGCATTCGATGTTCGAAAACACAGTTGAGGACCGTTTGATCAGCAAAATTAACAGTCGTAGTGGAGTCTCATCTAATTACAAGGAAACGATTCAAAATTTGTTTAAATGTATCGATATCTATGTATTGCAATGTGAGTCAATATCGATACAAAATATCGAATATCCATGCTGTATGTATCGATACATTGAAGTATCGATATACGAGGTTTGTCCCAAAAGTATCGAGCCTACCTTCTTATCTCCGCATTGGTGTTATTCTTTATCATCCTTCAAAGTAGCCCCCATTTAATTGAATAATGCGTGTCCAGCAGGGTTTCCACTTCCTAATGTAGTCCTGGATCTCAGTTTTCGGAATTGCCTTTAGTGCATTCGTCGCATTAGTTTCAAGCGTCTTTTTGTCATTGAACCGGTGTCCTTTGAGTGGCATTTTTAATCTGGGAAAGAGACAAAAGTCGCAGGGAGCTATGTCGGGACTGTACGGAAGCTGGCGAAGCTGTACGACTTGGTGCTTTGTTAAATATTGCTGCACAAGTTTCGATGAATGCGCTGGCGCATTGTCATGATGAAGCAGCCAATCATCGCTTGTCCAAACCTGTAGCCGTTTTCTTCTAACTGCGTAATGCAATCTTTTCAATAGTTCAACGTAGTATTCTTTAGTGATCGTGTGACCTCTCGGAACATATTCGTGGTGCACAACACCTTCATAATAAAAGAAAACAGTCAACATTGTCTTCACTTTGCTCCGACTTCGACGTGTTTTTTTTTGGTCTTGGCGATTCAGAATGCTTCCACTGTGAAGACTCTCCTTTGTTTCTCTAAATGTAATTGTTTCCAAGCAAGTTTTTCCAAGATTAAAGCAAAACTTGATGCAAATTCGTTGATCTAATTTTTCCGTCATTTTTTACGATAACAAAATGCGACGAACGAAAAAAATACACTGTAAACAAACGCACACCATTCACGAAATAACATGTCCAGTCGGTAACTGCGCACATCAATGAGTTCGTGAAGACTTAGTGGTGACGCCCATGCCCCACAAAGGTCGCTCGGAAGTTTTGAAGCGGAGATATGAATGCAGACTCGATACTTTTGGGACAAACCTCGTATATCGCCTGATCAATATCAGAGTTTTTCATATAGCGTAGTCAGTTTTTTTTAAAGGTTCAACTGTTTTGGAGAAATAAATCAAACTTGCCATTTTTTTGAATGGGATAGCCTATATAATTATGAATAATGTAATTTAGTTTATTGCAAACTTTTCAAAAATATGTAACAATCTATATTTATTATCAAAATTGAGTTTTAAATTTCCGTTTTTTTTTTTAAATTATCAAATCCTGTTAGTAGGCTGAGACGGGTATTTGTGGAAACAAAAAATTTTTTACTGGTATCAATAGTGTGTTGATCAACACAAAAGAGCTAAGTATATTTTCAGATTTATAGTTTTATATTACATTAAATTAAAAAAATTGTTCAAATGGTTCTCCATTATACCTTAAACATGTTTCATACATTATTCTTATTTTCTTTAATGTATTTAAAATAATAAAGGACCGGGCCTGTACCTCTCTAAAGACCCTTTGAGTACTGGATGGTAAAAATTTTATTTTTGAGGTATTTCCACAAAAGAGAAGTCGAAAATCGAGAGATCCGGAGACTCGAGTGGCCATGTCATACATCTTTTTGTACCAGTCCAGCAGGCCGGAAAATTGGTGTCCAGATAGGCCCTTATAGTTTGCACATTGTGAGCGGGAGCTCCGTCTTGTTGCAGATACAGGTTGTTTAATCGCATTATGGACATTTCTTCTTTTATTTCTGGAACAATGTGTTGCAGAATTTGTAAATATTTATTTACGGTAAGGTTACTTTCATATATATCATATACGATTTTTGTTCGAAGTCTAAGATATGAAACGCTAAAGCCAAACCTGCCTTGCCGTTCCCGTGGAAATATTACATGTTACCGGCGCTGGTTAAATAAGCCTCATCAGATCATATACCGGATGTTTCAAAGTTCTTTTCTCTGTTTATATTTTATAGATACCAATTACAAAACTCTATTCGTCACTTTACGTTAGCAGGAGGTAAATTTTGTGCCAGGTGATATTTATAAGGTATAAACTTAACTTATAACTTCTACTGAATATTCCACAAGAATTACTTGGATTTGCTTCAATAGAAGCTAATACATTGGTTTCATCAATCTCGCCGCTTCTTGTTGTAGATTTTAGACCGTGGTTTAGAAAATGAACCGTGTTGAATTAAGTTTGGTTTTACCCTCAAAGACATTCTTTTATATGGCTGTTTTCTCTCTGGATATCTACAAATTACAAGCACTTATAAATTTAAAATTGAAAAGAATACAAAAAATCATAAAGGTGTTGAAATACACTTCTAGCGCTTCATTTGCATCTCAATATACTAAACTAGCATGTCGAATTTTTCGTTGTTCTCAAAGTTTACTAAGCCTGCCATTATTAATAAGAAACTGATTAATCTTAAATTTCAGTACAAAATTATGACGAATATATAAATATTCTGACAGGAACCCACAGAGGACATAATTTTGATGTTTTGTTTCTTTAAATACGTGTCACGGCCTACTTCCTTCGAAAATTGGAAATCTTGCACATTCTAAAAATGTAATTTATATTATACCCTAACATTTTTAAAAGTTAGATGTGGAGTTTTTTTTTATAAATTTCGTATTTCTATTTAACTTTCATAAAGAGGGAGTGTTGCCCATTTTTGCTGAATTACACAAAAGTATTACTTTAACCCTAAGAGTTTTCCTTAAAGAGAGGAAATTTGAGAAGGGATAGCAATAAGTGGTAAGCGTGGTAATTCAGTAGTCATGCTTAGACATGTTAAGGGTCTTTTTTTTCACTGTACTGCCAGTACAGCTAATTTGTATGTTTTATTCTGGGTTGAAACATAAATGAATATATCGTTTGATATTTTTCTACAGTTTAAAAGAAAAGTCTTACAGATATATTTTGAACTATATTCATACGTGTGTCAAAAAATATTTACGGTAAGCCGTCAGTTTTTATGCTTAGCTTGTAGTAAGCTATCAAATTTGACTTTAGCCTTGATTAGTATTTTTCAACTGCGAGTAGTCAGTAGTTCAGGAATCCCGAAGATACGATAGAATACCTCAAGCCTAATGAAACAGATGCTGATATTTTGACATTACCGCCAGAATGTGCCAAGTAAACTGACGAAGATGCCATGAATGATGATAAAATTAGCATTACCTCAGTAAAAGATTTTTCGGAAGAGGTTGAAATATTAATTGAGGCAGAAGAGCAAGATGATTTACGAAGACCTGAAAATCGGAATGAGTTTGGTGAAGACGATAATCGGCCATATCGTCTTTTGTGAATAGGAAAAAGTTGGTAAAAATAAGATTTGGCCACCAAAATGGAGCAAGCACTTTTCATCTTATATAGATTAAACAGAAGCTGAAAATTATAAAGACAAATTGGATAAAGAAAATTGCTATGCCTTCACAAATACGTAAAAAATAATAATAAATAAACGCACGGTTTTTATATTTTTTTATATTCATTGGGTACTTTAATTTGCCTGACTAAAGAAATTATTGGACACAGGAAGACTTTGACATTTTCGGAGCAACAAGCTTTTAATAGATTAAAAAATATCTTATACACTTTGTAGACAACTCACAAGCAAAAAATATTAAAGACGAATATACTTTCAAAATGAAGTTATTGTTGGAAGTTATAAATAATCGTTTAAGAAAATGGGGTATTTTATATCAATACTGATTAGTAGACGAAATTATTGTAAATATTACGGTCACAATAAACTAACTTAATTTATGAACAAAAACCTATCCGATTTAATTTTATGTTATGGGTCTTATGTGGGCATAATAGACATTATTATAATTTCTTATGGAAGGGAAGCTAAATACTCTAGAGTCACGAGCACTACTAGGAAAAAGGGTAGTAGGTAGTACTACATATGTTACGTATAATAGAAAATTCTAGAAGATACCTTGTATGTTCTAACAAATTTCTATAATCTACTGCACCAATTAAAGGAACAAATATTTCGCGCTACAGGAACTATCAGAGAAAACATAACCTCCAGATGCTCTATTAAGGTTTCAAAAAAAAGGAACTTCGAGATTTACATGACTGGCAATTTGGAACAATCAATATTAATGTACAAATGTAATTATAGCAAATTCCTTTTTAAGGAAATTAATTAGTACAATGCACTTCCAATCACAAATGTTCAAATATGGAACAAAAATGAAAAACACAAAGTTACAGTAGCATAACTATCTTTGTCAATTACAAGTATATGGATGGTGTTGATCATCTTGATTGGTTGCTAGAAAAACACCATATTGTTGTAGCAGAAAAAAAGTGTTATTGATGCTTTATTATTGATATAATAGATATGAGTATTGCGAATGGTTTTGTAGTTTACAATAGCATATACCAGGAGCCGAAATAAATATATATGAAATATTCCAAATCGATATTGCTTACTCTATTAGTTTATCATCTACAAAACATAGTAATATCTCAGATAGTGTATGATATATTCAGATGAATCATGAATTCAGAAAGAGATTAAAGCAGAGGAAGTACCAGCAGAATTACTGCACCAGCAAACCTCGTATTTTCTTGTCAAAATGCAACTTTTCATCGTGTATTTCAACGAGTTCTATAACAAAAAGTAAAAATTAAAATGCTTGTTTCTTTGGTATATTTTTTAATTAAGTTATACGTTTAGATATGATCTAAATATCACTTGTGTTTAAAAAATGATATTTTTATACAAAATGGTAGATTGTCCTTAAATAAGAATAACATTTTTCTTCAAAACAAAAAAATGATATTTTAAAAAGGTTTGCTTATTTAAGGCAAAATAAACATGTCGAATAAAGATTATCTCAACTTAAAAAAATGCGTGCTAATGGGTTCTAGTAAAAGTATAGGTTTTCAACTCACCATGTTATGAATATGGAGATGGGTTAAAAAAAAGTTTTGATTTCTGATAAGTTATAGTTCTTAATTATTTATACAAGAAACTTCCAGATTTAGCTTCCACGACCCACCATTTAGAGTGTGAAATCAACTAAATCTGTTATTCATATTTTATAGGTAACTTATGTTTTATTAAGGGAATCATTTATACTATCAATCGTTTATCTAATTGACAAATGAGACCAAACTTAATTTTAAATGCATCCAAAAAGATTTATTTGTGATATAGTTCATATTTTTGTGCTCGGAACTATTATCTCTTGTGTAATTTAGTACAAAATGGGCAGTTAATTTAAACAAAAATTTCTGTTGTATAATTATTTATCAATAGTCCCAGATAGAGATAATTTGAATCTCATATTTATAAATTTTACTCGATTGCAATATAAATTGTGTAAACAATAGATAGAAAATTTATGATATATTGATAAAATGATGCACAAAATACATTTTGTTAATTATATTTATATATTTTTTAACACTTGTTCACTCATAACTATTAAGAGAAGTCAGATATTTTAACATTTTTAATTTATGGTGTAAAAATATTTTAAAATTCAAATTTATGGCAAGAAGATTATGAACTATAAAAACTGATAATATTAGTCGGTTATGAACTTTTTTGCACATAAGTTTTGATGCGAAGAATATATTTTATTGCGGTTTTCGGTATTTTGGAGGAAGGGGTCGAAAGGGTCTTTACAAAAATATTTTTAGAGTAAGTTCATACAAAATGGCTAAAAACTCGATTTAAAAAAAATGATTGATGAACGAATTTTTTGGCTCATAACTTTTGAGAAGAACAAGATATTTTAATTCGAATTTAAGAATATTGCAGAGGTAATCACAAAGGGGTCTGAGAAAAATTTGTGTCTCATTTTAAGTCGTAGTCTTGCTTATCTAATTTTAAGTAAATTTTTCTCATTTTAAAGTTCATTTGAAACTGGGAAGAGTGAAACAATTTTTTTAAATTAATTCCACTAAATTGCACTAAAAAGTATAAAATAAATTAACAGGTACTTTCTACTATCGTTAACTTAATAATTCTTGACTTTCATCTTTTCTTAACATTTTTTTCAAATGAAATTTTATGGAATGTATCTGCAAACTATCTAGAGTAACATTTAAAAAAGGCAAGAAAAAAATAAAATAAGAAATAGTAGCAATTTAAAAATTATCCCTTCCACTAACGCTTCAAATAAGTAAAATGACCGAACTGGAAGATGACCATGTAGAGTTTAGAAGAAACGTTATTTTTGAACAAGACCCATGTCCTGCTCATTACGAATAACAAACTGGTTAAACTTTCACTTCTAAGATCAGTAGAATGTCCCTTTTGGTTCAATGCCTGGCATGTTCTATGGCCCGATCTGATCCTATTAGACTATTTTTTATCTAGTTACTTAAAGCAAATGTTTACAACAGTGATTTTGGTGGCAACTTTGACCCATTAAAAGAACAAATTGTGGAAGCTGTTGCAACTATAAATGCAGATATGATTGCATTTTTGTTAGAAAAACTTCTGTTTCTAAACAGAACAGCAAAATGTCAAGGAAAAAATTTTGAAAATGCCTTGAATAAAGGGCGAAACGTCAATCGTTTTGTGTTTTATTAATTATAGAACCTAAACCCAAGAAAATACAAAATTAAGAAAAATGATATAATCTATGGTTCAAAAATCAAGAAAATTAATATATATATATATATATATATATATATATATATATATATATATATATATATATATATATATATATTTATTTATTTATTTTCTTGATTCTTGAACCATAGATTATATCATTTTTCCTTTATTTTGTCTTTTCTTGGGTTTAGGTTCTATATTTAACAAAAAATGCAAAAGAATTGACGTTTCGCCCTTTATTTAAGACATTTTCAAAATTTTTTCCTCCTAAAAATATTTTTTTATAATTAAAACACACCACATAAAAAACATATCTACAATTTCAAAAAACAAACAAGACGCTTAAAAACAGTATTTAAATTTTTAAAATTTTTAAAAATATTTAATTTTACCGGTACACACCTTGACATTTTGCTACTCTGTTACTAAATAAAATTCAAACTTTACATCATCTACTGAAGATACATGGAATGCGAATGTGTTTTTTTTTTATATTTTTTATATTTTACAATGCATAAAAAAACAAATAAGGTATACGTTTAGTTTTATGTTTAAGAGGATATTCGATTTTTTGATTCTTATTTGACAGGATCGAATACTTAATATTTTTGTTTAAATTAGGCTTGTATAAATGTGGCTCAAATTTCCCATATCTGTTCTGTCGTTAATAGAATTTTTATCTTTTTTAATTTCAATCATTTCCTTTATCCGTAATTTTTGGTAATTCATATCTTTGTTTTTTATTATGGTACTGTTATAATCAAAAGTATGTTTTTCGTCCTGTGTGTGTTTGTTTAACGCTGTTGAGGCGTTTTTCGTATATTTTTTTGGGACAATTTGCGCTAGGGAACGAATATATTACATTTGATTTATTCATGAGAGGATTTTTACTTTTTAAATTTGTGAACAATGTATTTATTATGTGACCTGTGGCATACGATAATATCATGCTTTTTTAAAATGTATTTTATTTTTTCTGACAGCTCACTAGTGTAAGGTTTTTTAATTTCAATCATTTCCTTTATCCGTAATTTTTGGTAATTCATATCTTTGTTTTTTATTATGGTACTGTTATGCTACATATTTTTGCTGTTTATGTTCTATGTTCTATGTTTTTTGTTTTTACGTTATTATAAAACTTATATGTTCGTTTATCAATTATTTTGGTTATAGTCTTTTCGTTGAAATTATTATTTATTAGTGTCTTTTTTACTTTTTGCAGTATTTTTGGTCGGAATTCTGGAGACATTAGGGAGATAGCACGATTAGACAGACCGATTATAACACTATTTTTTTGAGCCTAATTTACAAACAAAAATATTAAGTATTCGATCCTGTCAAATAAGAATCCAAAAATTGAATATCCTCTTGAACATAAAACTAAACGTATACCTTATTTGTTTTTTTTATGCATTGTAAAATATAAAAAATATAAAAAAAAACACATTTGCATTCCATGTATCCTCAGTAGACGATGTAAAGTTTGAATTTTATTTAGTAATAGAGTAGCAAAATGTCAAGGTGTGTACCGGTAAAATTAAATATTTTTAAAAATTTAAATACTGTTTTTAAGTGTCTTGTTTGTATGTATGTACTATATGTATATATAGTGTGACCAGTAAAGTCTGCATCATATTTTTTTTATTAATAGCTTTATTTGAAAATTGAGTTTGACAATAATTTCTACTTCGATCGAGATGAAAATTAACCGAAAAAAATAGTAGTAACGTGATTAACATTATCTGTCAAATTTTAATTTTTTCCAAAAAAAAATTTAAAAGTGGGGTTATATCTCAAAATATCGAAAAAAGTTATTGGAAGGAAGTTTTTCTATATGCAATTTTTAGCTCATATGTAAGATTTCAGCTTTTTTACGATAATTAAAATTTTTTGTCCATTTTTCTGTAAATTGCACGACTGTTGCAAAATAACACTCAACTCAACCGACATAAAACTTCTTCAATGCTTCATTCCGAACAAATATTGTTTAAAGTAACACCATATTAAATGTGTATTTTTTTATAAAATCCAAATAGGTCAATTAAAATTTGGTCATAGTTTATTTGTTTTTAACCCTGTATAACGTAACTAAACAAAGTAACTATTTTTTTAGCCCATATGTAAGATTTCAGCTTTTTTACGATAATTAAAATTTTTTGTCCATTTTTCTGTAAATTGCACGACTGTTGCAAAATAACACTCAACGCAACTGACATAAAACTTCTTCAATGCTTCATTCCGAACAAATATTGTTTAAAGTAACACCATATTAAATGTGTATTTTTTTCTAAAATCCAAATAGGTCAATTAAAATTTGGTCACAGTTTATTTGTTTTTAACCCTGTAAACGTAACTTAACAAAGTAACTATTTTTGAAAATATAGTTACTGTATAAAAATAATACACATTAATATTACGAAAATAGTTTAATAACTCAAATTTTCTAATAAAAAAAAACAATTTAAAAATTAAACGCATTTAAAATTTCTCCTTTTTAATCGATAACAAACTATTTTTGGTAAGGTACAGTACTAATTAACTTTTTGGAAACTATGCTTATATAACAAAAGATTATTTTAACTTTTTTAGTAACGTAACTTCATAACAAGTTTTAATTATGGAGTTTTAAATTAAATGGTTTGAAACTAGATTAACTTTACGTAAAGTTAAATAAAAATGTATTTTTCTAATGCAGATTTTACTGATGACACTGTGTACTTGTTTGTCTTAATTATAATGTGTCCTACGTTTAGACACAAACAACGTTTCCAAAAATAGGTATTTTATGAAGTTACCTTATACAGGGTCAAAAGCAAATAAACTTTTCATCACATGTGACCAAGTTTTAAAAGCCCTATTTGGATTTTGTAGAAAAACACACATTTAATATGGCGCTACTTTAAACGAAATATATCTGGGATGAAGCATTGTCAAAACTAAGAAGTTTTATGTAGGTTGCGTTGGGTCTTATTTTGCAGCAGTGGTGCAAAAATGGACAAAAAATTTAAATAACCTTATGCAGCTGAAATTATGCATATGAGCTAAAAATTGCGTTTAGAAAAACTTTTTCTAATGATTCTTTTAGATATAACGCCACTTTTGAATTTTTTTTGGAAAAAAATTTGACAGCTAATGCTTATCACGTGACTATTCCATTTTTTCTGATTAATTTTCGTCTCGATCGAAGCAGAAATTGGTGCCAACGTCAAATTTCGAATAAAACTATTAATAAAAAAAATTCCATATGATACGGACTTTACTGGTCACACTATATATATATATATATATATATATATATATATATATATATGCATTTGGTATATTAAATGCCCCACCATATACTAAAAAACTGCTCTTTAATAGTGCATAATACAATACAATGTTTTACTTTAGTCGACTTATAATATGCCAACGCAACAAAACTTTTAAAATCTACGCCTCAATTTACTTTAAATACAATTAGAATAAGGACAATAAAGAAGGCAGAGGAAGGCTATTTAGTTTATTAACTTTATTCAAAAATATCGCTTGACATTAGTTATATATTATTTAAAAGTATCGATAATAAAATTACCTGTCATAAAATATTTGGTTTAAAAGTTTTTACCTCGTTCTTAGAAGTTGAAATGGGACAATTAAAGCTGGTAATATTTGTACCAATAAATGTTTTTTCTCTATAATTTGAATAACATTTAAAATGTACACATGCTTACATCGAAAAACAACATTTAAACATTAAACTTACTCTAAACAAAGCCAGCAAAGAATGTTCTCAATCGCCTAAAATTTTCAAATACAATAAATTCTCTCAAGAAAAGTTTTCCTAAATTTTCCGATATTTACGAAGAATTTCCGCGATAAGTTAAGGGATGGTGAAACGCACCGTCCTACTGGAGTGTCGCATGAAGACTGGTCGGTGGCTGCTTACCACTCTATCCCCGCATCTTCAGGCTGCTTAGCAACCGACGGGCTGCCACAGAGCTGCTGCTGAAGCTGTGCTACCACGCCTACCTTCGAGCCGCCGCGTATATTACATACAGAGAGATTTAAAAAATTGCTTGTTCAATGAATTCAATTAAAGAGGCGATAAATGATATTATATTAGTTTCGAAGAGGTTAATAGTGTAATTTTACTGCGAATTGTAGATATAAAGGGCCTTTTTTTTATAGAACTATTAAGATTTTGAAAAACTGTTTTTAAACTGAAATATCTATACAAAATCTTTAATGGTGATATAATTTTGCTTAGAGAAAATGCAGGCGCAAAATGTACCTGGTAAAAATATCTGAGTCTGTATTTGTCTGTTCATGCTTTTTTCAATAATCCATAATTAGACCAGGGCTTATCTGTAAAATATTGGAGTTTCGTGGATGTGAAATGGAACATGGAGATTCTTGCATGAGAGCCTTCAGAATAACCTGAATAACGATAAATTTGATATGCGTCAATTCAAAAAGTTGGGAAACATTATTTTTATTAATAAAAATATATAATAAACGGAACTTTTCTGCCGTGTAACTTTGAAGGTATTCATTTTAGAGAAACGTTGAAGAGGAAAAAAGTTTTGTAATTAAATTTTCCATAAGATAGAGTTTGTCGGAAATCTCAAAATATATTTCCCTTATTGCAAAATAGCTATAATTAAAAAAAAGGTAAAAAAAACAGTTCAATCGTTTTCAACCATTTAAATTTCTCTAAGGACCTTCATATTCGAGCAAAAAAAACATTATGCCATGATAAAATACCAGGCTAAAATTCGTTAGGATCGAATAGATAGTTTTTGCACAATAATTTTGCAATCCGATTTCGTTTACAAAAAGTGACCAATTTTCAAATTTGTCCGAGTCCAAAATATCACGTTAACGTATTTAAATTTATTTTCGACATGTAGCAGGGAACTCAAGTTTTCCAACACTTTTTTCAGAATCAAAATTGGATAATTTGGACGCCCTCAGGAATTGTTTAAAGACATTGTTGATATTTTTGCTTATAAACAAATAGATTATCTTGGCGGATTTTCATTGGATTTTTTTTTCTGCAATACATGGTTTGAAAGTACTTAGAAAGACGCTTCTTTTCATGAAAAAAAAATTCAAATCAGGCAATTGGTTTCTGAGATACAAACTGTCAAAGTTGACAGCCTGTTACGGTGAATCTAGAAACAATACAGACCTGATTCTTGAACCAAAAACTTTGTCTTGCCGAGTTCTTTTTTGATACAAATATTTAAATGTTTATGTTATCGGAAACTTTAATAAAAAATGAAAAGAATATCCCCCACGTGAGTGAAAAATGAAAAAAAGAAGGGTGGGGAGCTCTGATTCTAAAATTAAATTCGAAGATTCGAAATACATATCTGAAAAAAAAATCATTTTCTCGGCTTTTAATGGAGCGATTGTGATCATTTTTTTAACCGATATACCGCGAATAATAAAACCCAAATATGAGAATGCCATGTGCCCATCGTGCATTCATTTTATTATAAACAAATGACGTTATTTATGCATCATACTTGCAACATTCTGCACCTCACAGTATTGGACTTTCCAAGCGAATCTTTGTTTATTAATATAATTAAGCATACTATAACGATACATATTAACTTTAATTATCAAAATTGTTTAAAGAATCATTGTTTAAACAAATTGAAAAAAATTTTGGTTTTAAATTATTTTATTCGTAAAATACAGATAAAAAGAAAATAATTATTTTATATAAATCATATATGAAAACTTAATAGTTTTTAAGTTATAAGTAATACAATATTTCTACAAATATTTGAGAATATAATATTTTCGGAGATGAGAGCATGATGCTTTAAAATGTAACAGTTAACATGAAAGTAGTGGGGCGAGAGTAAGAAACATGTGCTCAAACTGGCTTTCTGAAGATATAGAATAGGCATTAAAGAGGGTTATACACGTAAAATAAATTATTTTTGGCATTAGTACATCTCTCAGTATAGTAATATTTTATTTTTATCAGTATTTTACGATTAAAATAAGTTAATCCCAAAATTTTTTTCAATTTGTTTATACAATTATTGTTTAAACACTTTTGATAATTAAAGTAAATATATATATATATATATATATATATATATATATATATATATATATATCGTCATAGTATGCTTAATAATATTAATAAACAAAGATTCGCTTGGAAAGTCCAATACTATAAGGTGCAGTATGCTGTAAGAATGAAGCATAAATAACGTCATTAATTTATTCGCGGCACATCGGTTTAAAAAAAAAATAATCAAAATCACTCCACTAGAAGCCGAGAAAATGAAAATTTTCTTCTGATATGTATTTTGAATCTTCGAATTCAATTTTAAAATGAGAGCTCCCTCCCCATCTTTTTTTTCATTTTTCACGCGCGTGGGCGATGTTTTTTCATTTTTTATTAAACTTTCCGATAACATAAACATTTAAATATTTGTGTCAAAAAAGAACTGGGCAAGACAAAGTTTTTGGTTCAAGAATCAGGTCTGTATTGTTAACAGATTCATCGTAACAGGCTGTCAACTTTGACAGTTTGTATCTCGAAAACCAGTTGACGGATTTGAATTTTTTTTTTCACGGAAAGAAGCGTCTTTCCAAGTACTTTCAAAATATGTATTACAAAAGAAATCCAATTAAAATCCGCCGAGATAATCTATTTGTATATAAGCAAAAATATCAACAATGTGTTTAAACAATTCCTGAGGGCGTCCAAATCATCCAATTTTGATTCTGAAAAAAGTGTTAGTAAACTTGATTTCCCTACTATATGTCGAAAATAAATTTAGATACGTTAACGTGATATTTTGGACTCAGACAAAGTTGAAAAATGGTCAATTTTTGTAAACGAAATCGGATTACAAAATTATTGTGCAAAAACTATCTTTTCGATCTTAATGAATTTTAGCGTGTTATTTTATCATGGCATAAAGTTTTCTTTGCTCTAATATGAAGTTCCTCAGAGAAATGTATATGGTCGAAAAAAATTGATTAAAAACTGCTTTTTAAAATTTTTTTTTTAATTATTGCTACTTTGCAATAAGGGAAATATATTTTGAGATTTCCGACCAACCCTATTTTTTGGAAAATTTAACTACAAAACTCTTTTTCCTTTTCAACTTTCCTCTATAATTAATACGTTCAAAGTTACACGAGAGAAAATTAGAAAAAAAAAACGTTTTTTTTTCGTTAATTTTATATTTTTATTAATAAAAACAATGTTGCCCAACTAATTGATTTGACACATATCAAATTTATGGTTACTCAGGTTATTCTCATGCAAAAATCTCCATGTTCCATTTCACATCCACCTAAAAACAGATAAGCCCTTGTCTAAATCTGTAAGCTGATCTTGTCCAAACTTAAATCTAATATTCTCAGATTTCATACCTAATTAATCTTCTGTTTTTGAAGTTAACGAAATTGGGGAGAGGAATGTAATAATCCAAATCATTTAAAAATTATTGGATCATAATACAGTTTCGGTACTGGCATCCCTATTTTTCGCTACAATGACGACTAATTATTAACAAAAAAAATTCCACTTAAATTTAATAATATTAAGTAATACAAATTGTTAAATGTTCAACAGGAAGATAAATTAATAATTCATTAGAAATCAAATCAAAAATATTATTTTCAGCTATATTCATTAAACAAATAATGTAATAACAATACAACATCTCTCCAAGGATGAGCAAGATAGGCTTCTAAATTAGATTTTCCCTAAAATTAATTTGATTCCTTCGTCAATTTACTTCAAAGTGTCGTTAATTTACTATACGCCCTTTTCTCGTCCCATAAATTGGTAAAAACTAGACCCAAAAGTTTTTTCTGTACGGAAATGGGAAAAAACATAACAAATTGATTTTATACAAAGTGTAAGGAAACCGTTAATAATAATTATGTTATCGGTAGAGTGTGGTGTATATCGGTAATGCTAAAATAAGTTTTAATGTTAATTTTACCAAACAACTAATAAACAATACAATATTTATGCAATATAAAATTTATTTCAACAATGGTCCATATCGCAGAAATATGATTTTGAATATTCTATAGTAGATAGGTAAAAAAGTATAAGTTACATGACTTGTACAATTTTACGAAGGAGATATTAGAAAAAATATCTTCTAAACAACTGACTGAAATTTGACTAACACGGTTGAATAATGACGAAAACGTTTTTTTATTTTTTTGTCAAATTTTATTTCAATTCGTTCATTGCTTTGTGTTTTATGAAGTGTGTTTTGCAACCAAGATGGAGTTTAATATATATTGATTCGGGATTGGCAATGGTGAGAAGTCTGGAAAAAATACTGATGGCAAAAGAAATATCTTTGAGAGCATTAATTAATATGAAGAGAGTTATGCATAGTTAAGGCCATACAAATAGAGCTTCCTTTAGCAAGGTTAATCCCATTAATGCTAAAATACAGAATCATCACTGCATCAATCGGCAACAAATTGGTGACAGTCAAAGGTTGTCCGTCAGGGGGAGCGTTATCTCCTGGCTATGTGTAGCTTGCTAAACCAAATGATACAAAATTACAAACGTTATGTTGATTACCTTATTGACACTATCAGAGGTAAAATTGAAGGAAGAATAACGAGCCTAATGTACAGGGTGAGTCAACGATTGGATGAAGTAGGTTTGTGCCTTTTCGGTGAAATTAACAAAGAAACTATATTTATTGTTCGACACAGTTTATTTTTACGCAGATTTTAAAAATATTTAGGACTCTACAGGGTGAGCCAAAAAACTAGGACAGCATAAAGTTGTATTTTTTTAAATAGAACACCCTATATACGAATCATATTTTCGATTTAGCTTATAATTTTAAATCTTTTTTATTAAGGGTTTACTATAACAAAACTTTATAGTTTCTGAGATAATTAAATTTAAAGAAAAAAGTCACATTTTCAAGCATCAATTCAATCCTAAATAACGTTTTCAATTTTGTGACAAATATAATCGAATTTGGAATTTAGCAAGGCCAAGGGCAAGGTGACATAATTTTTACCTAATATTTGCAATAAAAGCTACAGGGTGTTGAACACATCGGCTCAAATTTGAACAAGTTTAAATGAATAAATATCTTTTTTTTTAAATGGTACACCCTGTATATTTTCATGTTATTTAATAGAGTAATAAAAACTCTAAAAGTTTTGTTCAATATATCCTATACCTATTTATAATAGTTTTTGAGATATTTCAGTTTTTCTTATTTTCCATACTTTTTTACAGAAATAGTCTTCATTATCATAGTAGCCATGTAAAATAATAAAAAGAAACTACGGAAACAAACAGAATGTGGTTAAATATGATGAAATACATTATTCGTTATATTACAACGGCAATAGTTTAATTAAACATAAGGTAAAAAAATTAACACAACAATAACGACAAGGCAAATACATATTTACTTTTATACTAAATTGAAACAAAATTACCTATTAAATACTGAGATTAATTATTTTTTTTAATAATTGTTCGAATAAACGACCCTCTTGTGCAATGCACAAATTTAGTCTTTTTTGCAGATTTTCTCGGACCCTGGACAAAATTAGTGGCGTTATTGTTCTACAGGTATCCCTAATCCTGTTTCGCATATCTTCCACTGTTGTTGGTGGATTAACATACACCTTATTTTTAATATAACCCCATAGGAAGAAATCTAATGGGGTGATGTTGCAAGACCTTGGTGGCCACTCAATGAAACCCCCACGTCCAATCCATTTTTGCGGATATCGTTGGTCCAAAAACGCACGAACTTCACGATGGTAATGCGGAGGCGCACCATCGTGCTGTAACCACATACTGTCGAGGTCATCCCTATCGAGACCTTGAAGCAGTTGGGGTAGTTCTTCTTGTAGAAAGTTCAGGTAACTATGGCGATTTAGTGGTTCATTAAAAAAGTGGGGTCCAATAATTCGATTATGATGAATACCACACCAAACATTTAATGACCAGTGGTTTTGATGTTGCACCTCTCTAATCCAAAATGGGTTTTCTGTGGCATAATAATGCATGTTGCGTCTATTTACGGCACCATTACTTCTAAAAGTAGCTTCATCACTAAACATTACCTTGCATAATAAATTTAGATTTAATTGAATCTCCGCAATTACTGTACGACAAAAGTTTACACGACTTTTAAAATCCTGTCCATGCAATTCTTGGTGTAATTCCATGTGATATGGATGATACCTATGTTTCTTGGTAGTACGATTAGCGGTGGATTATGATGTTTCACATAATGCTGCTAACTGACGGCTACCAATATAAGGATTTTCCTGAACATTTAACAATACTTGTAGTTCTTTTTCTTCATTAGTTACTGGTTTGTTGACCACTTTACGTTTTGGATAATCAACAGTACCAGAAGAATCAAATCTTTGCATTAAGTTTTGAAAAGTATGGGTATTAGGCTGGCGTCGATCAGGATACTTCATTTTGTAAATTCTTTGAGCAAGAAGGCAATTTTTTTGAGCCTCTTCTATTGTATAAATCATATCTATTAACTCATTCTTTGGAAAATTCATTTTACAATATAAGATGAATGCAAAAAAAAAACCAAACTACACTACATAAAAATCAAAAGAAGCGATTGCGGTTATAAATTTGACACACAGAAAAATGTTCTTTTACATTGTTTTTGCCATGGCTACTATGATAATGAAGACTATTTCTGTAAAAAAGTATGGAAAATATGAAAAACTGAAATATCTCAAAAACTATTATAAATAGGTATAGGATATATTGAACAAAACTTTTAGGGTTTTTATTACTCTATTAAATAACATGAAAATATACAGGGTGTACCATTTAAAAAAAAAGATATTTATTCATTTAAACTTGTTCAAATTGGAGCCGATGTGTTCAACACCCTGTAGCTTTTATTGAAAATATTAGGTAAAAATTACGTTAACTTGTCCTTGGCCTTGCTAAATTCCAAATTTGAATATATTTGTCACAAAATTGAAAACGTTATTTAGGATTGAATTGATGCTTGAAAATGTGACTTTTTTCCTTTAAACTTAATTATCTATAAAGTTTTGTTATAGTAAACCCTTAATAAAAAAGATTTAAAATTATAAGCGAAATCGAAAATACGATTCGTATATAGGGTGTTCTATTTAAAAAAATACAACTTTATGCTGTCCTAGTTTTTTGGCTCACCCTGTAGAGTCCTAAATATTTTTAAAATATGCGTAAAAATAAACTGTATCAAACAATAGATATAGTTTCTTTGTTAATTTCACCGAAAAGGCACAAACCTACTTCATCTAATCATTGACTCACCCTGTACAATTTTACGAAGGAGATATTAGAAAAAATATCTTCTAAACAACTGACTGAAATTTGACTAACACGGTTGAATAATGACGAAAACGTTTTTCTATTTTCTTGTCAGATTTTATTTCAATTCGTTCACTGTCTTGTGTTTTATGAAGTGTTTTGCAACCAAGATTGAGTTTAATTTATATTGATTCGGGATTGGCAAGCCTGGAAAAAAATACTGATGGCCAGAAAAATATTTTTGAGAGCATCAATTAACATGAAGGCAGTTATGCATAGTTAAGGCCATACAAATAAAGCTTCCTTTAGCAAGGCGAATCCTATTTTAATGCTAAAAAGCAGAATCATCACTGCATCAATCGGCAACAAATTGGCGACAATCAAAGGTTGTCCGTCAGAGGGAGCGTTATCTCCTGGCTATGGGTAGCTTGCTAAGTCAAATAAATTATGCAAAATTACAAACGTTATGTTGATTACCTTGTTGACACTATCAGATGTAAAATTGAAGGAAGTATGATCAGCCTAATGTACACTGCTCCAAATCAAATTAATAATTGGTACATAGAAAACGGACTACATGCTAATCCTAACAAATCTGTCTTTGTGGTATTCACAAGTAGATGAAAACTAAACATACGTACTCCAATTTTGAATGAAAGAACGTATTTTAGGTATAGTTTCATACAAATAAAATTAAAATTTCATAGGTTTTTTTAGGCTGGAGAGAAGTGACGTAATACTGGATTAAACGTGCCGACAACTAGGTATGATACAAATAAATGTGTTAAAAAGTTGTAACGAAGTTACTGAATTTTTTGGCATGGGTATGTATCCCGGAATGTATCTGAATTATTATACATCGGAAAAATGTAGTTCTTGCGGGAAAAAATTATTTGAAGCTTTGATATTACCGTTCTCTAATTTTACTGCACCATGCCGGGAAATAAGATTTTCCGATGTTTTTCAGAGCATCCGTAGATGGTAATACCGAGTCATGTACCACAGTTCTGTGTGCGTGATTTTTCTACGCCGTCACTCGCCGGTATAGTGGGAATACGAAGGTGATCGAACGACCGAGCGCCATTCGGAGAAACTATTTAAGGCCGCGGTGGCCATTAATTTACTGACATCATGTCACTTGTGTTCCGGCAACTGAAATGAGTAGATAGCTGGCCTAGTTCCTTGAAAAGAAGTGACGTAAAGCTGGACAGGGCAGTTCTCTGTGGGGGAAGACATAACCTCAGCAATGGGTTTTTTTTAACCTAGAGCAGCAAAACAAAGTGTATTTAAATCCTAATTCGACGTAATCTGTAATCCAATGAATGATTGACGCATGTATGAGAGTGTGCATGATGCAGGAAGAGATTAACATTACAATGAAGGTGAAATGTGAAGCAGTGCGAAGCAATAGGGGCACTGGCCCCTGGAGCGGAAACATTAATGGGTGATAACCGGAGGTTTATAAGGCTACAGCCCAGAAACCAATGGACACTCACAGCATGCTTCTGTAGACCGTAGCTTCACTAGAGTAAACAAAAGTAAGATCGTAAGGACCTTCAGTCCAGGGGGGTTTTTGACGGTAGGAATCCGGCACTACCTTCACGCTTCCTGTTGGCGTCATATGCAAGATTTCCCCTCTTTGAAAAAAAAAAGAATGTACTGAGAACTGCACGTTCTCCACCCGGATGCAGAGTCCAAACGGACTGTCCAGGTTACCTGCAAGGCTAGTGTGTATATGGGGTTTTTCACCACCTACTGATTTTCTTATATCCTACCGTTAGTGGCCAACGTTGTCAAGGACACTTTAAGTACGGGCAGCGTCGATTTCTCTCTTTTCATCCTAACGTTCCCTATGTACTAACGTATTATATGCCTTCAGTTTTCTTTAGTTAGTTCCGTATTGATCTGGGATGTGTTTGCTGCCAGGTGTTTATCGGTGTCCCCAATTAAGGACGGATAACAAATGTCACCGCCCGTCACGGTCAGAGTTACCGCCCTAATGTTACGGTCACCGCGTAGAGAAGTCCACGTACAAAAGAAGTCGCCTATCGCCGATCGAAGCCGGGTTATAGTTAGGATCTATGAAGTATCGTCGCCGGTCGACTTTTTGGTACGAGGCGCCGTGAACAGCGTCGAGGATTTCAAGTATGATTCGTTGTAAATAGCGTAGGGAATTTTAGTACGAGATACCGTGAATAGCGTCGCGAAGGTACAGTAAGAGTCACAGAGAATAGCATAGCGAGTTTTAGTGCGACATGCCGTGACCAGCACTACATACCGTCTATATGTTTATATGGTTGTCCATCTTAGGTTGTAAGTTACTTTTAGGCCATATTATAAAATACGAAATACATAATATAGGATACTTTGAAATCGTTTATTTCTTTACCTTGTTCCCCCTTTTCAAGTTTCAGGTAATAATTGGCAGCATATAACTAATACGCGCATTTGACAATTAGTCTGCCTTTTTCCTCTGTAACAAGCTGTTCGGTGCAAAGTGGACCCACTACCACATTAACCCAGAGGGTGTTGCCCGAGACCGACGACCAGGTCGATGTTTTGACTACCGGAGAGCCAAACTGTTGAACCGTTCGGGGAATAGGAATATCTCGTCTTTGAGTGGGTGCCGACCTTGAGTATTTAGAATAGTTATAAATCCTTATGCTGAGCGTCTGGCCGATGACTGTCTGCATGATAGATATCCATTTACCGATGTTCCGCTGCCGTAACAGAAAGATGTCCGTAGATCCGTAGATAACTGCTATAGTTACTGGATGTTGGCGACGTTCCAAAGTGCGATTATCGGAAGTTGTCGCTAAAAATAAATCGTGAGGTTTAGAATTAACGGAATGTTAAGAAGACCAAAAAATACTTGATAACACGGAAACATGTATTAGTAAAAACTAGACCCAAAAGTTTTTTCTGTACGGAAATGGGAAAAAAAATATAACAGATTGATCTTATACAAAGTGTAAGGATACCGTTAGTAATAATTATATTATCGGTATGGTATGTTGTATATCAGCAAAGCTAAAATAAATTTTAGAGTTAATTTTACCAAGTAACTGATAAACAATACAATATTTATGCATTATAAAATTTTTTTCAACAATGGTTTATATCACAGAAAGATGATTTTGAATATTCTATTGTAGATAGGCAAAAAAGTATAAGTTACATGGATTTTACAATTTTAAGATAGAGATATTAGAAAAATTATCTATTTGAACATTGACAAAAATCGTTTTTCTATTTATTTGTCAAATTTTATTTCAATTCATTGATTATTTTGTATTTTGTGAAGTATTTTGCAATCATAATTGAGATTACTCTATATTTGTTAGAGCCTGGCAAACGGGTATTTAGTGACTAAATCGCCGCAATCTGCAACCCAATGAATGATTGACGCTTGCATGAGAGTGTGCATGATGCAGGAAGAAGATTAACCTTACATTGAAGGTGAAATGTAAGGCAGTGCGAAGCAATAGGGCCACCGGCACTTGGAGCGAAAACACTAATGCTTGATGACCGACGGTTTATAAGGCTACGGCCCGGAAACCAATGAACACCCACAGCGTAGTTCTGTAGACTGTAGCTTCACTAGAATGAACAGAAGTAAGATCGTGAGGACCTTCAGTCCAGGGGGCTTTTAGCCGGTAGGAAACCGGCACTAATTTCAAGCTTCGTGTTGGTGTCTATGCAAGATTTTCCTGCTTTGGAAAAAAAAATCCTGAGAACTCCACATTTTCCACCCGGATACAGCGTTCAAACGGACTGCCCGGATTACCTGTAAGGCTTGTGTGTATATGGGATTTGTTACCATCCACTGATTTTTTTTACATCCTATCGCTAGTGGCCAATGTTGTCGAGAATCCTTGTAAGTAATGACAATATTGGTTCATTTTCTAATTTCCTACCGCTATTGGTCAATATTATTGAGGACCCTTATAAATATGGGCAGCGTCGATTTAGTTTTTTTCATCCTAACGTTACCTGTACACAAACGCATTACATGCCGTCAGTTTTTTTTTAGTTAGTTCCGTATCGGCCAGGAACGTATTTTCCGTCAGGTGCTTACCGGTGTCCGCAATTAAGGACGTAGAACAAATGTCACAGCCCGTCACGTTCAGAGTTACCGCCCTAATGTTACCGTCACCGCGTAGAGAACCTCCTCCTACAAAAGACCTCGCCTACCTCCAGTCAAATTTTTAGTATGAGGCGCCATAAACAGCATCGCGGATTTAAATACGAGGCGTTGTGAATAGCGTCGAAAATTTTAGTACGAGGCACCGTAATTAGCGTCGCAAAAGTATAGTACGAGTCATAGAGTCGTGGCGAATTTTAGTACAACGCACCGTGAACCGAGCACATACATACTCTTGCCCTCCATACCGTCTATTTGTTTATATGGTTGTCCATCCTAGGTTGTAAGTTAGTTTTTGGCCATATTATAAAATATGAAATATAGGTGTAGATTTTTCACGTTTCAGGTAATAATTGACAGCCAGTAACTAATACGCTTGCCTTTTTCCTCTGTAACAAGCTGTTAGGTGCAAAGTAGACCTTCGACCACATTAATCCAGAGGGTGTTGACCGAGACCGACGACCAGGTCAATGACTACCTGACAGCCAAACTGTTGCACAGTTCGGGGGATAGCAATATCTCGATCGTGAGTGGGTACCGACCGGGAGTATTTAGAATAGTTATGAATCCTTATGCTGAGCTTTGACCGATGACGGTCTGCATGATGTTCCGCTGCCGTAACAGAAAGATGTCCGTAGATCCGTAGATTACAGCTATAGTTTAAAAATGTCATTACAAAGTATTAAAGAAATAGTAATCAAATTAATTTGCACTGAAATGCCTTGATTAAGTTACGTTACAAGAAATATTTAAGCATATTTTAATATAAAAACTGTTAAGTAAGTATATATATTAAGATAAACTAGATAGTTACTGTAAATAATACGATAAAATAAGGTAAATTAGTAATGTAACATATCAGTTTTGATATTTAGTGGACACTGGATGTGTGGCGACGTTCCCAAATGCGATTATCGGAAGTTCCAGTAAATTACCTCATTAAATTCACAGACACTTGTGTGTGCATGGTAACTAAATCAGAGATTTGACAACATTTCATTAGAGCAAAATCCACAATATAGGGAAATTGTCGTTTAATGATGGACTCCAAATTTAGCTTTAGATATTGTTCTAATAAAGGGTATGTATATTACTGTTGTATTGTCTGCAATAGTTTGTTCACATTAGCAGTATAGAGAGAGTTCAAAAACCATAAAAAGCTGAACAAGCATAAAATGTGTTGCTCCTTTCAATGCGAGGAGATTCGTTGTGAAATGCATAATCGTCTTGATATGGTAATGATGAACTTAGATGTGATAAGACAGAAGAAACATCAAATGAAAACACAACTGAAGATCAAGGACGACTTCCTTAATTTCAGTTAAATAGAAAAAGATGATGGGATTAAGCATTTTCGCCAAGAAATAACTTTACTAAAAGAACCTAGAAAAAATGGAACTACAAAATACCAGAAAACGTAGATAAATTCAGGATTTTGAAGAAGGCATTTTCGAAAACGAAAAAAGCTTATTGATATTCATAAATTAAAACACACCATGCGCATTTTATTTTTAACCGACTTCTAAAAGAAGGAGGTTCTCAATTCGTCGAATATGTATGTTTTTTTTATGTATGTACACCGATTACTCCGGACGGTTGCACCGATTTGAATGAAATTTTTTATGTTATGTTCAGAAAGTTGCTGCAGTGGTCCCATATTTTTTTAGATGAAATTGGTGCAGTAAAATCCAAGATGGCCCTTACAATATGGAGGCCAAAAAATTAATTTTGTCCGATTTTCTCCAAAATTGGTACAGAGGGTACGGGGTTGTACCCAACGAATCTGAAATTATTTTTAAAAAATTCAAAATGGCGGATCCAATATGGCTGACAAAAAAATTTAATTTTGTCCGATTTTCTCCAAAATTGGTATGGGAGAGTTTTCGAGGTCGCACATAACGAATTCAAAATATTTTTAAAAAATTCAATATGGCAGATCCAATATAGCGGACGAAAAAATCAATTTTGTCCGATTTTCTCCAAAATACTTTTTGAAAAACTCAATCTGGCGGATTCAATATGGTGTCCTAAAAATTTTACATTTTTCGACTTTCGCCAAAACTGATATAGAGGGTTCTTGAGGGTGTAAATTATGAATTTAATAGTATTTTTTCAGGATTCAATATTGCAAATACAATATAACTGACTAAAGATTTTACATTATTTGATTTTGTTTAAATGTGGAACTTCGTTTTTGAGGATGTAAATAGTGAATATAAAATTATTTTAAGAAAATCTAGTATGTCAGATGCAATATGACGGTTTAGAAATTTTAAATTTCTGAATTTCATCTAAAATTGGTTCTAGGGGGTTTTAAAGGGCTTAGATTTAGATTAGATTAAGACGTTAAAATTATTTTTTTTTGAAATCTAATATGGCGGTTCCAATATGGTGGGTTGAAAATTTTACCTTATTCGCATTTTTCCAGATTTGGTATTAGGTAGTTGGGTGTGGTGTATTACGAATATGAAGTTAATTTTTTACAACCATTAGGTTGATAAAATACAATATGATGGACTAAAAATTTTACATTTTCCGGTTGTATTTAAAATTGATATTGCGGAATTCTTGGGGCGTATACAAACTCAATATGCAATATAAAATATATCGGGCTAAGAAATTTACGTCTCAACTTCTTTAAATATCGATATTGAAAGGTTTTGGGGTCTATATTACCAATCTAAAATTAATTTGAAATTTAAGATAGCGGCAGACTAAAATTTGTTTGACACAATTTCATTGGTATTTGGAGAACTCTAAGAATCAAAGAATTTTTAATGAGTCATTTTGGGGAATTTACAATTCTGGATAAAATGGGTACTTTTTTGCCACCTTGGAATCATTGCGAGGTACACTAATCTCGATTAGCACTTAGTTCAAATAATTTATTAATATAATGAATTCAAAACTAAAAATTAAAAAATAAAATTTTTATAAAAAAAATGGAACCGACTTCTAAAAGTGTGCTAAAAAGTGAAAAATAACCAGAAATTTTTAAATAAAATGGAAATTTTTGAAGTTGGCGCCAAAGCATTTCGAAATGAATTAAATAACTACTGAGATATACAAATTATGGCAAGAAAACAATTACAAATAAAGTATTTTTAATCTGTTTATGCGAATCACATTTTGTTAGGTATTAGTTTGTCGCCGACTTCAAAAATTTCAATTTCATATAAAAATTTCTAGTTATTTTTCACTTTTTAACACACTTTAAGAAGTCGGTTCAATTTTTTTATAAAAATTTTTTACCTGTTGTGTTTTGAGTTTTTCGTATATAAACCGATTTATCTCGAATATCGCCAGTTTTATCGAAATATATTAAGAGTACATTTTTTGAAGAGGAATTACCAAAGTACTTAAAAAATCAGTTTTCAGCTCTGTAAAATGACTCCTATCAAAAATTATGTCCAACGAGCGTGACTGCAAGTCGGTTCCTGACTTCTCTGATGATATAAAACATCTACTATTTGGTTTAATGCATCTTTATGACCTCAATATAATATTAAATTTTCATTAAATTATACAACTCGGAGCCGATAAGGTAAATCGCTGGGTACCCCCTTTAATGCTTTGTTTCTCCGTTAGGGAGCAATTTAAAGAATTTTTTTTTCTATGAAAAAGTAGGATTATTTTGACCCCCCCTGTATGCTTACGAGAAATTAGGAAGTACTTACCGGTCACCATGTATACTTTACATTAGTTCTTTAACTTTTACATATTTGAGCTGCTTTAAATAAAGTGCTGGCAAAAAGTTTTTTTCCAGATTCATACTAAATGCCAGGAAATTAAATTTGCAAAAATTAACCACGGAACGATGCGTAAAAATTATTAAATTTTACTTTACATGTCAAGTTTCAAAAAACAATTTCCATAAATTCCAATTTGCTAAATCAGCAATTTTCCTTATTTCACGGCTTTAAATTCTTTTTGTAACTGTATTTAAAGGGTGAGTGCTCATCAATAAGCTCAGTCTCTTAAGTCGGCGGACAATATTGGAGAAGAAATCCAAGAAATAGACCTGGGAATTTCGCTACAAATTTTTTGTTGTAGTAGGAAAACCGAAGTTATGTATAAGGCGTTATTTTTTATGTAGAGATCAAAGGTGGAGCACTTTCGCACTGTTTGGTTGCAAACAATAATAATGTGTCGTGTTGAGCCAAATATATAACATGCCTTTTAGGAAGTCTTGAAATCTAGAATTTTTGGCGCAAATGAAATCTTAACATTTTACGATGCCATGTAATATATTATCACCAACTATGTAATATATTATTACAAACTATAAAGGCCTTATCAAATTCTGGCTACACCCTGTAAGGTACTTCAGTTCAGACTTACCTAATGTTTGTCTTAATGCTGACTGGAGTCTACCTATACGCTCATCTCAGGGTAGATTCGTTATTTTTATATTTTTCCACTATTTTTAATATATTGCCTGTGTAAGTTTTATAAATGTCTAATTCAGGAAAAAGGCGCCACCAAATTTTACTTTAAAATTTGCCCTAATGATTATACTACGAGTAAAGAACAAATATTTAATATGTCATATCCGGGTAAATAAATCACTGAGTTTAGCTGCTTAATAGTATTCTAATTTAAGATTATAGGAAATAAAATCAATTAAATAGAGGCCAATAGATTTATTCCGCCCGGTATACCCCTTCCCAGAAAATAAGGACAACCCCTGGAAAAAGTTATCACCAGTGTGAATTCTTGCAAGCTTCTCTATTAGGGCTATCTGATAGAATTGCGTTTACAAATGGTAAATTTGCAATCAATAAAAAAAACTCTGTTAACGGCTTAGTCGAAAGTTATTGACTTTCTATGACGTAGAAGAAACTGAAAATGAAAACAAAAGATAGCAAGGTAAACTTAACAGTGTCCCGCACAGTGAACGGCAAACCGATCGAAAAAAAGTAAACAAATCCACCGCTATACTTGGAAGGTTTAGGTCGACATAGCCTGGTCATAGAAAATAAAAAACTCTCTATTTTAAACTAGACTATGAAGTTCCATAAGCCCAACAATGCAGGAGACTATAAACTTTGCAGTAATAAAAAAAAATAAGCAATATCAAAAACTACAAAAAAGATATGCAAAGAGAAAGAATTAGAAAATTGATAATGTGAGAGATGATGAGTGTTTAAGTGATAGTTAACAGAATATAAGCAATAAATAATTATATAAAAAAGTGATAAATAATTACAAGAATTAGATCACAGAAATCAACTTATCACTGTCGCTCAAGTGGTTAAAATCTTAATAAAATTTTGCTGAAAAGTATGTTACAATTTTGTACAAAATAACTAGTTTCCAAAATATTGAATTGTTAAGCAATTAAAATTATCAATAAATGTATCATTATAATATTCATTACGTTAAACAATTATTAAATGGTTAAATGGCCACTCTGGGAACCATAATAAAAATCGTCAATTCCAGTAGGGTATCGCAAAATAAAACATTTAAATTTGAGCTTGTAGCGCCACGGAGTCGACTTCGCTTCACTTTCCAAAATTTACTGGTTTGCCGAAAAGATTAAGTGATGTAGTCAATTTAGCAAAAGATAAATATAATTAGAAAATATTAAAGTCCAGATATTTAAAGTCTATTAATTAAAAAAAAAATTCAAATCGTGTACAGAAGAATCTCTTACCTGTTAGCTCTCTAGGTAATCGAAAAAGGAAACTTTACTTAGATAACTAAGCGATTAAAAATACAGGTTTAATACCCATTAGGCTTAACAATCAGAAACTCTCGTGTACATACTTTGGCTAAAACTAAGCAATTAGCTGAATCACTTTCAAACAGGTGGTTAAACAAGACCTGTAACATAGACGGCTTCACCAGAAAGGATGTTCACCTGGGTCAATATAGAGATTGTCCCATTCAGAGGCTCACAATCCCAGAAGTGCAGCACGTTAGTCCAAACTGCATATTACTTCCCAAAATGTACATTATAAAATTTCATCCAAAAGAAACAAGTACTGAAGAAATCCAAACACATACTGAAATTATTCTAAGACATATTGTAGTTATTCTAAGGCGTATTGTAGTTATCCCAAAGATCCTAAAATAAAGAAATAAAAATTCCTACTCAATCAGTCGTATAAAAGGCCTACGCAAAGCCTAGTTAATTTTGCTTTAACATAAAAACTGATTGTTCCAAAAGAAATATGTACATATCTCGAACTCAAGAAAATGGTGGCATCTGATAAATGTTAAGCCGTTGTTTCTGGGCTGGCTAAAGAAAAATAATCGCCAAACTGGCTGTAGGGTGAAACGACCAAATCACCAAAAAAAAATGTTTGCATTCCGACTTGGTTTTGTTACTTTAATCGGCCATTTATGACCAAATCCCTTAACTTGGGAATGTAGTAAAACTAGACCACTTCTTCTCACTCTTGCATCAGATAGCCAAAAGAGAACGATTTTTCTCAAATCACTCGCACGTTCCTTCTAATGGAAGTTACCAAAAAAACTTAATAAAAAAGTTCATCAAAAATCTATCCAAAAAAAATAACCATAATATCGTTGCAATAATCTCGAACCCTTCCGGAAAATATATACAAAAATTCTTCTATTTCAATTTTAAATTGGCCAGTACTGAAATCAGACAGAGACAACCAATATCTTAATAATCTAAACTGCCGCGTCCTACAAAATGAATAACCTATGAACAAAGTACTTTACGGATTCAAAATATTCAAAAATGAAATCCAATTAGTTCGAAATAGTTCGAGGGTCTAATTTCAAATATTTTAAATACCAAAAATTCTAATTAGTAAAGGGAAATATTCAACTAATAAACTGAAAAAAACATCATGAAAAAGTCGATACTATCTTATTTCGAATTTAACATTTCGATATATTCAACAGAGGTGCAATCATATAGACAACCATAAAAACTTTCCGTGCTTCGAGTGGACTTGACTATTTATCTGAAACAGCTGATATGTGAGAATAAATAAACATTTTCTGAAAAAGGAAAATCAACAAGAAAATCAATAAACACTGTTTATATTTATCCAATCATTAAGAAAACGCTTTTTCCAATCTGTGATACATTGTCTCGAGGTACTTAACGAAATTTACAAATTATAGAAATAGGTTAAGTCTCGATGTCAATCAAAATTTCAAAATGTAAACAAAAGAAATGATCTGAATCTAGATGAAACCAACATTAATAAATCAGAAACAAAAGGTAATCATTAGTTTTATAGTAGAAGACATCGTTTACTGTAAATTTACGTTTCAAGTTATGCATGTCATTGACAACCTTTAAAGAAAAAGTATAAAACAAAAATCTATTTATTACTTTAGTAATCTGAACCTGTACTTTAATGTGGAAAAATGTAAACGAAAATATTTATTATTTAAGATCAATTTTTAACCGTAACAGTCTGACACTTCCATTTACAAATCCTTGTAAGTTTTACCTCTTACTTTAAGTGACTGAGTACTTAAGCAGAATAAGAATGTGACAACTTCTACTTACATATAATGACGTAACTCTTAAATTGCATTAACTTCCAAAAAGTAGTACTTCAAGGTATTAGAAAAAAATATTTTAGACTCGGTTCAACATTTCATTGGTATGCCCTTCAATATAACTAGTTAGACTTAATAATTAAGATACTATGAATAACATAGAAGAGTATAAGAAACTAAGAACAAAAACCAGGAAGATTATGAAACGCAAGAAAAAAGATCTACAGACTAAACAAATAGAAGAAATAGAGCAAAATGGACAAAGCAGCAATATAAGAGCATACTATAGGGGAATCTCAAATATAAAAAAAGGATACCAACCAAAATCAAGAAATTTTACAAGAACAGACAATGGACAGCTTATAACGGAATGTACAGAGGTCATGAACACATGGCGTGAACATTTCCATCAACTACTGAACCCGGATAACAACGACAACACTCTCACAAGCATAGTACAAACAGCTGAAATTTCAGATCCTTTACCAACCTACGAAGAAGTCCAAAAAGCCATAACTAAACTTAACTTACATTTGGCTTTTGCAGATGATATAGACATTGTGGGAAACAGCACGCTGGATATCAAGACGACCTTCAATAACTTCGAAAAAATTGCAAGTAGCATTGGGCTTAAAATTAACGAAGAGAAAACTAAATATCTGTATTCCACTAGAAACAATAAACACAGAGGCAGACTAGGCCAAAACATCACAATGGGGGACTATAACTTTGGACGCGTCAAAGAGTTCAAATATCTGGTAACGATGTTTACTGAAAACACTGACGGAACGATAGAAATTAACTCTAGAATCCAAGCAGCTAATAGAGACCTATACGCAGTACAAGATTTCCTAAAATCCAAGTTAACAACAAGACGTACCAAGATAAACATATACAAAACAATAATAAGACCTGTAGTGATGTATGGGTGCGAAGCTTGGACATTAGCGGTAACAAATGAAGAACGGCTCCGAGTCTTCGAAAGAAGAACTCTTAGAAAAATATATGGCCCAACAGTGGATGCAACAACAGGACGATACAGAATCCGTACCAATAAAGAAGGATCTATATGGAGACATTAATATTGTACGAGAAATAAAATCTAAGCGACTGCAGTGGGCGGGACACGTAAGAAGACTACCAGATAGTCGCACAGTCAAACTCGCGTGGGAGGAAGCACCGGTAGGGAAAAGACCACTGGGATGCTTTCGCCTCCGATGTAAAGACAATATTGCCAAAGATTCAAAGGCAATGAATATTGATAAGCCGCTAGATGCCATGGCAGACAGGTAGCAATGGAGGAGTATTGTGAAGTCGACAGAGACCCACCCAGGGTTGTAAGACATGGAGTAAGTAAGTAAGTATGAATTTAACTCCACAATCTCACTTGCTTTTGCGGAGAATCAAGCACTTAATAATTAATTATAAATACTGACGCGCCACGTTAATTAGTTAGGAGGGAAGGGTATACCACATGTTAATAATTTTCTCTTGTGCATGAAATACTACAAACAAACCAAATTTTAAATTTCTAGAGTCGTGGTAAGGACATTACATTACAAATGATGATTACCTAGAAACTGCAAAAGATAGAAACATGAAATTTGGATTTTAAGTTCCATTTGTCAAGTTCTTATAATAAATATAACGATAGTTAGAAGCTTCAATGCAAAAATATTATCTTCTCAAAAGAAATATATCGGTTTGTAAATCCTTTCAAATATAAACATTAGTTTCAATAAAGGATAACCTTCATAGGGTCATATACTCATTAAAGAAGGTCTTTCAAAATATTTCCCGTTTTAGTTCTTACATTTATTTGGAGGCAGAAAAGGCACAGGGTAAATTAACAACCTTTTGAAGTCAATTTGGATGAAAATTAAATTACTTCTTGTTTAATGCTCCTTCATTTGAGGCAATGAATGTTCTTTAGATTTTAACAGATATATAAGAGATGCTATTATTTTCTTTTCAATCTACAGGTTATCGACAAAATAGATTTTGGAAAAGAAAAAAACTTTCTAATTCCAGGATTTCTAAAATGTTGAGAGTAACTAGATAATTAATTATACAAGTTAGGTTTTTAAAGCGACAGCTGTTCAAATACGCATAGAATAATAAAAAACACTTTCTTATTAGTACGCCACAGCTTAAAAAGTGCAGTGGAACTATATGCATATATTAAATATTTGCTTTCAGAATGACACAAAGAAGTCTTAGACAAATATTCATAATGATAAGTTGCAATAGTCAATTAAAAATGAGATTTATTTAACCAAAATCAATCGGAAACTGAAAGCTGCTTTAAGAACAAATCGATCCACCGAATTTTGAACTCTTCGCTTAAGCGTTTTATTTTAGTATGAAGACAACTAGCATATATATATATATATATATATATATATATATATATATATATATATATATATATATATATATATATATATATATATATATATTGTATAGATAAATGATAATAACCCAATATTGGCTTGAGATTACAAGATAAAAACTGTACACAAAAAGTGTAGATTAAAATATCAAATAGAATTAAGGATCGTTTAAGGTATTTTGTTTAAAATATAGAATAGATAATTAGGAATAGTTTTAAGAATAACTCAATAGCCACCAAAAAGCTGATTTAAGCAGATAATTTTCGAATTGTTTGTTTTAGCAAAGTCTTGATTTAGTTTTCTCTTTAGAGACATAAGTTCAATAAAAAACTGTGTTAAAATATATTGAACAAGAAAGAGGAAACATTATTGTAAATTAATATAATTTTAATGTGTTCTATATGTGAGTGAATGCGTTAGAGAAACTAAAAATCAAGTGTTACTCATTTATTTTGGTTCTAAAATAAACAATCACATTGACACTAAAAGTGCGTGAAGTTTACTGTCAGTGTAGATATCGAGAAAATAAAACACTGTGATAAGTGAAAACATTCATTAATGTTCAGTTTAAAACAAAAATGTAATAGTTTTAAGGCTTATTAAACAAAACATGGGAAAATTAAAACCATGTATGGTACATTTCTGAAAAATATAAGACAGATTTATCTAGATTATAAGATAGATTTAAGTTTTTAGTAAGCAAATCTAGGATCAAAATGTCCAGAAAATGTTATTTAATACATAGATAATTATATCTGAGGCAATAATAAACATTTTAGAGTTTTTTCGAACAAACATAGAGTCAAATAGTCATAAATTTCTATGTGCAAGCCGATTATTTTCCAGAATTTTATCATATAAATAGTATGCCAAAATGGTTCTAATGTAAATTAAAGTGTCGAGAAAGCTCTAAAGTTTATTTTGGGCAAGTTCAATAATGCTCAACGATAGAATTTTGGATCATATTTTCATCAAAACATATAAAATTCCAGTAATTTTTAACTGATGTAATGATGCTAGCTTCATCTCTTTCGATTTATCCGTTGCCGTCGCTTCTTCGTGCTCCGATAAGGACGCTCAACTGCTTCTCGGTTTCCTTTTCCATCAAGAACTACTTGTTTCTATATTTCAATTAATGTTTCCTATTAAAAAATACCAAAGAAATTTAATTTTTGTAATAAACGTGGCGATCTATAAACTACTGCGTCGCAAAGCAAACTGATTCTGTGACGTTGGATGTATAGAGACTCTAAATTATTTTCAAATTTAGGCACTTGAGAGTTATTTTCACTTACTGAAATTCCTCAAAGTAATTTTTATTGTAGAGAACTGATTCGAAATATCGAATTTAAATATTATTCAACAATACTTTTTGTCGCATTCAGTTCGAATTGCTCTAATTTCAGTTATGATATGATAAAACGTTGAAAATATTTTTCAAAGAATCTAACTAAAAGAAAATCGATTTTTTGAAAACCTCAAGATGGTGTAACCCCTTAAATGAGCATTACTCTTGAAAGAATTATCAAGCAGCAGTAAATGTGGGCTAACTTTGAAGCTTTCTTTAGGAATTTCCATATGACATATTATCATTTCTCTCCTTATGTTCACTCATAGAGTTCGAATAATAAAACCACTTTTCACTAGTTACTTTCTATTCCTTATGCATTACTTGTTTACACTTTTACGATTAAATTAGAACTAACCCCTTAGCTCGTACTTTACCTACTTACCTATAGAACATACGAGAATAAAAGTCTAGAATCTCCTTATAAAAGCTTCTAGATAGTATTTCTGTTATGATCAGGATCTTATTCAGGTAGTCCTCATTACACTGTCCCCTCTTAATTCTGATCATTCCGATCAGCTTCGATACTTCCGTGATATGCCATCAATCTAAGCAGACGGACTACTTTTATTTTGGCTTTTGAACTTCGTTGGATTCTATAAATAACGTCATTTATTCTGTCCAGAATAATATGTGATCCTTCTCATGCTGGCATCAACTTAAGAAATTTGCCTTTCGTCCTATATGGAGTCCATAACCAAACGCGGTCACCTTACTGGAACCTTGCCGATGATGTCATATCTTATCTTCATTCTGTCTGGTCAGATCCATACGTTCTGTCGATCTCCACACTTTCATCAGTTGAGGGTCCATACATCCTGTGGCAAGGCAATTCAAGTTGCCTTCCAAATAAGACCTTAGCTGGTGTAACTCCGGCAGTTTCATAAACTGCGGATCGGTAGGTAGATCAGAAAATATTTGTCCAAATCTTTCTGATGTTTGCCTATAACCTTTGTGGGGTTATTTTCAATGGTATTATTAAATTGTTCAACCATGCCGTCTGACTGAAGATGTAAAGCTGTTGTTCGGGTTTTATGGATGTTAAGTAGTTTCCAGAACTTCTAGGAATTACAAATCGACTGGACACAGTTATAACTAAAACTTCAGCTATTCTTGAAGTTTTTTGGTTAGGGATAGGAAATACTTCAGATCATTAACCGGAGTAGTCAGTAGCAATCTAGATGTATTGGTGTTGCTTAGTTGATTCTGGATATGATTAGTTATATCAATAGCATTCTGTTCAAAAGGTGTTCCAATATCACTTTTCATCATTGTGACCTTAGATTTTATTCTGGGACATTGGTTGGTTACAGATTTAGAGCACTGTCTACACTATAGTTTTACGTCTTGACAGTAGTTCCCCCCTGTATAATCTCTCTCGAAGTTTATCTAGAGTTTTAGTTTTTATGGCTACTACTAACTGAGATTTGATTTCCTTGAGATTGATACTTTCTCAGGATCCCTTAGGAACCAGTTTTCAATCAATAGTGAGCCCCATCGAGCCCAAAGTGCCTTAAATGTAAGTCCTTTATCCGAGATATCTTCCCAACTATGACTTCCTTCATTATTTTCAGAAGGTGAAAAAATAGTGTCAGATCATTGTCGTCAAGTTGGTCTTTTCATATCTCATATGTACTCTACTCTGGATCAAGGTGAAAAGTGGTTCTTTAAATAGGAAACGTTTCCCTTTGTTCTATTTACTATAATGCTTGAATTATTTCCTATATAGTATTATGACAAGGCATCTGTTTTTTATACAGTCTTCCAGGTCTTTATTTGATTTTAAAATTGTACTGGTGTGGTTTTTCAAGCCATTTTGCTATTCCTTCGCCAGGTTGCTTCATATTTAGAAGTCATTAAAGAGCTACGTGGTTTGTTATTTTTATAAATTCCTGTCCATATAAACATTCTTAATAACGACGAGCAGCTCTTTCCTCGTGGCACAATAATTTCTTTCGGGTTTTGAATGACCTCTGCTAAAATATTCAATAACTAGGCCATCTTGTGTCTGAGAGAATACACCTCCTAACCCTATGCTGCTGACATTAATATCTAATATAAATTTTATGTGATCTTCTGAGTAGCCTAAAATTGGAGTGGAACATTAAACAGCCTTTCGTTTTTGGAAAGCTTGAGTAAAATCAGAATTCCATTGGTAAGAAATCTTTTCTTCAGTAACCTTATCCAAGAGTAAAACAATATTGGCAAAACCTTTTACGAATTTTTTATAATATGTGCATAACTTGAGAAAGCTTCTCAATTCATGTTTATCACGTGGTCGGATTAATTTTTTATTGTTTGAATTTTTCTTTCGTTCGTGTGTATACTCTCTGGTGGTACTATATGTTTTGTTCCAGCAGTAAGCATTTCTTGGTGTTAAGTCGAAGGTTAACGTTTTTGATCCTTGTAAAAACTTCCCGTAGATTATTTAACTATAACAATAACATCAAGGTAGCTAAACTTTTTCATCGTTTGAATTAGTCGCTTAAAGGTGGCAGGAATATTGTGGAGTCCGAATGGCATTACACGAAAATACTTGAAAATGATACAGACAAGCCCTAGTGGAAAAAAAAACAGTCTTTGCCTTAGATGCCTACTCGCTAATGTCCACTTTCTAGATCCAGCGAAGAGACCTCTGTGATCTAGTCAACGTTGTTAAAGTATCGTCGATTTTAAGAAGTGGATAGCTATCTTTCCTGGTTGCATCATTAAGCTTTCTATAGTCAACACAAATTCCAGTGGTTTTATTATTTTTAGCTACCAATGCAACAGGATATGAATACCGACTAGACAATTCTAATTCAGCATTTTATCTACAAGTCGCTCCACTTCCTGCCGTTTAGCTATGGGAAATCTTCTAGGTGGCTGTCGTATTGGTTGTGCACTGCTAGTATTTTTTTCATGTTAGATGATGTTTGTCCTACCGCTATTACTATCTTTTGCTTCTAAAACATCCTTATGCTTCTTTATAAACTTTTTGGCTTCTTCAAGTTTTCGTCGCTTTGTCGGATTGTTCATATTTTACCACCTATTTCACTGGCTTGTATAAAGTTACTTCCTCTCCTTTACTAATTTTAACATAGTTAGGAAAAGTGCTCTTATTGGTAAAATATCATCTAAGCTGTATTACGGTTCTTTGAGAGAATAAGTTCTTCGGTGCAAAACTTTAAGATGTTAAGTTTATTGTTGAAGGAAAATCTATGTTAACGAATTAGATCCATACTAAAAATAAACTGATCGTCTTTGTCAGCAACTAACATCAAATGGTTTATTTTTAGCCTACCGAGTTGAAACTCCACTTTTATTCTCCAACCACATCAGCTTATTCCCCAGTTACAGTTCTGAATTTTACGTTTCTGTACAATGGTAGGATTTTAAATTTATTAACAAGGTTCGACTTTATCAGAAATACTGCTGCATCAGTGTCAACAGATTTGGTAATAGGTTTAGCATTGATTTTTCCTTCAATGACTATCAGCGGTTCTTCCCAGCCTACGAATAGAAATAACTTTGAGGGACTTCTTGATATTGCTCAAAACTAGTCACTTAATATTTTCCTAACTCTCTTCTGTACGGTCTCTAGATGTCACCATACGTGTATAAAAAATTGAAATATGTACAAGCTTATTTATTTTCATATTTTTCTAAGATGTAACTCCATAAGTTTCAATGTCATGCTGGGAATATGTAGTACTGCACAACAGCTATTTATCTGTATTGCATAAAATGGGTAAAATTTTGGAATTACAAGAAAGATTTTAAAATTAATGCAGAATGGCATTTTCTTGGAATTTTTCAGAGCAAAACTAGTGTACAGGGACTATATGAGAAGCTAATAAAAAATACAACATAACTTTAAGGATAGGTTAAGAAAAATAAAAAATTTATTTAAATTTTTTTGTTTGGTCAAGAGGAACATATTTTTAAAGATTTTTTTTTTAAAAAGCCATTCCTCAATCTAATACTAAAAAGTACCATGTTTTAATACCACAAAAAACTAAGTTGTTTTAGAATAAGTTGTTTCACGAGAGAGAAACTGTTAAGTGATAAAAGAGATGAGAGGATACCTGATAATAATATGTGGTGGTCACTCATAGCTTAGTTATATATAGTACGGGATGTCCCATTTTCAACACTTTTAGGGGATAATGGAGTTATCAAAGATATAGTGTTGCCGTTTTCACTTTAATGTCCTACTTTTTAATGAAATGAAAAATTCCGGTATCAAATTAGTCATGGCTCTCTTAGTGTTTAATCTACAGGGTCATTTTGAAAATCTTCCTTCTTTAGGCACATATCGTATTTCCGTTATGCGTAAGTTTATCAATCACCTTCAGGTCATAACTTTTGTTAAGTATGAAATATAGTATACAGAGTATTATGAAAAACTTTTTGTTTTATTTTGAATACCTACATTTCACTGAATATTAGGTGACGGTTGGTAGCCAGTGACTAATATACGTAAATGACCCCTGGTTTGTCTTTTCCCATTGTAACAAACTACCTGTTCCTATAGGACCTCTACTACGTTAATCCAGAGGGAGGCACCCGAGACCGTTAACCGTTAGACTTCTTGACCGGTGAGCAACAGTTGGATATGCCGGCCAATAGATAGTGTAACCGTGGGATATCGTGGCTGTTAGAGAGCTTAATCGTTGGATATTTAAAGCGATGGGTGTCTAAGTAATGGATATCTACTTATTGCTGCTCCGTTGTCTTAATGTTAATACCTTTGAATATTTCTCGACAAAAAGATCGTTACAGTATTCGAATTCAATGAGATACCCGTTAACCAGATTTTCCGATGGAGCGCGAATACACACATTGAAGCAAATTCTATACTAATTCCTTATACAACAATACAAACCTACTAAGTAATAAATTTCTTATTTTACAACCGTAAAATAATTGATAGAGCTAAAAATGAATTAATTCATTAAAATCAAATATTGTTTGTCTTTTGCGTAAAAACCATTTCCAAATTAAATCCAAAATAGCCCGACCACTTTAATATATGCGCATTAATTTTGAAATATTCGTAATAGACAGTTAATAAGACCGTTTACTTATCGTATTAGCAATCAGGCGTTCGGGCCCTTCAGCCAAAATTTCATTATGCCGTCGTCGTGCCCTTTAACCTCAATTTAATTTTCATATAACCGGCTTGGCGCAGATCATAAGCGTCCTTTTAATAAAAATACCTTCGAGGAAATATATTGCTTATTCAGAGTAAAAAATCTAGTTTGCTTAAGCTGGCTTAATATGGTTATGATTTATTTAGGGAATCGAAATATATGTGGTAGAATAACATAAAGGACCGTAATAACGAGATCCACTAAAAAAATTTTACTTTTAAAACCTATCGACTTACTATATAAGTTATGGGTCTATTAGACAGCATAATATTCAGACTTCCTAACTAGGATATTCGATAAATATACCTTCATTATTCAGGATCCTTAATAAGATCCGTGCTTTTCAAGCACGTAAAAATGGATCTTATCATAACCGAAGTGGTGGGTTGTATGTAAAATGACGTGCACCGTATCATATATTTATAAAAAAATAAAATAATTTTTATTCTATAAGTATATCGAGAAAATTTATACAATTTTCTCTCCTTTACTGGTCATTTTCGCGCAAGACCAGCTCAGTGCGTCAGCCCACGATATCACATCCTAAATGCTATTAGATTACACAAATCGTTTCCTAATTAGCATTCTGAGTAAGGAAGATTGGTATCACCCGACATCTTACCAAAGATTCCAACAATCCTAAATGTTTTTATTTGGTATTGCTATGATTTATAATATTTACTGCTCAAAATAAATTAATAGTCACTTTTAATTTTTTGATATTTTGTTTTAGAATGTACTATAGTACATATTTTTAAATAGGGAATTTTTAACAGGTAAGTAAATGACAAACATTTTTAAATTTCAAAGTCGTTATTTATGAACCAAGAAAAGGAGAAATAATGAAGGTATCTGAATATGTTTCAAGTATCTCTGCATGTATAAGAAATGAGATTCTCTAAAGACAAAATACAGCTATATCAAACCGTTATTTCAAGAAATTTTCAATAGGCTTTAGAGACGAGTAACATAACAAAGAGGTTATATGAGTTACGTAAATGCATTACAACCATTTTTCAGAACAGTATTTTAATAAAGAACGACATCCAAATCTTGACTGCCTGACTGCATAAAAATTTATTATCCTTGAATATTAACAAGCCTATTTTAATACAAACAGTTATAAATTACTGAGGGGAAATGGGACTCAGATTTGAACCCAAACATCCACATTTTACTGGATAAAAATGACAAATATTTTCTCAGAAGTATCTTTTTCTGAAATATGTATCCCGGATGGATAAATCTGAGTTTATAGGAGATAAGATAAATAATTTAATGACAATATGGATCAAGGAACTAACTGTTTTGGAGTAGGATCAATAATAGTGCGGGGATGCACTAATTCTAATGGAAAAACCGAACTCGTTGTAATACATGGGGAAATTCGACATATTTTTTATACCTTATTGACAACCAAATGTTTAAAATTCGGCATATGACCTACAGCCATCGGCTTTACTATAAGATACTTTAAGAAAGAATTGGACATTTAGTCTGCAGTATGCTATATAGACGACGGGAGATAATATAAACAAGAGAGGGGACATTCCTGTTACTAATACATAGTTCTGTATTCTGAAGATAAAATGCATTGCTATATAATTTAATTTAGGTGTATTTTGAGAAATTCAATTATTATTAATAATTTTCCTTTAATTTTTTGTCTTCGTGAAAAAAAAAAACGATGGTGATTCTATAGTTGGATTTTTTAAACTAGTCCCTAAGTTCCTAGACATGGACAGAGGCAACAAATATGTAATAGGGTACAAAAATCCAAGTTTCCTGCAGCTGCTTAATAATTTTTTTAACTGTCTCATAAAATTTTCTAAATTTTCAAAATTTTTTTCGGAGCACGTGCACCTCCTTCCGGCGCCAATGTTTCAAAGTATTTATCCTTAATTTTCCTGTATTGGAGCGTTCCACTAAAAACGGTAACTGGGCATTGGCCTACAAGAATTGTCATTTTATTTTTCAACCTAACAGCTATTATAGCCAGTAATGTGAACTTAATGATACCAAAACCTTTTGTTTTAAAATATTATATTATATGAAATTTGTTTTTGGAATCAGCTCGTTAAAAATAAAGTAATTTTTAACTCTTATAATATTCTTATTCTAATATATGCAATCTTGCTAAATTTAAATATATTTCTTCCAAACTATGGAGGTATGTTTTATTACAATATGAGCTACAAAAGTTTATAACACGAAATAGCGACATATATTTTTTAGTACTTATTTTATAAGGTAGACATAAATTTCTTTTTTATATTAATAAACAAAATTTTATATCCCCTTACCCTTAAGTATTAATCTATATAATTCAATTTATATTTATCTTGGGCCTTTGTCTCTTAAGTAAGCATTTGAAGTGTAGGTTGATGAAAAGTGCTTTTTGATAAATAAAAATAAATTTGGGGTGATGTCGGATTCAGAAAGAAATCAAAAGATGACGGTTTTCCGAAACAAAAAATTGAAAGAGTAAATGAACTAAAAAAAATGAAGTAGGAGCTAGAAGAACTGAGAAAATAGAGAGGAAGAAGAAGAGGAAATAACAAAAAAACCTCTATTAAATACATGCGGTCTAAACCTATCAATAGAGGCTTCATATCTTAGAACCGTTTTACATCCACAATATGTCTTGCCTTGTGTATATGTGTAATCTTGGTTCACAACATATTTTAAGCTAGATCAAATATAAAGTGCTTATAGTTTCTGACGAAAAGTTGTACTAGTTTCCAATAACTGATGAAAAATGAAAATATATAATAAGTTTTGCGTTGTAAATTATTAAGTTATGAAACTTGGATGGCAGTTATGGGTTATCTGTTGGGCTTTGGAATGGAAATACAGTCATTAGACATTTAGGAAACAGCTCTGTCCAAAAATAATTGTCTTTTTCTTGTACTAGTTACTGTTTATGGATGTACCAAGCAGCGAAAAGCAAAAAGATGATGTATTAGCCTTTTTGAGTCAAGAACTTTCATTAGGGTTTAAAATAAATGAATCCAATTTTACTCTGTTTTTGCCAAAATCTATAAAGAGATGCCTTTAAATCTTATTTTATAGTTTAAGCTGCTAATTAGAATAAAAGTAAAAAAATCAGAAATAAAAGAACTGTTAATTGAGCTTCTACCTGTTGTCTCAACCATGGATTCGCTCAGAATTTTTTTTGACAAATTTCAAAATCTCTATGACAATAAGACAAGAAAAAAAAAGAAGATCGATCAAATTCTCGAAGAAAGTGTTATTGGTGTTGGTATAAGCATAGGACTGTTTTTGATTTCGTATATTTGTAAATAGTTCAGTAAGAATTTCCGATATTTGATAAATGAATAAAATTTTAGGGTTTAATTTTAATAGTAAATATACTTTTTTCTGAACATAAGGCAATGCTGAGTGTTAATTTTATAAATATAAATATTTATAGCCAGATTTACTAAGAAGGTTTAGGACTTAGACCCAATATAGTTACCATGAATGTTAGATCTTCTACCTGGACAGTTCTAACTGCAAATCAAGTAAAAATGCAATCACCTTTAAGTCGCCACAGATCTGCCAATGGTGTTTATCGTATTTTATACTTGTCAATAGGTACTTCATATTGTCGTCTGATTCCTTCACGTTAACTGTATATCCAAGAGGAATAAAGAGTAAAATATTTCATATTTCTCATATGTAATGGTACTGCTTTTAAACTCAATATTGAACTGTTTTTAAAAATCTCCATTTCTCTGGCTTGGAGTTGATAACGTTATCGCGAAAAATCAAGTTCTTTTCTCTGTTAAAAAATAATGCTAGCCTTTTAGCGTTTTCCAGAAACACATACCGAAACATCGACTTCTAATATGTTCCGCTGCTGGAATCTTTCTCACTCTGCTTTAAATTTTGAAAGTTCTAAATCTCTCACAAGATTCTAATTGAATTACTTTATGCGCTTGCTGGTATAACATGCTGGGTGTGAAATCAGGATCTCTTGATGTTGATGGCATATCTTTTTCGTGAAAAAACATTATATCGTTATTATCTGATTTGTAAGTGAATGTTTCTGAGCATTCAGGGATAGGAAGTTCATCACTATGAGATACGGGTCTCTTGATAGATTGTATATTTGCATAGTTGATAAACGACTTTTTCTTTTTGGAGATACTAAGATAGTTTAGGACTTAGACCTAATCTAGTTACTATGGAAGTTCGATCTTCTACTTGGACAGTTTTGTTTTGCCTATTAAATTGTTATAATTTGAATTGTATATTTATACAAATAAACGCCTATATAGAAAAATTAAGCATGAAAATGTAGAAAAAAGTATTGGAATCGGTGAAAATTTATAAACAAAATTTTCTATTTTTGACGGTTCAGTAGTATACACAAACAACTCTTTATTCTTGTATTTTTCAGTTCCAAAACTTGCTTGAGTTATTGCCGGACTCAACAATTTGAACTTAGACTAGTTTTAAAGTAAGACGATGTTTGTGAATTAGGGGTTTACAACTTTACTTGGAGAGGAAAAGAACCGTATCAGAATTTATTAAATTTTGAGAGTTATTCTCAAAATAAACACCCCGTGAGCCAAAGTTGGTGGAGAATTCAAGAGAAATCAAGCTAAAGTTAGCAAGATTGGCATATTCTCAGATGTTTTGGCGGGCTATACTTTGTAGTGATACTTTTTTATTCTTTTTTATAGTGAATTATATATGTTTCTTGTTCTAAGCTTAAGAAATTATATGTTACGTCAAGTTTTCATAAGTTTTTATATTCAAAAAATACACAGGTAATAGACAGACAAGAAGGTTTTTAATATCGATGATGTCTTAATTCAGAGAAAAAATTATTTTAAGAAATGTTAACTAATTAATTTGTAAATTAAAATTATGAATATAATTCCACGCCTATGACCATGATGGAAGTTTCTTATACGGTTCCGCAAAGACTGTTTACGTAATCTTAATATAGTAAACGTATCTCTATGAAAATTGTATTTAACATGCCATAAAATACGCACCCTCAATTGGGAACCTATGGAAACTTATTTGTTAAATAATTTGCTTATGGCTTAGTTTACAGGGCCTAAGTTTATCAACAAAATTTTATTACCCTATAAAATTTGAGGTTAGCTAGGGTTCGTCGATATTAATTTAGTTTTAGGATCTATATTATTTTAAAAATTCTAATTTCGCATGGTATTGTAGCCTATTTACTCTCATCATTAGAAATCTATGGCTTAAAATTTTATGCGCCATACAAGGGTTTCCTGACATTAAAATTAATATTCAATTTTTCTAATAAATGGGCGACTTGAGCTATTTTTAAAATAATATTTAGTAGTAATTTTTGCTTTAGAAATATGATTAGAACTGCTCTTTATACAAAAAAAAATGGCATGAATTTTTTAGTTATAGCCCCTATATTGCGAAAATGAAAACGAAATTTGGCAGAAGTATTTAGTTTTCGAGATATTGCTTCTAAAATTGTAACGAGTGTCCCATTTATTATTCTTTCTTTTTTGCTAGAAAAGGAGTTAAAATTAAGTTTAAAATAATGGCTTTAAAAAAATGATATCCAAAACTTAATAAAAACTGTAAAGTTTTTTTGCGAAGGCGATTGTTCAGTATTTGGAATTGCTTGTTTTAAACCTAAAAATGTTAGTCAAATTGGGCCCATAAATTTTTTATTCAATTCCATAATATTCGCAATATTGGCGTTTGTCATTTTTTGTATAGAGGAGCTCTTAAGTACAAAGCAAATATAAAAGTCGATTCACATGGTTGTCTCCCTTATTTTAAGCCCTGAGGGATTGGGACTTCGTATATGGGGTGTCATCCCCAGAGATCCCCGATCCGGTGTTGCCAAGTTGTGTAAAATTTTCTTAACTTGGGAAGAACGTATATTTTTATAACAATACAAATATATCACGTGCATTCTTGCGGTTACCTTGTTAATATATAGGGAGACATGATATTACGTATCTTTAAAACTTGAACAAATACTAAAAAAAAAGTTTAGTTTCGGTTTTAGTACACCAAAGATGGTGAGATTTAGTCAGTTGTATTTTAAATATATTTTTGTTGTCCAGTGTTACCAAAATAGTATCATCTCAGAATTATTTTAAGTAAATTAACATTATAATGACTGGCCAAGATAAATTAAAATTAGGTAATCTTATATTTCATTCTTTACGAAATTTCTGATTTTTGAAATGTTTCTTATTCAGCCACAAATTAAATTCATCTTTACTTTTTTACTAATATGAGCGCTTGAAATCTAGGATCACTGATTTGATTGGAATCTGTATTTGGTATCGCTGAGACTGATATTCGTGGGTAAATATCCAGGTGGATAAACTATCAACACCAAATCCACTGAAACCACACTGCGAGCCAAAAGCACAGAAAACTATTGCTAAGTAAATCATAGGCAAACTAAGTCATGATGTCCTGAATTAAAGCAGACAATAGATCAGGTTGATGACAGGCTTGCTAACCGACCACTGTAGCATAAGAAAATATCTACACACAGTGGACATCCATAATGAACATCAACGTATAGTCTACGTAATGAAACTGACGAAGCGTCTCCTACATCATCTAGGAATATAGATCTCTAACCTGCTGGAGACAACTTCAAGGATCGATTAGTTCAGAAAGTTTACATCCAGAGGACAAACTAGTGAATAGAGCTCCTAAAAGTGTGACCAACCTGTTTACATTGAACATATATAACGGACGACCAAATAAGTTAGTATGCCGCAGTGTATCTCTAGTCTGCTATATATTTCAATCAAAATAAAGCTTTTTCTGAAAGAACAGGGCATTAGAATAGTTCCTAGTAATCGTGACAAGTTAAGTTTACTACGGAAATAAGCCAAAATACCTCAGAATATCCTGGACAGCTTTTCGGCTCAACTTTACTTCAGTAGATTGACATGTAGTTGATATCCATGCATATTTTTTCACACTTGCTGGTAGGCACTAAATATCCTATGTTTTAAATATTGAGCATGGTTTATCGGCACATACCCTTGCAGTTGAGCATTTCATACAAAAATGTCTTTGATTTGTCTCTGACAAACAATATAAAAGAGAAATGAAAAAAACTGATCTTGTTGACCATTATTGGTTGTTGAAGTTACTTGGGAACTTATTGGTCATTCTTAATTTTTTAATCTAATATTTAATGTTCATTTTTATATTCTCTTTAAAACTGTTCACTTTTTTTTTCAAATTTGTCTATCGATTTTGAATTTTATTTAACTAATTAATGAAATATTTTTTAATCCAGCGAATCTCCCAAATACTAATTTTGAAGAGAAAACCTCAGTTTGCAATATCGAATCTTTTATATTAAATTTTAAGGAATTATTATTATTTTATGATTTACAAGCCAAACGGCTTCGCACTCCCTCCAGGGATTATTCACTCATACCAGGCATACAAAGACGCCAAAAGTATGAAGCTCTGTGGGAACCCTTTCCATGTTATCGGGTCCTAGGTGACGTTGTCTGCTGCATTTCCCATGAATTTTCGGACGGTTCGTGCGGTTGCTAGGAGAATTGCCTTCTGCATCGGTTTATAAAGATGCTCACTAAGGCCCAGTCCCTTGATGTTCTGCAGGAGGTTCTTCGGTATCACTCCAGTTGTTGACAGTATTATGGGAATCGTTTGGACGCTGTTCATTGCCCATTGTCTTCGGATTTGGACCTCCAGATCTCTGTATTTGGCGATCTTCTCGTTATATTTTGGCCTTAGGTTGTTGTTGTTAGGCACCGCAATGTCGATTAGTGTAGTTCGCCTAGAAATTTTATCTATTAGTATAATGTCTGGTCTATTATGAGCTACTGTTTGATCCGTCAGAACCGTTCGGTCCCAATATAACTTGAACTGGTTGTTTTCAAGAATAGGGTCCGGATTGTACTTGTAATAAGGCACTTTTCCTACCTGTAATAGGTTTAACTTTTCTGCTAACTCTTGGTGGAGTATCTTAGCGGCTGAGTCGTGTCTTTCCTTATACTCGGTTGCGGCAAACGCTTGGCATCCTCCAGTTATGTGCTGAATTGTCTCCGATGTTCGACAGCCATATCTGCATTGGTCATTTTCTATTGAGGGATTTCTAATGATGAACTTCCGATAGTTCTCCGTCGGAATAACCTGGTCTTGGATAGCTAACAAGAAGCCCTCCGTTTCCGGAAACATCTGTCCTGAAATCAACCAGTAGTTCGACGCTGAGTTGTCGACATTGTCCTGATTGACCTCATTTGGATGCCGTCCATGAAGTGGCTTCCGTAGCCAGGTTTGTAACTTCTCTTGGTCTGTTTGGTGGTGAGAAGTAATATCTTGTTCTCTCAACTGTAGCGGTGTTGAATCATCTGCCTCGCATATTGCTCTTCCTCCTTGGTGTCTTGGAAGCATTGTACGTTCAATAGCACTCCGAGGGTGATGTTTTTGTGCTTTAGGAGTGTCCTTATTTTTCTTTGCAGGTTCTGGATGTCCGTCCTGCTCCACTTTACAATTCCAAAAGAGTAGCTCAGCGCAGAGCAAGCATACGTGTTGAGCGCCTTAAACAAATTTCTACTATTTAAATTAGTTCTTAATACCCGCCTTACCCTCTTGACAAATTCGGCTGTCAATTCGGCCTTCATAGTGCCATGATCAATTCTTTTAGCCTGTTTCATACCTAGATATTTGTATGTTTGGTCTACTTCCATTGCAGCTATAGTTTCACCGTTCTGCATTTTAAAAGCCCCCGGTTGTATCTTCCCTTTAACGATGTTCAAAATACGGCACTTGTCAAGTCCAAATTGCATTCCGATATCCCGGAGAACTCCTCTACAATTTTAAGCATTTGTTCCAGCTGGCTTCTGGTAGCAGCCATTATTTTAAGATCATCCATGTATAGAAGATGATTCACTCTGATTATCTCTTCGTTGTTGTTTCTAACACTAAAGCCGTGTCTGGTGGAGTTCAAACGGCGTGATAGTGGGTTCATTGCGAGGCAGAACCACAATGGGCTAAGTGAATCGCCTTGAAATATTCCTCTTCGTATCGGAATGGTGTTAGTTTCGATGGTGTCGCTGGATGGCACTTTCAATTGGATCCTAGTTCTCCAGGTTAACATGATGCGTTCTAAAAAGGAAACAAAATTATTGTCGACCCTGTACATTCTTAATATAGTTTTGAGCCACTCATGTGGTACTGAGTCGAAGGCCTTCTTATAATCCACGTAGGCAGCAAAGAGGTTTCTTCGGTTGGTACAGGCTTGGTTACATATGACAGAGTCAACAATCAATTGTTCCTTGCATCCCATTGCTCCCCTCGTACATCCTTTCTGTTGAATTGCAATGATATTATTTTGCTCACAATGTGCATAGATGCGTTGGGTCAGGCAGGAGGTGATCACCTTATACAGTGTGGGTAGGCAGGTGATTGGCCTATACTTAGCTGGGTCATGTGTGTTGTGTTGGTCCTTTGGTAGGAGGTACGTAATACCTTCGGTCAAGAACAATGGCATTTTTGCTGGGTTAAGAAAAACATCATTAATAAGATTAGCCAGCTGATGGTGCACACACCAGAACTTTTTGAGCCAGTAGTTCTGGATCCCGTCGAGACCTGGAGCTTTCCAGTTATGGGATTCCTTGATTATTCTTGAAATTTCCTCGGTGGTAAATGGCTCAAACTGCATCTGGCTGTAATCTTGGCAGATTTGGTGTTCTTCATTGATCCAGCCAGCTGCGATGTTACCATCAGCTGGTGTTGAAAGTTGGTTTCCCCAGAACTCTTCTACCTGCTCTCTATTGGGATATCTATTATCTGCCATATTAGGTGGAGAGTTTAGCTTACGGTAGAAAGTCTTTTCTGATCGTTGGAAGAGCGCATTGTCTCGTTTTCGGTTATTGCTGGTCTTGTACCTCTTTAGCCGTCCTGCAATAACAGAGAGCTTCTGTTTCAGCGAGTCAAGGCATTGCTGAGCAGTAACATTCGCTGGATCTTGTTGCGAATGATATCGGACACGATTCATGATTTCTTCAACTCGCCTTTGCAGTCGACTAGTTCTCGTGCCCCTGATGTACTCCGTCAGCTGTCCTATATCTATTCGAAGATTTTCAATTTTCTTGTTTAGGCGTCTTTCCCATGGTGGTATGTTGGGTTCTGTCCTTGCTGATCGACGCTCTGTTGTGACTCTAATTTTTAGAGCTCTAGCTATAGCAGTCGCGGCACAGTAGATGGTCATATGTAAGGATTCCAGAGTGTAGGCATCTGAAACATAAGCTGGCAAAATCCGATTGTTCATGATGCCTAACATGGCACCCAGTTTTTTGGATGAATTAATCTTTGGCAGTGCCGGTCTTCTTAACGGATTGCTTCCATCATACTCCAACACCGCAGCACTCATTTCCGTTGACAATTTCTGATAAAAGGGTTCAGTGTTGTCCTGTTGGGCTTCGTCATTTAGCTGTTCCTGTTGTTCTTGGAGTTCAGGTTCCGGTTGTGGCTCAGGTTCAGCAATCGGATTGTTGTTATTGTCAGTGCCTCTGATCTCACGTTCAATTTCCTCTTTGAGGCTATTAAGCCGAGCTTCAGGAATTAGGCTGTTTCGGAGAATAACTCTATATTGGTCAGCTATTCTCTGCTGGGACACTTGCATGTGTGGGTACTCCCTGCAAAATTCGGCATGTAGTTGTTGTCTGTAGCCGATCATCTCTCGTCCTAGTTGAGTCACCCTGTAAAAAATGCGCATTATTGTCTCGTTCATGGACACAGTCCATTTCATGCGCTGTCTTGGTCGTCCCGCTTGAGTAAGAGCTTGTTGGGGTTCCCGCACAGCATCTTCGGCGGGTAGAGTTCTTGGAGTTATCTGACCCTCGTGTTGATGTAGTTGTTGTTGCCTGTTCACAGCGATGTCAGCTCTCATGTCGTTGTCTGGTTGTTCTTGAGTCTCTGGGTCTGGCTGTGGCGCAGGTTAGTTCAGGTTTGTTCATTGTTATCATCGGTACTTCTTATCTCTCGTTCTATTTCCGCTTTGATGATGTTAAGTCGCGCTTCTGAGATTAGTTTATTTCGGAGAATAGCTCTGTATTGATCTGCTATTCTCTGTTGTGACACTTGTAGGTGTGGATATTCCCTACAAAATTCGGCATGAAGCTGTTGTCTATAGCCTATCGTTTCTCGTCCTAGTTCAGTCACCCTATAATTATTATTTTATTATTATTATTATATTATTAAACCTCTAATACAAATTTTGGGAGAAATCGGGAATTGCAACAAAATACTTACAGTGAGTTAGAATGAAACTCATGGGCCAATCACTATTTTATTTATTCCACTCTTTAAACAAAACTTTTTTGCTCCTCTTACACTAGCTTGTATTTAAATATAAACAGTAAAAAATAAATTTATAGCCTCCAAAATATGCTGGGGACTCTACAAGTCAAATCGGCCGCGTTTAACTACCATGTATCACATTTTTTGCAAATTTAGAGCGTCGATAAAGGTACGAAACTAGTGAAAAAATCCAGAACTTGATGGAAAGTTTATAACGTCAGTAAGCACAAAGGAAAGGCATTTATGGGAGAGAGAATTTTGACTGAAAACCTAACCGAAAAGCAAACAATACTATAAGCAAAGCAAAAGCCACGGAAATGATTACAAGAATTTCAAGAAAACCGCCAGACGAAAGGTTGAAAGGAAAGTGTACCCTTGAGTAGTAGACAAGAAAATCGAGATTTATCTCGAAAAAAGTAACAGTAAGATTAAAGAACAATAGATATAAATACAATCACCCAGAGTCTAATAAGTGCCAAGCAAAACGACATAAATATAGGTCAAAGGGTGATAATGAAATGTAACATAAAACTGTACTTTGTAGTGTAAGCGAATGCAACTAACAGATAAATAAAGGATACCATTTATTATTCAAAGCATTTATGACAGAGATACTTTTCGATAACGTGAGATTATGCACAAAAGGTAAAATTAATTGAACTAGCCTTAGTAAAAATTGACATTTGAACCATGACTGTAAAAAATTGAATTTACAACAAAAATTTCTAGCGTTCAGTTGTTTATCATTCTAAAGGATTTTACCTATATTCTATTTCTCATTTCTTTGACATATGAAATCGGAGGTCACAGGTAAGCAAGAGCCGAGGGACCTTTAACACGAGAATTATCGGATCCTAAAGGTATAATTAAGGAACGCGACCCCACAGGGTGAATTATGCGGTGTCTCAGGTTAGGAATTTAACAGACGACTACGATGTGAAACAGAGGTGGAGTGTGGGAGAATATAAAGTGGGCATTCTTAGGCAGTAGGTGTATTTCATAAGAAAATTAAAAGGGATTAAGATTAATGAGGCGATTATACACCCTGTTAAAAGTTTTCTTATGAATCTACATTGAAAATTATGAGTTAATTTGTGTCTTGTGAGATTATACAGATATGTTATCTGATTTCTAATATTGATAATCATATTGAATTTTAATAATATGGAATAATAGTTAGAGAGGAATGTGATACGATGTTCTTTTACAAACTTTTGCAATTATTACATTCTAATAATAATGATAAACTTAGAGTAATTGATTATCACTTCCATACAAGGTGTCCGGAAAAATGTGGAAAATCCTCCGGATATGAAAAAAACACGTGAAAGGAATACTGCAAGTTCATATAAACTTTTTTCGAATAGGTCTCCTCTTCGGAAATATGAGCTCCCAAACAGCTGCAATGAAATCAAGTTTTTTACATATTATATATAATTATTGAATCACCAGGTATATTTCGATTTATTTATATGACGTACACTAGGTAAGACCCTTCGAATTACTATCCAAGAAAATGTTGAGAATTAATCACAATTGCAGGGAGGGACTAGCTGTGACCTTTATGACCCCATTTTTTTACGCCCTGTATGATAAGAACTTTGGACAACGTTTTTAACGCATCTTTAACTATTGACTAAAATTAAGTACTCTTCATTCATGTTGTTAATCCTAAACGTTTTCCAAAAAAACCTAATTTTATTTACACTGTTAGTCTTCTAACTTCTGTCTGGTTGAATATGAAAAACAGGAATTTTCCCTTGTCACCAGAATTTCGATAATAAGTTAAACTAACTGCTCAGTTAAAAGCTTCATAAGAGGCTTCAACATGTGCTCCATGAAATCTGATACACTCTCAGGCACGACGAATTGAGGAGTGGTGTACCCATTACGTTAATCAGCATTGCTTCTTATTTGATCACAATGAAACGTGATTCTCCGTAGAAGTTTCTCTCTGCTATCGACCGGAGCGGAATACACTAAGTTTTTGAGTTGTCTCCACAGGTAAAAATTTAACGACGTTAGGTCGGAAAATCGAGGAGGCTAGGCAATAGGTCCTCCTCTACCTATCCAACGGTTTGGATAGACGTTGTTCAGGTGCTCCCGCACAGCAACGCTGAAATGAGGTAGTACCGTATTGTGCATGTAGTACATTTTTCGACGTGTTTCAAGTGGTAAGTGCTCTACTAAATCGTGAAAAGTGTTCTGGAGGAACTCCAAATAAAATTCTCCATTCAGTCATGTCGGAAATAAGAATGGTTCAATTAAAAAATTGACAATGATTCCTGTCCACACATTAATTGATTGTAACTGATATTGATGATGCGAAATAATAGTTGCATGAGGATTTTCATCAGCCCATACATTTGAGTTGTGTAAATTTATGATACCATTTTTGCTAAACCCTGCTTCATCCGTGAAGAGAATAATACTAATGAAGTTTACATTATTTCGTTGCTGATCTAATAGCCAGTTTTCAAACTGCATTCTATTGGGAAAAGTTTCTAGAATTAGTTTCAAATGATATGGATATAAGAGCTGTTTTGGAAAACTTCATGTACTATTGTTTTTGACGTATTAAACTGCGATGATAATTTTCGAGTGCTCGTTGAAGGAGTGTCGTCTACAGCATTTAAAATATTTTTCTCAAACTGCGGCTTACGCACTATTCTTGACAAGTTGACAAGGTCTAAAATGCAGGATATTTATTTCTTTGGTAACTAGCAACGTTTGTAGCAACAATAATTTGTTTTTGGTGCCGATAAAATAAAACGGATATTTTTTGCGAACCTAGGTCGAACTGCAATTCACAAAATTAAACTTAATTAACTAAACAGGTAAACTCTAATTTTGGATAAAATTTTTTTTATCATAAGGTTGAAGGCTGAATATTTGATAGGACAAAGATGTACTTTCTATTGAAATACGCCAAATACATGATGTAAATAAAATAAGATTTTTCGAGAACGGTTAGGATTAGCAACATGAATGAACAGTACTTAAATTTTACTAAACAGTTACAAGTATGTAAAAAACGTTGTCGAAAGTTCTTATCATACAAGACGTAAAAAAATGGGGTCATGAGTGCTAGGTCGTCCCTGAGGCTGAAAGTAATTCACAACACTTTCTTGGATAGTAATTTAAAGGGTCATATCTGGTACATATCATGTTAAAAAAAAATTGAAATATACCTGGTGATTCAATAATTACATTTAAAAAACTTGATTCCATTGCAGCTCTTTGGGAGCCCATATCTCCGAAGAGGAGGCCTATACGAAAAAAGTTTACATGAAGTTGTAGTATTCCTTTCACGTGTTTTTTTCGTTCTCAAAATCTAAACTAGATAACTTTATCAAAATTGGTAACTAAGAACTACGGATTGATTATCATAATAATAATAATAATAATAATTTATTTTATATAGGGTGACTGAACTAGGACGAGAAACGATCGGCTATAGACAACAGCTTCATGCCGAATTTTGTAGGAAATATCCACACCTACAAGTGTCACAACAGAGAATAGCAGATCAATACAGAGCTATTCTCCGAAATCAACTAATCTCAGAAGCGCGACTTAACATCATCAAAGCGGAAATAGAACGAGAGAGAAGAAGTACCGATGATAACAATGAACAAACCCCAGAACCTGCGCCACAGCCAGACCCAGAGACTCAAGAACAACCAGACAACGACATGAGAGCTGACATCGCTGTGGACAGGCAACAACAACTACATCAACACGAGGGTCAGATAACTCCAAGAGCTCTACCCGCCGAAGATGCTGTGCGGGAACCCCAACAAGCTCTTACTCAAGCGGGACGACCAAGACAGCGCATGAAATGGACTGTGTCCATGAACGAGACAATAATGCGCATTTTTTATAGGGTGACTCAACTGGGACGAGAAATGATCGGCTACAGACAACAACTACATGCCGAATTTTGCAGGGAGTACCCACACATGCAAGTGTCCCAGCAGAGAATAGCTGACCAATATAGAGTTATTCTCCGAAACAGCCTAATTCCTGAAGCTCGGCTTAATATCATCAAAGAGGAAATTGAACGTGAGATCAGAGGCACTGACAATGACAACAATCCGATTGCTGAACCTGAGCCACAACCGGAACCTGAGGTGCAAGAACAACAGGAACAGCTAAATGACGAAGCCCAACAGGACAACACTGAACTCTTTTATCAGAAATTGTCAACGGAAATGAGTGCTGCGGTTTTGGAGTATGATGGAAGCAATCCGTTAAGAAGACCGGCACTGCCAAAAATTAATTCATCCAAAAAACTGGGTGCCATGTTAGACATCATGAACAATCGGATTTTACCGGCTTATGTTTCAGATGCCTACACTCTGGAGTCCTTACATATGACCATCTACTGTGCCGCGACTGCTATAGCTAGAGCTCTGGAAATTAAAGTTACAACAGAGCGTCGATCAGCAAGGACAGAACCCAACATACCACCATGGGAAAGACGTCTAAACAAGAAAATAGAAAATCTTCGAATAGATATAGGACAGCTGACGGAGTACATCAGGGGCACAAGAACTAGTCGACTGCAAAGGCGAGTTGAAGAAATCATGAATCGTGTCCGATATCATTCGCGACAAGATCCAGCGAATGTCACTGCTCAACAATGCCTTGACTCGCTGAAACAGAAGCTCTCTGTTATTGCAGGACGGCTAAAGAGGTACAAGACCAGCAATAACCGAAAACGAGACAATGCGCTCTTCCAACGATCAGAAAAGACTTTCTACCGTAAGCTAAACTCTCCACCTCATATAGCAGATAGTAGATATCCCAATAGAGAGCAGGTAGAAGAGTTCTGGGGAAACCAACTTTCCACACCAGCCGATTGTAACATCGCAGCTGGCTGGATCAATGAAGAACACCAAATCTGCCAAGATTACAGCCAGATGCAGTTTGAGCCATTTACCACCGAAGAAATTTCAAGAATAATCAAGGAATCCCATAACTGGAAAGCTCCAGGTCTCGACGGGATCCAGAACTACTGGCTCAAAAAATTATGGTGTATGCACCATCAGCTGGCTGATCTTATTAATGATGTTTTTCTTAACCCAGCAAAAATGCCATTGTTCTTGACCGAAGGTATTACGTACCTCCTACCAAAGGACCAACATAACACACATGACCCAGCTAAGTATAGGCCGATTACCTGCCTACCCACACTGTATAAGGTGATCACCTCCTGCTTGACCCAACGCATCTATGCACACTGTGAGCAAAATAACATCATTGCAACTCAACAGAAAGGATGCACGAGGGGAGCAATGGGATGCAAGGAACAATTGATTGTTGACTCTGTCATATGTAACCAAGCCTGTACCAACCGAAGAAACCTCTTTGCTGCCTACGTGGATTATAAGAAGGCCTTCGACTCGGTGCCACATGAGTGGCTCAAAACTATATTGAGAATGTACAGGGTCGATAATAATTTTGTTTCCTTTTTAGAACGCATCATGTCAACCTGGAGAACTAGGATCCAATTGCAAGTGCCATCCAGCGACACCATCGAAACTAACACCATTCCGATACGAAGAGGAATATTTCAGGGCGATTCACTTAGCCCATTGTGGTTCTGCCTTGCAATGAACCCACTATCACGCCGTTTGAACTCCACCAGATACGGCTTTAGTGTTAGAAATAACAACGAAGAGGTAGTCAGAGTGAATCATCTTCTATACATGGATGATCTTAAACTGATGGCTGCTACCAGAAACCAGCTGGAACAAATGCTTAAAATTGTGGAGGAGTTCTCCGGGGATATCGGAATGCAATTTGGACTTGACAAGTGCCGTATTTTGAACATCGTTAAAGGGAAGATACAACCGGGGGCTTTTGAAATGCAGAACGGTGAAACTATAGCTGCAATGGAGGAAGACCAAACATACAAATATCTAGGTATGAAACAGGCTAAAAGAATTGACCATGGCACTATGAAAGCTGAATTGACAACCGAATTTGTCAGGAGGGTAAGGCGGGTACTACGAACTAATTTAAATAGTAGAAATTTGTTTAAGGCGCTCAACACGTATGCTTGCTCAGCGCTGAGCTACTCCTTTGGAATTGTAAAATGGAGCAGGACGGACATCCAAAACCTGCAAAGAAAAATAAGGACACTCCTAACAAAAGCACAAAAACATCACCTTCGGAGTGCCATTGAACGTACAATGCTTCCAAGACACCAGGGAGGGAGAGGATTGGTGGATATTGGTAAACAGCTCGATCAACAAATAATAAACTTACGTTCATATTTCCACAGGTTAGCGGACTCTTCCACACTTCATCGAGCAATATGCGAGGCAGACGATTCGACACCGCTACAGTTGAGGGAACAAGATATTGCTTCTCACCACCAAACAGACCAAGAGAAGTTACAAACCTGGCTACGGAAGCCACTTCATGGACGGCATCCAAATGAGGTCAATCAGGACAATGTCGACAACTCAGCGTCGAACTACTGGTTGATTTCAGGACAGATGTTTCCGGAAACGGAGGGCTTCTTGTTGGCTATCCAAGACCAGGTTATTCCGACGAAGAACTACCGGAAGTTCATCATTAGAGATCCCTCAATAGAGAATGACCAGTGCAGATATGGCTGTCGATCATCGGAGACGGTCCAGCACATAACTGGAGGATGCCAAGCGTTTGCCGCAACCGAGTATAAGGAAAGACACGACTCAGCCGCTAAGATACTCCACAAAGAGTTAGCAGAAAAATTGAACCTATTACAGGTAGGAGGAGTGCCTTATTACAAATACAATCCAGAGCCTATTCTTGAGAACAACCAGTTCAAGTTATATTGGGACCGAACGGTTCTGACGGATCAAACAGTTGCTCATAATAGACCAGATATTATACTAATAGATAAAATTTCTAGGCGAACTACACTAATCGACATCGCTGTACCTAACAACAACAACCTAAGACCAAAATACAACGAGAAGATCGCCAAATACAGAGATCTGGAGGTGCAAATCCGAAGACAATGGGCAATGAACAGCGTCCAAACGATTCCCATAATACTCTCAACAACTGGAGTGATACCAAAGAACCTCCTGCAGAACATCAAGGGACTGGGTCTTAGTGAGCATCTGTATAAACCGATGCAGAAAGCAACTCTCCTAGCAACCGCGCGAACCGTCCGAAAGTTCATGGGAAATACAGCAGACCACGGCACCTAGGACCCGATAACATGGAAAGGGTTCCCACAGAGCTTCATACTTCTGGTACCTTTGTGTACCTGGTATGAGTGAATATTCCCTGGAGGGAGTGCGAAGCCATTTGGCTTGTAAGTCTAAATATTAATAAAGATAATTAGTTAAGCTTGCCTGGCTAGCAGTGTACTGCAGCCAGCAGTATACTTGTCACTACTGTAACGCGTAGACAATACAACCAGCAATATGAGCTGTCCACTGGCCTTTAACCATATGCTTTCTCTACCTTTTAAAATTTCCCCTCTTCTGATCTACCTACCCATAATTCCTACACAATCCCTTAGAATCACATTCTTGCAGCTTTCCGACTGGATCTGGCTACGAATAGGTTCAGGATTTCCCTCAACTAATGGTAGGAAGCGATTAAATGGGGAGAAGTTTTTGATTTTAAATATGATCTAGAATCCCCCAGAAGCGGTCTGTCCCACGTATTTGGGGGGGGGGGGGCAACATTTAGATATTTCCACCTTTAAGTGGCAGGGTGTTGAGAAGACGGGCAAGAAGTTACAGTTCAACAACAACATAAGAGCCAAACAACAGCGAGAGCTCCACCTTCCAAAGGTGCTGCGCAGGAACCTTAGCCAACTCTCACTCAGGCGGAACTTTCAACACAGCGCATGAAATGGACAACAGCCATGGATAAAACAATAATACCCATTTTTTATAGGGTGATTGAACTAAGACAATAAACGATCGGCTATAGAAAACAGCTTCATGCCTAATTTTGTAAGGAATATCCACACCTGCAAGTGTTACAAAAGAGAATAGCAGACCAATACAGAGCTATTCTTCGAAATAAACTATTCTCAGAAGCACGATTTAACATCATCAAAACGGAAATCGAATGAGAGATAAGAAGCACTGACGATACCAATGACCAAATCGCAGAATCTGCACCATAGCCAGACCCCGAGACTAAAGAACAAGCACACAACAGCATGAGAAAGGACATTGCTGAAGACCGACAGTAATAGTAACTACATCAGCATGAGGGCCAAACAACTGCAAGAACTTTACCCGCCGAAGATGCTGTGCGGGAACTTTAACTAGAGCTCACTCAAGCAGGACGACCAAGACAACTCATAAAATGGACTGTGCCCATGACTGAGTCAATAATGCGCATTTTTTACAAGATAACTCATCTAGGACGAGAGATGATCGGCTACAGGCAACAACTTTACGCTGAATTCTGCAAGGAGTATCCACACATATGAGTGTCACAACAGAGAATAGTTGACCAATATATAGTTATTCTCCGGAACGGCCTAATTCCTGTCACAGGGCTTAATATCGTCAAAGCGAAAGTTAAACGTGAGATCAGGGCACTGACAATAACAATGATTCGATTGCTAAACCTAAGCCAGAGCCGGAACCCGAGGTCCAAGAACAGCTGAATGACGATACTCAACAAGACAACGCTGAATTCCTTTATCAGAAACTATCAACAGAATGTTGATGCGATGAGTGCTGCGATGTTGGACTATAATGAAACTAATCCATTATACAAACCGGCACTGCTAAAAATTAATTCATCCAAAAAACTGGGTATCATGTTGGACATCATGAACAAGCGGATTTTACCATCTTATATGAAATATATTTGAGAAGTCTATACTTTGGAGTCCTTACATATGAAAAACTATTGTGCTGCAACTGCCATAGCTAGAGCTTTAGTTATTAAAATTACAACAGAGCTTTGATCAGCAAGATCGGAACCCAATATTCCACCGTAGGAGAGACGTCTAAATAAAAAAATCGAAGATCTTCGAAAATATATGACATCTGACGGAGTATATTAAGGGACTGAGAACAAGTAAACTTCAAAGACGAGTTGAAGAAATAATGAATTGAGCCTGATAACATTCGCAACGTGATCTAGTGAATCGTATGGTTCAACAATACCTCGATACACTAAAACAGAAGCTCTCTGCTATTGCAGCACGGCTAAAGATATACAAGACCAGCAATAACCGAAAACGAGACAATGCGCTGTTCCAACGATCAGGAAAGACTTTCTACCGTAAGCTAAACTCTCCACCTAACATTGTAGATAATAGATAGCCCAACAGAGAGAAAGTAGAGGAGTTCTGGGGAAATCAACTTTCCACACCCGCCAATTGTAACATCGCAGCTGGCTGCATCAATGAAGAACACCAAATATGCCAAGACTACAGCCAGATGCTATTTGAGCTATTTACCACCGAGGAAATCTCAGGAATAACCAAGAAATTTCTTAGCTGGAAATCTACAGGTCTCGACCGGGTAAAGAACTACAGGCTTAAAAAGTTCTGGTGTATACACCATCAACTGGCCAATATTATTAATGATGTTTTTCTAAACCCAGCAAAAATGCCAATGTTTCTAACAGCATAGCGCACAAAACCCAGCTAAGTATGGGCCAATCACCTGCCTTCCCACACTTGATCCAACGTATCTATGCACATTGTGAACAAAATAGCATCATCGCAACTCGACAGGGAGGATGCACCAGGGGAGCAATGGGATGCAGGGATCAATTGATTTTTGACTCTGTCATATGTAACGAAGCCTGTACCAACCGAAGAAATCTTTTTACTGTCTGTGTAGACTATAAAAAGGCCGTCGACTTAGTGCTACATGAGTGGCTAAAGCTATATTGAGAATGTATAGGTTTGATAATCATTTTGTTTCTTTTTTAGAAGGCATCATGTAAACTTGGAGAACTAGGATGCTTCAATAGAAAATAACCAATGTAGATATAGCTTTCGAACATCAGAAACAATTCAGCACATAACTGGAGGATGCAAAGCATTTTTCGCAACCAAGTATAAGGAAAGACACGACTCAGCCGCTAAGATACTCCACAAAAGTTAACAGATAAGTTAAAACTATTGCAGGTAGGAAACTACTACAAATACAATCCGGTGCATATTCTTGAAAACAACGAGTTCAAGTTATATTGAGACCGAACAGTTCTAACAGATCAAATAGTTGCTCATAGTAGGCCAGACATTATGCTAATAGATAAAATTTCTAGGCGAATTACACTGATTGATATTGCTTTACCTAATAACAACATCCTAAGACCAAAATACAATGAGAAGATCGCCAAATATAGAGTTCTGGATGTTCAAATCCGCAAATAGTAAGCAATGAACAGCGTCCACACGATTTCCATAATACTATCAACAAATGGAGTGATACCAAAGAACCTCCTGCAGAACATCAAGGAACTGGGCCTTATTGAGCATCTGTATAAACCCATTCAGGAAGCAGTTCTCCTTGCAACCGCGAGGACCGTCCGAACGTTTGTAAGAAGTACAGAGACCACGCCACCTAGAACTCAATATCATGGAAAGAGTCCCCACCGAGCTTCATACTTTTGATGTCTTTTTATAACTGGAGTTTGGCTTGTAAATCTGAGGATAATTACGAAAGCGTTTATGTCAAGAATTTAACAGTGTTCCAACGTAAGAAATGGGGTGGTGGGATGTGGAATAATATATAAAGAGTTCATTCCTAGCAAGTAAGCGTATTTTATAAGAAAATAATAAGGAATTATTAGTAATAAGAGGATTATAAAATAAATATTGTTTTTCTTGTACGAGATGTTCTATAATGAAAAACTTTAATATTTAGCTCTCGAAAATACTTGCTAGTTTTAGGAAGAATGGAACAATTTGATAGTACTATTAAATGTGACATTCCAAAGCAAATAGTATGATGGTATGAAACCTCTAACACCAATTATAATAAAGTTATATCTTAGAATTGCCTTTTAGTTGTTGTAAAATTATATAATTTTACATATACGAGCATGTTTTCTTTTGTTAAAATACTATTTTGTTCTTGAGAGTGTAAAACAGAAACGGTTCAACTTCACAAGCGCCCCATATTCATTATGTAAATTACTTTTACTAAAAGCGGAGTTGAATGTAATGTGATGCTTTTAGTAGACTAAATAAATTCTATAGGTAAATGCGGTTGCACAGAATCATTAAATTTAAACATTTGGGCAGAAATGCTTCAAAAGGGCATTTAGAAAATTAAAATACTTTTAATTCTAAAGGTTTGCTTTAGTTGCAATTTGTCTTCGGTGTTTTGTTTCGATAGCTCTATTTAAATTGAGGTCATTTTGTTAAAACATATGCCTAAATATTGATTGAACATGTTCAGGAGAGATGCATTTTAAAAGATGTTTATTTTTTCATAAATAATACGATATATGATGTGTTTATCTTTTTTATATTGCAATTAATTTATGAATTGTTGGTTTCACTTAGTTTTTTAAATTAGCGTCGCAGTAGATGCAGAAATGATTTTTAAATACATTTTTTGAAGACTACTATTTTTTTCATTATTATACTTTGGTCTAAGTTGTGTTCCGTTTTGTCTTACAAGGAAGGTACCTAAAGTGTCAAGCTTCGATTTTAATGAAACTTTATTATGTTGTAGAGGGTACAAAAATAAGAGACACGTATTTGTTTTTATCTGCGGAGATTCCTATGAAGGGTGAAAACCGCTTCTAAATTTCAGCCCTAAAAACAGTATTACAATATATATCTCAAATTCTAAGCGTGATATATTTACAGAATAAAATAAAAATTATTTGTTTTTCGAAATGATGTTAAACCGTAGTATTTTCTACGACAAGGATATCATTCCATGTTTTTTATTAGAGTGAACTATATGTCTGCGCAAGTAATTTAATTTTAAAAATTACGAAATTAATGGAATTGTTTTAAAATATTTTTTTTACAGATACCATAAGTAACTTAAGTTGACGTTTTACGGAATTTCCAAAAATAAACTAAAAAAAAGGGTAAGTCACCCCTAATTACTTTTTTTAACATCTCAAGTTCCAATTAAAAATCTCTAGGAAACAAAATGAAAATTACTTTCTATTTGAAATGATGTTAAATTAGGGTAGTATCACTTCCACTCCCTTATTTTTTATTAGGCTAAATCATATATTTGTGTAGTAAATTCGATTCTAAAAATAATGAAATTTAATGAATTGTTTTAAAATGGAAATTACTTGTTATTTGAAAGGATGTTGAACTATGGCTTTTTCACCCCAAAGATATCATCCTTCTTTCTTATAACGGTAAATAATCTATTGGCGCATGTAATTTCATTTAATTTCATTGACAAAATTGCGAAATTTATAGTTGTTGTTTGAAAATATTTTAAAAAATTAAGTGGTAAAAGAGCGTGAGTCACCACCAAATACTTTTTCAAATATCAAATTCTAATTGAGATATCTTTACAAAACAGAATGTAAATTACTTGTTAGTTGAAGTGAGATTATACCATGTGCGACGCATTGTGAATTAGAAGGCTGCTGTATGGGAACAAAAGTTCATTATGTTTTTGAATTATTTAATATTTATTAACTTTAAATAAATTCTACTAAATGTAGGAATTTCCTTGAGCCACTCTACATAAGGATCTGGACTGCTACAATCTTATGTCTATCCAAATATAGTCACATATTAGGTACATAAAAATACATTAACATACTTAAACTTAAATCAGTTTTATAACTTTTGGGGTAGTTAATTTTTTCTAGAAAAACAAGATAAACTCAGTCAATTATGTGACACAATATCTAAACGGTTCTACCCTCTCGAAGATTTTAATATAAATCTGTCAAAGTAACTTAAGTTTTATCATCCATTTCGTTAGGGGTCTAAGGTTAAGAGCTAAAGATATATCCAACATATGGCCGACTCGTGGGAGAGCTTTCTTTTACTTAAACTGAGCAAATTTTCCCATCATAAGAAAACAAAAGAATATTTAAATAAAATCACTAAAATGCAATATTGGTATTTGCTCGCGTCTGTTGCCCATTTCCCCCGATTCGACGTAAATAAGAATAAGAAAATGTGAAAATGGATAATACGAATGGATTTTTTTCATGGACATAAACACGGACTTTTATTATAAGCGCCGAATAGGTACCAATTACATTAGTATAAAATAATTATTAGTTTTAAACTCGGGTCTGTTTTCGTATTAAAAATTCGACGCATGGATGACTTATGCCTCCTCTGAATCAGGGGATCAAAAACTTACGGACGCTCGGGAACGAAAACTACCCTTCGCAGGCAGGGATGCATCGCGAAAGTACGTTTTATTGGTGGAAAGAACGCATGTCGGAACCATCGTGACTAAACCGGGGGAGATTCCAAGGATTGAAAGTTGAGTTTGATTTTCAGAAATTAATTAACGTTAGATACGATTTAGAATCTGTCTATGTCAGTTTGGCGTATGTTATAGTGTTTTGATAGTGTAAGTAGGTTTTTCTTTGTTGTCTTTTCTGCTGTTTTTGGTTTATATTTTTTGATCTTTCAAATAGAAAGGGGAAATTAATTTTGTTCTCTACCTAGGATGGGAGTCCACCGTTCTATTTATTTTTAATTAAACAATTTAATTAGGGATTTTCTTTTATTTCTAGTAGTTTTTATCCGGACAAAAGTTTATTAATACTATCAGTTTAAATTTGGGAAAATTTCAATAAGGGAAATATCAGAATGACCAATAGAGCTTGTAATTTTAAGCCATTTTTATTAATTGTATTTTAAACTTACTTTTAAGTTTCTCAATTGTAAATAACGATATATTTTTCTTTCATTTGTTAAATAGAGTGTTTTGAGAAACTGGTCTTTCTTTTATTGGTAAAACCTTTCTTGTGGATAATCACACGGGCGTGCACTTGGGTACCAAGAAGCATCATAAGAATCCTGCTCTGGTCAGCTAGACAACAGTTTTCCTGAAATTTACAGCTGTGTTCCTAATATTCGTAAGCTATAACTAACGGTAGTCTTTTAGAACTAAAATTTCAAGAAAACCGACCAGACTACAAAAGTGACTTTGTCGCAGCGGATTCTTTTAATCTTTTTTTTTAGGTTTATAGGATAGTTACAAAATAATATGGGCAGTAGTAAATTGTGAGCGGAATGGTCACACGCTACCTAAAACAATCCGTTTGCAGTAATTCACAACCGAATACTGTCACACTGCAGAAATGTTGCTAAATTCGATATTCATGATGTAAAAAATCGTTATGCTTTAAACACGTTTTTGAAGATTTCCATTACAATCTGTAATATTACAATAAGTCTTATAAAATATAGTCTTATATGAATAAATATCCTTATTTCGTATTTAAATATAGTTTTGTAAATTATTATAACGCACGAAATATATTTCTAATTATTTCATTAATTAAAAAAAATTGGTAGGCTCTATAACGTTCACATTAATTAAAATTTGGCGATTTTAAGAATGATAATATATGTATGAAATGACGTACTTGGAGGGTGAAAATACTATAAATTACCTTCTTTTCAAAAAACATGTAATTCCCAATTTGTTTTGTAAAATTATCTCAATTAGAATTTGAGATATAAAAAAAAGGATTTGGGATTGGCTCACCCTCTTTTATTAGTTTATTTTTAGAAATTTGTCAATTTGAGTTAATTATGCTATTCATAAAAAAAAATATTTTTAGACATCCAAATATATGGTTTTAAGGGTGAACTTTAGGGGCGCTTTTTACCAAGTCATAATGAATCTCCGCAGACAAAAAAAACACGTATCCCTTATTTTGTACCATCTACAACATCGTAAATTTCCATTCGAATTGTACCCGGACACTTCAGGTACCTTCCTTGTCAGTTAGGAGTATCTTAGTATGGTAATAATAATAGCATTTATTTTCTAACAATTTGTTAGTACAAATTTTCAAATTAAAATATGTCAGAATATCAAAAAAATGGGTACCCTTGTAAATCTATACTTATAAGCGGCATTGTGCTGACTGACTGAGTAATTTTTACCTTATTTTTATAAATATTCCCGTTTTGACATCATAATATGACTTTCTACTCAGAATTTCTCATTTACTCTTCGTGTAATATCATACTATTCATTGCATTTTTGGGTTTTACTATATCCGGAGCCATCCTAATTTTTCTTCCTCGCAAATTTTTTTTCCACCTCGATTATTTTATTTAGACCCTTTAAGGCAATAGCGTGTTGCGCAAGCTTGGGACTTACCTATAAAATGGAGCCACTTTTCCCCCATTTTCACTTTTTCCTGTTAGAATCGCCTAAAGAAGACTGAATACTTCCATCCCGCTGAATTTGCAACATATTGCTTGCTTTGGGTTTGAAGTGCTGATTTAAATTTTCCGGTATCATTTTAGTTTCGTTTGATTTGGTTTTTGTGCCTGTTTGACGTTTTTTTTTGTCGTTATCGAGACAACAGGGTCTTTTGTCAGCCTTGAACAAGTTATTAACAAGGAATCAGTCTAGGCCACAAAAAATCGGATAAGAAACATTAAATTACCTACTATTACAACAATCCTGCATGGATTTCTAAATATGGAAAAATTTCAGCTCAAAATTAATTTTTACCGAGTGAAATTAAAGTTTTCTATTCTACGTCTTATTTGGAGCGAAAATTGACCACTTTAGAATATTATTTTGGGATTTTAAGACTGATTGTTGCTTTTTTTTTGGGATCATAGAATAATAATTTTCATAGTTTTCCAAGTTTTCAAATTTTTCCCTTTTGTTATCAGTAAGAGTTAATTTTGAGAGTACTTTTGTTTTAAATAGTAATATGCAATATATTTTTTTATTTGTTTGCCTCCTGGATGCGATGTTCCCAATTTTAGTTAAATTAATTTATTAGTAGTAATACTGAAGTATTTTGTATTTTATGGATTTTCAGGGCTCCATGTTGAGTTTGTTATTGGCGAGTTTAAAGTTACTTAGCATCGTGATAGGTTCATGGCCTCGTATCTTTCAGTTCGACTCCAGTAATATTTTTTTTTGTGTGTTCGACTACAATATTTAAGTACTAGAAACTTGCGAATAAAGTGAAATTAGAAATTCTTTCAGCTCATTTAAGTTTATTTAATTTAAAGGTTAATGTCAAACGGTAAATCCTAACGACATGGATGATATGGCGGAGTCTATACCGTAGCCGAGAAAATAAATAACTGGCAAACACGGGCAATTTTTTATTATCATATTGTTATCAATAATTTTATAATAATTTTATTAACACTTAATATGCGTTGTTACTCTAAGGCTTTGCGATATAACCCATGATCATAGAGAGGGTAAAAGAAAATAACAGTTTATTTTAAGATTTTTATAAACTAGTAAGCTATATTGTTTGAGGTTTTAGTCAACCGTTTCAAATAGTTTAGACTTTCTTTTAATATATATATATATATATATATATATATATATATATATATATATATATATATATATATATATATGTATATATATATATATATATATATATATATATATATATATATATATATATATATATATATTTATATAATACATCTAACTTACGGTATAATTTAAATCTTAATTAAAGATTTTTAATATAACTATCTCCAATGAGTTTTATTTGACCCACATGCTGCTTGCGTTAGAATCTTTTGTATGTTGTTGATATCTGAATTTAAAGAGTAAAGTTGAAAGCAAGTTCCAAACAACATCGTGAAAGGTTTCTGCATTCAACCTGGCCCTGATGCAGTGGCGCCTTTAATTTTCCATCCCTACTCTCCAGCATAGGTGTTAGCTCGGCATTTTTACTCGCTGGTGTTGCGACTAGTCTTCAAATATACTCCAATGATTTTTTTTACCTTTCTTTTATTAAATTAAGTTAACTATATTGTTCATCTTATTGTGATGTTTTGCGCCTCTTATCTTTTAAAAATCAATGTAGCAAAATATATTACTCGATTTTGGTTTCAAAATACATCTCATGAAAATATAAAAAAATAAATTTCTTGACTTTTCGATAGGCGTATTTTAAAAAGAGATGAAGAGGAGGGACGTCAATTTTATGATTGCTCATAAAAAAGTAATTTCTCTGAGAAAAATAACGATACACGCATTCACATATTCTGCATACGATTATCTAAAAAGTAATTTCTGCATTTTTCGAAATACCTTTTTGTAATGCTGAAAAGGGTTAAAGTGTTTTTTTTTTACTTTGCCAGATATCGCTAAGACTATCGCATATATTTTATTCAAATATCATTAATATGTAGCGCCAATTTGCAAAAACAGTATAAAATTTATTTCACATTAATATCATAAACAGAAGCAAAATGATCTGAGGAAATAAATTAATTATTGCAGCGTAATGCATTAGCCGCCCAAAGCCGTTATTCACTTCCCCAACTCCTCTCCCTTTCTCATTTCTTAGATAGCTGGCCACAAGAATGTCAGCTATTGAGGGTACATAGCGTAAACTACGTAAAGGCACGTATCCTCATCCTCGGGGACCTAGCGATTAATTACTTTTGTTGTCCAGATATTGTTAACTATATTTGTGCAATTTTTCAACAATATAACAAAATATAATAATGTGTAATGAAATTTGAAAAATGACGCTAATCGAACTAATTTTGCGTAATTGCTTATTCTCTTCATTTTTTGATATTCAAACAAATATGCTAAACGAGGTCCAATGAAATGTTTCTGGAAGTTCTGAAGGCCTTAGTAAATATACAATATGAACTTATTATTACGTGAATAAAGAATAATGATAAAAAAAACTAGAATAATTCCTTATAGTGCGTATAATTGCCTATATGTATTCTCCTTTCAATCAGATAAAGGAAAGAATATATAACAACAGTTTATTTTTTGTAAATACAACTCTGGCTCACTCTCCATACCCGTTTAGGCCATCTGATGGACTTGTCAGTGGAGCTGTATCGAACCAAGAGCAAGATTAGCAGGAAACAACGGCTATATACATATAAATTCCGAAGCGTATCGATATGATATTAAAAGCTTGCCGACTTCAATGAGACTAAAAATATCGCCAGTCAAACGACATCTGTATTCACCGGAGTAGTGCGAAATTTTTAAGGATTAAAGTTTCAGTAAGAAATAAAATAAAATGCGAATATTGCTCTCGGTTCGATACAGCTCCTGATTTATTTTATTTCTTACTGGAATCTTGATTTTTCAAAATTTCGCAGTGAAATCTAAATTTCAGTAAGAAATAAAATAAATCTGGAGCTGTATCGAACCGAGTAATATTCGCAGGAAACATGGCAGATTTATTTTATTTCTTGCTGAAATTTTAATTTTTAATAATTTCGCACTACTCCGGTGAATATAAATGTCGTTTGACTGACGATATTTTTCAGTATGACATTGAAGTCGACAGGTTTTTAATATCCTACCGACACGCTCCGGAATTTATATTTTATATAGCAGTTATTTCCTGCGAATGATTCTCTCGGTTCGATACAGCCACATTGGTGACACCATGAGGTGGTCGAAACGCATATGGAGAGAGGACCCGAGTTGTATTTGCAGGAAATAAATTGTTCACATATGTTCTTGCCTTTTTCTGCGTAAAAGGAGAATACATATGGGCAATTATTTAAACACAGCAGATTTATTGTTTTTCTTAATAAAATTTGATTTTTAAAAACAATAAGATGAATAAGACTATGTAAGCATGTTTTTAATCAACTCGCAATCACGCAAGAATGATCCGGTCTTCACAATGCTCTTCGAAATATTCACACTGTAATAGTTTACTTTGATTTCATTACTTTATTGATAAATTGGTATTTTTAATTTATTTACATTAATTTTATTAAAATAGGTATATTTTACTGGAACGTATGCACGAAAAAGCACGTACAATAAAATTTATTAGGTATCTTTGACAAAATCTTCGGAAGTTTTGAGTGCAGGCGAAGCCGTGACGAATAATAGCGAGTAACAATATAAATAAAATTTACTATCGAATTACATATAATTTGTGTACATAAAAACAATTTAAAATTGAATAATTTGGCCCAAATGCAAACCTGTATATACTAGCATTATACATTAAAAAGAACACGAAAATAATTTAAGTTATTGACATAGTTTAAAATATTCATTTAGGCTATACGGTTCAAGATTACAAAGATAATTGAAAAGACTTTCCCTAAAATGCTTTATATTTTATAAATTTTTAATTTCTAGTGGAAGAAAGTTACATAGAATTTTACAATTATCATAGAAGCTTTACTCCGTTGGTGTAAGGGAACGGAATGGTACATTGAAAGTGTTTTTTCTCCTAGTATTAAACGAATGAGATATCACTAGTTCTATGAATTTTTTTTTTGTATTTAATAAAAATCATAATACATTCATAGATTCAAACATTGTTAGTGAATTGTCCTCTGCATGATATTTTATAATTTAATTTGAAATAAGACGAAAGGCTCTTCTTTTTTTAAACATGCTTTCAGAGACAGGTGTCCCTTCCCAAAGAAGTACATAGTTTATTCAAAAAGTTCCGGGACTAATTTTGTATTATGTAATATTACCCGATTGCAGAACTATGTAATATCATGCCTTAGTTACCGACAGTGGAGATGTGAGCGCTATCACTTCGTTTACTGGCCAGCTGTGTTCATTTAAAATAGATATGTTTTTACCACTGCGTCACAATTTTCGCTATGGAGCAACTGCCGCAATCAAATTTTGCTTCAGATTGGGGAAAAGTGGTTCGGAAATATTCGAATTATTTACACCGCATATGATGAGGATTGTTTAAGCTGCAGCAAGGTTTTCGAGTGGTATGCGCGGTTCAAGAACGGTTGAAAGTATCTGGAATAGGATTTACGAGAAGGACGCCCTTTAACCTAGGCTACCGATGAGAATGCCCAAAGTTTGCCCTTCGCACTGTTTCAGAATTACGGTTGAAATGTTGTTAGGGGAACTCAACATTACTGTAGGAAGCATGCACTACTCTTCGCACGATGTTCTCGGGAAAAAAATGCGTGTGGAGTTCGTTTCACGCTTGTTACCGGAAAAGCTGAAAGAGCGCCGTGTGGAAGTTTCACGCGATTTGGTTAAATGAGCAAACACGCATAAAATTTTTTATATTAAATTGTAACCGACATTGAATCATGGTGTTTTCAATACGATCCATCCACCAAACGTCACACCCTTAGCGGTGAGGCAAAGGCGAAGGATGACCTACCAAAGTTCGAGAGACAAAGTCGAAAATTAAAACAATGCGCATTTCGATTCCGATTCTCGAGAAATCGTGCCAAACAGTGAACGTGGAATTCTATAAGTGTGTCGCGAATCGAATTTTGAAGCGGATTCGTCTCGTTAGACTGAAATTGTACCTCACCGACAATATGCCAGCCCATTCCTTAATACTCGTCACAATTTTTGGCCCAAAAGGCGGTCTCCATAATTCATCACCTGCCCTGCTCACCGAATCAGGCTCAGGCAAACTTTTTTATTCCCTAAATTGAAAATGAGGATGAAGGGAGGATGTTCTGAAGACGTTGAGGCGATTCAAAGGAATATGACCCGGGCTCTGAAAACTATTCCAGAAGAGGAGTTTTCCAGGCCATTTCAGCGGCTATGCGAGCACAGCAAAATTTGTATAGAACGATGAGGGATTATGTAGAAAACTAAATAAAATCTTTTTTTAAACTCTTGTTTTCATTCGTAAAAAAGATTAGTCCCGGAAGTTTTTGAATGAACTGTGTATTCTGTATTGTTGAATAAATTAGAAATGTAAATAATACACTGAAAGCTTAATGTGATGAATAAAGAATAATGATACCACCATTAAATAATAATAAATATTCCAAAGCTTACTGCACAAAAAGTCTATTTATATGGTTCACTTTAAATTAGAATCCTACGAATATTGCTTTTACTGATCTTTATATTAGCACACCTATTTCTATTTCATTTAAATCAGAGTATACTCAATTACTGTTGTGACATTTTTGTAAGAGTTGTATTTTCCTAGTTCAAGAGATTTTTCCTGACTCCATAGCTAAATTTTCTAGGAAAACAAAACAATTTAGATAATCCAAAGTCGACGGAGACGAAGAACCAGGTCTGCTGCTATCTTGAGCTCCTCAGGAGCTCTTCAGAAAGTTAAATATCATTGTTTTTTAGGTGCTCGATATAAATCTTACATTAGCCTGCAAGAACTTTATGGAAATCAGTTTCCGACCAAATTGGCTGAAATTTTATGATATAATAGTCCACGAGGAGTAGATCATGAGTCTGAACAATTCTAATTTTTGATTGAGAGGTCTTAAAAGTTGGCATTTTTGTCGTATGTAAGGTGGAACACTTCAGTTAAAAACCCGTATATTTTCTAAATTGGATGAATTGATGTAATTTTTAAGTCGAATAAAGTTAAAATTATGATATGATAGGAAAAGGTAACATTTTACTATAATCTTCAATGTCTGACTATGTCGTTCTGTTTATAGCGGTTCAACTCTATGGCTATTTTAAAGTCAACGTGGTGAATTCCAGTGGCGTGAAACGTATGTACGCTATATAGAGAAAAATGTTGAATATAAAAGCTGTAAGATTCGTAGTGGGATACCTAAAAGTGACTGTAACATTGATTTTAAGCATAAACTTCAAGGCCATTTTAATTTTTCTTTTTTGTCAAGTGAAAATATCCATTTTTATAAATAAAAACTACGAAAAATTCTACGTTCCTCTATTAAATCACATACACTTCCCCAGTAAGTGAATGTAGATCAGCTTATAGTTCATGCTTATCAATTTCAACTTGTACCTTTTTACATGCAGGATAAATTACTTCATTGATCCTGGGTAACGCTGAGGACGGAAGACACATGTCATAATTCATTTTTTTCAGAAAGGTGGTAGTTCATGAAATCTGACGTGAAAGGATCATTTCTGAGTATTTATTTCTATTTTCTACAATGCTCGTGTTTAGAAAACTTCCCCATAAACCGTAGGTATGGTTCTAACAGCTGACTTTCATTCTCTTACTGAAGAAGTGTATTTGACCTAAACCCAGGAATTCATGATTGAATGTAGATTTTTTCATGGTTTGAATTTGTGTAAAAAATGGAATCTTCGCTTGAATAAAAATCCCTGATGAAAGTCACGTTCGAAGTCAATATTTTACAGGTTTTGTACTCAACATTATTCCCTAGCTCTCGTACTTCAGTAAATATTTGGGTGCGTTAATTAATTTATCGAAAATCCTAAGTCCACTCGAAAACTAGATTTTTTCATACTTGACGCCTATTGATCTACTCCCTACAAACTATAACATTCCACAGTTTCAGCCAATTTGACCGGGCATAAATTTATATAAGCTTTTGTTTAGTCCTTTGACGCGAACTTTAAAAAAGTGGTAAATATTTAAGTTAATCTGTGAAGGAATACTTCATGATTAAGGACTGTTGAACAATGTCCTGTAAGATATATCTATCCCTAACAGTGTTAGGCGACTCCATATTTGCAGTACATTTCCAATAAAATATTGTTCTGCCTAAAATGGAAAGAGAATATATATGAGTTGTGTGTGGCAATAGCGCTTATATAGAATCGTATAACCTGAAGTGAGTGCTTTATCATCGTGCCGAAAGGCATCTGAATTTCCAAGAACCGGAAACGTTTCGAAAGATACGCGGTTTACCCCCGTATGGCAACCCTCGAGGGAGCTGATCAGCAGCATCCGAGAGTTATGCTGGGTGAAATGAGAGCGCGCTGCGCTACCGGGGGAGAATCAGGGCATCGTATTAAAAACAAAAACAATACATTGCTCCGATCCTACCTCCAAGTCAAGCTTTGCTCAGTCCCACCCGGAATTTGAAGCTTGGGTACTGGCTGTTCTCTATTTCGATACTTTCATCTACAGCTGGCATAGGTGGTCTTAAATGCCACACGTTTCCCACCCAGTGGCGCCAGTGACCTATGTTTGCACCTGTACGAGTACCGTTGGAGGGCTGAGATCATATAGTATCACTTAAATTAATTCTCTTTCCAATTAAGTTAATATATTATTTTTGAATTAATTGCAATACAGAACAGTCATTAATTTATTTTTTACTTTTTAGAACAATCTTTTTTAGTTGGTTTGATATTTAAATATATGTATATATATATATATATATATATATATATATATATATATATATATATATATATATATATATATGTATATATATGTATATATATATATATATATATATATATATATATAGTCTTTTTCAATCAGCCTTTAAAATGGATAGGTCAAAAAAAAGCTAAATAATTAAGAGGTAAGCACATAAAATAAAATTAAAGGATACATTTCATTGGGGAAAATACTATGGTTTTAAAATAGTCTTAGAAATATATATGGTATTGTTTTAAAGTTATAATTTTAATAACCAATTATTTGTTGTTAATTTCAAATTTTCACGCAACCACAATAAAGTTTATAATTATGTGAAGGACAGTATTTTAAAATTTGCGAGCGCTACAAATTATTGATAGTAAAGCTCAAGCGGTTTCCAATCTAAATTTAAAAACTATATGCTTAGGAAGATGCAGTGTGTGTGCAAAATAAAATTCAAAAAAAATAATAGAAATGTATTAATTTTAAACATACAAGATTGCAAACAAATGATAAAATACTAGATGGTTAATAATAACCAAATCGTACACTCTCTATAAAAATTCAAAATTCAAATTCTTTTCAACAAATTAGAATTTTTACAATTAATAAACTGTGACTATTTAACCTTTTTAAGATTAATATAGATATTTAGGTACTAAAAGTTACAACAGTAATAAAACAAGATAAGAAAGTTAGGCAGACATTAGCCGAATACAAAGAACAATGGTATGTTTTAATAGACAAAACTGAGTCTATCCTTTTTTGGGTTAAATCAAAAATATACTATATAATAAAGAGGTCAAAAATATAGTTAGGTAATTGAGATAAAGCCTGTTACTTCAAGATAATATGTTGCTAAATGTATTTTGAGATAAGTTGTCCTTTTCACGATAAGATAGGAAGAATAGTCGCTCCTTAAACTTCGAAAAGATTGATAGGTGGAGTCACAATTCTACAAAAAAGTTTTAAATAAGCCAAAGATAAAATATAGAAAATTAAGTTTCTCCTGTTGTCCTCTTGATGAAGGAGGTTGGAATTAAGGTATCCTTTGTTTAGGGCCTGGGCTCCATTGTGTTTTATAGAATGTTTGTCAGCAAAGTTATCTTGGATAATCATTCCATCAGCTTGGAAACTTTCTAGATTACATAAAGGCAAATAATTATTAGAAACATTTTATTCTGATGATAGCACTAAATAACATAAAACTAGGCAATATAACCCCTAACATAGTATTAGGTTGGCAAAACACTTTAGCAACAGGTAATTTAGATGAAGAAAATAAAAAATTTAAACCAGCAATAGGTCTTTCAGTTAGTTTTCATGGATTCGGACATGACTTCTTAGAAATGACATGCCATCTTTATGCCTACGTACCAAGATTGCCTGTCAAGAATTGAGAAAAATTGCTTAAAATCCTGACAAATGTGGAAATATGGATCAATGAACGGATTTTTTTTGAGATCGATAATCATTCAAAAATATTAGCTCAGCTGATTAAGAAACGTTGAAACTAATAGAAGTGTTTATATAACTTTCGTACGAGTTTATAACAGGTGTTAAAAATTAGAGTGATGGAATTGCAAAAATTCCGTAACAGACCAATTTTTTTTTTTTTGTTTATTCAACCTTCTTCCACTGAAAGGATATTTTTATCGCTGTTGTAAACAGTCCTTATTGAAAGGATATTCCCTTTCTTTAGTACCATCGAAATGCTTTAAAAATATCTTTATGGAATATACTAAATACTTCATCAAAACAAATCATTTTAATTTTATTAGTTATGCGCAAGAAATATTTTTCGTCAGGAAGACTTACTCCTGAAATATATTTATAATTCCACCTGGGAAAACCCCTTGGACTATGTTAAAAATCGCATGAGATTATCTCATTCCTATTAAAGTTTATGATCATCCATTTTTGAAATCGGCTGAAAAAAGAAAGTATTCTAATATTATAAAACTTTCGATGCATAAGGCAAGACATTTTATCTATTACTGGTTTTATTTCCTCAAAATTACGATACTCTTACCTCTGTCAAATTGTTCAAAAGTTACGCCATCCCCACCGTAATACGAAAACTTTCGGCAACTTCTCTTTCGAACCCTCAGTCTTACAAATTACGTGTAATAATCCTGAACAAAAGAAAGTGGTATAAAATACCATCATTGAAAAAATAAAAAGTCTCTTGAATCGTGTGTAGTCGTCGACTTTTCAAAAGAATTTAGAAGAAGTTCCCGGATCACGTACTTTTCATGATTATAGACATTAGCTTTTGTTTGTGAGAACGTGGTTTCATCAGTGACTCGTCAGGGTGTTTCTTAAATTATTAAACATTAAGAAAATGAATTTTGCCAAGAATCATGTCTTTTTGATAAATTAAATTTTAGAAATTTTGCTTTAGAATTAATGTAAATAGATTTATGGTGAAACTGTTTCAGAATTATTCAGAGTATTTTGCTCTCTTCTATACACATCGTCATCAATGTCTCTTTAAATCAGCGTTATCTAAACTTTCTTGTCTCGTAGATCAACCAGGCGCGGATCCAAGGGGGGCGGTGGAGGCGATCGCCCCCCCCCCACAAGAGCTTTGAGTTCAGGAAAATAGACCCGATGTTGTGTCTTATACTATAGTTTATTCAAGAACTAGAAAGAGTAATAAATCATTTTTTATCTTTTTTTTTTGTTCGCAAACTACCTGTGTTATTTAGTCCGGTGTCTTTGGCAAAATCTGTTGGACACATATATTTTTCATAGGAATGAGTTAGAAATTTTATAATCAAAAATACCGGTCTGTAATAATGGACTATTTGGGTTGGATAACAATAGATATTTGGATGTGTGAAGTGTTATAAAGGATTTTAATCCTTGTCATAGGCGTCGGAAAGAGATTTATTATCACTAAGTATTTATGGCATAGAATAATTTTTCGGTAATAAACTTAAAATAAAAAGTTTTAATAATATTATTTTGTTTCTTATAATTTCTTAATAATTCACATATATTAGAAAATATATATAATTTTGACATATGTAACACAAATGACAACTGTATCTTTATTATTTTTAATTTTGGCATAGAAGCCATTTTTGGCACATTCAGACTAAAACGTAGTCTTTTTCTCTCAAAAAATTCTGAGTTATAATTTAAATACTTTCAAAATACCCACTGTCAAAAATACAAGAAGTTAAACATATATAAAAAAATAAATTCGTCCATATAATATTAAATTTTTTTTGGGCTATCGGTCATTTTATTATTAATTAAAAATATTTTCAGGACATTTGACGTTTCAGTTTGTTTATTTCTTAAACCATCTGCAAAATTATAACTAAACACTAAAAAGGGCTTCAAATGTAATTAATTTTTATACGTTACAGAAAATTTAAATAATCAATTGTGTTTACCCTGGTAAAAATTACGTAACTAATTCATAAACAAAGTCAGTGAAGCTATCTTCGCTCAAATTAATTATAATTGGTTCCTCGATCTCACCAATCATGAGATCGAGTTTCCACATTTTCTTTTACACTTTTATTATATGGATTTTTCCCAATTTTCTGCAGTAACTTTATTCAAAAAAATCTTTCAAAAGTTCAGTTAAACTACTAATTTTGTAAGTTGTGTTATTTCTAGCAACTCTACCTCTTACTAGAGAGAGATATTTCCTACTCCAACGGACATTTTCCGGACGATCTATAAGAATAAATTTCCTATCTGGTTTTTTCCAGCAAAAAGTAAGTTCTCTGAGCAATTTCCAGAACTCAGTTCTTTTAATTTCAGGTAAATCCCGATCTTCATTGATTTTAGTTAGAATTTTGTCGACGGTTGGGATCTGCTTCTCATAATAAAATGTATGTACAACTCCTTTTATTGCAGTTTACATCTCTTCTTCCAACGAAGTTTTTCGTCTGCCTGTGATTGAATGTGGCTTGGGAGTACTAACAATTCCAGTCGTTTTTTTTTCCTTCAGTATTCGGTAGATAGCAGATTTTCCAACTCCTGTCATGTTGGAACACATCTCAACAGAACTTTTAACAATATTATCTACATATTGATATTTTAAGGCATCATAAACATTCATAGTAATAAGTTTTTCATTGAGGAAAAAATGCCCTGGTTTAACGATTTTAGAATAATTATAGATGTGGAAGCCATATCTTTTGGGTATCTTACTAATCTCATATAATATATAAAAACAACCACAACCAAGATAAATCACCAAGGACACACTGTAAGGTGTACTTTGCTCACTGACAGAAACTTTATTATTGCAGTAAATTCATAAAACCTTATAATGTTTAAATATAATTAAATATGATTAGGTTCACGGCAGGTCTCAGTTACCTGCGGCACTGGACTAGGTAAGTTGGAAGTTTCGGCAACAGTCTTATTACTCTCTTTAGTTCTTGAATAGAGTATAGGAATGTATATGCTTGCGATCGCCCCACTCCTTCCCAGGAGCTTTGAGTTCAGGAAAATAGAACCGATTCTACCTTTTATATTAGGAATGTGTATGCTGCTAGCAGTCCCCTCCCGTTGACAATTGTTTTTCTTGCGATAGCCACTCCTCCAAAGTGCTTTGAGTTCAGGAATATAGACACGATTCTGCCTCTTATACTACGAATGTGTATGCTGCCCCCCTCTCCAAGAATTTCAAATTCAGAAAAAATAGACCCGACCCTGCATTTTATACTAGAAATGGGAATATTGCTGATCTCTCCCCCCCCCCCCCGTCGACAACTTGCTTTCGCTTGCCATAATATACTTTTGTGATATCACCGCCCCCCCTAAAGAGAGAGGCTGGATCCGCCCCTAAGACCAACCCTCCCCTCTATCTTCCTAATATTGAATTTGTGTTTTGCGTTTTATGACGCAGCATGTCTGGGACAAGTTAAGAAACTTTCAAAATTCTCAATTCAATGTTTTGCTTCATAAGGTTAATTTTGACATGAAAAGCTGCAGTGATGGACTTTTATTTTATTAAATTCAGACCGTCACCTTGCAACTGTAGGTTAACTTCGTTAAATTTGGCAAGTTACTCCCTGATTTCCACCTGATTAAGCCTTTTTGGCATTTTTGGCATAAAAACTGAAAAAATCTTGTCGAACACAAGCCTTTCAACAGCTAATGTACTTACTTCAAGTCAAAGAATAATGTAATTTCATATATTCAGACTCCCAAAGAAAATAATTGTGTTTCACTTTAACTAGTATATTTTCGTTTTCGAAAATACGTGGTTAACACCTGTCTTTCCAAAATTCAGAAAACGAATAAGTAGGCTCTGACTCCGTATTAATACCACAGTTCCGGTTCAAGTCTAGACATGTTTATTATCGCGCATATGAGCGAAATGCAGTTCTACCAAATACGTCAGTTTTGTAAGTTAGAAGCAGTGTGACCCCAAAGCGAATTGTTACTTACACAATAATAAGATATACTTAATTAATACATAGATATGTAATTTTTTTGTCTATCCTACTATAAGTATATGTAAGTATATATGCGCAATCTTCGTTAAATAATTATGAGTTTACGAAAATCTTAAACTTTGGTGATGGTCTGCCTAAATATTGTAGAATCCACTTTAGTGGACCTCCATTTACACCTCATCCACCTCCAATTTTTTTCCGTGGACTTGGATCCCATTCAGGTCGCAGTCGATCCCTAGAGCTTTAAGAACTTTAAGAATTAGTGCTCTGAACCCTGGATTCCTCATTCCTTGGAGTCTAACGATAAGTTTCTCAGTATGAATGTGGGGGTTCTTTCATAAGTCTGAAACCATTCAAATTTTTCTTTAAGATGTGATTTCCAGAGGAACAAAAAGAAATTACACCGAGCTAAATCTGAAATGTAAGGCATGGTATAACGTCAAATTGTGTTCTGTTTAATAGACTTTTGAAAGAAGGAGGTTTTCAATTCTACTGCTATGTACTTTTTTTTATCTATGTGTATTGATTACACCGAAACGGCGGCACCTACTTGAATGATTTTTTTACGTTATGTTTAGGAATTTACTGTAGTGGTTCTGTATAACTCTGGATGAGGAGTAAAACCGAAGATGACGCTGATAATATGGTGGAAAACAAATATTTTGTTTGTTTATTTTCAAAATTGGTATGGGGGAGTTTCCGGGGTCGCACATAACGTAACTGAAATTATTTTTAGAAAATTCAATATGGCGAATCAGATATAGCGGGCAAAAAAATTATTTGCTTCCAATTTTTACTAAAATTTGTTAAAGGAAAGTTTCCAGGGTCGTACATAACGAATCTGAGATTATTTATAGAAAAATTAAATATGGCGAATCTAATATGGCAAATTAAACATTTTACATGTCTCGATTTTGTCCAAAATCAGTACAGAGCGATTTATGGATGTATTAATTACGAATTAAATTTTTTGTCTGAAAAATTTAATCTCGACAATCCAATATGGCGTTCTAAAGATTCTTTCGATTTTCTCCAAAGTTGGTGTAGAAGCGTTCTTGCGGGTATAAATTAAGAATTTAAAATTAGCGGAATTAAAATTATTAAAAAAAAATAATGTGTCAGATTGAATATGAGTATAAAAATGTTACATGTCCAGATTTTGTCGAAAATTGCCACTACGGAGTTTTCGAATAAGGTGGACCAAATATGATGGGTTGGACATTTTATTTTATAGACATTTTTTCAAATTTCGTAATAGGCGATTTTTGGTGTCATTTGTTACGGATCTGAAAATATTATTTTTTGCTTAATATGACAGAAACAATAAACTGGATTAAAAATTTTACATAATTCCGATTTTGCCCAAAATTAATATTGGAGATTTTTTGGGGAGTACACAAACTCAATACGCAAGATAAAATATGTCGAACTAAAAAATTCACGTTTCAAGTTTTTGAAATATCGGTATTGGGAGGTTTTGGGGGCTTATATTACTAATCTAAAATGAATTTAAAATTCAAAATAGTGGATTTTCTATGACAGACTAAATATTTGTTTGCTACAATTTCATTCCAAACTGGAATGTGGAGATTTCTCAGAATCAAAGACTTTTAGTTGTTTATTTTGGTGTTTTCTACAACTTTGAATAAAATAGGTACTTCTTTCCGACCTTGAAATCATTGCGAGGTACATTAATCTTACTACTTAGATCAAATAATTTATGGATATCAGAACAAATTCAAAACTAAAAATCGAAAAATAAATTTATTATAAAAAAATTTAACCGACTTCTGAAAAAGCGCTAAAAAGCGAAAAAAATTAAATTTTTTATACGAAATTGAAATTTTTTAAATCGGTGCCAAATTATTTCTAAATGAAGCAACTACTAACACGAGATAAATACAAGCTTTAATAAGAAAGCGAATCACATCTTGTCAGGTATTAGTTATAAAAATTTATATTGTTATTTTTATTGTTTAGCACTTTTAGAAGTTGGTTCCATTTCTATATATACATTTTATTAGGAAAGAATTTATGAATGGCAAGTAAGATATGAACAGGCTTATTGAAGAATCCATCCTTCTTACTGTTGATGCCTCAGCCTCTTCAAACCTGTGAGATAGTATACTTATTTAGGATTTGGCCCATCGAAAGGTCCTTAATTTTCACCTTCGATGTCTCCGTCTTTTTTGGTCATCCTGCATCCTCCATCACCCACTGATGGTTTTGCATTTTGCCTTGAAATCATATTTCAAATATTTGCCGGTTTTTCAACCTACTTAACATGAAACTGAAAAAAGCCCTCCTATTTTCAACACTTTTCCACTCAATGCATCAGTATTGCCACATGAAACTGAACAGCTAATATTTCAGGAATTTTTTGGGAGAAGGCCAGCCAATGCCTAATTTCTTAAATTTCTAAAACTGTTAACAAAGAACCATTAAAACAGTTCTATAGTATGTTAAAAAATATACTAACAACAGAAGTTTATAAATTTACCTTTATCTACGTTACTGAATTGTTAATAGTAAAACTATTGTAAACATGAGCTTTTCCTGCACAAAAGTTGATTATTTGGCTTCCCATACAAACGTGACGAAAATACAAAGCCTCGATCCAAGCTTTGAACTTCTTACCTTTATGTTTCTTTTTTCTATAAAGTGAACATTTGATAGAAAATTATATTATCTATTTTATTTACTTGAAGTAAAAATGACGAAAACAAATTTTAATTTATTTTAAAATTTTGATGCAGAAGTCCAAGATTCTATTTAAATTTAAATTATCTAGAGAGATTATTTATGATTAAAATCTGATAAACCCAAAACTTTAGTAAAATTCCAGTTCTGTATGTGGCTTTATATTAAAGTTTTACCCTCCTGCGGTTATGTTTGGATAAATTAGAGTTAAACCACATAATAACATTTTGAAATTAGTTTTTGTATTTTAACATTTTTTTAAATTATGTTTATTTATGCTACAGATTTTCAGAATAGAGAAAAATAGACGACTTTAATGTCACAGAAGGCGTCATCGGTTAAAATAAAGACGTTTATTGCTACTTTTCAGTTTAAAAATTTATTTTGATGCGAGGTGAAATATCTCTATTAAGAGTCATTAGAAAAGGAAGTTTAATTAATATTATTTGCTGTGCATCAGGACTTATATTTCATAATATTCTTACAACCAACTGAGAAAATATTTTTATGCAACTCTCTGATAATTTACTAACCACCTAATTTTGTAATTTTAATTCACTTGTGTAATTAAGCTAACTGGAAATATTTCAACGGACCTCCATTGTGAGCACCTTCTATAACATGTTGAAAACTGTATGAAAGTATCTAAATTATATCATAAGTTATATATGGAACAATTTTGCCAATCTTATGAAGTCAGTAATCCCACTACTTTTCGTAGTTGTTTCCTTTTCAGGAGAAATTGCCTGATAAGTCGCACGTTAGACACAATGACTTTTCTTGGCATTCCTTATTCCAGGGGCTTTTCTTCTGTATTTAATAAACTTACTTTCCAATAACTATTTTAGTTTCCTATTCTTCATAGTAATTGGAACACATAATCGATTAAAATCTATATAGTTCGATCGTGGACACAATCGTTGCAAAACAATTTGCTTTTTCGGCGCTGTGTATACTCAAGACTGATTGTGCAATCTTTAATTGTCAGACTATGAAGTGCAGCCCTGATCCTATTGCAGAATGGTAAAAATATGTGCTTGAAGCAACTCTCTGACTCATGTTCTCTTGCCGAAAAATCCAGCTCTCTCATCCTGTAAAGATCTAACTGTAAACCACCAAGACTTATTTCTCAGTTTTGCTGTTCCTCTGAACCCTCCCTACTTGCCAAAGTATCTCAAGGGAATGGTACCATTTTGAACAAAAATTTTGCAAAATAGGTACTTTATGTATGGTTCATAGGAGACCATTTGTCAAACTTCCCAAATTTACAGACTTATGGCGGTAATGACTTCTTCATTTTGTGAAAAGTTTTTTCACTGAATTTTTTTTAAGTTTTGGAAGTAGGTGATTATGTATGTCATTGAAAACCAGGTCGGATTACTAAAATAAGTGTGAAACTAATTGAAATCCTTCTAATTTGTAATAATATATCCCATGCAGTAAGTTGACGTTTCTTGGACATCATTTTTTGGTCACTTTTTGGACGTAGAAAACTAAAATGGTGACGTTTCATGAACTTCTTTGTGACGTTAATTTTTCACAGCCAAAATAGGCCTTTTAGGGATCTTGTAGGGATACAGAAATTAACTGCATTAAAACGTCTTACCAATCAACTGATCAAGAAAGGTTGTAGTAAAAATTGTGACTGTAAAGGAGTCAGACTATTTTAAATACTAGAATGTACCAGTTGTCAAAGTCAGTTTTACTCCAATGTTACATTAAACACTACAAATAAGGATTTTCATGGTAACAATGCGGAGATATCTGATGCATCTTTCTTCTTAGGACAATCCACAGAAACCCAGCGAGAAGGGGAAGGAGAAAGCGAAGATGAGGACATTATTGTTGAAGTAGCATTTAAAGATTATCAGTCAAACTAAAATTTTCCCGAAATCAATAATAATCTGTTCCATTTTAATTATTACTAACAGTAACATTTTTTCAATCAATAGCATGTGGTCTAATAAAACGTAATCACAATAGATCGTGGAGTATGCCTACTGTGGAAATCACGTTAAAAAATACGCCAAGAATCTCATAGAGGGTGCGGAAATGTGTGCATATTATGTAGAATACGATTTCTTCAACTTTTGGAATCACGATATCTTAGACATGGTAATTCTTTGGAAAAAATATTAAAACAATTTTGGTAGAGAATTTTATGATCTACAATTTTGGTTTAACCTATTTTTAAGATAACACTTACCATGTATAAGAAAAATGCAAAAAACCGATATTTTTGACGTTTGATCTTGAATAAAATTCCTAGCAGGTGTAGAATCGATAGAGACTTTTGATATTTAAATTATAATTGCGTATTTAAGACTTATACCAATTTTCAGCTCTGTGAGAATTTTTTTTGTTTATTTTGACTGGACTATTTCCTTTATAGAGGGTCATCCGGTAGCTATAAACATTAGCTAACCAGCTACGTTCCTTGAACTCACTAAAACAACAAAATAGTAGAAAAGAAATTATCATAAATAATTTTTATCGCGGACAATACTAGTGACGAAGACGTCAAAAAAGTATAATCCCATTTTTTTTTTTAAATTTAAGTTCATTGTTATAAATATATACGAAATAATATAACTAAATGTGATTTTTATGCATATCTTTTCAAAAAAACAGAAGACGTCTATAGCAGTCACTGTCCCACGATACATCATTCGGTCTTGCAGGACAGAACGGATACGCCCATCAAAAGTATTCTATTGCTAGACTGGTATTTTAAAAGGCGCTAGATCTCGCGCAGAGATGTAAGATAAAAGATAACATAAGATAAGGTAGCCAGAGCAGAGCTAAAGGCTAGTGGCAGCATTAGCGAGCAAAGCACCAGCATTTGAGCCAGGTAAAACGCAGAAGGCCTCCTCGTTGTCGTAAGGATCTAGTTTTCAGCTTACTGTTTCAAAAATTTGAAGCACCAAAAAAAAATCGAAAGCAAGCTGCCCGGGGATCAAATGAAACCCTATCTTATAATGAAAGTCTTGAATTATAGTTGAAATAATAAAAATATAATATTTTCTATTATAAAATTAAACCCTATACTGTCAAGTGTTGATGTGGTTGCCTGTTGATTGGACACGTGCAAACTGCCCAAAATCTCTGTCTCCAGGTTTATCCCGGCAAAAAAAACATAACTGCCAACCAGACAAATGATACGGTACTCTAAAACTCATCCACATTACCCGGATAATGTATGACTTTCCATCTCAGAATCCTAAAAATTTGGCAAATAAAAATTGAGATGGAAGTCTGCAACTGCTTCGGCCGAATCAAACCAGGAAAAAGTTATAATCAAGAAATATACAACCTGACGGACAAACACAAACAACTCATATCAATAACAAAGATATTTCAATCAGATAACGGTAAATTAATTGCCAAAGGGAAATATCCTCACCTACAAAGTATAAAAGATAAGATAACGGCAAACTAGTTGCCTCATGGACAAAAGACAAAGGCATAATTGAAACTAAACATTCCAACGGACAAGGTAACATCATAATCAGAGTTCTGAAAAATAAATGTCCTTACGGATAAAAGATAAAACAAGAAAATCAAGATAAACAACATCAAAATACATTCATGGTTCCCGACTGAAGAACATTCCTCCAATCTGTTTCGTGCCGAGTCAGCAACACATAACCTTCCGATTACAACTAAGCTCAAAGGTAGCACGACAAGATAAAGAGAACTATAAAGATTGACTAAAAATAATAAAGACAGAAAAAGATAGCATGACAAAATAAAGGGAAAGATAAAGATAAATTGAAAATAGTAAAGATAGTGAAAAATAGCATGATGAAATAAAGGGAAAGATAAAGATAAACTAAAATCATTACAAGAAAACTGACTGAATGAATACGAAAAGAAGAAGAAAAGAAAAAAAAAACAAATGCGGTGACTAACCAACGACATTAAAGCGACTGAAGGTCAACTTTACGACAGCATTTGGAGGACTTTTACCTCCATCAGTACTCGGTGCAGAACTATTCTTTACCAATCGAGCATGAACCGCCGAACAAGCTTCTCTCCAAGTCGGCACTTAACAAGTTGCCCATTGTGCAGAGCAGGAAAAGTTACATGACAAGAAAAAGGGAAAGATAAACGCACATCATATGGTCAGTAAGATAGGATATATGAGAATCGAAGGTAAAAGGAAAAGATACAGAAAATACAGGTCACCGCCGAGATAAGTGACTGAATTAATACAAAAAGAAGAAGAAAAGAGAAAAAACAGATGCGGTGACCAAGCAACAGAAGTAAGGTCAATGAAGGTAACCTTAACACAGCATTTGGAGAACTTTTACCTCCACCAGTTCTCGGTGCAGAACTATTCTTTGCCAATTGAGCATGAACCACCCAACGAGTTTTGCGCCAAGACGGCGACTTACACTCAACCAGTTACCAATCCTGCAGAACAGGAAAAGTCACATGACAAAAAAAGGAAAACATAAACTTACATAATATGTTCAATAAGTTAAGGTACAAAAAAAAACGAAGGTATAAGGAAATGATACAGAAAATACAGGTCATCGCCAAGATAACTGACCAAATCACTGACTCAGTCAAATAAATGTCAAAAGCAAAAATATCAAAAGGTAATACCAGTAAAAAGATATCAATTCAATAAATTTAAAAGCGAAAATTATCAAAAGTAATCAGTCAAATAAATTTACAAAAGTTAGTTATCAAAAGGTATTATCGGTAACAAATAACAAACAAGTAATCAATCTAATAAATCTCAAAAGCTAGATTAACCAAAATGTCAGTTATAATAATCAAGAACTGAGTCAAATAAATTCACACAAGTAAGAAAATAAAAAAGTAAGTACACATAAAAAGGAAATATTACCTCAGTTCAATAAATAATAACTCTTGTTATTTGATCCCACAATACTTCTTGCTTTTTTGACCAACGATAACGCACCACGTTGTGCCACTGATTGAGTATGGCTCGCGGACTTGGCGCGAAACTTGTTGGGCGGTTCATGCTCAGTTGGTAAAAAATAGTTCTGCACCGAATACTAGTGGAGGTAAAAGTCCTCCAACTGTTGTGGTAATGTTACCTTTAGTGACCCTACTTTTGTTGCTTGGTCACCAGATCTGTTTTTCCCTTTTCTTCTTCTTTTTGGTATTTGGTCAGTTATCTTGGGGATGACCTGTATTTTCTGTATCATTTCCTTATACCTTCGTTTATTTTGTACCTTATCGTATTGAACGTATTATGTGAGTTTACCTTTTCCTTTTTTTTGTCATGTAACATTTACTGTTCTGCAGGATGGGCAACTTGTTGAGTGTGGGTTGCCGACTTGGTGTGAAACCTGTTTGGCGCTTCATGCTCAATGGATAAAGAATAGTTATGCATCCGAGTACTGGTGGAGCTAAAAGTCCTCCAACTGCTGTGATAAAGTTATGTTTAGTGACCTTACTTCTGTTTTGTCACCAGATCTATTTTTCTTTCTCTTTTTAGTATTTGGTCAGTTATCTTGGCGATGACCTGTATTTTCTGTATCATTTCCTTATACCTTTGTTTTTTTGTGCCTTATCTTATTGAATGTGAGTTTATATTTTCCTTTTTCTTGTCATATAACTTTTACTGTTCTGCAGGATGGGTTGTTGAGTGTGAGTTGTTGCCTTGGTGCGAAACCTGTTTGGCGGTTCATGCTCAATGTGTAAAAATAGTTCTGCACCGAGTATTGGTGGAGCTAAAAGTTCTCCAAATGCTGCGATAAAGTGGACCTTCAGTCGTTTTACTTCTGTTGCTTATTCACCGCATTTGTTTTTTCCCCTTCTCTTTTTTTCTTCCTTTTATATTCATTCCATCAGTTATCTTGTCAGTGACTTAAATTTTCTCTGTTATTTCCCTATACCCTCTGTTCTCGTGTATCTTCTCTTTTTCTTTATCTTATCGTGTTAATGTTCTGCTGGTTGGGTGTGTGGTTAACTTGGCGCAAAACGGGTTGGGGGCACGCTCACCTGTCGGAGGCTATGAATTTTTGATGTCGTTCTTTTTGTGTATTCCCTAATTATGACTCTTATCTTGTCCGCTAGGACGTTGATTTTAATTATCTCTATTTTGACTTTTATCTTGTCTATTGGACGTTTATTTTTAGGATGTGCCTTTGTTTTAGTGGTAATATTTTTTTAATACCACTGTAGCAAATTGGCGCTAATTAAAATCTCGGGGTAGTAAACTGGCGCCCAACGTGGGGCCCCATTTTGCTACGCGAGTATTTTGAGAGGGCGCCAGACCTCGTAGAGAGGTGTTTATCCTGGCAAAAAAATCCATAACTGCCAACTATGCAAAAGATACGGTACTCCAAAACTCAAGAAAATTACCAGGATAATTTACAACTTTCCATCTCGAAGTCCCAAAAATTTGGCAAATAAAAATTCAAATTGAATTTTGCAGTTGGTTCGGTCGAATCAAACCGGGAAAAAGTGAAAATCACAGCAAAATGACCTCCATTTATAACCATTGCCCAGCTTGAGCACTAATCGACTTCCGTTAGGCGCATTCAATTGCCACGTGTGAAAGAAATGGCAGTTCAAAAAGAATGACGCTTGGCAATAAGTTAGTTAAGCCAATTCGTTATCAACATTTTCCATTCAAAACAAAAATAAATCTAATAAGTATTCCAGTAGTTATTTTCAAATTGGAGGAATCCATATTAATGCATTAATGGAAATTTCCCGGAACCCAACATACATACAATTCCATTCAAATGTAAAAATAAATGGCAGCGAAAAAAAAAGATCTATCTGAATAAAAAAAAAGGTAGCAGTAAGTTCAAAATTGATAAAAAATACCTAAGTACGGTGTAGTAAAGTACCAAAAAAAGGACAAAATAATGGTCAACTTGAAAATAAAATTAATTGAAACTGTACTTGATAAAATGATTTTCTTCAAAGAATCCTTAAGGAAAATAATACTGTGTTACCCATAACGACAGTATTTGTAAAAAATAAGGTTAAATTAACTGAATTAGCCATAGTGAACTTAAGCGAGAAATTGATCCGTGACATTATATAGTTTTGTGGAACCGGTATGGACTTTGGAAAGTGTTTCCGGTCATTCATATCAGCATCATTTGGTTAACTGGTATTAGGAATATTCGCAGGAGAAAGTTTTATGAATGGTTGACGATCTTTAATTTTTAGATCAACATGCAAAAACGATTCCGACAGGTTTTATCTTTGGATAACCTCTTTTATTTGATGTGGCCTCTAGAGAAAGATGATGTACTGTTGTTAGAGCAATAACTTTACGCTTGTCTTCCATTTTGACATATAGATTTTCCCCCTTCTTAGCCAAACATGTTCTCCACTTTTCATTTTTTTTTTGTAACAAGCACTGGATTCCATTTTTTGTTGACACAAAGTGTACCTGTTATATGTGTTTTCCACCTCAAAAGTCGGTTTGCTATTGACAACCTATTGTAGCAAGTGTCTATGAATTACGTGATAACTTTGATTGATATATGGTTCTAAAAGTCTTGAGACGACAGCTTGAATTTTGCTCACGTTTTCATCTGGTGGATTCTCTCCCCCGTCCTTTATAAATTTGTATGGTTAAAACGTAACCATTAAGATTACAAAGTTCGTATAACTTAATACCATATTATGTTTTTTTTCTTTTTCCTATAGGTTCTAAAAAGAGACGTCCTCTAAACAGTAATAATGACTCGTCTAGAGATAACTGTTTTTTGGTGGTTTATAAGCCGCTCTGAAATTTTTAAGATCCCGGCGTTTACCACAAAACACCCGAGTCGCTCTTAATTTAATTTTAGTATAAACCTATTGATTGTTTTCGAATAATCTTTATCTATCCTTCCTCTCTTGTTCTCTAAGGACAAATGCCTCACTCAAACATAAATTTCAATTTATATGGATCCTAAAACCGACGGACGATTTTGCTCTCAAGTCCTTTTGCCTGTAAATTGCCCTATCTGCTCCTGTCAGTTCTATCAAGGTAGTCGCATATTATTCGTGCATGGACAGACGGATTATGTCGCTGACACAGAAATGAGAAAGGACATGTATATTTAGGAAATTATTGATAATAAGTCATGATGTTAGGGATTCTGAATTATTTAGTCAAGAAAAAAGTATTTAAAAAAAGTATATCGACCTAATAAAATCGTACTATTAAGTAAAAAATATTTATCGACTACTCTGCATTATAACTAATTTATTAGATGTAGATTTACGTGTAGATTAAGCACTTTTTTAATTCAATGCCGTAATTAATAAATTAATTCGAGGCTGATTATATTTTTTCCGTATTCCTATTATGTTGTCTTTATATATTTTGATTTGTGTAATTTGTTATCCTATGAATTTTAAATTTGGCTTCGAAAAATGTTAAAAACAAGGACGGGATGCAAAGTTTCAGCTTAACAAGAAAAGTGCAAAAATTACAACCTAAAGGAGGAGATTTTATTTGGACTGTTATTTGCCTCTTGTAAAAGAAAAATATTTTTGGTATGCCTTGTTTAAACGTATGGGAAAAAAAAATCAGCATGAAGGCGTTTTTAGCTGAAACATTTATTATGACAGCGACACATCGAGAGCAATCTATAGTCGACCTTACATTTGACCCTTAATAACATTTTAGGTCATTATATAACCGTTATTCTAAATTCTTCTCAGACATGAAATGAAAAATTTTACGTAGTGCTGCGTGAGTCGTCCACACTACCAATCGCCAGCATCGTAGTGGGGTCATCGTGGGGAGATCGATCAACGACATAAACAGCTTGGAGTGTTGGGGTGACTAATATACTATCGCCGTCCTCCAATGCAAAAGCACCTCAAATACAAGTTCCGAACTACAGTAAGTACGACACGTAGTCGACGAGGATGTTTGGGGAAGGTACCACTAACACCCACATTTTTGGAGAAAATATACATATATCGAGTGCAAGTGGCATATTTAACCAGAAGATGACAAAAAGGCGTAAGAAATTTCCCAATGATGACTGTTCCACTGAAGATACTCGAAAAGTTCGCTAATTTACAGAGGTCTGAATAACTATTATTATCCAAAAATTGAGAGATATTTAAGAGAACACTTTGCCAAAAAATTACGAACTGAAAGATCAAAGAATTATTATCGATTAGAGAATAGACTTGCTTGTAATATGGGCACATACAGGGACGGGTCAAAAAATAGTTGGGACGGCTCTTGCTTATATCACAACATTGCATCCCTATAGAGGACTGACTGCGGGTTGTCTTTTTTCTGCAAAGAATCTACGACGGAAGATGACACTGAAGGGGTGTTAGTCCCCACAGTTCTAATAGACATCCAGCTTGCTGTATGTTCAAGAGTAAGGAACCTTAAAATCGAATTTGAAGTGGCTGTCATAAAGAAGGGGGTGTCGTGGTGACTAACATCTGACGCAAAAGCACTTCAAATATAAGTTCCGAACTACAGTAAGTATGCCACGGAGTCGACAAGGGTGTCTGGGAACGGTACTAATGAACCCCACCGATGAGTCCAAGTTGGTACCGGGACGAAACACCACATTTTTTGAGAAAATATACATATGTTAAATGCAAGCGGCATAATTAAACAGATGATGAAAGTTCCCAATGACTACAATTTCACTGAATATAACTCGGAAAGTTCACTAATTTACAAAAGTCTGAATAATTGAGAGATATTTACGACAATACTATCGTCATTGATCGACATTGTTGCGGCTTCGACAAGCATGGACAAAGTCGCTCCACGTTACTCCCACTCTTGCGGACCCGGAAGCACGGGCGGTCGCGATTTTTCCTTTTATCTTACAGCCGTCTATACACGCATGCATTTAATACCGTCCGTTCTCGTATTGTTTCATAATGATCAGGCCCGTGTTTGCTGACAGGTACACCCCGGTACTGTTGGTCGAGAAGCATAACATCTGTCGCCGCCCGTCGTGGTCAGGGCTACCGCTCTGATGCTACCTCTGCCATCTAGCGTTCCATCGAATGCAAAGATATCGCCTATTGCTGATCTGTACCAGGTTACCGACGACGTATAACATATCGCTGCCGGTCGATTATTATAAAGCGTCGTGAATAGCGCCGTCGGAGCTGCTGATCGACGTCGAGTTACTGCCAACTTATAACGTACCGCCGCCGGTAGATTAGTGTAAAGCACCGTGCCGTATATAACGTCATCGAAACATACACTAGCCCCCCCCCCCCATACCTTCCATTTGTTTAATGTTTGTCAGGATTTTATACCGTTGGTTGTTTATGAAGGTAGTAGGTTAGTTTAAGGCCATATTGTAACGTATAGAATACAGAGTACAAAATTCAAAACTGTATTTTTCATTACCTAGTCTTATTTTAACATTGCAGAAATTATAACTTTGAGCTGGTAGCCAGTAACTAACATGACTGTCATTTCTCCACTGTAACAAGCTCCCCAATGCAACTAGACTCTCTACCACGTTAATCCAAAGGATGCAGCCCAAGACTGATATTTGTTAGATGTTTTGACCTACGGACCAAATGGTCAAACAAATCTGGCGCCCGGGTAAAAGAACGTCACAAATTTCGCACCAGAGGAGGACGTTAAAAATTTGGTGCCCAAGCAGAGATGTTACAAATTTGACACTCGAGCAGGGACGTCACAGATTTTATGTACAGATTTGCTTTGAAGAATGCGCCAAGGTTATTTGAAAGTCAAGCTCTCCGAAATTTTTCTTTTTATACCGAAACAGATAACAACAAGAGATACAGTTATACATTCAAGAATTTGGAGTCAGTTGCTATCCCATAGTCTAGTAGTTAACTGATGAGAGTAGCAGAAAAGAAGGAGATAAAGAGAGTTAATGAAATTATATGTATATATATATATATATATATATATATATATATATATATATATATATATATATATATATATATAGTATAAATAAGTGCTCAGACTCAGGTTTATTTGAGATAAATAGAGAAGAAATCAGACACAGAAATGTTAAGAGAAGTATTTTAAGGGTTACTATGACAGTCAATTCGGTTTAGAATAGGATAAAATTAGATTTAAGGACAGTTTAAGATGTATTATTTAATTTGTAGTGTATATAAACAGATATAGTCTTAAGAGTTGATATATTCTTCAAAAATATGACATATTTTTCTCCATAAAAACTTAAGTTAATGAAAAAACTATGTAAAAAGTATGTAGTTACAGGAAGTGTTAATATAAACAAATATATATATTTGAATGAATAAAAAGAGTGTGGATGCTTTTAAAAAAACTTATATTGAAGTGGTACACATCGTCGTTGGTCCCAATAAAACAATCACTCATAAGACACAAAAGTGCATGTAGTGGAAAAATTAATATACGCAATATAAGAATAATGTTATAGTTTTAAGAGTTATTACAGAAATTATGTAGAAATTAAAACCATATTGTATATAAAACTATAGAATGTAGTATAGATTTAATTAGTTTATAAGGAAAATTTAAGATTATTTTAAGCAATGTTGATGTGAAGAAAATTTTGTTAAATAATAGGGTAATAATATCAAAAGCAACAATAAACATTTAAGAGTTTTTTCGAATAAAATTTGAGTAAAATTGTCATAAATTTCAAGGTACAACGGGTTAATTTTTATCAATTTTAATATATAAATAATATGCCAAAGTGGCTTTTATATATATCAAAATGTCGAGAAACCTCTAAAGTTTATTTATTGCAAGCTCAATAATCCTTAATGGTCAGATGTAGGTAAATATATTAATAAAAACATGAAAATTCCAGTCAAAATTGATAAAATTAAAAAAACTATCATAAAATTTAATTTTTCAAGGTATTAAGATTTATCAAGTTGCCAGGTATCATAAAATCTGACCATTCAGATTGCAAAAACTTCTTATGTTTTAGCCGAATATAAAAAGCCAAAGCGTAGGAATTTCGAAAGAGTTGAATTTATCAGTTTGCTGAAAGCACTGCGTTTCTCGACCTCCCAAAAATTTACATAACCTCAAATTTTCAATTGTTTAAAAAAAGAAACAGAAGTATTCCTACGTCAATATAAAACAAAAGTAAAATATTTTGATTTTAAAAGAGGTTATGTGTTTTTTTGTTGTCCAGTAAGAAGAATTTAATAATTTATTTAAAGTAATCAGTAAAAGTACACAAGTTTGTCCTGTAAAACAATTGTTTAACTCTCGGACAATAACAAATACGATAATATTGTGATAAGAAGAATAAAAGAAAAATTAATTTGAATTGAACTAAGAAGAACATAGCTGAACGAGACTTTGGATAATATTTTGTCAATTCCTTACTTTATAGGAAAAGACAATTAAAATATTTTTGGTGACTAGGAGGACTTTTAAAGAAGAAAAATAAAATTACTGGAATTGTATTTTATAATATATTGGGACCAAGTAAAAGAAAACATAACAAGGTATTTATATTAGATAAGGCAGTAGAAAGCTTTTAATTTTCCGTAAACATTGAAAACTAGCATCCAATAATAACCTAACTTTTTTTAAAATTAAAATAATTATATTAATAAATTATAGTTTGGTATACTAACCTGTAAGAATAATAATAATATTTATCATCATCAATATTAGATGTGAAACCATATTAACTACTTGAATCACAAATCAGCACACGATAGTTTATTTAAAATAATATTATTTTAAGAAATAAACGACGCCTTCTATATAAAACTGCACTATAGCCATCTAGTAGACAATTACGAAACTAAAACGTTGCCAATTTGTGATACAGGTTGTTAAAAGACAATGCATGGTAGATAAAAATAAATAATAAGAAATATTGATTAGAAATAGAGTTGGTTGAAAGATAAAAGTATTGACCATTTATTTTCATCTAGTAATAATTAATAATACTGTGTAATTTTTTTATATCGGTAAATAAAATTTATATTTTGTGTTTTAATCATTCTGTGTATTGACTGTCGGATTGATATCTGATAACCAACTGAACTCACCTGAGAAGGAGTCAATTTACAGGTAGGAACACATCTATATCTATATAGAAAATTTGAAAATTGGAAATACTTAAAATTGGTAAAGAATACTTATAATTTATTATAATTACTTTTTACCTGGCGCTCAACAAATAAATATTAATATTTTTAATTAAATTTTGGCAATATTTTGAAAATTTAAAAATATAAATTCAGAGATAAATAATAACAAAGTTTCCTAAATTTTATTTACCGACAATATTTTGTGCGGGTGCAATACCTCCCAAAATCGTCACAATATATACATATATATATATATATATATATATATATATATATATATATATATATATATATATATATATATATATATATATAAATTCCGAACTAGGGTTATGGGGATGCAGTCTATTTAAATTTGTAGGCCTTGATAAGGAGAAAACCCTTTTTGATTCTGTCAAGCTTTCGAGATTTTATTTTTCTCTTCAAGAGCAAAATCTAAGAAATGGCCTTTTTAACAAACACAATTCCTATTTTTTGTTTTGATTCAAATCCTGATGTAGTAAGATTACGAAATTTTTAGGAAACCTGACAACTGAACCAATTTTGTGCTGTAAGAAATGATGGACTAATAAAACTACATTTTTATGAAGAAAACTTGAATGGTAATGTATTAATAATACAAAGCAAATTATGTCCCCAATTAAATTACGATTATGTATTAACTTTTGTAGGAGAAATATATTTAAATATTCTAGAAAAGCTAGATAATCAATATTTAAGCAATTTACCTCTGGCGGAACACATCATCTTTTAGAAGGAAGCCAACCCCAATTAAATAATAAAGGCTTTCATATAGGAAATTGATAATTATGTTTAGGCCTGCGAAGGATATTTTTTTAAGGAGAAGCTTGCACGTAGGCAGACCCTTGTTACTCTCAAATTACACTCCTTTTGTCTTTGGGCCGTTCGGCTATGCAGCCAGTCATATTTACTATTAAAAATCGATATTCTAAAAATTGCATAAAATTAAAAACCATTTTAAACTTAAGAACAATCACAAATACCCAAGTCTGAACCGAGGATTGAACCCGACGCCTAAATGGTACAATATCACTATCAAACTACTATACCACCTAGGTAGGCAAACGACATTTTTGACATAAAATTTAAAATAAGTTTAAAATATTTGGTCTGAGGTTTAGGATATACATGAAATATGAATGTCTATAATTTTGTATAGAATCTAAAAATTAAATAACATATAGGGTGTTTTATTTAAAATAAGCAAGAAGGCACCAACTTCCGGCATAATCGGAAGTGTCACCATCTGGAATATATTTTAGCCGAATTGACGTTAGTAAACAGCCAAATTTTGAAAATCTGCTAGTCTATTTTTTGAGCGGTTAATATTAACGTATTTTGCTAATTAATGTTTTTAACATTTCTAGTCCTCATGTATTTGTTTACCTGAAAATGCTAATACAGTGTTTATATAATAACGCCCACATTATTTCCCTCGAAACATACTTTTATCTGCGAATGAGTTCTATCTAAAATAAAATTAGCTAAATGAAGGAAAAGGTTACCTTAAGTGGATAAATATTTGAAATACATTTTCTGCTTTTGAGTTGTTTTACCGATTTTCAGTGTTTGAATACAGTGTTGTTCATCTTTCATGAGATTAATTATATTTCCAAAATCCTAAAGTTGCATACCATTATTCAATTATTCATTTCACTATTGAGAATGGCGTAATTTATTTTCATTTTAGCCTTCCAAAATAGGTCTCCCTATTTGTTTCCAAATCTCTCTATTCTGGGCTCTTCTTTACCAGATCAAGCCGGCATGTCTGACGATGTCATCCTTCCATCTTATCTCTGGCCTGCCTCTGGATCTTTTCCCTTCATATGGGCGCCATTTTCCAATTTCTGAATTCCAACGATTGTCTTTTATTCGTTCGTTATGGCCTGCTTATTTCCATTTTAGTGATGCTGCTCTTTCTATAGCGTCAACTGCGTTGGTTTTTCTTCTTATCCACTCATTTCGATTTTTAATCTCTGAGTAATATTCCTAACATGTGTCGTTCCATAGCCCTTTGAGTTTTGCGGATTCTGTCCAAATTCGATTTTGTAAAAGTCCACGTCTGCGTTCCGTATGTTAGAACCGGCAATATACAACAATCAAACACTCTGGTTCTTAAGTATAAGGGAATTTTCTGATTTTTCAAAACATAGGAGAGTTTTCCGAACGCCGTCCATCCCAATCGAGTTCTTCGTGTTATTTCGGCTGTCTGGTTGTCCTTACTAGCTCTTATAGCCTGCCCTAAGTGTATATATTCATTCACCTGTTCTATTTCGGTTGCATTTACTGTTATAACTTGTTGTTCGTCTGAGTTTGACATTACTTTTGTTTTTCTGAGATTCATCTTTAATCCTCGTTGAAGCGATGTTTCATGGAGTTAATTTATCATTGACTGCAGCTCTTCTATGATTAATATTTATCGCTTTATTCCTTGAGAATGGCGTATAAAGGTTGATTAAATACTTAAAGTTTAGGCATATATAAACCAGGAAACTTGTGGACCAAATTCATGTAGTTATTAATTTTACATTACCTCTGAAACAAAAATTCACACCACAGTTCTTAAATGTAAAATTCAATGATTACGTTTTAAGGCTAGAATACCTATACTATCAACAAAATAATATTTCAGAGAAAATGTCTTAATTTCACTTAGCATTAAAGGATTATCTTTATTACACCAAAAAATATTATTCTGTCATTAAAAAAAATTTCAGTCGTTTTACTCCTTGAAAATAATGTTCAATTTTGCTGGTAGAAATTATCCTCTGGTAGTTTTTACCCTCGAATAAATTTGAGAAGAAGAATAGACCGACATTACTTACAAATGACAAAGGAAATTATTTAGAATGGCGGCAAACGTTTTTATTATCGTAACATTAATGAAGCGAAAAAAAGTTTCTCGAGTTCGGAAATTTAGAGGTTCGTATTCTGAAACCAATAAGCTTACTTTATGCTAAAGCTTTTAAGGGACTTCAAATAAAGACAGAAATGTTAAAAAAGATTTTCGAGTTCAGAAATTTAGACGTTCGTTTTTTGAAATCAATAAGCTTACTTTATTTAGAAGTTTTTAATCAACTTCAAAAAAATATAAAAATGTTTGTTCACGCATGGGTTTTGGTGTTAGTGATATACTTATTTTTGTTCGTTAAACGAAGTATATTCTTTCATACAGGGTGTCCAGTGACATGTGGACAATCTCCCGGATTTGAAAAAAATACGTGAAAGGAATACTACAAGTTCATATAAACTTTCTTGTATAGGCCTCCTCTTTGGAGATATCGGCTCCCAAATAGCTGCAATGTAAACAAGTTTTTTACACATAATTATTGAACTAGCACGTATATTTCAATTTTTTTTAATATGATGTATACCAGGTAAGACACTTTAAATTACTCTACAAGAAAGTGTTGTGAATTACTCACAGCTGCAGGGACGGACTAGCTATGATACTCATGTCCCCAATTTTTTATACTCTATATGATAAAAATTTTGGACAACGTTTTTTACGCACCGTTAACTATTAACTAAAAATTAAGTATTCTTCATTCATGTTGCTAATCCTAACCCTTTTCGAAAAAATCTCATTTTATTTACATCATGTATTTGGCGTATTTCGATAAAAGATACATCTTTGTTCCTATCAAATGTTTAACCTTCAACCTTATGATAAAAAAATTATATTTACTTTTTTGGTTAAAAACATCTAATTCTGTGAATTGGAGTTCGACCTGTGCGTGTTATTTTAACGGCACCAAAAACAGAGGATTGTTGTTGCAAATGTTGTTAGGTACGAAAGAAATAAATATTCTGCATTTTAGGACTAGTCAACTTTCACATCGCTGACATACTGATTCTTTACTTGGATATTAATTTACTGATTTTTGGATTTGGTGGTGAAATTAATTGTGGGATAATTTGAAATATGGAATACACGTTTATTGAGTATGCAGATATGCATCTGATGTATGGTGTTGCATCTTGCATTGCTTTGACATCCAGGAGGTTATATAAAAATATTTTAAATGCTGTATATGACACTTCTTCAATGAGCACTCGGAAATTATTAGCACAGTTTAATACGTCGACAATAATAGTACCTGAATTTCTTTAAGGACAATTGTTATATCCATACCATTTGAAAAAAGTTCATGAACGGATTCCTGAAGGCTTTCACCTTAAAATACAGTTTGCAAGCTGGCTATTGGATCAGCAACGAAATAATGTAAACTTCATAAGCACTATTTTCATCAAGGATGAAGCAGGGTTTACAAAAATGGTCCCATAAATTTACACCACTCACATGTATGGGCTAATGAAAATCAGCATGCAACTATTGTTTAGCATCATCAACACTAGTTCCAATCAATTGTCTGGGCAGGAATCACTGGCAATTTTTTGACTGAACCATTTATATGACGGGCACGACTGAATGGAGAACTTTATTTGGGTTTTCTCCGGAACGTTTTCTATGATTAAGCAGATCACTTACCACTTGAAACCGGTGGAAACACGTACTACATGCACTATGGGGGCACCACTTCATTTCAGTGTTGCTGTGCTGGAGTACCTAAATAACGTATATTAAAACCGTTCAATAAGTAGAGAAGAACTTATTGCGTAGCCTCTCGATCTCTCGACCTAACGCCATGGGATTTTTACCTGTGGAGACAGCTCAAAACCTTGGTGTATTCCACTCTGGTCGATAGTAGGGGGAAACTTCTACAGAGAATCACGTTTCATATTAATCAAATAAGGAACAATACTGATCTAATGTGGCAAGTACAGCAGTCCTCAATTTGTCGTGCCCGCGAGTATATCAGACTGTACGGAGCCCATGTTGAAACTATGGTAACAGGGGAAAATTCTTATTTTTCATAGCCAATCCGATAGAAGTTAGGGGACTAACAGTGTAAATAAAATGGCGTTTTTTCGAAAATGGTTTGGATTAGCGACATGAATGAAGAGTACTTAACCTTTAGTCAAAGGTATGCAAAAAGCGTTATACAAAGTTCTTATCATACAGGGCGTAAAAAAATGACGTCACGAGTTCCACAGTTAGCCCGTTCCTGCAGCTGTGAGTAATTCACAACACTTTCTTGGATAGTAATTTGAAGGGTCTTACCTGGTATACATCATATTAAAAAAATTTGAAATATACCTGATGGTTTAATAATTATGTGTAAACAACTTGATTCCATGGCAGGTGTTTGGGAGATCATATCTCCGAAGAGGAAGTCTATACGAGAAAAGTTTATATGAACTTGTAGTACTCTTTTCACGTGTTTTTTTATATCCGAGAGATTTCCCACATTTTGCCGGGGACCCTGTATAAGCTACTTGGGGTGGTTAATAAAGTATTTTTATGTTCCGCTACACTGATGTATAAATCTCAGATAAAATCGTTTTTATTCTTGATCTACCCGCAATAATTGTTGAGATTTCTTTACTCGATTCAGTAAACAATGAATATATGATAGATTGTTTTAAAATGTGATCTAGCGTATGTAAAAATAATTCTAGCCATTTTAGGTATATACGTTTGTGGCAGGATTAATTTGCCAGTTCCCAGAGTAAAACCAATGCAGATTGTTTTTTACAAAAATATAATTTGAGTACTGTTACAATATTTATGGGCTTTCTGAAGAAATGAAACCATAAAACCCAGTCCAATGACTTGAATAAATCTATGAAACAATGTTCATATTACTTAAAAATCGAATGAGCTATTGTAAAAGTTGATCGGTTCATTTGTTGCTGAGATATGTTAATTTGTTTATCTCGAGGCGCTTAATGTTGAACCCATTACGTTTTTTTTTTAATTAAAATATCAGTAATAAATAAAGAAATTTATCTGTCGTATTTAAATAGTTGTTTATTTGTATTTTCCTTTCAAGCAAAGAAAGGGAAAGAATATATACAGAAAGTTTGTTTCCTGTAAATAAAACTCTAGTCCTCTCTCCATACGCGTTTCGACCACCTTATAGTCTCGTTAGTGGAGCTGTATCGAACTGAGAGCAACATTCGCAGGAAACAACTGCTATATAAAATATCAATTTTAAAATGTGTTGATGGGATATTAAAAACCTACCGACTTGGATGCCAGCTGAAAAATATCGCCAGTCAAACGATATCTATACACTGACCGGAGTGATGTAAAAATTTTTATAAAAATCAAAATTTCAGTAAGAAATATAGGAATCTATCTGCTGTATTTAAATCGTTGTTTATACGTATTATCCTTTCAAGCAGAGAAAGGGAAAGAATATATACAAATAGTTTCTTTCCTGCAAATACAACTTTGGTCCTCTCTCCTTGAGGTTGTCGCAACGCGTACGGAGAAAGGACCAGATTTGTATTTGCAGGAAAGAAACTGACTGTATATAATTTTTCTTTTAATCTGCTTAAAAGGATAATACATATAAACCATTATGTAAATACGGCAGATAAATTTCTTTATTTCTAACTGAAATTTAGATTCTTTTAAACATTTCGCACTACTTCGGTGATTGTACAGATGCCGTTTGACTGGCGATATTTTTTAGTCTGGCATCGGGTTCGGCAGGTTTTCAAGATCCCACCGACATATTGTGGAATTTATACTTTATATAGCAGATGTTTCCTGCAAATGTTGTTCTGGGCTCGATATATCTCCACTAATGATACCATAAGGTGGTCCAAACGCGTATGGAGGAAGGATCAGAGTTGTATTTGTGGGAAATGACCAGTTTTTTGCCTTTCATGTATTTGTTTATGAATATTTCAACTCATTTAAGCGCTTATTTTTTTCCTTAAGACATATTTTAATATTGTAAATAAATCCAATAAAAAAATTAATGTTTACTCCTTTACTGCAGGTTCATATTAAATTAGGCTTAACGAAAATCATTGCTTCAGCCAGTGTGATCACTTATCTTTCTGATGCAACTAAAAGAAGAAATATTTTAGAGCCATTAGACGCACGTTGAAAAGGTTGCATGGAATTATTAATATACCGTTCGATAAAAAAATTTTCATACTTTTTGTGCAAGAGTGAGTGAGTTTTATAGATTAGAAATGCATCGACTGCTGTCTCTTTCAGCGTCCATGTTTTTGTTTCTTTTACCATAACTGTTTTTATCTTATATTAGCTTGTGTAGTTCGATGTCTTTGAAGAAGGTTATTACATTGTCAGTGTTTTGATAAGAAAGGATATTTTCGATTTTGTAGTTGTGTTGCTGTCGGAAAGAGTGTCGTATTTTAACAAATGATAAATATGTGCTTTACCAATAAGGGGGTTTAACAAATATCACAAAAGGGATTAGGGGATTTGTTTAGAAGATATTCGTGGATCAATTGTGTATGTCCAATTCGGAGCCTCGTCATTGATAGAGAAGGATGGGGATTATCAGTAAAGACGTTTTTTTTTCTAATTGCTAGGAGTTTATTATCTGTACCCTACAGGTCCTATTTAAGTTGAACGAGGTTTCAGAATATGTGCTGCAGGAAGACTCGGAGGTCTTGGCGGTGAAATTGAAAGCAATACGGTCGGCTTTAATATTTTTCGGAATTCCAGTGTGGCTTGGTATCCAAAGGAAGGATAGGAATTCTTCATGTGAGAGTATTTAATTATCGATTTGACCTTATGTACTACTAGGTGATTCAGATAGTATGATTTTGTAAGTTTAACAGAATTGTGGCAGTCTGTGATTATTAGCCAGTTAGATTTGTTAGTGGTTAGATAGTATTATATCGCAAATTGTCCAGCGGTAAGGAAGGATGTGGAATTATGGACGGAGAATACTTTTTCAGCTTTTTTTGTATAGTAGGACACGGCAATTGTGTTTTCTTTTTTTGGAGCTATCAGTAAATATAAATTCATGGTTGTTATATTTTAGTTGTAGAATTTGACGGCATTTTGATTGGATTATTGTGGGGTTAATTTATTTTTATTTAGTAAAGTGAGTTGAAGGTTATATTTGATAAAAGAATCGCTCCAGGGTGGAAACAAGTAAGTGTTTCTATCATTATTGATAGACGGTTTGGGTTTAGAAAAAATTTGTTTGGATAAGTAGGTGATATTTATCGACAAGGATGGAATATTGGAGGGATTGAAAATGGATTTGAATTGTGGGATGGTAGAATCGAAGTGGAGGGAACTAACATCATTAAAGGTGAGTTGAGTCCTTCTATGTTACAAGGATAGGAACTCGGATTCTCAGTATACGCTATTGATTGGGCTGATATGAAATATCTCCTAGTTTGTTATATATGTAAATTCTCCTTTCAGGCAGAGATTATGAAAAATATATATACAAACAGTTTATTTCCTGCAGATATAGCTCTGGTCCTCTCTCCATATGCGTTTCGATCACCCCATGATCTTGTCAGTGGAGCTGTATCGGACCAAGAGCAATATTAGCAGGAAATAACTGATATAAGAAATATAAATTTCAAGATATTCAGCAGGATATTCCACCTGCCATCTACCGAACTCGATGTCAGATACAGATCCACTGACAAGATCATGAGGTAATTGAAACGTGTATGGAGAGAGGACCAGAGCGATATTTGCAGGAAATAAACTGTTTGCATATATATTTTTCATATTCTCTGCCTGAAAGGAGAATTTACGTATATAACAAACTATTTAAATACGGCAGAAGATTTCTTTATTTCTTACTGAAATTTTGATTTTCATAAAATACTCCTGTTATGTATGGGGTTCACTTTCTTGAGATAAGAGATGAGGCTGAGGCGTAGATTATACTACCATAGTCTATCTTAGATAGAATTAGTGATTTAAAAATTTTTAAAAATGAAATAAATTGGTCTTTTTGTTTGGTTCTGTGAACTGATGGTACATAATCAATGACTGGAACATTTTCTGGTCTTGTGTAGCACGTAAAGAAGATCAACGAGTATATTGAATGATAAATCATTGTTGCATTCATAGACAAGCATTATGTAAGCGCATTCTTGCAAAGTTATCCAGTACTTTAAGCGACGGTGTAAAATTCTTACATTTTACAAAATCACGTGCTACAAACTGTTGTCTATACAGTGCGCTTTCTGAGAATTTTTGGAAGCCTCCACGTTTCTTTCCTACTTCATTCAGAAGTTATATGGCTTTCTCGTGGCAAGATTTTGATACACTTGTTTCAATTAATGTCTGAAATTCAAGTATTTTTTGACCATCCATTTCATTTGGCCTCTTGAGTATCTGATACTTTTTGGCTGAAAAACCTGGCATACTTAGCCGATTCTTTTTTTAAATTAAATGATTTAAATCTATCTTTACAAGACCCAGGTCTTTTCAATGTGCATGATAGAATAACAGCCATGCTAAAGAAGTTCAACTTTTGGATTCAATGTCTGCCGGTGAATGAGTACGAATATTTTGGTTCCTTCAATGCCATTTTATTAAAAAATAAAATTCAACTTAACGAAAATACTAAAAGGGATAATACTGAACATTTAAATAACTTCCTAATAAACCTATGATATTTGGCTTGAATATCTAAATACATAATCCTTTTCAAGGATTGTAGGTGAAGCTAACACTTTAGTTTTAATAATGTTTTTTTGTAAATGTTTTACGATAATGTTTTCGTTTTTCATTACGAACTGTTATTTATTATGAAAAATAAATTTTAATAACCCAACTTTACTGTTTCATTTACCGTTCCTAATGACTCCACGTGGGGTTTCCCAATTTATTCCGGTTTTAAAAATGGGTTGGAAGAAGAAAAAGATTGGGAACCACTGGACTATTGTAAGGGATTCAGATTCAAGTATCTATAAAAAAGTAGTAAAAGCGCTTCATTTTTAATTTTTTTGTTCTCACTTAAAGTATTTTTTTTTGTAGAATTTCTTTTACTAAACATTTTAAAATTTTCATGAGCTGATTTTTTTTAAAATATGTTTTCCCTTTTGAGAAAGTTTAAAATAAAATTTTTTCATTAAAACAACCTTGTTAACTTGTGAACAGTTAATAGCAATTGTAAACTGTTAATATATAGAGATGAGATGAAAAATTTTTGGCCTCAGTGTAGACCCAAAACTACAACTCATGATCGTATCGAAACAGTTTTTAGCTCTCTACGAGTCCAGGTCAACAGTCCTTTTGACGTTGTACTACGGTAGAATAGAGTGCTAGATCCCCCATTATATGATCAAACGATAATCAGACTAGTGAACCGGCAAGGAAAAACCATTACTGAAAAAAGCATGGTGTATTTCATTTTTGCAGGAAAAGTTGAAGTTACTATTTTTTTGAACGTTAAAGGAATCGTGCTGGTTGTTTAGAACAGAGCAGGATGATTAACACTGACAATTAAACTATCGTTCTTAACCAAAATCAAGGAAAAAATGTAGGTCTAGCTAAAAAGAAAATCCCCTTTCATCAGAACTACGGTCTTAGTCACAAGGCTGTCATAGTGATGGCCAAAATTCATCAATTCAAGTTTAAAACCCAGCCACGAGCATCCTCTTCACCTGACATGGCCCCTTTAACCCCTTTACGGACCTCAGAAAAGTGTTTGCTGGGTATGGGTTTGATTCCAAAGGACCGTTGAGACTAACATCTATTTTACAGTGAAGGGATTTCAGCACATAAGCAATCAGTGCATAAATACATATCTTTAAAATATATAGAAAAAAAATTGTCATAATTTTTGTATTTTTATTTTTATATCAGAAACTTTTCTTCCCATCCTCGTATATTTTACATTTTAGAGCAATTTTTTAAAGTCAATTTATTTTTTTTCTAATAACTTATCTGCTCTTCCACTTCAATTCCTAAATTGTATATTAAAGTTTAAGCCAGCAAACCTCTTTAATATTGTCTTTGTTTATGTTTCCGTGAGTTCTAAAGGAAACCAAATGATAAAGTCAGAAGATGTTTTCTTTTTGAACTAGGAGATTAAAAACTCATTTCGTACTTTTGCAAATCACTCCCTTGTGTAACTTAAATTTAAGAACTGTTAAGTGTCCAAAAAATCATTAACAAAACGAAACAAGCTTCCTTAAAAGTTACAACATAAAATAAACAAGCATTTTAGAAAGCTAGAAGTAAAACTGTTGGTCGTGTTTAAAAACTAAAATATTTAAGATAATCTAGCTATAATTTAAACAACCAATAAATTATAATAAAAATAAATGATAAAAATACAAGAAAATAAGAAAAATCTAGGACTGAACATGAAAAATGAGGGTTTTAAAAATCTAGTATTAAGAAGCAATTAAAATGTATTAGATATAAATAAAAACAGTAAAAGAAGTCAAAGAATACAAATTTCACAATAGGGAAAAAAATAAAAATATAATATGTCATAAATTCACATTTCTAAATTCATTCAACCTCTCATTTTAAATTGAAACAAAACAAACCCTGCTACCTTTAATTATTTTATAATCTTCTAACCATGAAATATTATGTTTATTTACTGGTTGACGAACGCGCAATTTCACAGTCAGTAAGGTCGCTTTCCGGGTTATGATGAGCTCAGATTTGCTGACTTTAAGGAAAAACAATAGAATCATAAAAGGGCGACAGACTTGGGATATGAGGTTAGTCTATCTTACGTGGGTTAGTCAACCTGATATTGGTTAGTCAATTTGATGTTAGTTAGTCAATCTGGTATTGGTTAGTTAATCTGAGCTTACTTAGTCAATCTGAGGTCGGGTAGTCAATCTGTGGTTGGTTAGTCAATCTGAAGCTAGTCCATTTGAGCTGAATTATTGATCAGTGCCCAGCGTGTCAGCAGTCAGAGGACCGGTAGACCACTGGTGATTATAGTGATAACCCATTGTGGAATGCTAGACATGATATTAATGTCAATGTAAGTAGAACCTTATTGTTAATTATGTACCGCCCATTATGTTAAAATTAATCGTTAATTTTGTATAAACCATTTTTATTAAACCGAAGTTGAAGGAGTAGCTTAGAGTTTAATCTCTGCAGACCAAAGGTCTCGATTCCTATACGTCCCTACTCATACCCCAAAACTGAACGTTACTCAATTCATATCAAGAATAAATGATTGAATCCAAAACCTAAAATGGATTAAACATAATAACTTTATATGCAATTAAAAAATATCGAAGTAAAATCGATCGTAATAAAACTCCGATAAAAAGTAATAGAGCCATCTATTAATCCTAAAAAATTTTGGTTCAAATGAAATAACTAACCTATTAGTGATTTTTAAATTAAAAAAATATATCTTCCGTCGGTCCTTACAGACGTAGAACAGGTAATGAAAAGGTCACCCGCAAAAAGATAAAGCATGCGAAAAAGATTTTTCTCTCTTAATAATTATTGATTTGGGAACCCCTCAGACTAGATGTTTCTAAGCCAAGTTACAAAACAGAAGTTAATAAAATACAAAAAAGAAAGAATAACTTAAGAAAACTTGATAAATAGTGTATTGGGGAACCTTATAATGGCAGTAATACAGGAAAGCATTGATAGGGGTGAAAATGGATTCAAATAACAAGATCAGAACAGTTCGAAATGAAATAATGCAAAGAGCAATACCTGAAAAAATAATTTGTCGACACAAATTCGACAGTGACAGTAAACTTAACTCGAAAATAATATAAATAAAGCAAAATCTAGCATAAGAAAGGATAAAAGGAAGAATTACACTCAAATAGTAGACCAGAAAACCGAGATTTCACAGGAAAAAAGTAATAGTAAATTCAACAACCATAAAAAAATACCATTATCCACAATCTAGTGAATGCCAAGCAAAACAACACAAATAGGGGTCAAAGAGTGGTAACATCAGACCGTACTTCGTAATATAAGGATCTAGCCAAAATTCAGGAAGATAAAATAACCGAGCTGCGAAAAAAATTAACAAGTAAATAGAACTCGGAATATTCACAGAAAAATCAAACATGTAACTGACCAATGAATGGTATGCATTTATTCAAAGAATATTTAAGAGATACTTAAAGAAACGGATACTGTGTTTGCCCCTAACGTAAAAATTAGCAAAAATAAGGTATAGTTAACTCTATTAGCCATAGTAAACTTAAATTGAAATTTGAACCAACGTTAAGAATAAAAAACTGTTGTTTTACAAAGATTTGAGATATGTGTTTTAAAGGTTAAACTCTTATCTCTAGATATGCCTAGAAATTTAATTTCTACGCAGTTCAAAATTTTATTATTAGCAACTCCTATTCCTGCCATTAATTCGTCAAAGTATAACTTGTTGAGTTTTGAAATATTCTGTGTTAATAAGTTAGCATCACACTACAACTTCACTTGTTAGCATCATGCTACATCTTCACTTGTGAAATATCCATAGATTTATTTGAATCCATACTATGCCATAATATAGTAGACAAATAACGTAAAGTCACCTTAAATGTACAATGGTGTGCAAGCATTATAAATATTAAGGATAAATTATCTGCAATCCGTCTCAATGCAATTAACATATAATCATTCTGAATTATCTTTATGTATATTTTATTGTTAATAGTCTACGCTAACTATCTTTCAATTAAACTTCTAATTCACCAAATGATTTAATGACGTGTAATTGATTGTTCGGTATTATCAATCACAATCTGATTCACAACATTGATATCTTCAGCAGTATATTGGCGTATTAAATATTTTGAATTTAAAACATCAGTTGACTTGAATTTATTAAATTACGAACACTACGATTTAAAGGTTGATTGTCTTAAACATAAATTTTACGTAAACCATGAACATAACGAACAAATTCATAATTTTTTTAATTTCACAAATTTTTGTACACTGTGGAACTGTTCATAATTCTATTATGATTTGCCAAATATTACTAGACACAAAATCTGAAGAAAAGAATTATAGACCAATCTCGCTATTGCCTAATATAAGCAAGATTTTTGAAAAAAATTTATTTCAGAGAATTGTAACATTTCTGGATAAGTTCTCTGTGATATCAGATAAACAAAATGGCTTTAGAAAAGGGAAATCCACAGTAAGAGCTTTGTACCAAACACTTATACAAATTATAGATTCTCTAAATAAAAAAAGTAAACATTGGCCATGTGCCTGGATCTCTCTAAAGCCTTTGATGCTGTGGATCATAAAACATTATTATTAAAACTAGAAATGTATGGTATAAGGGGTAACGCGCTGCAATTGTTGAGATCGTATTTGACGGACAGGACTCAGTGTGTTGTGGAGTCTGATGTCCATGGTAGGGCTATAGTATCTCAGATGATTAAAATGAAGAGGGGCGTCCCTCAAGGATCAATACTTAGACCCCTTTTATATATTCTTTACACAAATGATTTACCCGAAATCCCTGGAGAGCGGACTGTACTATATGCTGATGATACATCGCTTATATTCAGTGAAAGCACGGCGGAGTTGCTATCGATGAAGGTTCAATCTGTGATGGACACTCTCGATGGGTACTTTCGGTCCAACGGCCTGTCGCTAAATGTTTCCAGGACACAGTGCATTATGTTTGGTAACAAATTGAATAATCAATTTACAGTAACGTTTGAGGATACAACAATAACATCAGTTGAGAGCGCTGTTGTTTTGAGACTAAACGTCGATAGAAGGTTGGACTGGGGGGGCGCACATCGAGAGAGTTGCCACTAGGATATCTCAGTATTGTTTCACATTAAGAATTATTTCGGAAAGAGTTGGAATCGATGAAGCTCTGTCAGCTTACCATGCATTTGTACAGTCCAGACTCAGATATGGTTTGATATTTTGGGGCAATTCCTGTAATGTTAATAGAATTTTGATTCTGCAAAAAAGATGTCTACGATGTATTTTTGCAATGAAACAATAAGACAGTTGTAGGACTATGTTTATTAGTAACAATATTTTGACGGTTATAGGTATGTACATTTTGGATTCGGTGATGTTTATTGTTGATAACAGGGATCTTTTTGACGGTGCATCTATTAAACATAACTACACTACTAGAAATAAAACAAATCTGCTTTCTGATAAATATAACTTTAATTTTCTGCAGAAAAATGTCGCGTTTTCTATAATAAAATTTTTTAATTCTTTACCTGAAAATGTACATTTACTACCGAGAAATAGATTAAAGTGTGTCCTGAAAATCTTTTTATGTAAAAAAGCCTTCTATACATTGGAAGAGTTTTATGAGTGTGATAAAGGCAGTATTGTCTCGAATTAGAATTTTGGTTATTGGCTGTATTATTAAATTTTAAATGTATGTAAGTGTACTTGTTATTTAATTTTGGTTTCATTTATAATATTGCCCTTTATCTTAAGTTTTAGTTGTTTTGTTTCTACTACATTAACTTGATAGAATTATTCAAGAAAGATATTTAAAACTGTATAATTATTGTTGAGGTTTTTTCTTTTTCATTTTTTTCTTTTTTTATCTACAGCTGAGAATGAACTATAATTTTTATTGTGATGTTTAGTACAGTAATGATATTTGTTTTGACATTATTCCATGCCCTTTTGGGTTTTTTTGTAAGTAATACTTATTGGAATAAATAAAGACTTATCTATCTATCTATCTATCTATTAATTTTGTTGTGAAACAGAAAGAGGAACATACCAATGGCAGTTCGATGATCCTTTGTAATACAACTAATAACAATACTATAAGCGGGACAAAATTAATCCACTAGAAGATTTAACTTCAGTGGTTTTAAAGGTTAAACCTCTATAATCAGGCTGTAAAAAATATCTTGGTTTAGACCTTGGATAACCTTTATTTCGACCATTTTCTGTTGTTAGCCTAAAGAACGAGCAGATCGTATATCAAATATGTCAAGAGCTCCCTGGCTATAAATAAATAAGTAAAATTAACTTTCTCTTTATTTAAGGGAATACAAAAAAACTTTTAATTTAGGCTTAACAAACCGAAACCCATTAATTTTCCTAACTACCCGAAACAAATCTTTTTTCGCCATTAAACAAATTTTAAGTCATTAAGTAAATCCTATCTTAAATAATGGACCATTTTTACTGGTGTAAGTCGTTTCTATGGCAGATCTCTCCTAAGGATAATTTAATAAAAAAGGAGACAAGACCAACAAAATGGTGTTGGGATTTTTTTGAATTAAATGGAAAAAGTTAATATAAGCAAGCCTGTTTTTTATTAATATATAACTCCATGGAGATAAAGTCCCACAAAGATCTTGTTGTCCTTAGAAATTCTGATTTTCTCTCTTATATAGAAACACTAAAAATAGTCGTTTTTTTAAAGGTATAAACATTTTAGGATTGCATTAAAAAGTGCTTAACTGCTATACGTGATCTAGTTAACCTTCTATTTTGACAGGTTTAATTTCTAGTTCAGAAGATGGTGACCGCTTGATAGATCCACTTATTTCCAATATATTGTTTCACATAAATATAACTAGTTCCATAAAAATGTGTTTTCTTGGTTCGTCCAACACTCGCGGCTCTAAATTATTCCGAACTGTGCATTGGTAGTCAATTGCTTGATATTCGTGAAGTTCAACAGATATATTCATAACTAGTGAGAAATATAAAAGATTTGAAGCAATGTGTAGACACGAAAATGGCCTAAAAATATATTATGCAGTCACTGCAAAATATATGAAAAAGTCTGTCTCTTTAGTACAGAAGTGAGTGAAAAGCTGTGATCGAGAAAAAATTCTAGATCGTGCATTAACGAATGTGATTACAGAAAATCAAGGTAAGATAATTATCCAAATATTCCTAAAATTACAACCCAATTCAAAAGGGAATACGTGTTGACCTGAATTTTGATCTGACAATGAATATAGAACAATGAGGCAAAAAAGTTTTACAGTCTGAAAAACAAATCCAAAAACGTTTATCTTGGCGGCCAGAGAACATCGATGGACATTGATAAAAAGTTATAATTTGCGATGCGTTTTTACGTAGCTGGGGAGCAAGGGGAGCAGGCCGTGCTCTTCGGCTCTTCTTCGTTCACGGCAGCGAAACATCGGTCACTGGATATTTCTCGTGCATACAGACATCGGTCAAATGCTCAGCGCAGGGGTATCGGGTCGTCGGTATCTACGTATATTCGGGATATCTCTGCTCTCTCAACTGATCAACGGTTTGACTGCCTGAAGGTCAAAACATCCACTTGGTGGTCGGTTCTCGGGCTCCACCCTCGGGATTCATATGGTCGAGGGCCCACTTATGCACCGGGCAGCTTGTTACAGTGGAGAAACGGCAAGCCTGGGGTCAATTGTGCGTATTAGCGCTGGCTGCCGGCTGCCAATTGTTATATGTAATGTTAAAAATGGGACTAGGTAAGAAAACAAACGGTTATACAACATCCTGTATCCTCTATTCCATTCTTTTATACAAAGACATGGCCTAAAACTAACTTACAAGCTAGGATGGACAATAATGTAAACAAATAAAACGATCTGGATAGCCAGAGTATGTTTTGAGAGCTGTTCACGGTAGCTCATACTGTTCGGTTGCGCTGTAGACGGTAACCCGGCGGTATCATTCACGACGCTATTCACGTACCTCGTACTATACGGTTGCGACGCTATTCACGACGATTTGTACGCAAATTATCGCGCCTCGTATCTAAAATCCGCGTTCACTGTTCACGGTGCTTCGTATTAAATCCTCGACAATGTCGACCAATAGCGGTAGGAAATTAGGAAAGGAATCGACACTGCTCGTTCTGTCTTCGGCAATGCTGGCCATGAGAGGGGTAGGACGTAAGGAAGGAAGTGTATGGTAAACACCATATACACACCAGCCTAGCCTCACTTACATTACTAGACCAGGAAGGCGCGGTCCAGCAGGCGAGCCAGTCCAGTCCGTTCGGACTGTTGACCCGGGTGGAGAACGTGCAGTTCTCAGCCAAATAATGGTCTGCTCAGGCTTAAATAGACGGCCCGAGCTCCCACTACGCTGACGTGTGACGGCGTGCGGTGATCGCGCATAAAATACTGCTGTATGCGGCGCGCGATTACCATGGTCGGACGCTCTGAAAATCTCGGAAAATGATATTTCCCGGCATAGCGCGGTAAATCTAATTATATTTCGGTAATATTGAAACTTTAAGCAATCTTTTCCCGCAAGAATCAGATTTTTCGAATGTAAAATAAATAAATAAAATCCCGGCTAACATACTCATGCCCAAAAATATAGTAACTTCGTTACAAATTACTGACGATTTTTTATTTTGGACCCGAAAGTTTGGTCTACAGCACAATACAAAGGATAATTAAACGCCCTGTCATAGTGCATATCTGAAGTGTATTTATTCTAGAGACCTGAACGCAGCGAGAATGAAAAAAATTTATGAAAGTCTTTTATAAAATCAGCTGAGAGCTCCTTTGGACCTCATTATAATATATAGATACTACTTTATCAGGACAAGAAATGAGAAAATTTATCACTGGATTATGCGGAAAAGTTGCTTCGGAACTTGCCTTGGCAATGTAAGTTAATTATAAAGGATATTGGTAAACTGATCTCATATTGAAGTAATAGTGTCATCGACTGAAAACTGGTGTCTTCAGAAACGTGAGACTTTTTTACTTTAACTTTTTAGGAACTTATATTTTCTCAGTGCGTTTCAGTGGGACTAATTTTATCTTTACCTGCTTGAACGACATCTTGATACTAACATTTCATAAAATTTGCTTTAAAAGTATTTAAATAAAGTAAAGAATTACTACATTTTAAATTTTACTAAAATATATACCCATGAGTTCGCTAATACGGTATAACTCTGAAACTGGTCTAGAGGTTTAAATTGACAAATGGAAAAAATAAATCAAAGAAGTCATGAATTTTGAAAACACAAGGATAAAAAATCATTTCTTTCTAATTAGAAAACCTACCATAATGGATAATTATATGTATTTTCGGGAACAATTATTCCGTTTACCGATTATATAGGATCATATACAAATAATAATAATATTGATAAAAATGGGCAAAAAATGCTGCCAAGATATCACGGAGGAAGAGGATAGGTGGATACTGATAAGCAATTGGATCAACAAACGCTCATATTTTCACAGGCTTGCAGAATCTTCTGTGCTGCACCGAACAATATGCGAGGTAGACTATTCAACACAGCACATGGACCATTAATTAACTTCTCATTACCAATGAGACCAAGAGAAGCATCAAAGTTGGCTACAGAACTCCTTTTATGGATGATATCCGAATAATGTCGACAGATTAGCGTAGCACTACTGGTTGAAGTCTGGAAATATGTTTCCTGAAGCCGAATGCTTTTTTCTAGCGATCCAAGATCAGGTCGTCCCAATAAAAAAACTATTTGAAACACATAATCAGAGATTCCTTGATCCAGAACGTCCAATGCCTGAATGGATGTCGACCATCAGAGACCATACCACATATAACAGGAGAATGCCAAGCATTTGCCACCTAGGAGAGACGTGATTGAGCTCACAAGATCATCTGGCAGAGAAATTAAAACTAGAGAGAGCTGTCAAAGAAATTGAAACTATTGCAGGTAGAGAAAATACCATATTAAGAACATAACTCGGAGCCTATACTAGAAGATAACGAGGTCAAACTGTACTGAAATCAAACTCTGCTTACGGATCATACAGTTGCACATATTGATATATTGATCAGCCCTCTCTTTTTTATATAAAATATCCAAAAAACACTAGTAGAATTCGTCATTCTTAACACCAGCAATCTAAGAGATAAATATAATTATAAAATCGCCAAATAATCTGGAAATATAAATGCACAGAAAATGGGGAGGGAATAGTGTCATATCTAAGAGTTTTCTGGTTAATATCAACGGATTGGGATATTTTCGCAGACTAGCAGAGTCTTCTATGACATATCGAGCAATATGCTGGGGTTGAGGGGCCACAAAATTGACTTCTTATCAGAGACTAAACCAAAAGAAGCTTAAAGCTTGGCTGCAGATCATCCACCAAGTGGAGAACAAGTTTATGCTGTACTAGGAACGAGCTAGGCTTACAGATCATACAGTCGCACATAACAGGCCATATCTTATTTTAGTTGATACCCTAGCGAGCAACACTAATAGAGGCCGCCGTCCTTAACAACAAAAATCTAAGAAATAAATATAATTAGAAGATTGTTAAATATAGAAACCTGGAGACGGGAAATGAATAGCTTTTGGATGATCACAAGTCCTACTTGGGATCGTTCGAACTATCCGAAAATTTATGGAAAATGCAGAGGACCGTAACATCATCTAGGATCAAACAACATGGAATGGGCCCTCACAGATATTCATTCTTTTGATATCCAAGTGTATCTCTGTGAAGGGAGAGAGAGAGGCGTCCAGCTAAGTCTATGGAGACATAAGTAACCACTCCAACGTTCACTCGTCCCAGATATATAAAGATACTAAGAGTAGTGCTAGGTGGGCACTTTTTATGTTAATGATGTGATTCTCTGCATTTCTCATTAACTTCCAGATAGTTCGATCGGTTCCAAGTAGCACTGCCTTTTATACAGCCTTATGCAGGTGTTCGCTAAGATCTAATCCCTTGGTATTAAGTAAAACGAGCTTAAATTGTTGTTAGGGATGGCGACTTCTATTAGTGTTGCTCGCTTAGATGTTTTACGCACTAAAATGAGGTCTAGTCTGTTATGTACAGCTGTAGGATCCGTAAGCACAGTTCGATCCTGATACAGCTTGAACTCGTTCTCCAGTATATGTTTCCAGCTATATTCATAGGATAGCACTTTCTCTACCTGAACAGTTTGAATTTCTTTGCCAACTTTTGACGGATGATCTTAGCACCTAAATCGTGTCTCTCCATGTACTTCGATGTGGCAAATGCGTGGCATCCTCTAGTTACATACTGAAATATCTCGGATGTTCGAAAATAAACAAAAATAAAACTCCATGGTACCTAAATCGGGGTTAAAAGTAACGGTATTAGATTAGTGAATCCAGCTAATATTTTAGAGGAAACTTGGCCTAAGCACCAATTCTTATCCAAGAGTTGACGTGCTAAATTAGTATAAATCACTACCTTTACATAAAACAAACATTTTTGAACCATTTAATAAATTTTAAACGTTTAAACAAATCCTATATTAAAGTAATGGGCTATTTTCGCTGACATAACTTATTCCCTTGGCAGTTTTGGCCTGCAAATAAATTTAAGAAGAAGAATAGACGGAACTTAGATACAAATGGCGGAGGAAATTATGCAGAAGGGCGATAAACGTTTTTATTACGGTAGACCTGATGAAGTGGATAAAAATGTTTATGAAGGAAATTTTTTAACGTTTGCAAAAAATGTTTAGGAGTAATAATCTTATTATTGGAGTTGTTTCAGTTAAGATTTCATTAACCATATATGTCTATTCTGTAATATGTAAAATTAATTTACTAGGCTTCTATACCAAAATATAGTGTGTTACAGATTTTAAATTACAGTAAAACTTCTCAATACCAGCCACTAAAAAAATTATGAAAAATTGGCCGTTTAAGTGGGTGACCGCATTTGAGAAGAAGAATATAAAAAAATCTACATATAATGTGTCATATGAGTAAAAGCGAGGATTTACTTATATGTACTTGCACAAAAATCTGGAAAAATATATTCATTTTTATGAATAAAACAAAGGGCCTCTATGAGAAATGTAAATTTTCATTTACATTCACATCAACCATAAGTTTTTTGGTTTGAGGTTAAATGAAACGACGTTTATTATGATACAGTTTTATTTTACGAAAGTTCATTAAGTAATGAGAAGACTAATTATAAATATAAACTACAAACATAGACCCATAGAAACTAAGCTGCAAAAAGATAATAAGTATATAATATGCAAAAAATAATCAATACTGCACAAAAAGAAACATAAAGTTTTGTGAATAAATTGTTCAATAGAGGTCTGTCTTAAATTTGTAAATTTCATATTTGCTACTTCACTCTCACATTTTATTAAAATATCAAGGGCACAATCGCCATTTTGTTTTGTCCTACAAAAAATTCTGTAAGCGTCTTAATTTGTCACAAACTTCAGTCATATTTTTCACAAACGAACTAAATCTCTTGGTCTTCTTCACTTTCATAGTTTTCAGCTTAGGTGGGTCAGTCTTGCTTTCTTGGTTAGCGAATTGTTGAATTATTTCCCGCATATTAATATTACGATTTTCTGTTGAAATATTTGAACTGATTAGAAGTTATTTTTCCAGATCTAGATTACCTGGAATGTCACTTAAAACGGGAAACAACTAAATCAGTGGGACGTCGCTTTCTTCGTCAAAAGTCTCGTTCTTTTGGATAGTTTCCATAAATCCAGCTTTTTGGAAACATTTTTTTATAGTTGAAGATGAAACATTTTTCCATGCTACAGCAATCCATATCAGAGCGCTTGCCAAATTATATGTTTTTTTCTGCCTTTTCAAACGAATCTTCGGTGTTTGTAAAAGTTAAAAGCCTTCCTATCAAACATTTGCTGTATTTAAGTTTAAAACTTCATATTATATATATACATATATATATATATATATATATATATATATATATATATATATATATAATTAATAATGATAAGTTCTGCAAAAGGCATGGTACCAGTTTTAAAACAATTTGTGGTGAGTCTGCTGATGTAGATAAAGTAAGTATTGAAGATTGGTTAACAAAACTTAAAATAATTGTTAATGATTATGATGCTAAAAATATTTTTAATGCAGACAAAACAGAATTTTACTAGGTGGCAATATCAAACATAACTTTTACGTCAAAGAGATAAATGTCAGCAAAGGACACGAATACCAATTCTTTTGTGTAGTTGCATGAATGGTGAGTAGGAAAACCCATTATTTATAGGAAAAAATAATAATCCGCAATGTTTTAAAGGAGCACATATAGAAAAATTAATATTTGAATGGGTCTTCAGTGAAAAAGCTTGGATGACAACAGAGATAATGATTTCCTGGCTGGAAAACTTTGACAGCAAGATGAGAAAGCAGAGTAGGAAAGTTCTTTTATTTTTGGATAACGCGACTTCTCACCTGAAAATATATTTTGAAAATGTTAAAACTGTTTTTCTGTCTCCAGACACTAGACCAAGGAGTAATATGAAGTTTTAAAATTAAATACAGGAAATGTTTGATAAGAAGGTTTTTAACTTTTACAAACACCGAAGATTCGTTTGAAAAGGCAGAAAAAAACATATATTTTGGCAAGCGCTATGATATGGATTGCTGTAGCATGGAAAAAAGTTTCATCTTCAACTATAAAAAAATGTTTCCAAAAAGCTGGATTTATGGAAATTATCCAAAAGAACGAGACTTTTGACGAAGAAAGCGACGTCCCACTGATTTAGTTATTTCCCGTTATAAATGGCATTCCAGGTAATCTAGATCTGGAAAAATAAGTTCTAATCAGTTCAAATAATTCAACAGAAAATCGTAGTATTAACATGCGGGAAATAATTCAACAATTCGCTAACCAAGAAAGCAAGAGTGACCCACCCAAGCTGAAAACTATGAAAGTGAAGAAGACCAAGAGATTTAGTTCGTTTGTGAAAAATATGACTGAAGTTTGTGACAAATTAAGACGCTTACAGAATTTTTTGTAGAACAAAACAAAATGGCGATTGAGCCCTTGATATTGCCAGTATTTTAATAAAATGTGAGAGTGAAGTAGTAAATATGAAATTTACAAATTTAAGATAGACCTCTATTGAACAATTTATTCACAAAACTTTATGTTTCTTTTTGTGCAGTATCGATTACTTTTTGCATATTATATACTTATTATCTTTTTGCAGCTTAGTTTCTATGGGTCTATGTTTGTAGTTTATATTTATAATTAGTCTTCTCATTACTTAATGAACTTTCGTAAAATAAAACTGTATCATAATAAACGTCGTTTCATTTAACCTCAAACCAAAAAACTTATGGTTGATGTGAATGTAATTAAGAATTTACATTTCTCATAGAGGCCTCTTTGTCTTATTCATAAAATTGAATATATTTTTCCTGATTTTTGTGCAAGTACATATAAGTAAATCTTCGCTTTTACTCATATGACACATTATATGTAGATTTTTTTATATTCTTCTTCTCAAATGCGGTCACCCACTTAAATGGCCAATTTTTCATAATTTTTTTAGTGGCTGGTATTGAGAAGTTTTACTGTAATTTAAAATCTGTAACACACTGTATTTTGGTATAGAAGCCTAGTAAAGTAGTTTTACATACTATAGAATAGACATATATGGTTCATGAAATCTTAACTGAAACAACTCTAATAATAAGATTATTTCTCCTAAACATTTCTTGCAAACGTTCAAAAATTTCCTTCATAAACATTTTTATTCACTTCATCAGGTACCATGCCTTTTTCAGAACTTATCATTATTAATTATATATATATATATATATATATATATATATATATATATATATATATATGTATATATATATATATATATATATATATATATATATATATATATATATATATATATATATATAAATTATTTTATTAGTATCAAGTAGCCGTTTGTTGAATTAGAGAGCTGAAACTACACGAAGCTGCAATGCCTAATGTTAACTATTAATTTAGAGAATTAACTTACACATTCTTATTTTATAAAGAAACAAAGTAAAATTAAATAGGAGCTGTTCGTGTATCCTACAATAAATATTTTAATCGAGGGGCAGAATTCCAGACCAAAAAAATCTTTGAAAGTAGTATTCGACGATTACGAGAACAAGGCAGTTTAAAACCACAGGAAGAGAAAGAAATCGTCAAATGCCATAAGTTGAAGAACAAGTTCTAAATTTTATTGAAAATAATCCGTCTATTATCATCAGAAACGTTGCCAAAGAACTAAGAAACATTTCGGTTTCTTTGGTTTTAAGAACGCTTAGTAGCAACAACTTTATCCCTATCATTACACTTGCATGCAGAAGCTACTTTTTAGATACCTTGCTCGTTTCTTCATCAAATTAGAAATAATTTTCATTTCCTAAATCGTATTATTTTTACTGAAGCGTGCTTTACCCAAAAAGGTATTGTTAATTTGCAAGTAAGCAATACATAATAACAATTTTCAATGAACATTTGGGTGGGAATTGTTGGAAATAAATTGATTGCACCTGTAATTCTACCAAATCCAGTAAACCAAAACTGTTACCTACATTTTCACCAAAATGACTTAGTTGAGCTGTTGTCATTAAATGTCAAATATAATTTGTTATGGTTTCAACATGGTGGTGCTCCTGCACATTTTGCTGTTCAAATTAGAAAGTTTCTAATTCAAACTTATGCTGCTCACTGGATTAGTAAAGGAGGACCCGTTCCATGACAGCTTTGGTTCCCGGGGCATATGTACAAGAAATAGTCTATGCAACTACAGTAAATAAAAGACAAAAATTATGGTGGTGTATATCCGATGACTTCAATTTTATTAGGCAAGATGAAAGACCTTTTCAGAGAGTAAGTGGAGTTTTTAGAAGAAAATTAAATGCTTGTATGTTTTTAGAAGAAAATTAAATGCTTGTATGTGAGCAAGAGGTGATCATCTTCATTATATTCTATAATTTTAAATAATAATAAAGGTATATTTCTTTCAGCGATGTACCAAAACAATTAACGTTTTTCATTTCAGCATGCTTTAACCTAATTGGACTTATTTCCTAAACAGAGTCAAAAATCGAGGGAACACTAAGAGGTATATTTTGAAAGGCGTATAACGTGTTTTATAAAAATCATGTTAGAAAGGCATATTTTTATTCAGAATATATTAATTTGTTAAACTAAATACGTCATTGGTGCAATTATAATTTATTGTTTATATCCGAAATATTTTCCTCCATAAATATTGTTCCGGACGGCCGATTTTTGAACACACACTATATTATTTTAAAATCTCTTTATTGTCACAACTTTGAAAAGTTGTCAAAATATTTCAAGTTGCGTCGACAAGCTTTCAAACTATACTGACAATGAAAGCCGATCTGGACCCTTTTGGTCGATACCAGAAGATTACGGATCTTTCTAGAAAAGTTTTCATACTACAAGTTGTAACGAAAATAAGGAAAAGGAGTAAACTAGCGATTTCTAGATCTTCTGTCATAGGCGTTCCAGGTTCAAAATATGGAAATAGAATTTACTAAAAAGTTCCAGATCTTCTTTCATCGACGTCTCATGAGGAAATTAAAAATTAAATAAATGAATTATAAACTCCTGGAAAATAAACCTAAAGCCCTACAAACTGCAAACACAAACTAATACTATGAAATTTTAACGCTATAAAGTTCGTTACAATATATTAAGCACACCATATATTTCTTAGATCGCCTGATTCTTTCTTTAAAGTGATTTTAAAAAAATGAAGAAAATATAAAATCTTTTACCACCCTGTATCTTGGTAAAAAGGCCTCAGTGAACATCTATTCCTATAAATTTCTGATTCTATTTTTGCATGAAGTATCTCCAATTAAAGGCTGGCCAATATTTTCTGAAACACCTTATATAAACACACATTAAATGTATATATATATATATATATATATATATATATATATATATATATATATATATATATATATATATATATATATATATATATATATATATATATTGGTAAAAATAGGGATGAAGTATTAAATTATATTAACATTTTTTTCATTGAATAATAATTAATCTTTTTTAAAATTATTTTTACAGACTTTTTTAACGATCATTCCCGAAATTCTAAAACTCATTTTACGCCTATCAATTCAGTATTTCGAATGCAAATTAAACCTTTTATTGCAGGACACACAAAAATCCTGCGTTAGAGTTAAATTAAACTTCCAATTTAAATTTTTAATAAAGCAGATAAAAAACTCAAATTTATTTAAAAATACCCACCAGGACAGGAGTTCGCAATTACATTTTTTTAAATATTGGAGAAACGTTGTTTTTAACCATGTATCGTGAGAATTACAAAATGCTGGAAGTTTGAAATTAATTCTTTTTTCAAAGGGAACTTATCAACGGTGGTTAGAATAATACGTCCAGAATGGATTTCATTCTGTAGACTAAACCACATCCTCAGAAGAAAAATAAACAGCTTTTCACTAATAGAAAAATTAAGGGGCTAGAAAAATGTTTAATTCCTGTGCTAATATTTGAAGTAAGAACTGGATAGGAACATAGGAATACAGATATGGGACAGGAAGAGGAACAAGAGGATGCTGAGAGAAATGATGATACCACAAATAGTAACAAAAGCAAAATAGAGAAAGAGAGAGGCATATTGGATAAGGAAACAAAGTCCTAAAGTAACTTGTTCCTTATCAGATTGTATTAGATAATTGGAAAGGATTTAATCCTTTACAAAACCAAAACTACATAGTGTAACGAAGTTACTATATTTTTGAGCATAAGTATGTTCGCCGGGATTTAATTTATTTATTTTATATCCGAAACATCTGATTCTTGCTGGAAAAGAATGCTTAAAGTTTCAATATTACCAGTTATAATTAGATTTACCGCGCTATGCCGGGAAATATAATTTTCCGAAGTTTTCAGAACGTCCGACCATAGTAATCGCGCGCCGCATACAGCAGTATTGTATGCGCGATCACCACCCGCCGTCACACGTCAGCGTAGTGGGAGCTCGAGCCGACTACTTATGCTCGAGCAGACCATTATTTCGCTGGGAACTGCACGTTCTCCACCCGGGTCAACAATCCAAACGGACTCGACTGGATCGCCTGCCGGACCGCGCCTTCCTGATCTAGCGATGTAGGTGAGGCTAAGCTTGTGTGTATATGGTGTTTCACCAAACACTATCTTCCTTACGTCCTACCCCGCTAATGGCCAGCATTACCGAGGACCCTTGTAAGAACGGGCAATGTTGGTTATCCTACCGTCACTTCCGAGGACCCTTATAAGTACGGACAGTGTCAGTTCCTTTCCTAATTTCCTACAGCTATTGATCGATATTGTCGAGAACTCCTATAAGTACGGGCAATGTCGTTCCATCCTGCTGATGCTGTCAAGGACCCTTACAAGAACGGACAGCGTCAGTTCCTTTCTATCCTTCCTACCGTCACCGATACACACACGCACTAAATGCCGGCAGTTTTTGTTTATGTTTCCGTATTGACCAGGAATATGTTTTACCGCCAGGTGCCCTCCGATGTCCGTTGATAAGGGCGTTTAACAACTGTCGTCCCGACGTTATTGTTACATATCGCGTATACCGCCGTCGGTCGAATTTTTATACGAAGTGCCTTGTACAGCGTCCGCGGATTTTAGATACGAAACGCGATAATTTGCGTTCGATCCGTCGTGAATAGCATCGCAACCGTGTAGTAGGAGGTACATAAATAGCGTCGTGAATGATACCGTCGGGTTTCCGTCTTCAGCGCAACCGACCAGTACGAGCTACCGTGAACAGCTCCCAAAACACACTCTTCTTGCTCTCCAGACCGTTTACCTGTTAATATTATTGTCCATCTTAGATTGTAAGTTAGTTTTAGGCCATGTATTTTTATAAAAAATGGAATACAGGATACAGGATGTTTCATAACCGTTTGTTTTATTACCTAGTCCCATTTTTAACATTACATATAACAATTGGCAGTCGGCAGCCAACACTAATACACACAATTGACCCCTAGCTTGCCGTTTCTCCACTGTAACAAGCTGCCCGGTGCATAAGTGGGCGCTCGACCACATGAATTCCGAGGGTGGCGCCCGAGAACCGACCACCGAGTGGATGTTTTGACCTTCAGGCAGTCAAACCGTTGATGAGTTCAGAGAGCAGAGATATCCCGAATATAAGTAGATACCGTCAAATCGATATCCCTGCGCTGAGAATTTGACCGATGACTGTCTGCACGAGAAATACCCACTGACCGATGTTTCGCTGCCGTAATCAAAGTAGATCCGTAGAGCACGACCTGCTCCCCTATACGAAAAACGCGTCACAATAGCGTTGATTTGAAGCGAATTAAAAAAAAATGCAATATTGAATAATGACTGTGGAGAAGTCCAAATTTGATTACCACTTGCAATATTTTAGAAGTATACGTCTAGTTAAAATCTCATCAAATGTAAAGGCATTCAAGACTTTTTCAATATATCAGTTGCATTACCTACACATTTATTCGTACCATAAAATCAACGTATCTGGATCGAAAAAGGAGCGTATAAAAACCACATCTGAATATTTCATTTTATCGATTTCCGCAAGTTTTTATATTTGTATGCTCTACAGAGAAAAGACCACAAAACGTTTTCATTCAATTGTTATCATGTATTTCTATTTTTATTATGGAGAGCACATAGGACCAGGTTATGTACGTCATCCAGCATGCATTATAAGCGCTCAAGCTTATCGTAAGTTATCTTATCGTCAATTTTTCTATAACGAATCTATTCACAACAAGTATGGAATCGAAGTTGAGTCCTTATAGAAATTAAAATACAAAGATATTTAATCAAGACATATTAGAGAAAATTTAATATTTAGCTGGTTAATTTCGGTTTAAAAATTTAAAGATTTTCACTTGGGCTATTTTGACACTGCTGGATATCTAACCAAATATTGCATATTCGGTTGTATACAAGGTGCGCTAAACTAGATAGATTAGAAATTTTTGGGAAAACCATTTGCAATATTTTTCTAAAATTTTGATGTGGTAATAATAGGTACTCATCTAACTCCTTAAAGTATTTTTGAAAATGTGACGTTGCCAGACTTATCTAGCACTACCTGATATCAAACTCCAAATTTTAAATAGGACATCCTATATTTTGTCGTATTTTTATATTCTGTGGAATATCCTGAGAATATTTTCTATAACATTTCCTATACTTATCTCTTATCATTTCAAGATATTAATTATTTTGTAATTTTGGGGGGTAAAAATGGTTGCATTATAAAAAGTTATATATTTTTTGACAACACTATTAGAAATTTAAAATTTTTGCACAGTTATTCAGAAGAAGTGCTTCGTGAATTATGTTCAATTTTTAAATAAAATTACACAAGGTGATTCAAAAATTAAGTTAATCTTTGTTTAAAAAATGTCATAATATCAATTTTTTGAAATGGAACACCCTACTGCAGCGAATAGAAAATCAAATTATAAATAAAACTATGTTTGCATGTTTACAAAAAATTTGGAATTATAACATAGTCTAAGAGAAAAACACGAATACCATATATAAAGGAAAAAGAAAAAGATATTAAATCGAATTATCAGTAGATAAACTTCCTCCATTAGTTTTCAAACATTCAAGTATTGATATCATAACATCGATTTTGTTGCTTGTATCTCCTACGTATCTGAAAAAAAATTTTTTTTTTATTGAAGTAGGTAGGTCATGTTAAATATGGATTAAGGTTTTGTAAAATAAATCGTCTACTCTCTTTCAGAGGAAATAGTCTAGATGACGGTCTGAACATGAACTAAAGCGAAACAAAGATTAGTCATGGTCGAAAAGTTATAATCAACCAAAACCATTAAACTAAATTTGTTAAATAAATACTTCCTACCCAAGACATACAGTCATAATTGTAAAAGAAGTCAGGGGGATCAAGTATTTTGAGGTCTTGAAGAAGAATTTTCTGGATAGAGGTCCGTCAAAGTGGTTATAAGACTGTTATTATCAAATAATTTTTTAAACTTTTAAAAATATAATATTTGTAAATCTAATTATTGGGTCGCATTACATAGGTCATTTTAAATAAAAAAGATCCTTACAAACTTTTACGTATGATGCCTAGATTCTGAGATGATGAATGTTATACAATTAAAAAATGCGTTTTTGGTAATTGTTGATCGTTTATAACTCAATTAAATTTTGTTAATATTTTTGACAGCGATCGAAAGTTTGAATTATTGTTTACAAGCTATAATGAAATGTCACATAAGAAAGTTATGCTCTAATTGTTTATTTTAACTATAAACAAATAGCTTTAGGCCGCTTATGTGCACGCGCGCCCTGTATGGCGCGCAGGAGGAAGCCTACTCACAGGTGTTCCACGCAGCCAAGCGCTCTTAGTTCATTATTATAATCGAAATATAATCAAAGCAAGCTCATCATATGAGTTTTCTTCATTACATTGGATTGTACTTAGAAAACTTATTTTTAAAAGATAACTTGAATGTCATAAAACAAATAATGTTAATCGTAAATGATTTTGAGTTTCGAGTCTAGCTTTCAGCAGCGACACACAGTGCTTGCTTGCTCGTGACTCGACTCTACTTGACATCTTCTTCTATGTAGTGTAAGTGTAATAGTCTTCTTAGCGTATCTGAGGAGTTCTACAAGAACGAAACACTGAAATACTGCCCTCGTTAACACTAAAACGCATTGGGTGCGAACACCGGTGGCCTCCGGCCAATACGAAGGACTAGGTGCTGACGCGGTCGCGAATACGTTTCAACCTTAACTTGCTTAAGCGTGCAAGTTATTAATGTAACCTAAAAGTATTTGGGTTTGGGTTTATCTCTTCTGCGGAATACCGTTTCGCTGGTCGCCTTATGGCACGGCTGCTGCCGTACGTCTGGCACCTGTTGGTGTGGACACGCAAGGATTGAGCGAAGCTCACCTTCCCTGGGCTGGTTTCGTCTTCAATTAGACTCATCAGATGTGGAGATTACTACATGATTATCAGTCATTTTGAGTCATGCGTACTAGCCGGAGGCCACGAGTGTTTACACCCAATGCGTTTCAGTGATAACCAGGGCAGTATTTGAGTGTTTCGTTCTTGTAGAACTCTTCAAATAGGCTAAGAACCCTATTACACTTATATCAAAAAAAAATGTTAATTCTATAAGTAGTTTTACTAACGATGATACTTCAACCCTTGCGGTATTCTATGCAATGATCGAATGTAGCTCGTTCCAAGTTTATATGCGCGTCAATGTTAATTGGTTTTCCTGATAAATAATGTAATCTATAGAATTTAGTGAAAGAATGACATTGAAAGAACGCTGAATTATCTTTATCATTCAGTAAGTATACGTTGCATTTTATTACTTTTGTATAAAAATGAAACTGATACCACTCATAAGTTCCATCGCAGATTAATCAAACTTAAGGAATAATTTAATGAAATGTCGAAATTGCCACTAAATAAGTTTCATGTCATTTCTTTCTTTCAAAGATTTCTAACATTTTCGCGCGCCTTTTAACAGACAATATTATGTTGATTTATTTCAACCTGCGTCGATACTGGTGCAGAAGATAATGTACAGTCGTTTGTATATTCTGGAGGAATTTGATGTTATATTTATCCAAATTCATTGTTTGACCTTACATATGGTTACATTAGAACCAATTTTATTTGGCTTTATTCTAGAAAATGACCTATTAATCACAGAAAAAAACAAGATATTAATTCTGCCGAAAGATGAATTGTTAGCGGCATGTGCTAATTGTTCCATTTGCAGTACGAAATCGTGTTGATGCAATCGCTGGGGCATACCCTGGTGCAATTTTTTTGCGTGCATGAAAAAAAAAATATGCCAAAATAAATGCATTCGGAATTGCAAATGTGGAATTTATTTTACGTATTGCTTCTTAGACCATTATTTATCAGTAAAACCAATTAGCATTGACGTGCATACAAACCTAATTGATTTTTCGCTTATTGATTAGAATGCGACAACGAATTAAAATCTTAACATTATTAAAGTTATTTACAGATTTAGCATTTTTCTATTCTTCAACAATCAAGTTATCGATTAAAAATACATTTTTAGGTACTATCAAATGCAATGTGGAAAACTTATATTTCGGTTGTACGTATATGATAGGAAGTAAGAGCGCTAGACCACTTGGGACGCCTGCCATTCAGGATGGCCCTAGCACATAAGCGACCAAAAACTATTTGTATATAGACAACATAAATAATTAAAGCGTAACTGTATGTCGTTTCATTTTAGTTTGTAGATATTGATTCGAACTTTCGATGGCTGCCAATAAAATTAAAAATCGTTAATCCAGTCAAAAGTTATTACTATTAAAAAACCTAAATGCCGCGCATTTTAATTGTTTAACATTAATTATCTCGGAAACTAAGCATCGTACGTAAAAGTTTGTAATTATCTTTTTTGCTTAATTCAATACGATCAATACTTAGTTTTGCAAAAATTGTATTTTTAAAAGTTTAAACAATTATTTGTTAATAACAATCTTTTGACCCTCTGCCGAATATATGCAAAAAAAAAATATTCCTATAAGTTTTAAAAAAAGATCTTTAATACTGAATTATGCCAGTGACTGCTCTTATACATAAATTTACTGAACAGCTAATAGTTTCCAAAGAGCTACTGAATGAGCAATATTGGCGATAAACCTCCGAGATAGAATAATGAACATAGAAACACAAAAATGAACCAATGTAAAATATATTATACGAAGGACTGCACAATTCAAATGTCAGACAGGACATGTAGAGTACAAACAGGTGGATATCTAGAGTCATCAGGAGGAGATCCAGATAAACGGAGAGAAGCACTGATAGACCACAGAAAAGATAGATGACTTTAAAAGGGTTGTTGAGAAAAAGGGAAGTTAACAAAAAATATATAACATATCAATCGAAAAAACTCAAAATATCACAGAAAGTTATACCATCTATACCAAAAAAAAGAAGCAGTATTCCAATCACAAGATATTGAGTTAACGCGTAAAAAGGAAAAATAATTTGAAGCTTTATTATCGGGACCTTTTCAAATGAAACTGCCCACACAAAAGTTGACTTGCTCTAATAACATCAATAATGAAATTGAGGCTACCAATTTTGACCTTATAACCGATAAAATGGAAATGTTACTTACCAATATTTTAATTCTATATCTAGGAAACTTGTTCATTATATAGTAATAAATATTCCAATTACACATTCACGAGTCAATGCTGAATTGAAAGCTTTTACCTAGCCAACTAAATACCATTTTACGCCCTCTTTGTCTGTGTCAACAAAAACCAACGCTGAACTGTCACAAGAACCTTACATTGACTCATAACCATACTATTACTGCCCTCGATTCAAGAGTTTGAAGCTCAGGTGCATAAAACCCTGAGTAACTCCGAGCAAATCTGAATAAAGCGGTTAAAGTATTAATTTGAACGCTAAATAACCTCCAAATTATTTTGTTTTGGAATTTATGTTTTTAATATGCATAGCAAAACATATTGAGGACAAAAAGGTAAAAATATTATTTTATTACTTATTAGTTTTGAGTTTTGTCTGGTGTCATGGCATTTTGAGCAATAAATATTTCGCAATTCGTTAAAAAAACTATGAACGTAAGTCCGATATCTTGAGAAATAATCCTATTTTTGTGTCTCCATTTCATGTATAAAATGTTTTTTACCCAAAAATATCATCTGAAAATGATAACTGATAGCTACTAGGACTTTATACACCAAATATTTTTATTGGTGCTTAAGGGGTAAGGGGAAAGCAGATCTGACAAGCGCCGAGGCATAATGCACTACTTGAATAAAGCAAGCGCTTCTTGCACCTGTACAGCTCCGAACTGTTCATGACAATGAATCGAGGGCAGTATATGACATCATTAATGGAGCCTCTCGCTTTCAGATAGTCAATTCACCATTTAACTAAAGTAAATATAATTTATGTTGGGTATTATTAATAAATACATTTATCATTTGCATTAACCTTGATCTACAGTATTCTGTGCAAATAGTTTTACCATATTTTGATATATATATTTTGAATAAACCAGTGCATTGGTATATGCCCGGAGATAGCGTAGAAGCCAAATGGGCCCCAATTGTCCCCTTCATTTAAACATTTCTGTAAACTTTTTACTAGTTCATTGGCAAAGTGTACTAATTGATACCAGTAAATTCGCAGTGACTCCAGAGGTCAAGGAAATCTGTTACCATTATCAGCAATATTTTCAAATGTTTTTCAGAATCATAAAATTGAAATTTTGTTTTTTCAAACATAATCAGATAATTTTTTAAAGCCAAATCTGTGCTGAAAACCTCTCTCTCTGATAAAATGCTGATTCCTTCTAACCCAATAATATAAATTTCTTCTACTAAATATTTTGGTCTTCCTGTGTACGTATTTGGATCATTTCACAGAGGTCTACGCATTTTAATTATGCATAATTTGGTATTCCATGCCAAACAAAATTCTTTCTTTAGATTTATATGCTATTCCCAAATCTTGTTTGGCAGAATAGATTGAAGCATGTGTAAATACAGAAAAATATGCCAGGACATTTATTTTATTTCCTTTTGTGCCTATTCTGGGACTAACCTGGACTCGTGATATCTTAACGCTAGTTTAATTAATAAAATTATTTTTTATTGCCTTAACCTTCTTATTCATTGAAACAGAGTCTGAATAGGGCTCGTTAAACTCCCTGCATATTCTGCATATAATTTTGTCATATTAACCAAAAATGTAGGATAAATTTAAAATTTGTTTATTTGTATAAGAGCATGCTACATAGTTTTATAAATAATTTAATTTTTTATTTGCTTCAGCTAAAAAATCGATTTTTCGATATTTTTTTAAACATGTTTTGTTACTCGCTCTGCTCAATTTTATTTCAATGTTAAAAACGCATTTATCCCCTGAGAAACGATTGAAAAAATTATAAATTTCGAGTCGTAGGGGCAAGAAATATTAACTTTTTATAATGAAATCGTTTGAACTCCTGGAAATTATATAATAACATCTTAAAAATGGTAAGAGATAGGTATAAGATATGTCAGAACATATGCTCAACGTTTTCCACATAATATAAAAATACAATAATATTCAAGATGACCTATTTAAAATTTCGACTTTGATATAGTTAGTAACGTCACATGTTCAAAAACATTTTAAAGAGTCAACTTACTATCTGTTATAACCACAACAAAAATTCTATAAATATTCCTCAAGTGGTTTTCTAAATACTTCTAAAACGCCATAGAATTTGGCGCACACTTTGGGTGCGTTCCACTAAGCACTCACAACAATCACGCTCATGATCGCAGTTTTTCCCGTTCCACTAGCTTGTGAGCAATTTAATCATAAACCCAAGTGGAATGGGATTGTGGACGTCTTAAGCGTTAAGTTAAATATTATAAATGGCGAATTTGAAAATAAATCAGAAGCTTGAAAAGGTTATGTTATAATTTTTAAGCTTTAATTTTAATAATTGGTTATAATTATTGGTTAACTTGCTTTATAGTAAAGAAAAATACTATTTAGTTTCTTATATTTTATTTTAGTGGAGTCTTTAAGTAATTTACGTTGAAAAATAATCAAAATATCTTTTGTGGCGACAGTTGGATCGTAATAATGCTTCAGAAAGTACTTCATCTAGTTCAGATAAAGAATGGAATGCAGTTTTACAAAATCGGGAAAAGCGAAAACTTTGACCACGTATTATTGATTATGAGAATGTTATTATTCGTTATTCAGATAAAGAATTCAAAAGTCATTTTAGGGTAAATTTTATATAATTACTACATTCTGTAAATGTATTTGTATATAATATATATACTACATTTTTATAAATTTATTTTTCAGTAACACCTTTTGTGGATTGGACTACACCGCGTAATTCAGTGTACTTTGAATCTAAATTAAATTATATTATCTTTTTCTCATATATTACACTGTAATTTTGAAACTCTTACATTTAATTTGTCTTTAAATTTAAAAAACCGCGCCAAAATTCTCAACGTCCACTTTGACCCACCTTTTCAGATGGGTCGTTGTGAGCTCGGCGTGAGCGAAAAGAATGACGTCATTAATGACGTTTTCGCCGCGACCGCAACGACCGCAGTCGTCATGTGGAACGACTGGAGGAATATTTTGGGCGTTGTGAGCGCCTAGTGGAATGCACCCTTTATAAAGAATGAACGTTAAGTGTAGTTACAGAGTTTATAGAGGATTCTTTTTGTGTTAAAACTTTTGCAAGGCAAAATTACATTGTCACTATTAGCCGGTACTGTATATTCTAAAATTACATAAATATTTTATTTTATATTTGAAATATTACACGTGTCAAATAAATTGTCCTACAAAATGAAAATATAATGACCTAAAAATATTAAAGGATATAAATATTACAAAAATGGTTAAGACAAACAAAAGCGAGATGTTTTAAATGTTCTGTTAACACGGGCTCATAAAGGGTGCTTGATTCAACAAGCTCTTGCAAAAGATTAAATTAATATTTGAAGTTCGCGTGTTTTTTATTATTATTATTTAATTATACTTCAAAAACTAGATCGTTATCACGGGAGAAGTGCAAAATATTAAATAAAGAGCTAAATATATAAAGTACATAGTGTTTAGAGAAGTTCGAGTGAAATACCATCTCGTCAAAGTTATGTTTATCTGTTTTAGATAAGGTATTTGGAGAAAGTGACTGAGTAAATAAGTATGAATTAAGAATAATTTGCTGACGATTTAATTTTGATAAGTAGAAACTCTCAAAATATAATTTAAGATATAAACAATCAGTCTGACAAAAGACCCCGCAGCAACTAAATGGAATTTGGATCCTGGTCAAATTCGTTGAAAATTCAATATGTTGTAGGTCCAGGCGCGGGTCCAAGGGGGGGGCGGTGGGGGGATCGCCCCCCCCCCCCCCAAGAGCTTGGAGTTCAGGAAAATAGTCCCGATTTTGCCTCTTATATTATAGTTTATTCAAGAACTAGGGAGAGTTTTTCATTTTTTACCTTTTTTTTCTTCGCAAACTACCTGTGTTCTTTAGTCTGGTGTCTGGCAAAATTTGTTAGACACATATATTTTTTATAGGAATGGGTTAGAAATTTTATAATCAAAAATACTGGTCTATAATAATAGACTATTTGGGTTGGATAGCAATAGATATTTGGATGTGTGAAGTGTTAAAAAGGATTTTAATCCTTGTCATAGGCATCGAAAGGCGTCGAAAATAGGTCTATTTTATCACTAAATATTTTTGGCATAGAGTATTATTTCAGTAATAAACTTAAAATAAAAAGTTTTTATAATATTATTATATTTCTTATGACTTTTTAATAATTCACATATATTAGAAAATATAGATAATTTTGACATATATAACACAAATCACAACTGTAGTTTTATTATTTTTAATTTTGGCATAGAAACCGTTTTAGGCCCATTCAGACTAAAACGTAGCCTTTTTCTCTCAAGAAATTCTAAGTTATAATTTAAATACTTACAAAATACCCATTATCAAAAATACAAGAAGTTAAACATATATAAAAAAAATAAATTCGTCAATATAATATTAAATTTTTTTTGGGCTATCGGTCATTTTATCATTAATTAAAAACATTTTTGGGATATTTAACGTTCCAGTTTATTTAGTTCTTAAACCATCTGCAGAATTACAATTAAACACTAAAAAGGGATTCAAATGTCATTAATTTTTATATGTTACAGAAAATTTAAATAATAAATTGTGTTAACGCTGGTAAACATTACGTATCTTATTCGTCATCAAAGTCAGGGAAGCTATCTTCGCTCAAATTAATTATAATTGATTCCTCTCTCACCGATCATGAGATCGAGTTTCCACATTTTCTTTTATTCTTTTATTATATGGATTGTTCGCAATTATCTGCAGTAACTTTATTCAAAAAAATCTTTCAAAAGTTCAGTTAAATTATTAATTTAGTAAGTTGTATTATTTCCAGCAACTCTACCTTTTATTTGAGAGAGATATTTCCTTCACCAACGGACATTTTTCGGACGATCTATAAGAACAGATTTCCTATCTGGTTTTTCCCAACAAAAATTAAGTTCTCTGAGCAATTTCCAGAGCTCAGTTCTTTTAATTTCAGGCAAATCCCGATCTTCATTGATTTTAGTTAGAATTTTGTCGATGGTTGAGATCTGCTTCTCATAATAAAATGTATGTACAACTCCTTTTATTACAGTTTACTTCTCTTCTTCCAACAAGGTTTTTCGTCTGCCTGTGATCGAATATAGCTTGGAATTACTAACAATTCCAGTCGTTTTTTTCTCCGTCAGTGTTTGGTACATGATAGATTTTCGAACTCCTGTTATATTGGAACATATCTCAATAGAGCTTTTAACATTATTATCTAGATATTAAGGCATCATAAACATTCATCGTAATAAGTTTTTCGTTGAGGAAAAAATGCCCTCCATCTTTTGGGTATCTCACTAATCTCAAATAATATATAAAAACAAGCACAAACATAATAAATCACTAATGACACACTGTAAGGTGTACTTTGCTCACTGACAGAAATTAAATTGAATTATCAGAAATTTTATTGTTGCAGTAAATTTATAAAAGCTTATAATATTTAAATATAGTTAGATTTACGGCAGTTCTCAGTTTCCAGGGGCCCTGAAGCAGGTACGTTGGAGGTTTTGGTGATAGTTTTATTACTCTCTCTAGTTCTTGAATAGAGTATAGGAATATCTATGCTTGCGATCGCCCCTCCCCTTCCCAAAGGCTTTGAGTTCAGGAACATAGAACCGATTCTGCCTTTTATATTAGGAATGTGTATGCTGCTGGCAACCCTCTCACCCCCGTTGACAACTTGTTTTTTTTTGCGATAGCACCCCCCCCCCCCCACAAGAAGCTTTGAATTCAGGAAAATAGACTCGATTCGGCCTCTTATTCGAGGAATGTGTATGTTGATCGCATCTTCCCACCCCCTGTAGGAAACTTGTTTTTTCTTGTGATCGCCCCCCCTCTCCAAGAGCTTCAGATTCCAAAAAATAGCCCCGTCTCTGCCTTTTACACTAGAAATGGGAATGTTGCTGGTGTCCCCCCCCCCGGGGATAACTTGCTTTCGTTTGCCATACTGATATCACCACCCCCCCAAGGAGAGAGGCTGGATCCGCCCTGTGTAGGTCTAGATGTCCCGATCAGAAGTTTCTATGGGCACAAAGTTCAAAAGTTAATAGTTTTCGAGATACTGAGGGATGAGTTGCGCTCGCACCAGCAAAATGGAAATTGGATCCCAGTAAAATTCGTTGAAAATTTAGTATGTTGTAGGTCTAGATGCTTTGATCAAAAGTTCTTATGGGCACAAAGTCCAAAACTAAATAGTTTTCGAGATACAGGGGGATGAGTTGCGCTCGCACCAACGAACTGGAAATTGGATCCCAGTCAAATTCGGTGAAAATTCAGTATATTGTAGGTGTAGATGTCCTGATCAAAAGTTTCTATGGGCACAAAGTCCAAAATTAATAGTTTTAGAGATACAGAGGGATGAGTTGCGCGCGATTTACCATTTATATAGGCAAGGCGTAAGGGTTAATTTTCTCTATCTATCTCTTTTTCTCTCTCTTGTTCTCTATGTTGCGCATATCCTAAAAACTATATAATATATATATATATATATATATATATATATATATATATATATATATATATATATATATATATATATATACAGTGCCTTAATTTCAAAACGAACCATCCTTAATAACTTTGTTAAATAGAAAAATTTAAAAAAAAGAAAAAACACGTCAATTTAGATATATAGGGGGAAGTTTAATTTTGCATTTGTTAAAAGTCTGTCAATCACCTCCTCACCTCCAGCTAACCTCATTTTGATATGTCAAATGGGAACCCCCACCTTGTGACACATCATTGTAAGCAGCATAAAATTGTCTATCCAACCGTATAAAAAAAATTAAATCGGTTGACGTACAAGCGAACAGTGTGCAAAAATGTCTTGTAATAATGCATAATATATCGGCCTCGAACTTTAGTATGTCAAATGATTACCCTATAGTGTGATACATCATTTTAAAGGGCATACTATCTCCTATTTAGCCAATAAAAAAAAACAAAATCTGTTGATGTACAAGCGAATAGTAAGAAAAGATGTGTGGTAATAATAGACACCTTATCACATTAAACTTTATTATGTCAAATGACTACTTCATAGAGTAAAATATTATTTTAAATTTAAAATAAATATTTTTTTAAAATAATAAACAGTTAAAATATTTGCAAGAAAAAAACTAAGCCTGTTTTAAAATTCATCGCAAAATTCATTGCAGTCTAATCAATCTAGTGTATTTATTTCAATGATATTTTTTGCGGTACCTGATAGGTACAAAAAATCAATGCAATAAATAAAATTTTTAAGATCTTTAAACACCAGTTATTTATTATTGTTAAAATTGTCATTGTGACGCCTAGTTGAAACGTGAATATAAATTGTGTATACGCTAGCCGAAAGAATAGAAATAATTTTTCTCTATGGAGCTGAAGATCGGTGCGCTCGTAGAACCGCCAGAGCATTTAACGAGAGGCATCAAGACAAAAACGTGGGCCATAAATATGTACTCGAATTGGTACGAAAGTTTGAAGAAACGGGATCCGTTTGTAATAAAAAATATATTGAGAAAAGGGTTGTAGATGAAGCATGCCAAATCGAGGTACTAGGACAGTTTGCAATAGATCCAACTTTATCCATCTCAAAGGTCGCAGATTTAACCAACATTTCTGCTGGCTCTGTGCATAAAGTTTTAAAACAAAATAAGTTTTTTCCCTACAAAATTCAAATTCTTCAAGAACTCGGAGAAGACGATTTTGATAGGAGAATTCAATTTTGCGAATTAATGTGCCAACGAATTGACGAGGACCCCCATTTAAATGGACTGGTTAACAGACATAACTGCAGATACTGGGATAATGAAAATCCGCACCTTTTCCGAGAAGGGCATACTCAATATCCCGAAAAAATTAACGTGTGGGCAGGAATTTATGGCAATGAAATCATCGGGCCATTTTTTTTGGAAGATAATTTAACTGGGCAAATTTATTTAAACCTTTTAGAAAACACAATATACCCTGCCATAGTGCAATCTTTAGAAAATCAAGTGGATGAAAATGCTGTTATGGTACTAAATGAAAATAATTTGCATTTCCAGCAAGATGGAGCTCCCCCGCACTACGCTTTGGCAATTCGAGAGTGGCTTGATGAACATTTTCCAGGGACGTGGATTGGCAGACGTGGTGCAATTGAATGGCCAGCACGGTCTCCAGACCTAACCCCTCTAGACTTTTTTCTTTGGGGGTATTTAAAAAGCAAGGTTTATAAAACCCCACCTGAAAATATTGACGATTTAAAAGATCGAATTGTTCGGGAATGTAGAGGAATTAGCAGAGAAACCCTTGCCAATGTTCGTGGGGAATTTCAAAATAGGCTTTTTTATTGTCTCGCTAATAACGGCGCACATTTTGAACATTTAATAAAATAATTTTCTTCAACTGAATAAAACTGAATAAACTGCTTATATTTAACACACATTTTTGCATCCTAATTGCCTATAACGTCTATTAACTTAATTTTTTTTGACATCGTTGGATAGCAGATCGTACGTCCTTTAAAATGATGTATCACACTATAGGGTAATCATTTGACATACCAAAGTTCGAGGCCGATATATTATGCATTATTACAAGACATTTTTGCACACTATTCGCTTGTACGTCAACCGATTTAATTTTTTTTATACGGTTGGATAGACAATTTTATGCTGCTTACAATGATGTGTCACAAGGCGGGGGTTCCCATTTGACATATCAAAGTGAGGTTAGCTGGAGGTGAGGAGGTGATTGACAGACTTTTAACAAATGCAAAATTAAACTTCCCCCTGTATATCTAAATTGACGTGTTTTTTCTTTTTTTTAAATTTTTCTATTTAACAAAGTTATTAAGGATGGTTCGTTTTGAAATGAAGGCACTGTATATATATATATATATATATATATATATATATATATATATAAATATTACTTCTTACCACCAAACAGACCAAGAGAAGTTACAAACCTGGCTACGGAAGCCACTTCATGGACGGCATCCAAATGAGGTCAATCAGGACAATGTCGACAACTCAGCGTCGAACTACTGGTTGATTTCAGGACAGATGTTTCCGGAAACGGAGGGCTTCTTGTTAGCTATCCAGGACCAGGTTATTCCGACGAAGAACTATCGGAAGTTCATCATTAGAGATCCCTCAATAGAAATTGACCAATGCAGATATGGCTATCGAACATCAGAGACCATCCAGCACATAACTGGAGGATGCCAAGCGTTTGCTGCAACCGAGTATAAGAAAAGACACGACTCAGCCGCTAAGATTGTAGCATTTAAATTTACCAGTTAGCATCAATGCTACATGTTTTTAGTAATATGATATAATTTGTATATTTTTACCTGAGTAAATTTAATTATTTATCCTGTAATTTAAAATAGTAAACATGGAATTTATTTTTTTTTTGGTTCATAACTCTTTTGGTCTTGTAACTTATCAATTTTTTTAACACAGTTCATAAATTGCTGTAGTTTATATATCACATTATTTGGTTTGAATTTAAAAGTCGTAAATATTTTATTTTTAATAAACTCTCATTTGTTTACATTCAATTTCAGTATTAAAAGTATAAGGTTATAGTCGGTGACATAGTTCAGTTAGCATTTGCTGTGAATGTATACCCATTCGTTGACACGAACACGGCATGTCGAGATCGATCATTTAAGGTTGAGTATGCAGTATGGATTTGTGGCAATTTTTTTTGAACTTTGTTTTATCGTGATTAGTGACTTTGAACTGTTTGATCATAATTTTCTTTTTGATAATTTTCCATGGCATGCCCATACTTGACGTATTAACTGGTGGTCAGTGTAAGTTCGGAACTAGGTTAAAGTGCTCCAGGTTGAGAATAAGGTTGGCAAGACTAAGTATAAATATCACTAAGATTTGTCACGTCTGGTTGCAAGAGAGATTTGTATTTTCGTTCCCTTTACTGTTGAACCGCCGAAGGCAGCAGACCAATCCTGCCACCAGCTCTGAAAGGGCGGACGGTCAAGTTTTTTGTTAAAGTCCACTAATCAGTGAGGTAAGATTTTGCCCCTTATCTTTACGAACATGTGGTAAAAACAACATTTTATTTTAGGGCTCTTGGGCTATTCGGCTACTCGGCTACTCGGCTATTCGGCTACTTGGCTATTTAACTATTTGGCTATGTGAATATTTGAAGCCAGTTCTTTTTCATCTTTGGGCTTTTCATCTTGATATTGCTGTCATGACTTCTTGATGGTTCGGGTCCTAGTTTTCCTGTACAGGCGACCACGACTGTATCAACCTTACCCTGCGTTTGATTGGTGAGTTGGAAGTGGCCCTGTGAAGCCTCAATCCATCCACAACACAACAGGAATCCTAGCAACAGCGCTGAAGTGAGAGGTACCATTGCATATACCAGGTAGGAGAAAAACCTTAAGTTAGAGATTCGAGTTGTAAATTAATTTTTTATAACACAAACAATGCAACATAATTATATTTGGTGATGTAGTAACATGTGAGAACTTTTGATAACTCAACAAAACGTACGTTATTGGCGACTAAGGTTCTAGAACGTTTGCGGCCAAATCTTATATAACCTTTTAAAACCGAGGTGATAGTTATCAAGAGAGTAAAAATAAAACATTGTAAGCACAATTCAAATTTATGTAAATAATAATTTTTTAATGGGAATAAAATGGAATTGCTATTTTGTTTTAATTAGGTCGTTTTATTGTGGAGCTATACACCTACCGTCAATAATTTAAAATCATTCCTCATACCTAAGTGTTTTCCTGTTTAATCACTAGGTAAGTAACACAGATAATGTAAAACAGGTGGCGCCTATTGGGTAATCAAAGCAGAGCACAACTATCTCTAAAAGAGATACGAACCTAGCCTCCGACATATTGAGCTGCCGTACGCATCCGTTGCCGTACCCTGTAAAAAGGGGACGCCGCAAAAAATGACGCCCTGAACGTGGAGCTTGTGCTTTGTTTTGAATTTTTATATTTCACTGGTGTTTAGCAAAATAATTTAACGTTGAGTATCCTGAATTGAATTGAAATTTCTATGCGGTTAAATTCATGTGTCAGATTTAAATTAATTTTCATTAGTAACATATTTTTATTGTAATTCCATTTTGTTTCGACTGAGTAATGACAATTTTATAAAACCTAAGAAACATTCACAGGTTACTCGAGTAAATTTTCTCCAAGGTACAATAAGGTTATATTTTTTGTATTTTTTTTAAGAGCCCTCATTGATTTTAATATCACAGTAACTTCACAGTATTTTAGGTATTTTACAGCTTATAGTAGTGAATTTTGTACTTTTTATGTACAGGGTGTTCAGGTGGACACAGTTTTTTATATGTTTATGTAAGGTCTATTATTTTGGCTAAATTGCTGAAGATTTTCTAATTAGTTTGTGAGTTAATTTAGTTTAAAAGGCATTTCATATCGTACATATTTTTGATTTGTTTAAGTCTCCTAAAGATTTGCATAATTTTTTTTGAGCTATTTAAAAGTTGTAGAATGATTTTACATCTTATCTCAGGTAGTAAAATTTATACCCGGTTAGAAATACTTTTTTGCTATTGAACCATTTTGAACCGATAACAGTTTAAAATATTTTGTGATAAGAAAAATATTTAATTTTTTTTCGGTATTTACAGATATTTTCCTAAAACTTGATTTAAATGTGTTAAAAGTCCAGCAAAAAGTAATCTAGAGAATTTGATTTTTTTTATAAAAAAAAAAAATTTGTTGTTGACCAAGCCAAAGAAACTTGAGATTTTATTTTTTGGATACTTTTTATAGATAACAGGATATGAATAGAAATAAATACCAATTTTAAAATTTAGCTTTGCTTAAAAATTTATGCATGATTAGTTGAGACTTATTATTCTGAAGTTTGATAAAATAAATTATTTTTTATTGATACAGGGTGTACGATTACTGCTGTTTTTTTAAGTTTCCTTATTTTAATGTTTGATCAATGCAATCATTTGATTTAGATTTTAGTGAAGTTATTTAATTGCTTTTGAAATAAAATAATTTTTTCTATTTGATTTGCTATACAGGGTAGGACAAACTGTTTGTTTTATAGAATTGATTTAACTTTAGAGATACGGTTATTGTTTTCAACTAAGTAAAGAATACTTTGTCATTTAAAGATAATAACTTGATTTAGTGTATTTATTTTCAAATTTTATATCATCATGGATATTTATAATTTTCAACCCAATCATTTACTTGAATATGAGTTGGACTACGAGTTAAAAATTCGTTTGTTAACTTCTTTACGTACTGTCGCAGACAAACGCAAGATACTTGCTAGAATTCTAAAGAGAGAACAATCGAGTCCGGGTAAAGATATTAACTTAAATATTTGCACTTTGACTTTTGAGGAAGAAAAAATCAGTATACAACGCAGTTTAGACTCTATACAAGGGGTGATAGATGAATTTGACGGTAATGCTAATGATTCTCTTATTAATAGAGTGAAGTCGCGTTTAGCTCACGTGGTAGGAAGAGCAAAAAGAATTCCAATGCCCAAGGATGAAAATAGAGCTTCTGTAATATTTTCTTATATTCAAGAAGTGACCGCGAGTTGTCTTTTATTGGAATCGAACTTGTTAGATAAAATTCCGGACGGTCAACATGTTGAACTTACAACATCTCAATTGCCGGTGATCAATGTAGCAGCACCTGTAGTGCATTGCGCGACGCGTATTTTACCTATTAGTGAGTGGCAAGTTAATTTTAATGGGGACGCGAAAAAACTTTATCCATTTTTGGAACGGTTAACTGAATTAGCGCAGGCACGTAATATTTCTCCGCAGGAGTTATTTAATTCAGCTGCCGAATTTTTCACAGGAGACGCGTTTGTGTGGTATCGAAGTGTTAAATCTTCGTTAACTGATTGGGATTCATTGGTATCGAAATTAAAGAAAGATTTTTTTCATGATGATATAGATGATGAAATATGGGAGCAAATTAAAAGAAGGAAACAAAAGAAAAATGAATCTACGATAGTTTTTATTGCTCATTTAGAAGCTCTTTTTTCTCGATTATCTAGACCTCCAGCAGAAGTTTCAAAAGTTAAAAATATTAAAAGAAATCTTTTACCAGATTTTATTAGTAGGTTGGCTTTAATAGATGTTAATAATGTTTCAGAACTTTCAGAACTTTGTCGTAAGTTAGAAGAGGCTGATTACCTTAAGGATAAATCTAGGCCTAAGGATGAAATTGCTAGCATCAACAGTATGGCTAACACGAACCAAAGTTTAGATAATAATAGTCATTTTAACAAGCAAAATAATTCTAGAAAAAATTTCAAAAAAGATGGTCAAAGATTTTATCATTTTCATTCTAAAAATTTGCCTTCTACATCTAACAGCAAACCAGATAATAATTTAAATAAAAATAATTCTAATAAAGATAATAAACCTAAAGCTTCTGTAACATGTTGGAATTGTAAACAGCCTAATCATGTTTATTTAGACTGTAAGGCCCCTAGAGGTTTATTTTGTTTTAAATGTGGCAAACCTAACACCAAATCTTCAGGGTGCCCTAAATGTTCAAAAAAACGAGTAAGGGAAGTGAATCGAAGAGGCAGTTTCACCTTTCCCAGAACTCGTGCCTCATTTAATTATCGTAGTTTTCATAAGTCTTTTAAAAAATCAAAAACATTTTTTAATTCTAATAATAAAAATTTAAAAAGAGAATATTTTAGCCATACTGATTGGAAAAACTGGCTGAATACAGTTTCTAAATTTTTTAAAGATAGCACTTCTTTTAATCAACCCCATTTTTCTGAAAACAAGCAAGTTTCGCCCTTATTCATTAATAAATATTTAGATAACCGACCTTATATAAATGTGAAGTTGCTTGATGTGGACATTACGGTTTTATTGGATTCAGGTGCTACATCTTCTATAGTTGGTTCTAGAGGTGTAGATATTTTAGGTAATTTAGGTCTTAAGATATGCCCAGCACAAATTAAGAATATTTGTACTGCTGATGGTAAACAGCAAAGTGTTAAAGGCACAGTTGATTTACCTCTTGTTATTGACAATTCTTGTCAAGTTATTAATGCTCTAGTGGTTCCTTCATTGCCACAAGCATTTATATTTGGGTGTGACTTTGCGAAAAAATTTAATATTGTAGTTAATTTTAAGAATAATTCTTGGCATGTGCAAGATATAAATTCTAAATTAGAAGTGTCCAATAATGATTTGAGTCACTCTTTTAATAGTTGTAATTTGAGATTACATTCTTTGGATGAACTTTCTACAGCAGAGCGCGAACAAGCGGACAAAATTATTGAATCATTTAATGAAATTAGTAGTAAAGATAGATTAGGTCGTACGGATAAAATTACTTTGACTATTGACACGGGTAACGCGCTTCCTTTTAAAAAGAGACCGTTTGTTTTGTCTCCATATATGTCAGAAATTTTGAACGATGAGTTGGATGAAATGTTAAAGTTAGGTGTCGTAGAGCCATCTACAAGTCCATGGTGTTCTCCTGTTTTATTAGTTAAGAAACCAAATGGAACGTACCGTTTATGTTTTGATGGACGTTCACTTAATGAAGTCAGTCGTCCTGACCGGTATCCAATGCCTAATATTGACAGAATTTTAACATCTCTTCGAAATGCTAAATATATTTCATCGATAGACCTTCGAAAAGCTTTTTGGCAGATCCCTTTGGATAAATCTTCGAAAGAAAAAACAGCTTTTGCAGTAGTCGGAAGAGGACTTTTCCAGTTTGTTACCATGCCCTTTGGTCTCAGAAATGCCGCACAGACGCAACAGCGCCTGGTAGATGCAATATTTGGTCCTCGCTATGAGCCAAATATATTCACCTATCTCGATGATATTTTAGTAGTGTCAGAAGACTTTGATTCACACCTTAGATTGTTATCAGAGGTCAAAGAAAAATTGAAAGATGCCAATCTAACTATAAATCTTGAAAAATGTGACTTTTTCAAAACATCTTTGAAATTTTTAGGCTATATTGTGGGTTCGAATTCTTTGCGTACTGACCCCGATAAGGTTTCTAGCATGATTAATTATAGCAGACCTAGGAATACTACTGAAGTAAAGCGTTTTGTTGGTCTTTGCTCATGGTATAGAAGATTTATAAAGGATTTTTCTACTCTGATGTCTCCAATAAATGATCTCTTAAAAGGACGTAGGAAAGGACAAAAGATTGAGTGGAATAGTGCAGCTGAAGAATCTTTTGTTAAAATTAAACAACTTTTAGTATCTGCTCCTATATTATCTCAACCAGACTTTTCACAGCGATTCTATATAGCGAGCGACGCATCAAATACAGGTTTAGGAGGAGTTCTAACGCAGATAATTGATGGTGAAGAGCGAGTGATTGCCTACGCCAGTAGATCTTTATCTAGAGCAGAGCGAAACTATTCTGTAGTGGAAAAAGAATGCCTGGGTGTACTTTTTTGTATTGAAAAATTCCGAGGATTTATTGAAGGTGTTCCTTTTACTGTCATTACAGATCATTATAGTTTATTGTGGCTTAACACTCTAAAAAATCCAAGTGGAAAATTAGCTCGTTGGGCTGTTCGACTTAGACAGCATACATTTGATTTAGTACACAGAAAAGGAGCTCAAAATGTCATTCCAGACGCCTTGTCCCGTAATCCACATAGAGAAGAAGAGATTGAAGATTCTGATTCAAGCAGTAAGGAAGAATTAGTGGTGGGAACCCTAGATGTCGATCGTATTGATCCGTGGTACGATAATTTACGCCAGAAAATTTTAGATAATCCAAACAATTATCCACAGTGGAAAGTGGATAACGATTTTGTTTTGAAATTTGTCCCAAACTGCCTTTCTATGAATGTGAATGTTCCTGAATGGAAATACTTAGTACCTAAACCCCAAAGAGCAGAAATTATAGACTCTTGTCATAGTCCTCCGAACTGTGGTCATTTCGGATTTTATAAGACATTTCATCGTCTACAAGAAAGATATTATTGGCCAAAAATGCGCCAAGACATTCTTAAATTTGTTAAGAATTGTTTAGTCTGTGGAGCTCAGAAAGCACCAAATACTTCGCAAATGGGACATATGGGTAAAGAGAAATCAGTAGATTATCCATTTCAAGTAATAGCAGTAGACTTAATAGGCCCTCTACCTCGTTCAAGAAAAGGAAACAAATGGCTTTTAGTAGTCGCTTGTTGGTTTACCAAGTACACATTACTTTTTCCTTTAAGAAGTTCTAAAGTTCAATATATTGAAGAGGTACTAGAAAATAAAGTTTTTCATGTTTATGGTCCTCCATCTCTACTTATTTGCGATAATGGCACACAGTTTGTTTCAAAAACTTTCAAAAAATTAAGTCAAACATATGAGTTTAATATAAGATTTAATCCTGTTTATTCACCACAATGTAATTTCGTAGAAAGAAATAATAGGACAATTGGTACAGCAATTAGGAGTTACATAGATAGCCACGAAAATTGGGATAAAGAAATAGCTAAAATTCAACAAGCTATTAATACTTCAAAACATGAAGTCACCGGTTTTACTCCAGCGTTTTTAGTTTACGGTAGGCATGTTCCTTTGTCAGGTAGTTATTACAAAGATTTGAATGTCGACGTCAGTGTTGATGATGAAATAATTCCTGGTGACAGAAATGCCTATGCGGCCAACTTAAAAGGTCTAAAAGATATCTTTGTTGAAGTGAGAATGAGGATTCATAAGGCGTATGAACGTAATTCTCGTGCGTATAATCTTAGAAAACGCGATATTTCTTTTAATGTAGGTGACCATGTTTGGCGTAAAAATAAAGTTCTTTCAAGTGCTGTAGATAAGTTTACCGCAAAGTTAGTCCCCAAATATGTTCATTGTAAAGTAAGAAAGAAACTTTCCAACCTTATTTATGATTTAGATAATATTGATGGTTCTAAAGCTGGAAAGTGGCATATCAAAGATCTAAAACCTTTCAATGATTCTATTTCAGAGGATTCTGATTCTGACTTTTCAGAAGAAGAATAAGTTTATTAAGTTTTGAAAAGTTTGCTTCAAAGTTATAAGTTTGTTTAGGCGACTTATTGGGTGCTGACCCGTATTGATTTTTGATTATTAGCAGTTTTGCTACTTTTAAGTTTATTAAGTTCTGGTAAGTTTGCTTCCAAGTAAATAAGTTGTTTAAGAGACTTACTGGTGCTGACCTGTATTGATTTTTAGTTATTAGCAGTTTTGCTATTTTGAGATTTTTAGGAAGTTTGCTTCCAGATTAGTAAGTTTTTTTAAGTTAATTATTGAGTGATGACTCGTAGTTATTTTTAGTTATTAGCTGTATTGCTATTTTTTAAGTATTCTGGATACTGGCCATATCCGAAGTATTGCTTGAGTGATAGGTTTTTTACCTTGTTTTTTTTTGAAGCAAACGTTTAGAGTTTTTATACCTTCTGAGGGAAGGTTAGTTTAAGTATGGACTGGTTTTGAATAAATTTTAGTATTGTTTAGATCTTGTATAACCTAAAGGCTGGTTATTTTCAGATTCTAGAGTTTTTAGTGGCATTTCACTTTGGGATGGTTTCCCGGAAATTTGTTTGAATGCTTAGAGCATTCGTTTCTACAGTGAGTTGTATATAAGTAAATCTGAAGTTGTATAGTGTTGATATAATGGTCTCATAACTGGATTTGTTACGGCCGTGTGTCTAAGTATACTGCTGATAAGTTTGTCCTAATTTAAATCTATAGTCATGACAATCTGTTTACTTGTATTAACAATTCTGGGTATATAATGTTAGAGATTTTTTTATTTTAGTTTATGACTTTTTATCTTTTAAGTGATTTCTTTGGTATTTGTAAAATTTATTCAGGAGTTGTAATTCTGAACTTGTACGTAATTTGGCAGACCTTTACCGATTTTGACTCTTCACGACTTTGTAGTTTTCCAGATTTGACTTACCGATGTTGTCTTCCGCAAGGACGTGTGATACGCGTAGATATCAATCCAAATGTTTTTCCAAGGACAGGGTTATGTTTTTCTTTGTTTTCAAAATAGCCTATCAAGATAGTCTATTTTTTTTTCGGAGAGGGGTAAATGTAGCATTTAAATTTACCAGTTAGCATCAATGCTACATGTTTTTAGTAATATGATATAATTTGTATATTTTTACCTGAGTAAATTTAATTATTTATCCTGTAATTTAAAATAGTAAACATGGAATTTATTTTTTTTTTGGTTCATAACTCTTTTGGTCTTGTAACTTATCAATTTTTTTAACACAGTTCATAAATTGCTGTAGTTTATATATCACATTATTTGGTTTGAATTTAAAAGTCGTAAATATTTTATTTTTAATAAACTCTCATTTGTTTACATTCAATTTCAGTATTAAAAGTATAAGGTTATAGTCGGTGACATAGTTCAGTTAGCATTTGCTGTGAATGTATACCCATTCGTTGACACGAACACGGCATGTCGAGATCGATCATTTAAGGTTGAGTATGCAGTATGGATTTGTGGCAATTTTTTTTGAACTTTGTTTTATCGTGATTAGTGACTTTGAACTGTTTGATCATAATTTTCTTTTTGATAATTTTCCATGGCATGCCCATACTTGACGTATTAACTGGTGGTCAGTGTAAGTTCGGAACTAGGTTAAAGTGCTCCAGGTTGAGAATAAGGTTGGCAAGACTAAGTATAAATATCACTAAGATTTGTCACGTCTGGTTGCAAGAGAGATTTGTATTTTCGTTCCCTTTACTGTTGAACCGCCGAAGGCAGCAGACCAATCCTGCCACCAGCTCTGAAAGGGCGGACGGTCAAGTTTTTTGTTAAAGTCCACTAATCAGTGAGGTAAGATTTTGCCCCTTATCTTTACGAACATGTGGTAAAAACAACATTTTATTTTAGGGCTCTTGGGCTATTCGGCTACTCGGCTACTCGGCTATTCGGCTACTTGGCTATTTAACTATTTGGCTATGTGAATATTTGAAGCCAGTTCTTTTTCATCTTTGGGCTTTTCATCTTGATATTGCTGTCATGACTTCTTGATGGTTCGGGTCCTAGTTTTCCTGTACAGGCGACCACGACTGTATCAACCTTACCCTGCGTTTGATTGGTGAGTTGGAAGTGGCCCTGTGAAGCCTCAATCCATCCACAACACAACAGGAATCCTAGCAACAGCGCTGAAGTGAGAGGTACCATTGCATATACCAGGTAGGAGAAAAACCTTAAGTTAGAGATTCGAGTTGTGAATTAATTTTTTATAACACAAACAATGCAACATAATTATATTTGGTGATGTAGTAACATGTGAGAACTTTTGATAACCCAACAAAACGTACGTTATTGGCGACTAAGGTTCTAGAACGTTTGCGGCCAAATCTTATATAACCTTTTAAAACCGAGGTGATAGTTATCAAGAGAGTAAAAATAAAACATTGTAAGCACAATTCAAATTTATGTAAATAATAATTTTTTAATGGGAATAAAATGGAATTGCTATTTTGTTTTAATTAGGTCGTTTTATTGTGGAGCTATACACCTACCGTCAATAATTTAAAATCATTCCTCATACCTAAGTGTTTTCCTGTTTAATCACTAGGTAAGTAACACAGATAATGTAAAACAGGTGGCGCCTATTGGGTAATCAAAGCAGAGCACAACTATCTCTAAAAGAGATACGAACCTAGCCTCCGACATATTGAGCTGCCGTACGCATCCGTTGCCGTACCCTGTAAAAAGGGGACGCCGCAAGATACTCCACCAAGAGTTAGCAGAAAAGTTAAACCTATTACAGGCAGGAAAAGTGCCTTATTACCAATACAATCCCGAGTCTATTCTTGAGAACAACCAGTTCAAGTTATATTGGGACCGAACGGTTCTGACGGATCAGACAGTTGGTCATAATAGACCAGATATTATACTAATAGATAAAATTTCTAGGCGAACTACACTAATCGACATCGCTGTGCCTAACAACAACAACCTAAGGCCGAAATATAACGAGAAGATCGCCAAATACAGAGATCTGGAGGTGCAAATCCGAAGACAATAGGCAATGAACAGCGTCCAAACGATCCCCATAATACTCTCAACAACTGGAGTGATACCAAAGAACCTCCTGCAGAACATCAAGGGACTGGGTCTTAGTGAGTATCTGTACAAACCGATGCAGAAAGCAACTCTCCTAGCAACCGCGCGAACCGTCCGAAAGTTCATGGGAAATACAGCAGACCACGTCACCTAGGACCCGATAACATGGAAAGGGTTCTCACAGAGCTTCATACTTTTGGTATCTTTGAGTACCTGGTATGAGTGAATATTCCCTGGAGGAAATGCGAAGTCGTTTGGCTTGTAATCAAAATAATGTGGATATATCAACTGCTATTGCATCTCACACGGTGGAATCCGTGAAAGTCGCATAATCATATATACGCCATCCGGCGGAAGGTGGGCGAAGCCGCGTTCAGTATTTGCATGCTTCTTTCCGATCTGTTCTTTACACAGCCAGGTGCATGTCGGTGCCCTGACGATTCTAGTAGAGACGAAACATGTACCTTTGCCGTATCACTGTGGCGGGGAGGGTAAGTTTTGACTTTCTTCTCGGTATGATGGTACAGGTAGGCCATCATCTCAATGGTGGTGGAAGAGGACAAATTATGTTCCTTAACAATTTGTTCGAACTGTGCAACGTCTAACACGAAAAGGATATTGTTGGAATGCAGTTTGCATTTACTGTTCGCATTTTACTTCATTCATATACGGAGCTGCATATAGTTGTACGTTTGCTGAATGTGATTTCAGCACTACAACGGCATAATGTGGATATATCCACTGCGATTGCATCTCACACGGAGGAATCCGTGAAACCCACATATATATATATATATATATATATATATATATATATATATATATATATATATATATATATATATATATATATCGCATTTGCTCTTTAAATCTGTTTTTCTTTCAGTATTTGAGACGAATATGTTAAAGTACTTGATTTATTATATTCTCCCTCTCTTTAAAAAAAATTAAAACACAAATCTGTTGTAGTCTAATTGATTGGCATCTTTGGGGTTATGCCAGCCTTATATAAATATTTTAAATATTTGGTTTTGATTTGTTTCATTCAGTAATAATTATTTACCGTGGGATGAAATCGATCAAACCGACAAGGGTAACATTCCAGAAATGAAATATATTGTTTTGCTCAATATAATGGTATACCTAACAAACATATTGTAAATTTTTGTTCATGAGAAATATAGTATAAGTTTTTTTATATCAGATTGTTGTATGATGTTTTCAATGTCCTATTTTCAATGATCTAGGGAAAAGTATAAAACATTAATTAAATTTCAATCATATAAATATTTGCTCTCACAATTCGCTTCTTAGTAAACATCTGTCACTTTCATTGGCCTTAATATATAATAAAGTTGTTATGTAGTTTTTGTATCGAAAAGAATAGAAAGAAGATATTTTCAAATGAGGCTCTTCAACAATAAAATGAAATCCCATCGATAACTTATCCATAAAAACAGGGAGCGTGTATCGTGCCTGTCTGGTCGTAAAAATTACTGAGATATCATGAGAAGCTAAATCAAGAAAATGCGTATTTTTAAGTCTGATACTTTTATATATAATTTGTGAGACAGCTATTAGTTATATTGAAACGTATGGTATATGAAATTACGTCTGCAATATTATTTCTTAGAATTTAATATGATTAACGATTTTTTTTAACTGCGAGTTTCTACTGCCGCTGCGACTGAGGCAATTTAGCAAACTTTTATTTCTCCAGTTCTATACTCTTATACTCCATGTGTGCTAAAAGTGTGAGTGTCAGTAGAATTTGCAGCTTCTAGATCACTACATAATCTTTGCGGGTAGAACTATTCTCATTGTAAAAATAAAGTGTCGAGTAATTATTTTGAATCAATACTGAAGAATAAATGGGAAAATTGTTAGAAAAAAAGTAGTTGCCAAATAAATTAAATGCCAAGACTAAAGCAAGAAACTGCGTATCAAACAAGGAACTGAAAAAATATCGAACAATATTGCTATTGACAAGGGAATGCATATAATAAATTTAAGCAGTATTATACAAGATTTTTGCTCAATTCCACTTTTTTCAACAGATTTCGAGCAACTATAAAAATAAAATATTAAAATGTTTTGTGAAGCATTTTATTAGTGCTGAACAATATCCAGCAAAAAACTCATGCTATTCATTTGAATATATGTCTTCTCCGCGTTCCGACAACGCGACAGCGTTGCCGCTTCTCCATTCTAGTATTATTTTCAGGCGACAATTCGCTCGAAATATTATTAGATAATATAAATTATAACTGTGAAGTAACGGTAAGAGTAACTGGACAACAGCCCAAATGTTTCTAAAATAAAATCGACTAAATCTTATCATTTTTGGTATGCTTAAACCGAAACTAAGCTTATATTTTTAATATTAGTTCAAGTTTTAGAGATACGTGATGTCATGTCTCCCTATATATAAATAATCAAACCGCAAGAATACATGTGGTATATTTGTATTATTGCCAGATATATTTTTCCCTACGTTAAGGAAAATTTGTATAACTTGACAATACCGCAAAGGAGATCTCCAGAGATAATTCCCCATATACGGAGTCCCAAACTCCAAGGCTTAAAATAAGGGAGATAGCCTTTTAAATTCATGTAAATAAACTTTTACGTCTGGTTTGTACTGAACAGCCCCTGTATACAAACAAATGACAAACGCCACTATTGTGAATATTATAGAATTGAATAGAAAATTCTCGAATATTCTCTAAAAATGTAGGAACAATATTTGGGTATATAAGCAGCTACAAAGCGGACGGGTTAGTCAATCAAAGTCAGTAAATCGAAACGAATAGTTGAGACTGTAAGTGTGTAAACAATCCAGATCATTTCTATTATGTTTGTGGTGAGGTGACTTTTGCGTCTCAGAAGCGATCTGTTACCCTACTAATAAAAAAGGGATATCAGCTTTATTTCGGTTGCAATATTGGGGATAAAGACAAACAAATATCTGCTGCCAAACATGCGCTGTAAGTCTGAGAAACTGGTTAAATTGTAAAAAACTATCTATGCGGTTTCCTACCCCAATGATCTGGAGAGAGCCTTGAAATCATATTAATGATTGCTATTTCTGCACTATACCTCGTGTTGAGCAAGGTACAGGTATATCCAAGAAGAAAAAGCCAGTTTTCAACTATCTACATATACCGTGTGCCATAAGATCTGTACGTCATAGTGAAGAAGTTCTTATTTCAGAAACCCCAGAAACATCCACTTACGAATCAGATAATCACGATTTAATGATTTCTAAAAAAGAAGATATGCCATTAACATCAAGAGATCCTGAGTTCACACCTAGGACGTTATACCGCCAATCGTACAAAATAACCTAATCAAAATTAAACGATCTTTTGAGAGACTTAGAACTTCCAAGAAGCATGTATTTTTCGTAAACGCCATAAAGGTCTAACACCATGTTTTAACATGGAAAAGAACTTAGTTTTCTGCAATAACTTTAATGGTTTATTGACAGCTTTACATATAAACTACAAGCCAGAGGAATGGAGATTATTTGTAGACAGTTCAACGTTGAGTTTAAAAGCAGTACTATTGCATATGGGAAATATTTTACCGTCTATTTCTGTTGGATATGCAGTTTAGATGAAAGAATCATACATATGAAGTACCTATTAACAAGTGTAAAATTCGATGAGCCCCAATGACAGATTTGTGGTGACTTAAAGGTTATTGCGCTTTTACTGGGGTTTCAGCTAGGCTATACCAAGTTTTGCTATTTTTTGTGTGAATGGGACAGTCGAGCAAAGGCACTTCATTACAAAAGAAAAGACTAGTCCGTTCCATAAACATTAGAGCCAGGTGGAAAGAATACAACATATGCCATTGGTAGACTCCAAAGAGATTTTGTTGCTTCCACTGCAAATCCAATTGGGCTTAATGAAAAACTTGTTAATTCACTGAATACAGATGGGCCAGCTTTTCAGTACCTCGGAATGACTTTCGCCTCATGGTCACTAATTTCTTCGGAAATAAAAAAGCTGACAATTATGTTACTCTTTTAGAAAATATGGTGTCATCATATCAAAAAATGGGTTGCAACATATCTCTAAAGATCCATTTCCTATACTCACATCTGGACTTTTTCCTGACAACTGCTGAGCATGGCGAACGCCTCCATCAGGATATATCAACAATGGAGAAAATGTACCTGGGAAAGTGTAATGCTTCCATGCTTGCCAACTACTGTTGGACTCTTGTTAGAGATGCTCCAGAAACAATTCACAAAAGAAAAGCTAAAATACAGGATATTTAGTGTCTTTACAAGTGTGAAAATACGTATTTTTTATCATTTTGTTAAAAATAAAATAAAAAATACTTGTTATTGAAAAATGCAACTAAGTTTTTAATTGCATTGTCAGTTTTGTATTCAGCGCCCCAAAATTAACGAAAAAATGCACTTTTTATACAAGATACAACAAATAAACTAAAATTTGTTGGGTAGTGTTATCTCCATCTTGTAGTATATCATGCTTTACAATACTATACATTATACATATATATATATATATATATATATATATATATATATATATATATATATATATATATATATATATATATATATATATATATATATATATATACGTTCGTTGCCAAATCGATCACCCTCCCCCCTGTCCAATATTTGACGCAACATAGAAAGTTCTATGTAAGCTCATTTTGAAGCTATATATTTTTTTTAAACTGTGGTTTTGGAAAAATTAGGATGGATGATCCAATATGGCTTCCAAAGAACAAGCTTTTAAAAAAGCAGAGAAAAACAATTCATAGAGTTTTTTATGACTGAAAAATATTCCGTTTTAAGGTTCATTTCATAGTGTTTGAGTGGGTTGATCACGAATCTGGAATCAGAATATCAAAATTCAAAATATCGGATCCAATATGGAGATCAATAACCCTCGAAATGCATATTATGGCTGTAAAGAAGGGTATATCCTACTTAAAAGTTCGGTTAGGTGGGTTTATGACATCGCTGATTACGAATCTTTCATCAGAGCATCACTCACCGGCGGGTTACTCTCGAGCTCTTTAAAGTCTAGAGACTAGCTTGCCTATGCATCACGGGAACCATATGAAGCACCCAGACGATAGTCATAAAAACACTACTTATTCTTCCCCTTCTCCCTATCGATATAACAATCAAGGCTGAGGCGAGGATAAACGAACAAAACAAGGTTTGGAGATAAGCAGTGGCAATGTGCTCAAAGACTATAACTCTGACAATCCCTACACCATTCAGACTGACTAGAAAGCAGGATGTGTTCAAACACTAAGTCAGTCAAGGAACCTCATCTGGTTGACAGACAGGTCCAAAATTGACCATGGTATTGGAATCGAAATATACAAAGTCACCCTCTAGACTAAACGACAAGGGGTTGCAGAGGTAGGATCTTTCTCATCTCTTCTCATAGTTAGGCAGTGCCTAAAGCGCTCACATATCATCAGACAACATCAATGTAGGTCCGGGATTTTCTTCCAAATCTTATCGCTTTAGCAAAACACAATAAGGTTACTCTTGCTTGGGCACCAGAACACAAGGACATCCTAGGCAATAAAAAAGTGGACCAGCTTGAAAGACAAAAGTCTGCTATCACATTAATTGGACCGAAACAGATATTTGGCATTATTAAGGCTATTATTTGTGGACGAATATCCTGGTCTATAAACGATCCATACCAGACTCACTGGAATTGCATTGCGGGCTACAGGTACAGCAAAATATTGTAGAGTAAACCATTTAGCAAACCAAGCTGTGATATTCTGAACTTAAACAGATAACAAATTAGGTTGGCTACAGAACTAATAACCATCCACTCCAGTTTAAGGAAACAGCTACACAAAATTGACATCTAAATGAAGAAGCAATATACAGACTATGAGATGAAGAGAACGAAACAGCCTCACACATCATCTGTGAATCCAAAGCTTTTACCTGCTGGAGATATCTTCAAGGAACGATTAATCCTGAAGGCTTATACTCAGAGGACTTACTAGTAATCAGGATGCTAAACTTGATTTAAGCAACCAATCTGTTCACATAGAACAGATATAACAGGAGACAAAATAAATCACTAGGCTGCAGCATAAGATTCTTAACCCTAGCCTGCTATGTCATTCAACTAAATCAATGCTTCTTCGCATTATTGTTTCTCAGATAAGGAAAAAATTTGCAGTTAAGATAACTTCATGGAAAATAAGGTCAAGAATTGCTTAAAAAGTTTGATAATTATTAGCGAAGTAAATATCAAATAGAACTTTCTCCTACTAAAGAAACAATATCTATGAAAGTAAAGGTATTTTTATGATAATATTTTCTCATATCCATTATAAAATAATCTTAAAAGCCTAAATATAGCTGACGAATGACAATAAATTACGCTGTTATAACACGCTACGTTATTTATAATAATTATAGTGCTAAAAGCCATTAATTATAAATTCGGAAAATGTTAAGCATGTAATAAATAGCATGTATTTCTACCAAAATATTAAAGCGATATTTACTAATTTAATTGTGGTAAAAGTGATATGTTATAATTTTGCTGAACCCATTGACTAATATTGGTACACTAATTAGATGGAGTTAATATATTAAACGCAGAGTTTCCGGAATATTCGAATTATATTAGCTTCGAGACATTAATTATTGGAAATATTTGGGAAAATTAGCAATTTTGACTATTTACAGTAACAGGTAATAATAGGCAATTTTCATAATTTATGTATTGGTATATGAAAGATTTTTTTCCGTTAAAATGAATATTGTTTTACTAGCCGTTCACTGCGAACATAGATGCAATAATGACAGCTTAGCTTAGGCCTATACAGGGTATCTGCGAAGTAACTCCTAATTTACCGGGGGCATACAGAGAACGTCAAAATAATCCTACTTTGTCATAGAAAAAAAATCCCTAAAGTGCCCCTTAATGAAGATACAGAGCCCTAAAAGGGTACCAACCAATTTACCTTATTGGTTTTAAGTTTTAAACCGACTTGCACAATTTTATGAAGTTTTAATATTTTATACAGGCCATAAAGAGTTATTAAACTGTACTACAGTAGATGTTTTAGATCATCAGAGAAGTCAGGGATCTTCTTTTTTGTAAATCAAAGTTACCTCAGTATTGTGCCACTTGTCGGGTATTGTACTGTCCAAAAGGCACATATTAAAAGTCTTTTATTTTCTTAAGTAGACAAACACCTTGGATTTTGATTGCATCAATAACTACACCATCTTCGCCTGGAGATGTGTTATTCTTAGTTTTTCTTAGGGCTAATTTTATGTCGTCTATTGTGATTTTCGGCATTTGTTCTGATCCTTGGTTGACAATACCCTTTTTCCTTGTCAATATCTCTGGTACTTGATCTTTGCTATTCTCTTTGTTTTGGCTGCTATATAGTAATTTGTAAAAATTTTCGACTACTTTAAGGATTTCCTTTCTGTTTGTTGAAAACTGACCATTCTTATCACTTTGATTATTTGTCTTGTTCCCGTTCTTAGTTTTCGTCTCAATACTTTCATACTTTTATTATTCTCAATGGTATGTTCGATCTGTTCTTGATTGTATATTCGAGTGTCTTGTCTAACAGCTTTGGTTATTTCTTTATTTATTTTTTTGTAGTTCGTTAGCTTTAGTGTCCATTTCACTTCCCATTCCTCTTCTTTTTTGCATTAGTTGTCGGGTATTTTGACAGAGCTTCTCTTCTTTTTGGGTTTCAGGACAAATTTTGTTCTGACTTTCTAGTAAGGCAGTTGTTAATTTATTATTTACGTCGTTTGCGTCAATTTCTGCTTCAGGGTTACTAATTAAGTCGGCAATACACTGCTGAAAACCTTCTACATCTGATGGTTTCATCCATGGTCTCCCTTTGTTCTTCTTCTTAATCATCCTATACCTCTCCTTTTTTAAACATATTTCTATTTTACTTCGTACCGCTATTGGTTGCAAACCTGTATAAAACCGTAATGTCTTTAACTATGTGGTTCTTTTCGGTGATAATGAAATCTATTTCGTTCCTTGTTCTTCCATCGGGATTTTGCCATGTCCATCTTCTATGTGGTTTCTTTTGGAAAAAACTGTTCATTTGGTATAGTTCATGTTGCAGAAGGAATCTTAACAGTATTTCACCTCGTTCATTTCTGCCGTCCAAGCCAAAGTTTTCTAGTAGCGTTTCTGTAGGGTTAGATTTCATTTCTATGTTGGCGTTAAAATCACCATATATAAAAGTAAAATGTGCTTGTTAGTCTTTAAGAACAGCTTCAATATCATCGTAGAATAGATCTACTTCTTCCTCATCATGGTCTGTTGTTGGTGCATAAACCTGTATTATTCCCAAGTTATACCTGGTGTTTAATTTCAGAGTAAGACCAATCACTCTTGTGGAGAATTTCTTTAGTGATACTATATTTGTTTCGTGGTGCTTGTGTATAATGAAGCCTGTTCCTCCCACGGAATTATTGTCGTCACCTACGTGGCAAAAACTATGTCCGGATTTTAGTTTTAAAAATTGTTCCCCACGTCTTCTGACTTCGCTGAGACCGACTATGTCCCATTTAATGTTTCCTAGTTCGCACTCAAGTTCAGTAATTCTTTCATCATAATAGGGAATGTGCATAGTATGTTCCAATATAAAGTGTCGTCTTATTCGGGTGGCCTTTTAATGTCTTTGAATCCCCCCCCCCCCAGAATCCGTGGGATAGACTGATAGGTTATCAGTACAAGATTCTGAATATGATCTCCTACTTGCCTGGGGTACTTTAGTGTTTTGAACTGACATTTTCATAAGGGGTATTTAGCCTTTAAAATACCGTGCTGGCTTGACGTGTTTGTGAGTGTTAATTTCAGCCGCCCATTTTTGGTCCGACGCTGTTTGCAACTACCTACTCTGGGTCAGACGTTGCTATGCTAGTTTTGGTTCGCCCCAGGTATTTAATTTTCCTGGTACCACTCATATCTGGGAGGCATTCCCCTATTCGACACCCGGGGAGGCGCCCGATTGGGGACCAGCAACCCCTCACGGAGATTGTGTTTAGCATTAGTGAATTTTGAGTTTTTCGCATAAAAACCGATATATCCGCATGTTTTATCGAAATTAATTAAGAGTACCTTTTTTGAAGAGGAATGACGAAAGTATTTTAAAAATCAGTTTTCAACTCTGTAAAATGACAACTGTCAAATATTAGGCCCAACGATTGTGGCTGCAAGTTCGTTCTTGACTTCTCTGATGATCTAAAACATCTACTGTAGTATGGTTTAATGAATCTTTATGGCCTCTATAAAATATTAAAATTTCATTAAATTATACAAGTTAGTTCAAAACTTAGAGCTGATTAGGTAAATCGTTGGGTACCCCTTTAGAGCTCTGTATCTCCGTTAATGGGCACTTTAGGAATTCTTTTTCTATGACAAAGTAGCGATATTTTGACCTCCCGAGAAATTAGTTGGTACTTACCAGACATCCTGTGTTTAACTAAATATAATGGTGATATAAGATTTTTGGTTACTTTTAGAATTATTAAATATTGGATAATTTTTTCGTGTGATTTTAAATATCTTTTTGAAACGACTGTTGTTATCGACCGATTCCATTCAAGATTATGTAGTGAAAATAATAAAAAAATATAAAATGCTTTCTCGGTGAAATATAGTATTCTAGAGCTCAAGAAAGTGTACAAGTATTATGCCGTTTTACGAAACAATTATTTTCAATGAAGTTATTGACATTTTAGAGTTGAACTTAGAAGTTCTGCAGCGAAGAAAATTGAAAGTAATTATTTTATTCAAAATTGTATATTTTTATTGCTAATCTAACGTTTTTCTTTTGATTATGGTCATATGAGTCATAAACTTCCAGAAAAAAATTTAGAAAATGAAAGATTTTCAAAATTTACAAAATGGCGGCTGATTTTCTCAGACACTAAATTTTTTCTTGATATTTTTTTTTCGATGGTCCCTTGAGGCTTCTTCAAATACAATTATTTTCATGGGTGCAAAAATGCAGGAGAAGACACAATATGTCTTTTCTTTTTTTAGTTCCATTTCAAATTCTGAGCTGTGATTTAAAAAAAATGCCTTCTGCGGAAATATATCGTTATAGAAACCAAAAAAGTGTATATGTATTTTGCCGTTTTGCGAAAAAATTATTTTCGACGAAGTTATCGAGATTTTAAAGTTGAAATTGGTGCTTTTGCAGTGAAGAAAAATGTAGCCATTATTTTATTCTAAATATTTATTTTTTGACTAATTGACTTAATTTAAATTTTGATTTAAAATGAGTGTGTGTGTGAGTCATAAAGTTCAAAAAAAAAATTTAAAAGCAGGTAAATTTTCAAAATTAACAAAATGGGTACCGTTTTTCGAAACAAAATCAAGAAATTCTTTTATGGTTGCCTGTTATATACTTCATTATATAACTATTATTTTTGTAATTTTTTTATATATTTTAGTTACTAAAAAAGATTGGCACGCTTATCAGAAATGTAGAATAATATAAGCAAATATTTGCAAGTAACATGGTTACGATACGGTTTTGAGTGACTCACAGAAAAGTGTATTCTGTTCGTGGCGAAAAAATGTACTGGGGACAATCTAATCACTGTAACATAGCAGAATATTCGACAAGTCGACTTGCAGGATAAACTTATCATGAGTACTGAATCAAGCCCGTAATACAGGAATCATCCCGAGCATAATTTCTCATCTCTTGTATGCATGTTTGAATAGTACAATAAATCGACTTCATTTATTGGCCAGCTATATACGTTTAGAGTAGACGTGTTTTTGCCACTGCGTCTCATTTTTCGCTACGAAACAACGCGCCGCAATCAAATTTTGTTTCAAGTTGGGAAAAAATGAGGAATGTTTAAGTCGCAGCAAATTTTTCGAGTGGTATGCGCGGTTTAGGAACGGTCTACAGTCGCTGGAAGACGATCCATGGGAGGGGCGTCCTTTAACCTCGACTACTGATGAGAATGTCGAACGTGTGTGCGTTGTACTGTCGGTTTAAATGTTATCAGAGGAACTCAACATCAATGTAGGAAGCGTGCACTACATTTTGCACGATATTTTCGAGAAAAAAGTTTGTGCGAATTTCGTTCCGCACTTGTTAGTGGAAGAGCTGAAAGAGCGCGATGTGGAAACATCTGTCCTGGATCGATTTTTGAAGTGGATTCATCTCATGAGACCGTAATTGTACCGCACCGGTGACCGGTTTATGTTGCATGACAGTGTGTCAGTCCATTCTTTAATATTTATCATAAAATTTTGGACCTAAACGTCGGTCTCTATGGTTTATTACCCGCCCTACTCTCCATATCTGGCTCCGGCAGACTTTTCTTTATTTCCTAAATTGAAAATGACAATGAAGGAAGAAGGTTTTGAGGACGTTGGGGTGATTCAAAGGAGTGTGACCAGTGCCTTAAAAGCTATTCCAGAAGAGCAGTTTTCCAGGTCGTTTTAGAGGCTATACGACCGCAGGAAAATTTGTATAGAACGAGGTGGGAATTACGTTGAAAACTAAATCATTTTTTTCTAAACTCTTGTTTTCATTTGTTAAAAAAAAGACCCGTAACTTTTTGAACGAACTGTGTAGGTTATGATATCATTGACTTTATGTAGTGTAAGCGACAAAGTTTTTTATTATTGAAAATAAAAGCTACGCCACTGACAAGCAAGTTATCATGTATAAGTAGAAGTAGTATCATTTCGGGCATTTCTTTAAATTTTTCATCTTCGCTCTTTCCTTCCAGGATTGTTTTACAGCCAAGTGGGCCTTTAGGCTTTCCTATGGCCTATTTATCATTTTAACTGCTGTGTTTAAACGAAATCTGGGCCCGGGTTTTCCTTGTAAATAGGCTGTTTTTTTTTGGAATGAGATTATAAAAAGTGTTATGTGTCATTTGGGGCCGTTATTTCGGGGTATTATAATAAAATACCAATAAAATTTTAAAAAGAAGAAGGTTGTTCAAGTTAAAATGTTTAAAGTTGACATCGCTGCCCACAGAGGTCTCTGCATTCAATATTCCTATATACCGAAATTGACCGATTCTATTCAAAATCATGCAGTGAAAATAACCAAAAATAAGATGTTTTCCCTGTGAAATATATTATTCTAGAATATAAAAAAGTGAATAAGTATTTTGTAATTTTTTTCTATTTTCAGTGACCGATTCCATTTCAAATCATGCAAGAAATTTAAAACAAAAATACCGAATTCTATGTTTCTATACAAAATTCAATTTTATAATTATCATCATTATAATTATGTAATTTTACTGTACTAATCTCAGATTAAGAAAAAACGAAGATATCCAACATACATTTTCACTAATGTTCGGTGTTTGTGACAAACAAATGATTGGATGACTAAAATGTGGTCGGACTTGTATTGTCTTTCTTTTTATTTTTAGGACGTTTCGATTAGGTTGTATGTCTAATCGTTATCAAGTATAAACTGAATGTTTTGTCTTAAGACTACGAGCTTATATAGGGACTGTGTCCATTGAAGCGCAACGTTTCGCTTCACTGTACACACCTTAATGATTTGATGTTACAAAGTAATGGTTGCCAAAGATTAGGTTTCTCAACACTCGGTTTACTGAAGATTCCATTATTGCTTTTAATATATGCTGCTTCTATAAATTTTCTTTTTTTCATATTGGGTTCCATATATATTGCCGCAGCCTCAGACCATTTTATATGGTGTTGTTTATCCCAGGAGTGTTCTGCAATACCTGATCTCGACGCTTCCCCTTTTTGTGTATGAATTTTATGTTCCTTAGTTCTAACTTCTAGCGGTCGTTTGGTTTCTCCAATATATATTTCACCACACTCACATAGAACTTTGTAAACGCATTCTTTCTTATCGGTAGTTTTAGGTTTTGTTTTTGTTAAATGAGCTCTAAGGGTATTTTCTGATTTAAAGGCTGTTTTTATATTATCACTACTGGCAATTTGTCTTATTTTCTCCGACGTTCCCTTAATGTACGGAATTGTGAAGAAGGAATGTGTTTCTTGCTGTAGAGTGTTCGTTGTTCTAAAATTATTGCCATGGTAAACTTAAATGTAGGTCGAATAGTATTCAGATGTTTCAGGAAATCATTAAGTTCCTGATCATTGCCCTTCCATACGATGAAAGTATCATCGACATATCTCAACCAGACTTTCGGTTTTACTGTTGCCGTTTCTATGGCATGAGTTTCGAACCATTCCATATATATATATATATATATATATATATATATATATATATATATATATATATATATATATATATATATATATTGGCGACGACTGGAAAGAGTGAAGAACCCATCGGAAGCCCGTCGTCCTGAGCGTAGAACTTGTCCTTTACTTGAAAGTAAGCACTACGCAGGCAATACTCCAAAAGGTCCATCACCCCGTCCAGTGGTAACGTGGTTCGATCTCATAAAGTAGTATTATTTGAAAGTCTTGATTATGTCTAGTGATTTCCCTAATGGTACATTAGTATACAGACTTTCCACATGAAAGCTTATTAGTCTGTCATCTGGCTCTAGACTGATGCTACTAATTATGTTCACGAAATGTGTAGAATTTTTAACATATGCGTTTCTCTGACCTTCTAAAGATTGTATGATTTCTAAGAGAAACTTCGCCAGTGCATTTGTTGAGGATCCTCTGGAGCTGGTTATTGGCCTGAGGCTGCGGCAATATATATGGAATCCAATATGAAAAAAAGAAAATTTATAGAAGCAGCATACATTAAAAACAATAATGGAATCTTCAGTAAACCGAGTGTTGAGATACCCAATCTTTGGCAACCACTACTTTGTAACATTCAATCATTGAGGTGTGTACAGTGAAGCGACACGTTGCGCTTCAATGGACACAGTCCCTACTTAAGCTCGTAGTCTTAAGACAAAACATTCAGTTTATACTTGATAACGATTAGAGGTACAACCTAATCGAAACATCGTAAAAACAAAAATAAAGACAATGCAAGTCCGACCACATTTTAGTCATTCTTCAACATTGTTTACAACCTTCAAACAAATGATTGGATCATATGTGTTTTTCAATGTTTTTATGAGAAAAAAGTGACAGTGTTTTGGAAACTACATTTTCGAGAAAAGAAAACAGAGCGTAGAATACCTTCAAAAATATATGTACTAACTTTCTAGATAACAAGGAATCAGAAAACTATGAAGATCTAGTTGAAGCACTTTTCCAATCTTTTAAGACGTTAGGTTGCAACAGCTCACTTAAGCTGCATTTTCGTCACTCCCATTTGGGATTCTTCCCTGACAATTTAGGTGCAGTTTCAAATGAGCATGGCCAAAGGTTTCGTCAGCAAACTGTTTAAATGGAGAAGCGGTATAATGGAAAATGGGTCCCAAACATATTTGTGAACAACTGTTGGACCCTCAAACATGAAACCCATCCTGACGAATACAAGCTAAAAATGCAACGAAATAATTTATTTGATTATGTTATACCTTTTTCAATACAAAATGAAGTATATTTTGTAAAAAAGAATTGTTTTGTTTTTATTTTCAAATGTTAGCTTTGCTTATGGTTTGGGTTTCTCATATTTTATATTGTTCTTTTCATCTCTAAAAACCTATGGATAATAGGTAAAATCCGAGCTTATATTTGAATTCACCATTATAAAATTTTACCGACGAGTATAACCAAAATACAATTATATAAGAGAAACTTATCTCTCAACCAAGTGAAAAAACTTTATACTATAAGGACAAACGTACTCTGTTCTAACACAGTTAGAGACAAAGCACTATCTCAGATTGCAAGAATACCAGGAAAGGGTGGAAGCCTTTCCTATGGTAGTGCACCGCCATCTGTAGACCGGTTTCGAACTTGTTAGTTTTCGTCAGTACAAAATAGGCCAGCGTACTTGAGCATCGGAAAGGTAAATCCTTTAAGCAGCTTATATTACACAAAATATGAAATCTGTGTTAGAACAAAGTACGTTTGTCCTTATAGTATAAGGTTTTTTCACTTGGTTGAGAGCTAAGTTTCCCTTATATAATTGTAGTTTATACACCCAACTGCAAGTATTTTATCCACTTTTGGTTTATAACCAAAATACCTTTACACAGAAATTTGATATTGGAAACGCACTTCCAACCAAATAGTTACTTTTAACCTATTACCTTTTATAAATTCATATATATTAAAATCATAGACATATAAAGTTATAGACCGCAAGTCCCATAGATACAAAAAACCCCAAAAAATATCAGAAAACGTTAAAAAGTTTCAAAATGGGGAACAGTATTATTAGAGTTGTTAACTGTAATAAAGAGAAACTGTAAATATAATATTGTTGAGCTCACGAATAAATAAATAAATAAAGATATGTTTACATATATTTCACAATACCAGACACAATATATTTTGTCTGATGTAACACCCTTAAACAAATTCGACGCGGGTAGTGTTCACAGACTCGTTTTAGCAAAAATAAACATCAACATTAAAAAAGAAAAGAACAAACTTATTAAACTTCAACGTTTTTCGACATCGAAGAAATTAAACAAAATAAAGATACGCATCAGGAGTATATCAAGAAAAAAATTTACACCATTGGATTAACTTAATATATTGACTATAAACGAATTAGAAAATAAAATCCAAACTGCAAAAAAAATCTGCAATGTTAGAAGAGAAATAAACAGTAAATTATCAGAACAGACCAGAGACTTGATAAATAAACGAAGAAACATGGAAAAAGGCAGAGCAGACTACGTACAACTAAACAAACAAATCATAAAATAAAATTAGACATGATATCGAGAAGCATAACACTGAAAGTCATAGAAAATCACAAAAGTATGAAGGTGTTAAAACCTATAAAATCAATTGGTGAAAGCAATATAAACCAACTTAAAGATGAAGAAGGAGAAACAAAAAATGAACGATGCGAAGTGACTAATATCGTAGAAGAGTTCTATTCAAATTTGTACACTTCAGTTAACCGAAAACCAGACATACTATTTCTAAAACTCTCTAAGATTTACAATCTCGACATATATTTCGATGTATCTTAAACTGTTGTCCCATCGTTCATTGTATATCGTGTAATATATAACAAAACCTTTCTCTAGAAAAAGCCTAAACAAGGTAGTAAACTAAATCAAACTTTTTTTAGTAGTTTTTGAGGGTAGTCTTGATATACAGGAAGACCCTAGCGGAAAATTTCATTTCTACTATGTAATGATTAAAAAAAACTGTAATGAGCTACTAAAACATACACTATATGTTCAGGTAAGCTACTTTTAGCGTTCCGTGTCATCTAGGAACTTTTATAGTTACATCATGTCCGCCCGTTTCTCTCTATATCAGCTTTATAACTTTGTCAATATTTCCCTGTGCGAAAAGTAGAAATAAGAAATCTAATTAAATCATCCCAGTTTGCAAATGGAAAATTTTAAAAATCTGAAAAAATTTGGCAATTACTTAAGATGTTGAACTAATATTATTGCGATTACGTCCACCAATTTATAGGAAATAAAAATATGTGTTAACAATTTCATGTCACATTTTCGTTTATACATGGAGTGGGGTACTGTTAAATATGTGTTAAAAATACAATTAAAAAAATTTTTAAACAATAATAATAATAATAATGGGATGCAAGGAACAATTGATTGTTGACTCTGTCATATGTAACCAAGCCTGTACCAACCGAAGAAACCTCTTTGCTGCCTACGTGGATTATAAAAAGGCCTTCGACTCAGTACCACATGAGTGGCTCAAAACTATATTAAGAATGTACAGGGTCGACAATAATTTTGTTTCCTTTTTAGAACGCATCATGTTAACCTGGAGAACTAGGATCCAATTGCAAGTGCCATCCAGCGACACCATCGAAACTAACACCATTCCGATACGAAGAGGAATATTTCAGGGCGATTCACTTAGCCCATTGTGGTTCTGCCTTGCAATGAACCCACTATCACGCCGTTTGAACTCCACCAGACACGGCTTTAGTGTTAGAAACAACAACGAAGAGATAGTCAGAGTGAATCATCTTCTATACATGGATGATCTTAAACTGATGGCTGCTACCAGAAGCCAGCTGGAACAAATGCTTAAAATTGTAGAGGAGTTCTCCGGGGATATCGGAATGCAATTTGGACTTGACAAGTGCCGTATTTTGAACATCGTTAAAGGGAAGATACAACCGGGGGCTTTTGAAATGCAGAACGGTGAAACTATAGCTGCAATGGAAGCAGACCAAACATACAAATATCTAGGTATGAAACAGGCTAAAAGAATTGATCATGGCACTATGAAGGCCGAATTGACGACCGAATTTGTCAGGAGGGTAAGGCGGGTATTAAGAACTAATTTAAATAGTAGAAATTTGTTTAAGGCGCTCAACACGTATGCTTGCTCTGCGCTAAGCTACTCTTTTGGAATTGTAAAGTGGAGCAGGACAGACATCCAGAACCTGCAAAGAAAAATAAGGACACTCCTAACAAAAGCACAAAAACATCACCCTCGGAGTGCTATTGAACGTACAATGCTTCCAAGACCCCAGGGAGGAAGAGGATTGGTGGATATTGGTAAGCAGCTCGACCAACAAATAATAAACTTACGTTCATATTTCCACAGGTTGGCGGACTCTTCCACACTACATCGAGCAATATGCGAGGCAGACGATTCAACACCGCTACAGTTGAGGGAACAAGATATTACTTCTCACCACCAAACAGACCAAGAGAAGTTACAAACCTGGCTACGGAAGCCACTTCATGGACGGCATCCAAATGAGGTCAATCAGGACAATGTCGACAACTCAGCGTCGAACTACTGGTTGATTTCAGGACAGATGTTTCCGGAAACGGAGGGCTTCTTGTTAGCTATCCAAGACCAGGTTATTCCGACGAAGAACTATCGGAAGTTCATCATTAGAGATCCCTCAATAGAAAATGACCAATGCAGATATGGCTGTCGAACATCGGAGACAATTCAGCACATAACTGGAGGATGCCAAGCGTTTGCCGCAACCGAGTATAAGGAAAGACACGACTCAGCCGCTAAGATACTCCACCAAGAGTTAGCAGAAAAGTTAAACCTATTACAGGTAGGGAAAGTGCCTTATTACAAGTACAATCCAGAGCCTATTCTTGAAAACAACCAGTTCAAGTTATATTGGGACCGAACGGTTCTGACGGATCAAACAGTAGCTCATAATAGACCAGACATTATACTAATAGATAAAATTTCTAGGCGAACTACACTAATCGACATTGCGGTGCCTAACAACAACAACCTAAGGCCAAAATATAACGAGAAGATCGCCAAATACAGAGATCTGGAGGTCCAAATCCGAAGACAATGGGCAATGAACAGCGTCCAAACGATTCCCATAATACTGTCAACAACTGGAGCGATACCGAAGAACCTCCTGCAGAACATCAAGGGACTGGGCCTTAGTGAGCATCTTTATAAACCGATGCAGAAAGCAATTCTCCTAGCAACCGCGCGAACCGTCCGAAAATTCATGGGAAATGCAGCAGACAACGTCACCTAGGACCCGATAACATGGAAAGGGTTCCCACAGAGCTTCACACTTTTGGCGTCTTTGTATGCCTGGTATGAGTGAATAATCCCTGGAGGGAGTGCGAAGCCGTTTGGCTTGTAAATCATAATAAATAATAATAAAATTACAACAGAGCGCCGACCAGCAAGAAGAGAACCCAACACACCACCATGGGAAAGACGTCTAAATAAGAAAATTGAAAATCTTCGAATAGATATAGGACAGCTGACGGAGTACATCAGGGGCACAAGGACTTTTCGACTGCAAAGGCGAGTTGAAGAAATCATGAATCGTGTCCGATATCATTCGCAACAAGATCCAGCGAATATTACTGCTCAGCAATGCCTTGATTCGCTGAAACAGAAGCTCTCTGTTATTGCGGGACGGCTAAGGAGGTACAAGACCAGCAATAACCGAAAACGAGACAATGCGCTTTTCCAACGATCAGAAAAGACTTTCTACCGTAAGCTAAACTCTCCACCTAATATAGCAGATAATAGATATCCCAATAGAGAGCAGGTAGAAGAGTTTTGGGGAAACCAACTTTCCACACCAGCCGATTTTAACATCGCAGCTGGCTGGATCAATGAAGAACACCAAATCTGCCAAGATTACAGCCAGATGCAGTTTGAGCCATTTACCACCGAAGAAATTTCAAGAATAATCAAAGAATCCCATAACTGGAAAGCTCCAGGTCTCGATGGGATCCAGAACTACTGGCTTAAAAAGTTATGGTGTATGCACCATCAGCTGGCTAATCTTATTAATCATGTTTTTCTTAACCCAGCAAAAATGCCATTGTTCTTGACCGAAGGTATTACGTACCTCCTACCAAAGGACCAACATAACACACATGACCCAGCTAAGTATAGGCCGATCACCTGCCTACCCACACTGTATAAGGTGATCACCTCCTGCTTGACCCAACGCATCTATGCTCATTGTGAGCAAAATAACATCATTGCAACTCAACAGAAAGGATGCACGAGGGGAGCAATGGGATGCAAGGAACAATTGATTATTGACTCTGTCATATGTAACCAAGCCTGTACCAACCGAAGAAACCTCTTTGCTGCCTACGTGGATTATAAGAAGGCCTTCGACTCGGTGCCACATGAGTGGCTCAAAACTATATTGAGAATGTACAGGGTCGATAATAATTTTGTTTCCTTTTTAGAACGCATCATGTCAACCTGGAGAACTAGGATCCAATTGCAAGTGCCATCCAGCGACACCATCGAAACTAACACCATTCCGATACGGAGAGGAATTTTTCAGGGCGATTCACTTAGCCCATTGTGGTTCTGCCTTGCAATGAACCCACTATCACGCCGTTTGAACTCCACCAGATACGGCTTTAGTGTTAGAAATAACAACGAAGAGGTAGTCAGAGTGAATCATCTTCTATACATGGATGATCTTAAAATGATGGCTGCTACCAGAAACCAGCTGGAACAAATGCTTAAAATTGTAGAGGAGTTCTCCGGGGATATCGGAATGCAATTTGGATTTGACAAGTGCCGTATTTTAAACATCGTTAAAGGGAAGATACAACCAGGGGCTTTTGAAATGCAGAACGGTGAAACTATAGCTGCAATGGAGGCAGACCAAACATACAAATATCTAGGTATGAAACAGGCTAAAAGAATTGACCATGGCACTATGAAAGCTGAATTGACAACCGAATTTGTCAGGAGGGTAAGGCGGGTATTAAGAACTAATTTAAATAGTAGAAATTTGTTTAAGGCGCTCAACACGTATGCTTGCTCAGCGCTGAGCTACTCCTTTGGAATTGTAAAATGGAGCAGGACGGACATCCAAAACCTGCAAAAAAAAATAAGGACATTCCTAACAAAAGCACAAAAACATCATCCTAGGAGTGCCATTGAACGTACAATGCTTCCAAGACACCAAGGAGGAAGAGGATTGGTGGATATTGGTAAACAGCTCGATCAACAAATAATAAACTTACGTTCATATTTCCACAGGTTAGCGGACTCTTCCACACTACATCGAGCAATATGCGAGGCAGACGACTCAACGCCGCTACAGTTGAGGGAACAAGATATTACTTCTCACCACCAAACAGACCAAGAGAAGTTACAAACCTGGCTGCGGAAGCCACTTCATGGACGGCATCCAAATGAGGTCAATCAGGACAATGTCGACAACTCAGCGTCGAACTACTGGTTGATTTCAGGACAGATGTTTCCGGAAACGGAGGGCTTCTTGTTGGCTATCCAAGACCAGGTTATTCCGACGAAGAACTATCGGAAGTTCATTATTAGAGATCCCTCAATAGAGAATGACCAGTGCAGATATGGCTGTCGAACATCGGAGACAATTCAGCACATAACTGGAGGATGCCAAGCGTTTGCCGCAACCGAGTATAAGGAAAGACACGACTCAGCCGCTAAGATACTCCACCAAGAGTTAGCAGAAAAGTTGAACCTATTACAGGTAGGAAAAGTGCCTTATTACAAATACAATCCAGAGCCTATTCTTGAAAACAACCAGTTCAAGTTATATTGGGATCGAACGGTTCTGACGGATCGAACAGTTGCTCATAATAGACCAGATATTATACTAATAGATAAAATTTCTAGGCGAACTACACTAATCGACATCGCTGTACCTAACAACAACAACCTAAGACCAAAATACAACGAGAAGATCGCCAAATACAGAGATCTGGAGGTGCAAATCCGAAGACAGTGGGCAATGAACAGCGTCCAAACGATTCCCATAATACTCTCAACAACTGGAGTGATACCAAAGAACCTACTGCAGAACATCAAGGGACTGGGTCTTAGTGAGCATCTGTATAAACCGATGCAGAAAGCAACTCTTCTAGCAACCGCGCGAACCGTCCGAAAGTTCATGGGAAATACAGCAGACCACGTCACCTAGGACCCGATAACATGGAAAGGGTTCACACAGAGCTTCATACTTCTGGTACCTTTGTGTACCTGGTATGAGTGAATATTCCCTGGAGGGAGTGCGAAGCCGTCTGGCTTGTAAATCATGTATAATAATAAGATAAGATAATAAGATCAGGTTATTCCGACGAAGAACTATCGGAAGTTCACCATCAGAGATCCCTCAATAGAAAATTATCAATGTAGATATGATTGTCGAACATCAGAGACAATCCAGCACATAACTGGAGGAGGCCAAGCGTTTGCCGCAACCGAGTATAAGGAAAGACACGATGCAGCCGCTAAGATACTCCACCAAGTGTTAGCAGATAAGTAAAAACTATTGCAGGTAGGAAAAGTGCCTTACTACAAATACAATCCAGAAACTATTCTGGAAAATAACGAGTTCAAATTATATTGGGACCCAATAGTTCTAACAGATCAAAAAGTACTCATAACTAACAGATAAAATTTCTAGGAAAACTACACTAATTGACATAGTTACACCTAATAACAACAACCTAAGACCAAAATAAAATGATAAAATCACCAAATACAGAGACCTGGAGGTGCAAATCTATAGACAGTGGGCAATGAACAGCGTCCACACGATTCCCATATTACTATCAACAAGGGACTGGGCCTTAATGAGCAAGTGTATAAACCGATTAAAAAAGCAGTTGTAGAAACTGCAGAAGACCACGCTACCTAGGATCCGATAACATGGAAAGAGTCCCCATAGAACTTCATACTTTTGGTATTTTTGTATGCCTAGTATGAGTGAATAATCCCTGAAGGAAGTGCGAAGCCGTTCGGTTTGTAAATATGATAATAATGACAACAAAGACCTAAGGCCAAAATAAAACGAGAAGTTCGCCAACTACAGAGATATGGAGGTGTAAATCCGAAGACAATCGGTAACGAACAGCTTCTAAATGATTCCCATAATGTTGTCATTAACTGGAGTGATATCAAAGAACCTCCTGCAGAACATCAAGGGACTGGGCCTTAGTGAGAATCTGTATAAACCGATGCAGAAAGCAGTTCTTCTTGTAACTGCGTGAACCATCCAAAAGTTTGTAGGAAATACAGCAGACAACGTCACCTAGAACCCGATAATATGGAAAGGGTTCCCACAGGGCTTCATACTTTTGGTATCTTTGTATACCTGTTATGAGTCAATATTCCCCCAGCTCCTGGTTTCCATAATCACAGACTCTCCATAAAGATGGAAATTCTTTTGGAGTAAAGTTCTTGGATGAAATTTTAAAATACATCTTACAATGCATTTTTGTGTCCTAAAAATGTTTATTGCTCCAGAAGATGATCCCCAGAGTAATATACTATAATTAATTAATGATTGCACACATGCAAAATAGAAAATGCGAAGTACTATTTAGTTTTCACTGCAACATGTCAGTATGAACCCCCAGTTCAAAGCGGGATCAAGGTATATCCCCATAAACTTAATACTGTCCACTGTAGGTATTGATTTATGATTCATTTTTACGTATAATACTTGTTCAATATTTCCAGTTATATTGAACTGTACAAGCCCAGTCTTTTCCGCATTAAATCTCAGGAAGCTATCCCAACACCACTGGCGCATTTGCTCTGCAGCACACGTACAAGCTTTGGAAAGCACAGACAAGGACACATCCGGCAATATCACCGACATGTCATGAAGATACCGGCAAACCGTACCTGTACTAAGTCCATCACAAAGATCATTCGCATAAAGTTGAGACAATAACAAACCTAAATTTGATCCGTTTGGTACGCCCTGATGTATATTTAAAAGATGGGAATAATAACTTCTACCACCATACACGATACTTACAATCTGTTCGGATAGGTAGGACTTCAACAAAGAAGAACATTGGCTTCTGATTCCATAATCAGTCAATCTCTGAACCAGCAGCTCATTAATGGTGTCGAAGGTTTTTGAGAGCTCGAAATAAAGGCCTACCACCTTTTCACCATTGCCACTTTCTCTACAATAGAAGAAATAGTCCGGAAAATTGCCAATTCAGTTGATCTACCAGGTCTAAAGCCATATTGCTGATCACTAAGAATCGCAAAATTGTTCGGGAAAGACCAAATTCGGTTGAAAATGGCTCTCCCGAAAATCTTTGAGAAAGACGACAGTAATGATACTAGACGATAATTCTCCACACACCGGCCGTCCCTTCTCTTCAATATAGGCACTAGCTTCACAATCTTCAGCACCGAAGGAAACACCCCCGAACAGAAGCATCCATTTATTTTATCTACCAGTAGCCGACAAATGAACTCTGCGGAGTACCGTAACACATTTACAGGAACCTCGTGCTGAAAACTTATTTGGTAGGCTCATTATTATGTCAGTATTTCCAGCCCATTCACAGCATTCAAAAATAATATGGGATATTAGAACTGTATACCCTGACATGTCTCCCCACTAGGAGATCGCAAGGCATTCTCACAATCATATCATCAACCATTCCATTTGCAAACTTGAAGCATTTAATTGAGTTTACCTTCTTCTTATTTATTTCAAAATTAAATATTTACCAAACTGTGTTCATTTTATTTTTTGAGTTAATTATCTGATTCAGGAAATATAAGGCCCTAAAATTCTATCTTAAAAATGACTTTTGGCGAACACGACGGGCAAAACAGTGGTTCCGGCATATATAAATTTTGTTTCTTTTGTAAGGCGTGCAGATTGTTTGGGGCTCCTTAATATGGAAATATAGGTTTCAGCGGGCTTATTTTCTTACGATTGTAAAGTGTTCTAAATGTCAAAATTTTAGCACTCCTACATGTTTCAATGAAGAAATTATTTTTACCCCAAATAACAACTTAGGGAAAGATCCTTTAATTACAAGTTATTAAAACTATCTTTTTTAGATTTTTGGTTTATTAAAGTTAATTCTTATCAACTCAGGTTAATTTCTAATTTGAATCTTGCTATCTGGGTATTTTAAGTCTCATTAATAACTAAATTGATTGCCGTCGTTTATTATTAAATTCTATATTGGATTTTAAGGCTATTTGCTGTTATTTTTATATGAATATTGATTAATTTTCTTGATTTTTTTTTAGTTTCTGATAACTGTTACTTTGTAAATGCTTCAATTATTCTCTTTATATTTGTAAGAGTAAATTTTCAAAGTAGCTTTTCTATTCAATGTAGAATTTTTTATTCTTTGGTACGTATTTGCTCTCTGGGTGAATGACAATAGCTCTAGTTTATTGAAAAATTAATTTATCCTATATATTTTAAAGTATTTCATAATTGTATTCAAATTCTTGGTTTTAAAATTGGTGAAAATAAAATAATATAAAATCGTGGTACCTCTGGTGACTCGATTACTTTCAGTTTGACTACAGTGTGATTTTTTTATCGATTACATTCTTTAGCTACTTGAGACTGGCCCAATTAAGTTAAAATTGAAGACATTATGAGCAAAAAGTTTATTTATATTTATTTACTTAAAAAGTTAGTGCCGAAATGTGTAACCTGGCCTTCTAGTTATTGTTATGGTATGTTTCAATTATATTTTGATTTATTATTTTGGCCCTGAAGCTTAATTAAAATTGCCTTTATTTTTGCTAATTTGGCCTTAAGGTATTATATAATCAATAGATGTGTAAATACTGAATGTCAAAATAATTTCTTTTGTCGAAACAGTTTTAATTATTGGGACAATGAAGAAAAATATAACTATTAGAGAATAGTGACCTTGACACTATGACAGAGTGAAATTTACAGAAGTGAATTCTACTCTAATTTTCTCACCAGATTTGTTTGATCGCTTTGTAGTGTCATTGTTGGTCTAACTATTTCATGAAAGTTTGAAAAATGTTAACAGTCGAACAGCATCTATAAAATTATTTAAAACAAATAATTGTCCCAGTCCATACGTGTATCTAAAACTTTTTACTTAATTCCATTAAAATTTAAAGCTCAATTATTAAAAATTAACGAGTCTTGTTTAGATCCAACTAGATTGACCACAAATAATTCCTGCGTCTAACTTAGACAAACCTCCGTGTATCTATCTATTTGCATATTTATACTTCTGCGGCTGATATGCCATTTACAATATGAGAGTTTAGGGTCTAAAATTAGCCGCAAATTTATAATAGGATCCGTGACAGACCCTTATGAAATAAGCATGTGTAAGCATTGATTTGTCATGTAAACTTATGTGGAACATAAGCGATGACTTCTCATGACACGTAAGATATTGAATTACATTCAATGGCATTTATTTTATGTTAAAGAGATAATTTTGGATTTGCACGTACCTTTGATGATTTCTATGATTCTAAACAAAAATGTAGCAATAAAATACAAAGTTTAAAGAAGGAATAAGGGATTAACCTATAAATATTCCTTTTAAGTACCGTTTAACCGGAAACCGGTAGTCTTTACATTTTTCAATTTTACGAACTTTACGATTTTAAAAAGAGGAAAGGTAATAAATCCTCTTATAGAGGAACATAAAAATTGAACAACAAAGTAAAAAGCTTTAGAAAATTTAAATCAAAGGTATTTCCAGCTTTCTTATTTTATTTGAGTGGAGCTACAAATAAAAATGTCATTATTTCTAGAAATTCAGTATAATACTGTAAATCGGAGAATGTTCAGTACTGTGAATTACATAATTTAATAGTATACGATAATTTTTGTTTTAAATCAGCAAAAGGCGAAATAAATTCTTCTAGAATGTGGTTCAGAGATTGAATTATATGCTTTTTAAGTGGGAATGAGGGATCGAAAAGTAATTTATTGTGGTTAAACATGTAACTTTTTAAAAATACTACAACAAAATCTATTTTGTCGAACAATCGAGCATATTGCGAAGAAGATTGTTAAAGGATAAGGATAGTAATGGATGGAGAATGGCCTTCTCATACAAGTTGATTTAGATAACAACAATAACAACAACTTTGTTTGATCCTTGTTTATGATTAGTGGAGGAGCGGCTTTTTTATTTTTGACAGATACAAATATATTTTCCTCAATTTTGCTTTTAGTTTTATTGCTCATGGCTCCTTTTAGGGTTTTAACTGTTAGACATTACTATAAATGTGATGTTTATAAATTATATCAACAGCAAAAGGATTTAAAAAGTTATTTTAATCGGTAAATATCGTTAGATATTGTTTGATTTAGGCAACTAAAAATTTATTCTTTTACTTTATCACCTGGTTACTTTATTTTTCAAGTTGAGTTATCGGTAGTATTTAATTGGTGGACGCTACTCGAAGAACTCGGCTCTGGTTTTGATGAAAACACATATTTTTTATCGATGGAGATTCATTCTGAGAGAGTGATAACCGCGCCGAAAATTTACTTACCATAACGTTTTTGGAAATCTTTACAAAACAAAGTGGATATTACTTGTTATTTAAAATGAAGTAAAACCATGGTTATTACATCTCCACCCATATCATTCTTTATTTTTTATAATGGTTAACCTGCATTTTATTCACGTATTTTAATTCTAAAAATTATGAATTTAAACGAATCTGTGTGAATATATTTCTTTATGAATAACATAAATGAAAATAGACGTGTTTTAGGGTTTTCGAAAAAAACTAATAAAATGGGCTGAGTCACCTCAAATATTTTATTTTATATCTCAAGTTCTAATCGAGATATCTTCATAACACAAAATGGAAATTACTTGTTATTTGAAACGAAGAAAATCTTTGGTTGTTTTAATCCTAGAGATATGATTCCTTATTTTTGATAATGGTAACCTTACTTCACGTATTCTATTTTAAAAAATTATCAAATTATACGGAATTCTTCGAAAATATTTTGTAAGTTGAAGTGTCAGGGTTTTCGATAAAAAAACTAAAAAAAGGAAGTGAGTAACTCCAAATACTTTTGTTTTATACCTCAAGTTCTAGTATAGATATTTTCAGAATACAAAAACTAAATTACTTTTTATTAAAACGATGCAAAATCAAAACTATGGTCATTCCATTCCCACAAATATGGTCGCTTATTGTTTATAAGGATAAACCATCACTTCCTTTAGGTATTTGAATTCTGAATATATTTGTTTTTATGAACAAGGGAACTGATTTTAGTTGACGTGTTTCAGAGTTATTAAAAAAATTAATAAAACGGGGTGAATCACCCAAATATATATTTTTAGATCTCAAATTCTAATCTTCACAAAATTTAAGTTTACTTAGTTATTTTTGCAAATACTTATGTTATACCTAAAGACAATATCCCTTTCTTTAAGTACCTTCCATAAATTCTTTGAATAAATGCAGCAGTTTTGATTTTACTTCCAACCCCAACTTTCTTGTCAATTTCTTTCCCAGGTCGGTTGTTTTATCTTCCTGAATTTTGGCTACATTCTTACAATATAAAGTGCGGTTTTATGAACATTTAATTATCACTGTTCGACCTCTGTTTAACTTGACATTCACTAGACTCTAGGTATTAATATCTGTTGTTATTTAAACTTATTGTTACATTTTTTTCCGGTTATATCTCGCTTTTACTGCTCACTATTCAAGTCAAATTATTCCCTTCAACCTTTCGCATAATAGTTTTCTTGAAATTTCTTTGATTAATTCCCTAAGCTTTGCTTTGTTAACATTTCGGTTTCTCTTAGGTTAGGTCATCTGTCACTTTCGACTTTAGATATACAAGTTAGATTCAGGAAATCGATAAATTTTGAGAGTATATTTTGAGGCGCTAACTTATTCTGAGTTAGTAATGGCTGGTGAAGAATTTTTTCTTAAATTAAAAAATAACTAATGGACTATTCATTTATTTAACTTTGAGGCAAAAATGTTAATGATTAATGAATTGGCTTATTCAGCAAATTTACTTCAGCCGAATATTGTTGCTCAGGAATATTTTTGAGCTTCCATTTCTTTTCAGTTTTTAAACATTCTTCCTTGACTTTGACATTTCCTGTTTGAATCACCGAAGTAACTGTAAACTTTTACATCTCAATTCATATTGTTCATCCCTTGGGATTTTAAAGGAGTATAAATTATCCCGGTAATTGAGTTTAGTTGAATAGTTACCTAATATTTTACCTGTGTGGTGTTTTTGACTTATTTTTACCGATATAAAGCTGGAGACAGGAATTTTAGTAGTTCTACATGTTTCAATGAAGGATTTATTTTAACCCCAGATAACAACTTACGGTAAGATCCTTTAATTGCAATATATTAAAAGAATCTTTCATAGGTTTTTGATTTATTAAAGTTTGGAGTCTAAATTAATTCTTATAAAGTGAGTTTAATTTCTTTGTTGAATCTGATCATCTGGCAATTTTAAGTCTTATTAATAAGTAAATTGACTGCATTAGTTTATTATTAAGTTCTATATTGGGTTTTAACACCTTTTGCTGAATTTTCTTAGTATTTGATAGCTATTACTTTGGAAATGTTTTAATTTTTCTTTTTATATTAGTAAGCGTTCATTTTGAGAGTAGATTTTCTATTTAGTGTAGGATTTCTTATCCTTGCTTTCTGAATATATCACGATAGCTCTAATTTATCGAAGAATTAATTTATCCTATATGTTGTAAAATCTTTTGCTACTTGAGACTGGGCAAATTAAATTAAAATTTAAAACATTATCAGCAAAAAGTTTATTTATTTTTATTTAATTAAAGAGTTAATGCCGAAATGTTATTATCATGTTAAATGTTTTGATTATATTTAAATTTATTATTTTGGCTTTGAAGTTTAATTAAAATTGCCTTTATTTTTGGTAGGTTTAAGTTGATTTGTTTAATATTACTTAGTGTTAATAAAATTAAGCATTTAGTGCCAACCAATGATCTGAAATGCTAATTATTACCTATTTTATTTTATTATTATTTCCAATTTTGTGGCGGTTAATTTAGTTGAGTCATTAATTATTTTCTAAAATAAATCTTTTGTTTTATCATATATTAAACTAAATATCGGTAATCACTCAGAGTCTGACTAGATTTTCATTGTACGCTTTTATATTTTTACTGTTACTTATCATGAGTTCAACAATTTCGGCATTATATTGCTTTAAATTGATTTTTCGTTTAATTATTACTAATTAGTTATTAATATTTCATTTTCCTTTGATACTTCAGCTTTAAGATCACCTTTGATATATATCTTTTTAAATCTGTAAGACGTTTAAAATTTTAAATTTAAATAGAAGTAACTTTATAATTGATTAATATTTCATTTTGGCGAATCTTGGTTAACAAATTCATTTGCATTTTGACTTAATTTTTATAAGTCGTATTAGAAACTTTTTTGTAGAATTTTTTTCTACTGACTCCTTCTACTGGTTCTTTGCACCGGTTTTGTTCTACAGGTTCTTTCCACCAGTTCTGTTTCTGGTTTATCTTTTACATTTATCTTTTTGAAAAGAACACTCAGTTATGAGTTGACGAGCTATGATTTCATTAGTACCTACTATGCAGTTGAGTGGTGTTGCAGCCTGATTTGTTCAAGATCACAACACAGCTAACAGCGTCACCATCGAAAAAAGAGGCACACTTAATATTATATTCGTAATAATAACGAAGTAATTAATTTTGTAAATTTAAGTTTATTTCATTGTTTTTTGTAAGATGTTGCGTAATTTTCTGGCGTTATATCGCATAATCATGGAATACATAAGATTTACGTTATGTTTTGGTACCAGTAGATACTAGAGTTTGTTTATGTGTTAAATTTTATTTGTTTTTTGTTATAGTATAACATAACTTAGTAACTGATAAATATTTCTTGTCATTTTGGGAATCTTCATTATGGTGATCATTTGCTTTTTAATTTAATTCTTATAAGTAGTCTTGGAAGCTCTTTCTTGTAGGGTTTTTCCTGCTGATTCTTTCTACTGGTTTTTTGTACCGTTTTTTTTTCTACTCCTTCTTTCCACCGGCTTTGTATTTGCTTTATCTTTTTGGTAAGACCATTCAGTTATCAACTGATGTGATCTGATGTTTCATTATTACCTATATACCACTATGCAGTTGAACACTGTTGCAGTCTGATTTGTTCAAGACCACAACACACCTGGTAGCCTCAATATCGGAAAAGATGCACATTTAGTATTATATATTTGTATCGTAATGACAATAACCCAATTCATTTTAAGTTTATTCCATTTTTGTTTGGAATGCGCTGCGCAATCTTTCGGCGTTCTATCCCATGATTGTGGAATACACGTTTTGTGTTACATCTTGACACCAGTAGGTACTAGAGTTTGTTTACGTGTTAAATTTTATTTGTCTTTTTTATATAACACAACTTCATTATTATTTATTGAAACTATTTTACCTTCATCTACTACAATTTATTTTCTTTTTTCCTTTAAGTCATTTCATCGTCCAATTATTATAAAGTATTAAGTTTCACAAGTCTAAAATAACTTATATTTTTTTTTAAAGATAAAAATTTTTATTCATTTGGTATTGAAAATTGTATGATTATTTAAACCGAAGATTTTGTTCATAGCATATTTAACTTTATGCTATAAACACAGCTAGACCTTCGTTTATTCAATTAAATATTTATAATACTTATTTATTTAGTTAGTAAGAAGATGCAGTAGATGAGCTCTGATGTTTCCTTAGTACCTACATACCACTCTGCAGTTGAGCAGTGGTGCAGTCTGATTTGTTCATGACAATAACACAGCGGGCAGCTTTAACATCGGAAAACGAGACACACTTAGTATTATATTATTTTATTTGTATCGTAAACATGAGTAGTTATATTTTCTGATTTCTAGAACACCGCAGGCGATATATTAGATAATGTGGTTGTTAATGCAGGTAATGGTACTTATTATTCGAGTTGTGTGTGTAATAGGCGTGTTAATTGTCAGTTTGATTTATTGCGGCACTCTAAGTGTGTGTTAGGCGTGTAATAAGTAGTTGTTCTACAGGGTGATCCAAAAAAGTAAGTAAATAAAATAAATTACAGTTCAGGAACTCCGCTTCTGGGGTGGCAGCTGGGGCGGGCGGTCTGTTGTGGGGTGCAGGGTTTTTTGTATGTTGTTGGTACTGTGTATTTGTTTGTATTTTGATATTTATTTCTATGTGTATGAAAAGAGCCCGGACTATATAGAAATGCCCACGGACTATTGCAGAATTACGTGTGCGGTTGGTATTCCGCTCGATGGCTGGTTTATAATTTATGTGTTGGTATTCCGCTCGAAGGCATTTATGCGAGTGTGTATTTAATTTATGGCGATATTATCTGGTTAGCGAAGAAATAACTATAAAAATGTAAATGTTATTGGGTTAGCGTTAATAGTAGGTAATTGATGTCTAGAATGAGGAAAGCAATTCTAATCTGGTTGGTTTATAATTTTAAGGATTGGATATATTTTTAAATAAAAGAAACTAAACAAAAATTAATTGAAATTTATTAATGTAGTAAACTTATTTACCAAGGGATCTAATTATTTACCCTAAGGTTTTTATGTTACAAATAAAAAGATGTAAATCCAGAGTGAGCGGGTCAGTGTCGAAAAGAGTGCTTTTTCCATTGGGGAGGATGGGACAATTTTCGAAGTTATATAGGTCGAGCTCTGCACTATATGAGGTTGCTCCTAGTTAGCAGGTGTTTCTTTCTAAAATTTATGGGTAGTCATCTGTAAAATTTTAGAGAAATGTTTTTTTTTGTTAAATAAATTTTTGTGCAAAAAGTTTAAGTATAATTTAGAAAAAATTAAAGCTATTGGTACTTTATGAAACGCTTACATTTTTCATATACCGTTTTTAGTGATGATCCTGTTAAGGTTCAAAACGTCAATATGAGTTAATTTCATTAAAAAGAGGGAGGTAAATTTGTTATATCTTGGATTTAAATTATTTGAATAGCAAGAAATTCCAAACTTGGTGGATTAATATATTTTATTGAAGACATGTATTAAAAATAATAAAAAGTTAAATTTATATTATTAAAAAAATTCTTACCTTTATAAGTCATCATCGGAGCTTTCTATATCGAGACAATCAGAATTGGAGCTACCAATTTCCACCGAGTTATTTTCAAAAGATACACACGACAAAGGAAAAAATGTCAAATTTGAGAAAAAAAATGAACCGGTTTTACAAATTTGGCAATAATTACCTTTAAAGTTATTAATTATTAATGTACATTTATGGTATTTTTTAAAATAATGAATGTATTTATATACAACAAATTTTTGGTTGTTTTTTTTTAAATAACTATAGCAATTTTTACAAATTTCATATACTTTATTATTTACACTAATTATATATTTATATTTTTTGATAGAAAAATTACCTAAACTAGAATTATCGATATTGTTTAAAAATATTTGGCAACATGGCTCAATTTATCCGCTATTTAAATTAATGTGGTTAATACAGTCAAATATATCACATTTAAAAGTTTCAAAATAGATTTTCCAAAGACTATGTCGATTTTTGAAAAGTTGTTTTTGAACTGAAAAAGGTAATTGGAGATTGCCTGTTAATAGTTTTACAAAACCATTAGGAATACTAAATACTGGTTTGAAACAATTTCCTAAAGAAATAATAAATAAACTTTTAGGATTATATATCTTTTCTTTTTCATTATAATTTTGAATAAAACTATTTTTATATGACGAAAACATTTTACTTACACTTTTACTTTGTCTTGTATCTAATGTAAATGATTTCAGTTTGCGAACATTAGGTAATAAATGCAGTATTTATATGCAATTGCGCACCTAGTTTGTGATTTTTTATTTCCATCAAGGCGAATAAGGTGAATGTGCAACGTATATAAATAGAAGAATTTAAACGGAAAATTATTGTAATAATCAAGTAGTTTCCATCGTCAGAAATAAAGAAAAGAAACGTAAGTAGATTTTCCATTTTATTTTTTATAATGTCTGATTTTAATGACGTTGAAGATTTTGATTTTAGTGAGTGTGAAAATATAATAAAAAATAAAAAAGTACCTTCTCTAAAATCCTTTGCATCAAAAGCTATTTTGAGAAAATTAACAAGTGGATTAGGTATTATAACATTACCTATACCATCACAATTAAAAAGCCAGCTTTTAAATCAATTTAAAAATGTGTATTTAGAACAGGAAAAAAATAATAATTTTTTAATTAATTCTATACTTCAGTTTGAAGAGGGTGTTTCAGAATATTATTTAAGATTATATAAAAAATGGGGTGGTTTTCACAATGGGGGAATTAATTCAGTTAGTTTTTTGGATTTTATCGACGATTATATAAGACATGAAATAATTTGGGGGTGCTATAGTATATGCTGGTATGGGTGTGTTATAATATGTTGCCCCGAATGTTTTAAGAGGGTTTATTGGTCTATTTGGTCCAGATGTAATTTAACTTATGCAAAATTTAAAAAAATAAAACTTAAAGAAGATATTTCTAGAGAATCTCTTTTACAAGAAATTGGGGGTAATATCAGCTGGTGTCAAATTTGTTGTTCTGTATTATGTTTTAAATTAATTTCAATTTCAGCTCAAAATATTATAGGTTTTTCTAAAGAAAATATATACGAAACATTTGGGGTATTCACTAACACTTTATAAAATTAATTTATTTTCCTCGCTTATTTTATTTTCACACTCAAAAAGTAAGAAATTAATCTTCAAACACAACTCACCCTTCATTTTTATTTGCAGAACATGAATACACTTGAAACTCTTAATTTTCTAGGAAAATTAGACTATGAGGTGATTAAATTTGCTGATGTGCCTATAAATGTAAAAAAACCTATTTTACAATTCAGAGCGGTCGACACGGTATACGGCCGAAGAATTCTGATAGTTTTCGAAGAGGGGAAGGCTCTATGGTTACCCGAACGCTTTAAGGATTTGTCAGATGAATACCTAGAATCAATAAATAAGGGTAAAAAAGTCCTATTTATTTATAGGGGAAAAAGGAAGATATCAACAGGTCGCGAAATTAATGACATTGAGTTCGAATTTTTGAGTGAGTGAGAATGTCGGGGGTTACAAAGCTAGAACCAGTAATCGTGGAGACAGCTTTTAAATGTAGATTACTTACTATAGAAATTAGAAATACTTTAGGTTTTTTAGATCCTATCAAATTTTTACAGGAAATCGAAATAATATTCCCCGACTTGGTTAAAAGAGTCAATAATTTTCCGTGTAAAATTAATGTAACTATGTTGGGAAAATTTATTATTCCTAAAGGGGGTGAAAATGATTCAGATGCGGGGGAAGATATAAATCAAAGAGATATATTTATAAATACTAAAAACGAAATTTTATATAATATTAATTTAGCAAAAAAATTTTATAAAGAGAATATTTTTGATGTAATTTTAAGAAAATTATCAGAATTCAGTGATCAGGGATCGGGGTATACTCTTAAAGAAATAATTAAATTAGATATCAAAATTAATAGATGCACAATTTTTTCGGTCGGGGCTTGTTACAGAGATTTACCTGATGAAATTAAACGTAAAAAATGCTGTGTAAATATTCAAACAAATGATGGTGCATGTTTTGCTTGGGCTGTAACTTCAGCATTGGAGCCGGCTAAAAATAATGTTCATAGAGTTAATTCATATAGACATTATTCTGAAGTTTTAAGTCTAGAAGGAATAAGTCAACCATTTACTCTTAATCAGTTATCAAAATTTGAAAAACAAAATAACTTAACTGTAAATATATATACCATTAAAGAAAAAAATAAATCAAATAAATTTTATGTCGGGGAAACAATTACGTTGATTAGTGAAAGTGAGAGCGAAAATGAGAGCAATGATGAAGTTACACCCGAAACACAAAAAGATAAATATGAAATAGTACCTATAATTGTTTCAGATGTTATTAAACCAAAGCATATTAATTTGTTATTAATACAAACTAAGGAGGGAAATGATAGGATAAATGAAAATGAAACGCGTTATCATTTTTGTTGGATCAAACATTTTAGTAGACTACTCGGAAATCAATACAAAACACGCGGAACAAAAAAATTTATTTGTTACAGATGCCTATCAATTTTCTCAACTGAACAAAAGTTAAACAGTCACAGTACTTACTGTTCAGAATTTAAAAGTGTAAAAAGCGTAATGCCCAACGAAAAAAATAAGTTTGTATATTTTAAAAATTTTTCTCATAAGGAAAGGGTCCCCTTTGCACTGTATTGTGATTTAGAAACTTTACCAATTTCAATTGCAAATTCTATGCCTTCACCTGAATGTTCTTATATAACAGCCACAGAAAAACATATTGCGTATAATATAGGTTACTTTCTGCACTGTTCTTATGACAAATCACTATGGAAATTTGAATCTTATTCGGGTCGAGACTGTATTGATTGGTTTATAAGTGAATTGTATAAAGTCGCTGAATTTGTTTGTAAAACATTTGATAATATTATCCCCATGAGAAAACTAAACCCTCAGGAATTAGTTAATTTTGAAGAATCCTCTGTATGCCATATTTGTGAGCAAGCTTTCTCTGAATCTGATTTTAAGGTTAAAGATCATTGTCACCTAACTGGGAAATTCAGAGGTGCAGCACATTATACTTGTAATTTGAATTATAAGCTTCCAAATTTCATTCCAGTGGTATTCCACAATCTATCTAATTTTGACAGTAAATTTTTTATTCAAAAGCTTTGTTCTGATTTGGAGGGTCCTATTACAGTGTTACCTTATAATAAGGAAAAATATAAATGTTTTACAAAGAAACTTAAATTGAAAATCTCAAAAGATAACCGTGAGTACTATAAAATTATACACTTAAAGTTTATAGATAGCATAAATTTTTTATTATTTAGTTTGGAACGTCTTTCATCATTTTTAACGAGCTACGAAATTAGTGAATATATGCTCCATAATTGGCCTATAGAACATATTAGACTTTTGTTTAAGAAAGGCGTCTTCCCTTATAGCTACGTAAATTCTTTTGAAATCTTATATGAATCTCAATTACCGCCAAAAGATAAATTTTTTGATAAAATAAAAAATAAACATATTTCTGATATAGACTATAAACATGCTCAAAATGTTTGGTCAGCCTTCAAATGTAAAAATATCTTAGACTATTCGAATATATATATGAAAACAGACATTCTTCTTTTAGCAGATGTTTTTGAGTCGTTTAGGAATCTTACTATAAAAACTTATAAAATTGACCCTATTTTTTATATTGGAACCCCGAGTTTATCCTGGTCTTTAATGTTATACACCACAAGAGTAAAAATTGAGCTTCTTACAGATATTGACATGTTACATTTTATAGAACAGGGTATCAGAGGTGGTTTGTCAACATGTATTCATAGACACGCTAGGGCTAATAACAAATATATGGAGAATTATGATAAAAACTTGGAGGATGTATTTTTAATGTATTTCGATATAAACAATCAATATGGATTTGCGATGTCCCAAACTCTTCCCTTGTGTGAATTTCGATGGTTAAAACCCAATGAAATTAAAAATTTAGAAATAAAAAATGTCCCATCTGATGCATCAGTAGGTTTTATTTTAGAGGTTGATTTAGAATACCCCACTGAATTACACGATTTACACTCAGATTTACCGTTTTGCCCACAACGTTTAGCACCTGAGGGGGGTAAACAAAAGAAACTTTTAGCTACTCTTTACGACAAAAAAAATTATGTAATACATTACATTGCGCTTCAACAATGTCTTAAACATGGTCTTAAATTAAAGAACATTCATAGAGTTTTAAGTTTTCAGCAATCTGCCTGGATGGAGCCTTATATATCGTTAAACACTCGCTTAAGAGCGCAGGCTGTAAATGAGTTTGAAGTGCATTATTATAAATTAAATAATAATGCTTGTTTTGGAAAATCAATGCAAAATGTAAGAAAATTTAGAGATGTCAAATTGATATCAAAATATGAGGGTTCGTACGGGGTAAATTATTATATTTCTAAACCAAATTTTAAAGACAGAGTAATTTTCGATGAAGGGTGTGTTGCTGTTGAATTAAATAGATGTAAAGTATATTTTAATCAGCCCATATTTATCGGTTTTACAGTTTTAGATTTAGCAAAGGTTCGGTTATACAAATTTCATTATGAATATATGTTGAACAAATATCCTCTTGACCGTTTAAAATTATGTTATTCTGACACTGATTCGGGTATCTATTTAATTAAGACTAGCGATGTATATGAAGATATTAAGGGTGATTTAACTAAGTGGTTTGATACTTCAGATTATCCATCTAACAACCCATATGGTATTCCACAAGTGAATAAAAAAGTAATGGGTGTAATGAAAGATGAGTTGAGTGGTAAAATACTAGAAGAATTTGTTGGTCTTAGACCTAAAATGTATTCATTTAAGGTTCACAAAACAAGCGAAAGTAAGTGTGTTGCAAAGGGGACTCCTTCACAAACAATAAGGGCATTAAATTTAGAATACTATAAAAAATGTTTACAGAGTGGTGAACGCTTGAGAAAAGAACAATATTTAATTAGATCGGTGGGTCAGAATGTATATACTTTTGAACAAAATAAAATTGTATTAGATAGGTCAGATGATAAGCGGAAAATATGTGAATGTAACATTAAAACTTTACCATATGGGCATTATTCTTTGCGAGATGATTTGTAAAGCATCATTTGTCTTGAATATTAGTATTTTTCTCTTTTAAATGATATATTGTACTTTAAATTTCCTAGTTATTATATTAAAACAAAAATTTATATAAATTTATTTTAATCACTGTAGGGTGTATATAATAACCATGTCATCGTTACCGACAAAGAAACAAAGAACCACCAAACTAAGACGTTACGAAATAAGACAAACATGTGTTGTGTGTGGGTATACTCACACTAAAATTAAAACTTTAAACCCAGTTCCGAATTGTGTGTTTCTAATGAAAAATAAAAACCTATTGTTCTCAGTGTCTGTGTTTTTATTTATATTCCTTTTTCCTCTCCTTTAAAACAAAGAAATAGGGTAACAACTAATAAAGTGCAATTTATTAAGTTATTGAATAAAAAAAGGAAAAAATCTACAAAATTTCATCAGTTCGATCTTACCTCGTAATTAGATCTTTTACTACTTATCAGAGACCCTGTATCAGCGTATAGATGCTGGTGCGGGGGTGGGAGCGGGCGCTACATATTTTGGTCCAGACATCTGTTAAACACCACCATCACCACTATTTTTCTCTATATATACTAAATTAAAATCTCGAAAAAATAAATAAGTAGACATTCATTTGTATAAGGTTAAAGGGAATGAAAACATTAGTAAAAACGAGTCTCGACAAGTTTAAAGCATTTTTTCTACGGCTGGTGGGTGTGGTAGGTTAGTTCTAACAAAAACGTATATTTAAAGTAGCGAACAAAGGATAATTATTAGTTGTTATATCCGAATGTGCTTGGAAAGTTTAGATTCAGATAAAGTTAGGAAGAGTTTTGAAGAAAGACTCTTGACATTTAAAAATTGGAGGGGTGCCGTCAACCCAATTAACTTAGCAAAGGCAGGATTTTATTTTACACAATACCTAGATATTTGCCAGTGTGCTTATTGTTCAGTTGAAATTTTTAAGTGGAAAAAGGAAGATTGCCCGATAGAAGAACACTATAAGATTGCATCACATTGTAGTCTTGCGCACATCTTATGGTTGGGTAAAACGTTTAATAATAATCAAAGGGAAGCACTAACATCGAAAAAGAATTATTGGACAGTTGTTTTTTTTATACTTATATTACTACTGCTATTAGTGGATCCAACAGTGTTTTGTAAAAAAAGTTAAAAACAAACAAAATGAAATTTATTTTACTCTATTGGTTGACAGCTAGTAATATATTATATATTCACTATCAACCGAAAGTTGCCGAGTCTCAAATATGTTTTAATAAAAGTAACAATACCGAAATAGACTGTTGTTCTTGTAAAGCAATGAAGATTACCAGAATTAATGAAGATTTGCCGGTTTTTTCGTATACTATGGATAGCTTCGAGTTGGAAAAAAGTGATTTCAGGTATTTCAAAATAATTTACACATATTCAAACAGGAGTAAATTTAATTCTGAGTGGGTACCTTTCAATGAGAATTCTTGCCACGACATCTCCTGTAATTACTTTCTATGCTACAGTTTGTGTTGTGCAATATTGATAGCCTCGAGCATTGTAATTTTTATATTTTATAAAAAGTTAAGGTAGAGTCCCCACTTTTTTAATTTTTCAACTCCTCGACAACTGACATATAAAAGATAACCGCAGTGTGAAAATCTAGTGTGTGCGCGTATGTACGTCAAATAGAAAATGATGAATACGTTTGCTTCGAGCAGTACTAATACAGGATCGATACCAAATTATATAGTCCAGTACGAAAGTTGTGGCCTTTTAAATGGCAAACTTTATTATTTAAACAATTCGAATACGAAATATGTGAACATAGGATTAAACCTTCGAGATGAATTTTTACCATGCATAGAACTTGCTGCCAGTAAAGCATTTGATGGGTCCGTATTACTGAACGAGGACGATTGGAAGTGTTTACTACAACATCAAGGTACAATTACAAGTTATTTCTATTGTACTGGTTATTTTGATGTTCCTATTAGATTCAACAACTTTACCATTTATTTTGACCAAATTGATGATTATAATGTGGTGAAGATAAAACACGACAATCAACGTTATATTTATTTTGGTTGTGAAAGCATCAACAAACTATGGGATTTAATACCTGTAATTGAATATCGACTAAACATGATAAAAAACCAACAATTTGAAAAATACTTTAATACGCTGAAAAACGATGCAAACAGGCAACAAGGTGATTTGCTCACAAATGTTTATAATATTCTGTCGCCGAAACAAAACCCCAACAATGAAAATATTAGCACTATGTTGGAATTACTTACAAAACACCCTGATTTACTCGAGTATAAGTTGAAATATCAAATAAAGAAGCCCACCTACTATTATGAAGAAATCAGTAACATTTAACGAATCGAAAAATCAAGTGTACTTTATGGTAGTGTGGAACTTTGCGTACAGAAAGGCCAGAGAATGAGACTTTGAAGCCTTCTCAAATAGGATCCATTTTCAAAGAAGAATAAAAAATCTCGAATCTATTTTAGATAGTATATTAAATGTAAATTATAGATTATTTATTTATAATCAAAGGTTTAATAAAACAAATATTTTTGTTCAATTATTGTAGTTTTATTTTATACATTTTAAAAAATAATATATTTAACAATATAATTAAACTTGTCGAACCATTTTTGTAAGAGGAGTGTAGCTAAATACTTTATCATGAAGAATAAGACAATAGGCTGAAGTACCCTTTTCTGTTTCTTTACTAGTTTCAAATTCAATACGCATTACAACAGAACCACTTTGCATATTTATCTTTTGGTGCGAACAATCTATATATGCAATTGGGCATATGCTTTTAAATTCTTCAGGAGTAAAAATTGGTTCTGTTGTTTTTTCGTAATACGATGTTCTGAAATTTGCAAACATTTCATAAAGAGTTGCAAATTTATTTTCTTCAAAGTTTAGATACAAGTCGTGGTACGGATATCTTTCAGAATTTAAAAAGACTCGAACATTAGTTAGGAAGCAATGATCAAATTTGCTCATATCCTCCTTTATTTTGCCCCTTTTATCCTTCGATAATGATAATATACAATGGGCAGGGCTTTCAAGAGTGTTGGCGGTCTTAACTGGCCAAGTATGTCGTGTAGTTGAAGGTAACGCTGAATACTCCACCAACTCCCAACTTCTAAAACCCATAACAATTTCGATATTTTTCTCTAATATTTTAGTAAGAGCTAACTGTTGTGGTATATCAACTGTAATATGTGGCACTTTCCAGCACAATTTTTCAAATTCTACTTTTGGCTTTTCACTTTCGTCTTCGCATATTACTGCATCTAAATCGTTGCTAGCACGAATTAAAACCAATTCTTGTTTCATCCCCATTATAATCTTCTGATAATCTTCAAAGAATCCCATCAGCATTTTTAAAGGTATACAGACATTGAATGCACCCTTATCGGTAACGGTCATACTAGAATCAGATTTTGGAAACCACCCAGCATTTTGCATTTTGATACTTTCATTGGTATTATAGGATAGATACCCTTTAATTGTAGATGTTAAACCAACATTTCGAATAGAATCAATCGTTACACCGTTTAATTCATAACGAATTTCTCTAAATAGAAAAGTCACCCCGTTATTAATAAACTTAAGTTTGGTAGCCCTAGTTCCATCATCCTTGGTTAATTTTCCTTCAATATATAAAAGACTCTCACAAGGTAATGTGTAAGTATCAAGTTCTTGAATAGGAATCCTAATTTCATCGTTATACTCAAATTTTGATGTAACAAAGGGTTGATACGTGTGTAATTCCGAGCTTAAAATAGAATTGTCAACAAGAAGCTTTTCGGTAATGTTTAAAAGGTCCATTATTATTTTGGAAACACTTTAAATCCTAAGGTACGTAAAAATTGACGATTTTTTGCTGTCAATCGTTTCAGGTTTGATTTCGAACTAACAATGTTTTTTTGAGTTGTTTTTTTATAAACAGTTTCAGGCTTTGTAAGTTTTACTTCTTTCAATTTATTATTATATCTAATAACCATTGTTCTTTAGTGTTCTCGTTAGATGGAGTCTCACAGTAATAGTTTCACCTCTAAAATTAATTAAATTATAATCTTGATCAACCACTTTTATAGTTATATTGTTAATTGTTTTAACACTAACAGGAAAATACAAAATGGGTAGTGGGGATTCTACTATCTTATGACCAGGGGGCACAGATGGAAAAAATTGATGAATTATGTGAACAGGATTGCCATTGTGGAAAGAACCTGTCACTATATTACAATCAATGCAAATGGCGTTTACTTTTAAAATTGCTATAACATTATCGGATTCCATTCTCCTTTTACCAGGAATAATCCTTTTTTCAAAACCAAGCAATTTTCCAATGGAATCTTCGTGAGTAAAGTCAATCGGATGAGAACACTTGATTATCGTCTTTAGAGTGTTCGTATTACCCCTGATATATAAATCGAATTTTTCCATAGGAAATTTCTCGTACATTTCCCTTTTAATAGTTCTTTCTAAATCGTTAATTTCATAAGAACCTTCTGGAATTGTTATAACTTTGGTACCCACATAGAATTTATTAGAACCCCTTTCTATATTTGGTATTGTTAAAAATGTTTCAAAATCTGCCAAACCAATAAAGTAATCTTTGTCATCTTCTAAATATATTGGTGGATTAAAATTTGCACTCAAAACCGATTCATTTCCGGAAATTGTGAAAGTAGTGGACATTTTGTCTCTCGAACGGGTTATATTTAAATGTTAAAATTTTGTTATTTACAATTATTATATAAAAACATAATACAGTGTTGTCCGCATTTAGAAGAACCATAAGTTTGTAAACTATCATAATTATATTTTATTCTATTATACCCTGAACTATTAAAATAATAAATCAGTTCAAGGGGCGGCCTTAGGTTTCCAAAAGGATCGAAATAAATAATTTCTTTTTGTTTCTTAATATAAGCAGTCCAGTGAGATCCCTCGCCATCTTTATCGTCTAGATTAACGATACCACATTCGAAATTTCTAATCTTCCTAGGCAAATTATTTCTCATAAAGATACCTCTAAAATGAGGTATTTCTAATGTCTTAATAATTTTATTCAAATCGATATTAGATAACGCATGCCGAGGAAGACTTATTGGAAGTTTTTTTTATAAGGTGCCAAAAACATTCCTCGTCCTTTCTTACTCGATTTAATTTTTAACCCTTTGCCCTTTGCTAGTGTTTCCATTGCTTTATTGTGTCTTTGGAACTCTTCAAGTTGTTTTTTTCCAGCCTTAGAATCATTGACAGCTTTTGCTATTGTTGCTGCACCTCCCCCTAATGCCCCCAACGCACCCAAAAGTGGAAAGAGTAATGGTAAAATACCACCTATCTTTTTTGGGGTTTTAATTATACGTTTCCTCTTAGCTCTACCCTTCAACCCCTTCCCACGTTTAACCCGCTTTTTGTTCACTATTCTTGAAGCCTGTTCATTTTTTTTCAAACCCATTCCTAGCTTTCGTTTAATTCGCATTGCACCTGTAACACCTAAAGCTGATAGTCGTTCTGGTATAGAAGAGTCCTTGGCAATAACACGCTCCCAAGATTTTTCCGCCAAGAGTTTATCAGCTTTATGTCTGGCTTCTAAATCCTTATACTGTGAGTAAGCAATATCGTGCTCCTTACAAGCACTATCTAATGGATTTATTCCTTTTTGATTAATTCGCTTGTCTAGTTTGGTTCCAGGACCACAAAATCTGCAAATTAAAAACACTTTCTTAACATAACTTAAATAAACGGTGCTATTTTTTTATGTATACTCACCTATATCCTGGAATATGCACTTCAAAAGGTAGATTACTGATAATTTTATCAAATAAACCCGATCCTTTCTTCACACGACCTCGGCTGTGAATAAAAGTAGGATCTTGATGAACTATCATTTTATAGCACCTCTTAAAAACTACTAAGCCAATTTCCATTATTACTAACCTATAAATATGCTTTTAAAATATTTACAAGTTAGTTTTTAGAATAACATAGTGATATGAAGATTCGAAAATCTAAAATTACGCTCCCCATTTCTAACATTGATGTTAAAACTGAAATAAAAAAATATCAAAAACATGGTGGTTTATTTGGAGGGCAATCAAAAAGATGTTTATTAGTTGGTGCCTCGGGATCAGGAAAAACTAATGTTATGATATCCTTAATTGAACACCCAAACGGTTTAAGATTTGAAAATATATATCTTTTCTCGAAATCTCTTCATCAATCTAAATATGAGTATCTAAGACAGCTTATAAAACCAATAAAAGAAATAGGTTATAATGAATATGAAGAGGGTGGTGACATTATACCACCAGCCGAAGTTAGTCCAAATTCGATAATAATATTTGACGACATTGCTTCTTGTAATCAAGATATAATTAGAGACTACTTTTCTTTTGGACGTCACAAAGATGTAGATTGTTTTTATTTATGTCAAACGTATTCATCAATTCCTAAACAACTGATTCGTGATAATGCAAACTTAATAATAATGTTTAGACAAGACAATACAAATTTAAAACACGTTTTCGATGATCATGTTAGTGTTGACATGTCATATCAACAGTTCAAAGAATTATGCCAAAATTGTTGGAAAGATAAATATGGGTTTATAGTTGTTGATAAAGATTGTGAAATGACGAAAGGAAGGTATCGTAAGGGTTTTGATAGATTTATTTCACTATAAATTAAAAGTAATTATTAGAAACACCATCAGTCGCTAAAAAATTAACATGGATAAACACACATCCCAACAACTTGTTAAAACGCGAAAAGCCGTTAAAGAAAAGTATCAAAAACTAAAATCTGACACGGCAGCGACAGAATTTAAATTAGAAAAATCTTATAAGCCAATAATTCAACCTCTAAAACAACTCATAACAAAAATCGATCACACAGAATCAATTATACCAAAACAAGAAATTAAAGAAGAAGATTATGATCGTTATGTTTTTCCATATGTTTCTACACCCAAAAAAAAAACCAAATTGAAAATGTCTGAAACCCCACAAGTTCCTACAGAGATGCCATCGTTTTTTAATGAAAATAGATATGATAATTTGTTAAATAAAACTGCTCGTGAAGTACCATTTCAAGAAACTAGTGTAATTGCAACAGCCGATGACGCAGAGCAGGAAATACAAGACCTAACACCCACAGCAACTCTAGAGGATATAATTAATCAAACTAGACAAAGCATACAACAGTATGTAGGTCAACCTGGTTATGATGAGTATCTAGACTATTTTGATGAATTACCTAGATCATACATTGATGCCAATATACGTGACACAGAAAACGAGTTTGATCATAAATTTGGAATTATTCACGATTTTCAAGAAAATAAATTTACCTTAGGTTTAACACAAGCACCTATAGACTTTATTGGAAAAGATATAAAGGTTAAAACAATCAAGTACCCTGGCACCGTTGGATTATACGAACTTTTATTTAAAAAGGAACCTAAATTGTATACATCAAAAGATTTAGAGAACTACATGGATATATTAGAACGAACAAATGCATATAAAGATGAAACAGGAAATATAATTACAAGTTCAAATCGATATGCAAAATTTAGACGAATTATTTTACCTTATTTGCATAAAAAAGGATTAACAAAAAAGGGATCGAAAATCTTAAGTGACATTGCTCGTGATATATCTGTGTCATCACAATTTGTCAAACCTCCTCCACCTACCAGAACTATGCGACCAAAAACTGGCAAATTAGGGAAGGGAATAACATTAAAAACCAACAAACAAAATGTTGATTATGTGTATTGGGATAATCCGAATGAATTAGTGGATAGACTTCGATTATTGATGTCTTCTTCAGCTGCAGGGCACACCTCCCATACAAACGAAATCATTTCTATAATCGAAGAGTTAAGAGAGGCTAAATTAATTCAATAAAAGTAAACGTTTCAAACAATTTACAATAGTTTAATCATGTCAATTGATAAATTCGGAAGTCACATTTCCAGCAAAAATTTTGATAAAAATGTGTATTATCAATGTTTTATTCCATTACTAGCTAGTGACTTAGAAAACAAATTCACGTTAGGAACTTCAACTACTGTCTTTTCCTATAAAATTAATAAAAAAAGCTATAATTGGGTTTATCCTTTACCTTCTGGAACCATTGAAACTTGTAGAAAATTTCACCGAGAAATTAAGTTTATATTAAACCACAAACTTATTGACACCCTTGAAGGGGAAACTTTATCGGAAGGAGATAAGATTTTGATAATAAGGTCTTTGGATTCCCCAAAAACAGGAGACGGAATAATAAAGTTAGTCATAAAGGTGGCTGTTTCCAACGATGAGTACGACTAATATCAAACAAATAATTGTAAATGAATTGCATAAACCCGCTCGTAAAAATTATGCTCGAAGAAAGACAATTATTAAGGGGCTTAAAGATCTTCTTCAAATAGATTTAATTTCACTTATCCCTTATGCCAAATTTAATCGAGGTTTCAAATACGTTTTGGTAGCCATTGACGCATTCTCAAAATATGTTTGGGTTGAACCAATTAAAGATAAAACAGGTAAAACTGTTACAAATGCCATGAAAAAAATACTTAAAATGAAAAATGCCGTTCCTCGAAATCTTCAATCTGATAGGTAATATAGAACTCAGTTTATTATTATTTATTTATTGTCTACTAATATACCACTTTTTTTTATTTTAGGGGTGGAGAATTCTACAATCCACATTTTAAAAAATTAATGGATGAATATAATATAAACCATTATAGCACATTTTCTAACCTTAAAGCTAGTATAGTCGAAAGGGTAATTCGAACTTTGAAAACCAAATTATGGAAGCAGTTTAGTTTACAAGGAAACTATAAATGGTTAAATAATTTAGATAAAATTGTATATAATTACAATAATACAAAACACTCTGTTATCGGACTTAAACCGAGGGATGTGACAAAAAAAAATGAAAAAGAAATTTTATCAAAAACATATAGCCCTATAAAAATCATTGATTCAAATCCTACTAAATTTAAAGTGGGGGACTTTGTAAGAATAAGTAAATATCGCCAAGTATTTGAAAAAGGATATACACCCAATTGGTCAAATGAAATTTTCAAAATTAGCAAGATACGTGAAACTAATCCTCGAGTTTATCTTCTGACGGATAACAATAGCGATGAGATTCAAGGCACGTTCTATACCAGTGAACTTCAAAAAGTGAAATATACTGAAATGTATCTTGTTGAACGCATCTTAAAAAGAAAGGGTGATAAAGTTTATGTAAAATGGCTAGGATTTGATAATAGACATAATTCGTGGATTAACAAAAGTGAATTAGTCTGATACGCATGCCTATAAAAAGCTATTTATATTACTTCAAACCACATAGACCCTTCAGTACAAAAGTAACATGAATTTAGTAATAGACATTCAGGGGTTCAAAACTAAAAATAACCAATTTGTACCAAAGGAACTGGCCGCCTATGATGGATCACAAGTATGTCATTATGTTTTTAAAAAACCATTTCACATTAAATTATTAACAAATGAACTGCACCGACAAGCTCTATGGTTAATGAAAAATCATCATTGTATCGATTGGTCGGAAGGATTTACTCCATTGCACCAGCTCCCGAATATTATTAGAGAATTAACAGCCAAAGCGAATCACGTATTTGTCAAAGGAAAAGAAAAAGCAAACTACATTCGAAAATACTCTTCTAAACCTGTTACAGAACTTCCAGAACAACCATGTTTAAAACCATCTGAACCTCTATGTTTTTACCATTTAAATCAAAAATGCATCTGCGCACTAAGTAATGTTTATTATTTATACAATTATTTAGCATTCTTAAAAGGTTGATAATTCTATAAATTACTCATTATTAATATTACCAGCGTTGTGTGCACATTATAACCATAATGGATTGTTCTAAAATATGGGATGATATTTCAACATTTCCAGGCCTCCAAAATAATTTCATTATCTTTTTTCAAGATAAATTGAACTGGAATATACTATCAAAAAAACAAAAACTAAGTGAAGATTTTATTCGTACATATCTTACAAAAGTTAACTGGGACTACATATCTCAGTATCAAGTATTAAGTGAAAAATTTATTACTGAATTTCAAACATCGGTGAATTGGGACTATATTTCTACATATCAAAACTTATCTGAAGAATTTATTAGAAGGCACAAACAACAAGTTACCTGGGAATATATAACCAAATTTCAAAGAGTTACTTCAGAATTTATGACTGAAATGAAACCATACATCGAACGAAGACAAAATATTTTTGAATATGAATAATTTTTAAATATACCTCGTATATGTATATAGTTATTTAAATAAATAATTGTCAATATATAAAATAATTATTTACTATTTACCATTTACCAAAAACAGACCTAAACCGCACACACCCGTATTTTCTATAACATCCTCTAGAATTGCTTTACACATTATAGATATCAATTACCTATTCTTACTACAAATCCATTAACACCTACATTTTTATAGTTATTTCTTCAGTAAACCAGATAAAACCCCCCATAAATTATAAACCAGCCTGATCACATTATGTAAATTAATTACATACTCGCATAAATGCCTTCGAGCGGAATACCAACCGCACACGTAATTCTGCAATAGTCCGTGGGCATTTCTATATAGTCCGGGCTCTTTTCATACACATAGAAATAAATATCAAAATACAAACAAATACACAGTACCAACAACATACAAAAAACCCTGCACCCCACAACAGACCGCCCGCCCCAGCTGCCACCCCAGAAGCGGAGTTCCTGAACTGTAATTTATTTTATTTACTTACTTTTTTGGATCACCCTGTAGAACAACTACTTATTACACGCCTAACACACACTTAGAGTACCGCAATAAATCAAACTGACAATTAACACGCCAATTACACACACAACTCGAATAATAAGTACCATTACCTGCATTAACAACCACATTATCTAATATATCGCCTGCGGTGTTCTAGAAATCAGAAAATATAACTACTAACATGAGTATTGGGAGTGATTCACCCTATTTTATTTTATTTTTTCGAAAATCCTAAAAGATGCCAACTTTATCCACTTATGTTATTTATAAAGAAATATTTTCAAAGAATTCCGTTATATATAAATTTTTTAGAAATAAAATAAGTAAATAAAGTGCAGGTATACGATTATTAAAAATAAAGGATGATATGCGTAGAAGTGAAACCATCATAGTTTTAATTAATTTCAAATAACAGGTAACTTCTATTCTGTTTTGTAAAGTCATTTTGATTAGAACTTGAGATATTTCCAAAAAACTGTTTTTGTGGGTAAACTATATTCGAGGTTTTCACTCTCCTTAAATTGAATCTCAGCCAATATAAAGAATTTCTGTTATTTTCATATCCTCCATAACATATTATAGTTTGATCAAAATCGGAGCCAGGCACATCGGGTGCTCTTCTTGTAAAAAATAGAAGAACTCACATTATGTATCAATATTTATCAACACTTTTCTAAATATAAATTAAAAATTTTCAAGTTATTTACCGGCCTCAGACTTGACCCTTTTAAAGGAAATTCATTAGGAGGAGTAGTAGTAAGGTTTAGGATGAATTGCAGTAATGATGGTTTGAGGAGGTTATACACAAGAGAGGTAAGATTAAGAGAGGCAGAAAGAATACAAGAAATGGGTGTTTTTTATAGAGGTATAAAACTTTAAGTTGGCGACACTTTTTTAACTGGCGGCCATTTTGTCAGCTGTCAAGTGATTTATGTTTAGTTTGGTTTGGCATTTCAACATGAATAGACTGACGCCTGAACAAGGCTTCCAAATTGTGCAAATTTATTTTGAAAATCATGGTTCTGTTCGAAATACATATCGCGTACTACGTCTATTTTACGGTCAACATAATCGTCCATCAGAGCAATTAATTCGATTTACTATAGAACGTTTTCGCACCACGTTTACTCTAAATGATAATACGCATCCACAGAGACGTCGTACAGTGCGTACAGAAGAAGACCCGGATCAGTCTATCCGCCATCGTGCATAGGAATTGGATATGTGTCCATTCACTTTATGGAAGATTTTGCGGAAAGATCTTGGTTTGCCTGCTTACAAAATCCAACTCGTGCAAGAATTGAAGCCACACGATCACCTAGCAAGGCGTAGATTCGGTGAATGGGCCCAAAACAAGATTGCCGTTGATCCCGATTTTCATAAGCGAATTTTGTTTAGCGATGAAGCTCACTTTGGTTTGAATGGATTCGTCAATAAACAAAATTGCCGTATTAGGAGTGATGATAATCCTCAAGTGTATGTTGAGACATCGTTACATCCAGAAAAACTGACTGTTTGGTGTGCTTTATGGCCTGGTGGAATCATTGGTCCGTACTTCTTTAAAAACGATGCTGGTCAGAACATTACAGTCAATGGTGACCGCTACAGAGCCATGATTACTGACTTTTTTGTTCATCAGTTGAACAACCATGATGTGCAGGAGCTGTGGTTTCAACAAGACGGCGCAATATGTCACACAGCTCGTGCCACAATTGATTTATTGAAGGAAACGTTTGGTAACCGCATAATTTCACGTTTCGGACCCGTGAATTGGCCTCCAAGATCGTGCGACTTAACGCCGCTAGACTATTTTCTGTGGGGATATGTGAAGTCGCTAGTCTACGCCGATAAGCCCGAAACGATTGATCACTTGGAGAACAACATTCGCCGCGTTATTGCCGATATACGGCTACAAATGTTGGAAAAAGTCATCGAAAATTGGACCTCCAGATTAGACTACGTCCGAGCCAGCCGTGGCGGTCATATACCAGAAGTCATATTTAAATTATAATGCGAGAAGGTTATCTTTCGAATAAAGTAAATTTCATGTCAATTTAAAAAATTCATCTTTGTTTTATTCCATTTAAAATTTCTATACCTCTATAAAAAAAACACCCTTATTAGTAATTGTAGGCTGCCGCATTAAAAAAAATTCAAATATTTCCCACAATTCGTGAGATAGAGAAAAATGTTCATCACAAAAATTATAGCGTTCGAAGAGGGACATTCAATAGCTATCTTGACATTGACCTTAACACTGTTCCTGCAGATGATTTTAAGGGTCAACCACATTTTTTATTGTGGAAATTTGGAGGTCAAATACCCATTTTCTATGAATCAATGGACAATGGGAGCGGGCAAGACAAATGTTAAGTACAAAAGAAGTAAAAATTTAAAGCATTAGAAAACTATATTAGTCCTATCCACTCGGTGTAAAAGAAGTTTCTTGAAATTCTTATGCAGATATAATTTACTTGTTTCAAGAAAATGTGGCATAAACTTAAAACACATTTTTCATTATAAGTTCAAGTAACAAATCTGAAAATTCCAAATAGTTCATATGATCAAACTTCTTTTAAACTGAAAAATACTTTTTGTGTTCTCTCACATAAAAATAAAATCTAAAAAAATATCTTAAAGCGGGACTAACAAATTTAAAGGTACATTTTAAAATAAAAGTTTGGAGAACGTTTCTGAACAAGAAAAATTCTTGAGGGTCGAAAAATTCGTTTAATCTTGTTTATGGTGTAAATTTTTACCTGTTAGAAAAGACCTGTAGACCAAAACCTTTTTAACTTCCCTTTGATGTTTTTAATTAAAAGATTCTTGAAAAGATCACCAAACACCGAAAAGTGTGTTATTTAATAAAAATTTAGATACGGGGTTTTCGAATAGTAGTGGTATTTGAATGGGAATGAACTAGATAAATAATTTTAAAAATTACCAATGTGAGAGTTAGCAAGCAAATTAAGTGAAGTATGATTATATAATACGAGGGGTGATATTTATGCTCCACCCTTTGCCTATTTTTAAAACTGTGTATCAAATTGTGGTCACGGCTTACCCATGATTTACTACTGCAAAGCACATATATAAAATTTCCCAACAAATGCTTCACTCGGCAGGGTAAATGGGTAAATTAATGAGCACAGCAAATTAATATTAAAGTGAAACTAGTCGAGTAAAGACCAGTGATAAAATACTTTCATAATATTAGGATATCACCTTGAATTTACAAGGACTCTGAGGTGATAGTGTTGTTTCTTATCACTCTATGAAATGACGATCTAGCGAATTAAAGTATAGTGGAACTTTTACGGCTCAAAAAGTATATGATCTTATTCTGACGCACTGTGGTCAAGCTAAAACTTAAGAAGAGCAATCCATGTAACTAGTTTAAAAAAATCGACTTTTTATGGTTTTAAAATGTTCCAAATCCGGTGCAGGATATTCCTAGAAAAGTTTTAAATCGATATTCGTATTAGTTCTGGAGTAATAGTTAAATAGTCCGAACGTCGTTGTAGACTGCACCTGCCGCTGGCCGGTGCTTATTTTCACTTCAGCACTATGGATGGTGTCCAAATGGTTTCTTCTCTCTATAGTAATTTAATAAACTGCACGAGGAGGCTGAAGAACTGCTATATTTAGCTGGAATCACAGAATAGTGGGTAAATGATAATAATTGATAATCATTGATTTTTCACGATCACAAATTTTAAACACGTTTCTCGAAATTGACATTTTTGCAAAAAAAATAGTTTTTTTTTCAAACTTGCAATTAATATATAAAATTTATTTTTTTTTACTTTATAGTGGTTCACTGAGGATTTATACATGTTATTAATTCATTTTTTTTCAAATGCTGCAGGTTAATTCGAAGGGGCGGCAGCTTACTCTCAGATTTTAAGACACGTTATAAAAAATACTTTTAAGTACTTAAATACTATCATATTTAAAATATGTCAAAAATGTAAGATCTTTGAAAAAAGCACATTTAATTAGCGTTTTTTTTTCTTCATTCTACACGAATTGCCATCATAACTATTTCCTTATCAACAACTTTAGAAATATTTATTGTTTTTGAAAATTAGCTGCAAATAAAAGAATGAAACACACTGAAGAAGTTAATTTTTAATATATAATTCAAAAGAAAATTACATGTAAAGTAACAGAAAAAGAAAAAACCCTTACGAATCTTCAGTATTGATAGTGGACGAAATAGATGGGATATTCAGCATTTTTTAGGTAGATTTTTCTTCTTCTTCCACTATTTCTTTGGAGATTAAATTGAGACATGATTGTGTTGCATGACAATAAATACTATTAAGTATATATACGCAGTTCATTGAAAAAGTTCCGGGACTAATTTTGTATAAAATTTACAACTAGAGCTATCTGTTACCCGGTAACAGAACTATATAATATCCTTCCCTAGTGTATCCACAGTGGAGATATGAGAACTGGAGCTTTATTTATTGGCCAGTAGTGTTCGTTTGAGGTAGATGTGTTTTTGTCACTGCGACACAATTTTCGCTATGAAGCAATGCGCCCCAATCAAATTTTGTTTTAAATTGAGAAAGAGTGGTTCGGAAACATTCGAATTATTAAAAACCCACGCTTGGTGAGGATTGTTTAAGCCACAGTAAGGGTTTTGAGAAGTATGCGCGGTTCAAGAACGATCGACAGTTGCCGGATGACGATCCATGGGAGCGCCCTTTAACCTCGACTACCGATGAGAACGTCAAACGTGTGCTCGTTGCATCTTCTCGTTATCGGCGAATTACGGTTGACATGTTTTCAGAGGAACTCAACATTAGTCCAGGAAGCGTGTACCACATTTTGCACGATGTTCTCAGGAAAAAAGAGTGCGTGCGAAGTGTGTTCCCCACTCGTTAACGGAAGAGCTGAAAGGGCGCCGTGTGAAAGCTTCACGCGATTTGGTTAAATGGGCAGACACGCATAAAAATTTTTTAAATAAAATTGTGACCGGCAACGAAGCGTGATGTTTTCAATACGATCCATACACACTCCATGATTCATCACTAGCCCTTGTCGCCAGATCTGGCTCCGGCAGATTTTCTTTATTCCTTAAATTGGAAAGGACAATGTTTTGAAGACTTTGAGGTGATACAAAGGAATGTGACCAGAGCTTTGTTTCCAGATCGTTCCAGCGGCTATAGGAGCGCAGCAAACTTTGTATAGAATGAGTAAGGGATTATGTTGAAAACTAAATAAAATCTTTTTTCTAAACTCTCTTGTTTTCATTCGTAGAAAAATAGTCCTGGAACTTATATACATATATATATATATATATATATATATATATATATATATATATATATATATATATATATATATATATACATTTAATTTTTTACTTTGAATGTGTGAAAATACTAAGTAAATTCTTAAATGAAATAAATCCCGATGTGTGGAGATTCCGGTAGTTTATTAAAAACTTTGATATTTCTGTGTTCAGTTTTAGTAGCTTAAGTTAACAAATTCTTAGAATAAGGCCCAAGCGAGCAAGGAATCATAAATTACTCATTTTCTGCTAAATAATAATAATTAACAAGGGTAGAGAAAACACGAAAAAAATATCCACTTTCTCAGTAAGACATTTAGAAAATGACCTCTAATTCATTTTCTTTTTATTTATGTAATATAGTCAAGTACTGGTAGTTTGATATTGACGTAGTTGCTAGTAATGAAATGACAAAGTTAATTAACATTGTTTTTTGTTACATTATTTTATACTTACCAAACCATTATCGGAACACTGGCTTTTAAAAAATAATTACTAAAAACGTTAAAAATTCGTAAGAAGCTTAACTGCGTAACTGCCATATACATTATTTATAATATTTTAACAGTAGATTTGAGTAGAGGCGACAGGTAATTTTTTTCGGTAAACCCACCTACCGCGCTAATTTTTTGCATATGCTTTAGGCCCTCTTCCCCTGAATGTCTCCAATGCAAAACACTCTACGTTTAAATCTCGAGGGAGGAGGTTTAAGGGAGACGAACAAGTGCAAAAATTGTTTTTCGATTTTCTCAGCTCTCATTGAAGTTACGACATAATAAGCGTAGACGGCGCTTCAAGCACTACCACTTTGCTTCTAGCGGCTTGTGTCATAGTATTTGAACTATTTTGTGAACATTTTATCACTTTATGGAGTTAATAATGGCTATATCAACACCATTTAACATTATTATTGTTGTGCAGTATCTTTTTTATCACGAATTATTTAAGTAGAACAAGCAGATTTTGTTGATGTAGAAAAGCAGAAATAAAATGTTTAGATGTTTGTAAAAACTGCGCTGGAAAAGCACGTAAAATATGTCAAAAATTTTATACTCAGAACAGGACGAGGATAAATATGAAGATTACGTGTTCAGTTTCAATGACACCACTAAAAACAACGAGGGAGAAACCGAAAAAAAAACAGGATTAATTTGGAGAAATTGAAACGGAAATTGGCAACATTGGGCCAAAATAAACTCGAAGATCACAATAAAAAATCATCGTAAAAAATTACAAAATAGAAGCAACGAAAGAATCGTGGAATATACCTACTGAGAACACCACGAAAGAAAAATGAGTCTTGAATTCTACCTCTGTGGTGGTGTGGAAAAGAGTCTATATTGATTTTATATTGAATTTTAATGTATTAGTAATATAAATCAATATTTAAGTGTAAAAAATATGAATGAAATCTGAATTAAAATATAAAATTGCACGAAATTATTGAATGTTCATTCTCATTTGGTATTAACAAACTTGCAACGTTCATATTTTTTTTCAGAATTTTAAAGTACCGTAACCTTTTACATATAATAAAAACGATAATTATATACATAAAATATTCAAAGACAGGTTAAAAATGAGTGATTTATAACAAAAATTCGCTATGAAAATGTTTGCCCATCCTCAAATTGATAACCCTTTTACTTACGACTGAAGTTACTAAATGCAAAGTTGTAATACTCAAAGTGTCCTATATGAAGGTATCATCATTTCTGTCGTAAATTCAACAGGAATCGGGAAAATCTAAATAGAATTTTTGCATCTCTTTTCAAGATTTGAAGTTTATGAATTTGGGATGGAAAGGGGAGGGGGGTCAAAGTGTATGCAAAAAATCAGCGAGGTGGGTGGGTTTGTTAGAAAACCATAGGGAATAACTCTCGGTCGCCTGTACTAAAATGGATATCTTGGATGTTAAAGATATCCCTCAAGCGAATTCATATAGTGATTTCAAAAGTTTAGTAGCATATTTGTAACGATGAATGAAACGTTAGTTTATCATTATGACTTTATTATGAAAAGAAAGTTATTGTATGGAACGGAAACTCGCTTAAAAATTCAAAAGGCAGCTCTTGAGGGATGACTCATTTCTGTTAATTATTTAAAGACTAGGCAAATAATGACCTGACTCCGTAGGGAAAATTTCCCTGTTGTCTATGCTAAGATGGATACTTCGGATGTTACAGATATCCCAAAGCGAACTCGTGCATGAAACCTTAGTTTATCATTATGACTTTATTGTGAAACAAAAAGTTGTAGTAGAGAACGGAAACTCGTTTAAAAATTCAAAAGGCAGGCCGTTTTCTGGAAAAAAGGGATGTTTAATGACTTATTTCTGTTAATTACACTACGCAACAAATTTTAGTTTATTTGTTGTATCTTGTATGAAATGGGCATTTTTTTGTTAATTTTGTGGCGCTGAACGCAAAAATGACAATGATATTAAACAATTTTATTATCTTATTTTTAACAAAATAATAAAAAATACATGTTCTTACACTTGCAGAGACATTAAATATCCTGTCTTTTGGCCTTTTTTTTGTGAATTGTTTCCAGAGCATCTCTAACAAGGGTCCGACAGAAGTCGGCAAACATGGAAGCATTCCTCTTTCGCTGGTAGCCTTTCTTCATTGGTGATATACCCTGATGGAACCGTTCGTCGTGTTCATCACTTCTAGCTCCGTAGTTGTTAGGAAAAAAGTACAGGTGTGAGTTTAAGAAATGGATCTTTAAAGACATATTGCGACCCATTTTTCATAACATGACAGCATATTTCAATAATAGTAATATAATTGTCAGCTTTTTTATTTTCAAAGAAAGTAGTGACTTCGAGGCGAAAGTCATTTCAAGCATTTTTTTCAATATCTAACATAGTGCTATCAAAGTGTTTGTCTTTCAGAATATTTCGAATCTATGGTCCAACAAAAATACCTTCTTTAATTTTTGCTTCACTTAGGCTTGGGATTTTCTGACACAGGTACTGAAAAATTTACCCATCTGTATTCAGTGCCTTAACAAAGTTTTCCGTTAAGTCCAATTGATATCCAGTGGTGGCAACAAAATCTTTTTGGGGTCTACCAATGGCATATGTTAAACATTCTTTTCACCTGGCTCTAATGATTGTCGAAAGAACCAGTCTTTACTCTTGTAATGAAGTACCTATGCCCGCTGTCCCATTCACACAAAAAACAGCAAAACTTGGTGTAGCCTAACTGCAACCCAAGTAAAAATGGAATAACCTTTAAGTCGCCACAAATCTGCCATTGGGGCTCATCGTATTTTATACTAGTCAATAGATACTTCATATTGTCGTATGATTTTTTCATGTGAACTGCATATCCAATAGGAATTGACGGCAAAATATTTCCCTTATGGAATCATGTCACATAGGGAAAAACATAAAAAAATAATATTTCATAAATTGGCATTTCCAAATTTTACTAATCTTTTATTTTAAATTAAAACAATCACAATCGTGTTACGTTTTATAATTTTACAATCTTTCAATTATGAAATGTTATGTTTATTTACTGGTAATTGATCGCGCAAATTCACCAAGTTAGCAACGTCGCTTTCCGGGCCATAATGAACCGAAGTTGTAAGAAGGCGATTCGTTGACTTGATGAAAAATAACAAAAAAGGATAAAAAGGACGGACATGCTTGGGATAGGGGATCAATCGGTTCAATGAGTTCAATTAGTCAGTCATCAGTCATAAGGATCAGTTGATTCGATGCAGTGCAGTCAATATATTGTGAATTAGTTAATTGCCCAGGAAATTAGTGAACCCGCGTGAGGGAAGCAGCGAAAATCCCAAGCGTGTCCCAGTCCAGAACAGAGCTGATTGGGTTATTTTGAGCGGTTGGCGGTAAAACTTGATGGGTGTGAAATCAAGATCTCTTGATGTTGATGATATATCTTCTTCTTGAAAAATTATTGTATCGTTATTATCTGATTCGTAAGTGAATATTTCTAGGGGTTCTGGAATAGAAAGTGCATCACTATGAGGCAGATCTTATGGCATCAATCGTTGATAACCGACTTTTTCTTCTTGGATATACCTGTGCTTTGCCCAACATGAGCAAACCGCATAGATCGTTTTTTACTATTTAAACAGTTTTTTAGACTTGAAGCTGCGTTACAGCAGATATGTGACGTCTACTGTTTGTCTTGATCCTCAGAATTGTAACCGAAATAACGCTGATGTGCCTTTTTTATAAATGGGGTAATAGACTGCTTCTGAGATGCAAAAGTCATCTCACCACAAACGTAACAGAAGTGATCTGGATTGTTTACACATTTTCGAGAAATTTTACAACCTCAATTATTCGATTCGACTTATTAACTTCGACTGACTAACCTCTCCGCTTTGTAGCTGCTTATATACCCAAAATACGGCTTCTACATTTTTAGAGAATATTAGAGAATTTTCTATTCATTTCCACAATATTCGCAATAGTGGTGTTTGTAATTTGTTTGTATATAGGAGCTGTTCAGTACAAAGCAGACATAAAAGTCGATTTACATGGGGTTAAATGGCTGTCTCCCTTATTTTAAGCCTTGAAGGGTTGGAACTTTGTACATGGAGGTTATTTCTGGAGATCCCACATTCCATGTTGCCAAGTTGTGCAAAATTATCTTAACTTAAGGAAAACCTATATTTGGCAACGTTGCACGCCTCTATTGCTATCCCAATACAAGTATAAAACGTGCATTCTTTCGGTTACATTGTTAATATATAGGGCTTTGGTATTGTATTGTTGTTATGTAGGTGGACATTACCTCATTTATCTCTAAAACTTGAACTAATATTAAAAAGATAAGTTTAGTTTCGGTTTTAGCACACCAAAAATGGTAAGATTTAGTCGATTTTATGTTACATAGATTTTGGCTGTTGTCCAATTTTATGTAAGCACTAGACAAATACTGATCTGACTCTATTATGTTCAAATTATACTGAAATTGCAAGGTATAACAAAAATAAATCAGGAAGAAAAGTTAATAAAAGTTATGCTTTTCCATCTGGATAACGCCACTTTGCATTGACATAGCTGTTTTTATGAATGCAAGATATGTATTATTTCAACATCGATTTAGCACCTTGTGACCATGGGCTTACAAAACTAAAAGTTTTATACACTGCAGAAGTCACTACTACCGTAAAATTAGGTGCAACTTTTGTCTAGTCTCTTAATAGATCAGAGGTTGAACATTGCGACCAAACCTAGGTTAAACGAAAGTTTTCTGGCAGTAGCTGTTTTTATATCTAAGCTAGTAGAAAACTGTAAGATAAATTTGGATTCGTTTTCCAATTTGAGAACGCTTTTTATATCTATACTCTTTAAGAAGCAAAACCAATTTTAAACTGTTCAGCATAATAATTTACATATTTTTCAATATTTCCGAAAAATGTTTTGACTCACAGAAGGATAATGCTGATGATAAATAATACGTAGTTACGTGGTAGCACTTTTTGACATTTCTGTGCGTTATTGATAAAAGATAAATCTTATTTTAACGAACCTAATTATGTCGTGGGACGTAGTTTTTATGCCATTTTTCCCCCGCCAGCTCAAATAGGGCATATAAAATATGTTAGAAACTTGTATTTTTTTCCTTTACGGGCCGATTTTTGCTTATTATTTGTTGTTACTGCCTAAAATTTTCTATACTCATATGAAAAAGGTTTAAAAAGTATATATATATATATATATATATATATATATATATATATATATATACATATATATATATATATATATATATATATATATATATATATACATATATATATATATATATATATATATATATATATATATATATATATATATATTATATATATATATATATATATATATATATATGTATATATATATATATATATATATATATATATATATATATATATATATATATATATGAGCTACTCGGTGCTCTTTCCATTACCACGGTTGAGAATAATATGATACAATTCACCCTGTCTCATTTATATAAGCACAAATTATCCCTTCCACTCGTCTACCTCTTCTTATATACCTAGGCGACTTCTCACTCGAAATATCATTAGATTACAAAGTTTACATTCTAACTGTGGAGTAACGGTAAGACGAATCATACTCATCTTGTAATATATAATATCTTACAATCTTACAATGTTATACATGCATCCCTCCCCATCGACAGATCAGTTTAGCTTGTTATACTGTGCGAGCGTCCCCCCCCCAATAACTACGAATTTAGACAAATAGATTCGTCTCTACCTGTTACATTAGGAACGACAATGTGGATGCCCCCCCCCTTCCCAACGAAACTCGCTTTTGCTTACCATACTGTACTCTTATGATATCGCTTCACGATTGAAACATTTTAAACATCGGGATCCCACTTGAAATTAGTTGCCCACCCCTGTTATACATTATATATATATATATATATATATATATATATATATATATATATATATATATATATATATATATATATATATGTGGCTTTCACGGATTCCTCCGTGTGAGATGCAATAACAGTGGTTATATCCACATTATGCTGTGGAGGTAGGCGAAGCCGCGTTCAGTGATGCATGCTTTCCTTCCGTTCTGTCCTTTGCACAGAGAGATGCATGTCGGTACCCTGATGAGTCTAGTGAGAGACAAAACATGTACCTCTGCCGTACCACTGTAGCGGGGGGAGGGTAAGTTTTTTAACTCTCTTTCTTGGTGTGGTGGTACAGGTAGGCCACCATCTCGATGGTGGTGGAACAGGATGAATTATGTTTTTCAGCAATTTATTCAAACTCTGCAACCTCTAACATGGAAATGATATGACGGAGCGAAGTTTACATTCACTGTTTGCATTTTATTTCATATATATATATATATATATATATATATATATATATATATATATATATATATATATATGTTGTAGCGTAGTGTTTTTCAGGTGGAAATATATATCAACCCGGGAGTACATCCGTTCGCTCGATTGATTTCTTGTAGAAACTTGCAGATGTTTCGCCAAAATCTCATTCGGTATCTTCTGTGCTTGCTAGTTGAAATCAACTGAGAAAATTGTAATATGTATATACGTGGTCACTGATCATACCTATTTTCTGTTGTCTCCGGCCCCTTTTTGAGAGCCGTTGGTGGTGTCAGTATGGGGTCATGCGCTGAAAATCTTTCTTTTTAGTATTATATATACACGATTTGCTGAAAGCTATCTAAATTAAATTTATGTCCCGTCTCGAGTTCAATTTGGAAAGTGAGTGATGTTGTATTTTTATTTCTCACGCTGTGTTGATGCTTTTCTAGCCTTGCAGATATTCTTGCGTTGATGTGACCATGAATCTTTGTCAGCAGATGCCGCATCTGATCTTATATATGCCTTGATTTTCCGAATCGATTTTCTCCTTTGGGTTTCTAAGATATGAGCCCGTTGTTTTGTGTGGTCCACAGGGTGTAGAAATGTTATATTCTCGGAGCAATCTACCAAATTTAGGTACTGTTTCTTTAATGAGGCTTACAAAGTATTATTCTAGTTTTTATATGGGAGCTGGAAGCGTTGACGATGGGTCTTAAAAAGGCATTTTGCTTGTGAGTTCGTTTAGTATTCGGTTTCTTTTACTAATGTCTTTTTGTACTGATCTTTGTCCCACTATTTTGGGTATTCTCGTTAGCATTGCCCTTGTGTCTGGCATGCGTTTAACAAGACAGTACCATGCTGGTTGTTTCGTTTCAATATGTTTTACTATGCTACCCTCTATACTCATCCATTGTTTGACAACTTCATTTCTAACCCGCTATATTCACCCTTCTTCTGTACCTGCCTGTTTTCCTCCATCCTTCAGCGCCCTATATTTTATTTTTTACTATTATTTCCTTGCTTCTCAATTCTCCATTCAGCCATCTCAAAACTTTCTTTGCCTGTGCACTATACATTTTTCTATTTCCTTTGAATCCATTCCTGAACTGTCGTAAAAATAGCTCTAAGTATACATATACTTGATGGTAATTGATGCTTTGTCCATTATCAGGTTCACTTCCTATACAAAGATATTTAGTCTTTTCAATGTTAACCGTGAGTCCCCATTGGCTGTGCTATTACATTAGTTTTGTCATTATATACTCTGTGTTGACCCTGTTATTTTTTATCACTGCTTGGTTGTCGACAAATTGGGGCGTGTTCATACCTGTATTGTTAAGTTCGATGCCAATACTTTTTACTTTCTTTTCGCAGTTTTTAAGAACTGTCCAATATATATTTAGAAGAGGGTAAGGCATATACAGCAGCCATGTTTTAATCCTTTTGTGACTGGGAAATTCTTAGTGAAAAATATACCTATTTTGATTCTAGATTGGAATCTCTATATAATTCTTATAGTGTAGTGATAAGTATGTGGTAGATATTTGAATATTTCAGCAAAACCCAAAATTTGGTTATTGGTATGGTATCACAGGCTTACCGAAGATCCACAAATGTAATGTGGGTTTCCATGTGCTCGGCCGATCTTCTTTCTTTGCCACAGCTCTATTTATTTCCTTTTTTATGTACACGTGTGATGTTCACAAATCTCATTATTCTGGAATTGGATGTCCATATTAATAAAAACAAGATATATCTGTGTAATCTTTTGAGCTAAACTAGTCACCGTATCATTCATACTATGTTGTACTAAAAAACGTCAACTTGTGTATGCAGCTTTATTAAAAGAGAGTATAACTTCTTATTTCAAGGATCGGTAACAAGAATGTACTAAAATAGTGAAATCTTTGCTTGGAAACAGAAAATAATATATTGAAAATAAAAAATATCATAACATAAAAAACCTCTTTTTAGGGTTCTGTAGCCATTCAAAAGACCATAATTTTGTCAAGTTTGCCCGTCCGTCCATCTGTACGTTACAGCTTCATAACTTCGTATCGACCATTTATAAGAATGTGCTTTTACTTAACCCACAAACAACGTGAGGTGAAAATATCAAAATTGGGGACACCTAACCTGAATGTAAAAAGTAGGGAGAACATATTTTATTTTCGCTTATCCCTTCGTGGGTCTTCAAAAATATAATAAGACAGGTCATATAATATTTTTATTTAGTCCCTTTTTATTCACGAAATACAAACCTCCAAAGTTGCTTACAATATTTCCTCCCCTGGCATAATAGCACTTAGTAACACTTTTAACGAAAATTGGTACAGACAAATTATATTCTCTAATTTATAACTGTAAAATATTATATCTCCGATATTCCAATATGTTTTCTGATAAAAAAATAATAAAAAAATGTCTAAAAATCAAAGAATAGTTAAATCAACTTCTACGGAACACTAACTTTATGCGTATCTGAGATGAAAAATATTTCTATTCCCCCACTTTATATACTATCAAGTAAAGGAAAACATGTTACGCAGTATATCTTCTTAAGGGAAACTAGAAATCCCAGCAAGCCGGAAGAATTAAGCTATAACTCTGTCACGTACATTATAGCTCGGAAATCATTATCTAGAAAATATTCTAGGACGAAAATAAAATATGGTATTAAGTTACTATTTTTGGAAATAAGAATGACAAGAAAAATATATAAAATATTTTATGCGGTCGTACCACAAAAATGATAATAGAAAAACACTTCTAAACAATACAAATATTTTGAATCCTTTAAATTTTGTTTTTTATATTTCGTCTAATTAATTTTTTAAATTTTCTAAATACTAAAAAAATTTTCTATAAATTATCCACTGTTTCATATTGAACAAGGTTTATTAATTGTAGTTCTTCTTGATTATTTAGCTTTTTTTTAAAGTCATAGTTGAAGCAATTCAGAAATTGATTTAATATTAATTTTAGGTGAATTGATATTTTTCCATTCTATTATTATATGAATTACACGGAGTTAATTTAGGTTTCGTTTCTTTTAGATTAGCTTATGAGTCTATTTGTGTGCAGGGAGGGCAAATGTCGATGTTTTTATAGGCTAATTTAAAAACCGCAACTTTTACAAAAAATCTGAACCCCCCATTCTCGAGCTCTTTTTTGAAGAAACATATGAATGCGAGAACAGATTAAGGCTGTTTGATTCGTTTATGATCTATAGGGCGATTTTCAAATTTGACGAAATTCTAATATGGTGTATAGTTTGGTTATTACTTGAAATATAAAAAAAAAAAATGAAAAAACTTGCTATGGACACTTTTTTACGTAAATATATTGGCGCCCGTATTTGTTTATTTCCGTTTATCAAAAATGGGATGACACTTAAAATTCGTCACCAGGGCATATTTTCTTATAACATGAGTTGTGTTTTAAAATCTCATAAGCTTGTTTATCACATTTTAGAAGAAAATCTCAATACAGATCTTTATATTAATATATTAGAAATTAATCCTACGAATATATTGGATAATGAACCATTGGTAGAAAGACGTAACATTTAGGTTCAACAGGATGGTGCTTCTAGTTATAATGCCTTAACAGCAAGGAAGTATTTAAACAAGAATGTCCTTGATAGATGAATGGGTACGTATGGACCGGTGAGGGGGCTACCATGCTCTACGGACCAAACACAATTAAATTTTTTTGTATTGGGATTTCTAGAAAGTGAAATGTATAAGGGAACCATTAATCCTCAGAAATAACTTCCTAAACTAATTCACATCCCGTTAAGAAATATACGAAGTGTTCACATTCCTGACGCAGTAAGATCTGTAACAAAACAATGTAAAAAGTATATTGACAATAATGGGGACCCATTTGAGTTTTTTCTTGGTTAGATTTTTTTAAAAGGATAAACCTTGTTATTTAGACTAAATAATGTTTTATTGATGTCCTTGTTTTTTAAATACTATTTTGTCATTGTATTATGTTGTTATTAAATCAGTGGCAAAATTATCTGTTAAGTGCAAATATAAGTGTCCAAACATCTTTTTTTGATTTTATTCATGTCTCACTATGATTTTTTTTATAGAAAAATAGCAAAATCCAGCTTGCCTTTTCATTCTGATATTGAATGAGTATGAATAACTGTTTAACTACAAATCGTGATAAAATTGTGATTACATCGTTAGATTACACTTAAAATACTATAAAAATAAGTTGTTTAAAATATTGTAATATATTTTCAGATAAGAACATTACAGAGCGTTTAAAAAATTGTCAACTCTTGAATTTTACCCTGTAACTTCAAAGCAAAAGAAAATTTTTAAGTTGTTTCCTAAAAACAGCTCATGAATGCTACGTTAGTTTTTATTAACTTTAATAGTTAATGAGAAATCTCATAATAGTATCTAATTTGGGATACCTTGCACGTTGCAGGAACTTTTTGGAAATTTTAAACTTGGTCCTGACTTTAAAAAATTTATTGTAGACAAGTAAATCTATATTTATTAAGTTAATCCGAATATGAAATAATGTTAATAAATTTTTTTTTGCATTTTAGAGAAATTTTTTTGCAGTAGTTTTTTTTTAATAATTTCTTTCAATCTTTTTCGATTTAATTAGTTTTTGGGAAAAGATATTTGAAATAGAGATAAAGAGAGGATTAATTTCAGGTAAGAGGAAAAAGGCGATGACTTAAAAAGACATATTTAAAAATAATAAAGTTTATCAGCTAACAAAGTTTTAGGTCTTTTTTTCTATTTTTTCCTGTTTGTAACCAAAATATTTTAGGGGATCCTTCGACCAGTATACCCTACAATATGCAGAAAATTAAATGAAAATATACTGCTACTTTAAAAAGTCTATAAAGCAACATTTAATTTCAGTATTTTCAGTTTTGAATTTCTCTGCAAAAACTTACCACTTATACTTGAACAAATGACTGAATAAGAGTTGTAACATTTTATCTTCTTATATTTTACATACATGATAGGAAGTCACTCAAGACCAATCGTATTGCCACTATTTTGGATGATGATATTGTATTCATGAAATGTCTCGGATTGTTGAGTACTAAGTACTCCTGAGAATATGGCCAACAGTTTCATCATCTCGACACTATCTGCCTTCTGGATCATCCTTGAAGTCAATTGTATGAAGATAGCCTTACAAGTAATAAAGTTCGGTCAATACCCCTAGTATGATTCGCAATTCCTTCCTCTCCAAGGGAAGATGCCCTCTAGTAAGTTCTACATTAAGTTTAATTCTTTCCACCATTCAATAAAAGACCCCGCAGAAATCTTCAGCTTTCAGCTCTTTTAAACCATCTGGCTTTGGTAGTTCTTGGTTAGTGGATAAAGTCACTAAGTCCAAAAATTCATGGTTCAAAGACATAGATTACTGAAATTGCGCTATTTTGTGTTTGAAAGCCTTCAAGTATATTACTGCAGTTTTTCTTTATGCCCATAGGAATGACTTTTGCCGATATTGTACAGAAGATCTTGACCTCACTCTCAAAATCAAAGGTCAAGATCCGCTCAAGTTGAAATTGGAATTGAATGATCACTAGTTTTTGATGTTCGGAACATTTGATGTTTGTGTTCGCTGGCAGATTTTACTGGTTGCCCAAGGGCAAAGTTCAAGGTCAGCACAAGGTTAAATTTGGTCTAAATAAGTACTTATATTTTTCATTCGAAAATATGAAAATCAGAATGTTTTGACTTTAGATACGATCTTGTCCTTGGTAGTCAGATTGTGGAAGTTAACAAATGCTACTAAGATCGCAAATTCCTAATATTTTTCCAACCACGAATTGAAAGAGATAATCTTTTAAGACGGAATGGCTAATTGAAATGATTATATCATGATGGTCCCCGTTTTTGACTTTGAATATCTAGGGGACTTAATAGTGGAAATGTATCAGATATATCTTTTCCCATCTTATTTGCAAGATAAACTCGTGAGTGAAAATGATGAACAGATACACTTCGATAAGAACATTAATCAATAAGGCTTTCTGAGCATCAGAGTATTTTTCAGGTTTAGAAATGCAGCGAAAGCTAATTATTTATTGCCGACAGTAATATTCATGGAGAGGGTATACATGATACCAATCATGTTAATAACAATAACTTAATTATCAGTTATTATTGCACGTGTGGAAGAAATAATAGCAAGAAAAATGTCTGAAGGTTGTAGACAATGTTGAAGATTGACTAAAATGTGGTTATCGGACTTGCAATGTCTTTATTTTTATTTATTTTTAGAAAAGTGTTGTTAATTTATTTGTACATTCTATACGTATAAATGATCCTCTGCAAGTAGCTAATCATTTGAATAAATAATTCTCGTCAGTTTCTGAAAATCTTACTAAAAATATAAAGGCAATGAACTGCTCTAGCAATAAAAAGACCATGGTTTGAATAGTTTTTACTTTGTTCTCACAAATTTTGTGAGGTCTCGGATATAGTTAATGGTATAAAAAATAAACTGACATCTGGTATAAACGCCCTTACGGCCAAAATAATAAAAGGATTGGGTACCATTTACTTTGCAGTTATAAGCAGTTTCTAGATGATTTATCATATCTCCGATATCAAAGGCTGGAGACCAAAAGCAACCTACCAATTCTCGACCTCTTCCGTTACTGTCGATTTTACCTAATATAAAATAATAGAAAAAGTGCCTAGGTTAAAAATAATATCATTTATCGGGAATAATGAATTAACTTCAAGGATTCAGTTTGGTTTCCCGTCGGGAAAATCAACAAAAAATGCAGTTTATAATTTTCTAGGAAATGTTTATACTGTTGGAAAGTTTACTTTGGCAGTGTTTTGTGATTTGTCTAAGGCCTTTCATTGTGTCAGTCATGAAAGGTTGCTTGAAAAGCTAAAATTTTATGGAATTCGCGGAAGAATTATGGAATGGTTCTGGATATTTTTGGTAGGAAGAAAGCAAATAATCAAGATATATGGTTCTTTGGAAAACACTGAGTATTCCATATTGGAACCAGTAGCTAACGAAGTACCTGAATGTTCACTCCTTGGTCCTTTTTATTTCTCCCTTTCCTTGAAGACTTGACCTGTCTGCCGATAAGTGGTTTTTCACATTCTTTGCTGAGGATAGTAGTGAACATAACCCGATTCGCTCGATCCCCCCACTCCTCGACCTTGACCTTGACCTTGCTTCACCCCTCTTTGGCCCCGCCCACATGTCCTTGTCATTGACCTTGAAAGTGCACGTGTGTTTTGGCCTTGGCCTTGTGTTCAAGGTTGTGTGTGTGACCTTGACCTTGACCTTGGTCGAGACGACCTTGACTTTGTTGAAGGTCATCTTGGGTGTGTGACCTTGAAGTAGTTATTTGTGCATTGTAATAGTGTGGGATGATCTTGAAATGTTTTTGACCTTGCAAATTGTTCTATAAATTGTGTGAGTCTACTTGCATTCATTCAGTGTGAAATGTCAGATACGGAACTATCTAAAGAAAAAATTATAGAGCAAGTCGGCAGAGTAATTTGTTTATATCAGAGTAATTTAAAAAGTTTGTGTGATTTTGAAGAGAAGGATCTAGCATTTTTTCCTCTCGAATATTTAAAAACTTGCGTTGATATGCTGAGTTTACGGCAAATTTGGGATAAGCTGCCAGCGTCATATCGGTGTAACAAGGAACTACAGTTAAGCTTACCCTGTTACATTCACTATGAACAAATATATCGTCATCATATAGATGGGCCACCACCAGCAATAAAAAAGTGTCGTGAATGTAAAAATGAGTGAATAATATGAATAGTGCTTTGCAAGAGACAGTAAAAAAATTGGGTGATGAGTTCACTGAAACGGCTAATAATTATTTCAATGATGCAATGAAAAGTCGAGCAGAATGGGCGTCGCGCTATTGTGATTTGGCTTATGAATATGAAAAGGCTGCGAATGCATGTCGTAAATATTGCAGCAAAACAATAAATTTACAAGACTTTGTTCGTGAGATAAAAAAGTTGGGGTTTAGTGACTGTTTGGAAAAACTGATTAGGTTCATTGCAGATCCGGTTGTGTTAGATGCAATTAGAGTGTAGGACTTAAGTTTAACGTAGTAGTAGTTAATATGGAAAGTTTAGTGCGAGAAATGTACGAGGAATTTCTAATTTCTGCAGCCTGTTCGGAATTTTACGCATATGAAATGCAAGATTCGGAGGCTCAGGACTTTAGTGTATTTTTTAAGTATATGGACCATGCCGAAGTGTGTCTTTTAGCTAGTATAGTTTGTAAGAATTTTCTTAGATATAAAAACAAACAATTATTATTGAACAAATTAAGGAAATTAGGTTTAGGTGATAATGTTAAACGCATAGAAGAATGGCAGAAAAAAATCAATGAATAAAGTACATAAAATGTAGTTATTTGTTTCATTATATTTTGTCCTTGAAGTTATCCTTATACCAATTTAAATGTGTGACGTCATTTGACCTTGAATACTCCTCCCACTATTTCTATCGTTAAGCTACCCCCACCATTGTTACAATTCGACCTTGAAACCCCGCTATAAAGGTTCGTGGGAGAAGAAGTGACTTCAAACAGTCGCAGATATCAGTGGCATAAACATCAAATATTGTGTTCGTGTAGTGTTCTGAAAGTGCTTTTATATTCACGGTAATTTTTGGATTTATATACCATTTTTTTCAATAATGAGTATTGCAAAAGAAACTCTAGATGAAATTAATGAAATGTTTAGCAAAGATTTCGAGGTTTTAGAGAAAAAAAAAGTTACCGAAATGATTGTAGGCAAAGTGTATAAAATTGTAAAGATGGTTTCAATGACTACACGATTTGGTAAAACTCTTTTAGTGGCTTTACACGATGACGGTGATAATAGCACATTTGAGACTTTTTTACCAAAACGTGTGGCCGAAACACTATCTGACGATATTGTAGATATTATGAGTAAAACTAAAGATAAATACACTCTAACTTATTTGGGGCAGGGCACTAGAGTTTTTGGAAACAATACTCGAACATTATTACGTTTTGGCTCATTGGAGTAAATTGTATGTAAATTGTTTGAAAAAAAGGATGTAATTAAATTTAAAATATAGTTGCACATGTCAGAATACTTACGCGTGTTCATTATTTCTGTTAAAGATGTCTGCTGATGCGACGACGACGACGACGACCGCCAACGAATGTGTAGATAGATACATATTTTGGTTGGGGAGAGAATTAAGAAATAGGGCTCACGATATGTTAGATAGCGTAAATGATTGGTCGCATATTGATGTAACCAAAGATCAATATAAGAACGAGATCAGGGATACAATCAATTTTATGGCTGGGGCACACTTGTGCGACAAATTTTTATATGGTTCCATAGACATGGATACATTTTGTGCTGAAATGGTTGAAGAAGAATTAAAAGAATACCTCGTCAATATTCCACATTTACCAGGTGAGCTTGCTGCAAAATATGAATTGGTTTCTGCAACAGCAACAGCCCAAGACGTTGACGATCGAAATAGTGTCGGATGGGATAGAATTTTGAGCAACGAAAACGAAGACATGGAAAACTAATTTTTTATAATTTTTGTATTTGTGCAATTAAATAACTGTAAATAAATATCTGTTACAATCACAGTTTTATTTTATTTCTTTTATAAACATACCAACCCAGTAGATCATAGTCAGTGTTTCTTTTTCTCAGCTGAAATATTTAATATAAGTAGGGCAAATAAAAATAAAATAGTTTAGTAAAGATTGAAAATGAGTCGAGGAAACAACACAATTGATAAATTTGGTCGTCAGAAATATAATGAAAAATATCATATATTATCTGGGCCACAAGGGATTGGTTTTAAACTTACAGCGGATGGGCAGTATGATATGGGTGGAAAAATCATAACCAACTTAGGCGAACCTAAAGATGATGACGATGCTGTGACAAAACACTTTGTTAATAGAAAGTTTTACAATTTTGCAGTTGTAATATGTGACATATTTAACAAGGATGTCCTCCCCATGATATACAAAAATAATAGTGAGCTTAAAACAAAAATTGAAGTTATGCAGAAAATACTCTATCATCAGCCTTTAAATGACTCATTAAGCGCACTGTCGTACGACTCGACTTCAAAAAAAATCTAAAAAAAGCAGGTTAAAAAATAGGAGAACGCACTCCGAGTGGCATAGCCTTGAAGATAACGTCGTAGTCGTCGGTGAATTGGACCTTCCCTCCAAGAATATTGAAATGTTATTTATGTATATGATGTTTTATTGTCATTGTTTTTAATAATGAAGATTGAAATAAAAAACTTTATTTTACAATATATTGTTTATTTATTTTACATTTTAAATAAAAAATATAGTCATACAATATGTTATTTAAACAATATTAGCTTTATCTATCCAAGAGTTGAAGTGGTTGGGAAATGCTAGCCATTTGACAAATAATTGTTCGATGTGATTTTTCTTGCGTTGTCTAAGGACCTTTTCTACTAGATAAACGTCAGGACTGCTTGTTTTTTGTAGTTCTGATTCGTAAAAACACCCTCTTATAGGCTGACCTTCTAACGATTCCAACAAGTAAGTAGGTGGATTTGTAACGTTAACTTTTACAACTTTAAACAATTCGGTTGACCAAGAGGGCGTATATCCTTTCTCGAATAAGCTTTTGTACTTGCTAATACGCACAATGTCACCCATGGAAAACTTAAATTTTTTAGGTACAATTTTTAAATAATCATATGCTTTAATATGTGTTTTTTCTTGCACGTCTGCAGGCTTCATTCCAATGGTGCGATGTTTCGAATGGTTATAGGTTTTTGTTACTGCCGATAATATATGTATCCATTTGTAAGATCCTCTTGTCGAGAATTGTTTATATAAATTATTTTTTAAAGTCCTTATGACTCGCTCAACAATTGCAGCTTTCTTTGTGCTGTAAGTGGAATAATGATTTATATTATATTTTTTCATCAGGGCTTGAAAGTTTGTATTATAGAACTCCTTTCCTTGATCACTTTGCAGATTTGTTGGTGTATATGATGCCTCTTCAATGATGCTTTTCATCGCATTAGTAACTTCTATACCAGTCTTGTTTTTTATGGCTTTGGTATAGACAAATTTCGAGTAACAATTTATACAGACCAAAATATAACGATAACCATCGTTTTCATCAGCATACTGTTGCATTTCAGCCAAATCAATTTGCCACAAATCTCTGTATCCTTTTATTATCGTGCGCCGTCTTACAAAATTTTTTCTAGCCGTTCTATGTAGTTCATTAACAATCTTGATTTTTTCTAGACTGGGCTCCATATTATTAGTAATACTAAAGGTTTCAGATCGAAGGAAGAACTGAATAATATCATTAAATATTGAGCTTAATATATTATATCTTCTTCTCGTAATTCCTCTATGATTGACATAATTTCATTTTCGTGTCCAGTGTGACCGGCCATTTTGGAACTCCACAACAAACGTAAACGATCCACCAACTCTTTAGCTTTGTTCCAGTAGACATATTGAAATTTTTTCGAAGATAATTTCTTTTTTGTGGGTAACTGTAGTTTTTCCGAGAGATTTTTTCTTGTAATAGTACCACCTAATTTTGTGCCCATTATCAGAGGTTTAATAATTCGTAAATATTTGTTCCATCTGGTCTCCCGTAAACCATCACTTTTTTTAAAATTGTTGTAGACAGCATTCGTTGATTCCAAAATTTCCTTGTACGTTGAAAGTACATTATCACTTAATTGTTGTTGTTCCTTGCCTACACTTGGGGGTGTTTTAAGAAATAACAAATCATAAAGTGCCGGTGATCCACCATATTCTGCAATATTTTTCCCTTTTTGTATAAGACAATATTTCCATTTCGAAAACGCACCTCTAAATTACCAATAAAATTTTTGTTATGATCTGTTTTTGAACCAAAACGTACACCATATACAGTATCGTATAGAGATGGTTTCGAACGTAATCCTTTCAGGTGTGCATTTAAAGTATCGGAAGTTGTGGTGTCAGCGGATGTGAGAGATGTATTAGTTGATGTCGAGGGTGTATCAAACACCGATTGGCTAATATCTTCTTTTGAAATGCGATGCTGCTGCTGAATAGGTGTGGAGGTTTGAAAGGAATGTGTAGGTTGGGGAAAACCTGATATTTGAGTCGACTGCACTGATGTACTGAGACTATGTGACTTTGTAGCTGGATAATGTTGTTGCTGTTGTTGTTGCTGCTGCTGCTGCTGCTGACGTTGCTTAACCACATCAGATATAGTTGTCAACGGCTTAGAAATGGGTTCGTAAAACTTTTCCAATTCCACAACATTAAACTCTTTAGCCGCTTTAATTTGTTTAAATTTTTTTCTGACGGCATTGGTAGCTTCCACTAGTTTACGTTTTAAGTCGATCGCGTTATTCATGATGTTAACAAAGGACGTTTCAACAATCAAATGAGCGTTTTCTCTTATTATTACAGTAATATATAGCTATCAAATCCTTTGCGGTATCTTCCCGATTTCACATCACTGTCTTTATCAATTACTAAAAATCCATACTTATTATCCCAACATTTTGAGCACATTTCTTGAAATTGAGTAAAAGTTAGATCCGGTGAAACGTTGTCGGAAAATATGTGTTTCATATTCAACTCATCTTGTTTAAACATAATAATAAAATTGGCGTTGTCTCGCACAAGCTGTTTAGGCACTCGCGAATATGTTTGCGCTAGGTAAAAGGAGTCGATATTTTTATGACGTCCCATGCTAAAGTACGATCTTATAACATCTTGTTTTTCACATATAACATCATCAAAGATAAATATAGAGTTTGGTTTTGCATCGGACGGTACCACAATATTACTGGAATCACTAAAGGCATAGTAGCCTAAACCTTTGATGGGCGCTAAAATTTTCCTTAAATACTCATATTTCGGTTGATACAGAGATTTCGAGTAAATATAGACATTTTCGAAACGTAGCCCAAGGGGGTGTGTAAGCAGCGAAATCATGACATTAGTTTTTCCACAATTGGATGGACCAATTAACAGGCCGCGAATAGAGGAAGGAAGTAAAGGACCGTGTCTCTTCATTATCTTCTTTTCAAATCCAAGTCCGACTTTTTCATCGAGATTGTCAATAGGAAGTTTTTGTTTAAGATCGATAACGCGCATCTTAGGAAAATTTGATATTTTATAGGCAATTTTTCACAAAAACTGTCATTCAGATGCCGAGCGTCAAACGAAGTGGACGGTCTCACGTTTCCAACAAAACTGGATACGGTATTGTGAATTCGTTAATAAATAAATTACCATTCGAGGTACACATTCCTGGTTATCAATATTGCGGACCCGGAACAAAAGTAATAAAACGTGTAACAAGAGGTGATCCAGGCATTAATCCTTTGGATGCCGCATGCAAAAAACACGATTTAGCCTATTTACATAATAAAGACAACATAAGTGCGAGACATCGAGCGGATTACGAGCTCGAACAAAGTGCTTGGAATAGAGTAAAATCGAAAGATTCCAGTTTAGGTGAAAAAACAGCAGCTTGGTTAGTTACAAACATTATGAAAGGAAAACAACGTTTTGGTATGGGTGTACCATCATCATTATCAACAAAAAAAACATCTAGTAAAGGCACGCGTCATACAAAAAGGAAAGGTGTTAATAAAAATCGACATGTTCGGAAAGCCAGTTTCGGAACAGCTATTCGACAAGCAGTTCGAAGGGAATTATTAAAAGCCGGAAGTAAAAATGTGTTGGAAAAAAATGTCATGAATGCATCTAAAATAGCTCTGTCGGCAGCACGTAGATCGGTAAAAGCGGCAGGTGGCAAAAGGAAGGTTCGTACACCGAGAATAATACCGATTCCTAAAACTGGTGGAATATTACCATTAATACCAATTTTTGCCGGGTTATCAGCTTTGGGTTCATTAGCCGGTGGGGCAGCGGGAATTGTGCGCGCCATAAAAGCAGTAAAAAAAAGCAGCGAAGATAAAACCGATGCCGGCCTGTATTTAAAATCGAAAGGAAATGGTTTGTTTCTAAAGCCATATCGTAAAGGTATGGGATTATTTTTAAATCGTAGATCAAAAAACTAATTGAATCCCTACCTCGAAGACCACTATCTAACATCGATATAGAAAAATATGCCAAAAAGAAAAGAATAGGACACTTTCGAGGCGTTTATATGAGGGATTTATTACCTAGACAAGGTCCTCGACGTTACGAAGCAGCAATAGTGAATTTGGATAGTACGCGTGGTGCAGGGACTCATTGGGTAGCTTATAGAAAAAATAATTCTAAAGTAACATATTATGACAGCTTCGGCGATTTACCCCCACCGATCGAATTGGTACGATATCTACAAACGGGATCGGAACCATCAAAAATTATTTACTATACATACGATCGTCAGCAGGATTTTGGAACAGTCTGGTGTGGACATTTGTGCTTAAAGTTTCTTGTCGAATCATCAGCGTAAAAGATGTCATCATCATCATCGTCACCATTAACACCGCAAATGGATCGCAATAACTATACTAAAATGTTGCAATCACTGAAAGCATTTCATCTAACCGGTGGATTAAGGAAAATGGCCGTGAAACAGTTAGAAAACATGCCCAAGGAAGTAATGATTGCATTAGCCCCAAATGAAATTCCATTCGTTTGGGAAAAGTTGCCGGAGCACCTTAAAAGCGATATCGATATATTAAAATATCAGTGCGGTTGCAAACATTATTTCAGCAGCAGCAGCAGCAATTTAAACGAGGTTATGACTGATGAGGATCTTACGGCTAGAAAAATATTTTGTTGTTATTGCAAAATCAGCGATGTGCGCATAAAAGCAGAAAATAGCATAAAAACATCACTATCTAATGCAGTGAGAAAAGGTGTGACGATGAATCTTTTTAAATGTTGCCGCTAAGAATAAAACCGAGATGTGTGATGTTTTAATGGTTAGTCATGTCTTATACGTTCACACTAACAGGACACTCGAGCGTCTTAAGCGCCGATTTTTATCCACCAGTCGAATTAAATAGAGAAAACAAATATGGTCTGGCATTGCTGGGATTTTACACATACAATTCAATTTTTAATGTGGACGAAAGCAACAATAAGTTTGCCTACATGAAGGAGGGTTACACCACCGAGCCGATACAATTGCAGATTCCACCTGGGGCCTATGAAATAGATGAGATAGGTAAAGCTATGTTGGAGGCTTTGAGGATTTCAACTGAAGAAAAGAACGATGGAATCTTTTACTTGGTTGCTAATAATAATACGCTGAAATGTGAACTGAAATCCCAATATACTATAGATTTCCGGGGAGAGGCGAGTATCGGTAAAATGTTAGGATTTAATCATACAGTGTTAAAAAGAGACAAAAAGCACGAATCAACCGAGATGGTGGAAATAATGAAAGTACGCATCATACGCGTAGATTGTAATATAATTTCCGGAGCATATATGAATTCGGTGGAAGGTCATACCTTGTTCGAATTCGATATCGACGTGGAGCCCGGTTACAAAATCAGTAAAGAACCACAAAATAATATTTATATGCCGTTAATGCCGGCAGGACGTCAGTTTATCGACAACATTACTCTTCGCATCTTGAACGATAGCGGTGATCTAATCAATTTTCAAGGCGAGAAAATAATCGTGAAATTGGAACTGAAGAAACTTTCATAGAAATGGGTTTTTGCTTCAATCGTCAATTGTGTGTGCTGTCGACTAAGATGGGGGAACCGCCGAAACATAATAAAAGTAAAAGAAGAGTTAACGTCAAGGTTAGTCGTCGTCCAGACGTTAGATCACAAACATCTCAACAGTTATCTGCCGAAGACTATAAATTTTTAAAATCAATCGGTCTTAAAGTGCGAAAATGATTTCCACCACCAGCGATAAAATAGAGGTTTTCTCCGAGCCCATCTTGGACAATTCCATTATTAGTCTAGAAGAGCATACGTATAAATCATACGGATCTCCATCATTCAACAATTCGGATGAAGTCCGTATCCCCATTAATTTTCAAGATATTATACTGGATATCGCCGAAAGTTACATATATATCGAAGGAAAATTTAAACCCATAGACGCAACGAAAAGATGTTTTTTATCAAATAATGCCCTCGCATTTTTGTTCGATGAAATTCGCTACGAGATGGGAGGTGAACAGGTCGCCGTGGTTCGTAAACCTGGAGTTACGACGACATTAAAAACCATGGTTTCATTCGGAAGTTTGCAACAAAGATCTCTCATGACGTGCGGATGGGGTCTCGACGAAGCAAACCAAGATATCGTAGACACGGCAAGTAACGTATTCTCCGGGAAATTACCCTTAAAATATCTTATGGGATTCGCCGAAGATTACGCAAAAGGTGTTTTCAACGTAAAACAAGAGCTTATTATGATTATAGCTCGCACTTTTACCAATTGTTACGTCGGCGAAGTAGAGGCAGAAATTAGTATCGACAAAATCGAATGGAAAATTCGTCACATCATTCCAGACGATAAGCAAAAATTGAAAATACTGTCTCGCATTAATAAAGGAGGAAACAATGCCAGTATTCAAATGGCATATCGTAAATGGGATCTGTACGAATTACCAGCTTTAAGGCAAACATCTTCCGACGTGTGGGCCTTGAGAACGAGTACAAGTCTGGAAAGACCGCGCTATATAATCGTCGGGTTTCAAGACAGCAATAATTGCGACAAGAAAGAAAAAAACGCAACCCAGTTTACCCACGCCGACGTATGCGACATTAGACTGTATCTGAATTCAACCGTTTATCCATATGAAAGATGGAATTTAGATTTCGCCAAGAAACTGTACGCAGCAGCCTATTACAATTACGAAAACTTCCAAAGCAGCTACTACGGGCGCGAAATAAACGATCCGATGATAACGTTCGCGGAATATATGAAAAACCCCGTTTTTATTATCAATTGCAGTCATCAACCAGAGGCGATTAACTCATCGACAGTGGATGTAAAATTGGAGTTCCAAACGAGAAAGAATAAATTCCCCAAAGACACTAAAGTGTACGCATTAGTTATTCACGACTCATTTTTTAGTTATAATGTATTAAACGGTTCGGTGACCAATAAATCTATATTTTAATGTATCTATTATATGTAACACAAAATAATGTTCTTGAATCAATAAATTTGTAATGAGTGAAGTAGTAGTTTTATATTTATTTGAAACCCAACCAAAAAAAAAAAGCTGGCGGAAAAGCCCGCTCTTTAAGAAAAGAGTACGGGAATTTAGAAAATGGTGGTTTATTAAGTGGAAAAAAGAGCTTAAATAACACAAGAAAAAATTTTTAAGGCAAAATATGAAAACAACGATTTAGAAAATTTGTAGGAAAGTAACGGTTAGGAATAGGGAAAAAAGTTATAAGAAAAAATTATAGAGGAAATCGAGTACTATAAGCAAGCATTTTTCTCGATAGTAAAAACGTAAAAAAAAATTTTTTCAAAAAAAAATTGAAAAATGGTGAATGCGCGCCAAAGTTGAAGTTTTGGAGCAAAATGATATTAGGAAATTAGAAAGAGAATTTTTTTCTACATATGGTAGTACTTTTCAAAATTCGGAAAGATGAAATTTTAAGAAAAGGGTTACAATAAGTTAGTAATTTGGATTTTTTAAAGCGCTGTAGCTCGGGAACCGTTCAAGATAGAAAAAAAATAAAAGCACTTTGATAGCCCAAAATTTTGAGGAGAATGCGATGGTGTAAAAAAATTATATTTTTTTTTTTTTGAAAATGCTGAATACGCGCTAAAGTTGAAGATTTAGAGAAAAACGGTATTGGGAAATTAAAGAGAGAATTTTTTTCTACATATTGTAGTATTTTTGAAAATTCGAAAAAATGAAATTTGAAAAAAAGGGTTATAGAAAGTTAGTAATTTGAATTCTTTAAAGCGCTGTAGCTCGGGAACCGTTCAAGATAGAGAAAAAATAAAAGCACTTTAATTACCTAGAATTTTGAGTAGAATACAATGGTGAAAAAAAAATTTGGAAAATCTTAAAAATGACAAAAAATTTAGACGAAAAAATTGAAATTCTCGAGTTAGGAGGCTAGGGCCGCCGAACGGGAGTATGTGGAAGTTGTAGGGGAGGTTTTTTTTTTTTTTTTTTTTTTTTTTTTTTCTCCAACACCACCTCCCTCACCCTCCCACCTGCGGAGGGAAAAAAAATCGATTTTTGATGGTTTCAGAGCGATTGCGCGGCTCCTTCACCATTTTTTCGCAATTTTTGAGGTATCGATTTTTTTATTTGCGGTGACAGAAGTTCGGAATTTTTTTTTTTGGATTCTAGAGAAAATTTCCCACAATATATGTATTTTTCCAATTTTTTATCGTCAACCGTTACGACGCCAGAGCCCATCCAAAATGCGATGAAAAAATTTTTTTTATATTAGCGAATCGGGAAAAATAGTGTGATATACTTCAACTCTTCCTTATTATGATTCCGTCAAAACATTTTCAAAATTTTCCTTAACTTGCCTGAAAATAATTAAAATATATGCATAATTTGCATTTTTTGTAAATATGTAGCAAAGTAATGGTTAGAAATATCAAAAAAATTTATTTGAAAAAAATGTAGAGAAAGTCTAGTACTATATGCTGGAAAAGTGGAGGGGGGTAGTTTGTGTCCATAACAGAGATACGGTGAGTTATAAAATCATATTATTCTCAAACTTATATAATGCATATATGCACTCCACCTTACCCCCTCCAACTTTTTGAATGTATATAGAGGCCGGTATTAGAATTATTTCATCATTACACATTCGATCGGCAAGATGGAAGATATACCAAAAAGGATCATTGGCATTGTCAGGCCATTCGTGCCCGGCAAAATATGCAAGTGTGAGGAGTGCGGGGGTACCGCACCAGGAGCGGCACCTTCGGCACCGCCTGCAACGCCGACACCACCAGCGACGACGACGGTGCCACCAATGAGAAGACCAAGGGCTGCACCTAGGTCGGTGTTAATATCGTTGGGTATTACTCCACGGTAGGCACCCCACCCTCCCCCCAGGCCCTTTTAGGGCCACAAAAACGGTCCTTTTCAGGACCACATTATATTTTGATCGTAGTTTAGTAATCGTCACTTATGGGGCGAGATATTCGTTTAACGACGATTTGTCTCGTAGCTTAAGTGCCAAGTTATATGCTTGAGAACCTATGAAAATGTTAACAGTTCAAACAAGGTTTCTATTATTATTTTTTTTTTTTTGTAATGTATTCTTCACAAAATATTAAGAATAAGTCTTATTGTCTAAACAAATCTAATTCCTTATTTAAAGTTTTTGAAAAAATCAATTCTATAAGCTCTCACCAATACATAACATTTAGAATCCGTTGGTGGGGTGGGGGTAGTTCTATATATATGAGACTGGGTCAGTTACACAGTCATATATTCATCAACCCTCATACGATGAACATGGAGGAAGAAAGACCCGCCAGCCGAGGCTCATCCATCTTTAGTGATGACACCGTAGCCGACAACGTTGGAGACCTGCAAGTCTTCGACGACGACGACGAGGTGGATTTTGAAATTGACGTCCTACGTTGGGACGACTTGGATGAGCCGATTCCGCTAGTATATGACCATGATCCGGGTCTAGTGGAATTAGACGACGCGGGTGATTGGGTCTTACAAAGACTCGAAACTCCGTCGCCGCAGCCAGAGCCGGACTCGACGGAAGATGCGGTGCTGGAAATTCCAGCATCACCAACACCCGACGACCCACAAGGCCCCTGCGATTCGTCAAGCTGGTGGTCGACCAGCGAGGATGGGGCACCATAAGCCCCACACTCTCCCTGGCCCTTTTTAAGGGCACACAACAACGGTCCTTTTCAGGACCACAAAATACTTTGATCGTAGTTTTAGTACATATTAGTACTTTGTTACTAATATTGTATGTATAGAATATACAATATTAGATACAAAGTATTAAAACTTTAAGTGCTGGTGGAACCCAGCTAAATCGTTCGTTCGTATTTGAGACCACAAACAACTTTTGGTCTCAATACGTAATACGACATTTGTTTTCACCCCCCACCATTAATTTGTCTCTATATATACGACCACCAATACTTATTACAATCATTTTAGTTCAACATGTCTGCGACTCAACAACAACAACAACAACAACCCATCCAATGCCCTGTGGTAGATTTTACCACAGAGAATTGTTTGGAGTGGGAGCCGAACGATCCTAGATGGGATGAACTTTGGCGGTTCATCATCGAATACACCGAGGACAGCACCGCCACCCCCGCTGATGATGACGGGCCGTGCGACTCCACAACTCAATAAAAGAGTCGCATGTTTTACAACCAAACGGTCCTTTTCAGGACCACAAAATAATTTGATCGTAGTTTTAGTTGGTTATAATACTTTGTAACCAATATTTTATGTTTTTTTCATAAAAACATACAATATTGAGATACAAAGTATTAGAAGTTCTGGCGACAGAACCTTAACTTCATAAACCGAACCATGTTTTAGCATACTTGTAAATATTATCAGAAAATATTTACAACTATTGCTATTGCGTAGTTTTAGTGGATTATTCACTCTTTTTTTTTTATTACCTAATATTATGTGGGACAGGGCCTATATGAAATAACACACAAAAATAAATTTTCAAGTCATTTTTATTCTCATTATAAAATATAAAAAATTTGATCAAACACTTTTTTATTAACTACATTATATATATATATATATATATATATATATATATATATATATATATATATATATATATATATATTTACAAACTTAATACTATAAATTAAAAGCTAATCTCTACAACTACCTAACACCTACTACATAATTTATTAAAGTCCTCTAATTGTCTTTTTAACCGCGCAGATTTCACCTTTTTTATCTCTAATTGTCTTTCAAGTTCTATAATGTCACTGGCACACTCGTTCACTTCATTCACTAAGCGTTTTTTCATGGCATAAATGTCGGTCAATTTGGTCTTCTGAGAGTTGGTGAAGTCTTCGACCCACTCCGGTTGTGATGGCTCGGAAGAAGACGCGGTTTTATTTGGTGAAGACGATGACGACGACGACGACGAAGCAGCGGAAACTTCATCGCCTTCAAAACAACGCTTAAACCGCTTCTTCATGGGTTTCCGGCACCCCAATATCGGCGACAGGGGCGCTGGCGCTGGGGAAGACTTCACCTCCGACACTATTTCATTCTCTACGCTGGCCGGTGTTGGTGGCGTTGGTGGTGTTGGTCCATCGGGGCCTTCTATGACTTCCACTTCTACTGACAATGGCTCTTTTGGTGCTGTTTTTAGGAAGTCGGGTAATGGAACAGGGGTGGAGGGACGCTTAAAGTTAAACTTTTTCTTCTTCCCTTGTCCCACACCTTTAATCGCCGAATAAAATGTTTTTTTATCGGCGATTTCCGACTTCCGCATAGTCAAGAGCTTTTTCAGTTTTGAAGCTTTCGGAGAAGATTCCCTAGGCCGCGATGCTTTTCGCACAACCACATCACTAATCACATTTATCTTTGGCTCCTTCTCCTCCGTCCAGCATTCCAGGAATTGCGCTGCCGACTGAACTAACTCCTCGTCGCGACCATCGTTGAGGGCTCGGTCTTCGGCATCTTCATGCTCCACGCCATTCCAGTTCTCGAACACCCCCGGACTTAACACTTCTAAACCACTCATGTTATCCAGCATGCCTTGCTGTGAACCGCAGCTCACGTCAAGAGCATCTAAAAGAGACCGTACACTAGACATTTTCGATATTCAAACTCACACAATTAACTTTTTCTTAGCACTGTACTGTTTGCTGTTCTGACGAACTGTGAAGAGCTCGAGCCAGCAAGTCTGCTTTTATGCCCATTTCCCCCACTACACCACCTTTATTCCTTTTGTTCGATGCATTAAGTATAATATTTAAACTTGTCAGATGCAAGGCCAAGGCCAAGGCCGACGTAACCGGCAATACCAGGGTCGTTTTCAAGGTTGTAATTTTCATGGATTTTTTTTTTTGCCCCTGTCAAGGTTATTTTAAAGAAGCATATAAATATAGTACTAAACTTGTTAGATGCGAGGCCAAGGCCAAGGTCAAAGTACCCGTCAATGTCAGGGTCGTTTTCGAGTAAGTAATACATAATTAGAGTACCGCGATTGAAAAGTACAACATATTCAAACATCATGTTGCCAACTGATGAACAACCTAGTGAAGCAGCCAAAACATACAGTCATATACCAAAAGCTTTTTATTTAACTTGTCATCATTGTAAAAGACTAGGTATCTGCTGGCGAAATGATCTTACGTACGACTTCAACTACATTGACCTTTTCAGGGTTAAATTTGTACAATGCGGCTTTTGTGGACTAGTTTACTACCAGTTCAAGGACATTAATGAACGTGCCATCCAGAGAAGAAATTGGGTCATAGAAGAAGCTTACCTGTACAGAAGAAATTAACATGTATTTTATTTCTTAATTTTTAATTTTTTTGTTTGTTATTTTTTTTATTTTTTTTAATAATAAAAAGTAAACTCAATCTTTTGTTATATTTTAATTTTTTTTTCAATAAAACAATAGTAAAATGAATCTATATGTGTATTTATTAAACATCACCTAAAATACGTTTTGCAATCCATATTTTTCTGCAGAGTCCGTTTATTAATGAAATAGAACCATATATTAGGGTGAAATCTAATGGTTTCATATCAGTCTCACATAACAATGTCAAAAGTAAACACTATTGATAAGTTCGGTCGCAAAAGAAAATTTAAGGATTTTAACTTTATGCGAGGTCCTTCAGGAATAGGTTTTAAACTTACACCTAATGGAGATTACGACATGGGAAGCAAAAGATTGTGCTATTTAGCAGAACCTCTTGAAGGAGACGATGCGACCACACGAAATTATGTTGATAATAACCTTGCTCAGTGTATGCAAGATACGCAGAAAGCTTTACATGACTCAACAATTGTTATTAAAGATATATTCAGAAACCAACTTGAAGGTTACGTACGCAAGAAATTAATTGAAACCGGTCAAGAACTTAGAGGATACATTGATGATACTGTTATTGCAATATATGAACTTAGGCAAGACGAACTGCGTGATGAACTTAACTCTAGAATGTTGAAAATTGAAAAGACTATGGAGGATCTTGTCAGCAAACCTGTTTCACATTAAACATTTACTCGTAGACCTGTGCGTTTAATTTACTATTAGACAAATTTTTCAACAATAACTTTTACAGTTTGTTATTTGTCGACACTTCATTATATTTATAATTTTAAAATAAAGGTTCAATAAAAAAGCAATCAAGTAATGAATACATGTTTTTTATTTAAAAAAAAAAAAAAAAAAAAAAAATTACAATACTATCGTTACATATTAATGTTGTATGTTTAATAGAAATAATAAAAACAATACAAATAATGAAATATGGATTTTCCAGATTACGTGCTGTCCTGACTTAGAAATGATTCCAACACGGTGACTAAATTTGCTAAGTTTTCTTCCGGGTCTGTTTTGTAAAAATCTATGTCTGCATGCCCCCAAGGTAGAGTTTTGGTTGAACTGGGAATTACATAACGTTTATCATCGCTATGTGACAATGCTACTTTATTTATTATGTTGGTATAAATGTTATGTAATTCACTTCTAAATGTCTTCATCTTTCTTAATATCAAACCACCCCGTTCAACAATTCTTTGGTAGTCTTCCTGATGAAGGTCTTTCTCGATAACACATTTTTTGATACCTTTGGCTTTTTTTAATTCATTATTAATGGACTTTACATAATAAGCCTTCGCGCCGGTACCATAAAAACTTATTATCGGATCACCAGGAAACTCATCTTTCATTCTACCAACTACAGAATTACTTTTAATTATGTTGAAATTATTAATTTCGGGGTAATTTGATGTATCAAATTTTTCGGGGTTTTCTGATATAGTTTGATAAAAGTTTTCCGTATACACTTTTAATATAAGCGAGTCAGTATCGGTGTAAAGTAACGAAGCATCATCGCCAAACTTGGATTTAATAAAATTATAATAAAAATCGTATATTACAGTCTTTGATATATCTAATATGGAAAAACCGATATAAATTGGTTTATTGTACAATATTTTAACTTTATTCATATGTATAGCAACAAAGTTCTCGGTAAATATCGAGCTACTATTGAAATTGGGGCGGGATATTAGTGCTCTAGCTCCATTTCTGCCTACACTGTTCTCCCAATGTGTTACTAATTTTATATCCTTTCGATTTTCCACATTTTCCATAGTTTTACCAAATATCGCGTTATTTTTTAATTTAAAAGTGTCCTTCGCAAATTTTGTGGTGGCCTTGTTACGTAAATTGGTATTAAAATCAATATACGATTTTAGCCATTTTGATTGCTCAAACTGTAATACTCGATGGGTTTGCATTACCACTAAGCCGTTGGCGATGGCTTGTTTTAAAGTTCTATAGTGTACAATGTATTTTTTTTTATCTTGTAAATTAGGAATTAATTTCGGTAATTTAGCGTTTTCTGTTGGCGGTATGATATTTTCTACTAGAAATGGAAGATCAGAATGTGCATCATGCAACTCAGTCGGATAATGCACATCCACTTCCAAAACGTAGCCATGTAAACTATCATCACCAACAGCCATAATATTTAAATCCAGAATTTCGCGCTCGCTTAACCATCGAAAACCACCATATGGTAATGCTTGTGACATACTATGACCATATAGATTTGTAGCATCAAGGTATGTTATAAATGAAGAAGGTTTTGTTGGGTCATAGTCTGGTAAAAAAATATTATTAGCGATGTGCTTCCTTTCTGTACACTGGCTTATGCCGCCGCGTATACCTTTCTTAAAAAAATGTATCATGTCTATATCAGTTAAGTGCTCTAACTCTACCTTAGTCATACGTAGCATACAATCAAATGATAAACTTGGAAGGGTATAGTAATGTGCTGGATCAAGTTTATCGAATTTTAAACAATTATTCCGAAATTGCTCAAAAACATCACACAATAGCAACACATCTGATTTTAAATACACGTCCGAATAGTCCCCCAAAGTTTTACACCCAAACAAGCGCCATACTTCTTTTGCTCTTCTATAGCTTTCATCGCTAATATGTTCTTCCCGTAAATTATCATAAAATTCATCTTTACTTGGAAGACATGTATTTTCCATTTTTTCTATAGAGTCAATAAAGCTATAGGGAAAAACACCCTTTTGACGCATCAAATTAAATTGGTTGATATTTGAAAAATGTTTCCGCGTTTCAATAAAATCGTCGTCGTTTAAACCGCTGCCTAAATTTTCCAAAGACGTTGACAGAAATTTAAAACTATCAATAAATCGCAACTTTAAATATTTCCTCTTGACTTTTCCACATTTACTATCAAAATAATCGTGCACATAAATGCTTTTGGTAAATGATATGTACTTTTCCTTACTTTGAGCCAAAACACCAATTTTATCCCCATATTTACATAACTCTTTTATAAATAAATGGCTGTCGTAGCCGCTTAAGTTATGAAATATGATAGGGATAAAAGAGGGTAATTTATAATTTAAATTACAAACGGAATGTGCAGCACCAAATCTTTTTGCACCAGTTATGTGACAGTGGTCTCGTACTTTAATCTCTCCCTCTTCAAAAGGGCCTTCACATATACCACATATTTTAGCATCATTAAACTCCCTTTTTTCTTCAGGCGTTAACGGTTTCATAGGCTTAATGTCTTTTAAATATGTGTTGTATAGAGCCCTTAAATCACACTCGATACGATCCACAAAGACTTGAGCTGCATTATTCCCCCGAAATAGCTCAAATTTCGAAAGTGAGTCGTCAAAAGAGCATTTAATTAAATAAGCAAAAGAATATGGTTCATGTTTAAAACTTTTTACAGTGTAAGAATTTTGTGGGTTTGGTTGTACCGTTTCAATGGGTTTTAAAACAGATTCGAAATCTGCATAAACCACGAATGGAACGCGCATTTGCTTTTCTATACCCTCGAATTTTAAAATATTTTCCGGCACACTCTTTCCAAATTTATCGATTTTTAAATCCACTGAGGGTGTTTGCGTGAAAATGTGGTTACAATCGTAGCTTTGATGTAAAGTTAAAGCTGACGGTGTACTAAAATAAATGAGGCAACCATCACAGAAATATATTTTATGTTGTTGACAACTAATTTGACTTGAAACTAAACGTGATAAATCCCGAATCCAAAAATAATGACTCTTTGAACAAGTCGTATCACAAAAATGTTCACCGCCATCTTTACTACTACAGTCTTTTGTAATTAACAATAAATTTACATGCGTATCCAACTTTTTTGACGCATACCTCAGTGGACCAATAACTTCATGTATTACTTCATTATTTTCATATTTAGATTCCAGACCGTTACATTTAGCACTCTAGAAAAATGGGGGTAGGATGTCTTCTGTGAAGGCTCTGCTGTTGGAGGAAACAATGCTGATGTTACAGCCCACGCAAAGCAAAATTCGTCCTGGTTAATCACATTGACGACAGCTCCTTTCTTTTCAATAGAACACGGCAACTTGATGTATGATGAGCCACCCATAGGCATATACTTGTTGATACCAACTTCCAAGTATAAAATTCGCACAAGAGCCCATCCTATAACAAGAAAAATAATATATAAAAATCAGTTTAATATATCGGGTTTTGATTTTTCCATACCTGAATCTTTCTCCTGGAACTCTGTCGCCTGCGTTTTTATTAATTCGGTGAAAGAATGGTAAACGGCATCCAAATCACTTTCTACACTAATTATTTGATTAGCAGTGTTGAAGGATTTTTCACTGAATATTTCTTGTGATGGAAGCATGTACTCGCCAACAGCTGTCAACTTTTAAAGCATGATGCACACGCAATAAATTATTAACAAGTTCCACCACCTTGGATTTAATGTCTGCAAAGAACATTACGTAATCGGAATGCTCCATATCACTGCTAACCCGATAGGTTGCAATTCTCCTTTTGAAGGCACATTCAACGAGTTGCACACCATGACATACCGGCAAACATGAATTATTTTTATGTTGTTGTGTTCGTTTATGCACCGACATATGATTTATTGGAACATCTACATTACATGTAGCGCAATTAATTAGCGGAATCGTCGATGTATACTCTTCAATTCGGAGCCGTTTTCCTCCAGGCACTTCATTAAATCTCGCCGCACACGATTCTCTTTGATGACGTCTCATATTATAAATATTAGTAAACTTAGAACCGCAATTTTCACAAACATATGCCATGATTTGTCAAATATTAACACATGTACTACCTATACAAGTCAGAGCCAACTGATGAATGAAACTGCCCCATACCTTATATAAAACCATTCAAGGTCACCCCCAACCACGTAACATATCTTCAAGGTCACACACCCAAGATGACCTTCAACAAAGTCAAGGTCGTCTCGACCAAGGTCAAGGTCAAGGTCACACACACAACTTTGAACACAAGGCCAAGGCCAAAGCACACGTGCACTTTCAAGGTCAATGACAAGGACATGTGGGCGGGGCCAAAGAGGGGTGAAGCAATGTCAAGGTCAAGGTCGAGGAGTGGGGGGATCGAGCGAATCGGGTTATGTTCACTACTGAGGATATCAAGAAATGTTGGTCTGCTGATAGTGCGGATGAATTAGATCAAATAGTGAATACCGATTTGCTCTTAATAAAAATTTGGTTTGATTCTAATAGCCTATAACAAAATATTTGGTCTTTAACAATACATATACTTTTTAGGTGGGAATACCAAATTGAGTAAGGTCTAGAAAATGAAATTTTTGGGAGGTACAGTTGACATCTAACTATATTGGGATGTTCATACTGATAATGTAGCCAAAAAATTAGCTTCAGTGCTGTTTACAATAAAAACACAAAGAAATACTGTCATGTGTTGTTTTTTATTATAAATGTCCATTGTATGTAGGTGCATTTGTAATTAGCGGTGGCAAACACATTTGTCACTAGTCTAACTTGCTATCTGCTTAAGCAAATAACAGCGCGGTTTAGATTTCCGAATGGCTTGCTGTGCCTATATCCCAGAATATCCACCCATGAATAGTGATTTTAATGATGCGAAATACTGGTTATGTCCCAATAAAAGTCGTTTGAAATTCGGATCTTGCATCTCTATCGCCTAGGATACAATTGTCTCTCGATACTTACACAAGAGCAAGCTTATTGTTATTTTCCAACAGCAAAGTTTTGAAGACACTTTTCTTTGCTTAAGCTGTTTGAAATACATTAAAATTATGTACGGCGAGCTACGTATAACCCTGTCACGCATCATCTTCCGACAAAATTTGTTTGGGCTGTCTCCTGAAGACACCATTAAATGGGGGCAAATTACCGTGAACTGGCCAAAATTTTGAAAAGCAATTCTAAGTTACAGTTTTTGCACAGCAATAAAACGAATTTGGGAAAAGTAATTATAGAATAAAACCTTTTTTATGGCCAGTTTCATGACTTGTTGGCTATTAATAAAATAATGTTAAAATAATATTAATACAAAAATGTCGTTAGTGATTTATAAGTTATAAGTAACAACATTATTCGTTGTCAGTTTAAAGTCATTTTCTTGGAGTTTTCTTATATTTTGTTCCAATATTTAACGTCTTCTGTTATTTATTACTTTAGTACTTATAGCTTAATTAATTTTCTGTTACGGAGAGAAAGCACTTGGTCTTAAATAATGAAATTCTTCAAGAAACTTTTCCACAACAAAATATAAATTTAAGAAATACGGTAATAAATTATAGTAAAACTCCTGAAGAAATCTGTCACGATTTATTTATTTTTAACTCAAGTTAACAGATTACTTATTTTAATGTGTTAATTTAAAAATTTTCGAACAATGATCTTGTCTCTCTAGATATTCTTAATCGATTTTAAAACAGAAATCTAGTTGTACATCAATTCCACGCATTTCGAACATTGCTCTACATGAGAGTGAATAGTAGACTGAAGAAAAAGACATACAATGCCTAGAGTTATTCGACCCCGAATGAAAAATACTGAATACTTAGAAACTACTTAGGTTTTAAATAAATTTAAATCTAAAACTTCTTTAAGCATGCAATTTTTATTTCCTGTGTAAACCTCTATTTCTTAAGTAAAATAACATTAACTAACTTGGCAATTACGCAGAACAAGAACCTGACACTTACTAGATATATTGAAAAATTTAACAATGACGTGTTAAACTAAGTCTACAATATTTACTTCCGATACTTTACGCAACCAATTTCTTAAGACTTGATGTGAACTAATCGTCACGTTGTTGAATGTAACTGGAGATTATCACATTATTGTCTCGCTTAGAACTGATCAGTTCTAAGCGAGACAATAATGCCAAATGAGATTTTGGCGAAATGTCATGAAGACGATTTTGTGAAACCCAGAATAACCAAACCATTCATTCAACTATCCCTGAAAATTTACGACATAACACACACATATATATATATATATATATATATATATATATATATATATATATATATATATATATAGAGAGAGAGAGAGAGAAAGAGAGAGAGAGAGAGAGTTTGGTACATCGGTTGTCGAGTTACAGTACATTTTATAATTTTTGGGTTTTCTGGCAATTGGTGATTGAAAATTTAATTTTTATGATACTGGCATAATTTTTCGATTTAAAATTTTTATTTTTAATCTTTGGTTCACACACTATGATAATAACAAGAGGGCTAAAATTAAAATAACACATAGAAACTGTGCACTCACAAATTTTATTCATCTACGAAAATTCAAGTTTCATTCTTAGATTTGCGTGAGGTTTTTTTCAGTGAGAGAAATAAATGCATTCAATGTATTTTAAAAATAACTTTACTAAATTATCTTTACAGTGGTTTATCGAAACCCGTATCAATAAAATATTACATACATTATATTCAGGGAAGATATTCATATTAACGGATATTCTATTCACTTTTTCTTTATTTAATTAAAATACTTCTGTTCACTAGGCCGGTAATTGTTATTTCGAAAATAAACATAAACAAAATAAAAATACTAAAAGATAAACAATAAATTTTTTTAGCCAGCCATACAGATGATATCGGCTTTCGTGCTGGTCGCACACATCTTGCCATTGTGTTTTATACCAGTTCAGTGTTCCTTTACTAAATTTAAAATTGCTTTGTTAACAAAACGATTGTTACTTATTCCAATTTAGAATATGTTGATATACTTTTCATGTATGATAGAGCAGACGGCAATGCAGCTGCAGCTCAACGACTACACCGAGATCGATTTCCTGGAAGAAGAGTTCCCAATATACAAGTTTTTATTAACACATCGCCATACACCTTGATTCAAGGCCTTGAAGAAGGTGATCCAACACGGAGAATTCTGTTCTGCCGTTATTTGTTAAATGCTGATGTGGAAGATGGACTTTTCTTAAAAAGTATTTTATGGTCCAATGAATCGAAATTTTCTCGGGAGGAAATCACCAACTTCCACAATCTGTATTATTGGGCTCTTCGAACATACCCCTGTAGAAGTAGCATAACGTCAGAACTAGGGCCCGGTTGTTTGAACGCTGAATAACGTAATAATATTTTTATTTATATTTGATAAAGTGTTGATAAACAGTAGATTTAATTTCTTGGTACAGACATACCGATTTTATGCTATCCGTTTCTAATTACATTATTTAAACGAGTATCATCGGTACGTCCTTCGAACACCCCTGGGTACGTCAATTCTGAAAACAAAGTATGAATATATGGTTGCCTAAATTTTTATTATTGTTATTTTCAATATGTAAACAATATCTAACATTATTTACCGATAAAAATAAGTTTTTAAATCCTCTTTTTGTTAATATTAATTGTAAACTTCACATTTATAGTAATTTCTAACACTTAAAAACACCGAAAAAAGTCACGACAAACAATTAAACTGAAAGATAAGATAAGTAAATATGTTTATGTTTGTCAAACATCAAAAAAGCGTCTCCCCCACCGGCCATAAACAGCCATCAAACAAATCTATTGTTGTTTAAATCTAGGGTATGATCGAAGATTGGGCTAATGAGAATCCGCAAATGAAAAAAGAAATATCCTTCCAACAGAAATTCAGTGTGAATATATGGGCAGCGGTAATCGGAAGAACTTTCATTGGGCCAACCTGAACATTTAAACGGAGACAATTACTTAAAGTTTTTACGAAATGAAATGCTGAACATCGTGGATTAAATGAAACATTCCCTAATCGTTGGATCGGAAGAAACGGTCTCATATTGTGGCCTGCGAGGTCCCCAGACTTGACGCCTATAGATTTTCACATCTGGGGACTTATGAAAGAACTTGTCTATAAAGTTGAAAAAATGGACCGTAATCCACTGATTGAAAGAATTAATGAAACAGGTATCACACTTGGGGAAGAAATGAGACTAGGCGTAACCACCACCCAAGTAAGGAAAAGGGCCCGAAAATGTATTAGAAATAATGGCTCACATTTCGAATATAACCTGCAAAATAATACTTAATGTGATTTTGGTAATTTTAGGAAAGTAAAAATAAATACAGAAAATTGTTAATTTCGTAATTATGAATATTTTCCCTGGATTTAATGGATGTAATATTTTATTGATACGGGTTTCGATAAACCACTGTAAAGATAATTTAACAAGGTTATTTTAAAAATAAATTGAATGCATTTATTTTTCTCACTGTTAGAAAAAAACATCACTCAAATCAAAGAATGAAACTTGAATTTTCGTAGGTGAATAAAATTTGTGAGTGCACAGTTTTTTGTGTGTTATATTAATTTTAGTCCTCTTGTTGTTATTATAATGTATCAACCAAAGAATAAGAAAAAAAATATTTCAAACCGAAAAATTATACCAGTATCATAAAAATTAAATTTTCAGTCACCAATTGCCAGAAAACCTAAAAATTATAAAATGTGCTGTAACTCGACAATCGTGCATTTTTGTACTAAGGCATATATGGCATACATTATTCAAAATGACATTCTCTATCATCTCTTCTAAACTTTCTATCAATGTACCAAACACCCTATATATATATATATATATATATATATATATATATATATATATATATATATATATATATATACATATAAACTAGTTAATATTGGGGTGTGAAGCAAGTGAAAGAGTACTCTTTAAAGTTATCTAATCTTTCAAAAATTTATATTATAATTTTCATCTCAGGGAAACTACAGTAATTACAAAAAAGGGAAAATTAGTGAGACAATTTTCCTTAGCAATCTAAAATAATCTACATCTTTATTTGAGGTTGTTCACTAAGATGTTAAAAGGTTGAATTCACAAAAGAGATTTAAACTAGTGTCTCAGACCATATTATGACAAAATTAATAATTAAAATTGAATATAAAATAAAGATCAGTAGGAACCATTTCGTTAGTTCCTTCCCGAGTCACATATAATTTAAATGAATTTTATTATAATGTTTCAGGTAAGGAAAATTGTCAACTGTTAGAATGGCTGCCAACATTAAGTGATTTGCTAAGTTTTATTTGTATGATTCTGCATTTAAGGGTAATTATGCAGTAAATGGTCTGACAAACGGAAATTATTAATTTGATATTTTCAAGGAAAATTGCATTCATTATTGCTAGTAATATTGGTATTCTCGTTAAAGATTTATTCAACAATAAAAGATATGAATATATTTCACCTAAATATTTAATATCAGTTTTTTTTTTATTTAAGCTATTGGATTCTTGAGAGATAAAAGTCATCTCTAGGAAAAGCCTCTAGCATTAATCGACTGTATTGTGAGTATCCTCACTGATCCATAATCCATATTATGTAATTGATTATTGGCATGTTCGCCAAGTGCGCATCTTTCAGGATGTCGTACACAATCTCTTCGGTGTAATGCAATTCTATTTTTAAGGATTGTGAGGTTTAGCCGATGTATATCCTGTCACAATCGGCACAAGGAATCCTGTAAATAACATTTGATTGAAAGCTGATTGGAGTTTTGTCTATAAGTTTAGAGTGTACAGAGCTTATTATAAGTACTGATTTATTAGAAACTTTTGTATTACCTATATGTGAGAAAGTTCTTGAAAGTTGGGGTGATATATGGAAACGAGGTCAATTTAATTGTATTTACTGGCATATCACCTCTGTCATCGTTTGTTGGTCATTATTAATTAAATTTGTAGTGTTATTCATGTTAATGTTATGATCTGTTGTATCACCATTGTTTTTTTCTGCCAATGATGACGACGTGCTGAAAAATAGTTTTTTAATTAGTGCTGGGGGAAAAGAATTGTCTGTAAAAAGTTGTAAGAGTATACTTAAGGTTTTTTATGGAAGGATATTTTTCATTTGTTTGATTAAGTTAATTATCATTGAATGTTTGTGATAAGAGTTATAGTTCAGGAATCTACCTAAGCACATAGTTTTCTGTATCAGTCAATAATGATTATGTTCTCAGGGAAACGTATGAACTTGGTGTCCAAGAAAGGTACTGAGTGGTTCTCATCTTCCCTTTCTATAGTGAATTGTATGTATGGGTCGTAACTATTAATGGTTTCTATTATTTCCTGGATGCCATTCTCAGATAAGGATAGTATTATGTCGTCAACATATTTTTTTATAAACTCTAGATTAAAAGAGAGAACGGGAATAATTGTGTCCAACAGGTCGTCCATCACACATGCAGCTAAGATAGGAGAGATGGATGCTCCCACAGAGGGCAAACTAGTGAACAGGCTGTTAAACCTGGTTATGACAAACAACCTATTTACATAGAACATATAATAGGTAACACAATAAGTCATTAGGTTGCAGGGCTTCTCAGTCCTATTCTGTTATATCACCCAATCATTCAGTCAATTCATCACGATTAGCTGAGCCATTTCCAAAAATGGTATTTTATTAATAACAATGGATTATAAGGAGGCCTTCGACTCAGCGCAATATGAGTGGCTCACAACTACATTGAGAATGTATAGGGTTGATATTATTTTTTTCCCCTTTTTAGAACGCATCATATCAACCTAGAGAACTAGGATCCAACTGCAAGTACCATTCACCGAAGGGGAATATTTGACGGCGATGACCGGTAAAACTGTAGCTGCAATGGAAGCTGAACAAATATACAAATACCTTGGTATGAAAGAGTCTAAAAGAAAGAAGAAAGAAATGCTTCCAAGACATCAAGGAGGAAGAGGATTGGTGGATATTGGTAAGCAGCTCGGCCAACAAATAATAAACTTTCATTCTTATTTACACAGGTTAGTCAGCAATATGCGAGGTAGATTATTCATCGCCGCTATAGCTGAGGGAATAGGATATTGCTTCTCACTACGAAACAGACCAAGAAAAATTACAAACCTGGCTACGTAAGCCACTTCATGGACGGCATCCAAATGAGGTCAATCAGGACAATGTTGACAACTTAGAGTTGGGCTACTGGTTGATTTCAGATAGCTATCCAAGACCAAGTTATTCCGACGAAAAACTATCGGAACTTCATCATCAGATATCTCTCAGAGAAAACGATCAATGTAGATATGGCTGTCGAACATCAGAGACAGTCCAGCACATAACGATGCCAAGCGTTTGCTGTAACGGAGTATAAGGAAAGACATGACTAAGCCACTAAGATAGTCCACCAAGAGTTAGCAGATAGGAAAAGTGCCTTACTACAAATATTACCGGGAGCCTATTCTTGAGAACAACGAGTTCAAGCTATATTAGGACCGAACGGTTCTAACAGATCAGACAATTGCTCATAATAGACCATGTATTATATTAACACGAACTACACTAATTCATATTGCTACATTAGCAACAACAACCTAAGGCCAAAATACAACGAGAAGATCGCCAAATACAGAGATCTGGAGGTGCAGATTCGAAGACAATGAGCAATGAACAGCGTCCAAATGATTCTAATGATTTTATCAACAACTGAAGTGATACCAAAGAACCTCCTGCAGAACATCAAGGGACTATGTCTTAGTCAGCATCTGTATAAGCTAATTCAGAAAGCCGTTCTACGTGCAACCGCGCGGACTGTCCGAAAATTTGTGGGAAATACAGCAGACCGTGTCACCTAGGACCCGATAACATAGAAAAGGTCCCCACAGAGCTTCATACTTTTGGTATCTTTGTATACCTGGTAAGAGTCAATATTTCCTGGAAAGAGTGCGAAATCGTTCGGCTTGAAAATCAGTTAATAATAATAATAATAATTTCTTATTAATTTTCCTCATGATATTCGTAATTTTGTACCTGCTTCATATAAGTTTATTTTTGTACTTGTATTTCATTATTTTTTAAGGTTACATACCATAACGGAATTTTCGTTTATTTGTTAATTTATTTGTCAATATATACGTAATTGTGGATACTTTATTGCGTTCTTGTTTGATGAGCACCAAATAAATAAATAAAATAAATAAAAATTTTATTGATTAATTTGGACTCCCTCGCTGACCTAAAATATATTTTTTTTATTTCTTTTATGTTTATTATGCTAGAGCGATTTTAGTAATTAATATTTATGTTCAAAATTTTTCATATTTCTTTTACAAACAAATTTAAATGAAATGCTATTTATAAACTGAAAACTCTTCCCATATTCTCGTAAAATATGGGAAAAATCATAAGCAAAAACGTTGACATTCAGGAAAGCAATTTAAAAAAATTAGGTCATAATTTAAGTGACGTTGGGAGCGGTAGTAAGCATTTATCTTACAGGGCGATTTTTCATATAGTATTTATAATTAATTTTCTTTAAAAATAATGGTAATATTATTTCAGGACTAAAAATATAGACAATGAGGACGTTAAGTGTGGCATGAATTCATTATTTAAAAAACGCTGAGTTTTTTGTAAAATCGTTCAAACACGTCAACTTTTTTGGGTACGAATTTTTTTCAATATATTAAATTACACAGAATAACTCGAAAGAAGCTATGTTATTGTCAAGTGTGATTTGTTAAATAGTTACCCCTAATTTATTGTACACTTTTAGGCTCCCTGCAAATTTCTTAACATTTTTTTTATTACATGTCCAATACTTTAATGTTATTGGATTTATTGACAGTTGAAACTCGAATTTGGATAGAAACAACCAATTTTATAAAATTTTATTGAATGTTGAAAATGCTTCCTATCAGTTAATTGCCTGTAGTTCATTTTGAAAATTGATGACTACTTCTGTAGGAATTAGCTTATTTCTTGAATAGTCTGATTTTTAAATTTTTCTATATCAATTGACTTATTTTGGAATATTTTACCTTTAAAGTAACCTCCCAAAAAGAAGTCAAGAGGGTTTAAGTCTGGAAACCTTGGCGGCCATAAATTTCGATTGTGAAATTGGCGGGCGATTATGATATTTTTCTTGAAATAACTAACACACTTCTTGGGCTCTTCCTTACCCTATCACCATATCCCATTATAATTAGAATTTTTATCCCCTGTGTCTCAATAAGTTTCATTTTCAGTTAAAATTAACTCAAAGTAACATTTTGACAACATGTAACAAAGGAACAGGACTTTGAATCAGTTATGCTGGTAAATAATTATTGTATTTCATTTCGATAATAAATTGTCGATAAATAGGAATCAGTTACATCTAGGTATAAGACACGTAATAGAAAAAATTTTATCAAAAACAAACAAAGTCGACGTGTCCAAACGATTTTTCCAAGAATGAAAAGTTTTTTGATTAATGAATTTATTTCAGACTTAACGTCCTCATTATATGTTTCCACTCCAGAAAATAAAAATTAGATAATTCTTTTGGTCACAGAACACTGACGTTTTCAGCTACCGATGTGGCCAGATTTCGTAACTTCCACTGAACATATATTAGAAATTCTCAGTAATTATTCTAAATCTCCAAAGTTCTAACCGACTGCAACAAAAAAAAAGAGGTTATAATTTGGCGCGTGATGTTTTGATGTGATTTTCAACATATCCTAAGAAATTGTTCGAGGGGGTTCCATAAAGTTCTTAAGGTAGGTTTTAAAAGGGGATTAAAAACTGAAAATAGTTGATGGTAAGTTTTAACGGAGTTACTAATTTTTTGGTCATGAGTATACTTACTGTGGTATATCTTATTTACTATACATCGGAAAAATGTAATTGTTGCGAAAAAGTATTATTTGAAGCTTTGACTTTACCGTTCCCTAATTAGTCTGATCGCATCACGCTTGAAAATATGATTTTCCGAAGTTTTTAGTGCGTGCGAAAAAGGTTATGTCGAGCCTTATACCACAGTGCTATGTCCTCGAGTCTCACACGACATCGATCATCAGCATCTTGGTGAGGTCACAGCGGAGATATAAATTGCTTCGCACGCCGTCGATGTGGAAAGAACTGCACGTTCTCTATTCTGCGAATAATCCAAACGGACTGCTCGGGGCCCCTGTCTGATCATGTCTTCTTGGTCTAGCATTGTTGGTGAGGCTTGATCGTGTCCTCATAGAGATAGTCTAGCAGTCAACGGACTGAGGTAGAGACATTTCGGAGATAAAATTTTGCCATTCGAAGTCCCTAGGCAAGTTCAATCAACGAGGCTGCTTGAATTCGCAAAGGCGATTGGCCTCGAATGACCTGTAGCCATGATGGGATGTAAATAACTCTACGAGACTTAGGCATCAATAATTAAGTATCACCACTTATTTATTCAATGTCCCTTTGCTTGCCGCTTCTTCACTACTACCAGGTGCGAGTGGGTCCTCCACCACGTAAATCCAGAGGATGGCGCCCCAAACCGATAACTTGTAGATATTTTGACCCATTGGTAGTCGAACCATTGGATAATTTACGGGATAGTTAACAGCACCGAAAGCTATCCTGAAATAGACCGCCGGTACTAAGGGGAAGCGAGGGTTATCTTGACAATAGAGACCGCTTGACAGCTGAATGTTTGACACGTAGCTGTTTGTGGAATGGCTATCTATCAACCGATGCTCCGATGTATTTATAGTAAAACATTTGTGAATTTTTGCGGCCAAAGAACGCCATAAAGTTGTCGCCCGGAAAAGCAACGTGAATTCTTTAAGTGGAATATTTTTGTTTCAACTTTTGGCATGTTGTGTAGGGAGTACACACGCATAGGAGTCTCGTAAACACATTTGAGTGGTAAGTTCGTTTTAGATAAATCAAGATCTGAAATAACTGAAATAGATTGTTTGTTGGCGCTTTTCTACGTCTCTTTTTGACATATTGCCTTTATATTAAACGCTTTCACACATTTACGAAATATAGCTATGAGAGCTACCCATTCTAAAAACTAATTGAAACTGAAAAGCACAAAATTGCCGCAAAAAATAATTTACTATATTTGCAAAAAGTACCTGCAATTTGCACAGAATCACTTTTAAACACATTATGAAGAAAACCGGTGTGACAATGATACGGAAAAGATACCAATCGGCCTAGAACTAACTCCTTACACTATTACGCGCAAGCAACAATTTTATAATATAATAAGTGGAATAATTGTAGATTTACTAATTTTCTTAGAACCTTTTAATTCTTTACTTTTTAGTGCAATGAAGTGGGTTTAATAAAATCATAATTAAAATTAGAATATACTCTTCTAAACAGTAAATTTTATTTTTTACCCGGTAATAATTTTCCGACAAGCCATTTTAAGAAACTTGTTAAAAACGAGTATCTCAAGGGTCGCATTTCCATAAGATACTTCATACGTTGCCGCTGGTTATATTTTATTTTTAATAAGGTCTCATGTTTGCTCTAAATAAATGTATTAAGCAGACAGGGCCTTCATTTTGATGAAAGGAAAAATTTCGTAAAAGTAAGCTTTACGCTGCAGTACATGATTTATATTAGAATAAAGTTTTATATATTTTTAAATAGTAATTAATTTTCGGATATGTTACTAATATTTGGTCCTCATAGAACCTTCACCTTCCCTTATTTAAGTGTTTGATATATGTTTCTCAATGCATGAGTGATTAAAATTGGAGTTTCTGGTTGAAGCATCGCAATCAAAATGCTTTCCTCATAATTAATATCATTGTCTAATTTTAACACGAGTCTAAATTGACAATAAAGGCTCCAAATTGATAAGTATAGTAGTAATTCCACTGAGTTTTGAACTTAGAAAATATTAATTTAGATTATTTTTGCAATAAAGCTATTTCTTTTACCGATTGCAAAGCTTTAGCACTTACTGCTAAGCTACAAAGTAATACTAATTGTAATAATATCGTAAAAAAAACAAAATTGGTCAACTAGAAGATCTAACTTCCATTGGAACTAGGTCAAGTTTTAAATTTACACCTTTTGAGTAAATCTTGTTGGTAATTTTTAATTTTGGTTTGTAAAATTGTTTTTTTGAGATATTTGTTGCATTAAAGAAACAGTAATAAAAAATTTTATTTTTTTAGTTAAACGGTTTTATTTCATATGACCCTACACACTATAAAACTTTCTTGATCCTTTGTCCTTTCCTTCCGTGTAACTAAAATAAAATCGTGGAACGCACCGGTAAAGTTTTTTTATCGATCTAATGAGGCGCCTCACGTAGCAGCAAGCAAATATAAAAGGTTAATTCAGTGGTTCTCAACTTTTCCTTACCAGTAAGAATCGCACCTCTCTCTTTTTTTTTTTTTTGATTTTAAACTAAATTTATTTTATTATTTTTTTCTTTGGTCTCGATACACCATCAAGCTCAAAATCTTCCCACATGTAATAAAATTACCTTATGTGTGTCAACATTGCCCATCTTTTATTTTTGTAGCTTTCACGATCATTTTCGAAAACACTAGAGATGCATCTGTGAGTACAAATGCTAACTGCATTGCGTCGATGGGTTATGCCAGCCATACGTGTGCTCAAATTTACTTGATTATTTAAAGCAATTTAAATATACGTAATAAAAATGGGTTTAAACATATTGTTGCATAAACAAGCATCGGATCATTGCGAACCATCAACAAATGCAGAGCTAATGTTATATAAAAAAATTATTATGAAGAATACCCGAACTGAAATTAATGACAAAGAAACAACAAAACAAGCTTTAAGTCATCTGGAAATAATTTATAGTTACTATATCAATAAACCTCGAGAGATTTGGCTGCTTAGCTAAAGCCAAACGGAAAACAATTATCCGCACTTAAAAGCTTTATCTGCTTATAAACTTTTGCATCAAAGAGCTAGATTCAAATACCGCACACTTATTCTGCCAGCTGCATTTCAAATTGTAGAAATTATATCTTGAAATCATTTTAGGAAACACACTGCAGTCTATCTCCTTAAGAAATAATACTGTTTCCTGTCGAATTGATGATAGGGCAAATGTTTTTCTAGTCCGAACTTAATTTAACTTGATGAGACAAGAGATAGCAATAGGAAATATCATTTAAACGCATATGTTTAGTTTTGTGATACATTGTCAGAAGTAGAGGAGCTTTAATTTTGTAAAACACTAGAAAACCCAGCGACATTACCCCCGTTATTCTATATACAGTGTGACCAATAAATTCCGGGATTTTTTTTTATTAATAGCTTTATTCGAAATTTGACTTTGTTCATAATTGCTGCTTCGATCGAAATGAAAATTAACGAAAAAAAGAGTATTTTCTATCTAATTTTAATTTTTTACCAAAAAAAAAAAAATTAAAAGTGAGGTTATATCTCAAAAATCGGTAAAAATTATTGGAAAAAGTTTTTCAAAATGCCATTTTAGAGCATATGCAAAATTTCAGCTGTATAAGATAATTTAGATCTTAATCCCATTTTTTGTAAATTGTACCACTATTGCAAAATAAGACTCAAAAACTTCTTAGTTTTGACAATGCTTCGCTCCAGAAATATAACATTTGGTCACATATGATGCAAAGTTTATTTGTTTTTGACTGTGTATAAGGTAACTTCATAAAAGAACTATTTTTAAAAACTTAATTTGTGTCTAAAAGTAATACACATTAATATTAAGAAATTAGTTTAATTGAAAAGACTCATTTGAGTCTTTTCAATAAAAAATCATAATATAAAAATTAAACGCATTTAAAATATAGGTGTATGGGGTGTGTTATAGAGGTAGTACCTTTCTATCAGAACGACCACATCGAGCTTCATAGACAGGAGATGGTTCTTGATAACTAGTCTTCATAACACACCCAGCTCTCACTTATGGCTCCTCGTGCCACACCCTGGGCAACTGCATTGGTCTGCAAGCTAAACTAAGTGAGGGTAACTACCGAGTGATTGCCGGTATAAGCAATCCCCCACTTACTGGCCAACGGCTTCGGGCGGAGGAGCTGGTGAGCGGAAGGGCACTCTTTTGTCCCGTGACTGAGAAATCGGTCTCGAAGGCGGAGGAACCAAGGAATGGTCAACGGCATAAGGATGCAGAAGGTAAGAAGAAACCACTGCATTAAAGATCCTAATGGATATCTCTAGTACAATCATCATGGCTGTGCGAAGCGAAATGATTTCTAGTACTGATCATGGATATCGGAAACCAAGATCCGGCAGGGGAGGTATATCTCATGACAACAGGGCCTCTCAGGTCGTCATCCGGCGAAATCCCTGTGTCAAAAATACAATCAATAATACAATAAATATTGGTACATGGAACGTGAGAAGTATGTATGAGCCTGGGAAAATGCACAACGTCATACAGGAGATGCAAAGATTAAGCATCGATATCATGGGCATCAGCGATACAAGGTGGTCGGGTGCAGGCAACTTCTTGACAAGTAATGGTATGATCTATTTCTCAGGAAATGAAGACCCGCATCATAGATATGGCGTAGCAGTTGCCGTTTCAAAAAGAATGACGCAGTCTGTCATTAACTTTTCACCAGTCTCAGATAGGATTCTACTCTTACAACTCCATACAAAAGCCGCAAAACTTAATATTATATAGATCTATGTTCCTATTGCAGAAAAATCAGATGAGGAGATTGAAGGGTTTTATGAACAAGTCAATCAAGTTCTAATGTCTATAAAGCCAAGAGACATCACACTTATCCTTGGAGACTTCAACTCCACAATTGGGAAAGGAAAAAACGAAAAATATGAGACAGGATGTTACAGTTCTGTCAAGAAAATGGTATGATAATTTTAAACACATTTTTTAAGCTACCCAAACGGAGACTGTACACATGGACATCCCCACAACATAATAGTCAGAAAACAGTTAGGAATCAGATATATTATATCTTAGTAAATCAGCGATACAGAAACACTATAAGATCAGTTAAAGCTTATTCAGGCGCAGATGTTTTTTCAGATCATAACCCCCTGATAGCGCGTGTACACATTAAACTCAAAAAACCTTCACAAAAAATAAAAATAAATCACAACCGCTTACAAGATCCAAAAATCAAAGAAGTTTTAAGACGACATATCATGATAACATACGAATGCTTTCTACAAAGACACAGAATAAGCATGTAGAAGACAAGTGGCAAGATTTAAAGGAGGCCATAATAAAACCTGCCCAGAGTATTCTTACCAGAGAGAAACAGAAAAGGAGACAAGAGTGGATAACAAAAAAAATCTTAGGACTCATGGAAGAGCGAAGACAGTTCAAGGAAAAATGCAGACAACAATATAATGAAGTACACAAACAAATCAGAAACGAAATAAGGACAGCAAAAGAAACTTTTTATGGAAGAAAATGCGAGGAAATTGAAGAACTGCAACTAAAACATGACACTTTTAATTTCCATAAAAAGATAAAGGAACTGACAGGTATACAAAAACGGAAACATCCCAATCTATTATGCAACGCAAATGGAGAAATAATAACCGGTCTACAAGAAAAGCTTATGACTTGGAAGAGTTATATAGAAGAGTTGTTTGACGATGAAAGACAAGAACCTAATATAGATAACATACAAGCGACGAAGGACCAGACATAACTAAAAAAGAAATACTATACGCTATAAAAACAATGAAGAATGGTAAATCATCGGGTCCAGATAGGATTACATTGGAACTTCTCAAGCTTGTGGAAGGTGAATCAGTGAATATTCTTGTCGATCATTTACAAAACAGGAGAAATACCAAAAAAGGCAAACGCAAAACAGTGCACTGATCATCGCACAATAATCCTAATGGGACACACATTAAAAGTATTCTTCAAAGTGATTCACACAAGAATTCACAGAAAACTAGATGTGGATTGGTGATATTCAATTCGAATTTCGGAACGGGCTTGGAACAAGAGAAGCACTATTTGCATTTAACGTGCCCAAAATGTCTAGATATGAACCAAGACATGTATATGTGCTTCATTGACTAGAATAAAGCGTTCGATAAAGTACGTCACGATTATCTAATGAGACTGCTGGTAGAAAAAAACTTGCATAAAAGAGGATTTTTCCAAGATTTACTATAACCAGAAAGCGAATGTTCGAATAGAACAAGAGACAACGGAGGAACTCGAGATTAAGAAAGGCGTAAGACAGGGATGTATACTTTCACCAATCTTATTCAATCTATACTCAGAGGACATCGTAAACAGAGCACTTTCAGAACAAAATATAGGTGTTAAAATAAATGGTATCCCAATAAACAATTTGAGATATGCCGATGACACGGCTGTAATTGCAGAAACTTCGGAGGTTTTTCAGATACTAATTAACAGAATAGTAGAATGCATTGAAGAATATGCATTATCACTTAACATCAGTAAAACAAAAATAATAGTGGTATCTAAATCACCACAAAACTTCCCTGACATAACCGTGCATGATCAAAGAATTGAACGTGTGAGAAAATATAATTACCTTGTGAGATGTTACGGGCTGTCAGTTCTTTACTACGGAATGGAAGCGTGGACATTGAAAAAATTGATACCACGAGGATGGAGGCATTTGAGATGTGGATGTACCGTAGAATAATAAGAATATCGTGGACAGAGAGAGTAACAAATGTGGAGGTTTTGTGAAGAATGCGGAAAGAGAAAGAATTAGTACTTACTATTAAAGAACGCAAATTGCAATACTTGGGACATGTTATGAGGGGAGATAAATACCAGTTGCTGCAATTAATTATCCAGGGAAAAATAATAGGCAAAAGATCCATAGGAAGAAGAAGACATTCATGGTTAAAGAACTTAAGAGAATGGTACAATTGCAACAACTGCCAACTATTTAAATCTGCATTTTTTGGAAAAAAATTAAAATTTGACAGATAACACAGAAACGTGACTATTATTTTTTTGGTTAAATTTCATCTCGATCCAAGCAGAAATTGTCAAAGTCAAATTTTGAATAACGCTAATAATAAAAAAAGCCCATATGATGCGAACTTTACTAGTCTCACTGTATGTACAATGACGAATGTAGAATTAAATATGAACAGATGATGCTCGAGCAATATTAGGACGATTCAAAAGCTTATAAATACATGTGAGGCAGAAATATCCACAGTGTATCTGGACACATTGCATAATTCGCAGGTACGCTGATATATCGATACGATATATTTCAAGAACTGAATTTCTTAAATTTTCAACTTCAAAAAAACAATATTAATATCTCTAGAATTATGGAGCACAAGCATGAAGCAAAAATAACTTAAAATTGTTTAGCCATTTGAATGAATTTACAAAAAACTGAACAGCAAGTGGGCAATATATTAAAATTCTATTTGTAGATATCAAAAACCGTTTAGTTACGTTGATTAAAAATTTCAAAAATATTTTATAATCCACAAAAGTTAAGTAATACAATACGAGTAGGTCAGATGCTTATTTCAAAATAACCCGGAAAGTCCCAAGGTAGAAGAATAATACCTATTCATAGACCTAGCAGCAAGTGGTGAAATGAAAATTAATTTGATAACAAACTTTTATTTGAATTTTGGGCTGGAATTAACTACCAATCTTTCGCATTGAAGGTAATACCTTTCCTTATACCTTTGCCATTTCCTCCCTTATACCTGTATGGAACCGGATTTTCTGCAGTAACGGCATTAAACACAAAATAGAGGTCCCAGCAAACAAAGAAGGAAATTATATAGTTCTAACTTCTAATTTAACACATCGTTTTGAAAAACATTCATTTACCAGTCATTATGATAATTTATTTTGGTTATTGTATCGTGGTTGCGTGCTTTTTTAACTTAAATTGCATTATCAATTGCTAACTGCATTTTAACTTGAGAGTCACATGAGAGTGAGAGCTTTTTAAATTGAGAAATTTGTATATTAATCACTTTTTAGTCATTCGTCATTAAATTAGAACTCCCAAAATTTTATAACCAAAATAAATTATCCAACTAGTAATCTAAAATATGAATTTATTAGGTATCACAATTCTACGTACATTTTTACTCATATTTTTATATTGGTTGATATAATATACTAAAACTTTGACTTTTATATCTTATTATATGGTAATGTAGTGTAAAATAGTTAGAAAGTTATTCTATACCATTTAAAGCACGACTTTCGTGAGAATATTTTTTTTTGTTTAAAAAATGTATTTTGTTTTATTTTTCAGTTTTTAAATTTCATAACGTACTGTCTCCTACAAACCTTGCTTTGGTTGGAAGAGTTCAACGCTCGCAACCCATCATGTTTAGCTACCCTAGTGCCATTCAGTTCTGGGTGAGCTACAAGCCTTGACTTGGGTGAAAGAATCAATCAAACTAGTCTAAACTCAATGGGTCTCTATTCAAAGTTTTGTAGTTCCTGTGACCCTGAGTATAACTAGAACTAGATAACAAAACAAACAAAAGGAAGATCTTGTAGCTACCTTCTAATATTGCTTTGCCTTTGAATTTATACATGTATATCCAAGGACCCCGCTGAAATCTTATAGAAAATGGCTTTTGGTCAAACTCTTTGAAACTACTTAGTTCTGATAGTTTTTGGTTAGTGGATCAAAAGTGTCAATGATCGCTAATTTCAAAAAAATTATGGTTCAAAGATATATATCATTGAAGTTGCACTATTTTGTGTTAGAAAGCCTGCACATATGTTACTGTAACCTTCAAAATGAATTTTGCCAATGTTGTACAAGAGATCAAGAACAAGGTTTTCATCTTCGGTGATGAACTTGGTCTTTTCCTCAAGTTAAAAAGTCAGGTTCCGCTCAAGGTCGAATTGGGATTGAACGGTAGCTTTTGATATCCGGAACAATGATGTCTGCTTAGGTTAGAAGGATGATTGAGCGAAAGATTTTCATCTTCATTTTCGTTGACGGATTTAACTTCTAGCTCGAGGTCAAAGCTCAAGATCGGCTCAAGGTTAAATCTGATTTAAATGAGTACTTGTGTTTTTTTACCGCAAGATAATGAAAATCCGAATGGTTTGACTTTAGATATGATCTTGTCGTTGACAATCAGATTGTGGTGTTAATGATGACTAATAAATGATTGCAGAACGTCGACTTGGTCAACATATGGTACTAAGTTCGTAATAGATAATCTTCTGTGAAGAAACGATCAATGTAGACGATTACATCATCATAATATTTCAGAATTCTTAGTTTTTGACTTGGAATATCTAACGGATCCAACAGTGGAAATTTATCAGATTAATCTTTATCCATCTTACATACAAAATAAACTCGTGAGAGAGAATGATGAGCACTTTAATGAACAGGGCTTTCTGAGAGTCAACGTGTTTTTCAGGTTTAGAAATGCAACAAAACACCAAATATTTATTGCCTACAATAATATTTATGGAGAGAGTATGTATGATGCCTATCATGCTTATAAAAATAAACTAATTATCGGTTACTATTGCATATGTGAATCTTGAGCTAGAATTTTGGGTACATGTGCCCGTCACCTGTATTGTATGGAATTTTCGCTATAGACGTTAATAAGAAAATATAAAGTATCTCGATGACTCCCTGCTAAAAAAAACTCTAAATATTCGGAATAGTGTACAACAAGAAGCTGAAGAAAATAATAATATACAAGTGCTGGATTAAAAACAACTTTAGGGCTCCTCGTAATATCCATAGTAAAAATTTGCCCTTTTCAGGTTGCCAAGTTCACTCTAGCAACTTCCTTACAGTCCAGACGGCAATCTCTATCTTTTTATGTTGCTACGTATATGTATATGATTATATACATCTGACTATGATGGGCATATAGTTCTATAAGGTCAAACGTCGGACATCTATTGAATCTTGCTTTATGTGACTGATCGTCTTTGAGAGAATGTTTTACAATCCCTAATTAATTTCGACAACCTGATTCTCAAGGACAAGGTCATATCTAAAAATATTCCGATTTTCATATTTTCGGATTTAAATATATAATTACTCATCTAAACTAGATTTGATCTTGAGCCGGCCTAGAACTGTGACCTCGAGCAAGAGGTGAAATCCGTTAGTGAAGACAAAGATAAAAAACTTTCACTAGATCATCTGTCTAACCTCGGCAGACATCATTGTTCCGGATATTACAAGGATTAGTTATCCTTCAATCCCAATCGGATCTTGAGCAGACCTTGACCTTTAATCTTGAGGGTGAGGTCAATTTTATCACCGAAGATGAAAAACTTGACCTCGATCTTCTGTACAATACCGGCAGAAGTCATTCTTAATAACATCAATAAAGGCTACAATAACATAAGTGCAGGCTTTCGAACACAAAATAGTGAAATTTCAGTGATATATAGCTGAGTTTTTTGGACTAAACGACTACTGACACTTTTGATCTACTAACTAAGAACTACCAAATCCAAGTAGTTTTGAACGAGCTTGACTGAATATAAGATCTCTGCAGAATGTTATTGGCTTGACCGAATAATCTGAAGTGATTTAAAATTAGATTACAAGATTTGATTGTTAGTCGATAGCTCATAAATAACAATAAAACTAATTAAAATCATTTAAAAATAGGGCTTCTCATCTAAAAAATAAAGTTGACCTACCAATAACTTTAATACATAAGTCAAAGGTCAGTTTTAAGGTCATACAAGTTAAATCATTTATATACAAATGGGAAGTTAAGTCTATTGACTTTCAACTGTTCACTTATATCTTTTTGTGTTTTTCTGTCAAACAAGCACCACTGACTTTCAAGTAAACTCTAGATGTGAAAAAAAACGTATGACATATTTATTTCGGTGAACGGGGAATTTTCCTCATTTTCCATTGTTGTAATTAAAAATATCAATTCCAAATATAAAAAAAAACAAAATTTATCTATAAATGACTTTGAAATATATAATAAAGGGCAGTTTCTAGGTCATAGTATTACATTGTCGTCAAATTTATATATGTATATCAAATTTTAGCTTGACCGGATGATCAAAAGAGGGTTAAAATTCAGTTACAATATTTCTTGGCCAACAGGAGTGAAACTAAATAAAATCGTTTAAAAATCTGTTATTTTAAGTTTAGTCAGATTCCTGAAACCATAAATACTTTTCGGTGATTACATTTTATTTAACTGTGTAATATTTTATTTTTCTGTTGTAGGTATGTATTTTAAGTAAAAATACAATTTTCTACAATTTTTTTAACATCTTCAAGCTCCCTTTTTGTTACAGGACACTTTTTTAAAGGAGCGGGCCCACAGATTGAGATTCACTGAGTTATACTTTAAAATCGTTTCAGTATTTTCACAAGAACACAAGATTTGACATTTTATAAAAACATCTACGTTGTGTTAGGCAAGAAAAATAAACTGTAATAAACTTTCCCCGACATCGTTTGAACGATTGCCAGAAATTTATTAGCTCTGGAAGAAAAATGTTTAGTTTGATTTAGAAAATTTAAAATTGAGGGCATTTATCTTCTGAAATGGAGTCTAAATGAAAAAAGTAATAAAAGTTGGCAGTAACTCTGCAATCATTGATTTTAACGATAAAATCCGGTAATTCTATGTAAATTTACCATAAAGTCTGCCTATAATAAAATGATCTACTGAGTGTTCAATATTCGATGGTTTTAGAGGTTGTGAAATGAAATAATGAAATGAAATAATTGATTAGTCATAAGATTAATACTTCAGCATTGGTTTCGTCAACAGTACACAATTAAATAAAAAAATATATACATAACATACCTTAAAGCTAGAAAAAACAAGAAACAGTTATAGTAGTTAGTATCATAAGATACTTGTTATAATATAAAAGTACATCCTACAGGCTTAAGTATTGGTTAAAAGAATCAAAAGAACCCTGAATAAGAAATATTTTTATTTCTGTTTTGAATTTATTACTGTTTGATATGTTTTTTAATTTTGCAGGCAATCTATTAAACAGAATAATGAAATTATAAATTGGGGATTTCTCAAAGAATGCCGTTCTATGTTTAGGTATACTAAGAATGTCACTATTTCGTGTATCATATCTGTGACCCTGGTCAAGAGTTTTAAACTCTGAGTAATTTTGTTTTATATATAAAACGCATTTTAGAATATAAATAGAGTAAAAAGTCAAAATGCTGTTTTCCTTAAAAATGGGTCTACACGAGTCCGTCGGCTTAAGACCAAATATCAACCTCAGTATTCTTTTCTGAGCCAGAAACACTCTATTCACCTCACACCCTCTTCCCCAAGAAATGACATTGCTTGACAGATGACTGTATGCCAGAGAATAATACACAGTCAGCAATCCAGCCCGGTCTAGAAATGAACTCATCTACAAAATAGCAAAGAAGGCAGAATTTAATTTTTTACAAACATGTTCAATATGGGAAAAGAAATGCAGCGATTCATCAAGCCACGTGCCTAAAAATTTAGCATAAGCTGAGGTTTCAATATTATATATTACTTTATCCTCTACCAGCAATGGTTTTTTAATATTGAAATTTATATATACAGTCTTTGTTGGGTTAAGTATTAACTGATTACGCTGACACCAAATTTCCAACTCCTCACATACCCCTCTCGCTGTACGCAACAGCTCCTCTGGGGCATCTGCAGATATAGCTACCTTGGTATCATCAGCAAACATAACCAACTTTTCTCTACTGATGAATCTAGGTAGGTCGTTAACATAAATCATAAACAAGAGCGGCCCCAAAACCGACCCCTGCGGCACACCCAAAGCGATTTTTTTGCAATCCGATTTACTTTTTTGGTATCGAACAAACATACTTCTATCAAACATGTACGAATCGATGAGTTTTAAGATATTTCCTCTTATACCCGAAGCAAAGAGCTTTCTCCATTATTAGTAAAAATAGCACGATAAGATTTTTGTGGCACTGTGCTACTTTTTTAAGAAATGAATGACGCCACAAACAGAATTTTCACAAGCTACTTCGTTTTGGATATACAAAGCGATTTTGAAAATTTCGCATTTCCGGGCACTCGGTTATCTTGCAACTTATCGCAAAATTAAAAAAGAGAAGGATTGGGGTTTTTTTATGTAGGGTTCAGTAGCATCTTCAGTTTTTTTTATTGGTTCAACTGTTTCCGAGAAATGAATCTAACTTGCTTTTTTTTAAATGAGAAATGTTTTGAATAATGTGAATTAGTTTATTACAAGCTTTTAAAATACATAACACACTCTATTTATTATTAGTACTGAGTATCAAATTTAAGTTTTTTTTTTTAAAAAAATAGTCAGATCGTGTTAGTAGTTAGTAGTGACGGGTATTTAAGGAAATAAAACATCAAAATCTTGTCCTTTGGAGTTTCAGTCAGGATATTTAGATATTCGTCATATTTTTGTACTGAAATTTTAGATTATTCAGTTTCTTCTTAATAATGACAGGCTTTGTAAAAGTTGAGAACAACGAACAATTCGACATGCTTATTTATTATATTCAAAGTAACGAAAATGCAGATGAAGCGCTAGAACACGAACTTGACATATAAAACTGGACTGCTCATGCATAATACCTCCCTTATACTAAAAATGACCCCACCATTCTCCGTGCCATTACTTACAAATAATTGATTTGGCAACAATGAATTAACTAAGTTTTTATTATATTGGTGAAGGTGTATTTTTGACATTGACTGAATACTTTTCATTTTGACAATTTATTTTTGATTTTGCTGTTTTATGCATTTTATCACATTTTATGTAACGTTTTACTGAAAATTTCAAACAAGAACGTGAATTTTAAGGTTTTTTTGGTATTTTAAAAAATGCGATTCTTCATGAAAAGACGTACAAATACCTCATCTAGTAAATTGGAATTTATTTATCGTAAGTTATAAAGCATTCAATAATAATTATTTAAAATTTCACCTTAGAAATAAATTGTGAATCTAAGAGGTAACAAGGTATGGATATGATGTATAATAATTTTTAAATGTTATCAATATTTTAGTTTTCTAAGAGAAAAGAAACTTCAAATTCAAGGGCTGAAGCAAATTTGTGATGCTCATAATTCTTTTATACACGAGATGAGTAAGTCTATTCCAAGATAGTTTTACCCCTTCCAACTTCATTGGTCTATTCAGAGCATTTTTCTGGAAATTGTTTTATACAAGAAGAAGAGCAAAAAGTTTGTGCTGTGCTTCTTACAAATAAAATGCCTCAAAAAAGCAGTGTTTGATGTAAACATCTTGAAGCAACTAAACTTGGACTTAATAACGTACACTGGCTCTACAAAAAAAAGTCCTGAATTAGGTGCATTAACTAACAACAATATCGCTTTACCATAAAGTTAATGTTCCACTGATATATAAAGCTGATTATCGAAACTGGTATGCTGTTATAATTTAAAATGAATAAATGTTTAAAAACCCATATGCCATATTAAAATAGAAATAAATGATTGCTTATAATATGAAATTTTTTAGTATCATTAAGCATGTTTGGAAATTAAATAAATTTTAGTTTTATGTATTTGTTTTGTCTAAAAATAAAATGTTAACTTTTTGTTTAAATATGTTATTAATTTAAAATAAATTTATATTTAATTACTTATTATTTAAAAAAAATTAAATAAAAATTCTTGATTTTAGCTCAGATAGTAAGGAAATTTTTGTCGTGAAAATCTTTTGTCAAAGTAGTGAGAAGCTGTGATTGATTACCATTTCAAAAATTCAACTCCAGGAAAGATCAATTCCAGATCCTAAACAGTTAAATAAATGGAAAGTTTGACCTAGTGTAAAAATTAAAAATTGTTAGTAAATATTTATGTATATATTTAAATTAAAAATGATTGTATTAATGTAAGAATCCCACTCTTGTATTTACAATCTTTTTTATATTTAAAGTATCTTAATAAATATTGTTTTGTTTACAATTACATATAGAATGGTTTAACACTTGATCCAATTTGGAGTTAAAATTTTTTCTTATAATAATGGTTTAGTACATAATGTTACTTTACTTCTTTTAAATTAAAGCTCCGTTATTATGAAGGGAAGGTCAATATTATCATGAATGTTGTTAACTCTATATAAATACCTAACATATCAGTTCCCTAAAAGTATCGAGGAGAAAATAATTTTAACAAAGACCTAATCGAACTATTTTTAAATGATAAAACTCTTATTTTCAGATAGATTATATGGACATTTCAAGACCTTTCATTATACAATATACTATATTAATTCATGATATAAAATTTTTTAAAATAAATGCCTTAATACTTTTCTTCATTAACTTCTTATACTCTACGTCCGAAGAAGGATGTAGATTATACTAATGTTATTTACAAAAATACCTACTGATTTCCATAATCTTTTTCAAAACAGATATTTAAAAAAAAAATAGTCTCGATTTGTGTTTGGCGTATATTTCACAATTTAGCTATTTTGCTAAATAACAGTTTTATTGTAAAAAATAAAATATGTAAACAGTCATAGAAAAAGCATTTTCATTCATTTATAAGAACTGACATTTCATGCTTGTTAGCTAAAAATAATAAAATTGCAACATATTAACGCTATTCTAAAGAAGTTAAAAAAATTAGCTTTAATTAAATGAATTGCTTTGAACAGAAAAATTATAATTTTGAGAAAACTAAGAACAGAAATTCAAGTTAAATATTATTTTACAGAAACAATTATCCCGGTCTTTTTATTGAATATACTCAATTAACCTGTCAAGTAAAACAAGAAAGAGCGATTTATTGTTTTAGATATACTATAAAAAGAGATAGTTATTGTCTAAACCTGTTAATGAGAATAATAGAATTGACATTTATACATGACACATTCACGCCAATATAAGAAACTAGCAGGGAATTCAATGTTACCATACAAATCATTGCACCTAATGGCGACCAATACGAGGGGGGGGGGGATAAAAAAATATTTTCATTAGCAGCCCAGTTTTATATGTCATGTTCATGTGCTAGAAGTATATTTAAACAGTTTTGAGAATTTTCGATTTGTTTTCAATTTGAAAATCATATATGCTTGTAATTTGTAGATATCTAGAGAGAAGACAGGTAAAGGAATGGTTTTGAGGATAAAGTCAAATCTAATTCAATATGGTTCATTTTATAAATCAAAGTCTAAAATTTACAACAAGGGAAACAGCGAGATCGATGAAATCAATGTATTAGCTTCTATTGATTCAAATCCAAGTAGTTCTTGTAGAATAGTAGAATGTTTTATAGGAGTTTTAAGTCAAGTGTTCAAACAATCTTAAAAAAAAAACAACTTTAAACCAAATAAATATCACCTGGTGCAAAATTTACATCCTGGTAACACACAACACCGAATAGAATTGTGTAATTGGTGTTTACAAAATATAAAGAAAGAACAGAGTTTTGAAGTAGCCGGTATATGAATCACAATTTCCGTAACAAATAAATAAATCTGCCATGTTTAAATGGTTGCCTATATGTTGTTCTCCGTTCAGGCAGAGAAAAATGAAAGAATGTATAGAAACAGTTTATTTTCTGCAAATATAACTCAGGTCTTGTTAGCAGAGCTGTGTCGAACCAAGCGCAACATTCGCATGAAGCAACTGCTATATAAAATATAAATTCCGGTACATGTCGGAAGGATATTAAAAACCTGCCGACTTCGATTTCATAACGAAAAATATGGCCATAAATTAAGATCTATTTAATTGTTACTGAAATTATGATTATTAAAATATCGCACTGTTCCGGCGAATGTAAAGATATCGGTTAGACAGGCGATGTTTTTCAGTCTGAAATCAAAGGCGGCAGGTTTTTAATATCCTGCCGATATATAGAGGAATTTATATTTTATATAGCAGTTGTTTCCTGAGAATGTTGCTTTCGGTTCGATACAGCTCCACTGAGGTGTATGGAGAGAAGACCAGAGTTGTATTTGCAGGAAATAAACTGTTTCTATATATTCTTTTCGTTTTCTCTGTCTGAACGGAGAACAACTTATAGGCAATTAGACGGTATATGGTTTTATAGGGCTTATTTTACTTGTGCGGTATACTGAATCGACAGAATATGAGGTTTTGGTCTCAGAAAAATCAATATGTATTATTGGTCCGGGCACGGTAAGGCAGGTTTGGCTTCAGCGTTTTATATTGAGCGGCTTCGTAGGGTCCTCCCCGCTGCCAAATGCGATATATTTGGTTCTTGTATGCAGTTCTCTCGTGTATTTGTTGATTTTTGTTGTTTTATTTCTTCATATGGCCTTGATATGTATAGCATCGTCTCGTTTATTCAGCTGTTCCGCTTTTTCGAAAGAGACGCCCTAGAAATAATTTTCTGCGAAAATATTTAGTACTTGATTAAAATGTCGAATTAAATATAAACTAGATGTGATTCAGTTTCTTGTTTTGTCATGGCTATTGGGATTAAAGTCAAAAATGTCCCAGGGCCAATAGATAAACCCAAAAACTCGAACATCTCAGTAACTGTTAACTATATGCTTAAGACAAGTTGATACGGGAATTTAAACATGTGATATTTTTAATCTGAAATTTTCAAACTCGGAACTGTGTATTACACCTCAGTAAAGTTTTACAAAACATTGAATTTTCCCATACTAAATATTGAAGAGTTTAGCAAAAGTAGGGGTGGTATTTAAGAAAAAAGAGAATGAGACTTTCTGTTTTTCAAGCTCCGTTATCTCGAAAACTATCAAGCTCAGGTAGATACAAAAGTTTCAGGATTACATGTAGGACAAAAAGTTGAGTTATATGCTTGTGAAAGTATCTTTTTCCTTCCAAAACTAACTATAAATAGAACTCAGATTTGAGTTCCCATTTGGTCCATCTTCAACATCAATAAACACTGGTAAATTCACTAGTAAGCGAGTCGGCAAATGAATGACGAATATCATACTCAATGTAAATTTGACATTAATATAAATAATATATTTATTAAAAAAAAGTATTTATAGTGACTCCGATAGCCAAAAAGTTCTATTGTAAATCTTAATACAATCCCAAACAAGTTCTACAAATCTTTTATCTCAATAAAATCACTTTAATCTCATATTCTGGGGAGTTGGCACGTTTAACCTCAAAAAATGACAAATTTTCCAATAAAGTTTTAGACACAATTTGAACGATCGCTAAAGTTTTATTAGCTTCCGGGGAATGTCTGCTTGCTTTGATATGGAAAAATTTAAAATTGGGCATTTTTGAGCAAGACTATTTGGACAGTAAAAAGGCATTGGGACTCTCTCTCGGTTGAATAATTTACATTTCATTTATAAGATTTTGCTAAAATATTTTCACTTTTTTATACAAAGACCTACAGTTTAATTTTTTTAATTGTTTTAACTATGGAGATAAAGAAAACACAAATGTTAGCAATTTTTTGAATTAGGTCTTGAAGCGGAATTGTTTGCAGTTTGAATATTTTGAAAATATATTTTTTGTGGTGCATGACATGTCTGCAAAAAATACGTGTAATTTATTGATTTTAATTTATTTCTTGTTGAAAAAAAGGAAAACATTTATAGGCAGACTATATATATTCTACAACCTGTAAAATTTTCATACAGGGTGTTCGCATATTCGACCGATAAATCTTGTCAGGTGATCCCTTACCAACTGAAGAAAAATGAAATAGAAATATTAACCTTCTAATAATATTAATTTTTAAAAGACATTTTATTAAAATTTAAAGATAACTCCGGTTTGTTTCCGATTATTCGTAAATTATTTTGAAATATTTCAAATTTTGACAAAAAACAAACTTTTGACATTTTTTTCCAATAGCATGCTACTTAGAAAGTGATTCCTTTACTCCATCTAATTTATATGCGAGTAATTGAGAGACAATTATTTTCACTATTTTTAATGTTTTATTTAATATTCTTTAATAGGGAGGTAATTTTTAACTCTGCAAAACTCAACACTTTTATGGTTATTTGGCCTTATATTACCGATTTTTTAATTATTTACTACGGTTTAGATAAAAAACATTATCTGATTGGCGTACCTGCAGTTAAATTAATAGTGTCAATAATGAGTTTATATAGCATTACTTGTCATAATTTAAGGTTTTCGTTGATCTTTAAACAAAATTTTATATATTTTCTGTTATTAAATTATGAATTTAATGATATGAGGGGCCAGGAAAAATTCACTTTTATTCTGTGATCTATTCAAGTTGTGAAATGCCAGCAAGTTTACTATGCTGGTAGTTTAGCCAAAACCTCACAGCTAAGTGAGAAAAAATTCAATAATAAAAGTATTACCAAAATAAATAATAGAGCAAATCGCTAGGGTATAGTTGAAAGTTAGTACCAGCGCTAAACCAGCTGATATGCCAAGCTAACCCACATGCCGTAGAGTGAGAGTGAGTTATTCAGGGTACCACTGCATCTGTAGCTAGATTAAATTTAGAGATCTTCCACAATGTTGTTAGGAACTAGCTTTCAACAACACTGCAATAGATATCTGAATAAATGAAATTTGAATATAGAATCGCAATTTAGAATGTGGGTCAAATAACACTTGTTAATAAATAATGAAAAACTTTAATCGAACAATCAAATGCCTAACTGTATTTTTACCATAAAGCAGGATATGTTGTAAATAAAATAAAATTTTCAATTTAAATAGTCAATTAATTTTTGAATTTAAATAATTGCCATCGAATTTATAGTACGAAACGTAATACTACATAATTATTGAACTGTTAAATTTAACAAAAAATAAAAATAAACTGAAATAGTCCAAGGTAAATAATTGCAATAAATATTATTAAATATATGTTTATATATATATATATATATATATATATATATATATATATATATATATATATATGTAATCGAAGGTTTTCGGGCATCCCGTGTATGTGCTGAGTCCCTCTCAGGACTGTAAGGCAGCTGACGTTTCGGTGAAATCTCATTCACCATTTTCAAAACTCACTGTATGGCGTCTAAGAGCGAACTGACGCCTGCGACTCCGGTGTTGTCGGTACCGTGTGCGCGTCGGACGTGTTCGTTTTCCGAATGGTTCCGGACCATCAAGTGGCGTGACCTGCTGTGCGTCATCGGCCCTGTTGCCAGTGTTTGTGGTTGCGTTGCCGAGTTGTAATCTCTTTCGATACTAAGTGGTACTGGTTGATGTTTTGTAAGCAGATTTTTCCAAGTATTAGGCACACGGTGGCTATCATCTCTGCTATTTAAGTTGTTGGGCCTCTTTGCAATTTCAATAGCCTCCCTTATGACTCTTGTGGACAGGTTTTTACATCTCGATAGCATTTTTGTTCCCGAGAAATTTATCTAATGTCCTGTGTTTAACCAGTGTTGGGCCAGAGCAGAAGAAGTTGTTTTTTGCTTGACAGCGTTTATATATTCGTCTCTTCTGGCGCTTATTTGACGGTTGGTTTGGCCTACGTAAGATGAGCTGCACTCTCCGCATGGAATTTCGTACACTCCCTGGTTTTCTAGAGGGATTCTTTCTTTAAGTGTTGGCAAGAGATCTTTTACTTTTCGGTCTGTGGTGAAAATGGTTTCAATGTTGTGTCTCCTGAGAATTCTTGCGATCTTGTCTGTGGTGCCTCTTACATAAGGAACAAAAGCCTTGGAGCTATTCTCTTGGTTTTCGCGATTTTTTGGGGTCAAGTGTTTGTTTTTTAGAACCTTGTCTATATGTTCTTTTTTATAAGCGTTCTTTGTTAGGGCTTCCTGCAGTATGTTCATCTCTTTGTGATAATTTTCTGGATCTGTAAGGGACTGCGATCGAAATGCAAGTGATTTCACTACTGCAAATAATTGGGCGTTGAGGTAACTGTTGGTGTGAGTGGACTCTCTGTAGACAGTGTGCGAAAGCAAGCCATCCTCTTTTCTTTTCAGTAGGATATCCAGAAACGGTAGTTCTCTTTCCTGTTCTGTCTCTACGGTGAATTTACATCCCAAATTGCGGTTGTTTGGTGATGTTGAAATAGGGCTGAGTTTGTCTGTTTTTGAGGCTATTTTTATGTTCTTGGATTCTTGCTGATATGTGCCTGTTTGTTTGTCCTATATAAGTTTGATGACAATCTGCACATGGAATGCTGTAAACGACATGATTTTCAAGGTTGGTCTTACCTTTGGGATTTCCCAAGATGTTGACTATTGTTTTTTGTGGTTTAAATATGGGCTGTATGTTGTGTTTTCTTAAGATTCTTCCGATTATATCTGTTATTCCTTTTATGTATGGTATTATGGTTTTGTTCCTTGTTTGATCTTGGGCTTTGATCTTTGTTGTAGTCTTCTCTTGTCTTTTTATGGCTTTCTTTATATCTGATTGTGAGAAACCATTCCGTTCTAGAGCTGTTGAAATGTCTCTTATTTCGTCTTGTTTTGTGTCAAGTTCTGTTAGGCGGAGAGATCTTGATACTAATGTGTTGACTACTGCCTGCTTTTGAGAGGGATGATGATGTAACTCTGTATTGAGATATCGGTCAGTATGTGTAGGTTTCCGATGTACGCTAGCTAATAGCAGATCCAAAAAAGGAAGTTTCTTTTCTTGCTCGATTTCTAGCGTGAATTGGATTCTATGGTTGATATTGTTCAGGTATATTAGGAAATCGTCCAGGTGTACCAAAATATGGTAAATCTTACAAATAGCAAAAACTGCTCTCAAAATTAACCTTTACTGATATAAAAAGAACAAGTAAAGCGTTATCACAGTAAGAACTATCAAATACTGAGAAAATTCAAGAAAAATTGATTAATATTCATAAAAAAATCAACAAACTACATTAAAACTCAATATAAAACAACCTACTAAAGTAATTAAATTTAGGTATTCAAGCGAAAACAATGAGACTTAAAACAATATACTATTGCCAGATTCAAATTCTTTGAGAATTAATTTTGAGCTCCAACTTTAATAGATCAAAAATCTGTAAAAGGTAGATTTAGTAAATTGCAATTAATGGATCTTATTCTGTACTGTGAGGTTAGATTAAAGAATTCTTTCATTAAAAAGTGGACAACTGCTGACATCCCATCTCTGTTCATATTCCAGTAAAAATCACTCAGCCAAAAGAAGTCCGACTATTTTTGACCCTAAATTCCAAAGGACCACACACACACACACACACACACATACATATATATATATATATATATATATATATATATATATATATATATATATATATATATATATATATATATATATATAGTAAAATGCGAACAGTAAATGCAAAACTTCGTTCCCTTATATCTCTTCCGTATCAGAGGTTTCACAGTTTGAATAAATTGTTGCAGAACAAAATTTATCCTATTTCGCCACCATCGAGATAATGGCCTACTTGGACCACCATACCGAGAAGAAAGTCAAAACTTACCCTCCCCGCTACAGTGATACGGCAGAGGTATATGTTTCGTCTCCACTAGACTCATCAGGGTACTGACATGCACCTGCTTGCGCAAAGGACAGGACGAAAGAAAGTATACAACACTGAGGATATGATGGAACGAAGTTTGCATTTATTGTTCGCATTTTACTTCATTTATACACGGAGTTGCATATAATTGTACGTTTGCTGAATATAATTTCAGCACTATAACGGCATAATGTGGATATATCCACTGCTATTTCATCTCACATGGAGCAATCCATGAAAGCCGTAACGAAAATGATTTCTCTCTTTCGACAATTGTCGATTTAATGAGAGTTTAGGGACCCTGCAGACTAGATGTCGCCCCGAACCGACGATGGCAGGTTAGTTGTGAGACAGATAGTATATTGATGAGAAGTTTATAATCACAGTAGATACAAAGAAAATTCACTAACTGGGATTAAACTTAAACTACAACATGCGAAAAATTAATTAAGATATGACGATTACTACACAGTAGGTTCAAATGATATCAAAATGAAATAATAAATCAAAATGAAATAATAAAAAAAGCAACACCATCCAGAATAGCTTCTGTCAATGCAGATTCGACAGTGACATAAAATTAAACCCAAAAATAAGGTTACATGAGCAAAGCAAAATCCACCGAATTGATCAAAGATTTTTCAAGAAAGCTACCAAACGAAAGAATGAATGGAAGATTTACACTGGAATAGTAGGCAAGAAAACCTAGATTTAACTGGAAAAAGGTACACTAAGGTCAACAATGCAAATAAATTCAACCATCCACAGTCTACGAATGTGAAATGAAACAATATATATAGGAGACAAACAGCGATAATTAAATGTAATATAATACCCTACTGTGTAGTGTAAGAATGTAGCTAAAATTCAGGAACACAAAATATGTGAACGAGGAAAAGAAATTGACAACGAAGTAGAACTAAGGGAATTTATAGTAAAACTAAAAAAAACCAACTGCTCAACAAATGAAGCATATCATTAGTTATTCTAAGAATTTTTTGAAAGATATTTAAGAAATTGCGTCTGACTATAGCGAGAGTATTTATAAAAAAAAAGGTAACATTAATTGAAATAGTCCTAGTAAATTTAAACTGAAATTTGAATCATGATAAATTAATGGTAGATATTATTGTTAAATAATTTTAAGTTTGTTAGATAAATGAAATTTCCTCTTGTTGTTTCTCACTCGTTCCTTCATTTTTACAATTTTACATTGTTACTGCTAAAACAAGAAGCAGGTCAAATAACTGGAATATTATTTTTTTTTCTCTAAATTGAAAATCTTAAAGGGAATGTGCTTACTAATTTTGAAACAACATTTTTTTATCATTTACGAATTATTGCAAAATGACTTATTTCTTTTTGAACTTTAAGTTTAGCAATTGAAGAGTTTCTATAGTATTTCTCATCAATTTGCTAGTATTATCACTTGTCAGCCGTTGTCAATCGAATATCGAAATACCCTGTAGATATTGCTTCTACACATTTTATAATCCACTAAAATGTGATTCACAACATTTTCAATCTAATTATGATTTATGTTAAATAAATGCAACGTCGTTAACATTTTGCAAGTATTTCGTTTCGTTAATTAGCGATGTGGAAATAAATGCGAAATGTAAATTTTAATTAGATTTTGTTAATTATATTTTAAATCTACAATGGGTTTGGAAACAAAACTGTTTTTATCTATTTTGATAAACTAAATACAAAATTTAGAATTATTTTCATACTTAGCGATAAAATAAATATTATTTTGAGTAGACAAAATTAACGCATATAGAGGACTTCAAAAGGAAATATGAAATATATTTTTTATTGATATTAGGCCCAGCATCATTATGAATATGTGCATAAAATTGTTCCATTTTTTCTTAAATAAACACTAGTAGCTTAATTTTATTAAGTATTTTAAAATATCATAGTAATGATAAAAAACATATTTCAATAGCTCCGTGAACAAGGTTTTAATACAGGGTCGTTCACAACTAGGAAACGTTTCTATATTTTCATGACGCACAACATGTATGTAAATTACGTACATAGTTATGTTTTTGATTTATTTAAGTAAAAAAATTTAGCGATGATTTCAGGCTTCAAATAGCACAAAGAAATAATTTCTGAAGATTATAAATGGGTATTTCGATCATAAAGATCACCTGGCATCAAGAGACACGACAATTAAAATCCATTGTTGAGTATATTATAACCAATCAAAACACCCTATAGAAGATTAAAGACGTTCGCGTATTTAGACAACTGGAATGTGGAAGCGACCATATTTTACTGGGATAAAGGATAAAAACGCAATATTGAAATAATAACAAGAAAAATAAAAACAACAAAGTTGAAACAGAAAAGGTGAAGAGCACGAGGTACAAGATGAACCTACGTAAAGACATCACCATGAAACAACTCTACCAAACATGATTAGAAGCTGTATTTGGCCATCAGTACACAAGAATGCCCCAGAGTACCTGTACGTACATATGACAAATACTCTAAAAACTATAGCACAGGAAGTCTTGGGAGAGATAGAACGCGGAAAAAGAAACCATGATGACGAATGGAACATAGAACTAAAACACAAAAGAATCAAGCAGAAATCATATCAGAAATAGTTTTGCATTAAAAGTAGCGAAGATAGAATTGAATACAGAAAAGAGTTTTCGATTTTTAAAAGAATACTTAGTAAAGAGAAAAACAAAATGTGAGAAAGAAAATGTGCAGAAATCAACACCTACTTAGGGGCATGCATTCAATGAAAGCTTGGAAACTCATCAAAACTCTTCGGTAAGAAGAAGTAGGGAAGATGAATATACTACTAAAATAAAGAGCTAAATGAAAACAGACCTCTCTACATGTCCATGTCCCCAATCACATATAAAGCTCAACGTACTAATGTTAGTATAAGTACAGAAATGGTCGAGAAAGTATTACGAACGATGAAAAATGAAAAAATCACCGGGCCAGAAGGAAGTCCAATTGAACTGATAAAAAATGGATCAACCAAACTAAAGGAAATACTAGCATTTTTGTTCAGCTAATATCAACGAAGGAGATATACCAACACTGTGAAAAATGTCATGGATAACACCCATACATAAAAAGAAAGGTTGTTTGTGGTAACTAAATATGTACAGCGGTCACGGATACTTTCAGTAGACTCTATGGAAAAGTACTAAAAAATTTGATCAATGGGAAACATGAAACTGGTAACATAGAACAAAAAGCCAGTTTTAAAGCTGGGCGCTCATGTATTGACATCTTTCCGATCACCAAAATTATTGAGAAGAAAATTGCAACTTACAATGACAAAATCCATCAGCTTTTCATGGATCTTACTAAAGCTCACGATACTTTACCAAATAAAAAATTGTGGGAAATACTGGAAAGAAGTCAGATTAATATAACACTGATAAATGCCATAAAACAGTTATACAAGGACAGCTACTATACAATGAAAATAGGAAGAATAAACACTGTCACAAGCATTTCCAGTAACAAGATGTCTCAGACAGGGATGTTTTTTATCTCTTCTTTAAAATATATCTCTCAAACACACCGGACATACACGGATATAAATAATTTTTACTTATAAAGGGTGTTTTTTATAGAGGTATAGAACTTTTAAATGGAATAAAATAAAGATGATTTTTTAAATTGACATGAAATTTACTTTATTCGAAAGATAACCTTCTGGCATTATAATTTAAATATGACTTCTGGCATAGGACCGCCACGGCTGGCTCGGACATAGTTTAATCTGGAGGTCCAATTTTCGATGACTTTTTCCAACATTTGTGGCCGTATATCGGCAATAACGCGGCAAATGTTATCCTCCAAGTGATCAATCGTTTTGGGCTTATCGGCGTAGACTAGCGACTTCACATATCCCCACAGAAAATAGTCTAGCGGCGTTAAGTCGCACGATCTTGGAGGCCAATTCACGGGTCCGAAACGTGAAACTATGCGGTTATCAAACATTTCCTTCAATAAATAAATTGTGGCACGAGCTGTGTGACATGTTGCGCCGTCTTGTTGAAACCACAGCTCCTGCACATCATAGTTGTTCAATTGATGAACGAAAAAGTCAGTAATCATGGCTCTATAGCGGTCACCATTGACTGTAACGTTCTGACCAGCATCGTTTTTAAAGAAGAACGGACCAATAATTCCACCAGCCCATAAAGAACACCAAGCAGTCAGTTTTTCTGGATGTAACGGTGTCTCAACATACACTTGAGGATTATCATCACTTCAAATACGGCAGTTTTGTTTACTGACGTATCCATTCAAACAAAAGTGAGCTTCATCTCTAAACAAAATTCGCTTATGACTGATTCGGGTTTTTCTCTACGCTACGCTCTACAGCAGCAATGACTTCTTTTGTACGCACTGTACGACGTCTCTGTGGATGCGTATTATCATTTAGAGTAAACGTGGTGCGAAAACGTTCCATAGTTAATCGAATTAATTGCTCTGATGGACGATTATGTTGAACGTAAAATGGACGTAGTGCGTTATACGTATTTTCGAACAGAACCATGATTTTCAAAATAAATTTGCACAATTTGGAAGTGTTGTTCAGGCGTCAGTCTATTCATGTTGAAATGCCAAACCAAACTAATCATAAATCACTTGACAGCTGACAAAATGCCGCCAGTTAAAAAAGTGTTGCCAACTTAAATTTCTATACCTCTACAAAAAACACCCTTTATTAGGACCATTACAATAATAATGAAATTATATTTATAGTGGCTTCGATGGCCAATTAGTTCTAGTAAATAATGGAAAACACGTTTGACAATCGCCTTAAAATCACTTCTATTCCATATTCAAGGAGATACATTTAACATGCAAAATGAAAAATTTTCAAATAAAGTTTACATACACAATTTAAGCGATTTCCAAAGTTTTATTAGCTTCCGGGGAAAATCGTAAGCTTTGATATGGAAAAATTTAAAATAGGACCCTTTGCCTTTTTAAACGAGATTATTTATATCTTGGTAGTCCCCTAATTTAATAATTTACATTTATTTATAAGATTTTGCTTCAATCACTTTAATTTCTTAAACAAAAACAAATTTTAATAAGTATTTTTAAATTTTAGAGTGAAGATAATATATATATATATATATATATATATATATATATATATATATATATATATATATATATATATATCAAGTGCTGTGGGATTAAAGTTTCAAATGAAATCGTTCACAACTAGGAAACAACATTTTTATATTTTTATGATGCATGACAAATGGACAAAACTTGAATAATTTTTGGCTTTTAAGTTATTTTTTGGTTTAATTAAGTATTATTTTATTGGGAAAATATTTATGGATGAATTATGTATATTTAACAATCAGATAAATTATTATTGATATTGCTGCAATACACTTCATAATTTATTGAAATAGGATTCATAAAATTTTAAATCTATTTATGCCTTGTGTTAAACAAATGTAACGTCCCGTAATGCATTTATGCGGATATTTTATTTCATAAAATACCGATGTTGAGATAAATGGGAAATGTTAATTAGATTTCCTTAATGATATGTAAAAATATATGGAAACGTTTATTTTTAAAATAAAAAGGAGTTTTAAAATTAAACAGATTTTATTAATTTTGTTAAATTAAAAGCTAAATTTAGTATTTTTATATTTAGCAATTGCATCGACATCATTTTAGTAGAACAAATTAGAGCGAATCAATGGCTTGAAAATAAACTATGAAATAAACTTTCTATTAGCCTCTAATATCATTATCAATGTAAATTTGATCATTACACAGGTAGTATATATTTTAAATTAATTAAAGAAAAGTATTTAGTGGTTTAGACAGACAAGAAGTTCTATTTTAAATAATAATACAATCTTTACATTACTCTCTAATTTTAATACTTTCTCCTAGGGTAACACCCTCTATAAATGACATAATCTGTGGTTTTATGAGAGCAAGCACAGCAAAGCTAAATTAATCATATATTGCTGAGTAATCCCGATAACTAATGAGAAGTTAGCGATTTTTTAATAGTTGCAACTCTCGTTTATATCTCTCTGAATAGTTGACAAAGAGATACATATATCAGATATAACATTTGTATTATTTCATTACACGGTAGGTTTTGAAAGTTTTGAATATTCTTTATGTAATTTTCTCAAAAAATTGTTACAGCTTTGTTTTGCTACAGTCAAAAATATAAATATTTATAATAAAGGAACTACCACTTGCCATAACCTTAGGCCTAATTTTCAGCAAATAGTCTTCTTATTAAATATTAAATTAAAACTAACCCCTAAATTCACTAACATGGTCTCAAAACTGTTCTAAATTTACAGCAGAGAGCTTAAATTGACAAGAGCAACAATAAGTCAAGCAAGTTTTATACTCTAGAAATACAAGCATAAAAATCATTTTCCTTTATTACTGAACCAGCAAAAATGGAGAATTTTATTTATTTTCGGGATATAACTATTTCTTTTACTTGTTTCAAATCTTTTTCGCTAGGTTCTTATCCTTATATAAGCGCCAATTTTTGTTTGAAAGTTATAGCCCCTGTGAAGTAGTAGATATCTTTTGGAATTACATTTGTTTTTATTTTTTTATTGAATATCACGACGTTTCGGCTAGTAGTTATCTCTAGTCATTTTCAAGTGAAAGTATATAAATTCCTAAGCTACTAGACTTAATTTTTGTAGGAGATTTTGAAAGAGCCGTTGTGACCCGCTGCTCACTTTCACTCCTATCCATCGATGCCTATCACCCAGCAACAGAAAACTTATTGCACTTTTAATGTATCAAGAAACTCAGCAATAACAGCACAGTAATGGTTTATCAGTTTCGTTAAGCGGACTATGCTGATTTGAATAATTTTTTTGATTGTGTTGATTGGTCCTTTATCTCTAATACCGCTGACATCGATACTATGATTCGTCATTTCTATGACATCCTTTTTGAAGGAATCGATCTCTTCGTTCCTAAGAAGACAATGCCAACCGAGAAATATACAAAATGGTTCGACGGTGATCTTCGTAAATCCATAACGCTTAAAAATAAATTATGCAGGAAATATAAACTATGCCTGAACTCATAGACACCACATAAAATGATCTGAAGCTAAAATTCTGTATAGAGAATAACACTGGACAAGACGAAAATTCCAAGAAGCCACGGTTATAAAACAGACCCCAATTGTTTTAGTAAGTCATCTTTAGATATAAGAAAAGTGTGGAAACCACTTCTTAATAATTGTAAATTAAAACTCAATGCAGCATAAATGGGGCTTTGGCGTAGCACGCATGACTTAGATGGTCACACTCTACTGCATTCAGTATTAATATAAATAGTACTGTAGGTTAGTAATTTATTTAGTTTTACTTGATTACTACTAGTCGAAACGTCGTGAAATTCAAGAATAAAATAAAGACAATGGAAGTCCAACAGATATCTACTACTTCGAAAGCGTCTATTTGTTGACGTATGTAATATAAATTACGACAATGTCGTAAGCAAAAGAAAATTGGCCGACTGGAAGATCTAAATTGCATCGCAACTAGATCGAGTTTAAGTATTAAACCCTCCTAGTGAATCTAGCTGTAAAAGTTTACTCACTGACCAAATGTTAATAATTGGTATCGTAAGAATGTCAAATGTGCCAAATAAAAAGCATTGAAATCAATAAATCACTTAATTTTGTAATACTTTTATCAAGTACCTAGTCTTAATTGAGAAAACTGGAAGAATCTCAATAACCAGTTTTTTGCTAATTTTCTAAGAATACAATATTATTTATATTCCAATAAGCAGCTGAAATCGTAATTTAGTGCGTTAATGCACCAATTCTATGATTCTAGTGATAAACAAAGTTAAAAATGTATTCATTTACCGCTAAGTAAACCCTAGTGAAAATTATCACTCCTAGAAAGTCAGTACAACACTTTCCTGTCTTTTGATACTTGAGATACTTAAGAGATAAATGGGTATGTGCCACATATAATTTTTGTTAAATGTGGACTTTACCTTAATTTCCATGCCAGAGCCCGGTATATAATGCACAACTGAGCTCACAGGCTATCGCGCTTTCTGAAAGTGCTTGGATTCAGTGAATTGAACACCTTTGAGGTACCAGAACTACATAATACACTTTGTGATTATCGATTTTATCTTTTAAAGAGTATAGCAAAATTCACGCAAGATTTTAATTTGCCGCCATTTCTGCGCTAAATTGTTGCCAACCAAAAAAAGCAGATTGACAGCTGACCGTTTAGAGTTACTAAAAATGGAGCACTACACGAGAGAACAAAGTGTTTCCATTATTGAACAATATTTTAAAAATAATGAAAGTTTGGCGGCCACAGTTCGTAAATTTCGTAGAAATATGGCCGGAATATTGATTTAACTCCGTCAACTCTGAAGAGAGTAATTAAAAAATTCAGGCAGTCTGGATCAATTAGTAATGCTAAATATATTGGCCGTCTAATAACAACCCGTTCAAATGTTAATATTGCAGCAGTGCGTAAGAGTGTTGGTGAAAGTCCAGGAACATCAATTCGGTGTCGTGAAAAAGAATTGTAAATTTCAAGAAGCTCGCCACAGCGTATACTCACTAAAGATCTGCATCTCCGTATTTACAAAGTTCAATTGACACAAGAACTTGAAGCCTAATGACCATGCATAGCGAAGAGAGCTGGTTGAATGTATCATTGAATATCAAGAAGTACATGCTAGTTTTTCGAGTAGAATCATCCTAAGCGATGAAGCTTATTTTCGCCTTGATGGCTTCAATAATCGCTAAATTTGCAGCGTTTGGGGTTAAAAGAAGCTACCGGTGCTTGTCGAAACATAAATGCATCTACAACGTGTCAGTCTTTGGTACGGATTGTGGGCTGGAGGCATCATCAGACCATATTAGGGCTTGTCAAGCAGTAACTGTTACTGACTCTCGATATCGCGATATGATTACCGAGTTCTTTTTGCCTAAATTGGATGATACTGATATGAGCGACATGTGGTTTCAACAAGACGATGCCACATGCGATATAGCTCATGAAACAATTCAATTACTGCATGAGACATTTCCTAATCGTATACTCTCTTGTTTCGGTGATAAGAATTGTCCCTACACTGAATTTCATTCTATGGGATTATTTGGCGTCAAAGGTCTCTACTAACAAGCCCATAACCACCCGTTCATTAATTCAAAGCTGTATTAACGAGATTAAGCGACATTTATGAAAAATGGTCATGGAAAATTTCGATAAAAGAGGTCGTTTTGTGCCAGCAAAGTCATGGAGGCCATTTGCCCAAGGTACTGTTTGAGATACTCTTCATTACAAGACACTTTGCATTAAATTTAATTAAAAAATGTTGTTAACCGAAGGTTTAAGTAAGCATAGGGTAGTTTAGAATTTCACTTCACACATTAGCAGTCCAACAGTTCTAATTAAGTTAAAATAAACATCTACTTGATATTTTATTAGTGCAAAATGCAAATATTGGAACACAAAAAGTAAGATATTGCGTTCTGCGCCGGTTACGTCAATTAATCATATTGTTCATGAGTTCTTTCTGTTGTTTTTTTGTAATATATTCCATAGCAAATAATCACTAGTTACTGTAGTTACATGTTAATTACATTTATATTTTGGTATAATAATGTATTATTTTTGAGTACAATGGTTTCCTGTTTTCATCAATCATCGCTTCTAAATATATAACCCCCATATCTCCGGCATACTAATCTCGGCACTGCCTTACAAGGAGAAGCGAAAAATATGCCAAAATTACCACCTGGACCGACACCGCTGAAAATTATTACTAGTGTTTGCCAAATAAGTTAAGATTTCCTGATGAATTTTAGCAAACGTCTTTAAGTTTTTGTTTCAAAGGACTACCTGAAGACCCTCTAATATATCCTTCCAAATCCAATCCATAAAATTAACAAACTTTCCATCAACCTGGCAATGATTTTGAATGTACAAGCGGATATTTCAATAATATTTGCGAACAGAAAATACTATTATAGTGACATGTGTAACATGTAACATATTCTGACAAATAACTGTTTTCAATGCCAATATTTTCTTTCTATAAAATCATTTTGATTTCAGGGAAGTTGAAATGTTTAATTAAATTCAAAAAATAAAAAAATTTTCATTCAAGTTTTTAGACAAAATTTGGACTGCCAAAGTTTTATTAGCTGTTGAGGAAAATCGCTTGCTTTGATATGAAAAAAATAAAAGTGAACCGTTTTTAAACCAATAGGTTAAAAAAACTCGAATCTTATCAGCCAGTGCAACACCGGGTTTCCGAAAGGGGTTCAGTATCATGAATTACTTATACACTATGTATAAGAACCCAAATAGAAAAAGCATCTGAATATAACATTTATAGATTTTCTTAAAATATTGTACTATATTAAGACATGAACCATCATGTAAACAACGGACTTATCTAGAGTAGATTCTCGATACACAAATCTCCTCCAAAATATAAATAGAACTGCCACCTTCCACAGCAAAATATCAAAGTAATTCCATCTCCAAAATTATTTGTGCAGACTAGAGAATACTTCCATAATATTGCAATGGGAAAATTATCTTCAATTTATCGACGATATCATCTTAGTGATATTTAGGAAATAAGTGACATATTAAAACAAATGCCTCGAAAGAAGTCTGCTTAAAAACTCGAAGACCAAAACAATGAGTAATAGAAGTAAATGCTTTTATATTGACAAAACGAAACCTGAAAATATGAAAGAGTACATATTTTAATTAGGGTATATAATAATAATAATAGGGAAAGGAAATCAGACAGTAGATAAGATGCAGAATAGGACTGACTTGCAGAGCCTGTGAGAAATTAAAATACATGTTTGGGAACAATAACATACGAATAAATCTCAAAAGAAAAGTGTTCAATACCTATGTTTCGCCAGTAGTGATCTATATCCTGCATTTGCATTATTTTTGTCTTTTTTATAAAAAAATTTGAAATGTCATCATATAAGAAATGAATACGCCTCTTTAAGAGAAATAGGTCATTGAAACGGTTTATGATTAGTGCATCTTTTAAAGTTCTGTCAAAGAGGTAAGAGCGGATGTATTTTTTAGCCCAAAGTGTGGCTAATAGTTCTTTCTCTAGGGTGGATTAACTTTGCTTAGAATCATTTCATCATTCAGAAAAATCAGAATATTGTAGTATGAGAACGTTAGTAAGGAGATTTTTGCCATTTTGGAGCGTTTTGTGGTAAACCGAGTCGTTGATATTAATTTTTTCATCTTTCTTTAAACATTTTGTTAAACCAAATTGCTTAAGGATTTACGATAGTAACTTACGAGACCTAAGAATCTTTTGTTTTCTATTTATAGCGATAGGGTAATTTATTATGGGTTTGATTTTATCTGGGTTGAGTTTGCTACCATCAAGAGTTATAACAAGAAAAGCTACTTCTTTTCGTAAGAATTCTGATTTGGCGAGTTGAATTTTTAAATCAGCTTCGTGTAATTTTAGTTGTATGTCCTTGTAAACAGGCTAATAATGACAATGTCATCTATATAGACGAAACAGATTTTATTTAACAATAATTTTAAAACTTTATCTGCTTCTTTTTGAAATGTTAAAGGTGTATTTTTCTAATCGAATAGAATACGAAAATATTCATAGTGGCCATTTTGTACGTTGAAATCTGTTTTCAATGTCGTCGGTTGTATTTTAATCTGGCGAAATTCGCTTGCAAGATCGAGCGTTGAGAAATATTGAGAACAGTTTAGTTTATCTAATATATCTGAAACATTCAAAGTGGGATACGTATCATCTTTTGTTATTTCGATAACTTTTCTGTAGTTCATTACGATCCGCAATTTTTTCTTGACTGATAGATCTGCTTTGTTTTGTGACTATGCAAATAGGAGAGGATAACAGATAATTATTACACGGGATAACGCTGGTCGTGCATATTCTTAATTTGTTTTTGTACTTTGTATTTAATATGAAAAGTTTTAGTATAGACTAGTATTTCGTTGTTATTTTAACATGATGATTGATAGTGTAAGTAAAAGCTATTTAAGAATTGTCTTTATAAAAACTATCTCAATAATTATTACAGAAATTTTGAATATAAAATTTATTTTCTGGATTCATAATTTTTCAGCGTTACATTTATTTTTAGTTAGTTAGTAGTATTTCCTATAATGAGTTCAAAAAGTGATATATCTTGAACGTCATAGAAATTTCTATGGCTGCAGAATTATTGCTTATGGTACTTAGACTTTCTCCATTTAGGCACTTATTAAGACAGTTTTATCACGTTACGTTATCTTGTGGAAAGCTTACAAGTATTTCTTATGTCTCAGTTGTAAAAAAAAGAATAAAATTTCTTATATTTCTCAACTTAACGATGCGTCACTGTTTTTGTAAACAAATCTTAAAGTTAATATGGAAAAAATTCTACAACTTTTTTATTTAAAATTTTTTTCACTCTTATAATAAAGTCTCTAGCTATTGTGCTAAATATAAAAAAGAAACGCTGTATTGCAATACTTGCAAACTATATCTTTTTTATGTAAAATAAGTAGGATAATATATTTTTTTATTAAAAAGGAAGATAGACTAACGCGCAAAAAATTTATGACGTTTTAAAGATGTGCACACTACTGCTCATGGCGCCCTCTATAATTAAAACCAAAACTATGAACAGAATTAGGTTTCCCAAATACTATTCGATTTTTTTCAAATGTTTGATTTTTAGAGTTATTAAAAAAAAAATCAAAAATTGAATTTTAATTTGAGCACCTTGTATCTTAAAATTAATTAAAACTAAACTATTATTGCAATATTTTTACCAACGTAATCTGTGTAATATTACTTAGAAGACAACCCATTTTGAAGTCGATAAAAAGTATAGAACAAAATATAAGCCTGTCCCAAGAGTTTTTAAATTCACATATCAAAATTAAAAATCTGGAAGCTTATGTGAAAAAGTATATGATTCTTTTTTTACCCAAATAAAAGTGTTTAATGTATTTACAACTGGAGCGATTCTTATACTACTCAGCATTCTTCCGTAGTATTATGCGTAACAAAACAAACATACAAACACCCGTAATCAGCAAGATTCTCGACGCCGTATCCCCTAAAACATTACATTCGTACGCTGAATAAAAACCACCAGGAGCTTATTATTCAAGAGTTCTATATCCCTAAAAAATCGCGGGATTTATTCAATAAACTTCCGAGATTTGGAAGCAAAATGCCACCGGTTTTATTAAAACAAAGCCGGTCCCAATTGGAGCAAGTTTAAATAAAGCAATTTGTTAGGCAACCTGCGATTCCCATTTAAGAACGATGGCTGAATGCGAAAAAGATGTGATTTTTTTTAGAAATTCCGGAGAAGTAGTAAAAAAGTTTCAAGAAGTACGAGGTAGCGCGCTTACTTAATGTGTTCGGGGAAAAAAGAAAAATTTAACTTTCTAGGTGTTATTTAAACTTCCGAGTGCAAATATTTATCTTAACTTGAACGTTTTTTTTTCTGTTTGCGTTGTTAAAAAATAACTGAATTATTTAAATTAGTGTTATTCATAGGCTAGCCGAATATCTATATGTTATTAACTTTTATTAACCAACTTCAAAAAGAAGGATCTCAAATAGGGGCTTATTGATAGAATAGGCTATTTTAACGTATCCACGCAAATAATACCGAAAATACGTACGATAGAGAAAAATGTTTCAGACCGAATTGTATACGTTAAAGGGAGACATCCAACTCTGATCTTGGCTTTAGTAAAGATGGAGGACATTTGAAGTAAAAATAGTTTATTTTAATGGGAACCTCGATATGCCAAGAGCATTACAGGGTAAAGCGATAGCCAAGTCTCAGTTTTCAAGTCCTTTCTAGTTATTTTTCTTTAATGGTGATATGGAGATATAAGTCAGTCGGGACAGAAAAAAACGTGCAAAAATTTATTTCGTATATTTGAATATTTTAAGACATAAGGGAGTCTAGAAAAGGATAAAAACATAAAAAAAAAAACAGCCAAATCGGCTCTGTTTTCTTTATGAACCATGTTCAAAGTAGGAAAATGCGGTTTTTCGCTCCTAGAATTTTCCAATTGCATTTTAGATGAAAGTTGTAGATACTGAAAAAACTTTTAATTTCATTTTTTTAACGTCAAAATCGATAGACCTTTATGGCAAGAGCAGGTCTTCCAGTCCTATTTCCTTCAGGAACCTTAAGATGTTGGACGGCTTCGAGGTGGATAGCTCCCCATCTTCGATTTGGTGTGTTCCTAAGAACCACATCCTATGGTTTTCTAGAGCGCTGCACTCTGAAAGGATATGAATAGAGGTTTCGCCCTTTTCCTCACAGAATCTGCACTCTTCGCCTTCTACGCCATGACTATTACGCAGACGTATAAGAAGATGCAGGAGGAAACGAATACACACACATACACAGACATAATGTTTCAAAGAATATTCAAATTTACGGTCAATAATGTTTAAATTCTAACTCGAAAACATTTTATTTTGTTAACAATTTGCTATATTATTCATTTTTTAAACATTTAGTTTGCAATAAGAATAATAATTTACAACAAAATTTAAGTGGAAGTAAAGATTTATTCCACAATGTTAGTATCAGCGATGTACATAAATTTCGATTAGTACAATATGTCAATTTTTCGGAATTTCCCAACTTCCCAGAGTTATAAAAATTAGCCAGTTGATAATATATCGTAATATACTGTAGTTTAAAAAAGGTGAAGGTTCTACGTTTCTTAGAACCCGATGAATGATTCAGTGTTCTAATCTCGTGGAGTAAAGACCTCTGAAGATGCCTCGTGCGATCGTAGGCGAAACGTCGAATAATGATTCCAATTTGACACGGTCTAAACCCAAGAACCATGATTTTAAATTTGACCAAAGCCGTGAAAGCTTTTCCGTTCTTAATTAAGGAAGCTGTAAATTTTTCCATTTCAAATTATATAGTCCATCCCTTTTGATTGTGGGGTGAGAAATTGTTTAAACTATTCCGTTAATTGAGTTTAGTTATTCAGTTAACTTATCTTTTATCTGTATTGGTGCTTATAAAGTTATTTTTACAGAAATAAGCCTAGAGACAAGGAATTTAGCAATTCTGCATGTCTCATTGAAGGAAATCTTGAAACTCGATATTGAAACTAAGGGTAAGATTCTCTTTCAAAGATTTTTGATTAAAATTTGAGCCCAAAATTAAATCTTATTGACTACGTTAGTCTACTATTAAGTTTTATATTAGGCAACTTGTTGTTACTGTTTTTTTTTTATGAATATTGATTAATTCTTCTTGAAATTTCTTAGTATTTGATAGCTGTTACTTTGGTAATGCTTTAATTATTCTTTTTATAGTAGTAAAGGTTAATTTTGAGAATATTTATTGTGAAAGTTACTACATTTTGGTACATATTTGCTCTCTGGGTGTATCACAATGGATTCACTGTATCGAAGAATTAATTTATCTTATATTTTAGAGTAGATCTGAATTGAATTCAATCTCTTGGCTCCACTCTGGAATCGAAATTGGAATAATATAGCATTGTGATACGCCTGGTAGTTCAATTACTTTCAGTTTAACTTCAATGTGATTTTAAGTAGAATTTTAATTAGATTGAAATTCAAGGGATTCTCATTAAGTAGATTATTTTTTTATTTAATTTAATATTATGGTTAATATGGTCATTATATTTTGATTCACTATTTTTTGTTTGGAGCATGATTAAATTTACATTTACTTTTGTCTGATTTAAACTGATTTGATAATGGTAATTAGAGTCAATACAACTAAGCGATTAGAGTAACTAGTGGTTCCAAATCCTACTATCTATTTTTTCTATATTATTAATCGCAATTATGTGATGGTTAATTTAATAGATTAATTAATTATTTAGTAAAGTTAATTTTTTGTTTTATCTTATATTAAACTAATTATTGGTGATCATCCAGAGTCAGATTGGACTTTTATTGAACGTTAACATATTTTAATCTTAGTTGCCTATGAGTTCAAAAGTTTTAAGCGGCATATTACTTTAAATTGTGTATTTGTTTAATTTTTACGAATTTTTTATTCATTAGTATTTAATTTTCTTATGAAACTTCAACTTTAATATCATCCTCTATATATATTTTTTTAATATGTAGGAAGTTTAAGATTTTAAATTTAAATTTGATTTAATATTTCTTGTCTATTTGGTAAGGGTGATTAACAAATTCATTTTCCTTTTTTTTTTTAATTTTTAGATATACTCCCCTATGTTTTTTTAGGATTTTTTCCGTTTTTCTGCTTTGGTTTTGCTTTTGCGTTTGTCTTTTGATAAGAACCTTCACTTATCAGCTAACGAGCACTGATGCTTAACTAGTACCTACACACCACCACACAGTGCGTAGTGTTCCAGCCTGATTTGTTCGATAGCACAGAGCTAGCAGTTTTACCATAGGAGTAATGATAGCAACCCAATTAATTTTGTAAAATTAAGTTTATCCCATTCTTTTTTTTTGTGTATGTAAGGCAATTTTCAGGCGTTTTATCTCATGATCATGGAATATAGAAAATTTGTATTATGTTTCAACGTCAGTAGGTACCAGAGTTTGTTACTTATTAAATTTTATTTAGTCCTCTTTTTTCTAGAACATGCCACTGTTCAAATATCCATTTAGGATCACTATACCTAGTTCAGTTAATTTTACCATATTTTTTCAAATACTCTCGTTATGGGCAACACGATATCATTTTCCTGAAGCATTTCCCGTAGATTCTTTAAAAAAAAAAAAATTCATAAAGTAAAGTTTTAATTAATTTTATTGTCAAGTTTGATCGTTATACTGGTGTTTTACTACAATGTGTTCAGTTGTTTTGTTATCGATGCTGAATATACTTTTCCTTTTTTTATTCAGTTAGATTTCGGTTTTCCTGCTCGTTAATATTCGAGTTGAATATTTTTGGGTTGTCTAAATGCCTGTTAGTTTAAAAATAATTACTAGGATACTTATTTAATTTTTGAGCGGAAAATACTAATGATTCATTAATTAAATTATTTAGCAAATTTATTTCAGATGTGAGGCAGTGTTGTGCCCAGGCAGGAATCGGTTATAAATGGAGATCATTTTGCCTTTACTTTCACTTTTTCCTGTTCGAATCTGCTAAACAAAATGAAGACTTCCATCTCCATGTATTAGAACTATATTTTGGAATTAGTGGCTGGAAAGTCGTTTAAATCATCGCGGTAATTGAGTTTTGTAGATTGGTTTTTTAATTTTTTCCTGTTAGGCGTTATTAGGTCATTTTTACCGGGATAAACCAAGAAATAGGGATTTTGGCAGTTTTGCACGTTTCGGCAAGAGGAATTCTGTGAGAGATGAGATCTATTAATTACAATTTACTAAAACAATCTTTCATAGATTTTTTGTGATTCAGTAAGATTTAACTTCAAAATTGAATCTTACCACCGAGTCAAATTAATGACTAAATTGAATGTGATCATAGTTTGCTGTTTAAATTCCATTAAGACCTAAATTCATCACATTAGACTATTATTAAGGTGTATGTTGGGTTTTAGAGTCAATTGTTGCTATTTACTTAGGAATATTGATTAATTTCTCTTAAAGTTTCATAATTTTGACCGTTGTTACCTTGTAATGTTTAATTATTCCTTTTTTTTATCAGTAACATTTAATTTTGAAAATCCTTTTACTATATATTGTGAAATTCACTATATTTTGTTACGTATTTGCTTCCTGGACGTATCATGACAATTTTTAGGTAAATGAATTTATTATTTGTTATTTTGAAGTATTTTTGTATTGTATTCAATCTCTGGGCCACATTCTGGGTTTGTAATTGCTGAAATCAGAATTATATAGCATCGTGATATGTTCATTGCCTAGTTAATTTTCAGTTGAACTCAACTCTAATTGCTTTATTTTAGTATTCGATTACAATATTTAGGTACTTGAGATTGATCAAAGGTATAATCAGCAAGAAATTCTTTTATTATTTTTTTTTTATTTAATTAAAAAATTAAAGCCAAAATGTGTGTTCAGACTCTCCACACAGTATTGAGATTCTGTTTGGATTATATTTCATTTCTTATTTGTCTATTGAGTTTTTTAAAACTATGTGCCTTTCTGCCAGGTTAAGCGGATTTATATAAAAATAATCAATGTTAATTAACCAAATATTGTAACGTCATCATATAGTGATCTCGGACCATAAATATTGTCTATTTATTTTAAATTATGGGCTGGCTAATTTAATTAAATTAGCAATCACTTTGACTAGTAAATCTTTTGTTTTACATTAACCTACCTCTTCTTCGGTAATCACCTGGAGTAAAGCTGATGATTTATTGTACTTATATGTCTTTTTTTACTGAACTCGAGTTCAGGTTAGTTCAATAGCTAAAGCAAGTGATTACTCTGAAGCAATAATTTGTTTAAATTTTCTAATTAGTTTTTGATTAACATTACCTTCTCTGTTAACTTGAAGATCACCTTCGATATATTTTTTCTGTCTTTTTGGAATATGTAGAAAGCTTTAAATTTTAAACTAAATTCTTGACACACTGGCGAAGGTAGACTAAAAAATTCACTTAATTAGTTTTATTTCCTTGTAAAAGTTATCTTAGACACTTCCTTTTTTGTATAGTCCTCCTTACGGATTATTACAACTAGATTCCTCACTACGGGTTCTTTAATAACTAGAATCCTCCCTACTGGTTGTTCTACTTACGAGTGATCCTTCCTACGGCCTATATTATAACAGGTTTATAATCTGTGTGTACGTGATGACGCTACGCTAGTGTCTGTGATGTAAGAAGAGAGACATTTTCTTTCTGGCAGCCACACCATTAGACAGGCAAACTGTTTTGATTACCTTTTTTCTAGTCCTAATAATGATCTAGTAATTCATGGAGGCGCAAAAACGTCACCTAGTGCCCTCTGAAAATAATAGTGAAAACATGAATAGAACTGGATTCTCTGCTTCCAGTAACTTCTGAATGCCACAGTTTGCTGAAATATTTAAATTCTTGCCAAACTTATTTTAAAAAATTATATATTTTAATTTTGTCACCATGTTTTTCGATTACTTTTAACTTTTGCATCAATATAAGTTTAAATAAATTAGGTAACTTTAGCTAAATGAGAAGAATTTGGGTATTTTCTTTGCTGTGGCCCTATATATCATTACTTACGAGACAACTTGCATATGATCAAACATAAATCTATGAAAAATAGGGCCGTGTCGTTACTCTCTAGCCATAAAAACTGTCATGTGGAGTTATAGTTATAGCTCTATAAGACCTTACCGTATGTTTACACAACGGGCGTTAATGCTCCTAATTGGCATTGGAAAAATTAATAATAAAGTTTTTTATCTTTTTGTTATCGTCCAAGTTTTTAAAAATTAAATTTAGCATTATAATTCGTTTTAGTTTTATCCGTAACAAGTCTGTACTAGTTTATAAGTAATGACAAGTACTACCATTACACGAGTCTAGCTAGCTAACATGTTAAGACAATAATATGGGAACTTGTAGTGACTTGATTACATAATGAATGAACCAGCACCGCAAACAAACGAATGCATGCAAGTTGATGCGTGCATGGTTCAAATATATAAAAAATAGATAAATAGAAATTAGTTGCATATAATTAATAATATAATTGTGAACACTGATAAGTAAATTTATCGAAACCGCGGCAATATTTATCTTTCATCATATCTGAATCTAAGAAGAAACACCGACAATACAGTATCCTTCTAAAAATGAATTATTACCCATACATTTAGTTTGTCAAAAAGTTTTTTAGAATACAAGAGTTTTCTAATAAAATGTATAAAGATAAAAAGGACAAAGATGTATCTTCTTCTGAAGAACTGGAGAAGAAATATTTAAAACAGCCAACCAAAACAAAAACTTTTTGCCTCGTCCTCCTGACTACTAGTTTCATATTATATTTAATTGTGAATCATTAGAACGAGAAAATCAGATACAATTAATGAATAATTAATCTTACCGGCAGTAAAGAGCGTATTGAGAACTATTCTTCATTTTAAGAATATACCAGAAATTATAAGAAAAATTCATTTAAGCAATAATTTAGTGAAAAGAAGAATTGATGAAATGGCTAAAGGATTTTTAATGTCATCATACGATTACATGAAGACCTGTAAATTTTCCATTTAACTTTATGAGTCAACTGGTGAAGCACTATTCTAATCATACAGACAATTTATAAAAGAAGAAAAAGTTTATCAAAAAAAATATATATTATTTGCTTATTGGAGAACCGATACAAAAGGAGAATCGATATTTCATACCATGAAATTTTTTTTCAGGGAAGAGATTTTCCTATTCATAAGAATATTTCAGCTGCTACTGATGATTTTCACAGCGCATTTGAAACAAGTCGTACCAAATGTACTTACTAAATATTGTATTATTTAACGTCACCATTCACTGTCGAAGAATCTGAATAAACGTCTGCAAACGTCGCGCCATTACGTTATTAAAACAGTTGATAAGGTTATAAATAACTGAAGGTGGTGAGCTGAATTTAATTGGAACAAAAAATGTCATGGTTGTTGTTATGAGGAAACTTCTTCTATTCAAGCGGAATCTTGGTGTAGGTGAATACAGCCACTTTCCAACATTCTCCATTGTCAGCAGTGTCTGCAAAATGGGAATATTTACTTACTTACAGCCACACATTTGAACGTTCTTCATGCTGATTTAAGAGAGATGTCCTAGGATATTTTAAATATGAACATATCGAGTTGAATTTTAGATTTGTTCTCAAGGCAGATACAGTAAAATTATCATATTGTGAAGATCTGGTAGAACTCACAACTAACGAAGAACTTTAAGTGAAATTCAGAAATGGCTAAAAAAATCAATAACAGGATTTTTAAATTACATTCCTCACCATAAATGACTGAACGTGGGTTCAGTGTAGGCAAAATATTATACTCCAGTTTTCCTATGAAAGAAGGTGAAAAAATTTATTGCAGATAAATGAAAGTTTCAAGTCGTAACGGGCACCCAGTAGATGATAAATATTTAAAAAAGTACAACTAGATCAGTCCTGTTTTTTTATAAACAACATCCAAAGTCGGAAAATTCTATTTTTCGTCCGTAGAATTTTTCGGTTACATTTTAGAGAAAACTTGTCCAAATGAAAATTGTGGGTATTATACGTCAAAATCGATAAATAATTTATCGAGATAATGGCGAAAAACCGCCTTTTTTGCACTATTTTATAAATGTTAATAATTTTTGCAAGAAAGGCCGAAAGAGATGTATAGCCCCTTGATGATAAGGTCATTATAGGCCTTTATAACTGTGCAAGAGCTGGAATAAATCGGTTTGGTAGTTTATGAATAATCATAATTGTTTATCCCAGACACTGAATGTTCAAACATTTATCCTTGCCCAGAGGATTCTACAGATACAAAAGCGGAATGGATTCTTTGAAGTTCAAACTACAAGCAAAGATGAAAAAACGATGGATTTTTAAAAAAATTGTTGTTAAAAAACCGTTTAAAAAGAGGTACTTTCTTACGTATAAACAACTGGAATAATTTTGTTAATTTTAGTGATACAAGTTTGTGAATAAGTGGACTTGAAAGTTGGTGAAAAAATATGAATTAAAAAAAAGGCTCCTACGATCATTAGGAGCTAAGACAGCATTTTTTTAAAAAGCCTATCTCTTTTGTTTATAAACATTAAGAGTCAAAATTTTCCCAGATTTTAAACGAAGACCTATATTTTATGACGCAATTGATAAATATGAAATTTGTGCACCGTTAGTAAAGTTATAGCCTTTCGAAGTGAAGGTACTTTTACAAGTGTGTTGTAACGAGTGGTGGAGGAAGCTCGGATTTTTCACGGTGTGCTTCTGAAATTCAAACTTTAAATTGGAGTGCGCAAGAGACTTGTACGATATCTCGGGTTCCAGATAACGTAGAGCCTTCATTTTTTTTAAGCTGGGGTAACTCGACGAAATATTACGAACTGATTTATTTTCGGTATCATAGAAAATCGGGAAATACCGAAAAATCGAGATTTCATCGGAAAACACATTTTTTGGCAATATTAACACTAATATTGTTTCAAAAAAATTTACTAGCAGTTCAATTTCATTACAAATATTAAATATATAACACTGTCATAATATATATATATATATATATATATATATATATATATATATATATATATATATATATATGTTATGTCCGATGAGTGAGCTTTGGAAATGGTGAATGAGATTTCACCGAAACGTCAGCTGCCTTACAGTCCTGAGAGGGACTCAGCACATACACGGGATGCCCGAAAACCTTCGAATATATATATATATATATATATATATATATATATATATATATATATATATATATATATATATATATATATATATATACTCCGTATTATCAAGTGGACCATCGAGATGTCGCCTTTGTCGTCTTATTTGCTGTGTTTTGATTATAAATTCAGCTTTATACGATGCAAAGGCGAGATGATGGTTTGTACCGACTGCGGTGGCCTGACGAGTCCCATATTAGGACGAAACAGCGCTGTCGCCATCTGTCGGATCCGGAGTTTTTCCATATTTTGGAGTGCTCCGTACTTTTTAATACGAGAATCATGTAGATTGACAAATTTTCACGTCCGCTTCGCCAATATTTTATTCTATTTTATTTTCAATTACACGGACAAAAACTTATCTACATATTTATTTACTTGTTTAGCTTTTAAACACGCTAAACGATGCTTTCATGGTGGGATCGTTTGGTGCGGCACGTGGCTTTGGCTGCTTAAATAGCGGTAGGCTTACTTGCCAGTACCGAAAAATGCGACCCCCATCCGTTGGGCAGCGCGTTTCGTGTACTCGATTTTACATATTTCTGTTTTAATTCACCGTCGCGCCACCATATGACGGTTCTTTTACAAACTTTGTTAATCTGTGTGGTTCTTGTATTATCAAGTGGACCAGCGAGATGTCGCCTTTGTCGTCTTATTTGCTATGTTTTGATTATAAATTCAGCTTTATACGATGCAAAGGCGAGATGATGGTTTGTACCGACTGCAGTGGCCTGACGAGTCCCATATTAGGACGAAACAGCGCTGTCGCCATCTGTCGGACCCGGAGTTTTTCCATATTTTGGAGTGCTCCGTACTTTTTAATACGAGAATCATGTAGATTGACAAATTTTCACGTCCGCTTCGCCAATATTTTATTCTATTTTATTATATATATATATATATATATATATATATATATATATATATATATATATATATATATATATATATATATATACAGGGTGTCCAAGATAAGGATCCTAAGCATGGGGATCTCGGAAACAGTTGGAGATACGAGGTCGGTTAAATAAGAGAAAAGTTGCGCAATTTAGTGTTAAATTAAACGCAGTTAAAAAAATTTAAAAATTTCAAACAGTTCCGGAGATTTCCCGAAAAAAACGAAATTTGGCAAAATCGTTTTTAATTTTTGCAGGCTTTATTTAAAGAGATATCGGAAAATAAAAGGTAGATTCTCATTGCCACTTTCTATTTTTTATAATTTGGTCTAAACAAAATTTAAATCCGACGTTTCATTTCTGAGATACCATCATGAACTTTCATTTTTTATATGGAACAAAAAAAAGTATTCCATGTATTTGATAGCATTTTTTACTACAAATTCAACGGTGTATCACCCTTGCATATCGAATACGTAGTTCAAGTACTTTCCATAAGAGCTCCGTGAGAGCGAGAGAGAAAGGTATATCAGTTTTATAAAAGCCAATGAACTACACACTTGATATGCAAGTGTGATACACCGTTGAATTTGTAATAAAAAATGCTATCAAATACATGGGATACTTTTTTTTGTTCCATATAAAAAATGAAAGTTCATGATGGTATCTCAGAAACGAAACGTCGGATTTAAATTTTGTTTAGACCAAATTATAAAAAATAAAAAGTGGCAATGAGAATCTACCTTTTATTTTCGGATATCTCTTTAAATAAAGCCTGCAAAAATTAAAAACGATTTTGCCAAATTTCGTTTTTTTCCGGAAATCTCCGGAAGTGTTTGAAATTTTTAAATTTTTTTAACTGCGTTTAATTTAGCACTAAATTGCGCAACTTTTCTCTAATTTAACCGACCTCGTATCTCCAACTGTTTCCGAGATTCCCATGCTTAAGATCCTTATCTTGGACACCCTGTATATATATATATATATATATATATATATATATATATATATATATATATATATATATATATATATATATATATATATACCGGGTGTCAACGAATCTATTAGACAAGTCATAATTTCTAGAGTATTATGTGCATCAAAATGAGAATTGGTACAGGTAAATGGTATGTGAAGGGGAGAGTTTTCGCATATTTTCCACTTTCCGGCCACTTCCGGTTTTCACCGAAAATGGCCCCGGTTTTGAATTTTTAAATGGAACACCCTATATATTTTAACATTTTTGGATTTCTGAGACAATTCTAGATCAGAATGTGACATTTTAAAAACTTTTTACGTCTACTTCATTTTTTTAGAGCCACTTTTAAAATTGCATCTAGGTGGCCATGATCGGACGCAAACTAATCTAAGGGCCTTAGGTGATGTCAAAAAAGTACAATCACAAAGTTTTAGTTACTAGTATGAAAGACAGGAATTAGACAATTTGACAAAATTACGTTTTCATTTCTAACTATTAATTTTCAAATGGCGACCCCTTTTTGACAACTACTTTTCGAAAAAAGCATTCTTTGACGAATCTAACGGTACTAATTTATTTGCGATTGGATTAGACATAAGAACAGAAATTAAATATTATTAAGCAAAATACTGGATAATTTATTTACTTATGACAAGTGCGCCATGGACAGCCATGATGCATAATAATTTACAACTGTTTTTATGAAGTCTTCTTTGGAAAACAAAGCACTCACTTAATGGGTTGGATGTTACCGATTCGGATATCTATGAGCATACAACTCGGCAGCATTCCTTGAATTTCTATGACACTCTCCAAATATTAATAACATATCCACTTTTTCACTTTGAGTATACATTATTTTAACGAAAATTTAAACTAAACATAACGAAAGTTAAGAAACTTTTACGTCTGTTCTTAGAGCGTATGTCACTGTCATTATCTACTTTAGTGAGTGCTTTGTTTTCCAAAGAAGACTTCATAAAAACAGTTGCAAATTATTATGCATCATGGCGGTCCATGGCGCACTTGTCATAAGTAAATAAATTATCCAGTATTTTGCTTAATAATATTTAATTTCTGTTCTTATGTCTAATCCAATCGCAAATAAATTAGTACCGTTAGATTCGTCAAAGAATGCTTTTTTCGAAAAGTAGTTGTCAAAAAGGGGTCGCCATTTGAAAATTAATAGTTAGAAATGAAAACGTAATTTTGTCAAACTGTCTTACTCCTGTCTTTCATACTAGTAACTAAAACTTTGCGATTGTATTTTTTTGACATCACGTAAGGCCTTTAGATTAGTTTGCGTCCGATCATGGCCACCTAGATGCAATTTTAAAAGGGGCTCTAAAAAAATGAAGTAGACGTAAAAAGTTTTTAAAATGTCATATTCTGATCTAGAATTGTCTCAGAAATCCAAAAATGTTAAAGTATATAGGGTGTTCCATTTAAAAATTCAAATCCGAGGCCATTTTCGGTGAAACCGGAAGTGGCCGGAAAGTGGAAAATATTCTCATTTTGATACACATAATACTCTAGAAATTATGACTTGTCTAATAGATTCGTTGACACCTGGTATATATATATATATATTTATATATCTTCTCGGAATAAATAATCCAGGCATATGTTTATGCATAATACAAAACTTTATTTTTTTTTAAATACACTTTAAATACCCTAAATACACAAGCGACTTTTTTTATTTACATAACTCAACGATAAAAATTTATATTTCTGTTCTTGCTCTTTTTTATAGAGGCTCTTCTTCGTCATCATTTATCATTGCTTGTAACAAATCGTCATCTTCCTCCGCGTTATTTTCGTCTTCAATTATCACTGCAGCGGAGTTGTCGCATTCTTTTTAATCTCCCTCATCGTTGTAGTTTAAAAAAAGAGTTGTGCAATTGAGACCGTGCTTTTTGCAGCCGCATCTACTTGTTTTGCACCCAGTGGTGCACTTACATGTAATTAAAGTAAAAATTTCGTCGGGTATCAATATTTCAGATGTGTAAATTGGTTCGAATCCATGGTTATGTTTTCGCCAGCCATATCTGGTTGCGTCCATCTGATTTCCTAACCGTATTTGCAATTCATAATAAACTCGTAGAACGTGTCCACTTATTTACAAACTTTTGTCATTAAAATTAACAAAGTTATTCCAATTGTTTATACGTAAAAAGGTACCTCTTCTTTAAACGGTCTTTTTAACAACAATTGTTTTAAAAATCCATCGTTTTTTCATCTTTGCTTGTAGTTTGAACTTCAAAAAATTCATTCCGCTTTTGCAAATATCGGTAGAATCATCCTCTGGGCAAGGACAATTGTTTGAACATTCAATGTCTGGGAAAAACAATTAAGATTATTCATAAACTACCAAACCGATTTAGTCCAGTTTTCGCACAGTTATAAATGCACATAATAGCATTATCATCAAGGGGTTATACATCACTTTCGGCCTTTCTTGCAAAAGTTATTAACATTTATAAAATAGTGCAAAAAAGGTGTGTTTTCGCCATTACCTCGATACATTATTTATCGATTGCGACATATAAAAAATGAAATTGAAGGTCTTTTTAATACCCACAACTTTCGTTTAGACAAGTTTTCTCTAAAATGTAACCGAAAAATTTTACGGACGGAAAATTGAATTTTCCGGCCTTTGATGTTGTTTACAAAAAAACAGGGCTGATCTAGCTATACTTTTTTACGTATTTATCATCTACTCGGTGCCCCCTACGAAATGAAATTTTTAGATAACTGCAATAAATTTTTAAATGAAATTGCTACAAATTCAATAGGAAGACTGGAGTATTACTTTTGAAATGAAAAATAGACGCCAGATCACTGAGCCTGGAAATTTGTGACTTTTGTCAAAATTAAATTAAATATAAATATACCGATCGCAAAACAAGATTAATTCATATCAAATACCCAATACAAATATCGACGCTCTCCTTTAGGCGAACGGCGCCTATTTATTTACGTGTTCTCCCGTTTATTTATAAATACCATAAACATTATTGTCACACCAAATTTCAAGGATCGCGGGAATTACCTTCGATTTTTGTTAATGTTCGGTGAGTGAATCAACTAGTGAATGAAAAGCAACGAAATTTGCATTTAATTAAATTAAGAAAAATAATTGTAGAAGGCAAGAAGCGAAGATATAAACCAAGATCGAACTATTTGCAAAAAATATTAAAGTAGAAAGAGCAATTACCAGGAAACTAAAGATTTAGAGCAGGTTCGACAATCTCTAAGATTGAAAACCTTTGTGCGGATTTGAGTAAAATATCGAATGCTATCGTACAACAGAATATTGATCAATACATTTGTATAATAAATTTAACATTACATTACGGTGTATTTTACAGCGTTAATACATTTTACGATTTAATGGTTGTACACATGCATGTCAGCTATAAAACTTTTTATGACTTGTGAGTTTTATAGAAACTATAAAGTTGGATAACCAAATTAGATTAAAAATTAATATGTATGAAAAATTAAATAATCAGTTTTCTTTATTAGACAAACCAAAATAAAAATGTTTTTCTATTTTCTTTTCAGCAAAACTAATGCTTTTGGAGTGGTTTAATCAATTTGAGATAAGCAGTGCACATGTAATTTTATTCGTTGCAAGAAACCCGTGAAAAGTTCATCTGAGAGATAGATACTCGAGAATAAGAAATATGTATTTGTTTTCCTCGAAATAATTTTATGACTGAGCTGGAGATCTAAATTTGAAGACGACATATTTTTAACTAAAAATGCCTCCTCTCTTCAAATCTCCAATATTAATTTGAATTTGAATCCTCATTCATCTAAACAGGAGAAAGCAAAAAATATTTTTATTAATTTTATAAAATATTTATAATAAATATTTTTCATGTGAGCAGTCAAATCGTATCTAATCGTAAATTAAATTGAATAAGAAGATATATTCTAGAGTGTAGTTTAAAATTAGGTGCGTGGTGACCTTTGCATACGAAAGAATCTCATTTATCTATGATTTAAATTCACAAACGAGTTGGTCGACTCGAAACAGTTCCGTATACTCAAATAATTAATTTTCCACATCCTTTTTATCAATTTTTTTACAATATATACACTTTGTTGTACACGTCGACAGATGACAGCAGCTACCCAGTCAGCATGATAGAATGATCTTAACTGTAGATAGGTGTTAGGCCGATAATATGTTATAAGTGTGGAATTGGGGATCAGTACACTGCGACCTAATAGATCTATTGTGTTACCTTTCTGCTGCCAAGTTGTTAGGGTTGTATTGCCGACTGGAACAGGTCCTCCAGTTCTATTTCTCTTAAGAACCTAAGAATGTTGGATCGTTTTAAAGTGGGTAATTCCCCTTCTTCTATTTACTGTGTTCCCAAGAACCTCATTTTAGGGTTTTCTAAAGCGCTGTACTCTGAAACAATGTGAATAGAACTTTTGTCCTCTTCTTTGCAAAATCTGCGCTCTTCCCTTTCTGCCAATACGAGTTTCTTGAGGTGTCTTTTTAGGTAGCAATGCCCTATCAGGATACCTGTGGGAACTCTAATTTGGTTTTTGATTAGACTTATGCATTCCTTGAATCTCTTCTGGTCGTTGTTCCCTAAAAGTGTCTTAGCTTGTTTTATTCATTGTAGATTCGTCCAGTAATTTGACCTCCTACTCTCTTCCCCTTTTTTCAATTCTCCCAGCATTACTCGGCTCCTGCAGCTTAACGGTATGATCTTAAAAGCGTGAGAAATTTTACTGCGTTGTTGTAAGTGCTTCTATGCATAGTTTTGCGAATGTATTTTCGCTTGAAATTTCCTGCCCTGTTTTTCAAAACTGGGTCGACCCGCATCCTTATCTCTCCCAGATTATGAAATGGCGCCCAGGGGGTGGCGAGGGCCGGGCGTCAGTCCTCCGCGTTCTATTCCTAAACATTAATCATGAGGTAGGCAGGTAAAGTGCTTTTGAATTGTAATTTAATCAACCAAATCTCAATTTCCAGACATGCTGGCAAAAGGTTAAACCTGCAGATATTGTTGATGCCAGACTGTAAAATATCAACGGTCAAATGCTATCTAGGTTTACATCGGAGTAGTGAGAAGCGATTTTCGAATTATAGAGAATCTATGCCAGCATCAGAGGGCAGTAGTCCGAGTAAATGGTACGCTTATCAAAGAATCCCAAATTCGACTTGAACAATTAGGTTTCAAATTTATACAAAAATTGTGTAATTTTCAGCATGTAAACGTGTGAAAATCAAATTCAAAGTTAAACGGTGTAAGCTGTGCTTACAACGGAATAGACTATTCCAAAGTGTTATTGAAGAAATTAATGCCGAAATTTTAACACAATATCTTACAAATTAGGATATTTTTGAAAGATTTAATAATTTGTTTAAAACGTTTAGCTTAGCGGAAGTGTGGCTTATCATTAATAAAAAATTTCCAGCACGAATGCCCTTTTTGTCAAGTAGTTTGTATGAATTACAAAGTTTACTTGAGACTATTAATCGTTTGATGTATTTTATTCAGTAACTGATTGAATTCAAAACCTGATCAGACATTATATATCTTCATATTTTTAAAATTTCCTGCCTTTGGGCTCTTAAAATAATGAACAAGTTACTAAATATTTCATAGTTTAAAATTTAAAAGCTTTGTAATAATCTAGCCTGGAAGAACTAAAAGTTAACCTGTAGTGAAAATTTTTTATCATTTGAGGTTTACAAAAGCATAACAAAGACATCCCTTATAACCTGAATGTGACAAAACAGGACTGTACTGAAGAATATTCTATTGAAATTGACGACATATTAAAAAACATGATGAGAACAACTTAAACCCAAAATGCCTATGTTCACTTATTTCGGGGAACATTGCAGCAATTTTGTTTGAAAGAAACTAAAATGCAATTATTGCTAAAAATCATTTATAAGGGAGAATGAACTTATTATTGAAGGTAATTTTAATCTCATTCCTACCCAAGCGCGGATCTAGAGGGGGCTATTGCCTCCCCCCAGAGCCTTGATTTCAGGAAAATCGACCCGATTTTGCCTCTTATACTATAGTTTATTCAAGAACTAGAGAGAGTAATAAATCATTTTTTACCCTTTTTTATTCGCAAAGTACCTGTGTTCTTTAGTCCGGTGTTTTTGGCAAAATCTGTTAGACATATATATTTTTCATAGAAATAGGTTAGAAATTTTATAATCAAAAATACCGGTCTATAATAATGGACCATTTGGGTTGGATAACAATAGATATTTCAATGTGTGAAGTGTTAAAAAGGATTTTAATCCTTGTCATAGGCGTCGGAAAGAGGTTTATTTTATCACTAAGTATTTATGGCATAGATTATTATTTCTGTAATAAACTTAAAACAAAAGCTTTTATAATATTTTTTTATTTCTTATGATTTTTTAGAAATTCACATACATTAGAAAATCTAGATAATTTTGACATATTTAACACAAATCACAACTGTATTTTTATTATTTTTAATTTTGGCATAGAAACCGTTTTAGGCACATTTAGAATAAAACGTAGCATTTTTCTCTCAAAAAATTCTAAGTTATAATTTAAATGCTTTCAAAATACTCATTATCAAAAATACAAAAAGTTAAACATATATAAAAAAATAAATTCGTCCGTATAATGTGAAAATTTTTTTGGGCTATCGGTTATTTTATTATTAATTAAAAATATTTTTAGGACATTTGATGTTTCAGTTTATTTTTTTCTTAAACCGTTTGCAGAATTACAATTCAACACTACAAAGGGATTCAAATGTAATTAATTTTCATATGTTAAAAATATTTAAATAATAAATTGTGTTTACGCTGGTAAACGTATCTAATTCGTAATCCAAGTCAGTGAAGCTTTCTTCGCTCAAATTAATTATAATTGCTTCCTCCTTCTCAAGGATCATGAGATCGAGTTTCCACATTTTCTTTTATTCTTTTATTATATGGATTTTTCCAAATTTTCTGCAGTAACTTTATTCCAAAAAATCTTTCAAAAGTTCTGTTAAATTACTAATTTTGTAAGTTGTATTATTTCTAGCAATTCAACCTTTTACTTGAGAGAGATATTTCCTTCGCCCACGAACATTTTCCGGACGATCTATAAGAACAGATTTCCTATCTGGTTTTTCCCAGCAAAAATTAAGTTCTCTGAGCAATTTCCAGAGCTAAGTTCTTTTAATTCCAGGTAAATCCCGATCTTCATTAATTTTAGTTAGAATTTTATCGACGGTTGGGATCTGCTTCTCATAATAAGATGTATGTACAACTGCTTTTATTGCAGTTTACATCTCTTCTCCCAACTAGGTTTTATGTCTTCCTGTGATCGAATGTGACTTGGGACTACTAACAGTTCCAGTCGTTTTTTTCTCCTTCAGTATTCGGTACATAGTGGATTTTCCAACTCCTGTTATGTTCGAACCCATCTCAACAGAACTTTTAACATTATTATCTAGATATTAATATTTTAAGGCATCATAAACATTCATCGTAATAAGTTTTTTGTTGAGGAAAAATACCCCGGTTTAACGATTTTGGAATAAATATATGTGGAAGCCATATCTTTTGGGTATTTCACTAATCTCATATAATATATAAAAACAAGCACAAATAAGATAAATCACTAAGGACACACTGTAAGGTGTACTTTGCTCACTGACAAAAATTAAATTGAACTATCAGAAACTCCATTGTGGCAGTAAATTTATAAAATCTTATAATGTTTAAATATAATTAAATATAATTAGATTCACGTCAGTTCTCAGTTACCTGCGGCACTGGAGCAGGTAAGTTGTAGGTTTCGGTAACAGTTTTATTACTCTCTCTAGTTCTTGAATAGAGTATAGGAATGTGTATGCTTGCGATCGCCCCTCCCCTTCCCAAAAGCTTTGAATTCAGGAAAATAGAACCCCTCCTGTTGACAATTGTTTTTCTTGCGATAGCCACTCCCCTTAAGAGCTTTCAGTTCAGGAAAATAGACACGATTCTGCCTCTTATACTAGGAATGTGTATGCTGCTCGCATCCTCCCCCCCTGTCGACAACTTGTTTTTCTTGTGTGCGCCCCCCCCCCTCTTCAAGAACTTCAAATTCAGAAAAATAGACCCGACCCTGCCTTTTACACTAGAAATGGAAATGTTGCTGATGTCTCCCCCCCCCTCCCGTCGACAACTTACTTTCGCTTTCCATACTGTACTTTTGTGATATCACCCCCCCCCCCCCCCAAAGAGAGAGGCTGGATCCGCCCCTGTTCCTACCTTTAATATAAACACATTACAATATTCTCGAGATCCTGTAGTTGAAATAGTTATTATATGATATATTTTATTTCAATAACTGTGGTGCGAAAAATAACAAATAAGTTAAAGGTCATAAAAGAAAATTAAAAATTGTATAATAAAGAATAGCAAGGTAATGCGATGATAAAATGTAGGAAAGTTTTCTCAGTTACTCATCATTCTTCGAGTATATAAATTTTATAATTTACGGATCCATAAAATTTTTACAGTTCTATTGTTTAATACATAATTTACTTAAATACATGTTTAAAATATTCAAATGATGATAATCTAAACTTTACAAGTAAATTTAAAAGTAAACAAATACATAAATCCAACAAAAAACAGATAACAATATGTTGTTTCTATGACTCCAGGTCATGATGTCATAAATCAGCGCTGTGTCCTTGTACTGTAGGTGTTGCTAGATCTCAAAAACTACAGAATAAATTTTGGTCATATTTTCACTATTTCTTAGGTCTTTCTCTAGTTTTTGCCTATAATTGAGGTATAATATAAAGTAACCTATTAATAGTTTAAGGTATGTAGGAAACAACATAAAGGTAAGGTTAATTTCTTAGCTTAGACTGACCAAACTGTTTGAGATACATCAAAATGATGTGGTGAGTTTTACAGATAAGACCACTACATCCTTGTCTATTTTTTTAGCGATATACCAAATAGCATTGTTTAAAAGTTGATAAAAATTAGAAATACATTCTCAGAACCTCGTATACAGTTATTTTACCTATGTACAGGGTGAGTCAACGATTGGATGAAGTAGGTTTGTGCCTTTTCGGTGAAATTTACAAAGAAACTATATTTACTGTTTGATACAGTTTATTTTTACGCAGATTTTAAAAATATTTAGGACTCTACAGGGTGAGCCAAAAAACTAGGACAGCATAAAGTTGTATTTTTTAAAATAGAATACCCTATATATGAATCGTATTTTCGATTTGGCTTATAATTTTAAATCTTTTCTATTAAGGATTTACTATAACAAAACTTTATAGTTTCTGAGATAATTAAGTTTAAAGAAAAAAAGTCACATTTTCAAGCGTCAATTCAATCCTAAATAACGTTTTCAATTTTGTGACAAATATATTCAAATTTGGAATTTAGCAAGGCCAAGGACAAGTTAACATAATTTTTATCTAATATTTGCAATAAAAGCTACAGGGTGTTGAACACTCGGCTCAAATTTGAACAAGTTTAAATGAATAAATATCTTTTTTTTTAAATGGTACACCCTGTATATTTTTATGTTATTTAATAGAGTAATAAAAACCCTAAAAGTTTTGTTCAATATATCCTATACCTATTTATAATAGTTTTTGAGATATTTCAGTTTTTCTTATTTTCCATTATCATAGTAGCGATGGCAAAAACAATGTAGAAGAACATTTTTCTGTGTGTCAAATTTATAACCGCAATCGCTTTTTTTGGTTTTTATGTAGTGTAGTTTGGTTTTTTTTGCATTCATCTTATATTGCAAAATTAATTTTCCAAAGAATGAGTTAATAGATATGATTTATACAATAGGAGAGGCTCAAAAAAATTGCCTTCTTGCTCAAAGAATTTACAAAATGAAGTATCCTGATCGACGCCAGTCTAATACCCATACTTTTCAAAACTTAATCCAAAGATTTGATTCTTCTGGTACTGTTGATTATCCAAAACGTAAGGTGGTCAACAAAGCAGTAACTAATGAAGAAAAAGAACTACAAGTATTGTTAAATGTTCAGGAAAATCCTTATATTGGTAGCCGTCAGTTAGCAGCATTATGTGAAACATCACAATCCACCGCTAATCGTACTACCAAGAAACATAGGTATCATCCATATCACATGGAATTACACCAAGAATTGCATGGACAGGATTTTGAAAGTCGTGTAAACTTTTGTCGTACAATAAATGCGGAGATTCAGTTAAATCCAAATTTATTATGCAAGGTAATGTTTAGTGATGAAGCTACTTTTAGAAGTAACGGTGCCGTAAATAGACGCAACATGCATTATTATGCCACAGAAAACCCATTTTGGATTAGAGAGGTGCAACATCAAAACCAATGGTCATTAAATGTTTGGTGTGGTATTCATCATAATCGAATTATTGGACCCCACTTTTTTAATGAACCACTAAATGACCATAGTTACCTGAACTTTCTACAAGAAGAACTACCCCAACTGCTTCAAGGTCTCGATAGGGATGAGCTCGACAGTATGTGGTTCCAGCACGATGGTGCGCCTCCGCATTACCATTGTGAAGTTCGTGCGTTTTTGGACCAACGATATCCGTAAAAATGGATTGGACGTGGGGGTTTCATTGAGTGGCCACCAAGGTCTTGCGACATCACCCCATTAGATTTCTTCCTATGGGGTTATATTAAAAATAAGGTGTATGTTAATCCACCAACAACAGTGGAAGATATGCGAAACAGGATTAGGGATACCTGTAGAACAATAACGCCACTAATTTTGTCCAGGGTCCGAGAAAATCTGCAAAAAAGACTAAATTTGTGCATTACACAAGAGAGTCGTTTATTCGAACACTTATTAAAAAGAAATAATTAATCTCAGTATTTAATAGGTAATTTTTTTGTTTCAATTTAGTATAAAAGTAAATATGTATTTGCCTTGTCGTTATTGTTGTGTTAATTTTTTCACATTATGTTTAATTAAACTATTGCCGTCGTAATATAACGAATAATATATTTCATCATATTTAACCACATTCTGTTTCTGTAGTTTCTTTTTATTATTTTACATGGCTACTATGATAATGAAGACTATTTCTGTAAAAAAGTATGGAAAATAAGAAAAACTGAAATATCTCAAAAACTATTATAAATAGGTATAGGATATATTGAACAAAACTTTTAGGGTTTTTATTACTGTATTAAATAACATGAAAATATACAGGGTGTACCATTTAGAAAAAAAGATATTTATTCATTTAAACTTGTTCAAATTTGAGCCGATGTGCTTTTATTGCAAATATTAGGTAAAAATTATGTTAACTTGTCCTTGGCCTTGCTAAATTCCAAATTTGAATATATTTGTCACAAAATTGAAAACGTTATTTAGGATTGAATTGATGCTTGAAAATGTGACTTTTTTTCTTTAAACTTAATTACCTCAGAAACTATAAAGTTTTGTTATAGTAAACCCTTAATAAAAAAGATTTAAAATTATAAGCTAAATCGAAAATATGATTCGTATATAGGGTGTTCTATTTTAAAAAATACAACTTTATGCTGTCCTAGTTTTTTGGCTCACCCTATAGAGTCCTAAATATTTTTAAAATCTGCGTAAAAAAAAACTATATCAAACAATAAATATAGTTTCTTTGTTAAATTCACCGAAAAGGCACAAACCTACTTCATCCAATGGTTGACTCACCCTGTACACATAATAAGCATAGGAAACATTGTTATATAGTTTCTCCCTTTACAGGTTACACAATATTCTATTACATAAAGTCGAGACATAAAGGCAGAAAAATTGATTTGTTGACATTTATTCGGCTTAAAAAATAATATGTGAAATAATGACTTTAATCTTCTTACTGATCAAAATAACTCTTTGGTGTATGTATCATGTATGTAAGCCAAAACTAAAACTAAACTTTTAACGCCAAAATGACGCTATGCGGAATATACGAGAAAATAAATAGGCATTTCCTTATAAAAGGACTTTTTTGCCCGTTAGAATTATATGTGCGCATACATTGTCGGCGTTGCAGATCTTCGTGTTCATTTCGGTGATATGATCAGCAATTTTTCTTTATTTCATGATTGCTATGAGCGCCGATTGCCAACTACGTAATGATATATGTCTTACTCATAATAAAATAGTAAATATTGTGATTAGAAAATAAATATCAACTAAAAAATTAGAAGCTGTTCGAAGAGAAAAGCTCACATTAAACAAGATTTGTTTTATTTATAAATTAAAATTGCAGTAATAATAACAACTAAGCGATACATTTAGTGCGTAATTAAAGTTAATTATTAAAAATTAAAAAAATTGACAATATATATATATATATATATATATATATATATATATATATATATATATAATGATAACTGATTAAAATTAACAAAACCTTGTTTTAAATGTCTAAACGTGAGTCCTATGTTGACCTTTGCTGGAAATACATATTGTTTTATAACTCCCCCATTGATGCTATCGGTTTTCTAATACATTAATCTCAGAACTTTGGGGCGGTGTTTCAATAACTTTTGGGATATTATAAAGCATTAAATGTTTAATTTACTTAGCCTTAATTGGGATCAGTATCTTGATAATATTTAATTGTTTTCTCACCTTCCAATTTTTTAGCTTTTAATTTAAGATTTTGTTATGGAAGAAAAACAAATAGTTTTGAACGTTTCGCTTCCTTGCGATGATTTTCTTATTTTACTAGATCGATTTTCTTCATTACCTAAGATACAATGGATCATTGCATATACTCTTCGCTTTATTTCTAATTCAAGGTCAAAACCTAAAGTTAAAGGTCATTTGTCACCTTTCGAGATTGAAGCTTCCCTGCGAGTTATTATAAAACGTGTTCAACGAGATGTGTTTTCGGACATCTTAACGAAGATTTCGCAAAATAGTTTGCTACCAAAACCGTTTCGAAAGCTTGCTCCCTTTGTCGATTCAGATGGATTGCTTCGAGTAGGAGGTAGGCTGAGAAAGTCTCAATTTTCCTTTGATGTAAAACATCCTATTCTTTTACCAAAATCGCATCGAATAACAGAATTAATTATCGAACAAACTCATTGTACGAATTTTCATCCAGAATTTAAAACTTTGCACTATTTATTACTTCAACAGTTTTGGATTTTATCGCCCCGAAGTGCAATTTATAAATGTCTCTCCAAATGTATTCGATGCTTTCGATGTAAACCAAAATCATATAATCCCTACATGGCAGACTTACCAGCTCTCCGAATTTCTCAAATTAAGGCATTTTCTTCTATTTGCCTAGATTTTGCTGGGCCTTTTTCACTCTTGATGAGCAGACATCGAGGTGTTAAAACCTTTAAAGGTTACGTTTGCGTTTTTGTTTGTACTTCCACTAAGGCTATTCATTTGGAGGTTACATCAGACCTTAGTTCTGAATCATTTTTAGCGGCCTTTAGACGTTTCGTCGCCCGTCGTGGCAAATGCGTCACTATAATTAGTGACCAAGGTACAAATTTTAAGGGTGCATACAGCCAACTTCTTGTTTTGGCGCAAGGTGCTGCTCAAAAATTGTCAATTACTTGGAACTTCAATCCTCCGGGCTCTCCACATTTCAATGGATTAGCAGAGGCCGGCGTTAAGTCATTCAAGAGTCATTTTTACCGTGTCTTAGGAACTCAAATATTGTCTTATGAAGAATTCTACACATTATTAACCCAGATTGAATCTCTATTAAATTCACGTCCTTTATGCGCAATTAGTGCCGATCCAAATGACTTTCAGCCTCTTACTCCCGGTCATTTTTTGATTCAAGAGCCTTTAAGCAGTTCTATCCCTGATCCAGATCTAAGCTCTATAAATTTAAATAGGCTTAATCGTTGGCAGCTTATTCAGCGCCTCCAGGGTGATTTTTGGAAACGGTGGTCTCAAGAGTATATCCATTCTCTCCAAGAGAGGCACAAATGGACTCAGCCATCTCCTCCAATTAATGAGGGCGCTCTTGTCCTAGTTAAAAATGAGCAAAATCCACCCCTTCGATGGGAAATGGGTAGAATACTTAAATTACATCCGGGACAAGATGGTGTGATTCGCGTAGTTATGCTTAAAACGTTCCACGGTGTTATGCAACGACCTGTGGTCAAAATTTGCCCATTACCTGGCAACTAAAATCCTATTTTTGCAACGCAACATTATTTTTATTTTCTTTTTTCGTTAAGTTATATTAAAATTATTTTTTCATAACTGTTTTATTTTCTCTATTTTTACTAGGTTTAAAAACATTCGTTTTTGGTGGGGTGAATGTTCAGGAATCTTAGTTATTTTATTTTTTTGGGCAATTAAATTATTTAATTATTCCAATTAGGGACTCATGTGACATAATAATGTAGTTTAGAATTACACTTCAATTTATGTCGCCTTTATCATGAATACACTTATTTCCGATATATATATTTTTTTTATTATATTTTTTTCTTAACTTTTTTGCTGCGCACAAGTCACATAGCCAATCCAAGCGAATTGGTGATATATACAATCAACTCACGCTCTAAGTAGGGTCGAGTACGGAATCGTTCTTCCGGTCGGCATCGTGACAAAATAAGCAATTAATTTTAGAGACAATTTCTGCGAACCTTAAAGTGCGGGAAGAAACTAGGTGAATTGAGTAGCCTTGCGAACACCAGCAAGAGGGTACCCTCAGGATCAAGATTGTGCCCTATTGACCGTACGGAAAGGTAAGCGATTTGTGCAAGTTTTTCATTTTCTTTTTCTACCAATTTAAAAATACAGTCCACTACATTTTCATATTTTCCGCGTCATTTATGGCCCCTCTTCATAGTTCTGGTATATAGCCCAGTTTCAGGCTACTTTGACTGATGCATACTATGTATGGTATCTCTTCCTGCCTTCGTTGGAGTAGGGCCAGGATTATTCCATCAACTCCTGGGGTTTTAAATAGTTGAAAAGGGTTCATTGTCCATTTTGAATGACCGTACTGCATATATGTCTGGCCATTTTGGCTAGTTTTGGTGCTGAAATTTTGGGATTATGGTAGTCCTTGAAGATTAGGTCCAGAGTCTCAATGGGCGCTAAAACCTGAAAATAACATTTTAGGTTAGACTAATCCTGTGTTCTATAGTAACGTAAAAGTATTGTGAGTCTATAAGTCACCTGCAAAAGTAAAAGTGTGTTATGTGTTAAAGCACATTTCAATTTGTTTTTACAAAAATCAAAAGTGAGTTTAATGTTGACTTTCGCTTTGACCTTGACTGTCATATTAATCTGACCATCAAGATGACTCTCGTGCTAAATTTACCGCAAGATTTCTTAGTCATGCGCAGTAGGTGTAAGAGAAATAAATAAAATACTGATTAGCTTGCGAGTTAATTTAGACTGGCTATAACAATTACAATAATTTTAAAAAATTATCAAATTGCCACAAAATTAATAGATACCTGAAATATTCAGCTCCAAATTTTCTGAAGATCCTAGATAAAATATTTATTAGACCCGCAAATTTTAATCTCGGAAATGGAAAATTTTGACTGTTAAATTAATTCGTCAGTTGTAGTCAAAGCCACAATTGTCATGACTGATTCAAATGCTATTTTGTACGACACGCCTCTACTTCAATCCTAAACTTTTGACCTTGACTGGACACTCTTCTAGAAGCACATCATGTATGAAAAAGGAAGCGATTATTCGGTAACTCTGCTCACACCGCGTGGACCGGATAGATGGTTAGAAATCACCTACTAACTTTATTTTGTCTGCCTTTAACCTTTACCTTGATATGTCGTAGTCGCCCAAATGTACGTAAATTGTATACATAATGTATAAAAAGCCATACATATTAGTAATTAGCGTGGATACTGAAACCTCAATTGATGACGTGCCCACCATGAGTAAAAAATGCAACTTAAGGACACCTACTGCGCATTACAGCATTGTCGCGTTTCCATTTTAGTATGAGTTTTACGCGATGACCACGCAATATATTAATAGATAACAAAGTTTACATTACAACTGTGAATTAATAGCATGGCTGAACATCCCCATATGATTTGAGTAAGAAAAATAAAGTCACCCTCATGTGGGTACCAGGACATACCGGGATAGAGGGAAATGAAATAGTAGACAGACTCCCGAGGAAAGGGATTGAGGCACCATTTCTGTGGAATCAGTAGCAACGTTATGCTGGAATAACTGAAGATAGAATAATAATGCACGAGATCCAATTATTGGACAGAGCTGCAAGGATTGAGACAAGGGAATATACTTCTTGGGAACTAGGACCAGAAGAGATTCAAAGAATGCATAAGCTTAAGTAAAAACCAATTCAGAGTTCTAACAGGGATCCCGACGGGGCATTGCGACCTGAAAGGGCTGGTAGAAGGAGAAGAGTGCAAATTCTGTGAGAAGGAGGACGAAATCTCTATTCATATCCCTTCAGGGTGCAGCGCTTTAAAAAATTCTAGGATGCAGTTCTTGAAAATACATTAAATCGAAGAAGGGAAGCTATCCACCTTGAAGCGGCTCAACGTCCTAAGGTTCCTGAGGGAAACAAGACTGGAGGACCTCTTTTAGCTGGTAACTCTTACGACTTAGCAGCAGAAAAGGGATACAATAGATCTACCACGCCGCACTGCACAGACCACAATTCTACGCACATACATACATACCTACATCCCCATATTATGGTATATCATGCCTTAGAATGTCTCTCGTATATTCTCTCTTTATAAAAATATACAGATACGTTTTTAAGTTATGTATTATTATGTTACACTAACTATGACTTTTCTCATATAACAAAGACTAAACGTCGCATTTTTTATGTTGATTATCTTGCCTATGATATGGACAACAGCGTTAATGGAAAGAATATCCAAGGTTTTGAGAAAATATACAGAGACTAGGTTAGCTGATAAACTACCTAAAACTGTAAACCTCATCTCATGAGTACGCGTACTACAAAATGTTCAGCTGACCATCGACAGGAATAATTTTCCAAGATCCATTTGCCGTTGTTTGGGTAAAACCCAAACATACCGTTTGAGGAGCTCATTAAACTAAAAAAAAAACACACACACAAAACATAAATAAATCATTCACTTAAAAGGCTCGAAATCCTTCCAAAATGCACACAACTCATAAGGCAAAAACCAGAAAACAAAAAAATGGCCTCGACCTGGTACCGTTCGTTTACAAGTGACTCTAACAAGTCAAGCGATCGATAATCAGAAAGAAGTACAGACTTTTCAAAAATATGACAAGATCTATGTATACAATTGATCTCTTTCGTCCATGTTTTTCCTTTTTTAGCTTCAACTGTCTTTAAGAGTCGATGGAGATATCACAGTTTTAATTAAGGAGTTACGTTCAATAATATAATTTAAAAAGAATGTCATCTATAACCTTTTTACGTTTTGCGATATTTTTTTAAAATCTATTATTTGGTTTAGTAGTATGTACAAAAAAGTTCTCGTTGAAAAATATCTCCTAATAATAGTATACTATGTATGCACTAATCAAAAAAGCGTCAAATGAGCTGACGCAAATGGCTAATGAGTTGAAAAAGAATTAAATTGGTCCGGCTACACCTGCTGATATACCTACAACGACATGTAGCGAGCTGCCCTGCGTACTGATGAGAGCTGACTCTAAAATAGCTATTATGAAAGCTGAGTTACAAACCAGACTTGTGGTTAAATTAGAAATATCCATTGTGCAACTTAACACAATTATATCATTGTTAAATGAAAAAATTAAAAGTGAGGTTAAAAGATCAAATCAAAAACAGACAACACATGGCAGTAATGAGATGTGCAATATTGGTAATTTGATTTCGGCTGATTAAGCAGGACGAAGCACCGTAGTCACTAAAGATAGCTAGCAGTGAGCTCCCCCATCACTTGAAACTAATCAAAAGCTGCAGAATCAAGCTGACGGCCGTAGAGCTAAGAGGAACAAATCGCCGCGTTTCGCAAGATCAGTAGTATCAACGAATGCTACATCCACACACGGAATCAATTCGGGCAATCAGGATGCACATTCACCATCGCCGGAAAATCATATTATATTCGTACAGCACGTTCTAAACATTTTGTTAGAAGCTAAAACAATACAAAACATTGATAACGTGGATCAATTTGTAGGACAAGAAAATTCGGCGTGGTTTATTACCAAATCTAGGAAAAACAAGCGCAAAATTGTAATGGATACAGCATCAAATTGTCAAATGAAAGATGTGCCTTCCTTTAAGTATTGGCATATAGACTTGACCCATCTTGTACTGAATAGGATCTAAAATCATATTTATGTACCATGTTTCCTGAGGTATTAAATAAAATTCTAATACTTTTCCTATGTTGTTCGAAACCTAATTGCCATGTCATTGGATCATTGTATTAGTCCTCTTAGGCATCTTCTGTTCATAACACTTATTACATGTGCTTTACTAGACCTCCCACGTTTTCGACGATTTGGTGGTATCCATTGCATAATCCCTACTGGCAGTTTTGCGTTACATTAACATGTCCATACTATATAAACTATTTTTTAAGGGGCCGTCCATCAGTGAACCGTAAAATCAAAGCATATTTTTAAGAGTTAATTGCAAAGGAACTACTAAAGATAATTAAGACAAGTTTTTTTTATTGGTACAAGCTTCGTCTTTTAAAATGTATTTTTAGAAAATAATTATAATTACATTCGTGACCTTGGAACATCCTTGACTTTGTCCCCGCAAAAAAAAGCCATATGCAACTTTTCAGTAAGGTTTTAGCCATCTGAGTTGTTTGCAATCAAAAAAATGAATTACCTTTTTATTTTGTGTTACGTTGGCTATGTTTCTCCGAAAACGATATTTAATACTGAAATTTGTTAAAATTACGCAAATGTTTATAAAAAGTTCGAATTTCGACCTATTTTTTAACCTACCAGAGGCTGTATAAAGTGAACAAAACAAAATTCTAAAAATCATATTCGGAGAAACATAACTACATGTTTACTGAATATCTGAAAAAAAAAATGATCAAATTCGATAAATATTTCTAATGGAAGTTTTACCAAAAATCTGAAAAAATGCAACTTTTGTGAAATCACATTTCAAGACAAATATCAGTGTAAAACGTGATTGGATAAATTTATGATCTAATCGGGCCATAGAGTATCATGGTTCAATTTTGCGCTTAAGTTCACTATGGCTCATTCATTTAATTTCATCTTATTTTGCAAATACTGTCGTTATGACCAACACAGTATCATTTTCCTTAAATATTTCACAGGGATTCTTAGAAGAAGAGCATTTCATTAAGCACAGTTTCGAATAATTTTATTTACCATTATTTTGTCCTGCTTTGGTATTTAACTACACTGTGTTTAGATATTTCCTTATCAATATCGAACTTCCTGCTACCTTTTTTTATTTCAGATATATCTTGTTTCTTTTTTTCTGCCATTTATATTTACATTTGAATGGAATTGTACAGGGTGAGTCAACGATTGGATGAAGTAGGTTTGTGCCTTTTCGGTGAAATTTACAAAGAAACTATATTTATTGTTTGATACAGTTTATTTTTACGCAGATTTTAAAAATATTTAGGACTCTACAGGGTGAGGCAAAAAACTAGGACAGCATAAAGTTGTATTTTTTTAAATAGAACACCCTATATACGAATCGTATTTTCGAATTAGCTTATAATTTTAAATCTTTTTTATTAAGGGTTTACTATAACAAAACTTTATAGTTTCTGAGATAATTAAGTTTAAAGAAAAAAAGTCACATTTTCAAGCATCAATTCAATCCTAAATAACGTTTTCAATTTTGTGACAAATATATTCAAATTTGGAATTTAGCAAGGCCAAGGACAAGTTAACATAATTTTTACCTAATATTTGCAATAAAAGCTACAGGGTGTTGAACACATCGGCTCAAATTTAAACAAGTTTAAATGAATAAATATCTTTTGTTTTAAATGGTACACCCTGTATATTTTCATGTTATTTAATAGAGTAATAAAAACCCTAAAAGTTTTGTTCAATATATCCTATACCTATTTATAATAGTTTTTGAGATATTTCAGTTTTTCTTATTTTCCATACTTTTTTACAGAAATAGTCTTCATTATCATAGTAGCCATGTAAAATAATAAAAAGAAACTACAGAAACAAACAGAATGTGGTTAAATATGATGAAATACATTATTCGTTATATTACAACGGCAATAGTTTAATTAAACATAATGTGAAAAAATTAACACAACAATAACGACAAGGCAAATACATATTTACTTTTATACTAAATTGAAACAAAAAAATTACCTATTAAATACTGAGATTAATTATTTCTTTTTAATAAGTGTTCGAATAAACGACCCTCTTGTGCAATTCACAAATTTAGTCTTTTTTGCAGATTTTCTCGGACCCTGGACAAAATTAGTGGCGTTATTGTTCTACAGGTATCCCTAATCCTGTTTCGCATATCTTCCACTGTTGTTGGTGGATTAACATACACCTTATTTTTAATATAACCCCATAGGAAGAAATCTAATGGGGTGATGTCGCAAGACCTTGGTAGCCACTCAATGAAACCCCCACGTCCAATCCATTTTTGCGGATATCGTTGGTCCAATAACGCACGAACTTCACGATGGTAATGTGGAGGCGCACCATCGTGCTGGAACCACATACTGTCGAGCTCATCCCTATCGAGACCTTGAAGCAGTTGGGGTGGTTCTTCTTGTAGAAAGTTCAGGTAACTATGGCCATTTAGTGGTTCATTAAAAAAGTGGGGTCCAATAATTCGATTATGATAAATACCACACCAAACATTTAATGACCAGTGGTTTTGATGTTGCACCTCTCTAATCCAAAATGGGTTTTCTGTGGCATAATAATGCATGTTGCGTCTATTTACGGCACCGTTACTTCTAAAAGTAGCTTCATCACTAAACATTACCTTGCATAATAAATTTGGATTTAACTGAATCTCCGCATTTATTGTATGACAAAAGTTTACACGACTTTCAAAATCCTGTCCATGCAATTCTTGGTGTAATTCCATGTGATATGGATGATACCTATATTTCTTGGTAGTACGATTAGCGGTGGATTGTGATGTTTCACATAATGCTGCTAACTGACGGATACCAATATAAGGAGTTTCCTGAACATTTAACAATACTTGTAGTTCTTTTTCTTCACTAGTTACTGGTTTGTTGACCACTTTACGTTTTGGATAATCAACAGTACCAGAAGAATCAAATCTTTGCATTAAGTTTTGAAAAGTATGGGTTTTAGGCTGGCGTCGATCAGGATACTTCATTTTGTAAATTCTTTGAGCAAGAAGGCAATTGTTTTGAGCCTCTCCTATTGTATAAATCATATCTATTAACTCATTCTTTGGAAAATTCATTTTACAATATAAGATGAATGCAAAAAAAAACCAAACTACACTACATAAAAACCACAAGAAGCGATTGCGGTTATAAATTTGACACACAGAAAAATGTTCTTTTACATTGTTTTTGCCATGGCTACTATGATAATGAAGACTATTTCTGTAAAAAAGTATGAAAAATAAGAAAAACTGAAATATCTCAAAAACTATTATAAATAGGTATAGGATATATTGAACAAAACTTTTAGGGTTTTTATTACTCTATTAAATAACATGAAAATATACAGGGTGTACCATTTAAAAACAAACACCGAAAAGGCACAAACCTACTTCATCCAATCGTTGACTCACCCTGTACGTACATTGGGTTCTTGAATTTAAAAAATAACTACTGGGATACTTATTAGATTTATTATTTTTATTTTGAGTGGAAAATGCTAATGAATAACGAATTGGCTTAACTAACAAAGGCACTTCAGCCGACTGTTGTTGCCCAGTATCATTCATTTTGAGCTGTTATTTCTTTCACACGTGGTAATTAAACGCGCCTGATGGAAGTCAATTAGTGCGCAAGCTGGGACATAATTATAAATTAAGGCTATTTTACCCTGATTTGTCACTTTTTCCTGGTTTGATTCGGCTGAAGCAGCTGCAGACTTCCATCTCAATCTTTAGTTGCCAAATTTTTGGGATTCTGAGATGGACAGTCGCAAATTATCTTCGTAATTTTGTTAGGTTTTGGTGTATCATATCTTTTGCTAGGTTGCCTGTTTTGATTTTTTTACCGGGATAAATCTGAAGACAGGGATTTTGGGCAATTTGCACGTGTCAACGAAGCAATCAGTTTAAACCCCAAAAACATCAAGAAGGAACCTTAAATTAACAACTATTGAAATAATCCTGCATGGATTATTAAATTTTAAAAGATTTCAGCTCAAAATTGATTTTTACCAAGTGTAATTTAGGCATAATTTAAAACCAACCATTATGTTACTCTAAGCCTCATTTAGATCCAAAATTAACCATTTTAGAATATTATTAAGATATATTTTGGGGTTTTAGGGCCGATTGTTTCTTTTTTTTGTGATAAATATGTATTTCTTGAATCTGCTACCTTGCAGTGCCTAACTTTTTTTCCTTTTGTTATCAGGAAGAGTTAATTTTGAAAGTACTCTTTTTATTATCAATTGTAGTTTGCACTATATTTTACTATGTTTTTGTCTCTGGATGTATCACGATTTCCCAATTTTTAGTTAAATTAATTTATTAGTAGCAACATTGAAGTATTTTGTATTGTGTGCAATTTTCGGGCCCCACGTTGGGCGCCAAATTGCTACAATGGTATTAAAAAAAAGGCGCTTGACCTTGTAGAAAGGTGTAAGTCAAAAGAGTAGAGCAGGGCTGAAGGCTAGTGACGGCACCAGCGAGCAAAGTGCAAATCTAACCCCTACTCTACGACATGGGAGTTAGCTTGGCACTTTACTCGTTGGCGCCGCCACTAGACTCTGCTCTGCTCTGCTCTTTTACCTTACACCTCTCTGCGAAGTCTAGCGCCTTTTTTTTAGATACCAGTGTAGTAAGAGCTCTCCCTCCTCGTCGTGGAGACGTTCTTGGTTTGCTACATGCACCTCCCTTTTTTGGATTCGGACCCTTTGGTTTTTCCGGATTTCAATCCGTTCGTTCAAAAAATCGTTTTCACGACGTTTCGCCAAAATCTTATTTGGCATTTTCAAGTGCGGTTCGTCTTGTTACTTGGTGAGAACTGATGGTGGCCTCTGATGAATTTCGAGTTTTGTTTAGTTGGTTCGCTTCCTGACTGGATGAGCGGCTTCGCAGGCTCCTCTCCTCTGCCGAGTGCGATATATTTTGTTCTTGTATGCAGGTCTCTCGTGTACTAGTTGATTTTTGTTGTTTTCTATCTTGATTTTTTATTAATGTTTTCTATGTAGTTGAAAAATTTATAGCATCGTCTCGTTTATTTAGCTGTCCCGCTTTTTCGATTTCTAGGGCCTCTCTTATGACGCGTACCTTGTAGTTCTGTACTGGTGCTATTTCTTTTCTTTTTTCGAAGTCGATAGTATGTCCGGTTGTTTGGTGATGTTGAAATAGGGCTGAGGGTGTATGTTTGTTTTTGAGGTTATTTTTATGTTCTCGGTTTCTTGCTGATATGCGTCTGTTTGTTTGTCCTATATAAGTTTGATGGCAATCTGCACATGGAATGTTGTAAACGTCATGATTTTCAAGGTTGGCCTTTGGAATTTCCCAGGATGTTGGCTATTGTTTTGTGTGGTTTAAATATGGGCTATATGTTGTGTTTTCTTAAGATTTTTCCGATTCTGTTTGTTATTCCTTTTATGTATGGTATTATAGCCTTGTTTGATCTTGGTCTTTGGTCTTCGTTATAGTTTTCTCTTGTCTTTTTATGGGTTTCTTTATATCTGATTGTGAGAAACCATTCCGTTCTAGAGCTGGTGAAATGTATCTTATTTCGTCTTGTTTTGTGTCAAGTTCTGTTAGGCGGAGAGATCTTGATACTAGTGTGTTGACTACTGCTTGCTTTTGAGAGGGATGATGATGTGACGGTGCATTGGGATATCGGTCAGTATGTGTGGGTTTCCGATATACGCTAAAGCCCAGGATGTTGTTGAGTTTCCTAGTTAATAGCAGTTCCAAAAAAGGAAGTGTCTTTTCTTGTTCGAAATCTAGCGTGAATTGGATTCTGTGGTGGAAATTGTTCAGGTATATGAGGAAATCGTCCAGGTGTCCTTTTCCATGTGGCCATATTATAAAAATATCGTCAACAGAGCCTTTCCAAAATTTCGGTTTTAGAGGTGCCTTTTGAACGAACGGATTGAAACCCGGAATAACCAAACTATTTATTCTACCATCTGTGAAAACCTACGATATAACATATATATATATATATATATATATATATATATATATATATATATATATATATATATATATATATATTCAGTAAGTAGCATTCGCTACTTTTAAGGCAGCTTCTATAAATCATACAATATTAGAAAATCAAGAATAAATTATCGTTCACGGCATCAATAATAAAAACGTTTTTCATTTCAAACCCTTTTCTAAACACGTTCCCTCAGGGCCCTTTTATTTAATCTGGACCAACGACATGACAATCTGTGAAATATTTTCTATTGTGTGGCGGAAAGCATATATCCCAAAAATAAGGAAATAAATATCTACCAATGATTTATATGTCACATACTTCTGAAATTTATGCCTTCTTAACAACGAAACAAAAACTGAAAAGGGAAAGGCAAAAATCTGTGCATTCCCTTCTTAATTTTTCATAAAACGACCAAAAAACACTAACTTATAGTCGGTTAATGCTTAAGCCATCTGCTGCAAGACTCATAAAAACTACATAAAAAGTTGAAGAAGGTTAAAAAGGTACTTTTGTAAGGGTAACCTTTTTAATTAATAAATCATGAGAGATATTTTAGGAGTTGGGAAGCAAGTTTTACCTTAGTAAAGTATCTTTTCTTTATTCATTGACATATTTCTGTGCTTTTGAAATGAACTGAAAAAGAACTTTATCTACAATATTTAATGATTATTTAATTAAATTCAAAAAATTCTACACCTATATAGATTTATTTTTTGACAGTCTGGCATAACTTTTGATAGGAGTCAGATATTTGATGCGGTTTTCAGCATGTACGTACTGGTGTTCCGAGGGAGCCCTGTAAAATATTTTCAAAACAGGTTTACCGCAAGAGAGTAATTTTGAATTTTTTTAAAGGAAAGAAATTGATGGTTACCGAACTTTTTCAAGCATTATTACTGACAGTAGTGCGATATTTTGATTCAGTTTTCGGTACATTATAGGGGTACCCGCAAGGGGATTCACATATTTTCACGTTGGTTGATTACAAAATTGTAGATTCACTAATTTTATAGAGTTTCTTTGTCTCTAATATATATATATATATATATATATATATATATATATATATATATATATATATTTATATATATATACATATATGGTTTAATTATTCCGGGTTTTAATCCGTTCGTTCAAAAAATCCTTTTCACGACGTTTCGCCAAAATCTCGTTTGGCATTTTCAAGTGCGGTTCATCTCGTTACTCGCTGAGAACTGATGATGGCCTGTGATGAATTTCGAGTTTGGTTTACCTGGCTCGTTTTCTGATTGGACGAGCATCTTCGCAGGCTCCTACTATCTGCCGAGTGCGATATATTTGATTCTTGTATGCTGGTCTCCCGTGTATTGGTTGATTTTTATTGTTTTATTTCTTCATTTTTTATTAATGTTTTCTATGTAGTTGGAATATGTAAAGCATCTTCTCATTTATTCAGTTGTCACGCTTTTTCGATTTCTAGGGCCTGTCTTATGACGCGTACCTTGTAGTTCTGTACTAGTGCTATTTCTTTTGTTTTTTTCGAAGTTGATGGTATGACCGGTTGTTTTGTGATGTTGAAATAGAGCTGAGGTTGTCTGTTTATTTTTAAGGCTATTTTTATGTTCTTGAATTCTTGCTGATATGGGCCTATTTGTTTATCCTATATATGTTTGATGGCAATCTGCACATTGAATGCTGCAAACACCATGATTTTCATGGTTGGACTTATTGTTGGGATTTCCCAGGATGTTGGCTATTGTTTTTTGTGGTTTAAGTATGGGCTGTATTTTGTGTTTTCTTAAGATTCTTCCGAATCTGTCCGTTATTCTTTTTATATATGGTATTATGGCTTTGTTTCTTATTTGATCTTGATGTGTCGTTTTTGTTGTGGTCTTCTTTTTTTTATGGCTTTCTTTATATCTGATTATGAGAAACCTTTTCGTTCTAGAGCTGTTGAAATGTGTCTTATTTCATCTTGTTTTGTGTCGAGTTCTGTTAGGCAGAGAGATCTTGATACTAGTGTGAGATGTAACTCTGTATTGAGATATCGGTCAGTATGTGTAGGTTTCCGATGTACGCTAGCTAATAGCAGATCCAAAAAAGGAAGTTTCTTTTCTTGCTCGATTTCTAGCGTGAATTGGATTCTATGGTTGATATTGTTCAGGTATACGAGGAAATCATCCAAGTGTTCTTTTCCATGTGGTCATATTATAAAAATATCACCCACATAGCGTTTTTAAAATTTTGGTTTTAAAGGTGCCTTTTGCAGTACCTCTTGTTCGAAATATATCATAAAAAAGTGGGCTATAACTGATGAAAGAGAGGACCCCATAGGTGCGCCATCTGTTTGTTTGTATGTTTGAGTATTGAACACGAAATATGTGTTTTTTAAGCAGTGTTTTGTAAGTTCAATTGTGTAGGCTGGAAAATTTTCGTTCATGGCGATGTCGTCTCAACCAGTGGTATGCTTGGATATAGCGATTTTATGTCGCGGCTTGCTTGCGAATGTTTTTGATCATTTTGGTCAGATGTTCGGAGTTTTTCACCAAGAAATCGACCAATTCGACTCTTGGTTGCTTGATACTTGCTAAATATTTTTCCAGTTTTTGTGCTGTAGATCCCACGGCGCTCACTATTGGTCTGAGTGGTGCATATATTTTGTGTATTTTTGGTAGGCCATACAGTTTTGGACATCTGCTTGATTTTTCCCTTAGTATTATAGATTTTTCATTTTCTGGGTTTAGTTTTGAGGCTTTGATCTTGGCTTTCTTAGTTTTTTCAGGGTATGTTGTTGGATCTCTGTTTGTTTGTTTGTAAGAGGCGTCTTTGAAAATTTCTGACATTTTTTGCATATATTCGCTGATGTTCATAACAAACCTTGACATTTCCCTTATTTGCTGGTATTATTGTTATTTCATTATTTTTCCTTAAGGATGAGAGGGTTTGAATTAAGTTTGAGTTGGGAGACCGGCATTTTCTTCAGGGATGTTCTCTAGGGCAGCTTTTATATACCTGAACAAAATCCAATTCAATCCAATTTATTGCAGAAGGAATATCCGGATATTCAATATTATATTTGCTCTTTCTTGAAAAACCAAACATTTTTGTCATGCAAAAGTAACAGTTGTTAAAATGATTTGTTGGGTCTCGGAACTACAAGAGGCATAGAAGAGCGTTCGCTATTTAACCAGTTACTTAGATTTTATGCGCAGGTTTGGTAACATATGAGAGGAGCCCAGTCCCGATCTTGATCACCAACGCGACATCCAAAATATTTATGATAAGCTACTTTGATCACGTTGTTAATTGTCCTTTACTGTAATTTAGGGGTAAACTGACCACATAGGTAGCAAACACTATCCGCGGAGTTAACACAGCCACGTTTCTGTAGTTTAGACATTTTTGTACTGTTGCGTACGTCAGAGATGTAATACTACGTTTACAGATCTGAACTAACTTTATTCAACACAAAGATAACACTAATATAAGGTTCTTACTATTGACTTGTCCGCCCACTTCGCTTCTCTATCAAATACTGACCAATACTCGTGCTAAACCAATACTGACGATACAAGTGCCGGCCAGCTGCTTTTATAGCCGTTTCGTACTTCTGGTATTTTCTAGAAACATCGGGTATCGGAAGTTCGAAATGTACAGGAGCTATCTATAAGTAGAGTCGGCTACGGAGCGGAGTGAAATTCGGAATTAAATGGGTACTTCCGTTATTTTAAGCCCTATGGAGTTGAGACGTCGTGGTTGACTTGTCATCTCTAGAGACCCCCCGTGATGTTGCCAGATCGTGCAGAATTTCATTAACTTATTGAAAACTAAATTTGGCAACGTCACGCTTTGGTATATTACTTTTTAAAATAATATGATTAAAATACTCATTCATTTTTGCTGAAAAAATCATAACTCAAAAATCTTACGTGTTAGGAAGTTTACCATCCTTTTCGCATTTAGAGACCAAAAATTAACCAAAGACAGTCTTTTACATTAAAGCCGTCAATTGGCTAAAATGTAGTGTTATTTTATGGATTTAGTCAATTTAATTATCCTGTATCTAATTAGAGGTACTTTTCTTTCTAATTAATGAGAATTTGAAAATATTTTATAACGCTATGTTTTTTCGTTAATTCAGTAACGCCCAAAAATAGTATAAAACTAATTTAGAGAGAATTTTGCGGGGAATCCGAAAATATGAAAATATACAGGGTGTCCTATTTAAAAAAAAAATCATATTTGTTTTTCTCCTACCTTTTCATCTCAACCTGTATAGCCAAAAATAATTTTGGAATATAGACATAATAATCTTCTAGAACGTTTATATATAATTTATATTTTCTTTCTTTTATAATAACAGAAATATTAACCTTAGCCACACTATCGAGCCATCCTGTATGAAGTCAATATTATGAAATACCTTTACCTTTTTGTCGAAGAAATCAATAAGGCTTATCTTAATATACAAATACTTACTACCCTCCTTTGAAATGTAAAAAATCGTGACTTATTGGGTCCTGTCAAATACAAGAGGGCATAAATATGAGAAATTTGTGATTTCTAATTAAGGAAATGGCTTTAAATGAGAAGGGAATGACAAACAGAAAATAGAATAATAAAATATTGGTAACTCGCCACCCGCCCTGGTTTCGTACAGGTATTTACAATGGGGGTTTTTAATGGGAGCTAGATAATAATAATGTTTTTGTATGTTAGAAGATATATGTTGTGCAAATTTGTAAAATAAGTGAGTTTGAGTAAGCTATTGGGTTCTTATTTCTATAAAATATCTTTTTAGAACAAACAGAAACAGATTTTGTAATTAAGTCAGGCTTCACGAAGTCACATAAAGCTTCTCAAATACTATTGAAATAAATCTCAAATGGTTCAGCTAGTATAAGCCAAGAAAGCTCTGTTTTGTGTGTGATTTAATTTGCAACCATCGTCATGACTTTGCTACTTGATACCATTCAAGGATTGGATATAGTAAGTATATAGAATCTTCACTGCAATATGAATAATATATATATATATATATATATATATATATATATATATATATATTTAATTTGCTAAATTTTTTTTAAACCATCTTTCTATATAAATGTATGGTAACTTCTTTGGATTAGGTTCTTCACTAAGAAACATGGCCATGATAAATTGAGATCATACTTTTGAAAAAGCCCACTACGTTGGGCGAAACGTCAAGCACAGAATAGTAGTATAAATTTTGAAACCTAATCCAAAGAAATTACCATACATTTATATATATATATATATATATATATATATATATATATATATATATATATATATATATATATATATATATTTATATATACATATTTGGTAAGTTTTTCTCAATTTTCAACCTAGCAAAACCGAATAGAACCCTCTATTCAAAACAAAAAATAATCTGAAATATTTTTACTAGACTCACGATCTTTTAGCCTACGAAAAAATGAGCTACCATACATACTGTAACGTTTGATAGTCAATAATTGTTACAAAAAGTGTTTCAGTTTTCAACCGAATTCTAAAAGAAAGAGGTTCTCAATTCATAAAGTATGTATGATTTTTTATGTATGTACACCGATTACTCCGGAATGGCGGCACCGATTTGAATGAAATTTTTTACGTTATATTCAGGAAGTTGCTGCGGTGGCTCCATGTTTTTTTGGATGAAATTGGTGCAGTAATAGCCAAGATAGCGCTGACAATATGGCGGCCAAAAAAATTAATTTTGTCTGATTTTCTCCAAAATTGTTATGGGGGAATTTTTGGGGTAGTACATAACGAAACTGAAATTATTTTAAAAAAATTCAATATGGCAGATTTAAGATGTCTGATTAAAGATTCTACATCTTCCGATTTTGTCTAAAATCAGTATTGGGGTATTTTTGTTAGTGTTAATTATGAATTTATAATATTTTTTGAAAAACTCAATCTGCCAGAATCAATATGGTGTCCCAAAAATTTTACATTCTTCGATTTTCTCCCAAACTGATATAGGGGGTTCTTGAGGGTGTAAATTATAAATTTAAAAGTATTTTTTCAGGATTTAGTATAGCAAATCTAAGATAGCGGACTAAAAATTTTACATTTTTCGATTTTGTTCAAAGGTGGTGGACTGAAGGGTTTAGATTAGATTAAGACTTAAAATAAATTTTTTGGAATTCAATATAGCGGATTCAATATGGTGGGGTGAAAATTTTACCCTATTCGCATATTTCCAGATTTGGTATTAGAGGGTTTTCGGGGTCGTGTATTACGAACATGAAGTTAATTTTCTACAACTATTAGATTGATAAGCTACAATCTGAGAGACAGAGGGACAGAAAATTTTATATATTCCGATTTTGTCTAAAATTGATATTGTAGGGTTCCTGAGGCGTATACAAACTCAATATGCAGTGTAAAATATATCGAGCTATGAAATTTACATTTCAGGTTCTTTAAATATTGAAAATTGATATTGAGGGATTCTTGAGGCGTATACAAATTCAGTATGCAGTATAAAATATATCGAGCTAAGAAATTTACATCTCAGATTCTTTAAACATCGATTCTGGATGAGGCCTATATTACCAATCCAAAATTAATTTGAAATTTAGGATAGTAGATTTACTATGATAGACTAAATATTTGTTTGACACAATTTTACTGGTATTTGGAAAACTCTAAGAACCAAAGAATTTTTAGTGGTTCATTTTAGGGTCATTTATAACTTTGGATCAAATGGGAACTTATTTGCCACCTTGGAGAAATTGCGAGGTACACTAATCTCAGTTAGTACTTAGTTCAAGTAATTTATGGATATCATAACGAATTCTAAAACTAAAAATAGAAAAATAAAATTTTTATAAAAAAATTGAACTGACTTATAAAAGTGCGCTAAAAAGTGAAAAATAACTATAAATTTTTATATAAAATTGAACTTTTTGAAGTCGGCGCCAAATTATTTGTAAATGAAATAAATAACTACTAATATATACAAATTATAGTAAGAAAGCAATTACAAATAAAGTATTTTTAATTTGTTTAGGCAAATCACATTTTGTCAGGCACTAGTTTGGCACCGACTTCAAAAAGTTCAATTTCATATAAAAATTTCTAGTTATTTTTTACTTTTTAACGCACTTTTAGAAGTCGGTTCAATTTTTTATAAAAATTTTGCTGTTTCGTAAATTGCACGAGTGATGCTAATAACAACCGTCAAACTGTCATGAAAGCAGAGTAGCAAAAAGTTGTTTTTTTTTTTTTTTTTAATAGAACACTTCTGATATAAATCAAGTTTTCAATTTTATATCAATCCCAAATCTTTTTTATTATACGGTCTGATGGACTTTAACTTATATTTTTAGATAACAAAGATTAGAAAAAAGTCGCTGTTTCTAGCACCTCATTTTTTATAAATGCAACGCTTAATTTAGAAAGAAAACCCAATATCTGGTATGAAGAAGTTAAGGTAAGATTTAGAAAGTGTTAAATAATTAGGTCCAACTGAAAAAAATTAAAATATAGGACTTTTTCAATCGCTCTCATTGTATGTTTTCGTTTTATTTTATTGACAATAAAAAACAACTAAAATTTTTAAGTATATCCTCTAACTACTTTAAATAGTTTTTGAGATATTTAACTTTTGGTGTATTCATTGGCCTTGTGAAATTTATAGTTCTAATGGTATTAGCCATGTTTTTCTTACGTTAAAATTTTTATTTTTAAATTAGTTTTTCTAAGAAAAAATTGATATACATGATTTATATATTAGGCGAAGCTGAAACAAATTACCTTCTTGCTGAAAAAAAAATTATAAGATAAAGTGTCCCAAACGACGGTCACCTAATTCGCTTTCTGTCCGAAAATTAATGAAAAGATTAGATTCTAATGATAGTGTTGATTATCCATAGGGTAACTTTTTTAATAGAAAAGCTACCAATGAAGATAAGGAAATTTTGGTTACACGTTCAAGAAAATCTCTGAGTTAGCAGTTGTAACTGATTTACATTATATGAAACGTCGCAATCAACGGCAAATGAATGAAAATAAAATATAAGTATATTTTAAAAAGACATCTAGAATTTTGTCATATAATGAATACGCATTTAAAACTGGACCTAGACTTATATGTAGTATAATGTTCTCTGATGAGGCTACTTTTTGAAGTAATAAGGTTGTTTATCGACCTAATACATTAAAAAATAGATAACTTCATGTTATCGTACTTTTTTAACGTACGCTGAATATTTTTATAATATTATATTTAGTAAATATACACTGTAAAAAGAGAATGCATTAGATTTAAGGTAAAAGCAAATTTTGTAGACATTTATTAAATGCGTTCAACGTAATGCATTAAATTTAATAATTTACATTAATCTAAATTAAGTTATTCCATTAAATGTAGTCATACATTAAATTTAAGGTTTTGATCATTACTTTTTAAGGTGACTATGTACATTAAATATACAGCCAGTGTTCACTGAATTTAAGATATGTTATCACATATTTAATGCACAATAGGAGGTCAAAAAATTCTGCTACCAGGAATAGGTGGAAATTTTTCCCATATGTAGTGTACCGTCATCTGTAGACCGGCTTCGAACTCATCATAACAAAATTAGGTCCTTTAAGCAACTTATACCATAGTAAATAAAAAGTTCAATAAGGGTTGCGCCATCTTTTGGAATTTCATGCAATGTACCATGAATATTAATGTAAATTCCTTTAATGTTAAAGTACATGTGAGTTAATTTTAATCGTGCAGAAAATTGAAATATCTTTTCGGCCCTTTATTGAAATTTGAGATTCCATTTAACCAAATTTAATGTAAAACGAACTAATATTTGAATGAATTGCTTTCGATTTTAAGTAAATGTTAATTATTCACGATTATGGGTAGAAAATTGTTAAATTTAATGTAGAATGGGCATTAAATTTAAGGTTATTTTTAACAGTGTAGGTTATTAATAAATTATACCTATAATCTATAAACTCACGCTCTTCATTTGTTGACTCGCCCTGTATGTCGATTGTATGTTTATTATCTGCGAATTTCATTCTGGTTCTTTGTCCTTACGCGTTTCTATTGCCAAATGATCTCGTTAGTGGAGCTATAATGAATCAAAAGCGCAATTAAGCGAACAAGAATCAAAATGAAATTCGCAAAAAATATTCTGCCCCCCCCCCCCCCCCAAAGCTCTAAAGAGAAAAACAATTTCTTTAAATACTTAAACCATGAAACTATTAATTCTTAGAAATTTCTCATTTCTATATATTTATATATTTGAAGTGTTGATGGTTTGCAGTCCTGGAAAAAATGGTTTTTAAAAAACAACTTTGATATAGGTTCCTTTAGATATAGGCCTAAATATCCCTATTTGACGTAGTATTGAAGTTATTATAGTTTATTTGTGAAATATGTCAAATCCAATATGACGTCCACAAGGGTGAAAAATTAATAAAATTCACAGAAATTCTATAATTTTGATAACACAAGATTTGAATTTCACTAAACATGGCTTACGACTGGGTTTTTTAGATCAGAGACTAATAGTCTACAATGAAAGTATCGAATGTCAAAATGACGGATATAATTTGGCACCCGTAAGGGTCAAAAATCACTTATACTTGCAGGAAATCATTATTATTGATCACACAAGGATTGCATTTCGCACTACATGACTGACTACGGGATTTTGGAGGCCGTTGATCAATATTCAAACGTCAAATCTTCGAATGTTACAATGACGGATCTAATCTGGTATCCCTAATAATTAATCGCTGATATTCACAGGAAATTCGTACTGTCGATCAGAAAATGATTGATTTTTTTTGCTAAATTATTTAGTTTCCGGGGGAAAAATTTCTCTTTCGAGGTTACATGTTCCAACGATAAACTGCTTTCTCGGGCATTTCTAGCTGCCCTATTGGATCGCCATTTTGAATTTTTCGAATAAGCCACTCTCCATCGAATGTACTTTTTCTTTGCAGTAAATGTAGTGATTTACTATTATTATTATTAAAAAGAATAAACTAAAAGCAAGATAATTTTAAACCATCTGCTGCAAAACAAATCGTAAAAAGCTAGAAAGGCTTAACGACCTACTTAATTAGAGCAATCTTTTAATTTATAATTTATAAACATGAAATTTTCTTTACTATTGTAGCTTTCTGAAGGACCCTTAAGGGTGCAGCCCTTTCCAAAACATACTTACTTTGGTGTATTAGCAAAGATGCCATGTTGCACGAAATTCTTGTAAATTGGATGTCCCTCGTCAGGGAAAATGTTTACTCACAGCAGCGACTGGTTGACTTAAACGTGTACTTAGTGTTAATGCTTCTAATACAATATATTTCCAGGCATTTTACGAAAAACTAATGATACTAACTAAGCAACTACAAACGCTAATGCAGTCCTCATATAATAATGTTTCGGAATAACGTATGATTTTCATTTTTATTCTTATCGCTACTCGTATATGAATTTTTGGGAAAATTTCGATGGCAGCCGTGAAGAATAACTGGAGAGATTGTGATTTGAATGTAAGGTCACTTCATACTAGATTATGAGTAAACCAATCTCATAAAAAACCGAAAATTGACATTCTAACCATTTCGGAGATATGGCAAACAAGTATCAATATTAATAAATAACACTCACAGTAATGCAAATAAATGTTTTCCTATCTATGAGGTATATTGAAAAATTACACAAAACTATTTTTTCTATTATGAGACGTGACTGAGGAATTCTGCTTAAATTGAATCAAAGATTCACTTTTTGCGTAGCTTTTACCACACGTTAACTCGGTAGCTTGATATACTAAAAAGCAGGGCGCAACGCCGATATTTGAAGAAAAAAAAATGTTCTTGATTATTTATAAATAATATATTGTAGATAAGTTTACACATTATTGTAATTTTTAATTAAATTTTATATTTTTTCATTCTTAAGACAGTTTTTTTATTAAATCAGGGAACATGTTAAACATTCTAGGCAAGCAGTATGTTTAAAATCTTTGGCAAATTGATTTTCGTATAATCGGTAATAAAATTTTACTTTTTAGTATATAGAACAATCAACTAAATATACAGGGTCCCTGAAAATTCCATTTATATTCTTTGCAGGGCGATTCTACATATATAAACATGAGAAAAATTATAGCTTATATTTATTCTCCTTTTTTCCAAGCAATAAAAGGAAAGACTATATAGAAACAGATTATTTTGTGCAAATACAACTCTGGTTCTCTCTTCAAATACGTTTCGACCACCTAATGGTCTCATCAGTGGAGCCGTATCTAAGAAGAATAATATTTACAGGAAACAGTTGTCTATATAAAATATTAATTCCAAGACATATTAGTAGAATATTAAAGCGGCCGATTTTTTAATGTCAGACTGAAAAATATCGACAGTCTAACCACATTGTAAATGTATACACTATAATATTGCTTAAAAATTAAGAATTCAGTAAGAAAGAAATAAATTTATTTGCTACCGTGTTTAAATACTTGCCTATATTTATTCTCTTTTTTCCAAGCAATTAAAGAAAATAATATAACAGTTTATCTCCTCCAAATACAACTCTGGTTCCCTCTCGATACGCGTTTCGATAACCTAATGGTCTCATCAGTGGAGCTGAATTAAACCAAGAGCAACATTCGCAGGGAATATTAATTTATATAAAATTCAAATTCTCATACATACCGGCAGGATAATAAACCTACCGATTTTTCGATGTCAAACTGAAAAATATCGCCGACATCTACAAATTCATTAATTTATATTTATTGCTCAACCTTTCATACAGGGTTTGTCTGAAAAATAATGTCAGTGACGAATAAAAAAATATTGATCAGATCGACACAACACATTAAAAAGTTTCAAATTAGGCTCCTTCTGCGTTGATGCATCGTTTTCAATGAGATTTTCCGTACGGTAGGTCTCCTCCAAAATATCTTTTACGGCCTTGGTAGAAATCTGGGGAAGTCATGTCAGAACTGTAGGGCGGCTGGAAACCGTTTACACCTTGGAATCAGCCAGAAAGCGGGTTACCAGTAAGGCACTGTGGGCTGGCGTGTTGCCATTGTAAAGTTTCCAATCGTTTGAGTATAAACTCATAGAGGACGAACCCCCTGATATAAAAAAAACCCAATGGACATGGTCTTAACTTTCACTTGCCTTCTAAAATCCCTTGTAGCACCGGTGGACCTAATGTTCTGACAAACAATCATCACCAAAGGCCGCTTTTCTCGTAGGAAAACTTTTCACGGCGGATTTGCTGAGTTTCACACAAAACTTGATGGTAATTCTTTAGTCTAACGCGCACTGCATTACGGCTCACATGAAAGACGAAGACGAGTTTTACGAAGAAGTCTGTCTTTTCTTTATAGATGATTGGAGACAAAAGAGCGATAGCGTGTTTGTACGCCTACTTCCTGCTCTACCGATTCCCGCTCGTCTGAACACGCTGCGACGTAACCATGTATATAAGCTTTATACCTTTTTCTGATCTTCTATAACTTTCAATCCATAATTCAAAGCGCAGTATAGTCAGAATAAAAGATTATTTCAAAATCGTCGAAGATGATGATCCTTTTTTATCAATGAGTCTAGACTTTACTACGGATATTACGTGTTGCGAGGAGGAGGGGTTGCTTTCTACATAAGTACAAATATAAGAGCTACTACATATATTATTGAAGCGAACTGCGAGTAAAGGGATATTGATTAAGCAACTATGGATTAGATTTAGACCTACTAGAAGAAACTGTGTTATTTTAGCATTTTATAAACCACTGATTAGTAATATTACACAGGCTATGGAACAAGTGGATGACGTGTTGTCCCTTGTAATACTCTCTGTTAATTATGTTATGTATATGTGAAACCTCAAAGAAAGATTAGTTTTAAATTCATTGAATCGGTGGATAGGTTTTTTTGATTTATTTATTTATTTATCGACGGACAACACTGTCCATTTTACAATAGTTAATTACAGAGCTAGAGTGACACATAACAATGTGAAATCAATAATAGTATAACAAAAGGCTGTTTACGATAGAAAAAAAAATTGTACACCTGTCAATCTGTAACCGCAAAAACACAAAACATTAATTGACAATCAATTCCAACATCCTTCATTTTAAATTATTCAAGGACGTATCAAAGAAATTCAAGTCCCCCAGCCCACTAGCATACCAAGCCACACTTGGTATAAAAAAATGGCTTGTATAATTTGTTCTATGAAAAGGCCGATGAAATTTATGGGAAGTACAAGTACTCCTGGGAGAGACCCTCAGACCAACACTCGACGGCAGACGCGGGCAATTGGTGATACTGTTCATAATTTTTAGGAGAAGTTGTAAATCGCTACTTTTTCTTCTATTAGCAAGGGGGAGTAAATTCAATTCGCAGCACAAAGCAGCATATCAGCACCCCCGTTGAATTTCAAGTTAATATATCTAAGAGACATTTTCTGTAGCTGTTCGACCCAGTACACATTTGATTCATAGTGGGAATTCCAAACACAAGAAGCGTACTCAAGGTGTGTTCGAATCAATGAGCAATAGAGTATTTTAAGAACCTTTACAGTGGAAAGCTGCTTAGCATGACGTTTAATAAAACCTAACATCTTAAGAGACTTACTAAAAAAGTTAGCGATGTGATAAATGAATGAAATGGTAGAATCAAATAGGAGTCCCAGGTCTCGCACAGAATCAACGGAAGTCAGCGGCAATTTAAAAAACTTAATGAATTTACACTTAGGAATATTCAAACTCATCTCGTTTACTCCGCACCAGAAAACAAATCTATCAAGGTCTCCCGAAGCTTCAAGCACTCACAGATACAAAATCATTCACCCGCACTATCTGACGACGATTACTTAGATAGGTCTCAATCCAAACAAACAGTGGACCAAAGAAACCCAGCATCCGAAGCTTATTCAACAGAATCTCATGAGGCGCCCTATCCAAGGTCTTCGAGAAGTTAGTGTACATCGAGCGGATCTCGGATCCGCTCTCCAAGGCCTCAGACAAACCGTCCATACACGAGACCAGATTCACCTCAGTGTTCTTGCCGGCACAAAAACTAAACTGCTTCTTAATGGTGGCAGACTTAAAAATAGAGGTGAGAAAGGCATTAACCAGCTTTCCGAAGATTTTGAGAATATTATTAATTATACTACATGTCTATAGTTCCGAATTTCAGCTCTGTTGCCGGTCTTGCGAGTAGGAACCACCAAACTCGTTTTCCAAAACTGAGGAAAAATACCCCGCCGAAGAGATTCATTAAAAATGTGATGAAGTGGGAGAGTCAGAACGAACGAGTAGTTATTCAGAAGCATTGGATGAACGTCATCGGGGTCAGGATCCTTATAGGGGTTAAGACCATTCAACTCGGAGTAAACGTCAAAAATAAATATGGCAACGTTGGAGACACTTATATCAGTTGCGACAGCCATCGGGTACTTCACTGTTACATCAGTCTACACTTTGTTGAAATAATTAGCAAAAAGTTCAGCAACCCCAGGATCCATGACTGCGCTCTCGTCCTCCAAAACCAATTCAGATGGCATACCATCCAAAATTCCAGAATGGCTTCAGACTTCGGCCGATACTAGATGCCGTGTCACGAATATAATTATCATAACAAAGGCTTGACAATCTCTTACATTCTGCACGCAAACCTATAAACATTTCATATTCGTTCCGAGAACCACTCGACATAAACTGTTCATGACATATTTTTTTGTATAGTTAACTGAACGAGCTCGTTGGAAAACCACCCAAGGAACTTTTTTGCAGAAACAGAGCACAAGTAGTCATTTAATACGATATTATTGGCATGTTTAAAGTAGAAGTAAAAATTCTTTGCAGGAGTGTTGGTGTCATGAGAACGAGAACACGAGGATGCAATATTAAAGGCAATTGGCGGATGACAGTAATCCAGGCGAACTAGCGATGGAACAGAGTCCACAGCGAGCCTTATGTGACTCAAAACTAAATCTAAAATAACGTTGTTAATATTAACTATAAAGTTGGACTGGAATAAGATGTAGAAGGCTCAAAAGTCAGATAGCGCAACAATAACTTCTCCATTTTGAGGGGATACGTATCATCCCAAGGGACAACCACTGCGTAAATATCTTCATTGGCCCAGGCTGCCTTTAGTAAATTAAAATCATCAACTACGCAAAGTTTGGCATCAGAATAATGGGTTGTGATAGAGTCCAAGCCTTCGTAGAAGGCTAAAATGTTCTGAAGTGGTGAGTTCGAAGGTAGATATATACCACCAAAAACTAGTAATTGTGATGCACCAAGCACGATACAGACCCATTCAAGATTCTCAGAGCACATAATTTGTTTACACGGGATGGTGTCTTTGGTCGCTACAAGGACACCTCCAAATGATTTTTTAGTACTTGTTAGGTGAGAACGGTCCTTACGAAAAATAGTAAAACCAAACAACCCAAGTTCAGAGTCAGGTATATTATTAGATAAGTTATTTTCTGGTAATATTGTTACATCATATTTGCTACTCACAGCACTCACCACGAGCTCATTAAGTTTAGATCTCCGGCCACGAACGTTCTGATAATAAACACTAGACATTATATTTCCATATTTGATGGTGAACGAAAGATATCCAATATTGAAGACATTATTCAGCTACGGTTTGACCAATGTCAACCAATGAAGAGTGTGGTAATATCTTTGGGCCTCTTGGTTGGCGATAAGTTTAGGTTTGAAAATGTGTTACATACCAAAAAGTATTATACGCGAGCAGGAATAAATTAACAATAAAGCTTAGGTGATTGGAATAGTTAGTATTGTCACTTTGTAATTATTGTTCATTTGTTAAAGTTTCGGCAAAACAAAAAATTCAAAGTTTATAGAATTCATATTCATTTTATTTGATCTCTGCGAAAATATGGTCACATATTTCATTTATTTCTTGGCTTAATATGACAAAGATACAAGAACTTTGTCTTGCATTCTTTGTGTATAAAATTGTGTTTTTATCATCTCCCACTTTTTAACAATTGACTGATTCCTAGGGTGTAGCACATCAAAGAAATACTAGTTACAAATATCTCTTCAGTATCCAAGTATTCAACAGCAATGTTTAAAAAGTGTGTCAGCTATCAGGCTACATATTTACTTACTTACTTACTTACTCCGTGGCGTTACAACTTTGGGTGGGTTTTAGCCGACTTTACGATATTCCTCTATTCATTTCGATCTCTCGCAACCTCCATCCAGTGTTCGATGCCCATAGTTTTGAGATCTTTTGTTATATTATCTCTCTATCGGAGTCGGGGTCATCTCAGTGGCCTACTCCCAGTCGGTGCTTCCTCCCAACCGAGTCTTATTATTTTTTCATCAGGAAGCCTTCTGATATGTCCTGCCCATTAGAGTCTTCTGGCCTTTATTTATTTTACTACATCTATATCTGGCAATAGTTCTTCTAGTTCCTTGTTAGTTCGTTTTCTGTATTGTCCTGTCGTTTCATTTATCGTTAGTCCCGAGATTTTCCTCAAGATTTTTCTTTCAAAGACTCGTAGTCTGTCTTCGTTCGCTACTGTTAGCGTCCATATTTCGCAACCATATATATCTATCGATCTTATAACTATTTTGTATAGGTCCATCTTTGTTTGTCTTGTGGGGTGTTTCGATTTCATCAGATCTTGCAGTAAGTACATGCATCTATTTCCTGCTTGTATTCTATTGTTTATTTCCTGTGATCCGTTGTTATCTTCGCATATTGTTGTTCCTAGGTATTTAAATTCTTTGACTCGTTCAAAGTTATATTCATCGATAGCGATGTTTTGACCTATTCTGTCTCTGTTTCGGCCATTCCGACTCATGAACATGTATTTAGTTTTGTCTTCGTTGATTTGAAGTCCCATCTTCTTTGCTTCCCTTTCGAACCGTATCTTTTATTTTTATTCTACTACTACCAATCATATCGATATCATCTGCAAATGCCGACAGTATATTTGGTCCATTTTGATGGAATATAGATGTCGGTGCTTCAATTTTCGAATTTCTGATTATATATTCCAGCACTATGTTAAAAAGTTGTGGTGAGACCGCATCTCCCTGCTTAAGACCGTTGTTTATATCAAACATTTCAGTGTAGTACTGTCCCACTTTTACTTTGCACTTCAACCCCTCCATACACATCCTTGTTAGGCTGACCAGTTTTTCGAGAAAGCCAAGCTCCTGCATTGCTGTCCATAGTCTCGTTCTGCAGACTCTATCAAATGCCTGTTTAAATTCGATAAATATCTGATGCACCATTGTCCCTTGAGACTAATGTAACAGAGTCTTTCGTTGACTGGTTTGAAAGTGATAACCCACTTTGCTAGACTTTCTTTGACTATAAACCCAGTGCCAAATTGGTGTTCCTGTTTACTTCCGCTATAAAAGATTACTGATTTACTAGTTTTGACAGCCCCCGTTCCAGTTCATTTAATCTCTTGGAGAGCTGTAATGTCCATGTCTCTGTCTTCAAGTTCTTTTACCACTTGGGCTGTGGCTCCAGCCCGATACAGGCTTATCAAGTTCCATGTTCCAATATTCATTGTCCTTTGTCGTTGCTTGTATCGGCTTCGAAGATCATTTCTTTTCCGAGGCGTTCGTTCCGTTTTCATAACTGCCTGTTCTTTACAAGGAAGGATAGTTAGTCCTTCGCTTGACCCTTTCTCATTCTGGACTTGGGACCAGACAACGGCGGAGTTGTCTGGTCCCAAGTCCAATATTTGCGTAATAAAATAGGTAACAATCTAAAGTTTTTGAAACCAGAAAGTTTTTCAGTTAGAGTGGGTTGTTTATCCTTAGAAAGTTGAAATTCTTGCATTTTGTTATAATTTTTGTTCTTAAGTTTGTGTTTTTAAAAGTATTTTGTATCGAATTTAGGCCTGGTTAAATTGAGCGTTTGGTATAATATCTTTAATATCTTGTAGTTTAATTGTTTTTTATGGCTAGAATAAAAGACGTTTTTATTATTATTATTAAACTCTCTTTTAAAATTTTTGTTTAAAATTTTCAGTTTTTTAAAAATGTTTTATCAGTTTATTTTTTATAAGTCGTCTTATTTTAACTTGACGTAAGTTTTATAGCAATATTTGAAGTTGTAGGGACTGTATTGTTGGAAATGTACAGTCTTTGAGAGTATCCTTATGAATGTAATTTTATTTTAGCAGGTTACATTACAGGATCTTGGTTATAATTAGAAATGCTAGTTACTCACATAAAACTTGTAAGTAACAACCATCATGTCGATCGTTATCGAAATATCTTCAAACGAAACATTGCTATTTCCTAATAGAAAATTTTCATTAAAAAACAAACTGAATCTTTATACATTTTTTCAAATAAATAATAAATTAAATTTTAACTCGATTTATACTAAAATATTTTCGAATTTATTCTTTTAAAACATATCTATCGACGATAACTTTCAAATTTGTTAAGCTGACACCCTTAATTTTAATTTTTGCATCTGAAAGCGCCCTGTTTCAAGTTGCTGCTTCATGGCACGGTATCTAAATCACCCGTGTCACATAAATTTTACTTAAGAACATCCTGAAGTGTTTAAGATTCTGGAATAGTGTGAAATTTTGTATTGTTCCAGTTATGTCGGTATATTGTTATATATATTTTTAAATTAAATTACGAAAGTTAAAAAAAGTAATAAAAAGAAAAATAAATTCTTGATTTCAGGTGTTTTACTAACAATAGTACATATACTAACTATATATACTTAGTAGTTTTTTTGAAGCGCGCCTTATAATTATTGAGCGGTTATTTTATATCAATTCTACGTCGATTTGAATGTTTCCATATCAGTATACGGATTAATTAATTTTTTACAGTTTAATGCAATTATTTAAAGTCGGTTTAATTAAAAACGTATTGTTTTTAGTTAAAGTTGATTTTAAAATAAATAGCCCTTATGTTACAATGGCTAGTAGAAACGTGACAAAATCATCAATCCATAGTTGTTTTAAAGTTCATAATTTCTTTGTGAAACATTTATATTAGAGAGACTATTTTAGTTCTCAATCAATTGAAAAAAACCTTATACTAAAAGAATAAACATATTGTGTTTCAGTATGGTTTGCAAGGAAATATCTCCTTGCAATAACTTACCTTGGAAATATTTTTATGGACACTCGTCGCAGATTTTCTTGAAGACCACATAAAAATATTTGCCTCCATTCAAAAAAAGGTCAATTTTAACGCAAACAATTTTTTATTATACATATTTGTATTCTACCATTTAATCTATAACTCCGCTGTGTACTGCTTCATATACACCACTGTAAATCATCAAACAACTACCTAGCTATAATTTTTTTTTTCATTTTCTGTAGCGTATGTGCGAGTATATGTATTATTCTCTATACTCGTTGGTAATTTCTTATTCTGTTGTGTGTAACCATTTAATGGTCCATGTACCCATTTCTAATAGGCATTTTGATTTCCATAAGGTCTTGTTTCTCGCATTGGTTGTCAGCACTAAATTTATTTATAGTCCTGAAGTAGGGTGCTATCCTACTTCAAAGAATCCCTTCTTCCGCTTTTTGGGCTTAAGATCGTCAAAAACTTTATCGAGTTACTAGTTATTAGTTTTATTAATAGAAGATGATGTTTTTAAATTTGTTTTACAATTTCTTTTGCGTCCGTTATAGTCCAAGCCATAGGAAAATATTGTAACATAACTACCGAGGGGCAATGTAAGAATAACCCCTATATAAACTGCAACAGCAAAAATTAGTTTTGGGACAAGAGGGGGGGGGGGGTGGTGGTAAACGTTGGCTAATTCAGGTTTTTTGAATCTACAATCCAAGGAACACATTTTGGCAAAAAAGTTTCAAATAAATGTTGTAAATATTTTAAAAACCTACAATGTAGGTTCATTTTTGTTAATTTGTTATTTCAAAAATGCCAAAAAAACTTCGAAACCGGCCATTTTTTCATATCAATTATTTATTGCAAAATTGACTTTTTTACACTAGTAAATCGGATAGGTTACTGAGATATTGCTAATTGTTTATCCCAGGACGCAAAACGTTGATTGCTCCAACTTTTTATTGAGTGAACATTTTGACCTCCACGAAGGCCCAACCTCCTCGTGAGGGTCCAAACTTTCATATCTTGGTAGAAGCAAACGTAAAAATTTATTTTTAACCCCTTAAATATGGCTTTAAAAAAGAGGGTTTTTTTATATACAAATATAGCTCTCGCGCGCGAGGAAACTGAATTCGTAGCATTAAAATCGGCAGCGCTCGGAAAAATTCGCCATATTTCAGCAACGAATGGACCAATTTCAGTAATTTTTTTTAATCTGGGGTAGCTCGAAAAATTATGAATATGGCACAACCCCCTTTATAAAGCGATATTTAAAAGGTTGAAAATATTTTTGAGTCTTCGTGGAGGTCAAAATATTCACCAAAAAAAAATCTATAACAATCGACATTTTATTTATTGACTTATTTATTTATTTATTTATTTATTTATTTATTTAAACCCATTTCACAGATCAAAAAACCAATTAACAAATGGGTACAAAAAAAACTTAAATATTTACAATGACAAAGCAAGCATACACAAATTACTAGAAACAAAACTACAACATATTACATACTTAATTTTTTTTTTATTTGTGCCATTCTGTAGCTAAAAATGTCGAATTTATTTTGATTTTCGTTGTAGTTTCTACACATCCTACATAAAGGAGAGTAGTTACACACATTTGTATGAGGTGTAGGATAATAAAATGTGGCAGATTGGCGAGCTGAAGTCCTAGGTACAAGAAAACTTAGTTTTTCCAGTATATTAGTACATTCCACTCTGTTATGCAAAACTTTATAAAGAAATTTGAGGTATGTGACGATATGTCTATGTTCTAGACAAAAAGAATACCGCTGAAGTAAGATTTCATGAGAAAACCCTGTTTCTGGATAATATCCATCAATCCGAAAGCTGAGGTATTTCAAGAAACGCCGCTGAACTCTCTCAAGGTCATTAATATGGTTTTGATAATAAGGAGACCATATTATGGAAGCATATTTCAATTTAGATCTAACAAAAGCGTAATAAAGTAAAATGAGCGTACTTTGATTAGAAAATGTTTTTGAGTTTCTAATAATAAAGCCTAATGATTTAAAACACACCTGTATAAGATCATTTATATGAGGAACAAATGAAAGTCTGCTATCAAATATCACACTCAGATCTCTAAAGCATTCTACTCGTGGAACACATGTTCCATCAATTTTATAATCATACACCAGCATATTTTTCTTTAATGTGAAAGTCATGACTTTGCATTTACCAACGTTTAGAGGCAGTCTGTTTTCGTTACACCCATCGGTGACGGTATTTATTGCTATTTGTAGTCTTTGACAATCAGCACCGTTTTTTACAGAAGTACAAATTTTAGCGTCATCCGCATAGAGTAGCATTGTACAGTCACCCACAATTCCATTAATAAATATATTAAATAATAAAGGACCAAGTATTGACCCTTGAGGAACTCCAGAAGTCACACAGAGGAGTTCCGAGGACTGATCACAGCATTCTACTATTTGCTGCCTATCGCAGAGATATGATTTAAAAAATAAAATTAATTTTTGCGAAAGACCAAAACAATTCAGTTTATCAAGCAGAATGCCGTGATCAAGCCTATCAAACGCCTTTGAAAAGTCTATGTATATTGTGTCTACTTGACCTCCCCTGTCCAAAACATCAGCCACAAACTGAGTAAAGCAGAAAAGATTTGACGCTGTGGACCTACCCTTTATAAAGCCATGTTGGGAACCATAAATAGGTGTTTCAGTTTGAAAAATAGATGTTCATGCAGAAACATTTCAAAACATTTAGAAAAATTATTTATTATACAGACTGGTCTATAGTTTTCAATATTTTGTTTGTCTCCTTTTTTAAACACTGAAGAAACTCTGAAAATTTTCCATTTATCAGGAAACTGTGAATTATTTAGGCAGAGATTAAAAATAATGGAAAGAGGTTTTGCTAATACGCATGCACAATCACGCAGGAAAAAGGATGGAATTTTGCGTCTTGGGATAAACAAATAGCAGTATCTCAGCAACAGATTATCTGACTCATTTTTATAAAGTATCATTTTATTCAAAATGACGAAGGCTTCCCTTTAAAATAAAAAAAGTGCAAAAAAAGTCCATTTTGCAATAAATGAACGATTTTAAGAGTTTTTAAGTGTTTTTGCAATAACAAATTGACAAAAACGATTGCGCAAAAGATTGAATTGTAAGTTTTTAAAATCTCTACAACTTCTAGTTGAAACTTTTTTTTTCCAAAATGCGTTTCTTGGTTTATAGATTCAAAAAACCTACTTTAGCCAACTTTGCCACCCCCTCTTTTAGCACCCACCTATTTTTTGCTGTTACATTTTATATAGAGTTTGTTCTTACATTGCCCCAAAGACCCCTGGATAAGTCTCATCCATCTCGGAATTTACGTCAAAAACAGCACTAATTCTTACCTATGTCTTGGACTATTAACTGCTTTAATATTTTATGCTGGCTCTAATGTGAAAGTGGTCAAGTCCCTGCGGCATTAGTAACAACAGGTTGGAAGCTTAAAAAGAGAAATATGCTGGGATGAATATTGGGGTATTTTCTCCGAGAAATATCACCGGAGACTGGAATTTTCCTTATTCAGGATAATAATTCGGTGTATTCATAAAATTGAATTAGACCGATAGGCTACTGGACGGTAATAAATAAGATTATGCGGAGAAGCAGAATTCCTAACGTCTTCGATGTTTTTTATTCTCTATTCTTAAGCATATAATATTTATCAACATCATTTTTCGAACCAAAACTAAAAAATTTCATGCCAAATTTCACCTTCTTTTATCTTTTCGGCAATTACTTCGGCTTTCGCAAGCGAACACTTTTTCATTGTATAAAAGTATTCCGAAGAAGAAAAAATAACGATTGAAATTGGAATGACGGAAAAACATTTTTAGGTCTTAGGAATTATTTAAAAGAGGGTAAATTTGGGTTTTTAGATTTTTTCGTGTTTGTTTTTATGTTGTTTTTGTTTATGTACCTTCGTAAATCAAAACGGAGTATCAAAATTTATGTTGTCAAAAATTTCCTTTTTATTTTAATTATTTTTTATTCCACACTATGCTACCTCTAATTAAATTTAGGCGAACGCTTGCATTTTACATGTACAAACATGTACCGGGTGTCCCATTTTCGACACTTTTATGGGGTATTGGAGTTATTATCAAAGATAAAGAGTTGCGGTTTTCACTTTGAAAATCTTCGTTTTTTAGGCACATCTCGTGTTTCCGTTATGCGTTAATTTATCAAAAAGGTAAAAACTGATGTTTATAAAGTTTTTTACGTAGAGTTCGGTAGTGTAGTCAATTTTTTTCTAAAAAGTTTAGTTTTTGAGATATTAACCAACCTTATGATTTTTTAAATAGGTCACTCTGTATATTATTTTAGATATTGATTCAGGGGCGGATCCAGCCTCTCCCTTTGGAGGGGGGCGGTGATATTACCAAAGTGCAGTATGGCAAGCGAAACTAAGTTGTCGATGGCGGGGGGGAAGGGGGGGGGTGAGAGACATCAGCAACATTCCCATTTATAGTGTAAAAGGCAGGGTGGTGTCTATATTTCTGAATTTGAAACTCTTAGAGAGGGGGGGGGCGATCACAAGAAAAACAAGTTGCCGACAGGGAGGGAAGATACCAGCAGCATACACATTCTTAGTATAAGAGGCAGAATCGGGTCTATTTTCCTGAACTCAAAGCTCTTGATGCTATGGCGAGAAAAAAAGTTGTCAATGGGGGAGGGGGAGTGCCAGCAGCATACACATTCCTAATATAAAATGCAGAATGGGCTCTATTTTCCTAAACTTAAAGCTTTTGGGAAGGGGAGGAGCGATCGCAAGCATACACATTCCTATACTCTATTCAAAAACTAGAGAGAGTAATAAAACTGTTCCCGAACCTCCAATATACCTGCTTATTATAATTAATTATATTTAAATATTATAAGCTTTGATAAATTTACTGCAACAATAAAATTTCTTTAGTGATTTATCTTGTTTGTGCTTGTTTTTATATATTATTTGAGATTAGTGAAATACCCAAAAGATATAGCTTCCACATCCATATTTATTTTAAAATCGTTAAACCAGGGCATTTTTTCCTCAACGAAAAAGTTATTACGATGAATGTTTATGATGCCTTAAGATAATATCTAATATCTATATAATAATGTTAAAAGCTCTGTTTAAATGTGTTCCAACATGAGATATTAGGCAATCTACTATGTACATTCGGTACTGAAGGAAAAAAAAGTTCTGGAATTGTTAGTACTCCCTAGCCAGATTCGATCACAGGCAGACGAAAAACTTCGTTCAAAGAAGAGTGTAAACTGCAATAAAAGGAGTTGTACATTCATTTTATTATGAGAAACAGATTCCAACCGTGGACAAAATTCTAACTAAAATCAATAAAGATTGGGATTTACCTGAAATTAAAAGTACTGAGCTGAGGATATTGTTCAGGGAACTTAATTTTTGCTGGAGAAAGCCAGATAGGAAATCTGTTCTTATAGGTCGTCCGGAAACTGTCCTTTGGAGAAGGAAATATCCATCTCAAGTAGGAGTTGCGACCAATAACAACTTACAAAATTAGTAATTTAACTGAACTTTTGAAAGATTTTTTTAAATTAAGTTACTGCATAAATTTGGGAAAAATCCATATAATAAAAGAATAAAAGAAAATCTGGAAACTTGATCTCATGATTGGTGAGATAGAGGAACCAACTCTAATTAATTTGAGCAAAAAGAGCTTCACTGACTTTGATTACGAATTACATACCTAATGTTTACCAGTGTAAACACAATTTATTATTTAAATTTTTGTTTTTGTTGTATTTTATTGTTTAAAATTGTTTATATATTTTTTATATGTTTTTATTTTAGTGTGTCCCAGACATTAATTTTATTAATATTTATTTCCAATTAGTCGTAATTTTTTAAATATTTTATTATTATATTTGTGTCTTTTTCTTAAGCGTGTAGAATTAACATGTTTATTTTTTTTTGGGGCTATCGGATTTCCATATAATAAAGTAAATTAAATTAAGATGTCAGTGCAATGGAAATAAAAATAAGTAAGTCTAATTTTAACTACAACATATAAAAATTAATTACATTTTAATCCCTTTTTAGTGTTTAATTGTAATTCTACAGATGGTTTCAGAAATAAATAAACTGAAACCTAAAAATGTTTTTCCTTAATAATAAAATGACCGAGCGCCCCAAAAAAGTTTAAATATTATAAGGACGAATTTATTTTTTTTACATATGTTTAACTTCTTGTATTTTTGACGATGGGTATTTTGTAAGTATTTAAATTATAACTTAGACTTTTTTGAGAGAATAGGACTACGTTTTAGTCTGAATGTGCCTAAAACGGTTTCTATGCCAAAAATAAAAATATAGTTGTGATTTGTGTTAAATATGTCAAAATTATCTATATTTTGTAATGTATGTGAATTATTAAGAAATCATAAGAAATAAAATAATATAAAAACTTTTTATTTTAAGTTTATTACCGAAATATGCCATAAATACTTAGTGATAAAATAAGCCTCCTTCCGACGCCTATGACAAGGATTAAAATCCTTTTTAACACTTCACGCTTCCAAATATCTATTGTTATCCAACCCAAAAATAAAATTTCTAACCCATTCCTATGAAAAATATATGTGTCTAATAGATTTTGCCAAAGACACCGGACTAAAGAACAAAGGTATTTTGCGAAGAAAAAAAGGGTAAAAAATGATTTATTACTCTCTCTAGTTCTTGAATTAAGTATAGTATAAGAGGCAAAATCGGGTCTATTTTCCTGACCTCAAAGCTCTTGGGGGGGGGGTGCCCCCACCGCCCCCCCCCCTTGGGTCCGCGCCTGTATTGATTAAGTATAATTTAGACTTTTCAAAAATATATAATGTCATAGCATGACTGTGTGTAGCATAACCTCACTGTTTTTGAGTTGTTAATGTAAAAATTTATTGTTTTAATAGTATTAATTTATACACTGTTTTGAGTGTTTTAATTTTAATTTGGGACAGACTTTTTAATTGTATATGTGACTTGTTCTGTGTGGAGGCTGCTCTGGCGTTGGAAACTGTTCTCCAAATGGCAGGGTTAAGGTGTGCCCTTTGACGAGGTCTGAGCCCTGAGAATGGTCTAAGTAAGACCGAAAGCGCTTGGTCGATAATAATATAAAATGCATTTCTTGCTTTATTTCTAGACCGATATATTTATCTCGATAAAAAAGCTCCCATGCTTCCTCTAAACTTATGAGTACTTAAACACAAATGCAACCAAACGGTACTCCCTTTTTTTATTATATTCCCGGGTCCGTCCTAAAGCCGGATGCACTGCGACCAGAGTAGGCCTATTGTGCTCACCCTAGACATTACAGCCACTCTGTCAACCTAGCCCCCTGGCTCAATCTGTACAGTCCTGCTAAGGAGTGAGTGAGTATTTCTCTCGGTTCCAATCTTACTGACAAGAAAGTTTGTTGTCTAAATCTCACCAGTGACTCACAGTCACATATGATATGCTTCACCGTTTCCTCGGCTTGTCCACATAGTCTGCAGCCGAGGTTTCCGTTATATAGACTCATTCTATTCAGATGTACTTTGACGGCCATGTGTCCCGTCATTATACCCGTAATAGTCCTTAATTGGTTTCTACTCAGTTGTAGTAATTTCCTTGCCAGTTTCGGGTCCGGATTCCCAATAAATAGCTTGCTGTGGTTTAAATCCTATCTGGTCATCCAGTGGTTTTTATATTCTCTTTTGATCCATTCTTTGATTGCTTCTCGGGCCGCGCACCGCGGCACTCCAAAGGCTGGTTCTGGACCAATGTATTGAGATGTTGACCCTGCTCTAGCTAACTCGTCAGCTTTTTCATTTCCATGTATGCCTTCGTGTCCTGGTACCCACTTTAACATAACTCTGTTGCCTTTTGCCAGAATTTCCAGCTCACTCTGACATTCCCAAACCAGCCTCGATGATACCTTTTGGACGGTACTCCCTTAAAATTGAGAGATGTACCAAACGGATTTAAACGTTTTTCCCAAAAAGTGTTTGTTTTATTTTTAACTGCTTAATTAATCTGATTATTGTTGAATGGTATATTCTTTAATATGTACATGTTTTTCCATATTTCCATATATCACCTTTTAACACTTATACTTTAAACTAATACATACTTAATATACAATATTAAACTTTATATTTAACACAAAATATAAATTATTCAATTAAAGACCTAAAGTATCGTATATCGCTTGCAATATTAGTTATTCGAACGAAAGTAAATAAAGTAACGATTCCAGAGTAACGAGTCCTAGAAACGAAAGTAACGAATAGTTCCAAGTCCTTAAAAGTAACTAAACTTTCCATCACTACTATACAGTACTTCCTCGCCTTGGTGTGGTTCTAGACATGTGAAAAAAAACATAAAATTTATAGTTGGACAATAATTAAAGAGTTGCCGTAATATCCAGACTATTTTTAAACAATCAAAATTTCAGTAAGAAATACAGAAATCTTTCTGCCGTATTGAAATAGTTTTTTATATATAAAAATTCTCCTTTCAGGCAGAGAATATGAAAAATATATGTACAAACAATTTACTTCCAGCAAATATCGCTCTGGTCCTCTTTCCATACGCGTTTCGATCACCTCATGATCTCATCAGTGAAGCTGTATCGGACCGAGAGCAACATTAGCAGTAAATAACTGATATATGAACCATAAATTTCAAGGTATGTCGGCAGGATATTACACCTGCCGTCTACCAACTTCGATGTCAGACTGAAAAATATCGCCAGTCGAACGACATCTATGAATCAACGGGGTAACGTGAAATTTTTAAACAATCAAAATTTCAGTAAGAAATAAAGAAATCTTTCTGCCGTATTTAAATAGGTTGTTATATATGTAATTCTCCTTTCAGGCAGAGAATATGAAAAATATATGAACAAACAGTTTACTTCCTGCAAATATCGCTCTGGTCCTCTCTCCATACGCGTTTCGATCACCTCATGATCCTGCCGACATACCTTGAAATTTATGGTTCATATATCAGTTATTTCCTGCTAATGTTGCTCTCGGTTCGATAGAGCTCCATTGACGAGATCATGAAGTGATCGAAACGCGTATGGAGAGAGGACCAGAGCGATATTTGTAGGAAGTAAACTGTTTGTACATATATTTTTCATATTCTCTGCCTGAAAGGAGAATTACATATATAATAAACTATTTAAATACGGCAGAAAGATTTCTTCATATCTTACTAACATTTTGACTGTTTAAAAATTTCACGTTACTCCGTTGATTCATATATGTCGTTCGATTGGCGATATTTTTCAGTCTGACATCGAAGTTGGTATACGGCAGGTGAAATATCCTGGCGACATACGTTGAAATTTATGGTTCATATATTAGTTATTTCCTGCTAATGTTGCTCTCGGTCCAATACAGCTTCACTGACGAGATCATGAGGTGATCGAAACGCGTATGGAGAGAGGATCAGAGCGATATTTGCAGGACGTAAACTATTTGTACATATATTTTTCATATTATCTACCTGAAAGGAGAATTACATATATAACAAACTATCCAGACTATTAATTCCTTTAAAGGCAGATTATATTAATTTAATAAGAACTCTATAATGAAAACTTTCCTCATTATAGTTTGAATAAAATTTCTTTTGACTTGTTTCTATTTTGAGAAAAATTGCAGTTGACTAGTCAACTGTAATTTCCTTTAAAATTTTAGATAAAGTTTCAAGTTTTAATACTTTTCTTGTTGACAAGCACTAAGTAAAATTCTAAAAGGTTACGAAGGATGTCTTTTAGATTTAAAAGTCTTCCAAATAAAACTTCAAAACAGTTTTGATGCGGATAACCACTTAAAATTTAGTCACGAAAATTATGAGTTTCAGAGTGAACGCCGTTAATAAATATTCAGTTAAGATTATAATATTTATCTTAAAGATTTTATTTTAAAATAATTACATTACAAACTCTATTATCCGGACTGGGTGAAACCCACAGCGATCTGGATAATTGAAAATCCGGATTGGAACCACTAAATATTTGTACTTGATAATTGAGATTTTACTGTATTTATATAGCAAAAGTATAACATTTCTTTGAAAGTTGTCTTCTTCTTTAGGTGCCGTGCCTGTATTCAGACGTTGGTGGTCATCATGTTTACGGCTGCTGCGCGAAATAGTTCTTCTACCGTGCAATCACACCACTGCCTGATGTTACGCAGCCATGAAAGCTTCTTTCGGCCTATCCATCTTTTTCCTTCCACTTTTCCTTGTATTATAAGGCGAAGTAGCTTGTATTTAGGTCCTCTAATTATGTGACCGAAGTATTCTGTTTTCCGCTTCTTTATAATGTTCAAGAGTAGTCGATCTGTATCCATCATTCTGAGAACATCCTCGTTGGAAGTGTGCGAAACTCATGCTATCTTTAGGATTCGATGGTAGCACCACAATTCGAATGCTTTCAGTTTGTTTAGCGTTGTGGTTTTTAGTGTCCATGTCTCGCAACCGTATAACAGAATAGACCATACATAGCATTTCAGGACCCTTTTACGAATATGCATTGATAGGTTCCTGTTGCATAGAACTGGTTTCCATAAAGGCCTTCCGCGATATTTCTATCCTAGCTATTATCTCTTCATCTGAGTCCCCATTTACATTCACCCAACTGCCAAGGTACTTGAAATGGTTTACACGCTCTATCCTCTTCCCATCGAGCCAAAGTTGACATTCATCTACAGTAACCTTTCTAACTGCCATCCACTTTGTTTTTGAGATGTTAATTTTAAGGCCTCTTCGGCAGCTCGCTTCATTGACTAGGTTTACTAATGTTTGGAGATCCTCGATGCTTTCCGCAAGAATGGCCGTATCATCAGCAAATCTAATATTGTTGATTACTTCTCCGCCTAGTCTTACTCCTTCTTGTCTGTCATCCAAAGCCTCCCTAAAGATTTCTTCAGAGTATACATTAAAGAGACAGGGTGACAGAACGCAACCCTGTCTTACTCCACGTTTGATGGGTAGGTTTTGAATACGACTGTTTTCAATTTGGATAGAGGCTACTTGATTGTAATATAGATGTTTTAGCAGTCTTATATCGTAGTGGTCTAGACCTGCTGCTTGTAGGCACTCAAAAAGTTTATCATGTTGTACTCGGTCGAATGCCTTTTCAAAGTCGATGAAACAGACGTAGATGTTCTTTCGGAATTCACAGCTCTTTTGTAGGAGAACGCGCATACAAAATAGTGCCTCTCTTGTTCCTAGACCATTTCTAAATCCAAATTGCTTATCACTCACTCTATTTTCGCATAAAAGGAATATTGAAAGTTGTAGACAATGTTGACGATTGACTAAAATATGGTTGTGGATTAGGTTGTATCTCTAATCGTTATCAAGTGTAAACTGAATATTTTGTTTTAAGGCTACGAACTTATATATAGTTTGTGTCTATTCAAGCACAAAGATTCGCTTCACTATACACACCTCAATGATTTGATGGTACAAAGTAGTGGTTGTCAAAGATTAGGTATCCTAATACGAGGTTTACTGAATATTCCATTATTATTTCTAATATAAGCTGTTTCTATAAATTTTCTTTTTTTCATGTTAGGTTCATATATATTACAGCAGCTTCGCAGCATTTTATGTGGTGTTGTTTATACCAGGTGTGTTCTGCAATACCTGATCTCGACGTTTCCACTTTTTGTGTATAAGTTTTATGTTTCTTAATTTCTATTGGTTGCTTAGTTTCTCCAATATGCATTTCACCATACTCACTTTAACACGCTGACTGCCGTAATGTTACAAAAAAAGTCAACTCATCTGGCCATTTCGTTTTTTCTTTAGAATTGAATTTAAATGTGTATTTATTTTTGGTTCCAATCATTTTATTTAATAAAAAATGTACTTTCTGCATATTGGAATGAACAATCACGTGGGCTTTTCAAGGCCATAAGATATATATATGTTTCTAAAAGCCGAGTGACGCCAGTCCGGCTGCTCAGTGTTAAGTGCGGCAATGTCGCATAGGTTCCATGTCACCATCACTGGGTGTTAGAAATTCCGTTGTAATTCATTTTGGCGGAAATATTACCAGCAGATATATGCTTAGCGATGGAGCATGTACATTTGTTTTGTATATTATATGAATATGAGCTACGAAAAAGGGCAGCAACATTTGGAAGCTTTATGTCAGGTAATAAAGGTATAACATTATATGAATTGTAAATGCATTTTATAGTATGGTATTATGAGATGTTTTGTCTGATGAAGAAGGTCAAACAGTATTTGAAGATGTCGGTGACTTGTCAGAAGAGTATATTCCCGACAGCAGTGACGAATCATCGGAGGAAGAAGTTTCTGCAAAAAACGTCTACTAAAAGCTTCTTCGGACCCTTCGTAAACTTGGACTGGGAAGATGGGGAGATGGAAGATCAACATGTTGAGGACCCAATTGAGTATGTAATAAATAAGTATATGCAAGAGAGTGAAAATCAAGAAAGTAACCAAGGTAAAAATGGGACGCCTGACTTTCTTTGAGATATTGTGACCGGTCTAAACTTAAAACAGTTTACTTTTTCGGAACCATCCTGTGGTATGACATTCAGCTGTATGGAGATTATTATAATAAATCTCTATTTGATTTTTATAGCTTATTTTTATCTGATGATATTATAAATTTAATGGTAATTGAAACAAACCGATATGCCTCTCAGTGAGAAAGAAAATGCCCCAAAAGAGATAATTTAAAATTGGCATAATAGAGATGCAAATGAAATTAAGAAATTTATTGGTATTCTTTTTAGAATAGGTTAAGTTCAGTGTTCCACGCTTGAGTGCGACTGGTTTCAAAGTGTAATATACCATAACATCATACGCACAATTGTGCCTCGAAACCGTTTTCAAATATTATTGAGGATTTGGCATTTTCATAACAATGAAGAACTAACGGAAGAATAACTGCAAAAAGTATCACCACATTTGAACGGGCCTGTCAAAAATTTCCAAAAATATTATACTCCTAAAGAAGTTCCATGTATCGACGAGACTCTCGTCCCATTTAGAGGGCGCTTAAGTTTCAAACAATGTATTACGAACAAGAGACACAAGTGTGGTATAAAGCTCAGCAAATTTTGCGTCCAAAAGGATTACAATTACAACTTAACAGTTTATTGTGGACAAGACAAAATAGAAAATGAATCATCTTCTGAAAATATAGTTCTTACATTGGCAAAAAAATTCATTGAACAAAGAACGCACCATCTACACTGACAACTACTACACCAGTGTTACATTGGCTCATTTATTATTAGACAAAGAAACTCATTTGGTCGGTACCTTGAGGGACCATCGAAAATTAAATCCTAAAGATATTATACAAAAGCAACTCAAAAAAGGTGAGTAAATAGCCACCGAACGCAATACTGGCATAGTTATTCAAAAATGGAGTAAAGGTTACCTCTGGACGCAAAGAAATGGAAAAACCCTCTGCTGTTATTGATTTCAATAAGCACTGATCAATACCAAAAGTGGATAATATAATTACAGTTGGGTGTATCCACTTTTGGTATATATACAGATCTCTATGAGATTATATATTCAGATTGCGTGGAATACTGGGAGATAGCGCCGCTTGTATTAGATTCCATATTTTGTTTAATGTAAGTTGCTTAAAGGATTTACTTTTTCGATGCTGAGGTGCGCTGACCTATTCTGTACTGACGAGAAGTAACAAGTTCGAAACCTGTCTACAGATGGCGGTGCACCACCATAGGAAAGACTTCCACAATTTCTTCGTAGTTTTACAATCTGAGATAGTGCTTTGTCTCTAACTGTATTAGAACAGAGTACGTTTGTCTTTATAGTTTAAGTTTTTTTTCAGTTGGTTGAGAACTAAGTTTCTCTTATATAATTGTAGCATTGATCAATCTGATTAGATGAAAGCTACATCTCTAAGAAGGGGCATCAAGTGGTATTGGAAATCATCAGTTGAACTTCTTATTGGTACCTCTTTAGCAAAAGCTTTTATAATATACCAGCAAGTTACGAACGACAAGGTAAGCATAACTAAATTCAAGGAGTTTCCTCATACAGCTGTTCTATAACTCTTACATAGCAAATACACAGCGCCCAGCAGCTTGATCGCTTCGATGTGTATAAGATGCTTAGATGGATTCACACGGCCAAAAAATAAAATGTCTTGTGAAGTCGCATAGGCATCTCAACGCCTAAACATTTGATGAGATTTGACGTAAGTTCTTACCTCCAAAGTATTCTACATGTAATAGTAAAAATTAATTAGTGACGTTGATTAGGAATATATTTACAAGTTAAATATTGACTATTAAAAAGACTGTAGTCTCGGGCCAATTTTCACATCGTGATCCAACACCACTTGTATATGGTGGTTACACCGAAACTTTCACACCTTGAAAAGTCATAGAATTTTTTGTTGGTATTTTCAAACAATTTATTTTCATTGAGAGCAAATGAGAGCTATTGTTTAAACTTAAATACATATTGTATATGATCTTTGACAACTTCACCATCTTCCTACAAAAGTTAATACTATAATTCTTGGCATATTGTGCAATTCATTGACAGAAAAAAAGAATGCTAGCCTGATTTCATTATTAAAAAATATGATGATATAAGTTAATTTATCGTAAAGAAAAATATGACAGAAAATACTGGTAACTGGGCAAACAATAGCTTATTTTGAGTAAAACAACACGTTAGGGCTAAAACTGAAACCGGATAGGTGAAGCCGAAAAAGGGATGCAATATGAGAAAGTATAAGCCCAACAAACGGGGAATTGGGTAACGATACCGCTGAGAAAAACGCTTCGTGTGCGACGAGAATTGATTATGTCTTTTACTCGTATTGAAAGCTAAGAATGTACTGTTAATGGATTAAAGAATAACCGGGATATTTTACAGGGTAGACGACACGCGAATACAATTAGATAGAAAAGAAAAAAATGGCTACCTCTTACAACTCGCATTAACCGATGATCGGTCGGCGTAATATGAATTTCTAATGAGTAGAAGGGTTGTTCTGACTAAACCCACCAAAGAAGAAGGTTGCTATTTATAGATCTTGTTTTGCTTTTTACACTAAAACACGGAGCACTGGTAATACTTCTGAATAAGGGGAAAATAAAAATGTTTGTTTGGTTTTGGACCTCGTAGGAGCCTTATGGCTCAAGGTCATATTTCCTAAAACTTAAAGAAACAATAGTAGAACAAAAGTGTTAATCGGCCAAGAGTTTTTGAGACATGGCACCTTGAATGTGAGATTTTACCTCTATGTGGATTAAAATATAAGTAAATTCAACTGTACACAAAATCAAGAGTTTCAGAGCTTTTTAGATATACTAAAAAAATTATTACGCATATTTTATTGTATATTTTTTTTCGGCACGTTCAAAAATTGTAAAACTCGTAATTCCACAGCGAATTGAGGTTTTAAAAATTGAATTCAATATAATACTTATCTAAATAAATCTTATGACGTTACTGTTATCTAGAGTATCATTACAGAGACAGATTCATTGATTAAACTTCGTTTAAAATACCCACTTGTTTTAACCGTGTTGAACTTGCTCGGCTAGATTCATTAAGAAGGTTTAAAACTTAGACTCAATCTAGCTGCAATGGAAGTTAGATCTTTTAGTGAGCGAGTTTTGTCAATTCAAATCCTCTACTTTTAACTTGGATCAGTTTTAGAGTTAAACTATATTAGTGAAATAAGGGGACCGTTTTTATTTTAATCCTGTTAAAGGGTTTCGGGGATTCGTAAAAATGGAGTATTTGTGGTCTCGATGTTATTTGTGTAAGGCGGCATTTAATAATATTAGATAATATGCGATGAAATAACTATAAAGGATAGATTGTCATCACAAGAACTTATTGATCCACATTTAGAAATTGATGAATAATCAAAATTGTGTTAAAATTGTAATACATCTATCACACAATATACAATTATTTTGAAAGCCAACGCAGATTATTTGCAATTAAATGCCTTAAGCCAAACTGTATTATAGTCTTTTCTAATACCACGGATAAAATTCAAAAGGTTTTCGAACTCTGTTCCCATTGTGACTTTTGTTGTATTCCTCAAGAACTATTGGTTAAATTTATCTTTGAGAAAATTTGACCAAGATCCATTTCCCAAAATGATTCTGTGGGGTTCTTTGGCCTATTTAATATTGAATTCGTACCGCTTATCTATTGATCCTTCTGAAATATATAATGCAATCCTGTAAGGAAGAGATTTTACTGTTTAGTTTCCTTAACCAATAAACCATTTTGTCCGATTTCTGGTGGCATTTTAGACTTTTTTTGCAGCACGTTAATTCTGCGATTTCATTCTAGTTGATTCCCCAATACTTTAGCCACAAAAGTGATGTATTGTATCCTTCTTTAAAACAAGCTCTGTGAGCCTGTATCTTGTCCTTTTGGTAGTAAAATTTTTTATCTACACTAAAAACGTGTGCCTTTAGACATATTATTTGATGCTATATATCTGTAAATTGACACAAATAATATTATTAATAGCCACATCGGAGTACAAGAAGAGACAAGATTCAAGCACAAAGATGACTCATCAAGAGTTGACAGAGAAATTCAAACTGTCACAGATAGAAAAAGTGCCATGCTGTGAATACAGCCCAGAACTTATATTGGGGAAAAAAGAGCTCAAGCTGCGGGGTGGGTACAAGAGAAGCATTATTTGCTTTTAATGTGCTTACTCAAAGATGCTTAGATATCAATCAGGACCTCTATGTCTGCTTCATAGATTACAACAAAGCTTTTGACAGGGTCAAGCATGACAAACTAATAGAGATTCTCAGAAGCAAAAATTTGGATGAAAGGGATTTAAGGTTGATATCAAATCTGTATTACAATCAACGAGCGGCAGTAAGATTTGGACAGGAAATATCCGGAGATGTAGAAATACAAAAGAGAGTCAGACAAGGTTGTATATTGTCACCTTTACTATTTAACGCTTATTCTGAAGAGGTCATATTGGAAGGTCTTGAATCTGAAACAGCAGGGATTAAAGTTTTGATCAACAATATTAGGTATGCAGATGACACCGTAATAATAGCTGATAGTTTGAAAGACCTAGAAAAGATAATGAATAAAATAATGAAAGTCAGTGGAGAATATGGACTCTCTCTTAACACGAAAAAGACCAAGTTCATGATAATTAGTAAAAACAACACCAATAATAATGAAGCCCTAATGGTAGGAGGCCAGCACATAGAAAGAGTTAAGAAGTACACTTACTTGGGAACCATAATAACAGAAAATAATGACTATACCGTTGAAATAAAAACCAGAATCGAGAAAGCACGTGCCAACTTTATTACAATGAAAAAGGTTATCTGCAGCAAAGATCTAACGTTGGCCCTGAAAATACGACTGACTAAATGTTACGTATATAGTGTTCTATATTATGGAATGGAAGCATGGACACTGAATCGAGAGGCAATGAGAAGACTTAACTCTTTTGAGATGTGGACCTATAGAAAAATTCAGAGGATTTCGTGGGTGAATCGAGTTACGAACGCCGAAGTGTTGAGAAGAATGGAGAAAGAAAGGGAAGTCGAGATAACAGTAAAACAGAGAAAACTACAATATTTCGGACACATTGTGCGAGGAAAAAGGTGCAGCATCTTACGGCTCATAATCCAGGGAAAAAGTAAGTGGCAGAAGAGGCGTGGGACGACGACGAATTTCATTTCTAAAAAACCTAAGGGAATGGTTTGGATGCAGTTCAAAACAACTATTTAGAGCAACTGCCTCAAAAAATAAAATAGCTATTATGATTGCCAACCTCGGCAATGGAGAAGGCACTTGAAGAAGAACTCAAACTGCAGGGATCGGACTGTGCTTACGGACCATAGAGTTGCACATAACAGACCAGACCTTATTTAAGTAGATAAAACATCTAAGTGAGTAACACTAAGAGAAGTCACAACACTATAAGGGAGAAGCACAGTGAGAATATTGCCAAATACAGAGACTTGGAGGTCCAAATACATAAACAGTGGGGAATGAATAGCGTCCGGACTATCATCATAATTCTATCATTACCCGACATGATACCGGGAAGCCTTCTGCTTAATATCAAGGGATTGTACCTTAACGAATATTTGTATAAGGCTTTGCAAAAGGACCGTTCGAATTGTCCGGAAGTTTATGGGATATGCGGAGGACCATAACATAACCTTGGACCCGACACAGTTCCGTTCTTATGATCTCTTGGTATTTTTGGGAGGAGTGAATGTTCCCTAAAAGAAGTGCAAGAGCTATTTGACTAACTCTATAGATAATAATAAAAAAGGTTTTGATTAACACTATTGTAATATTTAAAGGACGATGTAAGTCTAATTATTGTCAACTCCTCAACATTAGCCCTTTTGTGGTAAGAGGTAATCGACGATTGTAGGTTACCAAGGGAGTAAATACAAGATTAGCCATGACAGGTGGCGATGGTTGGTAATGTTCGATAATTTACAACGAGCGATTAAAGATATCAAAAGACAATTTTTTAATTTAGGAGCTCACATTTTGATTATAAAAAAAAGAAATGAAATAGTGTAATGTAGGTAGTGAGTAAACCTACAATTCGGGAACGATTCACTTATTTAATTAGCTACCGCAAAAAACGAAAAATCCCTTAAAATTTGCCTATTCTTTTTTATGCAACAGTTTTTACAAAGATAATTCTTAGTTTTATTCTTTATTCTTTGAAAATCTCATAATAATAAAATGAACGATTATTTATATATTGATAAAGTTTGTTTTGTTACTGAGATACGTTAATTAGTATATGTAGACATTTTTTATTGATTAAAGTATTATGAAAAAACGGTGCACTTTTTTTTTAACTTAAAGCAAAATGCGTTTTAGTCCTAAGACCTTTTATTTTTATAAAATATTATTGACAAGTCGATTTTTTAATGTCAAATTTTTTTTCTAACGAGAGCTGTCTCCTCAACTATTCCTTATGCGATATTCTAGCTTAAAAATTCCGAAAGCTGGTGATTCCGCACACTAGCTGCTTGACTACGGAGAGGTCGACTTCAAATCCAGAAAATTATTTACCTCTTTGTCACATGACTCTTTCTGAAGAAATAACATTTGTGAATTGTTAAAAATTGACCAATCACTGTCTATTATATAGATAAAAAGCATGGTTTTAAACGGCTGTTAAATTCTCACCAACTTGTAATTATTATAGAAATATTGACAGAAATTTGAAAGACGATAATTTTTTTTAATTGATAACTATTGGACGTCAAAAATTCAATTGTTGCACTTTTAAATATGTCACACTTTAAATCATTGAATATATCAAAATATAACGAGAAGAACGCCAAATACAGAGATATGGAGGTACAAATTCGAAGACAATGGACAATTAACAGCGTCCATATTATTTTCATAATTTTATCAACAACTGGAGTGGTATCAAAGAATTTTCGGTTGAACATCAAGGGACTGAGCCTTAGTGAACATCTGTATAAACCGATTCAGAAAGTAGTTCTCCTTGCAACTGCGCGGCCGTCCGAAAGTTTGTGGGAAACATAGCAAACTACGTCACCTCGACAGAGCTCCATACTTTTGGTATCTTTGTATACCCTGGAGGGAATGCGAAGCCGTTCGGCTTGAAAATCATATAATTTATTCTAAAAAATACGTATTATTTAAGTATATTACCTAAATATTGTTAAATGGACTAAAAAGTGTATAATTAGCTGTGAATAGAAAAACTCTTTTTTCCACCTCCAAAGTGGACCCACCTCTCAAATTCCATGCTGCCACACACTTGTATTTTAGTGATACGATCCTGATAGTGTGCTTAGAAAAATGGACGGATTTATTTTGTAAAAAAAGTGGACGGGGACTATTCAGATATAAATAAGTCTGAAAATATATAACTAATAGTAAAAATATAAGAAATGATTCAAAAATAATATATGTCTGCTTTATCTACAGGTATATGAAAATTAAAAACTTTTAATGGGGTAAATGTCCAACATAGTCGTTTGTCTATCATCAATATCCGAGTTTTTCAAATTAAAAAATCATCTTTTGATGTCTCGTAGTTAACTATTGAACATTACAAACGGTCTCGAACTAACAAGCAGGGGCGGATCCAGCCTCTCTCTTTGGGGGGGGGGGGGCGGTGATATCACAAAAGTACGAAAGCGAAAGCAGGTTGTCGACGGGGGGGGGGGGAGACACTCCAGCAACATTCCCATTTCTAATGTAAAAGGATGAGTCGGACCTATTTTCTGAATTTCAAGCTCGTGAAGATTGGGGGGGAGGGGCGATCACAAGAAAAAATAATTTGTCTACCGGGGGGAGGATGCGAGCAACATACACATTCCTAATATAAGATGCAGAATCGGTTCTATTTTCCTGAACTCAAAGCTTTTGGGAAGGGGAGGGGCGATCGCAAGCATACACATTCTTATTCTCTATTCAAGAACTAGAGAGAGTAATAAAACTGTTACCGAAACCTCCAACGTACCTGCTCCAGTGTCGCACGTAACTGAGGACTTAGTTATATTTAATTATATTTAAATATCATAAGCTTTTATAAATTTACTGCAGCAATAAAATTTCTGAGAGTTCAACTTAATTTCTGTCAGTGAGCATAGCACACCTTACAGTATGTCCTTAGTGATTTATCTTGCTTGTGCTTGTTTTTACATATTATTTGAGATTAGTGAGATACCCAAAAGATATGGCTTTCACATCTATATTTATTCCGAAATCGTTAAACTAGGGCATTTTTTCCTCAACGAAAAACTTATTACCATGAATGTTTGATGCCTTAAGAGATCAATATCTCGATAATAATGTTAAAAGCTCTATTGAGATGTATTTCAACATGACAGGAGTTGGAAAATCTACTATGTACCGAATACTGAGAGAGAGAAAAACACGGCTGGAATTGTTAGTACTCACACAAACTGTAATCAAAAGAGTTGCACATACATTTTATTATAAGAAGCAGATCCCAACCGTCAACAAAATTCTAAATAAAATCAATGAAGATAGGGATTTACCTGAAACTAAAAGAACTGAGCTCTAAAAATTGCTGAGAGAACTTGATTTTTGCTGGGATAAACCAGATAGGAAATCTGTTCTTATAGATCGTCCGGAAAATGTCCGTTGGAGAAAGAAAAATCTCTCTCAAGTAAAAGGTAGAGTTGCTAGAAATAACATAACTTACATAATTAGTAATTTAACTGAACTTTTGAAAGATTTTTTTGAATAAAGTTAGTGCACAAAATTGGGAAGAATCCAAATAATAAAAGAATAAAAGAAAATGGGGAAACTCGATTTCAAGATCGGTGAGATAGAGGAACCAATTATAATTAATTTGAGCGAAGATAGCTTCACTGACTTTGATTACAAATTAGTTACGTAATGTTTACCAGCGTAAACACAATTTATTATTTAAATTTTCTGTAACATATAAAAATTAATTACATTTGAATCCCTTTTTAGTGTTTAATTTTAATTCTGCAGATGGTTTAAGAAATAAATAAACTGAAGCGTCGAATATTCTAAAAATGTTTTTAATTAATAATAAAATGACCGATAGCTCCAAAAAAATTTTTATATTATATAGACGAATTTATTTTTTTCATATATGTTTAACTTCTTGTATTTTTGACAATGGGTATTTTGTAAGTATTTAAATTATAACTTAGAATTTTTTGAGAGAAAAAGGCTACGTTTTAGTCTGAATGTACCTAAAACGGTCTCTATGCCAAAATTAGAAATAATAAAAATACTGTTGTGATTTGTGTTAAATATACTAAAATTATTTATATTTTCTAATGTATGTGAATTATTAAGAAACCATAAGAAAGAAAATAATATAAGAACTTTTTATTTTAAGTTTTTAACCGAAATAATATTCTATGCTATAAATACTTAGTGGTAAAATAATCCTCTTTCCGACGCCTATGACAAAGATTAAAATCCGTTTTAACACTTCACATCTAAATATCTATTGTTATTCAACCCAAATGGTCCATTATTATAGAATGGTATTTTTGATTATAAAATTTCTAACCCATTCATATGGAAAATATATGTCTAACAGATTTTTCCAAAGACATCGGAATAAAGAACGCAGGTAGTTTACGAAGAAAAAAAAAAGGGTAAAAAATGATTTCTCTCTAGTTCTTGAATAAACTATAGTATAAGATGCAAAATCGGGTCTATTTTCCTGAACTCAAAGCTCTTGGGAAGGGGGGGGGGACGATCGCCCCCACCGCCCCCCCCCCCTTGGATCCGCGCCTGCTAACAAGACTATATTTACCCCGTTTAACCCTTCAGTTGTTAGTTACTTCTTCCCTCGAATTGCCCGGAAATTCTTTTACTGACTCGTACATAATTTTTTTTGCTCTTTGAGATGTATGATATGAACATTAAAAAATACACAGAAACTTATAAAGGTAACGCAATATGTGAAAATAAAAATACAAAATCATTAAAGAAACCATGTAAATTTTCTATTTTTTCCTCTACTTATTAACTATGATTAATCATGTTAGGGGGTTTTGTTATTAATTAAGGTATTTTTATTCAATTTGGTCACTGACTCAGAAGATGTAATAACAATTTTAAGACATAAAGTAGATTGGCAAGGAGGCCTTGATTTACGATAAAATGCAACTAAAGAACAAATTCATAAAGTCTTTTTAAATTAAAATTAAATATTTGAATTATTAATAAACTTCATAAATATAATAACTATATTAAATTACAGAAAAACATCCTAATTAGTCTTTAACTATAAATATGTTATTTTGTTTTGTTAATATTTTTTCTGTAATATCATAACTGAAGCCAAATAAAAATAACCTCTATTTTTTAAAGATCCCACTTTCCCGTAAAAATACAAATAAAGTAACAATTCTCTCCTAAATTTCACGAAAAACAAAATTAAATAAAAACTTCATGCCTAATTATACTGGGCTTTGATCTTTTTGGCAATTACTTCCCCTTGACAATGTAAACACTCTTGGGCTGTGTGAAAAAAAATTGGGTAAAGTAAAAACGAGAAAAGCTTCGAGCCTTTTAGGGCTAATGGCGAAATTATTAAAACACAGAAGATTAAAATTTTTTACTTTTCAAGCTTCTTAATATTTATTTTAATATAAATTAGAGATGGAAAATAAATTTAGCTGGTTGTATTTCAAATTTGCCTGAAAAGGAAAAAGTCCTTTTTGATTCAGTTCCTTCTGTGAAAATTATATTGAGATGGTGTTGGTGTGGCCCAGAGCTTGTCAAACTTTTTTGTTCCGTAGATCATGAATTTTTTGTTTTTCGAAGACCCCCTGTTTCCTCATACAAAACTTTTAAAATTTTTTCAACTTAAGTATATTTTAAAGAGCTGAGGCCTTACTCTGGTAATCGAACGTACAACGCGGTGAGTAAGGAATAGTATAAAAAAATAACAGATACTGTTAACGTTCTTCATAATATTTCCTACAAAAATTTTTCTCAGTGCAATTGGTGGGTGGACCTCTCGAGAAGACACAACTTGTCGACAAGCTCTATATACAGCTATAATGACTGGTTCCAAGTCCAGGTAAAGAAGAAGTGTGAGACTCATATGTACACTATGCACAGACACACACATCACACAGGGACTAAGCGTAAGGTGATATGCGATCTGTGCGGAAGGTATGAGTGATACCTGGCTTTAATTGAGTGTCGCAAACGGAGCCTCTGAGAAATCAGACGGCATTTCAGCGGAATATACATCCGTGCAGGTAAGTGTCGACATTTTACTTCCCCACATTCGTGGAAACAGAAAAGATCTGAAATCGAAAGAAGAGGGAATCCCAGGGGTCCCCTACCTTCTTTCTAAAACCAATCCCAAAGGAGGAACTGAACAGGTACCTATTCTACCTCCAGCACATTCGCGGAGTGACAAGGACCAAAACAAATACCTAAGCCATTCCCGCTTCTTGTTATTTCAGTAACATAGGAGGGACTGAATTGTTGTGTTAGCACACATCCTACCCTTAGTTTCCGATCAAATTTAACTACAAATATAAGTTTCAAATAATAATAAGTACGACGATGGGTGGCTGGGAAGGTACCAATGGTATCCCATTAACGAATACATTCAAAAATTTTTGTATATGTTGGGGTTGCTACTCAGGGCACGGGAGCTCCAACTGTTTAAGATAACAGGCCGGCATCAGGTTCTGCGGGTAATATCCCGCCGATATATTACGATATGGATATTTTCAGTAGACAGTTGTTTTCTGTGCATTATGCTCTCGGTTCGTCACAGCTCCACTGATGAGACCATTAGGTGGTCGAAACTAGTGTGGCGAGAGAAACAGAGTAGAATTCGCAGAGAATATACTGTCGGTCCCCTTTCTTAACGATCGTATGGAGAATAAAATAACTTCCATATATATGTATAAGTATGTATATGTATGTATATGTATTTATATATATATATATATATATATATATATATATATATATATATATATATATATATATATATATACAGGGTGATTCAAAAATCGATCACGAAACTTAAGGGGGTGATTCTACTTGACAAAATAAGGGTAGAGATTCATATAATTTTTTTTCAAAATGTCATTCGTTTTCGAGTCCAAGTTCAAGTTTTTATTTTTTGTTTTTTGAATTACTCGCTTACAGGAAAACCGATTTGACTAATATTTGAAAGATAGGCTAAGTCTTCTGCGCTTCATCATTTTAGTAACAATTCACATTGATTGTTTGCCGCTAGAGGGCACTTTACCTACATTGAAAATTGTTTTTTTGTCATAATTTTTTAGTGTTGACAGCTACAGTAGTTTTTGGCATAATTTCTGAAAGACTGATGCCAGGCCTTTAAAAAAGGTGCTCTTTATTTACATCGCTAAACCCAACGGTTTAGACGTAAATCACCCTTAAAAATTAAGTGGTAAATTTACTTTTCTCATTTCATTACCACCAGCTACCAGGTAAATAGCTATCAAAGTATACTAGAGCTGTCAGTTTAACATCAAATAAATTCGCTTTTTAAACTATTTAATTTATAATCTTAAAATAACTAATAATGGCTAATCAGTAAATATTCATATTATGGATTATTGCGATATACATTTAATTGATAAAAATTAATGAAACAGTACTAAACAAACTAAAAAAGATTCTCAAAATGTCCCCCATTTTCTTCAATACATTTCCTAACACTCTTCAAAAAATGTCGCCTAACTCGATGAAAAATTTCTGGTGTTTCTTTAATAATTTGGCACTTTTCGATTATCCTGAAGCGAAGATCCTCGACGTTGATTACTGGAATATCGTACACCAATTGTTTCAAATGACCCCAAAAGAAAAAATCCATAGGATTAAGGTCTGGTGACCTCGCTGCCCATGCCAATGGTCCACTTCGTCCTATCCATCGCTCAGGATACGTTGCATTCAAATACTGTCGGACACGTATACTAAAGTGGGGCGGAGCTCCGTCTTGGAGGATCCACATGTTGGCCCTTACTTCCAATGGCACATCTTCCAGATACAATGGAAGACGATTTTGGATAAAATCTAAGTATACGTCACCAGTTAATGGGCCATCAAAGAAATGAGGACCAATAAGGTAATCTCCTATTATCCCTGCCCACACATTTAGTGAAAATCTACGCTGATGTTTCGTTTCTACCACATTGTTTGGGTTCTCGTAAGCATATGTGTGGATGTTGTGTAGATTTGTTATGCCATCACGAGTGAAACCAGCTTCGTCAGTGAATAATATGACGCCAATTAATCGATTATCGTGTTCATACTTAGCTAGGATCTGATTGCACATTTCCAACCGTCTCGGCCGATCATCGTCATAAAGAGCCTGCACCTTTTTTGAATGAAACGGGTAGAGTTGTTCTTCTCTTAGTATCCTCCATGAACTAGCCTGACAGAGCCGCACTTCATTCCCAAATTTTCTAGTACTAATACCTGGATTATCTTCAATAATTTCAAGCACTCTTTCTTCTTGTTGCACGTTTCTAGCAGTTCTAGGTCTTCCCCTATTTCCATTATAACTTTTAAAGGAACCACATTCCGCAAGCCTCCTGTGCACACTGGAAAATGTTTGAGCATGAGGGATATTTCTTTCCGGATAGCTCTCCATATAATATCTTCTTGCCAACTCTGCATTACCTGAATTTTTCATCGAGTTAGGCGACATTTTTTGAAGAGTGTTAGGAAATGTATGGAAGAAAATGGGGGACATTTTGAGAATCTTTTTTAGTTTGTTTAGTACTGTTTCATTAATTTTTATCAATTAAATGTATATCGCAATAATCCATAATATGAATATTTACTGATTAGCCATTATTAGTTATTTTAAGATTATAAATTAAATAGTTTAAAAAGCGAATTTATTTGATGTTAAACTGACAGCTCTAGCATACTTTGATAGCTATTTACCTGGTAGCTGGTGGTAATGAAATGAGAAAAGTAAATTTACCACTTAATTTTTAAGGGTGATTTACGTCTAAACCGTTGGGTTTAGCGATGTAAATAAAGAGCACCTTTTTTAAAGGCCTGGCATCAGTCTTTCAGAAATTATGCCAAAAACTACTGTAGCTGTCAACACTAAAAAATTATGACAAAAAAACAATTTTCAATGTAGGTAAAGTGCCCTCTAGCGGCAAACAATCAATGTGAATTGTTACTAAAATGATGAAGCGCAGAAGACTTAGCCTATCTTTCAAATATTAGTCAAATCGGTTTTCCTGTAAGCGAGTAATTCAAAAAACAAAAAATAAAAACTTGAACTTGGACGGCTTGTAACTCGAAAACGAATGACATTTTGAAAAAAAATTATATGAAGCTCTACCCTTATTTTGTCAAGTAGAATTACCCCCTTAAGTTTCGTGATCGATTTTTGAATCACCCTGTATATATATATATATATATATATATATATATATATATATATATATATATATATATATATATATATATATATATATATATATATATATATATATATAACAAAAATAAAATAAAATCCTGGCTTAGCGGAAGTGAAATGTGTCAATCTGCATTATTCTCGTGTTAAAAAGTGCGGAGCATTCCAAAGTATGGAAAAACTCCGGGTCCGACAGATGGCGCAACGCTGTTTTGTCCTAATATGGGACGCGTCAGGCCACCGCAGTCGGTACAAACCATCATCTTGCCTCTGTATCCTATAACGCTGAATTTAAAATTAAAAACAGCAAATAGGACGACAAAGGCGACATCTCGATAGTTCACTCGATAACACAAGAACCACACAGATTGACAAAACTTGTAAAAACCACCATGTGGTGGCGCGACGGTGAATTAAAACAGAAATCTATACAATCGAGTACACGAAACGCGCTGCCCAAAGGATAGGGGTCGCATTATTAGGTACAAGTCAACCAGGCTTGCTGCTATATTGGCAACAAAAGCCAAGTGTCGCACCAAACGATCCTCCTATGAGAGCACCGTTTAGTCTGTTTAAAGCCAAACAAGTAAAAAATAAATGGATAAGTTATTGTCCGTGAAGTATAATAACAAAAAATAAAATAAAATCTTGGCTTAGCGGACGTGAAATGTGTCAATCTGCATTATTCTCGTGTTAAAAAGTGCGGAGCATTCCAAAGTATGGAAAAACTCCGAGTCCGACAGCCTTAGTACAAAATTCGTCTCAGTCTGGAATTCATAACAGTAGCGTGAGAGAGATATAGATAGTCTTTATTCCCAAACTATGAAGAACAGACCATACAAATCCTAAATCATTCCGTCCTATCAGCTCGACTAGTTTCTTACTGAAGATATTGAAAAGGTTGGCGGATCGACATATCTAGAAGAGAATAATGACAGTTTAGCTGTTAAATAGGGCTGTCCGTAGAGGGGTGTTTCATCGCCCTTGCTGTTGAGCCTTTTAGTGGACAGCTTGTTAAATGAACTAAATCAAGCTCGCTTATATACACAGGTCTATGCCGACGATCTGGTCATCGTAAACCCTGGGTCCGAAATTTGGGAGCTAGAGAGTCCCATGATGCAAGCCCTCCAGATCGCGGAACAGTGGTACCGGGCGGAGAGACTTGGCATAAATCTTGATAAGGCTGAAGTTGTACTCTTCACAAAGAAAGAAGAAAATTGAGGGACTACCCACAATTATACTGCCGAAAAAAACCTTCAATATGAGGGAACTGTTAAATACTTGTTAGTAAGTCTGGATTCACTACTGAGCCGGAATGATCATAATGAGGCCAGATCCAAGAATGCTTCTAGGCGTGTAGCGCGTCTTTGGGTGCAAATAAGGATTACTTCGAAAGTGATATAATAGATATACACCTTGGTGATTCGTCCTATTATTATATACGTTGCTATTGTACGGAGACCGAGTACAAGCAAGCATAATCACAGTCTTTAACTTGACAAAGTTCAAAGAATGAGTTGTCTAGGAATAATATGTGCGAAAGTTCCAATGAATCTCCCTTATTTCCACTTATTTATAGAACATGAAGCCTTGAAAGCGGTGCACGAATACCTGTGTAACCAGAAGCGTATTGTGAAAAAACATCCATTGCGTCATATGTATATAGCCTCCCTGGTGCTAGTTTTGAAACCAAACCATTTCTTTGAGGTACTTTTACCAATCAGAGAGGATTGGGAGGAAGAGCAAAATATTTTTAGAAATAATTTCTGATTGTTTACCGACGAATCTTGACAGGATGAAAGAGCTAGAGCTGTGGTGTTCAGTAGAACTACTGGATCTAGAGTATTTTAATCTCTGGGATTGCACTCAACAGTTTATCAAGCAAAGATTTAGGTTAATCTGCATTGTGGTCATCTCTGTGAGAGTTACATAAATAAAAATAGGACCATTAGTTTATGTTTAGACAGTAGAGTTGAAATATTGGTCCTGGGGTAAAATCTAGTAGCTTCACCACTGGGGTTTGAGTGCATCGATAATCGAGTATTACCACTCTTGTTCATGGAATTATTCATCTTCTACAAGGTGTCGCTTTGTGCGTTTCATCGCTAGACCAACGATTGTACAAAGCTTCCCAATTTGATAAGCTTTACTGAGGAGTGGAAAACTTTAAAATAAAAAATTTGACAAGCTTTACTGTAGAGTGGAAAACTTTAAAAAAAACGCAAAAATCGCTACAGCTTCCATTGTTTTTCATTCGGTGCCTTTTTTATATCTGCCATCAACTTTGAGGATGAGATAAAATTATTTAAATGGGAGGATCTTCAAATTAGTTAGGTTAAATCTTTTAAAAAATTAACTGAATCGATCGATACTTGGTGAAAATTCATTTTAACACGAAATGGAAGAAAAACACTTTGTTTTAATTTTGACTTATTTTATTTTAATTTAACAGACATGTTTCGTTGTAGTACAACTTTATCAATGTTTTTAGGTTTAATCTTAAATTCTCATTCTGGTGCCTTTTTTTGTAAAAAGACTGGCAACTACGCTGAAACCCCTTTCCACGAGTTCTGAAGATGTGACAAGTTGGAGAACTAGAAAAATTCTCGCCACTCTTTTGCCTCATAAGGTTAATTCTATCAAGAAAAGCAACAATGATGGACTTTGCTTTTATTAAATTCAAACTGTCACTTTGCGATTCCAAATTAACCTCGCGAAATTTGGTAAAGCAGTCTGTTAAATGGGCAGTGTCTGGTTTCCATTAGATTAAGTTTTCTTTTAAAATAGGAACTTAGCATCCAAAAACTCTAAAACAATCTCAAAAGCTGAATAAATCTTGTCGAACAGAAGCCTTTTGATAGTCAGCGTATTTCAGTTTGAAGGAGTAATTGATGCAAATTCTCGGCATTTTCTTCACACAACTGCAAAAATAACTTACATTTCAACGTGTTGCACAAAATTTTCTTTTAGCGTTTCAACTCTTGTTCGCGAACAAAAGAATATAAGCTAACTACAATAACGTACGGCACTACTGCATGTTCACATTAAAACAATTCAGCTAAAGATAAAAAACACAATTTTCTCAAGGCAGCACAAGTCGCAGCTCAAGACTTTTCTGTTGATGACCTCTTATCTGGAGCCGACACCATAGAAGCAATTGACATTCAATTGATAATCGATATGTTTCAATCGGGAAGATTTACATTATACAGGTAGTGTAGTAATAAAAACGAATTAGTCCAATTTTTAAAAACTGACCTAAGAAATTAATCGTCATGAAATCACGAAGATGGTACTAGAAAATCTTTGGGGTTTCATTGGGCACCCCACGAAGATATATTGATATTCAAAGTAGAAGTAACTGTGGGCCAGAAAATTACCAAAATGCTGGACATTATCAGAAGTAGCTAAACTGGTCGGCTCATTAGGATGGCTGTGTCCAGTAGTTATAAAGGCGAAGATATTTAGATCTATGTTTACAACTAAAATGTGACGAATTAATATTACACAAAATACAGCATAAATGGAAATAATTTCAATCGGAATTAAAAAATGTAGAAAAAATTACAGTTAACGAACGATGAAGGTTTCAAACGAAGCAAAGTAACATAGAAATATATAGATTTTGTGACGCCTCCGAGAAAGAATATGGTGCTGCAATATAAATAAAAATAGAGAGTAATGATCAATCGCACACAACATTGCTGACTGTTCAGTCCAAGGTATGCACTAGCAAAAATGAAGACCACATTGCCTAGACTAGAACTCTGTGGTGCAGTAATGCTACTAAAATTAATAAAGAAGACAATTTCTGCACTTTCATGTCAGCAAGCTGCGATATATACTTGAACGGACTCCAAGATTACACTATCCTAGATTTAAAATGGAAGACATTTGCAACCAATAAGGTTTCAGAAATTAACGATCTTATACCAAGTCAACACTGGCATTACGTAATGACGGAAGACAATCCTGCTGATGCAATTGCTAGAGAAATGGAACCCTTTAAGACTAAGAATTATTTAGTTTGATAGTACAAACCCTCGGGGTTAAAAAGAAATACAGGATACGACATACTGACAAGTAAAAGTAACATTTCCGACAATCATTTTAATACTTAAAAATAACGTATATAACATACACAAGTAACCAATGTTGGAATATGTTACAAAACTCAAATAGCAGAACAAATCATGGGAGTTCTTCCAGCGTCCAAGGTTACCCTTTTAACTATTTCTGCAATGCATATGAGAGGTGATGCTAGTCACAAAAGGGCTAAAATCATATTGTGAGTGCACACATTTTGTAACTATAAATTAAAGCTAATGTCTTTCCCCAGGTTTAATGATTTATTTTGTTAGATGTTTCACATGCTCTACTACCTCTGCCTTTTTTTAAATATTTTAAGCACAAGTGTATTCAAAAATGGCCATTTGGTCATTTTTAGATTAGACTATCTCAAAATCATAATATGGTAAATTTTGGTATAAGGATTTGAATTCAGCGCACCAAATTGGATAGTGGGACCTCTAAATATATATATATATATATATATATATATATATATATATATATATATATATATATAATAGATAAGTTTTTGTCCGTGTAATTTAAAATAAAATAGAATCAAATGTTGGCGAAGCGACGTGAAAATTTGTCAATCTCCATGACTCTCGTTTTAAAAACTGCGGAGCACTCCAAAATATGGAAAAACTCCGGGTCCGACAGATGGCGACAGCGCTGTTTCGTCCTAATATGGGACTCGTCAGGCCACCGCATTTGGTACAAACCATCATCTCGCCTTTGCATCCTATAAAGCTGAGTTTAAAATCAAAAAACAGCAAACAAGACAACAAAGGCGACATCTCGATGGTCCACTTGATAACACAAGAACCATACAGATTAACAAAGTTTGTAAATAACCGCCATATGGTGGCGCGACGACTTTGGGCAGCGCGTTTCGTTTACTCGATTTTACATATTTCTGTTTTAATTCACCGTCGCGCCACCATATGGCGGTTATTTACAAACTTTGTTAATCTGTGTGGTTCTTGTGTTATCAAGTGGACCATCAAGATGTCGCCTTTGTCGTCTTGTTTGCTGTTTTTTGATTTTAAACTCAGCTTTATAGGATGCAAAGGCGAGATGATGGTTTGTACCGAATGCGGTGGCCTGACGAGTCCCATATATATATATATATATATATATATATATATATATATATATATATATATATATATATATATATATATATATATATATATATATACGACATTTCGTTACATTTGAAGTGTGAAAAATAAAAAAATAAAGAATCCACTAAAAATCAATTTATTTGCACCTACATTACGGTTTTACCAACTAAACATTTATCCACACAAAATAAATTACTACCCAATTTCTCCTGGCTTTTCCCATTAACTTCGTTCCTTAATTTTGCACGTAAACCCGAGCTTATGTTGACTTAATCCATTACTTTTAGTTTCATTTTTTCGATTTAGACCTTTCGGTCGTTAGTCTAGTGTCGAAAATCGAAGGCTGCTGCAATGAAAAATGTTTATTTTTTGTTTGTCTTGGAAACGTGTGAAAACTGGTCATTAAGGTGTCGTACAGTGGTTAATGCTTAACTTTAAAGGAAAAAAGTGTTAAAATTCAATTAATTTTTATTTTGTTCGGTCTACAGCTACATTTTAAATTATGCTTATTTTAAAGTTTTTCTCCTCCTAGCGGCCCACTTCTAGAGATAGACCTCACCTCCCCGACCCTCTTCCAAGATTACATGATTCCTTCTGTTGAGCTAATTAATACCAAATTCTTCTGTTTATGTAGCTGTGCTGACAATGGTTTTGTTCACCACGAGCAACATGTCCTGCCTAGTCCCAATGAGCTAGAGGTGTTATGATATTGTCTGGTTTAGTTCTTTGCCCGAGAATATTGTGGATTAATATTTTAGTGGTTTTCATTCCATCGGTTAATATAGGGAAAATTCAGGTGTTGAATAACTTCGTCATTAGATTACATTATTCAATGGATTTTAGGTTATTTGTTGTATTTTGTATGAAAAGTGCATTTTTTTGTTAATTTTGGGGCGCTGAACATAAAAAAGAAAATTAAATTAAAAATTTAGTTGCAATTTTCAAGAACAAGTTTTTTTATATAATAAAAAATACATACTTTTACACTTGTAGCGTCTTTGGCTTTTCTTTTGTGAATTTTTTGTGGAGTATCGCCAACAAGAGTCCAACAGTAGTCGGCAAACATGGAAGCATTCAACTTTCCCTGGTACCATTTCTTCATTGTCATCAGGAAAAAAGTCTAGATGTGAGTGTAAGAAATTGATTTTTAGAGATATAATCCAGCCCATTTTTTGATAGGACGACAGCATATTTTCAATAAGAGTAACGTAAAGAACAGGTTCTACGCTCAGGACGAAGGGCTTCCGATGGGTTCTTCACTCTCCAGTCGTCGCCAATATAAATATGGAATGGTTCGAAACCCATGCCATAGAAAAGGCAACACTAAAACCGAAAGTCTGTTTGAGATATATCGATGATACCTTCATCGTATGGAAGGGCAAGATCAAGAACTTTTTTTCTTGAAAGATCTAAATAACGTTCGACCTACAATTAAGTTTACCATGGAAAACGAGGTAAATGATCAATTGCCTAAATGTCATCGTCAATCGCTCAAACGAAAGTGTTAAAACTTCAGTATACAGAAAGCCAACACATACTGGATAATATCTTAATCATAGTTTCAATAATTCTGTTGCAAAAAACGGGGAATTATACGCAACCTCTATAATCGCGCTATATCTATGTGCAGTTATGCCAATTCATTGGAAAAAGAGGTAACAAATATTAAATCCGATTTAAATAGAATGGTTATCCTTTGAAACTAATTGACGATGTTATAAATAACTTTAGAACAACGAACACCAGACAGCAAGAAACACATTCCTTCTTCACAATTTCGTACATTAAAGGAACTTCGGAGAAAAAAAGACGAATTGCCAGTAGTTATAATATAAAAACAACCTTTAAATCAGGAAATACACTTAGAGCTCATTTAATAAAAACAAAACCAAAAAGTACCGATAAGAAAGAATGTGTCTATGAAGTTCCATGGGAGTGTGGTGAAATGGATATTGGAGAAACCAAACGACCACTAGAAGTTAGAATTAAGGAACATAAAACTCACACACAAAAAGGGCGAACATCGAGATCAGGTATTGCAGAATACTCCTGGGATAAACAACACCATATAAAATGGTCTGAGGCTGCGGAAATATATATGGAACCAAACATGAAAATAAAAATTTATAAAAACAGCTTACATTAAGAACAATAATGGAATCTTCAGTAAACCGAGTGTTGAGATACCTAATCTTTGGCAACCGCTACTTTGTAACATCAAATCATTGAGGTGTGTACAGTGAAGCGAAACTTTGCGCTTCAGTGGACACAGTCCGTTTATAAGCTCGTAGTCTTAAAACAAACCATTCAGTTTATACTTGATAACAATTAGAGATACAACGTAATCGAAACGTCGTAAAAATATTGAAAATATAAAGACAATGTAAGTCCGAGAACCACATTTTAGTCAATCTTCAACATTGTCTACAACCTTCAAACAAAGTCTATTAGAATCTTTGTTAAAAGCTTATGTCGATGGGCGAGTAGACTAATGAGGCGAAAATTGTCGATTTTTAATTTGTCACCTTTTTTATAGAGTACAATTACCCGTAAATAAATATTTATATAGTGATATTCACGCCCAATTCTATCAATTTATTGTGATTTTGTCATATTAGGCTAATCCGCTATTTTAAAAGTTTCATATAAACCCTTAAAGTTTTTGTGACTTTCACATGCCTTTTGTTCAAGGCTGTAAGTTACAGCCTTATACCTTCGTTGGTTTTTAATATTCTGCTGTAAAATGCAGCTTCTTATTTTTCATTAATCCAGAAATAGATCTGAGGCTAAATCGGAAAGAAATAGGATGCGAACTTTGAGTGAAAAGTGAAACATCGAGTAGAGTATCACTGGATAGATCTTCAAAAATACAAATAAACGTTTTATATTACATTTTTTATTTAGTTGGGCAATTCCCGAAATATGAGACTCCAAAGTGGCTTTTTTAATAGCCCTTATAATTTTTCGACAGTAAATTCTGATTATCCGTAAAAATTCGGTTATTTTACCAAACAGTTATTTAACTGTTACTAAATATCTACAGCGAAAATTGTGACGGATGGTTTACGTCCCCTAATTTATGGGATATAAAAATAAACTGTTTTTCCCATACTTATATGAGATTTGATTGCTCAACAATTATATGTTTCATTATTTTTAGCCCAGTATTTCCAGTATTTTCTGTTTGATTTATCAGCTAAATCTTTGCTACAAATTTTATGTCAGTTCCTATTAAAACACTTTTCTGTATTAAATCCTGTATTGATTTGTGGTACACATATATCTGAAATTATACTCCCCGTTAGTCTCGATTAGATCTTAACAATTATGAAATACAAAAAAAATAATCTTTAATGTTTCAATATGTCTTTCAACAAAAAAATCTTTATACAACTTTATAGACACATGCTTTTAATTAACTCAAAAACCGACTGCAATGAAATTGCAGGAAAAACCAACAACCACAATAACTGCCACATAACCCTAACGTAATGCATCTCTAACACGCAGTTAAAAATTTTTTATTATTTTTTGATGTTCCTAAGTTTATTTAATTATTAGAAACTTTAGGAAATTCTTCAAAGCCAGGACTACATCAAGCAGTTTTCGGCTTTCTTCCTAGTAAAGTGATTTATATTAATTTTGACAGTGTTATCGACATCTTTCAATTGGTAATTTGTAGATTTTTTCCTACTTGAGAGTTTTAAGAATATTCGTGTATGTTGCTTTCAAAGGATGCATTGTGCAGTTCGATTTTATAACATCTAACATTATTTTTAATTTTATTTTTATTAATTTTGTAATCTGGGGTCCCCTTCTTTATATTTCTTCTCATTTGTATTAGTTTTTTTGGCATATTTCCCTATATGTTAGTGGTACATATCTATTTTGGAGCTGGTGTAATGTCAAGGCGTTTCTGTTCGTGTTATTTGTTTCCTAAATAAACAGTTTTATTTTTCTTTCGGATTTATATTTCTGTTTTGATAAAAATAAATTGAAGGTTTAAATATAAACTGACATAAAGGTTGTAATTTTGATTTAAAAAATGTGTATCATACCTTCACTGGTCATGAGCAATTTATCAAAAAGTAACTTGGGAGCCATATACTGTAAGATTATGGTAATAATCAACATTACTTCTACCTTATGCTTTGCTGTCGTATCGAAGAAGGTGAAACTTACCTGAAAATAAAAATGAAAATGTAAAAAAGTTAACGATTAATGGGTAAAAATTACGTAAAAAACGAATAATTATAAAGAAAGATTAAACGAGACTTAAAAAGTTAGCAACGAAATTGTAAGTCTTAAGTCTTATTTTAGCGATGTTTTTGTTTTTACGATTGCCCGTTTTGTTTCAGAGATCTTTGTCTTAAAAATTAAATTGGAAACTTTATTACGCCTATATTTTATTTAAGAAAAAAAGAAATATACTCAAATGGGACGCTAATATAAAAAAGATAAGATTGAAGTGATGGTGTAAATAAATCACATTAATTAAGAAATTTGAATGTCAAACTAAACTCAACAATCTAAAATCAAACAACAAAAAGACGATGCAAATTCTGGTAACTTTGCAAATCAAAGTTTTGTCCTTGTTTATCCGGGGGGAATTTTAAAGACTTTATACTTTTTTCTTTTAGAGTTTACGAGCATTTTTAAATGTAAGTTTCGGAGTATGAATAAATGCTTTTAAAGAGAACTCAAACCCTTAATGTAGATTAAAAAAAAATTGGGATATTTCTCATTATATACATTTATACTAGTTTCGTAGCTAAAGCAAAAAAATTGGCTTCCTTTATACAGATTGGTACATTAGTGATAGATATGTCTAGTTTACTAATTTTTTTAAAAAAGTAGTTTTCAGAAGAATAAATTAAAATTTTTAGGCATGAAAATTATTTTGAAAAAAGTTCATTCAAAAAGTTGCTAGGTTTTTTGCGACCAGCGAAATTAATTGAACATACTGTGAGTGTGCGGTCAAACTTCATAACGGTACGAAAACAACCCAGTTTTTATGTCAAAGAGACCCATAAAAGCAGTACCACTTATAATGGGGTAAAAGAGTTAACGTCAAATTTAAAGACGTACATTTATAGAAAGAAACTAAGAAGAATATTTTATGACACATTTAATTTCATTTTTAAGGACCAATTCAACGGTACTACACTAAACCGGACAAAAAAAAAACGGTTTTTTAAAATCTCATCAATTAGTGGACGCAACTTGCACGTTAAAATTTTTTCTAATTTTTAAAATTATCCCTTAGAAAATTAGAGGGAGTGATTTAAAAACTACTTTAGAGGCCAATATTTCTCAAATGAAATATACAAAAAATATGATCAAAAAAATTTACCTTCTATATTTTTTACATTCTCACTTTTTTTTTTCAATTTCGCCCCATACCTGTTTTTGGGTTAATAGAAAGCATGCGTCTACAAAATTTCAATGTAAACTATTAAAAACTGATGAATTTATAAGATTAAAATACGGACGAATGAAAGTGATGGAATTATCGGGGTCTTCACGGAACTTTAAAAAGAATTAAAATCTAAATGCGTACTAAGTTCTGCCCGCAATGAAAAAAAACAACTTTTAATTGTTCTCGATTTCAATTCATAAGTTTCTAGATTCATTCAGACATATTAGTCTTGATTTCTTCTAAACAAACATAAACAACAATACCAACTTCCACCTGGCAAATATCTATATATATCATTAAAAGTTGCAATAATTGAAATCTTGCCCAGTGAAAATTTTAGTATAAGACAAATATTTTCATTTATGTGCATTAAGAATGATTAGATAATATGGTCATTTACTGCTATTTAGATACAACAAATAATTAATTATTAGTATTCATAAAATCATATTACTTATATGACATCATTTGGTCATCGAATCAAGCTAGTAAAGCAGAAAAATTGGCTTCTGTTTGACATATATGTTGGTGGAATGAATAACTGGATAAATGAACGAATGAAAAGTTGTTAAACGTTGAGTACTGCGCATTCTCTGAGAATATAGTCATACATCCTCCTCTAGACACCATCTGCACATCGGGTCATGAATCTTATGAAGGTGACAATGTTGTGTCAGCAGTCCTACCACGATTCGTAGTTCTATTCTCTCCAAGGAGAGGTGCTCTATAGTATCGTCTGTTAAGTACAGTTATATATTTCTTTTGCACACCTCATGCCAGGAGTCTTCCCCCAGGATTCAATAAATTTACTTTCCAGCTACAAATTTCATTTCGTATTACTATGTGTAACTGGAACAAGTAGAATTGGTTGGGGTTCGTATGGTTCAATCGCGGACCCCACTTTTGCCAAATAATCTACTTCCTCTTCTTCCTGAGATCCAGGACCCACATGAGACTATCTAATATATCCTTGTACTCAGATACTGGTTGCGAAGCTACGATACTATATTTCAGTGCCAGTATTGTAGCCCTACTTTCTAAGCATATTCTTATTGTGTTATTTCCTTTTATGCCCCATTCATAGATATGGGCACATTGAAATATATCATAAATTGCTGATAGAAAGACCATCCGAGAGAGTAAAATTTTCTGACCTCCGTACTGTTACCAAACATTCCGGCTCCAGCTATTTCATCATATCGGAATCCATCTATAAATTGCCTAGATCCATTTCTCGGAAGATTTTGTTTTTTTTTCCGAATCCTCTTTACTAGGGAAAGCCATCGACACAGAATAGTTGGCTTTCAAGACTATTGCTATGTCGCAAATTCAGGTCCCCGTTCTCGTAGTATAAATGAAGAGTAGGTATGGTCATTAGGACCTCCAGAGCCCTAGTCGAGACAACATCACACTCATTATTTCCATACAAGCCATTATCTCAACTTTGTCAAGTTGAAAACGGCGTTTACCATTTGTTGTAAAACATATAATTGCGCATATGTCATCATAGGGCAAATCAATATAGTTTATATCCAGTATAACACTTTTGCTGTCAACCCCCATGTGTATTAAAAGGCTCGTTTATAAGCCCAGAAATCATATATGGCCTGCTTGTTTCGAACCTCAATCTACTAATTCCAGTTCAGGTGTGAGTTAAATACTTTCAAGTATTTAACGGTTCCATTGTATTGAAAGATCGTTCCTGTATATGTAATTAGGAGCAGTTTCTCTTTCTCTCTCTCTCTCTCTCTTTCCATTTTTTCCCTTTTGCGAATAATTTTTGGTAGAATAATGTTACTTTTTAGAAAGTTTTCTTTTTAATATTATTTTCAAGCCTTTCTTTCATTTGTTATTAAGTTTTCTCGACCCCGAAATCTCCAATATAATGTGACTAGATTAAGAGCAAATATTTGATTAAAGAAACTACGTTTCTTTTATTGAGAAGCATATCTTTATGACTTTTTTACACTAACAAATAAAAAAAAACTTGATTTTGGAACATGACTTTTCCTCGTTCTTTCAAAAACCAACCTATTTGATATTTATATCTCTCTTTTACTAAACATTTTACTAAACATTTTAAATGAACTGAAAACAGAACTGACAACTCGACTCTACCTGTTAAAAGTCTTTTAAGTTTCACTCCTTCACTTAATCTTCCTTTAAATTGGTTTTCTTTTAAAAGCAAAAGTTTTTATTGCAGAGAGGGAAGTGAAACTTTTCAGCGAAAGAGGTAATTTGACCACATTATTCGTAAAGTTTGGCTTAAGTGTTAAATTAATTTCCTTCGAAGGCATGGTTAATCTACCTTATAAAATTAAATATACATGATATTAAATAAGTTTAAAGATAGATAGACTCCCTCAATGAAAATTAAATTAGTGAATAATGACGGTGGTTGAATAAAATTTTATTCTCATTCATAAAACAGACAAAATTAAATTACTTCTACCCTTACAACTAAAATAATCAGTAGATTAACTATGTTTTATGCCTAATGAAGTTTTTGGTGACTTTCAAAAGGTCTAACTATAATTGTAGACAGAAAAGAGTTCAAGCCTTGAATAAATTCCCGGCGATAAGTTTCAATTTTTTGAAGTGATAGAATTGTGAATTTTATACTTTTCATCTCCTTGCGCATCAAATTGGGAAAGGAAATAGACACAATTTTGAAATATCCCTTAAACTTTGTTATAACAATATTATATATGAAATTATGGTTATTATTTAAATAAACCAATTTATGTATTATCAATTTTTTAAAGCAACTGATATATTCACTATTTTCCCTTTATTTCTATTCAAGTTATCTATTTTGTTGTTAATATCCCGAAAATTTCCCTTCTTCTATTTTGAAAATATTAACAGCCAGTTTCTCTAGAAAAGTTTAACATTTAGACTCGATCTAGTTGCTATAGAAGTTAGATCTTCTAGTTGGCCAGTTTTGTTTTGTTAATAGTATTGTAATTTGTATTATATATGTCAACACATAAATATCTATATAGGAAAAGTAAAGAGAAAAACCTAGACATTAATCTCCAGAATCAGTAATAAGGGTGCCCTGAAAATAAAAAAAAAACTAACGATTATTTATTCTTATATTTTTTGACTTATTATTGTTCTTGTTAATTCAAACCCTGTAGTACCACCTTAGCGAATTTCTGTTCTTAACTTGAAAAAATGTCTGGTAGTAGCAATTTCAGAAACAATACTTACATCATTTTGTTGTTGTTGTTGTGTTATTCAACTATAATAACAAAGCAACGCAATCAATTATTAATTTATATATTATGATACTTTTAATATATAAATTTCATTCTACTGTACATTATCAATTTTCGACTCATCATTTGTGAACATCTTTTTAAGTAATTAACAATCCACAGATAACTTCTCATAAAAAATATAAACTTATCACGTATTTTAGAAGAAAAAATATGTTGGTAAAACAAGAAATATAAACCAGCGTATACCTGTTAGCTTCACCATTTTGTTACATTTCTAAATTTTAAAATAGTTCTTTATCTCACAAATTAGTTGATGAAACTTGATCTTAATAATCTTCATTGAACATATATATAAAGTGATATTACGTAACTTTCTGGATTTTAAAATTAATCATTGGAAAATTGGAAGGGGGGCATTTTAAAAGCAACTGTGGTTCCTTATATTTTAGAAAATATGCTACTAAATAAAAAATGTTATATGATACATTTAGTTCCATTTTTGAAGACCTATCAAATGATTCTTCGCTTCTGAGACGACATATTATTGTCCAATACAATATCTACTTCTTTTAGTGTCTCTCATAGATTCTTCGAATATAAGCATACAATTTGTTGGTAAGTTATAGTTCCATTTCTTTGTTAATTTCTTTCCCAGCTCGGTTGTAGTATCTTCCTGAATTTTGCTACATTTTTAGGCTACAAAGTATGGTTTTAATGATACTTTTCATTAACGATGTTTGATCCTATTTATATTGTTTTGCTTGGCATTCACTAGACCGTGGATGGTTGTATTTATTTCTAGTGTTATTGAACTTACTATTATTTTTTTCAGATAAATTTCGTTTTTTTCCATTCTATTGGAGTGTAATGTTTTCTTATACCCTTTCGTGTGCCAGAATTTTTTTGGTTAGTTCCGCAGAGTTTCATTTGTTTATTTTATGTTTTATTTGGTTATGTTTTCTGTTACTGCCCAATTTAATCAACACACCACCTATCTATTTGATTGTCTTGCATAGCCAGCTCATCCATTCGTGCTTCCCAAACTTTCGGAAAATCGATAATTTTTTAGAAAAAATTTTGAAAGATAACTAATTCTGCATTAGTAGTGGATGGCAGGGCTGTTAATGATTAATGAATGGGCTCATTTACCAAATTTATTTCGGCCAACTGTTGTTACCCAGGATTATTTGTAAGTTGTAATTTCCTTCAAACGTGTTAAAATTTTTGAAACGCATTGTGCGAATATATGAGACCTGGATATAAGGCCGAGGCCATTTTGCTTTGATATTGTACTTTCCTTTTTGTAAATAAGTAAAGAAGCTGTATTTTTTCATATCTCAATTTATGTGAACTATCCTTTGGGATTTTGAAAATAAAAACCGTTGAAAATTTTCCGGTAATCAAGTTTAGTTTTTTAGTTACCCCATCTTTTACCTGTTATGCATTTTATTGAGTTATTTTTATAGGAATGAAACTGTTGACGAGGATTTTATCAGGTTAGCATGTTTCAATGAAAGGGTTTCTTCTAACTCCACATAATACTATAGGGAATCTTTCTACTGGTTTCCTTCTCACGTTTTCTTTTTTGGCCTTTATTTTGCCTTTACGTTGTGGTAAAAACCTTGGGTTATCAGTTAAAGAGGACCGATGTTTACTAGTTTCTACACAGTCTACAGTTTAACCATAGGAATAACAGTCAAATTTAGTATTATTTTATTTTTTCTTTATTTTGAATGATAATAACCCAAATAATTTTGTAAATTAAAGTTTATTTTTCCTTTTTTTGTAAGGTTTGCGCAAATTTCTGGTGTTCTCTCCCATGATCATGGAATATACACGTTTTCCGTTATGTTTTGGAGCGTGTTAAATTTTATTTGATCCTTTGTTTATTGTAGTAAACAAAGATTTTTTATTATTTATTAGCGAGTTGTATTTTACCCACACGCCCATTATATTGACATCTCCTCTATGCTCCCGAGTAATTAGGATGTACTAACCGGACATCCTGTATTACTGAACAAAGAGGGAAGTATAATAATGGAGACAGAATAAAAATTATGCCGGTAGAAGGAGTACTATATATACAAGAATTAATTTAATAACAAAGACAAAGAAATTTTTTCGTACAAAGCTAGAGCGGAGACATAAGACTCGACATAACTAAAACAGAAGTCATATAAAATGAAGAGTGATGAAAGTTAATAAAGCTGTTGGTCCAGATTAAGTGCCAAGCGAGTTGTTGAGGTTGATGCACTGGTGGAACCGCTTAACACAATGTATACAACAGGAATCATCCGCAAGAGATATTAACATCAACATTTACATGCTCATCGAAGAAAAGGTATTCGAAGGAATGCAGTGACTATCGAACGATAAGTCTCATGTCACATATATTAAAGTCGGTAAGGCACATGACGAAGTCGTAATAGAAGCTCTGAAATCTGAAACAGTCGGCCTAATGGTAAATGAGACTGTAATTAACAACATTAGATATGCTGACGACACCGTAATAATAGCCGGTAGTTTGGAGTAACGAAATTCTGACGGTTAGAGGCCATCAGAGCGAAAGAGCAAAAAAAGTATACTTACTCTAATAGCAGAAAATAATGACTACGCGGAAGAAATAAAACAATGACTGAAAAAGCGTGTGCCAACTTTATAAGAATGAAAAAGATCTTTTTAGCAAAGATTTGACGTGAACATTAAAGATAAGATTAAGCAAATATTACGTGTATAGCGTACTATATTATAATATGGAAAGGGGGCGCTAAATTTGGAGATAACGAGATGTGGGCCTACAGAAGGATTCTGAGGATATCGTGGATGGATCGAGTTAAAAACGTTGAAGTGTTGAAAAGGGTTGGAAAACAGAAAGAGATTGAGGTTATAATCTAGGAAAAGAAACTACAATATCTCGGATATACAATGTAAGAAAATACATAGGCCTAGGAAGAAGACTAATGTCATGATTGAGAAAAATAAGAAAGTGCTTTGAAAGCAACTCAAATCAGCTTTTTTAAGTTGACATGGCAATGATGAGTGCCAACCCCTGTAACAGATATGGAACCTGAAGAAAAATAACATACAGATGAACGGACGGACTGTCAACAACCATCTTTCTTAATTATTGTTATATTTTCTACACAAATAAATACATACTGTAGAAACCTGAACTCTGGCTCACACTTATTGCTGTTTGATAAAGGATATAATTGTTCTATGTACTTAACATGGTGCACATCTTTGCGGCTGCGCATTTTGTTTAGATCGATCAAATTTCAGAACACTTTCACTAATTTGAACTTAATCTACCACTCTTTGATGTCACTGATATTTTATTTCTGTTAATCTGTTTCAAAAACTCAGTCTGTCCATTATTTAATATTCAATTTAAAATAATGAATTATGGAAGTACTATTGGAAGAATTGAAATTTTATGATGATTGAACATCTGGCAACACTGAGCGAATTTGCCCGTCATGTTCAAACTTGATTACCTTTTCCTTCAGCTTGGTTTTTTGTGTTTTTTACTATATTTTAATAAAATATTATATTGCATTTTTCCATTTTGTACTATATTTGAAAATCTAAATGTATGTAAAACTTAAAGGAATAGGTCAAAAAATAAGGTGTGAAAGTGAAAAGAATAAACGTCATATACGTGGTCTGTAACTCTAAAATAAGGAATATGCAGGCAGCGAAAAATTAGGTGTTTCCGGTATTCTGAATAATTAAACTTTATAATAAGCTTATAATAAAAATTTCCAATTAATACTAGTGCATCAATTTGAATGTCTAAATGCTTTGAAACTAGTTATGTTTAAATAAATTACCGACTTACTACATTTTACTTGAAAATTACCTCTATATTTCATAAAAACTAATAAGGCCTATTTTGCCAGCTGCAAATAAATCCATTTGTGGCCTACGGGCACCACTGAACTTTTAAAACTTATAAGCGAACCTCTGCTCTATCAGCTTTATCTTGAAACTCTAGAGCCCCTCAATGGCTCTAAGCTACCTATACGAGAGCTCTTATATTCTTTAAGAGATTTTAATCTGTTTGTAACTTTCCAATAATGCGAATTAATCATAATTTATGGGGAGTTTTCGAAAATCCGTAAACCTAAAAAATTGTTAGGTATTCTAAAGTCTTGCAAATATTGTTTTTGTTTCTTAATATTTCCAAAAAAAGTATTCTTAAGTAGGTGTCACAAGCATATGTTCTGAGAAAAAATAGTCATTATCGGGTTTTGATATTCCTGCTAGGCATTCTAGTAGGGGAAAGCGGGGCTCGTTCTAATAATTTTCGTATTTTGATTTATTTTTCCAAATTAAAATAACTTTTTTGTCTTGTTTTTCATTCATAGCCTAGTTTAGTTATTCAGCTTTAATTCTAGAAACAAAAGTAATTGGTTAGGTAAGTACTTTCGGAATTAAGGTAACCAAAAACAAAAAAGTCATTTGTTAATACATACAACGCATCTGGGGCACGTATTAACAGGACTGGGATAAGTATTAATGTAAAGGGCAATTATTAACTAATTATATTTTCTATTAAATAATTAAATAAACTGACATTTTGTAAAACAAAATATTTTAATAAATCCAAGTTAAAACAAATCAACATTTTTAATGGCAAGTATTGAAATGAAATTGCACTTTTTTATAAGTCTACATGTTTGTTTACTTTTACTTATTGTTATAATAACATTTTTTAAGTCCTTAATTATTCAAACATGAAAATGCAGCAAATATTCCTCTAACCATAATTATGAGGAATATTCATCATAATCATTATCTGAGAAAAAATTGAGGCCTGTGTAACTGTTAGTGTCACCTCTAACATAGGTGATGTGGGTCCACCTTGTACATGCATTGAATCTAGTCAAGACCACATGTACCTTCTTTATAAGAGTCACCTCAAACTAACCAGAAGCACTCATCTTTTTCTTCAATATCTTCTTCTTAACTTTTTCAACTTCTTCTATTCTCCTGGTTTTTTCTCTTACCTTTTCCTTTCCCTTTATCTTTATCCTTATTAATCGTTTCTATCTGAGTTTTCTTCTTTTTCATTGCTTTTAATTTGGCTTCCTTCTCTAAGACCAGTTTCTCAGGAGTATCAGTGAGTATTGTTGATTTAATTAATCGCTTTCGTTTCGAGTGAACACGTGGTGAAGCTTTTGGAAGCGGTTTCATTGATTCTAAGCTAAAATTTTCTTTGAGTCTTGGGTTTGATGGTTTTGGTTCGTTTGGGGTTCTTTGACATTTGCCCAGTAACCTCCGATATACTATATGTCGATACTAGGCATGTTGTTTATAATTTCTGGAATTATTGAGGACTCTAAATTTAACGAAACCTCTTCTGAATTGTCCACATCAATATGTGCTTCCTGGCTTTGCAATGAAACTTCCTGAGATTGCACTGATTGAGGTCATACTGATTCTATATCATTATTTGGACTGGGACTATCGGTAACAAATGACGGTGCAAACTCGCGGTCTTGAAAAACAGTTTCATTACACGGCCAAATATCAGCTTTCTTGTATGAGTTATTTATATTGTTCCAACTGAAAGCTAATGGAAACGCTTCTTTGACAATTCCAGGGAGATCGTGAATTGTCATGGTTTTCTCAGAATGATTAATCATCTAGTTAGTTTACTGTCAACCGATGTAATTCTTCAGCGGTCCATACACTCTGACATCGAGAGGTTGAAGATGGTGAGAACAATGCGGCGGGAAAGACAAAAAAAAAACGATATTATTAATTTTTACCTTAGTGACAACTTCTACATTGATATGGATATAGTGATTGTCTAACAACAATAAAACTGAATCATATGCTGATAATTTAACATGTTTTATGAAGTGATCCAAGAATCTTGAACATTCTTTTTCTGTCATCCATCCTGAACTGTTTCTTGCACTCGGGCGGCCCGTTTTAAATGAATAAGTCACTGTATCTGATGCGCGGAAAGACGGACATACATGGTATAAAATTACCAATGGCATTTGCAGTTGCCGCAATTCTAACAAGAGTTCCTCTTTCTGCAGATGTGACGGCCCCCCCCCCTGTTTGGAACCTCGTTGTGCTCTCACTTACTTTGGCTTTTGGACTATTGTAACTCCAGTCTGTTCTGCGTTCCAAATTCTACTTAGGGCGAACTTGTATTTTTGGAGCACTGGTATTTTGTAAAAAAAGAATTTACATTAGTACGGTAAAAGGATGCTATACTGCTAAAGCTCGTCGCTCAGGACTCCGAATAGACAAAATTGTATTTCGTTTCATGAAAGCCCTAAACCAATCTTTGCCAGCCTTTCCATCTCGTTTAAAAGATTCTGGGATATTCTCTATCTTGTAATGAATGGTAAGTTCATACGTTATTTTCTGACATCGTCGGGTAATAAGCCAAAATAGATATTGGCACATATGATTAAATATTCTGCTATAATGACATCTTGCTCTGGATTGAATACTAAACGGTTTATTAAACAGAATGACATGACAAATATCGTATTGAGAAGCAATACGTCCCTGTATTTTCTATTTTTTTCCATAACTTCTTTGGCTTTCATTTCGAATACTTTTTGAGAGCTGGATTCTCTTGTACTCATCTTTTTGTAGTTCCTCATTTTGTAAAAAAACTATAAATACACTCTATTAATTGTTAATACCTGCCCCATAACGGGAAAAATATTAACAAATTAATATGTATCCCACTCTGTTTGTTACTTTTAGCCCCAAAGTCACTTTCCATATTTGAATAAATATAGAAAATAATGTAATAGGAGTAATTAGAAACAAATAACACAGTATTATTATCTATAAAATATAGTTGAATTTAGGATGAAACTTAATTCGTTTGAGTGAATAACTAAGCCTTGAGTCAAATTATTGCAAAACACAAAAAGTTCATTTACCTGTCAAACTGCGTAGAACCCTTCCAAACGACGGCCGGCTGGCCAATGACGAATCTCGACTTGTTCGGCGGCATATACAGACCTTCTATACCGAGTATCATAACCTTTACACTTTAATTTTGGCAGTTATAAACTTGTTAATTCTTACCCCCGTTAAAATCAACCCCGCTCTCCCCTATATGCTGCTTTTTATTTTGTGCTTAATATACTATGGTGAAGATTTTCAACAACATTAAAATTTGTTTTCCGTCATTCGCTATTTATACCTATCTAAATTCCTTATTTTAGGTGAATAATTATTATCAAAAATCTAGCTTTAAAAAATTATACATTCATCTTGAGTTCTCGATCAGATCCAAGTGGCATATTTTACCCAATTTTCTAAGATGATCAGTATTTAACTGTAACCATACGGTAATAAATTCTTTATAGTTTAAAACTCCCTTACAAAAGTTCTTCAGGACCGTTTTTGCTGATAACGTAGAAAATCACCCTTGCTAGACCCTTCCAAGATTTTTAGCTCTCTAGAAAGGTTTCTGAATAATGAAAATTCGTAAATGGCTGGTTTCTTAGTGATAACGATTTAGTAATAGAAAAATACTTTTACTGGGCTTTTCAAATTATTTGTGAACGAAATTGATTAAAAATAAAAAATATTTTACTCTAAATATCGAAACATTAAAACTGAAGTAAAAATATTTGGACGTATATCGTGGTTTAAAGCGATATTTAATCGGTCGCATTGAATTTAAAAATGAGATGACTGACGCAACACAGCGGCCTCTTGTCCTGGAAAAATGGAAAAATTGAAAAGTAGAACAAAATGATTTTTAAATTAGAGAAGAGTCTGGATATAATGGAATTGTGGCGGAGACAGGGACGTGGACTGAATATTTACGGTCAATTATTTTTTTGTATGAAAATACTGGAAATAGAAGTACATGTTTTATATTAAGATGCTCCGACGTCTATTAAAAAATTCTTGTTAGGTGTTCTACCAGATGTCTTTTTTCAAAATTTGCAATAGGTAACCTCTTTAGGGAAGTACTTAAGTGAATATTCTTCCAGGCTGAAGTTATAAAGGTAAGAGGAGGACGTCTAAATGAGACCTTGAGATCATTTTGACTGGTTATCTAATGTCGACGTTATTTTTTTTACAAAGAAAACCCCTATTTCTGAATCTGAAATTTAAATAGATATTAAAACTTTTCGTCAAAATATATTAGAATGTTATGGAGGCAAAATGTCTCTTATTTGGAGATCAGATACGTTCCAATAAATTTTAGAGAACATGTGGGGAAAACACTCAAGGTCACTACTTCGATTATGATCTTAAGCGTCTTAATGTAATTGATTATAATTAAACAGAGCAGAGGAAAATGATAGATAGTTTTACCATAAACTGTCGATATGGTGATACAACCAGCTAAGGTAAGAAAGCCAGAAATACAAGTTTCCTTTTAAAGAACACGGTTGACTTAAATACCTACTAAGAAAAAAGTCAAGGTCCCCTTCAAGTTGTCAAGGTTCAAAATTAAGCTTAAGTTTGCAAGGGCTACTTCAGGTAATTTTACCATATTCTTGCAAATACTTACGTTATGGGCAAATACAGTATCATTTCTGAAAGCATCTTTTATAAATTTTTTGAATCAAAGCATACTACATGTCGGTTAAGTTGAATTTTTGTTGGTTTTACTACGAACCCCGTAGTTTTACTTCATTGTTAATTTCTTTTCCAGCTCGGTTGTTTTATCTTTCTAAATGGCTACATTGTGACACTACAAAATGCGGTTTTATTACACATTTGATCATCACTCTTGGACTCCTATTTATGTTATGTTGTTTGACATTCACTAGATTGTGGATATTTATGTCTATTTTTATTTGAACTTACCTTTTTTTTTTAGATGAATCTCGGCTTTCCTGTCTACTATTGGAGTAAAATCCTTTCATTTATCCTTTTATATGGCAGTTTCCTTAAAATTTTTTGATTTTAGGTTAGGTGCCTCTTGTCACTGTCAAATTTGACAATACTGCGACATGAGCGCTGTTTTGATCTTATTATTCGGTATTTTGAAATCGTCATATCTTAATTAGTTTTCTATATGTTCCAATTGAATTTACACCACGCTATCTGTTTTGTAACATACTCTGTCAGTTCGGAGCGACATCTAGTCTGTGGTTTCCAAAAACTATCGCGAAATCGATAGTTTTTGAGAGGAAAATTTGAGCCGGTAACTTATTTTGCGTCGGTAATGGTTAGATGAAAACATATTTCTTTAATTTGAAAATAACTAGTGAAATTCTTATTTAATTTGAGTCAAAAATGTAAATGGATAATGACTGGCTTATTTAAGTAGACTGTTATTGTTTAGGGTCATCTTTGAGTGATCATTTCTTTCAAACGTGTCAAAGTTTGTCGTGTCTTAACTTGTACTTTCCCGTTTGAATCACTCAAAGCAGCTGAAGTTTTACGTCTCAATTTATATTGTCAATCCTTTGATATTTTGGGTTATAAAACAATTTGACTTATTCCCATAATTGAGTTTAGTTGAATAGAGTGACCTTATCTTTTACAAGTTTTGTGTTTTTGAGTTATTTTTGCAGGAATAAACGTGGAGATTTTAGTAGTTCTACACGTTTCAATGAAAGAATTAGTTTATCTCCAAACAACATAGGGTAAGATCCATTAACTGCAATTTATTAAAATAACCTTTCAGAAATTTTTAATTTATTACAATTTGAGCTCTAAATTTATTCTTATCTAGCGAGTTTAATGTCTGATTTGAATCTGACCGTGGAATGCTCTTTTAGGTCTCACTGATACCTAAATTGACTTCATTAGTATATTATTTAGTTTCGGTCATTCGTTGCTATTTTTTTTTTTAATAAAAATCAATTTGTCTTTAATTTTTTTAGTACTTTATAGATATTACTTTGGTAATGACCTAATTGTTCCTTATATATCAGTAAGAGTTAATTTTGAAAGTAGCGCTCCTATTCAGCATAGAATTTGACATATTTTGGTACATATTTGCTCTCTGGATGTACCACGATAGCCTCAATTCATCAAAAAATTAATTTATCGTATAAATTTTAAAATATTTCAGAATTATATTCAATCTCTTGATTCCAATCTGGGTTTAGAATTGGTGACACTATAATATTATTGCATCGATTTATCTGGTGGCTCGATTACTTTTAGTTTGATTCCAGTGTGTTTTTTGTGTCCCATTACAACTTACTTGAGACTGACCAAATTAAATTAAAATTGAAGTGATTATCAGCAAATAGTTTTTTTTTATTTTTATCTAATTAAAAAGTTAATCCCGGCCTTCTACTTAGTATAATGATTGTGATTATATTTTAATTTATTATTTTGGTGTTTAATTAATATTGAGTTTATTTTTGCCAGATTTAAACTGATTTAATTAATAGTAAATAATCTTAATAAAATTAATCATTTGGTGTCAACCAGTGATCTCAAATCATAATTATCATATATTTTATTTTATTATTCGCAATTTTATGATGGGTGACCATTTAGAGCCTGGTTGGACTATCATTGTACATTTATAAATTTTTACTCATATATTAGTTTAAATTTATTATTTGTTTATTTATTACTGATTAGTTATTGATTCATAATTCATTTTCTTCTGACACCTCAACTTTAATATGTAGGAAGTTTAAAATTTTAAATTTAAATACAAATAATTTCGTTATTTCTTATCATATGTCTTTGATTTAATTTTTATAAGTAGCAAAGTAAAATACACATATATAAAAAATATATGTTAAAACATAATATAAAAATATTTTATGCGAAATAAAATATACTAATAAAATCAAGGTATGCAATAATAAAATGAATAAATTACACAAATTAGGTGAAAAAAATATTTGTATAATCATCCGGTAAATTTAAAAATTAAGAGTTCTTACATGATAGATATTTACAGACATATGTTACAGTTCCAAGAAAAGAACGGCAGTTCGTTAAAATAGCATGAAAGAACATAAATATTAAGTTATAGCAATCATGAATATCCAAGAAATTATTTTGGAGAGTCAAAACGATAATGTAAACACCAACCAGTGTACAAATTTAAGTTAAATTATTGAGAAAGTAAATACGACTAAAACAAATAAAGCATGTGCTTAATTAATTAGATAGTGCCAAGGAAATAACAGGCTAGAGTCACCTATCAATTTTTGTCCTTTTTTATTCTATGCTGTGTCATGCAAATAAAAATTACTATGTACAGTATGTGCACGGATTCAATTAACAAGAGAAAAAACTTTTATTTCTGACTTTCCAAAAAAAAAATAGATACTCGATAAAAATTTTTGCTTATAAAATAAATTAGATTGGCTTCGAATAATTTTTCCTTGGATATACAGATTGTCTAGTTTTCTATTTCGTAAGGTAGATAGAGATATGCGATTTTCGCGAACCTATGCTACTTTTTGGTTTAATTGTATTTTCCTAGTCCCTCTTTTTTAAAGCACAGAGTGAAAATGAAAATTTTTCATTCGGAAGGCCTTTTCATACCTTAATTAATATGTGAGTCAATAAAAAAGTAAAAACGGGTTATCGTATTTTTTTTACGTAAAATCCACTAGAGTATTTAGTTTTTTTCCAAAAGTATCAGATTTTGGGTTTTAGATCAAACTTATGTTCTTTTAAAAATAACATCCTGTATATTATTTGACAGCTCGACTTCAATTTTTTCAGAAATAATAGTTGATTTCACTAATAAATCTAAAATTTGGATTTTTCTGAAAATTTAGATTTAAATTCGCAGTAGGCTATGAATATTGAATGTATTATTAATAACAATACCATTGGTATATTATTTATTATACATTCCTAAAATACAAACAATGTCTAACCTTATTATGTAAAAAAAACATACAAATTAACCAGACGGGACACAATATAAAACATATTCCCTGATACAGAAATGGCACATGTCTGCAATTTGTTTTAAAGCATTTAAGATAATATGAGGTTTGTTTTGTAAAAACTGAGGAGCCAAATTTGTTGCACTGTGAAGTTTCTCTCGTCGGTTTTTTTTAAGTAGCAAGCTACTTTCATGGCTTTAGGCCGTTCGGTCATGCAAGCAGTCATATTTTATTAAATAATTATCCATTAAAATTTACGTACTTAAACTAACTCAACCTAAGGAACTACACCGCGCGGGTTTCCTAAGCGGTTCTCCAGACAGTAGTCACCGAGCCAGCTACAGATTAGCTTCTGTGATCGCACACAAATCGGTTCAACCACAGAAGTGACTTTGCGGGTATCGTCGAGTCCTATACATCTTGTTTTGTAAAGAGCTCAATAAGAAAAAATTAATAGGCCCGTTGGTACCAGTCCCCCTCTCTCTCTCTCCCTTGTGTTTCGTTTGGTTATATGTATGTATATGACAATGGGGATCAATATACTGCAACCTAATAGATCTATTGTTTCCCTCAGGAACTTTAGAATGTTTCACTGTGAAAGGATGTCGGTAGAGGTTTTGTCTTCTTCTACGCAAAATCTGCACTCTCCCCTCTTGAAGTGTCCCTTGAGGTAGCGATGCCTGTCAGGATTTTTGCCAATATCCTAAGTTTGCTTCGGCTTATTCATTACTTGATTCTATTCTGGTTGTAGTTCCCAAGAAGTGTCTTTGTTTGTCTCATTCCTTACAGATCCATCCAGTAATTACATCTCGTGCTGTCTTTCTGTCTTCTTAGTTCTTCCAGCATTACACTGTTACTAATTCCAAAGAAGATTCGGGCCCCAGAAATGGTGTCTCAGCCTGTTCTCTCGTAGCTCGTTTGCTACTTCATTTCCATATACCCCAGTGTGTCTCAGTACCGGTACGGAGGGTGAGATTATTATTCTTAACTAATTTGTTTAATTTCTTTAGGTATTTCCGGACCATCTTGGAGCTAATTACTTGAGATCTCAGCATACTGATGGCTGCTTGACGAGTCGTCAAACAATATACAAAGTGTTCTATTAAAAGAACATAAGTTTAGTCTATAACTCAAAATCTGTACTCCCGTAAATTTTACGTAAAAAAACTATACAAAAATCAGCTTTTACTTTTTCATTAAATAGATATTACCTAAGATACGAAGAGAGCTTCTAATTTTAAATTTCTCTCTGCACCTTAACAAAAAGTTGTATAGGTTTGGGAAAATAGCAAGTATCTATCTTTAATGATGGTATAGGTATTCAACAAAAGTGTGGAAAATTGCACATCCTATACACCTGAGTCACGAGTATTCAGTGTCAATCTAATTTATTTCACAAATCAAAATCCTTAATGAGAATATATTTTTTTATGGCAGTCAAAAAAAAGCTTTTCCTTTTATTACCTCAATCCGCGGACATGCTGTATATGGTAGTTTGTGCATGTTGGAAAATACAATAAAAAAAAAACAAAAATGAATAGGTGACATGTATTCCAGCCTGTTATTACTTAGACACTACATAATTAATTAAGCTTTATATTTATTTGTTTTAGTTTTTCTGAATAAGAAACTTTGTTTCAGATACGTAAAAATAATTTAACTTAAATATATAAATAGATTGGTGTTTTTATTATCATTTTTGTTCTTTCCAAATAGTTTTTTGATTGTTTGCTATTGCTGTAACTTAATACTTGTATTCTTTCATGCTATTTTAGTGAACTACTTATTTTAACATTTCTGGATTTGTAGCAAGTTTCTTCTTGGAACATCATGTTAAGATACTTACTTTACTAATTTATCAGACGATTATACAAATATTTTTTTCACCTGATTTATGTGATATAATCATTTTGCTACACTGGTATTTATTTAGAGGCGCAAAACAAAGGAAAAAAGCTGTCTTGAGCGAGCAGAGCAGAGTTGGAAGCTAGAGGCGGCACCAGTTAGCAAAGTGCCGAGCTAGCCCCCAATGCCGCAGAGTAGGGGTGGGTATTTATTATAGGCGCCACCGAGTTTTAGCCAGGTAAACTCGAAAACCCCCCATGTTGTTATTCGGGCCTAGCGTCCAACCTAGCTCTATAACTTGCTTCAGCAAAATAACAAAAAAAAATTAAAATGATTAAAATACATGAACACAACAAGAAGTGGTGGGATAAATGAAACTCGAAGATGTTAAAAAGAAAGAAACGTTTATATTAATAATCTTAATCTTGATGATGGATAAGTCCTGATTTGTTGTTGATCTGGACTTCTTCTAACTTCTATGGTGGAATTTAGCCAGAGGGTGGATTGCTTATGCCCCTAAGAGTGGATCGCTTATGTCCCTAAGGGTGGACCCTAATTTAAATTAAATAAAAAATAATAGCAATGCCTAATAATCCCAATAATGTTAGAGAAAACGACTAAAAATTTAAAGAAAGAAAAAAAAAATTTTGCCGCCAAATTGTCAAGAAATTACATAAAAAAATTTTTAAAGACATTAGGGTAAACTATATATTAACAGGAAAGAAAATATTCAATTAAATCACAAAAGTAGAGAATAATTTAGAGTAGTCGCTTGCTCCAACTATTGAGTTGGAGTAATTATGTGTTAAATAATGTACAAGTGAAATTTCCAGTATGACTCCAGATCTACAAAAAAAAATAACCAAGCAGTGATCGAAAACAGGTTCATTACAATAAAAAAAACTACTTACACATATAAAAAAATTAATCAATTCAAAATAAGATATTAACCTACAATATTCAGGGATTGAGATCAGTGAATGCTTAGTTCTTTCACATTAAAACAAAAATTGCTTAGACTGGCTAAAATACATACACAGGTAATTAATTAAAAGGCAACCAATAGAAAAAAAAGTATACTCAAAGTAAAATCACAATTTTACCAGCCTAAATGTGAAAAGCCATGATCTGCAATTTGACACTGACTTTTAAATTAAATTTTCACACCAACAATAATGAGTAAAAACAAGATATTCCGGATATAATCACAAAATACTGAACTATTAAGTGAAAAGTCAGGATGTACTACTTTACATCGTCATTTAAATAATAAATAAATTTGCAAAATCTACTGAAAGTTATAATTTCACTATACGAGTCAGTCTCTAGTACCTAAATATTGTAGTAAATACCCAAAAAGCATTTTACTGGAGTCAACTGTAAGTTACGAGGCCATGGACATATCACTATGCAAAAGGACTTTAAAACTGTCAATCATAAACCCAAAATGGGACCCAAAAAAACATACAGACAAAATATTGAAATATTACTAATGCCAAATAAATTTGTCCAAAAAATATGGACATCGTGATAAGGCCAAGAGGCAAAAATAATGCAAAATATAGTACAAATTACAAATGATGATAAAAATTACTCTCAAAATCAACTGTTACTGATGACAAATTATAACATTTAGGCACCAAAACCCAAAAACTATAAAAAATTGCTGAACTAAATTTTACAAAAAGATATAATCGGCCCTAAAACCCCAAAATACAGCTTGTTAAAATTACACGTGGTTAATTTAAGGTCTAAAAGGGACTTAAGAGTAACATACTGCAGTTGGTTTTAAAATACGCTTAAATTGTATTCGTAATAATCAATTTTCAGCTGAAATCTTTTAATATTCAAAAAAACTAAGCAGACTCTTTTAGCCGTAAATAGTTCAAAGTTCCTTATCCGATTTTCTGGGCTCAAACTGATTCCTGATGATAATGCCAAGGGGCCGACAAAATCCCTTTTTCTAGGGACTAGCCAAAAAAATACTAAATCACACAAATCACCACAATGCTATCGAGGCACACAAAAGAAATTTTTCATCAAAATCCGCAGGATGGCGGTAATAAATCGGGATGAAAATTTCTCGACTCCACAATACAAAATTTCACAGGAAAAAGTAGGATTGACAGTTAAATTCTCGCCATTTTATAGGGAGCCCGAAAACTGCGCTGTATGCGCTTCTTTTTCCATCGACATAGGGCGCCAGACAAAAGGGACTCTAAAGAAGTAGCAATGTGACAAAAGAATGACAGCTCAAACTAGTGGGCTTAAATAGCATTGCTAACTAATAAGTCGTTGACATTTCCGACTCAAAATGAAATGGGACTTCATTGTTGATCCCTAAAATTGGAAATAAGAATTTTCCCTCAGTCATTAGCACCACGGTATTAGTTACTCGCCCAAATTTCCTCCCAAAATGCAACGGCCTAAAAGAATGCAAATTTGCTTAAACGTCAGCTGAAAAGTTCACATAACCCCAACAAACCCTTGAAAATACTTCAAATAAAAATTCGGAAAACTATGATTAAGATAAATAAATGTAACAATTCAATTTGAAATAATCAGCACAAAAAAAAATATGTTATAAAAAGGTAAATAACAACATGCTATTTAAATATAAACAACCCAAAACAGTGCCGTAGAGTTGCCGACCTAAAAGAAAAGAAAGATAAAGAAAATAATTAAGTTGGGAAGAAAATTTGCAAGGGAGTGAAATTTGGAATGGCTCGAAAAGCAATAGATCTCAAAAATACAACGAATATTAGGCTGTTATACGAAGGAGACAAGAGAAATGCTTAATAACAATGATATAGTGCTGCCCAAAACGTGAATATTAGCAAAAAGAAGGTAAAATGAACCAAATTAACTATAGTAAATTTAAGATAAATTTTTAACCGTGACAATTTCATTATTGCATAAGTTGATTGCATCAATATATTAATTTCGTGCCAAATGTTTTTATATTATATTTAAATAAATCCTTTTTGATAATTTGTATTTTTAATTTGCTCCAACTTGTTTGGGTTTCTGTTTAATAATTGTTATTTTATAGATTCAAATTTTTTATTTCTAGAAAAATGTAATACCACGAAAAAATACATTTAAATACCGCGACTGTTATTTAAAACATTCAGTTGAATAAAAACTTAATAAAAATGAAACTATTACTTGGTTTTTTAATGAAAAAACTTTTTTTAAGTTTTATTTCCTGGCACCTTCGCCACATTCAGTCATTGCTTCCACCATCACAGAAGGCGACACTGTCGAATTAGATGTTAAGGCTGTTTCACGCAATTAGTATGTATTTGTTTCTAACTTTTCATATTTTGTGAGTGCTATCTTGAATGTAATCAGCGCTGTTTTCAGCTAAACGTAAGATGTCAACGACATTTTCTGTTGTTTAAATAGAGACATAATAAAAAAATAGCTGTATTTCAGCGATAAACTTTCTTTCTTCGGCAACTTGCTACACTCTCCTCGTAGAAACTTTACATCAATATGGAGTATATTAACATATCCCGTAATAACACCCGTAATAGTTTGGGGACGTACGTAACATGTACCGAAATTGAACCCATTCCTGTATACGAACTTAATGTCCTCGATGATTACTGTCACAAGTCGATATAATGAGTCTATTAACTTACATAATGGGGTTGATTTAACTTGTACAGGGCTTTACGTGTCATGTAGCAGTTTCAGTTACAAGTTATAATTTCCTCAAATTATTAAAGTTGCAAAAATATTGGAGTAAGATGAATTAATATGAATATATGTATATATAGCGTATCTACTTTAAGTGAAGATATTATTAATATCGATTAAATTATAACAAATTTTCATTGAGATTTTTATAATAGACCTAACCAATAAACACTAAATTTATCAAGTATATATTTATATGTTAAATTTTTTTTTATAGTTTAAACAAAACTCAATAAAAATGTCAACATAAATAATTTGAAATACATAAGACAAAATTTTAATTTTTTTACAATTTTCTTTTATAAATATTTTGCATAGAGCATAGTCGGTATAATTTCAATACAAGTTACTCGGGTTCTTTGTTTAAGGTCTTTTAGGTCATTAGGCGTTATTGTAATAAACTTATTTTTGATGCAACCATACATTGAAAAGTCTAAAATTGCGGTAGAGATTTAGGTTAGGCGAAATTGCAAACGAATTTACAAAAAAATAAATGAAATAAAATAAATAAAAAAATAGCTGCCAGACTTTAACCCGATCCAGTTGTCATGAAAACTAGAATTTCTGGTTCGACAGATTTATTTTACACTTAATATTGTTATAATTTATATTACATATGTCACAAATAAATGCTTCCATAGAAATATTAAGTACAAAAACCTCGAGATAAATGCTTGAAATCCATAACAGCCATAGTTATTTTCTGAATATAAACAAAATCTTCCATTTTTGCCTTTTCAGTAATAGAAGAAAAATATTATTTTACCCTTGTAGTTTCAAATGTCAATATTTGTTTTGCTTATTGTTGAACTTAAACCCTCTACTCTCAATTTGGACTAGTTTTAAAGTTAGTGAATTATGGAGTAGATGTTTAAGTTAAAAAATTCAGACACGTAGAAAATATTCCTTATAATGAATATTTCAGACTGAAATATTAGAGAATCAGGTTAAGTGATACACGATATCAGGTTTAGTGTAAGAACGTTGCTCACTACTTTCACAGATGAGTGAGAACTCAGCCTTTGTCGATATTGTTTATTTATTTCTGTGGTTTTTCATATGTATTTTATTATCAATCAGCAATGAAAACAATTAATATTATCATCCCATCGACTTAACCAAACCGCTAACGCGCCCGGCCTGAGAACATTCACTCATCCCAGGTATACTTAGATATTGTGAGGATGAACTCTTCCCATGTTATCAGGCGCTAGGTGATGTTATGGTCCTTTTCATTTCCCATAAACTTCCAGACAATTCGAGTGGTCCTAAGCAGCACTACAATTTACATGGTCTTATACAGGTATTCGCTAAGGCCTTTTCCATTGGTATTAAACAGAATACTCTTCAGTACAACGCCGATTGTTGATAGAATTATGGGAATCATCCGGATGCTATTAATTCTTCGCTGTCTGCGTATTTGTACCTCCAGATCTCTGTACTTTGGGATTTTCTCATTATGATTGTCTCTTAGATTGTTGTTTTTGAGGATGGGATGACTTCCATTAGTGTTATGTGCAACTGTATGATCTGTAAGCCCAGTTCGATCCCAATATAGTTTGAATTCATTATTTTCCAGTATAGATTCTGGGCTGTATTCATAGTATGACACTTTCTGTACCTGCAATAGTTTCTTTTCTCTGCAAACTCTTTATCGATGATTTTCTTGGCTGTATCGTGTCTCTCTTTGAACTCCTGTGCGGCAAATGCTTGGTATCCTCCTGTTATATGCTGGAATGTCTGTGATGTTCGAAATCCATATCGGCATGGACCGTTCAGAATCAAGGATTTCCTGACGTCAACCAGTAGTTCAATGCTAATTTGTCGACATTTTCCTGGCTGACCTTTTTTGGTATCGTCTAGGCTTCTGTAGCCAGGCTTCAGGCTTCTCTTGATCTGGTTGGTGATGAGAAGTAAGTTCATGGTCCCACAACCACAACGGCGTTGAATCTTGTATCTCGTGTTTTGCCCAGTGTAGCACAGAAAACTCTGTTAGTGTGTGAAAATTTGATATAGATGCTTACTAATATTCACCAATCCTCCCTCTCCGTGGTATCTTGGTAGCATTGTCCGCTCCGCAACACTACAAAGATGATGTTTGTATTTTGACTTTCTTCTGCAGATTTTTATGTCCATCCTGCCCCATTGTGATTACCTTATATAGTGGGGAAGACAGGTTATTGACCTATACTTAGCTGGGTCCTGTATGCTATGTTGGACCTTTGGCAAGATATACGTAATACCTTCTGTCAGGTACAATGACATTTTTGTTGGATCAAGAAAAACATCTTTAATAACATTAGACAGTTGGTCGTGCACACACCAAGACTTCTTAAGCCAGTAGTTGTAGGCTCGGTCGAGACTTGGAGATCTCCAATTATAGAATTCCTTGATTATTCCTGAGATTTCATCGGTGGTAAATGGCTCAATCTGCATCTGGCTGTAGTATTGGCAGATTTGGTATTCTTCATTGATCCAGCCGGTTGCGATGTCAACGGATGAGGAAAGTTGGTTTGCCCAGAACTCGTCTACCTGCTCTCTGTTGCGATGTCTATTATCTGCCTTGTTAGGTGGACAGTTTAGCGTACGGTAAAAAGTCTTTTCTGATCGTTGGAACAACGCATTGTGTTTTCGGTTATTGCTAATCTTGTATCTCTTTAGCCGTCTTGCAATAGCAGAAAGCTTCTGTTTCAGTGTATCGAGGCATTCCTGAGCCGTACTATTCGCTGTATCGTGTTGCGAATGGTACCGAACTCGATTAATTATTTTGTCAACTCGTCCTTGAAGTTTACTTCTTCTCATGCCCCTAGTATTCTCCGTCAGCTGTCCTATATCTTTTCGAAGATTTTCGATTTTTTTATTTAGACGTCTCACCCACGGTGATGTGTTATGTTCCATTCTTGCTGATCGGATCTCCGTTGTAATTTTAATTTCTAAAGCTCTAGCCATCGTAGTTGCAGTAAATAGATTGTCGTATGTAAGGACTCCAGAGTATAGGCCTCTTCTGAAAGATAAGCTGGTAAAATCCGATTGTTCATAATGTCCAACATGACACCCAGTTTTATAGATGAATTAATTTTTGGCAGTGCCGGTCTGCATAACAGATTGGTTCCATTATACTCCAACACCGCAGCACTCTCTTGCTGTTCTTGGACCTGGGGTTCCGTCCCTGGCTTAGGTTCATCAATCGGATCGTTGTTTTTGTCAGTGCCCCTCATCTCACGTTCAACTTCCGCTTTGATGGTATTAAGCCATGTTACAAGAATTAGGATGTTTCGGAGAACAACTGTATATTGCTGAGCTTTTCTCTGTTGTGACACTTATATATGTGGATACTCCCTGTAGAATTAGGCGTGAAGTAATTGCAAGGGCAATTATTATTGTTATTATTACTGTAATGGGGAGGAGAAATTTTGTCAGAACAAGTTTTTTCTTGAGAAATTGAAGTTTATTCATCAAACTCAAATCTATTTAGGCATATATTCAATTTCTAGAAAAATTACAAAAACTTTTGAACAAAATTTTCTTCCAACTTTAATAGTTGTTGATTTATTGAGGAAAGACATTTTATTCCCTTTTTATATTTTTCTTTATATCTTAGAAACGAAGTGAAAATTGGCAGTATTGCCAACCCCTAGACAAACCTTAAAAATGGAAACTTTTTCGTAATCAACCGATTTTTTAGCTTCAACCGTTTTAGACATAGTAATAGTGTTACCACTGTGTATCCTTGTCTTCAAGTTTATTAAGTATACATATTTTGATCAATTTCCATTTCTTAAGTAGTTTAGCGTAAGCAGGATCCAGAATCTGATAGGGTAACTTAAAAAAAAGCTGGTAAGAATGAGTGTGAGGTTTCAGGGGTTTCATAGCGTTCAACATTTTTTTTTTTGAAATTTTTAGTCCCGGAAATAGAGGATAGAGTTATGCAATGGTTCTGAAACCCCTTATGGAAATTATTCAAAATTTATTTTAGAAACTTAATAAATAGTGTGGGGGAATTGAATTGTCTAGGTGTAAAAACAGTAACAACTTTAATAAGTAAATTGAAATAGTTTAACAAAATAAATAAATTATTGCTAGCTGTAATTATAACGAAACACACTTATTCTGTTGGTAAGATATAAATCACAGGCTTTATGAAACGGTGTGCGATTTTAGATAAATTTGCATTGAGATTGGTTAAGAATTTGTATGAACATAGCGTGTTAAATTGGGAGAGAGAATTTTGACAAAAATTGTTGAGAATTCTTGATAAAATGCTTATAGAGCCGAATCCACAGGAGGTTGCGGTTTTTCCGAGATATTTAACGCATTCTTTCATGCATATCTACGCCAAAAGGTAACAACATCACTGAAAGATTTATATGATTTTTTTCGTGTACCAATACGACTAAACAATTATGTTTTGAATCGCGTGATTACACGACTGACATGAAGTACGTGGTAGTTCAAAAGGGGAAACTAAGTTACTCCCTCGGGAAATTTAAAAAGCTTGGAGGGTTTAGTCGAATACAGCTGTAGATACCGTCGTGCGTATTTATCGATTTTACCGACCAGAGTGATTTATTGAGAAAGTAACCTTATTTTACCACAAAGAATACGGAAAAAAATTTGGTATTTTATCAAAGCCGGGCAAATGTCTCTCGCCAAAGAACGTAACTAACTATTTAATATTTGAGATTGAAAAAGTTCTCGAACAACTATGCCCATCATCGCCTAATTTTTTTTTTATTAACAAGCTGAACCTCCTAGAAATTCACAAAAAATATACCTCAAGTTCTTACTAAAGATATATATGCGGGTAACTACGCACTATTGCACTAGACACTACAAAAAGCACCTACCTAATGATAATGAAGACAACTGACGGTACATCGCCTAGTAACGTTCATTTGTGACAACCTCTTACTACTTGTGTGTCAAATATGACTTCACTTCGTTTATTACTTTGTGTTTTATAAAGTGTTTTGTGACAAAAAATGAGTCTTATAAAATTAGAAGCCATCTGCTTCATTGTTAGGGAGAAACCTGTTTTAGTGTACTAAGTTGAATTTTAACTTTTAACTAACACAGGTTTACAAAAAAAAAGGTCAGACATAGGTCATTTCAGGGTCACTACAAAGTCAAATTGAGAAAAATCCACTATATAAATCTGAAAAAGAAGATATGTTGGTTTTTCGGGTCGCTTAATCCGAATTCGTAGTTTGTTTTATCCCCAAGGTCAACCAGAGGTCATTTGATCGTCATTTCAAGGTCAAATTGAGAAAAATTTACTAATTAAATCTGTAAAAAAAGATATATAGACTTTTGGGAGGTCTCAATCTGAATTCATGGTTTGTTTAATATTTCAAGGTTAACCAGAGGTCATTTGATTAAAAAATCCATTAAAAATTCTGTAAAAAAATGAGAATCAACGCGCAGCTAATCGATATCTGTTACACAGCAGACAGGAAAGTGTATCGAGTTTTTGAGCCGAAATCCACGCTCCCAAAACCACGTACCCCAGGCACAACTACATCGATGTTCGCTGCAAACAGGTGCGTGGACGGGGCAAGTTTTTATCTTCAGCTTTCGTACGTGCTATGTCTAGAGTATATGGTTTGAGGAGAGCTTGGATTTTATTTCATATACTCATAAGTTCTAGCTTTTCGCTTCTGCTGCATGACGGATATTGATCTAACTATGCTTGAGGTATGTTGTTATGAGAGTTTATGTTTTGGCATATTTGTAAAAATTTGGCCTTTTCTTCTGTTTGCTGTGTAGTGGCCATCAATCTAGCTGCACGTGGAGTGTGTGGTTTTAGAAATTTAGGTTTTGCCTAAAAAACTCGATCTGCTCTCCTGTCTGTTGTGTAATGAATGTCAGTATAGCTCTGCGTGGGTTATATGAGTTTGGGAGCTTGGGTTTTGGATTACTATTTCATAATAACTAACTCCGCCTACACATCTGCTGTGTAATAGACATCAATCTAGCTGTGTGTGGGGTACGAAGTTTTAGGAGCTTGAGTTTCGGCTCAAAAATTCGATCCGCTTACCTGTCTGCTAAGTAACCGATATCTATTTTGCTGTGTGTGGTTTCTTTTCTTTTACAGATTTATTTAGTGGATTTCTTCAATTTGTCCCTGAAATGACCTTTCGTTATTGAGGTATTAAACAAACCACGAGTTCAATCTCAGCGCCCTCAAAAGCCTACATATCTTCTTTAACAGATCTGTTTAGCAGATTTTTCTCAATTTGATCTTGAAATGACGCTGAAATGACCTCTGACTGACCTTGGAGATTAAACAAACCACGGATTGTGATTCAGATACCCCTAAAACCTAGATACCTTCTTTTCCATATTTATTTAGTTGATTTTTCTCAACTTGACTTTGAAATGCCCCTGAAATAACCTTTGGGTGACCTTAGGAGATTAAACAGACTATGAATTCGGATTATGAGACCCCAAATACCTGCATTTTTTTCAGATTTATTTAGTAGTTTTTTACTCAATTTGACCTTGTAATGACACTAAAATGACCTCTGGTCGACCTTAGGGAATTAAACAAACCACGAATTCGATTTCAGCGACCTCAAAAACGTATATATCTACTTCTTTAGATTTATTTAGTAAATTTTACGTCATTTGGCCTTAAAATGAATCTGACGTGATAGAGGTTAGTGGATCTCAGATTTGGATTCAGGGCGTCTACATAAGAATAATAACACTTTTTTTTTTGTAAACCTGTGTCATCATTCAGTATTGAATAAAAGGAGCTCTGTGAGACAGTTAGTAGTGTGAATCATCTAAGAGTTTAATTTTTCGTTTCGATATAACAAACCCTTGAAACAAATAATTAAATATCTTTCCAATTTGAACCATAGGTTTGTGAGGGTACTGTATATTATAATTTTCTAATAGCTAATGTTCAATCGCCAAAGATCAATTATTACAGAACAATGGAGCGAAGTAATTGAATCTGAAACTGAGTTCTCTTGAGAACTATTTATATGAAATAAAGGGCAGAACTTAAGATAAGTACGTTATTTATAGACAAGTAGGTATTATACTAGATGTTTGCAATCGAATCGGAGGCTCAACTGTTCAAAATGATTAATTGTTAGCTTATACGTCGTTAAAACAGGTCAAGCATTTGATTATTAAGGTTTCTAGAGTAAAATAAGCTCCAGATATAATATTTTTTATCTTTGCTTAAATGTTTTGGGAACAAGTTATAAGATTATTGGAACATTTTTTTATGCAGTTTTTTTTATTGATATATCATTAACTACAATGCTTAAAATAAATTTTTTGACCACATCTGTTCATAGGTCTGGCTAATCTGGAAAATTGCTAGAGCTACAAGAACGACGGCTAAAACTTGCAGCGACTTGTTTAATTCGTCTATTATTATATCGAATGTCAGAGGCAAACACTGTTCATTCGCCTTCTAAATTTAGAGAAAAAAAGTGATAATGATAAAAAATGATAATATTTTCAAAAATAAGAATATACGTAACATACAAATTTGGGAGTCTGGAGATATGTAAGTATAATTTTTTTAATAACATTATTTTCTTAATTTCTTCGATAGTCTGATTGTCGATCTTGTCATGAGGTAAATGTCATTCGATATTCTTATCAACCGCTTACACTTGTAATAACTTTTTAAAATTTTAATTTATTTTGTTATTTTTTTCATTTTTGCCATCGGTATTAATTACTTTCCAGCTTTTCTTTCTTTTTCTGTATGAATATAGATAAAATTGAACATTACATTATTTCTCTGTATCTAACTATAAAAAACCAACGATCGCTATAAAGAATAAAAAAATGTTTTAAGTGGAATTTCAATTTCAAGTTGCTAAGTCTTATCATATTTAAATAGTTTCTTTTTTATTCGCAGATAACTGTTACTCAACCTTGGCTAATCTAAGAAGAAATGTAGGCAGTATAGTGTGGATGATTTGAAGTTCTATTTTATTGCATCACTGTTGGACAAACACCTGCTTATGTGCTTTATATGTAACAGAGTTTCAAGCAATGACATTATGAAACTATTAAAGTCTCATCAGATAAAACAGATAAATATTTGAAATACTTGCAATATATTTCTATTAATAGCAAAATCAGGAAAGTCACATTGTATCGAAGAAACTAATTTTATTAACTACTGAAGAGGTTATTAAATCTGTTCTAGACAAACCTGCATATCATATACTACAAAATCCATTTGAGAAACAACACATCAAAAGAAGCAATCAGAAAATTAGTTATGATGATGAAAGTTTCTTATGTCATTATCGACCAACCATCCAATTCTCCATACAAGTGAATAAATCCACTCTACCTGATAATGACGCACTGTTATAGCTCTAACATTGTTTTGTTCTGGATCAACAAATTCATGAAAAACTGCTATTTGTGAAAATTTTGATAATATACACCAAAGGCGAATCAGTATTTAATGTCTTAAGAGATCTTTTCATTAAAAAGTGATTCCTTTATCAAATATAATATCAGTAGCAACAGGTGAAGCACCTGTCATGGTCGAGATTTACTATGATTTTATAAGCTATTTAAATCAAAATATACCCGTGTTTCCAGTTTAGTGCGTCATCCATCCACAATAATAAGTTGCTAAAAATCTGAGTGACATCAACCTCCTTAATTAATAATGAATGAAGTTTACAAAATTTGAAGTAACGTGTTGAATTCCAGGTTATTTTCGACGCTGTTTGAGGAAAGCAACGAGAAATTTCAATAATTACTCCTTTATATTAAAGTATGCTGGCTATCGGAAGGTTGATATTTGATAAGATTTCGTTCAGCTTTTGAGGTTATTTTATAGTTCTTGAATAACAAAGATCCTATTTTAAAAAAAAATTAGAAAGCTCGGCAGACAAGATTAACTTCATCTACAGGGTCGTTGGTTATCGGTCCTAAGCTCGGAAAAAGGAGAAAGTTCCTATACTAGACTAGCAATCTCCATAGGTTAAACATGCTCATTGAACAAAAAATTCTAAAGGGTCAAACAGACATTTTTTATGACGAAATCGGTGGGAATAAGAACTAGAAAAAGAGTATGATATCTTGGACAACAAATAATCCGGAAATATTATTTGAATTAGATCAATAAAATCCATATATGCGCTTTGTCAAAAACCAAGAGGGAAGGAAAAGGCAAAAAGAAATCAAGGACTATATACTTGAATACAGTGGAGTAGATCGTGATAAGAGAGGACACTCAAGTGTGGGAATGTTGATTCACAAGAAATATAGACAATATATCGAAAAAGAGTTGTACTTAAGTGATTTAATACTATAAGTAACGCTAAATGTAAATGAAGAAAGAACCCACTTAATAAGCGTACATGTATCAGACATCAGTAAAGAAAGGGAAGAGAGGCAATGTTTATGGAGAACTACAAGCGACACTTGATCAGATTCGAGGGACTGATAAAATGATGATGAAATAATTAGTATTGGAGATCCAATTAGTAATAAACCTCATAGTGGTATAACATAGATATTCAGTGAACAGATAGTCAATGCAAAAATAGTCAATGAACAAAATGGCGACATGCCAAAAACTTTTTGTGAGGCAAACAAAGTGGGAATAAGCAGCACTTTCTTGGATCATGATATGAAATACAAATACACATAGCAAAATACAAGAGACCAACGATCAGTGATTGTTTATGTTATAACAAAATTAAGCAATACTACCGCAAATGGTAATGGATATAAGAACGCTTAATACAGGGAATATAAACCGTGATTACAAACTACTGTTTTGTAACCTAAGATTGAGTTTATCTTAAAACATAAACCTCATTAAATCAACAGATTTAATATTGAATCGCTATAAGAACAAAACAAAATGCAATTATATAGGAACAAGCTGGTAAAACGACAAGCGATATTAACCAACAGTAAAATATTCTGAAAAAGAACTTCTTCTTCTTCATGTACCTTCTCCATTTCGGAGGTTGACTATCATCATTGCTATTCTGACCTTGGAAGCTGCGGCCTTGAATAGATCAGATGACTTGACGTTGAACCATTCTCGCAAATTCCTAAGCCAGGATATTCTTCTTCTTCCAACAGATCTTTTTCTCACGATCTTTCCCTGGATTATGAGTCGCAGAATCTCATACCTTGGACTTCTCATGATGTGGCCGAGATATTGCAATTTTCTCTTTTTTACTTCATATAGGATCTCTACGTCCTTCTTCATTCTTCTCAGAACCTCCAAGTTGGTCACATGTTCTGTCCATGATATTCACAGCATCCTACGGTTGGTCCACATCTTGAAGGCTTCTAGTTTCTGCTCGCAATGTAAGTTGAGGGTCCAAGCTTCTACACCATACAATAGGACTGGGAATACATAACATTTAAGCATCCGAATTCTTAGGTCCAGGCTCAGATCGCGACTACAGAGCAGATTCTTGATCTTCACAAAGGATGCACGGGCCTTCTCAATGCGAATATTTATTTCTGAACAATAGTCCACGGAACAGTTGACACTTGTACCCAAATAGTCACATCTCTCGACTCTTTCCAACCTTTCGCTTTCGACATCTAGTTGTTCATTGGGTACTTCAGTTTTGGTGACAATCATGTATTTGGTCTTCTTAACATTAAGTGTCAGAAAAAGAACATGTAACATTAAATGTAAATAGAATAAATAAAACCTCTTGGTTTACATTTGATATTAAAAATCTGTACAAATAAAAGAAGAACAAGTGCTTAAAATATTTAAAAAAAAAATAAATCAGGAAAGTGGACTCTATACCCAAGAGGAAGCAATAGGATTAAAACAAGAATAAGGACAATAAATGAAAACGATCGGCAAATATTTGCAACAGATATGGAGCGAGACATTTACGGGAGTCAAATAAGCTTAGAAGAAATAAACTAGAAGTAAGATACCACAAATACCAACAAAATCACGGTCGACAAGTAGAAAATGTAGTTTGAAAAATTAAATGGTATGGCAACCTACAATAAATAGGCACGATCTTAAGCTGTCTAAAATATATCATATAAATGAACAAATATTGAAATACTGAGTGTAAAATAAGAATTTACAAAACTCTAATTAGATCTATATTAACCTACGCGGCTGAAACAAAAGTCAATACCACGAAAACCATGCAAATAATAGGCATGATAGAAATAAAAACCATAAAATCCTTTCAAGGGAAAACATTATATAATAGGGTAAGGAACAAAGATCCTAGATTACAGAGTGGGATACAAGATGTAGCTAAAGGGATCAGATAGAGAAAAAAAAACGGAAAAAATACGTAGATAAAATGAAAGATAACCGATAGGCAAAAGGCGCAAAATCAACAGTGAGAAAGAAAACATAGGGAAGACAATTGTCTTCCCTATGCTGGAAACAGTGCTCGTCATCGTCGTGGGAAGATGAACTAAAGAAGCAATCACCTGCTTATATGGGAAACTATATAGCAAGAATAAAAGGAGGCGAATTGTTTGTAAGCCTCATATTATATCAGAAAGTATGCAGAGCTGAAAAAATAATGGAGGTACTTCGAGTCTGGAAAATATGATGAGAGATAGATCATCTTTGTTGAAACATAATCATTCTATTGTATTCAGTTCCATTATACTCCACCTCTATCGACTATTTAAAAATGGTAGCAGCATGAGAGACAGTGCTACCTCGATGGAGAGCTTATTAATATAATAGCAATATAAACTAACAATATTGTAGAAACTATTATATAATGTATAATGGGTAAAAATAGAAAGGAGATATCTCAAAAATTTTAACAACACAGAGTATAGTGCTCAGATATTATTATTTTCTAGAAAATTTAATACTTCACGGTTTTTAGCCCATATATCGTAAAAAGGGGATCGAACATAGAAGTGATCCATTAGGTACGATTATTAATTGCTCCTATCACTTATCAATCCAATGCGTACCGGCATGGCATTTTAAATAAATAAAATAATGTTATATTTTTTCTTTTAATTTTCAAACCTAAAATATTAAAATTCAATCAACATAAATCACTTTATATATAAAAAACGGTCCAGGTGCGTTTAGTGAGGGTTTGATAGCAGTTGCTTTCTTTTGTCCTTTTTATTTTTCTTATATTATCTTATTGCTTTATCTAAATAATTATTTTCTCTATATTTCTAATTTATTTATATCGAAAAAAATATTGAAGTATTTAAATGTTTATTCTTGGACCTTATAAATTAGTGAAAGTAACTCAGCCGTGCCTATTTTCGTTAAAAATATTTGCTCGTTAAATTTTTGACGAAATTTTTCAGACTTGTAATAAAATCTACTGATGGAAAATTAAAAGGGAGTAACTTTGGAAGCTTTTATGTGACCAGTGAGGTGACTAAATAAAAAATATTGTATGACATAAGTAGTGAACATAACCCGATCCTCACTATCCCCCCACTCCTCGACCTTAACCTCGACTATGCCCCACTCCGTCTTTGGTCCCGCTCTCATGTCCTTGTCAATGAGCTTGAAACTGCACGTGTGCTTTGTTCTTGGCCTTAACCTTGTGCTCAAGGCTGCGTGCGACCTTGACCTTGTTCCAGATTACCTTGACTTTGATGGGGGGCATCTTGGATTTGTGACCTTGAAGTAGTTATTTGTGCATTGTAATAGTGTGGGATGATCTTGAAATGATTTTGACTATGCAAATTCTTCTATAAAATTGTGTGCGTCTATTTACATTCATTCAGTGTGAAATGTCAGATACGGAACTATCTAAAGAAAAAATTATAGAGCAAGTCGACAGAGTAATTTGTTTATATCAGAGTAATCTAAAAGTTTGTGTGACTTTGAAGCAAGGATCTAGCATTTTTTCCTCTCGAATATTTAAAAATTTACGTTGATTCACTGTGTTTACGGCAAATTTAGGATAAGCTGCCAGAGCGATATCGGTGTGACAAGGAACTACAGTGAAGCTTACCCTGTTACATTCACTATGAACAAATATATCGTCATTATATAGATGGGCCACCACCAGCAATAAAAAAGTGTCGTGAGTGTAAAAATAAGTGAATAATATGAATAGTGCTTTGCAAGAGACAGTAAAAAAATTGGGCGATGAGTTCACTGAAACGGCAAGTAATTACTTCAATGATGTAATAAAGAGTCGAGTAGAATGGGCGTCGCGCTATTGTGATTTGGCTTTTGAATATGAAAAGGCTGCGAATGCATATCGTAAATATTGCAGCAAAACATTAAATTTACGCTTCTGAATCACATATCAAAAGGCTTGAAGCTCAGGAAAGCATAGTACTGAGGATGGCCCCAGACGCCCCGCGGTTCGTCAGGAACGATCAAATACGCAGAGATATGAGATGGACCCCTCTGCGAGAGGTCCTGAGACAAAAGGCTATTAAAGTCTTTCAGAAGGCTGAAGAGCATGATAATCCACTGATTAGACAAGCAGTAGATTATAATCCAGGAGAGGTACGAAAACATAAAAGATCTAGATTGCAACTCTAGGCAAACAAAGCAAGAGAAAGCAATAATCAAATATCAGGTGGAAGAGAGAAGAAAGAAGGGGAAGAGAAAAGTAAATTAGCGAAGACGAACTCCGAACAAGGAAAAAGACCGACCGGTAAGCAGATCCTGTGGAGAAATCCCAAGGACCTCGCCGAAAAGCAAGGAAACAAGAACCCCAAGTCAAATTCTTAGATAAAGTATGAGATGAATGAATGAGAGCGTGGACCAATCTTACATTGAATGCGAAATGTAAGGCGGTGCGATGCAATAGGTGGAACGGCACCTGGAGCGGAAACACCAATGTGTGATGACCGGAGGTTTACAAGGCTACGGCCCGGAAACCAAAGGGATACTCACAGTATCCTGCTTCTGTAAGCTATGGCTTCACCATAGTCAACCGAAGTAGTTCGTGGGGACCTTCAGTCCAGGAGGGGTTTTAGCCGATAGGAATCCGGCACTACCTTCACAGTTCGTGTTGGTGTCTATGCAAGATTTCCTCTACTCGAAAAAAAAAGGAAAAAAAAATCAGATTAGTATTAGATATACGAGCGAAATGTAAAGAACTAGCGAATAGTGATAGCGTTCTAGAAGTGCTATTATTTTTGCCGTGTGTAAATTATGTCGCCACGATCCTGTCTGAAGAAACCGAACAGTTTCTGTTATATATACCGGGTGTCAACGAATCTCTTAGACAAGTCATAATTTCTAGAGTATTATGTGTATCAAAATGAGAATTGGTACAGGTAAATGTTATGTGAAGAGAAGAGTTTTCGCATATTTTCCACTTTCCGGTCACTTCCGGTTTCACCGGAAATGGACCCGATTTTGAATTCTTAAATAGAACACCCTGTATATTTTAACACCTTTGGATTTCTGAGACAATTTTAGATCAAAATGTGACATTTTAGAAACTTTTTACGTCTACTTCATTTTTTTAGAACCACTTTTAAAATTGCATCTAGGTGGCCATGATCGGACGCAAACTAATCTAACGGCCTTAGGTAATGTCAAAAAAATACAACCGCAAAGTTTTTGTGACTAGTATGAAAGACAGGAATTGGATTAAAAATTTAACAAAATTATCAAAAAACTAACAAAATAAACTAATAACTTAGACGACGCACTTACAATATTTGAAAGTACAGTAGCTGAATTTGTTAAAAAGTTTAGTGTAGTAAATGTTCAAACTGCATTCCTTCTTTTTCACGACACATTTCAGCTCGTTCAATTGTTTTTCTCAACACGTTTTGTAGCATTTGGAGCGTTATACTTCTAAATGCCCGTAAAATTCTTTCTTCTAATATTTCAAGAGTAGCTGGAGCTCCTCCATAGTAAACCCTTTCTTTAACATATCCCCAGACAAAGAAATCGAGCACAGTAAGATCCGGTGAGCGGGCTGGCCACCGTACCGGATCATTAGCTACAATAATTCGATTATTAAAATGCTCTATTAAATAATTAAGAACTTCTCTAATATTGTGAGGCGGTGCTCTATCTTGTTGAAAGTAAATTCGCCATAAAACTGCTAAAGGTATATCATTGAGATGATTTTCGATTTCATTTTGAAGAAAACCGAAGTATCTAACCCCTGTTAACTGACCTTGAAACAATATTGGCCCAATTATTCTGTTTCCAACGATACCAGCCCAGACATTGACGCCAAATCTTTCTTGAAAATTGCCCTCTCTCATTTCATGTTGATTTTGTTGGGCTCAGTACCGAGTATTTTGCTTATTGAACATACCATTATTTGTATATCGGGATTCGTCGGAAAATAGAATAAAATCGATAAAATTTGGGTTAACTGTATGATTTTAAAGCAGCCAATCACAAAACACTACCCGTCTATCGCCATCCTCAGTATACAAATGTTGATGTAACTGATATTTAAATGCTCGATATCCATGCTTTTTCAGTATTTTTCTTGCTGATTCATAACTTATCTGCAGTTCTTGACTAATTTTTCTTAACGAAACTGTTTTATCAACCTCAACCATAGCAAGTACGTTAATCTCAGTCTCTTCATTTATGATAAACCTCTGTTCCGCCTCTTGATTTCCTATTTGCCTAAAACGAGTCTCGACATACGGAAAATACTGATGGGCTGGATGTTGCCGATTCGGATATCTATGAGCATACAACTCGGCAGCATTCCTTGAATTTCTATAACACTCTCCAAATGTTAATAACATATCCACTTTTTCACTTTGAGTATACATTATTTTAACGAAAATTTAAACTAAACTTAACGAAAATTAAGAAACTTTTACGTCTATTCTTAGAGCGTAGGTCACTGTCATTATCTACTTAAGTGAGTGCTTTGTTTTCCAAAGAAGACTTGATAAAAACAGTTGCAAATTATTATGCATCATGGCTGTCCATGGCGCACTTGTCATAAGTAAATAAATTATCCAGTATTTTGCTTAATAATATTTAATTTCTGTTCTTATGGATAATCCAATCGTAAATAAATTAGTACCGTTAGATTCGTCAAAGAATGCTTTTTTCGAAAAGTAGTTGTCAAAAAGGGATCGCCATTTGAAAATTAATAGTTAGAAATGAAAACGTAATTTTGTCAACTTGCCTTATTCCTGTCTTTCATACTAGTAACTAAAACTTTGCGATTGTACTTTTTTGACATCACCTAAGGCCCTTAGATTACTTTGCGTCCGATCGTGGCCACCTAGATGCAATTTTAAAAGTGGCTCTAAAAAGATTAAGTAGACGTAAAAAGTTTTTAAAATGTCACATTCTGATCTAGAATTGTCTCAGAAATCCAAAAATGTTAAAATATACAGGGTGTTCCATTTAAAAATTAAAACCGGGGCCATTTCCGGTGAAACCGGAAGTGGCCGGAAAGTGGAAAATATGCGAAAACTCTCCCCTTCACATACCATTTACCTGTACCAATTCTCAATTTGATACACATAATACTCTAGAAATTATGACTTGTCTAATACATTCGCTGACACCCGGTATATATATATATATATATATATATATATATATATATATATATATATATACATATATTATATATATATATATATATATATATATATATATATATATATATATATATATATATATATATATATATATATATATGGCGAAGTGACACTGAGAGCTCAACAAAAGACTTTGAAAAAAAAACCTACGAGTTATATTTTGGGTGCAAAGCTTAAAATCACGATAAATTTTGAGTTCCCATAATTTGCTGTCACAGTTGCTCAAGCACCTTGACAGGATAGTTACTGGGTCTTCACAAATTTATGAAGTTTGGAGTGCCAATGATTTGGCCAACATAAATTTGAATATCCTAATATACCCTCAGTCATGAGACCTGTACCTCATAATGCTTCTAGCATACCTGCCCCTAAGCCTCCAAAAAAATACAACACCGACTCGGAATCTGATGAATTAGATGATTTTGAACCAAAAGCTGGTCCAAGTTTTCAAGAGAAAAAGAATTACAAATGTAGTAGCAGTAAACAGCCATTTTGTATCTCAGGAAGAGCTTATTCGTGATTGGGATCGTTCCAAAAGAGAGCCACGGCTGCTTAGATCTCGTTTATAGCAGTAAAATTTCTTATAAAAAGGAGTAAACATTTCTACGTTTCGGGAAGGGCAGTCTGTGCTGACAGTATTTTTCTCAATAGCAAATGACTTAGTTTATGGTCATGATATTTCGGATTTAATCAAGGAACGTGGCCTTTCCTATAAATCTACCGAGTAGCGATTGTTTATTGAGTCTTCGAAGACAAGTCTAAAAGCAGTTTTATTATTTAATGGAAATGAACAACCATCTGTTCCCGTGAGTCATGCTGTAAATAGAAAAGAAATATACGAGAACATGCGTTTATTACTTCAAAGCGTAACATACGAAGGTATTGTTGTTTTTTATGCGAATGGGACAGCAGAGCCAGAAACCAACATTATGTCGTTAAACACCAACCGTCACGTGGAAACTTTGTGCACGGTCTGAAAAACGTCCTTAATGAATTCTCTGTAGAGCAACAAAAATTTTATTTATCTCCTCCGCACATAAAACTGGCAGGAAAACTTTTAAGCTAAACTTTCAAGAAAAATGTAGCAACTTACTAGGTAATAAGAATGCGAAGAACTACAAAAATTTAGCTGAAGAACTTATCCAATCTTACAAGACGTTAGGTTGCAGCACCTCTCTTAAGCTGCATTTGGAATTGTTCCCTCACAATTAAGTGCAATTTCAGACGAACACCGCGAAAGATTTCTCCAACAAATTGTTCAAATGGATAAGCGTTATAGAAGAAAATGGATCCGAAACATGTCAGCGGACTATTGTTAGACTCTAAAACGGGAAACCAATCTCGGCGAATACAAAGGAAAAAATATATCAAAATAATTTATTTCATTGTATTATACTTTTTTCAATACAAAATAAAGTATGTTTTGTAAAAAAAAAATATTTTTTTAAAATCTTTGACAATTCATTAGATTGCTGATGGTTTGGGTTTCACATTTTTTATATTCTCCGTTCCTTCTCTGAAAACTTATAGGTGATAGGTAAAAATCCAGCTCATACTTGAATTCAGCACGTTACATTGGACACAAAAATCAAAAACAAAAACATCAGGGAGAGATAAAAAATTTAAAAATGCAGGACATAGTTATTATTTCTATCATTTTATTATTATTCAAGTGTATTCCGCATATCAGCCTGACATCCACAATTTTTTTTTAGTAAGTGCTTGTTAACCTTCCAGACTATCTGCAAGTATGACAGTATCATCGGCAAAACGAATGATATTTGGGCAATTAGCATTTACCAAAACCCCTTCATTTATTATAGCTTCTGTAAATATCAGTTAAACAAAACGGAAGAAATGACGCATCCCTGACACAGTCCCCTTTCTATTCGGTTTGCAAGTTCTCCATCTGCTATTATCGTTGAGGGGAACTGTACTAAAATCGAGCAAGTGTTATATGGTAACCTTTATTGGAACCAATTTAATGTATTTTCAAGCACAAAGCTACATCCCGCAGCCCTAGAAATTTAAAATTTATCATAGAAATAATGTTCAGTGTGAAAGGAAAAATTAAAAAAATATGGCCTATCCCTCCTTCTGAAGAGGAGGATAAATCCGTAGATCAACCTGTTAAAAAATTAAAAAAGATTCCATCAAAAATATACCTTCAAAAAAGTTAGCCCAAATCTCTTGAATGTTTGGCAATTAAAATTAGTAAGATTTCATATGAATTCAAGTTCTAGGCATTTATATTATTAAATCTGGTACTTTTGTTTATACTTGTATCCCTAAGTTTTTTTTATTTTGTTCAATAATAGTTAACGATTTTTTCTTTAACACTAACAGCTAAATGATATTGTGTTATAAAAAATAAGTGCTCAATATATTATTGTTACGTCTTTTAACATAAGTTTTTTCAGTAAGACAAATTCAATTTCAAGTAAGGTAATAATATCCTATAAAGGAAATTTATAATACGATTCTGCAGTCAAAAGAAAATCCGGTGCCAAAGTTCCATTTTATCACATCCAACGATCTGAAATTATTGACGCAAATTCCCAAAGATATTGGCGCTTTGGAGGTTCGAAGTTCGTGTGATCGAATAGAGGAAGTTGCAGCATGAAATTACTTGCCTTTGCTATGTAATAATGCATATGCTTTCATAAATCGCTTCTCTATTATTGGCCCTTAATTGGTAATTTGAAGGTTAAATTGAGGGTAGCAGTAACCTTGGTTAATTCGAGGTAATTTTATTTTATTAGTGTTCCATTTATATATTATTTTGTGATTTGTAATTTATACAGAGCAGAAATTTAATTTTTACGGAGTTTAAGAGAAAATAATATAATTTAATGAGGTTTGGGTAATGGAAATATAAGTAATATATTTTTTTTTAAATCTTTACTATTCTAGAATTTTTGAAGAGCTCCCACTAAGTCAATTAAATGAAAGCTAGTCCTCATTAGTAATCGAAAGTGGGTTTTGGGGCCCCGTGACCTCTCTAGATGACAAATTCCACCTGGATAGTATATTTTCAGCTGAACAAGTGATGTAGCAACTTTTTGTAGATATTTGGTTACGTAACCGACAGCGTTTGATGTGCGTACATACCAGGGTTAAAAAAGTATTTTTTTATCTATTAGTAGTTGTAGAAGCATTCTTACTGTTCGAAGAAACCATTAGTCAACCAAATATACACTTCTTCAACACAAGAAGTTGCCACGTCACTTTTTCATATATATCCAGATAGAATTTGCTACTCAGTAGGACCAATGGACCCCAAAACCCGCGGCTGATAACTACTGTCGTCTACTGACATATTTATCTTTCAATTAAATGCAAATTACCGCTATATTATCACTAACTTACTCATTGTGGCACGTAACGGCTAAGTTATATTAAGATGTAGTATTGTATAAATTATCGGAGAGGAATATTTGCAAACTTAGTTAACAAAATAAGGTCCCAGGAGTCGACAGCCTACATGACTAAATATTTAAATGGTTTTGTGAACAATAACACTCTTACCGCGCTCTTTAACGCCATTTAAGATGCAGGTGAAATCCCTACAGACTAGTTACGATCCACTTTTATTACGATACCTTAGAAACCAAACGCAAAAAAGTAAAATATTTCGACTAAAAAGTCCATATAACTTAGGTCTTCACTAAAATAATTTATTTTTTAGTACACGAGATTCTATTTTTAGCCTGCAAGTACCCATTCAATGCTGCAGGGATATAAATAAAGAATATATCTCCACTTTTTCAACTTTGTCAAAGCTTTCGACAACGTCAAACACGAACACTACTACAGATCCATAAGAAAGGTAATATTAATGGTAAAGATAATCGCATTATAGTGTATATATCTTTGGGACAATTGCCTGCTGTAAGAGTGGATAGTTTGTACAGAGAAAACATTGAAATCTGGAAGGGTATACGACAAGGCTGTAGTTTATCTTTCCCTACCTTCTCTTTAACATATGCTCTGAGGAAATATTCCAATAAACTATAGGCCAACAAATTCCACCAAGCCTATGATATAGACCAAGGTATCAAAATATTATGGAGAAATAGTTAACAATATTCGATAACCCAGCGATACTGTCTTGCAAATGACATCGATTAGCTGAAAAATATAATATGGAGAGTGTAAAAAGTTAGTGAGGAGTACGGATTTCACTTAAAAATATCAAAAAAGAAGTGCAGGTTTATCAGTAAAAGTATTAACTACCAAAACAACTTATAATAAATCAACAATAAAATTAGTGAAATCTTATTTATACCTGGGGCATTTGTCGATATAAAATTGGATCAATCTATTAAAATAAAGTCTCGAATTAAAAAGAAGGGACTAAATGTTACATATTCCCTATATTACTATATGGTGCTCGGGATGTCGAATACTTTTGGAAAAGTGTTTAAAATCATACATAAGTGGCGTAAAATATTTAATATTATTTTTAATACAACTAATACTTCAAAAATCATATATTTTAAATTCCATTTCAAATTTCACTTGTCACTTAACTGCTCTAACATCACATGTTGTCAAAGACTGATAAACTGACAAGAACATATAAAGTTTTTTCGTAATTTTGTAATAAAAGATAAGTTTTAAGTTTTATAAGTGTTGTACGGTGACTCAGTGTACAATTAGAACACCTGATAAGCTATTTATTTACGTTCCACGTTTGGAAAATAATAGGAAAATGTGGCTTCCGCTAGCCCACATAGATACGGCCCTTGTGTCTGTCTACACATTCTGAAATGTATTTTTGTGAATATCTTATTGATGTATTGATTTATTGATTGATTTATTGCGAGACATAGTAGGCCAGGGTTGAAAAGCTCTTACACTGCAGCCTTCAGACTTATTGTATTGCCTGCCATATCCATTCTAGGTGAATACATTGGTTGCCTTGATCAGGTTTAACAGCCTGCTCACTCGTTTATCCTCTGGATATAAGCCTTCCGGATAGATTGATCTCTGAAGGTGTCTCCAGTAGGTCAGAGCTTTGCAACCGTAGATGGAGTTTACGGCCCTCTTGTCTTCTTCATCACATAGTCTACATAGTGGTTCTTCATTGAAGATACCTATTTGTATGTAGATATTTTTCAAGCTGCAGTGGCCAGTTATAAGTTCTGTCACGAGCTTGATTTGTTGTCTGCTTAGACTCAGAATTTCACGGCTGCCGGATAGTCCCCTCAGCAATAGCTTGCTGTCCTGTGGCCCGTAATGTGGTTCCAGTAGGTCTGGTGGTGTTAATTTATTCACCAGGACAGTCACCCAAGAATAAAAGCTTTAATAATTTCAAACGCTTGTTCTGGTCAAATAAATGGAGTGGAAGACCCTTGTGTCCCTAGTTGGTTCGCCTTTTCATTGCTCGAGATGGCCTTGTGTCCAGGTACCTACGCAAAGGTCACCCTATTGTGTCTTGCTAGAGTGATAATGTTTTGAAGATAGTCCCAAGCCTGTTTTGATATTATTTGATAACACGCTAGAGCCTTCAGAACTGTCAGAGAAGATGAGAATGGTCCTGTCTGTAACCTATTCACAAATTCTCCCGAAGACAGACATTAATAGCATGAATTTCTGCCTAAAATACTGTGGTATGCTGCCCTAGTGCTACACTCATATTAAGTCTCTGTGTATCCCCGTGTATTTTGGTGCCTATACGATGGTCAGATTTGGATCAGTTAGTGTACTAGATGAGGTTTCCTGGCTGACTCACTGTTTGGTCAAATCGCTCTTTCCAGTCAAGCTGAATGGTGTAGAGTCTGTGAAAGTTGTAGGTCCTTGGCATAGTATCACTGCTCATTTCTACAATGAGTTTGTTACCACGCCATTGATGCTAGTGTGTCCGAAGGCAGGTCCAGTCTACCAGACGTTGTTTCTTTCCAGGTTATAAGGCCCCATCCTTGCCTCAGTCCTGATTATTATATCGAGGGAAGAGCCAGTGCACAATACGTGACTATGATCCCCACGTCTTGCCAGTGACCTTTTTTCTGCAATGACAGACATTTTACCTTTAAAGATAATTTTCTGCAGGTGTGAGTTCCAAGTAAGCTTTCCATCTAGGGTTACACTTAGATATTTTTTCTTCTTTTAGTGCCTCTTGCATAAGCTCGGAAAGTATGTTGTCATGTTTCCCCACAATGAGTATGACTATATCGTTAGTATACACTTGGATATCGTTGCGTCGTTGACATTTACCAGGAGCTCTTCTACCATCAAATCTCACAGATGTAGGGATAGTACACTCCCCCCCCCCCCTGCTGGCAATCCTTGACTATCAACAGTTTCACGGTTTTTTCCAACTGTTTATATTGTGTTCGTCTGCCCTGAAGTATGTTCTATTACCACCTGCAATAAGTGCCTTTAATGTCATGCCTTCTGGTAGGCATTGTCGTGGAAGCGAAGGAAGTGTGATCAAATGATCCTTTTGATGTAAATTTTTATAATATTTGTTTATTTTTATATTAAAAGTTATTATTTTTCAAGGTTTCAAATATGAAAATCGGAATGTATAGGTTAGAAATAAAGTAATCAAAGTTGGTTAACAATGATTTCACTTGTTTTATTTTAGTTTTGAGGTTATAAATACTCATGATTATTATTATGTATTCATTATCCATTACGGAAATAACAATTCTTTGTATATTGCTTACATAGAGTTCTTCAAATTTCTAAATTCAGCAGAGCAGGAGTTACTGTTTGTTGGGAAGAAACTGACCACCATAAAATAATTATTTCTCGGCAAACTCAAACTTCGTTTTCAAAGGGAGTAGTAAGCAAATTTCGAAGAACTTGCAAGGAAATTGCTATAATATAATGTTAACTTGACAGCGTAGCTTTGATAGCGATGATGTTTTCCAGCAAGTGACGTCATGCACTTTGATTGATGTTCGTTGTCACATGACTTGGGAGTGATTACAGTTTTATTGTTAAACAAAAATTAAATTTCTTAAAAATATTGTGTTTTTTAGGATCTCTACTATGGAAAGCACCGATTGGTGGCAAAATTATATTTTTATTTGAATACAGTCAACATCCCTATCATGGACATTCAAGAAGTACTCATAAAAATAAAACTCCTCGAAATATGGGTATAATGTCGCATCCTTCGAATTCCATGAACCGATCATGTCACTAACGTAGAAGTCCTTCGCAGAATGAGAAAAGAGAAGTGAAAGATGGAAGTTGGATTATCTTGGCGATATCATGAGACATGATAAATAACGTTTGCTGCGGTTGGTAATATAAGAAAAGATTAATAGTAGAAGAAATTCGGGTCGAAGAAAAAAAATTCGTTTGAACTAACATCAGTTCAGCAATTTAATAGGGTTATCAACAAAGTTAGAAGTGTCATGTTAATAATCAATGTTCGAAATTAATAGGACACACACAGAAAGAAGAAGTTCAATATAAAACTGTAGCGTCTTTCAATATATATATATATATATATATATATATATATATATATATATATATATATATATATATATATATATATATATATATATATATGTAGCAGGGGGAAATATTTAAAAAGGAACTACTATGTTTTATACCACTAAATTTATAAAGAAAACAGTGACTGCAGTTTCAACTCACAGAGTCATTTTCAAACTGAATTACAAAGGTAGACTAAATATTCAATACAGAAACATGAGAAAATTTAACAATAAATGAAAACCACCTGAGAAATTACAATATTACAAAGGGAAGGTACTAAATTTTGGGAACTAATTAATATTTGGCGACAACAAATAACGGGGAAAACCCAAGATCTGTCCGGTCATTAAGCAAATTTACATTTTATTTTTACTATGTTTATGTATTTCTAAAGATTAAAGAATATTTAATTTTTGGCCCTTTGTTGAATAATGTAATATGTCAGTGTTGCTTAAATTAGGAAAACTGTGGCTGTGTTCTAAGCAATGGTTGGCAAAGCTCGAGTCTGTTTTTTTGTAGTCTATATGATCGGTGGTGTTCTGAAAAGCGAGTTTTAAAGCATCTACCACTTTGTTCAATATACAAGCTATCACACTCTGAATATTTTAACTTATAAACTTCTGATTTATCAAATTTATTAATTTTATCTTTAGCATTGTAAAAGATAGTGGACAGATTGTGTTGAGATTTAAAGGCTACTTTTATGTTATGTTTGGAAAGAGTATTAGCTATGTTTTCTGATAGGGTACCACAGTATGACAAAGATATATAAGATGAACTATCTTTATCATTTTTTATTTTGGGATATATTGAATTAAAAGCTAGTTGTTTTTTTTTTTGGTTATTAATTTCTTTATGGTTTGTTGGGAGAAATTGTTTGATATTGCAATCTTTTCAATGATATTTAGTTCCTCTTGAAGATCTTCTTCAGAGAGAGGCAAAGAGAATGCTCTACGTATTATTGAATTGTATGCAGCCATTTTGTGTTGTAAGGGGTGAAAAGAGTCATTAGATATAGTATTACCTGTAAACGTTGGCTTTCTAAAAATTTTAAAATTACACTGATTATTGAGGTGAGATATGGTGAGATAAAGAAAATTTATTTTATGATTATTTTCAGTTTCCAGAGCAAATTGAATTTAACAATAAATAAAAACTACCTGAGAAATTACATTATTACAAAGGAGAGGTACTAAATTTTGGGAACTAATATTATTTGTTAAATGTTCTCATGTTTCTGTATTGAATACTTAGTCTAGCTTTGTAATTCAGTTTGAAAATGATTCTGTGAGTTGAAACTGCAGTCACTGTTTTCTTAATAAATTTAGTGGTATAAGACATAGTAGTTCCATTTTAAACATTTCCCGAAGATGATTAACTACCACTTAGTAACGGCTACCAGCATCAACTTTTTATATATATAGCAACTGTCACATTTTTGTACCGCGAGTTACTTAATATTATTGAACTTAAATTGTAGGAACTTTCATTAAAATCTAGAAGTACTTTGTAACTTTCAACGTTTACGATATTTAAATTGTACGATTACGGAAGTACACCATTGCTGCCCAGGATCACGGGAATTGGTTAGCCGCCTCATAAAAACATACCGAATTATTTTTCTCAACGGTTTTGTCACATTAATCAAACTTTTTCAATTATACTTAAAACTGAAAGCTCACTAATGAAACAAATTTTTTATTAAGAGAGTTATAAAAGACTATTGATTGATGATGATCTTTGAAAAATTGCAGATTGATAATTAGACACTGCTAATTAATAACTTATTTTTTAACAAGCTTCGGGAATTTCAATTATACAATATTGTTGTTCTGCATTTTTCGAAAATGGTTCTCATAGAAATTGTCTAAAAGTTTTCACCAAAATAGCACTCAATGAAATTTGCACAAAACAAGAGGTGCACCTATCGAGTCGTTTAAATTAATATTAAGAAAATGTATTTTCCAGTACGATGTAGTATATAACTTATTTTTGAAGAGTTTTGTTTACGCGGCCTTTAAACCTTATACACAGGTCTACGAAAAATGAGGTCATGATTGTTGTTAGGCAGCTCGAAGTCATTTCGGAAGTGCTACGTAAAATCCGAATCCGAAGCTTGGATTGGCTCATCATGGCAAGATTTTGAAATATTTGTGGTAATATACTCGAAAAATGGGTTTCTTGGATACTTTTGAGGTTATATGCAGGATACACAATTTTTTTTTCTAGTGCATCATTTAATACTACTGTTGCGTTCCAAAATAGGATATTGAGCGGCCACCTAAGATTTTTTTTGCAAAGTGACGGCCATTTTAAGTAGAGTCTAGTAGGTTTTTAGAGGGCAATCTCGGTTTTTTATCAATTTCTATGCATTCACCAACTTATAAATAAAAATTTCTATTTTATGATATAATATTCATAATCAGCGAATCCCAAAAACCCCAAAGTGAAATTTTTCAGATACCGATATCTTTTATTGTAAATTTTGATGCGCCATTTTGAATCCGGCATCTTGGAAATAAAAATTTCAATTTTCCGACCTCATATTCATACTCAGCACCCCCAAGAACCGCTAAGTACAATTTTTTTACAGAAATGTAAACAGTAAAAAAATGTTTATCTCAAAGGGTTATTATAAAAGCTCATGACGTTATTGAAATGTATTTCATAATTTAAAGCGGCTGTAACTTTGCAAGAAAAAATGATAGGTGACAGCAAAATAACATATTTCGAATGGTAGTTGTAGTATTAAATGATGCAAACAGAAAAAATTACCAAAAAATAAATCATGCATCTTCTACATAACTTCAAACGTAGCCAAAAAAAACATTTTTCGGATATAGTACCTCAAACATCTCGAAATCCTGACGCGATGCACAAACTCTGACTTCGGATTTGTATTCTAAGTAGCAAATTACCTCAAAAATCACCCTCAGTTGTCCAACAATAGAACTTTGTAGATCTGTTATCAGAATCTTTAATCACACCTAAATTCTTTGGTATTTTAACTTCACGCAACATTGTTCCATTTAAATTAATATTGAGGTTATTTTTACGAAGGGAACAGTGATATTTAATTTAAAGTATTATTATATAACAATTTTGGGAATTTAATAGCAAACAATGTTATAGTGATAATTTCTTATGGTTTCTAAATCATTATTTTTGGTATATATGCATGTATGTGAAGATGAGGATAAATACAGTGTGACCTAATAGATCTACTCTGTTTCCCTTCTTCTGCCAAGTCGCTAAAGATACCTTACCGACTAGAGGAGGTCGTGGATGGCTTTTGAGTGGGTAGCACTCCATCTCCTATTTGGTGTGCTCCCAAAAATGGCATTCTAGGACTTTCTAAAGCACTACACTCTGGAAGAAAGTGAATAAAGGTTTCGTCATCTTCCTCGCAAGATCTGCATTCTTCTCTCTACCATTCCAAGTATCTTGAGGTATCCTTTCAGATAGTAATGCTCAGTCGAGATTCCTGTCAGAACTCTGTGTTGGTATTTGTTTAGGCTTATGCATTCCTTGCATTTCCCCTGGTTGTACTTCTCGAAAAGTATCTTCGTTTGTTCCATTTCTTGCAGATCCGTTGAGTCGTTAGATCTCTTGCTCCTCCTGAAATGCTGTCTCTGCCCCTTTTCTAGCGAGCTTGTCTTTTTGATTTGATTTCCCTCTACCCTGGTATGTCCCGGTGCCCACGAGTAACCTTATTATTCTTACTTATTTCATTTATTTCTTTTAGGTATTCTCAGACCATTTTAGAGCTGATTATGTGAGGACTCAGCACAATGATGGGTGCTTGACTATCTGACATGATATTAATCTCTTGTCCGCGATAGTTTTTGTTTTGCTGAAATGCATGCATTAACTGATGGCGTGTATCTCCGCTTGAAAGATGCTTCTCAACTTACATAAGCTTTAATGGTGTCTGGTACTAGGTCCATACAATTATCTTTAGTTATAGCGGCTTGATCAAAATCTCGAACATCAAATGAGAAACAAAGTTTCATATCATCTGCAAATCCTAATGTTTACAATTCTCAAAATTGAGAGAATGTTCATTAAAACTATAATATTTAAACTTAGCATATATTAGTTTTGGATTTATTGTATCAAAGGCTCATCAAAAATCTAACACTAACACGCTACATTTTTTTTTCAGCCGTTGGGTGGATAATGAGAGTTATCAGTTAAACGGAAGTAGTACTGGTAGCATGAGTAAAATGCTAACTCTTAGATTATTGAAGTAAGAGGGAGATGAAACTTTAAGAACAGGATTCTTAACGGCGATCTTGCGTACGTCAGGAAAATAGTTTATTTCCAAAAGGCTGCTAATTATGTGGGTCATATATTTACCTTTATCTAGTTTAATGTCCTGCATATTTCTGCATATTTCATATTTCTTTTATATTATCAACTCCGAGTAGTTGGTTTTTATTTTATGAAGTGTTATACCTATTCTTAATTTACATACTCCTTTAGTTGGTTTAAGAATATATATTTTAAATTTGTTACACAATCAAATTTAAAAGAAATATTTATATAATTATTGACAAAAGTATTAAAAAGTTTAATAACTCATAGCTCGAATATTGTCGTTATCCTGAGCTTTTAAACCATCAAAGAAATGGCCAGAGACTAAATTAAGTCTGATCCCCTTTATACCCCAAAATCCTTCAGTCCCAGCGTAAAATCGGAAGTATGCTGTAAATTAATAAATCAGGACAACTTGGATATCTTCTTAATACCACTTAAGACATCAGAGTGACCTAAATTGACGCAGATAATTTGTAGCGAGCTATTAAGGATGTTTTATTACTAGGGGAACGAACATTTTAATAGCATTTTAAAAATTGTTCTGTTTCTCAAATTAAAAAAAATTAACTTTTATATTACATGTTTTTTCATATTGAATGCACAAGGATTTTTGAAAATTCATCTCCTAATGATATAGCCTAATGATGGGAAAAAAAAGTTTACTGTGCCACCCTTTTTTGGAAGTTTATACCTTAGGGGGGTAAAATCGGGATGAAAGTTTGTATAAAAGTTTTTCACTTTGGTAGTTAGAAATGTAAAAATTAGTATAAAAGCTTATGGGTGGAAACAAATGGATACTATATCATTTCTTTTTAAAAATGTATGTTTTAAGGGGGTAAAATAAGGGATGAAAGTTTGTATAAATGTTTTTCATAGTCCTGATGTTTTGATAGAACCCCATACCTAAAAATTGTATAGAAAGGTTGGTCGTTGCTGACTAGTTAGGATAAACTAGTTAATATTGGGGTGTGCCGCAAGAGATAGAGTACTTTTTAAAGTTAATCCAAGATTTTGATCTTTATTATCATTTTCATCTTCAGGAAGAGTACAATAATTACAAAAAGGGAAAATTAGTAAGACAATTTTCCTTAATAATCTTATATAACTTACATTTTTTTGTCAAAAACCAGATTATGACGAACTGAATAATTAAAATTGAATATAAAATAAAAAACAAAAGGAACCACTTTGCTAGTTCCTTCCCGAGTCGCATGTAATTTAAAATGAATTTTATTATAATTTTTGAAGTTAGAAAAATTGTCAAGTGTCAGCATGGTTGCCAGTGATTTGTTAAGCTTTAATTGTATCATTCTGTATTTAAGGGTAATTATGCAGTAAATGGTCAGCCAAACTTAAATTATTCATTTGATATTTTTAAGTATTTATATTTGGGGATAAAGCTTTATCAATTTTCAGTTTTTATCAAGTATAAGCTACTTATTAAAATTTTTATTTGAATACAATTTTATCAATATTTGCTGTATCTTTTACCTTAAATGTTCTTCATGAATTCATATAACATTATTAATCCTATCAATTTATAAGACTAACTGAAACTAAAAGGAATGGATTTTTAAAAATTAATCCGAATTAAAAAAGTTGCTCTGAAAAATAAAAAATTAAGTTCTAAGTGTTTTGTTTTAAAACTAATCTTGTAGGAGATAGAAAGTAGACTCTATTTTTCTCCCATTTAACTAAGAATCATGCAATTTTCAATGCTTTTCATTAATAATGTATAATTATAGATTTTCATAAAAATTTTAAAAAAATATTGTTAGAATCCAGAGCGGCATTTTTTAATCAGCCGAACAGCGGTTTCCGGTTTAGATTTTAGGTGCCGAATGCGCAGTCGGTTTTCGATTTCTTGATTGATGCCACGCCTTCCGTACTTTCAAATCTTTGAAAAAGTAACGCCAAAATGCAGAAAATACATTACGAAATTTCAATATTCCTGGTTTTACACTACTCCTAAATAATATCTCTTGCTCGTTTAATATATAATTTAAATATTGTTAATTAGTACCTATTTAAATTAAATAATAATATTGTTTTCCTCCCAACGTAAATATAATTTAATTTAAGCCTCTGCTTTAGCTTGGTTAATAATATTTTTGGTACTATTTAATATTCTCTCACTCACACTCGCGCACTTGCTCTATCTATTTCTCTCGTTTATTTCAGGTTAAATATATTGTACTAATTTATATATAAATTAATGTTTTCTTTAATTTCTACTCAGCCTAAAATAATATTTACTTGTTTTCCGCTGCTTGAAATTAACGCATCCATATTTTAAGGGTGTTAGATCAACTTCATACTTATATATTTTCTCCATCTCACCTCTTTGGTATAAATCTTCCTCATATCGGATTGTAATAATTTTAATATGATTGTTTATAATTAAATAGTTTCTTTAAAAAAATTATAGAAATAATTACTACATAATTTAACAAATTTCTTTTTTTCTTTTATAATTTACAAAATCGCTGATAAAAAACTCAAATATGGTTATTACTGGATTAAACGAAACTAAAATTGTAGTTAATAAAGCTTCAACCAATAATAAAATCCTGACTAATTTTAAAATCTGTTACAGGTATTTTCATGAAATTGTTACTGACTGATGTCAAATATTTTGGTAGTACTTGAGGATTGCGACAAGGCAGAACAACAAAATAGAAAATCTTTTGATAGTGGATAAACCTGCGCAATTATTCCTGGTATTTCGTATATCGCCATTTGTTGTCCAGGATAAATTGCACCATTGTGTTGTTAATGTATTTTTTAAAGACCCATAAACTGATCTGGGACCCTGTCCTCGAGCTGGGGAAAAGGTGGCGAACGCGTATTCTTGAAATATTCCTCACTCATATCCTCGTTCGCCCGATGGAAGGCAAGCGAACGGTGAAACATGCGCAAATGAAATGTCAGCCGCCAAATGACATATTTAACGCACGGATTTAAAAAAAATAGAGTAGTATTAAAAATTTTTATTTTATTTTTGGTTCTTCAAAATAACTCGTCATTAAAAAAAATAATATGTTGACGAACCGTTTCTTTAAGACGTTTAATTTTTTGAATAAACAGTTGAAACGTTAATTAGGTGGTACCCCGATATTTTTAATATTTTCAAATTTTTTAATAAAATATCCTTAGAGAGTTGAATATGTCTCGCAAATATTAAGTAAATTTGAGATTATAGACATATAAAATTATTACAGGAGAATCTGTTCATAACTCAATTATATGAGCGTGCTATTTAAAAATGTTTTCTAGGGCCAGTTCTGCTTATGGATTTAACATAAATACTTGTGTCCATAACAGCCGAGTATCTTAGTTTTAAACAGTTAAATCTAACACAATTCTTTTCTCGACGCAACTTTAATAAATTTGAGAAATCACAATTTGTAAGCTATCTGAAACTTTTATTTAAATAATTAACAAATTTTATATTTAAATTATGTCAACTACAGCACTTAACTTAATTATAGTGTGTTAAGCACTATACGACAATACAATTAAATAAATATTATGATTATAATTTATCGGGGCATATAAATATGAACCCTACAGACCAAGGAATGTCTTTCAGCATAAAAACCTTATTTATGGTACATTTGATCATCAAGCCTCTACAAATCTTTATAAAATAACAAAATATATTAAAAGTTGAATATGAGATCCGCCAGTATCTAATGGACATCTTCTGTCGGGCCTTTGGTTTTAGTCCCTGGTCATAAACAGTTTCTCTATCATTGTTCAAGTTTCAGTTTTCTTTCAAATTTAGTTGTCAGGACAGAACATATTGCAGTAAGAGGCTGAATATTTTGTGAATTCATACAATAAGTAACTGATTGGATAGTTTCCGTAGTATATTGGGATGAGGCTTTTAGTCATACTACGTAGAGTTGTAATTTCCACCTTTTCAAGGTTTACCAGTGCTGGCTTTCTGCAATTACTGTCAATATATTACTTTGTATATATGATTGCTGTTTTTCTTGAAGTATTTGGCTCTTGGTATGCATTTTTGTCTAACAGTTCTAGAGTGTCAATTAAGATAAATTTAATCCAGGCAAAATACAAATATTGTAATGGCAATCAATGACTTCACAAAAATAAAAACAGCACTATTTTTTCTACTTTTGACAATTAATTTAACATACCAAAACTACTTTTTGCCTAAAATGGCAACCAAACATACTACGGACATTTTCGGTCTGACAGCCCAATTCAATCTGTCATCCATTTTATTTTTTGAAATTCTCAGGTTTTAGCACGTTCATATCTGGCAACATTGCCTTTTCAAGAATACGGCTTCTACTGTCAAAAAGTTCACATCGCCATTCCTATCGCCATTCACATCACCTTTCTCATCACACTTTCGAGAATAGGGGCCCTGTCCAACGGCTGCAGGCGGTGAGTAAAACATGATGGAAAATACAGCATTATTATGCCATTTCCCTCCGCAGAGTTCAGTCTTTTAATGGACAAATGAGAGCTGCGATTGTATAATAGCAAAAGACTTGTTTTGTTTTAGTTGATTCTCAAGTAGTTATGAAAATGTTTTAGGAAATCGAAAAATAGCTCTTCTGTCATCCAACCCGAAGGATTCTTGCCTAATTTGCAGCCAATTGGTCCCTACCTGATAAAATGATCTTTAAAATGAACCCGAGGAAAAAAATTAAAATGATGGAACTAAATTACCACTAATAGCGGCGATTTATGCAGATCTGTTAGTTGAAATTAAAAATAAAGTTTAGCTCTTCGAACATACCCCCGTAGAATAAGTATAACGTCAGAACTAGGGCCCGGTTGTTTGAACGCTGAATAACGTAATAATATTTTTATTTATATTTGAAAAAGTGTTGATAAACAGTAGTATTTAATTTCTTGATACAGACAAGCCGATTTTATACTATCCTTTTCTACTTAAACGAGTATCATTTGATAATCGGTACGTCAATTCTGAATACATAAAGTATGAATATATGGTTACCTAAATTTTTATTATTGTTATTTGCAATATGTAAACAATATCTAACAATATTTACCAATAAGTTTTTAAATCCTCTTTTTGTTAATATTAATTGCAAACTTCGCATTTATAGTAATTTCTAACACTTAAAAACACCGAAGAGAGTTACGACAAACTGAAAGAAAAGATAAGTAAATATGTTTATGTCTGTCAAACATCAAAAAAGCGTCTCCCCCACCGACCATAAACAGCCTTCAAACAAATCTATTGTTGTTTATATCTAGGGTATGATCAAAGGTATAGCTACTACATTAAGTTATGTTGAGCCTACAAAAGTAGAACTTAAATTTAACAGTTGTATTAAATATGGAAAAGATTTTATTGACCTCTATAATTCAGTGTTTCGCAATAATTCAGGTTTTTTTCAATATTGAAAATTTCACTTATTTACAAGATTTCTAAGAAGATCCACCACTTAGTATCGTTAAATCTTATTCTATAACCGATGTAATTATTTCATTGTTTATAATGCTCTGATTAACTGTTACGAAAATTTCCTCTTAATCTTTGTTAATCACTGATGCGAAATGCAAAAAACTAAATGAAGGTGATGATGATCTCTTCAATTTTTATTAGATATATTTACCAAAACATTCATTATCTTTGGAGTATTCAGGTAATACTAATAAACAATGGACCTTTTTAACCGCCTTCTAAAAGAAGGATACTATCAATACCAGAACGGCGGCAATGATTGGAATGATTTTTTATTTCATATTTAGGAAGTTGCTGCGGTGGTCCCTTATCATTTTCAAGGAAGTTAGTTCAGTGAAATCCAAGATAACGTTGATTATATAGCGGACTAAAAGAAGTAATTTTGTCAGATCTTCTCCAAAATTAGGGATCGCTGAACGGTGGTGCCACAAGGAATGACTCTGGAAAAACCAGGATAAGTGGTACTTTTCACAAAAGAGGGAAATGGGGAGACTTTTCACAATTACATTGGCAGGAACGACAAGGGGAGAGTTAAATACCTGGGAGTAATTCTGGACTTACGACTGAGCTGGAACGATTATTTTGAGGCTCGAACTAAGAAGGCCATATGTGTTTTCTGGGCTTCTAAACGAGTTTTTGGGAGCACATGGGTGCTGACATCTAGAGTGCTATTTTTGATGTACACTATGAGCATCCACCCCATGATAACGTAAGCCGTTATTGTATGGTAGCGTAGAATAACAAAGCGCTAACACAGCCTCCAGTTTGACAAAGTTCAAAGAATGGCTTATGTGGAAATATTGAGTGCGACGGGAACTGCTTCCGTTAGGGCTCTTGAAAGCCTAGTGAAACTGCCTCCTCTGCACATATACATAGAGTACGAGGCCCCGAAGACTGTTTGTCGTCTCAGTTGCCTAAGGCATTTGAAAATTGGAACAGGTGTCTACTCAAGTATCTGGGAAAGGGCGATGGAGAGGTGTCCAACACTCCCCATGCAGACAGATTACATGATGTCGCTTTTACAACCCAAACTCTTTCTGGAGATATTTCTGTTCATTTTTTCAATATTTCAATAAAATTATCGTAAATTTATTTATAAACGGCGCACTCTTCCGACGTCGGCTTCCAATTCAATATTTATCGAAAATATCTGCAAATTATGTAAAGGTATCCTTAACTATAATAATAAGTAATTGAAAACGGGTAAAACGATACGTAAATGATATAATATCTATCAGTAGAAAGATAATATACGTCTGCAAGGCGTAAGATTCAACTTAATATTGCCATTTCTTTTAACCCTAACACTCAACGCTTTGGCTGTCTCAACCAACTTGGTCATCGATAAAGCTACCGTGGGAAGACTGTGTGATAGTGCTACAAATACATAGATATAGCTATGGCAATTGTCTGCGAAACGCATAATATATTATATTATTTTGTCTAATATGCATAGTTCATTCAAAAAATTCCGGGACTAATTTTGTATAAAATTAACAACGAGCGCTATCTGTTACCCTACGGCATAACTATGTAATATCACGGTTTAGTTGCCCACAGTGCAGATGCGAGTGATGTAACTTCATTTATTGGTCAGCTGTGTTTGTTTGAAGTAGACGTGTTCTTGTCATTGCGACACAATTTTTGCTATGAAACAAAGAGCCGCAATAAAATTTTGTGTCAAATTGGGAAAAGTTGCTTAGGAAACCGCGTATGCTAAGGATCGTTTATGCCGCAGCAAGGTTTTCAAGTGGTATGCGCAGTTCAAGAACGGTCGATAGTCGCTGGAAGACGAACCACGGGAGGGGCGCCCTTTAACTACCGATGAGAATGTCGAACGGTGTGCCGAGTGGCGAGTCAAGGGCGAGGCGCGGTTCACCAAAATTCTAGCGATAAAGTCGAAGGTCAAAATGATGCTCATTTCGTTTTTCGATTCTCGCGGGATTATCCATAGCGAATTCGTGCTCTCGGGTACTACAAAAGTGTCCTGGATCGACTTTTCAAGCGGATTCGATGCGTGAGATCGGAATTATACCGCATCGGTGACTAGTTTCTGTTGCACGACAATGCGCTAGCCCATTCCTTAATAGTCATCACACAATTTTTCGTCCAAAAGTAGGTCTCCATGATTCATTACCCGCCCTACTCATCAAATTGACTCCACTTTTTTTATTTCCTAAATTGAAAATCACGATGAAGGGAGAACGTTTTGAAGACATTGAGGTTATTCAAAGGAATGTGATCAGGGCTCTGAAAGCTATTCCAGAAGAGGGGTTTTCCAGACAGTTTCAACGGCTATACGAGCGCAGCATAATTTTTAAACAACGAGCAGGATATTATGTTGAAAATTAAATAAAATCTTTTTTCTATACCCTTGTTTTCATTCGTAAAAAAAATGAGTCCCGGAACTTTTTAAAATGAACTGCGTATAAGAAAATTATTCTAATTTGCAATTAACTATAAATTTAAAAAATTGCCAAAAGAATATAATTAGACTGTTAGTCATATCAATTTTTTCTATCTTTCTTTACAAGGAGACCTTGCATTTTTCGCTTGACTTGTAAAAGACCTTTTAGATTTATGTGTAACTTTCAAATATCTAAATATTTTAAATAAATTGCTATTTGTTTTAATAATACTTACACTATTTCATAAAAACTTAAAGGCTGGTAAACAGTCCATAGAAGTTGTTTTATAAACTGACAATGTAACACAATTCTGTCTCTGGAACCTATGATTATTTTTAACGCTATCTAAAATATCTTTCTAGGGTTACTTGAAAAAATACCAATCCATTTGGAATTAATTTAAAATAATCTCTGCAGCTACTGCAGCTAAATAAATAAGTAAATTACGATTTTTAAATTAACTACAATATAAACAGATGAAAATATATTTTCTACTTTTCAGTGAAAACTTTGCAGTTGTTTTATTTAATCTAAATCCTATGCCCTTACTTTAAAATCAGAAATTCCCAGCAAATTAATAAATCAAAACAACTGGAATATTCTTAATGCTACTCAAGTCTCCGTAGTGACCCAAATCGATAGAGATAATTTGTTATGAGCTATTAAAAATATTATATTGCGCAGACAGCTATAAAGGGGGAAAACATTTTAATTAATCTTTTTTTACGACCTTGCTTTGGTAAAGAGACTAAGTGTCAATTTCTTTATATTGAGCCTATATTGTATAACCTTTGAAAAAATGTACATTTTTTTAGAACATAAACTTTGACTTTTCAGAATTACACATTTACTCTCGACTCAATGATAATAAGACGGTATAGTAGTGACTAACTAAACAATATAATGTATGGATAATGTCAGTTAAGTGATTGATTGTTTGATTAAATGATATAGCACAGTATTGTTAAGACATCTTTACACTACAGTCTGAAAGCTTGTTACAGTGCTTGTAATACATGTTCTATGGGAAATAGTTAGTTGTCTTAACTCATTTAGAGCTAGTGTTACCATATGGTAAAGGAAAATATAGATAGCTTTAATATCACCCTTACTTTATGTTCTCTATGTTTCTAATTTTACAGAATAGATGGCACCAAATATTAACTGCAAATACTATTATATATGTTACCACTAGTTTAGCTTTGGCCTTTGTGATGTACGGCGATTCGTATTTTACTTCAATGCAAAAAATGGACTATATACATTTTGAGTATGCATAATTTTTCTAATTTTTTAAATATCAAATAATTGGGAATTATGCTTGACACTTTTGGCTTTTTTATATTTATACTTAAAAAACTGGGAGCAAAAAGCTTTTTCTTTTAACGCTACCATATGGTAACGCTAGGTCAATACATTATACAAATGGGTTCAAAGGATTTTTATGATGCTTTTTGTTATAGAGGTGGTTTTTCTTATTTAGAGGACGGAGATTCTATTTATGTTGAACCACCTGAATCTAACGTATTAACTGATGAAGATTCCGCAGATGAGTGTTTGGAGGCACAGTTGATAATCTGTCGAGCCTCCAACTAAGATTACCGGCTGAAGTGAAGTTTGTGAGTAAGAATATCGTTGCTGAGCCAGGACCTCCAAGTAACAATGTAGCAGCTTCAATGTCATCGAAAATTGCTGACACGAGAAAAAACTACAACTGGATTCAAGGCGATTTACGGTCACAAATGAGAGATTTTCCTGAATCCACTTTTGACAAATATAGGAATCTTTTGCTACTTCAGATCTTTGAAAATTTTTTCGATGACGAAATGTATAATTTTCTTATTGAAGAAGTCTCCAGATATTCTTTTTTTTAATTAACCCAATCCTAAAATTTCTAAAGATGAAATTAGATGCTTTATAGCGATCCCTATTATAAGTGGCTATTCCATATAACCAGGAAAAGATATTATTAAGAACAAGAGGGTGATGTAAACAATACCACGGTTTGTGACGCAATAAGACGGTATTTTTTTATACAAATTATGCGCTTTGTACATCATACAGATAATTTAAAGCCTGATGCTGATGATAAAAATGTGGAAAATGAGACTGTTTATAAATAGATAAAAATCAAAATGTTTGGAACACTACCAGCCAAAAAAAAACATATGAGTTACGATGAGAGCATGATCAAATACCACGGTCGGCATTCAAGTAAACAGTTTATAAGTGGAAAAATTCTCCGATTTGGGTATAACATGTAAGCACTAACACAACATCTGGTTATCTGGTTAATTGGGAGATGTATCAGGGAAAAATGCTAAAAAGGAAGAACGATATGAACAAAAACTTGGTAAAGCAGCGGCACTTTTGTTCAGTATATTGGATGAACTGGATAAAGCAAGAAAGAATCGTTCTTATGAAATTTATTTTGATAATTTGTTTACTGATTTAAATCTTCTTGAGCATCAAGCAATATGGCTATCAAGGTACCAGTACTATTCAAGACAACCATCTTCCAAGAAACTGCCCGATTTCACACAAAAAACTCTCACTGAAAAAGAAAGATGTACATGAAGGAGTTATTGAAAAAAACGGGTATTATGGTTGTTCAGTGGGTAGATAATAATGTAGTAACAGTTGCTTCAACTTGTTATTTCACACGTCAAGCGTTAAAATTCTTCCCAAAAAAAAATTTCGTTTCTACGCTTTTTTTATGATTGGAGAATATAATTCGCACTTGGAGGATATGGACCTCATCGACGAACATCTGTCAAGGAATCGAATAAGCACAAGAAGTAAAAAATGGTGATGGCTCATCTTTAGTTGATTTATTGATGTTACTATGACGAATTCATGGCAGTTATATAAAAAATCTGGCGGAAAATTGTCATAGCTTGAATTTTGAAGGGATATTGTGTCAAGTTCTTTGTAAAGGTTTGAAACAATGCCTAAACTTGAAAGAAGACCCAGAACTTCAAAATCAAGTGTTTCTCTAAGGTGTGATGGAATTAATTACTTAGTTATTGAAACAACTGAAAAAAAGAGGAGAAGATGCGCCCGCGAGGGTTGCTCTTCATGAGTAAGAACAATGTGCGTAAAATGTGTTTTTGGACTTTGTATTCCACGTTTTTATAGCTTCCATAGTAAATGATCTAGTTACGTTTATTATACTTTAGTGTTTAGTCATTAAATCGTTTTTGCAAAATTTTTTATTTTTATTAAAAAAAATAATACTTAAAAGCCTCGTGTTGCCATATGGGAAAGGTAATTTTTTTAACGATTATCAATATTGTGGCAAAAAGTAGGATTAAACAACATTAGAATAGAATAAATTAATCTAAATATTACAAAAGGTATATATAATTTTGTAAAAAAAACCTCGGCTTTTAAGAGTTAATCAGGTTTAGAAGCCTGTTTGTCAGTCTATCGTGTGTATAGACTCCTTCAAGATTTTTAGATTCCTTAACTTTCCATTCGAAGACAAGAGTAAGTTTTGTTCTCCTCCTGATATAGTCCATATAGCCCAATGGTTCTTTATTATAAATGCTTTTTGCGTGTAGGTGTTTCCCTGGGCTAGTTATCAGGACTATCGCCAGCCTAATCTGGTGCCTATTTAGGAGTAGGACATCACGAGTGAATTTCTTGAATGGTTTGCTCAGCAACAGTTTGCCGTGCCTGTATCTGGCAATATGGTTCCAGAGATTCTACTTTAATAATTGGTCCATCCGAATATTCATTCATGAATAACGGTTTCATGATGAGTGAACCCAAAAATGGTTCGGATCCAATAAATATGATAGCAAACCTTTGTCTTGAAAGTAGATCTACTTTTTTATTCCCTATGATAACTGTATGTCTTTGTACCCATTCAAGAACAACCTTGCTGACAACAGGGTTTTAAAGAGAGGCATATACCTGTTTAAATTTTTTCTAATGACATTCTAACGCTACCTGATTATCCTTGCTTCTGTTATCAGAGCTTAGAGAGCTCCAAAGTGGCCTGTTTCTGAGTGGATTTTGTCTACTCTGCAATAGAAACAATAAGTTATCATCGTCTTACCATAACCAGTGTACAATACGTGACTCTAATCCACATGTTTTTCCCAGCGTCGTTGTGATGCCATGATAATTATTTTACCTTTGGTTGTAATTCTATGCTAGTGTGAATTTTATGTAACCTTTGATTAATGATAATGTTTAATCCTAAATTCTTGGCTTCGCAGCTCATCTATAGTTTGTCAAATAAATGAGCAGTTTTAACTCTTTTAGTAAAGGATATACGTGTTTTTTTCTAGGATTTACCGTAAGGTGTACCTTACTGAATCACTTTTCCACTTAAGTTAGAGCTTTTTGTATGAATTCCGATAACGTTTTGAGGTGATTCACCATGATAAGTATAATTAGATTATCACCGTCACCATCAGTGTTATTACTTTGATTATTGACTTTTTGATTTTCAACTACACAAGAGGGGATAGAATCCGTTCCTATGGATAATCTCTAGCAACCAACACTTTCAGAGTTTCCTCTAACAGATTTGATTGTACTTGCCTGCCTAGGAGCATGTTTTGTATCCACCTGCACAAAGTGTTTTTATATCATGTCTTCTGGTGGACATTCTCTTGGTGAAGTAATACGATAGACGAATGGTAATCTCTGCTATTACAGTTGTAAAGAATTAAGTTCTAAATGGATATCAGGTTCTGTATAAAAAAATCTTTTTTTTCCTCATTCATTCTAAAGAATAAAGAAACTTTACTTATCAGAAACTGAAAATATATCCAGTATTTTCCTTTTTTAGAACAGAACTTGGCACTCGTTTGGATGTCAATTATTTTGTCACCCAAGCAAACCTCAAAAAACAGAAAAGTCGGCATCTTTTTCACACTAATGGTTTTGATGAAATATCTAATATATTTTTAGATCATTCTTTTTCTAGTACTTGGTTCTCTTGGTCGCAGAATCATCTATTTTACTGAATTTATCCGAGTCTTTTTCGAGAATCAAATAGTTTATTTAATATATGCCACTTTCCTTTGTATGAAAATTATCATTTTCAGATTTTTTTCTTTATTGCGTCCTAAGACTTAAGTTTGCGTTAAATTTAAATATTTTAGATTAGCAGAATGTCTAGAGATGCAATCATGTAATTTTTCCAAAGCTATATTTGAACATGAATCTTTTAATAAATTTGTCCCTGGGTTTATGGGGAAATAGTTATTGGGGTGGAAATTAATGTTTGAAATAGTTATTGTAAATAGACCTAATGGATATACTTTGTGTACTTAGATTTTGAGTACTGGAGGCATTTAGCAGACGTTATCATACTACACACATATTTTTTTAAAACATTTTATTATTCATTCGCCATATTGTCAATAATTTATTGATTACAGCACCATCTCTTTGAATCAACGCAACAGCATAAACGAAGTAGAATCGATTTCTACTAAAATATCTCGATCAGTTTCAGAAAAGTAAGTTCTCTTTATTTCTGGAGCCACTTATTGCCATAGAGTTTGTAAGTTTCCAATAGATGGCCATCTAAATTAACTTTCTTTTTTAAGGAAGGCCACTATTGTTTTAACTGCCATTGAACATGTATACCTTAAAACGGAATTTATTAATCTTTTTTTTTAAATACTAATATGTAGTTTACCAATAATTTTATTCATTTGAGATAGAAAATATGTATTTTATACAGACGCATAAGAATTGCATGAGTGAACTAAATTTTAAATGTACTTACGTAGGTAATATAGTTCTAAACTGTCTAAGTCTTGGTTTTCCCTGGTTTCTGTGAATTTTGCCCAAGCTGAAAATAATATACAATTTTTATTAATAGTTTCACACAAGGTATAAAATTTTCATAAAGAAGATAGACAGAAAAAATAAAATCTTATATAACGGGACACTGGTTAGACAAAAAGAGAATGAAAATTCTTACTTCAGAGAAATTATGTGGCTCCCAACTAGTTTTAAAACTCTTTTAGTAACATATAACTTGGAAGTAAAATTATTTCTCCTATGACTAAAAATTAAAGTTCTATATGCTTTGGTTTCTCAAAACATGATCTTGCCCAAAAATTGGAAAAATATATCTGAGCATCATATTCCCTCCTGAATTCAGTTTACATGAATAGAAAATCCATATTCGGTAAGTAAAATAGGTACAAATATTGGCTAAATATATTAGGTAAAGAAGAGTGGGTAGTTATGCCATAAATTTTGTCTTTAAGAAAATGATGTTCAAATAAAAGAGTAAAAGAATGAAAGCATGAAACTCACGAAATTATATATTTTATTATATACGTTCCTTAAAATATACAATATATACCAACTTTCAAAAATGTCCAAATTTGGTCTGTACACACTTTTTTTTTATCTAAAAATTTGATACTAGTGCGTGATACGTTAACAAAAAATTCTTATTCGAGGCCTCCCTTTAGCACCTCGGTCTTCAATTGCAACTATATCGTTAAATCAATGAAAATTTGATAGGCGAAATGTTAATGTTGTTAAAGGGAGCACATTTTAAAAATAGTTTGGCATATGCAGAGTATCCCAAAAAAGTATGAGGCCTAATTTTTTTAAGTGTAGTGGCCTACTTTTTTTTTTATCGAAATTGAGTTCTCATTGAATCCTCTCTTTTTTGCCTTGATATGCATTTTTTAACCGACTTCTAAAAGAAGGAGGTTCTCAATTCGTTGACTATGTATATTTTTTTTTATGTAAGTACACCTATTACTCCGGAACGGCGGCACCGACTTGAATGAAATTTTTTACGTTATGTTCAGGAAGTTTCTGCGGTGGTCCCATATTTTTTTGGATGAAATTGGTGCAGTAAAATCCAAGATGGCGCTGACAATATGGCGGACGAAACAAATCAATTTTGTCCGATTTTCTCCAAAATTGGTATGGGGGAGTTCTCGGAGTCGCACATAACGAATCTGAAATTATTTTTAAAAAATTCAATATGGCGTATCCAATATGCCGGATAAAAATTAATTTTGCTTGATCTCTTTCAAAATTGATATGGAGGAGTTTTTGGGATCGCACATTACGAATCTGGAGTTATTTTAATGAAAAATTAAATATGGAGGATCTAAGAAAGCGAATTAAAGATTCTACATCTCTCGATTTTGTCTAAAACCAGTATTTGAGGATTTTTGTCAGTTTTAATTAAGAATTTGAAAAAAATATATGAAAACTTAATCTGGCGGATTCAATATCGCATCATAAAAATTTTGCATTTTTCAATTTCCTCTAAAACTCATTTAGGGAGTTCTTGAGGGTGTAAATTATGAATTTAAAAGTATTTTTCGAAGATTTCATATGGCGCGTCCAATATAGCGGACTAAGAATTTTACATTTTTTATTCAAAGATGAGACTGAATCGTTTTTGAAGATGTAAATAGCGAATATAAAATTATTTTAAGAAAATCTAATATATCAGATGCAATATGGTGGTAAAAATTCTAAATTTCCAGATTTCATCCGAAATTGGTACTAGAAGGTTTTGAAGGATTTAGATTTAGATTAAAATTATTTTTTTGAAATTCAATATGGCGGATTTAATTTGGTGGGTTGAAAATTTTACCTTAATCGCATTTTTTTTAGATTTAGTTTACGGAGTCGTGTATTACGAATACAAAGTTAATTTTTTACAACTCTTAGATTGATAAGATACAATGTGAGGGACTGAAAATTTTACATTTTCCGATTTTGTCTAAAATTGAAATTGCGGGGTTCTTGAGGCGTATAAATACTCAATATGCAGTATAAAATATATCGGACTAAGAAAATAATATCAAGTTCTTTAAATATCGATATTGGAAGGTTTTGGGGCCTATATCAGCAATCTAAACTTAATTTGAAATTTAAGATATCGGATTTACTATTACAAAATAAATATTTGTTTGACAAAATTTCACTCGCTTCACAACTCTGGATAAAATGGGTACTTTTTTGCCATCTTGGAGTCATTGCGAAGTACACTAATCTCGATTAATACTTAGTTCAAAAAATTTATTGATATCATAATGAATTCAAAACTAAAAATCGAAAAATAAAATTTTTATAAAAAAAAGTGAACCGACTTCTAAAAGGGCACTAAAAAGTTAAAAATGACTATAAATTTCTGTAAGACATTGAAATTTTTGAAGTCGGCGCCAAATTGTTTCTAAATGAAATAAATAACTACTAATATATACAAATTATGGTAAAAAAGCAAGCAATTACAAATGAAATATTTTTAATCTGTTCATGCGAATCACCAATTGGCAGATATTAATTTGGCGCCGACTTCAAAAATTTCAATGTCTTATAAAAATTTATAGTTATTTTTCACTTTTTAGCTCACTTTTAGAAGTCGGTTCAATTTTTTTATAAAAATTTTATTTGAAACAGTCTGTGTGAAGTCTTAGCTGGGATTAATTTTTCTCAGAGTAATACAACATTTGGTTTTTTCTATACAGGGTTGTTTTCCATACAAAATTGTCATTTAAACATTCATGCTTTAAAGTGCGTTTTAATCTCCTTTCTTATGGTATTAAATGATTATTAAACGTCAAAACTGGCACATTCCTAGCGTAACATAAAACGAAGAAATTGTTGCCACCTATTCAAACGATTTATCATGATTTTTAAATAAAGTATGTATTCCTATATTTTCTTATTGCAGGAAAATCTACAAAAGAGAATTGCATAGTACTGCAAAGGACCCCAAGTCGTAACGCATGAGTCAAAATCAGTCATAATTTTTTGTTAAATAGCAGTTTTTGAGAAAACTATTGGAAATAAAAGAAAACATGGGTAATTATCCTCCTGGGGGGTCACTCTATTCATTAAAAAGAGTGGAAAATACTGCTTTCATTCTCCTTTCTCCCTCGCATCGTGAGAACACCCGGTTGTCGTGACATGCAACCTAACTTCCCTTACCTTACAGTCAATAATGGACAATAATTAACTTTGGTAAAAATCGCTTTAAGTCAATGCTATCTTTATGGTTTTAATTTTTAAAAATATATTTTAGAATATGTTGTCTTATTCATTACTTCGGCGTCGCTTTCTCGGATTTCTGCTCGAAATTCGATTTTTTTTGCAGTGCACAATCATTACATTTCACTGCCCAATCATTTTAATACAGATATAAAAAAATGTAATTTTTCTGTCTTTAAAGTATGTTTACCGCAATTTTGGAGGTACAAGAGTGACCGCTAAATTAGTCTGAAATTCGCCTGTTTTCGGTAGGCGGTTACAGATGCAGGAAAAACGCAATCGAAATTCGATTCAAAACACATTAATCCCTTGGCAATTTTCAGAGGAGCATAACTTTTTTTTTCGAAAAAATTCCAAAACTACTCTTTACTAGGGGTTAAAAGTAATTAGGAAAGATCAATATCAAAATTAAGAGACATAGTACTTGCTTTTATGATGTGCGTATTTAATGATTCATTCATAAGATTTTTTATGATTATAAAATAAAGTAAGTATTCGTATGTTTTCTTATTGCTGGAAAATCTACAAAAGAGAATTCCATAATATACTATTAAGTAATAATCGCATATAAAATACAAATGGTTTATAGCCTGATAAAACTCGTAATGCATACATCAAAGTCAGTCATAATTTTTTGTTAAATAGCAATTTTTGAGAAAACTATTAGAGTTCAAGGCAAACAGAAGTAATTATCTGACCGGAGGGTCACATGGTTCTATGCTCCTTCCATTAAAAAGAGTGGAAAATTCGGCTTTCATTCTTCTTTCTTTCTCGCACTATGGGAACGGCCGGTAGTCGAGACGTGCATTCTATCAATTGACTGTCTATAATGGTAATGGTTCACTAACTTTTTAACTCAGCGAAAGCTAAAATCTCTTACTTTACAGTTAGTACTGAACATTAAATAACATTGGTTAAAGTCGTTTTCAATGGACGCTATCTATATGGTTTTAGTTCTTTAAGATATATTTTAGAATTTATTATCTTATCCATTACGTTGCTTTCTCAGCTTTCTGCCCGAATTTCGATTTCTTTTGCATTACACTTCACTATCAAGTAATTTTAACACATATATAAAATGATGTAATTTTTCCTTCTCTAAAACATATTTCAAAAGTCATGGAGAAGTGTAGTTCTATTCAATGCAACTTTGGAGGTAAAAAGTGATCTCAAGTTTTTCGGTAGTCAATTATGAATAGAAAAAGATGCAGTTAGAATTCTAATATTCTATATTTGTATTTCGAAAAAATTCCAAAACCAGCTCTTGCTAAGGGTTGAAAGTGTTTAAAAAAGACCAGTATCTAAAAAAAATTGAACAACACAGTATTGTTAAGAATCCTATTGGAGATAAATTACCTGCAAAAATGATCTAGTCAAAGATATCAATCTTACAATACTGTTGGCATCAAAATAGTACCCTCTGAGAAATAGTTCTTAAAGAATACCTCAAAAATGTATTGCTTGTTCTGTTTTTTCAGTCTTAGAACCTATAACATGATAGGGTATCATGTAGGGGTGGTTTTAACTGCAGTTTAGGAGTGTATGCCAATTTTATCGGGTGATAACTAACTAACTGCTACAAGTTACATATTTCGAACCTAAAATTCTCTATTACTCCGCTCTTAAAGTTGCTTTTATTACTTTATTACAATTCAGAGTTAATTCCACATTTATCCTATTTTATAGGTAGTTTTGTGTTACATATAATTATTTTGAGAGTGTACGAGTTTTTTTGACATCAAATTTGGGCTCAATGTCCTAAAATGGATCTGAATTTTATAGCCGAACCTACCATTCAAAACATTTTTTTTGTGGAGCTGTGAAATTGTTGATTTTCCACCCGCTGGCTAAGACAGGGGATACTATTTTGATGCAAGCAGTATTGTAGGATTCATATTTTTGGCCGGATCATTCTTGCCAATAATTTAAGTCAAATATGATTTTTAGCAATGTCTTATTTTTTTTTAGATATTGGCCCATTTTTATTTATTTTCAACTTTAAACAATGGGCGGTTTGGCAATTTCTTCAAAAAATAAAAAATTATGTTAGGTTTGACTAAGGACAAATATGATATGAATAGAATTTCGACTGCCTCTTTCCTGTATAGGCCTACGGAATTAGCACCTGGAAAAAAATGTAGTTACTAGACTTCTGACTACGTAAAAATCTTCAGAATGATAATAGTAATTATGTAGTATCTTATGTCTTATATTCCTTTTTAGGGAAAATTCTTTATTTAACAATTAATATGTGAAAAAACAGTTTTTTCGAGTTCCAGGAAAAACTTCGGGTTTTCAGTAAAAAAGTTTCAAATAAAAGTTGTGCTTATTGAAAATGCCTATAAAATAAGATCCAAGTCGGATAATTTGTTCATAAGTTATGGCACAAAAGTCCTAAAATGGCTGTTTTTTTCAATTATTAATAAAATATAAACAGGATACATTGTATTAACTTTATAATGCACCGAAAGAAGCCTCTTGTTACACACAACAAGTGTGCAAAATTTCAACAAAAATATTCAGAAGTTTTTTGCACAGTGAATTTGTCTATAACTTTTATGTTTTTTTTTGGTTGTTTAATCTCAGCGATCAAGAGGTCATATGGCGGTCTGCGGGTACGCCAATGAAAGTTCGAAACTTACACTAACAATAACAAAAAAAAAAAACTAACTGTTGATTTTAAATTGTCGAAACACATAAACAAATTTGGGGTTCGTTTTTTTGCTATATACAAATAGAATAACTCTTCGACAAGTTCTAATATCGAAATGCCGATTAATGGAAATGATAGGTGAAATTTTGACGCACATTAAAAAAAAATCTGTACGACCACTAGAAGCTGAGCTCCTGTGTTGTTTATTATTAGGGCACTACTTAAGTAGGAACCCATAGGGAGAAGGTTAAACTATTGTATGCAACAGTTTTCAGCACAATTATTTCAAAATTGTTGATGTTGCAATAGTTTACAATTGCACCTGCTCCAAGAGTCAGAAAGTGTGTAGTGAAGCCTACGACGCGCGGGAAAAAAAGTGACTTGGACGCTTTAAATTCGAATTCGTTTCACCGGAAGGATTTGGATTATCTCGGAGAATATTGGTCATAGAATATTTATTTTTTTATTTGTGGCTTTTCGAAGAGATATGAACAATGTATAAATATGTTTTTGTAATCAAATTATTGCTAGATATAGCAATAAACAAATTGTTGCAGTTTTACATATTTTATGTATAATTACAATTTTACCATACGTATGTTCTTTTCTAATTGCAAAAAGATTATTACAGTGGTCAACAGTATACTACTGATTGGGAATATTAAAAATCAGATTGATTTTTAATATACCATTAATATTTATCGGGTTATAGCATGCAACAAATTGCCACTGTCATTTACTTCTAAATTATTAGCTGTACAAGAAAAACACATGTTAACTTTTCCGTTTACTTTATTGACTTTTTCACATACAAAATGTTTTGCTATCATACATATTTTCTGCTTAAATCTATACAACATATTTATTCAATTCTCCGTTTCTTAGACATCGATGGACACTCATGTTCGAAACACTTATCGGATTCATTACAATTATTATCATCATCGTCGCTATAATCATTGATATAATTATCATCATCGTCAACATTATTATCATTATCATAATCACAATTATTTTCTCCGCTATTACTTTTATCGTCGTTGAAAGTAATATTACAATAATTCTCGATGGCCTCGATTGAATAATTGCTTATAATATAGTCGTCCAATGAAGTTTATTCTGCATCTCGAAAAATAATAATGCTCTCAATAAATGTTGCTATTTGGTTTTTAATATTCCTAGTTAGTAGTATACTGTTGACCACTGTAACAATTTTTTCGCAATTTGAAAAACATGTAAGTATGGTAAAATTATAATTATACACAAAATGTATAAAAGTGCAACAATTTGTTTATTGCTATGTTTAACAATAATTTGATTACAAAAACATATTATTTATTGTTCACATCTCATCGAGAAACCAATAATTAAAAGAAGAAAAATGAAAGTCCTACGACCAATATTCGCCGAGATAATCCAAATTTTTCCGGTGAAACGAATTTGAAGAGTCCTGTATTTTCCGTGCGCCGCAGGCTGAAAGAACGCCCCCCCCCCCTACTCCACTGCTTACTTTCTGACTCTTGGAGTAGGTGCAACTTTAAACTATTGCATCATCAACAATTTTGAAATAATTGAGTTGAAAACTTCTGCATACAATAGTTTAACCATATCCCCGTGAGTGCCTACTTAAGTAGTTCCTTAATGTTAATAAACAACACCGCAGCAATTTTTTTGAAAAAAAAATCTATCTTAGGTTCTAGTGGTCGTACAAATTTTTTTCCAAAATGTGCGCCAGAATCTCACCTATTACGTCCACTTATCGGCATTTCGATATCAATAATTGTCGAAGAGTTATTCTATTTGTTGATAACAAAGAAATAAATCCAAATTTTGTTCATTTGTTTCAAGAATTTAAAATCAACAATTCATTTGGTCCTTTTTAGTTATTGTTAGTATAAGTCTGGAACTTTCATTTGCGCAGCCGCAGACCTCTGTACGGCCTCTAGATCGCTGAGAATAAACAATAAAAAAACATAAAAAGTTATAAACAAACTTACTGTGCAAAAAACTATTAAATATTTTTATTTGAATTTTTGCATTCGAATAGTATGCAATATAATGCAATATATTTTCCTATTGTTTATTAACAATGAAAAAAACAGCAATTTTAGCAGGTTTATTTTGCAATAACTAACGAACAAATGATCCCATACTCATTTTGTAATGCACACAACTTTTGTTTCAAACTTTTTTACTGAAAGTTACTGTTAACTTTTCCTAGAACTTGAAAAAACTGTTATTTCCACATAGTCAAATAAAAAATTTTCCCCCCAAAAAAAAATAAGACATAAGATACTACATAATTATTACTAACATTCTGAACGTTATAGATATCTGTTGGACTTCCATTGTCTTTATTTTTTGTTAAATATCACGACGTTTCGGCTAGTAGTTATCTCTAGCCGTTTTCAAGTGAATAGTTTCACTTGCCGACTCCAATGCAAGAAAATTTTACTTTTGCCCATTTGCTCAAAAAAAACTATTTTATCCTTCTATTTTCAAGGTGAAAAACTTGACTGATTTATTGCAGCCCTTGGTACCTTAAAGCCACTATTATTAACTTAGACTTGTTTTAAAGTTAGACCATATTAGTGAGGTAGTGGATTTTTTAAAAATAAATTAAAATAGTCACATTATTATATTAATATTGGCCAACCTTGCCGCATAAAGTAAAATTAATTCCCGTTAAAATGTACCCATAGCAACACTGGTCGAAGTAACAGAAAATCCTGCGAGTTTATGAATGTATTGGCTTGAAGATAGCTCACACGTTATTTTGTTTGTACTTGAGCTAAACTATGCAATATATTTAATAACATATATATTCATTAATTAGATGATATAGTGATATTCTTAGTGATTTTCTTGTATGAAAAAATTGGCCCGGCAAGCTTAACATTTCTAGTATTTGATAAATAAACTAAAATATTCGTATGTCTCTCATTCATAGTTTAAAAAGGGAAAGTTTCCAAAGGGTATATTACCATATTTATTTATTTATGTATGTAGGTCATTAGGCTTCCAATTTTTTTTGGCAAACTAGATTTAACCTCTTAAGTTTCATAAAGTACCCACTTTAAGCATCCTTTGGTTATTTATTGTAGAACATACTAATATTGGCAAGTGACCAAAATGTGTGTTTCTTTAAAAAAGCAATAAATAACAAATTTGCCAGAAAGGCTATAGTTTAACCAAGAAATTCAATTGAAACAAATGGAGCTATTTTTAAAATTATGTTTGAACACTTGTTATATCATGCTTTTTTATTTTATTATTATCTATGTATGTTTATCCAAAAGTATATAAAACTTTCTTTATCTGTGTCGTCATCTTTGTAATAATTGTCTTTCTGCATCTACTAATCATTTCGCTATGCCAATGATTTAAGGATAAACAATAAATTTCGAGTACCGAAATTACCAATAAACTTTGATTTATGACCGAAGCAGCCTGATTAACTAAAAAGATCTACGGCCAGCTTCATTAAAAAAGTTATAAACTTAATTCTGTTCTAGTTTAAGTTTAATTTTCTATTTGACCATCTGCGATTTATTGTGATTTGCCATAATTTGTATTTTATATAACAAAAAACAAGCTTTTGTTTAAAAAAAAGAATTAAGGCTTGTAGATAAAGCCCTGGATTCGGTAAAAGGAACAGTGGCCGGTTTCCTAATACAAAATTAAAATCAATAAGTATTGGGTTAATTGTGACCTAAGAAAAATGAAAGTTACGGCAACGGACAACGCAGATGTATATATGGGCAATCAACTCATCGAAAAGATTGAATAGTATGTCTACTTGGGACATAGCATCAGGCTGTGTAGAGGGAATCAAACCACTGAATTGGGTTGACTTGTGCAGCTACAGACGACCAAATAAAGAACCAAAGAAAACGATGAATTAAGTGAATAGCTCAATTAAACCAGAAACGAATACGGAACATCGCTTGCCTAGATATTTCCATGTGGACAATGAGGCTTGTGCAATGGAGGCCAGGTCTACATAAAAGAAACATCAGAAAAGCACTGATGTGCTAGCCCGACAATATCAAAGAAAGGGCTGGGGGGAATTGGCACCAACTGGCGCACATTGGGATCGCCTACCGGGAAGATATGGTCATTATGCGAAGAAAAAAGTATCCGAATTTTGACTTTCTTTTCATACAGATTATAAAGGAATAGTTTGAGCACCTAATGTGTATGTATAAGTATGCAGATTTGAACCTATCTCTATAATTCATTTAGAAAGTGAGCATGCTGCAGAAAACAACTGAATGATTTACCAAATAAGTAAAAGCACATTTTGTGAAAATTCATATTTAAGGTGACTGAGTGCTATTGATATTTTATCTATTATACTATTGATATTTTAATCTATCATTATTATTTCGCCAGCCAATAATTTGCAATAGTGAACAAAATAAAAAAAAAAATCTAAAAAAAAATTGAATCGACTTCTGAAATTTTTGAAGTCGGCGCCAAACTAATACCTGACAAAATGTGAATCGCCTATACAGATTAAAAATACTTTATTTGTAATTGCTTTCTTACTATGATTTGTATATATTAGTAGTTATTTATTTTATTTAGAAACAATTTGGCGCCGACATCAAAAATTTCAATTTCATATAAAAATTTATAGTTATTTTCCACTTTTTTGCACACTTTTAGAAGACGATTCATTTTTTTATAGAAATTTTATTATTCTATTTATAGTTTTGGATTCATTGTGATGTCCATAAATTATTTGCACTAAGAAATAATCGTGATTAGTATACCAGGTGGCAAAAAAGTACCCATTTTATTCAAAGTTGTAAATCACCCTAAAATGAACCAATAAAAATTCTTTGATTCTTATAATTCTCTAAATTCCAGTGAAATTGAGTCAAACAAATATTTAGTCTGTCACAGTAAATCCACTATCTTAAATTTCAAACTAATTTTAGATTGGTAATATAGGCCCTAAAACCTTCCAATATCGATATTTAAAGAGCTTGAGACGTAGATTTCTTAGCCCGATATATTTTATACTGCCTATTCAGTTTGTATACGCCTCAAGAATCCCACAATATCAATTTTAGACAAAATCGGAAAATGTAAAATTTTCAGTCCCTCATATTGTATCTTATCAACCTGTTAATTCTAAAAAATTAACTTCATATTCGTCATACACCACCCCGAAAACCCTCTAATACCAAATCTGAAAAAATGCGAATAAGGTAAAATTTTTAAACCTCCATATTAGATTCGCCATATTGAATCTCAAAAAAAAAATTTACGGCTTAATCTAATCTAAATCTAAAGCCTTCAAAGCCCCCTAGTACCAATTTTGGATGAAATCAGGAAATTTTGAAATTTCTAGACTGCATCCTACAAAACGATTGAATCTCACATTTGAACAAAATCGAAAAATGTAAAAATTTTTGTCCGCTACATTGAATTCGACATATTAAATCCTGAAAAAATACTTTTAAATTCATAATTGACACCCTCAAGAACCCAATATATCAGTTTTGGAGAAAATCGAATATGTAAAATGTTTAGGACGCCATGTTTAATCCGCCAGACTGAGTTTTTCAAAAAAAAAATTAAATTCGTAATTAACACTAGCAAAAATTCCCCAGTACTGATTTTAGACAAAATCGGGAGATGTAGAATCTTTAATCCGCCATCTTGGATCCGTCATATTTAATTTTTATTAAAATAATTTCAAATTCGTAATGTGCGATCCTAAATACTACCCCATATCAATTTTGAAAAAAATCGGACAAAATTAATCTTTTATCCACCATATTGAATACGCCATATTGAATTTTTTAAAAATAATTTCAGATTCGTTATGTGCGACTTCGAAAACTCCCTCATACCAATTTTGGAGAAAATCGGACAAAGTTAATTTTTTCATCCGCCATATTGAATATTTTAAAAATAATTTTAGACTCGTTATGTGCAACCCGAAACCCCCCTCCCGTATCAATTTTGAAGAAAATCGGACAAAATTGAATATTTTTGTCCGCCACATTGGATCTGCCATATTGAATTTTGTAAAAAAAAATCAGATTTGTTGAGTACGACCTCGAAAATTCCCCCATTATAATTCTGGAGAAAATCGAACAAAATTAATTTTTTTGGCCGCCATATTGTCAGCGCCATCTGGGATTTTACTGCATCAATTTCGTCCAAAAAAATATGGAAACCCCGCAGCAACTTTCTGAACATAATGTAAAAAATTTCATTCAAATCGTTGTCGCCGTTCGGGAGTAATCGGTGTACATACATATATATATATATATATATATATATATATATATATATATATATATATATATATATATATATATATATATATATATATATAATTTCTTTTTTAATAAAAATATTTTTGTCAGATCTGTTTTTCCAAGATCGAGTGATAGTCAATGCTAACATTTATTTGATAAAACTTGCATGTTATTCGTGTACAAAACGGACCACTTATTTTTCAAGCTACAATTAATTTATTTGCATAAATTTCGCAAAAGAATACATTTTTGACATTTTCATTCAAACCTTAAAACTCCTTGCTATTAATTTTATTAAAAATTTGCAATTTTCAACGCATTTTTCGAACATTAATGATACTGTATTTGCAATTGGTGTGTTCATTTAAATCACTTGATTATAGAAGATATTTTTTGCACGCAATTTTTGCCAAAATTTATATTTGCTAATTCTGATTGCAGAATTGTGTTTAGCAATCTCAAAACCTTAAGTATATAGATTTTGGTGTAAATACTAATATATTCAACGTCTTATTTGTTCAATTAGATTGGCACGACCAGAGCCACCATATACCTCTTTCGACTGTGTGGCGCAACAACGAGTGTCGTGATAGTAAAGGCCTATGTTCAAGAGTGGACAATAAGGAGCTGTTAAAAGAAAGAAAGTAAAGAAAAATACGTTTTTATGTTTGTATTTTTAAGGTTCAAAATTTGATTGAGTTATTTTTGTACTTCTCATCATAGACTAGACTTAAAATTAAATCATATTAGTGAATTGAGGCGTAAATATTTTTAATATATTTCGAGTAATTCTGACCCACACGCATTTGACACATAAAATATTGGCCGGCGTTAGCAACTTTGCATGACTGTAAAAACACTTTGCAAGTTATCTGCATGTAAACTTTTTAAAATTTTAGAAATTGCGGGAAAATACGTTGAATAAAAATAGGTATGTCACGTTTAAATTTGTCTAAAATATGCCAAATATAACTAAAGAGACAATAAATTTTCTTGAGGATGAATTTCTTGCCTACTTTGCTATGTTCGTTCTTCTATAAATATATTTAAAATAAAGAAAAATACTTACTAGCTCGAAGAAACCGAAGACAAATATTGACTTTCTTTTTCTTCTGAGGTCTGGCGACTCTTGAGACTCTTCTTTCAGGACTTTCACAAACTGAAAGATTTAACTCCACTATATCACTAGTTTCACCATTAGCATTCATTTTTAAAACAATCTTTTCATCAATTAGTTTAGTCACTAGTCATAAGTAGTTCATATTTTTAGTTAACATTTTTATATCATGTTTTTTGTCACTTTTTTCAGCAAGAACTTTTCAACAAAAATAATTTTTCCGAACTAAAACTTAATGGATTTTGTATTCAGCATATTTTAAGCTTTTATTTAAAGTCCACACATCACTATATTATAGATTCAACTAAATAAAATGGTCAATCTTGAATTTTAACATCAATATTAATATTTTTATAGTTGCTGTTTACATTACTGGCCACAGGCTCTTCAAATGTTTCAGACTAAATTTAAAACGAAACAGATTTGAACATTTTAAATTCTATCATAAAATTTATTGCTTTTATCTAAATAAGTGAAGAAAAATATATATCTTTTATACCAGGGTATTTTAGAAAAAAATATATAAAAATATTTCTGTATATGAAAAATATTTCTTTAAAGTAGATGAGGGGTGATTTTGTTATGTAATAATACCTTTAATTCTTACTTGAAGACTTTCAGTTCCACGATCGTCTGTCCTATAACAAAAATATTAGTGTTTAGAAATAAATACTGTTAATATGTTTTATTTGAAGTTAGTTTACAAGGAAAAGTAGAAACAAGATCAATAATAATCAACACTGTGGCGAGGATAGAGCATGCAGACTAGAACAAAAGAAATTCTGGTAAATTGAACCTACCCATACAAACATCAGCAATAAAGGCATACCTACATACTCATTATTGCAGATGAATAGTGACACAATCCGAAAAATCTACGAATTTAACAAACATTATACGACTCAAATTGACTAGAAGGTGAAATCTAATCTAACATAAGATCAGCCAAGAAAATTTCTCTCGTTTATACACGGGTGCGCATGGAACCATACCCATACTCAATATAAGTGAGGTATTGGGGCAGAATACCACCGTATTTCAGTACACATGCAACTGATACCTGTCTCTGAGAAAATCTAAGATGAGATTACAGATACGAGGCCACCCTCAGTTTCTCTTACAGTCAGGTATCGTTAAAAGCACTTGCAGGTAGTCAAATAAAATTTAAACAGGACTGTGTTCAAAACCCTTATTGTCCTAGAAAAATTCAAAAGGTTACTCTTGACTGAAGACACAGATGCAAAGCTATATAAGGTAATCAAAAAGTAAATTAACTTGCAAACCCGGCGCATTCTAATCTTCTTCGATAGTCAGACAGCACTAAAAGCATTTGTATGTGATTATATAATATCTAAAGAGGACTGCGACTGTGGTCAAAACCATATTGTCCCTATAAAATACAATAAAGTGGCCATTGTGATGATACTATGTGGCAAGGAAGAATCTTAACTAATGAAAAGATAGTCCAACTTGCAAGAAATAATCTTTTCCTCCGATATTTGTTGAACCTAGCATTACTAAAATCAATGCCTGCACCACGGAAACCACATTGCGGGAGCAAACAATCCGACAAGTTATGCTACAATAGCCCACGCCTATGACGAGATAGGGTCAGATGTTATCCTCGAATACGAAGTCTAATCTACTGGAGATACCTACAAAGATCCATTAATCCTGAAAGCTTGCCACTGGCGAATAGGATCTTAAACCTGATTAAGGCAAATGACCTGTTCACATAGAACAGATATAACAAACAATGCAATAAACAGTCAGGTTTCACTGTATGGACTTAACTCTGGCTTGCTACATTATTTAACTGAGAAACAGCATAAAAAAAGGTATAATTTTGATCTTAGCCCAAAACTGAATTTGAAATGCATCAGTTGCGAGGAAAGGGACCAACAGCATTACACAATGCGAGGCTACTTACTTTTCTCTATGTCTTGGTATTTTTAGAAGGTATAGCAATACCGCAGGAGAGATATCTGGATCTAATTACTTCGAAAGGAATTCACGATTCGAATATTTTTCCAAAGCTTAAAATACCGATCACCAATAGACGATTTGTGCTGTTTTAAAAGCGGTGATATGACTCTAAAGACTAAAAGGAGGGTACGCTAAATATTGTTGGTCTTTATGTAAATGAGACAATAAAACCAAGGCCAAGTATAAGACCAAAAAAATATGGCTTAGACAAGCTAAATTATATAAAAATATGTTTATTAAGGTTTTGAACACGGAAAGAAATGCTTTTTATATATAATGGAAAGATTTTATACCTTCCATCGAGGCCATGATAAAACGAATATCCCTTATTCGCTGAACCTTAGATAAGGAAACTTAAATAAAACGGAAATAAATGCATAGATTGTACTCTAAGCGGTATATCGTTGTATTTTAGGCAGACATACATGCAACTGATATCTATCTTCGAGGAAATATCCGGATATGTTAAATGGGCCAATGGGAGATTAGGCTAGCAACACGTCTAATAATCAGCCACTGCAGCTTAAGGAAACATCTACACATAAGCGACATCCATAATAAAGGCCCAACATGTAGACTAAGTGATAAAGATGATAAACTAGCATCTTCGAAGCTCTAACCTATAGGAGACACAATTTCAACAAATACCAGCAAATTGCTAACACAGAATACTACAAGGCAAGATTGATTCGCTATTCAGCCGAAGTTAAAAAGAAGGGCAATCTGAATAAGATCTATCTGAAAAACTCTCCTCAAACGACACCATCAAGGCTTTTCACCAAGGCGAAGCCAACACTAATCAATAAGTACGATCTTCGTTCGCAAAGAAAGCACGCAGCACATTAAAGTTTCGTTGATCTTCAACTATCAAGATCTGGACATGGCAAAATCGATTTAAGCGAAACTTCTGCAAGTTTCTGCAAGAAACGAAACGAACGAACGGATGTACTCCCGGATTAACACTGAATCACATGTTTTCATCCGTAAAACACTACATTTCAACGCTTAGTTTGATCAACGTAAAATGAGCTCCAAAAGAGACGAATATGTACACACTGTCAAGCAAAAAACAATTTCTTCTGCACTGGCCCAACCCTTGTTCAACACAGGAGATAAGATAAACTTTTCAGGAACAGAAATTCTATCGAGATGTGAAAATCTGAAAACAAGAGTTACAGGGGAAGCCATCTAAAGTGGCTCAAGTACTTAAATAGCAGAAATGACAGTCAGAAAATGCCTAATATTTGGAAAAACCTGCTTACGAAACATCAACAGTAGTAGGTAGTAACGAGACTCGGCAATACGATCCCAAACACTGGCAACAGGGCTGATAACACGCAGCAGGACTCGCAACCTGATTGGCCAAGACCATCCAGCCAACGAAAATACCCCCCACGTACACACGGGATCGACAACATTAGAGTCTCAAGCGTATATATATATATATATATATATATATATATATATATATATAATTTAATGTCGAAGAATGTAAAACATTTAAGAAGGACTTTTTCTAATGAGAAACTAGAAAATTAATTTTCCATAATTGTTTCTTTGTACTTTTACTTTTCCTCTGGTAGCCATATTTAAATATCCTCAAAGAATTTATACGTTTTTGCACAGTCAGAAAAATAACAGTGAGCTATTCCCGGTGTAAATATTTTTAAAACAATAGGGTTAGATAAACACTAAACGTTAATGTTTTTTCAACAAAGGCGTTTTGTATTTGTTAGCTTCTTTTGGGGTTTCTTTAATACTATCAGAAAACAAGTTCAGCAAAATAAGCCTTGGATGGTTACAATCTTTAGAAAACTGGAAAAGGGAAAATATTTTCTAAGAAATCTCACATGATTTTTCTTTTAGACCGTAATAATTACGTTTTCTTATATCACATTCTAATTGCTTCTTTTCTTTTTTTATATGAAGTGCGATTAAAAGCGTAGTATTTAATTTAGACGTGAGATAGGTCAACACCAAAATATTATGTGTGTTGACTTACGTATCGAGTATCTCAAAAATAAACCTATACTAATAAACGTTTACTCACTTTTATTGTTCGTCTATAGCTCTGTGGAGACACACAATTTAGCCTACTATGGATTAAAAAGTTTGCCATCAAAATGCCTATTCAAGTCTGACAGATGTTCTGGATATATTTCAAAGAAGGGAAAACGACTCTACAGGGCGTCCGGGAAAATGTGGGAAATCTCCCGTATATGAGAAAAACATATGAAAGGAATAATACAAGTTTATATAAACTTTTTTCGTATAGGCCTCTTCTTCGGAGATATGGGCTCACAAAAGAGCTACATGGAATCAAGTTTTTCATCCATAATTATTGGACCACCTGGTATATTTCAATTTTTTTAATATGATGTATACCAGGTAAGGCCCTTCAAATTACTATCCAAGAAAGTGTTGAGAATTAGTCACAGCGGCAAGGACGGACTAGCTGTGACACTCATAACTCTCTTCATTCATGTTGCTAATTCTTATCGTTTTCCAAAATAAACGTCATTTTATTTACATCATGTATTTGGCGTATTTCGATAAAAGTAACATCTTTGTTCCTATCAAATGTTCAACTTTCAACCTTATGAAAAAAAAAAATCATCATTATGTCAAGACAGATATCCTAATCGTACTCCTCCAGATCAGAAAACATCTCAACAAGTTGACCAACGTCTAAGGGAGAATGGTAGGCTATTCGATTTAATAAGGTAGTATTATTCAATTTCTTCACAATTTTAGAAACTTTTGGGAAAAGAAGTGCTGATGCTAGTCGGGGAGGAACAGTACGTACGTCGCAATTAGAGGAAAATATTTTAAATGCTGTAGATGGCACTGCTTCAACTAGCACTGGAAAATTATAAGATTTTCCCCGTAGTTTGCAAACTGGCTATTGGATCAGCAATAAAATAATATAAACGGATGAAGCAGGGTTTATCAAAAATTTACACAACTCTCATGTATGGGCTGATGAAAATCCTCATGCCACTATTGCTTCGCATCATTATCAGTTCACTCAATTAATGTCTGGGCAGGAATCATTGGCAATTTTTTTGATTGGACCATTCATGTTGCTCGCACAACTGAATGGAAAACTTTATTTGAAGTTCCTCCAGAACGCTTTTCACGACTTAGAAAAGCACTTAGCACTTGAAACCCACCGAAACGTACTACATGCTTGATATTGCACCACTCATTTCAGCGTTGCTGTGCGGGAGCACCTGAGTAACGTCTAACCAAACCGTTGGATAGGTAGAGAAGGACCTATTGCCTGACCTCCTCGATCTCAGGACCTAACGCCGTTGGATTTTTATCTGTGGGGACACCTCAAAATCTTGGTATATTTTACTCCGGTCGATAGTAGGGAGAAACTTCTACAGAGAATCACGTTTCCTTGGGACCAAATAAGGGACAATGCTGAGTTAATGAGACGGGTACAGCAGTCCTCAATTTGTCGTACCCGCGAGTGTATTAAACTTCACCGAACCCATGTTGAACCCTCTTACGAAGTTTTTAACAAAGCAGTTAGTTTAACTTTTTATTGAAACTATGGTAACAGGGTAAAATTCCCCTTTTTGATATTCAGACCGACAGAAGCTAGGGGAATAACAGTGTAAATAAAATGACGTTTTTTCGAAATCGGTTAGGATTAGTGACATAAATGAAGTACTTAATTTTTAGTCAACAGTTAAAGATATGTAAAAAACGTTGTCCAAAGTTCTTATCATACAGGGCGTAAAAAGGGGTCATGAGTGTCACAGTTAGTCAGTCCCTGTAATTTGAAGGGTCTTACCTCTCTCCGAAGAGGAAGCCTATATAAAAGAAGTTTATATAAACTTGTGTTATTTCTATCACGGTTTTTTTTGTCATATTCGGTAGATTTCTCACATTTTCTTGGACACTCTGTATATTCATGATAGGGTTATTAGTGTGTACCGTATAATAACTCCGTGAAGATGCATTTCTGCGAAAATATGTCGCCTTTGGAGCGAAAACCAAATAAACTGTCATATTACAAAGTGAAAGAATTCTTTAAAGCGTGTTAAAACAGTAACGGCCCTGAATGAAAAAAGAAGAGTTAGACCAAAAAATTACCAATTTGTAAAATTTTTATTTTATTGTATATTCCAGGGAAAGTAGACAATAAAATATTCGTAGTTTCTGAAAGTATTGTTTCACTTACACTTTGTTATATTATTACAGATGCAGTGACCTGAACTGATTATAAATATGGGGTTTAGTTGGACCAGGTCTATAAAAACAATTTATGGAACACTTTGCTGTATTTGTTGACGTTTCGACCTCTATGAGATTATCCTAAAGCTGTATAGTCCTGAGGGTGATCTCATAGAGGTCGAAACGTCAACAAATACAGCAAAGTGTTCCATAACTTTGATATATTGTAAATAAAACTAATGCACGATTGGGAATATTAGAACAGCTAAAGAGATTTTAGGTTAAAACAAAAACAAGCACCTTGTCCAAAATTTCCTACATATGTAAAAATTTTTTATTTCACGAATACTTGTGTGGCTATAGTAATAGCTAAGCGATGGTCTGCCTTATTTAGAAGAAAATATGAAGTCTGAAGAAGTTTTATTTTTTATGCACATTTTTTGACCTATAGATAATGTCTTCTACCTATTATGTTTACCCAAGAAATAGTTAGAATTCGCAACGTTATAATTTCTTTATATTGCTTTAATGTTGTTAATTATTAGTGCTGTCATTTCAGACAATTGACACTTCTTCTTTTTCTTTCAGTGCTATTGAAAAGATATCTTAAAAGGAGAAAAGATGCGACGTTGAGTACCAGACTTTGTTGTGAAGCTTAGCAACATTTGGTGGGATTTGGAATTGATTCTACTATAATTTAAAATTTTATTCAGCACAGTTGGATAGTTAGAACAGCAAAATTCATTTTAGTTTTTTATATCATGCAGGATCCACGACATACGAAATTTAAGTAAGATTATTTTTAGTTTGTCATTTTAAAACCTAAACGACGAAATATTTTTCTAAATTTATTCTGTGATAAATCTTGACTAACTAATTATTTTCTTAAACATTTTAATGGATCAAATATTTAGTTCCAAAACACATTTGAGGCGTGACATAAATATTTACAATTTAAATTTTATTTTCTTGTTTTTATTTGGTGATGAATCCATAACAAATTAGAAAGTTAGATATTTCTAGAAAGAACATGATGTAAACCATTAAAAAAACTCTAGTGATTTAAATAAGGATCTAATTTTTAGCTACTAAATGAGAAGGAAGAATTTTTAGTTGATTTTTTGTGATTATACTTAGGTAATTTTATATATTTTTGAAAAAAATTTAAATAAATATATATATATATATATATATATATATATATATATATATGTATATATATATATATATATATATATATATATATATATATATAATAAGGATTAATTTTTATTGTGTGTAAATTGTATCCTGTTGAAAACATGCGTTAAAAAAACTAGTAATTTTTGAATAAAAAATTAGTAATATCTCAAGTAGAGTCAAGTCTATATCATCGGTATTCTTAAACCAGACAGTTTTATGTACAAATCTCTTCAGTCTCTGCATCTAACATTAAATAACATTAAGGTCCAATTTCGCTATAGAGAGTAACCCGAAGTGCTTGATTAACCAATACTTTCAAGTTAACTATGAGTTTTTAAGATCAAGTGTTATCCTAAGGCTTAGTTTCATAAGGTGTGGTCACCGAAAGGTTAAGAAAAAACCGATGGTTATTTAAAAAAATTGTTTCACAATTGATGATTTACGTTTTACCACAAGTTGACCTTAAGTTAAGTTTATCAGTAGACAATCCTGTGGTTACTTACTTAACCATAAGAAAATAACCTCATTACTTTGCTTAAGCTTTTTATTTGTCGACGGTTCGGATAGAATAAAAATCATTTGTGTTTTTGTTGAATAACCCAAAATATGAAAGATACATAATTACGATATCAATGTTTATAATAGTGATGAAGAAGCTAGAAGACCCGAATATTTAGACCACGAGTTGATTGTTTTGAAGAATATGATGAATACGATTTTTTTGCAGATTTAAATTAATGCCGAGAACCGGCTGTAGGCTGTATAGGTTCCTCCTCCCGTTTTGTTAATTTCCATTTTATTTTTTGAAATCTTTTTTGGTTTTTCTTTTTAAATTTCTATATTTTTCTTTCAAAACTTTGACATTTCTTGCACCATTTACAGTACAGCTCGGGTTGAACTCATTTTGTAAAATTAGAAAGTGTTTATGAATGAAACCATCGGTTCAATTTTAATTGTCAAAGTTGTTATTTCAATTTTATCGAAATAGACTTAATGTCATTATTAATAAAATAAATAAAGAAGAAATGTTGACCTTTACAACCAACCTCTGTTTTGGACTTTTATTTTCATTGTAACACTGTCAACACTGTCAACACGTAGCTGGTACGCTATTGCAAGAAGCAAGAAAAAACGTGGTTTGGTCATTTAGGGATGAAGACGGACATCAGGGCTGAATGTACCATATAAGAGGAAACCCTTGTTTTGGAGCAAGTTTTAAACTGCTTAGGGGAAGGATTGTGCATGGTTGCGTGTTCTACGGAGAGCGGGGCGACTTTCGCCCATAAATCGTGCCCTTGTGCAGTGAAAGTGAATGGATATACTTACGGCGGGCGGTTAATTCCATATCCGGCAGTTCAAGTAAAAGAATCGATCTAAAATATTTAATGTCTGTCACACAATTGACAAGTGATTTTTTTTGTAATAGGAGATCGCACACATGATCGATAATCCTGGTTGGATGATGGAAGTCTCCAGGCCCTCTTAAAAGAGGCGCCCTTCAGGGTTTGTTTCTTCTAAAACGGTCTCCCAAAGCCGGCTAACGTGTAAACCTTTCGACGGGTTCCCAGACTGAATGAGAGAAAGAGAAGCTAGCTAAATGACCTCAGTCGCGGTGGCCATATAAACTCGTAGATAAAAAAAAGTCTTTATTTCGTCGGTATTTAAAAAAATAGGTTCAAGAATATTTTGTTATTTTTATCAAAAACAAATTTTAATAATGGAGGCTCTCCTGTTTATAAAACATAAACTATTGTTTTATTTTAGAGCTAAATATTAACCTCCTAATTCACTAACACGGTCTTACTTTAAAATGGATGTAACACGACAGTAGAGTGTTTAAATTAAAAAGTACAACAATAAGTCAAAACGCTGGAATCAAAATACGTTTATATACAGGGTGTTCCACGACGAACTGCCGTGATCAATTTCTCGGAAAACAGACTTTGAAAAATTATTAAAATTTGGTGGTTTTTGCTTTCTCGCTCATTTTTGAATGGAACATTGTATATGTTATTTCATTTTTAGATTATACGCAAAATTATAGGCAAATCTAACTCTTTTTGACATATTTTAAATTTTATGTCAAAAATGACGTTGGCAGGCCTAAACGTACCCATCAATTTCTTTTATATGAAAACCTTTATTATTTAATTGGGGTTGGTTTCCTTATAAAGGGGGATTTACTTTTGTGTACTGTGTTGATATTTTGATAATAAATGAATATAGAGTGATCAGAAACTAACATTAAATATTAACTTGTAAACTCCCTATTTTTATAATATTATCCTATTTAGCATAAAAAATAAAGAGACTTTCAAATATTGGCAATTTAACATTTTTATATTGTAAGAACGCTATACGGTGAAATACGATGAAAGAAAATAATACAGCACTACAAAAATGTCACTATTTCTTGCTATTTGACAATTATTGTTAAAAATCATGTTAGTGCGATTTAATTATATGCACGGAGATTATTTAAATTGTTTATTATCTATGGGGAGTGTAACAAAATGTTATCAAGAATATGCCAGACATTTGCAGTTAGATATCCAGATAAACAGAAACTGTCACGGAATAGTGTTAAACGAATATTGGAAAATTTAAAAAGTTTGCATGAAAGGAAAACTATTCAGTTAGAAAAATGTAGAAATTGCAAGTCAGGCATATTTTGCGGCATACCTTATGATATCGCTGAGACAAGTGGCTTCTCTAACAGGTGTATCGAAGAGCTCTAAACATAGAATTCTGTTGAAACAGGCGTGCAATTTTGCGAATTTAATTAACGATGGTAGAAGACGATCCTCAATTTTTGGACAACATAATTTGGAATGAAGAAGAAAAATTAATAAAATTGGCATTTTTAACAGACACAATTCCCATTTTTGGAGTAATTCAATTCTTCGTGCAGTAAGATTGCGAAATTTTCAGGAAACCTGGCAATTTAACGGACTTTATGCTATAAGAAATAATGGAATATTAAAACTACATTTTTGTGAAGAAAGCTTAAATGCTAATTCATTAACAATACAAAGTAAATTATGTCCCCATTTTAAATTATTTATTAACTTTAGTAGGAGAAAGGCATTTAAATATTCTAGAAAAGTTAGAGAATCAATATTAAATAATTTACCTGTGGCGAAACACAGGCAGATTTTTAGATGAACAAGATGGCGCCCCACCACACAGAATCGTTCCAGTTAACAACTTCTTATAAGCAATATTGTATGACATGTGGATTGCCATTAATGGACTTTTTCTGTGGTCTCCTCGTTCTCCTAATTTGACTGTCTTAGATTATTTGATATGGAGTACGATAAAATCACCGTTAATTGTAATCCAGTGACAACAATGGAGGACTGTACCGCAAGGGTAAGGGACGCATTCGAAAGTTTGTCTCCAGATTCAATTAGAGCAGCTACCCATCACGAAGTAACTCGGAGATGTAAAAAATGTTTGGAAGTCCAGAGCGGAAATTTTGAACATTTATTGAAATATGTTGCTTCCAAGTGTGTCTAAGCCTTTTAGCATTTTTACAATACAAAAGTATTATATTGGTAATATTTCAAAAACTGCAAATTTTTGGAATATATAACCTTATACAAAGTCACCTTTATTTTTAGTGCTAAATAAGATGACATTATCAAAATAGAGGATTTACATTAAAAAAAAAGACTTATAACGATTTTTTCAAGTCAATATTTAAAGTTAGTTTTTGGCCACTCTGTATTTACTTATTATCAAAATATCAACACTATGTAATAAAGTAGATTCCCTTCTAGAAGGAAACCAACTTCAATTTAATGTCTTTATGACTTTTGTATAGGGCAATGGGCGGGGCACATAGCTAGACAACAGCCCGAATGGTGGACGAGTAAATTAGTGTAATGGCGACCATGAGAAATGAACCGAAATCGTGGCAGGCCACAACGCAGAAGGGTAGATGATATAAGACAGTTTGCTGGAAAAGACTGGCTCCGGAAGGCGAGAGACAAATCCCAGTGGAGGACCATCGGAGAGGCTTATGTCCAGGAGTTGATGTCAATGGGCTGAGAAAGAAGAAGAAGATATAGGGCAAATTGATAATTAAATTTAGGCCTGAAAACGCCTTTTTTGACATAAAATTTAAAATATATCAAAATGAGTTTAACTTAGATGTAGGATATTATACATAAAATGTCTATAATTTTGCGTAAAATCTAAAAATGCAGTAATATATAGGGTGTTCCATTTAAGGGCAAGAAGTCACCAACTTCCAGTAAAACCGGAAGTGCTACCATATTGAAAATTTTAGTAAACTGCTAAATTTTGAAAATTTGGCAAAGTCTATTTTCCGAGAAATTGATCGCGGGATTTCATCGTGGGACACCCTGTATATTACCGAAGGTAAAAAATAGATTTTTTTTTATTTTCTGAATACAGCTATTTTTCTTACCGATACCAAAACTTTGTCTCTAGGGTCTCTTTCTTAATTTTTCTATATAAACATTTAAGTCTTAAAATATTTGCTACAAATTATAACAATAACATAAGCGAAACTATATTGGTCAACTAAAAGATCTAACTTCAATGGTAACTATATTGAGTCTAAGTCTTAAACCTTCTTGGTGAATTTGGGTGTAAATATACAGAAATAATTTCCGAAAATACTTCCTAACAAATACTTTATGCTCTCGTTTTTACTCAATTATCACAGTTAAATTGTTTACGAGCCTGTATAAAATTAACTTTCATCATAACTCTTCCTAGCGAGGCTAGGCATATTCAATCTTTTCTGTCAACGCATCAAGCAAAACAAGTTTTATGTACTATTTGATGCAAAAGCTAAATAACACAAATAAAATAAATCTTGGTAGTTTTTGCTTCAATGACTGTGGATAAACAAAAAGCTTAAGCACAGTAATGAAATTATGTTATTTTGGTTAATTTTCGGTAAAACTTAAAATCAATTATGAAATATTTTTTATGCGAAATTATGCGACTGGTTCTAAACAAGTTTGTTGGAAAAGATAAGTTTGTAAACTTAGGTCAATATATTTTTGATAGATTTTTCAGTACAACTGTTGAGATATTCTTGTTAGTCATTTGCAAGTCACTTGAAAGTCACTTAATGTCAATTAAACTTAAGAGACTTGCTGAGGACTGCAAATGAAAATGTGAGGCATACTAATGAGGATACCATAGACTTGGCTCCACACAAAAACGTACTTTAAAAACAGATCAAGTGTGTGTTTGACATGCATTATGTTAGGGTTCCGTGGTAGGAAGCAATCAAATTGAGTGATGACCCAAGGGTTACTAGGAGTAAAATTAAGTCAAAAGAAGAATTAATTTTAGGTACTCAAAAATTATTTAACTACCTGTAGGTCACCCGACAGAAGTATAGAAATAAATCCGTTTAAACCTCACATTCTCATGTCAAGGAACCCATAGAATTTGCACTGCTTACAGAAGAAACAAAACTTGTATTTGGCTTACTCAATGTCTTGCTGAGCGCAAAAGTCCGACTCCTAAAATAGAGTGCCAACTGTAACTAAATGAGAACTATCATATGACAAAGATTCTTGCAGTTTTGAAGACTCCACTCGAAAGGATAAACAAAAAAAGTGAAATTAAATTTGTACCTTTTCACTGTATCTCACAAATTGCTAATTACTTAACCCTAACAATTATCGTTTAAATATTTTGCACGTAGGGCCAAATTTTTTTTGTGTTTTTTTTTTAATTTGCGAAATTGAAGGGAGAATTATTAGTTCTTTTAACAGGTTGCGGTCAATATTATTCCAGGAATTTAAGTAAAATTAAAGCGTTTCTGTCTTTTTACTAAAGTTTTGCTTTATTTTATTTAAACCATCCATTCTTTTAAATTAAAAACATAATATTCAACTTTATAAGAGAAATAATAATACAGCACTAGCAACACATGCAATTGAAAGTCTACATAACCCTGATTTTAATGATGTCAAAATAGTAGACAAAAAAAGTCTATAAGAAATGATCCGCATAAAAAAATACCCAATACCATGAATTTTAGAAATGACACGAATGATCTCGGAAATATTTATGACTATCTTATGAAGACACTTGCAAAAGCTACAGCATTATGTATTTGTGTGTCAATCTGTCGATCCTTTATAGTTTTGGATACTATTTTGCGGAAGAACTCATCAAAATTCTCAGCGGTAGGCTATGAACTAGAAGTATTATATGCAGATCGATTTCTCTCATAGTTAATAACTCTCCAAACATCCCTTGCAGTGTTTTAGGAATTTTCCAGAAAATGCATCCATCTTTGCAGAAGCAACCTTCTGTCTGCATTTTTTATTCATAAATTTGTACAAATCTCGGAAATCCGTGCTCCCATCGCTCAAAAGCTTCACCAGAGAGAGCTCATCTCTCATTTTCTTTAATGTCTCATTAAACCACCGAACGTAAAGACATCTCTCATAGGAAGATGCTTGCAGATCAGCTGTTGGCAAACCGAAACCAATCTCAAGAAGCTACACTCAGGTTGCTCAAAATAGAAACAATCCCCTTGGTTGTTATAGGCCTCACTCTAACAAGTTTGAAAGCACCGATCCCCATTCCCATATTCAGCCCCATAAACTGACCATATATATAGATTTATATATATATATATATATATATATATATATATATATATATATATATATATATATATATATATATATATATTCTTTATGTCACTCGTGTCCGTTGTCTTGGTCACAAGGATATCTAGAAAAGATAATGGATGGACATCTGCATCTGCCATTAGTAACATACAGTATATATATATATATATATATATATATATATATATATATATATATATATATATATATATATATATATATATATATACTGTATGTTACTAATGGCCATCCTCTCTCTTGGTCACAAGGATATATAGAAAAGATAATGGATGGACACCTGCGATCAACATCGAAAACCAACCCATAGGGACAGATATCTTAATGCTGATTCTCACTATCAGCCCTCACAAATATATGATGTAGCCATTACCCTAATACTAAGATACCTTCTTTTAACTCACAGTCAAGGAAAAGAAAAGGAACTATCATACATAAAAAGAGCGCTGAAGCAAAATAGCTACAAATCACTAACCATAAAAAAGCAATAAACTTGCAACAAAAAACCAATGCAAGAAATAAAACCACCTGCCGAAAACAGACAAATCAGCATACTTCTTTACATATAAGGTGCAATAGATAGGATCGGCTGATTCCTCGGGAAACATAACACATCTCCAACCTACAAATTATGGCCTATATCGCAAGTGACACCTACAGATAAACATACATAGCCCAGACCAACAGAAGAATTTCGACAAAGCTAGATGAACATAAACTCAACATAAGAAACAAACCAACAATATCAGACTTTTTGCAATATCAGCGCGAATCAGGACACAAAACTGACTTTGACAACTGCTAGCACATTGCTAACATAGAATATTACAAGACAAGATTGATTCGAGAACTGAAGAGAATGACACTATATAATAATAAAAATATATTAATTCTACGGGAAAATTCGTAGATTCCTAACTCTTATCATTGATCTTATTAATTTAAACCTTGTTTCTATTACAACACTCTGATTGGATAGTTTCAAAATCACATACATTTTTATTGAAAACTGTTCCGTCGGATTTACTAATCAATATTTCAATTTAGAATGAAATTGAAAAGAAAGAGTAAATTACTTCAGATATGTGCTCAATTATTTTGAAGGGAAGAAGTCAGACAGGGAAGTTGATTTGCCAGAAACTGCTGGCATTTGCCAGGAATAATTAACTCAGCCAGTAATTTTGCTAGAAATTCTATCATGCCATGTTATATTTTAAAATAGTTTTCTTTTTTATGTAACAAGACTTTGCATTCCAATAACTTAAGAACTGTTCAAGATGATTGAAATGAAAAATATGAAAATTGAAGATCAAGACTAATTAATACTGAAAGTGTGGAACCTCCTATTCATTTCCAGAGCAATGATATGAAATAGTCAGAAGTACACTAATTTTATTCCAGCGTAAAGGTTGCTACGTGGTGAGTTACGATGCCATTCACATATAGTTTAATTAATAAACATTTCTATTTTGGATTAAAATTTATTTTACAAATTCCCATTGTTTAATAAATTTTACTGAACTATTTAAAATATTGCATTTTTCTTCAAAGAGCTGAAAATTTCCACCAATTTACATTCCGAAATTATATATTTATTCAAAAAATAAATCGTTAGAGTAAACACTTGATTCAACAAAGGATATAAGAGATGCTTATTCCAGGATCGATTAATTTTTTAATGGTTTGATTTATTTTATTTATGTTGCCTGTCGGCAAAACACTTACTTTTAGTTTTTGAAACATAATTTGTCGAGAAACTTTAAAATTTATAATTATGAGGTATTATTATTATTTTTGAATGGCAATTCTTTCTAAATATGATTATTATCATTTTCACTTGATTGTATATATGATGAACATATGGAACAATAAAGGAATAACATTCGATAAATTGTAAATATTGTAACATTTACTTCACAAATAAAGGGTTTTGAAGGAATTTGAATTTCGAATCGAGCGTCATTATCGTATGTCGATTGTTGAGTCAGCCATATTTGGAAGTATTTAAATTGAATCATAGACATTCTCGAAAATGGTACGTAATAGTCTATGAGAACGTTTATTAATAGTGAAAACACATTACAAAAATCGACAGAGAATCCAATGAAAATCCAGAGAAAATTTTAAAGTAACAATTCGTAGATAACAACATCATTTGTGTGCATATTTGACCATTGCGGCCCGTTATTGAAAATTTAATCAGCAAATCTAAGTTGACCATTTTCATTGAAATATGAAACCAAGATTATCCGTCATCGCCCTAAAAGATCGGTTGAAAAGATCACGACTTCGACAGTCAGCGTCACAGAATGACTCAACACCTCCAACCGCCATCACTTCCAGGGATTAAACTTCCATCCTAGTACGGTCCAACCAATTTTGACAGAAGAATTACACCTTCATGCTCATAACAAAATTACCTTTGAAAATGAAATAGGCTACATTTTACAACGTTATGTCAGATATAGTAAAAGAACTAAAAATTGAGGCCGAAAAAAGAAAAATAAACAAATGTCCATTGGGGACAAAGAGTACTGGAAGTGAATTTTGGTAACTACGCATGCATCTTCCAAACGAGAATCTTACCAACTGAATTATGTATATAAAGACTGGTACAATGAACTCATGTGCACAAAAATATAGAATTATGCTTAAATGGTGAGTGAGTAGTATTAATTAGTGACGGGACCTACAGTTTAATGTGGGTTCCAAATTACGGTTCTGGACACTCAGCTAATCTCAAGGTGTCACTCTTTGTCAGTTTCGTATCTACCGCCTATTGGGTCTAACCTCTAATGGTCTGACAACTTTTTTAAATAAGTTGCTCGCGTGATGCCCGAGGGCATTGAATGATTAGACTAATCCCACTCCCTATTCTGAAAGAGTCAAGTAGTACTAAATGCGCTTCAGTTGGCAGAGTTGACATTCCTCGGACCAGAACCTGCGTTGGAAGTTGCATCCAGTATTATTTAACACCTATATATGTTTAAAAGGAACGGTAGGTCAAAGCTGATACTCTGACAGGAATGAAGTAGCATTAAGCATTAATCAAACAACGTGTTGAGCAGACAATCGCAAGTAATTTAAGTTTAACAGCAGATAAAGGTCGAACATTACAAACCAAAATTTCACATTTCTAAGACTTGATTAGCACAAGATGGAATATGTCGCTTCTATATGGAAAATGACACCATGGCAGAACACTTTTTATGCTAATGCCTTGCAGGAATATCACCTTCGGAAAACGCAGATCTAAGTCAGCACAGTAGGAAAAATATAAACTAGGTGTGGGACACTATATATCAATGACTTATAATGTAGAACCAAGAATCCCACTTAATTGTAGCCTAATTTAACCATTCTTTGAGCCTTGAAATCATGCCATAAATTAAGGACAAAATCTATGAAGTCACAGGAAGTTACATCAGATTGAAGTTGGTAGAAATTTTTCGAAATTTAATCGAAGTGAATCTGGTTGTTCCGGCTATTTAGTCGAACATTTTCCTAAGAGGAAAAATTATAACCGTAAAGTATCATGTATCTTTTTAACCGCATAGGATAAATTCATCCTCTTCCAAACAATGAGCATAAGCCAGGTTATGTAAATGTGTGGTTACTCGTATGTAATGGATTCAAATTCAAATCACTCATACAAGGTAATAGAGTGCGTCGTATCCTTGACAATAGCAGTAAAGCACTAGTACGATTACAAGTAAATCATCGATGGCGTAAAGCCCTTATTTTCGACGCATAGCACAAAGCTATGACGAAATTAAAGTCAAAACTCTGTTAGATGCCTCTGAGCCAATTTTTCGAGAAAATACTTAAAACACTAATATCAAGACAACACCTGACTTCACCTGAAACAACATTACGGAAGACTATTATAAATGCACAATAATAGAAGAACAATTATTGGATTCCAACGAATTTAGGTGGAAAATGAAACTGACCCTAGAAAAAAAAAACGTCCAAAGTCTCCCCGAGACAGAAATTTATACCTTAAAAGGATTTTGCAAGTATGAATCCATTAAAATTCTTCTGGCAGACAAAGAAAGTGTAACGCTAATTATCGACATCGTAACATACGACTAAAAACTCGGAGATATCCCGGTAAAAGGAAAATATATATTGCTACCTCGTGATCCAACCAAATCAAGAGACTTAAAAAATACCAAACTCTAAAGAAATATAAAGACCATATATTTGAAGATCTACGATGGGCGCTTATGTTACACTAAAGTAAGCTACTAAATCTTTAGGACTAACTTTAGTTCACAAAATCAACATATCATTGAGACCAATAACTAGCTCTAGTAGAATCCAACAAATTTTCTAGTGGAGTTTCTCCTAAAAATCATGTAGCCGTTAAAAGGTAACTCAGATTTAAACAATTTTACATATTGTGTGGATATTATTAGAAGAATTTACCTAGAGCCACCTAATAGACTAATAAGATTTGATGTGAAATTAGTAACCATACTCAAAACTAGACTTTCAAAGCATTCAACATTATCAGACAGAAGTGATGGATCTTTTGGAGTGTTGCCTTTGTAGTGTTTACTTCTAGTAAAGAACAAGCTATACGTTCGGGTATTCGAGAGGTTCTTCGCTCTCCCCACGCGGGGCCATCATATATATTAAGTGGTTTGACACACATGCCATAGAAATAGCAACAGTGAAGCCTAAAGCTTGAAAGGCACCTTTATTGTATGGAAGAATAATGATCAAGAACTATTTCAAGACACATCTAATTTCCATTTGACCAACAATTAAGTTTATCATAGAAAAAAGTTGCTCTTCCTAGATTACAAAGTCAATCGTTAAAATGATATTAATAAAACTTCAGTATATAGAAACTTATCATTCATTGGATCTATCTCAAGTATAGCTCTGACAATTATGTTGTAACCGAACGAGAAATTAAATGCAAACTTTATAATCGCGCAATATATGTATGTAACACTGCAGACTTAATTGAAAGAAAAATATTAAATCAGAAACACAACATAATCGTAACCTTGTAAAGCTACTAGGCTATGCTATAAATAACCTAAGGTCAAAGACCATTGAATAACAAGAAACATATTCTTTCGTCACAATTCCATGTATTTAGGTAACTTCGGAAAAATAAGATGATTGTTAGCACCAACATCAACACATCCTTTATATCGAGAAAACACTCTGAGCTCATTAAACGAAAATAACACCTAAAAGCAATAGTTTTAGAGCCCGCCAAATATAAGAAGAATCATTAATATAATTTGGTAACTTCTTGTGTGACTTAATTATGAGCAAATAGACAACTTTTTCCTCAGCGAAAAAACTATTGTATTCGGTTTATTCGCTTTCCAATTTTTCCCGTTAACCATAGGGTTCACGTCGTAAGAAAATTTATAAATATAAATATTTTTCCAATTATGGACGTTAGATTATTGAATAAAAAGCGTGAAAAAGAAATTGTCCGACAAAAATTGTAATTTTGTAGATTTACTAAAAACGAACTAATTTTTTCAGAATTTCTTGATAAAAATATATAAAAGTGACCAATGACATTGTCCGCTTCAATGACAGCACGGATAAAAAAATTTGTTTGTGAGCTTATTATCTATCTGTGATCGAAGTGGCTGACAATAATATTGGTTTAATCACCTCTGCCCCATAAAAAATATTTATTTTTTTGGTGTTCATGATAGGGTATATCTGTCATATAAATTATTATTTTATTTGCAGTATATATATATATATATATATATATATATATATATATATATATATATATATATATATATATATAACACTATGTAGACAGTTTAGAATAGTTTCTTGATAGCAATAACTTTTCTGTTATGGTTAAGCTGTTATTCAAAAATGGTGATCTTAGGTATCAAAAATATCATTTTATAAAATCCATAATAGTCTGGTATCATTCTAACATAAACTAATCTTGGTAATTATTCCATATAGTGCAAATACCTAAATTTTCGCATAGTCCTTATTTTTGGGTAGTGCAACGAGAATTAAGGTTTTTTCTGAAGGTCTGAGAGTTTTTCTATTAAAAGATCATTTTACTTTGATGCATGTAAGTCATATTTTCTAATATAACCATATCAATCATTCAAATTGCACGGAGTGTAACCACATTTCATATTCTTGCCTAAAATGTAGTTGTCGGATTTACATTGTCTTTATTTTGCTTGTTTGTAGGACGTTGGGATTTGGTTGTATCTCTAATCGTTATCAAGAAAACACCGAATGAGCATAATATATGAAATATGTCCATTGAAGTGTGAAGCTGCGCTTCACTGAAGAAACCTCAATGACTTGAATTGGTATTTGCTAAAGATCTCAACATTAGGTTTACTAGGAATGACGACTCAATACCTAGACAATATATTAAATGGACACAAATATATAAAGAACGCATCTACGGCTCTACACAAACATGAAACTCATCTTAAGCGTAAGTTTGATTTTGTAAATACTAAAATTTTAACGCAAGATGAAAAATATCAAAAACTCCTAGTTAAGAAAATGATTCATATAAAAAGAGAACTACACGTCGTAAATGATCAAGAAGACATAAGCAATTTAAACCAATTTATCACAATTTAATCCGCTGAAAATATTTTTAAACAATTGTCAAAACTTATAGTTTACCCCTGCATAACAACCACGAATTATTCCAGACCCGCTACACATTTTTACAAACTTCTCAGATATTTTTTTTTAGACAAAGTGTATTTTATTGTTAATTAATTTAACTATTTTAAAGTAATGGTCAATTGAAGTCTGTCTCTTTTTGTAGGTTGTAAATAATACTTAATCTAAAAGCAAATAATAAGAAAAATGTTTTTGAAAAAGCCTGCCATGACAGGCGGAAAGTTAAACATCCTGTAATGTCACAGTAGAAGTAAAAACCTATACCCAAGAAAATAAAAATAAATATTATAATACAATGGTTTAAAAAAGAAAAACATATATATATATATATATATATATATATATATATATATAAACAGAAAAAATAAAATCTTTGGCATAGCGGACCTGAAATGTGTCAATCTGTACTATTCTCATGTTAAAAAGTGCGGAGCATTCCAAAGTATGGAAAGACTCCGGGTCCGACAGATGGCGACAGCGCTGTTTCGTCCTAATGTGGGACTCGTCAGGCCACATGAGAATAGTACAGATTGACACATTTCAGGTCCGCTATGCCAAAGATTTTATTTTTTCTATTTTTATATTACACGGAAAAGAACTTTATTTATTTATTATATATATATATATATATATATATATATATATATATATATATATATATATATAAATATATATATATATATATATATATATATATATATATATATATATATATATAAATATATATGTGAATGGTTTGGTTATTCTGGGTTTCAATCCGTTCGTTCAAAAAATCGTTTTCACGACGTCTCGCCAAAATCTCATTTGGCATTTTCAAGTGCGGTTCGTCTCGTTACTCGCTGAGAACTGATGTTGGCCTCTGATGAATGTCGAGTTCTGTTTAGCTGGCTCGCTTTCTGATTGGACGAGCGGCTTCACAGGCTCCTCCCCTCTGCCGAGTGCGATATATTTGGTTCTTGTATGCTGGTCTCTCGTGTATTAATTGATCTTTGTTGTTTTGTTTCTTATTTCTTTTTTAATGTTTTCCATGTTGTCGGAACATGTATAGCATCGTCTCGTTTATTCAGCTGTCCCGCTTTTTCCTCTGTTATGACGCGTACCTTATAGTTCTGTACTGGTGCTATTTCTTGTGCCTTTTCAAAGTCGATGGTATGTCCGGTGGTTTGGTGATGTTAAAATAGAGCTGAGGTTGTCTGTTTGTTTTTGAGGCTATTTTTGTGTTCTTGAATTCTTGCTGATATGCGCCTCTTTCTTTGTTTTTTGTATATATGTTTGCCGACAATCTGCACATAGAATGCTATAAATGCCATGATTTTCAAGGTTAGTCTTATCTTTGGGATTTCGTAGGATGTTGGCTATTGTTTTTTGTGGTTTAAATATGGGTTGTATGTCGGGTTTTCTTAAGATTCTTCCGATTCTGTCCGTTATTCCTTTTATATGTGGGATTATGGCTTTGTTTCTTGTTTGATCTTGGTCTTTGGTTTTCTCTTGTCTTTTTATGGCTTTCTTTATGTCTGATTGTGAGAAACCATTCCGTTCTAGAGGTGTTGAAATGTGTCTTATTTCGTCTTGTTTTGTGTCGAGTTCTGTTAGTTGCAGAGATCTTGATATTAGTGTGTTGACTACTGGCTGCTTTTGAGAGGGATATTGATTTGTCTTTGCATTGAGATATCGGTCAGTATGTGTGGGTTTCCGATATACGCTAAAACCTAGGGTGTTGTTGGGTTTTCTAGTTAACAACAGGTCCAAAAAAGGAAATTTCTTTTCTTGCTCGATTTCTAGGGTGAATTGGATTCTATGATGGATATTGTTCAGGTATATGAGGAAGTCGTCCAGGTGTTCTTTTCTATGTGGCCATATTTTAAAAATATCATCCACATAGCTTTTCCAAAATTTCGGTTTTAAGAATACTTTTTGCAGTGCCTCTTGTTCAAAATATAGCATAAAAAGGTTGGCTATAACTAGTGAAAGTGAGGACCCCATAGGTGCGCCATCTGTTTGTATATTTGGTTATTGAACATGAAATATGTGTTTTTTAGGCAGTGTTCTGCAAGTTCAAGTGTATAGGCTGGAAAATCTTCGTTCATGGCGATTTTGTCCAAAGTCTCATCCAGTGGTATGCTTGGATATAACAATTTTATATCGAGGCTTGCAAGATGTCATTTTCTTCGAGGTGAATGTTTTTGATCATGTTGGTCAGATGATCGGAGCTCCACACTTTAATAGACATTTCATATAATATGCTCATTCGGTGTTTTCTTGATAACGATTAGAGATACAACCTAATCGCAACGTCCTACAAACAAGCAAAAATAAAAACAATGTAAGTCCGACAACTACATTTTAGGCAAGAATATGAAATGTGGTTATATTGCATTCAATTTGAATGATTGATATACTTATATTAGAAAATATGACTTATATGCATCAAAGTAAAATGATTTTTTAATAGAAAAACTCTCAGACCTTCACAAAAGAACTTATTTTGTATTGCACTACCCAAAAATAAGGACTATGCAAAACATTATCGAAAAATTAGATATTTGCACTATATGGAATAATTACAAAGATTAGTTTATGTTAGAATGATACAAGAGTATTATGGATTTTATAAAATGATATTTTTGATACCTAAAATTACCATTTTTGAATAACAGCCTTACCATAACAGAAAAGTTATTGTTATCAAAAAACTATTCGGTCAAGTCTAAACTTTCTGCGTAGTGTTATTTGAATTTATTAAAGTATTTAAAAGTTAAATAATAAAATGTGTATTCTGTGAACATTTAGTAAGCGGTTATTTTTATTTTCATGAAATCCAACTTTAAGATTCTTAATTACAGTGGGTAGATATATTTTTAAAATAATCGTTTGTTAAAACAGAACGATCAAAGATATTCTGAAAGAGAGTTTTCTAGGTTCAATTTATTTTTGAATGGCTTGATTAATTTTATTTAGGCTAACTGTCAGCGAAACAATTAGTTTTGTCAATTGATTAAATTTTGCGTATTAATAGAGGCGATACTTAAAAATATCTTTTTATAATGAGTGTCATTAATTTATTTTTTTGTGAATGGGCTTCCTAATTTGACAAGAACTGTTTTAAAAGTTAAATAATAGGTTAAATATCAACAACTACGAACATTGTTTCTGAATAATTAGCAGTGTTATTCAGAAACCCATAGCTTATGAAGAATATTTCCTAGTTATAAACATTATTTTCTTATTAATGTTTGTATGAAATGAAATTTATTATTTCTTCACGGAATTAAACAAATTTTCTATTCAAGAAGTATCGACTTTTAAACCTATAATTATCCATTAAATCCAATCAACGAAAATAAACACATGCTAAGAGTAATTAAAGCTGAGTATAAAATGTTTACTGTTCCTACTTCTCAACAGCATTGCTGGTAGTTGTAGACAAAATAAATAAGTATGATTAAAAAATTTTGCTCTGAATTTTTTAGTGAAACATTACAAGATGGTGTTAAAAAATGTGTTAAAAATTGAGATAATTAGTATTTACAGATATTTTTTTTAATGAAATATTTAAATTTTTAATTTTTCTTTTGGTAAAAACTTTATTTTCTAATTTGAATTACTTTATATATGCTATCTTCTTCACACTAGACAGTTTTTAGTAATGTAGAAACGAAGAGGTTATACTATAAGAGCGACTCGTAAGTAATTTTAATTTCTATTTGGGCATATCTTTATGCGGATTTTAAATTGTTATAGGAAATAATCCCAAACAGATTTGGTAAAATATTTTCACTGGAAGTTTATGGCAAGAGGATTACAAATTAAAGAAATGAACAAAATTTGTGGGTTTACTAAATTTTTTCCTCATAACTCTACATTGAGTTAAAAAATTTTGATGCAGTTTTTAGCGTATTGTAGGGTATACTTCCAAAAAGTAAAAATAAAAAGATCTTCATGGTATGTTTATTGCAAGGAGATTAAAAGCCGAAAAAATTTTGTTTAGTAACCAATATGACGTCTCCGTGTCTTATTTTGAACCGTCGTCGCTATTCCCTTAATGAAATCTCTTCTCCTTTCTCTTCTCTTCAAAGTGGCACTCAAACATTTGTTTAAAAATTGCATTTTAAACTTTTTAAATTAAAAAAAAAATGAGAAAAAAATTACACCGAATTCAAAATTTTGAACTAAAAATTGAATAAATTGTTGTAGATATACGTACAAGGGAAAGTTGGTATAGGCTTCTCTTCTATTTATCTTATTCTATTATATGTCTAAACTTCCCAAAAAAAATGCAACACATATTTTATCTATGAATAGCATTTTATTTATAATTTGAAAGGCTGATTTACTCATATAAAACCATTCATTTTGTCAGTAAAGGCTTATTTGGCTTTTTATTATCGAGATGAAAGCATAATTTGTTAACTGTTTTCATTCAAGAAATTTATACAGGATGTCAGGTAGGTACCCCCTAATTCCTCGGAGGCATACAGGGGAGGTCAAACCCTACTTTGTCATAGAAAATAAAAGTCTTTGTATTTCCGTTAAGTGGCACTAAAGAATTTTTTTTATGACAAAGTAGGGTTTCTTTGACTTCCTCTGTGTTATCCCGAGTAATTAGGAGGTACCTACCGGACACTCTGTATATTTATTAATTCGATTAAAAATTATTTAGTTGTTCATTAATGAAAATAATTAAATTTACTAGTATTGGCTTTCTTTCACAATAAATTTTATCACGGGGTGAACTATCCCATTTTTAAATTTTTTAAAAGAAAATGGATGTTTTTCTTCTAAGAGATTCATTACGAACAATAATAAAAACCATCAGGAAATTCAAATATATTAGACCTAGTAGAAATCTGGTTAAAAATCGTCTGCATATTATTAAGTTCACGAAAATAGTTTTGTAGAAGTTATTTTCTCAGTTTTTGCTTCGTATTTTTTATAGGGGTGAAAATGTTTTCCTTTTCTACTATTTTCTTTCAATTAATCTATAAATTTATTTAGTTCGCTCAAAAAATAGTTAGTTGTACATGCATTTAAAATACTAAGTTTGTGTATATTGGCTTTTTGCACAGTAAAACTTCTCACGAAGGTAATTACCTCTCATAAAAAAATAATGTATTATTTTATAAAAAATTTAATGATTTTTTTCCTAAGAATTCGTTTCTAACTAATACAGTTATCAATTAATATTAATTACGAATAGCCTTTAGAGGAAAATGATAAGGAAAGAAATCTGCAAACATTATTCCACGAAAAATAGAATTAATATCGAAATGAAAATTTATTAAATTCTATATACGATTTCGTGTTTCATCAAAAAGACCTTAAATTTAAGAAACTCCATAAAAAACTTGAAAATCTCAAGGGGCAGAGAGAACCAAATTCAGATCGACACTTTTTCTCAGATTACAAATTTCATGACAAGGTTGCTAATTTGTCAGATTGTCAGTTCTCTGAGGATGAGCTGAACTTATTAGGCTTGGGTTTGGGCTTCTCTTTGAAGAATTGGCCAAGCAGAACACGACTAGAAAACTACTCTACCGAAATTGATGCGTTGATTGATTTCTTGACAGACAGCATTGATTCTAGAACATCCCTTAAACTACAAGTCTATCAAATCTTGAGGAGAACCCTAAGAGATAATAAGGCAAGTAAATGCATTGAACACAAAACTCTTACTAGTATTATTAAAAACATAAAAATTAAGATTCGGTCTAATAGACTGATACTGTCGAAGGCAGATAAAGGTAATTGTTTGGTCATTATGAATAAAGATGATTGTCTGTTGAAAGTCGAAAGCTTCTTAGACGAAAAAAGTTTTAAAGAAATTTCGAACAATCCACTTTCTATTTTGTTATAAAAACAAAAACCTACTTCAACTTATGCTAAGATTTAATAAAAAACTGTAATGGAAATAAATATCTTCTAATTTCTAACCCGTGTTTACCCCGTTTATATGGTTTACCAAAAATTCATAAGCAAAGAGTACCAATTCGACCTGTTGTAAGTTTTATCAATACTCATTTCGAAACTGTCTTCTTTTTTGAAGGCAATTCTAATTAAACTTATCAAAGACAAGCCTAAGTTTTACCTCAAGAATTCCATAGATTTATTAAAAAAACTGAACTATGTAACCATGCCCGACGATTCTTTGCTTGTTTCCTTCGATGTATGCAATCTATTTACGTTGATTCCGAGGATGGAAACTCTTCTGATTATATCAAATCTGTTGACAGCGAACAGCATCTCTAGTGACGACCAACAACGTATCTAGTGACGGCCAACTTAGTATAACGACCTTTCTTAAGAAGTGTTTATCTCAGGACTTTTTTGCTTTCAATAACAAATACTACGAACAACCTTCGGGGTTGGTAGTGTGGAATCCTCTATCTCCTCTTTTAGCAGATATCTTCCTGGACAACCTGGAAAATGCATTAATTCCGAGATTGATTTCTGAGAGCAAGATCTGGCTTTGTTAAGTAGGTGACTGTTTTACAATTATTCCGGGCAATGAACAGCGGGCTATTGATGTTCTAAATAGTCTTAATTCTTTGCATCCTGCTCTAAAATTTACCTTAGAAATAGAAACCGAAAACAAACTTAATTTCTTAGATTTAACTATCGAGAAACCAATAATTGTCTAAGTTTTAAAATCTTTCGAAAACCTACCCAAACAGATCATATAATTCCTTCTAATTCTAACCACCATCTACAACATAAAATGGCCTCAATAGACTGCTATGTTAATAGATTGCTCAACATTCCAATGTCAGCGGAGGATTACAACAACGAGGTCAATATTCTGAAGCAAATTGCCGTAAACAATTGGTATGATCATACAGTCATCGACAAATATATAGAGAAAATTAAAAATAAGAAAAAATCCCAAGAAGCTTATAGCTCAACTCCTTACAATGAAAGTGTGCAAGGGAAATTTTTCTTACTCTCGTACTTAGGCCAGTTCTCTAATAAAATAGCACAGACCCTAACAAAACACATTCAAAACGTGAAAATTTCATTTAAGAGTGTAAATCAACTCAGTTCTCATCTGGTCAATAACAAACAATAGATCTTTCATATCCAAAAAAGTGGGGTCTATTAACTTCCTCTGTGTTTCGTTGCCATATTAGTTTTACCAAACACAGTTTCTCTCCAACTCATAATAGTAAAATCTTATATTACTCCAGGGGTAATAACTCTAAAACCTTGGATTATAGAGAGGATCTTTTGATATGCAGGGAGATAAAAAGAAACCCCGACCATTCCCTCAATGTAAGAATGAACAACGTAAATGACGGCAACCCCATTTTCAAACTTTTTCCTTAAATCATTAAACAATTTATATGTGATTGCATGAGGTGCAATCTTATAATAATTTTGATCATCTTTTTCAGTTTCAGACACTTCATTGTAAATATAGTAATAGTTAACACATTTCAGCAAATTGCAACTACGTCTATTTTATTGCTTTTTTTTAAAAATGGAAATTATTTCACGTCACTGAACCCAAGTGATCGAAATATATCACAGAATGGCCGATAATAGTAACGCTGTAGATTAATAAACTTTACCTGCCCTTTCTTTCTGCCCTTTTTCTCTTTTTTCTCATTGTCAATGAATTATTGATATGAAATACAATTAGCAAGAAATTAAAAAAAACTCATACAGAGAATTTCTACTCAGGCTTGCACATACATGTATATATTTTTAAATTTTTGGACAATTTTTATTGTTATTTTATGCTATGACTGTGTGTGGCATAACCTCACTGTTTTTCGAGTTGTAAAGGTTTATTATTTTAATAATGTTAATGTATACAGTGTTTTGAATGTTTCAATTTTAATTTGAGACAGATTTTTTTAATTGTATATGTGATTTGTTCTGTGTGGAGCCTACTCTGGCGTTGTTGGAGACTGTTCTCAAAATGGCAGGGTTAAGATGTGCCCTTTGACGAGTGAGTGTAGTTGGTGAGTACTGAGTAAGCTTATTTGCTGACCATATTCTCTTGTTTCTAGGGTCTGAGTCCTGAGGATGGTCTAAGTTAGACCGAAAGCGATAATAATAATTTAAAAAATATACACTGAAATACACAATCCGTCTATCTCTTTAGACTTTTTGACAGTTAGTCTCAAAAAAATACATGGATTTTCAATGTGTTTTGAATAAAATAAAGTTTTTTCACCTTTTCTTAGGAGTGAAAATACATAAATTTGTTTTATATGGTAGAAAATTCATTAAGTGTTAAATTGAAAAATACTATTTTGGGAGGTTAACTTCAGAGATGACTTTTACTCCATAGATAAGAATCAGGACATGAAACGAGAACTACGATATATTACAGATGAAAGGGAATCTGAGGCAGACTTCTTGGAGTTTTTCATAAAAAGCTTTAAGAAGGTAGTTTTGCTTTTGGAAAAGGTAGATTTACATTAGACGCTATGGTTCGTATTACAGTTGGTAATGCCTTCCTTAAAACAGAATGTTCGTTCTTTCTTTTTGATGAAATTAAAAAAGTGGTATTTATCCCCGTCATTGCGCAAAATTAAGTAAATTTATACATTTATTGAATGAAAACAGAGAAAAAGAATAACGTGTTTCCCCTATAAAAAATTCTTTTCGTAAACCTAATAATAGAATAGACATGTACTTTGTAGGAAGTTCTCACCTTTTAGAAATGCAGTTTAGGACGTAAAAAAATAAGTGTCGAATGTTCATCAAAATACTGGAACATATCATAGAATACGAAGAACCAAAGGTTGCCTTGAAGAAACTTTTTCTCATAAAGCTTTAAGGAATTAGTTTAAACCTTCGAAATGGTAGATTTCCCTCCATACTATATATCTAATATGCCTGATGGTTTTCCTTATTGTTCGTAATCAATTTCTTAGAAAAGGAAATATGATTTTCATTTTTTTCCGTAAATCTTAAAAGCGGGATACTTAATCGCGTTATAAATTGTATTGTCGAAAAAAACCAATATGTATGAATTTTTAAATTTTTGTACTAAAGAAACTTTGGAATAATTAAAAAAATAGCAAAAACAATAATATTTTTACCACTGCAAAAAAATTCAAAACCAGCCCATACTGAAAAAATGGCATGTATCAATCCCTTTGCATAAAGCTAATAACATGAAAGTGATGAACATTGGGGGTAGTTATCACCCCCTAGAAATGCCATTCAGGACGTAAAATAAAAACCTGTTGGATATTTTTTGGATATTCAGACATTTTTAGTTTCTGTGCCAAATTCAAAATTTATAGAAAATTTCTAAAAAATATACACTCTAAACTAACAAATAATAAAAGATAATAAATCCTTATTATATTGATACGTAAAAAATATAGAGTTTAGAATAACCCTTATTGGTACTTTAGATTTAAATACAAAAAGACAGCAAACGTTAGGTTGGAACCAAGACTAAAACAAAAATCAAAATTTTTCTACGATAATATCGCCATGGAAGTAATCATAAACTTCACACCTCTACATATACTTCTAGAGAGTATGGCGAAGAGGGCAATTTATAGGATGATGAAAGATGAGGTTATAAAACGAAGGCCCAATCTCTTATCCAGAAATCAACAAATCTGGAACAGATCCCAAGATGAAATGAAAAGGAAATTCAACTTTGTGAGGAACTTCAGCACAAAGTTGAGTCGCAAAAACGAATGGGACAGAAACACCATTGAAAAACTCAACATGTAATTCATTATACGCTATACAGATGGCTTCAAAACAACGAAGAGAACTGGAGTAGGAGTGTATGGACCAGGCACCAGACACTAAGAAAGCTTGAGTAAGTCACCAAGCATTTTTCAGGCAGAAATACATACAATTAGGAAATATATTCAATTTAACAAAGAAAAAAACTATCACGGGCAAGAGATTATCATCATGTCGGATAGTCAAGCAACCCTTATTGTGCTGAGCTCTCAAGTTATCAGCCCCAAGATGATCTGGGAATGCCTAGATGAATTAAAAGTTTTGTGTGAGAATAATAAAGTCACCCTCATATGGGTACCGAGACACACCGGAATAGAGGGGAATGAAATAGTAAACAGTCTCGCGAGAAAAGGGGCTGAGACACCATTTCTGGGACAAGAGCCTCTTTGTGGAATCCGTAGCAGCGTAATGCTGGACGAACTAAAGATGGAAGAAGAAAGCAGGAGATCCAATTATTGACCGGAGCTGCAAGGATTGAGACAAGTGAAGATAGTTCTTGGAAACTACAACCAGAAGAGATTCAGAGAATGAACAAGCCAAAGTAACCAACTCAGAGTTCTGACAGGGGTCATGATGGGGCATTGCCACCTGAAGGAACACCTCAAAAAACTCGTATTGGTAGAAGAAGATGAGTGCAGATGCTATGAGGAGGACGACGAAACCTCTATTCATATCCTTTCAGAGTGCAGCGCTCTAGGAAACCTTAGGATGTGGTTCTTGGGAACACACCAAATCGAAGAAGGGGAGCTACCCATCTTGACGCCCTCCAACATTCTAAGGTTCCTGAGGGAAATAGGACTAGAGGACCTGCTCTAGCTGATAAGGTAACTCTTACGACTTAGCAGCAATAGAGGGGCACAATAGATCTACCAAGTACGCAGTGTACATACCCCAATTCTACGCACATACATAGATCTTAGAACAGAAGTTTAGGTTCATAAATAATTTTTACCATTTTTTACCTAAAGCAAGAAATATTCCACATAATCTAACTGTATCAGAAAATAAATTTTTGAAAACGATCGATTATGACCTTTTTTAGCATGGCACGAAAAAAAAATGTGAAAAATCTTTGTGGGACGAAGTATTTTTATTATCATTAAAAAACCTATATAAATAATAATATAGTTTCTGAAAATTATCAAAACTTTTCAAATTCTTAATTTTATGTAATAAATGAACCAGTTTATTGGAAAATAAACACCTCCTTAAAGATGTTCAGTAAAAGTAAAATGTTTATTGACTCATACTATAAATGATTTTTATAAGTACTGTCAAAATAAATAAAAATCATGATCAAAAAGAAAAGGTGTGTGACTTCATAAATAATTTGTGAAAATACGTTAAGGGTTTAATATCGCCTGGGAATGAATGCATGTATAAGGGAATGTGTATACTGGGACTTAAAAGATCCATTGTCTTTCTTCTGCTGTTAAGTCGGGAACGTCTCGCCGACTAAAGTAAGTCCTTCCATTTTATTTCATGTTAGAAATTTTGAATGTTGGACGATTTTAGATTTCCATCTTCTACTCGATACGCGTCCAAGTATCGCAAGGCGACACATTCTGAAAGAATGAAGATAGGGGTTTCATCCTCTTACTTGCAAAATCTGCATTCTTCTCTCTAAGTTAGTTTAAGTTTTTTCAGGTGGTATCTTAGCTAGCAGTACCCTGTTAAGATCCGTGTTAGAATTCTAGGCTGGTTCTTACTTAGGCTAACACTTTCCTTGAATTACTCAGAAGTGTCTTCACTTGTCTCATTCCTTCTAGATTTGTCCAATAATTGAAGTTTGAGTTTGTATTAAGTATCTCAACAGTATCTTTATCCCAGTGTCTTTTAAGACCATCTAATAACTAAAGTTGAATTTCCTTTTCATTTCATTTTGGGCATGATTGAGGTTTGCTGTTTTCTAAATGAGAAAGATGAAGCCTTTGCTTGATGACGCTATCCCTAATCTTTCTGCCTGTTGTTTTCTTTACCACATATGTAACAGGTTGTTCGAAAAGTCCCGAGTTTAACATAACAATAAAATTTTCGGAAAAATTCAACTTTACTGGTCCACATGTTCTCCTTCTAAAGTGATACGACTATTCCAACATTTATACATACCTCTCTTAGAACTTTTTGTCTGACCCTTCAAAATACTCCTCAATTTCAGCGATTATCTCTTTATTGGAGCTATTTATCTTTCCAGCCAGCATTTTTTTGAGATTTGCGAATAAACAATAATCGCTGGGGGCCAAATCTGGAGAATACTTTAGATGCGGAAGAAACTCGAGGTGTAATTCATGTAGGCTTACCATTGTTGCAATCGACTTGTAACACGACATATTATCTTGGTAAAAGATCTCTTGTTTCTTCTTCATGTGAAGCTATTTTTTCTCGTTTTCTCAAATGTACCAATAACACAATATAATATTCGCTATTGCTGTTCTTTTTTTAATATAGTCAATGAATGTTATACCATGCACACCTCATAATACGGACGCAACAATATTGCCAACCGATTGTTCCATTTTTGGTCGCTTTGGTTAGTTTTCATCCTTCACTGACCACAGTCGATTTCTCTTGAGTGTAGTGGTGGATCAACATTTTATCCATGCCGCATGAAAAAGTTCTCTTTGTTTTGTTAAAGAGTTGCAGACAGTGCTCTAAGTCATCAACAAGTTGTTGATTTTGCTTAACTGTGAGCAAATATGGTACTCAGTTCGACAGATCTTTTGCATACCAATATAAAAGTAAAAAAATTTGGGGCTTAAAGATGCATCAGTAGCGGAGATCATTTAGTGACTGGACCTACAGTTTAACGTGAGTTTCGAACCACAGTTGGCTACAGCACTTGATGTTTCCAAGCGGTCATCGATTCAAGTAATAATCAGGCCCAGCGTAATTTAACTTCGGTGATCTGACGAGAACCGGTACTTGATATGTGGTATGACCATAGCGACATACCAAAGTACTTATGCAAAATATAATGTAGAAGGTCTATTGAATCTTTACTATATCAGTTCTCTCAAGCACTTTTACTTTACGATTACTCAAAACGATTTTGGGTTTTTTTTTTATGTTTTTCCGTACAACAGCGTCATTTTGATGCCTAGAGCATTCAGAACCATTCGTATCTGTACGATCGCATTTGAGTTCAGTAATTTTTCAGTATTTTTTCCCAGCAAATAACGGTGATTTATGAACGTACGAAATTCATTTTTTTTTTCATTGATTTGAAAATATTGAAAAATGTGCCAGTAATATTTTAATATTTCAATAACGAATGGTTGAAGTATCATCGAATTTTGACATTTATCGAAGATTGGTACTAATTAAAAATCGTATGGATATGTCGACACCTTTGTGCCAGTTTTAGGACTTTTCGATCATTTATTAGAGATGTGAGATTATGGATTAATTCCATAGCGGCCATTGGGCTCGTTCATTCATTATATTGTAAAACGATCAGTTATTCCATAGATGAAACTAGACAAAATTTACTACAAATCGGTGGTCCATAATATGCTGATCAAATGGGTCCAAAATGCATACTGTACTGTAGCAATGAAAAATTTATATACTACTATACCATCTATTAACGGAAGCGTGCTTATTATTATTAATTAAACTTAATTATCTCGGCAACTACCGAAATTATATTAATTATTTCTTTCTTTAAGTTCTACAACTATATATGCAGCTTTCTAGCTGCTGGATAGTATCCCTTTCACTCGACTTCTTTCCGGTGCTTGTGTGTAAGTCGCGCATTCACAGCTAGATTTAGATGCACTGTTTATTTATTTTAAAGCATTTTATTACAATAGTATACAAGGATGATGAGAGATGAGATCATAAAATGAAGGCTCAATCTCTTACTCATAAATCAAGAAATCAACAAATTTGGGACATGTTCCAAAATGAAATAAAAAATAAATTCAACTTTGTGAAAAACTTCAGCACAAAGTTGACTCGCATAAGCAAATGGGGCAGAAACACCATTGAAAGGCTTAGCAAAAAATCCATTATATGGTATACAGATGGCTCCAAAACAATGGAGGGAACTGGAGCAGGAGTGTATGGACTCGGCATCAGACACTACGAAGCTTGGGTAAGTCACCAAGCATTTTCCAGGCAGAAATACGTGCCCTTAGGATATGTATTCAATTTAACAGGGAGAAAAACTACCACGAATTATCATCTTGTCGGATAGTTTAGCAGCCATCAGTGCACTGAGCTCTCAAGTTATCAGTTCCGAGATAGTCTGGAAGTGCCTAGAGGAACTAAATGATTTGAGTAAGAGTAATATAGTCACCCTCATGTGGTGAGATATCATTTCTGGGGTCATAGCATTTCTGTGGAATCGGTAGCAGCGTAATGCTGAAGATAGAAGAAAAAAGCAGCAGATCCAATTATTAAGCGGAGCTGCAAGGTTTGAGACAAGCGAAGATACTTCTGGGGAACTACGGCCAGAAGAGATTCAAAGAATGCATAATCTTAAGTAAAAACCAACTCAGAGTTCTGACAGGGATTCTGATGGGACACTGCTACCTGAAAGGACTCCTCAATAAACTCGGACTGGTAAAAAGAGAGGAGTGCAGATTCTGTGAGGAGGAGGGTGGAACCTCTATTCATATCTTTTCAGAGTGCAGCGCTCTAGAAAACCATAGGATGCGGCTCCTGGAGACACAGCAAATCGAAAAAGGGAAGCTATCCACCTTGAAGCCGTCCAACATCAAAAGATTCCTGAGAAAAATAGGACTGGAGAACCTGCTCTAGCCAATAGAGCAACTCTTAAAACTGGGCAGCAGTAGGGGGGGGCACAATAAATCTACCAGTTCACACTGTACAGACCCCCGACTCTACCCAATACATACGAAGATGACTTGCAGTAAATTTCATCTAGTTTCCAAATATCTTTTCAAAATTTAAATAGGCCTGCTGTGTTCGTGTATACAAAATGTAAAATGTACTTGTGCGAAAACTAATTAACTGATAGTACCCATCTTTTGCATACTTAAATTGCGTGATATTATCTATAATTTTTCAAAGGGCCTCTACTACAAACTGAAATTAGGAATTGTTATCAATTTTTGAAGAGCTACCTTTTTTCTGGTCTTTCTTATTTAATTTTTAATTTTTCTTGTTTAAAAGTGGAAAAATCTTTCTATGCAATACTACGATTTTTTTCAATATTTTTCATTTTAGTTTTTTAAATACTGAATCATGGTTTCTTGTTAAGTTTCTGTTTCCAATTTTCATGTATATAAATGCGTGAAAGTTGGGAAATTCTTTTCTGTTCTCTATTTTTTGAGTTGTTTTTATATTTTTATAATTTTAAATTTCGTATAAGAAAATTGACTTGAAAAATTTTATTGTTTGAAGGTTGTTGACAATGTTAAAGATTGACTAAAATGTGGTTGTCGGACTTGCATTGTCTTTATTTTTGTTTGTTTTTACGACGTTTCGATTAGGTTGTATCTTTAATCGTTATCAAGTATAAACTGTTTTATTCTTGATAACGATTAGAGATACAACCTAATCGCAACGTCGTAAAAACAAACAAAAATAAAGACAGTGCAAATCCGATAACCCCATTTTAGTCAAAAATATTATTCACGATGGGTTTCCTAATGACTAGTCGTTAGCTGATTGCTATTTTATTTTGTAAATTCTAAAAAAAACGTGTTTCCAGAATTTTTGTGTTTATTCTCGAAAACTTTAAAAACGCAAAACGAAAGCAATAAAACTAAATTGTTACCTATAATTCCATAAAAACATATAAATCACTTATTTGTTAAACAATAAAAAGCACAAACAAAGCCACATGACACTTGGTAAACACAACAAAACATCCCGAGTATGCCGAAAACGTGAGTTGCATTCGAAACTGCTGTTTATCTATCACTAAAACTAACCAAAATATTAGTTGAGATTCCACTCAGGTGGCATCTGGATTTAGTCCAGGTTATTTTTGGATATCGAGACAAAATTGTCACTGTGGCATGTTGTAATAGGTCAAATGCTGCTAACAAGTCATGTTTTTTTTGAATAATTTTTTTATTGAGTAGTTAAAATTTTAATTAGTAATAAAAGTTAAAATTTAGAATTGATTCGATTTTTTTTTAACTATCAAGAAAATGTTCTGTGAAAAATATATTGGAATAAATAGGTCAATTTTTTCAGTCACTGAAAAATTGCATTTTATGACAAGGTCCCAAGTTCGATTTTACTGTCAAACATGGAAAATGATCCTTGCAATAGAAAACCTGAAATGCTCGAAACTTCAAAATTGTACCGTCTTTTTAAAATGTTACATGTTTTTAGGGGATTCTTATACTACACACTGAAATTGGTTCTAGCTGCTTGTTATTTTAGAAACATATTTGAGGGCACTAGGTGGAAAATACCTCCAAAGTTCATTGCAAAAAGATTTTTTAACCGACTTCTAAAAGAAGAAGGTTCTCAATTCGTCGACTATGTATGTTTTTTTTATATATGTACACCGATTACTCCGGAACGGCAGCACCGATTTAAATGAAATTTTTTGCGTTATATTCAGGAAGTTGCTGCGGTGGTCCCATATTTTTTGGACGAAATTAGTGCAGTAATATCCAAGATGACGCTGACAATATGGCGGCCAAAAAAATTAATTTTGTCCGATTTTCTCCAAAATTGGCATGGGAGAATTTTTGGGGTCGTACACACCGAATCTGAAATTATTTTTAAACAATTCAATATGGCGGATCCAATATGAGAGCCAACAAATTTTAATTTTGTCTGGTTTTCTCCAAAATTGGTGTGGGGGATTTTTTGGGGTCGCACATAACGAATTCAAAATATTTTTTAAAAAACTCAATATGGTGGATTTAATATGGCGGACAAAAAAATTAATTTCGTCCGATTTTCTCCAAAATTGGTACGAAGGAGTTTTCGGGGTCGTACATAACTAATCTAAAATTATTTTTAAAAAATTCATTATGGCGGATCCAATATGGCGGACGAAAAAATCAATTTTCTCCGATTTTCTTCAAAATTGGAACGGGTGAGTTTTCGGGGTCGCCCTTAACGAATCTGAAATTATTTTTAATAAATTCAATATGGCGTATCCAATATGGCGGATAAAAAATTAATTTTGTCCGATTTATTTTCAAAATTGATATAGGGGAGTTTTTGGGATCGGACATTACGAATCTGAAATTATTTTTAAAAAAATATATGGCGAATCTAAGATGGTGGATTAGAGATTCTACATCTCCCGATTTTGTCGAATATCAGTATTGGGGTATTTTTGTTAGTGTTAACTATGAATTTAAAATATTTTTTTGAAAAACTCAATCTGGCATCCTAAAAATTTTACATTTTTCGATTTTCTCCTAAACTGATGAGGATGTAAATTATGAATTTAAAAGTATTTTTTCAGGATTCAATATGGCGAATACAATGTAGCGGACTGAAAATTTTACATTTTACCATTTTGTTTAAAGGTGGGACTGAATCGTTTTTGAGGATGTAAATAGCGAATATAAGTCTATAAATTTTAAATTTCCGGATTTCATCCAAAATTGGTACTAGGGGGCTTTGAAGGGTTTAGATTTAGATTAGATTAAGACTTAAAATAATTTTTTTTTAAATTCAATACAGCGGATGCAATATGGTGGGTTGAAAATTTTACCTTATTCGCATTTTTACAGATTTAGTACCACGGAGTTTTCGGGGTCGTGTATTACGAATATGAAGTTAATTCTTTACAATTGTTAGATACAATATGAGGGACAGAAAATTTTACATATTCCGATTTTATCTAAAATTGATATTGTGGGATTCTTGAGGCCTATACAAACTCAGTGCAGTATAAAATGTATCGAGCTAAGAAATTTATAGCTCAGGTTCTTTACAGATTGATATTGGAAAGTTTGGGGGCCTATATTACCAAACTAAAATTAATTTAAAATTTAAGATAGTGGATTTACTACGACAGACTAAATATTTCTTTGACACAATTTTACTGGTATTTGGAGAACTCTAAGCACCAAAGAATTTTTAGTGGTTCATTTCAGGGTGATTTACAACTTTAGAGAAAATTGGTACTTTTTTGCCACCTTGGAGTCATTGCGAGGTACACTAATCTCGATTAGTACTTAATTCAAATATTTTAGGAATATCATAATGAATTCTAAAACTAAAAATAGAAAAATTAAATTTTTATAAAAAAATTGAACCGATTTCTAAAAGTGCGCTAAAAAGTGAAAAATAACTATAAATTTTTGTATGAAATTGAACTTTTTGAAGTCGGCGCCAAATTATTTGTGAATGAAATAAATAACCACTAATATATACAAATTATGGTAAGAAAGCAATTACCAATATAGTATTTTTAATCTGTTTATGTGAATCACATTTTGTCAGGTATTAGTTTGGCGCCGACTTCAAAAAGTGCAATTTCATATTATTATTTATTATAGTTATTTTTCACTTTTTAGGGCACTTTTAGAAGTTGGTTGTTTTTTCTATAAAAATTTTATTTTAATTATAATTTTCATAGGCTACTGTTCTCGTAAAATCACGTGCCCCTTAATGGGTTTAAGTAAAGATTTACATTCATATCATTTTCTCAATAAGGACTTCCTCTGTATTTTTTTATGGACAAAAAATGTTATTTTTTTCTTGATGTTTTCTTTCAGTAAGCATCTGAAGTTTTTTAATTGGGTTAAAAACTCGTTAATGGTACATAAATTAAAAAAAAAAATAAGTTGAAGTGTATCGGTTTTTTTAAAATTAAATTTATCACGGGGTAACTACACCTCAGGAAGTATCTTTTCAAATTTCGACAGATATATTTCTATGTCCAGATTTGAGATTCTAAAAAATTAAGTTTACCTCATTTTCCATTCCTTCAATTAAGATTCAAATTATAAATTAGATAGACTCAGAGAATGTCCACATAAAGCTTAAAGGAGGTAGGTAACTCTCAAATGGGTGGAGTTTAATTAGATGCTATTTGCAATCATGTGATACTTGGTAAAGAATTTCTTAGAAAAAAATATTCATTACTTTTTTTCCTAAAATTAGTAAAATAATATGTATCATGATCTATAAAAAGTATATAAAGCAAACTCTTCTTGATAATGAGAAAATAACACTTATCAAACTCGTTTCGTAACCCCAATAATATATATAGAGGAATATTAGTCTAATCTAAGAAAATATATTTTTTTAAGAATAAACTTCGGGAGTTATTTTCATCCTCTTTAGAATGCATTTCAGGACATAAAAAATAAATGTACTGCAACATATCATAAAATAAATCGAATCAGGGATTGGCTTTTTTAACTTTTTATCTAAAACCGTAAGGTGGCAATTGAATTGTTCGAAACTGTAGATCATTACTACTTGTAACTCATAATTATTATTTCTGAAGATTTACAATGGTAATACATTTCTTAAAAAATAATACTCATTTGCTTTTTTCAATAAAATTTAAAAATAGTGAAAAAATGAGTAATTACTCTCATGAAAAATTTTATTGTGAAATAGGCAGTTAACGAATTTTTCATTAAATTAAGTAAATTTATAAATTCAATAGGTAGTTCTAAAAATCCTAAGATTAACAAATTCGACTTTATTCCATGAGCGGATCCAAGAGGGGGGTGGGGCGATCATCCCCCCTCAAGAACTTTGAGTTCAGGAAAATAGACCCGAATCTGCCTCCTATTCCAGGAATGTGTATGCTGCAAGCATCTCCTCCTCCATCGACAATTTGTATTTTCTTGCAATTGCTCCCCTCCAAGAGCTTCCAGTTCAGAAAATATACCCGAATCTGCCTTTTACACTAGAAATGGGATGATTTCCGGCATTTTCCTCCCGTTGATAACTTGGTTTCGCTTGCCATACTGTACTTTTATGATATCCCCGCCCCCCCCCCCCTCTAAAGAGAGAGACTGGATCCGCCGCTGCTTTATTCATCAACATAATCTCTTTCTAAATGATACAATCATTCCAGCACCACTCTAGGCATTTATTTGTCTTTCCTATATAATGATTTGTTCAAGCCTTTAAAATACGATTTAGTTTCGGCGATCATATCTGCATTGAAGCCATATCTCTTTCCGGCGAGCATTTTTTGAGGTTTGCGGACAGGTAATAGTGGCTGAGGACTAGATCTGAAAAATATGGTGGATGCGAAAACTTGTGACACTGTGCATTGTCTTGGTGAAAGTGCTCTTCTTTTTCTTTTGATGCCATTTTTTGCGATTTCTTCGTTTAAACGTACCAATAACACTATATAAGATTCCTTAATGATGATTTTTCTCTTTTCAAGATAATCGATGAATATACGTATCCCAAAATACGGATGTCATAACTTTGCCAGCCAGCTGTTGCGATTTTGGTTGCATTGGTTGGATTTTATAATTCGCTATGCACTGCCGATTTGACCCTGAAGTGACATTCATCCACTGTAACATAATGAATGAAAAAATTACCTTTATTACGCTTAAATAGCTTCAAACATCATTCTGAATTATCAATACGTGGTTGTTTTTGATCAACTGTGAACAAATGCGGTATCTACTTCGAACTGACCTTTCTCACATACCCAAGTACTCGCGCATAATATGATGTGCATGATCTATTGAAATCTTTACGATGTCAGTTATCTTACGCATTTTTACTTTACGATTGTTCACAACGATTTTGTGGATTTTTTCGTGTTTTCCAGTAGAACAGCCTCATTTGAGCGTCCAGAGCGTTCATCATCATTTGTGTCTATACGATCGCGTTTGAATTCTACAAATCTGCTACAGATGGTTACTTTCGACGCAGAAGATTTTTTGTAATACTTTTCAAGCCATTTTTGAGTTTTAACAGTATTTTTCCCATTAAATAACAGTGTTTTATCAACATACGAAACTAGCTTTTGCTATTGTTTTGGAAATATCAAAAGGTGCCTCACTAAAATATCAAGATCTCGATGACTGGCTGAAATCTCATCAAATTTTGATACGTATAGTTTGAAGGTCGGTACTAACTAAAAATCGTGTGGATATATTATTCAAGTCGCCATCTATGTGCAAGCGTCGAGTTTTTTGATCCAACTTTCTTACTGAGGAAATGACATACATAAAACTTTTGTCGGAGTATCTGGTAATATGCAAGTGATTTTACACAAAAAAGTCAGCCTTTTGAGTTGTAATGTAAAAGAAAACGTTTTTAGCGATTAACTTTGAGGGTAGAATTTTAAACCCTAGAAATATAGTTAAGGACTTTTATTGGATTTTTTGGTATACTCTAACATATCACAGAATGAGACAAATCGGTAGCAGAACCTTGAAAACGTGCTCTTGTCAGTCTACAACATTATCTTTAATAATTTGTAAAACACTATTTCTTAGAACTAAATGTGAGTTAGCCGGTACGTAGTGTGGTTGAATGTAAGTAGTAGCTATCGCATTATTGTTCCATCTAGAATCAAGTCCCCTAATCTTATTTAACTAGATATAAAACTTACAGAATTATATAAATTAAAATATCAGACTTAATAATATAGATGTTATAGAACTGGCTTAACATGAGATTTTATGGTAACTTTTATGCTTAAACAATCATGAGACGTGGTTTTGTTTTTGGTGGGGTTGATATTTTGTCCCATCATCTGATACTATTCCTTAGTGTGTTCAAACCCTCTCTGTATTATGTCACAGAGGGTATTCTCAGATTTACCCCCCTCCCCCCCATGATCACAACCACATCATCGACATAGTCCTGATAAGATATGCCGAGGTCAGTCAAATCACAGAGGAGTTAATCTACAATTAAGCTCCAGCGAAGTGGAGAAGTTACTCCCCCCTGAGGGCATCTTCTGGTATTACAGGGGGCGATAGTGTCCGGTCCTATCTCTCTGTTATTCTAGTAGAAAGAAGTCGCACCGTCCATTTGAAAGTCGTTCCGTCTATTCCCCTGTCATCAAGTCTTCTTTAGACTGCCTCGCGGGGAGTGTTGTCAAAAGCCCCTTCTATATCGAGAAAGGCACATATTATGGTTTCCGTACTGTTCAGTGCATCTTGAATCTCATCTGTGAATTGTACCAGTGCAGTTTTCGTAGGATTGCTTGATATGCATATTGATGAGGGTGCAGTGGCGCCTATTCAAGAATTTCTTTTATGATATGATTATCTACTGTTTTCTTCATCGTTTTTAAAATAAACGATATGATACTGATAGGTAGCAGGGTTTTAGGTTGTGTAATGTTCTTTTTCTCTGCTTTTGAAATGAAGCTGACTCTGACCCTTCTTCATATTTCTGGTATGTATCCCAATTCTAGGTTACTTTGGCTGATGCGTACTATGTGTCGTAAAATCTCTTTCTGCCCTCGTTGCAGCAGGGCTGGGATTCTGGGATTTTTCCATCGACTTATGGGGTTTTAAGAGGCCGGAAGGTGTTCACTACCCATTTTAGATAACTACTACTGCATATGTGTCTGTCCAATGCTAACGCTTTTCTGATAAGTCTTTCATGATGCTTTATTGCATCATTCGCGGTGCTAGGCTTGCTCCTCGGAAAGTGAGTGTTGAGTAAGAGCAATGCTCTTTTCTCCTTACTCTCAGTGCAGCTACCATCTAGTTTTCTAAGTGACATTGCTTTGTCGACTCTATCCTTCGCCATGGCATTGTGTAGCGTCTGCGACGGGTATAAATTGAATATCTTCACAGAATTTCTTGAAGCTTTTTCTTTTAACTTTCCTAATTTCTTTGTTGTAGGTTGTAAGTTTCTCAGTGTAGCTCTGTCAAAATTATCCGTCACACTTACCACTATTAAAGAGTATGGGTGTTGCCGATCTTAACTCTATCAGATGATCATTCCACCAAAGTGCATCCCTACATCTTTTGCTTTTTTGTAAAGAGCAGCTCGATTCGTAAGCTCCGAGTATTGCCTCTTCTTCTTAGGTCATTTTGACAGATCCAGATAATGTTTAGCGTGTCCTCTGGTCTGAAGATGTGTTAAGTTTGTTTTCAGATTAGTGCTGTTTTGTTCCCAATCTGTTTTCCTAAGATTCCTTTTGAGAAGTGGCTCAGAAGGGTCGGTTTCCAAACTGAATGTGATTATTCTATGATTTGAAGGAGAAAGTTCATTCAGTACCTTCTAGTTTTTCACTAGATCTATTAGGCCTGATGTACTTAGTGTAATATCTAATATGTCTTCCCTTACCCCTGTTACAAATATAGGGGCATTTCCTACGTTGTTGAAGGTAAGATTACATTTAAAGATGTATTTTAAAAGTTTTTCACCTCTTTGATTGCTGTTCTTGCAGTAAATTGAGATGTAAGCAATGACATAACACCCCAATAGTGGTAGTGGTAGTTCCTTTTCTTAGCAGCACTCTGTCAATTTTTGTAAAGGGGTTTCCAATAAGAGGTGTCATTTTGAAAAGCCCGCTATTTCGGTAGATGTCACTTTTGAAGCTGTAAGTTTTTGACGTTTGACAAGTAGAAACTACGCCATAAATAAAGATGGAACGATACACGCTTCAACAACGCATTGAAATTATTAAAATTCACTATAAAAATGGTGAAAATTTGGCAGAGACGGTTCGTAAAACTCGAACATTTTTGGGTCGTCATGAAGCACCTTGTCGGAGCGCAATAAAGAAATTGGTGAAAAAATTCGAGCTGTTGGGACAAGTTAGTTATGTGAAGAAGAAAACCCGTGCACGTCGCTCAAGAACAGCCGAGAATATTGCTGCTGTAGCCGAAAGTGTTGAAGAAAACCCAGGTTTGTCCATTCCTCGTCGTTCTTTGGAATTAGGGATTCCACAAACGTCATTACACCGTATTTTGCATAAAGATTTGGGTCTTAAGGCTTATAAAGTTCAGTTAACGCAAGAACTCAAGCCGGCCGATCATCAACAACGTCGTGCCTTTGCTGATTGGGATCTTGAAATGCATGAAAATGATCCGGAATTCCATCGAAAAATCATCTTCAGTGATGAGGCCCATTTCCACCTCGGTGGCTTCGTCAACAAACAAAATTGTCGCATCTGGGGCTCGGAAAACCCAAGAGTTATTGTTGAAAAGCCTCTCTATCCTGAACGTGTGACTGTTTGGTGCGGTTTATGGTCCGGCGGGGTCATTGGACCTTACTTTTTCGAAAATGAGGCTGGAGCAACAGTTACGGTGAATGGATTGCGCTATCGAGAGATGATTAATGATTTTTTATGGCCGGAATTGGATGGTATTTATCTGGACCACGTTTACTTTCAACAAGACGGCGCTACGTGCCACACAAGCAACGAAACCATTGATCTTTTACGGGAAAAGTTTCCGGGCCGTGTTATCTCTCGAAGAGGTGATCACAATTGGCCACCGAGATCTTGTGATGTGACACCTTGCGATTTCTTCCTTTGGGGCCACGTGAAAGACAAGGTCTACGCCAACAGCCCAGCGTCGATTCAAGACCTCAAAGATGGAATTCGTGAGGCTATCGAGGACATAGGGCAGCCACTTTGCGATTTGGTTATGGAAAATTTCATGAAAAGGATATGGTCCTGTAGGCATGGTCGTGGTGGTCATTTGGCTGATGTTATTTTCCATCATTAACGGCATACCTTCCTCTTTATAATGTAATAAATATCCGATCATTTATCTTAAAAAATGGCATTTTTCTTTGAATATCAAAATAACACCTCTTATTGGAAAACCCTTTACTTCCTGCGGCAGTACAGGTCCATCGACTGCAAAGGAGCATGATTCTATGATGATCTCTTGCCTCTTCTTCTTCAGTTGGAAGTATGCTCGAATAGGGACGAGATCATTGGTTAAGAATCCTGAAACACAAAAATTATGAATATTTTTCCTTACTATAATATATGTTCTGGGTATGTCATTATATAATATAACCCCTTTACAACCTTGCAGTGTAATGCTTTTACTTCATTTCTATTGATCCAGGATTCTTGGATCAGCGCAATCCCTAACTGGTTTTTAATAAACGTCTTAGCGATTATCGCCGAGGCATCCTTAGCATGGTGGACGTTCACTTGGGCGATGTTAATGTCTGCTATTTTTCTGTTATTAGGAGAGGGTGTAGTTCACTCCTATAAAGGTGTTTTATCCCCATCCTCTTCTTCGGTTTCTTGGACCTTTAATGTTAATTAGTCAGATGATGGTACTTTGAGATAAAGATTGGAGATGTGGAAACTCCCTACGCTCTCCTCGTCATCATTTCTGGAACCAATAGGAATAACTTCCACCATTTCCTTCTCATCCTTCTGGTCTCTCTTAAGTACGTGCATGGGGATTTTCCCAAAAATATAGTGGATGGTGTGCCTATTTTCTCTGATTTTCTTGCAGGATAAATCGTCTATCGCAGTCCCTAATATTTGACCTTTACCTTCATTCTTTAGGTTAATAATTTTCCATAGTGATGTTCTTATCCCATCATTTTGGGGATCTATTTTCTATAGACGCTTTTCTGCTGCTATTCCTTGGCTTCTGGAGGAAAAAGATTGTCACTGTATAAGCTTTTGGGATGTCGTCACCTAGCACACCATCAGTTTTGCTCCCTTTCAGCCTTTCAGCCTTGGTACTTTCCCCCGGAGTCATTCTGCCAACTATGGTGTTTCATAGTCGATTAAAATCATACCCGGATGAAAAGGGATGCTCTCAAACTGGAACTTATGCTCCCATCCTTCGTACATCTTTTCCACTAACGCCTCCTCAAATTAAGTCTACTCGTTTGCACTGAAGGTAGTCTTAGGAAATGTTTTGGGGAGAATGACAATGTTGTTTAGTTTCAGGGCAGCACCACTAAAGGTGGTGGCGGTGGCCTTGACAATTTTTCTCCTCCTTGGCTCCGGTTTTTGCGGTGGAGTTACACCTGCATCCTTCCGCTTACGTTTTGGTTTATTTTTTTGGTCCACGGTAGCTTTATATTCTGCCGCCTTCTTTCTAGCTTCCTCAGGTTCTAGTCCTTCATTGAGGTAGCGCAGGTACCTGCTCCACTTAGTCCATGCCTCAGGGGATCGTCTTTGCTTCCTGGTTTTCCCAAATCAGATAGTGGAGATGAATTCTTCTTTATCTTTGTTTTTTTTTTTTCTGTCCGATGGGGTACGTTCCACTTCATTAAGGAGGTGGAGGGTGAAAAAAGAGCAATTTTTCTCTCTTTCTCCGTCCTTATTTCTATGTCCTTTTCCCCATTCGTCCTTTTCTTATAAGGCTGCTTCCCTCGAGAGGACAGAGAGCCCCACATCTTGTAAACACAATCCCGTCGACCACCGATCCTCAAGACATGGCATATACCAGGCGAGCTTCCGCGAAACAGGACCTCCACCTCACGCGCTGAAACCCTAAAGAGAGGGAGAACTACCTTCTCCACACCACTGAAGGACAGTTACTTAAACCAATAATTTGTTACGAATATTAAGGTAGTTAAGTAACTTCGGTCGGTATTATTTTAGACAAATATATCGCATGTCAGTGTGAGATGGACTTTAGTACCTGCAAAGAATTGTAGAAAGCCATTTTTAAAGACGGAGCTGCTTTTAATTATTATTTTATTTATTCTCTTATTTTTATATACATATATATTTCAGTAGACCACATTGGCGGAAGTTTTTAAAACTAAGTAAATATTGAAACATTAATATAGTTTGATGAAAGCGAGTTTCCAGTATATAATTTTATACATCGTCGTTAGGAGGAAATAACAAGGAAATAACATTTCTTCCGTGTCAAACACTATGCAGGTATCGAGGTTAAGACACTATTTCAAGTTTATTTTTGATGTTCAATCTCATATTAGAAGAAGGTGAAATTAACGAAATACTTTACGTAATTATACTTATATTATTTATTAACCTGGGTTGTATATTAACTCGGGATTGTTCGGTGGCTTTATTTTTAAATTATAAAAACCGATCAATGGCAGAAGAAACGTTACATTAGATTATCCTAATTTCCAATTCATTTTAAGATCGATTATTTTTTATTTTCGAACATACCTACAGTACTGGACAAAAATAGAATAATACTCTCAAAAAGTATCCTGACCCCGAAATTATAATATATTCCATTTAAACGCTATATAATGCATTAAGTGTTTTTTTATTTTAAAATATTAAAATAAGCTAGTATTATCAGCAACAATAACTATTTTCAATAATTTTTTCAATAAACTTTCAAAAACAAAATATGAATGCGTCAAGAGCACTGCAACATTTTAATATTTTCCTAAAAAAATGAGGGTTTTTAGTAAAAGTAAGTACAAGATTTATTTTATGTGTAATAAACATTTCTGTGCTGAATTAGTCATGTAGAGAGTTATTCCAATTTCAAAATAATTTAACTATCGAATACTGCATGTTTTTTGAAGCTTAAAAATCCAGTCATAATTCTATTTTACTGAGGAAAACAACAATATGGACAAACAGGCGCATAAAATAAAGTTCTTAAAGTGATCCTTATATATGTATGCACCAAGAATTATTACTGAAATTCCAAAAATTTTGATTAACCCGTGGACAGTTCATAGAAAGTTGGTATACGCAGAGCTTTTCAGTTCTCCAAAAACTCCATGTGTTGCCATAACAACAAAGTCGCTCGAAAAAATATTTTTGAAGGCATTTTTTATTATTACAGTGAATTGGTGTATGCAAGTAATTGAAAATATTTTTTCCTGCAGAAACCGCTCACCCAACAAAAAATTGTTAAGAAGTAAAAAAGCTTCCAAATACCGACGATTATCCGATGGAAGTATTTAGGTTTTCATAATGTCCATGATATAAAAAATGAGATGCGATGTTGACAGATGACTTTTATAGCCCTTACACTATTTTATAGCTATACCACTAGCAAACGTCATATTAGGGATGATCCTGATGAACTTTTAAAAAGCTTTAGTAGTCTCACTACTTAAAAAGGGTGATATTAATCCACTTTCAAACTATAGACCAATAAGTTTGTTATCATCATTTTCGAAAATTTTTGAAAGAGCTTTCTATAATCGCTTATATCACTATTTTTTACATATGAACTTTTTTGCAGAGTTCCACTATGGCTTCTTTGATGTTTGACTTTATGGAAGCGGTGTATGAGGCATTTGAAGATAGTGAAACAGCGGCGGGCCTTTTCTTTGACCTCTCCAAGGCCTATGACTGCCTGATTCACTCCCTGTTCTTTGAAAAATTATTTAGATATGGTGTAAGGGGAAACAAACTGAATTGGGTATACTAATAACTTACTAAAATATCACAAAGGGTTATTCTGAGGGAAGAAGACAATGGCATAGTATACTCTCATTCAAATGAGATTGAGGTGGGTGTGCCTCAGGGCAGTATATTGGGACTATTGTTTTTGCAATTTTTTAGAATGACCTCCCAACAATAAACCCTGATTACTGTAATATTTTTTTAACTATGCAGATGAAACAAATCGTTTTCGTAAAAATAAATCGATCCTAAACCTTTTAAACCAAATAGCTGACAATTTTAGACAACTTAAATTCTGGTTTTCTTGTAATCATCTGCATTTAAATCTGGAAAAACTCAATGTGTTATTTTTAAAACATCTCAAATAAGGTTGCTTAACCATCCTCAGTCACAATAGAAAATACAAAGATCTAAATAAGCGATCATCATCATCATCCAGCCTGCTGAGTCCACTGCTGAACATAGGCCTTCCCTAAACGTATCCATTCATCTCTATCTTGGGCAGTTCTGATCCAGTGCCCTGATACTCGTTTGATGTCGTCACTCCAGCGTGTTGGTGGTCTACCTCTGCTTCGCGTGTCTGCACGAGGTCTCCAGTTTAGCAACCTGATTGTCCATCTATCGTCTCTGAATCTCGCAACGTGACCTGCCCATTTCCATTTGAGTGTTGTGATCCGCTGAATTATATCTTCAACTTTAGTTCTTCGTCGGATTTCTGTATTTCTCACACGATCTCGCAAACCAATACCAAGCATAGCTCTTTCCATTTTTCGTTGTGCGACTCTTAGTTTGAGCGTAGTGTTCTTGGTCAATGTAAGTGTTTCTGCTCCATACGTCATGACTGGCAGTACGCACTGATCGCAGACCTGACTTTTCAAACTTACTGGAAGGTTTGTGTTAAAAATATCTCTCAACCTTCCATATGCCGCCCATCCCAAACCGATTCTTCGTTGAAGCTCGTGTGTCTGGTTGTCTCGATTGATTCGTATTTCGTAGCCCAGATACTTATATACGCTGACTTCCTCTATGAAGTTATTGTCCAACTTTATGGATCCTCCAAGCACTAAGTTTGTCATAAGTTTTGTTTTCTGTTTGTTTATACGGAGGCCAACTTTTTCAGTTGCCTCTCTTAGTTGTAGCGTCATCAGTGCAGCATCTGTTAGATTGTCTGTTATAAGGACTATATCATCAGCAAATCGCAGGTTGTTCAACCATTTTCCGTCAATATCAACACCCATGTTGTCCCAATCCAGTGTTTTAAAGGCATATTCCAAAGTGGTAGTGAATAATTTGGGAGACATCGTATCGCCCTGTCTAACCCCTCTCTCGATGGAAAATTTGTTACTGTTCTTATGAAGCCTTACGCTTGCTGTTGAGTTGCTGTAAATATTGTGAATTAGACGGGTGTATCTGTAGTCAATTCGGCACTGACTAAGAGTTGCTAGTATGGAGTTCATTTCGATCATATCGAACGCTTTCTGAAAGTCAATGAAAACAAGCACCAGGGGTCTATTGTATTCGATTGTCTTTTCGATGAGTGTTTTTATAGCGAGGAGATGGTCGTTGGTTCCGTATCCCGATCTAAACCCTGCTTGCTCTACAGGTTGGTAGAAGTCTAGTTTAGCCTCTAACCGTCTATTAATGATCTTGGTAAAAAGTTTGTACAATTGTGAGAGCAAGCTTATGGGTCTATAATTTTCCAAATCTGTCGGGTCGCCACCTTTGAAAATTAATACCATCAGGATATTATTCCAGTCTGCCGGAATCGAGCTGTCAAGCAGACAGAGGTTAAAAAGTTGTTTGATTTTTTCCAGTAAGGTTCTTCCACCCATTTTTACTGCTTCTATTACTATCTGATCCTCTCCTGGCGCTTTGTTATTTTCATTTGTTTTAATGATATTTCTATTTCCTGTATTGTGATTTCAGGTAGGTCTTCGGATCCTTGATTCAAAACTCCGGTATGTCTGTCTATTTCCTTCGGTTGTTCTGGTATCGGTTGTCTACTCTTATAAAGTTCAGTGTAGAACTTTTCTACAACACGGAGCAACACTTCCCTGTCTGTTGCTATCTCTCCGTCCTCATTTTTTAGTTTTATGATTTCGTTTTTACCCGTGTTCAGCTTTCTTTTCAGGATTCTGAGACTCCGATTTTCTTCTATAGTGGTCTTAATTTGTTTGGTACTATAATTTCTTATGTCTCGTCTGATGCTCTTAGAGATTTGTTTATTTAGTTCTCTTATTTCTGTTATGTCCACGTTTTCCTGTTTTTGTATTTCTCTTCTGTTAGACATTAGGGTTTTTGTATGTTGGGTGAGTTTGTTGTCTTTCTGTTGTCTCGGACAACATTTTTTAGTCGCTTCCAGGATGGAGTTCGTGATTTGCTGGGTCAGTTCTTCGATATTTGTGCTTTGTGAGGTTGTTTTTGTTAAAGTGCTGGTTATGTTCTGTTCGAATTCTTCAAGATTCTCGGGATTTTGCCACTTGTTAGTTGTTTTTCTTTTAACCAGTCTGTATCTTTCCTGTCCCAAGTTAATCCTCACTGAAGCCCTGACCATTCGGTGGTCGCTTCCCACGGAGATCTGGTTAAGTACTGTCACATCTTGTATTATAGACTTCTTATCTGTAATGATGTAGTCTATCTCATTCTTGGTTTTTCCATCTGGACTCACCCATGTCCACCGTCTACTGATTTTTTTCTAATAGAAGCTGTTCATTAAAAATAAGTTGTTTTCCAGTAGAAAATGTAAGAGTGACTCTCCTCGATGGTTTCTTGTGCCACTTCCAAAGTTTCCCAGAGAAATCTTGGCTTCGTCCGATTTAAGGCCCATTTTGGCATTGAAATCTCCACACACGACGGTGAAATGTGTATGTATGTCCTCTAATGCTTTCTTGAGATAACCATAGAAAGTCTCCACTTCTTGGTCGGTATGGGTTGACGTAGGAGCATAGGCCTGAACAATCTTTAAGTTGTGTCTTAGATTGAGCTTCAAAACCAAGTAGGCCACTCGTGTTGATATACTTCTAACGTTTACGATATTATCGATGTGCTTTTTATTTATTATAAATCCGATACCTCCAATGGAACTCTCCGGCTCGCCTATGTTATAGAGTGAGTGACCAGATTTGAGTAACGTCCAGCTTTCTCCTGCTCGTTTGGTCTCGCATAGCCCTACTATGTCCCAGTTAATATTTTTAAGTTCTTCCTCCAACTCTAGTAGTTTACCTTCCGAAGAAAGTGTTCTAGTGTTGTACGTTGCGATCTTCAGAAATATACTTTTCGGTTGACGACCTTGTTTCCTTGTCAAATTTTTGTCCCCCCCAGAATCCATGGGACAGGCTGTTGATACAGCGTGAGATTCTGGACCTATAGTCCTACTCACCTGGGGTAATTTTGTTTTGTAATTTGACATTTTATGCGTTTGGGGAGAAAATGGCAATTAAAACGCCACGCTTGCCTTGCGGGTTGGCGAGTTTATATTTCAGCCGCTCCTAACATGGAGAACAGTCGCTGTTTGCAGTCGCCCATTCTGGGTCAGACACTGCATGATGTAGACTTTCTTAGCTTCACCTCTATCTCTTCGAGACCTTACCGGCATGGGTGGCCCTACCAGTAGCTACGCTACCGCCGGCATCGCTCCCTGGACATTAGAGGCTACTAAGCCCTCTCACCACGACAAGGTGAAAGTCCCCGAGCAGTAAGATAATGGGAGTGTAGCAGGATTCTAATTTAAGATGGACCATATATATAGACATTTTGTGCAGTAAGCTATCGAGTGTTTACGCCTCTTTGAGGTGATCTCTAGGAATATTGACCCTACTGCCTCAAAGGCAGTGTATAATGCAAGTATCTCTTCTATTATACAATACAGTTTATTTTTCTGAGTAGGTATGTGAAATACAGAAAAGAGCCTTTTTAAAATTAAATTATAAAATGTCATGAGGACAATTTAAAAGCTACAATTTATTGACAGTGACTGCATTCTATATCTATGAATATATTATGATTTTTATAAAATACAAAGACAAATTCAGAGAGCTTGAAATATCTCATTCGTATAATACTAGGAGAAAAAGTACACACAACATACCAGTCCACTCACTTGCACTAACAGGGCAAAGTCCTTACTATAATTGTATAGTCCTATACAACTCTCTTACATCAGAAATTAAGAATTTGCAGAATGTAAAGCGTTTTAAGGACAGTCTCTTCAATTTTAATGTACTAAGCATGTACATACAGGCTTTCACTTGGGCCTATACTGTTCTTTTAAAACTGTTTATTTAGATACACACTGTGTGTAATGTGATGTATAACTTTCATATTATAAGTGCAATAGTAATTTATTTATACCTTGTATGTAAATGTATCTCTGACGTATTTCAAACCTTGTACTGACGAATTATTTTGATATAATACTCCAGTCTTCCTACGAAAGAAGGTGAAAAAATTTATTGCAGATATCTGAAAGTTTCAAGTCGTAGGAGGCACCCAGTAGACGATAAATACGTAAAAAAGTACAGCTAGATCAGCCCTATTTTTTTTTATAAACAACATCAAAAGTCGAAAAATTCGATTTTCGGTCTGTAGAATTTTCCGGTTACATTTTATAGAAACTTTGAAAAGACCTTTAATTTCATTTTTTATGCGTCAAAATCGATAAATAATTTATCGAAATAATAGTGAAAAACCATCTTTTTTGCATTATTTTTTAAATGTTAATAACTTTTGCAAGAAAGGCCGAAAGTGATATAGTATAACCCCTTGATGATAAGGCCATTATGTACCTTTATAACTTTGTGAAAGCTCGACCAAATCGGTTTGGTAGCTTATGAATAATCTTAATTGTTTATCCCAGACACTGAATATTCAAACAATTCTCTTTGCATAGAGGACGATTCTACAGATATTTGCAAAAGCCGAATGGATTCTTTGAAGTTCAAACTATAAGGAAAGGTGAAAAATCGATGGATTTTTGAAAAAAATTATATTAAAAAAAACTGTTTAAAGAAGGGGCACCTTTTTACGTATAAACAATTGGAATAACTTTGTTAATTTTAATGATACAAGTTTGTGAATAACTGGACTTGAAAGCTGGTGAAAAAATGCAAATTAAGAATAAAGTCTCCTACGACCAATAGGAGCTAAGATAGCATTTTTTTTTAAATCATATTTCTTTTGTTTTTTAACATTGAGAGAAAATTTTCAGATTTTAAACGAAGACCTATATTTTATGATGCAATTGATAAGTATCAAATTCATGAATCGTTAGTAAAGTTATAGCCCTCTGAAGTGAAGGTACTTTTGCAACTGCGTTGTAGCGAGTGGTGGAGGAAGCTCGGCTTTCTCACTGTGTGCTTCTGAAATTCAAACTTCGAATTGGAGTGCGCAACAAAATTGTACGATATCTCAGGTTCTAGATAACGTAGAGCCTTCATTTTTTTAGGTTAGGGTAACTCGACGAAATATTACGAACTGACTTCTTTTCATTATCATAGAAAATCGGGAAATACCGGAAAATCGACATTTTATCGGAAAACACATTTTTTTGGCAATATTAACACTAATATTGTTTCAAAAAACTTAATTGGTAGTTTAATTTCATTGCAAATATTAAATATAAAACACTGTTATAATATATATATATATATATATATATATATATATATATATATATATATATATATATATATATATATATATATATATATATATATATTGTGGAAGCTCTTCTTCGTCATCATTTATCATTGCTTGTAGCAAATCCTCATCTTCCTCCGCGTCATTTTCGTCTTCAATTATCACTGCAGCGGAGTTGTCGCATTTTGTATCTCCCTCATCGTTGTAGTTTAAACAAAGAGTTGTGCAACTGAGACCGTGCTTTTTGCAGTCGCATCTACTTGTTTTGCATCCAGTAGTGCTCTTACATGTAATTAAAGTTAAAGTTTCGTCGGGTATCAAATTTCCATCTGATTTCCTAACCATATTTTCAATTGATAACGAACTCTGAGAACGTGTCCACTTATTCACAAACTTCTATCTTTAAAATTAACAAACCTATTCCAATTGTTTTTACGTAAAAAAGGTAACCCTTCTTTAAACGTTTTTTTTTTAACAACAATTGTTTTAAAAATCCATCGTTTTTTCATCTTTGCTTGTAATTTGAACTTCAAAGTATCCATTCCGTTTTTGCAAATATCGATAGAATCATCCTCTGGGCAAGGATAATTGTTTGAACATTCAATGTCTGGGATAAATAATTAAGATTATTCATAAACTACCAAACCGATGTGATTTAGCTTTCGCACAGTTATAAAGACACATAGTGGCCTTATTATCAATGGGTTTTAAATCACTTTCGGCATTTCTTGCAAAAGGTATTAACATTTATAAAATTGTGCAAAAAAGGTGGTTTTTCACAATTATCTCGATAAATTATTTATCGATTTTGACGTATAGAAAATGAAATTAAAGACCTTTTCAACACCCACAACTTTTATTTGGACAAATTTTCTCTAAAATGTAACCGAAGTATCCTACGGGCAAAAAATCGAATTTTCCGACTTTGGATGTTATTTATAAATAAAATTTTTATAAAAAAATTGAACCGACTTCTAAAAGTGCGCTAAAAAGTGAAAAATAACCATAAATTTTTATATGAAATTGAACTTTTTGAAGTCGGCGCCAAACTAATACCTGACAAAATGTGATCTGCATAAACAGATTAAAAATATTTTATTTGTAATTGCTTTTTTACCATAATTTGTATATATTAGTAGATATTTATTTCGTGTACAAATAATTTGGCGCCGACTTCACAAAGTTCAATTTCATATAAAAATTTATGGTTATTTTTCACTTTTTAGCGCACTTTTAGAAGTCGGTTCAATTTTTTTATAAAAATTTTATTTTTCTATTTTTAGTTTTAGAATCCACTATGATATCCATAAATTATTTGAACTAAGTACTAATCGAGATTAGTGTACCTCGCAATGATTCCAAGGTAGCAAAAAAGTACCCATTTTATCCAAAGTTGTAAATCACCCTAAAATGATCCACCAAAAAATTCTTTAGTTCTTAGAGTTTTCCAAAAACCAATCAAATTGGGTCAAACGAATATTTAGTCTATCATAGAAAATCCACTATCTTAAATTTCAAATTAATTTTAGATTGGTAATATAGGCCCCAAAACCTTCCAATATCGATATTTAAAGAAAATAAATTAATTTTTTATCCACCATATTGGATACGCCATATTGAATTTTTTTAAAATTATTTTAGATTCGTCATGTGTGACCCCGAAAACTCTCCCGTACCAATTTTTGTGAAAATTGGACAAAATTGATTTTTTGTCCACCATATTGAATCCGCCATATTGAGTTTTTAAAAAATAATTTCAGATTCTTTATGTGAGGCCCCGAAAACTTCCCCATACCAATTTTGGAGAAAATAGGACAAAATTGATTTTTTCGTCCGCCATATTGGATCCGCCGTATTGAATTTTTTAAAAATTATTTTAGATTCGTCATAGGCGACCCCGAAAACTCCCTTGTACCAATTTTGGAGAAAATCGGACAAAATTAATTTTTTGGTCCGCCATATTGGATCCGCCATATTGAATTTTTTTAAAATTATTTTAGATTCGTCATATGCGATCCCGAAAACTTCCCTGTACCAATTTTGGAGAAAATCGGACAAAATTAATTTTTTCGTCCTCCATATTGGATCCGCCATATTGAATTTTTTAAAAATTATTTTAGATTCGTCATATGCGACTCCGAAGACTCTCCCATACCAATTTTGGAGAAAATCGGACAAAATTGATTTTTTTCGTCCGCCATATTGGATCCGCCATATTGAATTTTTTAAAAGTAATATCAGATTCGTTATGTGCAACCTCGAAAACTTCCCCATACTAACTTCGGAGAAAATCGGACTAATTTAAATATTTTTGTCCGCCATATTGGATCCGCCATTTTGAATTTTTTAAACATAATTTTAGATTCTTTGGGTACAACCCCAAGAATTCCTCCATACCAATTTTGGAGAAAATCGGACAAAATTAATTTTTTTGGCCGCCATATTGTAAGCGCCATCTTGGATTTTACTGCACCAATTTCATCTAAAAAAATATGGGACCACCGCAGCAACTTCCTTTACATAACGTAAAAAATTTCATTCAAATCGGTGCAGCCGTTCCGGAGTAATCGGTGTACATACATAAAAAAAAAATACATAGTCGACGAATTGAGAACCTCCTTCTTATAGAAGTCGGTTAAAAATAGAACTGATCTAGCTGTACTTTTTAACGTATTTATCATCTACTGAGTGCCTCCTACGACATGAAACTTTCAGATATCTGCAATAAATTTTTACATGAAATCGCTACAAATTCAATAGGAAGACTGGAGTATAAATTATATTCTATTTTAGAGGGTTAGATCGCACACCAAAAATCATTAAATTCAGTGTCCACGTTTTCAAGAAATTTGGGAAAAATCAATATGTTCTTAAAACTTTGACACCTAAACGAAAGAGTATCGGTATCGGATAGAATGAAGTTGTCTTAAATCGACCTACTTTGACGTCAAGAGTATGTCATCAAAAGTTTACACATATTTTCCGGATATTTTTTTTAAACGATTTATTATAATTAATACCTTATAAATTACTTAAATATTAAGACAAGGGGAAGATTTTTTGACAACATTTTTAGCAAATAATTTTCTAATATATAACCTGACTTGTTTTACCAAGACTAAATCAAAAGAGCGTTAAAATACAGTACACAATAATTATCTACCAAACAAAATTCCCCCGGTCCACTAAAATAAGACTTTAACCAATTTGTAAACCATTTTCAACCAGTTTTTTTTGCAATGGCGCCCATAAGCTCACGTCTCGCTGTCTTTTCTCTTCGGTGGTCTTCTTTTGGCCCAGCCGAACTAGTAGAATTCCTTTCGAGGCCCCCTCGGTCTCCCCCTTTGGGCGCTGACATCGGAAACTTGATAATTACAGGGGCAATTTATCCGTGATCTGTTTGTTCTCTTGTTGGTTTTGTTTTAATTTTTAGTTCGGTTTTTGCAGCATGCATGTTATTCGAAGTTTTACGATTGATAATTTGAGCCTGTCGTAGATATTTTAATAAAGAAAATTTTCGTGTTTTCTTCCGGTAATATTTTTAGTTTCTTTATTATATTATTAAGCGTTGACTGTGATCTCATCCGGGTTGTGATTCTTGAATTTTTTGATACCTTGCTTGAAAGCAGCTATTCACGGTTACCTTATGCACCTTGAAAGTGTTTTCCCACAAAACGTTATCTGAAGTTCAAGAATCGGGGTTCAGATAGAGTTGTATTAAGCTGATAATAAATCCTTAGAAATTATTTATCTTTTAACCTGTTTGTATCCTAAACTCCCAAAACCGAAAATTTGTAAGATTACAATGTTCTGTATGAAAATCCACCCAGCTAAATAATTTCTACGTAGGCATCACCTAGCAAAATCTAAAGAACATCAACAACATATTTAGATTGATTGCATAGCAGATATAAGAATGTACCTAGGCGATACCCGATGTTTCTAGAAAACACAAGATCTACGAAATGGGTGTATAAGCAGCTGGCAGGTCGTCGGACGATCAATATTGGATATACGAACGAAGTGCAAAGAACTAGAGAATGTTGATAGCGTTGTAGCAGTGCTATTTTTTAGGCTATGTGTAAACAATGTTGTCGCGATCCTGTATGGACAAATCGAACAGTTTCTATGATATATGTGGTAAAGGGACATTGAAAGCTAAACGAATGACTTTGAGCCCACTTATAAGAAAAACCTACTAGCTATATTTTGGATGCAAATTTGGCGATGAAGATAAAACTTGTGCTTTCAAAATTTGCTGCCACACTAGCTTAAGAACTTTATTAGGATGGCTACTTAGTACTCACACTCTATGAAGTCTGGAGTGTCAATGATTTGGTGGGAAGCTCCAAATCATGTTGATGATTGATACTTTTACTTAACAAAAATCGTTGGGTTTTCTAGTAAAGGTAAACACATAATTGAATATCCTAAGTCTCCAGAAAAATAAGAAATCGATACGGAATCGGATACACTAGACGATTTTTAGCCAGAAGCCGGTCCAAAAAAAATACGATTATGAATGTAGTAGTCCCATTTTATATCTCAGGAAGAGCTCAACGATCTTATTTGTGGTCCCAAAACAAAGTAACTGCTGCTTGGATCTCGTTTATAGCAGTGGAGTCTCTCACAAAAAGGATTAAATATTTCTACATTTCATAAAAGGCAGTCTACGCTGGCAGTATTTTTCTCAATGGCAAATGACTTAGATTACTGCCATGATACTTTGGGTTTAATCAATGAACTTGGCCTTTCTTATAAACCTACCGAGTGGCGACTGTTTAGTGAATCCCCGAAGACAAGTCTAAACGCAGTTTTATTGTTTAGTAGAAATAAACAACCATCTGTTCCCATAGGTCTTGCTATAAATATGAAAGAAACGTACGAATACATGGGTATATTATTTCAAAGGGTCAAAACGGAGACCATTAATGAAATATTTGTGTCTGTCTAACTGTTATTGTACTACTTATAGGACTGCAGAGTTGCTACACCGAATATTTTTGTTTTTTATTTGAATGGTGAAACCAACATTAAGCCGTTAAAGATTTGCCGTTACCCGAAAACATTCTGCTCAATTTGGAAAACGTCCGTAATGAACCCTTAGTGGAGCAACAGAAAATTTATTTACCTCCTCCGTACGTAAAAATAGGGCTTATAAAAATTTTTGTTAATACCTTAAATAGAGAAAAAAATGTTTTTCTTTTTTTGAATCAGGAACTCGCGCATATAAGTGAGGCAAAATTTAAAGAAGAAATGTTCGTTGAGCCGCAATTACGATAATTTTTTAAGATGCAAATTTTGAAACTACATTTTCCTGAAAAGAAAATAGGACGTGAACTGCCTTCAAAAATATATGTAACAACTTCCTAGGTAATAAAAAATTGAAGAACTATAAAGATTTAGTTGAAAGATTTATCAAATCAGAGACAGAGATAGGAGAGAACACTATCGCCCTCTGTACCACGAGAGGATGCCCTCATGGAGGAGTAGCCTCTCCACTTATGTGGAGTTTAATTGTAAATCGACTTCTTTGTGATCTGACTGACCTCGCCATATCTTGCCAAGGCTATTCTGAAGACTTGGTCGTGATCGCAAGAGGAAATTCGAGAACACCTTCTGTGACGTAGTTCAAAGAGGGCTTGAATAGACTAAGGAATTGTGCCAGATGATGAGACTAAACATCAACCCCACCAAAACCACCTTTGTAGCCTTTACAAGGAAGAGAAACCTAAATCTGAAACCATCAAAATGGATGAGACTGTTATTGAGTGGAAGTCAGAGGTTATTTAACCTTCGGCTGACCCTAGATAATAAACTCCTCTGGAACAAGCACGAAAAAGAAATAATTAACAAGGCTACAAAAGCCTTGATGGTCTGTAGAAACTTTGTGGAAAAAGATGGGATACAAACCCAAAAATCCTGCAGTGGATGTACACTGCAATAGTGAGATTGATCATCACACATGGGGCAGTGATCTGGAGCAAAAGATCCAGTCTGGCTAATACGAGAGCGAACCTCTCTAAAGTTTAAAGACTGGCCTGTGCGTGTATAACAAGGGCAATAAAAACCTGATCAACGGCCACCATGGAAGAAAGTCTAAATCTCATACCTCTACATATACTTGTAGAGAGTATGGCGAAGAAAACAATTTATAGGATGATGAGAGATGAGATTGTAAAACCAAGGCCAAATCTCTTATCCAGAAAACAACAAATCTGGAACATGCCCCGTGATGAAATGAAAAAGAAATTCAACTTTGTAAAAAACTTCAGCACAAAGTTAAATCGCAAAGGCAAATAAAACAGAAACGCCATTGAAAAACTTAACAAGAAATTCATTATGTGGTATACAGATGGCTCCAAAACAACGGAGGGAACTGGAATAGGAGTATATGCACCCGGCACCAGACACTACGAAAACCTGGTTAAGTCACCAAACATCTTCGAGGCAGAAATATATACCATTAGGAAACATATTCAATTCAACAAAGAAAAATACGACCATGGCCAAGAAATTATTATCATGTCGGATTCAGTGCGCCGAGTTCTCAAATTATCAGCTCCAAAATGATCTGGGAATCCCTAGAGGAATTAAATGATTTAAGTAAGAATAATGAAGTCACCTTCATGTGAGTACCGGGACACACCGGGATAGAGGGGACTGAAATAGTAGACGGGCTCGCGAGGAAAGAGGCTGAGACACCATTTCTGAGTCCAGAGCCTTTCTGTGTAATCAGTAGCAGCGTATTTCTGGAAGAACTAAAAATATAAGAAGAAAGCAGGAAATCCAGTTATTGGACGGCGCTGCAAGGAGTGAGCCAAGCGAAGGTACTTCTGGAGAATTACGACCAGAAGAGATTCAAAGAATGCATAAGCTTGAGTAAAAACCAACCAGTTCTGACAAGGGTCATGATCGGGCATTGCGACCTGAAGGAACACCTCAAGAAACTCGTACTGGTAGAAGAAGAAGAGTGCAGATTCTGTGAGAAGGAGGACGAAACCTCTATTCATATCCCTTTAGGCAGCAGTGCTCTAGAAAACCCTATGATGCGGTTCTTGGGAATATACCAAATCGAAGAAGAGGAGCTATCCACCTTGAAGCCGTCTAACATCCTAAGGCTCCTGAGGGAAATAGGACTGGAGGAACTGTTCTAGCCGATCAGGTAACTCTTACGACTTAGCAACAGTAAGAGGACACATAGACTCAAATTCTATGTACATATACGTACATAGAATTAGAGTATTGCAATATACATCTTTCAAGACGTTATATTGCTATCACTTAAACTGTATTTTTTTCACTCCCATTCCAAATTCTTCCCTGAAAATTTAGGGGCAGTTTCAGACGAACACGGTGAAAGACTTCACCAGCAACTTGCTCAAATAGAGAAACGGTATAGTGGAAAATGGACCCCAAACTGTTAGCGGACTACTGTTGGACTTTCGCACGTGAAACCAATCCTGGCGAATACAAGCGAGAAAAGGCAACAAAATAAATTATTTGATTGTATTATACAATATAAATTGAAGTATACTTTGTAAAAAGGTGATTTTTTTTTTTTTTTTTAATCTTTGAAGATTCACTAAATTTCTTATGGTGTGGGTTTCTCATGTTTTATATTCTTCATTCTTTCTCGAAAAACATATGGGTAATAGGTAAAAACCGAGCTCATATTTGAATTCGGTACATTATAGTTGATACAAAAAACCCAAAAAAATATAAGGGAGCTACAAGAAATCTCAAAATGCAGAAAAGTGTTAATAACTAACAACCAGCCTCAACTGTGCGAATATAATTAGACTTCTCTACGACAGCCGCAATATTGCATTATCCTCAGCCTAACTGAAATTTCCGAAATGTCTTATTTATAAATTACGAAAGCTATTTCAAAACGTAACAATTTTTTATAAAATTCAAATAAAAATAAGATAAAAGTAAATATGAATAGGTAGATAGAGAGATATAGAAAAGGAGGGAAGCATAGAGGAGTAAAACGTTTGAGAGTACAGAAGAACTTTTTGGGACTACGTTAGGTCGTTCCACCCTCAGAAAAACAGATTTTGCCTAAGGTACCACCATAGACGTAGAAGAAATTAAATAAAATTACATTTTATTTAATCTAGACTGCGGATCCTGTACAAAAAAGTTGGCTCACGCTTAAAAAGAGATGGAGCGTTTTCGCGCAACGGAATTTTCTTTCTATGGGCGGAGCTAAGTACGATTCCCCTCTCGCCTGAGCGCCATGATGGATCCCTACCAAAAAGTGAAATTAAATGGACCAATTAGAAGCATTCTGCCTATTTGTTGAATCATGAGGTATTTTCTCGTGGGGAACCTGGTTTAAAACATGTGGTAGATCTTTTTTGAAAAACTTTTGAAATGACGTTACTATTTCCGAACGCGCGAATACTAGAATGACGAAGTGCGCATGCTCACTTATTTGAAAGCATGTCTATAATTGTTTCAAAATATGTGCAAACAATTTTAATGTGACGTCATTACTTCATCGCCAAAATGCACCCATTTTAAAATTCCTTGAATCTGGTTGAAATAAATTGACGGCGACAAAACAGCTGTATTACGGATTGTCAAAATTGTGCCGCCGTGGTTCGTTTTAGTTTGAAAGTTTATTGAGTAATTTATTATTTGTTCGTGTTTAACATAGTGAAAAACCTGTTGGATATTAATGGGATACTTTACTTACGTTTAGGTAAGTACTTATTATTTAATTTTATTTTTGAAGTATTCATGGCAAACATTTGTTTTGAAGTTTTTTAAACAGGCGGCGTTCATATTTTGTGGCGTATATTTTAGAAAAAAGTTTTGCTGTAAAAATATTTCAGCAGTATTTTTATCATAACAGAACTTATAAAGACTGCAGTAATAATTTTAAGTAGTTGCTTATTAAAGGATTCAAAAGTTAATCTATTGTTGGAAAGAAGAGTTGACAGTTTTAAGTTTCCAATTAAAATATAAATTTTTACATACAATAAGTTATTTTAATATTGAACATTTAAATGTTAGTCTAGTTCTGACTGGATGATTTTAATAGTGGTCGTGAGGGTTAAAATGCTCAATAAGCATTATTAACAGTCATGTTAATAGAACCGAGCTGACAAAAACTATTAGGTGATACATATTCTAGTTTTTGCATGCTATTACCTATGTACTTCATAATTAGTCTTTATTTTTTATTTGTCGTAGATGTAATGACTTATCAGTAAAGAATTTAGCCCAGGTATTTCACAATAAAATTATATAAGTTGCCTGGTGTTGTAATTATCATTTTTACCTTTAAAATTTTTTTTTCATAATTCTCTATTGCATTATCTTAATTGTCTCTCATACTATTTTAGTAATCTAATTTTTTTAACATGTCTAGATTTATAGTAGCTCTTCCTTTAATTTAAATAAATTAAAGACAAAATAACATTATACTATCAAGTAATCAAGTGTGTAATATTTTAGATATTATGATTGAAAAAAATGGATTGCATGATTTATAAAGTTTCTCTATATTATAAAACAAAATCCAGTTATACATTTTGGGCAACAATCGTAAAAAGTCAGAAATAATTTCAACATTGCAGGCCTTTCTCATTTTTGTGATATTTTGAATGTAATTAACTAAAAACTTCTTGGGCTGATTATTTTCTTGTCTCTTATAGGTTAACAAAGAATAGATATCGTGTCTGAATAAACACTTGCTGGTCATATCCTGAGGCAAAGAAATCTTTTCATTTTAATTGCATATGTCATGCCCTTTGGATTAAAACTGATACACTGTAACACTAAGAGGAAGGATGTCATTAAAATGTGGAGCTATTTCTAGCCTTAACCTTGGGCTCAACGTAAAACAAAGAAAATCTTTGTTATTACAAAGAGGAGTTCAAGCTGAACTGTAAGCTTTGATTTTCTTCTTTTAATTGTTATATACAAAAGCAACTTATAAGTATTTATATATGTTTCTTTCTGTCTCAAGTCAGTATCTATTTCAAGAGCGTGGTTTTGTAAAATTGAAACTTTAAGGTAGCATTTTTCGAGTTCAAGAAATTATATCATGTAGATTAGTGAATATTATCCAAATAAATAACTAAAGAGCACTTCCTAGCTACTGTGTATAGACATTTATGTCAGAAGAGCATAAGTAAAACTCACAGGCTTAAGTCAAGTTGCAATAATTTGTTAATCTAATAGCATGAAAAAATGTGTCTTCGGTATATCACTTTAAATATATTTGCTTTTAACCATTTATTTGTTTTTTCTAACTTATTTAAAATAATAATGTACTAACATTTAAAAAAAAAATAACACCTTGCACTACTTGATATTTTATCAAACTTTTTTCCTGATGGTACAATTTATAAAATGTATATATTTTCAGACCTGCAAAAATTCCTGGTATTTCGAGAGATGATTTTGTCATCACCCGATGGTTCAATTTGTAAAATGAATATATTTTCAGACCTACACATATTCCTTGTACCTCGAGAGATTATTTTGCCACCAAAGAGTAAGAATTTATTGGTTTACATTTTAAAAATAAGGTTATAATAAATAATATTCCTGAAATTAGAAATTTAATAAAATTTAACTTCTATGCATTTTCAGTATTTTTTGTATAGTTACTAAATAATATTAATTTTCTTCCAATAATCATATTTGTCTTGCCCGTAGAAAAAAAAAACACTCTAAATGTTGATGTTACTGTTTTTAACAAATACAATAAATTTTTTTATTGAAGGTCTCTCAGCATGGATTATACATATTCGGAAATATCTATACCAGAACAAGATATTGGTTCCCCTAAAGATGATGCTGATAAAGAAAGGTAATAATATGTTTATTATTTATTTCAAATGCCATCACAGGTTGATACAGACATATCATTGACCCTATTATATATAGTCGCTCTTCAGAATTGCAGAAAGTCTCTGCATCCCTTTAAAAAGAATCTTAGTATTCCATCTGGAACTAGTGTTTTCTTATTTTTCATGCTGTTAAAAGCTTCAAGAAGTTCCTTTTGAGATATAGTTAATTGATTAAACAGTTTCCCTTGATCCTATCATACGTAACCAAGTATAAAGCTCAGAATAAAAGTTTTCATTACTAATTCCATGATCTGTAACATTTTTTAAAAAGATAACAACCTGTATAAATCTTATATAAATAAATATCCAGGTTAAATATCATACAAGGAAATATGTAATAGTGGTTTTTCAAATAGAACAATAAAATGTAAATACTAGTAAATTATATTCATCTAAAATCATGTTTGGTTTAAAAAACATATTTTGACCTCAATTTTAACAATTAGCTCTTAAACTTATGATTCAAGTTTATATTGAAAAAGATCTTTTATCAAATGTATGAAACTAATTTTCATTTTTATTATAGGATTTTGTTGCCAGGAGGTGCAGTTGAAATTAAAATAGTAGCTTCTCTGAGGGGAACAGACAGAATCTAGAAGGCTTAATTTTAGTTTTTTTGATATAATGTTAAAACAGTTGTAGTTGTCAAGAAGTTTTCTTATTAATACTTCAAAAATTATTTTTTCTTTTTTGTGGGAAGAAAATATGTTATTATGACTTATTGTAATCTGTATGTCATTTTTCACTCTAGCAAGAGTTTTATTGAATAAATGCTACAATTATTACCTATAAAGTTCTTATTTTGCAAATATCACCAGAAAATAACAGTTCACTGAATACAATCTATTATTCTTATATATTGTTTTAAAATAAATTTTTGTGTTATATTCAGTCTATTCAGAACATTACTGTACAGCCCACTCCAGACCAAAATTTCTTTAAGGATATAGAATTTGTAGATTAAAAAATTAATACCCCTTTCTACAGTATTATAAATGTTTTTAACTTTCAGTTCTATTATGTCTGTCCTTTTTTTACAGTACTGTCCAAGTACTGGAACTAATATATTAATGAAATAACAGTATGAACTCAAAAGAAACAGTATATTACAGAAAATTTATAATGAAATACAATACGCAACCATTTCTTAACTTTAAAAATTTATGTATATGTATATATATAAATTTATATATGTATATATATATATATATATATATATATATATATATATATATATATATATATATGAAGGTAACAAAGTTCTGTGAATTTATGTATATAAGATACCCTAAGACCTAAACTATTTTTAAAGTTCGTGTGAAACAAAAAAAAAATAAGACCTACAACTTATGTGCGTTATTTTATAAGTTAACATATATGAATAACCATATTATTTGTGGCTTTTTGTAAATGTACCAGATCAAATGGATAGACCTATTTAATATTTAGACCTATAATATATAATTTTTTTACACATTCTTTTAAAATCAAAATGATTTCATTACCTTTTAGGGGTGTATTTACAAAAAAAAAAAGTCGACAGTGGTCTGTCTCCCTAACCATTATATCAAATGCGTTTTAGGTCCAATTTTTTTTTCTCATTGCCAAAATCATATAGAGCAATAATTTCATCCCTGCTTATATTATAAATGTATAATGTAATTTAATTTTTTTTTGTTGTAATAATAAATAATAATAATTATAATATTAGTTTGCTTTGATGGCCATCTCATGTATACATAACGTACAATATCTGTCCAATTCATACACTGAAGCAATTTATGATTTTATGCTTTAAATGCAGCATTGTTGTTAATGCCAGGGCAAAACATTTTTTTAGTTATATGATGTCACCTATAATTGTTGTGGATCTTTTTTTAACACTTCATTTGAGGTTTTGGGTGAAAGTCAGTCTTCATTATAAAGGGGTATTTGTGCAATAAAATCCAACCTATTTGCTTTTACACTTCATCAGTATGAGCCCCACCTAAAATATGCAACATATCACTTTTTAAAATAAACATATTTATTTAAAAAAATCAATTTAAATATTCTCTCCAATCACAGAACAATCAGAAACCAGTCCTTGTCAATTAAATTGTCTAACACCAGTTGGCAATCTGTCGACCAACTATTATTGTTAATTATGATTTATGTACGAACAAGTCTAATATTTGTGCTGAGTGAAATATAACAGGCATTTTTTGTATGTACAAATTCAACTGAAATTATATTTTAATTTGACAGGAAAATTATTTCTTAACATATTTCAGCAATAATTTTTTGCAACATTATTACAATTATTTACTCGCCTGTATTTTCTTCATCATCTAATAATAAAAGAAAAAGTTCCCTTATACTTGATAGTGGATTAGAATCAACGGAACGTTTCCAATATGGACTTTCCTTAACTGTAATAAGATATATGGTGAATAAATTTTATATTTGGATAAAAAATATACTTTCATAATAGCAGAAATATTTTTAAAATTTTTTTATATATTCTTAGGGAGCATATTGAATGTATTTTTTTTACTATGAAATAATAGTCAAATTTATGAGTTTATGTATGGATAAAACAAATAACTAGTAGTTTATTTAAAAAAAAAAATTATCTTCTGTGTAGATTTATTAACAGTATAGTGACGCTGTTTTTTTTATTTTGTTTTTATTTCACGGGACAACTGTAACAAGATCAGAAATAAAGATTGTTATTATTATTATTAGTAACAAATAAATATTTAAACTTTTGTGTCTGTGTCTTTTTAGTATTAGTAATTTGGGTAATTACACGAACTAGTGGAAACACCGAATTTTTCGCTAATTTTTTGCATATCTGCTATTTGGGATCGTAAAATACGAATCTGAAGTTTTCTTTTGGCGGTCGCATATAATTTTCCCAAAAAATACTTTCAATTTCATATTGTATTTTCTTAACTTTTTCTTGGAATAATCACACTCGCACCAAAACACAATTGAACATTTTGGATAAGAATAAATATGAAATTTGGTTAAAAAAATATAGCAGAAAACACTAAAAATCAAGCTGAAACGAAACGTGAAGGATTTTGAATTTTGCAGTAAAATTGGTACTTTGCGATTTTCAACGACTATCAAATTGCACTTGTCTGAACAGCAACTCGCTCCATTTATTCTTTTAATCACAGAACTGAATATTAAGTAAAGAACCAGTTGACTATTAAAAAGAGAGTACATAAAGTCGAAATTAGAGAAACCGTTCTGAAATTGTTTGGCGTAAGTCAAATTTTCCACAAATTAAGAGATGTACTATATATTTCTTTTATACATAGAACAAATCTATCCTCCCTCAAATAATAAGTAGGAGCCAGGTTAGTTCAGATTTCTACAGTATTTATGTACGTCAAAATGGCTTATATAAAGAAGACAAAATAAAAACCAAAATCTAAACTGGTTATTAGGGTGCGTCCGTCTCTCTTCCTATCAATCTGATGCATCTTTTTATTACATTCTCGATCATAGGATTTATTGTCAAAAAACATGCAACAAGGATGAACTACACGTCAACATTGCATTTGTCTGGCAATATAGCCTACACTTGTTTGCTTTTTTTATTCTGCTCAATTTTTAGTATTTTCAACTATATGTTAATAGAATGTTATGTAGTTTTATATAAACTGTGTTATAGTTCAGAATGTGTAAATGTGTTTTAATAAGAGGGGAAAAATTTAAAGAATAGTTCAAAAAACATATGAAAGGGAAAACATTTTTTTAGATAAACTATGTGCAACTGCCAAAAAAACTTCAGATTCATGTTCTATGACCCCAATGTGGGTATGTAAAAGATCAGAGAAAAATTCAGTGTTTCCACTATATCAAATAATTACTGTAATTTGTTTCAAGAATTTTTTTACATACAAAAAGAACCTGCACAAAAAGAAAAATAGTAATATCATAGCAATCATAATTTAATGAATAGAAGACCTATATACATACTCACCAGTATATGTCAAAAATCTGGTAGGTGTTCCCTCAAATGACCCATCAGTTGAGACAAAAGAGATAATTGTACAAGCTGGGAATATGATAGGTACAGCATTGGCAAACCATATTGTAGGAATATTACTCATGACTTTGTTTTTATTCTCAAAATCACATACTAAATTTGAAAAACATCTCTAGGGTCTTTTTCAAGTAAACCTTGTCTGGAGCAAACCAAATTTTGCACCTAAAAAAAAAGTATCTAATTTTAGCCACACATTTTGTTAAAAATAAATGCTAATTATAAAAAACGTACATGAAAAATAACTATATAAGTAGTTAACTTTATTATACAAGAAAAAAAGGCATTTAAATTACAAGCCTTGATTAGACCAAAACAAATACAAATTATTGATAGGCGGGTTTTAAAATAGTTTATAAAATACTCGTATGTACATGTTTTTCAAGATAATATTAGGAAAACCTGTTCTTGCAGATATGAAATAACGTGTGGACTTACCTGAAGTATCACGTAACGGCAACTTGAAAAAAATTTAATTCCTTGGCCTTTCCTCGATTTGCATTGAGGTCCAATGCATGACTTGTCTTTTTCCTGTAGTATTTTTACATTAAGTAACAAGTTTTATTACAGAAAATTAACGCAAAAGAACTAAAATTTAAAGTTAATACGTTTCTCATTACCCGATCACTGACAGCCAAAAAATACAGCTGGCAACTGTCAAATCGTTTTTGCGGAAATGATTCTATCCCCTCTTAGAGGGGAATCACGTCTACACAGCCTCTTGGCTCCGCCTATAGAAAGAAAGGTCCGTTGCGCGAAAACGCCCCATCTCTTTTTAAGCGTGAGCCAACTTTCTCCATAAGGGTCCGCAGTCTAGATTAAATAAAATGTATTTTATTTAATTTCTTCTACGTCTATGGGTACCACATATAACTCGTCAAATTATTGTTTTCATATATCTGTCTCAAGCTGTTTAGTCAGCGAAAGCCAAGAAAATACACGAACCTGTTTTATATTCGATTTAATTTGAAACCATCGTTATGACATCAAACTAGTACCTTATAATTTTGATATATCTTCGCAGTTCTATTTTTTCCTGTTTCTCGGCAAAATTATTATTTCTGTTTAGTAATGTTTAGCAAATATCATGAAAAAATATACAGTCGCACAGCGTATGAAAATTTGTAAAATTTATTACAAAAATATTAAATCTTTTCTTGGTTAATGTAAAATTTATGGTCAACATAACCAATCTTCAGAGCATGCTATAAGTAATTTAATTAATAAATTTCAATCAATTAGAAGCGTTAAAGATCTAATACATAATAAATAAAAACATACTGCTGAAAATGATACTCCCAGTCAATCAATTTTACGTCATTCTCAAAGCCTTTGATTTTTTTTATAAAGATTAGAATTTTCTTTATAAAGGTTTATCTTTGAAGGAATATAGAATTCAATTGATTCAAGAACTTAAATCAAATGACCAATTATTTGGTAAACAAATTCATCTTCTATAAACGTCATTAACTATTTCTTATATAAATAGGATGATTATGACCAGGTTGTTTTAACAAGTTAGTTTTACTTTCCAAACATCTCATAAGGTAATCAATTTATTGAAATATTTATTTGTGAACGTACAATCTCAAGAAATGCCACTATGAATTGCACACCAAAATCATGCTATATAACGCCATTAGACTTTTTTACGAGATTCTGTTAAATCTTTATTTAATATTAATTGACTGTAAATAATAAATGACCCAAAAACAAATGATGAAATCCGTCGTATCGATATTTTAAATGTCAAAATTGTCTTTCTTGTTAAACTTCATTAAACAGTTTATGAAATTAGTCGAGACACAGGAACAGACGAGGCTGAAAAACTTTTTGTATACTATTTGGTAATATTGAGACAGTGGTTCGCAAAATAAGCCCGTTTTCCAATTTCAAAAAATGAAAAAAAAAAATCGAAAAATTTGCGATAAATAAATTTTTATCGCAAATTTTTATGGATTCTGCATCACTATATACAAATAATAATAAAATGAGACTCTAGTCAAAATCGATCGAGGGGATACGAGAGTTCCCATTCAAAACAAGGTAGTTAAGTGGTACATTTGACTCAGTTTAACGACCCTCTATAACTACCTATATGTCTGCCCTTTTTGGATTTCAACTCTTCAGGAGATAAATATTACGTGGTTGAAATAGCGGATACATGGCTGATTACGATTTTATGCCCATTTTGACCCCCCCCCCTTTGCATCAACTCACGTGTCTTTCCTTTGGACAAATTATCAAATGTACTATCGATACCGACAATTTCCCGAAAAAATAAGCCACTTTCACCCCTTATAGCTACAGACCTTTGTCCACTAGGGTGTCCGTCTGTGCGGGAATGTAACAACCGGTATTGAACGAACATATTATGATGAAGAATACCATATTACGCATGACGGCGAAATTTCAGCTCTATATCTTAGACCATAAAACAAATTATTGGAATAAACTAGTCAAAATTTTTATCGTTAAATTATCATTCCTGAGGCAAATAACATTTTTGCTGGACTAACGTCTCATAGTTATTACTGATAGAAAAAAAATATTTTCTTATTATAAGTGACATAAAAATCTCTCTTTATCTTATTTTTTTAAACGGTCGAACCATAAAAATATCCTTTCATATTTAATTTTTTCATAATACCCATCTTTTACTGCTTAAAAACATAATGCCCGTTTCTGCGTCGTGCATGGAGGTAAAGAATTTAAAAATACGTGCTGTACTGTCGTCCTTTCTGTGCGGTAGTTCTTAAGACATTGCTGACATTCTGTAAATGTCTTATGAAATCCTGCTATGGTTAGCAGATATTTAAACATATTGCAATTAGATGTTACAGATTATTTCGTTTGATCTTTGGAGACTTATAACTTGATGAAGGTTTTTAATTTTAGAAAGAAAAACCCTACCAAGGGTGTATTGGATGCGGGTTATGCCTCCCTAGCAAATGTTTTTTTCTCTTTTCTATATTATTATTGCTTATTCAAAATATTAATTGCCACATAGTTTTTTTGTTAGAAAGTATACTAAACTATTATAAATAAAGCAGTTTTTTCAATGTATCAACATTTATATATCAGTATTATACTGCAAATAGGTATTTAATTAAAAAAATATTTAGTATACCATGTCGTTAGAACTGACAAAAATTTTTAAATAATTAGTAACATTATCCTGAAAATTTTTGATTGTGAATTTTTAATAGATATCAAGTGCATGTAAATTTTAAAACGAAAACCGTGGGCTACGAGGAAAGTCCCAGAATTAATTGGCCTGACAAAGAAAACACATAATATTTGGCCAAAATTTTACTTATTTTTCAACATAGTCTCTTTTTAGATCGATACACTTTTCTCAGTGATGTTCAATAGCTTCGATATCTTGTTTATAGTAAGAAACGTCGATCCCCTCAAAGTAGCCATCTACTGCAGACATCATCTTTATCGTTGGCAAATTTTTTATTGCCGATCCATTTCTTCAAGTTTGGAAAGAGAAAATCATCCGAGGGTACTATATCTGGCGAATAGAGTGCATGAGGAAGTAATTCGTAATTTAAATCATTGATTTTGCCACTGCATTAACGGATGTGTGAACAGGCGCCTTGTTGTGATTGAACAACTTTCTTTTTCGCCAAATGCGGCCTTTTTTCTTTAATTTTATTACTCAAACGCTGCAATAAGTTCGCATAATACTCGCCGTTGATGGTTTCCCTTTTTCAAGATAATTAATTAAAATTATACCATGCACATTCCAAAAAACTGCACGCATGACCTTGCTGCAAATGGAATCATCCTTGCCTTCTTTGGAGCCGATTCTCCCCTTTCAGTTCATTGTTTTGACTTTTCTTTCATCTCGGGTGTCTAGTGATGGACCCATGTTTCATCTATAGTTATGAATCGAAGCCAAAACTTGGCTTCGTTGCGGCGAAACAAAGTCAACACCTCGATTGATACATCCTCACGACGCTGTTTTTGTTAGATTATGAGCAAACGCCGTACCCATCTTGTCCATAGCTTTCTCGTGTTCAAATGTTCAGTCAATATGCGATGTATAGCACGTTTTGAAACGCCTACCATTTCTGCTAACGCGCGCAATTTTAGTTGACAGTCATCCAATACTATTGTTCCGGTCTTCGAACAAATTATACATACTGTATTATTTTAACTTTTTATTGTCAACCTTACTTTTGACACTTGTCAAATTATTTCAACTTGCGTCGACTAACTCTCGAAATATACTGACCGAAAAAGCAGATCTGGACCCTTTATATACCCTTTTGGTCGATGCCGGAAGATTCCCTAATTCTCTAGAAGGATTTCCATACTACATGGGGTCATCAAAATAAGAAAAAGGAATAATCTGGCGATTTCTAGACCTTCTATCATAGACGTTCCATGTTAAAAATAAGGAAATCGAATTCTCTAAAAAGTTCTAGACCTTCTTTCATAGTCGTCTCCTGAGGAAATTAACAAAAGTAAAATTACTTAAATTAATTATAAACTTGTAGAAAATATTCCTAAAACCCTATGAACTGCAAACTCAAACTAATACTATGAAAGATAAAACGCTACAAAGTTCGTACATTAGAAAATATACCTAAAACCCTACAAACTACGAACACAAACTAATACTAAGAAATGTACAATGCTATAAAGTTTGTAACACTATTTTTTCACCATTTCTGACATAGTCACTTCATTTGGTCCACCACTGCGATGTTCGTCTTCGCAGCTTGTACGGCATCGTTTAAACTCCCATCCCATATTTCACTGTTGAAAATGAAAGCGCAGACTCCTCCAAAGTCTAACTCGGCTTTGATATTGGTTGCACCATAGAAGAAATATACCAAGAATTCCTATCTTGTGCTATAATTTTGACGCTCCTTAATGGTACACCAAACTGGTACGCCGTCTCATTCATAAAAGGCAATTTACAATATTGTCAATAACTGATATCTATATCAGTATTTTAATGTGTTATACATACTTTTGTTAGAAAAAAGTATAAAACATTTAAATTTTCGGATTTATCAATGACCGAGTTTTAATACTTAGCGCTTCCAATCCTCCCATAAGAATGAGCCGTCTTAGTATAATTCGTCAATGGTTGCATTAAGTCTTTTCAAATGAAAGTATTGAATCACATAACGATTACCAATTTTTCCCATATTTACAAATTCACGCGTCCACTATTGATGGCTGTCAAACAAGTAATAAACAACGTAGCGTCTTCAAACTTAAAACTTGATCTTTCTAAGGTTAAACTATCTAACACAGTCATTATATTTTAACAATTACCGCCATCTATGTGTCAGGCTGGTTAATTCTGGAACTGTCCTCGTACATATATGAGATAATAGTAATGCGTATAAAGTGTAGCTCTCGTTGAGAAAATGCACAAAACAGTGATTATCTATGGCACCCCGCATTTTTTGTTTTATATTTTATCAGTATTTTCATAGTTAATAAACATTCATATTTGTAGTGTGTCCTGTCTCGTGATGATGTTGAAATAAAGCTGATGTAGTTTGATTAATCCTTATGCCATTTTTATGTTCTTGGACTCTGGTAGAGATTCTTCTGTTTGTTTGGCTGATAAATATTCTTTTTCACAGTCTTTACATGGGATTCTCTTCATGCCCTGGTATTATATTATGTTTTTGGGATCGCCCAGTAATTTGTGCATTGTTGTTTGCGGCTTGTATATTGTGCATCTCTCATACTTCCTCAGAATTCTTCCAATTATGTCTGTTATGTTGGTTTGGATTTGCCATTTTTTTCTTTTTTCTCTGTTATTGCATTCGTATTCTGTTTTATGGCCTTTTTGATATTGTGTTATTTGTAGTTGTTTTGTCTTAGAGTGGTTGTGATGTTGCTGAGTTCTCCTTGGCGGTTCATGGATTTGGCTAGTACCAAAGATCTGAAGATCAGTGTGTTGGCGACTGATTGTAACTGTGATGGATGGTGGCGAGATTCGGCATTTAGATATCTGTTTGTATGTGCGTGTTTTCTGTTGATCGTATAATCGATGCTGAGGTCGTCTTTTCTGGTGACTAGAAAGTCAACGAAAAATAGCTGCTTGTTGACTTCGACTTTCAATGTGAATTGTATGCGGTGATGAATGTTGTTTAGTTCCTCTAAAAATATGTCTAGGTTGGATCTATATGGCTATATGATGAAGATGCCAACCACGTAACATTTCCAGGATTTGGAAAAATAAAAACCAGGACAAAGATTGGACCAGCTATGAATACGGATAATCTTGCCATGCCATCGATCACAATGAGGTCATGGCCTCTAACGGCTTATACAGAATACTCATTCGACTTTTCCCATACTACAAATGCTGCGCTGATCTCAATATAAAATTATAAAAATTTAAATATAATTTTAATTTGTTTTGTATAGTTGTATGTACTACATATTGAATTAGAGTCCAGCTGAGATAGGGTGAGAAGTGTTCTTTACGGTAAATAAATATACATATAATACAAATTTAAAAGCAATACGACTCTGAGATATAGTGAACTCTATAAACCAGTGTTAACTGGGACCAATTTTCTTCCTTATTTCAAAGAACTCAATTAAAATAGGGATGTTTTTAGTAATATCTTCTCTATCTATATCTATATCGAACAAGAAAAACCTGACATAAGCCTGAAATAACTCCTTAATATACGTGAAAATGCCTCTTTAATGCCGGTATAGGACAAAATACATTGCAACGACATTTCCAAGAATTCTACACGTTGAATTACGAGAATTACATACCGCATTAATCAAATTTTTATTTTAGTTACATCATTTAATTTCTCATTACTTCTTGGGCATGCAGAATAGGCATTTTGTTCATCTTTTATGAAGCAATAATTGTACAGTGAATTTTTTCAATCAATTTCAATTTCATTTCCTATTATACGGTTATTCGTTCTTATTTTATACAGGGTAGTGATAAAGAAATGGATTAGCTTTATATATGGAATATCGCTAATTTGATAAAAAATCGCTTGGTCAATATTATTTTTATTAAAACCAATTTTTTCATAAATGAAAACAATATATAGAGTGGTTCATCTGCTGAGTCAGGTCAGTTCAGGTTGCTTCAGGTTTGACGTGGCCCCGTAAAGAAATGTAATTAAGAACTCCTTTACGTGTGTACTGTTCTTTTAAAATCATAAGATTAAACTTGATAAATGGGTGTCACTGTTATCGGAAAATAGAGTTGTTAAAGCTGGAACTAAATCATTGTGAATAAAATATTGATATCTGTCTCTATTGAGTTTTCATGAAAGAAAATGATCAGATGACCCTATTTTCAACAATGCTTGTCCAGACCTAAAATTTCGTTTGTTAACCAGACTATTTAAAGAAAAAGGGACTTAATCTGAAAAACGAATTTTTTGGACGAACCTGAGTTATGTCTAGAATTAATTATATAATTGAAAAATACATTAAAATACAATATATCTTAATATTAAAGTTTCAGTTGATACACGTAGCACTTTCCTGAATCACTCTGTATACTATTATATTTTAATTTGAGACGGGTTGTAACTATTTTTTTATCAAATAAGCAGTATATATATATATATATATATATATATATATATATATATATATATATATATATATATATATATATATATAAATAGGCGATCCGCTTCTTTATCACAAGTCTGTACATCTGTAAGCTAATCATCTAGCTATAAGTTTTGTTCATCTAATTTAAACAGTTTATTAACTTAAAGCATAACATTATATGTATTATTAAAAACATATCAAAATCTCGCTATTGAGCTGTTACGCAATTTTTAACGCAACTCGTTTAATAAAGAAAATAAGAACTTTTATTTTCAAAATGAAACTTTTAGGATATCTTTTAACGAAGCAAATACTACATAATTCTAATTTAATGATAACATTATTGGAAAATATGGTGAAATACTACTTGTAGATTGATTTAAAGAGCCTACCCGAATTTGAAAGTACCAAAGCCCTTTTTGTCAACCCATCAGTTGGGTTACCAATAAACGTCATGTGTCTCGAGGTAGTCACGCTTTTGGAGGCAAAAGAGAATATGTACAGACTAGTTTGATAGGTTATTGTATTTTGTATAATGTATTCCATCAAAAACAAATTTTGTGACTGTTAAGTTTTTAATATCAGTGAAATCTCGAGTGGAGTAAAGTCTGTAGTGTCCTTATTATTAAGTTTGACACTTTCTCTAACAAATCTACGTAAGTTTTTATGTCTTATAAATAGCAATATTGTAACGGTCACATTCTTGTCCTCCGTAACTGTCAAGTTATTAAATGTTATTTTAAAATGTAAATATAATTTGTAAATCTAAGAGTCAGAGATCATATTAAGGATGTTGTAGACTTAGCTTTGTATGAGTGAAAGAATACGGGAATATCTACACTGAGCATCTTGATGTTTTTGAAAGTATCTATATATGTATATGGTATCGATATTTTCTTCAAATATGTCAGAACGGTACATTGCAATTTTAAATACTAAATCGATTTCAATATTTGAAGGCTAATAATGAACTATCGATATATCGGTTTGAAAAAAAAAAATTTGTATTTTCTCAACAACCCCGATATACCTACTTATCCCCCATTAATTGATTAAAGAGGATGGATATACTACTCTTTTTAACTTCTACGTTTTTATCGAGCAATATGTATTTTGTGTATTCAACAAAAACGAAGAGTTCAGAAGCTCAGCTAAGGAAAACAAGAAAAATGATAAGACATGAATAAACATCATGATCGAGAAGTGGAAAAGCTATTGGAAAAAAATAAAGGACTAAACATTCTTGATGACTAACGAGATAACAATATTGAGGCTAATAAGTAGATGATATATGAGCTACGAAGAGATTCCCTAGATCACTGAAAATGGAAAATCAAATGCTCTAAATTTGACAGTAATACAGTGTCAGATGTTTTTTTAACTTAGCCCTTGAAGATATATTTAAACAACTTAACTGGCAAGACCTTCAATCATACCGATAGATCAAAACAATAAAAATTTATTTGTAGGCTCTTTATGGTCGGTGAGGGAGGGGCTTTTATATTTTTGACAGACAAATATCTCTATTTAATTTTGCTTTCAGTTATTTTGCTTGTAATGATTTCTTTCAGTATTTTTATATGAAGTTTATAATTAAAATCATTAAAAATAGAATTAAAAAACTTATTTTTATACGAAAATATTGTTAGATATTACTTATATACTGAAAATAGTAATAATAATAATAATAACCGGATACAGCTTTAGTAAGGGTAATAACAATGAAGAGGTAGTAAGATTGAATCATCTTCTATACATGGATGATCTTAAACTGATAGCTGCTACCAAAAACGAGCTGAAGCAATGCTCAAAATTATGGAGGAGTTCTCCGAAGATATCAGAGAAAGTAGTTCTCCTTGCAACCGTGCGAAAGTTTGTGGGAAATACAGCAGACCACGTCACCTAGGACCCGCTAACATGAAATGGGTCCCCACAGAGCTTCATACTTTTGGTATCTTTGTATACCTGGTATGAGTCAATATATCCTGTAGGGAGTACAAATCCATTTGGCTTGAAAGGCGATAATCTAGGCAACACAAAATCATAGTTTTACTTTATTCTAGAACTGATGGACCGCTTAGCATGTAATACTAGTTTACGGAAAAATTCGTTGTGCAGGACAAAGGTATACTAGTAAATGATAAAAGGCTAAACTATTTGACTGACTGACTGATTCCGTAGCACTACAAGCCAGGGTGGGTCTTGGCTGCCTCGACTATCTGCCTTCACTTAGAACGGTCTTGTGCCAGCTCCCTCCATTCTCACTGGCCAACTTCAAGGATAGCTAGATTCTTGGGGATGTTATCTCTCCATCTAAGACTAGGTCTTCCCAGTGGTCTTTTTCTTTGTGGTGCTTCCTCCCATACCCGTTTTATTAGTCGATCGTTTTGACTCCTTTGTATATGACCTGCACATCGTAGTCTTCTGGTCTTGAATGATATCAGGGCTTTGATATATTTGCGCAAGCTCTATGTTGCTTCTCATTCTGTGACGGCCTGTTTTAAGGTCTCGGTATGGGCCATATATTATGCGCAGGATTTCTCTCTCAAACCTTCTTAGCAGCTCCGTATCGTGGACTGTCAGGGTCCATGTTTCACTGGCGTAGATTGCTACTGGTCGTATTATTATTCGATAAATTTCGGTTTTTGCCTTTCTAGTGATAAATTTTGACTTAAGCAAGGTTTGTATCGCAAATGTACATTTATTTGCTTGTGTGATGCGCTGTTTAACCTCTTCCTGCATATTATTGTTTGCCGTTATCACTGCGCCCAGGCACTTGAAAACTCGCCCATGCTCAAAATTATAGTCATCCATGGTGACGTTCTGTCTGATTCTGTCTCGGGCGCCGTTGCGGGAGATTTGCATGTATTTGGTCTTTCCTTCATTTATTCGGAGCCCTATTCTCTGAGCTTCTTTTTCTATCTTTATGAAGTTTTCCTTCACATTGACTGTGCTTTCTCCTATCGCGCCCATATCATCTGCGTAGACCAAAATAAGTTTAGGGCCACTTGGCCCAAAAACCTCCGCGTCAACTGATACTGTTCTTACGGCTTTCTCCAGTGCAAGATTAAACAGTACTGGCGACAAAGCATCTCCCTGTTTTAATCCTCTGTTGATAGAAAATGTTTGGCTACACTCTCCTTCAATTTTGACATAGTTTTTTGCCCCCTCCGGGCACGCTCTACACAGTCTAATCAGCTTGTGCGGGATTTCAAATTCTTCCACAGCTTCCCATAACCTTATCCTAATAACACTGTCATATGCTTGCACGAAATCTATGAACAAGGTATGTAAGTTTTTGTTAAATTCCCAACATTTCTCTAGCATCTGTCGGATAGTGAACAGCTGGTCAACTGTCTGATCTTCCGCTTCGAAAGCCACATTGGTAGTCTCCGATAATCTCCTCGGTATACGGAGAGAGACGTTGAAGGAGAATGCTGGAGAATAATTTATAGGCGTGGCTTAGTAAAGCAATACCTCGGTAATTTTTACATTGCATTTGGTCCCCTTTTTTGTGGAGTGGAATTAGTACCCCTTCTTTCTATTCATCAGGAATGATTTCTTGATTCCAAATTTGTTTCACGAGGTTATGTATTTGTGTGATTAGGTCGTTCCCTTCATGTTTCAGACTTTCTGCCAAGATATTATCTCGACCTGCCGTTCTGTTATTTTTGAGCTTCTTAATGGCTTTAATGGTCTCTTCCATGGATGGAGGTGGGATATTAACCTCTGCCGTGGTGAATACTGTAGCTTCAGGTTCTTCCTGCGTCGGCACGTTTAGTAGTTCATCAAAGTAGCACTGCCACCTGTCCAGCACCTCCACTTTTGAGGCGGTGATTGTGCCATCGTTAAGCTTTAGCATTGTGACACTTCTTAGGCGGAATCCCTTTCTATGCCTCCCCATTTCCTTGTAGAACCTCCTAGTATTGCCGTTTTGAAAATCAGCCTGTAAGTTAAGTACTTTTTCTGTCTCATGTTCTTTTTTCTTTTTCCTGATCAATTTACGTAGCTGTGTTCTTAGTTCGTTAAACCTAATTGTTGTCTGCTGTGATGGGTTATGAAGCATTTTAATTCGTGCCTCTGTTTTGATGGCATTGAGATTTTTGCACTCATCATCAAACCAGGGATGTCGGCTGGGTTTTGGTTTGAGGCCCAATACACTTCCGTTTGCTTCCCTGATGCTTTCCTTTATGTGCTTCCAGCTAGTTTCTATATTGTCAGTTTCTGCTATTCTGCTAAGGTTCCGGGAGATTCTGTTCTTGTAAGCTAGGCATATTTGTAGGTCTCGTAGTTTATTCGTGTCATGTTGCGCCTCTGTTCTGGATTTATTGTTTTTGTATGAAGATATGCGAGTTCTAACTTTGGCTGCCACCAACAGGTGATCGGAGGCTGCTTCGGCCCCTCTGTAGCTTCTCACGTCTATTATATTGTTGGCATGTCTAGAGTTGACCAGTATATAGTCTATTTGATTTCTGGTAACGCCGTCATTCGAAATCCATGTTTGTTTGTGTATTTGTTTGTGCGGAAACATCGTTGACTTTACCCTTAACGCGTTTGACGATGCTAGATCTATGACTCTTGTTCCGTTATCGTTCGATATGTCATGCAGGCTGTGAAATTCCGTCACTCGGTTTGCTGCCGGCTCCTTTCCAATTTTTGCGTTGAAGTCGCGCAATACTATAAGCATATTTTGTTTCGGTATTTGATTAATAACTGTTTGTAGGGTACCATAGAAAGTATCCTTTATATCATCCTGTGTCTCTTCTGTTGGTGCATATGTGGATATCAAACTGAGGTTGTGAAGCCTACCTCGCACCCTTATGCAGCAGATCCTTTTGTTAACGGGTGTAAATCCAGTGACTTCACTCAACAGTTGTTCTTTAATCGCGAAACCTGTTCCACTTTCGTGCCTTGATTCATAGCCACTGTAGAAAATGATATAGTTCTCTATCCTTACGTTACCTGATCCGGTCCATCTGATTTCTTGGAGTGTCGTTATATCCATGTTATATTTTTGGAGAGACTGGACTGTCACTGTGGATGTACCTGGTCTATACCAGCTTAGTATGTTCCATGTTCCAATATTCATGTCCTTATTTTGTAGCTTGTGTCGTCTTCTTATTTCTGTCTGATTCAGAGGCAAGTGTTTCGGTTTCATAACAATTAGGTTTTATGGGGTTAGGTTGTTAGCCTAACACCCAACCCTCTTCCTTTACCCGGGCTTGGGACCGGCAGTGGCAGCCGCTGAACTACTCAATTCATCCAACACCCACCTACCAAAGGCGGAGTTACTAAACTATTTGCGGTTCGCAAACGATATATATTAACCGAACTGGGAAAAAAGATGGTTAGAATTTGACTTCATATAAACACAAAAAAAGCAACGCCACGTGCAAAGAAGATTCTCATATTCTTATAAGAAATGAATATATAGGAACATGCCAAAATACAAAATATCAACCTAGCTAGTCTTGATAGTTGCACTATTACGCCTCCAAACGGGAATTAGACAATAAAATATTGTGTCTTCATCCACAATATTAATATGTTTTTTTTATTTGCAATATGTAGAGTATAATTCAAGAAAATGGTTCTACAAACGAACTGGGAAAAAAGATGGTTAGAATTTGACTTCATATAAACACAAAAAAAGCAACGCCACGTGCAAAGAAGATTCTCATATTCTTATAAGAAATGAATATATAGGAACATGCCAAAATACAAAATATCAACCTAGCTAGTCTTGATAGTTGCACTATTACGCCTCCAAATGGGAATTAGACAATAAAATATTGTGTCTTCATCCACAATATTAATATGTTTTTTTTTATTTGCATTTGTATAATTCAAGAAAATGGTTCTACAAACGAGATTAGTACTTACATATCACTAAATAGCCTTTATCCTACCGTAATGCAATGCAAATCTATATATATATATATATATATATATATATATATATATATATATATATATATATATATATATATATATATATTTTAGGATCTTCGATGTTCAGGAGTAGTAACTTTGGAGTTTGTAGATTGCGAGTGGGTCGTGCCTCTCTACAGCACTTCAACCAATAATAGCTTTTGTATATTACCCTGGTCTAATATAAGCAAGGGATAAGTCTATTAGTCCTCTAGGGTGTAGATATTTTGATTTTTCAGGTAATGTCTATGGAGAAATTAAGTCTCTTGCAATGCCATTCATTCACATAGCAGGTGTTCTGCAGTTTCTGCTGCCCAATCCCAGAAACGTCATCACTCTCAGCATTTTTTTTGAGATAGTGGTATTTCAAGGGACAGTGTCCTTCGAATATATTTGTTATTACTCAAATATTCCTTTTTGTGAGATTGAGAATCATTTTTGCATTCCTTGGTAACGAATTTATAAAATTTTTCGCTTGATTTAATATCTTATTCCACTTCAATTTTTTCTGATTTTGTTCCCAGCTTCAAAGCTCGTCTTTTATGTGGCTTTTTGGTATCCACGAAAAGGTTCAGGACCAAGAGAAAAAGTTTTTGCCCTTTCTTTTGCAGCCTAAGTCAACATACACTTGTACGTATTTGACCTGAGAGCTTTTAGCGCTGCTTGACTCTCTAACAATAGGTATATTTTGGATTTCTTAGTGTTTCTGTTAAGACACTCGTCAGCGCAGATTTTGATTGCATGCATTTCTGCTTGGAAGATGGCGGGGCTAGGGATTGGGCAAGCAAAGTCCGCCATTCGCTTGGTAGCAGTCAGTTACCACTTCATAGTACATGTGAAAATAGTACCTAATCTACATGATATATGTTTGTTTTGATATGGATTCTATTGGAATTGTATCCAGAATCTTCATATGTAAAGTAAAATTTCCAGGTTTATAGGGATGCTATAAACTTGGATCCATAAGAGATCTCACTAATTTTTATGATCAAACAGTTAACGATACTTTTGTTTTAAAATAGCCTTATTTTTTGCCTTAATAGCAACTATCCTTCAAATGAACCTGCCAACCCAACATCCAAATCAGAAAGAAGTATAAAGGCATATGATTATATTGAAACAGTAGAAACTTTAAGTTTGCAGCAGCTTAAGGGCATTTGTTGTTGCCACCCTCATCACAGCTATAAGCAGTGGAGGGAGGTTCAGCATTTCTTCACAGACCAACCTCTGAATTTTTTGTAATTTTTTTTGAGCTTCTACTGGTTGCATCTTGGGCCATCATACTAAGGAGACCCCAGGTTTTCCAAACAATCCACTGCATATACGCTATCGTCTTTGTAGAATATTTTCAATATGGCAGTTCCAGATCAGTTTCTTGTCTATTGTTACTCCCAGATATTTAACCTCTTGAGAAAAACTTAGTGGTATTTCACTTAAAGTTGGAACGTTGATGTCTAGCTTTTGTCTTTTTTAAATGGCACGACGACTGTTTTTTTGAAATAACGTGTAATCTTTCCTTTGTGAACCAGTTACTAATTTGGTTTAAGCCAGTTTGCATAATACTTGTAATAGTACCTTTACTCTTGTTATTCATAGTGACAACTACGTCATCAGCATAACCTTGCATTGTGAACCGTAAATCGTTCAGTTGGCTCAGTAGACTCACGATCCGAAACCACATTAGGGGTAATAATGCTTCCCCTTAGGGGCATTCTCTTACTGTGGTGATTGTCGCCATTCTGCTTTTTAACATTGATTGAATCTATCTTGTCAGAAGAGGCTTCGTTTGCCTTGCCTCCAGAGCTCTGACAATGGATTCATGTGAGGTTTGTCAAAATTTCCCTCTATATTAATGAAAGCAACCAAAGAAATCTCTTTTTCCATCAGTGTTTTTCCATATTATCCACTAGATAGTGTAGGGTATTGATTGTGGATTTACCAGCCTGATAAGTAAATTATTTCCTGTGAAGCAGTTCCTGATTGAATGTTTTACTTTTTACTTATCTTTCGATAAATTTCTCTATTGTTTTTAGAAAAAAATATGTGAGGCGGAGTGGGTTGTACGATTTTGATTCATCCGATTGGCGTCGTTCCATTTTCTGTGAGAATCCTAACCTCTCTCCGTGTTTAAGATATATAACCCAGAGTTCATCTAAACTTGAACAGCTCTGCAAAAAAAATAAAAAAATATTTCTTGACACTGTTTTTAAATTAATTGAGAACATATGCCTGCAAAATTTTATCTCAAAATTGGAAAAATGGCATAGTTGCAAGGCCGTGGACATACGATTGGTTAAACAAACGAACATACATTGTAACATTCTAAAAATTATCCTAACATAACTACAAAATATAATACTGATTGGTAGGCCCTGTATAAAAATTTGGAAAAAAAATACGTTTTTAAAATTTTGCTGTTCTTAGTAAATCAGAATATTACTTCGAAAAACGATAACATTTCGAGGAAACTGCAAAATTTGGTAGCATTATTTCTCAGTAGACCCCCACGAATTCGTGTAAAACATTAAATTTTACAAGGAACTCCAAAACTAAGAATTAGGGTTAGACAACTTGCACAATGGGGCCTATTTCTTTATATATATATATATATATATATATATATATATATATATATATATATAATGTGTTGTTCGAGTTATTTAAGGATAATTGCAAATTTTGTTAGAAACTTAGCATAGGTTGGACCTTAACGCAACAATAACTGACAACTTGACGTATTTCCTATTTATATTTTACTAACCAATTTTTTTTATCTATGGAAAACAGGAAGCAAAAATCATCAAAAGGATTCCTGAAAAAAATAGTGCTAGTGCTATCTTCAAACTGTTTTGCAGCACAAATTAGTGAGATCTGATGTAGAGCCATTAGATCTGAAACTCTCTTTTACAAATAATAAATAAAATTAAATAACATTAACTGACTTGGTCACTTCGCACGACGACATTGTGAGAGATACTAGTTTTATGTACCAGTGGTATGTTGAAGTATCTGTATATATATATATATATATATATATATAGATATATATATATATATATATATATATATATATATATATATATATATATATATATATATATATATATGTATATATATATATATATATATATATATATATATATATATATATATGTATATATATATATATATATATATATATATATATATATATATATATATATAATTTATTTTTGTATCTTAAACCTTTTGTTAAATATATTTTTTTCATATTTTTTTGGGTATAAGTTTTTCTATTAAAGAAACAAAGGACAATAATTTTTCTGACGTTTTGCTCTACATAGTGAGCTTCTTCAAAAGAGCTGGTACATTTATTTTAAATCTTGAAAGTAGTTTTGTGTGTATGTTATTTTTAACATACACACAAAACTAGGTGAGGCTAGGCATGTCTGTTGTTTTACCATACACTTCCTTCCTTACGTCCTACCTCGCTAATGGCCAGCATTGCCGAGGACCCTTATAAGAACAGGCAATGTTGTGTCATCCTACCGTCACTGCCGAGGACCCTTCTAAGAACGGACAGTGTCGATTCCTTTCCTAATTTCCTACCGCTATTGGTCGACATTGTCGAGGACCCTTATAAGAACAGGCAATGTCGTTCCATCCTGCTGACGCTGTCGAGGACCCTTATAAGAACGGGCAGCATCAGTTCATTTCTTTCCTTCCTACTGTCACTTATACACACACGCACTGGTGCCGTAAGTTAAGTTTAGTTTCCGTATTGACCAGGAATGTGTTTTACCGCCAGGTGCCCTCCAATGTCCATTGATAAGGGCGCTAAACAACTGCCGCCCCGAAGCTTATCGCCGCCGCCGCGTGTAAAGATCGCCGCTGCGTGTAGAAACGCCGCCTATCGCCGATCGATGCCGGGTTATTGTTACATACCGCGTATACCGCCGTCGGACGAATTGTAATACGAAGCGCCGTGAACCATGAACGCGGATTTTAGAAACGAAACGCGATAATTTGCTTAAGAACCGTCGTGAATAGCGTCGCAACCGTATAGTACGAGGTACGTGAATAGCGTCGTAAATGATACCGCCGGGTTACCATTTTCAGCGCCACCGAACAGTACGAGCTACCGTAAACAGCTCTCAAAACATAATCTTCCCTCCAGACCGTGTAATTGTTAGTTTGTGGTACATCTTAGATTGTAAGTTAGTTTTAGGCCATGTCTTTGTATAAACGAATGGAGTACAGGATACAGGATGTTTTATAACCGTTTGTTTCATTACCTAGTCCCATTTTTAATATTACAGATAATAATTGGCAGCCGGCAGCTAGCACTAATACACGCAATTGACCCCTGGCTGGCCGTTTCTCCACTGTAACAAGCTGCCCGGTCCATAAGTGGGCCCTAGATCACATGAATCACGAGGGGGCGCCCGAGAACCGACCAACGAGTGGATGTTTTGACCTTCAGGCAGTCAAACCATTGATCAGTTGAGAGAGCAGGCATATCCCGAATATAAGTAGATACCGCCGAACCGATACCCCTGCTCAGAGCATTTGACCGATGACTGTCTGCACGAGAAATATCCACTGACCGATGTTCCGCTGCCGTGAACGAAGTAGATCCGTAGAGCATGACCTGTTCCCCCGCCTACGTAAAAACGCGTCATAACCTATGATTCAAGTGAATCCGCCAAACAAACATCCAAATCAGAAACGATTAGAAAAGCGTAGTATTATATTGAAACTAAAGCGCAAGCATGAGTGTTGATACGCTTAAGTAATTCAGTCTAATGGACTCATGGAAGTTGGAGGGGGCGACGGAAAGCTACAAAAATAGGCTAAAGGCTCCAAAAGTTATACTAACATGCAAAAAATATGTGAATTAAAATAAACGAGCTATATGGATTCCGTTCATTACGAAATTTCATTACTACTACACTTGCATGGGGTTGGCAACATGGTAACCAGAAAACCAGAGTAGCCATTGCAGATGATCATTATCGTTAACTAGGTCCCCGCATAGTACCATTAGTGGAACTTCAAAGTTAGTATGTGTAAATGTTAAAGAGACATTTATATAAAATTTTTTCTTAAAACAATGCGTACATGAATGGATATAATTGTTATGTAAATCTACAGAAACGATCCCGAGAATTAATTATTTTCGGTAACTAAGATTTTTTTGTATATTTTTTTTCCAATATTTTGGATTTTAAACTTCGATTATAACAATTTCAGTTCGAGAAATTTTAATAGATCTACGAGGCCTAATATTTTATAGCGCATTAGAATCATCTACTGCAATATTTGTTGCAAAATTTTATCATTCAATCGTGTCTTAGTCATTTTGTTTCTATTTCGTTTTATCTAAGAAGCACCGTATGCATATTAGCATTTTTACTGGATATTAGCAAAGATAATATTACTCAAATCTTCTTTAAATCTAAACAGTATTTACTACATTAACTCATTTATTAACAAATTTTAAATTGTCATTTTCTAATATAACTACGTAATAAAAATTTGTCAATTCCAGTGCTGTCCACTAACCTACAGAGCAAGTGCAGTATAACTACTTTTAGGGGAGTACAGCTTTACATGCCCGCTCGAATTCATTTTTGCTTCCGTTGACCATCTCTAACTTGCTTGAATGGGCTGCGTCGTACTTGCGTATCTAAATATTTACCTCACATTTAACTGATTTATGGAAACGCTATCCTCATGTGAAATCAACATCTTCTAGTACCTCTAGACGTACTTTTGATAATCAGAGAGTTAGTGAATAAATAAATTAATGTCAGAACAGCGAAATTTTATATTCAATTATCTAAGGAACTAGAAACATGAATACATGAAATTAGTAAGCTAAATCTAGTTTCAGAAGATTTAGAAACTTCTACCTCAAATAACGCTTTTAATCTTTTTAATTGCAAAGATACGGTTTTTTAAACGTTTTTTGAGTTTATTCCATGAAAGGTTAGTATGGAGTGACCTCTTGGCTTGGCTACAGATTATATTTTATACTTTTATAACGTATACACAATGTTAAAATTTTGCGAAAGTTTAATTGTTCCAAAGTAATCCTTTTTAGTTATGGTATCCTAGTAAGTTACATTATGATAAAGTATTGAGTTTATGTTAGTTTATTTGTGTCGTAGAGTAAAGAAGCAGAATGTAAGGCACACATATGGGAGCAAAGTCTGGTAGCTGATATTACATACTCACCTATGAAGAAGAAATACTACACATAATATCCATTAATTTTTGCATAACATTTGCATGCCTTTTTTTAATTGATTTGAGAATTCATGCAGTAATTACTTTCATATCTCTCAATGTAATCCAGACCCATGACAGGTTCGAGTTTAGAGAAAAACTGGCAAATCCATTTAGACGAATCACTTCTAGCACTATTCTATAGTCCAATAACTTTTTTATCGCTTAGGATGGTAACATCAAATTAAACATATTTTACTAAGATTCATGTGAAAATTGCTTACTTTAATCGATTTGAGAGTAAGAGCATCTTAAAGGCAGCTCATTTTAACATTTACTCAATTATTAAAACCTATAAAATACCTTCATTTAACCTAGTTATAAAGAAACTCGATAAAACTAGCAAGGAGGTCAAGAAACCCAATTAACAAAAAATAGACATATTTAAAAATAACAGAATATTAAAATTTTATTAAGTAATGTCCAGTATGCTTTGGTGTCAGTAGAAATGAGACCTCAATGGATGGTTCTAAAAGAAAATATATCTTTTAAGTTTCTGTATGTAAGTTTTAAATGACACATATAGAAACTTGTCATGTGAAATTATCAATAGCAGCCAGATATTTTTTTTACATTGTTCAATTTTACTGAAAATAATAAAATAACTTTTACCATTCAATGCAGTTTGAACAAACCTTTCTTCAATCACAGACCCAGCTCTATCATCTCATTGCATTGCGTATATCAAAGATGCGATTCCCAGAAATTTGTCTGAAAAAGGATCGGAGTCTCATTAGCTTTAATAAGAACACTTTGATACGCATCGACAGTGTTAATTTTCGATTTGTTACTTGAATGCTATAAGAAGCGGCATTATAAAATATTTTTTATGATATGTATCATAGCAAGACAATAGTCAGAGTCCTTATAATTAAGTTTGACACGGCCGATTAGAACTTTTACTTATTCCAAGAATTGAAGCTCGTAGCATGGCGTTCGAATGCCGACAAAGACTGTTTTTCTTTTAAGATGGCTACTGAGTCGAAATTATTCACATACAGAGATCAACTAAATTTTAATAAATTATTGGGATTTTCAGTAGTTATGGTTGAGATAATACGATGTGGCTTTTTCGAAAAAATTGCGAAAGATGCAACAAAGTTTTTGTGGAAATTAGTCGTGGGTTAGATGTGCTAATTTTTACAGATCAAATACTAAAAGCAGAGGTGGAAATTTCTGATATATATATATATATATATATATATATATATATATATATATATATATTGGTATCAAGATATTTGCCTTTATCTGCAACAATTTCCTTAAAAATTGTTATTAAACAAAAAATACCACTTTTTATTAACTCGTTTTCTTGTCTGTTTGTTTTGTTTGTTTGCCTAGTTGGTACAAATTTTATAATCGATTTTAAACTAACTTCTCGATGAGCCAGGGACTTGAAACTAGCTCAGAACTGCTATGCTATATTGACTAGCTTTCTCTTCAGTACAGATTTTACAACCGGTTTTAAACTAACTCCCCGATGAGCTAGATAATTGAAACTTTAAACATAGCTTAGAACCAGATGGCAATACAATACTAGCACGTTTTCGTGTTTGTCTGTTTATTTATTTGTCTTTTCTGTATAAATTTTGCAATCGATTTTTGTCTATTCGTTACAAATTTTATAATAGATTTTAAACAAAGACTAAAAAGCAGAAAATAATTATTTAAATAAGAAAAATAATATGTCACGTTTTCATAACGGACTAACATGTATAAATAATTTATCCTAACCCCCCACAGATTTATAAACCCATAAAGATTCCTAGTACTATACAGAGTGTTCAGAAAATTTGTGATTGTGGATTTTTAATACCTATAAAAATATTTGTTAGATTTAAAACGAAAAACGTGAGGCGCAATAGATAATAACTGTTGTGTGCTTTTTCTCAACGACAGTTAATCTCTATACTCGTTACTATTATCTATAGTATGCACCCCACGTTTTTCGTTTTAAAACCTACAGGTGTTTTCAAAGCAATTAACAATTCACGATCTCAAATGTATATGGGGTTAGGAATCTGCATAGGGTAATAAATCTGTATGGTAGGAGAAATTATTTTATATTTTTTAGCCCATTTAAAACATGGTTTATACATTTGTATTTAAACTTTTACTTATTCATATAACTTTTACAAAGATACAAAACTGTTGTGTTTTTTCTTATATGAAGATAAAACCAGGTAGGCACCTTGCTACTCTATACACTTCTCTTTTTTAATTCTCGGTAATAAAGAAATTTATTATTAACAATACCAAAAAGAGTAGGATTTATATTTATAGCTTCTTCTTCTTCTTCTTTCAGCAGCCTTTTGCCATCCACTCCTGGATGTAGGCCTCCTCTCGTCTTGTCCACTTTATTCTGTCTCTAGCTATATGGTACCAATGTTTGCCGACCTGTGATTGTATGTCATCAATCCATCTCTTCGGCGGTCGTCCCACACTTGTCTTGTGTCGTCTCGGACTGCATTGTAGTATGCATTTCATCCATCTCTCATCCGCTTTCTGTCTAGCAACGTATCCCATTCAAGTCCATTTTAAAGTTGCCACACGTTTTATGACATCATCTACCTTGATTCGTACACGTATTTCCTCATTTCGGATGTGTTCCCTAAGAGTTACTCCCATCATAATTCGTTTTATTTCTCGTTGGATGATTCAGAGCTTATTAGATGTCTTTCTGTTAGTGTTGCTGTTTCTAGCCCATACGTCATTACAGGGAGCTCAGTCTCCCAGTGGTTGCGCATATCATTCTGATCGTCCTACTCAATTCGGTTTCTTGGTTCTCTTTACTCAGTTTTATTTCACGATGTAGGTAGACATATTCTTCCACTTTCTCAATTTTATTGTTTCCAACGTAAATTGGTCTGTAGTCAAAATTTTAGTTGGATTCATAGTCAACTAAACTTTTTCTGCAACTACTTTCGGTTCTGGGACCTTCCTCTGTAGCTCCCGTAAGCAGCTACCAGCTGCAAATCGGAGGTGGCTCAGGTATCTTCCATCTACATTTATGCCTTTTTTTCCCGATTCAACTGTTTGAAGACATTTTCTAATGCCAGCGTAAAAAGTTTCGACTCGATGGTACTGTGACCTTTACGAAACCCCGCTTGTTTCGGTGGTTGATATACATCGAATTTGTTGGTGAGCCTGTTGGTTATTATTTTTGTTAGTACTTTATATGGGTGCGGGAGTAGACTTATTGGGCGATAGTTTTCTATGTATAATTTGTCTCTTTTTTTTTATAAAAGAATAACAAATTATCGGGGACCTTGCTGTTATAGTTGTACTAAATATAAATATTTCCGAAGTGAGCCAAAATGATCTCATCTAAGTCACCTAACAAATTTCTGCAAAATAAAATTTTTATAAAAAAATTGAACCGACTTCTAAAAGTGCGCTAAAAAGTGAAAAATAACCATAAATTTTTATATGAAATTGAACTTTTTGAAGTCGGCGCCAAACTAATACCTGACAAATTGTGATTTCCATAAACAGATTAAAAATACTTTATTTGTAATTGCTTTCTTACCATAATTTGTATATATTAGTAGTTATTTATTTCGTGTACAAATAATTTGGCGCCGACTTCAAAAAGTTCAATTTCATATAAAAATTTATGGTTATTTTTCACTTTTTAGCGCACTTTTAGAAGTCGGTTCAATTTTTTTATAAAAATTTTATTTTTCTATTTTTAGTTTTAGAATTCATTATGATATTCATAAATTATTTGAACTAAGTACTAATCGAGATTAGTGTGCCCCGCAATGACTCCAAACTGGCAAAAAAGTACCCATTTTATCCAAAGTTGTAAATCACCCTAAAATGAACCACTAAAAATTCTTTAGTTCTTAGAGTTTTCCAAATACCAATCAAATTGGGTCAAACGAATATTTAGTTTGTCATAGAAAATCAACTATCTTAAATTTCAAATTAACTTTAGATTGGTAATATAGGCCCCAAAAACTTCCAATATCGATATTTAAAGAAAATAAATTAATTTTTTATCCACCATATTGGATACGCCATATTGAGTTTTTTAAAAATAACTTCAGATATTTTATGTGAGGCCCTGAAAACTTCCCCATACCAATTTGGTAGAAAATAAAACAAAATAAATTTTTTTGTCGGCCATATTGGATCCCCCATATTGAATTTTTTTAAAATTATTTTAGATTTATTATATGCGACTCCGAAAACTCCCCTGTACCAATTTTGGAGAAAATCTGACAAAATTGATTTTTTCGTCCGCCATATTGAATTTTTTTTAAATTATTTTAGATTCGTCATATGCAACTCCGAAAACTCTCCCGTACCAATTTTGGAGAAAATCAGATAAAATTGATTTTTTCGTCTGCCATATTGGATCCGCCATATTGAATTTTTGAAAAATTATTTTAGGTTCGTCATATGCGACCCCATAAACTCCCCCTTAGCAATTTTGGTAAAAATCGGACAAAATTGATTTTTTCGTCCCACATATTGGATCCGCCATATTGAATTTTTTAAAAATTATTTTAGATTCGTCATATGCGACTCCGAAAACTCCCCCGTACCAATTTTGGAGAAAATCGGACAAAATTGATTTTTTCGTCCCCCATATTGCATCCGCCATATTGAATTTTTGAAAAATTATTTTAGATTCGTCATATGCGACCCCGTAAACTCCCCCTTACCAAGTTTGGTAAAAATCGGACAAAATTGATTTTTTCGTCCGCCATATTGGATCTGCCATATTGAATTTTTTAAAAATAATATCAGATTCGTTAGGTGCAACCTCAAATACTCCACCATACCAATTTCGGAGAAAATCGGACTAAATAAAAAAAATTTTGTCCGCCATATTGGATCAGCCATTTTGAATTTTTTAAAAATAATTTCAGATTCGTTGGGTACAACCCCGAAAATTCCTTCATACCAATTTTGGAGAAAATCGGAAAAAATTAATTTTTTTGGCCGCCATATTGTAAGCGCCATCTTGGATTTTACTGCACCAATATCATCTAAAAAAATATGGGACCACCGCAGAAACTTCCTGAACATAACGTAAAAAAATTCATTCAAATCGGTGTAGCCGTTCCGGAGTAATCGGTGTACATACATAAAAAAAAATACATAGTCGACGAATTGAGAACCTCCTTTTAGAAGTCGGTTAAAAAGTAAACCGTGGAGTATACTTATTTCGGTAAAAAAAATTATAAACTTAATAATTTGGCAACGTCGTATTTCAAGACAAAAAAATTACCGTTGAATGGAGTGTTCAATCATACGTCAATTTTAATAAGAAAAATGTAGAAAATTAAGTATGAACATATTTTAAAAATTAGGCGTCGCGCTTTTCTGGGGTAAAATTATTGTTAAAATATACAGCGTTCAATCTCATTAACACTAAGCCTGTCAAATTTTTTACCGCTTTAACGATATATACGCAATTTAATGTAGAATTACTATTATTATTAATATTGATTTTTTTTACTGGAAAATCTACAAAAAAAACTGTATATAAGCGGTAAGGTACCTATTGGGTTTATATTTCATATAAAAAGTTATAATTGATCGATGTCCTCGTAAAAGTCGATATATATTCCTTTGAATTAAAGAAAAAAATTATTCTCGCAAACTTTGTAATATTTCACAGTTTGATAAACTTTAGATATAATTTAGGTGACAGATATATTATAAAAATCCACGAAAATGAGTACGACAGAAGTAAATCAGCAAAAAATTTTATTTGATATTTGATTTTATGTACTGCATTAATAGGCAATAGAATATTTATTATTTGATCACGAAGTCGCGGGAATGAGGTAATCAAGTTTTGAACAATAGTTTCGGCAAGAGCTTTCCAAACTTCACTGATTTTATTTAAAACGCTTAACATTATTTATCTAGAATAAATCATTAAAAGTGCTTTAAATCGTTATCCTGTAATAAATTACATTGTGCAATATTTCCCCACAGACAAATCGATCCATGGTGTTATCAATGATGTTTGAAATATACAAATTGTGGTCTTTCTCGGTCTTACCGATTTCGGTAGATTCTTTAAATATCTCCTTTCATTTTAACAAGAACTTATTTTGGATAGGCTGTATTTGGACAAACCGCTCTGCTTAAATTCTTTTGAAAGTGGAATAACCCTTAGTATAATTAATTCAGCTCAAAAATGTTTATTACAATTACGAAATTATCTTAGTCTTTACTTTTACTAAAGCATATTTATTTTTTTTTGAAAAATTATTAAAATTGTAGGAGGAAACAATGAAAGTGTCAATAGGCAAGAGATGCCCGCAAGGAGGGATACTATCCCCACTTCTGTGGGATTTGGTGAGTGACGAGCTCCTGGTAAATCCCAATAACCGAGGCTACTATGCTCATTGTGGGCAAACATGGTAATATATTATCAGAGCTCATGCTTCACTATAGTGGAGGAGGGCTTACTAAGGAGCATCTTAGCGTAAATCCTGGCAAAAATACACTCATACCCTTCACTAAAAGAAGAAAGTTGGATGAATTAAAATAACCAACTCTTTTCAATACACAACTGCAAATGAGCCAGGAAGTTAAATATCTAGATGCAATTCTGGATGAAAAGCTTACCTAGAATTCACACCTGCCGAAAATTATATCTAAAGGAAACATGTCCATCATGGCAGCAAGAAGGACACTAGGCAAGATATGGGGATAAAAGTCACATATTGCGCAATGGCTGTATACTGTGATGGTAATAACCATGATAACTTATGGCTCGGTTGTGTGGTGGACAAAAATCAGACAAAGACGCGACACTCTGGAGCTCTTCAAACTCTAAAAATTGGCCTGCCTATGCATTACTGGTGCCATGAGAATCACCCCAACAGCAGCCATGGAAACCCTATTAAACCTCTCTCCCCTAGATATAAAAATCAAATCTGAGACGAGAATGGGGGCTTCTAGGCTGGAAAGAAACAGCGTCTGGTGTGATTTCACACTGTAGGAGAAAAAGTCGGGGTCCCGAGCCTTAAGTGATGAGTTTTTGGGAAAAATCCCTAAAAACATGATTGTCAACCTGACTTCATATACATCATGATACTAGATCTGAGTTAGAGGAAAGTTGGTTCACGCTTAGAAAGAGACAAAGAGTAGTATCTCTCTTACCAATGGCGGATCTAAGCACGATGTCAAAAGAAAATCTTAGAAGAGATAATCTCTATAGATTTTCAAGGTATTGTTATTTTGTTTTTATTTCTATGATGAGTGGTTACCAACATTTAAAGTTTTTATTTCCTTAAATGAAGTAATTGTTATATTTGTTCCTATGATTGCTATATCATTTCGAACCGTGCATTTTCAATATACAATATAACAATTTTTGGTTTAAATTTCTGTAGTCACATAAACTCTGATCTTTGTAAAACTTAAAGATAAATATTATTACTAATATGTTCAACAGTTACTTATGTTAGACTTTCGTCTATGGTTAATTCAAATAGAGATATTTTTTATTTCATAAGCACAAGTAGTTTGGCAATTTATTTAAACAATTTTTTTTCAGACTGAAGCTGGGCTTCCCAAAATTAAAAATGCAGACAGAAAACAAATAGTCCGTCGGCGTGTCATATTGTCAAAAGAATTCAAAGTACAAAACAAAAACTTACTAGAAATTAAAACCTTAGTGAAAAAGTCGTAAATGTGAACAAGCTGGCGTCTTTCACCCATGACGTCAAAAACCCCTGAAATCAGCTGATGGGTCACAACTTAAAAAACCCGGGGTGGGCAACCGTAAGTGAGAATAGGCCAATATAAACATATTTTTCGACTTAAAAATCTGATACACCTCTAAATTATGACTATCGTTACTCGATAAACACCATTTTGTTAACGAGATGGAGTTTATACCTGGACCGTTCGAGCCTCGCGCTCTTTTTAACATGAATCACCACACTTTGTGTCTGTCGACAATTTTTACCGCCCTGTAATTTCGGGTTTTTAGCTGGGAGCTATCTTGGCAGAATTTAAATCGTCGGGTATTTACTTATTAATTTTCGAACTGAACAAACAAGAAAAATATGATGGGAATAATATGTTTTGGGAGGTTTATGAGACCATTTTTTTGATATAGGTTTTACTGGTGCGAATGGAATCTTTCATATAGGTAACTAGTTATGAAGATAACTAGAAACTTTCTTAATTAATGCACTTTTACTTTTTTAAGAAAATATACTTCTATTATTTTTTTATCGAAAAACATATAGTAACATTGGAGATTAAATTTTTAACTATTTTTATTTATATCCCATAATTTAGTGAACACAACGTAAACTTAGCAATTTTTTTACATGAAGTACTCAGTGATATTATGCCAAATTATTTTTTTATATGTTTAAAATTTTTTATTAAACATTAAAATCAGGCTTATATGTCGCAACTATTAACAACATTTATATGACATATATAACTGCATTTTTAAAGATCTATTCAACGATATTCCACTCGTCTAAAGTAAGCGAAAAAATTTGCACCTAAACTTTCCGCTTAAGGGAAATACCTTAATTTATTTTGCAATTTTGCTTCATATCTGTCTTTAGTTTAATTGTATGAAAAGTTATAACGCTAAAGAATGAAAAATCATACGAAGAGACAAAACAAAATATTCTGAGGATTGGGCGGAAGAACATAAAATTGTAGAAACACACGCAATAATTTATATTTACAAAATAACTAAACTGACTTCAAAAAATTTCACTAAAAAGTAAAATATAAATTATAAACTTTTGTAAATTGAAGTAGTCTTACTTATTTACTTAGCAATTTTCTGAAGTCGGCACCGTAAAAAAAAGAAATTCTCAATTCAAATGCTATGTATTTTTTTTATGTACATACATCGATTACTCCGGAACAGTGGCACTAGATTGAAATAAATGTTTTACGTTATATGTCAAGAAGTTGCTGCGTTAGTCCCACATCATTTTGGACGAAATTGGTACGGTAAAATCCAAGAGGGTGCTAATAATATGGTGGACTAAAAAATGATTTTTTTCCCATATCTCCAAAATTGGTATGGGGAGTTTTCTGGTCGCATATAACGAATTTGGAATTATTTTCAAATAATTCAATATGGCGCACAAATAAATTAATTTCCTCCGAGTTTCTCCAAAACTGGCACTGGAGAGTTTTAGGAGTCGCACATAATAAATGTGAAACTATTTTTAAATAAATCAATATGGCGGACAAAAAAATAATTTTGTCCGATTTTTTTTCAAAATTTGTATCGGAGAGATTTTGGGGTCGCACATAACGAATCTGAAATTATTTAAAAAAAAATTAAATATGGTGGGTCCAATTGAGCGGATTAGAAATTGGGTAATTTTTGGGAGTGTTAATTACGAATTTAAAATTATTTTCGAAAAATTCAATATTCTCCGAAAGTGATATAGGGGGTTTCTAAAGGGTGTAAATTACGAATTTAAAACTATTTTAAAAAATTTAATATGCCAGATGCAATATGAAGATCTAAAAATTTTACATTACCGGATTTTGTCGAAAATTAGTACTAGGAGGTTTTCGAGGGTGTAGATTTGGATTGGATTAAGAGGTTAATTTTGGAATTCCATATGGCGGATGCAATAAAGTAAGTTGAACATTTTGCGTTATTCGCATTTTTTTAAATTAGGTTTTTGGGGTCATAAGTTATGAACCTGAAGGTAATTTTTTACAACGTAATATGACAACTACACGAAGAGAGACTAAAGGTTTTACATCTTTCCGTTTAGTTCAATAAGTATGATAAAATATATCGGGCCAAATAATTTACTTCTTAAGTTCTTTAAATATCGATATTGGGAGGTTTTGCGGGCCTATATTACTAATCCAAAATTAATTTAAAATTCAAGATGGTGGATTTACTGTAACAGACTAAATATTGGATAAAATTTCATTCAAAACTGGTATTTGGAGAAGTTTCAGAATAAAAGAATATTTATTTGTTTATTTTAATAAGTACTTTTTGCCAATTTCAAATCATTGCGGGGTACACTAATCTCATTTAGTACTTAATTTGGGTTAGTTCAGGTTAATTAAAAAACGAAAAATAATATAATATAAATTTTTATACTGAATTTAATTTTTAGTTAGCGTCAAATTTTGGTTTCATATGAAAATTTATAATTTGTTACATATGTAATTCTCCTTTCAGGCGAAGAGAATATGAAAAATATATATACAAACAGTTTATTTTTCATATTCTCTGCCTGAAAGGAGAACTACATATATAACAAACTATTTAAATACGGCAGAAAGATTTCTTTATTTCTTACTGAAATTTTGATTTTTAAATGAAAATTTATACCAGTATTTGTCACATTTAAGCGCACTTTTAGAAGTCGGCTCAATTTTTTGTAAATTTCTTAAAATTTATTTTAGGTGAATTACTGTTTTTAACCAACCTTAGATTTATATCGGATTGTATTATTTACATAGTTTTGATCTATTTTTACTTCTTTTTTCATTAGTTCAGAGTGTCTTTGGGTAGTGTGGAGGTATTCTACAGAGTTAATTCAAAATTCCGGAGATAATTTTTTTTTAGGAATGAAAACTGGAGTTTAGAAAAAAGATTTTGTTTATTATTACTTTCAACATAATTCCCTTCTCGTTCTATACGAATTTTGCTGCGCTCCTATAGCCAGTGGAACGACCTGAAAAACTCTTTTTCTGGAATAGCTGTCAGAGTCCTGGTCACGTTCTTTTGAATTGCCTCAATGTCTTCAAAACGTTCTCTTTTCATCGTCATTTTTAATTTAGGGAATAAAAAAGTCTACTGGAGCTAGATCTTGCGACTAGGGCGGATGATGAATCATGGAGACCAACTTTTAGGCCAAAAATTGTATGGTGAGTATTGTATGGCTGGAGCATTGTCGTACAACAGAAACCAGTCACCGGTACGGTACAATTCCGGTCTCATGCTACGAATTCGCTTCAAAAGCCGATTCAGGAGACTGTTTGGGTCGCAGGAAAGAATTCGCTATGGAGCGAGGATAGAAAAACAAAATGAGCATCGTTTTGATTTTCGACTTTGTTGCTCGAACCTCCGTGGGCTACCCTTCGCACTTGCCTCGCAACTCAGCGGTTTGGCATTTGGTCTATGGATAGTATTAAAAACATCATGATTCATCGCAGGTTACAATTTTATTTTTTAGTTTTGAACTGAGTTGATTGCAAGAAAGTAACCATTCTACTCATAGTTGTAGAGCACACTAAATTGGACAACAAACAATTCTTTGATTCTAAGAATTCTCCAAATACCAATTTTAAATGAAATTGTACTAAACAAATATTTAGACCGTTAGAGTATATCCGTTATCTTGAACTTTAAGAAATTAAAGTTAGATTTGTAACCTAGGCCACAAAGCCCCCCCCCCCCACACCCATATTGAAAGAATTTGAGACATGTAAATTTTTTAGTTCGACATATTTTATGCTGCATATTGAGTTCGAAAAAATTAATTTAAGACCCATTATATACGCCCCAAGAATCGTTCAATATCAATTTGGACAAAATTGGAAATAAAGTAAAATTTTTAGTTTCTTATATTGTATTTGCCATATTATATAGTAAAAATTGGTTCAAAACCTACAACTCTAAAATCCCCTAATACAAATTTTGTAAAATTTGCGAATAATATAAAATTTTCACCCCACCATATTGAGTTCGCCATATACAAGTTTTCAACACAATCGAGAGGTGTTGATTTTTTAAAAAATAATTTTAAATTGGTAATTTTCACAGTCAAAAACCCCCTGTATTTATTTTGCACAAAATCTTTAGTCTGCCATTTTGGATCGGCAATATTGTTTTTTTAAAATAATTTTAAATTCCTAATTTACACCTTCAGAAAAAATCCTATTTCAATTCTGGAGAAAATCGAGACACGTAAAATTTTTAATCCACCATATTGATTTTTTAAAAATAATTTTAGATTCGTTATGTATGACCTCGAAAATTCCCCCATACCAATTTTGGGAAAATTGAACAAAATTAATTGCTTGTCTGCGATGTTCTCAGTGCCATCTTCGATATACTGTACCAATTTTAGCCAATAATAAGAGGTGGTCTCGTATTATTTTAGCTGAAATTCCTGAGGTAATAAAAATAATGTCATTCAAATTGAAGTTGCCGTTCCGGAGTAATTGATGAACACACATAAATAAATACATAATGGTCGAGTTTAGAACCCCCTTCTTTTAGAAATCTATTAAAAATAACCCAAATTTTAAGTCCCAATCGTAAAACCATGCCAATCAATTGCAAAGAGGAATTAAATTACCTATTTATTAATTGTCAAAATCCCGCATAATAAAATAATAGTAAATTCAAATCCGTTAATTCCATCTAATCAATCAACAATAAATCATATTTCTTTCATTTATCCTCAGAAATTCAGCATAACCAAATCCGAAAATATCATATAAATATAAACGTATAATCCAATAAACTTCTCTTAAGCAATAATTTCCAATCTTAAATTATTTAGCGCGATGTTTAAAGGGCGATTGGAGGCGTCATGTTCGTTTTTTTGAATTAACCGATCTAGAAGACAAGAGAAAGTACAGAAAACTTCTGTATATAAAAGTAATTTCCGCTGATTTTTAACATTCAAGTTACTGATGCATTGCTCAGTCAATTTAAACAACACACTTTTGAAAAAGTACAGAGTCTTAGTTATGGTTCCAAAGATTCGCAACTTTTTTATGAAGCGATTTTAAGATGAGTGTTTTGAAAGCAGTGACGTTAATTGACGATTTTTCACATAACCGCAATGCATACAAGAAATAATTATTTTATCTCATAAACTGAAAAACCTCTAAACTCATATGATACCTTTAGTTTGCTATGTATTTTCGAAAAATTTTATATATAGACTTGTGCCTTTATATAGTTCGTACAAATGACTAATTTGCTTTTGTAAACTCATTTGTATAATGTGAGTTACTTGAAAAAATAAATGAATCTAGCTGAACTGGAACAGTGTGCCTATTAATTGAAATTTCTGAGCTTGATTGACAAGATAAATAATGTAACTCATTTTCTGAAACATATTTTTTAGGATAGAATTCATGAAAAAATTATTTTTATCTAATGTATAAAAGTGAAAATGGTTTAGCTCATTGTTTTACAAATGTGAAAACCTTTACTAGATTCACGCTGAAATATTTAATACTACATCATTTTCTTTATTATTTATTAAATAATTTATTCAAACAGGTTTTATATTATTTTATATAACTTTATTTTTGTCATCAACTCTTGATTCTAAAAACTGCACAATATTTTATATGGTTTAAAGAATACCTATACAAACTAACAATATCCAAATGAATATACGATCATCTTGTTTTAAATAAAACGGAAAATCGCTTGTAAAAAAAAAGACTCAATAAAATAGCAAGTATTAATAACCTTTCTTCAAACCTTGTTATTTGTTTACTGAAGGGATGGTTTTTTACATTCTTATCAAGGTCATTTTCACCTGTTTAAAAGACCTATTGAATGATATTCAACAACAATGAATATTCTGAGATGCTGGTGGATCTTATACTATCAAAATGTAATTTGGAGTTGAAAGCTACCGCTATAAATTACAAATTATTAATTCTTTTTGTTCAGTTTTTTAGTTTCTTTGAGGCAGTTTTTTTTTATTACTTATTTATCCAAAATGTAATTTTTTGTGGATTCCAAAAAAAAAAAAAGAATTGCGTTCCGAACTTTTTCAGTAGTTGCGTAAGCTTTTTGGCGACTAAGGCAACTTTTCATCATCAAAGAGTTTGTTAAAAATCTATGGTATGTAGGTTTATATTTAATTATTTGACACATGCCTTCAAATTTACTATTAATTCGACTCTGAGATGGAACAACAAACCTAAAAGGGATATCTTATTATCAGACTTTTGACATTTCTTCGACTATAGGTGATGATTTTAGGGTTGTGATTGACCTCAGATTTGATTTCAGTTTAAAAAAATACTTGGCCATATATAAGTCCCTTTCACTGGTGTAAACTCTTTTCTTTTTACGCATCCGTATAATACAGTCAAGAATAATTTATTTGCCTGTACTAGCAAAAAATGATAAAAAACAATTTTCGAGTAGAGAAAAACTCACTTCTGTTAGTGTGCCACTCCTTATTTTTTTCTGCCGGAGCTCAGATTTTAAAAATTATCAGAAATTTCTCAGATATATTCTAAAATACAACCGTGACTATGTTTAAATTCAGCCTAATTGAGAGAAATTATATATCTTCTGCATTTGTCAAGAAAACCAACAACATTTATTTCGTCCCAATCACTCTTTGTCCCCAGAGAAAAAAAGTCGACCTGTGGAAGTACAGTGACTACATAAATGTGAAAAGATAGACAAGCAAATGTTATTAAATTGCACCATGTTGGGAAAATTCTAGTTTTCAGGTTGTTTTTCTTTGTGACCTTAGATCTAAATTTATGAAAAACCTCAGTATTTTGAGCCAACGGGAAGTACGCAGTAGATTTTAATAAATTAGTGACTAAATGTTAATTTAAGCTATTTTTGTGATTTTTGAACTCCACAGCTTAAATTTTTACAATAATATCTTCTTCTTCTAGGTAGAACCAAGTTCTGTTATCTATATAATGCCTCATCGATCCTCGTTTGAGGTCGAAATCCAGCTGTCTCTCCATTTTTTGGGGGGCCGTCCAGGCGGCCGTTTGGTGTTTGGTTTCCCTCTCATCACGGTTTTTGCTAGTCTGTCATCGTCCATTCGTTCCACGTGATCTCTCCACTACCTACAACGGTTTCGAACCCACTTCACAACATCTCCCACTCCGCTGTCCTCGCGTATTTTTGCGTTTCTTATTCCATCTCTTAAACTTGTTCCCGTGATCATTCTCAGCGTTTTCATTTCTTTGGTTCTCATAATTTGTTTTGTCTTTGTGGTTTCATTTCTTGTTTCTGCGCCGTAGGTCAGTATCAGTCTTACACAGACCTTGTAAATTCTTGCTTTGCTCTCAACCGTCATATGTTTATTGTTCCAGATTATGTCTCTTAGTTGACCTGATATCATGGCCGCTTTGTTGGCCTGTGTGCATACTTCTTCCGTTACTGCCCTGTTACTTGTTATATGTGCTCCTAGGTATTTACACTTCCCAACCTGTTCGATATGCTTGTCATCAACCATTAGTTCGCATCTTACCCGTTCTTTTGCTATTACCATTGCTTTGGTTTTCTCCACAGATATCTTCATATCATACTGTGTGGCTGTTCGATTGAGATGGAAAAGAATTCTTTGTAAGTTGTCCTCGCTATCTGCTGTCAAGGCAACATCGTCTGCAAAGCATATAATCTGAAAGGTGTTGTGTCCCATTGGGTACCCAATATTTGTGCTTTTTACCTCATTAATGATTTCGTTCATGATTGCATTGAAAAGTGTTGGACTTAGGCTATCACCCTGTCTTATTCCTATGGATAGAGGGATTTCCTCTGTTAGAGTGTTATTTATTTTAATTACCATGGTGATTTTGGAATTCAGTTCGTATATTGTGCGTATGATTGCTTCGTCTACTTGTTTTCTTCGCAGTAATTCTGTTATGTGTTCCAGTTTGACTTGGTCGAACGCTTGTGTAAAGTCCACAAAACAAATGAACAGCGGTTTATCGTATTCGATAGATTTTTCAACCAACTGTCTGATAATAAATATACCGTCGATAGTAGAGCGGTTATTCCGGAAGCCCTGCTGTTCTTCGCACGCCCCTAACTTGTCTACAATCGGTTGTGTCAGTATTTTGGTTAACAATTTGGCTGAACTATTCAGTAGGCTGATTCCCCTGTTGTTTTCGGGATGTTTCTTTGATCCTCTTTTGTGGATCGGAATTGTGATGCTTTTCCGCCATTCGTTGGGTACTGACGTTGTGCGGAGTATTTTTTGAAATAGAACAGTGAGCTCTGTGACAAGGCTGGGGCTTCCGTTCTTTAGCATCTCATTCGTAATTTGGTCAGTACCAGGTGATTTTCTGTTTTTTAATTTCTTAATTGTCAGGTGCATCTCTGCTTCACTGATGTTAACATCTGTTAGTTCTGTGATTTCTTGTTGGTTTTCGTCTACTTTGTTTTCTGTAGCTGGTGCCTGGAGTAAGTCCTTAAAATGGCTGACCCATTGTTGACTGTCGATTGGACTTAGTTGAACGTATTCATTGATTGGTTTTTTTCTGTTCCTCAGCATGTTCCATATTTTCTTTTGTCTTCCATATAGGTCGTGTTCCATATCTTTTGAATACTTTTCCCAGTATTCTTTCTTTAGTTGAGCTATTTGACTGTTGATTCTGTTTCTCACAGTTTTGTACTCTTCGAAATGGTTTGTTGTTTTGTGTTGTCGGTATTAATATCTGGATATGAATCCTAGTAAAATGTAATACATTTTATATCTGCAAGTCAACTAGGAAGAAAATTATGAGAGTGGAAAATAAAACTGAAATTGCACTGCCCGTTTTTCTCCAACTCAGCCGGCATACTACTGATTGCCTAAACTCTTTTTAAATTGGCTATGAAAATATAAAAAGAATAATGTAAATTAAATCGACTTTATTTAAATAAATAAAATTTGTTCTCAATTAACTTTTTGCATCAAAACCATTCAACGAATGTCCTTCATTCTGTTCCCTCTCCAAATTTTTATTCCAATGTCTAACTACCATCTCTCTCAAATCTTCTTTCATGTCATTAAATTATCTTTTTCTTAGTCTTCCCTTTCTCCTCCAATAAACTAAAATTTATTTTATTAACACAAATATAGTTTTCGTCATTGAAAATAAAAAATACAGTCTAAAACTTTTTACCTCTTATATTGTACCCTACAAGAACAGAAAAATTGTTTATAATTTTAACTAATTACGCTTTTTATTTCAAAGTTAAAGTCCTATTTTATTAGTTTTACGAGTAGAATAAGTATAATGATTTACAAATCATATTTAATCAAAATATCATCCTTATTGTAAATTCTTTACTAATGGTACATCCTATATAATCTTCTAATACCAAGATGTCTGTCATATCATTACCGTATATAACAGCAGTATCATCCTATAAGAGAAATCAAACAGAATTTAAAAAGTTTTCCAGGAAATCTGCCGGCATTCATCAATCTCTGAGAAGCAAAAAGAGTGAGAGAGAGAATTTAATGTTTAAGACTCTTTGATATCACGGTATTAGAACCAAAAAGATATAGTAGGAAGATTTAAATTAATTGGATCCTATTATCGTTTTTCAAGTCAATAGAACCCAAATCTGGAGAGAGGGGAGAAGCGCAATATTTAATTTGTTTTTTTGAAGGCTCCCGAATAATCTATTAGTAGTTTTGTGATGGAAGTGGTTGCAAGTTTTTCGCTGTTGTGGTATGTAAAATTTTTTTTTAGTAAATATAGGGAATAAAGTTAATTTGCTCATATATACTAACCTTTCAATAAAAGTTTGCTTTTGTTTTACTAAATTATTAAAGAAAAACCGGCTAATTGCGTATCGAACAGGCGTTACGTTAGGGTTTCGAAGCAATTTAATTATTTTTTTCATTTAAAATATACACATCAGATTTTGTTATTTTTATTGTCATACCAGAAATTAGGTTACAATAGAGACATCACAAATCAGCCAACGCCAATCATAATCTTCCAAAACAGTCAGGTAACAATTAGCGAATTGTTTTTAGATGATCTGATTGGGATCAAGTAATTTTTAATTATTTTGCGAACGGAACTAATAACTGAACGATCTAACTGTACAAGCTTACGTTAAAAATATTTATTGAGGGCTATTATGTTGAATTTTATCTTTGCAAAATACAATAGGTCAAATTTGGAAGTCTGTATTTCATGAATAACCAGCACAAATTGCATTTTTGAAGACTTATTCAAAGATTCTCCACTCAATAAAATAAGCTGGAAAAAAGTTTAACTTCCATTGTACACATACATAGAGGTTTTCTATGTTTTTTTTTTCAATTTTGTTTTATATTTACGTTTGGGTTAATTGAAAGTATATGTTTCCAAAGTTTCATCTCAAAAGAAGGAAAATAACAGGACTGACACACAGAAAGACAAATAAACAGACAGATGGACGAACCGACATGATAGGAATATCAAACTGTTTAGTGATAAAGGGAAAGAAAATAATATAAAAATTTCGAAATTATTTTACCGAGTCTTTACGAGAGGATGGAGACACATTTTGTTATATTTTTCGAAAATTTCAAAAAATATATATAGACCTATTCAAAAATTGGTACAAATCTTCAAATTAACAATATTCAAAAACATTTTAAAGAATAAAGGAATTATGAAAATTTTCCTTATCTCAGAAAAAAAAATCGTGTTCTTTTTTCCCAAATCGCCAACAATGGAAAACTTCCTTTATTTTTGATGGAGAATTTCTCTAACCAAATTCAAAGCTTTTTAACAATACCGAAAACAAATCAATGTTGACCTATTTAGAAGATCTATGGCAACTACTTATATCAGATATTAAAACTGAAATTTTTTTGGGAATCTGGCTGTAAGCTTCTATTCAGAAAGAAAAAACTACCAGTTGTTGATTATCTTCGCAAATGTGAAAAATAATAGTAAAAATACAGTATTTATTAACGATGTGCACCTGCTGCTATTATAAATACCACCAAACCTGGCACAAAACTATTAATTTGGTTAAATATATTGCAGCACTCCTACTTAAAAATTCCATACAAATTTGTAATTTATATGCTTTAATGAAATAAAACGACATAATTCAAATATTTATGTTGTTAAATTTTTTCAGCTGGATTTACTAAAAAGGTTTGAAAGTTAGACCCGATCTAATTGCCATGGAAGTTACTTGGCTAGTTATATTTTACTTGTAATAATTTGCATTAAATATGTAAAGAAAAAAAAACACTTATTTAGAGAAATTAAGGATAAAAAGCCAGAGGCGATCAGTCTGGAATGACCTGTTGCTATGGTGGAATGTAAAGAAACCAATGAGGACTAGGCATCGATGATCAAAATTCATCACCTTTTGTTCATTCATTTATTCATTTTTTCAACTTAGAGGTAAAACTTTGGATTCGGCCTTGACCAAATAACCTTAGACTTTTACCACTTATGGACGCTTTTTCAATTATTTGTGTTATTTTAGGCGAGAGCGCAAGATAAGAAATTTCCAAGTATTAAATCCAACTCATTCAATAAATTTGGTTATAGTAAATACTAATAAAAAAGCAAGAAATAAGAAGATGCAATGTTGCCATGTTAGATAGTAAACGTAAAATACGGGTACAAGTTTTTAATCCCTCCGTTTATATTCACTTAAATAAAGAAAATATTGCCATGAATCAGATGATCATTTTATATTTATACTGATGAGTTTTTATGGATATGAAACAGTACTATATATTATCTTTTTTTTTTGATTCAATGGGTGATATATTTGAGTTTTTAGAAATGAAACATATATATATATATATATATATATATATATATATATATATATATATATGGCACACAAAAACTTTATTTTGTCTTACTTCCTCCAGAACTGACATAGGGGAATTTTCGGACTCGCACATACCGAATTAAAATTATTTTTGAAAAATTTAATATGGCGGACTCTCGATTTTGCCAAAAATTGGTACGGGCTGGTTTTTGAATGGACAGATTAAGAGTTTCAAATAATTTTCTTTTAATTCAATATGAAAGACTAAAAATTTCATATTTTTCTAATTTTCTCCAAAATTGATAATGTGTGTTTTTTGAAGCGTAGACTATAGCTTTAAAATTAGCTTTTTCGAATTCTTTCAAAAATTGTGGGGCGATGAATTTTAGGGGTTGTTATCACTCTCTAGAAATGTAATTCAGGACGACAAAAATACTTGTCGCATATTCTTTAATGTATCACAACACATCACAGAAAAAGGAGAATGACTTTTCGAACTTTTTTACGCAAATCTACAAGGCGTGTTTTAACCACTGGAAATGGTAGGTTTCCACTATGTGCCTCTCATACTTAATGTTCCTAATGGTTTGTACTATTGCTCGTTATGAATTTCTTAGAAAAAAAAATATTTTTCATGTATTTTCAAAAAATGTTAAAAAGTGGTAGTTAACCTCGTAATCTAATTATTGTGGAAAAAGCAGAAACGTATTTGATATTTTTTGATATACTCCAATATATTACAGAGGGAAAGAAATCAAACGCGAACACAAATGACCCATGAAAACTTTTTTTATAAGTGAAATTTTAAAATTTTTTTTTAAATAATTATTATCAAAACTCACCTATATATATATATATATATATATATATATATATATATATATATATATATATATATATATATATATATGTATGTATATAGCGTCCTAAAAGGGCAAAACTACTTTATTGTTTATAATAAAAACTTTCTTTGTAATTCAATCTTGCAGTGTACACCACTGAACTCAAAAAACAAACAAAATAAATCCTACTAGATAATCAAATTGAAACTAAAATGGCGGAAATACTAAAACCGAGTTTGCGAAAGCGAAAACACCTTATAACAGTGGTCTCAACTCGTAGGTTAAATTAGGCAACCAGAATTCACTGAAGAGGTGTCGTTTTTTCCGAAGGGCCATTCAATGTTGTTATATTTCGAAGAAACATTCAAAAACTAAGATTTTATCATATCACAAAAATATAGCACTGTGAGCATTATTTTAACAATAGGCCTATATACTATTGTTACAGAGGTTTTCTTTTCTCAAAGAACAAATATATTAGATCACCTTATAGTTTGTGCTTTTGTACTTATTTTTCTATAAACACGTCTTATAAGTTATATTTAAGAATTTTCAACGTTGTGATTTCAATAAAAGGTCGCTAGGAAGTGACCACCGTGTATTTTAGGTTGGTAACAAGCAGGAGTTTATGTTCTTTAGTCGGTAAAAAGAGATATACAGCATTGCCACGTTTTGAAAGAAATCCAACAATTTAAATTCTTTTATACTTGTTATAAAAGCATGCATATAATATTTTATTTGTGATATCCAAATTTTCGCAACATTGTAATGATGAATGAGTTGTGTCACACCGTTATGTCCATTTTATGAGCGTAAAAATTATAACATTGGAGTAATAGTCTAGGATTATTTAGTTAATGGTTCTGTCATGAAAATAAACGATATTTTCCATTTTTAACAGTTCGGTTTTATATGAAAACAGTTTTTTATTCTTAAATTTTCGATATTAAAATCTTGTTTGAATTATTGACTTGCCAATTTAAATCCTTTATACATATTTTCAAATAAGATCATGACAGTGAATTAGGGGGTTTGCTTTTAGATCAGTAACGAAAAGCCTTTTATTTTTTAAGGTTCCGTAATTCTTACAAACCTTAATAATCCTGTAGCATAGTAACTTTGTTATTTTTCCTTCTTATGCATTGAAATTGTCTGGTAGTGCTTTCAATTTATCTGAAAACATACGTGAAAAGAAATCTACACATATAAATTAAACTGAACAGCAACAGTCAGATTCACGGAGACCCGCTGAAAAAGCAAAAATTTCAGTAAGAAATCAAGAAATCTTTCTGCCGTATTTAAATAGTTTGTTATATATGTAATTCTCCTTTAAGGCAGAGAATATAAAAAATATATACAAACGGTTTATTTCCTGCAAATATCCCTCTGGTCCTCTCTCCATACGCGTTTCGGTCACCTCATGATCTCGTCAGTGGAGCTGTATCGGACTGAAAACAACACTAGCAGGAAATAAATGATATATAAAATATAAATTTCAAGTTACGTCGGCAGGATATTGCACCTTCCATCCACCGAACTTGATGTAAGACTGAAAAATATCGCCAGTCGAACGACATCTATGAATTACCGGAGTAATGTGAAATTTATAAAAGTAAAAATTTCAGTAAGAAATAAAGAAATCTTTCTGCCGTATTTAAATAGTTTGTTATATATGTAATTGTCCTTTCAGGCAGAGAATATGAAAAATATATACAAACAGTTTATTTCCTGCAAATATCGCTCTGGTCCTCTCTCTATACGCGTTTCGATCACCTCATGATCTCGTCAGTGGAGCTGTATCGGACCGAGAGCAACATTAGCAGGAAATAACTGATATATGAAATATAAATTTCAAGGTATGTCGGCAGGATATTGCACCTGCCATCTACGGATCCCGATGTCAGACTTAAAAATATCGCCAGTCGAACGACATTTATGAATCATCGGAGTAATGTAGAATTTTTAAAAAGGAAAAATTTCAGTAAGAAATAAAGAAATCTTTCTGCCGTATTTAAATAGTTTGTTATATATGTAATTGTCCTTTCAGGCAGAGAATATGAAAAATATGTACAAACAGTTTATTTCCTTAGGAAAGCTGATTTTTTAAATTGTTTATTATTTATAACAATTGTATTTTTTATTCATTTCCAAAGTTTTTGTGGATAAAAGCTGGTTGTAATTAAAAATAACCTTGAGATAAAATAAATTTTTCGACCATCGAAAGGGTGATATCATTGAATAGGTTTTCAGAAATAATATAAAGTGTGTTAGATGCAGTTTTTTATTTAGATGCCTATCTAGTTGATTATAATCCCCCACTTTAATTTTCTAACGGTAGATGGGAAAGCGTCAATAATATAGCACTTAGGAATTACTCTCAACGGAAATGGATAAGGATAAGTTACGTTTACTATTATATAAAATACACTGAAAGATTAAAAAATCATTCAACCAAGATTTGTTGAGATTTGGATTATGAAATGGAGAAAAACAAATTTTTTCTTTTGCTAAAGTTTCCTTTTATTTTAAAGCATTTTCAGGGTTCGCGAAAGTAATTTTCCTGACTTAAATTTAAAATCAAATAAAAAAACACAAATACCAGTACTTTTTCATAATAACATTAAGCAGACGATGTTCTATACGAAATAAAAATATATTGCGCTTGTCGCTAAGAAAAACGAGGAAGGCGAAATGCTTCAAATCTTTATTTCCTACCAAGAGAGGTTAAGACTTACTCTTGAGACCATAGTATTTTCTCTTTGGATACTAAAATGAAGAATATGAATAGTACACTCTTGATTGGTTGGTACCACAAGACAACTTTCTCAGAAATATTTCTTAATTATCATTCCAATCGCAGTTTTACACAAAAAAATTAATATAATAACAAAACCTATAGACAAGTACACTAAACATTTGCAGTCCCTAATTTTATGCAAAAAATGTAAATTTAATTACAAAAATTTTACGTTGAAATCATCACCCCATTTCCATAATTAGGAATAATACAAAATAAGCAAAAACTAACAATTCAATAATGCAAACATAAAGATACCGTAAGGTTCCACATATCCAAGACCTGTTTGAGAATTTGGCAATAAATTTAATATAGTGTAGATTAGGGTAGCTCTAAAAGATGAAAACATAAATAGAAAACACTTTTTTACTAAACAAAAAACGAAAATTCCTAAAAACCTATATTCCAGAGTAATTTATAGAATTCCATACAAATTACGTAACAAGTTTTACATATGCTAAACTGGTCGTTATGTTATAAACAAATTTATGTGAATACAAGAAGGACCCATAATAGAAAAACGGTAAATCCTACGGCTTTAATAATTCCTAGTCGTGAAGAATTACACACTTTTGATTTTGATAATACAGCAGTTGTCAGTATTCAAACAAACTACAATAAAAGACATTCGCACTAAATAATAGAAATATTTTAATACTTGTGAGGATGTAGAGAATCTCAATATTTCTTATTTTAACTGTTCCTTAGACCAAGCAGTTCTTGGATCTCTGGTTTTTAATTTCTAACTTTAAAAACTTTAGCAATTTCATGTTACAACAAATTATTCAAACGTTTTATTTTCGGTTCGGATTTTTTGTGGTTATTATATATAGATATAATTTTAAATCTGTAATTCCGTTAATTATATTTTTTCTTTCTTTATACTATTTAATTTTAATTGTTGTTTTCATAATATTTGTACTACTACGCTTCTCTTTGTACTGCATATTCGGATAACGGTAATAGGACAAAATAACTAAAATATCCAGTTAATGTTAAAAAAAAAATAACTTTATTCATAGCGACGCACAGTGAGGAAAAATGGACAAAAGTTTGCATCAGAAACAAATCTGGATGGATCTGGATAGTTTTTTTCAAATTACTCAGGACAACGTGTTCTAAGGGTACACCTGCGACAATACAATCCATCTACCAGAAATCTATGGACTTGCAAGTGCCCGAATCTGCGCTTCATTTAACAAAATTGGGGTTTCTGAGGTTGGGGTTTGTGAGTTAAATTTTCATAGGTATGAGGTTCATAGATTTGGAATTTGTAGATTTTTGGTATGAAGCTTTAGGTTCGCGAGTTTAGGGTTGATGGGATTGATGTTTATGGGTTTGAGGTCTATAGGTTTAGGGTTCATGCATTAGGGTATTGGTTCAAGTGTACCATTAAAATACATTGTCTAATTAAAAAAAATCTAGATCTTTTAAAACTTGTTTATGATGCAGCCTTTTGTCCATTTTTCTCCACTATGCGGCGGAGGTAGTAGATTTTTATTTCATCTTTAATATTATTGAGGGAAAATACTGATATATATGTAAATTTAACTCAGAATAACTACCTTCGAAGCATTAAAAATGTTTTAAAATTAAACAAAGCGTTGGCAATGTGGAAAAATTGTTTGTCTCGGATTAATAATCCAATTCCCAACAAATCATGCTGAGTAATTAACATTGTGAGTCACGAACTTATTAAAAAAAAAATTCTCTCATATATTTTCTAATAATAAAAAAAATTAAAATCATTATAAAATAATATTCAGGATAAAACAACAAGATAATATAATAAAAACAGACAAAGATAGAAAAGACATCTGCTACAAAAACATACCGTACTGAACTTGCTCGTTTTTTTGTTGGTAAAAAATGACATTTGACTAGAATTTGCAAAGAACAGTAAATAATTTTATATTTTCTCGAAAGTCCATTACACTTTAATAGTCTAATTTGAAGCAAGCTATTTTTTCCTTATTCGCTGATTTAGAAAACTACGTTTCAAGGACAAAGGGTTACATTTAAAAATAAATATTGTCATATTATGTACGGGGTGTCTCATTTTCGACACTTTTAGGAAGTATTGGAGTTATTATCAAAGATAAAGTGTTGCGGTTTTCACTTTAGTGTCCTAGTTTTTAAATAAACGAAAGTTTTCTGTTTCAAATTTGTCATTGCTGTTTTATTTTTAATCTACAGGGTGATTTTGAAAATCTTCGTTTTTTAGGCCCATCTCGTATTTAATATATTAATCAAACTTATGATTTTTTTAAATAGGACACCCTGTACATTATTTTAGATATTGATATAAGTATTTTAGGCTTTTCAAAACTACATAATATTTTTATTTTATTTTGAAAAACCTTACCTGGCTGTTTTAATTTTACTTTTTATTTATTTTGAATTTACAACGGCTGTTTATAATAATTATGAAAATTATGATATGTTAGTATGTTTTATACAAAGCAATGAAAGTTCCCAAGAAGCTTCTGAATTATATTTCAATAGGTAATGTATTTAAAGTGTTATCATTAGGATAACTTCTCATATCTGGCGATCGTCTTGTTATTGTTAGGTATCCAGAAAGAAAGCAACCCTTTCCAGACATATTTGCTCGTTTAAAAAGAAATTTAGTTGAACACGAATCTTTTATTCAGCCATGTCCCAAAACATACGTCAAAGAAGACAGGAAGAGAAAAGGAACAAAAGTCTGATTTTACGCAGCAGCAACAATTTCATCATCCTGTATAAAAATTGAGGAAGAAGTTGCTGTAGCAAAATACCATCCATATAAATTTAAAATAGTGCAACGTTTACACCCCGAGATGATGAGGACCGAATAACATTTTGTCAATAGTATTTAGAATAAAGCCATACTAACAAATATGGTCTGACGAATGTTATTGTTCAAGTCACAACACGACGTCTGCAGAAAATCAGCATTTAATTCTCGAAAGGATACAGCACAGACCCTTAGGGGTTGATGTCTCGTGTTTTATTTTGGACCGACGCATAGCCCAGAGGCCTCACAGTTCGTAGATACCTAGAAATCCTTGAAGAAATTAGTCCAGAATGGCTTGAAAATGTTCCATTACCCATTTGAATTCCATTTATATTCAACAAGACGGTGCCCCTAGCCATAACTCTGGGTGTAAAGGCCATTTCTGGACAATAACTTTCATCAATGATGGATAAGTACCAATGGGCCAGTAAGATGGCCCTCCACGATCTCCCAATCTTTCAGTTTTGGATATTTTTTGTGAGGCTCTATGCATAATCAAGTGTATAATAAGACACGACATGAATCTATAGCGTAACTTCGTGAGACAATTGGTTTGGCCTTCCAAATTCTTCATAGTAGACCTATGATTATTTTAAATCTATTGAGAAGAACAATAAAACTGTGTTGATATTGTATTCGAGAAAACAGCTGTCATTTTGAAAACAATCTTTAAAAAACTCATGATTGTTTTTAGTTTCAGTGTTTCTTTTTGTTTTTGTTACTTTAGTTTTATGAAATAATGTTCTTGTTTCTTTGCAATTTCAATTTTCTATTTTTTTAACAACAGTGTTGTTTAAAGTAAAACGTGTAATAATAATTAAGTGCTTACAATTGAAAATATAGAAAAACATTAAAATTAACTTTTATAGTGCATTTGTTTCTTATAAATTGGCCATGGCCTACTGTTACAAATAATGTAAATTATTGAAAATATTAAATAAAATAAACACACTATATATTTTTGAAAAGCGTAACTTATACAATATCTAAAATAATATACAGGGTATCCATCCTATTTAAAAAATCATAGGTTTGGTTAATATTTCAAAAACTAAATTTTCTAGAAAAAAAAAACTGACTGCGTCAGTGAACTCTACGCGTAACGGAAATACGAGATATGCCTAAGAAACGAAGATTTTCAAAATGACCCTGTAGATTAAAAACTATAAGAGCCATGACAAAATTCACACCGCAATCTTTTGTTTCATTAAAAAGTAGGACGCAAAAGTGAAAACCGCAGCACTATATCTTTGATAATAACTCCAATATTCCTAAAAGTGTCGAAAATGGGACACCCCGTACATTAAGAAAGAGATATAGGAAGTCGTTTTTTTGTTTTGTTCTGTATAATAAAATTTTAGGTTTTATTTGAAGAAAAATTCGAAACACATGTCTTAATGGGTCAAAAATTTCAATCATTTTGGGACTATCTTCTGAAAGAAAATTATAAGTTGCTGAAAAAGATTTTTTTTTCAACAGGCTTTGGTAGTTCTCCCACGATTTTCATAGAAAAGACAAGGAGAGGCATTTTCTGTATATTTAAAGCAAACAATAAATTAAAACGATATTTTTTTAAATTGTCGTTAATTCTTTAGAACTGGTGCAATACTGAGAACTCATCATACTATTCAATTAATAAATCATATTTAAATATATGTTTCCTTTATTTTTTAAGTTTGATAACGACAATAAAATCGTGAAAAACGCACTTAATTTAGTTTCACCTGCCATATCTACACAAAAGAGCAAATTTTAAATTTGGAAGGAAATTAAAAATTTAAGATCTATTAAAGTGTTAAAACTTATACTAAAAGTACTACATTTTTCAGAATATATTTTACTGAAACAAAAAATAATATATCTTTCTGTATATTAAGCAGAAAAGCTTTATTAGGGATATCAATATTAAGTTATTGAAATGTTTGTTTTTACTTCTTCTCCAACCTTGAAGATATTGAATCTTCAAACTTCTACTTTCTAACTTTAATATGTTATAGCTGCCATGTTTTTTTTTACCGTTTTGCACTAAAATTGACATTTGTGTTTGTTAGTGTTTAGCATATTGATATAGAAAAATATACATACAGTCGCACAGTTTATAGAAATTAATAAAATTTATTACAAAATAATAATTTGTGGTTTTACTTTTCGTGGTTTACGTGAGCTTTGTGGTCAACCTAATCAACTTATTAGTAATATAGTCAATAAATTTAAGTCAGTTGTGGTCTAAAAATACAAGCCGACAACGTTAATGAATTGTTGAAAATATCGATGATTATGAGTGATAATTTCGGTATTAAGATTGTGGACTTTTTTAGGGCACTACAAAATTCAATTAACAATAGGAAAACTTAAAGTAAATTACCATTTATTGTTAAATTGTTACTTTTGGAGTGATTTTAATTCACAGCTGTTAGCAGTGCTTTTTGGTCTAGAGGCGTTATCGGATATTCAAAACTTGATTACTGATTAATTTAGATAATTTGGATTCGAACAATTCGTAGTTTTAAATAGACCATGTAACATGTTATACATGTGTTGAAACAGTCAATTTATCGAGAGATTTGGTAAACGTGTAATCAGAAGAAATGTGTCCCAGAACTGTCTTTTTTCTTTCCACAAGAGATACCGTGGACAGCTCAAAAACTATAACTCTAAATTAGAAAGAGAAAGTTTTAGTCCGTTTTGTAGAAAATGTACAAAAGTTATGGTATCGGGCACTACAGTAAGTACGTAATCAATTTCGAGAATCTTTTATAAAGAAATACAAAAAGGATGAAATCTGTTTTTATAACACTATTAAGTCTCATGAGTCACATTTTCAAGGTTTTCATGAGTATTATTCACTGTAGAATGAGAAATAAATGCGAAAGCGGCCTAGAGGAGATCCAGTTTTGAGTCTAGAAATGTCCTTGGTACTAGAAGAGCGCTGTTTGCTTTTCTTTAAATCTGTCGAGACCAACGTAACGAGATTTTTGTATGCTTTATCGATTACGAGAAAGCGCTTGACAGGGTACAGCATGTGCAGCTCATAGATATACTGAAGAATGCTAGTGTAGATGGCAAGGATGTGCGGACTATAGAGAACCTATATTGGTGTCAAAGGACAGTGGTTCGAGTTAATGGTAAATTTACCAAAGAATGCCAAATTCAACGAGCCGTTAGACAGGAATGTATTCTCTCTCACTGCTATTTCATTTATATTCGGACAAAGTTTTTAAGAAGGTCCTACAAAATAAAGTTTTTGGGGTTAAAATCAACGGCGAGGTATGCCGATGATGTGTCCATCATAAGTGAAGCTTTTAAGGTCTACAACAATTCCGCCCCAACTCTTCAACAGGGTTGGGAATGAAATGGAACTCAACATAAATATTGCTAAAACTAAATTTATGGTTTTCAGTCGTCTACCATATCCAGACGCTTCGCTGCTAATAAATATACATATCGTTGAAAGAAACTCCCACTTCAAATACCTTGGATTTTATATTACTGAACAGCTTGATCCAGATACAGGAATTAAATGTAGGATTGAATCAGCCCGTACACCATTTCTAAAAATGAGATCGCTTATCTGCAATAACAATCTAAATTGAAAACTTCGCCAAAGGATAGTTAAATGTCACAGATGGTCAGTGTTGTTGTATGGAGTGGAGGTGTAGACACTGAAGGTATTTGAGATATGATTGCATAGGTGAATGCTTCGAATACTCTGGGGTGCTATGCAGACTAATACAGCGGTTTCAGATCAGGCAGATGTCTCTCGTGAATTGTTGACAACTGTAAAATACAGAAAGCTAGCATATTTTGGCCATGATTTCAGAGGAGATCGATACAGAATTCTTCAGTGGATAATAAAAAGTAAGATGGAGGATCATAGAGGAGTTGGAAGGAAGTAAATTCTTTGACTGAGGAACATTCGAGTGCTAAAAAGCTATTTAAAATAGCAGGGAGCCATGATCAACTGTATTCCATGCTGAATTTTACTAATATTTCCTTCGAACTAGGCAATAGGGTGTTTGAATGATTTGTCACTAAATTTAAGACAAAATTTTATTTTTGTTCAGGATAAGGCTCTAGCCAATTTTGCTGGTTTTGACAGAAACTTATTAATTGGTGAGTACCAAAGAAGAATGACAATAAAATAACTTTAGTAGTTTGATTAATTTAACTTTTATTAAAATAATAGGAAAATCACGTCACATAAACGTTCTTAAATTTTTAAAACAGAACAAATTGATTTTAATATTATTTTTTAATTCCATTTCTCTCTGTCTCTCTAATATAAGTGTATTTCGACTCAGCATAATGCAGAATAGTGATCATAGCTTGGGTGGCTCTCATGGAAATACAATTGATTTCCTGTGTTTGCAGGTCTCTAATACATATTTGTTTAAGGAAGATGTTTAATTATTTTCAACGGAAAATCTATATAGGAAATGTCGGTCCTCTGCAATTAGCGGTTTCTAAAAGATAAATATGTCTGGCTTTGATTTTTCTGAAATGTTGAATCGTGGTAATAATAGAAAATTAGGACACAGATATTATTTCATCTGCGAAAAACCTTTTGAAGAGGTGAAAACCACCCCAAATTGTCATCATTAAAATTCTTTGGATAAATAAGGGACGAATCCTTCGGAGGTGTAACCAACATGGTTGGATTTCTTTTTCTTTCAGAAGAAAATTCTGTTTTGTTTTGTAAATATATCGCATTTAAAATTGAGATGTATACGTCGGCGGTGTTAAAAGACTTCTGACAACGAAGAAATATTTAGAATGATAATAGTAATTATGTAGTATCTTATGTCTCATTTTTCCTGAGGAAAATTTATTTAACAGTTAAGATGTGAAAAAAAAACAGTTTTTTAGAGTTCTAGGAACCGCTATTGATTTTTAGTAAAAAGGATTTAAATAAAAGTTGTGCGATTGAAAATACCTACAAAATGAGCTAAGGCCATGCAAATCGGATAATTTGTTCGTTGGTTATCACAAAAAAAAAACTACTAAAATGGCTGTTTTTTCAATTGTTAGTAAACTACAGAAAAATATATTGCGTTAACTTTATACTGCACCGAAAGAAGCCTCTTGTTGCATACAACAAGTGTACAAAATTGAAAGTATAAATATTCTATAGTTTTTGAATGGTGAATTTGTTTATAACTTTTATGTTTTTTTATTGTTTATCCTCAGCGATTGAGAGGTCATACGTCGGTTTGCGGGTACGCAAATGAAAGTTCGAGACTTATACTAACAAAAATAATAAAGAACCAGATGAATTGTTGATTTTAAATTGTTGAAACAGATAAACAAATTTGAAGTTCGTTTTTTCGTTATAAATAAATAAAATAACTTTATATCAATTGTTGACATCGAAATATCGATAAGTGGACGTGATAGCACATTATGGAAAAAAATTCAGTACGACCAGTAGAAGCTGAGATGAAGTTTTTTTTTCAAAAAATCACTGCGACGTTGTTTATTAATATTAAGGGATTATTTAAGTAGGAACTCATAGGGAGATGGTTCACCTATAATATGCAGCAGTCTTCAACTTAAGTATGTCAAAATTGTTGATGTTGTAATAGTTTAAAGTTACACCTATTCCGAGACTCAGAAAGTAAACAGTGGAAAAAAACGTGACTCGGACGCTTCAAATTCGTTTCGCCGAAAAAACTTGGATTCTCTTGGAAAATATTGGTCATGGAAACTTCATTTTTTTTTATAATTTTCGGTTTCCCGACGAGATATGAACAATGAATAACTTGTTTTTGTAATAAAATTATTGTTAAACATAGCAATAAATAAACTGTTGCACTTTTATACATTTTATGCATAATTATAATTTTACCGTACTTAAGTACATTTCAAATAGTGAAAAAATTGTTACAGTGGTCGACACTATATTACTGATTAGGAATGTCATAAATCAGATTGGTTTTTAATATACCATTAATATTTATCGAGATATATCATGAAACAAATAACAACATTTGTTGATAGCATTGTTATTATTCGAAATTCAGAATAAACTACATTTGACGATTATATTGTAAGCAATTATCCAATCGAGGCCATCGAGAATTATTGCAATATTACTTTCAACTACAATGAAAGTAATAGCGGAGAAAATAATTATGATTGGGATACTAATCATACTGTTGATGATGATGATAATCATGCCAATGATGAGAGTGATGATGATGATGAGAGTGGTAGTGATGATGACGATGAGAGTGATAATGATGATAATAATCGTAATGATAATAATGATGGATGATCTTAAACTGATGGCTGCTATCAGAAACCAGCTGGAACAAATGCTTAAAATTGTGGAGGAGTTCTCCGGGGATATCGGAATGCAATTTGGACTTGACAAGTCCGTATTTTGAACATCGTTAAAAGGAAGATAAAACCAGGGGCTTTTGAAATGCAGAACGGTGAAACTATAGCTGCAATGAAAGTAAACCAAATATACAAATATCTAGGTATGAAACAGGCTAAAAGAATTGATTATCGCACTATGAAAGCCAAATTGACATCCGAATTTGTCAGGAGGGTAAGGCGGGTATTACGAACTAACTTATATAGTATAAATTTGTTTAAGGCGCTCAACACGTATGCTTGCTCTGCGCTGAGCTACTATTTTGGAATTGTAAAATGGAGCAGAACGGATATCGAAAACCTGCAAAGAAAAATAAGGATACTCTTAAGAAAAGGACAAAAACATCACGCTCGGTGTGCTATTGAAGCTACAATGCTTCCAAGACACCAAGGAGGAAGAGGATTGGTGGATATTGGTAAGCAGCTCGGCCAGCAAATAATAAACTTATGTTCATATTTCCACAGGTTAACGGACTCTTCCACACTACATCGATCATTATGCGAGGCAGACGATTCAACACCGCTACAGTTGAGGGAACAAGATATTACTTCTCACCACCAAACAGACCAAGAGAAGTTACAAATCTGGCTACAGAAGCCACTTCATGGACGGCATCCAAATGACGTCAATCATGACAATGTCGACAACTCAGCGTCGAACTACTGGTTGATTTCTAGGCGAACCACATTAATTGACATTGCTGTACCTAACAACAACAACCTAAGTCCACAATTCAACGAGAAGATCGCCAAATACAGAGAACTGGAGGTGCAAATCTGAAGACAATGGGAAATGAACAGCGTTCATATCTCGCCGAGAAACCACAAGTTAAAAAAAAATAAAGTTCTACGAGTAATATTCGCCAGGTAATCCAAATTTTTCTGGGGAAACGAATTTGAAGCGTCCGAGTCACGTCTTTTTCCGAACACCGCAGGCTGAAAGAACACCTCCCCTCTACTGTTCACTGCATACAATAGTTTAACCGTCTCCTTATGAGTTCCTGCTTAAATAAACCCTTAATAATAAACAACGCAGTAGCGATTTTTTGAAATTAAATTCAGCATCTAGTGGTCGCACAGATTTTTTTTTTTAAATGTGCACCAAAAACAATGTAAAATCAACAATTAATTTGGTTCGTTTTTGTTATTGTTAGTCCCAAACTTTCATTTGCATACCCACAGACCGCTGTACGACATCAAGATCGCTGAGAATAAACTATCAGAAAAAAACTTAAAAAGGTATAAATAAATTCACTGCGCAAAAAACTATTGAATATTTACTGTAAAGTTAATGCAATACATTTTTCTATTGTTTATTAACAACAGCCATTTTAACATATTTTTTTGCAATAACAAACGAACAAATTCTCCGATTCGGATGAGCCTTAACCCACTTTGTAGGTATTTTTAATGCGCACAACTTTGGTTTGACACTTTTTTACTGACAAACAATAGTTTTTCCTAGAATCCGAAAAAACTGTTTTTTCACATCTTAATTGTTAAATAAAAAATTTCCCCAAAAAAAGAAAATGAGACATACGACTATATAATTAGAATTATCACGAACACTAAATTTTTTTCCAGATGCTAATTCCGCCGCCCTAATACTGAAAAATCTAATTTTGTTGGTGATATTTGGGGACGAGGATTCTTGTCTCCTTAGTTTTTATATAAATAATGAATATTTTTTGTTTTTAGTTTAAAACAATATTAAAAACTACAACATTTAAAGTCTTAATGTTGGTCACTGATTATTTAAATAGCAATTTTTCAAATTTTTCATGATAGGTAGGTAATATAAAGGTTATTGTTTTGTTATAAAGTAAGAAAGTATATTTTTCCGTCGGACATTTTCTTAAGTCTGCGGTTTATTCGCTACCTTAATAATTCCTTTATAAAGATAATTAAAATCAATCTTCATTCATTCGTTCGCCAATATCAAATCAATTGGCTGACATAAGGGCGTTATCCTGAAATATGCAAGTCATTCGAACTGACTGCCAATTATTGGCATTGATTTAATTGGTTGAAATCTTAACATAATGGCGGATGATGATGATGATGAAACGAAACTTTTTGCATGGATAGGCCTTATAAAAATAATAATTGTTAGGTACTTTGTTAAATATGATGGCGTCTATAATATTAATTGAAATGATTACGTTTTGTTTTTATTTCGTCGTTAAGTGTTCGTTTTATTTAATAAATTGGCTGCGCTATATTATTATTATAATTAAAACTGATGGATTGCCAGTGCAAAAATGTTTTGCAGTTTTTGTTATTCATCCATTGTTGTTAATATCCTTTAATTGATTTATATCCGGAATAAACAAAGGTACTATTTTTATAATATTCGCGAAATCTTCTCAAATCCTGAGTAGTTCTTTATGACCAAAATAGTTTGATATGTTTATATGAATATTCTGAGTACTTCTGTAAAGTTTAAAAATCATATGTACGTAACCAGAGATTTCAATCTTAACTTTAATTTTTTATATAAAATGAAATATTTTTGTGTAAAATTTATCCAAAAATAAAAATGCAACTGTTAAATTGATTAGGAGACTTACTTTATTTCAGTGATCGGCAAAGAAAAATAATTAACGATTAATCAATTACTGGAAATTATTAATCAGCAAATCGAAATTATCAACTATTCCGTTAATTAATAATTAATTATGCAACAAACAGTTTATTTTTTGTATCTTGTACAAAAACTTAGTTCTAATTTACAAGAACAAATTTTTTAAATTTTATTTTTGAAAAAATAATAAAAAATATGTACTTTTACACTTGTAGAGACACTAAATATCCTATCTTGTTGCTTTGCTTTTGTGAATTGTTTCTGGAACATCTCTAACAAGAGAGTCCAACAATAGTCGGCAAGCATGGAATCATTCCACTTTTTTTCATTGTTGATGTATCCTGATGGAAGCGTTCGCCATGCTCATCACTTACAGCTCCGCAGTTGTTAGGAAAAAGATCTACATGTGAGTATAGGAAATGGATCTTTAGAGATATATTGCAATCCATTTTCAACAACAGTTACCTGGTTTATTTTACGCAAATTCCTGAAATAATTTAAAATGTAAATAGGAAAACCAACTTTTCTCAAAAACGCTCAATCTCATTTTTGTTTTTGCCTTTCTATTAGTCAGTGGACAACAAAATTGCAAAAATTGTTTTATCGATCTCGTGACCACTGATTTAATAGAGGAAAAATAAATGCGAATTATTGTCACTCGCTGATTTGACTTTGATTAATTCAATTTATTTTTTAAAGATTTTATGATAAAATGCGCAAAAGCAAATAATCAGCTTTAAGATAGTTCATCGGTTAACTGAGCCTCTATATGTTTTCTTGAAATTTCCTGTATTCACTGTTGATATAAGTTTCTGTAAGACGGCGAAATTTCAGTCACCTTGCGAACTTAATAGTCGAGGCAATCAATATAAAAAATAAATCATTTGAAATACGATATTTCAGAAGATAGACCAGGTTTTATTTGTTTTTAGGTGGATGTGAAATGGAACATGAAGATTTTTCCATGAGAACCTTCAGAATAACCTGAATAACGATAATTTTGATATGCGTCATTTCAAAAAGTTGGGCAACATCGTTTTTATTAATAAAAATATAAAATTACCCAAAAAAAATTTTCTCTCGTGTAACTTTGAAGGTATTCATTTTAGAGCAAAGTTGAAGAGGAAAAAGATTCGTAGTTAAATTTGCCATAAGATAGGGTTGGTCAGAAATCTCAAGCTATATTTCCCGTATTGCAAAATAGCAACAAAAAGAAAAGGTAAAAGAAAGCAGTTTTTTAATCAATTTTTTTCGACTATTTAAATTTCTCTGAGGACCTTCATATTAGAGCAAAAAAAATGTTATGCCATGATAAAATAACACGCTAAAATTCGTTAGAATCGAATCGATAGTTTTTGCACAATAATTTTGCATCCGATTTCGTTTACAAAAATTGGCCATTTTTCAAGTTTGTCTGAGTCCAAAATATCGCTTTAACATATTTAAATTTATTTTCGACATATAGTAGGGAATTCAAGTTTTCTAACGCTTTTTACAGAATCAAAATTGGGTGATTTGGACGCCCTCAAGAATTGTTTAAAGACATTGTTGATATTTTTGCTTATAAACAAATAGATTATCTCGGCGGATTTTCATTGAATTTTTCTTTGCAATACATGGTTTGAAAGTACCTGGAAAGACGCTTTTTATCATCAAAAAAAGTTTCAAATCCATCAATTGGTTTCCAAGATATAAACTGTTAAAGTTGACAGGCTCTTACGGTGAATCAATAAACAATACAGACCTGATTCTTGAACCAAAAACTTTGTCTTGTCGAGTTCTTTTTTGAAACAAATATTTAAATGTTTATGTTATGTAAAACTTTAATAAAAAATGAAAAGAATATCGTCCAAGCGCGTGAAAAATGAAAAAAAGAGGGGTGGGGAGCTCTCATTTTAAAATTGAATTCGAAGATTCAAAATACATTCTGAAAAAAATTTTCATTTTCCCGGCCTCTACTGGAGCGATTTTGATCATTTTTTTAAACCGATGTACTGCGAATAACGGAGCTCAAATATCATAATGCCATGTGCCCATTATTCATTCATTTTCTTATAAACAAATGACGTTATTTATGTATCATCCTCACAGCATACTATACCCTATAGTATTGGACTTTCCAAGCGAATCTTTGTTTATTAATATAATTAAGCAAAGTTGTTTAAATAATTATTGTTTAAACAAATTAAAAAAAATTTGGTTTTAAATTATTTTATTCGTAAAATACAGATAAAAATAAAATAATTATTTTATATAAATTTTATATGAAAACTGAATAGTTTTTAAGTTATAAGTAATACAATATTTCTACAAATATTTGGAGATATAATATTTTCGGAGATGAGAGCATAATGCTTTAAAATGTAACCATTAACATGAAAGTAGTTGGGCGGGAATTAGAAACATTTGCCCTTATTAAATGACGCAGACTTAAAGAAAGAAGCTTTAATTTTCAACTAAACTAATTCTTCCCAACACGAAATAAAAAATGCGGGCTTAAAATCATAGCTATAATTTTAGGTGGGAAAAGAAGCATTAACATAAATTTAAATAAGCTGCGATGCTTGTATTTTAAGAAAGAAAGTAGAAAGAAAAACTTTAGTTTGACCCAGCCCCCGCCGACAGAATCTGCAGCTGCACAGCATTGCTACAGAATTTACAGGTGCAGGAATGACATGGTAGTAATGAATTGGACCCAAAAGACTGCGGTTGCGAAGGACAAAAATCATGTTTGGAACCAGTTGAAACCACAGATATATTGTTGCCAGATAGTCTATTGAAAAAAATAAGTTGTAAATGTATAAAAAGTGTTCCAAATTATGTGACTGTATTAAGCATGGATTAAAATGTACTGATTACTGCGCAAACTGCAACGGACAAAAATGCACAAAACCAATATATTGACGTAGAAGAAATTTCTGAAAATGTAATTGATTTTGAAGAAGTTGACAGAGAAATAGAAAATGACTGTTTCGATATCGATAGACGATTAGAGGACGAAGATTTCAATGAAAATGATGATCCGGACATTCCACAGCCTAAGAGAGTGGGATTCGAATGAAAAAAAAATTTCAATGTAAAAAAAAACGTTTTTTGTAAAGTTTGTAATATAATAATGAGTGTTAAGGGTACTTTATTGAACTTTTTGAACATAATTTATTAAGTAAAACTATTTTATTTTTATCTGTATTTTACGAATAAAATAATTTATAACCAATTTTTTTTTCATTTTGTTTAAACAATGATTGTTTAAACAATTTTGATAATTAAAGTAAATATATATCGTTATAGCATGCTTAATTGTATTAAGAAACAAAGATTCGCTTGGAAAGTCCGATATTATAGGGTGCAGTATGCTGTAAGTATGATGCATAAATAACGTCATATGTTTATAATAAAATAAATGGCATGATGGGCACATGGCTTTATGATATTTGAGCTCCGTTATTTGCGGTACATCGGTTTAAAAAAAATGATCAAAATCGCTCCATCAGAAGCCGAGAAAATGAAAATTTTTTTCAGATATGTATCTTGAATCTTCGAATTCAATTTTAAAATGAGAACTCCCCACCCTCCTTTTTTTCATTTTTCACGCACGTGGGTGATATTCTTTTCATTTTTTGTTAAAGTTTCCGATAACATAAACATTTAAATATTTGTATCAAAAAAGAACTCGGCAAGACAAAGTTTTTGGTTCAAAAATCAGGTCTGTATTTTTATAGATTCACCGTAAGAGGCTGTCAACTTTGACAGTTTGTATCTCCTAAATCAATTGCCGGATTTGAAATCTTTTTTTACAAAAAAAAAACATCTTCCCAAGTACTTTTAAACTATGTATTGCAAAGAAAAATTGAATGAAAATTCGCCGAGATAATCTATTTTTTTATGAGCAAAAATATCAACAATGTCTTTAAACAATTCTTGAGGGCGTCTAAATTATCCGATTTTGATTCTGAAAAAAGCATTCGAAAACTTGAGCTCCCTACTATATGTCAAAAATAAATTTAATTACGTTAATGTGATATTTTGGACACAGTTAATTTTTGTAAATGAAATCGGATTGCAGAATTATCGTGCAAAAACTATAGATTGGATCCTAACGAATTTTAGCATGTTATTTTATCATGGCATAAAGTTTTCTGTGCTCTAATATAAAGGTCCTCAGAGAAATTTAAATGGTCGAAAAATATTGATTTAAAAATTGCTTTTTTTACCTTTTTTTTTAATTGTTGCTACTTTGCAATAAGGGAAATATATTTTGAGATTTCCGACCAAGCTTATCTTATGGCAAATTTAATTACGAAACGTTTTTTTCTCTTCAACTTCCTCTAAAATGAATACCTTCAAAGTTACACGAGAGAAAAATTAAAAAAAAAACATTTTTTTTTCTCTAAATTTATATTTTTATTAAAAAGAACCAATGTTGCCCAACTTTTTGAAATGACGCATATCAAATTTGTCGTTTTTCAGGTTATTCTAAAAGCTCCCATGCAAAAATCTCCATGTTCCATTTCACATCCACGAAACATCGATATTTTACAGATAATCCCTGATCTAAGAGCCATAGTTAGTATTACATAATTATACATTACTTAAAAACTTCTCTATATATGGTTCTACAAAACGAATATATGATATATAATATTATAAGGTATGACATACTGAAATATGGGAATATCCAGTCATGCCGTTTATTCACAACTGTGATGTAAAGTTTGTTTTTGAATAATATTTGGGCCACGTAAAACTCATACCAGAATGGAGAAGCGGCAAAATAAGTGGAAAGAAATCGATGATGGGCATGTTATCAGTTGAGGTTTAAGTATCGACATTTAATAATGTGATACCGGCTAGTACGCATAACACAAAAGATATACATACGTCTGCGGGATAACGACATGCGGCATCAGATTAATGTAAACAGGATTTTTGTAATTCCTTCACTCTATTTTTTCTAATGCCCTCGTACAGGCGTAAAAGTACTCCATTTGTTCTGTTATAATTAGCTGATGTGATTAACGATCGCAAATAGACGTCGTTCATTGTCCAAAGAATATAACCAAACTTATATATTTTGGAAGAGTTTTGGATTATTTTTGTCGTTTAGTAATCTTTTTAATTTGGTGGGTTTATTCTGCTAAATTTTAAAAAAATTACCTGTCAAATGTTTTATGTTTGAAGGTTGTGATATTATAATTAAAATATTAAACTCGAGGTTTTCTTGCTTGCCAACTGTGAGAGATCAAGGTACGATTATTTTTCTATCAAGTTTTTTTTTCAAAATTTAGCACATTATTTTCTCTGAGATACATATTATATTTTCTTTTTGCGTAGGCATGTTTCAATGTATCTGCAGAGCATAAGTTTATTTAGCATATGGAGATAATATTCCTTTTACAGCAGATTTTCTTAACTCGTAAATCGGCCATTTTGACAGAAATCCATGAAATTATATTAAGAAACCTATTGCTGATTTAAATTACCTATTTTCTTTACCTAAATGACATGTTGCTAAAGGATTATGACAAGAGTGTTACTGCCTAAGTTTATGTTTTTTAGCACTAACACTAGGATAAAATGTTCCTAAAGGTTGCTATTGTACCATTTAAGACTCCTGAGCTGATAGAACGCTTATCTGAGAGAACAAACATTCCACAAAGTATATTGGGACCAAGAAATGGGAAGAAAGATACTCAAGTTCGAGCCTACTTCATCAGGAGGACTATAGGTGAACCTTAATTTTAATCATTGGCTGATTTGTAGTTTATCTGTGGAATTTTGATTTCATCTGCTAGTCTGGTCTAACTTCAAAGAGCTCGAATGTCTTTCTTATCTTATCGTGTTTTTGCAGAAGACAAATTCTCTTAAAACACCTTAGCACAGATTACCTTAACACAACAGGCTTTATATTCTTATATTTTTTGTCGACAGATGTATATTATATACTTACCATTGGTCGTGGTTTTTCGCTAATGTTTGACCAAACTTTCTCCTCTTGTTGCACTTCTATTGTAACTTTCTTCTCTTGTTGTTTTTCTGTTGTAAATTTCTTCTCTTGTTTTATTACTATTTTAAACTATAATTTCTAAATATTCTATTAATTTTAAAAAGATTATAGAAGGTGAAATTATGTACCTTTTTAATATCCTACAGAGAGTAACGCGAATTTTTTAAAAAATCAAAATTTCAGTGAGAAATAAAGAAATCTTTCTGCCGTATTTAAATAGTTTGTCATATATGTAATTCTCCTTTCAGGCAGAGAATATGAAAAATATATATACAAACAGTTTATTTCCTGCAAATATTGCTCTGGTCCTCTCTCGATACGCGTTTCGATCACCTCATGATCTCGTCAGTGGAGCTGTATCGGACCGAGAGCAACATTAGCAGGAAACAACCGACATATGAACCATAAATTTCATGGCATGTCAGCAGGATATTGCACCTGCCATATAAAAACTTCAATGTCAGACTGAAAAATATCGCCAGTCGAACGACATCTATGAATCATTGGAGTAACGTGAAATTTTAAAAAAATCAAAATTTCAGTAAGAAATAAAGAAATGTTTCTGCCGTATTTAAATAGTTTGTTATATATGTAATTTTCCTTTCATGCAGAGAATATGAAAAATATATATATTCAAACAGTTTATTTTCTGTAAATATGGCTCTGGTCCTCTCTCCATACGCGCTTCGATCACCTCATGATCTCTTCAGTGGAACTATATCGGACCGAGAGCAACATTAGCAGGAAATTAACCGATATATGAACTATAAATTTCAAGGCATGTCGGCAGGATATTGCACCTGCCATCTCCCAATTTCGATGTCAGACTGAAAATATCGCCAGTCGAACGACATCTATGCATCATCGGAGTAACGTGAAATTTAAAAAAAATCAAAATTTCAGTAAGAAATAAAGAAATCTTTCTGCCGTATTTAAATAGTTTGTTGTGTATGTAATTCTCCTTTCAGGCAGAGAATATGAAAAATATATATACAAACAGTTTATTTCCTGCAAATATCGCTCTGGTCCGATACAGCTCCATTGACGAGATCATGAGGTGATCGAAACGCGTATGGAGAGAGAACCAGAGCGATATTTGCAGGAAATAAACTGTTTGTATATATATTTTTCATATTCGCTGCCTGAATGGAGAATTACATATATAACAAACCAATGTCCTACAGGGTTAATACGTTAAGAATTATTTGTTTTTTTCCCGTTAAGAAATTTTACCTTTTAATTTTTGGCGGCACGCACGGTGTCAGAGTTTTGTAAAATTTATATTGGATACCTGCCGAAGCTATATTATCAAAAATTTGTAGGGAATGAAAATTTAAAAATTATATCCTTCACATGATTCTAACCTTGATTGCGTAGGAATATAGTTGGTTTTAATACCCACCAGTCCATATAAGAGAAATATTCCTATCAATATAATTCAGACCATCGAAAACATATACGCAAACAATAAAGTTCAGATTCGCACTAATGGTAAATTATCAACACCCATACCAGTCAACAGCGGTATTAGACAGGGAGACTCGCTTAGTCCTTTGTTATTTAACATGATAATGGACGAAATAATAAAGGAGACTTGGTAGAGGACATAAAATGGGTGATACAGAAATAAAAATTCTCTGTTACTCTGATGACGCTGTGATATGTGCCGAAAATGAAGACGACCTCCAGAGATTGTAAAATACCTTTAATCTTGCGGGAAGAAAATATAATATGATTATCAAAGCCGAAAGAATGTATGACAACCTCAAAAGAACCCGTCCGATGCAAACTAGAACTAGACGATCGAATAATACAACAAGAAATGAGCTTCAAATATTTAGGAATCGAGGAATCGACATAACTAGTTATGGCAACATCGAAGATGAAGTAAGAGGGCAGGTGGCCAAAGCAAACAAAGTGGCGGGTTGCCTCAACGACGTGATCTGGCGAAACAAACACTTACAACAAGAAACAAAGGTTCGGATCTACAAAACCACAATTAGACCTATTATGACATACACCTCAGAAACACGGCCAGAGACGACAAAAACGAAACAACTATTGGAGACTCCAGAAATGAGAATACTTCGACGAGTAACAGGAAAAACGCAACTAGACAGAGAAAGAAGCGATAACATCAGACAATCATGCAACACAGACTGCATTAATGAGTGAGTCCTACAACGTGAGACACAATGGAACAAATACATAAGCCGAATGACAGAGGATAGACTGGTAAGGATCGCACGAGATAAATCACCTAGTGGTACACGTGGTCGACGGAAAAGGTGGAGCGATAATTTAAGTCCAGAATGAGGAAAATCGAAGAAGGAACAGGTCAGGGACCTATTATAGAAGGTAGAAGAAGAAGAAGAAGACTTCAACATCCACGTCAGTTTCTGAAAGTGTTTACTCGGTATATATAACCTTCCTATTGAAAGATTAGAGGAAGGTTATATATACCGACGAATATTTCTGAACGTTTTCGTGTAATCTTCCAGTAATTATCTAATGTCCGTGACAAATATTAACGGAAAGAATATGTCTAAACTTACGATAACGTTTCAGGAACGCATAACATAGGACTCGTTATAAGCGTGAAACAAGACTCAAATAAGGTATTGAAAGTCTCTATTTGGTATTTATTACCTTATGCGAAAGTATTCTGGAATCTTGCAAGCAATATGTGTGAAAGCTTTTACAGAAGCTTTCAGTAATTATCTAATGTCCGTGACAAATATTATGGAAAAGATTCAGGCTAAGCTTACGGTACGTAAGCTTCTTTGTAAGCCTAAAGTTAGTTTGCATAGGTATATATATATATATATATATATATATATATATATATATATATATATATATATATATATATATATATATATATATATCCACCTCCGCCTCCCTCTCGAGCGCCACCGTTGGTGTAAGCGGGGATTCCTGTGGGGACAATGGTCCCGCTTAAAGAAAGTTTTACAAGTAGAAGGAGTGCCGTTCCTTTCAATTTCGATGGATTCACGAATCAATTTTGCCTTGTAGTATTCTAAATTAGCGATTTGCTTGCCGGTGTCAAAATCAATTTTGTGTCCTATCTCGTGCTGATGTTGGAAAAGCGCCGTTGTTTCTTATACTGAGTGTTTAGTATTTACGACACACATTATATTGAAAACCAACACACACGGTTAGATACCTGGATGCTGATTCTCACCATCACCCCTCATAAATACAAAGCGTAGCCAGTACCCTAATATCAAGATCTCTTCACCTAACTGATGACAAAGGAAAAGAAAAGGAGCTATCACACATAAAAAGGGCCCTCCAACACAACGGCTACAAGACATCAACAATAAATAAGGCAATAAAATTGCAACAAAAACCAATGCAAGAAACAAGACCACTTGCCGAGGGTAGACAAATCACCATACTTCCTTACATAAAAGGCACAACAGACAGAATCGGCAGATTACTCTGGAAACACAACATATCTAGAGCCTACAAACCATATAAAACAATAGGCTCTTCTTTAAGGAATCCAAAAGACAAAATCAATCTGGAAAATCAAGGCGTATATAAAATCGCATGTGGCACCTGCAATAAAACATACATAGGCCAGACTAACAGAAGAATATCAGCTAGACTAGAATATAAACTCAGTGTAAGAAACAGACAACATAAGCGCTTTTTCAACACCAGCACGAGACAGGACACAAAATTGATTTTGACACCGGCCAGCAACTCGCTAATATAGAACACTACAAGGTGTTCATGAATCTATCGAAATTGAAAACTCTTTTTAAGCGGGACCATTGTACCGACACGCATACCACGATCAACCCAACGGTGGCGCTTGAGAGGGAGGGGGAGCCAACGCCAACCAACCGTTACTATTTGCGACCGCGTATAAAGCACGCTGCACGTTGAATCTCTTTCAGTTGATCTATAACCACAGAAAATGCCAAATGAGATCTTGGCGAAACGTCTGCAAACTTCTACAGGAAACCAAACGAACATATATGTATATATATATATATATATATATATATATATATATATATATACATATGAATATATTGTCGCAAATTGTTATGTCCCTGATGGAAAGGACATAACTAGCGATCTAATTTTCGACCACCGAAAAATGTATGGATGTTTTGTCCCGATACCGGTGGTGGACTCATCAGTGGGATTCACCGGTATCTTTCCCAGACATCCTGTTTGTCATGCTTTCTACAAAACTTGGATTCCTAATCGCTTTCTCTCATAAGATACCAACAATAATCCCCCATCATTGCTGGATACCATCTGCATTGGTACAGTTGCTTCTTTGGTAATAGGTCTTGGTGGAACCTTTCTCTTTGCTCGTCACTAACCGTACCCAAATTTTCTGAGAAAAAATTTAAATGGGAGTGCAAGAAGTGTGTTTTAAGAGACATTCGATAGCCTACTTTGTAGTAGCTTTCAAGTATTTCTTCTACAAGTTTTTCGTAGTTTTCTACTTTTTTGTTTCCTAAACTCAGAAACAATTGTTTGAAAAGAATTCCACGCGGATAATTCATCAATTAATTTTTGATCAAACTGTTGATCCTTTAGTATTTTTCTAATTTGTGCTATAACAAATATTCGTTCCTTAAGCTTAGCATCACTTAGTTTAGGAAAAATTTGTTTAAGGTATTTAAACGCATCTTCTTTTTTTTTATCTAATGTTTAAACAAAATTTTTAATCAGTCCCAGTTTAATGTGTAATGGAGGTAACATTACTCAACAAGAGTTATATTCTTTACGTTAGCTTAACCTGAAATTTATTGATCTCTCGGCAGCCATTCCTTAACTTGGTAATGGCTCTGAGTTGCTTTACTATTCCAAGGACAAAGAGAACAGCAATACTTCGTAAATTTACCCTGAAGCCTTGGTAATAGTCCTATGACTTTTAGGTCACCAACTATTTACCATTTATACGTGTCATAGCTTATTTTATTTAGAATAAGTGACATTCTTACGTATGTTTCCTTCATGTCAACTGCATGTCCAAGAGGAATAAAAGGTTTTTTATTGCCATTATGGAGCAGAACTGCTTTTAAACTTATTTTAGAAGAATCTGTAAATAAGCGCCATTCATCCTGGTTATGTGCAAATTCCAATTTTTCTATAACACTATTTGGATTAACACAAACACATATTTTATCCTACAATGTAAAAAAACAAGGATAGCTCCTGGTTATGGTTTCTAAATATTGTAATTTCGGTTTCAGTGGATAGTAAATTCCATTGTTGTAATCTAGACCCTTATACTTCAAGCATGCTCTTTTGACAAGTGGAGGTCCCGAACTAGATTATTTAATTCATGTTGTTCGATTAAATGGGGTACTTTTCTTTCACTTTCGGGAAGATAAGAATCATCCTTTTCTGATACATTCTCGGGTTCTGCCTTATCATCATATATTTCTAAACTTTCCTCCCATTTTGCCGGTGGCGTTGGAACTGATAAACCTTCTTCATAAAGAATCGGTTTTATTGCTGAAGGAATATCCGGATATTCCGGATATTCAATATTTTGTTTGCTCTTTGTTGAAAAACCAGACATAGATTAAGGGGTAAACTGACTACATATGTAGCAAAAACTATCTGTGGGGTTAACACAGCCATTTTTCTGTACTTTACATATTTTTGTACTGTCGCGTTCGTCGATTCAGAGATATGATACTACACTTACAGACGTCAACTAACTTTATTTAAAACAAAGATAACACTAATACAAAGCTCTTACACGCACAAAGCTTTTCCACGCACTTCGCTGCTCTATCTAATACTGACCACTACTTGTGCCAAAACAATACCGATGATACAACTGTCTCTACTTCTGATATTTTCTAGAAAAGCGATGGCGTACTTCTCGTATACTAGGGCCATCTATAAGTAGATTCCGCTATGGGACAGAGTGAAATTTGGAATTATATGGATTTAAATGGGTACTTACGTTATTTTAAGCCTTAGGGGTTGGACTTTGTGATGGACCTATCATCCTTAGACACCCCCACATGGTGTTGTTAGATTGTGAACAATTTCTTTACTTTATGGAAAACGTAAATTTGGCAACGTCGCACTCTGGTATATTACAAATTACCTTTTAAAATAATGTGATTAAAATACTCATTCATTTTTGCTGAAAAAATCATAACTCAAAAATCATACGTATCACTCCACAATTTTACCATCATTTTTGCATTTAGAGACCAAAATTTAACCGGACTTCCTTTTACATTACAGTCGCAAATTGGCTGTAAAGTGGTGTAGTCCTGTGATCTTGAGGAGATTTTTAGATACAAATATTGAAGATTCTATATTTTCTTATATATTTTCCCCTTATTCAGTAGAAGTGGATGATTTGTGGTTCTTAAGAGTTCGCAGAGCAATCAGAAACTAGTGTGATTGATTGTTTGTACAAGCTCACGTTAGCGCTATCTGGTTCACGCGCGGATCCAAGGGGGGGGGGGCGATCGCCACCCCTCCCAAGAGCTTTGAATTCAGGAAAATAGACCCGACTTTACCTCTTATACTATGGTTTATTCAAGAACTAGAAAGAGTAATAAATCATTTTTTACCCTTTCTTTTCTTCGCAAACTACCTGTATTCTTTATTACGATGTCTTTGGCAAAATTTGTTAGAGACATATATTTTTCATAGGAATAGGTTAGAAATTTTGTAATCAAAAATACCGGTCTATAATAACGGACTATTTGGATAGGTTAACAATAGATATTTGGATGTGAAGTGTTAAAAAGGATTTTAATCCTTGTCATAGGCGTCGGAAAGAGGATTATTTTATCAATAAGTATTTATAGCATAGAATATTATTTCGGTTAAAAACGTAAAATAAAAAGTTTTTATATTATTTTCTTTCTTATGATTTCTTAATAATTCACATACATTAGAAAATATAGATAATATTGACATATTTAACACAAATCACAACAGTATTTTTTTTATTTTTAATTTTGGCATATAATCCGTTTTAGGTACATTCAGACTAAAACGTAGCCTTTTTCTTTCAAAAAATTCTAAGTTAGAATTTAAATATTTACAAAATACCCATTGTCAAAAATACAAGAAGTTAAGTCCATATAATATTAAAAAATTTTTGGAGCTATCGGTCATTTTATTATTAATTAAAAACATTTTTAGGATATTTGACGTTTTAGTTTATTTATTTCTTAAACCATCTGCATAATTAAAATTAAACACTAAAAAGGGATTCAAATGTAATTAATTTTTATATGTTACAGAAAATTTAAATAATAAATTGTGTTTACCCTGGTAAATATTACGTATCTAATTTGTAATCAAAGTCAGTAAAGCTATCTTCGCTCAAATTAATTATAATTGGTTCCTCCATCTCACCGATCAGGAGATCGAGTTTCCTCATTTTCTTTTATTCTTTTATTATCTGGATTCTTCCCAATTTTCTGCACTAACTTTATTCAAAAAAGTCTTTCAAAAGTTCAGTTAAATTACTAATTTTGTAAGTTGTGTTATTTCTAGCAACTCTACCTTTTACTTGAGAGAGATATTTCCTTCTCCGACGGACATTTTCCGGACGATCTATAAGAACAGATTTCCTATCTGGTTTTTCACAGCAAAATCAAGTTCTCTGAGCAATTTTTAGAGCTCAGTTCTTTTAGTTTCAGGTAAATCCCGATCTTCATTGATTTTAGTTAGAATTTTGTTGACGGTTGGGATCTGCTTCTCATAATAAAATGTATGTATAACTTCTTTGCTTACAGTTTGTGTGATCGAATGTAGCTTGGGAGTACTAACAATTTCAGTCGTTTTTTTCCCCTTCAGTATTCGATACATAGTAGATTTTCCAACTCCTGTCATGTTGGAATACATCTCAATAGAGCTTTTAACATTATTATCGAGATATTGATATCTTAAGCCATCATAAATATTTATCGTTTAAAGTTTTTCGTTGAGGAAAGATGCCCTGGTTAAACGATTTTGGATTAAATATAAATGTGGAAGCCATATCTTTTGGGTATCTCACTAATCTCAAATAATATATAAACACAAGCACAAACGAGATAAATCAGTAAGGACACACTGTAAGGTGTACTTTTCTCACTGACAGAAATTAAATTGAACTATCAGAAATTTTATGGCTGCAATAAATTTATAAAAGCTTATAATATTTAAATATATTAGATTTACGGCAGTCCTCAGTTACCTGCGCACTGGAGCAGGTACGTCGGAGGTTTCGGTAACAGTATTATTACTCTCTATAGTTCTTGAATAGAGTATATGAATGTGTATGCTTGCGATCGCCCCTCCCCTTCCCCAAGACCTTTGAGTTCAAGAAAATAGAACCGATTCTGCATTTTATATTAGGAATATGTATGCTGCTCGCATCCTCCTCCCGGTAGGCAATTTGTTTTTTCTTGTGATCGCCCTCCCCCCCTCACTCTTCAAGAGCTTGAAATTTAGAAAAATAGAGCCGATCCACCCTGCCTTTTACATTAGAAATGGGAATGTTGCTGGTGTCTTTCCCCCACCCCCCCGCCGACAACCTGCTATCGCTTTCGTATTTTTGTGATATCACCGCCCCCCCCCCCCAAAGAGTGAGGCTGGATCCGCCCCTGAACTGGTTTGTGATTTCTCTACAAACAAACCTAATATTTTACACTAATATTATTATTAACTAATAAATTAAAATACAACTTTACCTTTTAAAACACAACTTCTTGATAAACTCATAAACAAACAAAAACTTAAATTATTTTAAATCTTCAAGGTACTCTTAGACATAATATTATGCAACATTTATCATTCCTTGCCTTTGAGATTCCAGTGGTGTACCTCAAATAACCACTAAACACATGTAGCACCGAAATCTTCGAATCGAAAATTAATGTCTTTTATCGTTACACCATTTCTGCTTCATCATATTTATATTTTTCCATGATCAAGCAAAAGTAAATAGTACCGCAGTGCTTTTGTTTGACAGGCACATCTGACAGTCATAAATAACACCTAACAGTCCTTTGTCGAGATTTGAATTAGATTAGACGCGACGCTAATCATAAAAATTAACGATTATCCTAATTATGTTTTAAACTTTATTAGTAGGCAAGGTCGAACGCTACGCCGACGCTATATTAATGAACCTACTATATCATTTAAGAAATAAATCCTGAAGAATATTGTTTTATATCGGCTTTGTGACATAAACTTGGAGTAAGCTTAGCTAATATAATTTAAATTAGCAAGTCTTCATTGTTGACAATTACGTTTCAGTTTCTATAAAGTACCAATTTTCAAATACATTTACCTCATAGTTACTTTTGACTTACATTCTCATCAGTAAAGAAAGTTTATAAAATATATTTTCTTATTACAATTCCTGCTAATAATATATTCTATTCACCATTGTCTCTACTTAGTGTAAAAGAAAGTTCCGCGGTCGCGTCGGTCTATATCTCCAATAGTTCATGGAAATTAGAGCAAACAAAAATCTTTTTTGGAAAAAATGTAACCTGCGATTTTACTATTGGAAATTATATATTTTGACATCCAAAAAAAAACATATCTCGATGTTAACATTTGCAGCTCTGTGCTTATTTAGTTGTATTGTTAAATGCGGCAAGAGAGTGATGCCAGTCATCCAGTGCTTATTTTACCCTCCCGCTCGCCACTGAACTTTCAGTCTTCTTGAATAAACATTTTTATTTTAATTTGTTTCTTTAATTAACAAGAGTTAGCTGAGATCCGTATTGATGACGATCTGTCAACAGAGACCTTTAATATACTGAAGGGAGTCCAGCAGGGATTTGTACTGTCGCCTGTTCTGTTTAATATTTACGTTGAGAAAATATTTCAGTTAGCATTAAAAAATGAAACGCGAGGTATCAAAGTCAGTGGCATCCCAATAAATAATATTCGCTATGCAGATGATACTGCAATCTTAGCTTGAACATGTCGCACGGTTCACGTATCTTGGGGCTACTATCAATGAAAAGTGAGAATGTGACGAAGAAGTGATGGGAAGAATTGGCCGTGCAAAAACAACTTTCTTTAAACTTAAGAATCTTTTCCTTTACAGAAATATGCCACTACACACCCAAATACGTGTGGTTCAGTGATATGTATAGCCTATTCTACTATATGGTGTTGAAACCTGGTCACTTTAGGCTGGGACGCTCAATCGGATCGAAGTTTTTGAATTGTGGACACTCTGCCGACTACTGCGTATCCTCTGGACTGCTCATATAACGCATGATGAAGTTCTACGAGGAACTGGCGTAGAAAAACAATCAAAAGTGTATATATACTAAGAGGACCGCGCTACTTCATACCAAGACTAATACTACAGGGAAAAATTGAAGGCAGATAGGGACCAGGTCGAAAACAACACTCTTGGCTCCTTAATATAAGAAACTGATGTAGTATATCAGACGCCGCAATCATATTTAGACCGGCTGAGGAGGGCATTCTAGTTATAATGTGACCATGAGATGGTCAAATGATCGCTGACGTGTGGCATAGCACATGGTATCCGAAGAAGAAGAAGAAGAAGAATTAATATAAGTACAATTATATTAGAGAAACTTAGTTTTCAACCAACCTTAAACTATAAGGATAAACGTACTCTGTTCTAACACAGTTAGAGACAAAGCACTATCTCAGATTGCAAGAATACCAGGAAAGGGTGGAAGTCTTTCCCAGGGTGATGCACCATCAACTAAAGACCGCTTTCGAACTTGTTGGTTCTCGTCAGTACTGAATAGGCCAGCGCCAGCATCGGAGAAGTACATCTTTTAAGCAACTTATATTAGACAATCTGAATATATAATCTCGTAGAGGTCTGTATATACACCAAAAGTGGATAATATACCTGCAGTATGCTGAAGTGAGCTGGCCTATTTTGTACTGACGAGAACCAACAAGTTCGAAACTGATGGCGGTACACCACCATGGAAAAGGCTTCCACCCTTTCCTGGTATTCTTGCAATCTGTGATAATGCTTTCCCTCTAACTGTGTTAGAACAAAGTACGTTTGTCCTTATAGAATGAGATTTTTTCAGTTGGTTAAGAACTAAGTTTCTCCTACATTATTGTATTTTATACACCCAACTGCAAGTACATTGTCCACTTTGGGTATATACACAGATCTCTACGAGATTATATATTCAGATTGCGTGGAATGTTGGAAGATGGCGCCGCTTGTATTAAATTTCACATTTTGTCTAATATAATTTGGTTAAAGGATTTACTTTTTCGATGCTGAGGTGCGCTGGCCTATTTTATACTGACGAGAATTAACAAGTTCGAGACCGGTCTACAGATGGCGGTGTACCACCATGGAAAAGGCTTTCACCCTTTCCTAGTATTCTTGCAATCTGAGATAGTGCTTTATCTCCCATTGTTTTAGAAGAGAGTACGTTTGTCCTTATAGTATAAGGTTTTTTGCAGTTGGTTAAGAACTAAGTTTCTCTTGTATATTTTGGTCAATAAGTAGAATTATTATGAAAAGTAAAATATAAGTTTCTATATTAAACAATTTATTCTTTATTTGACGTTAGTAACTTTTTAGACCAGAAATAATTCTTATAATGGCCACAACAAATTCCATAGTGCTAACAAAATAGCGGATCAAAAATTTTTACTTTGTCCGGTTCTACAGTTTATCTTGAAAACTAAAGGTTGTATGAAAATGAGTTTCCAACAAAAGTTATAGATAATTGAATTACGTATCTATTCGTTCTGCAAAGTTATTGGTGGCGCCACTAGTTATCGAGATATTTTTTTCGCAAAAAATGACATTTTTCTGTGTTTAAAATGAAATCACATTTATTTGCAAACTATTATGTCAAAATTCACGATATATAAATATATATATATATATATATATATATATATATATATATATATATATATATATATATATGTATATATATATATATATATATATATATATATACAGGGTGTCCAAGATAAGGATCCTAAGCATGGGGATCTCGGAAACAGTTGGAGATACGAGGTCGGTTAAATTAGAGAAAAGTTGCGCAATTTAGTGCTAAATTAAACGCAGTTAAAAAAATTTAAAAATTTCAAACACTTCCGGAGATTTCCGGAAAAAAACGAAATTTGGCAAAATCGTTTTTAATTTTTGCAGGCTTTATTTAAAGAGATATCCGAAAATAAAAGGTAGATTCTCATTGCCACTTTTTATTTTTTATAATTTGGTCTAAACAAAATTTAAATCCGACGTTTCGTTTCTGAGATACCATCATGAACTTTCATTTTTTATATGAAACAAAAAAAGTATCCCATGTATTTGATAGCATTTTTTATTACAAATTCAACGGTGTATCACACTTGCATATCAAGTGTGTAGTTCATTGGCTTTTATAAAACTGATATACCTTTCTCTCTCGCTCTCACGGAGCTCTTATGGAAAGTACTTGAACTACGTATTCGATATGCAAGGGTTATACACCATTGAATTTGTAATAAAAAATGCTATCAAATACATGGAATACTTTTTTTTGTTCCATATAAAAAATGAAAGTTCGTGATGGTATCTCAGAAATGAAACGTCGGATTTAAATTTTGTTTAGACCAAATTATAAAAAATAGAAAGTGGCAATGAGAATCTACCTTTTATTTTCTGATATCTCTTTAAATAAAGCCTGCAAAAATTAAAAACGATTTTGCTAAATTTCGTTTTTTTCCGGAAATCTCCGGAATTGTTTGAAATTTTTAAATTTTTTTAACTGCGTTTAATTTAGCACTAAATTGCGCAACTTTTCTCTAATTTAACCGACCTCGTATCCAACTGTTTCCGAGATCCCCATGCTTAGGATCCTTATCTTGGACACCCTGTATATATATATATATATATATATATATATATATATATATATATATATATATATATATATATATATATAAATCTTCATTTTTCACTCTCCTTATTAAGATACAACAATCATTCTTACAGCAAATTGGTAAAATTTAAAATTTTGAGGGTTATTCTTTTAAAAAATTATTTTTAATTTTGGGCCTAGAAATTTTGAAAAAAGACAATTTTTAGACCACAAAAATTGCGATAACTTTTTCCCTAGTGAACTTAAAATCTTTTTAATGTTCTCATTAGATTTAAATGCGCCATTTCCGATCTCTGGAAGAAAAAAAATATTATATGTATTGAAATGTCGTAGGTAACAAATATTAATTAATATTAGGAAAGATATTGTTGAATATTCCTACTTCACCTGGGATTGTTTTTTGTTACATGAAAAATATTCCTTTAAGATCTGTGAACCACCGAAAAGCCCCCAGAATTTCTGCGATGATTTTCAAATCGCGCGGGTACAAGTAGCGAGCGGGTTGCCGTACAATAAGTGCTGGACCCACGCCATTCGTATATAACGTAGTAGTTTTAGTACATATGATAATATTTTTTCGCAAGCCACGGATAAATAAACATCGTGTTATTCAGTGCATTTGGAAAAATTTTCCTATAATTTTTTTTTTGCTTGCAACATTTATAATTACGCTAACTTCTTCATAAAAGTAACAAAGTAAAAATAAAATCTAAACATTTGGTTGACTGTGAAGTATATGAAATAATCGAAATGATCTGCTGCAGCGCAAAGAAGTAAGTGAATGCAGCCCCTGTGTAGAGCGGCAACACCCTCACTACTTGTACCCGTGGTCTAGGATACCATAGCCGACTAGATTCCGGGCGCTTTTCGATGGTTCACAGATCTTAGATGGATGTCTCTCATGCAGCAATAGGTATTCAAGGAATTAATATTCGTACGCTGCGACGTTTGGAATTTAAAAAAATCGTACTACAATTTTTTTTTCAAAGATGATGCACATAAATCTAATAAGCATATTTAGAAAAATTAAGGTTACCAAGGATAAAATTATTACAATTTTTGTGGTTCAAAAAATTTTTTTTTTGAAAATTTCTTGGCCCAGAATTAAAAATATATTTTTTAGACATATCTTAAAAATATATTTTTTAGACATATCTTAAAAATATACCTCATTATTAACAATTTTCTGTAAGAATGGCTGCTGTATCTTAATTAAGGAGGCGGAAAATCAAAGCCAAACCTTCAAGTTTGAAGTCGATTTTCTTATGAAATATTAATCACACTGACTCTGGATTTAGCATACTTTTCAGATAGATAATATCTATTTCTATCTATCTATCTATATATCTATATCTATATATATATATATATATATATATATATATATATATATATATATATATATATATATAGCACATACAGATGTTTAATCATCTAGGTGCTATTATTCTGTTCTTGTAAGATGTTATGTTATAGGAAAATCTGTTGAGTTTGTGAAAATGAATTAATTAAATAATAGAAATGAATTGAATAATAATTAAATTAAATAAAATTAAATTAAATTAAACAGTTCAACAGTAAATTAAAACATTTCCTCATTTCTGAGTGTATTTACTCTTTGGATGTGTCCAAATGTTCATTCACTGCCAGATGTAGTGTGCTAGTTTGTTCTATATGTCTACTGTAACATATGTGTTCATATTGTATTTCGTTATTTTTTTTTTGATTTGTTTTTTAATTAGTTTGGTTATTTTAGTTTATTTTGTAAGATTTTATAATTGTGACTATTCCTATACAATTTGTTATTGTCGCACAAGAAGATGAATAAATAAATAAATAAAAAAATAAAAATAAAAATAATTAAAAAATATAAACCATAAATTTCGAGACAATAGTTTGCATATAAATGTGATTTTATTTCAGACAAAGAAAAATGTCATTATTTGTGACAAAAAATTGTCTCGATATCTAATGGCGCTACCTAGAGCTTTATATATACGAATCGATAGGTAATTAAATTATCTACAACTTTTGAAACTTGTCCTCATACAAATTTTAGTTTTCGAGATAAATTGGAAAAACCGAAAAAAATAATCATTTTTTGTCCGCCATTTTGTTAGCACAGAGTTGCTAGTGTTAATGTCGAGATATGTTATTTAGAATGCCAAAATATACACTTCTCAATAATAAGATCGCTAGTTACATTTTTTTCGCCATAAAGCTTACTTTCCATGGAATACAAGCTTACTTCTACACTCTAAAAAGGAAATGCATTAAATTTAATGTAAATATGCTGAAAGCAAATTTCACAAAACTTTATTAAATACATTTTATGTAATGCATTAAATTTAATAATTAATATTAATCTTAATTAATTCATTCCATTAAATTTAATGTAACCATACATTAAGTTTAAAGTTTGATCATTACTTTTTAAGATGATTATGTACATTATATATAGCCAGTGTTTATTGAATTTGAGATGTTAATACTTATTTAATGCACCTATATTAATATGGGTTCAAAAAATTCTGAAACTACCAGGAAAAGGTGGATAATTTTCCGACAGGTAGTGTACGGCCACTTGGAGTGTTTTCGAACGCATTAGTTCCCGTCAGTACGGGACAGACATGTACACATCACCATAAGAAAATCGTGTCCTATAAGCAACTTATATCATACTAAACAAAAAGTGCAATACAAGTTGCGTCATCTCCCGGAATCTAATGCAATGTACGCTATCGAATATTAAATAATAACGAAAATTCCTTTAGTATTAGGGTATATGTGAATTAATTTTAATGTACAGAAGCAAAAATATCTTTTCAGTTATTTTATTGGATATAAGATATCATTCAATCAAATTTAAAGTAAATGTACATTATTCACAATTTTTGGTACAAAACCATAAAACTTAATGTAGAATGGACATTAAATTTGCATTAAATTTAAGGTTATTTTTAACAGTGTAATTAAACGATTTGAGATACATATGCTGATCTCAGTGTTTGCTCGTGATCTTAAAATAGATAGATTCTTTACTATAGAGTAGCATTCTATCGAGAAGAAGTCGATGGCGGCATCGTTGGAGGCGCGAAGCCGATGCCAAACTAGCTCCGTCTCCCTTTTTAGTATACCGACACTGACCGGATTATTCGCTCCCGCTTCAGATATGGTTTGTGCGCTGGCCAAGTTATTGACGTCCTTATTAAATCTATTAACTTCTAATATATTCATTTAATTTAATTTTATGTCAACCACATTTTTAATTCTTAAGTTGCATTTGATTTAAAATTAAATCAAAAGTAAATCTTTGCTGAGACAATTATTTTATTTCTTTCTGGTATTGGTTCCGGATATAAAAAAAAAGAAATTCGAGAATTCAATTGAGAATCGTTCTAGAATGGAACTTAAAAAACCTTCCAGGTGCTAAAGTGTGAACTGAAGAACTAATTTTATTTAAGGTATGTTTACAATACAAAATACCAGGTTTTGCTAAAATTTTACTTTTCTCGAGAGACTTTTATTCTGGTCGATTTTTATCGGATTTACATCGTAGGCGTTCCAACTTATTACGTAACAGAATTTCTCGCTCCGCGTTAGTTTTCATGCTGAATAACTGTGGAAACCGCACAAGTTTAACGTTGTCGACGTCACCAAGTAAGAAATACACACAGACTATCCTGCTTAATATTATAAGCGTATTCTAGTATTTTTATTTGTTTACGTACTAAGAGGCAAAACAGCTGATTTCTCGATACAGTCGAAAATACCATTGTGGATTTTTATAAATAGTTTTTTGAGAATTGTATCGCGGAAATTTTGTAGGTTAGCCGGGACGCTAAAAAGTCGATGTCTAGAGTGAAATTTTAGTTTTCGAAAACTGTCCTACTAAAATTGGGTTAAACCGCCGAACTAATTTGGTAAGTGATTTTTTTTTAAATATTTCATACTGGTTTATGATGGTCATCACAACTGTGCCGCAAATTATTATCTAAATCATTTTTATGATTTAAATCAATTGCGTTTTCGACTTCAATTATTTGACAGTTTTCAACTATAGTTTATGATCTAAAGTTTTTGATTTAAATATCTTCAAATGTATTTAAAATTTTGTCAGAAATTTTTTTTTAAAGTGAATATTACAGCTCTTCAGTCACTATTAATAGAGTGTGTTTAAAGAATATTTGATAATAAAAAGCTATTGGTGATGTAGAGGTGTGTTTTGGGATGTTCTCTTATATTGAGTCTTAATCAAAACACCCTATTTTTGTTTTTCAACTGACTCCCGAATAGTAGGTTTGATTGAACATGGAATTTTTTTCATATTGATTTACAGGTAAATTTTAACAGGAGTAGTGAAATCTCTTGATATAATTTTCAACATGTTTTAAGGGGTTCCTTATTTGCAGTTCCAGGTAGATTTATTGCAAGGGCTTTTAAAACTGAAAATTTTTCTTGATTAAAGAAGTTTTTCGGAGATAAATTTTGACAAGAATAAAATATTTATATGTTGTGTTAACAAAATTTGTTCTCCTTTTCACTAGAATTTAATAACCCACTTTTATTTTAAATACTACCTAATTGAAATTAAAAAGAACGAAGTAAATAATTTCAAAAAATTAAACTAACTTTTTGGTGGAATTTTTAAAGTTGAAATAATAACTTCTTTTTAGTGTCAACATTGCCTAACATTTCCTTATGATTCTTCTGTGTCATATACGATACATCTTTACAATGTTTTAATAATATTGCTTGTCATATATAGGATGATCTGCGAGACCTAATCAACCTTTCAGTATGTGCGATCCAAGTTTCCATATCAATTTTAATAATTTCTCTTTTTAATAGTTTTTTCAGCTTCAAACTAAATTTATTTATGCTTACTTTTTCTTTGGTCTCGATACACCAGTTCAATCTTTCCTTCTAAATAGTCAAATTACGCCCATCCCTTTTGTGTGCACCCCACTGCTTAAAAATCCCTACTTTAAAGAGATTTTCAAAGAAATAAAATTCTCTTCCACCCCAACTCTCAACATCTTAATATTGGTACTGTTTTTTTAAGTTTTTTTTAGAGCACAATTAAAATACGCCTTATCCAGATACTATGCCAGAAGTCAGAAAAAAAAATGAATAGAAATAAAAAAAGGCTTTACGTGTTTGTGGTGGGTTAAATATATCATGACAAAGTTGCACGGAATTTTTGTTTTTGCCATCCCAACTTAATACGATGATCTATAAAAAAATTTATAATTTTTTCCTTCGAATTTACTTATAGTTGTCTTATTTTGTTTTATAGCCTGCGCTGCGACTCGTATTTCGAGGAAATAGTAGTAAAAATAACTAAAAGGCATTTAGAAGGTCAAAAAAAATTATTTCGTTTATTTTTATCCACTATAAAACTGAAGCTCGTGTTATTATGCAATATATTAAATATCTGAGTAATTTTGTAAACTTTAGACCAAAATGAATAATCCATATTCACAATCATCACTAAATAAAAATTGTTTCTAAATATAACACCAGTCAAAATATTTCATATTCTGACGTAAAGGATTAGTAACAAAAAGTGAGACAGAAAGTATAATTATTATTGATTATTTGCTTCTTTCAAATACAATTAGTATTGTTTATTGTTGTTTCTTGACCTTGGAAATATTTGGAATAAAGCACATTTATGTAATTAGTATTATTGGGGTACCAATAAGGAAATAAATGCTAAATGTGTGAAAACATTAAACAGTAACTTATCTTAATTTTAATTGCCGTCCATATTCAACATAAATATTTTTGTTCTAAACGTTCTAATTCAATTAAGTTACAGATAAAGTTTGAGTATAATTTAATAATTAGGTTTTGCTTATTTTGCTTCATTTTTTCTAAATATGGTTATGTCAATCTCAGCAGTTCCTGGAAAAACAAATGATTCATATCGATTATGGCTTAAGGATGGAGACACTTAAGAATTTGTTAAATCAATTTCTAAAAATAAATTATTTGCAACAAAAAATTGATATTGTAAATATTTACAAATCTGTAGAACGTCTGTGAATTAATTCCATATGGATCCAAAAATAATTTTAAATAAACTTCTAATATTGTTCTCCGTAAATTAATTTAAATGTCAACCAAATTGAACAAATTTTCACAGTTTAATTAAATTTGGGAAATTCCGACATCCTTTGAAGATATCCGCAAATAACAAAAAATCGGTTCTTTGGTTTTAATTTTTCTTAATTCCATATGAAGAAATATTTTGAAATAATGGCGAATTTTTATTATCAATTTTCCTTCTCTACAGACTGAAACAATTAGTTTTAAATCTGAAGTTTTGGAAGTCATGAACTATCTTCAACCCTATTTTCTTAAATACGGATCTGGCGTTTTCATTACATTTTTACAAGGTTTACATCGGCCTGTAAACTAAATGTTTCCGGCCCTTCCTAAAAACATCCCATGTGTTAAAGAGAGAAAATATTATTCAACAGCTGCTTTAGGTACATTATATTAGGAAAATATAAGTCTATTTTAGGACCCATAATTTTTAATGCTTTGGATCCAAAACAGGAATACATCAGCCAAACAAATAGAAGAATCTCTACCAAGGCAAGAAAACAAAAACAGTATAGAGAATGAACAAATCACATCACCTTTATTCCAACATCATCAGAAGACAGGGCACACTATAAATTTTCAGGAAAACAAACAAATCGCACCCATAAAGCATGAAACTTATACCGCACGCATCATCAGAGAAGCTCTCGAAATAGAAAACACTAATAACCTTAACAAGAGAGGTGATGCACAAAACATCTTAAATACATGGGAAATCCTAATCAAAACCCAACCAAAGATAACATACCATTTAAATACGACAGCGAGCCGAGAGGAGGCCAAGACCCAGGGAAGCTAAGAAACCAACTAGGCGAACCAAGGTTTAATTTACGCAAGCGCCAAACTAACAGGGGATCAGCACGCTCATTCCAAGTCAAGCAGCCGCCAAGGAAGCATCACTTGAAAATGCCAGCTGAAATGTTGGCGAAACGTGATGAAGATTTTTCTACTGACGAATGGATTGAGAATCGGAAACACACCAGTGCACATTCCACCATCCTCGAAAACCTACGTTACAATATAGTGTTCGTAGCAAAGTTCGTTCTACCATATCCTTTTCGTGTTAGTGGTTACACAAGTTTAAAAAATTGCGACCAAGCACAATTTATTGTATTCCACTACCATCGAGATGATAGCCTACCTGTACCACCATATCGAGAAGAAAGCCAAAACTCATCAGGCTACCGACATGCACCTATTTGTGCAAAGAGCAGATTGGGACGAAGTATGCAACACTGATCGCAGCTTCGCCGACAATTTGTCGGATGGCGTTTATATGTTTATGCGACTTTCACGGACCCGTCCATGTGTAGTGATTATATCCACATTATGCTGTTGTAGTGCTGAAATGACATTCAGCAAACGTACAACTATATGCAACTCCATATGTGAATAAAGTGAAATACGAACAGTAAATGCAAACTTTGTCCCATCATATCCGTTCCATGTTAGCAGTTGCATAGGTTAAATAAAGGGCGACAAAACACAATTTGTCGCATTCCAACACCATTGAGATGATGGCCATTTGTACCACCATATCGAAAAGGAAGCCAGAACTCACCTTCCTTGCTACAGTGATCGGCAAGAGTATATGTTTCGTCTCTTACTAGACTCATCGAGATGCACCTATTTGTGCAAAGGACAGATCGACACGAACTATGAAACACCAAAGGCAGCTTCGCCAACGTCTCGCCGGATGGCTTATATATCTTTATACGACTTTTCCCGATCCACCAGTGTAAGATACAATAGCAGTTGTTTTATCCATATTATACTGTTGTAGTGCTGAAATCACATTTAGCAAATAAACGACTATATGCCACTCAGCATATAAATGAAGTGAAATGCGAACAGTAAACGTAAACTTCGTTCCATCATATCCTTTCCTTGTTAGCGGTTATACAGGTTAAATAAATTGCTATAAAACCCAATTTATCCTATTCCACCACCATTGAGATAATGAAATGCCTGTACCATCATATCGAGGAGAAAGCCAGAAAACACCCTCCTCTCTGCAGTGAGCAGCAGGAGTACATGTTTCATCTCTTACTACACCTATTTGTGCAAGAGGCAGATCGGAACGAAGTGAATGCAGCTTCGTCGATATCCCGCCGGATGGTGTATATATGTTTAAGTGACCCCACACCAAATTTATTGAAAACGGTTCCTAGTAAAATCGACTGAAAATGTACTATGATAGAGTTCTTGGTTTCTTGATTAAAAGTTCTCATGGCTTGAAGACATCCTATGACTAGTTTTTGAGATACAGCAGGAATGATGGTGGAATATTGGCCATAAGCGTCTTTTATTTAAAGTCAAATAATATAAAAGTTGCTTTGACCCTGAAGTAATTTAAATTTTAATCCATATATTGTATGGCATATGGGAATTTTAATCCATATATTTTATGGCATATGGAAAATTTCGCATCCAAAGGTATAAATAACTTGGGTGGTCATATATCATGTGAAAGTCGAATCTGTTTTTCCGTTGATCCTGTAACAAATCAGCCTATAAATATGTAACTGAAGCTTTAAGATACCTTTTGGGTCATTTTCAGATTGATAGAACGTTTGAAAACAAGGAAATTCCCCATCCAACGGTGTATGGGGTTAAATATCATCTGGATGTCATTTATAAGTCAAATGTATGAAAAATATTAACCTTACGTAATGTTCAATTTCCGCGAAATTTTCTATGTAAAATTATTGTCCAAAACGCCTACATTTGATTAAAGATTTATAGTCTGATTAGTTACAGATTAACCGGAAAAGCAGATCCGATCTCTATATGACATTTGGTTACCCAAGTTATTCATACTATTGGATACTTCCCAGAATTTGCATATATGCAATAAAATTTATGACCTTAAATTACCGGAAGTCAACGTCAAAATCATCATGACATGCCCTGCGTAATTGTTGACAACTTTTATACTAAAACTTTTTCGATGGTGCTTAGCTTCGAAGTTATTCAACTTCAAATGAATGACCCCTAGGGCCAACTTTCCATCTATAATCTATCTGTATATCAAAAAATAGTTTACGCTCATACTACATTTTCAACCGATTTCTCTTGAAACATTTTTCCATAAGGTTGATGCGGGGTCTTTCGAATACATTTTTACTACTAGTGGAGGAATATTTTGGAGGTATGAGTTTATTTCCAAACGAATTAAATATGAAGATATTAAAACCTTTTTTTTTGAGACCGCATTAAATGTATTAGTTTGAAACACATGTGTTACCACAGTCAAGCGTTTGAAGAAATAAGTAATTTGCAAATGAAAAGAGTTTTCCGATTAAGTTAATTTAAACTGACAAGAAGTTCTGATATTAAAAAAAACTGGTCATGTTTAAAGGAAAAATTGTATAAAACAAGAGATATAAAACACTGAAGGTGTTTATTAGAGTTATGACTTCCACTATAAATATAAGATTATTCGCAAAAATAAATTATTTATTTACCATTAGAAAATTCAAAGTAGTCACACGTATCCTTGGTAATGTGAAACGCAAAGGATACAAATCAGGGAATCTGTAAGAATAAAATAAGAACTGGTCTCTCCAATTTTGCAAAATGAGTAAATTTGCCATGCGTTTAAAGTTCAGATACTACTTTGATAAACAAAGGTCCTAAAGAATATCTGGACGATTGCATCAAATAATAAATCTGGACATATAAATATATCACATGAAGATAAGTAAGCAGATCTCATCATTTTTGGTGTATATGAAAATTCAGAAACGTTGAATTTGCAGTGTCAGACAGGAGATGGTCTTAAAGACTTGCGCTGTAAAAGTAGTGTTCAATATCAGTGGCAGATGGTGCATTAAAAAAGTGGAGGTTGCAATTCCAGTGGTACATTAGAAACATAGATATGTATAAATCCTCTCATAGGCGCCGGTGGATGAAAAAACAAAAGTCTTTAAAAATTGATTTAGTATGAAACAAAGAAGTGTATTTTAAACAACTAATCATAAAGAATGTAGTAAATTTTAAAAATATAGCAGTAAAAACAAAATGTACGTATAACTTACTGTGAGAATTATTTATAAAGAAAATCCATACTCCTATCTTTGATATTAGCAAACTTATACCCGCTGATTGAAATCAGGTATGCTTTCGATAAGAACCATTTTTTCAGAAAGCATTCCCAAAGCAGAAAGTCTTCATTGGCTCTTAGTATTCCGTAAAAATGTTTTTATCCGTTTGAGAGTAGAAAACCACCGTTCTGCTTAAGCCGATGCCATCGGAATAGTAATTAAAACTTTTAAAAGTTCTGAAACTTCACAAAATATTTCACTTAGCTCAATATTTTGCAAATGATAGTCATAAAGTACAAGAAGTCCCGAAGTTGATCTAAATTCTTCAGTTTCAAAATGACTGTCAGTTGTGAACGGAGTTTTTATTCGATAAAAAAGGAATAAATTTTAATCGTATCCTTACATTTTTGGTCGGGAAAACATGTACTATATTCGACATACTGGATACTACCAAGTGACCTATAAAGCTAAACCTTTATTTTCCTTGACAAATAATTATATCACAAACTTCTTTTGCTTCTCGAGAAAATTCCGCGAAATCATCGAGCTTATGTCTTTTTGAAGTAGACGGAAATCGCTCAATGTCATTTTGAGGTAATATTATTTATAATTTCAGCGTCAATTTGTTTTATTTAAAACTCATCAAATAACAAATCAACATGAGGCGTTATTTTGTAAAATAAGTTTAACCATGAAAAGAAAGTCTTACTTTTGAGAATTTTGACATACCTTGATGATTTATTCGTAGTACAAACGTTTCTACTATCTAAGATTTTTTCCATTGTCTCTAGAATTCTATATTTGTATTCGAATACTGTGCAAACAACTGTAGAATTAAAATTGCATTTTGTTACAGCCGAATAAGGTATGCGCTTGTTAACATTTTGATCTACTAATGCAGTTCTTTAAAGACTTTTTGAAAGTAAAGAACAAGTCCTTTGTATATTGGAAAAAAATATGCGGACATTTTTATTGGCGGATGAAGCGTTTAACATTACCAAATTTAATTGACATGCATAACACTGCACGTAAGCAGCATGTTCATAGGTTTTTATAATTGCTGGCACCCCATTCGACGAGCCGCTCAAGTTTTCTAGAACATAAAAAAGCGCTTACTTGGTTTTACTTACACATGCAGAAAGATAGAGAGCAGGAACTGCATTATATTAAACTGCTTTTGTAGAATTTCTGACAAGAGTTTTTTAAAAATGTGTTACACTTCATGATGGTTTTTATAAATTTCTTCGTAACTCGGAATCCTTTAAATTCAGAAATCGAAATCGGCCACTGTATTTGTGTGTACAGTTTGACACAAATCACTTAATTGTGGATGTTTTTTTTCTAGACAAAAATTTTTAACCTCTTTAAAACGTAACAAAATATCTTGATCAAAGTAAGAACATAGTCACTTTCACAAAAATTAAAATACCGGTACAGTAGACGCCACGGTTGCAACCTGAACTAAAGGAATAGTTTAACTGCTGTTTGGGGAAGAAAACTTTATTTGATACTGGCAGCGCCACGCGCGACTGGAAGCAAAAGTTCATATACTCTTCCACTGGGTTGCATAAGAGAAATTTTTCTAGTAGAGAGATATTTTGTGAAGTAAACTTAAAACAGGTTTGCAAGTCGGCTTGCAACCTATATAAAGCTTATGCGACGAGAGTAATCTCCACGGCTTAGATAGGCAACTCCATATACATTCCAATGGATTAGCTTGGATTGTATTAAAATTGCACACCAGCAAAGGGATAATGTTTCCAGGAATAATACCATAACACAGAAAAATTATTAATGATATTTAGGTGCAGTAAGTTAAATTATTTCAATAACTGACTGTTGTTTGCCGATAATCCAGGTAAAAAATTGATTTAAATTTAATCATTAAATTATCAGTATAAATTAAAAAAATATTTGTACTTATATTTATTAGTACATTTTTTTTCAAATTACAACTTTTTTTGGGGATTCCGCAAACCTGCAAATCTCAGGAAAAGCCGCCACTGTTGAATATGAAAAATCCTATACAGTATAAGAAGTTTCCTGCAGCACACTAATGTTATTTAATATTTGTTTAAATTATAAGTTAAATATTGATTTTTATGCAAAAGATTAATTTCAGGCCGTTGAAAATATGCTCTATATTTGATTTATCTTTATTTCTTTGATAAAACTTATCAAGAAAATCTGTTTTTATATGATATTCACTCGCTATTAAGGCTAACACATGATGATAAACAATTTAATTACTATTATTTAAAATAGTAATTATTATCACTTCATTTCAATTATTTCGTTCTTCAATGGAAACTGAAATTAAAATTAGCATGTAACAATTGTGTGAAAACTCCAATTTATAATAAAATGCAGGCTGCGTGGAAATTACACAGTTTTAATTAAAAACATTTCTATATATTCGGCCTTTTTATGTAATAATATATACTTCCTTAGCACAATTAGAATTATAAGTTTTTTTATGGTTAATCAGTGAAGTCTGATGAACACTTATTAGAATGTTGTTAACGAGTTAAAGGAAATAGAAAAAATTGTTTTGCACGTAAGTAAAAGCTGTTCTTCGTTTCCTTTTTTACTTGCAAAAAAAGTCTGTTAAACCAAAGGCCGGATTATTTTAAAAGCTTTCTAACAAATAATAACCATTATAGGATTGTATTATTATACAGGATGTTTCATAAATTAAGGGTGTGATTTCTTTAATGATTCTAAAAAAAAAAGTTTTTGTCGATATAAATCCGTAACCTATATTTTTTTCTTAATCGGTTTTTCCTCTATATGTCTGAGACCGCTTTTGGTAGATGCTAATTACGTATCAACATTTTTCATTTAAAATAATTTTCTCTAGTATCACCATCCTTAAATATTTTACGAAAGAAATTTAGTCGCCGTATTGCATGAGAACTTCTTATTTAAAGATGCTGCCGTTCCGGAACATATATATATATATATATATATATATATATATATATATATATATATATATATATATATAGATAGATAGATAGATAGATAGATAGATAGATATGTATATATATATATATATATATATATATATATATATATATATATATATATATATATATATATATATTAGCGTTTTGTAGTGCGCTCAACTTATAGTTTTTAGTATGCATGTAAGTGTGAAATTAACAACGCGATTTAAAAGTTTAACAGTGTGTATCATGTAGTTGCTTGCACTGAAAACCGATTTATTTAGAAATAGGATTCAAAGCGGGAAGACTTAAGGCAATATAAAGACTGAACTATAACCGACAGAGAAAACGAATAGAATATTTCACTGTAAACGGAGTATAACTAGTAGAGAATCGGAATAGAGTAGGAATAGAATAGAGTAGAAATAGAAATTGAATAGACCTCTAACTTGGAAGTTGAGGGTATTTAAACGGATCTGCCTATAATTTACTAATATCGTACGGTGTTGTCACGTTATCCAACTTTTCAGCGGTCTATTAATTGTGATCCAGAAATTTGGAAATAATTCCGCCTAAATGGCAACACCGTAACATATGTTCTTGAAAGCCGTTGGAAATCCCGAGTCATCAATGACCGTAAAAGGGCCCGATTGGTTTATTGGTACAATCCTTAAATTGTACGAAAAGTTATAGCTTATTTTAGTAAAGTAAGAAATATCACGGTTTCAGTGCAGCGTAGTAAAATGAACTATAAAAAATATTGAATCTTAAATACATACAACAGGTAATAAAATATAACAAATTGAAAAAGGTATAAAAGATATTTTTGACAAAAGAGTATGAGGGGCCTAAAGCCGCCACATATATATGTATATATATATATATATATATATATATATATATATATATATATATATATATATATATATATAAAGGAGGTAAGTTATCTCGTATTGGTAATTTTAAAATAAAATGGGAAATTCTCGGCTATGCTGTCATAAAGACCGTTGATAAATATTAATTTCATGTTAGAAAGTGCCGAGATTTCCAAGATAATGAAAAACTCCGAGTCCGAAAAATGACTACAGCGCTGTTTCATCTTAGTATGGGACTCATCAGGCCATTGCATTCGGTACGAATCATCATCTCGCATATATGGCTTATAAACAGATTTCACAGTTGAAAAATAGTAAATACGACAGAGTGGGGATATCTCGATGGCTCACTCAATAACACAAGAGCAGCACAAACCAACAGTGTTGCATCAACCGCCTTATGTGATGAGCGACGATAAATTAAAAAAAAAAGAATATTTAAAACTGGATACACAAAACGTGCTATTCTAAATATAGAGGTCGCATTATCCAGCATTGGCCACCAAACTTACTACGATTTCCGCAGTTTAAATAAAATGTCGCACCAACGATCTCCCTAAGAGAGCTGTTGCGTGTTTTTTAAGCCAATAAATATAAAAAAGATGTAAGTTATCGTCCGTGTAATTTTATCAACGGTCTTTATGTCCGCATAGCCAAGAATTTCCTATTTTGTCTTAAAATTACACAGACGGTAACTTATCTCTTTTTTTATATTTGTTGGTTTAAAAACACGCAACAGCTCTCTTAAGAAGATCATTGGTGCGACACTTTACTTAAACTGCGGAATTCGTGGCTAGTTTGGTTGTCGATGCCGGCGAATACGACCTCTATCCTTAGAGTAGTACGTTTCGTGTATCGGGTCTAAATATGTTCCTTTTTTAATTTACCGTCGGCCTTCACATGGCGATTTTATATAACATTGTCGGTTTGTGTTGTTTTTGTGTTATTGAATGAGCCATCAAGAAGTCGTCACTGTGTCTTATTTACTTTTTTCCAACTGTGAAATATGTTTATAGGACACAGATGCGAGATGATGGTTTGTACCGAGTGAAATGGACTGATGAATCCCATACTATGATGAAACAGCGCTATCGTCATTTTTCCGACCCAGAATTTTTCCATTATCTTGGAGATCTTCCTACTTCTTAATATTGGATTGAAAACCGGAAAACACCAGTACATATTCTACCATCCGTGAAATCTACGTTACCATATGTATATATATATATATATATATATATATATATATATATATATATATATATATATATATATACAATTACATACATCTCGAAGAGAATAAATTGTTTGTCTCTCTCTAAACCGTCTTAAGAAAAAGACAAGTTTTCCAGATATACAGGCTATAAAACTATTCATTTTTATTAATTTCCTACCAGTCCGGGGTACATTTAGATGTTTGTGTTTTGTACTGTTATTGATTACACTCCTGCATCGAGTCTTACAGTTAATATCCTGCCGATATATTACGAAATGGAGATTTTAAATAGAAAATCCTTTCCTGTGAATTTGGCTCTTGGTTTATTACAGCCCTTGCTAATTTTATCCAAATCACTGTGTGAATATTTTACAATTTTTGAATTATTATTATCAACTTATAATGAATAAATATATATATTTTTTAATTTTCTGACATCTTTTTTATATACTCAGAGTGCAACGTTCTGTTGCTAATTTAAGGTCAGTGCAATAATAAAAATATTTGTTTTTATATTTAGAAAGTTGTAACATAGTAGGCGTAGTACATGTAGTTGCCATAAACGAGTATGTCAATAATAATCAATGAATACATATTTGTTTTTTTACACTTGTAAGCTTATCAGTTTGAAGTACAAGATTTTTCCAATTGCGAAAACTTTATTCTAAATTATCATGCTTTAATTCCAGGAAACACATATAAACTAACTTACGTAATTGCGTAGAAATATTTATTCCGATTAGAAATATCTTAAATTCCATTCATTTACTAACTGCCTGTAGGTCTAATTTAGTATATGAATTCAAAAGCAGCAGCAAAATTTTGGATATTTATAAATTTTCACGATGAGACAGTGTGCATTTTGATTATTTTCTGTTTAAACTAGATCCAGGGTGAAATGAAACCATAGTTCATATTGCCCTTCTGCTTAGTTAAAAAAATTGGTTTAAAGGTTGTACAGAATGTTGAAGATTGACTAAAAGCAAAGATTATTATAGCTATAGCGTTAGCGATAATAATCTTTGTTAAAATGTAGTTGTCGAACTTGCATAGCCTCCATTTGCTTTTTTTATTGACTACTTTTCAATTAGGTTATATTACTAGTCATTACCAGATACTGAAAGTATTGTCATAGTGCTACTAGTAAGTAATATGTAAACTGTATTTATAGAAGTATGAGGTTTTGCTTCACTGTACACAAATAATTTAATGTTACAAAGCAGGAACTGTCCAAGATTTCAGCACAGAATCCATTATTATTTTCATTGTAATATGCTTCTATAATTTTTTTCTTTTTAACCGACTTCTAAAAGAAGGTGGTTCTCAATTCGTCGAGTGTTTTTTTTTTTATGTATGTACACCGATTACTCCGGAACGGCGTCACCGATTTAAATGAAATTCTTTACGTTATGTTCAGGAGGTTGCTGCGGTGGTCTCATATTGTTTTTGACGGAATTGGTGCAGTAATATCCAAGATGGCGCTGACAATATGGCGGCCAAGAAAATTAATTTTGTTAGATTTTCTCCTAAATTAGTATTGGGGAATTTTTGGGGTCGTACACAACGAATCTGATATTATTTTTTAAAAATTAAATATGGCGGATCCAATATGGCGGACAAAAAATTTAATTTTATCTGATTTTCTCCAAAATTGGTGTGGGGGAGTTTTCGGGGTCGCACATAATGGGTCCAAAATATATTTAAAAAATTCAATATGACGGATGCAATATGGCGGACAAAAAAATCAATTTTATCCGATTTTCTCCAAAATTGGTACGAGGGAGTTTTCAGGGTCGCACATAACGAATCTGAAATTATTTAAAAAAAATTCAATATGACGAATTTAAGATGGCGAATTAAAGATTCTACATCTCCCGATTTTGTCTAAAATCAGTATTGGGGTATTTTTGTTCGTGTTAATTATGAATTTAAAATATTTTTTGAAAAACTCAATCTGGCAGATTTAATATGGTGTCCTAAAAATTTTACATTTTTCGATTTTCTCCAAAACTGATATAGGGGGTTCTTGAGGGTGCAAATTATGAATTTAAAAGTATTTTTTCAGGATTAAATATTGCAAATCCAAGCTAGCGGACTAAAAATTTTACATTTTTCGTTTTTGTTCAAAGATGGGACTGAACCGTCTTTGAGGATGTAAATAGCGAATATAAGTCTAGAAATTTTAAATTTCCGGATTTCATCCAAAATTGGTACTAGGGGGCTTTGAAAGGTTTAGATTTAGATTAGATTAAAACTTACAATAATTTTTTTGAAATTCAATATAGCGGATGCAATATGGTGGGTTAAAAATTTTACCTTATTCGCATTTTTTCAGATTTGGTATCAGAGGTTTTTCGGGGTCGTGTATTACGAATATGAAGTTAGTTTTTTGCAACTGTTAGGTTGATAAGATACAATATGAGGGACAGAAAATTTTACGTATTCCGATTTTGTCTAAAATTGATATTGTGAGGTTTTTGAGGCGTATACAAACTCAATATGTAGTATAAAATATATCGAGCTAAGAAATTAACATCTCAGGTTCTTTAAGCATCGACATTGGAAGGTTTTGGGGCCTAAATTTCCAATCTAAAATTAATTTGAAATTTAAGATAGTCGATTTACTATGACAGACTAAATATTTGTTTGACACAATTTTTTGGTATTTGAAAAACTCTAAGAACCGAAAAATTTTTAGGGCTGTCGTTTTAGGGTAATTTACAATTTTGGATAAAATGGGTACTTTTTGCCACTTTGGAGTCATTGCGAGGTACACTAATCTCGATTAGTACTTGGTTCAAATAATTTATGGATATCGTAATGCCTTCTAAAACTAAAAATGGAAAAATAAAATTTTTATAAAAAAATTGAACCGACTTCTAAAAGTGCGCAAAAAAGTAAAAAATAACTATAAATTTTTATATGAAAATGAACTTTTTGTAATCGGCGCCAAACTATTTGCAAATAAAATAGATAACTACTAATTAATACAAATTATGGTAAGAAAGCAATTACAAATAAAGTATTTTCAATCCCTTTATGCAAATCACATTTTGTCAGATATTAGTTTGGCGCCTACCTCAAAAAGTTAAATTTCATATAAAAATTTATAGTTATTTTTCACTTTTTAGCGCACTTTTAGAAATCGGTTCAATTTTTTTTTATAAAAATTTTATTCATATTTGGTTCCATATATGTAGTTGCACTTTATATCATTTTTTATTAGTGAGACAGTTTTATCTTTTCAGGCCATTAAAGGGGAAAAGATATACTAACAGCTTATTTCCTGCAAATCCGATTCTGTTTCACTCTAAATACGCGTTTCGCTCACCTAATGATCTCGTTAGTGAAACTGTAATGGAATAAAATTAAAATTCACTTAAAACATGTGTCTATATAAAATCTAAATTCTGAGATACCTCTGCAAGATATTAACCGATGCAAATTTTCGATACCAGACTGTAAAATATTTGACAGTCAAACGACATCTAGTAGTAAAAAGCTTAAAAGTTAAAATTTCAGTAAGACGATCAAAATGCATATGAAGAGTGTATCAAAACTAGACTCGCAGGAAATAAACTGTCTCTCTATTTTTTTTTAACGATTTGCTGGAAAAAATACGGTAGTTTATTAAACTAATTCTACTGCCGTGAATATTTCTTTATTATTATCTTATTCAAATTTTAATTTTTATATTAATGTTTGGCAATACAAGACCTCGACATTTCCTCTTTTTTTGAGTAAATTTTAAGTGTTCTAATTCTCACATTTGTTTGAAGATTGTAGACAATGTTGAAGATTGACTAAAATATGGTTGTCGAACTTTCATTGTCTTGATTTTTGTTTATTTTTACGACGTTTCGATTAGGTTGCATCTCTAATTGTTGTCAAGTATATACTCAATGTTTTGTCTTAAGGCTACGAACTTATATAGGGAATGTGTTCATTGAAGCGCAAAGTTTCGCATCTTTGTACACACTTCAATGATATAATTTTACAAAGTAGTGGTTGCCAAAGATTGGGTATCTCAATACTGGGTTTACTGAAGATTTCTTTATTTTTTTTTATGTAAGCTGCTTCTATAAATTTTTTTTCATGTTGGGTTCCATATACATTTATGGCCGCAACTTCAGACTACTTTATATGGTGTTGTATATCTTAAGCGTGTCCCGCAATACCTGATCTTGACGTTTTTTTTTTGTGTATTAGTTTCTTAGTTCCTTAATTCTAACTTCTAGTGGTCTGGATGAAACTACACAACCTTACGAGAAATCAAAGTCATGAAACAATTTTCTATAAGATAGACAACATATGAAAAAAGTTGAAAGAAAATATTGCAAGGAAACAGCGAAATAAACTGGAAAAACTAAAATCACAACAACAACCAATTCTTCCTGAAACAACTCCAAGAAAAACCATCATAAATTTATCTTCAAGAATACTTTCAACAACAGAAGAACAAACCATTAAGCAAGAGACCTAATTTCGCAGTAACACCTAAAGCATGCCTGTTTTAGACAACATAAGCTCTCCGACGAGTTTACCTGGAAAATTAAATCAACCTTAGAAGACAAGAAAACACCCCGTCAAAATCTCTCCAAGTTAGAGGCGTCAGCCTTAAAAGAATTTGGTAAGGATGAATCCATAAAGATTCTACTAGCGAACAAGGGAAATGCAACGGTGATCATGGACATCGTAACATACGACCCAAAAATCGGAGATATCCTGGACAAACGAAAATATCGACAAGTAGCTCGTGACCCAACTAAATCTATGAAATCAAAAATCTACAGAACACTAAGGAAATACCAAGATGATATAGGTTTTCACCTACGATTGGCGCTCACAGCACACTACAGTAAGCCACCACATCTTTACGGACTACCAAAAATTCATAAAACGAACAAACCATTGAAACCAATAAGGATTCACAACAAGCGCACTGGGGAAGTTTCTTTTAAAAATCATACAATCTTTAGAAGGCAAGACGAACACATACGTTAAAGATTCCACACATTTTGTGAACACTACTAGTTGCATTAATCTAGAGCCATGCGGCAGACTAAAGTGGAAAGTCTGTATACTAATGTGCCCTTAGGGGAATCACTAGACATAATCAAAACTAGACTTTAAAATGATACAACATTATCGGATCGAACCACGTTACCACTGAACGGGATGATGGACCTTTTGGAGTGTTGCCTGTGTAGTTTTTACTTTTATATAAAAGACAAGTTCTACGCTCAAGACGACGGGCTTCCGATGGGCTCTTCGCTTTCTCAGTCGTCGACAATATACATGGAATGGTTCGTAACTCATGCCATAGAAACAGCAACAGTGAAATCGAAAGTCTGGTTGTGATATGTCGATGATACCTTCATCATAAGGAGTGGCAATGATCAATAATTTAATGATTACTTGAAAGATCTAAACACCATACGATCTACAATTTATTATTATCAATTGTCCTCCTTTGATATCATGGGGAATTGTTCAAACGAAACTATTAAAACTTCAGTATACAGGAAGCCAACACATACCGGACAATATCTTAACCACAGTTCCATTCATTCTGTTGTAACCAAACGCGGAATTGTACGTAACCTCTATAATCGTGCTATATCGATATGCAATAGTGCCGATTCACTGAAAAAAGAGCTAGCAAACATTACATCCGACTTACAACAAAATGGTTATCCTTTAAAATTAATTGAAGATGTTAAATAAGTTGAGAACAACATGAAACACATTCCTTGTTCACAATTCTGTACATTAAAGGAACTTCCGAGTAAATAAGACGAATTCCCAGCAGTTGTCATATAAAAACAGCCTTTAAATCAGAAAATACACTCAGAGTTCATTTAACAAAAATATATCCAAAAACTATCGATAAGAAAAAATGTGTTTATAAAGTTCCATGTGAGTGTGCTAAAATATATATTAGAAAAACCAAGCGACCACTAGAAGTTAGAATTAAGGAACATAAAACTCCTACCCAAAACCGAGAAAAGTCGAGACCAGGTATTGCATAATACGTCTGAGATAAACAATACCATATAAAATGGTCTGAAGTTGCGTCAATATATATGAAAACCAACATGAAAAAAAAGTAAACCCAGTGTTGAGATAGGTAATATTTGGTAACTATTACTTTCTAATATCAACTCATTGAGGTATGTAGAATGAAGCGAAACTTTGCGTTTCAATAGACACATTCCCTATATAAGCTCATACCAGTCAATGTACTAATTCTAACCATTAATGGACATTTGGTTTCTCCAATAAACATTTCTTCATACTCACAAAGAACTATGTAAACAAATTATTTTTTGTTAGTACTTTTAGGTTTTCCATCCAAGATTTCTCAATGACAAAAGAGCTGATGGAACTTGGTAAAGATCAATCCATTGAAATCGATTTTCATACAAAGCAAATGCAACAATAATTATGACAACTACCCCAAAATGTTTTTCGAACCGATAATGAGAAACAGAATACATAAACGCTATAACAATAAACCGCCAAGCAGCAATTCATCAATGACCAAAAAGTTTGTCTTCCTTTCATATATACTTGAAATTACACATCCAATCAAAAAAATTTTAAAATCACATAATATTCTGGTTGCCGAAAACCAGTTAGTAACTGAAAAGGCCACTACGCTAAATTAAAACCAAATATTCCCAAGGAAAAACAAAAAACGTTATATATAAAATTAATTGCCTAGATTGTAATCAGGTATATATCGGTCAAACAAACCAGCATTTAAAAAATAGAACCCAAAATCTTAAATATAATATTCGGAGTCATAACCCAAACAACAATACAGAACTAGCAAAATATGCAAATGAAAATTTACATAACCCTGATTTTAATAATGACGAAATAATAGACAAAGAAAGAAATTACAATATAAGGTTAATAAAAGAAATGACCCATATAAATAAAAGATCCAATATCATGAATTTCAGAACTGACACGAATGGGCTCGGAAATATTTATGACCATCTAATTAAGACAAAAAATTGCACAGGGTTACAAATCCTTTTTAATAAAAAAAAACCTTGTTAAACTTTAATTTTAGTCTGCCTAGAGCAACATAATGGGCAAAAGCTTATATAAGTACTAAACCTAAGAAAAATGTAACAATAATTTATTTAAATAGTTAGTTTTGTTAAATACATTTTTGCCTAAGTAAATATCCTTAATGTAAGAAAATTACATTTAACTTTTTAAAATTTCCATCAAAAATATCACTGTTTTCGTTTTTTAGTTATAAAAAATTACTCCGAAGATAGTTTAACATTAAAAAAAAGACAAAAATGCTTGGTTTTACTTAATTTCCTCTGAAAACCCATTAAAAGAAATAATAATTATGGACACCGTAATATATAATGAAAAAGACAACGAATTTCTGAAAAAAGAAAACTACAGTATTTTACTTTCCAATCCAACCAAATCAATACAGACGAGAATTTATAGAACATTGTAGAAATATAAAGACCATATACCTGACAACTTGAGCTCAGTGCTCGCGCCACACTATAGTAAGCCATTACACATTTACAGATTACCAAAAATCTGCACGATCAGCATACTGCTACGATCAATAATCAGCTCTAGAAGATCACCAACAACTGAGCTAGTGAAATTTCTCTTAAAAGTCATCCAGTCTGTAGAAGGTGAGATCAAACCGTAGATCAATAATTGTACCCAGTTTGTAAATACTAGTAGAAAAATGTAGAGCAAGCCATCAAACTAACAAATTTTGATGTAGGAGGTCTCTATTTCAATGTGCCATTAGAATAATCTATAAATTATTAAAATAAGACCATCAAAGGATTTAACATTATGAGATCGAACTACGTTAGTCCTGGATGGAGTGATGAATATCTTGGAATATTGCCTTCTTTACTTTCAAGTAAGGGACAAGGTTTACCCTCAGTAAGATTTATATTCGATGAATTCTTCACCTTTTTCACTCATAGCCAACATATAAAGAAAATGGTCTCAACGCATGCATAGAAACTGCAATAGTGAATTTGGAGATCTGGATAGAATATGTTTATGATATTTTCATCATATAGAAGCATAGAAACTGCAACAGTGAAATCGAGGGTCTGGATAGAATACGTCTATGATATTTTCATTATATAGAAGGGTTATCAAGAATAAAATGATTAGTAAACGTTCAGCAAATTACGAAAAAGAAAATACACTAAAAGCTAATTTAACAAAAACATAACCTATAAGTACCAACACGAAAAAATGTTTCCATAGTTCTAGGTGAATGTGGTTATATGAATTAACTAAACGTTCACTCACGTCGATATCGAATATTGTAGAATGAGAAAATGGACTAATTTGAAAGACAAGAGTTTCTTACTACATTTGTTATATTGAAAGCTGTATAATAAATGCAGGCTGCTATTCGTCGGTGGATAAACCATCAATACTAGGCCCACGAGAACTATCTTATGGGCCACAGACACAGCAAACTCTTGCTGAACAGACCATTCTGCCAACTAAGCATCGAAATCCTGCGGTTAAACAGATAACAGATTAGGCTAGTGACAACACTAATAATGCTGCATGAAAATCCTCTCCGTCAAACTAATGTGTTAAACAGGTACAAAAATGTACAAGTTGACGTTTCCAAATCTGCGTTTTCTTTAAGTTTAGGAAAATTGTGCAAAATCTAGCAACACTGAACTAGGGACGTCTGGGGATGACCCCTATGTATTTAGTTCCAACACCCTAGAGCTCAAAAAATAATGGAGATATTTGTTAAGCCCCATGTAATTCCACTATACCCCGTAATCGTCGAATATCAGTTACCTATCGAAGGGTACCTTATACAGGAATTATTTCGTCGCCTGTGGTCCTCTCGATACTCGATGTTTCTATAATATAAGCAGCCGGCTGGTCGTCGGAGGATCCGTATTGGGAGTGAATAGTGATAGGGTTGTATTAGTGATATTTTTTAGCAATGTTGTCTCAATCCTGTATGAACAAACCGAACAGTTTCTGTTATATATGTGGTGAAGTGACACTGAAAGCTCAACGAAAGACTTTGTAAAATTGGTGATCGAGACAAAACTTGGACTCCCAAAACTGCTGCCAGTCTTGCTCAAGAACTTTTACAGGATTGGTACTGGGTACCCACAAGTCTATGAGGTTTGGAGTGCCAATAAGCCTCAGAATCATGTTGATGATTGCCACTTTTGTTTAATAGAAATCCTGGGGATTTCTAGTAAAAACAAACATAAAATTGAATATACTAATATCTCTCAGCCATGAGATCTGTACCTCATGATGCTTCTAACATACCTTTCCCAAAGCCTTGAGAAAAATACGAAATCGATTCGGAAGTGGATGAACTAGATAATTTTGAATTAAAAGCCGATCCAAATTTTCAAAAGAAAAACGATTACGAATGTAGCAGTAGGAAACAGGAAGAGCTCAACGTGATTGGCTCTTCCCAGAACAGTCACAGCTGATTTTATCGCGTTTGCAGCAGTGAAATTTCTTACAAAAATTGTATGACAATTTCCACGTTTCAGAGAAGGCAGTCTCTGAACTTGATCTTTCCTATAAACCTGCCCATTGGCGACTGTTTATTGACTCTTCTAAAACAAGTCTAAAAGCAGTTTTGTCGTTTAATGGAAATGAACAATCATTTGATTCCATGGGTCATACTGTAAATATGAAAGAAACGTACGAGAATATGGGTATATTGCTTTAAAGCATAAAATACGAAGATCATAAATGGAATATCTGTCCTGATCTAAACGTTATTGCACTACTTGCACGACTGCAGAGTGGCCACATCAAATGGGACAACAGAGCCAAAAAACAACATTCTGTTGTAAAGGAATGTCCATTACGTGAAAACATTTTGCTCGGTCTGAAAAACATCCTTAATGAACCCTTAGGAGAGCAGCAGAAAATGTATTCACCTCGTCTTCGCATAAAACTAGGGCTTATACTAAATAGAGAAGGAAATAATTTTCTTTATTTGAGACGGAAATTCGCACGTATAAGTGGGGCAAAGCTTAAAGAAGGAATGTTCGTTTGGTCGCAAATACTAGAACTTTTTAATAACGAAAATTTTGAAACTGCACTTAAGAACTCATCCAATCTTACACGACGTTAGGTTGCAGCATGTTATTTAAGCTGCGTTTTCTTCATTGCCATTTGAAATCTTTCCCTGATAATTTAGGTGTAGGTTGAGATTCACACGGCGAAACATCTCACCAGCAAATTGTTCAAATAAAGAATCTTTATAGTGAAATCTATCCTAATTATTTGATTGTATTACTCTTTTTTCAATACAAAATAAAACGTATAATTAAAAAAAATGATTTCGTTTTTCCCATATATAAATATATGGCGAGTTTTTGCAGCTATTGCTTCTCGCATCACATACGCCATCATTTCCTATCATTCCAGGATTCCATTCTCTGCTTTCTATTGCGCTGCGGATATTTGAAATCCATTTCTTTCCTGGCCTTCCTCGTTTATTTCTTTGTGCTGATGTCCAGTTCCAAACCTTTAATAGTATCATTTCTTTGCTCATTCGTTGCAGGTATCGATACCCCATTAGCCGCTTCTTAGTTATATCGTCCATTATCGTATTTTTTACTTCCATTCTTTCTTTGATGGTCTCATTTCTTACATGATCAAGTAAAGTTAAACCGGAACATCTTCTCCAGCACATCAGTTTGGTTGAAAGAAGTTTTTGTGACATATTTTTATCTGTAACCCACACTTCTGGCCCATACGTCAGTACTGGCTGAATCATAGCTTGATATATTGTTCTTTTTGTTTTCTTTGTTAGGTTCTTACTCCACAAGATTGGATGTAGTGCTTTAATCATATTTTTTCCTTTTCCTATTTTTCTATTTTCTTTAGTATAGCTTCATTATCTTTTCCTTCTTCATCTATTGTAACTCCTAGGCATTATCTAACGTTTTTTATTACTCCGCTTTCTGTTTCCATGTCTTGTCCTATGCCTCCTATAGTCATGTATTGTGATTTTTGTGTGTTTATCTCTCCCCATTTCATGAATTCTTCTATGAGTTTATTTATCATGTAAGTCATATCTTGCTGGTCTTCCGCAAGAACTACCTGATCATCTGCAAAAAGGATTGTATACAAATGAGTGCCCTCTATTCATATCCCCATGAAGCTACATTTTCTTATCCACTGTTTTAAAGCGCTGCAGAATTAAACAGTGTTGGAAAAAGACAGGAGCCCAGTTTAACTCCTTTTGTTTGTGAGAAGCCTCATAAGTTTGATTTTCGACCTTAACAACCCCTTGGTTTTCTCTATACATTGTTTTTACGACATTTATATTTAAACTATTTATGTCTGCTTTGTTCATTGCGATCCATAACTTCTGCAATAGGAAGGAGTCACATGCCTTACGAAGATCTATAAAAATAACGTGAAGCTCCATTTTTCTTGCTAGTCTCTTTTCTGCTAGTTGTTTTATTGTAAATATATTGTCCACACATGATCGCCCAGGTCGAAATTCACTTTGTTCTTCCATTTTCGTGTCTTCCTCTTCTATTCAGGCTTTTAGGGCTCTGTCGTAAAGCTTTCAAATGGACGATGTAATTCTAATACCCCGATAATTACTGCAGTCGCTCCTATTTCCATTTCTATAAATGGAATTTATCCAAGAGCTTCTCCAATCTCTTGGAATCATTTCCCCTTCCAAACATTTGTTAAAAATTACAGAAAGCAGCTAATACGCTCTTGTGGTGGCGTGCTTAATTAATTCAATAGGTAAGTCCCCTGATCCTGGTGCTTTATTATTCTTCATTTTTTGTAATGCTGTTTTATTTCTTCTAATTTAATGATATCTACTAACTTAACTCCTGTTTCGTCTATATCTAGTGTGCGTCTAAATACCCTCCACGTTGTTCTTCCAGTAAATTATTATGTACTCTTTCTACTGTTCTATCTTTATGGAATTTATTTTTCTTCTTTCGTTTGTGTTTCTTTTAAGACTGTTGATAGTTCGCCAAGCTTCTCTAGACCTAGATCCTCCCACCATTGAACTAATTTCAGCACATTTGGTTTCCCATGTTTTGTTTTTTGTTTTTTTTAACTTCTATTTTCACTATAAATTTATATCGATTATAGTTTTTTCTGTCGTCATCGTCTTTGGCATTTAACCACTTAAGATATAGGTTTTTCTTTTCATCAACCAGTTGGATTAAATTGTCTGTCCACGAAGATTTCTTGTATTTCGTTCTATCTTTAACACCAAGAGCTTTTAATGCTGCTCCGTGAATTTTGTATTTTAAAGTTTCGTACATTTCCTCTGCTATGCCGTTAATGTCTGCCTTTAATTTTTGTGCTAAATGTAGTTTGTAAAGGAAACTAATGGATTCGTCTCTTAAGCTATCTGTGTTGTACTGCTTTGTGGCTTCCCTCTTGTTAATTTGTCCTTGATATATGAAATGTTTATTGTAACTTATTTCAACGGATGCTTTTACTAGTAGGTGATCTGAACCACACTCAACTCCTCTCCAAACTTTTACATCGTAGGGCGTTATGAAAATGTCCTGTTTAATCACAACATAGTCAATAACGGATTTTAAGTTTTTTGTTTTTTTTTTCATTCAAATATATTTGTGCATGTCTTTGTGTTGGAAAAACTCATTTAGGATTCTCAGCGAGTGTTGTTCACAGAGCTCTATCCATCTCGTTCCATTTTCATGGACTACATCTTCTCCGTGTTGTCCAATTATTTTACTGTCAAGAGCCTTACCCACTCTTCCATTCAGGTCGCCTAACAGGACTATTTCATGTGTATTTTTCATCTTATTTAATTCAGTTCAAAGAATTTGTCTTTTGTTTTTGTATCTGAGTCGTCTGTGGGAGCATAGATGCCAAATATTTTAATTTCTCTTCCTTTTATTTTCATTTATTATGTACTTTTCCATGGCCTTTTTTACTGCAATAGTTACACCAGCCCGTTTAGATTTTTCTGCTCCACTCCAAAAGTATAAATACTCATCCTTGTAGCTGTTTCCTTGTCCTTCCTTCTTTTTTTCGCTGAGTACTGCTATGTCAATGATTGGAGTTCTCTAAGCACCTGATCGTCTTTTGTATTTAGTCCTTATATGTCCCAAGATCCGATATTCGTTAACCGTTTTCTTTGCTTCTGTCGTTTTCGGTGTAATCCGTCCGAAGTCCGAGGCTTTATGGGATATTTGGCAGTGGTTTTCTTTCCACAGGGCAGGGAGCCAACCTATCGCTGTAACCCTTCTCCTTTATCCGGACTTGGGACCGACACTGGTAGTTACTGAGCTACTCAGTTGACCCAATTCCCTACCAGAGGAGTCTTCAAAAATTTACTAGATTGCTTATGGTTTGGTGTCTCATATTTTCCTTCTTTCCTTCTCTAAAAACTTTTGGAAAAACGGAGCTCATATATCAATTCAGCATATTATACTAGACACAAAAAAATATCAGAAAGCGACAAGAAATTGCAAAATGCAGAATAGTGTAACCAACCACTGCATATTTAGAAATATTTACACACAATAAGCATCCATACTGAAGAACGAACATGTAGGCAATGTGATGAAAAGGACGCTATACACACCATTTTCGAATGGGAAACTCTGGGAATACCTTCAAGGATCGATCAAGGTTCATACCCAGAGAGCAAACCAGTGAACAGGGTCCTAAACCTGATTAAGACAACTATTCTGTTCACATAGAACTGGGCCTCTCAGCCCTAGCCAGCTATATCATTCAATCCAATACGCTCACTACATTTTAGTTCCATTTGAGATACAAAACTTCACGTTACTGATAAATATTTGTGTCTATGTCAAATCTAAACTCAAAATGCTGTGTTTAATTGGCATCGATATATAATGTCGTCAATGAATTATTACTCTCTTCCGAAAAGGTCATTCATTAATAATTTGTTTCGTATAGTATACAATAAATACTTTAAAAACGTAATTCGTAACATTTAAAAAAAATAATAATTTTTAATTTACCAAACGGTTTTTTATTATAGATTTAAAGCTTTCACTGAAATTAGGTTAAAACGAAAAGATATATACACAAAACCATAGCCAGTTATAAAACTATTTCCAAAAATAGCCATAATTATGCAATTGCGTGGCTAGTAGAGGTCAACCTGTTAAGCGAGGATTCCTCGAATGTCGACGTAGTTCCCACTGGACTATCGATTTTTTTTTTAGCCACTGTTAGTCGCAAAGCTCAAACACATAGAGTGTTTATTAAGTCGAAATGTGTTATAAATTGTTTTGATCTTACTTGTAAACATTCTCAAAAAGGTTTAAAATTTAAAATCGATATACTCGTAGTCACCATGGTATTTAGAACTTCTAGTTGGCTGGTCTTGCTGGTTTATGATATTGTTACCATTTGTATTATATATATATATATATATATATATATATATATATATATATATATATATATATATATATATATATATATATATATATATATATATATATATACATGGCATTGTGAGTGGTTAGCCTTTTTGCGTCTTTTTCAGTTAGTTCTATTACATTAAGCAATTTTTTTATAAAGGTATTATTTTTCTTTTGATATAATGCCATTCCACCAAAAATATACGGCCTACCAAAATTACATAAACAAAACATACTAAGACCTATTGTTTCTTGTATACAATCGCCATTCTATAGTTTATCAAAATTCTTATCGGATTGCATTTCAAATATTACGGGGAAAAACGATTTTTTTATTAAACATTCATTCGCTTTTAAAAAATTTATTGATACAATAAACCTACCTGAAAATTACAGACTCTGAAAAATGGAAAATTTTAAAAAAACATACATCGCTATCAAGAAATAATTTTATGGATGCTGTTGACCTCGTTCTAAATACAAATTACTTTCAGTACGAAAACATCTTTTACAAACAACTCGATGGATGTACTATGGAATCACCAATTTCATCTACCATTGCTTAGTTAGTAATGGAATATTTAGAGGAAAAAGTTTTAGAAAAATTAAATTTTAATATAATATTTTTCAAACGTTTTGTCGATGATTGCATAGCAGCCGTATCACAAAATAAAATAAATGAAATTCTCCAAGAGTTTAACAGTTTCAACGAACAGTTCATATCCGAAACAGAAAATAATAATAAAATAAATTTTTTAGATATGACACTTATACGCAGAAAAAAAACAACATTTTAACTGAATGGTACACCAAACCAACTTGGTCAGCTAGATATCTAAACTGTTTCTCCAATTATTAAAAAACTCAAAAAATAGTGTTATAATCGGTCTGTCTGATCGTGCTATCTCCCTAACGTCTCCAGAATTCCGACCAAAAATACTGCAAAAAGTAAAAAATACACTAATAAATAATAATTTCAACGAAAAGACTATCACCAAAATAATTGATAAACGAACATATATGTTTTATAATAACGTAAAAACAAAAAACATAGAACATAAATAGCAAAAATATGTAGCATTACCTTACACTAGTCAGCTCTCAGAAAAAATAAAATACATTTTAAAAAAGCATGATATTATCGTATGCTACAAGTCACATAATAAATTAAATACATTGTTCACAAATTTGAGAAGTAAAACGCCTCTCATGAATAAATCAAATGTAATATATTCGATCCCTTAAACAAATTGTCCCAAAAAATATATAGGCATGATGAGCCAATTGCTGAAGAACAGATTAAATGGCCATAAATATACGAAAAACGCCTCAACAGCGTTAAACAAACACACACAGGTCGAAAAACATACTTTTGATTATAACAGTACCACAATAAAAAATAAAGATATGAATTACCAAAAATTACAGATAAAAGAAATGATTGAAATTAAAAAAGATAAAAACACTGTTAACGACAGAACTGATATGGGAAATTTGAGCCACATTTACACAAGCCTAATTTAAACAAAAATATTAAGTATTCGATCGTGTCAAATAAGAATCAAAAATTGAATATCCTCTTAAACATAAAACTAAACGTATACCTTATTTTTTTTGTGCATTGTAAAATATAAAAAAATAAAACACATTCGCATTCCATGTATCCTCAGTAGACGATGTAAAGTTTGAATTTTATTTAGTAACAGAGTAACAAAATGTCAAGGTGTGTACCGGTAAAATTAAATATTTTTAAAACTTTTAAAAATTTAAATACTGTTTTTAAAGTGTCTTGTTTGTTCTTGGAAACTGTAGATATGTTTCTTATGTAGGTGTTTTAAGTATATAAAAATATTTTTAGGAAGAAAAACATTTGAAAATAAAGGAAAAATGATATAATCTATGGTTTAAGAATCAAGAAAATAAATAAATAAATAAATATATATATATATATATATATATATATATATATATATATATATATATATATACAGTGTGATCAGTAAAGTCCGCATAATATGAGATGGGCGTTTTATTCGTAATTTGACATCAATTTCTGCTTCGATCGAGATGAAAATTAATCAAAAAAACAGTAATCACGTGATTAGCATTATCTGTCAAATTTTAGCTTTTTTCCAAATAAAAATCAAAAGTGGTGTTATATCTCAAAAAAAGCTTTTTTAAATGCAATTTTTAGCCCATATGCAAAATTTCAGCTGTATAAAATAATTTAGATATGTGGCCCATTTTTTATAAATTGTTACAAAATAAGACTCAACGCAGCCTACATAAAACTTCTTAGTTTTGACAATGCTTCATCCCAGACATATTTTGTTTAAAGTAGCGATATATTAAATGCGTGTTTTTTTACAAAATCCAAATAGGGCTATTAAAATTTGGTCACATGTGATGCAAAGTTTATTTGTTTTTGACCCTGTATAAGGTAACTTCATAAAGCAACAATTTTTGAAAACGTAGTTTGTGTTTAAACGTAATTCAGATTGTAATTAAGACAAAAAATTACACAGTGTCATCAGTAAAGTCTGAATTAGGTGAAAAATAAATTTTAAATGCGTTTAGTTTTTACATTAAGATTTTTTATTAGAAAATTTGAGTATTTTCAATAAAAACTTTCTTAATATTTTACTGCTCACTTGTCTATATATATATATATATATATATATATATATATATATATATATATATATCATATATTTGGTCTGTTAAGTCACTTGTTAAGTTAAATCTATTTTCGCTAATTTACTACGATGATCTAACTTTGAAACCTGTCTAAATTGACATTAGAGGTTTAAAATTGACTAATGTAACAGTAAGTCAAGCATGTTTTAATCCCTATGTTTGTATCAGGGAGAAAACTATTATTTAATAAATCAAAATTTCAGTAAGAAATAAAGAAAACTATCAGCCATATTTAAATGGTTGTTTATATATATTATCTTTTCGGGTAGAGGAAAGGAAAAGATATATACAAACAGTTTATTTCCTGCAAATACTACTCTGGACCTCTCTCCATACGCATTTCGACTACCTCATGGTCTCGTCAGTGGAGCTGTACCGAACCGAGAATAATATTCGATGTTAGACTCAAAAATATGACCCGTCGAACGATATCTATGAATCACCGGAGTAGTGCGAAATGTTCGATACAGCTCCATGATGAGACTATAAGGTGGTCGAAACGCGTATGGAGAGATGACCAGAGTGATACTTGCAGGAAATAAACTGTTTGTATATTTTCTTACCTTTTCTTTGCCTGAAACGATAATACATAAAACAACCATATACGGCATATAGTTTTCTTTATTTCTTACTAAAATTTTGATTTTTTAAAATTATCGCACTACTCCTATGATTCATAGATGTTGTTCGACAGGCGATCTTTTTCAGTCTGACATCGAAGTCGGCAGGAGGCAGGTTTTTGATAGCCTACCGACATACCTTGGAATTTATATTTCATGTAGAATTTTTTTTCTGCAAAAATTGCTCTCGGATCGATACAGTTCTACTGACGACGATAAGGTGGTCGAAACGCAAGAAATAAACTGTTTGTATATATTCTTGGCTTTTGCGCTGTTTGAAAGGATAATACATATAAACAACCAAAACTATCCATGTCACAGATTTCAAGGCTTTATCTCCATAATATTTCAATATAAACATATAATTGTTGGAACATGTAACTTAAATTATAATCATATCATAAGCAAAACAAAATTGGCCATCTAAAAAATTTAACTTACATTGCAACTAGATCAGGTCTAAGTCATAAACCTTCTTAGTAAATCTGGCTGTGTATTATAACCTTAGACCAGTTTTATAGTTAAAGCAAGGTAATGAATTATAGGTAAGTTCAGTTTAGTTCACTTTTCATACAATATACAAAATATTTTACAATTTCTAAGAATATTTAAATTCTACCGTTTTTTTCTACTAACGCATCTCCGCTGTGTTAGATTTAATGATATGTCTTCATGCTTTCATATTTGACGCGATCTGTTTCAACAAAAATTTAATTTGCGAATCACTCGCAACCTTCGTCTGTTCATTGTTACCGATATTTTCTTTTGTTTTTTTTTTATTTTTTTTATATTTCCTGCAAGCTTCTTCAGTTTTTTGCATTTTCAGATAGCTAAGGGTTTCAACTTAACATGGTTTTGATGTTTTGCAAATTTATAATCTTTGTAACTACAAATAAATACAAGGAAAAATAACGTCATTTCATATATTTAATTAGTTAGTAGCAAAATTTGCTAATTTAGATACACAAACAACTTTTGATATCTCATATATACTATCAGATTTACAAATTCCGATGTAACGGATCCAACATGGCAACCAAAATTGTGATAAAGTGCCAATTTTTTCATTTTTTCAGCTTTTATCCTTCGAAATTATTCATTCTTTATAGTTAATTAATTTTGAACCAATTCAATTATAACACAATATTTGATGCACAAAACTCGAGATGGCTTTTCCAATTTAGCCAACAAAAGTAAGAAAACATTAAAATGGTTTTATTTTTTTCGTTATCATTACGTCCGATATTATAATTAATTTTCTTAATTTTAAATTACTTTTTTATTAGAGGATTCATAACGCATCACTTGTTTTACAAATTTTAAAATGGTCGACTCAATATGGTGATCCCATATGTATATTTTTTCCAATTATCCGCTACTAACCTATCAATTTACTTACTTTTCATATTGTTAATTATTTTTAAGGCTCTAAAATTTTAAATTTGATTCTTGAAGTTCCATATGGTGAATTCAGTATGACAACTAGAAGTATGAAAAAAAAATCTTTTTTTCTAACAACCTATCTAATCAATCATAGAGCATAAACTTCTATAATTTGAAAATATTGGTTGATAGCAATAAAAATATTAAAATTCAGAAGTCGCAAAATATACAACTCGAAAAATATTAAAAAAATCTTAAAAAATATCAAAAAAATAAAAAATAAAGAAACAAAAAGAAGTAAGGAAAATGGAAATGTAGTTCTGTCACAGTCGGTACCAAAGCCCGTGTTCGCAAAGAGAAGGGTGTCTTGAAATGAGTCGGTGCAGTAAAATTAAAGTTGATTGCTCATCGTCTACCATAATATTCTTTTGATTTATTTAATTTACATTTTAATGCAACTTTGTTAATCAGCGACCTCAAAAATCTGTATAACTAGTGTACGTTTACTAAATTTTAAACACAACCACATTTTCTTGTTTTGTCATCCTAGGCTTTCTTGGATTTGATTTTTTTGCATTTTTAGGCCAGATTATGACTCAGCGACCTCAAAAACCTGCAAAATTAACTTCAATGTAGTTTTAGCTTTATTTTCAATTTTTTTTTTTTCAATAGTAAAATCATTTCAAAAATTATGTTCAATAACTATTATACATAAAAATATTTTTAAAGGCTCCTCAAAGTTCAATTTTCAAAATATCTTTGAACACTCTAAAATGTTCGATCTCGCTTTTCTCAGACAATTAGCCATTTAAAATTTCCACAGTGTATTGGTGCACTTCTTACATTTAATGAGTGGCTAATATAGTTGCTAAATTGTATTGATAGGTATTTATGAGGAGCTCAGCAAAGATGAGTTCCCCTCTTGTTGCTTGGAAGGATATAATCAAGACTCAACGAATTGTTCAATTAAGTCGCATTAAAGGCTTTCGCAAGTGGCCAAACTGTGCTTGATGTAATGGTTGATGATGGCTTATCAAGTATTATAAATATTATGGATGTACTTGCACTAGCTTTGGTCGGAATTGCTTCGATTTTTGTATGGAGCCTAACTCAAAATCATTCAGAAAAAAGCTGAAGAAGAATGATGTGAAATTGAAAGGGTAGCTATTTTGTACTGGAATAGCAGAGTAAGGATGAAAACATTCGGGAACCTATATCTTAAAAATTTCATCTATATTAACTAAAACAAAAATTCATAGGTTTTTAATTAAAAATATGTTTTTAGATTCGGCCAGCAGTACAATTCCTTCGGTTTCAGTCGGATTTATGTGAAATTTTGTGGATATGTGGCTTTTCTATACTGTTTTCTAGGGAAGAACGCGTGATTTTTCAATAATGAATAAAAGTAAATTTTTTAATCAAAAATATGATTTTTTTAAACAAAAGATATATTTTTTTAAATCCACATTTTCTGAAGTTCCTTTGTATTTTACTAGGAAATCCAATGTAGATAATAGGAATTGTTCTGTCCTTGATGCAAATGTAAGTCACTTCTATTGCCGGACATGAAGGCACTCCAAAAAGTATATACTGCACTTTGTGCCGCCAATTGGTATCTAAATTATACCTAAATAAATATCTAAAGTAACTTTTCTTAGTAGCATTTTAGTTTTGTCAGAAAATATTCCATTTTTTCAGAATTTAAGCAGATATTGCCCCTTAAAATATGTATGCATCTAGGATAATGCAACAGTATAGATTGGAAGAACGTCTATCATTAGTGAAAATTCATTTCAAAAATGAAAAAAAAATTACGGTGACTATTTGCAAACCGCATGATTACTTTGGTGTGTACAATAGACTTTCGCGATCCACTTTGAAAAATTTAATCAAAAATTTGAGAGGCTGTATTGATTGAACTATTAAAGAAATCTTGCTCATCAGGGAAGATCGACTGTAGATCTCACATCCGGATCTTTTTCTATTATCACTTCCATAAATTAATGCTACAAACGATTCATGAGAAAAGGTTTGCATCTTCGTACCCCCATACATGATCGAACTGATTCAAAGGTAGAACCTGCTGACCAGTTAATACACTAAAACTTTATCATCTCGATCTTTGAACAACTGCAGTTTGATAATGCATCCCATAACAAAGTTATCTTTAGTGACAGGGCTCACTATCATCCAATGCTAATAAGCAGAATTCTCAGATCTGAGGAACACAAAATCCACAGGTGTTCCAAGAACTTGCGATACATACTCAAAAACTGATAACTTGGTTAGCCATTTGGATAGGCGAGATCATCGGACCACTTTTTGAAAATCATGAAGGTGCTACGTGACTGTTTATGACAATCAGTGCTCTGACATATCAACAATGCATGTAATTAACATAACTGAGATAGAGTTTCTATAGGATGGTATCATTTGTACTGTCATAGCATCTGTCGTTTTGGACATCAAAACTGGACACCAACAAGTTGCGATATGATTTATTTAGGTTTTAGCCTCTTAGGTTTTTTAAAAAGCAATGTCTGTATATATTCTCGTGGCACAGTGGTAAAAGTATCAATTTTCGAGTGAAATCGAATCAAAGCATGTTGATTCGAGGCTGAGTGAATATATTTTTCTAAAATATCTCGTCCGCTGTATCGACCGACGATACTCCTAGTCATAGGGATAGTGAAATAACGACTTTGTCTAATGCATACACTACACGACACAGCTACGTAAAAGGCAACTGAAAACCACTACTTAGATCACAGTTTCTCAGTATGGTGGATTAGGGGTTGGTGCAGGCTATATACATTTCGTAAAAAGATAGACCGAATCGGGTGTGGTATTTAAAGGAATAGAAGATCTATACAATATATTCTTAGATGATTTGAAAATTTAAGGAAGAAATTGAAGTCCAAATTCTTTAAATCAGGCAGGTTTTAATCCAAAAGGTATTTTGAAACGAGCACGGTAGTCATTCGACTGACATTTTATTTTATGTTTAATGTAAGAATAATTTTTTACTCTCTCTGTAAATATAAATAACAAATTTTAAAGAATACAATGATCGAATCTGTTTTTAATTTAATATACATATAGTCGGAAAAATTTGCTTCATTCAGGTCAGAATTCAACAAACAAATGGTGTTAATTCAAAATTCTAATTCTGTCTGGAACAGCTAACGTGAGAGTTTTGTATCATACTTTGTCGGGTTTCTGTCTAAGTAATTATATCAGGAAAGTAGAGTAATACGTTTTCCCTTTCTTAAAACAGGTTATAAAACTCTTCTATGAGTGTCAGTCTCTACATTGGTATTTCGGCAATTTTTCAGTATTATAGCAGTAAGATTTCGAAATATTTTATACCGTAATTGCCAACTCTTTACCAAAACTCATCGATTTAAACGTTTTACCATGTTATCTTGGACCCTTTTCCAACAGTTTTCAATCGATTATCGCCGTAGAGTCAGTCTGGTCGGCGTCATTTGTGTTTTGTTGTCGGAATCTTCCTTGTAAGTATTTACACAATAAGCCAAATTATTTATGTGAAAATTAATTCGATAATTATTCTACGTTAGTTCTTAGTTAACCCATAAATTATATTATTTAATTATTTCAGCGGGAAAATCGGATATATGTTCGATATTAGCTTCCAATAGCGCATTTTTAAACCCTAATAAGTTATCAATATTTCCTTAACAAAAAGTTATGGGAGCTGAATATTTAAGATGTGGGCTTAAAGTATTATTATTTGCGAAAAGACTAAAACTTATTTGATCCTCATCCAAGTGTTTCTTTAAAAAATTTGTCTTCTAATTCATGGCTACCTAAGGGTATGACAATTTCTAAATTTTCATCATGAATTAATACATTATTTCCAACATCAACATTGAGAATTGCATTAAATGTTTCCAAATTTACAAGGCCGATATCATATTCAACATCTTCATCTACATATATGTGAAAATATTTAATTAATTTTGAAGGGGGACGCAAATTACCATAACTATCGAGATATATTATACGTTTTCCTTTTTTCATATATGCTATCCAGTGGGTACTATCATCATTATCTAGATTGATGATACCACTTTCAATTATATTTATCTTTTTGGTAAATTATCTCTCATAAAAATATCCCGCAAGTTCGGAATTGGTAAATATTTAACGTATTTAAGTAAATCATAATTTGTTAGTGTTTTTCGAGGTATATGTTTTAACAGTGTTTTGAATAAGGTTTCAAGTTTAATCCACATCCATTTTTATAAGGTTTTTAATAAAGTCCATTTTACTATTTTCTTATTACTACAGACTCCATCATTTGGTTGTGCCTTTTAGATTCTTCTAATGTCGCTTTGGCTGCTTTAGCATCATTTACTGCTTTAACAATACCTGCAACCTCATTTCCAGGAGCAGACAAACCAGCAAATAAGGGTAGTGAGGATTCAATCCTAAAATGTCTTTAATACAAGGGTAATCGTTTATATTTCGGGAACTGGCAACACTGACATTGCCAGATGCCATATAACATATCCATTGCAAAGTTTGACATTTTAAATAATATAAGTACTCAGTACATTTTAACATACGGGCGCTATTTGTGTTATATACAGTAACTCCAAAATTTCATCGCTGCGAAAAAATGAAATTAATTCGTAAATATTTTCGTGCGATTATTTTTCACAATTTGCGACGTTATTTATCTCAACAAGAGCGCATGGATGAACTTCATTCTTTGTGTGGCGACGAGGACCTACAAAAACCACTATGTATCACTCGTTTACTTAATTCAATCGTGGCCGTCTTTCACTCACGGACGAGTTACATGAAGGTCGTTTAAAATCGGTTATAGTGCAAGAAAGCAACAATGCTGTACGTGAAATGATGTAAGAACGACTTGTGACATATGGTGAGACTTTGGCATTAGTAATAGGTATATAATATATTACATGAACGTTTGACCCTGAAGAATCTAACCAACACAACCATATATACGTTACAATTTGTCGATTGAGCAGTACTAGCAGGCGACAAAGAATATCTGACAGAAAAACTACAAGAAACGTATGAGAATGGGGTCTGTCAATAAAACATTCAGAAAACCAAATACTTATTCAGAGGAGGTAATAAGAGTAACCTCCAAATTAATGATAATACCGAAGTAGAAGAATGCTAAGATTACAAATATTCAGGAGTCATCTTTGATTGATCGGAACAGATGGTCAAGAAGTTCGTGCAAGAATTATCTCAACTAGAAGATTGATAGGATGCCTAAGTGGGACACTGTGGAGAAAAAATGTTAACAAAAAACGTAAATGTAACATAAACAAAAAAATTATATAAAACTGTTTAATTTATGCGGCTGAGACTTAGATACTCACAAAGAGAAATACAAAACGAGTAGAAGCTGTAGGTCAGAAGGTCAGCAAGAATATCACGGACACAGAGAATAAAAAACGAAGAACTATTATGGCGGATGACAATGGAAGATACGATCCTAAAAGATACAGAAAAAGAAAACAATTAATTTGGTTCGGTCATATAAAACGAATGGCTGACTCACGACTGTCTAAACAAACCATGAATCTAGAATACCGTAGAGGACGAGAAAGATCTAGGAGAAATTGGATAAAAGAAGCTATGTGTACCCGTAACCTTCAAGAGGGTCAGTGGCAGGCTCGGAAAAGACAGATTATAGAAATCGGACAAATTTGGCGAATCTTCTAAACTGATATATATATATATATATATATATATATATATATATATATATATATATATATATATATATATATATAGACAAGGTGCCTCACGATGAACTGCCGCAATTGATTTCTCGGAAAATAGACTTTGGAAAATTTTTATAATTTGGAAGTTTACTAAAGTGTAAGGGGACAATCGACTAAAATATTTTTAAGATGGTGGCACTACCAGTTATGCCGGAAGTTTATGCCTTCTTGCCTATTTTAAATGGAATATCCTTTATGTTATATCATTTTCAGATTGTACGCAAAATTATCGACATATTTCTTGTAAAATATCCTATACCTAAGTCTAACTTTTTTTGATATATTTTAAATTATATGAAAAAAATGGCATTTGTAGGACTAAGCATAACTATCGATTTGTCCTATATGAAAGTCTTTACTATTTAATTGGGGTAATAATAATAAATACGGAGTGATCACAAAACTAACATGAAATTTTAACTTGAAGAAATTATTTAGCATTAAAAATAAAGGTGACTGTGTATATAGTTGTCTGTTTCAACAATTTGCAATTTTTGAAATATTGGCAATTTAAAACACATGCGCAGTTTAAATAAATTGCTACAGAACACAATTTATCCTATTCCACCACCAAACTGTGTAACCTCTAACACGGAAAGGATATGATGAAGCGAAGATTGCATTTACTGTTCGCATTTTACTCCATTTACACACTGAGTTGCATATATTTGTACTTTTGCTGAATGTGATTTTAGCACTGCAACAGCATAATGTGGATATAACCACTGTTATTGCATCTCATACGGAAGAATCCGTGAAAGCCCTATATTCGTCATCCGGCGGGAGGTCGGCGAAGCCACGTTCAGTATTGTATGCTTCCTTTCGATCTGTCCTTTGCACAAATAGATGCATGTCGGTATGCTGATAAGTCTAGTAAGAGACGAAACATGTACCTCTGCCTTATCACTGTAGCAGGGAATGTAAGTTTTGACTTTCTTCTCGGTATGGGGGTAGAGATAGGTCATAATCTCAATGGGAGTGGAATAGGATAAATTGTGTATTGTAGCAATTTATTCAAACTGTGCAACCTCTAACACGGAAAGGATATGATGGAGGAAAGATTGTATTTACAAAATCTAAGTCACGTTGAATTCCTCATAATTTGACAAGGAAACCCTCAAAAATACGATCGTGCCGCGTTAAAAATATTTATAACATGTGTCAGTTTTGGATTCACGTGTATGGGCCCGAAAGGAAACAGAAGTCGATCGTATGGGTCTTCCATGATAAATCAAAATCAATAAAAAATCGCAGATAAAGCACGTTGAAGCAAATGGTCGCCTGTTTTTCCGACATAACTGGCAATGTTGCAACCGCTTGTTCAGGAAATCGTAGAACGGTCAATTCTGAATTAATACACAATGTCTTTGACCTCGGTGAATTTAGAAAAACCAACCGGATACGGCGGATCAATGACAACGGGACTTCTCACACATCAGGTCAAATAAGAGACTTTCTGAGCACTCAAAACATGGAATTATAGGTAAACCAAAAGTGGATAATGGATGCCGGTGTACCACCATAGGAAAGGCTTCCACCCTTTCCTGGCATTCTTGCAATCTGAGTTAGTGCTTTGTATCTAACTATGTTAGAACAGAGTACGTTTGTCCTTATAGTATAAGGTTTTTTTCAGTTGGTTGAAAGCTAAGTTGCTCTTATATAATTGTATTTTATATACCCAACTGCAAGTATATTATCCACTTTTGTTTTATATATACAGATCTCTACGAGATTATATATTCAGATTGCGTGGAATGCTGGGAGATGGCGCCGCTTGTATTAGATTTCATATTTTGTCTAATATAACTTGCTTAAAGGATTTACTTTTCCGATGCTGAAGTGCGCTGGCCTATTCTGTACTGACGAGAAATAACAAGTTCGAAACCGGTCTACAGATGGCGATGCACTACCATAGGAAAGGCTTCCACCCTTTCCTAATATTCTTGCAATCTGAGATAGTATTTTGTCTCTAACTGTGTTAGAACAGAGTACGTTTGTCCTTATAGTATAAGGTTTTTCAATTGGTTGAGAGCTAAGATTCTCTTATATAAATGAAATTATAGGTTATCCTCCACACAGCTCTGACTTCGCACGCAATTTCTTTTTGTTCCCGTTCATGAATTACTTACTACGTGGTCAACAATTGTTTTTCGAACTGGTTCAAAAGCACGAAAAAGTATATCGATCATCGTGGAGAATATATTAAAAAACAATAAAACCATTTTCTTCATTTTTTTAGTTATTATTGCCTCGTATTGCTTGGTCGATGTTGCTTTTATAAAGAAAAAAAATTAAAGAAACCGTATAATAAATCTGATTCTATTTTTAGAATATTCCCTACTCCCCGTAATAAAGCAATTAATTTTCCAATAATATTTTTTTCCAACAAGTTTCTAACAATACAGAAGTGGAAAAATAGGTGTAAGCGCGTACTACTCAGCACCGTAATTTATTTATAACTTCGATAAAACCTTTGATGACACTCAATTAAAAATTTACTAAAGAAAGTATTTAGAAATTGATGATATTGAAATATTTTTTTATTATTATTAAAAGATGTATACAAGGTATTTTAAAAACATGTGCTTAAGTGGAGACAAATATTTTTTTTCTTAAATATAAGATCGACTTCAATACATAGCACTATAAAATTAATATACAACAATTTTATGTTAAAATTCATTTAGTAATTATATATTTACTTATCAAACACTTTTTTAAAATCTGCTCCATAGTAGTTGAAAGGGGGTATTTTAAAACTAATTATAAGTTGATTGGTATTTTTTTTCATATCATAAATAATTTCTAGAAATTTTAAATCAGGCGGCGACTTCAACAAAAGTACTCAATAAATAAGTAAATATACATTTGTTAAATAAATTGCAAAATAAAACATCTGTTAATTTTTACGTTTTAGTCAAATTTCTTAAAAGTGTTTTTCTTTAAACGATTTAATAATTTTTTTAATTTTAGTGTTTAATATGGGTGGACCTTATACCGTTACCAAGAATAAAAACTTCATTTAGTTATGATGAAAAAGTCAATAGTTTAAAAAAAGTGATTGACGTCAATGTTCATCAACAAAGGTTTTTTTTTCAGTTATTTCAGTTCGGTTAAATATTTCACACCTTATGCGTGAAATATATATATATATATATATTAGCAACCATAAATACAATGTATTCGAAGAATTTAGCAAAAGATAAGAAAGATGTGCACTAGTAGGAGGTGTAAAATAGATTTCTTTTCATTTCAGGTTTTACAACATTGCTTGAAAAAAAAATATAAAGGCAAAATAAATGTTTATATTTTTTAATAAAATACGTTTCTATTTCGGAACAGCTTAGTAAAATAAAATTTGTAAAAATTACAAAAAAACTATTTAAAAAGTATGGGGTCCCATTTAAAAATTTCTTGTGATTTTGATATGAACTTCAAGGTCAAGGTTAAGATCAAATTTAAGGTCACCTTAACATACACGGTTTGATTTTTGTGAAAATTTTTTTTTTCCATCAGTCTTATTTTCCGAATTATTGGTTCATTTAAAGTACAAGGATATCTGACTTTCAATTGACCTCTAGATGTGATTTTAACCCTTATGTTATTCATACCGTTGGATAAGAAATTTTCCCCGCGTTTCATTGTTGCAATAAAAAATGGGGGTTTCCATTTAGAAAAAATCAACTTAACCTTCAATGATCTTGAAAACAGACCTCAAGGTCAAGGTTATTAGTGAAAATGATCCCGTCAGATCCTTCAGAATTTTGGTCAGAACCATTTTTCTGTAAATGGAGTATTTTAAAAGATATTTGATTTTTTTTAGATTAAAATGGCTTACCCTATATATATATATATATATATATATATATATATATATATATATATATATATATGTATGTATGTATGTCTATAAAACCATTAAAGAATTATGAAAATGTTAGTTTTTGAAGTAGAGCAATTGATTTTATTGAGATAGTGAGTTCCCATTGGGGTTTGAGTATATTATTCTCACGTATTTTGACTTGCAAATGCAACATCTTCTCGAAAGGTTTTCAATGATGTTTTCCATGAATATCATGATCTTCTCGTCCATTATCAAGTTCTATAGTTATTTTTACAAGGGTTAGAGATGAAAATTTCTACGAAACTACAATTATTTCAACTTCTAAGCATATCTTCGTTAGAGTTGGGGGAGCAAATTCGTTTGATATCAGTGTCACCTCAATTCAGTTCTATCTCATTGTGAAATAATTTTTGTTCCCGAACTAGGATAAAATCAACCGGAACAATTAACTCCTGCTTATTCAAAACTAGTGTGTGATAAGGCTAAATAAACAACCGATTCTGATTCAACAAGTCAAAATACATGAGATAGATATACTCATGCCCTTACGAGGACCCGCCCTCTAGATAAAATTAATTGCTTTACTTAGAAAATTACTGTTTTCATCATTCTTGTTTCAAAATTTTGAGGATGATTGAATCAATTCGGTAATTTCGTCACGCACCATGCGAAAGCTCCTCTTACATTTCGCTTTTGAATTACAGGATGTTATAAACTTCAACAATTGTAATGAAATAAATTTTTTTCGAATTATGACAAGTGCTATATGAACACATTGAGAAAATTTTTGATGACACAAACCATGTACACAATTTTTCCAAAGATAACAATCCGGCGGGTTTAGCTCAGGGGATTAACATAGCAATGCTACTAAACCATATATTAGTTTATCTGTGATCATGTGTTTGTATGCCTTGAAATAACAGTCCTTGTATTACTGATCAAGAAAATATAATAAAGTATTTCTTGGGAAATCTGTTTAAAAGAAAACATAAAGCATTATTTTGTTTCTAACCGCTTTTAAAAATAGGGATTTTCTTCAGCTTAATTATATAGTTATTTATTTATGTATTTATTAATTTATTTATTCATCTTCCTGTATGACAAGAACAAATTGGAATAGTCACAATGATAAAAATATTACAAACAAAAGTGAATTAAGTAAATCTAATTAGAGAAGCAAGTAAAGTACAAAATCAAAAAGAAAAACGAAATAAAATACAATGTAATATCAGCTCATGTGTTTCAAAAAGAATGTAAAAATTCTTTACATTCCTTGTATTAATGAGTGCACATGACTATTCTTTGGATATTTGTATCTATTTTTAACTATGCATAGACAAGCCTCGAATTTATATAAGCCGGGCAATGTTAAAATATTCAAATATCTAAAAATGTTCCTGCAGGAAATTGGGTAGGAAACATGATCCGTGCATATTATAATTCTCTTAAAAAATATATCATCTAATATGGCTGAGTCACACCAAAAGCCATATAGCAGAGAACCAACTCAACTTATGTATACATAGTACAATATAACAATCTTCCTCTCTGGTAATACATTCCTCAAATTTAACATACAATAGCAAATCAAAATTAATCTTGAAAGCGGATGTTGGCTATGCATTGCATAAAATCACATTTCTTTTATCTGGAATGAAACTTAGTACAGTGAGTGTTAAAATACAAGTAATTTCAAGAGAACCAACTATAAAGTTGGCACGGAAAATGTCTATAGTTTAAAATTGTTGGTTGAATTTGCAGGAAATAAAATGTCTTTTTTTACTTAACGGCCTGAAGCGAAAAACTGGAACTAATTAAACTAGCTGTAAAATCTTTTTTTTTATTATGTATTTTTTTAATGATAATATTGCCAAACTCTTATAAGAAATTCTTTCAAACTTTTATTACAGTAAAAGTTAAAGGTTAATTACAGAATTATTTAAGTATTTTTTTTTCATAAATTTTAATAAAAAAATCGCATTTATATTTACGTGATACGATGTATGTCACGCTATAAGATTATGTTATTTAAAGGTTAATGGATGATGAGAGAACTTAGCTAATATTTTATCGGCGGCAAAGTTTGTTGCCACTCTACACAGATCCGGTTTAACTAAAATTATGGAATCGAAACAAAATAATAGAACTTTTATATTTTCCAAGTAAATCTTCTAGTGATATACAGATGCACTTTTGATAAGGTTGAGTTTCCAGTAACCAAAAGAAATAATAGCTTAATTTGATGAAATATATATCATGGTTCGATATATTTAGCGCTTTTTGGAAGTCACCACTTTGAATTTCCTGAAAAGCGATTTTTGCAATTGAAAGTACTCAAGTAGAAGAACGATTTAAACTATTAATCCTCCGGCTGTCATGTAGCTTTCTTATCGAATAAATCATAAATAGCTACTTTAAACTAAAGTATTGTTGGAGTGGCAAATAGGAATTTGCATTCCATTCGTATTGAACAGTAAAGTGAAGATCTTCTGTTGTATTTGGAACTTAAATTTCTTCGTCGCATACGGTGTTTTAGCTGATTTTGTACGTATTTCATTTGATTTACAACTAAGTTATATGATAGCTAATCAATTTTTTGAATCTGGACTGCATCGAGATAATTAATTACTATGCCAGTTGCACTAGTTAAGAGTTATCGTGTTATGATACGAATCTTTCGTATTCATTACGGTCGACAGATGTAGTATGTTTATGATACAGGAGTAACCATTCATTCGTGCTCCAAAACTAATATGCCCCCTCTAAAACTAACACTTTGAAAGAAGTTGTCGCTGGCGTACCATTGGTTAACTCTATAATAGACGTGGTTTCATGTATTTGGTCTTCCTAATTGAAATTTATTCTAATTCATAAACAGAATATTTTTCAATATTTCAATGAACATGTCTTTGGCATTTTCTAATCGAATTTTGTAATTTTATATAAAACCTGAAAATTTTAGCCTTCGTCTGACTGTTGTCAAACTAACAATAAATAATCTTACAATTAGTAGCTGATCTTTGAGATGTGCGGAAGCCAACATGCAATTTATAGTACGGGTGTTCCATTTTCGACACTTTTAAAGTTCAGTGGCTCAGTCAGTTTTTTTCTAAAAAAAAACATCAGCTTATAACGTTCTATGCCGTCTTCTGATTTCCAGTCTCCATTGATCTCGGTTTGTCCATAGATTTTCATCCATTCCTCTTGTTCTTATATCTTTATCCACTCCTTCTCTCCAACTTAGTCTGGGTCTACCTCTCTTTCTTCTTCCCTGTGGTGCCCAATTTAAAACTTTTTTTGGAAGTCTAGTATCGTCCATTCGTTGAACATGTCCGTACCATCTAAGTTGGTTGATTTTAATATCTTCTATTATCTTGTGCTTAACGCCCATAATTTCTTGGATTCTTTCATTTCTGACTCTGTCCATTCTGGATTTTCCAGCCGCTCTTCTCCAATAATCCATTTCTGTAGCTTCCAGTGTTCTTAGAGTTCTTTCTTTCAATGGCCATACTTCACTTCCATAGGTGAAAATGCTTTTAACAATACTATTAAAGATTTTGTGTTTGTTTTCTATGGATATTGTTTTATCCCACAATATGTTGTTCAACTGTCTAATAGCTTATCGTTCCTGGTTGTTTCTATGCTTGATTTCTTCGTCAAGTTTGCCGTCGTTGGTTATATGCATTCCAAGATACTTGTATTTCTCACAGTGATTTATTTCTTGCTGCTGTTGTTTCAGAATCAAGTTTTGTTGCTGTCTCCCAATACACATGTATTCCGTTTTTCTGATGTTAACTTCTAGCCCCCACTTTTGATATTATTCTATTAGCTTACGAGCCATGTATTCTAGATCTTCGTAGTCCTGTGCCAGAACTATTTGGTCGTCTGCGAAATACAATGTGTATAGTTTGGAATCGTTTAGTGGAATGCCCATATTTTTGCACTTTCTTTTCCATATTTTTAACGCTTGTTCCAAGTAGATTTTAAACTAGGTTGGAGACAAACAACATCCATGCTTGAGCCCTTTGCTAACCGGGAATCCTTTTGAAATATTATGCTCTTTTTTTATTTTGCTTGTATTATTTGAATAGAGCTCTTGATTAGCCTTGATAAGTATTATATTTATATTTGTTTTTTTCTAGGACTTCCCAGAGTTTTTGTCGTGGTACGCTGTCATAGGCTTTTTTGAGATCCATGTATAGCAGGTGTATTTCTTGGTTCCGTGCTGATTTTTTCTCAACGAGCTGGGTCATTGTAAAGAGATGGTCAACAGTAGATCTACCTGCTCTAAATCCAGCCTATTCTTCGGCCTCCATATCTGAGTATTCGCTCTCAATCCTCTTTTTGACTAGTTTCCCTCACTCTCTCGAGATTATGCAGAGAACCGCAATTCCTCGATAGTTATCACAGACATCTTTACTTCCTTTTTTGTGTATAGTGGTAATATAGGATGTTTTTCACTCTTCGGGTATCTTTTCTCCATTTATACATTTTTAGTAGTTTGTCAATTGTCTGTATAACTTCTCTGTGCCGTATTTAAGTAGGTCAGGCGGGATATTTCCGGGACCTGGTGATTTTCGTTTTTTTTAATGCTTGGTATATTTGCTTGACTGCTTTGCAATCAATCCTTACTGGAGACGCTATGGTGCGTACGTGCACGCCGGAATCAGCTTGTACTGTTTGTTGGTATTCTGCTCTTTCTTCTGCTAGCAATTTTGAAAAGTATTCATCCCATTGAAATAAACCAATCGGTGAAATATCTTTAGATTTTTCGTGTCGAAGAGATCTCAGTATTTTCCAGCTTTCGGTACTTCTGCTACCCCCCAAATGTGCATTTATTCTGGTACAGGTTCTTTCCCAGGTTTTGTTTTTATTTTGGGTTTTTGCGTTTCGCACTGCTCTTTGGGCCGTTTTGTATTTACTTCGAAAATATATAATGGGTTTATTTTACTTTGAAAAACAAGGTGGGAATTCGATATTTTCAATAATCTACTTTATTAGTAACAGAAGGTAATGGCCAATTTATAAGAAACAGAAGGCATATGTCCAAAATGTCACAGTTTTGTCAGATTGTTACTATTTTTAAAATATTTTTGTTACGTAGATGTTTTTTGAATTATATTTGAATAGGTAATGTATTTAACGCGTTATCATTAGGACACCTTTTCATATCTGGCGATCGTTTTTGTTCACGTCAGGTATCCAGAAACAGGCAAGCCTTTTCAGACATACTTGCTCGTTTAAAAAGAAATCTAGTTGAACACGGATCTCTTATTCAGCCGCGTCCCAAAACATACCTCAAAAAAGATAGCGAGAGAAAAGAAACAAATGTGTTATTTTACCCAGCAGCAAATACTTCTTCATCCTGGAGAAAAATAGAGGAAGAAGTTGGTGTAGCAAAATTTGACGCTGAAAGAATTTTGATAAAGCATAAATATCACCCATATAAATTTACACCCTGGAGATGATGAGCATCGAGTAACGTTTTGTCGATGTTATTTAGAACAAATCCGCACCAACGAATCTTTAGGCAGATTTGTCATCTGATCTGACGAATGTTATTTTTTAAGTGCGGGAATACAAAGCATTGATCTGCAGAAAATGACCATTTAATTTTCGAAAGGGCACAAACAAGGACGCTTAGGGGTTGGTGTCTCGTGTTTTATTTTGAGGTGACGCATAGCCTACAGGATGTATGAAGGGGGTGTCACAGCATGTAGATACCTAGAAATCCTTGAGGAAATTATTCCAGAATTGCTTGAAAATGTTCCATTGGCCCATTTCCATTTTATTTATCTTCAACAAGACGGTGCTGCGAGCTACAACTCTGGGCTATTAGGGCCATTTCTAGACAATAATTTTCGTCAAAGGTGAATAGGTGCCAATGGGCCAGTGAGATGACCCCACGATCTCCCAATCTTTCCGTTTTGGATTTTTTTTTGTACGGTCTTATACAAAATCACGACATGAATCTATAGCGGAACTTCGTGAGGCAATTAGTTTGGCTTTCCAAACTCTTCATAATATACCTATGATTCTTTTAAATACAATTAGAATAATAACAAAACTGTGCCGATATTGTATTCCACAAAACGGCCTTCATTTTGAAAACCATCTTTAATAATACTAGGTTGTTTTTAGTTTCAGTGTTTCTTTTTGTCTTTGTTATTTTAGTTTTATGAAGTAATGTTCTTGTTTCTTTGCAATCAAATTTCAATATCCTGGTTTTATAATAACAGTGTGGTTAAAAGTAAAAAATTTAATAATAGTTTAGCATTTAGAATTAAAAATATAGAAAAACATTGAAACTAAATTGTCTCTAATTTTTGGTATAATTATTAGTGTCAAAATTTTGCATTTGTTTCTTATAAATTGGCCATGCCCTACTGTTTCAAATAAAGTAAATTATTGAAAATATCGAATTCTGACCTTGTTTTTTAAAATAAAATAAACACATTACATACTTTTAAAAACCCTATACAAAATCAAATGTTTAAGACATGACATGAATCTATAGCGGAACTTCGTGAGGCAATTAGTTTGGCTTTCCAAACTCTGTATAATATACATATGATTCTTTTAAATGCAATTAGAAGAATAATAAAACTGTGCCGGTATAGCATTAGTAGTGAACATAACCCGATTCGCTCGATCCCCCCACTCCTCGACCTTGACCTTGACCTTGCTTCACCCCTCTTTGGCCCCGCCCACATGTCCTTGTCATTGACCTTGAAAGTGCACGTGTGCTTTGGCCTTGGCCATGGCCTTGTGTTCAAGGTTGTGTGTGTGACCTTGACCTTGACCTTGGTCGAGACGACCTTGACTTTGTTGAAGGTCATCTTGGGTGTGTGACCTTGAAGATATGTTACGTGGTTGGGGGTGACCTTGAATGGTTTTATATAAGGTATGGGGCAGTTTCATTCATCAGTTTGCTCTGACTTGTATAGGTAGTACATGTGTTAATATTTGACAAATCATGGCATATGTTTGTGAAAATTGCGGTTCTAAGTTTACTAATATTTATAATATGAGACGTCATAAAAGAGAATCGTGTGCGGCGAGATTTAATGAAGTGCCTGGAGGAAAACGGCTCCGAATTGAAGAGTATACATCGACGATTCCGGTAATTAATTGCGCTACATGTAATGTAGATGTTCCAATAAATCATATGTCGGTGCATAAACGAACACAACAACATAAAAATAATTCATGTTTGCCGGTATGTCATGGTGTGCAACTCGTTGAATGTGCCTTCAAAAGGAGAATTGCAACCTATCGGGTTAGCAGTGATATGGAGCATTCCGATTACGTAATGTTCTTTGCAGACATTAAATCCAAGGTGGTGGAACTTGTTAATAATGTATTGCGTGTGCATCATGCTTTAAAAGTTAACATGCTGTTGGCGAGTACATGCTTCCATCACAAGAAATATTCAGTGAAAAATCCTTCAACACTGCTAATCAAATAATTAGTGTAGAAAGTGATTTGGATGCCGTTTACCATTCTTTCACCGAATTAATAAAAACGCAGGCGACAGAGTTCCAGGAGAAAGATTCAGGTATGGAAAAATCAAAACCCGATATATTAAACTGATTTTTATATATTATTTTTCTTGTTATAGGATGGGCTCTTGTGCGAATTTTATACTTGGAAGTTGGTATCAACAAGTATATGCCTATGGGTGGTTCATCATACATCAAGTTGCCGTGTTCTATTGAAAAGAAAGGAGCTGTCGTCAATGTGATTAACCAGGACAAATTTTGCTTTGCGTGGGCTGTAACATCAGCATTGTTTCCTCCAACAGCAGAGTCTTCACAGAAGACATCCTACCCCCATTTTTCTAGAGTGCTAAATGTAACAGGTATGGATTTTCCAGTAAAATTACGTGACATTAAAAAATTTGAGGAAATGAACAACATATCAATTAACGTATACGGTCTGGAATCTAAATATGAAAATAATGAAGTAATACATGAAGTTATTGGTCCACTGAGGTATGCGTCAAAAAAGTTGGATAGGCATGTAAATTTATCGTTAATTACAAAAGACTGTAGTAGTAAAGATGGCGGTGAACATTTTTGTGATACGACTTGTTCAAAGAGTCATTATTGTTGGATTCGGGATTTATCACGTTTAGTTTCAAGTCAAATTAGTTGTCAACAACATAAAATATATTTCTGTGATGGTTGCCTCATTTATTTTAGTACACCGTCAGCTTTAACTTTACATCAAAGCTACGATTGTAACCACATTTTCACGCAAACACCCTCAGTGGATTTAAAAATCGATAAATTTGGAAAGAGTGTGCCGGAAAATATTTTAAAATTCGAGGGTATAGAAAAGCAAATGCGCGTTCCATTCGTGGTTTATGCAGATTTCGAATCTGTTTTAAAACCCGTTGAAACGGTACAACCAAACCCACAAAATTCTTACACTGTAAAAAGTTTTAAACATGAACCATATTCTTTTGCTTATTTAATTAAATGCTCTTTTGACGACTCACTTTCGAAATTTGAGCTATTTCGGGGGAATAATGCAGCTCAAGTCTTTGTGGATCGTATCGAGTGTGATTTAAGGGCTCTATACAACACATATTTAAAAGACATTAAGCCTATGAAACCGTTAACGCCTGAAGAAAAAAGGGAGTTTAATGATGCTAAAATATGTGGTATATGTGAAGGCCCTTTTGAAGAGGGTGAGATTAAAGTACGAGACCACTGTCACATAACTGGTGCAAAAAGATTTGGTGCTGCACATTCCGTTTGTAATTTAAATTATAAATTACCCTCTTTTATCCCTATCATATTTCATAACTTAAGCGGCTACGACAGCCATTTATTTATAAAAGAGTTATGTAAATATGGGGATAAAATTGGTGTTTTGGCTCAAAGTAAGGAAAAGTACATATCATTTACCAAAAGCATTTATGTGCACGATTATTTTGATAGTAAATGTGGAAAAGTCAAGAGGAAATATTTAAAGTTGCGATTTATTGATAGTTTTAAATTTCTGTCAACGTCTTTGGAAAATTTAGGCAGCGGTTTAAACGACGACGATTTTATTGAAACGCGGAAACATTTTTCAAATATGAACCAATTTAATTTGATGCGTCAAAAGGGTGTTTTTCCCTATAGCTTTATTGACTCTATAGAAAAAATGGAAAATACATGTCTTCCAAGTAAAGATGAATTTTATGATAATTTACGGGAAGAACATATTAGCGATGAAAGCTATAGAAGAGCAAAAGAAGTATGGCGCTTGTTTGGGTGTAAAACTTTGGGGGACTATTCGGACGTGTATTTAAAATCAGATGTGTTGCTATTGTGTGATGTTTTTGAGCAATTTCGGAATAATTGTTTAAAATTCGATAAACTTGATCCAGCACATTACTATACCCTTCCAAGTTTATCATTTGATTGTATGCTACGTATGACTAAGGTAGAGTTAGAGCTCTTAACTGATATAAACATGATACATCTTTTTAAGAAAGGTATACGCGGCGGCATAAGCCAGTGTACAGAAAGGAAGCACATCGCTAATAATATTTTTTTACCAGACTATGACCCAACAAAACCTTCTTCATTTATAACATACCTTGATGCTACAAATCTATATGGTCATAGTATGTCACAAGCATTACCATATGGTGGTTTTCGATGGTTAAGCGAGCGCGAAATTCTGGATTTAAATATTATGGCTGTTGGTGATGATAGTTTACATGGCTACGTTTTGGAAGTGGATGTGCATTATCCGACTGAGTTGCATGATGCACATTCTGATCTTCCATTTCCAGTAGAAAATATCATACCGCCAACAGAAAACGCTAAATTACCGAAATTAATTCCTAATTTACAAGATAAAAAAAAATACATTGTACACTATAGAACTTTAAAACAAGCCATCGCCAACGGCTTAGTGGTAATGCAAACCCATCGAGTATTACAGTTTAAGCAATCAAAATGGCTAAAATCGTATATTGATTTTAATACCAATTTACGTAACAAGGCCACCACAAAATTTGCGAAGGACACTTTTAAATTAAAAAATAACGCGATATTTGGTAAAACTATGGAAAATGTGGAAAATCGAAAGGATATAAAATTAGTAACACATTGGGATAACAGTGTAGGCAGAAATGGAGCTAGAGCACTAATATCCCGCCCCAATTTCAATAGTAGCTCGATATTTACCGAGAACTTTGTTGCTATACATATGAATAAAGTTAAAATATTGTACAATAAACCAATTTATATCGGTTTTTCCATATTAGATATATCAAAGACTGTAATATACGATTTTTATTATAATTTTATTAAATCCAAGTTTGGCGATGATGCTTCGTTACTTTACACCGATACTGACTCGCTTATATTAAAAGTGTATACGGAAAACTTTTATCAAACTATATCAGAAAACCCCGAAAAATTCGATACATCAAATTACCCCGAAATTAATAATTTCAACATAATTAAAAGTAATTCTGTAGTTGGTAGAATGAAAGATGAGTTTCCTGGTGATCCGATAATAAGTTTTTATGGTACCGGCGCGAAGGCTTATTATGTAAAGTCCATTAATAATGAATTAAAAAAAGCCAAAGGTATCAAAAAATGTGTTATCGAGAAAGACCTTCATCAGGAAGACTACCAAAGAATTGTTGAACGGGGTGGTTTGATATTAAGAAAGATGAAGACATTTAGAAGTGAATTACATAACATTTATACCAACATAATAAATAAAGTAGCATTGTCACATAGCGATGATAAACGTTATGTAATTCCCAGTTCAACCAAAACTTTACCTTGGGGGCATGCAGACATAGATTTTTACAAAACAGACCCGGAAGAAAACTTAGCAAATTTAGTCACCGTGTTGGAATCATTTCTAAGTCAGGACAGCACGTAATCTGGAAAATCCATATTTCATTATTTGTATTGTTTTTATTATTTCTATTAAACATACAACATTAATATGTAACGATAGTATTGTAATTTTTTTTTTTTTTAAATAAAAAACATGTATTCATTACTTGATTGCTTTTTTATTGAACCTTTATTTTAAAATTATAAATATAATGAAGTGTCGACAAATAACAAACTGTAAAAGTTATTGTTGAAAAATTTGTCTAATAGTAAATTAAACGCACAGGTCTACGAGTAAATGTTTAATGTGAAACAGGTTTGCTGACAAGATCCTCCATAGTCTTTTCAATTTTCAACATTCTAGAGTTAAGTTCATCACGCAGTTCGTCTTGCCTAAGTTCATATATTGCAATAACAGTATCATCAATGTATCCTCTAAGTTCTTGACCGGTTTCAATTAATTTCTTGCGTACGTAACCTTCAAGTTGGTTTCTGAATATATCTTTAATAACAATTGTTGAGTCATGTAAAGCTTTCTGCGTATCTTGCACACACTGAGCAAGGTTATTATCAACATCATTTCGTGTGGTCGCATCGTCTCCTTCAAGAGGTTCTGCTAAATAGCACAATTTTTTGCTTCCCATGTCGTAATCTCCATTAGGTGTAAGTTTAAAACCTATTCCTGAAGGACCTCGCATAAAGTTAAAATCCTTAAATTTTCTTTTGCGACCGAACTTATCAATAGTGTTTACTTCTGACATTGTTATGTGAGACTGATTTGAAACCATTAGATTTCACCCTAATATATGGTTCTATTTCATTAATAAACGGACTCTGCAGAAAAATATGGATTGCAAAACGTATTTTAGGTGATGTTTAATAAATACACATACAGATTCATTTTACTATTGTTTTATTGAAAAAAAATTAAAATATAACAAAAGATTGAGTTTACTTTTTATTATTAAAAAAAATAAAAAAAATAACAAACAAAAAAATTAAACATTAAGAAATAAAATACATGTTAATTTCTTCTGTACAGATAAGCTTCTTCTATGACCCAATTTCTTCTCTGGATGGCACGTTCATTAATGTCCTTGAACTGGTAGTGAACTAGTCCACAAAAGCCGCATTGTACAAATTTAACCCTGAAAAGGTCAATGTAGTTGAAGTCGTACGTAAGATCATTTCGCCAGCAGATACCTAGTCTCTTACAATGATGACAAGTTAAATAAAAAGCTTTTGGTATATGACTGTATGTTTTGGCTGCTTCACTAGGTTGTTCATCGGTTGGCAACATGATGTTTGAATATGTTGTACTTTTCAATCGCGGTACTCTAATTATGTATTACTTTTTAAAATAACCTTGACAGGACCAAAAAAAATCCTTGAAAATTACAACCTCGAAAACGACCCTGACATTGACGGGTACTTTGACCTTGGCCTTGGCCTCGCATCTAACAAGTTTAGTACTATATTTATATGCTTCTTTAAAATAACCTTGACAGGGACAAAAAAAAAATCCATGAAAATTACAGCCCTGAAAACGACCCTGGTATTGCCGGTTACGTCGGCCTTGACCTTGGCCTTGCATCTGACAAGTTTAAATATTATACTTAATGCATCGAACAAAAGGAATAAAGGTGGTGTAGTGGGGGAAATGGGCATAAAAGCAAACTTGCTGGCTCGAGCTCTTCACAGTTCGTCAGAACAGCAAACAGTACAGTGCTAAGAAAAAGTTAATTGTGTGAGTTTGAATATCGAAAATGTCTAGTGTACGGTCTCTTTTAGATGCTCTTGACGTGAGCTGCGGTTCACAGCAAGGCATGCTGGATAACATGAGTGGTTTAGAAGTGTTAAGTCCGGGGGTGTTCGAGAACTGGAATGGCGTGGAGCATGAAGATGCCGAAGACCGAGCCCTCAACGATGGTCGCGACGAAGAGTTAGTTCAGTCGGCAGCGCAATTCCTGGAATGCTGGACGGAGGAGAAGGAGCCAAAGATAAATGTGATTAGTGATGTGGTTGTGCGAAAAGCATCGCGGCCTAGGGAATCTTCTCCGAAAGCTTCGAAACTGAAAAAGCTCTTGACTATGCGGAAGTCGGAAATCGCCGATAAAAAAACATTTTATTCGGCGATTAAAGGTGTGGGACAAGGGAAGAAGAAAAAGTTTAACTTTAAGCGTCCCTCCACCCCTGTTCCATTACCCGACTTCCTAAAAACAGCACCAAAAGAGCCATTGTCAGTAGAAGTGGAAGTCATAGAAGGCCCCGATGGACCAACACCACCAACGCCACCAACACCGGCCAGCGTAGAGAATGAAATAGTGTCGGAGGTGAAGTCTTCCCCAGCGCCAGCGCCACTGTCGCCGATATTGGGGTGCCGGAAACCCATGAAGAAGCGGTTTAAGCGTTGTTTTGAAGGCGATGAAGTTTCCGCTGCTTCGTCGTCGTCGTCGTCGTCATCGTCTTCACCAAATAAAACCGCGTCTTCTTCCGAGCCATCACAACCGGAGTGGGTCGAAGACTTCACCAACTCTCAGAAGACCAAATTGACAGACATTTACGCCATGAAAAAACGCTTAGTGAATGAAGTGAACGAGTGTGCCAGTGACATTATAGAACTTGAAAAACAATTAGAGATAAAAAAAGGTGAAATCTGCGCGGTTAAAAAGACAATTAGAGGACTTTAATAAATTATGTAGTAGGTGTTAGGTAGTTGTAGATATTAGCTTTTAATTTATAGTATTAAGTTTGTAAATATATATATATATATATATATATATATATATATATATATATATATATATATATATATATATATATAATGTAGTTAATAAAAAGTGTTTGATCAAATTTTTTATATTTTATAATGAGAATAAAAATGACTTGAAAATTTATTTTTGTGTGTTATTTCATATAGGCCCTGTCCCACATAATATTAGGTAATAAAAAAAAAAGAGTGAATAATCCACTAAAACTACGCAATAGCAATAGTTTTAAATATTTTCTGATAATATTTACAAGTATGCTAAAACATGGTTCGGTTTATGAAGTTAAGGTTCTGTCGCCAGAACTTCTAATACTTTGTATCTCAATATTGTATGTTTTTATGAAAAAAACATAAAATATTGGTTACAAAGTATTATAACCAACTAAAACTACGATCAAATTATTTTGTGGTCCTGAAAAGGACCGTTTGGTTGTAAAACATGCGACTCTTTTATTGAGTTGTGGAGTCGCACGGCCCGTCATCATCAGCGGGGGTGGCGGTGCTGTCCTCTGTGTATTCGATGATGAACCGCCAAAGTTCATCCCATCTAGGATCGTTCGGCTCCCACTCCAAACAATTCTCTGTGGTAGAATCTACCACAGGGCATTGGATGGGTTGTTGTTGTTGTTGTTGTTGAGTCGCTGACATGTTGAACTAAAATGATTGTAATAAGTATTGGTGGTCGTATATATAGAGACAAATTAATGGTGGGGGGTGAAAACAAATGTCGTATTACGTATTGAGACCAAAAGTTGTTTGTGGTCTCAAATACGAACGAACGATTTAGCTGGGTTCCACCAGCACTTAAAGTTTTAATACTTTGTATCTAATATTGTATATTCTATACATACAATATTAGTAACAAAGTACTAATATGTACTAAAACTACGATCAAAGTATTTTGTGGTCCTGAAAAAGACCGTTGTTGTGTGCCCTTAAAAAGGGCCAGGGAGAGTGTGGGCTTATGGTGCCCCATCCTCGCTGGTCGACCACCAGCTTGACGAATCGCAGGGGCCTTGTGGGTCGTCGGGTGTTGGTGATGCTGGAATTTCCAGCACCGCATCTTCCGTCGAGTCCGGCTCTGGCTGCGGCGACGGAGTTTCGAGTCTTTGTAAGACCCAATCACCCGCGTCGTCTAATTCCACTAGACCCGGATCATGGTCATATACTAGCGGAATCGGCTCATCCAAGTCGTCCCAACGTAGGACGTCAATTTCAAAATCCACCTCGTCGTCGTCGTCGAAGACTTGCAGGTCTCCAACGTTGTCGGCTACGGTGTCATTACTAAAGATGGATGAGCCTCGGCTGGCGGGTCTTTCTTCCTCCATGTTCATCGTATGAGGGTTGATGAATATATGACTGTGTAACTGACCCAGTCTCATATATATAGAACTACCCCCACCCCACCAACAGATTCTAAATGTTATGTATTGGTGAGAGCTTATAGAATTATTGATTTTTTCAAAAACTTTAAATAAGGAATTAGATTTGTTTAGACAATAAGACTTATTCTTAATATTTTGTGAAGAATACATTACAAAAAAAAAAAAAAAATAATAGAAACCTTGTTTGAACTGTTAACATTTTCATAGGTTCTCAAGCATATAACTTGGCACTTAAGCTACGAGAAAAATCGTCGTTAAACGAATATCTCGCCCCATAAGTGACGATTACTAAACTACGATCAAAATATAATGTGGTCCTGAAAAGGACCGTTTTTGTGGCCCTAAAAGGGCCTGGGGGGAGGGTGGGGTGCCTACCGTGGAGTAATACCCAACGATATTAACACCGACCTAGGTGCAGCCCTTGGTCTTCTCATTGGCGGCACCGTCGTCGTCGCTGGTGGTGTCGGCGTTGCAGGCGGTGCCGAAGGTGCCGCTCCTGGTGCGGTACCCCCGCACTCCTCACACTTGCATATTTTGCCGGGCACGAATGGCCTGACAATGCCAATGATCCTTTTTGGTATATCTTCCATCTTGCCGATCGAATGTGTAATGATGAAATAATTCTAATACCGGCCTCTATATACATTCAAAAAGTTGGAGGGGGTAAGGTGGAGTGCATATATGCATTATATAAGTTTGAGAATAATATGATTTTATAACTCACCGTATCTCTGTTATGGACACAAACTACCCCCCTCCACTTTTCTAGCATATAGTACTAGACTTTCTCTACATTTTTTTCAAATAAATTTTTTTGATATTTCTAACCATTACTTTGCTACATATTTACAAAAAATGCAAATTATGCATATATTTTAATTATTTTCAGGCAAGGTAAGGAAAATTTTGAAAATGTTTTGACGGAATCATAATAAGGAAGAGTTGAAGTATATCACACTATTAGAAAAAAAAAAAAAAAAAAAAAAAAAAAAAACCCTCCCCTACAACTTCCACATACTCCCGTTCGGCGGCCCTAGCCTCCTAACTCAAGAATTTCAATTTTTTCATCTAAATTTTTTGTCATTTTTAAGATTTTCCAAATTTTTTTTTCACCATTGTATTCTACTCAAAATTCTAGGTAATTAAAGTGCTTTTATTTTTTCTCTATCTTGAACGGTTCCCGAGCTACAGCGCTTTAAAGAATTCAAATTACTAACTTTCTATAACCCTTTTTTTCAAATTTCATTTTTTCGAATTTTCAAAAATACTACAATATGTAGAAAAAAATTCTCTCTTTAATTTCCCAATACCGTTTTTCTCTAAATCTTCAACTTTAGCGCGTATTCAGCATTTTCAAAAAAAAAAAAAATTATAATTTTTTTTACACCATCGCATTCTCCTCAAAATTTTGGGCTATCAAAGTGCTTTTATTTTTTTTCTATCTTGAACGGTTCCCGAGCTACAGCGCTTTAAAAAATCCAAATTACTAACTTACTATAACCCTTTTCTTAAAATTTCATCTTTCCGAATTTTGAAAAGTACTACCATATGTAGAAAAAAATCCTCTTTCTAATTTCCTAATATCATTTTGCTCCAAAACTTCAACTTTGGCGCGCATTCACCATTTTTCAATTTTTTTTTGAAAAATTTTTTTTTTACGTTTTTACTATCGAGAAAAATGCTTGCTTATAGTACTCGATTTCCTCTATAATTTTTTCTTATAACTTTTTTCCCTATTCCTAACCGTTACTTTCCTACAAATTTTCTAAATCGTTGTTTTCATATTTTGCCTTAAAAATTTTTTCTTGTGTTATTTAAGCTCTTTTTTCCACTTAATAAACCACCATTTTCTAAATTCCTGTACTCTTTTCTTAAAGAGCGGGCTTTTCCGCCAGCTTTTTTTTTTTGGTTGGGTTTCAAATAAATATAAAACTACTACTTCACTCATTACAAATTTATTGATTCAAGAACATTATTTTGTGTTACATATAATAGATACATTAAAATATAGATTTATTGGTCACCGAACCGTTTAATACATTATAACTAAAAAATGAGTCGTGAATAACTAATGCGTACACTTTAGTGTCTTTGGGGAATTTATTCTTTCTCGTTTGGAACTCCAATTTTACATCCACTGTCGATGAGTTAATCGCCTCTGGTTGATGACTGCAATTGATAATAAAAACGGGGTTTTTCATATATTCCGCGAACGTTATCATCGGATCGTTTATTTCGCGCCCGTAGTAGCTGCTTTGGAAGTTTTCGTAATTGTAATAGGCTGCTGCGTACAGTTTCTTGGCGAAATCTAAATTCCATCTTTCGTATGGATAAACGGTTGAATTCAGATACAGTCTAATGTCGCATACGTCGGCGTGGGTAAACTGGGTTGCGTTTTTTTCTTTCTTGTCGCAATTATTGCTGTCTTGAAACCCGACGATTATATAGCGCGGTCTTTCCAGACTTGTACTCGTTCTCAAGGCCCACACGTCGGAAGATGTTTGCCTTAAAGCTGGTAATTCGTACAGATCCCATTTACGATATGCCATTTGAATACTGGCATTGTTTCCTCCTTTATTAATGCGAGACAGTATTTTCAATTTTTGCTTATCGTCTGGAATGATGTGACGAATTTTCCATTCGATTTTGTCGATACTAATTTCTGCCTCTACTTCGCCGACGTAACAATTGGTAAAAGTGCGAGCTATAATCATAATAAGCTCTTGTTTTACGTTGAAAACACCTTTTGCGTAATCTTCGGCGAATCCCATAAGATATTTTAAGGGTAATTTCCCGGAGAATACGTTACTTGCCGTGTCTACGATATCTTGGTTTGCTTCGTCGAGACCCCATCCGCACGTCATGAGAGATCTTTGTTGCAAACTTCCGAATGAAACCATGGTTTTTAATGTCGTCGTAACTCCAGGTTTACGAACCACGGCGACCTGTTCACCTCCCATCTCGTAGCGAATTTCATCGAACAAAAATGCGAGGGCATTATTTGATAAAAAACATCTTTTCGTTGCGTCTATGGGTTTAAATTTTCCTTCGATATATATGTAACTTTCGGCGATATCCAGTATAATATCTTGAAAATTAATGGGGATACGGACTTCATCCGAATTGTTGAATGATGGAGATCCGTATGGTTTATACGTATGCTCTTCTAGACTAATAATGGAATTGTCCAAGATGGGCTCGGAGAAAACCTCTATTTTATCGCTGGTGGTGGAAATCATTTTCGCACTTTAAGACCGATTGATTTTAAAAATTTATAGTCTTCGGCAGATAACTGTTGAGATGTTTGTGATCTAACGTCTGGACGACGACTAACCTTGACGTTAACTCTTCTTTTACTTTTATTATGTTTCGGCGGTTCCCCCATCTTAGTCGACAGCACACACAATTGACGATTGAAGCAAAAACCCATTTCTATGAAAGTTTCTTCAGTTCCAATTTCACGATTATTTTCTCGCCTTGAAAATTGATTAGATCACCGCTATCGTCCAAGATGCGAAGAGTAATGTTGTCGATAAACTGACGTCCTGCCGGCATTAACGGCATATAAATATTATTTTGTGGTTCTTTACTGATTTTGTAACCGGGCTCCACGTCGATATCGAATTCGAACAAGGTATGACCTTCCACCGAATTCATATATGCTCCGGATATTATATTACAATCTACGCGTATGATGCGTACTTTCATTATTTCCACCATCTCGGTTGATTCGTGCTTTTTGTCTCTTTTTAACACTGTATGATTAAATCCTAACATTTTACCGATACTCGCCTCTCCTCGGAAATCTATAGTATATTGGGATTTCAGTTCACATTTCAGCGTATTATTATTAGCAACCAAGTAAAAGATTCCATCGTTCTTTTCTTCAGTTGAAATCCTCAAAGCCTCCAACATAGCTTTACCTATCTCATCTATTTCATAGGCCCCAGGTGGAATCTGCAATTGTATCGGCTCGGTGGTGTAACCCTCCTTCGTGTAGGCAAACTTATTGTTGCTTTCGTCCACATTAAAAATTGAATTGTATGTGTAAAATCCCAGCAATGCCAGACCATATTTGTTTTCTCTATTTAATTCGACTGGTGGATAAAAATCGGCGCTTAAGACGCTCGAGTGTCCTGTTAGTGTGAACGTATAAGACATGACTAACCATTAAAACATCACACATCTCGGTTTTATTCTTAGCGGCAACATTTAAAAAGATTCATCGTCACACCTTTTCTCACTGCATTAGATAGTGATGTTTTTATGCTATTTTCTGCTTTTATGCGCACATCGCTGATTTTGCAATAACAACAAAATATTTTTCTAGCCGTAAGATCCTCATCAGTCATAACCTCGTTTAAATTGCTGCTGCTGCTGAAATAATGTTTGCAACCGCACTGATATTTTAATATATCGATATCGCTTTTAAGGTGCTCGGGCAACTTTTCCCAAACGAATGGAATTTCATTTGGGGCTAATGCAATCATCACTTCCTTGGGCATGTTTTCTAACTGTTTCACGGTCATTTTCCTTAATCCACCGGCTAGATGAAATGCTTTCAGTGATTGCAACATTTTAGTATAGTTATTGCGATCCATTTGCGGTGTTAATGGTGACGATGATGATGATGACATCTTTTACGCTGATGATTCGACAAGAAACTTTAAGCACAAATGTCTACACCAGACTGTTCCAAAATCCTGCTGACGATCGTATGTATAGTAAATAATTTTTGATGGTTCCGATCCCGTTTGTAGATATCGTACCAATTCGATCGGTGGGGGTAAATCGCCGAAGCTGTCATAATATGTTACTTTAGAATTATTTTTTCTATAAGCTACCCAATGAGTCCCTGCACCACGCGTACTATCCAAATTCACTATTGCTGCTTCGTAACGTCGAGGACCTTGTCTAGGTAATAAATCCCTCATATAAACGCCTCGAAAGTGTCCTATTCTTTTCTTTTTGGCATATTTTTCTATATCGATGTTAGATAGTGGTCTTCGAGGTAGGGATTCAATTAGTTTTTTGATCTACGATTTAAAAATAATCCCATACCTTTACGATATGGCTTTAGAAACAAACCATTTCCTTTCGATTTTAAATACAGGCCGGCACCGGTTTTATCTTCGCTGCTTTTTTTTACTGCTTTTATGGCGCGCACAATTCCCGCTGCCCCACCGGCTAATGAACCCAAAGCTGATAACCCGGCAAAAATTGGTATTAATGGTAATATTCCACCAGTTTTAGGAATCGGTATTATTCTCGGTGTACGAACCTTCCTTTTGCCACCTGCCGCTTTTACCGATCTACGTGCTGCCGACAGAGCTATTTTAGATGCATTCATGACATTTTTTTCCAACACATTTTTACTTCCGGCTTTTAATAATTCCCTTCGAACTGCTTGTCGAATAGCTGTTCCGAAACTGGCTTTCCGAACATGTCGATTTTTATTAACACCTTTCCTTTTTGTATGACGCGTGCCTTTACTAGATGTTTTTTTTGTTGATAATGATGATGGTACACCCATACCAAAACGTTGTTTTCCTTTCATAATGTTTGTAACTAACCAAGCTGCTGTTTTTTCACCTAAACTGGAATCTTTCGATTTTACTCTATTCCAAGCACTTTGTTCGAGCTCGTAATCCGCTCGATGTCTCGCACTTATGTTGTCTTTATTATGTAAATAGGCTAAATCGTGTTTTTTGCATGCGGCATCCAAAGGATTAATGCCTGGATCACCTCTTGTTACACGTTTTATTACTTTTGTTCCGGGTCCGCAATATTGATAACCAGGAATGTGTACCTCGAATGGTAATTTATTTATTAACGAATTCACAATACCGTATCCAGTTTTGTTGGAAACGTGAGACCGTCCACTTCGTTTGACGCTCGGCATCTGAATGACAGTTTTTGTGAAAAATTGCCTATAAAATATCAAATTTTCCTAAGATGCGCGTTATCGATCTTAAACAAAAACTTCCTATTGACAATCTCGATGAAAAAGTCGGACTTGGATTTGAAAAGAAGATAATGAAGAGACACGGTCCTCTACTTCCTTCCTCTATTCGCGGCCTGTTAATTGGTCCATCCAATTGTGGAAAAACTAATGTCATGATTTCGCTGCTTACACACCCCCTTGGGCTACGTTTCGAAAATGTCTATATTTACTCGAAATCTCTGTATCAACCGAAATATGAGTATTTAAGGAAAATTTTAGCACCCATCAAAGGTTTAGGCTACTATGCCTTTAGTGATTCCAGTAATATTGTGGTACCGTCCGATGCAAAACCAAACTCTATATTTATCTTTGATGATGTTATATGTGAAAAACAAGATGTTATAAGATCGTACTTTAGCATGGGACGTCATAAAAATATCGACTCCTTTTACCTAGCGCAAACATATTCGCGAGTGCCTAAACAGCTTGTGCGAGACAACGCCAATTTTATTATTATGTTTAAACAAGATGAGTTGAATATGAAACACATATTTTCCGACCACGTTTCACCGGATCTAACTTTTACTCAATTTCAAGAAATGTGCTCAAAATGTTGGGATAATAAGTATGGATTTTTAGTAATTGATAAAGACAGTGATGTGAAATCGGGAAGATACCGCAAAGGATTTGATAGCTATATATTACTGTAATAATAAGAGAAAATGCTCATTTGATTGTTGAAACGTCCTTTGTTAACATCATGAATAACGCGATCGACTTAAAACGTAAACTAGTGGAAGCTACCAATGCCGTCAGAAAAAAATTTAAACAAATTAAAGCGGCTAAAGAGTTTAATGTTGTGGAATTGGAAAAGTTTTACGAACCCATTTCTAAGCCGTTGACAACTATATCTGATGTGGTTAAGCAACGTCAGCAGCAGCAGCAGCAGCAGCAACAACAACAGCAACAACATTATCCAGCTACAAAGTCACATAGTCTCAGTACATCAGTGCAGTCGACTCAAATATCAGGTTTTCCCCAACCTACACATTCCTTTCAAACCTCCACACCTATTCAGCAGCAGCAGCAGCATCGCATTTCAAAAGAAGATATTAGCCAATCGGTGTTTGATACACCCTCGACATCAACTAATACATCTCTCGCATCCGCTGACACCACAACTTCCGATACTTTAAACGCACACCTGAAAGGATTACGTTCGAAACCATCTCTATACGATACTGTATATGGTGTACGTTTTGGTTCAAAAACAGATCATAACAAAAATTTTATTGGTAATTTAGAGGTGCGTTTTCGAAATGGAAATATTGTCTTATACAAAAAAGGGAAAAATATTGCAGAATATGGTGGATCACCGGCGCTTTATGATTTGTTATTTCTTAAAACACCCCCAAGTGTAGGCAAGGAACAACAACAATTAAGTGATAATGTACTTTCAACGTACAAGGAAATTTTGGAATCAACGAATGCTGTCTACAACAATTTTAAAAAAAGTGATGGTTTACGGGAGACCAGATGGAACAAATATTTACGAATTATTAAACCTCTGATAATGGGCACAAAATTAGGTGGTACTATTACAAGAAAAAATCTCTCGGAAAAACTACAGTTACCCACAAAAAAGAAATTATCTTCGAAAAAATTTCAATATGTCTACTGGAACAAAGCTAAAGAGTTGGTGGATCGTTTACGTTTGTTGTGGAGTTCCAAAATGGCCGGTCACACTGGACACGAAAATGAAATTATGTCAATCATAGAGGAATTACGAGAAGAAGATATAATATATTAAGCTCAATATTTAATGATATTATTCAGTTCTTCCTTCGATCTGAAACCTTTAGTATTACTAATAATATGGAGCCCAGTTTAGAAAAAATCAAGATTGTTAATGAACTACATAGAACGGCTAGAAAAAATTTTGTAAGACGGCGCACGATAATAAAAGGATACAGAGATTTGTGGCAAATTGATTTGGCTGAAATGCAACAGTATGCTGATGAAAACGATGGTTATCGTTATATTTTGGTCTGTATAAATTGTTACTCGAAATTTGTCTATACCAAAGCCATAAAAAACAAGACTGGTATAGAAGTTACTAATGCGATGAAAAGCATCATTGAAGAGGCATCATATACACCAACAAATCTGCAAAGTGATCAAGGAAAGGAGTTCTATAATACAAACTTTCAAGCCCTGATGAAAAAATATAATATAAATCATTATTCCACTTACAGCACAAAGAAAGCTGCAATTGTTGAGCGAGTCATAAGGACTTTAAAAAATAATTTATATAAACAATTCTCGACAAGAGGATCTTACAAATGGATACATATATTATCGGCAGTAACAAAAACCTATAACCATTCGAAACATCGCACCATTGGAATGAAGCCTGCAGACGTGCAAGAAAAAACACATATTAAAGCATATGATTATTTAAAAATTGTACCTAAAAAATTTAAGTTTTCCATGGGTGACATTGGGCGTATTAGCAAGTACAAAAGCTTATTCGAGAAAGGATATACGCCCTCTTGGTCAACCGAATTGTTTAAAGTTGTAAAAGTTAACGTTACAAATCCACCTACTTACTTGTTGGAATCGTTAGAAGGTCAGCCTATAAGAGGGTGTTTTTACGAATCAGAACTACAAAAAACAAGCAGTCCTGACGTTTATCTAGTAGAAAAGGTCCTTAGACAACGCAAGAAAAATCGCATCGAACAATTATTTGTCAAATGGCTAGGATTTCCCAACCACTTCAACTCTTGGATAGATAAAGCTAATATTGTTTAAATAACATATTGTATGACTATATTTTTTATTTAAAATGTAAAATAAATAAACAATATATTGTAAAATAAAGTTTTTTATTTCAATCTTCATTATTAAAAACAATGACAATAAAACATCATACACATAAATAACATTTCAATATTCTTGGAGGGAAGGTCCAATTCACCGACGACTACGACGTTATCTTCAAGGCTATGCCACTCGGAGTGCGTTCTCCTATTCTTTAACCTGCTTTTTTTAGATTTTTTTTGAAGTCGAGTCGTACGACAGTGCGCTTAATGAGTCATTTAAAGGCTGATGATAGAGTATTTTCTGCATAACTTCAATTTTTGTTTTAAGCTCACTATTATTTTTGTATATCATGGGGAGGACATCCTTGTTAAATATGTCACATATTACAACTGCAAAATTGTAAAACTTTCTATTAACAAAGTGTTTTGTCACAGCATCGTCATCATCTTTAGGTTCGCCTAAGTTGGTTATGATTTTTCCACCCATATCATACTGCCCATCCGCTGTAAGTTTAAAACCAATCCCTTGTGGCCCAGATAATATATGATATTTTTCATTATATTTCTGACGACCAAATTTATCAATTGTGTTGTTTCCTCGACTCATTTTCAATCTTTACTAAACTATTTTATTTTTATTTGCCCTACTTATATTAAATATTTCAGCTGAGAAAAAGAAACACTGACTATGATCTACTGGGTTGGTATGTTTATAAAAGAAATAAAATAAAACTGTGATTGTAACAGATATTTATTTACAGTTATTTAATTGCACAAATACAAAAATTATAAAAAATTAGTTTTCCATGTCTTCGTTTTCGTTGCTCAAAATTCTATCCCATCCGACACTATTTCGATCGTCAACGTCTTGGGCTGTTGCTGTTGCAGAAACCAATTCATATTTTGCAGCAAGCTCACCTGGTAAATGTGGAATATTGACGAGGTATTCTTTTAATTCTTCTTCAACCATTTCAGCACAAAATGTATCCATGTCTATGGAACCATATAAAAATTTGTCGCACAAGTGTGCCCCAGCCATAAAATTGATTGTATCCCTGATCTCGTTCTTATATTGATCTTTGGTTACATCAATATGCGACCAATCATTTACGCTATCTAACATATCGTGAGCCCTATTTCTTAATTCTCTCCCCAACCAAAATATGTATCTATCTACACATTCGTTGGCGGTCGTCGTCGTCGTCGTCGCATCAGCAGACATCTTTAACAGAAATAATGAACACGCGTAAGTATTCTGACATGTGCAACTATATTTTAAATTTAATTACATCATTTTTTTCAAACAATTTACATACAATTTACTCCAATGAGCCAAAACGTAATAATGTTCGAGTATTGTTTCCAAAAACTCTAGTGCCCTGCCCCAAATAAGTTAGAGGGTATTTATCTTTAGTTTTACTCATAATATCTACAATATCGTCAGGTAGTGTTTCGGCCACACGTTTTGGTAAAAAAGTCTCAAATGTGCTATTATCACCGTCATCGTGTAAAGCCACTAAAAGAGTTTTACCAAATCGTGTAGTCATTGAAACCATCTTTACAATTTTATACACTTTGCCTACAATCATTTCGGTAACCTTTTTTTTCTCTAAAACCTCGAAATCTTTGCTAAACATTTCATTAATTTCATCTAGAGTTTCTTTTGCAATACTCATTATTGAAAAAAATGGTATATAAATCCAAAAATTACCGTGAATATAAAAGCACTTTCAGAACACTACACGAACACAATATTTGATGTTTATGCCACTGATATCTGCGACTGTTTGAAGTCACTTCTTCTCCCACAAACCTTTATAGCGGGGTTTCAAGGTCGAATTGTAACAATGGTGGGGGTAGCTTAACGATAGAAATAGTGGGAGGAGTATTCAAGGTCAAATGACGTCACACATTTAAATTGGTATAAGGATAACTTCAAGGACAAAATATAATGAAACAAATAACTACATTTTATGTACTTTATTCATTGATTTTTTTCTGCCATTCTTCTATGCGTTTAACATTATCACCTAAACCTAATTTCCTTAATTTGTTCAATAATAATTGTTTATTTTTATTTCTAAGAAAATTCTTACAAACTATACTAGCTAAAAGACACACTTCGGCATGGTCCATATACTTAAAAAATACACTAAAGTCCTGAGCCTCCGAATCTTGCATTTCATATGCGTAAAATTCCGAACAGGCTGCAGAAATTAGAAATTCCTCGTACATTTCTCGCACTAAACTTTCCATATTAACTACTACTACGTTAAACTTAAGTCCTACACTCTAATTTCATCCAACACAACCGGATCTGCAATGAACCTAATCAGTTTTTCCAAACAGTCACTAAACCCCAACTTTTTTATCTCACGAACAAAGTCTTGTAAATTTATTGTTTTGCTGCAATATTTACGACATGCATTCGCAGCCTTTTCATATTCATAAGCCAAATCACAATAGCGCGACGCCCATTCTGCTCGACTTTTCATTGCATCATTGAAATAATTACTAGCCGTTTCAGTGAACTCATCGCCCAATTTTTTTACTGTCTCTTGCAAAGCACTATTCATATTATTCACTCATTTTTACATTCACAACACTTTTTTATTGCTGGTGGTGGCCCATCTATATGATGACGATATATTTGTTCATAGTGAATGTAACAGGGTAAGCTTAACTGTAGTTCCTTGTTACACCGATATGACGCTGGCAGCTTATCCCAAATTTACCGTAAACTCAGCGTATCAACGCAAGTTTTTAAATATTCGAGAGGAAAAAATGCTAGATCCTTCTCTTCAAAATCACACAAACTTTTTAAATTACTCTGATATAAACAAATTACTCTGCCGACTTGCTCTATAATTTTTTCTTTAGATAGTTCCGTATCTGACATTTCACACTGAATGAATGCAAGTAGACTCACACAATTTATAGAACAATTTGCAAGGTCGAAATCATTTCAAGATCATCCCACACTATTACAATGCACAAATAACTACTTCAAGGTCACACACCCAAGATGACCTTTAACAAAGTCAAGGTCGTCTCGACCAAGGTCAAGGTCACACACACAACCTTGAACACAAGGCCAAGGCCAAAGCACACGTGCACTTTCAAGGTCAATGACAAGGACATGTGGGCGGGGCCAAAGAGGGGTGAAGCAAGGTCAAGGTCAAGGTCGAGGAGTGGGGGGATCGAGCGAATCGGGTTATGTTCACTACTAGCATTCTAGAAAACAGCAGTCATTTTGAAAATCATCTTTAATAAAACTTGGTTGTTTTTAGTTTCAGGGTTTCTTTTTGTCTTTGTTGCTTTAGTTTTATGAAATAAGTTCTTCTTGTTTCTTTGCAATCAAATTTCAATATTCTAGTTTTATAATAACAGTGCGGTTTAAAGTAAAAAATAGAATAATAAATAAACGTTTACAATTAAAAATATAGAAAAACATTGAAACTAAACTTTGATATAATTGTTATTGTCAAAATTTTGCATTTGTTTCTCATAAATGGGCCATGTTGTAAAAAATATAGTAAATTATTGACAATATGAATTCTGACCTTATTTTTTAAAATAAAATAAACACATTATATATTTTTGAAAAACCTAAATTATACTTAATTAATATCTAAAATAATATACAGGATGTTCTATTTAAAAAAATAGTAATTTTGTTTAATATCTCAAAAAAAAACCGTTTAGAAAAAAATTGATTACGCTACGGCATTTTGCATAAAAAACTATACAAAAAACGATGTTTACCTTTTTGATAAATTAACTTATAACAGAAATCCGAGATGTGTCTAAAAAACGAAAATTTTCAAAATCACCCCGTAGATTAAAAACTAAGAGGGCCATGACAAATTTGACACCGGAATCTTTCGTTTCGTTAAAAAGTAGGAAAATAAAGTGAAAACCGCAACACTCTATCTTTAATAATAACTCCAATACCCCCTAAAAGTGTCGAAAATGGGACACCCCGTACACTTACGTATCGCGTAACAGTTATCAATAGCTGTTGTACATCCTCTGCGCCCTTGATCCGGTTCATTGTTGATGAATTAAAAAATATGAATCAAAAAAGAAAAATTTAGAAAAATAGAAAAGAAAATCTGGCAACCTCGAAAACTTAGGGTTGTGAGAAAAATATTGGATACAAAAATTGTTCGATTCTTCCTAGACCATCTTTTGGAGATCCAGAATTTGTTAGACTTTGAACTTGAGCTTCAAAGTTATTTAAAGTTAAGGTTGATTTTTATAGTAGTAACCTACACTCACAGAAACGTAAACTACCGAATATTCCACGTTCAAATAAATAAATAACTTAGGTGTTTCAAAGATTTATGAGGATCATTTTGACATTAAATACATGTTCTTCGATGAATAACTGAAGGATCGTCCATAACTCGAAGACTAGGAAATATGAATAACTCTTAATAACAAAAGTTGAAGAATATATATATATATATATATATATATATATATATATATATACATATATATATATATATATATATATATATATATATATATATATATATATATATATATATATATATAATCAAGAATTGGGGACATTGTGAATATTAAAATCTCTCTCTCTCTCAAAAACTATTCTAAATATAAAAAAATTACCCAAGGTTATTCTTAAGAATAATAATTCAAATTGTACTATTTACTATGGTTAATTTATTTAAATTTTTGAATAAAAACATCAGGTTATATGCTATTTTTACGTGTTCGTAATATTTCCAATATTCCCGTTATTATTTGTTTACATTCTGAAACCTATGGCGTTACATTCTGGTGACAGTTTATTGCTTTTAATCTTAAAATAAAGTTTATTTAAATATTTCACTCTTATAGGCGTATTTATAGAAAATCTTTATATATACAGAATGTTTCTTATGAATCATTAAATTCAAAATGCGATAGAGTCAGTTTGAAGTATATCATGCATGTTAAAATATTTTGAGAAGTAGTAGTCAGTAATTTGATGTGCCCTGTAATCAGCTATGGTTTTAAATATTTCTGAAATGAATTGATTGACATAAGTGTTTTCTGATATATTGTGTTTTCTCTGAGAAAAACTTTTCAAGAAAAAAAAAGATGACATCTATGTTCAATATTACTGTTCCAGGAATATATATATATATATATATATATATATATATATATATATATATATATATATATATATATATATATATATTATACACATTTAAAAATTGACCCAAATGGAATTTTCAGTAAAAATCAAGAATGTGCAATTTTGGTTTTTTTTTAACTTTAGCTCCGTTTCACTGTTACTCTGTGCAGTCCTGTAATATTGTATTGAACAATATGATCAGGCATCATTTAAAGGAAGTCGGTGCAAATCAAATTCTTGGGTTGATGCTTGAAGGAGCGCGACAGACAGGTGTAGCTAATCTTAATAATGTTTGTTTGAAGGTTGTAGACAATGTTGAAGATTGACTCAAATGTGGTTGTCGGACTTGCATTGTCTTTATTTTTATTTATTTTTATGACGTTTCGATTAAGTTGTATCTCTAATTGTAACGTCGTAAAAATAAATAAAAATAAAGACAATGGAAGTCCGACAATCACATTTTAGTCAATCTTAATAATGTATCTCAAAGTGTATTTTTCCTGAACTAACTTGAACAATAAATTCATTGAAACTATCACGGAGGAGCCAAGAGAACATAGACCAAGGTCAGAAAATGTCAGGAAAGACATATCAATAGTAAGAAGAGATAGGATATAGACTACAAATAACTGCGTGTTGCTTAACCTGGACCTTTTTTGCTGCCAGTAGAATTCGTACATAGCCTTTAAAGCGCCCTTCGTTGACAACATACCACAGAGCTCAGTGTTTGTGTTGATGTTAAAGGATAAACTGGTCTGATAAGAATACGGGATCTTCTTTGGAAAATTAAATCGGGATAGACCCATAGATGTGTTTGCTCTGAGAATGGACTTTTAACAGTCTTGAAAATGATAAGATTCTATTTTGCTTTTAAGCCATCAATTTAGAAAAGGAAATGACCGCAGTTATAGTTCCAGTAGCCAGTCTTGGAGGAATCTATAGTGTTATCGTGGTGTTCTGGTGAGGCTGTGGGCTTGCCGTATTAACCTATTAGTAGAGTTTGTGGCTCTATCGGTATATTGTCTAATAATGTTTTTAATGAAGGTGTTAAAGATATCACACCTTAGGTACCTGTATTGATTGTGTTTCTGACACAGTGTGGGGCTCCGAATATCATTAGAAGCATCTTGTTTTGAAATCTCCCTAGCGGTTTAAATCTCGTTCTGCCTGTGATGATGCTGTGCAGCCTCCACCAAAGGATAGAACAGATCTGAGAAAAAGTTTGTATATAAGAAGTTTTTATTTAAATTTAATTTACTATTCTTGTTAAGCAACAAATAAAGAGGTAACAATGATGATTTGGTTTTCACTAAGATGTAGTTCATGTTAAGTGCCCAATTGTCTTCTATCGAAGACCTGTCCCAAGTTTTTCGCACTCGCTAGAGAGTGCGATCTTTCGGAGTTGGAATTCTAGATTTTGAAAATATGACAGCTTGTGGTTTCAACTTAATTTCCAATCAGCCATCCATCTTTCTAATTTATTTATATGACGTTGTAGGCATAAAATAATAAGACGAAAAGCTCCTGATGAAGTTGCAAAGGCGGGGTCACCGGCAAACAGCTATTATTTGCTACGGTCGTCGATCGGATTATCAGCTGTGTACAGTTTAAAGAAAGTTGAAGATAGAGGAGAGCCTTAAGGCACTCCAGTTCTAACCTGTTTAACTTCGGAAGTAGCATCGTCTGATGACACCACGAAGGATCTGTTTTCTAAGAAACTTGAGACTAGTCTTACTAAATAGCTCGAGGTTCCCAGCCGTATGAGCGTAATTATAAGAACATTGTGCCACACCTTGTCAAAGACCTTGCTGATATCAAAGAAAATAGCACCAGTGAATTACCATTGAGGCCAGCTTGGTAGTCTGCTGAACGCTGCTACGGTTGCTTCTGAAGCTGAATTGCTTCAAAGGCAAAATGTTTGTCTCGGTTATAAAATCAGACAATTTGTTTAGAATAATGCGTTCGATCATTTTGCCTTGATTGGAAAATAGGCTAATAGGCCTATAGCTGTTGATGTGTGTGGCCCTTTCGCCTTCCTACCTATTCAGAATTATCTCAGCCACATTCCAATCCGAGGGAAAATAGCCGAGAGGGTCTTGTCCGAAGCACGCCTCGTGGTCGCGTTCGGGAGGCCATCCAGGCTCGGCGCTTTCTTCAGATCTAATTCTTTGGCAATATCTTTGACCTCAGCAAGACCTATGACTGAAATGCTTAGGTCAATAAATTGAATGGTCTTGTAAATTTGGACGATATGGTTAATTATATGTTCTTTAGCATAATCGTTGCTGGGATTGGGTCTAAATTGTTTGTAAAATTTTTCTGTGAATTCATTGTTTTTGTCTTGTGGATTGGTTCGTGTCCTATTACCGCGCCTAATGTGTGGTAAAGGCATTTTTTTACCTTTGGTTAGACAGCGCGTCATTCTAAATAGACTACCATCATGAATTTGCAGAAATTGTAATTTTGACTTCCAGCATTGATTATACAAGACTTGAAGCTCCCTTTTTATCCGTTCACCTGCTTGGTTGGCTTGCCTTTAAATGGCAGAATTATCACTTTTATAGGCTCAATTTTTCCGCCTGTTTTCCACCCGAGTTCGCTGTCGCAAATGTGTAGGAATTTCGCCGTATTTGGAATACCTAAATACCTTGGTGACCGACGACCTGGCTTCTTCTTCTTCTGTTGGTGCCTATCCTCTGTGGATCTTGGGAATCACATTGGCCCATATGACCTTATTGACAGCTGTTCTAAATAAATGTACCTTCGTCATTCCTGTCCATTGTCTGATATTCCTCAGCCATGATGTTCGTCGGCGACCCTGAGTTCTTTTACCCTCTATCTTACCTTGCAAAATTAACTGAATTAGTTGGTATTTCTCATTGCGCATTACATGCCCTAAGTATGATATCTTTCTGATTTTCACATTGCGCATAATTTCTGGGTCTTTTTTCATACGTTGCATCACGGTGTTATTTGTGACATGATGGATGTATGAAATTCTGAGCATGCGGCGGTAACACCACATTTCGAAGCCCTCCAGTCGTTTAGATGTTGTTTCTATCAAAGTCCTGGCTTCCACTCCATATAGAAGAGTTGAAAATACATAACATCTCAAAACTCGTGTTCTTATATCAATGTTCAGATGCATATTGCACAAGATCTTTCTAAGGCGGTAGAAGACAGCTCTCGCCTTCTCTATGCGGCATCTAATCTCCTGTGAGTGGTCCCATTCTCTGTTCAGACCGCATCCTAGATACGTAACTTTGTCAACAGTTTCCAAATTTTCATTATTTGCTCTAAATTGGTGGTGTATTTCGTCATTTTTGCTTACTATAAGGATTTTTGTCTTTTTACAGTTTAATTTCATGCCGTATCTTTCACAGGCTTCCACTACGCGGTCTATTAGTGTTTGCAGATCCTCTGCATTATCGGCCAACAGAACTGTGTCGTCTGCATATCTTAAGTTGTTAATTATTTCACCATTAATTTTCTGCCCTCTCTCATTCCACTGATAGCTTCCCTGAACAGCATTTCCGAGTACGTATTGAATAACGTCGGCGATAAAATACAGTCCTGACGAACTCCCCGTTTTATTGTAAATTCTTGTGATGTTTCGTTGCCTACACGTACAGTCGCCCTTTGCTGTGAGTAAAGGTTTCTAATAAGGCGTAAATCCTTGTCATCCATACCAGACCTGGCTTAGGCATCAGTAATTAGAAATATCAAGTGTTTGACAGAGTCCTCAAGAGACTCAATACCCGGAGCAAGCTCCAGATAGTCGGTCTCATCGACGATCTCTCTATATTTAATCCAATTGTTCAATGTTTTGAGTCTACAAGCGTTCTGTTTGGTTCTAGGGTCAACATATTCGATAAATACTGGCAGGTCGTCCGAGTTAGCTCATGAAGAACCAACGGTCTGGACAACCTGCCAGTATTCTTGGTTAGAAAGATATCTTGGATATCCGGTAAGCCAATAGGAGTTAGATGAGTTAGCTCATCTAGGGCAATTACCTCGAACAGATTGTCTTGAGAGGCGTTTTCGAAAACCATGCCTTAGGCATTGGTGACCTGGCTCACCAAAGATGATAGTTGGCATTAAATTCATCTCCTACAAGGATTAGGTCAGTGGTATTAAAATTCTTTTCAAGTTATGAGGTTCAACGAACGAGCTTGGGTTTATAGAGCCTAAAATGAGTGGCGTACTGTAATACTTACAGATAATATCCACATTTGTCTTAGTAAGAAATTTCAGCGTTAATAAAAAAAGTATTTATGTTCAGAGTTAGAGATGTGATGGTATAGAATGGAACTTTTTATGGAGGTTGGTTGTACACTCACGAAATCTTTTACAACATAGTGAATGATGATCGTTCGAATTTAGAGCTTATTTTCAAATTCCTGGATGATAACGCACGCAGAGTCAGGGTAATTCTAGAATAGCTGGCATTGTTTTAAATTATTTATTTTCCATTCCTTCTACTCTCTCCAGATCTCAATGGTATTTAACATGCTAGGGACATGCTTTTAAGAGCTGCAGTTGATCGTTAACCTCTCCTTTGTGATCAAGCTGACAGGGACAAGTTATTTCGGATTTATGGGACCCCTTGGACTAAGACGAGTTGAAACATTTAATTTTAAGAATGCTTTGCCGAGTTCAGCTCTGGCCAACAGAGATCGAACTATTAGTCATTTTTGTGTTTCAAAAATTATCTCTGTTTTCTTACATGATTAGAGAAAAATACAGCTAAATTGTGAAGAAAATATATATATATTTTTTTAAATTTGATTAAATGGTTTATTTCTAGAAGAGATGAGAATATATGGATGTATGCCAATTTTTTTAATGAATTATTTTTTCCCAGAGCTATCACAATATCCTTAACATATTTCGATTAGTTTATCTGATGATAGCTTGGAAGGAGAACTTAGTACCAAGTACTTTCTTTCCTTATTCAATAAGTCATATCTGTCAGCGTCTCGACCTTTGTTGTCAAAAATATTACAATGCAAAATCATTATATTTCACTTCTTAACAATCCTATTACAAGCGAAGAGTGATGCTATTTTTTTACCTTTCAAAATCGCATTAAATTATGCATTACTATATCAGTACCTTTACAGATCTGAAGTTGAATAATCAAAAAAGATCGTAAAACTTTTTTAAATTTTTTATGTTATTATCAGGCATGATATGTAGGTAAGAAAAAACATATACTTTTTTGGTTTTAATTTATTTTCTTTTTAAATTAGAAACCATTTTATTAGAGAGAAAACTCGACTAGTACGTTTCATTTCTTTGGTGTAACCATAGACAAATACGTTCGTCTATGGTGTAAATTATCTATAATGCGGTATCTTATTTACTATTTTTTTGTTCTTTAAATATGTAAAATATTATCCCATAAGATATGATAAAGTTAACGATTTCTCAGAATTTGTGATATATATTTTTTTCTAACTTCATTTGTTATATAATGTAAGATAAATTTTACATTTTTGAAGTCTCAGTTTCAATACCTTTCACATACTCGTAAATCAATGTTTCTTCTCTAAAATATGAATTCATAATTTATTTAACTTATGTATGAAGTGTGGCAATTACGTTCCGGGAATAAAAAACAAGCAAATTAAATTTCGGGCAAAGTTTTATTATCCACCTTCACAATAGCCTTCTTCCAACTCTATACAATGATTCCAACGTTATTACCACGATTGGAAGCACTCTTGGTAATACTCCAAAGGTAACCCCCGTTTAGCACCACGGTTACAGCTTCTTTGACCTCCTGTACACCGCCATGATGAGTTCCCTTGAGGTGAAAAACAAGATCAGAATACGATATTTTCAATAATTTACTTTTTTTGTAACAGTAGGATATGGCCAATTTATAAGAAACAAAAGGCAGATGTCCAAAACTTCACTGTTTTGTCAGATTGTTATTATTTATGAAATATTTTTGTTATGTAGGTGTTTTTATTTTGCTTTTTATTTATTTTGCATTAACATGGGCCGTTTATGATAATTATGAAAAGTATAATATGTTAGTATGTTTTATACAAAGCAATGGAAGTGACCAAGAAGCTTTTGAATTATATTTCAGTAGGTAATGTATATAAAGTGTTATCATTAGGATAACTTCACATATCTGGTGATCGTTTTTGTTCATGTTAGGTATCCAGAAAGAGGACAACAACAAATCTAGTTGAACACGGATCTTTTATTCAGCCGTGTCCCAAAACATACATCAAAGAAGGCAGGGAAAGGAAAGAAACTAATGTATTATTTTACGCAGCACTAACTTCATCATCCTGTAGAAAAATAGATGAATAAATTGGTGTTGCAAAATCTGACGCTGAAAGAATTTTGAAAAAGTATAAATACCATCTATATAAATCTAAAATAGTACAATATTTACACCTCGAAGCTGATGAGCGCCGAGTAACGTTTTGTCAATGGTATTTAGAACAAATCCGCACCAACGAATCTTTTAGCATGCGAGGAGTTTTAATCATCACAAAACGAGGGATTGGTCTGCTGAAAATCACCATTTAATTTTTGAAAGGACAGTATCCATGGGCCCGATCTTTCCATTTTGAATATTTTTTTGGGGGGTTTTATGCAAAATCATGTGTATAAGACACGACATGAATCTATAGCAGAACTTCGTGAGGCAATTGGTTTGGCCTTCCAAACTCTTCATAATAAGACCTATAATCCCTTTAAATGCAACTAGAAGAATAACAAAACTGTGCCGATCTTGCACTCGTGAAAATGGCCGTCATTTTGAAAACCATATTTAAAAAAACTCTTTTTTTTAGTTTCAGTGTTTCTTTTTGTTTCTGTTACTTTAGTTTTATGAAATAATGTTGTTCTTGTTTATTTACAATCAAATTATATTATTCTGATTTTATCGGAACTGTGTTGTTTAAAGTAAAAAATGTAATAATAATTAAGTGTTTACAATTGCTAACACCACTCTGATACGAAGGGGAATATTTCAGGGCGACTCACTTAGCCCATTGTGGTTCTGCCTTGCAATGAACCCACTATCACGTCATTTGAACTCCACCATTAGAAATAACAACGAAGAGATAGTAAGAGTGAATCATCTTCTGTACATGGATGATCTTAAACTGATGGATGCTACCAGGAACCAGCTGAAACAAATGCTTAAAATTGTAGAGAAGTTCCCCGGGGATATCGGAATGCAATTTGGACTGGACACATGCCGTATTTTGAACATCGTTAAAGGGAAGATACAACCAGAGCCTTTTGAAATGCAGAACGGTGAAACTATAGCTGCAATGGAAGCAGACCACACATACAAATATCTAGGTATGAAACATGCTAAAAGAATTGACTATCGAACTATGAAAGCCGAATTGACAACTGAATTTGCCAGGAGAGTAAGGCGGGTATTACGAACTAACTTAAATAGTAGAAATTTGTTTCAGGCGCTCAACACGTATGCTTGCTCTGCGCTGAGCTACTTTTTGGAATTGTAAAATGGAGCAGGACGGACATCCAAAACCTGCAAAGAAAAATAAGGACACTCTTAACAAAAAGACAAAAACATCACCCTCGGAGTGCTATTGAACGTACAATGTTTCCAAGACACCAAGGAGAAAGAAGATTGGTGTATATTGGTAAACAGCTCGACCAACAAGTAATTAACTTACGTTCATATTTCGATAGGTTAGCGGACTCTTCCACACTACATCGAGCTATATGCGAGGCAGACGATTCAACGCCGATACAGTTGAGGGAACAATATATAACTTGTCACCACCAAACAGACCAAGAGAAGTTACAAACTTGGCTACAGAAGCCACTTCATGGACGTCATCCAAATGAGGTCAACCATGACAATGTCGACAACTTAGCGTCGAACTACTGGTTGATTTCAGGACAGATGTTTCCGGAAATGGAGGGCTTCTTTTTAGCTATCCAAGACCAGGTTATTCTGATGAAGAACTATCAGAAGTTCATCATTAGACATCCCTCAATAGAAAATGACCAATGCAGATATGGCTGTCGAACATCAGAGACAATCCAGCCCATAGCTGGAGGATGCCAAGCTTTTGCCGCAACCGAATATAAGGAAAGACACGACTCAACCGCTAAGATACTCCACCAAGGATTAGCAGAAAAGTTAAACCTATTACAGGTAGGAAAAATGCCTTATTACAAATACAATCCAGAGCCTATTATTGAGAACAACCAGTTGAAGTTATATTGGGACCGAACGGTTCTGACGGATCAGACAGTTGCTCATAATAGACCACACATTATACTAACAAATAAAATGTCTAGGCAAACTGCACTAATGGACATCGATGTACCTAATAACAACAACCTAAGGCCAAAATACAACGAGAAGATCGCCAAATACAGAGATCTGGAGGTGCAAATCCGAAGACAATGGGCAATGAACAGCGTCCAAACGATTCCCATAACACTGTCAACAATTGGAGTGATACCAAAGAACCTCCTGCAGAACATCAAGGACTGAGCCTTGGTGAGCATCTGTATAAACCGATGCAGAAAGCAACTCTACTTATAACCGTGCGAACCGTCCGAAGGTTCGTAGGAAATACAGCAGACCACGTCACCTAGGATCCGATAACATGGAAAGGGTTTCCACAGGGCTTCATACTTTTGGTATCTTTGTGTACCTGGTGTGAGTCAATATTCCCTGGAGGGAGTGCGAAGCCGTTTGGCTTGTAAATCATAATTAAGTGTTTACAATTGAAAATATAGAAAAAGATTAAAATTAACTTTTAAAGTGTTTAATCTTTGGTATGATTATTATTGTCAAAATTTTGCATTTGTTTCTTAGAAATTGGCCATGGCCTACTGTAACAAATAAAGTAAATTATTGAAAATATCGAATTCTGACCTGGTTTATTAAAATAAAATAAAGACATTATATATTTTTGAATACCTTAAATTATACTTAATCAATATCTAAAACAATATATAGGGTATCCTATTTACAAAATCATAAAGTTTGGTTAATATCCCAAAAATTAAACTTTGTAGAAAGAAACTAACTGCGCCAGTGAACTCTACGCAAAAATCTCTATCAAAATCAAATTTACTCATAACGGACATATGAAATGTTCCAAAAAAAACGAAGATTTTCAAAATCACCCTGTAGATTGCAAAATAAGAGAGCCATGACAAATTTGACACCGAAATTTTTCGTTTCGTTAAAAAATAGGACACTAAACTGAAAACCGCAACACTATATCTCGGATAACAACTCCAGTACCCCTTAAAAGTGTCGGAAATGGGACACCCCGTACATATAGAATCACAAAAATGTGTCTTCTTGCGGCATCTAAAAACAAACGAGTGAACTAAACTATATACATGCGAGACGGGTTGTCTAATGCTAAGCATCGACACGCAAATTTTATTCAAATTGATTAATTCCCGCTTCCGGGCGTGCGGCGTATCCAAGGTTTAAAATTTTCCTGCAATAAAATGGTGCCTTCACCATTTTGCACAGAATGATATGTCGGTAGAAGGCTAGAAACTTTTCTATGTACACATTGTCAGTATTTTAATTGAAAAAAGTTAAAGATCGTTTTTTTTTTGTTATATTTGGGAATATTTGAAAATATGTGTTATTTTTAGATGACCTGATTTAAAATTTATTTCTCTGAAGGAAAAATAATATCTTTGCAGAATTTTTTCCTTCAAAAAAATTATTTTATAAATTTCTAACGAACGCGATTTTCCTTGTAGCGGAAATATGACGCAAACGAACTAAATAAATGGAAAAAGATCTAAAGGTGCATTTGGATTATATCTTCGATTATTAGAAGTCTGGGATATCAGAAATAGTTATTTTCCTGAAAAAAAATACACAGCCAAAAATATTATTTAAAGTTTAATTATATGTTTTTAAAATAAGTGAGTAAATGTCGATATTGTTTAAAGACCCATGTATTTTCAATAGAAAATATATATTTATAAAACTAAAATAAAAAAAAATATTTCTAATTCCTAATTGCTACACTTATCCTGAGAGACTTAAGTGGGCTAAAAATACATTAACGATATTTGAAAATCCCCTGATGAGTGAGTGACCTGCTTTAGAAAAGGCAATGTACATTTTTTTGTAAAATTTTAAAATATTTTAAAAACGCTTTTAGCTCTTTTTGCTTTATTTTAAAAGAGACGTCTCTACGAAATTTCAATGCTTACCATCCTAGAATTTTCGCCTACTTATGACTTAATTTCTAGTTTTTTTTGTATAATATTGTATTAAAATTGTTCATCAAGGTATCTATACACTTCGATAGTCGAAAATAACAAGTAGTAAATAAAATAAATAAAAATATGAATCGGTGCTAGTGAAGGCGATAGAGAACAAAATTAATTGTCACTACTAGGGTGGGTGCTACAAGTGTAGGTAGTTGACTTAGTTGTTATAGAAATTTCTAAAACCTACCTAAATGTTAGATTTATTTTTATGTGGAATAAAAACCTAAAGTAGTTAACACTTGCTGATAATTGCTAGGAAGATTTTGTTGTTAATGGTAAATAGTAATGTTTATTTTTTGTCTATTATAAAATGTTCAACAAAAAAAACATGTGATATCATTTAGGTAAAATGCTTTATTTTAAAACAGAGTCTCAAGGGACTGTCAGACACGCATTTTGTTAGGGCTTCGCAGTAACCTTTTTTTCTTATATATTCTATATTATCTTATTAATTTATGAAAAATATGATTTTACATAAGATTTTGACCATTGAAGATGAAATTTTAACCAAATTTTAATAAATTAGTTCCCCAAAAACATATCCGACAAGAGAGGTATCCCCGACAAACGCGCCTTCGTCAGACACACCATTGACTTCTACGGTGAATCGGAATACATTGCCGTTGCCAACAGTTACTCTACTCCAGTCAAATAAGCGGAAAAAAGACCTAGTTGGGGACACTCACTCTTCCAGGCAAAGACCCGGATTTTCGGGTAATATGGGCCGATAGAAGTAAAAAGCATATGTTCTCTGCACGAGAGTTTGTGTCATAAACTTTTTGTAAACAATTAAAGGTCGAAAAATGCTTTTTTTTCACTTTTTTGCTTACCAGCAAAAACTAAAGAAATTTTTGAACAAAATGGAATTGCCATTTTGTAGAGAATTGAAAAACCTACAAATTTGTTTTTTACCGAACTCAATATTTTTATTTGTTGCTGAGAAAAATGCAAAACAAGGACAAAATTGTTGTAATATTCAATTAAAAATAACTATCGCTAAATACAACCTACGACTTTGTTGTTAAGTAAAAAGTTGGGTCTTTTAGTGATGAATATGTGGTAAAAATTTCAGATCGATTCATCAAATAGTTTGTGCAAAATTTAATTTGTTTATCACAGGCGAGCGAATTTTGCAATAACCTTCTAGCTACATCGATGAAGGTATACCGATTCTAAGTACATCTCATGAAAGAAGAACTCTTCTTCTATGAGAAGTATTACATGGAATTGAGGAAAATTAATTTTAAATTTGTTTAAACTTCATTAGAAAATCACTATCATTTTTACCTTGTAAATAAATTAAATAACTTTTTTGTTTTTGCCAATAAAAAAGTTCTGTTTTCATATTTGGAAAGTTGGCACTTTTAGACGAATTTAGAAAAAAGAAAAAACGGCTTAGGTCAATATGCGCCAAAGTTAACAATTGTTATTAAAAATTAAGAAACGAAACTAGCGCCATTCGAAAGTTTAAGAGTTTAGGTTTAGGTGTGAGTTGTCTGGAAAATGATAACACAAAAACAAAAGCTTCAGTGAAGTTAAAAACATGTTAATTGTTTAAAAGACGACTCGGCAGGAAGATGAGTTGCTCGTTCAAAAAAATAAAACCGCAACTTCAAACTGCTACCATTAGCTATATCTCTGAAAGTTGATTTTAATGATTCTTTTTTTAATTTGTGGTACCTTTCTGCATACATTACAAATATGCATACTATTAATTCATTTGTTTATAAATTAAACATTTAATTTCTTTAAACATTTTTGTCAAACAATTTTTTCATTAAAAATCAATAATTTTTGTGCTATTTTTATTGGCAAACATGGTTATGAGTCGGGAAAACTGAATAATTAAATTATTGTTATAAAACATTAATATTCATTTTTTGAACGCTCGGATTTGTTAGCAACTCATCTTCCTGCCGAGTCGTCTTTTAAATAATTAACATTTTTTAAACTTCAATGAAGCTCTTGTTTTGTGTTATCATTTTCCGGACAACTGACACCTAAACCTAAACTCTTTAACTTTTGAATGGCGCTAGTTTCGTTTCTTAATTGTTGTTAACAATATAGGAATGAATTTAAAAAAGAAAAATGTTAACTTTGGCGCAAATACCTAAGCGGTTTTTTTTTTAATAAATCCATCTGAAAATGCCAGCTTCCCAAATATGAAAACAGAATTTTTTATCGGCAAAAACAAAAAAGTTATTTAATTTGTTTACAAGGTAAAAATGATAGTGGTTTTTTAATGAAGTTTAAACAAATTTAAAATTAAATTTCCTCAATTCCATGTAACACTTTTCATAGAAGAAGAATTCCTCTTTCATAAGGTGTGCTCAGAATCGGTGTACCTTCATCGATGGATATAGAATGTTATTGCAAAATTTGCTCGCCTGTGATAACCAAATTAAATTTTACACTATTTGATGAATCGATTTAAAATTTTTAGCACATATTAAACACTAAAAGACCCAACTTTTTACGTGACAACAAAAATCGTAGGTTGCATTTAGCAATAGTTATTTTTAATTGAATATTACAATTTTGTCTTTGTTTTGCATTTTTCTCAGCAACAAATAAAAATATCAAGTTCGGTAAAAAACAAATTTGTAGGTTTTCCAATTCTCTATAAGATGGCTATTCCATTTTGTCCAAAAATTTTTTTAGTTTTTGCTGGTAAGCAAAGAAGTGCAAAAATACATTTTTTGACCTTTTGTTGTTTACAAAAAGTTTATGACACAAAATCTCGTACAGAGAACATTTACGGTTTATTTCTATAGGCCTATATGACCCGAAAATCTGGGTCTCTGTCTGGATGATTGAGTGTCCTGGAGAAATGCTTATTTGACTGATGTAAAAGGTGTTTTTATAGAGGTATAGAACTTTTAAATAGAATAAAACAAAGATGCATTTTTGTAAATTGACATGAAATTTACTTTATTTGAAAGATAACCTTCTGGCATTATAATTTAAATATGGCTTCTGGCATATGACCGCCACGGCTGGCTCGGACGTAGTCTAATCTGGAGGTCCAATTTTCGATGACTTTTTCCAACATTTGTGGCCGGATATCGGCAATAACGCGGCGAATGTTGTCCTTCAAGTGATCAATCGTTTCGGGCTTATCGGCGTAGACTAGCGACTTCACATATCTCCACAGAAAATAGTCTAGCGGTGTTAAGTCTTGGAGGCCAATTCACGGGTCCGAAACGTGAAACTATGCGGTTACCAAACGTTTCCTTCAATAAATCAATTGTGGCACGAGCTGTGTGACATGTTGCGCAGTCTTGGTGAAACCACAGCTCCTGCACATCATGATTGTTCAATTGATGAACGAAAAAGTCAGTAATCATGGCTCTATAGCGGTCACCATTGACTGCAACGTTCTGACCAGCATCGTTTTTAAAGAAGTACGGACCAATAATTCCACCAGCCCATAAAGCACACCAAACAGTCAGTTTTTCTGGATGTAACGGTATCTCAACATACACTTGAGGATTATGATCACTCCAAATACGGCAGTTTTGTTTATTGACGTATCCATTCAAACAAAAGTGAGCTTCATCGCTAAACAAAATTCGCCTATGGAAATCGGGATCAACCCAATCTTGTTTTGGGCCCATTCACCGAATCTACGCCTTGCTAGGTGATCGTGTGGCTTCAATTCTTGCACGAGTTGGATTTTGTAAGCACGCAAACCAAGATCTTTCCGCAAAATCTTCCATAAAGTGAATGGACACAATTCCTGTGCACGATGGCCGATAGACTGATTCGGGTCTTCCTCTACGCTACGCTCTACAGCAGCAATGATTTCTTCTGTACGCACTGTACGACGTCTCTGTGGATGCGTATTATAATTTAGAGTAAACGTGGTGCGAAAACGTTCCATAGTTAATCGAATTAATTGCTCTGATGGACGATTATGTTGACCGTAAAATGGACGTAGTGCACGATACGTATTTCGAATAGAACCATGATTTTCAAAATAAATTTGCACAATTTGGAAGCATTGTTCAGGCGTCAGTCTATTCATGTTGATATGCTAAACCAAACTAAACATAAATCACTTGACAGCTGACAAAATGGCCGCCAGGTAAAAAAGTGTTGCCAACTTAAAGTTTTATACCTCTATAAAAAACACCCTTTACTATGGTCTGTAATAGATACGGTTTGTCCGCTGCCACTGTTACTTCTACGGTTTTTTCTGATGCCGGCTTGGTTTCTATCGAAGATTTAATTCTGGTTATCGATAAAAACAAGATCGATAGAGCTGTATCTAAAGTCCAGACAGAAGCTTCAAAATACATTGGAAATATTATTGTAAAAAGCATTTACTTTGACGGGTGAAAAGACAAGACTCTGATAAATAAGAAAAGAGGGGATCGTTACTATCGTAAAGAAGTTTTGAAAGAACACATATTAGTTTGCTATTGCTTGTCAACTATGTGGTTAAAGTATACGCTCCCATTTGGTTCTTAATCAAACAAAACACGTCTTTAAAAGACAGAGCCAAACATATTATGTATTTTCGATTTTTAACCGAAAATTAGAGATCTATTGTGGATTCTGCTATCGAAAGAAATACTTTTTTTGGGCATCCAATAAGCCTACCTGTCAGTATGTTTTTCGATGAAAGTAACCGCTTTGGAAGCTGGCGTTTTGAAGAATAATAAAAGCTAGAAAAGCTAAAAATACCACTAAACGTAAGACATTTAAGCCACCAAAAATTAACTTCTCTGCCAGAGATTACACCGAAATGATTATATACGAGTGTCAGGTTACAGCACCGCCGTTCTATGACATATTTCTAATGGAGGCCTTCAAATCATAGCAAAAGAGAAGAGCTTGGAAATCGTTGACTTCCCTTGTCGCACATAATCTGCGGAAAGATGTGTTAAAATGACAACAGAGGCCTCACAAAGTGTACCCGACACTACTTCTTTCAGAGATGGCGTTATTCGAATCAGGTTACAATTTCGAGCAGAAATGCCAAATTTTGGGCACAAAAATAAGTGTAAATTTCTAAGTTTTTATTATTGATTATAAGCTTTGTTTTGTTCATTTTGTTTTCTTGTGCTTTATTTCATTAATTTCAACAATAAAATATCTTATAAGCTTGATATCTGTATTATTTTAGGCATACAGTTGAAGTCTGTAAAAGCGGAAAATTTACAAAACTTCAAAGTACGCCAAAGCCCTCAAGATGACACACAATTCTAGATTTTTTACGTAAAATGGCGCTAATTTTGATACCTCTTGCGATAGTGTGGCTTGAAAAAAAATTTTCTCATACATGGACGGGGCATCCTACTGTACAGGGTCTGAAAACATTTGTTTTATTGCTAAGGAAACGACGACCTCATATCATAAGAGTACCTATGGATACGGAAACCTAAAGTGGTATAAACTATTCTGAGATTACCCCGTACATTTTTTCTTCATTAAGACATCTCAAATTACACTTTAAAGAAATATAGCCATTGTAATTTTGTTTAAAATAGAAAGAAGTCAGTAATTTTTAGATTGCAGTTAACCACAAATAATGTCTATTCAGGGATCATTAACGGACCCAAAATAAGCACCGTTTCGGCGCCCGACATAATACTTATTGCAAAAACGGTTACGTCTAAATTAACTTAAAGTAAACAAATATTAAAACTAAGTCATTAAACGATGCTTGTCTTGTAATAGGTTTTTAAATTTATTTTTTTATTCTTAAAATTTCGGTGAATTCAGCTTTTTGTCCACGAAGTGAGTGGTTTCTCTGTGAGGCATCACGTCTCCACCATATGGATTAAATTTAGATTACGGTCCAGGTTTATCGTAATAATTAGATTTTTTATATTTATAAATCAGGAATACAATAATGCGGCAAGATATGTTTTAGACGCGACATAATTTTTTGGTTAGTTAGGATGTGGTTTTCATGGCAACAAGGTATTTTTTAATGATTTTATTTAAATATTCATATTCATAATACATTACAGTTAGAATGTCAGTTTCTCTATTCAGTTATTATGTTTCTTAATTGGTCGTTAAATAAAAATATCTGATTATTATTTTGCAAGATTTACTTACATTGCAAATTTTAGCTTTATTCCACCATCATCGAGATGATGGCCCACCTGTACCACCATACCAATATATATATATATATATATATATATATATATATATATATATATATATATATATATATATATATATATATATATATGTATATATATATATATATATATATATATATATATATATATATATATATATATATATATATGAAATAAAATGCGCACAGTGAATGCAAACTTCGCTTCATCATATCCTTTCGATGTTAGAGGTTGCACAGTTTGAATAAATTGCTAAAAAATACAATTCATCACCACCAAGATGGTGGCCTACCTGTACCACTACACCGAGGAGAAAGTTCAAAAACTTACCGCCTCCGCTATAGTGATACGTCAGAGGTACATGTTTCGTCTCTCACTAGACTTATCAGGGTACCGATATGCACCTGTCTGTGCAAAGGACAGATCAGAAAGAAGCATGCATCACTGAACGTGGTTTCGCCGACCTCCCGCCGGATGACGTATATATGTTTATGCGGCTTTCACGGATTGCTCCATGTGAGATGCAATAGCATCTCACACATTTCAATAGGGTAAGTTTTTTAACTTTCTCCTCGGTGTAGTGGTACAGGTAGGCCACCATCTTGGTGGTGGTGGAACAGGATGAATTGTATTTTTTAGCAATTTATTCAAACTGTGCAACCTCTAACATGGAAAGGATATGATGAAGCGAAGTTTGCATTCACTGTGCGCATTTTACTTCATTCACACACGGAGTTGCATGTAGTTGTTCATTTGCTGAATGTGATTTCAGCACTACAACGGCATAATGTGGATATAACCACTGCTATTGCATCTCACACGGAGGAATCCGTGAAAACCGCATATATATATATATATATATATATATATATATATATATATATATATATATATATATATATATATATATATATATAATTTTCACGTCCGCCTCGCCAATATTTTATTCTATTTTATTTTAAATTACACGGACAAAAACTTATCTACTTATTTATTTACTTGTTTGGCTTTGAAACGCGCTAAACGATGCTCTCATGGTGGGATCGTTTGGTGCGATACGTGGCTTTGGCTGCTAAAATAAGCGGTTATTCTTGCTTGCCAGTACTGAAAAATGCGACCCCTATCCTTTGGGCAGCGCGTTTCGTGTACTCGATTTTACATATTTCTGTTTTAATTCACCGTTGCGCCACCATATGACGGTTCTTTTACAAACTTTGTTAATCTGTGTGGTTCTTGTATTATCAAGTGGACCATCGAGATGTCGCCTTTGTCGTCTTATTTGCTGTGTTTTGATTATAAATTCAGCTTTATACGATGCAAAGGCGAGATGATGGTTTGTACCGACTGCGGTGGCCTGACGAGTCCCATATTAGGACGAAACAGCGCTGTCGCCATCTGTCGGACCCGGAGTTTTTCCATATTTTGGAGTGCTCCGCACTTTTTAACACGAGAATCATGTAGATTGGCAAATTTTCACGTCCGCTTCGCCAATATTTTATTCTATTTTATTTTAAATTACACGGACAAAAACTTATCTACTTAATATATATATATATATATATATATATATATATATATATATATATATATATATATATATATATATATATATATATACTTAAATTACTTTTTGGTTTGCATTTTCTTGAATCACTATTTATATATATTCTTTTTTCTTAAGTTTTCCGTTCGGTCAGGGGAATAAAAGATTAATTTATTTCCTCATAGATGTTCTACTTTTTTTATTATTGGTCTTTACCACTGTGCTTACTACAAACCCTTGAATGAGGACAGAAATTTTGGAATAAATTCATTTTTTAAAAATCTGTTTTTTTTTTTTGAGAAATTGTTTATTGGTACCTTGTTAAAAATAACCTTAAATTTAATGCAAATTTAATGTTCACTCTACATTAAACTTAATGATTTTGAATCAAAAATTGTGATTGATTAACATTTACTTTTAATTTAAAGCAATTCATTGAAATATCAGTTCATTATCCATTAAATTTTATTAAATGGTATCCTGAATTTCAATAAAGTAACTGAAAAGATATTTCAACTTCCGTACATGAAAATAATTACATATAACCTAATACTAAAAGATTTTACATTATTTTTCAATATACACAGTATGAGATTCCGGGAGATGGCGCAACATATATTGAACTTTTTATTTAGTATAAGTTGCTTGAAGGACTCGATTGTCTTTTCGTGGGGTGTACATATCTGTCCCGTATTGACGGGAATCAATCAGTTCGAAACTAGTCTACCTTTTTCTGGTGGTCTCAGAGTTTTTTGAATTCATATTAATGATGGTGCATTAAATATGTGATAACATATTTCAAATTCAATGAACATTGACCGTCTATTTAATGTAGATAGTCATCTTAAAAGGTAATGATCAAACTTTAAATTAAATGTATGATTACACTAAATTTAATGGAATAAATTAATTTAAATTAATGTAAAAATTACTAAATTAATGCATTACATTAAATGCAACAAACGTTTATGAAATTTGCTTTCAGCACATTTACCTTAAATTTAATGCCACTTTGAAATTTTAAACAGGGACGCCCAATCTTGTGAACACTTTTAAATTCCACTCAAAATTCTATTTTTTCTATAGCATATCTTATACCTAAATGTAACAGATTTTTTATCGTCAGTTTATCGTCAGTCGAATTTTTAAATAGGGACGCCGAATTTTGTGGGCACTTTTAAACTCCCCTCAAAATTCTATTATTTTCTATTACATATTCTATATCTAAATGTATCTTTGTATCGTGAGTTAAAACTAAAAACCGAATCGAAACATCGTTTTCAATTATTTGCCTTATTGCATAAGCCTTAAAAAGTTGTGGCCAAATATTGCACAATTTTTTCATTTTGTTGATAAAAATAATGTGTCATTAACCAAAGTATATTTTTCCGAAAAATATGTTAATTGGGTTTGGTAATGACGTCAACTCCACACATCCCCAAACCGCAGATACTCTTATTAAATTTTCATTTATGTTAATTTTGTTTGTGTGCTCGTTCTACCTCCAAAATCAATCAAGCATAATGTTTCACTTCTTTATCAGTTTCCCATAAATTTGCAATAAAATGAAATAGACGTTCGAACACACTTATTTTGCCTACCAAGAATGTTAGACACTTACACTTAAGATGCAAAATGTTAATATATAATGTCAAATCTGACTTCTTGTGAAAATTGAAATAAAAAACTTTGTAAACAAATTTAATATCGTTAATATTATGACAGGTGGGGAGGTGGAAGATCTTGCAAATTAAAGAAATTTTCTTGACAATTTCCTCATGTAACCATTATCTATATTTACCTTACCGTATGTTAAAAAACGTACACTTTCTGATTTTAAAATGAAAAATGGGATTTACAGTTGACTTCTTGAGTCACCCTGTTTATTTTGGTGTCATGTAGAAAACTCCAAACTAAAACCAAAAATAAAATTCGACAAGTCCGCATTTTTCAAAACAAGTATCCATTTAATCTATATTTAATTTATCCGCTACTTTACGAAAGCTCTCTCTCTCTGTATATATATATATATATATATATATATATATATATATATATATATATATATATATATATATATATATATATATAGAGAGAGAGAGAGAGAGAGAGAGAGAGGGGTTATAAAATACAATTATATAAGAGAAACTGTGGAAGCCTTTTTCATGGTGGTGCATCGCCATCTGCAGACCGGTTTCGAACTTGTTGGTTTTCATCAGTACAGAATAGCCAGCACACATCACCATCGGCGAAATAAATCCTTTAAATAACTTTTATTAGACAAATAATGAAATCTAATACAAGCAGCATCATCCATCATCTCCCAGTGTTCCACGAAATCTAAATATATAATCTCATAGATATCTGTATAATATATATATATATATATATATATATATATATATATATATATATATATACGAATAGTGGATACAATAAAGTTGCAGTTGGGTGTATAAAACACCCTTAAAACTTAACTCTCAACCAACTGAAAAACTATGAGGACAAACATAATCTGTTCTAACACAATTAGAGACAAAACACTATCTTAGATTGCAAGAATACCGGAAAAAGATGGAAGCCTATCTAGTGGTGGTGCACTGCCGTCTGCAGATCGGTTTCGAACTTGGTTCTCGTCAGTACAAAATAGGGCAGAGCACCTTAGTGTCGGAGAAATAAACCTTTTAAGCAACTTATATTAGATAAAGTATGTAATCTAATGTAAGCAGCGCCATCTCCCAGTATTCCACGCAAGATTTCATATTTCTTTTTTCTTTCTTTTTTCTCCGAGGCTGAGATGCGCTAGCCTATTTTGTATTGACGAGAACCAGCAAGTTCTAAACTGGTCTACAGATGGCGGTGCACCACCATGGGCTTTTACCCTTTCGTGGTATTCTTGCAATCTGAGATGCTGCTTTGTCTCTAACTAAGGGTGGATCCAGCCTCTCTTTTTGGGACGGGGGCAGTGATATCACAAAAGTACAGTATGACAAACGAAAGCGAAGTTGTCGACGGGAGAGAGACAGGGTCGGGTCTATTTTTCTGAATTCTAAGCTCCTCGGGGGGGGGGGACGATTGCAAGAAAAAACAAGTTGTTGACGGGGGGAGATGCCCGCAGCATTCCTGTAGGTGTTCGAAAAATCGAGAGAAGACGGAAAATATTACGTCAATAGAGGGTATAAATACAAATTGGTATTTTTTTACGAGTTAGTGTTAGTGTTGAAAGAGATTAGCTAAGAGTTAGTGTTAAAGTCAAAGTCATGTAGTTGCCAAGTCAATCGTCGGGAAAGTTCATAATGAAGTCGTCGGACGAAAGCAAGAAAGCAAGTTGTCAACGAGAGAGAAACACCAGCAACATTCCCATTTCTAGTGTAAAGACAGGGTCGGGTTTATTTTTCTGAATTCTAAGCTCTTGGAGGGGGGCGATTGCAAAAAAAAAACAAGTTGTCGACGGGGGGGGGGGAGGTGCCAGCAGTATACATATTCCTATTATAAGAAGAAAAATCGGGTCTATTCCCCCCCCCAATCTGACCCGCCTCTCTCTGAGAATTTTTACGATCTTGTCTGTGGTGCCTCTTACATAAGGAACAAAAGCTTTGGAGCTTTTCTCTTGGTTTTCGTGATTTTTTGAGGCCAAGTGTTTTTTATAACCGTTTTTTGTTAGGGCGTCTTACAGTATGTTTATGTCTTTGTGGTAATTTTCTTGATCTGTAAGGGACTGCGATCGAAACGCAAGTGATTTCACTACTGCAAATAATTGGGCGGGGTGGTGATGTGGATCGGCGTTAAGGTATCTGTTGGTGTGAGTGAGCTTTCTGTAGACAGTGTGGGAAAGCAAGTCATCCTCTTTTCTTTTCAGTAGGATGTCTAGAAACGGTAGTTTTCTTTCCTGTTCTGTCTCCAGGGTGAATTTGATTTTTGGATGTATACTGTTTATGTGATCCAGGAAACCTTTGAGATTTTCTTCTCCATGTTGCCAGATAACGAATGTGTCATCTATGTAACGCAGCCATAGTCGTGGTTGGTGTGTAGAGGTCTCCAAAGCCTTTGATTCAAAGTCTCTCATAAATAAATTAGCGAGTCCAGGAGATAGCGGCGATCCCATCGGGCTCCCTCGACTTGTTTATATCGTCGGCCTTCATAAGTGAAATAGGTGTTGTCAAGACATTGTCTAGCTAATTCGATGATATATTTTAGCAGATTGTATTTGTTTTCTATTACAGAAAGAGCTTCCTTAACTGGTATTTGCGTGAAAAGTGAAGATGAAATTGCAAAGAGGCCCAACAACTTAAAGAGCAGAGATGATAGCCAGCGAGTGCCTAATACTTGGAAAAATCTGCTTACAAAACATCAACCAGTACCACTTGGTAACGAAACAGATTATAACTCGGCAACGCAACCCCAAATACTGGCAACAGGGCCGATGATGCGCAGCAGGTCTCACAACCTGATTGCCAGAACCATTCGGAACACGAACGTGTCCGACGCACGCACGGAATCGCAGGCGTCAACTTACTCGTAGACACCATACAGTGAGCTTTGAAAATGGTGAATGAGATTTCACCGAAATGTCAGCTGCCTTACAGTCCTGACAGGGACTCAGCACATACACGGGATGCTCGAAAACCTTCGATTACACATCACACCCGTGAGAATATCCGACATAACATATATATATATATATATATATATATATATATATATATATATATATATATATATATAATGAAAGTTTGAAATAAAACGAATTTCTTCCCATATAATAAATCATACAAAGAAGCTGCGCTATAACCAACTTTGAATGTTTTAATAGGGACGCTCAATTTTGCGAACACTTTTAAACTTCCTTCAAAATTTTATTTTTTTCTACAACATATCCTATACCTAAATGTAACTGTTTTCAGTTTATCGACTGTTAAAACTGAAAACTGAATCCAAACATCGTTTTCAACTTTTTACCTCATTGCATAAGCCTTAAAAAATTGTGATAAAATATTGCACAAATTACTCATTTTCTTGATAAGAATTTTGTATCATTTAACCAAAGAATATTTTTTCAAAAAATATGTTAATTGAGTTTAGTAATGACGTCAACTCCACGTATCCCATAACCGCAGATACTCTTATTATATTTTCATTCATATCAATTTAAATTCATTCACATGTTAAATATACCTGTGGGTGTATTACACTACTGGTTTTAGCGATATATCGAGATTTTATAATACTAATTATAATAAAATATGCCAGAAATAAGTAACTTACGTGTAAATCGTTCTGAAAATACTACGAAATCAACGTATATTAAATTATTTTTGCATAAATTTGAAAACCGGCCTAGTCCGGAAGTGCTGTTTCCTTACGAAAATTTATTTTTAAAAACTCGTATCTCCTTAAAGATATTTTAATTAATTTGCATATAAAGCTCTTAATCAAAGCAAATTTAAATCGTTTATGTAAGTAATACTATATACGTAATCGTGCTGTCAAAAAAAATAATATATCAATCAAGTAATAATAGATTAAATACCAAGAAAGTATAAATATTTTATTATCTACTTTCCATAGAAAAATTATATTTGACGATATTAGTGAAAGACGCTTACTTCCAAAAAATTTCACAAGTGGTGGTCAAAATAAATTTAAATTAAAATCCCTTAAAGTCAATATTTGACATCAATACAAGGTGATTCTCCGAGAAATTTATCATTCGATTGTGGGACAACTACAATTAGGAGGAATCTGAAAATTTGACAATGTTCTAACGTGCATGGGGACAGTCGGCTAAAATATTTTCAAATGGCGGCATTTCCGATTATATCGAAAGTAGATGTCAACTTGCTTATTTTAAATGGAATACCCTATATATTACTTTTGATTTCACACCAAACCGTGGTTTTGTCAAGAGGTAAAAGAACTCTCTGAATCAAAACGGAAATGTTACCTAATATACAAAAGCGCACCGTCGGAAGAAACTCACGCAGAATATGTCCAAGTAAGAAACAGAGTAAACGCACGAATAAGATCAATCAAAAGAGAACATTGGGCTAATTTTACCAGCGACATGGACCACGACTTGTATGGCGCTCAAAGGAAAATATGGAAAATGCTCCGGAACAGAAAAAAACAAGTTAACGAGTTCGTGCAGACCAAAGGAGTACCAATAGGGACATGGCAACAGTATTATAAAGAGCTTTATGATGCTGAAGAAATGCTGAATATAAATGAATACGAAACAGATATAATTGGAACTGTCACCGACGAAGAGGTAGAAGCAAAACTCAAGAAATTGAAAAACAGAAAATCACCCGGGCCGGACGGCATCCCCAACGAGCTTTTAAAATATGGAGGCCCCGAACTGGCAAGGAAACTATCGCAACTATTTAACAAAATCTTAGACGAAACGGAAACACCAGACGAATGGCATAATAGCATCACCATACCTATATTTAAGAAAGGACTAAAAACCTGCCCACAAAACTATAGAGGAATAACTCTCTTAAACACAGTAATGAAACTTTTCACGAGTATTCTCAAGGACAAACTGGAAACACAAATTAAGAATGCTGAGGAACAACAGGGCTTCACAAAGGGACGGTCAATAACAGACGCAGTGTTTATAATAAAACAAATAAAAGAAAAGGCTACAGAGTACAGTATGCCAGCGTATATCTGCTTCATTGACCTAACAATGGCGTTTAACAGAGTCCGATTGGGAGACATTCTACATATATTAATGGAAAATAAGACACCAGCGAACTTAACGAAGATAATCCATAACCTAAATAACAATAACGTAACAAAGGTCAAGGCAGGAGATCAATTCACTGAAAATATCCCAACACTGGGAGGAATTAGACAGGGTGACAGTCTGAGTCCTTTTTTGTTTGATCTCCTCATGAATAAAATCATAAACAAGGTAACATGTCTCAATCTCGGATACAGACTGGGCAACAAAAGAGTGGGTTTGGTGTGCTACGCCGATGATGTAGCAATTATTGCTGAATCAGAAAACGATCTACAGAGACAACTCTTCCAGTTTTTCCAAGTAAGCCGCCAACTCAATATGAACATTTCTATCAGCAAAACCAAATGCATGACAATCGCAAAGGATCCACTCAGATGTAAGCTGGTGGTGGAGGACAATCCCATAGAGCAGGTGATGCAATTCAGATACCTAGGCATAGACATATCAAGCACCCACGACCCAGTTAAAGACCTAAGGAGCCAGATTAACAAAGCATCCGCACTATCAGGATGCCTACGAGATATAGTCTGGTCAAACTCGTACATGCGCAAAGATAGCAAAATTAGAATCTACAAGACTTGTATCAGACCCATCATGACATACGGCACGGAAGTCCGTGAGGACACTAACAAGACGAAACACATGCTAAGGGTGGCCGAAATGAAAACACTGAGAACAATAGTGGGGAAAACAAGAAGAGACAGAGTAAGAAACACAGATATCAGAGAACAATGCGGGATACAAGACATTGTGAGATGGGGAAGACAACGTAAGAGGCAGTGGTACAACCATGTAAGACGGATGGACGAGAACAGACTTCCGAAAATAGTCCTAGAAAATAACCCCACCCGGCTCAAGACCTCCCGGGAGGCCCCCTAAAAGGTGGAAAGATAGTTGGCAATCTACCTCTCAGGAAAAGATGCAGAGGCAACTTCAGAATTAACAGATCGACAGATCTCCAAGAAGTAGAAGAAGAAGAAGAAGATTTCTAAGTAAAATTCTAGACATATTTTATGTATAATATTCTATATCTAAATCTCACCGTTTTGGAAATATTTAAATTTTTATATCAAAAATGACGTTTCCGGACCAAAACTTAACTATAAATTTTTCCTATAAGAATGTTTTTATTATTTAACTTGGGTTGGTTTTTTTATAGACGGAGATCGTCAAAAGTCAATTTTTTCAACTAGAAAGCACCTATTTTTATAACTTTATCATATGAAGCATTAAAAATAGGGGTAACTTTGAATGAGGTTCTCTATTCCAAAAATTGGTAGTTTTGGAAATATTGGCAATTCATAATTTTTCTATTGTAAAATTGCTATATGGCTTTTAAGTTTTGTTATTAGTTGGCCATGACGGCGAGGCAAGGCGAAAATTAAACAATCGAACCCTTTAGAATTGTCACTATTTCTTGCCATTTGACATTCATCATAATAATCATGCCGGGGCGATTAAATTACACACACGAAAATTGTTTAAACTTATTTATTATTTATGGAGAATGTGATAGAGTTATTTCAAGAACATGCGATCCGATATCCGCAGAGACAGAAACCAACACCATCAATTGTTAAAAGGATTATAAAAAACTTCAAGGACTTTAGATCCATAAAATGAAAAGAAATAGAAATAAACCAGTTTTAAATAATGAAAATATTGAAACTACAATTTTAGGATATTTGGCCTCATATCCGCCAATATCAAGACAAGTAGTATTAGAGTCTGGATTATCTCAAACATCAGTTTTAAGGATTTTATGGAAACATAAGTTTTATCCCTATATATATTCCATAATACAATATTTAAAAGGCACTGATTTTCCACGGAGAGTAGAGTTCTTGGATAATATTATTTGGTCGGACGAAGTTAAATTCACAAAAAAATGGATGGTTTAATAGACGCAATTCCCACAATTGGAGCGATTCAAACATACATTCATTTAGAGAATTAAATTTTCAAGAGTCTTGGTAGTTTAACGTGTATTGTGCTATAAGAAATAACGGTGTCGTCTCCCTAGAATTCTACCAAGATAATCTGAATGGTAAGTTAACCATTTTTGAAGACTTCTCGATACAAAATTCGTTTTTTTAATTTATAATTGAGCGCTACTTTGACATCTTGAGAAATTTGGAAGTGAACTATTTAGATTACTTGCCACTGGCTGATCATAGAAATCTATTTTATCAACATGATGGGGAGCCTACACATAAGTCATTTAGTTAAAACTCATCACTTGTTTTATGATCAATGGATAGCCAAGAATGGGCCACATCTTTGGCCATCTCGCTCCCCCGACCTAACAGTACTTGATCACTGCATTAACTACTATGGAAAATTGCATGCAGCGCGTCAGAATAACATCTGAAGAACTCAATAAGAAGAGCCTTCCATGAAGAGTTCCTGCTAAGGTGCAAAAAATGTTTGTAAGTTCAATTTGAACATTTATTCAAATAATTTTTGTAACTTTATTTTATTAACAACTGGCTTATTTCTATTTCTTTTAGCTTTTATAGATCCAAAGTTCTTGAAGTTTTTTATAATCCTTTTAACAGTTGGTAGTGATGGTTTCTGTTTCTTTGGATATCGGATCGCGAATGAATCGCATATTCTTGAAATAACTCACATTCCCCATAAATAATGAATAAGTTTAAATAATCTTAGCGCGTAATTTAATCGCCCCGGCATGATTATTATTAATGAATGTTAAATGGCAAGTGTTCGATTGTTTTATTTTCGCCACACCTCGCCATCACGGCCAACTAATAACAAAAATTAAAAACCGTTCGGCATTTTTACAATAGAAAAATATTTTGATATCTACAAATTTTTGGAATAGACACCTTATACAAAGTTATTCTTCTTTTTAATACTTAATATGATAAAATTATAAAAATATGTGTTTTCTATTTGAAAAAATTGACTTTTGAAGATTTTTTAAATATAATTTTTATTCTTCTTTTTTTGACCACTCTGTACTAATAATTTTCAAAACATCATAGAAAGACTACTAAAATCGATCTTCGTCTACAACATTTGCATTTTTTTATCAAGAGGTACGTCTTCCAATAAATTATTTAAATTCTGCTGCAAAAATTGTAAACAAATCTCACCACTGTGTCTTCCTTTCAAAACAAATGGACCTGTAAGGTTATTTTCGATGATGCCAGCCCACAGATTTACAATGAACCTTTGCTGGTGTTTGTTTTGAATTATAGCGTGCGGTGATGGTGCTCCACCTCATTTTATCCGTATAATACGTTAACGCATAATAAACGTTTTTGACCCTCGATGGATAGGGCGAGGTGGGCCTGTTTTATGGCCACCAAGGTCTCCAGTCCTACATCCCTTAGACTTTTACTTTTGGGGACATCTAAAAGAACTAGTTTATTCAACACCAGTAAAAACTAGAAAGAACTACTAGCGAGAATAGCAATGAGTAGTGTGCCAGCAAATTTTAGAAGCCCGAGTTTTATATTGATCGCCAATTTTGCACCCAAAATATAACTCGTAAACTTTTCTTACAAGTGGGCTCAAAGTCAGCTCTCGGTCTCACTTCACCACAGATATGACAGAAACTGTTCGGTCTATTTACACAGGATAGTAAGGACATTGATTACACATGCCGAAAATAATAGCATCACTACAACGCTATCACCATTCTCTAGTTCTTTGCACTTCGCTCGTACACCTGGTGTTTTCGAGAAACAAGAACCCTTCAATAAGTAGCTGATTCTTTGACGACTACGGGGTATGGTGAAATTTGAAATTACGTGGGGTTTAATGGGTATTTCCGTTATTTAAAGCGCTAAGAGGCTGAGACTTTATAGATGGCGGTTATCCCCAGACGTCCCTCTTGGGGTGTTGCTAAATTTTTCACCATTTCCCTAAACTTATAAACAACATAGATTTAGCAATGTCGTCCTCCTGTGTGCTATAGCAACTTTATCACTTTTTGTACTTATTTTGCAATCAGTTAAAACATATTGATGATCTTTATACTTTGCTATGTGATACGATAATTTACAGGTCAGTGTAAGCATTGACGAATTATACTAAGACGGCTCATTCTTATGGGAGGATTGGAAGCGCTAAGTATTAAAACTCGGTCATTGATAAATCCGAAAATTTAAATTTTTTTAAACTTGTTTCTAGCAAAAGTATGTATAACACATTAAAATACTGATATAGATATCAGTTATTGACAATATTTTAAATTGCCTTTTATGAATGAGACGGCGTACCAGTTTGGCGTACCATTTAGGAGCGTCAAAATTATAGCACAGGATAGGAATTCTTGGTATATTTCTTCTATGGTGTAAGGGTTACAGAGATAGAAATTGTCGAAATAACTCATAGTTTGGCGGGGAGGATTTTCATGCAGAACCGTGTAATAAACGACTTATTTTTGTATTCAGTAACGTAGTTTGACCACTTTTTTAAATATATTTAGATGAAATTAATGTTATTTGAAAACTCTATCAAAGGCTACAAGGTTATAGACTGAAATTTTGGATACCCTGTATAAACCTATTTAAAGTAGGTGCGATAAATAGTAATTATCATATTCGTCTCATACCATTAAAAAACAAATGCATATTCCGTTTAACCGGTAATTTACCAGATATTAGTTGCAAATAATTTTTATTACCTGTTACAACGCTAATTATAATATCTACACGTTCGAAAACTACACAAATACCTGCATTTTGTTTAAATACGTTAGTACATTGTTAATTATGTAAATATGTAATATTTGATGTTGAAAAGACTAATTTTAAATATCTATTAATTTGTAAACAGTGTAATTGTTTTGCAGGGAATCACCTGATTCGAAAATAACCGCATCGTATACCGGAAAAGGATGAAGATAAGGTTTAGTTACCTTATTATAATACTGGGTGGGAAGAAAAAATAATCGGCTTTGTTTTAATCATTAACTTGTTTTGAAGCGACTTAAAAAAATAAGAGTTCGACTTGTACGTATTTTTTTATGTTTATTCGAACATTACTTTTGATAAGACGAAGATATTTTGAAGCAGTATTCAGAATATTATGGAGCATATGTTTTCAATGGTGGTGAACACAAGCCTTTCAATATGGGGGTTTCGGTCCAGGAGCAACTGAGAGGCATTAAGATAGTTAAAGTGGGAAGCGGTGTATTAAAGAAATTAATAAAAGATAATTTGAAATTTTCTACCATTTAGTTGTTGCACACCAAATAATATGTAATCATGCATGCTATACGCCGGCCCCACTTATGCTGTATTAAATTTTAGTTTACACTTACTAAGAAGTGGTTTCTACACTTCTTTTATATCTGAAGACGGTTTCTGTTCTCTCTAGTGTTGTTCTCGGTGTAGGACTCTAGCTTTAGAATATTTTATGCTATGATCATGAGTTCAGGTGTGGTTGGCGGTATCAGATTTTTCTGTTGCGCCACAATATGCGTACTTCTGGCGTCCTTTGCTCCTTACTGCAAGGGGTCTCTTTGTTTCGCCAACGTAGGAGTTGCTACATTCACATGGTGTCTGATACACACAGATCTTATATCTTTTTCTTATTCTTCTTTCATCTTCATTTTTCTTTCTTCGAAATGCCTCTAAGGGGATATTTAACATTGGTTTTCGTTCCTCGTTCATTGTCGATCTTGTCCTTTTTCTACAGTTGCAAAGAATTAATGCTCTATCTACGAGGTTTCTTACAATTTCATGTTTGTTGTTGTTTGAATGGTCGAATGAATAGTTTAGATATTGTCCTATTTATATTGATTTTCTATAGCTTGAACTTCGAATTTGTCTAGGTGTCGTCTACGTATCTAAGCCATAACTTTGGTTGCGGATTCAATTGTAAGGGTTTCGAACCATTTCTTGAAAATATTTGCGACCACCGATGAAAGCGAAGATTCCATTGGTATTACATCATCCTGAATGAAGAATTTTTCATTTTCTTGAAAATACAAATTGGTTAAACAACATTTCAGCAAGTTTATTTGGTGTTAGAGATATTCTGCCCGCTAAGGTCTGGTCTTGTTCAAGTTTCCTTCTCTTATAAGAGATTCTAGAAAAGCTGTTAAATATAATACAGTTCTTGCTCTCTATCTTCCTGTACGCGTAAGTAAAACCAAGTGAGAGCTTTTTTATTTTCTAGAAAACTTGAGCGATTCGTCAAATAGGGTGCAAACAATTATGAAAAACCTATGAACGTGCTGCTTACGTGTATTGTGATGCAGATTAATTAAATTTGATAATGTTAAACATTGCTTTCCCCAATAAAAATATCTTCATATTTTTTCCAATTTACAAGGAACTTGTTCTTTTTTTTTTCAAATTGTCCTCGAAGAACCTCAATACTAGATCAAATTGTTAACAAATGCTTACCTCGTTCGACCCAAACAAGATGAAATTTTAATTCTACAGTTGTTTATACCGCATTCTGATACAAAGATAATATCCTAGAGACAATGGACAAAATCTTAAATAACAGTAAAAACGTTAGTACCAATAACAAATCATCAGGGTATATCAAAATTCTCAAAAGCAAGAGTTTATTTTCATATTTAAACTTATTTTACAAAATAATCAAATAGACTTGTTACTTGGAAAGTTTCAAACAAGACAAATGGACGCTATTTTTGCAAATAAAAATATATTATCATTAGAATCAAAATTTACGGAAATTAGAAATAATATTACCTCAAACGACTTTGAGTTACCTCCTTCTATTTCAAAACGACGTAAGCTCTATGATTTCGGGGAGTTTTCTTGGGAAGCAAAAGAAATTTATGATATAATTGTTTGTCAAGCAAAAGAACGATTTAGCTTTACAGGTCACTTGGTAGCAGCCAGTCTTTATGTCGAATGTAGTACATGTTTTCTCGAGTAAAAATTTAAGGATACGTTTTAAATTTACCTCTTTTTTATCGAACAAAAACTTCGTACAGAACTGACCATCATATATGAAATTGAAGAATTTAGATCAATTTTGGGACTTCTTGTACTCTATGACTATTTTTCAAAAAATATCGAGCTAAGTGAGACATTATATGAAATTTTGAAACTTTTAAAAATTTTAATTACGATTTCGATGATATCGGCTGAAGCAGATCGGTGCTTTTCTACCCTCAATCGGAAAAAAAAAATATTTTAAGGAATACTATGAGCCAAGAAAGACTTTCTGCTTTGGCAATGCTTTCTAAAGAAATGAATCTTATCGAAAGCATACCTGATTTCAATTAGCGGGTTGTTGATAAATTTACTAATGCCAAAGATCGGCATATGGTTTTTATTCATAAATAATTCACAAAATAAGATATACATGCATTTTGTTTTGACTGCTACATTTTTAAAATTTACTACCTTCTTTATGTCTAGTTATTTAAAATACACTGTTTTATTTCATATTAACTCAATTTAAATGACTTTTATGTTTTCATCCACCCCTGCCTATGGCAGGTTTTATACGTATCTATGTTTTTAATGTATCATTGGAATTGCAACCCCTACTTTTTTAATGCACCAACCGCCACTGGATCCCGCACTTTCGGGCATGCACACTACAATATCTTCAGTTGACCATCGATAGGACTGTACTTCGAATATCTATTTGACCTTGTTTCGATAAAATGTTTGCATTCTTTTTTGGAGCTCATTATATTAAATAAAATACATAAAATAAATAAGACACTTATAATAATATATCGCACACAACCCATTAGGCAAAAAACACAAAACATATAAATGATATCGAACCGGTACTGTGACTTTACAGGTGACGTTATCAAACCAAGCGGTCAATAATCGGTTGTTCGCATGCTGATAAACGTGAGATGTTCAAAAGTATGACTGGCGCTCGATGTGCATGAACGCCCTTCTTCGTCTGTATTTCGCAGTTTTTGGTTTTCTTCTTCTTCTAAAGTTGCCTATCTTTTTATAATGTTGGCGACCACGTTGGCCCATCTTATCCTATTTACTGCAGCTCGGAATAGGTCAGTTGATGTTAGGCCAGTCCATTTTCTAAAATTGGCCAGCCGAGATATTCGCCTGTGCCCAAGGCCTCGTTTGCCCCCAATCTTGCCCTGTAGTATCAATTTCAGAAGTCGGTATTTATCATTACGCATAATGTGGCCAAAGTAAGCCAGTTTTCTGTTTTTTACAGTAGTAATAATTTCCTTTTCCTTTCTGAGCCTCTCAAGAATTGTAATGTTAGTTGTATGGTGTGTGTATGAGATCCGTAACATGCGTCGGTAGCACCACATTTCGAATGCCTCTAAGCGTTTGGCGGCAGCCTCGGTAAAACTCCCGCTTTCAACTCCGTAGAGGAGAACACTGAAAACGCAACATCTGAGAATTCTTATGCGTATATTAATATTCAGAGAGAGATTACAAAGTACTTTCTTAAGGCGGGTAAAAGCGCTTCTGGCTTTTGCAATACGAGTTCTTATTTCGTAACTGTGATCCCATGTATCACTGATATTGCAACCTACATAGCATATTTTCTCCACTCTCTCCAATGGTGCATCGTTTACTGTAAATTAGACGTTTATGTTGATGTTCTTGCTAACAATCATTATTTTAGTCTTTTTATAATTTAATTTTAGTCCGTATTCGTTGCATGCCTCTACAACACTATCCATCACTCTCTAGAGACCATCCGCACTGTCTACCAGCAGCACTGTGTCATTTGCGTATCTAATATTATTGATAAGTTGACCATTTACCACAATACCGTCCTTCGATTCATCCAAGGCTTTTCTAAAATTTTCGGAATATATATTAAACAATGCCGGTGACAATATGCATTCCTGTCGAACTCCGACTACAAAACAATCGGACAGTTCGTTGTCGAGGCGCTCTATTGCTGTTTGCTGAAGATACAGGTTTGAGATTAATCTTATATCCTTACTATCAATTCTCGATGTTTTTAGAATATCAATTTTTTCGTGCGGCACCATGTCAAACGCCTTCTCAAAATCAATTAAACATGCAAATACGTAGCAGTTGACATCTCTTGCTCTTCGTGTTAGTACTTGCAAGCTGAAAAGTGCTTCCCTTGTTCCAAGGCCTGCTCTGAATCCAAATTGCACCTCACTAAGGTGTTATTCTAATTTGGTGTAGATGCGAGAGTGAATGATATTAAGGAGTACCTTAAGTGCGTGGCTCATTAAACTAATTAATCTGTGGTCCTCGCATTTCCTAGAGTTGTTTTTTAGGAAGGATGAATATTGATAGCAGCCAGTCTTTCGGTAAATGTTCAGTTTCATATATGTTGTTGAATAGCCTGGTGAGAGTTGTGTGGTGTGGTTTGGAAGGCCTCTAATAACCTCAAAATTTCCCATGCACGTCATCAGGTCCCGGCGATTTCCCATCTTTAAGTCGTTTAATGGCCATTTTTACTTCTTAATTTGTTATTTCTGGGCCGTAGGGATTGTTTATTTCGGGTGGTGTTCTTGCTGTGTTTTCGAACAGTTCTTGCACATGTAAATTCAATCTTCTTAATCTGTCTTCAATCCCGATTAAGATCTGGCCTTCGTTGTCTACAATTATGCATGTGATGCGCTATTCACCAGTGTTGTGCATTTATTTAATCTTTGTGTGCATATGGAAGTTGTTTTTGTTGAAGAGTTTTGATTTCTATACCTTTTAGTAAGCTATGATTATTTTGCTTCTTTTATTTTCGTTATTATACTCTTGTGGAGTTTATTGTATTCATTAACATTTTTATCTATAAATTTTCGTCGTTCTTCCATTATTTGCAGTATATCGTCTGTCATCCATTCTTGTTTCTTTTCCTTTTTTTATTCAAGGTTTTCATATGATGGTGTGGTAATAGCTGTCTTCATTTCATTCCACTGTTCTTCTATGTCTGTGTAAATTTCGGCTATTTTTTGTTAAGCTCTTTGACTTTTTCCTGGATGTTATTTTCTTTTAGTAAAATTATGTCCTTTTTGAGAGTCACTTTCGTATGAATTATTTTGAGTCGCATATTGATTCTTGTTACTAATAGATTATGATCCGAGAAGACATCTGGGCCTGGATATGTTTTTGTTGAGATGACGGAACTTTCAAACCTCTTGTTTACATTGATAAAATCAATTTGATTCCTCCTGATTCCTTCTGGTGTGTCTCCGGGAGATTTTCATATATAAAGCTTTCTGGGATGTAGCTTGAAAAATATTTTCTTGCCAACCATGTCCGTCTCCTGGCACAATTGAATAAGCCTTTCTCCTCTTTCATTTCTCGTGCCCTGACCGTATCTTCCCACAACATTCTCCATTGTACCCTGTCCTATTTTAGCATTAAAATCGCCCATGATGATATTTAGTTCATGTTTTTTTTTGTGAGGTTTAAAGAGTCCTCCAGAGTCTGATAGAAATTTTCTATTTCGTCTTTAGTAGACTCGACTGTGGGGGCGTAAACCTGAATGACGTTCGTGTTTGAAGGTCTGGAGTTGATCTTCAATACTGCAACTCTGTCCGCCATTGGTGTAAATCATATCACTGCTTTAGTTAATGCCACTTTTACTATTAGAGTTACGCTATTTCTGTTTCATGGTGTGTCATCTCCCGAGTAATAGATATGGTGTTCACCCATGATCATTTTTCTTGAATTTGGTCATCGAACTTCACTGCATCCTAAAATATCGATGCCGTTTTATTTTCTGAATAACATTTGCTGCTTTGCCTGGTTGGTGCATGCTTCGAGTGTTCCAAATACCGATCCTTTTCATGTTTGGGACTTTATTGGATGACGGGGGATTCTTAGCACCCTCTCCCCATTTAAGGGGCGCCCGGGACTGAAGGCCATATCTTTATGCTTTTCAGCCATTGTGGTGTCCTGGGGAATATTAGATACCAGGTAGTTTCCCGTTGCTTTCCTGGCTTTAAAAATAATCCGCTTCCATTATGGAGATCAGTGTTTCCGTAGCAGTCGGTTTTTCTGTTACACTTTAACTTTCCTATATATCTTTTGATTTATTTAAAATAATGATATTTTCCTTTTTTTCCGGAAACTTTATTGAAATATAGGAAATTAAATTTTTATCAATCTGTTTTTATATCTGCGAAGATAATGTAACTATACTAACTAACCTGAACTAACCTGAACTATTATGTAGAATTTTTCCAGATTTAAAATCTACCGTTAAAAAATTAAATACAAAGAACTCATTGCAAGCAACCTCAGGTCTGGTTTTGAGTTAATTCAAACAATATGTCTCCAAAATTTTATTGAAAGAGAAGGAAAATGATGAAACTGAAGAACTGTAACATACAAACAGACAGACCGACATAAAGAAATTGTAAGGGCTCATAGTGGCTACGGATGCCTAAAAGGGACACTAAAAATTCTAAGTGTCTCTATTTTATTTATAAATATTCATCAAGATGACAGAAAATTCATGTTCTTCTCGTCTATCACGATTTAATAGTTTTAGAGCCATTAAATACAGTAAAATACTAAAATACATATAGTTTCACAGATCATAAAATGGTCTAACGAAATCTCACGTGTGCCTTGATGTTTTTGTTATTCTTATTATAACAATTATGAAGTAGATGATATAGGTTTTTAAGAGCAACTGTTATTTTATGGCTTTCGGCCATTCAGTCAAACTTTATCAATAATTAAAATTTAAATATATATATATATATATATATATATATATATATATATATATATATATATATATATATATATATATATATATATCGACCGCAGTGTTTCAGTGATACAGTGATCAAGAAAACATTCGAGAAACTGTGAATGTAATGTAACTGAGTATCTAGACCTATAAACGGCAATATTTTGTATTAAATAAGCCTTATACCTTCATAGCCTACATAATTCTATAAAAAAATAAATGAAGAAAAAATGCCAGTCAAATTGACATTGTGGCTTCGTTGGCAGATCTGTATTTTTTGATAAAATTTCGGAATACATCTTGGAGTAAGGACCACGAATTGGGCTTTTAATTTCTTCCTTGAGTTCTTGTTTCATGATGATTCGCATAGATTTTATATTTTAAAAATTCCAGGGGGAGGAACCCAGTCTGCTTATATCACAACCTTTGGCCAGTTCTAGTCTCCAAAACTGTCGATCAAAGAGATGTTAGATTAATAGAGATCGCCAAAAATGTTTTCAAATCATTCAATTGTTTACAGCCAAAATTACAATGAATACGTGAAGAAAAAACTATACCGTTTTATGCGTCACGAAGTCTGAAACTCCACCACGTACAACTTTTTTTGTAAGAGAAACGTGTACTTCACAAATTTATTTATTTGTTTATTCTTGTAAATGGCACAATATTTTATCAGTGTTCACAATTTAACTTTATTTCCCAAAGACAAATCTGCATCATTAAAATAGCACTAAAAATCAATTTAAACAAAATTAAGTCACAAGTGAAAGAAAAAGAACTGCGAATTGTCACAAATTACAGCTAATGATAGGCAACATTGCCAGGTTGCACATTCAATCTGGAGAAGTTATAATGTTATGAAAGCTATTTGTTGGATAAACATTACAGATAGATGCCAACGACTTTTAGGTAAAAGTAATTATTCTTAGGTTGAAAAATTCGATACGTTTCAGAAACAATGTTATTTAATATCTTGTGAAATTTATAAAAATAAAATTTCTTTAAATCCTAAAAACTTTCTTAGATCTTCTTTGTCACTTGAGTCGGAACACGTCCATAGACTCTGGATTTAATTGATTAATTTAAAAATAACATTTGCGTTTGGGTTTTAAGCTAGTTATTAATACTTCAGTTCAAAGGTTATCTAGCAAATTTCTAACAAATCGATGGCTGTCTTGAGGTGTAGCTGTGAGTCTATAGGACGTAGTGATGAGCTCGTTGATTGAGTACTGTGTCTTGTCCAGATATTTGGTGATGATGTTGGTGATGAAAATTGTAAAAGTTTCGAAGCTAATAACCCTATACATGATAGTGTGTCTGACATAATAGGAGGCTTCACAGATGAGTCGCAGAACTTTGTTCTGAAAGATCTTTATTTTGCTGAACACTAATCTAGCCTAGTGATGCAAGTAGATGCACCAAAGGAGAGGACTGAACGAAAAGTGTTAAAATTAGAAGTTTGAGCTTTAAATTAGGTTTATTGTTGCAATTCAGCAGAGAATAGAGAGCTATCAAGGAAATTGTGGCTTTAAATAACAGATAATTGGTGTTAAGTTTCCAGTTTAATTTTTTATCAAAGACAAATCTTGAGTATTTCATATAAGGGCTCCAGGGAAACTCATTATTCGAGATGGATAACCGATCATCTAGAATTGAAAATCAGGCTTTGGTGAACATCTAAAATCTAATTTCTCAATCGGCCATTCATATTTTTAGTTTAACTATGTGCCATTGCAATCTCAATACTATGTATCGAAATGGTCCAGAAGACATCGCAAAAGCAATACCATCTGCGAATAAAAAGAGGTTACTATGCTGATCAAGTGTCGGACCTGTAAAGGTTAAATAGAATGGGGAATAAAGAGAAACCCTGAGGAACCCCCGCCTTAATCAGCCTTAAAATATACATGTAGTCACCTGACGATAATACAAAAGTTCTGCCCTCTGGGAAACTTAGAACCAGTCTTACAAAATAATTGTTGAGTCCTAGTCTATAGCTCCCTCTGAAGCCGAAGAACCGAATTGCTCCAGAGGTAAAATATTCTTTCAACTGGGAACTCGGTTAAACGACTGTCGGTCACCTTCCTCAAATTGAAAAGTAGTCTAATAGGCCTGTAGCTATGAATGTCAGTGTTCATCGTTGGTTTTAATAGGAATAATTTTATCGATTTTCCAGTCTGAAGGAAACTGACCAGATTGTGAGATGGCATCAGTTATATCAGTGATGGCAGAATGGGTTTTGTCTGGAGCTCTTTTTAGCGCCGCTTTATTCAAAAAATCCAAACCTGGCGCTTCCTTTACCACCAAACCGATGATAGATGTTCCTAAATCAATAAGACGTTTGGTCTTGTAAATAAGCACTTACCTTTATATGCGTCTTTAACAGTATCATCGTATCTCCAGATGGCCTGATTAGTCATTGATTCCAAAAATGACGTAGTTGGGACACGAGAATCGATTTCCTTTAAGCCAGAATTCTTGAATCCAGAGAGCGCAGATCCCGTGCCTCAATCTTCAAGTAAGAGGGATTTATTTTCACCATGTTAATAATTAGCTTCTTTTAAAAGTGACATTCAATGAGCGCATGATTTGCCGCAGCTGTGATGCTTGGGTTGAATGCTTCCATTGAAGCCTCTATGCTGTGAAGGAATGTCCGCATTTGAGCAGAAACGGGAAAGATGCTAGAAGTCTCCAATTTTCTATTGTTCTGCTAGCTTCAAACAAACTACGGCGGAGATGGTTCGTTGATATTGATAGTAGTACGATTATTGAGCCTATTGGTTGTTCTCAAGATTTTTGGATACCTAGAACAACCCGTGTAATTGGCAGAGTGCTTCCTGTAGCAGTTTGCAAATTTGGGTTTCAGACCCAGTTTTAGATTACATTTGTAAGTGAGGTGAGCCTTGACGAACTTAAGGAACTCAGTCATACACTTCGAATAACACAAGGACCAGTGGCAACGGTGACTTATCTTTATTATACCATCTAGTAAGAGACTTTGATGGGAATCCTAGATTCTTAAGATCTATTTTAATGTGTTTATTTACCATCTTTCAAAAGCGCTCCTGATCACCACGTACGACGCTTAAAAGCTATTATTATGGAATGGTATAGTGTTGGTTTTGAGGAACTTTGTGATTTTCCGATAGTCCTTATAGGTAGAAGAATGTGGGTTTACACCTTAGTTATTGGCATGGCATTCCCGGAGTTCATCCAGTATGGTTTCATACAGGAGGTTACGTCGTTGTAGAGTATTTTGTTTCACGAAACTATCGGCGGAACTTTAATAATAGTGGCCTGAACTTCAGTAGAAACTTTGTGGGTGTGGAATCTTGGTTAGGAATTTAGGGATTTGGATCTCTTGGAATTCTGACTGAGTCGATTTTTTACTTGAAATAGCCGATGATTATTTTTAAGTCCTTCTTTTCTTTCGTGAAACGATAATAGCCTTATTATCCTCATTTTCAGAATTATTCATTAACACATTTTTCGAAAATTATTCAATGTTGTATTATTGCTACTGTTATTGCACAATTGTTAGAATGTAAGTTAATTTGATTAGAAATGTTACTGTTTAAATTTAAATTTGAAATAAGATTAGTAGAGTTAAAAATTTTTATCATTATCATACCTTAATCTGGCCATCAGTTTATCATTTGCAGTTGTTTGTTTAGCTTCGCATGTTACTGCAATAGCTCATCGAGTGGAACTTCCTGTGCTTCTTATTTCTTTGCTCACAAATACTTATATTCAGTGCGTAATAATCTTCACAATACTTTTTAAGCCTCGCTTCCAATCGTTTTACATTAATCTGCATCTGGTTATAATCTTCCAAAGTTAATAGTGGGTCTGGAGTGGGAGTCTACCCAATAGCTACATCCGCTTCCATCAGAACATTACACTAAAAACATTTAGAAATATTCCAGAGATTGAAAACAGATTAAAAAAAACTTCCTATCAACAAGGCAGATCATGACTTGGCGGTTACCATGAATACACGGGTACTGTTGATGCCCTAAATTTTATTTAAATCACTATAATTTTGAATAGGGTTTTTCCTGTCTCTCTAGAGCTTTGTTTAACCTAAAATCTCTTTGGCATCAATAAAATCAATTGGAGATTATAGAAACAAATAAAAATATATTTTTTAAGTTTGAGGTTTTCAATTACAAAAAAAAAAATCTTTAGATACAAGTTTGCTGTCTGGAATTGTTACCAGAACAATACGTTTTTTTTGATAAACAACAAATATAAAAAAACAATTTTTTTCTTGAACATATACAATTTGAAAAGGGTGTTTTTCTTTGATCAAACAGATAATATTTAAAAAAAATAATAAAAATCAACAACCTAAACAACTAAATAAATAAATTTAAAGATAAAACTAATTTATGATATTTATTTATTCGTAAGCCAAATGACAATAAGGTTAATAAATTATAAGCGAAATAAATAAATGTAAAACAAAAACCAGAACGGAATCCTTAGCTTTTAATAAAATTTACAAATACTTTCAAATTAGTTGATTTAATTCAGGTTAATATAATTGTTATTATTATTTATGTAAATAATATAAAGAATTAGATAATGCGTATATGATGGATTTTCTGTATATTTTTGGATTTTTAATTGACGCCGGTAAAAATATGACGATATTATTTTCTATATTTAGAACATTTTTACCAGTGTTTACTAGTTTCTTTATATTTTGTTTAAATCCAAGGACGCAAGTCGTTGAGCTAGAAATTCTTCCAAGTTGTCTACGCATTTTCTTAGTAAATTATAAGCGGTATTTTGTTTACAATTTATTTTTCTACTTCAATAAAAAATATATTGAGATATTGAACTTGGGATGGTGTATCAAGATCGAAGGAAAAACGAATAAAATAAATTTATTTTGAATTCAAAAAACCATATAAAAGGGGCACCATTGAAATTGATGTGGAAATTCAAGTCGCAAATGTTGAAAAGCTAAATAACACAGGTTAGAGCATTAAACTTTTCACCGATTTTTAATATTTTTTGAATGCAGTTTTTTTGGAAACGAATATGCACCATAAGAACCGATAGAAATAAATTAAATTTCTCATAAAAACTATTAAATCCTCGAATTTTGAATTCCGAATTCAGATATTTGATCATATATGAAGTACATTTTTCGTCTCTTCTTCTCTAGACATGTAAAGTTTTTAACCATTTGGAGTCTTTTTTCCAAATGGAGCAGAAAAATTAGTTATCGAATGGTTTCCTTCAGTCTTATTTCTGAGTAAAACCTGTAATTTTTCATGTGCTGCTAAAAGTGAACCAACATTTTTATAGTCGTGGATTATATTGCAAGATGGCTAAAGATCCATTTATTTACTGGAAACTTTTCGGAACTATAATCTTGCTATGTAAAGTCATTACTTAGAAAAAAATGGGTATTTTGTTCTTTTATCCTCATATTTTGATCTCCAAAAGCTGTAGAGGACAAAGAAGTACCCTGAGGAAACCCCGCCCTAATTAGCCTTAAAATAGACATAGGGTAGTCTGATGATACTACAAAAGTTCTGCCCTCTAGGAAACTTAGAACCAGATTTGTGAATTCCTAGTCTTATAAGCTTAATTACAAGACATTGTGCCACACCTTGTTAAAGGCTGGATGATGTCGAAGAAGATTTGCCCTGGTATGGAATTTTCTATTGAAACCTTACCTGCCTAGTAGTCTGATGAATGCTACTATGGCTCCCTCTGAAACCGAGAAACCGAATTGCTCCAAAGGCAAGATATTCTTTTAAACTATGAAGTCAGTTGAACGACTGTCTATCTTGAGACTGGAAAGTAGTCTAATAGGTATCTAGCTATGAATGCCAGTGGCGCGTTCATCATGTGTTTTAATAAGAATAACTTTATCTATTTTCCAGTCTAAAGAAAACGCCAGATTGTGAGATAGCATCAGTTATATCAGTGAGAGCAGAAAGGGTCTTATCTAGAGCTCTCTTAAGCATTCAGCCTTATTTTTAAGGAAAAGCTGTAACTTTTTTCTGCGCTGCTAAAAGTAAACCAGCATTTTTGTAGCCCTGGATTATCTTGCAAGATGGCTAAAGAACCATTTGTTTACTGGAAACTCTTCAGAATTCAAAATCTTACTATTTAAAGTCATTACCCACATAGCATGAAAGATTGCAACAGGCTTTCAGCAAGGTTTCAAGAAAGTTTTGAAATCTTTCAAAAAGTCTTCGTGGAATCCAGCAGTATTTACCAAATGTCCGCAACAAATACACGTAAAGATTACGTCTAAGCTTACTATAACTTTTCAGGAAACAATAACATAAGATATTTTGTAAGCTCTACTTCAAGATCCACATCAGTTTCTGAAAGTTTCTACTTGGTATATATAACTTTACGCGAACGCTTCTTATAATCTTTCAACCAATATTTCTGAAAGCTTTCGTGGAATCTTCCAGTATTTACCTAATGTCCGTGATAAATATTAACTGAAAAATTACGTCTAAATTTACGATAACCTTTCAGGAAAGCATAACGTAAGACTCTTTGTAAGAGTAAGACAAGACTCATATAAGGTTCTGAAACCTTCTACTTGGTATTTATTACCTACACGAAAGTATTCTGGAGTCTTGCGAGCAATATTTGTGAAAGCTTCCATAGAAGTTTCCAGTAGTTACCTAATGTCCGTGACAAATATTATGGGAAAGGTTTCGTCTAGGCTTACGATATCCTTTCAGGAACGCCTAACGTAACTTTCTTTATAAGCTTACAGTTACTAACCTGAACCAACCTGAACTAACTGTAAATTTAGAAAAAAAAAACTTACGTTAGGTATTCCTGAAAGGATATCGTAAGTTTAGGCGGAACCTTTCCCATCATATTATTACGGGAAGCTTCTATGAAAGCTTTGACAGTGCTGTTTCAATCTAGCATGAGACTCATCACGCTAGTTCGTTCGGTAGAAACCATTATTTCGCAACTGTTTACTATAAATGGATTCTAAAATTAAAAGCAGTAAATAAGATACAGTGGCGACATCTCGATAGATCACTCAATAACACTTTCAAGAAAGATATACTATATAAGAGGCTTACACCATAATTTCACGAATTCTCAATGAAAGCTTGTATTCGAGTTTACAGCAAAGTATTCGTCAAGATTTTAAGAAGGTTATAGAATGATTACAGAAATCTTTCTTCACAGAATCGATTGGGAATGACGGAAACTTTCCTTGAAACCTTACTGCCAAGTTACACTAAACCTCAAAGTTTGCTTATTTGATAGATTGCTACTTTTTTCTTTAATGATTACATATCAGTTTAGAATAACAAATTTTTTTTTAAATCTTGCTGGAGACTTACACTAAGCTTCTCAGTTTGCTTATTTGTTAGATTACATATTATTTTTAAGAAGATTGCATATTATCTTTCAGAAAATTGCAAGGTTACACGAAACTTTCCGAAAATATGAAAATATATCTTAGTTTTCGCAAAGTTTGCTTTTATGATGATTTCATAAATTCTTAATGGAATCTTCCATTTAAATTTGCAGCAAATTACCTGTAAAGGTTCTAAGAAGGTTACTGGATAATTATAGAAAGCTTTCTTGAAAATATTAATATGGAATAACAACTATTTTCTTGAAATCTTACTGAAATGCTGCGCTAAGGTACCTACTTTGCTTACCTAGTAGATTACAATATCTTTTCTTGGAAGACTGCACGTTATTTTCTAGAAACTTGCAGGAATATTTCACGAAACTTTCATAGTTCGTTTTACGTTCTTCTATATAATATTTTTTATGTTTCTCGGAATCTTTCATGAAAAATTACATGGGATCCTATGCAAAATTTATTCATAAGCTCCCTGGAAGATTCTTAGCAAGTTACTTAGGAAACACACATCAAACTTGTATCGGAAAGCTTTCATGCGACGTGTAAAGGCTTGCATACTATGTGAGTACTTAAAAAAAATTGGATACTTTGCTCTTTTATCCACATACTTTGATCTCCAAAAGTTCAAATTTTTTATTATTTGGTCTTATATGAACTAATTTTTTTGTAAGTTCTTCTATGAATCTATTCGCAGATTTTAACCCTTATTTTTTTTATTCGGATTGTCAATCGATCTTCCCAGAACGATTTATAAGAAAAATGTAAAGTGTGATAGCCCAAAAACATTTGATCGAACTCTCTGAACTTTTAGTTCAAAACTGGCTTGCTGAATTGTTTATATGAGAAATTTTAGCTTCCTTTCGATACAATTAGTGAGTTTAAATAGCAGAAGTACAAATTTAGAATGTTTTCTGTTAATTTATCTTTGACAGTTTAACGGCATCATAATCGATGATTTTAAATCTTTTGTCTTATTTTTTCGAACACAGAAAAATTACTTTTCTTTTATATAAGCTAGATTTGAGGAATCGATTCAAAATCTCATTAGGATTAATATAACAATATCCGCCTTCCCCACTCTGCGTCGTAGTATTAAAATACTCATTCTCTAATCTACTCTAAGTGGAAAAAATACAAAAATCTCAAAGGTGGGCAATAATAATACCATCCTTTATCCATTAATCAAGACAAAAGATCCATAAGTTTGTTTATCAACAAGTATAACTTTAAATTAAGGCCATTTTTTTCTAAAATGCACTAAAACTGTACGCTTATCTCTGTGGCCAAGAGGCAATAATACTAATAATAAATTTACGGCAATAAACCATTCCAACAATACGAATTTAATTATGTTATAAACAAGAGAAATGCATCAAGAAGACTTTAGTGCCAATTTCAATACGATAAAAATTTGAAGTCTGATGATTTTACAGTTTCACGCCACGTTCTTTAATTATGCAAGATATATTGTGACGGTGGCAGAATATAATTAAAATAAGGGGTAAGATATGTCCACAAAAATGCATTCGTAAAGTCGCTAGACTTTCTATTACCTAAGCTGGCACTGCAATGAGTGGATTATCATTACACAATAGGCATGCTTTCTTGGTTAGGTCTACTCGTATTTTCACTAATTTTAAAACATATATACAGTCTATGTCTACGGATGAGGTACCGCACCCTGGTAATAAGATTAAAGGGGGTACATTTTAAAAATAGTTTACCATACAAAATGTGCTAAAGAAGCCAGACCGAATTTTTGTAAAATGTAACAACCTACATTTTTTCCTGTCACAGTTGAAGACTTAATAAACTTCTCTTATTAAATCTTCAATCTTATTTTTTTGCCTTAAAATGTGGTGTTTCTAAATTATAAAATTTTTAAATATTTTTTTTACTAAAAACAATATATCACTTCAATTTTCATACCCACACCATTATTTTTGATTTCTTTGTAAAAAATTAGCCCTAGCTGGGATCTAGCTTTCTTGTACAAACCAATTATGCTTTTAATCCTCCTCCCAATAGGCATCATGTTATTCCCTCTTCTAAATTTTTGAGTAATAAAACCAGCAATATTAATAATTGTAATAAAAATAAAAAGATTTAGCAAAACATAATAATTATTTCATTTAAAAATCAGAAATTATCTTATGAGTGGCCGTGATTTTCTTTGCTCTATGTTATCTAAGTATGTGTCAATTTTGACATTTAATAATGATTCAATACAAAATATTCTATTTAATATTAATATTTATATAACAACTTTAGACACTTAATGAATGATAAATGAATGAAACAAAGCATGGTGATATTAAATCATCGATGCCTGAGCCTTTAATGGGCCCTTTACATCTCACCATAGCTGCAGTCATTCGAGGCCGACCGCCTTTGCGATTCCAAGCAACCTCGTTTGTTGAACTTGCCTAACTGCTGTCAGTCCGTTGAGTGCTGGGCACTCTCTGATGATACGGTCAACAGGCTCATCCTCCTCCAAGCACCATCTACACGTCGGGTCGTCTTCGGCACCGATCTTATGAAGATGGCCCGTCATGTGACAATGTCCTCTCAACAATACTACCACAATTTGCAGCTCTTTCCTTCCTAAGGAGAGATGCTTCTTAGTACGCCGTACGCTAGGTCCAGTTATATGTTCCTTAGCACATCTCGTTCCAGGAGCTCCCTTCCATGATTCAATAAATTTGCTTTCTAGCAGCAGTTTTATTTCCATTGTGCCAACGGGAATTGGGACAAGTAGAATTGGTTGGGGGCCATATGGTTCAGTGCCGAACCCAACTTTGCCAGACTGTCTGCTTCCTCAATACCGCGTATGCCCGAGTGGCCCGCGACTCACGTGAGTCTGATTGTGCAACCGTTCCTTGTCATACCATTCAGTAAGTCCTTGCACACAGACACCAGTCGTGAAATTATGATACTGGACTTCAGTGCTAATATCGCAGCTTTACTGTCTAAGCATATATTTGTTAACCTATTCCTGTCTATAGCCCTTTCATAGAGATGGGCACACTGCAGAATAGCATAAATTTCTACTGTGAAGATCGTCGCACTTTATCCGAGAGCGTACTACTCTCTGACTCCTGCGCTCCTGCCGAACACTCCGGCTCAAGCTCTTTCATCTGGTCGAGATCCATCAGTATACCACCAGGATCCATTTCTTGGAAGATTTTGCTTTCCTTCCCAATCCTCTCTACTTGGCAGAAATATTTCCAGAGGTTGGGTTTTAAAAGCAGCGTCATGTAATCTGTCTGCATGGAGAGTGATGGACACCTCTCTATCGCGCTTGCCCAAACACCTGAGTAGTCGCCCGTTTCAATTCCAAGATACCCTAGGCAACTGAGACGATAAACAGTTTCAGGGCCTTGTTCTCTATGCATAAGTGAAGAGGAGGCAGGTTTACCAGGATTTCAAGAGCCTTAATGGGAACAGTCCTCATCGCACTCAATATTTCCACACAAGCCATTTTTTGAACTTTGTCGAGTTGAAGGCTGTGTTTGCGCTTTGTTGTTCTACGCCACCATACAGTAACGGCGTATGTTATCATGGGGCGGATCACCATGATGTATATCCAAAATAGCACTCTAGGTGCCCCTATATGCACACAAAGGTTCGTTTACAAGTTCAGAAATCTCATATGGCCTTCCTGCTTCGAGCCTTAATATAATCATTACAGCTCAGTCGTTAGTGCAGAATTACTCCCAGGTATTTAACTGTCCTCTTGTATTGAAGAGTCCTTCCTGCCAATGTAATTGTGGGAAGTCTCCTCATTTTCATCTTTTTTGTCAAGAGTACTACTTTGGCCGTGTCTGGTTTTATTCTGAGTCCTGCCCTGTGGTTCCCTTGTTCCGTGATCTAGAGGGCTCGCATCATTGGTCCCTCCAGGTGTCGAATATCGCGACCAGGGCACAAAATGACCAGGTTATCGGCATAGACCTGTGTATAACACCAGCATCATTCAGTTCACTCAACAGGCTATCCACCACAAGGCAGCATAAAAAAGGCGATAGAACTCCTACCTGTGGACAGCCCCTATTTGACAGTGCTTTAACAGTTACGTTGTTAAGCACAACATATATTATTCTCTGAGTTAACATTCCTCTTATCCATGCCACTACTGTCGGATCAGAGCCTCGTGGTTATAGAGCATTACATATCGAATCGTGAGGCGCGTTATTGAACGCCCCCTCGATATCGATGAAGGTGCCTAAGGTAGATCGACAACTCAACAACACGTTTTCGACTCTTGTGACGAGTGGGTGTAGCGCCGCATCTGTGGATTTTCCTGCCTGATAGGCAAATTGTAAAGGATGTAAGGGATACCATTATTCCTTCCTTAATGTGTCAATCCACAAACGTTTTCAGTGTCTTTAATAAGAAACTGGTCAAGCTAATAAGGTCAAAATACATTCATTGTTTTATGGTTGCCAATTTCTTCGCACCAAAAAGTAAGAGTAAGAGCTTTGCTGAATTTAGAAATGTAAAGACTTCCATGAAAAGGATTTACCAAGGATTGTTATTTTCGCAACCAATAATGAACACATAATAGTAATCATAGGTATTTATAAGCTTAAAACTAAAATAAAACGAGTGGTGCCGGGCTAGCTGATGCTGCATTTTCCTATTATTTTACAAATGTGAAACATGAATAAATAACTTTTCAGGTGTTTTAATTGTAGTACTTGTACACAAGCATGGTTAGCGGCACCAGATTTTTTTGTTTCTCCTCGAAATGTATATTTTTGGTTGTTTCGCCAATGTAGGAATTGGCGCATTCTCATGGTATCGCAGTTCTTCATGTCCCTTTAAGTTGTTGGTTTGACTCTAGTGAGCCGACTTCTCAGAGAGTTACTTGAATTTAAAACTACGTTGATTTTATTTTGTCTTCCTGTTCTTCTAACTTTTTCCGAAATGCCTTTAACATACGAGATGTTCAATATTGGTTTACGTTCTTCGTTCGTTGTCGATATTGTCCTATTTCTGCATTTTTCCAGAATTTTATCCACCAGATATAATGGGTATCCGTTAGCTGTCAGGTTATTTATAATGTGATTTATCTCTTTCAAGTTCTCTTTGGACTTACAGAGAGCTAAGGCTCTATTGGCGAGATTTCTTATAATTCCTTGTTTGGTGTTGTTGGAGTGATTAGATCAATAGTTTAAGTATTGCCTGTGTATGTGGCTCTTCTGTAAACTGAGCTCCGAATTTGTCTGCCATTTCTTTCAACCAAAGCATCTAAGAAGGCTAATTTATTTTGTACCTCTATCTCTATGGTGAGTTTAATTGTTGGGCTGATATTATTGAGATGAAAAAGGACATTTTGAAGTTCAATTCCAGATAATAAAGATATCGTTTATGTCTCTAAGCCATAAGTTTGGTTTCTTCATTGCGGATTCAATTGTAAAAGTCTCGAACTATTCTATCAAAATATTTGCGACCACCGGTGAGAGTGAGGATCCCATCGGTAGTCCATCATCCTGGATGTAGAATTTTTCCTTTTCCTGAAAATAGGAATTAATCAAACAACTTTCCAACACGTTCATGACGGCCTGCGGTGGTAAAGATGTTCTTTCTGCTAAGATCTGGCCTTCCTCAAGTTTCTTTCTTATGATTTTTATTGACTCCTTAACTGGAACGTTGGTGTATAGGGTTTTCACGTCAAAGCTAATAAAATGGTCTTCCCGTTGTACTTCTATTTCACGTACAATTTCTACGAAATGTTGTGAGTTCTTGACCCAGGACGATGTATTTCTTTGTAAGGTCTCAGGATTGGAAAGAACTTAGCAAGCTCAGAAGTCGCAGAGTTCCGGGTACTCGTGATAGGTCGTAAAGGCATATCTTGTTTATATATCTTCGGGAGTCCATAAAGATGTTGAGTTCTGCTGTGGTATGGCGTCAACTTAATCCGGATCTTCTCAGGAATATACCGTCCATGTTTCGTAAGAAGGCGATAAATTCTTCCTTTGATTGTTGATGTGGGATCTTTATCAAGAGATGTATAATTTCCTTTCCTTAAAACTCTGTCAATTTTTTGACTGCATGTATCAGCTTTCATTACGACTGTGGGATTGCCTTTATCTGCTAGTAGAATTTTAATACTGGAATCCTTTCGTAGGTTAGCTAGGGCAGTTTTCTCGTTTTGCTGATGTTTGGTTTCGTTTTTTCCGATTTTTGTAGAGTCTCTCTCACTTATCACCTGAACTCATCTGTAAAATAATCTTCGATGTTTGCTAAATCCGCGGAGCTAATTATATCGAGAATGGAAATCTCTTTTGAAGCAACCGTGAAGTGCAAACTTTCAAGTAGTGAGTTTTCCGCAAATATTTTGATCCAATGGTTCGAGACTAAATCCGCAATTAAGAAACCAAAGTTATGCAGTACCTTTATTATATGGAATGGAAACGACAAAGAAACTTAAAACTTCCTTTCTCATCTCAACAGCATCAGCCCAACTATTAAATTCTCTACGGAGAAAGAGGTACAAAATAAATTGCACTTTTTAGATGTTTTGGTTGAAGAAAATGGCAGACAAATTCGTACCTCAGAAAAGCCACACACACACAGGACAATACATAAACTATTCATCTAATCACTCCAATAACACCAAATAAGGAGTTATAAGAAATCTCGTAGATAGAGCCTTAACTCTCTGCAACTCCAACGAGAACTTGATTAAAGAGATAGATCACATTAAAAATGACCTGACAGCTAACAGATACCCAGTATATCTGGTGGATAAAATTCTGGAACAACGCAGAAATAGGACAATTTCGACAACAAACGAAGAACGAATACCAATATTGAACATTTTTTATGTTAGATGCATATCGGAAAAAGTTAGAAGAACAGGAAGACAATATAAAATCAACGTTGTTATCAATTCACGTAACTCTCTGAGAAGTTGACTCATTAGGGTCAAACCAATAACTTAAAGGGACATGAAGAATTGTATGTATCAGATACCATGTGAATATGGTAACTCCTACGTTGACGAAATCAAGACCCCTTGACGTAAGGATGAAAGAACACCAAAAATACACATCTCGAGTAGAAACAGAAAATGCTGGTGCCGCCAACCACTCCTGGACTCACGAACACCATATTAAATGGTCTGAAATAAATTTTACACAGAGAATAACACTGGAGACAACGAAAAGTCACATAAGCCGTGGTTATACATCAGAACCCGAGTTGTTTTAGTTCACCATCTTTAGATAGAAAAGAAGTATGGAAACCACTTCTTAATAATTGTGAATTAAAACTAAATGTTGCATAAATGGGACTTTGGCATAGTACGTATGACTGCACCCATCTCAGTCACACTCTACAGCATTTACTTTATGTATAAATCATAGTGTAGCTTAGGAATTTATTTAGTTTCACTTGAAAACGTCAAAAGATAACTACTAGCCGAAACGTTGTGATATTCCACAGAAAATGAAGACAATAGAAGAGATATTTACTACTTCGCAAGAAACGTCGTTGTCTACGACCTTCAAAGCAATTATATGTTACATAGACTGAGTTTATAATCTCTATTTAATACTTTATAAAATATTGTTTACTATGATTTGTATGTTACGTCATTAAATGAAAATAGTAGCCATAACATTCTTTTTCTTCCAGGCTGCCAAGTCAATTAATGTTGTTTGAACTTAGACTTAGAGACCTACAAGGAAACGAGGGTCAGGCTTAATAGTAAACATAGCTTTAGTTCAATAAAATTCTCTCTAATTTTATTGCAAGTTAATTTTTGTCGGTATGGCTAGTGTTAAGACAGCGGAATTTTGCACTTAATTAGAAACACTTGGTCAAGATATCTTAATTATTGACCTGGGATGCTAGAAAGTATTCTTAATTGATTGGTTGCTCTCAAACTTTTTCCCAAAATAATGCTCTTTAAGTGAGAATTGCGTGCCTTAAGAATTTATTAACCTTGAAAACTATATTAATCGAAAACATAAACCTTTAATTTTCTAATTTGATCTTGGTCATTCGACAACAGTTGCGACCTTGTTACGATTACGTGACGACTGCAATTGTATCTTCCCATATATCATCATCTAAGTGACATCACATTAACTATTTTTACCAACCTATGACATCTCTTTGACTAAAAAAAACTCTTTCAATACTCAAAAATAGGCATTTTATCTCTGCTTGCTTCCAACACATAAAGTAAAACACACGTACATCGTTTATTTATTATACTTTACAGATGTCAATTTCAATTTTAATAATTCGTGAACGTAGGTTTACTAAAAGCAACATACACGCAAAAATAACCTTGAGCCGGAGTGCGGTGTCTCTCTCTTTCGGAAAACAAAAGCTGTCAGGTCAAGAACCGCACCGGTCTCAGCTCTTGGCCTACGCGATTTATTTTCATAACGCACTTGGATCTGTGTCATGTGTGCGCTTTTTCATCTGAGTTGGAGGCTGTTTTCACCATTAAGCAGTTTGAACATTGAGTGTCAGAATTTCATTTTTGTGAAATTTTAGTGTTCGTAATAAGATTATATGAAAGTTTTATAAGGGAATGTAAGGAAAACGTGGGAGTAAATGCAAAGACTGTCTAAGATTGTTTTAAAATGATTATTTTTGCAATGTGTCAAGCACAAATATTATAAAATATGGATCCTAATCAAATATATTGATACTACAGTATGTTACATCCTAATAAAAACTTATCAAACACTTAAAATCAGTATTTTTCAGAATACAGATGATTATTATTAAATAGTTCCTTGCGGTGAAGACATACGTGAGGATCCATGGAGAAAACACACTCTATAAATGCATTCTCTGTTGAAATATTACATACAAAAGTTGGAAAATTTGGAGGATATCTAAGTGTTATTTAGAAATTGACGTTGGAATCCGAGACACCTTTCAGAGCCAGCTCGATTTTTCGCAATAAAATCCCTATTTTTGGGATAGCTTTTATTTTAGAAATATAGGAAAATTATTATTTTACACGTTAAACGCTTTAAATGCAGATAAGCTATTCACTGACAAAGGACTCCAATTTTCTGAAAAACTATCGAAATATTGAAGGTTTTATTACCACCTTTAACTTTATCAATCGTTGGTGGAATATACTTCTCATTGCCAACTAAAATATTTCAACTGGGTGTTCATATAATGATAAAAATTTTGTTGACACCTGTTTAAGATATCAATGTAAAACTAACCCAATCAGCATAAAATGCAATGGAAAATGATACAAAGTCTGTTAATATTTACGAACAATGTAATTTTTTTACATTTTCTTTTTCATTTTATTACTTTGATAAATATTTTTATTTATTTGCTGCATGTTATTGTTAATAATTTTGTTACAACATTAATTAACTAACTTATCTTGGGAAATTCTGCAAATTTATTTTTATGACTCAAACATTTTGAAAATAATATTAATTACTATATATGTTTTTGGGACAAAGTTATTTCCTTTTAGAGTCGATTTACCAAAATCGTCCATTCAAAATATTTTGGCAAAATACATACATCTAACCACACCAGTAAATGTTAACAGAATTTTTATAATATAATATATATATATATATATATATATATATATATATATATATGAAGTAAAATGCGAAAAGTAATTACAAACTTCGTTCCTTCATATCCTTTCCGTGTTAGAGGTTGCACAGTTTGAATGAATTGAAGAAAGTCAAAACTTACCCTCCCCGCCATAGTGATACGGTAGAGGTACATGTTTCGTCTCTACTAGACTCATCAGGGTACCGACATGCACCTGTTTGTGCAAAGGACAGATCGGAAGGAAGTATGCAACACTGAATGCGAATTCGCCGACCTCCCGCCGGATGTCGTATATATGTTTATGAGGCTTTCACGGATTCCTCCGTGTGAGATGCAATAGCACAAACAAGTGCATGTCGGTACCCTGATGAGTCTAGTAGAGACGAAACATGCCGTATCATTATGGCGGGGAGGGTAAGTTTTGACTTTCTTCTCGGTATGGTGGTACAGGTAGGCTATCATCTTGATGGTGGTGTCATGGGATGAATTGTGTTCCGTAGCAATTCATTCAAATTGTGTAACCTCTAACACGGAAAGGATATGATGGAATGAAGTTTGCAATTACTGTTCGCATTTTACTTCATCTATTCACAGAGTTGCATATAGTTGTACGTTTGCTGAATGTGATTTCAGCACTACAACGGCATAATGTGGATATATCCACTGCTATTGCATCTCACACGGAGGAGTCCGTGAAAGCCTCATAAACATATATATATATATATATATATATATATATATATATATATATATATATATATATATATATATATATATATATATATATATATATATATACAGGGTGATTCAAAAATTGATCACGAAACTTAAGGGGGTGATTCTGCTTGACAAAATAAGGGTAGAGCTTCATATAATTTTTTTTCAAAATGTCATTCGTTTTCGAGTTACAAGCCGTCCAAGTTCAAGTTTTTATTTTTTGTTTTTTGAATTACTCGCTTACAGGAAAACCGATTTGACTAATATTTGAAAGATAGGCTAAGTCTTCTGCGTTTCATCAGTTTAGTAACAATTCACATTGATTGTTTGCCGCTAGAGGGCACTTTACCTACATTGAAAATTGTTTTTTTGTCATAATTTTTTAGTGTTGACAGCTACATTAGTTTTTGGCATAATTTCTGAAAGACTGATGCCAGGCCTTTAAAAAAGGTGCTCTTTATTTACATCGCTAAACCCAACGGTTTAGACGTAAATCACCCTTAAAAATTAAGTGGTAAATTTACTTTTCTCATTTCATTACCACCAGCTACCAGGTAAATAGCTATCAAAGTATACTAGAGCTGTCAGTTTAACATCAAATAAATTCGCTTTTTAAACTATTTAATTTATAATCTTAAAATAACTAATAATGGCTAATCAGTAAATATTCATATTATGGATTATTGCGATATACATTTAATTGATAAAAATTAATGAAACAGTACTAAACAAACTAAAAAAGATTCTCAAAATGTCCCCCATTTTCTTCAATACTTTTCCTAACACTCTTCAAAAAATGTCGCCTAACTCGATGAAAAATTTCTGGTGTTTCTTTAATAATTTGGCACTTTTCGATTATCCTGAAGCGAAGATCCTCGACGTTGATTACTGGAATATCGTACACCAATTGTTTCAAATGACCCCAAAAGAAAAAATCCATAGGATTAAGGTCTGGTGACCTCGCTGCCCATGCCAATGGTCCACTTTGTCCTATCCATCGCTCAGGATACGTTGCATTCAAATACTGTCGGACACGTATACTAAAGTGGGGCGGAGCTCCGTCTTGGAGGATCCACATGTTGGCCCTTACTTCCAATGGCACATCTTCCAGATACAATGGGAGACGATTTTGGATAAAATCTAAGTATACGTCACCAGTTAATGGGCCATCAAAGAAATGAGGTCCAATAAGGTAATCTCCTATTCTCCCTGCCCACACATTTAGTGAAAATCTACGCTGATGTTTCGTTTCTACCACATTGTTTGGGTTCTCGTAAGCATATGTGTGGATGTTGTGTAGATTTGTTATGCCATCACGAGTGAAACCAGCTTCGTCAGTGAATAATATGACGCCAATTAATCGATTATCGTGTTCATACTTAGCTAGGATCTGATTGCACATTTCCAACCGTCTCGGCCGATCATCGTCATAAAGAGCCTGCACCTTTTTTGAATGAAACGGGTAGAGTTGTTCTTCTCTTAGTATCCTCCATGAACTAGCCTGACAGAGCCGCACTTCATTCCCAATTTTTCTAGTACTAATACCTGGATTATCTTCAATAATTTCAAGCACTCTTTCTTCTTGTTGCACGTTTCTAGCAGTTCTATGTCTTCCCCTATTTCCATTATAACTTTTAAAGGAACCACATTCCGCAAGCCTCCTGTGCACACTGGAAAATGTTTGAGCATGAGGGATATTTCTTTCCGGATTACTCTCCATATAATATCTTCTTGCCAACTCTGCATTACCATTTGCTTTTCCATAACAAAAATGGATATCACAATATTCGATATTTGAATATTGGTGATTAGCCATTATTAGTTATTTTAAGATTATAAATTAAATAGTTTAAAAAGCGAATTTATTTGATGTTAAACTGACAGCTCTAGTATACTTTGATAGCTATTTACCTGGTAGCTGGTGGTAATGAAATGAGAAAAGTAAATTTACCACTTAATTTTTAAGGGTGATTTACGTCTAAACCGTTGGGTTTAGCGATGTAAATAAAGAGCACCTTTTTTAAAGGCCTGGCATCAGTCTTTCAGAAATTATGCCAAAAGCTACTGTAGCTGTCAACACTAAAAAATTATGACAAAAAAACAATTTTCAATGTAGGTAAAGTGCCCTCTAGCGGCAAACAATCATTGTGAGTTGTTACTAAAATGATGAAACGCAGAAGACTTAGCCTATCTTTCAAATATTAGTCAAATCGGTTTTCCTGTAAGCGAGTAATTCAAAAAACAAAAAATAAAAACTTGAACTTGGACGGCTTGTAACTCGAAAACGAATGACATTTTGAAAAAAAATTATATGAAGCTCTACCCTTATTTTGTCAAGTAGAATCACCCCCTTAAGTTTCGTGATCGATTTTTGAATCACCCTGTATATATACAGTGTGACCAGTAAAGGTCGCATCATATGGAATTTTTTATATTAACAGCTTTATTCAATATTTGACTTTGGCAAAAATTTCTACTTCGATCGAGATGGAAATTAACTAAAAAATAATAGACACGTGATTAGCATGATCTGTCAAATTTTAATTTTTTTCCAAAAAAAAATTCTAAAGTGGGGTTATATCTCAAAATATCGAAAAAAGTTATAAAAAAAAGTTTTTCTAAATACAATTTTTAGTGCATATGTAAAATTTCAGCTGTATAAGATAATTTAAATTTTTTGCCCATTTTTTGTAAATTGCACCACTGTTACAAAATAAGACTCAAGGCTACCTACATAAAACTTCTTAGTTTTGACAACAAACATATTTTGTTTAAAGTAGCGCCATACTAAATGTATGTTTTTCTACAAAATCCAAATAGGGCTGTTAAAATTTTGTCACATGTGATGCAAAGTGTATTTGCTTTTGATTCTGTATTAGGTAACTTCATAAAATAACTATTTTTGAAAACTTAGTTTTTGTCTAAAATAAAGCTATTAATAAAAAGAAATCCAATAATCTACGGACTTTACTAGTCACACTATATATATATATATATATATATATATATATATATATATATATATATATATATATATATATATATATATATATATATATAATTTGTCCTTTATTTTGTCTTTTCTTGGGTTTAGGTTCTATATTTAACAAAAAATGCAAAACAATTGACGTTTCGCCCTTGATTTAAGGCATTTTCAAAATTTTTTCTTCCTAAAAATATTTTTATATAATTAAAACATTCACACAAGAACATATCTACAATTTTAAAAAACAAACAAGACATTTTAAAACAGTATCTAAATTTTTAAAATTTTTTAAAATATTTAATTTTACCGGTACATACCTTGACATTTTGTTACTCTACTACTAAATAAAATTCAATCTTTATATCGTCTACTGAGGATACATGGAATGCGAATGTGTTTTATTTTTTATATACTTTTTATATTTTACAATGCACAAAAAAACAAATAAGGTATACGTTTAGTTTTATGTTTAAGAGGATATTCAATTTTAGATTCTTATTTGACAGGATCGAATACCTAATATTTTTGTTTAAATTAGGCTTTTGTAAATGTGGCTCAAATGTCCCATATCTGTTCTATCGTTAACAGTGTTTTTATCTTTTTTAATTTCAATCATTGCCTTTGTCCGTAATTTTTGGTAATTCATATCTTTGTTTTTTATTATGTTACTGTTATAATCAAAAGTATGTTTTTCGTCCTGTGTGTGTTTGTTTAATGCTGTTGATGCGTTTTTCGTGTATTTATTAGCAATGAGTCAGATAACAAGAAGGACACAATTAGAGCTGAAGTAACTAATGTTTTAACTAATAATAAAATCAAAATATGACACCAAACAATAAAAAGTAACAGACTCCAAAAAATTTTAAAAATAAATTGAATCGAACAAAAAAATTTATAAAAGACAATCCTCAAATCATTGTTCTAAGGCCTGATAAAAGCAATAAAACAGTGGTTATGAACAAGGCAGATTACGAGACAAAAATGAAGAACTTACTAAAGGACGAAAATATATATATAAAAATATTATGACATATATATATATATATATATATATATATATATATATATATATATATATATATATTCTCTCTGTCTCATTTAGAGCAATCTCCTTTTTCACCTGATCTTAAGAAATTTTTTTTTATTTTTACTTTTATTTAAATGCCCTTCATGCATTAGTAAATATCACGTCTGTAAATTTTAAATACTGACTGATATGTTTATTTCAAAAATTAAGACGACTTGATGCTAAATATCAAATTTATAGAAAATACCCGCAATCTACACCAAGCCACTCCTAGCTAATTTAATAGAAAATTGAACACCAGATAAAAGCTATATTTAATGCACAGTTATTAAATTAATTGCAAAAATCTGCAGTGCTAATTTATTTTGACTTTTTATTGCAACTTTTTGAGATCCCAATAATTTTTTACTGTTTAAAAATGTTGACTAAATCGAAAAATACACGTATTCATATATTACGATTATTTAAATTGCACGTCAGTGCGTGGTACCCGATGTTGCTACCAGGATATTTTAAATTACATCAACTTAACATTTTGCGGTTTTTATTAGTCAAACATTTTCAGTCCATACTGTCTGTAAAGAAAACCACTAATTGACATATTTGTCAACTTTGTAATGGAAAAAACATATAAGCGGTACTTTTCTATTGACTTATTACTAAGATAAATGATGAAACCACAAAATAGATGATTTTTTCCTCCTACAAGTGTAAATTTGTTAGTCAACCATGAACCCGTTGTTCATTCATAAAATGTAGTTTATTTTTCTCTAGTATGATGAAATATTAGGCGATTGGGTTCAGCCCGTTAAAAAGATAAGGATTTATATTTATAAGAATACTGAATGTCTATCTAGTGGGACACTGTCGTTCGAACAAATATAAACATATTCGGTCTAGTAAAAGAACTGCAGGTTCTTTCATCAGGAAGTAGAAACAACAGAATACATCTTATGTTAGTGCACGGTCCTTTCTAGGATTCGCTTTACAATAACAGGAACAACCACAGCTATACCCAAGAAACCTTGTCAAAGCTTTGGAAAATGTACATCTCCGAATTTTATATTTTTATGTAAAAGGATTCATGTATCTTTCCTACCTCGAGTTTTCAATCAATCAATGAATTTTCCTGTAGATATAAATAAATTATTTTAGAAATTTGAATTTTTGTATAATTAAAATTTTGAGATAAAACTGTTTTTATTTGTTCCAATTAAATTTGGTTAAAGTTAAGAGACATTTGAATTTGTTTATTCGATTTTAAATTAAAAATATGAATAAGTTTTGTTTCATTTTTAGATTCTTATTTTGTTATTATTATCATACTTTAAAACAAATATTGTATATTATTGGAAAATTAAAATGAATGCACTTTAACGGGTTGATCTGGACCAAAAGATCAGTTTCTTAGTTTCCACAAAAGAATGTTCATGTATTTTGTGGTGGTTATTACACGAATAAATGAGCTTAAAAAAATAACAGTTTAATTTTTATTAAATTTTTCGGCCGCTTAAAATATCCAAATAATTATTTTAAAAATTTATAAGCAAATAGCTCACTACGTTAGTTACTACTTTACGGTTGTTATAAATATACCCAGGTCGATAATGTTATGCAGGGTTTGAATATAATTAAACTTAAATCATCTTATTTTTAAAAACGATCAATAAGCAACACAACAAAGAGGTCTGATTGAGCCTTAGATTATATTGAAAGAAAGAGAAAGAAGATAATATCAAATGTATGTTGCAGACATAAAAAATTTCTCATGCCTAGTGATAACTAAGATCCATTTTAAACACACAGGAATTATTCCAAAATTTATAACAAAAATTTTCATTTTTGCCGAAAATTCTTTCAGATAATTTTTAAAATAAAATACTACTCTGTGATACGTACAAGAAATCTGAATATAATTTTGGTGATAATTTTGTCGTTGCTCATGCGCATTCTCATAACATCTGACGTTCCAGCAGTTAAAAAGGAAGATATAATCTGGGGATAACCTTAAAATGTCATAAATATGAAAGTTTTCAAACATATATAATCAAGAAATCACAAAATAAGGGATATTTTGTGCAAGAAAAAATGAGTAAATATTGAGCTTAGGTCGATTACCAAACTCGGGTTGTCAATTCACAAATTTTATTCTGCGTCGATTTTCGCGCACTTTCCGGATTTTAGTCACAAAAATATAGAACACGTTCTATAGTTTTATGCCGAAAATTTTCACCAAAATTTTAACAATAATTCTTTGATGTGTAAAACATCAAATGATTTTTATGAATATATTCAACATAATTATGAAATAAATTTTGGCTATAATTCTTGTGTGTGTAAAATGGCTCTAAGACTTTAAATCGATTTTTCTCTAACTCTGTAGCTTCTATGATTTTTCCAAAAAAAATCCCAATGATCATCTTCTTTTCCCCTTTAAAATGGTATTACCCGTTAAATAATTTATTAAAAGTCTTCAAAAATCACAAAAAAATTCTGAAATTAATTTTGATGGGCCATGAAATAAAAACTACTAAATGGATAAAGTTGTGACAATATTAACTTATGATCGAGATGATACTAATGATATCAAAAACCTAGGCTATTTGAAGGATATAATTTCTTGATCCTGAAAAGCTGTAACTCTATTAAATATTTACTGAAGAAAAAAAATCATTTAAAAAATATTCTTTTAAAAAATAACATCGTTTGCCTCAGATTAGTTCACTTCATTCTGTTCATACATTATTGTTATTACAATTTCATGCGGTCAGAAATTTTTCGAGGCTTTTATACATTTAAGTATTAAACGAGAGATCACAAAAAATCCGAATATTGATTTTATGAAAAAATTTCATTTTAGTAAGCTATAAATTAAAAACTACTTAATGCATAGAATTGTGAAACTGATAACTTACTATTGGGATGATGAAAATGTTATATAAAATTTAGCCTATTTGACTGCATCAATTTTTTTAACCTGTAACAAAAACTTAACTTAAAACCACTACTATTTTAAAGTGAAATTATTGTGTTTTCGTTGAAGAAATTCAATAAAAGAATATTACTATAAGATAAAATCTTCCTTCAATTTAGTTCAGTTCATTCTATTCAAAACTTACTCTTGCCTTAACTTCATACACTTGTAAATTTTCCGATACTCTTATATATTTAAATAATATATTAAAAAACATCATAAAAAAATTCAAAATATTGATTTTATGGAAAAATCAGAATTTGATTGGCTATAAAGCAAACACCACTGAATGTACAAAGATGTGAATAATATAACTTATGATCGAAAACATACAAATGGTATAAATTAGCTCATTTGACTGCTACAACTTTTTGATCCTGCGACAACGACTCTATTTAAAGAACTTAGAGTAAAACTACGGTGTTTTTATCGAGAAAAAGAAAATTAATTCAAAAAAAACTTGTTTGAAACAAATTATCATTGATTTCACTTTAAATTAGTTCATTCTGTTAAAAAATTACTTCTACTACAATTCCATACACTCAGGAATTTTCAGATATATTTTATTCCCTTTAATAGTATATTAAAAGCCCATAAAAGATTACAAAAAAATTCTGAATGTTGATTTTATGAGAAAATATAATTTTGATAGGCCATAAAAGAAATACTACTAGATGCATAGATCTGTCAAAATGGTAAAGTGGGATCAGGATGATACTAATTATATCAACAATCTAGCCAATTCAACTGTTACAACTTTTTGATATTACGATAATGATTAAATTTAAAACAACTAATAGTTGCCATGCTTTTTTCAGTTTCGCGCCAACATTGACATCTGTGGGTAATAATGTTTGGCAAATCATCACAGAAAGATTTAATGGTGGTCCCAAAATTTACGCAAGATTTCAATTAAATTGAAAACACAGTTTTTTTCTTAAACTGTAATTTCTATATTGAATCATAAAGTACATAGGATAGGGTTGAAATTTACCATGAGGCTGAAATTCGTTGATGCAGCGTTGAATCTTCATATAACTCCATAGAAAGAAATCCAGTAGTGTTAAATCATATGATCTAGGAGGCCAATTCTGATCACCGAAACCATAGATACACTTAACCGGGAAATGTCTTATGCAAAAAAAACTCTGTCATCATGTCACGATATTGAGCACCAGTAACAGTCACTGTTTGATCAGTCTCTTTTTCGAAGTATGGTACAATGATGCCTCCATCCCAAAATCGGCACCAGTGACATGTTGTGAATATATTTGTTTTTAAACAATCATGTGTGGGTTCTTTGAACACCAAATGCAGCAATTTTGACGATTAACAAAGGTATCAAGGTGAAATTGAGTTTCATCGCTTAGCTGGAGAAATCAGCATCTACTTATTGATGTTCAATAATCCATTCAACAAACTCTCTTCGCAGTGCATGCTCATAAAGTGCCAGTTCTTGTATCGAGTGAACTTTGTAAGCGTAAAGACGTAGATCTTTAGTGAGTATACACTGTAGAAACCTTCTTAAAATTTGCAATTCTTCTTCCTGGACTTTCATCAACACTCTCCTACACGTTTTCATATTAACATTTGAACGGCCTATTATTGAATGGCCAAATGTTTAGCATCCGTAATTGATCCAGTCTCCCTGAATTTTTCAGTAACTCTCTTCACAGTTGACGAAGTTAAATCAATATTTTGACTATATTTTCTACGAAATTTGTGAAATATGGCCGCCAAACTTTCATTATTTTTGAAATATTGTTCAGTAATGAAAACGCGTTGTTCTCTCGTGTACTGCTCCATTTTTACTAATCCTAAACTGTCAGCTATCAAACTGTTTTTTTATTGTCAACACTTTACCGCACAAATGGCGGCAAATTCATATCTTGTGTGAATTGTGAGATGCCCTTTGTAATCACACAGAAAACAGAAACTATGTTTCGTAATCATATTAACCTTCAGAATGTAGTATTCCTAATTTAACCAATAAATTAGAGTCAATTGGTTATGATGTAAAAAACGAACAGCTTAAAAATGTAAGCGAACTAGTGAAAATGTCGATGTCATGAATGAAAGGGTGATTGATAAATTTGATGGAATGATGCATAAAAACAGATTTATAGTATCGTAAAACTGATCCATCATGTCGGAAAAAAATCATCTTCAACAATAAAGCTCATTTTTCACCACTTCAAGAATAAGCTTACTTGTTCTGACTCGTTTGGATATTTTTATAGTACTAATATGGACATGAATCTTAATAGTATGTACTGACTTTTATTTCTCCAACTTCACGAGAAAAAAGTTATAAAGTGAGAAATCATCCATTAACTAATTCGTTCCTGGCTTGCTCTTACTTCCTGACCCTGGCTGAACACTCTACCTTAGTTAGTTTAGTTGCTGGTAAAAATAACAGTAAAAAATTAAAAATGAAGTAAAAATTTATTGTCAAAATCAATAAAAATATTAGTTTATAAAAGCAAAATTGGATAATTCTTGTTAGTTAGTGTTAAATAAATGTGAATCATTTAACAATTCTAATCAAATGTTAGTTCCCCACACAACGAGATTTTGTGAATACGGGAGCTAGTAAATTATCCCACAGATTAATTTCGCATACAATTTTTTTTGTGCGAATTAATATTTCTGAGTAAGAAAATAATATTTTTGATTAGAGAAACTTGACAGTTGATATTAAAAGTTAAACAAATAGTGCTTCTCGAAAAAAAAAATGTTGCCCGTATTCTCTGACTTTATTTATCAGGAATTGATGCTGTTAAAAAAGTTTTGGTCGAAAATTGATCTACCAAACTGGAAAAGATCTGGTTTCACCTAAATACAAAAAGAAAATAATAGATAATTAATCAATAAGGAAAATAATTATTACTGTAATATACGTAAATGAACCGAAAAATATATGGATATATTTTACATTTAATGGAACTACAACCATTTCAAACCTTATTTGGATGAGTTAATAGAAAGGAAGCGTTGAATTTTGTGAGGGATTCGTGTATATTTTACCCTCTAATTAAATGTCGAAGTGTTTAACTATGGGACCTGATCATTCACAGACTTCTAGCTGTTTTAAGTGAAAATTTGCAATTGACATTCACCTGTAAATTTAGAAGTAACAGATGTTGAAAATCAGGTTTAATTACACTTACCTAAAACCAAGTTTTAGTTAAACGAGGAATTGGTAAATAATAATTTTAGCTCAGTGTTTCTCAACCTTCCAGAAATTGTCATACGAGTTTCCATACTAGTTTGAATCGTACCCCCCTTTTAGTGGCTTTATGGAGTTTAAACCAAATTTATTTTATTTTATTTTATTTTATTTATTTTTTTTGATTTCGGCAAACCTTCACTCACATTCAATATCTCCCTACATGTAATATTTTCGTGTCGCATTTTTATTTCAGGGTGTCTCCCTAAGAGGGCGCGCACTACAATTTGATAATCAGTTATTTAGCTAATACTTGAATTTGCAATCAATAATAGGTAGTCATTCCATTATTGACTGAATAAAATTGGCCTCTTTTATATATTATTTGTACAAAGTTTTTTTATTATTTTTTGAACTTGTCTTTATTAACTTTCAGGAAACCAATTCCGTCCATTGGATATACTTACAAGGCAAGCTACGACATAGGGTAAGCTTTTATTTTTATTTAATTCAGTTTTTAATTCAGGTTTTGTCGAGATACATAAGATGCCAAGAGAGTGCGAGTGCTGTAACAAGTCCGGGATCGAATTCCAACAGGGTTTATTTGCAGGAAATAAACTGTTTCTTTCCTTTGCTCCACCTAAAAGGATAATATACATATATACAACTATTTAAATACGGCAGATAGTATCTTACTAAAAATTAAATTTTTTAAAAATTTCGGACTATTCTGGTGGTTCATAAATGTCGTTCGACTAGCGATATTTTTCAGTCTGACATCGAAGTCGGCAGGTAGCAGATTTTTAATATCCTACCAACAGACTTCGGAATTTATATTTTATATAGCAGTTGTTTTCTGCGAATGTTGCTCTCAGTTCGATACAGCTCCACTGACGAGACCATAAAGTGGTTGAAACGCGTGTAAAGAGAGGAGCAGATTGGTATTTGCAGGAAACAAACTGTTTGTATATATATTCTTTCCTTTTCTCTACATGAAAGGGTGATACATAAGAACAACTATTTAAATACGGCAGATAGATTTCTTTGTTCCATACTAAAATTTTGATTTTCAAAAATACTTTCTTGCCGATCCAATATTTAAAAAAATCGATTTAATAGCGTTTAATAGGTTCTAAAAGTACACACATTCAGGATTCCCAACTAGGAAGTAGGAGTTTGAAAAATTTAGAATGTGCCACTAATAACAACCACTAATCACGATCCTAAATCTGGAGGAGAATGATTGCATCACGCATTCTAAGCACGCAAAAATATTTCTTGTCCTAGCTGTAGTGGCTGTTTGTTCGAATAAAAAAGAAAGCGAGACGAATATTTACATTAAAAAAATCTTTATAATTTTTATTTCATAAGCATGGCATACCTCTTAAATTTATACACACTTTAGCTTCTTTACTTGCCATTATCGCTCGGTATTAGTCCACTGGGTCAACCTGTGTCTCTCGCTGCACGTCGACTAAGTATCCTAAATTCTATTACACCACACTAAATCATGTTGTGAAAATAAGGATGATCGGCATAGCTCGACAGTCCTAATTAGGTTTCTAACTACCCTAAATGCCAGGACATCACAGTGTATGCAGTTAGTAACTCAGTAAGGATGTCTGATATCGAATGATTTAATACTTCTATTCAACGAAAATTGGTACGATAAAGGTAGTAAACTTATGAGACACCGGAAAAATGTTCAAAATTTAATCTTCATAATTTTAATATACCTTCCGACAAAAAATCTATGTTATAAGAAAATATTTGCAAACATATGCTTTTAAATAACTTAAAGTTAGCTGTACAACAAAACTACTCCAATAACTGCAACGGAAATCTTAGCATAATGTCTGTTCGGCACGCTCAGGATCAGTTTTTGTACATTTTCTGTGAGATAATATTTTGTGTTACAAAATTGTGTTAATGATGTTACTTTGAAATTTTCTTTTTATTAGTATTTTGGTAGTAAATTTTTTTGAACCTTAATCTCCGATTCTGCAATTTTTATCAAGTGTGGTCGTTTCATGGAAGTAATTATACAATTTTGTCTGATAGCGATTCCAAGCATGGTGGGAAAATTGTAATTTTCAGATCTTTCCCCTTCACTTGTATGTTATCAAAGCTGCCAAATTTCAGTGTCCTCGTTCAACGGGGAATTCCCAACAGGCTTTGATAAGTAAGTGGGTATGAGTTAAAATTAAACGTTTTTGTAAGATTCTAATTTTTAAAAGTGTAGAGATCAAATCATGTAATTTTATAGAGCTATGTGAAAGTGATATATACATTTTATATCTCCGGACTTACGAATAAAAATTATGGGGTGGAAAATAGTACTTGAAATGATTCGTATAAATGAACACATGATCGGAGCCTATCCGTTTCTTTTCGAAATCGTCTGATACATTAAAGCGTATCTAGATCAGGTTGTCAGTCATTATATTAAACTTACGAGTACTGTCGAAGGAATAAAGTTGTTACGGTTCAAATTTCAGTTTTAAGTTCACTACGGCTAATTCAATTAATTTTACCTTATTTTTACAAGTATTCACGTTATGGGCAACACAATATCATTTTTTTGAAGCATTTGTCATAAATTCTTTGAATAAAACATATTATTCGTTGCATTTTTGGTTTTACTATAACACGAAATCTTACTAAATTTTTTCCCAACTCGATTGTTATCTTTCTGAAATTTGCCTATACTTTGACACTATAAAATAGGGTTTTAAGTTAATTGGATTATCAGTTTCATCATTATATTGATATTTTACTACACTATACTTGGTTATTTTTTTATTGATTGTGAATTTACTGTTACATTTTTTTTTCAGATAGATCTTGGTTTTCATGCCTACTACTAGAGTTAAATTCTTCCTTTTATGCTTTCTTATGGTAGTTTTTCTCATATAATTCCGTAGATATTATTTCTATTATGCTCAGGTTAGGTCATATATCATTTTCTTCTTTTTTTGCATCGATAGGTAATTTTACACCGTTAATGGAGTATTCTTTCAGTCATTTATTTTATAGGTTATATGTGTGCCTTTATTGACTATTGTTTAATGATTCTTTATGACTAATATACAAAAGTTTCGCGTAGCTATATCGAATTTCGTTTAATTCTTCTAGAAATAAATTTAAATCTGAAGGAGTAATTTTTCTGACTTCTCTGTACAGTAAAATAATGTATGTTGTGTTTTGTTTATCTAGTAACTACATTAGTTTTCAGGAATTATACTGATCAACTTGTCTTTTTCTGTATATGCATGTCAATACATGTATAGCCAAGACATTTTCCTCGGTCTATTTGGTCTTAACGAATCCGTGAAGTGAGGAGCAACTTGTGTCCGACATATTTGACTCCATTGGATGGGATTTTTTAACTAATTGCATCTTAAGCTACTCATTTTTGTTCCTTTTGTTTTTTTTAACTTACTTTTTGTTTGCGATGTAATTATTGTTGAAGAAAATTGAGTAACCACTTCTCTGAAGTATTTATCTCACAAGATTCGTCGCGACGTCTTTTATAGCATGAGAGTCCTCAAAACTCTGTATAGGCTTCTTTTTTAACCAGAACTCTTAAGTTTCCCGAAAAATTAGTTAATCTTAAGGGTTTGCTTTCTATTACTTTCTATCTTTCAGCCCCTACTTTTTTGCGTTCAATTTCTTTCTTTCTGGAAATTACTTTTTGGATCTACCTCTTATTCAAGTATTTTAGCATAAGGTTGTGGATTCCCTTTTTTGATTACTTGGGTGGTAATTTGATCTCCCTTATGATTCACCGAAGTCCTTCTGTAGATCAAATTACATCGAAGGATCAGAAAAGCTTTAATTAGGAAATTTTCTAGGCGATCATTAATTAACTCATCTAAAGATTAGATTTTTAAATACAAATTTATGATCTGTGTTTAAGAATTTAATATATTTAAGTTAACTGAGCTTTAGTTTTAAACAGGGTAGACTTGCAACAAAACGTCATGACAATTTGACAAACTTCTGCGGTATTGGTTATCAGAAAATTAGATTTTACAATCTTGATACTGATTATTTCCATTGATTATGATTATTTTTTATAACGCAAAGGTGTAACATCTTGCTAGTTTGCTCGTAATATCTTGCTAGTTTGCTCAGTGTAAACTGTGTTCTATTTTAGAAATGAGTGTTTTTTGGTTTTCTATAAACACTTTAAAATCACTTACAACCTAATATTCTAATTTATTATCATTTTATTTATTTTACTTTTATTACATATTGAAAGCGACACTGGGTCTGAGACCGTCCAAAAATATTGTGTGATTATCTTAAAAACGAACTCCAACCTTACCACTAATTAAATATTTTTTAAATTTTATGTTGTCCTGTCGAAAATAAAGCTATTAGATATTAGTACGTACATCCAGTTTTTTTTTTAGATCTTTAAGTTATTTATTGGCTAAGTGGATACTCTAGAGAAACTACCGATACGATCAATAGCAGATTGCAGTTCAACTGATATGGAGCTGCTGGCGCCCTAAATTTTCCGGACCTCTTCTCACTAAGCTGTCGGTGATTTGCACACTAACTGAACTGCTTTTTTCACACGGCCACTTCTAGTTCTTGTTTATTAAATCTATAAATTTTATTAACTTTAAGTATAATTTTATATCCTCTGCTTTCAAACAGAGGAAGAGTGAAGCCACAGGCATAATTGTCATCTTTGATAACACTACGCAACAAATTTGAGTTTATTTGTTGTATCTGCTATGAAAAGACCATTTTGTTATTAATTTTGGGGCGCCGAACCTAAAAATGACAATGCAATTAAACAGTTAGTGGCAATTTTCAAGGACAGTTTTTTTTTTAATTTTATTTTTAATTAAATAATAAAAATACATACTTATAACACTTGTAGAGATACTAAATATCCTGTTTTTTTATTTATTTTGTGAATTGTTCTGGTGCATTTCTAACAAGAGTCAAACAGTAGTCGGCAAGCATGGAAGCATTCCACTTTCCCTGGTACCTTTCCTCCATTGTCGATATATCCTGATGGAAGCGTTCGCCGTGCTCATCACTTGAAGCTCTACAGTTGTCAGAAAAAAGTACAGATGGGAGTATAGGCAATGGATCTTTAGAGACATATTAAAATCCACTTTTTGATACAATTACAACACAATTTCAACAAGACTAACGTAAGTGTGCTTTTTATTTCCGAAAAAATTAGTGTACACGAATCGAAATCATTCCAAGCATTTTTTCAATATCTGATAGAGTGCTGTCAAAATATTTGTCTTTGAAAATATTTCGAATATGTAGCCCAACAAAAACACCTTCTTTAATTTTTACTTTACTTAGCCTTAGGCATTTCTGACGCAGATACTGAAAAGCTAGCCCATGTGTATTCAGTACCTTAAGAAAGTTTTTCATTAGGCCCAATTGGATATGTAGTGGTGGCAACAAATTCTTTTTGGGGTCTACCAATGACGTATATTGTACATTCTTTTCACCTGGCTCTAATGAGTGTCGAACGAGCGTCTTGTCTCTTGTAATGAAGTGCCTTTGCCCGACTATCTCGATCTCGATGATTTTTTCATGTGAACTACATATCCAACAGAAATAGACGGTAAAACATTTACCATATGCAATAGTACTGCTTTTCAACTCAATGTTAAACTGTCTATAAATAATCTCTATTTGTCTGGCCTGTAGTTTCTATTTAAAGTCGCTAATAAACGCTAATGTTATTGCAGAAAACTAAGTTCTGCTTTTTTTATCAATTGGTTAATAGACCGCTTCTGAGACCCAAAGTTACCTCACCACAAACATAACAGAAGTCATCTGCTTGTTTACACACTTTGGAGATATTTTACAATCGCAACTTCGATTCAACTTACTAATTTCAACTGACTAACCCCTCCGCTTGTGCCTGTTTATATACCCAAATACGGCTTCTACATTTTTAGAGAAAGTTCGAGAATTTTCTATTCAATACCATAATATTGGCAACAGTGACGTTTGTCATTTGTTTGTATACAGGGGCTGTTTAGCACAAAGCAAACATAAAAGTCTATTTACATGAGTTAAATGGCTATCTTTCTTTAAGCCCTGGGAAATTGGATTTTCGTATATGGGTGGTCATCCCTGGAGATTCCCATGCGGTGTTGTCGAGTGTATAAAATTTCCTTAACTTGGGGAAAACGTATATTTGGCAGTGTCGTGCCCCTCCATTGTTATAATAATACAAATATACCACGTGCGGTTACATTGTTAATATATAGGAAGACATAACATCATGTATCTCTAAAACTTGAACTAATATAAAAAAGATTAGTTTTAATTTAAGCACGCCAAAAATAGCAAGATTTAATGGATTTTATTTTAGATCCATTTTGGCTGTTGTTCAGTGCAATAATAATAATAAAAATCGTAGAATATAAATAAGGCTCTATGGGATTCACACAGAAATATTAATTAATTAAATTGAAACCAAACGGTTAACCGATTCTTTTTTATTTTTGGACATATTTACACAATCTAACCGCAAGTTTTGTTAAATGTTAAATTTAAACAGGAAGTAAGGTTCAAAGCTGTCGCAACAAGTTAAAACTATTTAGCGTTGATTTAGACTGAAGTTATCAAAATTCGATGATGGTGAATATCGACTGAAGAAGCTAAAATTTTAATTCATTTTGACCACTAACAATAGGTGAAATAGTGTTGAGCTGAAATCTTCTTATCAGCGCATTACCTACCATTCCGTTAAATAAATTGTCATAGGTCTAGATGAAAAAAAAAAGAAGTCTGGGGAGAACAAATTCAGATTTATACACATTTAGGTAGGAAATAAAATATTTATACTTTCTCTCTTTATATTATTGTTTGTAGCTACATTGTTTTCGACATAACGTATGGCAACACTTCAAGTAGCGTCTGCAAAAAGTTTCTTCCTAGAGAAGAAAAAGGACAATTTACTATAGGCCGCTAATTGATTATGTCGGATTGGTGTATGCTTGTGTTACGGTAACCTACGCGGCACAACAAGAATCATGAATCATGTGGACAACCTGATCAAGGTCTCTTCTCGACATGAATGAGCGGTAAAACGCTGTGTGTTTTACGTATTTTGGAAATATCAGGTGTTTTTCGTCGAAAGTTCTTTTCCTATTTAGCATTCTGAAATGGCTTCATGTAAATTTGAATTATAATTTCGATTTTGTATGTATTTCGCTTTATTTTCCTACATTCTGCAGAGAATTTTGATAATTGCTATGTTGACTACGTAAATTGGATAATCCTCATATTTATGACGAATGTTTTTGTTTATACTATGAATTTTGTGTTAGAATTCTTGTGACCTTCTGTATTTTTAATGAATACTTCTAATAATACATGCCTGCTATGGTTTTCCCTCTTGAAGACGATTAGGAACTTTTGACAGATTTTTAGGCGTAAATAATATTTAAAAAATTATCTTAATAGGAATATACTTTTCGGTGGGTGGGAATAAATATGGTATTTCGTATTCATCATATTTACCAAACAAATTTTGCTAGATGTAAGAAAATATATATTGGGTGTTAAGGATGTTTAATTATTTTCATTTTCTTGAAACAACTTAAAAAAAGCCTTAGGCGATGTTAAAAATATTTGGTATGCGTAATACATTTATGAAGAAGAACATTCCGGATATAAATATTAAATTATTGCTGTACCAGAGATGGACCTATAGGTTAGCAAAATATTATATATTTAATAAAAATATGTTCGCCACTGACTTTTTCCCTTTTTGACGTAATTTTTATAAAACATTTTAAATGCCTTTCAAAATTTACCTCCTGGTGTTTCTTCGATTCTGACTCTTTTTATAAGATAAATTCAATTATTTTGAAGTAGGCAAAAATGAAAAACATCAAGTGTTTGAGTACATGGTGGATTGTTATGGATGTTTTTTTTTCTATAGATTCCAGTGGCTTAGTCATATTTTTAACCGACTTCTAAAAGAAGGAGGTTCTCAATTCGTCGCGTATATATTTTTTTTTTATGTATGTACACCGATTATTCCGGAACGGCTTAACCGATTTGAATGAAATTTTTTACGTTATGTAAAGGAAGTTGCGGTGGTCCCATATTTTTTTGGATGAAATTGGTGAAGTAAAATCCAAGATGGCGCTGACAATATGGCGGCCAAAAAATTAATTTTTTCCGATTTTCTCCAAAATTGGTATGGAGAAATTTTTGGGGTTGTACCCAACGAATCTAAAATTATTTTTAAAAAATTCAAAATGGCGGTTCCAATATGGCGGACAAAAAATTGATTTTGTCCGATTTTCTCCAAAATTGGTACGGGGGAGTTTTCGGGGTCTCACATAACGAATCTGAAATTATTTTAAAAAAATTAAATATGGCGGATCCAATATGGCGGACAAAAAAATCAATTTTGTCCGATTTTAACCAAAATTGGTATGGGGGAGTTTTCGGGATAGCACATGACGAATCTAAAACTATTTTTAAAAAATTCAATATGGCATATCCAATATGATGGATAAAAAATTAATTGTGTACGATTTTTTTCGAAATTGATATGAGGGAGTTTTTGGGATAGCACATTACGAATCTGATATTATTTAAAGAAAATTAAATATGGCGGATCTAAAATGGCGGATTAAAGATCCTACATCTCTCGAATTTGTCTGAAGTCAGTATGGAAGGATTTTTGTTAATGTTAATTACGAAATTTAAATATTTTTTGAAAAACTCAATCTGGCGGCTTCAATATGGTGTTCTAAAAATTTTACATATCTCGACTTTCTCCAGGGTTCTTGAGGGTGTAAATTATGAATTTAATCCTATTTTTTCAGGATTCAATATAGCTGACAAAAAATTTTACATGTTTCGATTTTGTTCAAATGTGGAACTGAATCGTTTTTGAGGATGTAAATAGCGAATATAAGATTATTTTAAGAAAATCTAATACGTCAGATGCAATATGACCGTTTATAAATTTTAAATTTCTGGATTTCATGTAAAATTGGTACTAGGGGGCTTTGAAGGGTTTAGATTTAGATTAGATTAAGACGTTAAAATTGTTTTTTTGAAATTCATTATGGCGGATCCAATATAGTGGGTTGAAAATTTTACGTTATCCACATTTTTTTAGATTTGGTATTAGGACGTTGGGAGGTGGTGTATTACGAATACGAAGTTAATTTTTTACAATTATTAGATTGATTAGATACAATATGAAGGACTAAACATTTTACATTTTCCGGTTTTATCTAAAATTGATATTGTAGGGTTCTTGGGGCGTGTACAAATTCAATATGCAATATAAAATATATCGGGCTAAGAAATTTACGTCTCAAATTCTTTAAATATTGATATTGGAAGGTTTTGGGGCCTATATTATTAATCTAAAATTAATTTGAAATATAAGATATTGGATTTACTATGACAGACTAAATATTTGTTTGACACAATTTCATTGATATTTGGAGAAGTCTAAGAATCAAAGAATTTTTAGTGGTTCATTTTAGGGTGACTTACAACTTTGGATAAAATGGGTACTTTTTTGCCATTGCAAGGTACATTAATCCCGATTAGCATGTAGTTCAAATAATTTATGAATTTCATAAAGAATTCAAAACTAAAAATCGAAAAAAAAAATTTTTATAAAAAAATTGAACCGACTTCTAAAAGTGCGCTAAAAAGAGAAAAATAATTATAAATTTTTATATGAAATTGAAATTTTTGAAGTCGACGCCAAATTATTTCTAAATGAAATAAATAACTACTAATATATACAAATTATGGTAAGAAAGCAATTACAAATAAAGTATTTTTAATCTGTTTATGCGAATCGTATTTTGTCAGGTATTAGTTTGGTGCCGACTTCAAAAATTTCAATTTCATATAAAAATTTATAGTTATTTTTCTCTTTTTAGCGCACTTTTAGCAGTCGGTTCAATTTCTTTATAAGAATTTTAGAATCGACTTCTAAAAAAAGGAGGTTTTCAATTCGTCGACTATGTATTTTTTTTAATGTATGTACACCGATTACTCCGGGATGGCGGCACCGATTCGAATGAAATTTTTTACGTTATGTAAAGGAAGTTGCTGCGGTGGTCCCATATTTTTTTTGAATGAAATGAGTACAGTAAAATCCAAGATGGCACTGACAATATGGCGGCCAAAAAAAAATAAATTTTGTCCGATTTTCTTAAAAATTGGTACGGGGGAGTTTTCGGGGTCGCACATAACGAATCTAGAATTATTTTAAAAAAATTCAATATGGCGGATCCAATATGCTGGAAGAAAAGATCAATATTTTCCGATTTTTCCCAAAATTGGTATGGGGGAGTTTTTGTGGATGCACATTACGAATCTGAAATTATTTAAAAAAAAATGAATATGGTGGATCCAAGATGAAGGATTAAATATTGTATATCTCTCTATTTTGTCTAAAATCAATATTGGGAAATTTTTGTTAGTGTTAATTACGAATTTAAAATATATTTTGCAGAACTTAATCGGGCGGATTCAATATGGCGTCATAAAAATTTTACATTTTCCGATTTTCTCCAAAATTGATATAGGGGGTTCTTGAGGGTGTAAATTATGAATTTAAAAATATTTTTTTAGGCTTCAATATAGTGAATCCAATATAGCGGTCTTAAAAGTTTACATTTTTTGATTTTGTTCAAAGGTGAGACTTGAAGATGTAAATAGCAAATATAAAATTATTTTCAGAAAATCTAACCCCGCTTAGTGCTTAGTTCAAATAATTTATGGATATCATAATAAATTCAAAACTAAAAATCGAAAAAAAAATTTCACACATTCAGCAAACGTACAACTATATGCAACTCCGTACATGAATGAAGCAAAATGCGAATAGTAAATGCAAACTTCGTTCCAACCATATCCTTTCCGTGTTGGATGTTGCACAGTTGGAACAAATTGCTAAGGCACATAATTTATCCTATTCCGCCACCATCGAGATGATGGCCTACCTGTACCACCATACCGAGAAGAAAGTCACAACTTACCCTCCCCGCTACAGTGATACGGCAGAGGTACATGTTTCGTCTCTACTAGACTCATCAGAGTACCGACATATACCTGGCTGTGCAAATGATATAATTTGTTTTTAAAAATAATTAAGTCAAGTTTGGAACACATAACAATCTTTACGATTCTCATAAAAAAATATTATTATGTGAAATAATATACAGAATGATACTTCTTTCCGGGTTTGTAAAATTTTACCCTCTCAAACTTTTTTTTCGAACACCACTGACTCGATTTGATTACTCAATTAGCTTTCTCATCTTATTGTGAAACTGTTTTGTCTCTTAAGCTTAATAGGTTTTCCACAAAAAAAGAAAACACATAAGTAAAATCATAATGTATTTGTTTTAATCAATTTTCATTCATATTCTTTTTGACTAACAGGGACTAAGAAAAAAATTCAACATAATAATAACAAAATTTGAGCAAGAGTAACGAAATATTAATAACAGAAAGTCCAACAAATATTGAAAATAACTATCCTCAGCTATAATGCAAAAATTCGATCTTCATCTTATTGAAATTCGTTCAAATAATCCTGGAGTATGTCTTATCGTTTCGCAAAACGAAATAGTGCAATTTCTCAAATTTTCCACATCTTCAACAGGAAATGCATAAACCAAAGATTTTAGGAAACCTCAGATACAAAAATCCAAAGGATTTAGAACCGGAGATCGGACAGACCAGTGTTGAGTGTCTCCTCGACCTCTCCAACGGTTTGGATACATTGCCTCTAAGCGACGGCATACATTGATACTGAAATGTGCTAGAGAGCCATCATGCATAAACCATAATTTTTGTCCAACTGGAAAAGGAACTTCTTCAAGAAGGTCATGTAACCATTCTTCGGGAAAGTGACAGTGTTGGTCGCAATTTAATCTTAACTTAAGGAAATATGGGCCAATTAGATAATCACCTATGACACCAATCCATGCATTTAATGAAAACTGATGTTGATAATTGGCTTCAAGAAATGTATGTAGATTTTTTTCAGCTCAAATGGGATTAATGTGAAAATTTTTCTTATGGATTTCCTTGAAAAGTTTGCCTGATCAGTAAACAACAGGGGTGACTGACAAAAACCTGTATGTGGCAAAATATTTCGAGGTAAAAGCGCCTGCACCCGCTACATATGGTAAGGATACGTTTGGTGTTCTTTTTAAAATTCGGAATACGGTGGAATTGCTTATATTTGATATATTGGCAATTTTTCTCGTACTTGTTTTAGGAGATTCTTCTATTAAACTAAGAGTAGGTTCTTATCTCTAGAGGAAAGTCACAATCAGAAGTTCGTTTTAGAAATGTACTATTTTCTTGTAAACGCTGATGCATAAATTCGTTGAGCTTCTAATGCATTTCTATTAGCACGACCATAAACAAAATCTGACATTTCAACATTTTTAAACTCTGCCATTTTTACTATTTTTTTACTTACTTTACATTACGAATACATAAAATCAATCATACTTAACCACAGAAATTATAACATATTACGACAAAAAACAATATGACAAATTAAGCGTGAAAGTATTTGGCAGCAGCCCATTATATCTTTTCGTCACTTAATAAGCTAACCCTACAGAACTTAATTGGAGATGCATCTGAACATATTTTATTTTTTTGTGGAAAAACTATTGACTTTTAAACAAAAAGCTAAGAAACAAAAAGTTTCAGAATTAGATGAGAAAGCTAATTGAATAATCAAATCGTGTCAGTAGCGTCCGAAATAAAAGCTATAGAGTCTGTCTATTATTTTACAGAAAAATAATTTTTTATGAAAACTGCAAAAAGTGTTATATGTTCCAAATTTGACTTAATTATCTTTAAAAGAAATGAAATAAATTTAAAAAACTAAAAATAATAAGTAAATTTAACACCCTTTATTTTAAAAACTAAGCATTACCGGAAATATGTTTATATGAACTTTTATACTTAAAATTAGCTCAGGAATAACTCTTTAAAATTTTTTCACTTATTTAGAAACAACCTGTATTTTATCATTGGAGAAAGTCTGTAATTTTTAGTACAAAATATATCAACAATATATTTAGAAATTGCAAATTTTTACTGTGTAAGCCTCTCAACATTGAACTTCACAACACCACGTGGGGACGTAAACCACAACATACAAGGACAATGATTGTTATTTTTCATTTTTTTTATTACCCAAAAAAGACAAGAATATTAACAAGTTTTTGACAAATGCTTTAAACGACATGATGGTAATTATCAATGTCTATCTTTATTTTGGGTGGAAACATAGATATGTCAAACAAAGATAGTTGTAGTATTTTTATATTGGTCTATCTGTAGGTCAAGGTATACGGCATAATATTTGGGTCATGAGCATTTTTTTAATACACAAAAAATCAGATTCAATTAAACAGTGTCTTTAATGGGCTGACATGGAGATTTACATGTCTTTTTATTAATTATTTTATATAAATAAAAACAAGATTATAAACTATCAATGTCATAATTTACGTGATTTAATAAAAACAATAATTTTTTATGTAATTGTTTCTTATAATGACTAAGTATCTACTACTCATTAGCATACTACTCTTTCCATTTATTGCAAAATATTTGTTTAATTTATTACAACGTTGCATTAGTATGGTGGGAATGTTTAAATAATATGTTGATTATTTTTTTGGATTTTCCCTATTACGTTGATCATTCTTAGGATATTATCTTTTTAAAACAGATGTAATAGTTGATGACGTGTAGATATTACCATCATCATATCAGGTAAAGTGAAATTTTAAAACTTAAAGTGCAATATCATGAAATCAAAAAAGAGCTGTTTTGTTAACAAAAATGTAACATTAGTTTTTTTGCTGGAACGTGTTCATTTCGGCATCCTATAAAACATCTCGATGGTAACTCTGAAAGACCTGTGCAAAAAAAAATGGCGGACCAAAAATGGTCAAGATTTTCGGTTTTTTGAGTTTATCCCAAAAAGTAAAAGTTGTATCGTTTCAAACAAAAGTTGTAGAGAATTAAAAACCTATCGATTCATATAATATAAGTTATAGGTGGCGCCATTAGTTATAGAGATATATATTTTTTTTTCGCCAAAATTTACGGTTTTTGTTTTTTAAAAAAAATGACATTTATTAACAAATTGCCGTTTTAAAATTCAACGTAATTATAGACATTATCGTTCTAAAAAGTATGTCAAACCCGGAATCTGTGAGCTTTTTATTTTCCGAGAAATTCAATGTCAAAGTTGAAAATTCAACCTCAATTTTCCTAATTAAGATAAAATGCTCAATTTTAATGGAAATTGTTTGTAGTGTTTTATGTTTTGAAGATCTATCAAAAAAATTTTTTTTCAATCGTGGGCCGAGAAATTTTGCATTGCGATAACTTTTCACAGGATGGGGATAAAATTTTTTTAATGCATGCATTGGATTTAAATGTATAATTTCAGATCTAAAAAAAAATTTGTTTTGGATGAAAAAAACGTTTTTTTTTTTTTAATTCATAATGACGTGGCAAATGAATATTGAGGGCTCAAATTTGCAGAAGATGCTTTTTAATACTTATACTTAACTCGTGGATTTTTTGGATTCCAGAAATATATTTCCATACGATCTGTGAACCTTCGAAAATTGGCCGAATCTAATCGAAAATAGCTGCTGCAGGCCGCTCTCGGCGGGTTGGCATAGTTCAGGCGCATTATTCATTGGCGCTTCAAGGAAACTTATGCATTACAAGTAATATTTATAATATTGATGTTGTTTTATTAATTTATATGATAGTAACAATTTGTTTAGTCATATTAATTATTATTTTTTTTATTAACCAAACTTTTACAAAAAATTATAGAGAAAATCATACAAATATTTAATTATATATCACATATTCTACTGTTTTTTTTTTCTTTAAAATATTATTATCTCTAACAGTTTATTAACAAAATTTTTACAAAAAATTGTAGAGAAAATCATACAAATATTCAATTAAATATTACAAATTATACTGTTTTTTCCTTTATATGATTATTACCTAATAGTTTATTAACAAAATTTTTACGAAAGATATCAGATATTTCTGAAATGTACAGATTTGTGTGAGCACTGTGATGGACAGTGCGATAATTACACTGAAAAATTCATTTTCTGCGATTTAGGAAACGATGATGACAATTCAGAGAAAATTAATAATATGTGTGAGAATGATTTTGACTATGAAAATGTGAATAATGATGAGAATGATATGTACAATGAAATTGAGAATAATGATGGAAATGGCATGTGCAATGTAAATAAGAGTAATAATTGCGAAGATAAAATGCACGCCTATTGCATAGAAGTAATAAAAAAAAAAGAAAGATGAATGTATAATTGATACATTGTATTTGTATGATTTTGTTAATAAACTATTAGGTAATAATAATATATAGGAAAAAAAAACATTATAATATGAAATATATAATTGAATATTTGTATGACTTCCTCTATATTTTTTTGTAAAAATTTTGTTAATAAACTGTTAGATAATTATAATATAAAGGAAAAAACAGTAGAATATGTAATCTATAATTGAATATTGGTATGATTTTCTTTATAATTTTTTGTAAAAATTTTGTTAATAAATAAATTTATAATTAATATGACTAAATAAATTGTTACTATCATATAAATTAATAAAACAACATCAATGTTATAAATATTACTTGTGATGCATAAGTTTCCCTAAAGCGCCAATGAATAATGCGCCTGAACTATGGCACCCGCCGACAGCGGCCTTCGATTAGATTCGGCCTAATTTTCGAAGGTTCGCAGATCGTATGGAAGTGTTTTTCTTGGATTCAAAAAATTCACCGGTAAAGTACAAGTATTACAAAGCATCTTCTGCAAATTTGAGTCTTTAAAATTCATTTGCCACACCATTATGAATTTTTGGAAAAAAAAAAAAACGTTTTATTCATCCAGGATTAATTTTTTTTTGAGATCGGAAATGATACATCTAAATCCCATGCACGCATTAAAAAATTTTTATCTGCATTCGGTGAAAGATATTGCAATTTTTATGGTGCAAAAATTGGTTTTTGCAAAATTTGTGGGCCAAGGATTGAAAAATTTTTTTTTAATAGATCTTCAAAATATAGAATAATACAAACAATTTCCATTAAAGTTGAGCATTGTATCTTAATTAGAAAAGAGGAAAATTGAGGTTGAATTTTCAAATTTTACATCCAATCCAAATTTCTGGGAAAATAAAAAACTCACAGATTCCCGGTTTGATATACTTTTTTAGAATGAGAATACCTATATTTAAGTTAAATTTTAAATCGGTAATTTGTTAATAAATGTCTTTTTTTTTGAAAAAACATAAACCGTAAATTTTGTCGAAAAAAAAATATATCTGGACAACTAGAGGCGGCACCTATAACTTATATTATATGAATCGATAGGTTTTTTAATTCTGTACAACTTTGACATCGAATTTCTCGGAAACTAAAAAACTCGCAGATTCCGAGTTTGACTTACTTTTTTAGAATAACAATACCTACATTTATGGTAAATTTTAAATCGGTATTTCTTAATAAATGTATTTAAAAAAAACCGTAAATTTTGTCGAAAAAAAATGTATCTCTAACTAATGGCACCACCTATATTACATTAATCCATAGATTTTTTAATTCTCTTACACTTTTGTTTGAAACATTTTTCGATACAGCTTTTACTTTTCGAGATAAACTCAAAAAACCGAAAATAGTGACAATTTTTGGTCCGCCATTTTTGCACAGGTCTTTCAGAGTTACCATCGAGATATGTTTTATAGGATGCCGAAATGAACACATTCCAGCAAAAAAAACTAATGTTACATTTTTGTTACTGACGAAAGTCTATTTTCCATGGAGTAATGAGGAATTTGAAAAATATTGTTAGTAGACTTTTGACTACGTAGAAAGTTATAGAATGATAATAGTAATTATGTAGTATCTTATGTCTTATTTTCCTTTTTGGGAAAATTTTTTATTTAACAATTAACAAGTGAAAAAATAGTTTGTCTTGTTCTAGGAAAAGTTATTGTTTTTCAGTAAAAAAGTTTCAAACAAAAATTATGTGCATTGAAAATATCTACTAAATGAGCTAAGGCCCATCCGAATTGGATAATTTATTCGTTAATTATTGCAAAAGAATCTGCTAAGATGACTGTTTTTTCAATTATTATGAACAATAGAATGCGATAACTGCGATTTTGACACACATTCTGAAAAAAAAAATATTGTGAACGACTACTAGAACCTGATATAGAGTTTTTTTTTAATCGCTGTATAGTTGTTTGTTAACATTAAGGGATTATTTAAGTAGAAACTCATAGGGAGATGACTAAACTATTGTATTCAGCAGTTTTTAACTCAATTATTTCAAAATTGTTGATGTTGCAATAGTTTAAAGTTGCACCTACTCCAAGAGTCAGAAAGTGAGCAGTAGAGGGGGCGTCCTCATGAATTTGTGATGTGTTCATTTTCTTTGAGTGTCATATTGCTCAATGTTATTTTGAAGAAGCCCTTGAAGTCGAAATTATCCTTATTAACTAATTTTTCCTTCGCGTTCCATCAGCAAATGCAGAGCACTTTTCAATAAAATCAAAAAATAAATTATTTGTAACAAAAATGTAAATTTTATTTTGAAATTTCCACGAATTATGCATATTTAGAGATAAATGAAGTTAAACTTTTTAGGCATAAATATTAATTCTAATGAAAAGTCTTAATCACTGTTTCTGAAATCCGAAGGTGAGCAAAACTGCTTGTCTAGAATAACTTATCGTCGAAAAATCAAAAATATTGAAGTCTATTAGATTGCGGTACCGCATCCATTGACACACTTAAGTAAGTATAGATCTTTTGAAGATTTTCAGAACATGTTTTAAAGAAGGAAAAACAGTGTCACTCTTTTGTGACAATAAGATAGTTGAAGAGTGAAGTATTATGACCCAGCTGCTAAAAAAGGTCAAAATTTAGAGAAAAACCTGCCAAGGTGGTATATTCCATAGAGAAACAAAGTTGCAAAGTGATCTGTAACTAACACTATCAAAGTTGATTGATGTTTGATATTGACTCTAAATGATCTAAAATCTAAAATAAATTTGGTTTTTATTGAAAGCCACATATCGTTAAAGGTAATCTTTTAATTGCTTCCTCGTGAATCTTGAAAGTTTCTTCATTTTCTTTACGTGTCATATTGCGCAATGTTATTTTGAAGAAGCCCGTGAAGTCGAAATTATCCTTATTAAACAATTTTTTCAAAATAAATTTAAACTTTTTATTAATATTATTTCTAATGTTTTTCTGGATAAATCCAGTTTATATTCGGCATAAAGATTAATTCTAATTATAAGTCTCAATTACAGATAGAACAGTTTACCCAGAAATTAAAGTTTATTTTTTTCTTAACCGATATGACTAAAGGGAAAAAACTGTTTAGAAAATAATAAGACAAATAAATAATATATATATATATATATATATATATATATATATATATATATTTTACATCCATCAATATAATCACTTGGCCGCAAATCGAAATTCAAGAAAAAAAGACAGATTTATCGATGTGACGTTATTGATGTATTTTCCACCGTTTTCAGAATAGCATCAATTATGCACACAAACAAGTTATTGGAAATATAAACTTTGATTTTTAGGTAAAGTGTCCTGTGATGATAAATTAAAGAAACAGGTTTTCCTGGGGATGAGACAATTCATCAGACTTAGGTTTCATGACAAATATTTTCTTGATTCATCCAGGAATAAATTGAAAATAAAATAATTCAGCAGTTGACTAGTAACCAACAGATTTTTGACATTTTTTAAGTACCCTTATTACTGAATCACATCTCTAAAATTTATAATTTTACCTAATATATTTTGGAGTTTCAATACATCGTCAAATCTTCAGCATATTATAAATAAGAAAACAAGTTGCCAAATATTTATGCCATAAAGTTATTTAAAAAATAATATTTACTTTATTAATGTAACTGATAATTAATTATTTAATCTGACGAAATCCAAGAAATTTATGACTAAATTATCCAACAACAGTCGTAGGTCAGGACATCTAACAGGTTACTCTCAGAAAATATTTATTTCATTATTCTTAATAACAATAACTGCCCATGCTGTGGGTTTTCCCTCCAATAGTTAGATGCACAAAAATTTTATAAAGAAGATTTATGGCTAGGCAAATTTTATTGAGGGAAACTAAGCATAAAAACGTGTGATTTTTGAATGAATCATTAGTGTGGGATGGTTTCTATTAATTTACTTTTGCGTAAGTAGAAAACTGATAGAGCTCAATAATATGACTAACAAAATAACTGAAGTTATAATAAGTTTTTGAGGAATGATCTACTAGAAATTAAATTTCCAGTATGAATGCGACTGCAATGCAGTGGATTATAGTTGTATAGACCTTCAAAAATACAATTAAATATGACACAATATATTTTTTATTTAACCCCCATATTCGCAAATTTAAGTCTCTAATGATTGATGCCGCGACTTACAAGGGAACCACCCAATCTGACCTCACCGGTTTTGACCATTTTTGGATGTGTTTATAGTACTTGAAAAAATGATAGATACGGTTTTTTTATCAGCTGACATCCACTTTTAAGGGGTGAAATTCGCCTCCAAAGACAACCCTTAAAATTCTTTTTTCAATATATCTCAGCATCTAATGAGTATTTTTAAATAAAATCAAGTGGAAGATATTCGTCATAAGAAAAGTCATAAATAGGAGATAACTTTAAGATCAAAGGGGTTGCAATCCTTATTTTATATTTTAAAAATACAACATTTTTTATCCATATTCTGGTTATAAATATAGAGGAATGAACTTAAAAAAATTATGAAAAGCATTTTCGTTAACAATATCGATCACTAGTATTGGCGTGTTTCGTGATTTCTCAAATCACCACCCCTAAACACTGTTAACGACCCCTTACAGGGATGGACCACATATAAGTGGTAAAAAAAATATTCTTTTTAAAAGTCATCCAATGTGTAAAGCGAATGTAAATTATAACAAATGTAAATATATTAATTTTTTTTTCAATAATATTACCTAAGGATGAAAAAAATCGCCCCCTAGTACATCATGATTTCGAATTAAAATTCTCTAATAAAAAAAATAACACCTGTGTAATTGAAAAAGGAAACAACATTATTTTTTTCAATATACCAACATTTCTTTAAGGCGTAAAAACCATCCGTAAAGTTTACCCTTAAAATTCATTTTGATACACCTTTTAATGGATATTTTTGAATAACACCAAGTGCAAAAATATTTGTCGTAAGAAGTCTGAAATACTCGTATAAGGTGTATTTATGACTTTGGGGTTTGCATCCCTTATTTTATAGTTTTATGATTTTTTTTTATAAAAATCGAGGAATGCACTTAAACAAATTATAAAAAGCATTTGCGTTAACAACATCGATTATCAGTGTTGGCGTTTACAATATGAAATAAGGGTTGCAACCCCTTTGGTCATAAATACGCTTTATATTTCAAGATTCTTACGAAAAATATTTTTAAACTTAATTTATTAAAAAATCTTTCTTAAATGCTATTTCATATTAAAAAGTAAATAGTTAATTTCAAATTTAAGGGTAGTTTTCACCCCTTACAAGTAAATATTAGTATGTTAAAAAAAGTTTTATCCTTATTAAATCATACAGAACTTACTTTGTATTTTGTTTTATTAAAGAATTTTAGTTAGACCTCATGTTACATTAGGTATTTACTTTTGGGGGTGACTTTTTTCATTATTGAAAAAAAAATATTTTATTTGCATTTTTTATAAATTACACTCGCTTTACACTTTGGATGATGACTTTTAACAAAAGAAAAATTTACATGTATATTTGGTCCATTATTGTAAGGGGTTGTTAACGATACTTAAGAGTACTTATCTGAAAAATCCCGAAACACTGCTTTTTATAATTTTTTTAAGTTTATTCCCCGATATTTATTAACCGACTTCTAAAAGAAGGAGGTTCTCAATTCATCACGTATGTATTTTTTTAATGTATGTACACCGATTACTCCGGAATGGCTGCACCGATTTGAATGAAATTTTTTATGTTACGTTCAGAAAATTGCTACGGTGGTCCCATATTTTTTTTAGATGAAATTAATGCAGTAAAATCCAAGATGGCGCTTACAATAGGGGGACCAAAAAAATTAATTTGGTCCGATTTTCTCCAAAATTGGTAAGGGTTGTACCCAACGAATCTGAAATTATTTTAAAAAAACTCAAAATGGCGGATCAATATGGCGGACAAAATTTTTTTACTTTGTTCAATTTTCTTCAAAATTGGTACAGGAGAGTTTTCGGGGTCCCACATGACAAATTCAAAATTATATTTAAAAAATTCAATATTGCGGATCCAATATGGCAGACGAAAAAAATTAATTCTGTCCGATTCTCTCCAAAATTAGTATGGTGGAGTTTTCGAGGTCTCACATATGGCGGACCAAAAAATCAATTTTGTCAGATTTTCTCCAAAATTGGTACGGAGAAGTTTTGGGGGTCGCACATGACGAATCTAAAATTATTTTTAAAAAAAATTCAATATGGCGTATCAAATATGGTGGATAAAAATTAATTTTGTCCGTTTTTTTTTTCAAAATTGATATGGGGGAGTTTTTGGGATAGCACATTACGAATCTGATATTATTGTATATATATATATATATATATATATATATATATATATATATATATATATATATATATATATATATATATATGGCGGATCTAAGATGGCGGATTAAAGATTCTACATCTCCCGATTTTGTCTAAAGTCAGTATTGGGGGATTTGTGTTAGTGTTAATTATGAAATTAAAATATTTTCTGAACAACTCAATCTGGCGGATTCAATATGGTGTCCTAAAAATTTTACATTTTTCGACTTTCTCCAAAACTGATAAAGAGTGTTCTTGAGGGTGTAAATTAAGAATTTAATAGTGTTTTTTCAGGATTCAATATGGCGAATTCAATATAGCGGACTAAAAATTTTACATTTTTCGATTTGGTTCAAATGTGGAACTCAATCGTTTTTGAGGATGTAAATAGCTAATATTAAATTATTTTAAGAAAATCTAATATGTAAGATACAATATAACCGTTTGGAAATTTTAAATTTCTGGATTTCGTTTAAAATTGATACGGGTATGGAAGGTGTAGATTTAGATTAGATGAAGACGTTAAAATTAGTTCAGGTGCGGGGGTTCTTGGGGCGTGTACAAACTCAATATACAATTTAAAATATATCGGGCAAAGAAATTTACGTCTCAAGTTCTTTAAATATCGATATTGGAAGTTTTTGGGGCCTATATTACCTATCTAAAATTAATTTGAAATTTAAGTTAGTGGATTTGCTATGACAGACTAAATATTTGTTTAACACAGTTTCATTGGTATTTGGAGAACTCTAAGAATCAAAGAATTTTTAGTGATTTATTTTAGGGGATTTACAATTCTGAATAAAATGGGTACTTTTTTGCCACCTTGGAGTCATTGCGGTGTACACTAATCTCGATTAGCACTTAGTTCAAATAATTTATGAATATCATAATGAATTCAAAACTAAAAATCGAAAAATGAAATTTTTATAAAAAAATTGAACCGACTTCTAAAAGTGCGCTAAAAAGTGAAAAATAACTATAAATTTTTATATGAAATTGTAATTTTTGAAGTCGGCGACAAATTATTTCTAAATGAAATAAATAACTACTAATACATAGAAATTATGGTAAGAAAGCAATTACAAATAAAGTATTTTTATCTGTTTATGCGAATCACATTTTGTTAGGTATTAGTTTCATATAAAAATTTTTGACTTTTTAGGACACTTTTAGAGGTCGGTTCAATTTTTTATAAAAATTTTATAACAAAAATATTCAAAAAAGAAAATGAAGATTTATTTCTAAATATAAAATAAGGGTTGCAACACCTTTGGTCATAAATACACCTCACATTTGTGACTTTTTTTTACGAAAATTTTCCACTTGATTTTATTCAAAAATATTTATTAAATGCTAAGATATTTTAAGGGATGACTTTGGTGGTGAATTTTACGCCTTAAAAGTGATTGTCAACTGATAAAAAAATACGCATATATTATTTTTTTAAGTACTATAACATATCGAAAAATGATCAAAATTGGTAAGGTCGGGTTGGGTGGTTCCCTTATTAGACTATTCCGGTCTCATTCCCGTTTTGAAATCATAGTTGAATCGAGACCAGATTCAAAGGTTAGCCTTGTCTCGTTTCGAAAAATTTTGTGTCGATATGAGACAATAAGGTATTTTATTATAGGTACCAGAAAATGTAGTACATTAGTATTATTTTATAGTTTTCATTGTTTTAATTTTAAGACTATTGTAAAATCTGTTTTATTTTTATTAATTTTTATTAACTTAAAAATATAAATGTAATAGATAAGTAGGACAATAATTGTGAGATATGTTTTATTATAAACGAAGATTTGTAATTTTGTAGATTCAAGATAAATATATCATATCTTTGAAGAAGCTCACTATGTTAGAGCGAAACGTCAAAAAATTGTTTTCTTTTGATTTTCAAATGGAAAAACCTATAACCAAGAAAGTATTAGAGAATATATATATATATATATATATATATATATATATATATATATATATATATATATATATAGCTCCGGGTTCGAAAAATGACGACAGCGCTGTTTCATCCTAACATGGGATTCACGCCATTACGTTTGGTACAAACCATCATTTTGCAACTGTCGCCTATAAACAGATTATAAAATTAAAAAAAAAACAGTAAACAGGACACAGTGGCGATATCTCGATGGATCACTCAACAACACTTTCAAGAAAGATATCCTATATAAGAGGCTTACATGATGATTTCACGAATTCTTAATAGAAGTTTCTTTTCGAGTTTGCAGCAAGGTATCCGTCAAGATTCTAAGAAGGTTATAGAACGATTACAGAAAACTTTTTTGAAATAATCAATTTGGAATGATGGAAACTTTCCTTGAAATCTTATTACAAAGTTACGCTAAACTTCAAAGTTTGCTTACTTGGTAGATTGCAATTTTTTGTTTAAAGTTTGAATATTGTCTTCCTGCAACTTGCAAGAAGGTTTCTGAAAATATGAAAATGCATTGTTAGGCAGTACTAGCTATAAAATTTACTATCAATAAATTTTATTTATTCATGGTTTTCCAGTTCTTTCATGTTTACATTTCAAAACATACTTTTTGTGATTGCCTTCGTGACATAAAAATATTTTTACTAATGGATACATAGATTTAACTAAATATTTCCAGAACTTATATAGGAATATTCTTAAGTGCCCGCGTAAGACTTTTTTCATTGTTTGATATTTTGAAGCATACTTAAAATATTCAATACACATTATTTTAGGTCCTCAATTGAATTTCTAAGGGGTGACACTGACCTTTTAGCCCTTCGAAATGGTAAATTTCCACTACCTGCTACTCACAGTTAATGTTCCTAACGATTCATAGCATTATGGTTAGTGAATTTCTTTTTTTTCTAAAATTAAGGAAAATACTTAAGAGATAGGTTACTCCCGTAATAAATTTTTTTGTAAATAAGCCAAAAAACTATAGGTTTATTGAATCAAAACAGCCGAAAAAATAATATTTTGATACCGATAAAAAAAGACAAAACAAGCCCTTAAGGAGAAAATGACATATATAAAATCCTTATCGTAAACCTAAAAATATGAAAATGATTAGTTTTTAAAATTAGAATTGAGAAGAAAAACGTCTAAGGGATGAAATTTGGGGGTAGTTTTAACCCCTGAAAAATGCAATTTAGAACATAAAAACGAGACTGCTCCCATTGCCACCTAATTTATTGCATAATTTTTAATGTCTGTTTAATTTTTTTATAAATGAAAAAAATGTAAGAAATCCTTGTTTTAATAATAACTGATGTTACAGCTTTGTTATTTCATGAACAAAACTATAAATAATTTTACTAAAATACCAACAATCAAGCCAATACTCACCATAAATTCGACTCTTATTTTCATCAAGTAGTCTCTTTAATACATATAAAACAAAAGCTAAAAGTTTTTGTCACTGTCATATCAAAAACCGGTTTTCTAAAAAGAAAAAAAAGATCAAGTGTGCCGAGAAATGTATCCAACATTCCACTCTTGCCACTTTCATCAAGGGTGTAGTTAGTTAATCTTTTGTTTTTTTCTTGGCACTCTTGAGATTTAAAAAAAAAAACGTCAATAGAGAGAGTCAGGGCCAAGTCTTAGTTGTGAAAACTGGCAAAAACCCAGAAAGCAGAGTTTTTTTGCTGATTTCCGAAAAATACCATACTAATTTTATTCCTGTGTAGCAAAAACCATAGTTTAGAATATTAAGGCGTCATTTGCCAGATATCGAGGAAAATTAAAGTTATTATTGTATTGGTGTGCGTTAAGTAAATCCTAGTGAAGGTGATCTCACCTAAAGAGCTAACACACCATCGTTGTGACTACTTGGTGCACCTTTAAAGACGATCAGGTATATGCCACAAACAGTTTTTAATATACTGGGACTTATCCTTCCTGCCTAACATTAGATTTACATGCCAGAGCCGGCATATTATACACCACTGCTCCATAGTGGCCATCGGCTATCCAGCTTGCCGAAAGTGTGTGAATTTAATGACAAAACTGCCTTTCAGGTATTAGAACCTCGTAATAAACAGTGAAATTACCGGTTTTAATGTAAACTTTCCTTTTTCCCCTATGATTGGGAACTAATGACTTTATGCGAGCAATTACAGGACACTTTATTTTTAATTTCATTTAAAATACCTTGTAAACCGAAGGTATACGTATACACTAGGTAATTTAAAACATCACTTCACATATTAATAGTCCAACACTTTTAATTAGGCTTAAGTAAACATAATTTTAGACTTAATCGGCATACTAGATAATTTATTAGTGCAAAATACAGCTTTACATAAAAAGTAAGGTTATTCAGTTCAACCGATAGTGAAAATTAAGGCCTGACCTACATCTAAGCCGACTTGGCGTATGTCGCAGATGACGTCATACTTGCAGTAGTGTTGTTCATTGTTTCTTTGTTGTTTTTTTATTCTAATCCAGGTAGCAAATAGTCGCATATTTATTTAGATTAAATTAAAATTCACATAGTTTGTAAAACAGAATCCTTTTTTTATTGTTAAATATAGATATTAATTGTTTTTGGAATCGGTGTGTTTTATTTTGGGATCTAGTTGTTTCCTGTTTTCGATAACATCATCGCTTCTTCTTACCGACGGGCCTAAAACAGGTGGCGCTTTGAATTTATATAACCCCCCCTAATTTCCGGCATGCTAGCCTAGGCACTGCCCTAAAAGAAGGAGCGATCAACACAAAAAAAAATAACCACCTGTACAGAAGCATTAATTTAATTTTCATTTATTCGTTTTCATGTTAATTCTTTTTCTCTACCGTGACGTAGCACTGAAAGTACTTTAAATTATTATAACACACTTAGTTCATTCCAATGTGCCAAAACAAGTCCTCAAGCAGTAAAAAAAGATTAATTTTCAATATACTATTAAAACACCTTATGCTGTTCAGTTCAAATGATAATCTACAAAAAAATATCAAGTTTAAAAAAACTCAATTCTTCATATTATACAAATAGGACGTCCAAATAGAAAAACCTAATTATATGAACCTTGTGCTCATCTGATGATTTAAAATATACATACGTAAAAATCACTTACGTAACAATTTAACTAATTTATATAATGAAAGTCATTTTGCTTTGTCATCCTGTCGATTTTTGCTTGAATTTATTAATACAGTTTAACAAGGAATTAGTTATTTTAGTTTAAAATAATTACATCTTTGTTTCTTGCAATAATTGATTCTTTTAGAAAATGCAGAAACCTGCCTTCATATCCGTTTTAAGCCAAAAATTTGAATATATCGGTAAATATTTGTACATATTGTGTCCCATGAAAAAACATGAAAATCTAGCAAACAACAATTTTAAGTGGAATTAATTTCAAATTACAAATTGTTTTGTGAACGTTAAATCATTGAATACTACTCAAACATTTACACAAACTATATTTAGGCGTCTCTAAGAAATTCAACATTAATTAAATATCGAAGTAATTCCGTTAACTTGATTATACTTTATCGTTTCGAATTTGATCTATTTTATATATTAGAATATAATAGTACATTATAGAATGAAACCAGTAGTATTTATATGTTTTAATCACCCTGTATATCAATCTTAAATGAAAGAGAAAGGTTGCACTGTCCCAATACACCTTACTTCTAAAATCATGCATTTCCATATGTGTTTGTTTGCATTCGCCTCGTCGGTCATAGCATAACATAGCCTAGCATTGGTGTAAATGTTACAGTAAAATTAATATTTCGAAATTCCAAACACTCTATGTCAGCTGGCTCAAACTTTGACTTCAACTACGAGAGCAGCTGTTTACATTTTGGAAATTGGCAACACTGACATTGTTAGGTGCTGACATACCATTCTAATTGCAGAGCGTTTTGATATACAGATGCTGTTTTGTTGTTTACAACAACTTCAAAATTTCACTTCGGCCAAAAAATTAAATCAACTTGTGAACATATTTGGGCGATTATGTCTACAATTTATGACGTGATTTATCTCAACAAGAGTGTATCAATGAATCTAATTCTTGATAAGGCTATGAAGGACCTACAAACACCACTTTTTATTTTGGGTTTAGTGAATTTAATTGTTATCGTCATTCGCTCACGAGCGAGTCGTATGAAGGTCGTTTAAAATCGGTTGCGGTACAAGAGAACATCGATGCAGTGCCTGATAAATGCAAAATCACTATGTGACATACCGGAATATTACGACATCACTGAGAAATAATTAAAATAACATATACAGGATGTTCTCAAAGTTGAGTTATTTATTTTAACAGTTTGTAGAACTCGTAAAGAGAAATCGATTTTCTAAAAATCGTTTATATAAAAGTTGACAAATAAAGAAATTATTTACAATTATTTAAAAAATTTTAAAACTGCAATACAAACCATATTTCGTGATATTTTCAACCACTGCATTATAAAAACTTTGTTTACTACACTGAACAGATTACATCTTGTGCTACAAAAAGTACTCAAAATTGTCACCATTTGTTCGGTTAACGCAACGTCTTGCTCGACGTATCCATAAGTGACTACACGCGTCAAAAATAAAATCCCGGTCTCCAGAAATAACATCACAAGCATTTTCAATGCGCTGTTGTCGTTCTTCCAGAGTATTCCCTTCCCCCGCGTGATAAATTAACTGGTTTAAATAGCTCTACAGAAAAAAATCGCAGGGATTTAGATCCGGAAACGTGCAGGCCAAGACATGTATCAATTTCGCCCTATCCATCTATTAAGAAACACATTATCTAAATGTTCGTGAACTTCTCGTCTGAAATGTGGCGGAGCTCCATCATGAAGAAGCCTGTCTTCTGTCTCACATTTTAAGGAACATCTAATAATAGTAGCAGATTGTTTTGAAGAAAATCCAAATAATTTTTACCTGTCAGTCGATTTGGAAAAAAATAAGGCTTTATAAGCATGTCATTTATTACGCCAGCCCAAACATTTATTGAAAATCTGTACTGACAATGACTTCTTTTCACTACATGAGGATTTTCTACTGCCTAAACATGGTTGCTGTAAACATGACCTCATCGGTTGCCAAAATAAATTTGGTAACACTGTTATTTATGCTGTACTGGTGTAAGAGCCAGTGACAAAATTGAACTCATCTGCTTCTAATGCTGGTGAATGTCTCGCGTGGAAAAATTAACATCGAGGGAACATACACTCCAGTAGCATTTACAGCACACATAACGGTAATGGTCTTCTCTCTTTCTCTGCTGGTTATAGAGCCCATACGTTTTTGTCCTTTCTCAGTCACAACTTTTCCAGGATCTTATCCTGAGGAGATTTCAGTCTCGTCTCCATTATATATATTCCATTGCAGAAACTTATATTTTTCCATGAGATCTGTAAGAAACTTGAATAACATATCAACTTAACGGTTGTTAAAGCCAGTGACTCTATTCAAGCTCGTACGTTCAGCGTTTCTGATGGACAAATGGTTTCATGTTCTGAATCGTCTAAGCCAATCCTTGCCAGCTAATTGAAGAGTTGAATTAAAATTATGCTTAATGTTATTATTAACTGCATATTTATATGTCATCTTTCTCATCTGAAGCGAAGTGCAGCAATAAAATATATTCACTAAAAATTTAACTAGAATAGCCATTTCATCTTCTTGTTCCTTTGTGAACACTGGATTTCTCCCTAACTGTGGGGTATCACTGTTTTTGTTTTTCAGTCTTTCTTCAAGAGTTAAAAATGGTATGCCAGTAGATCGAGTTAGTTTTCTAGTTGGTGTCCCTTCATCCACTAGTTTAAAAGCTTTATTTAGCTGATCTTGACTCCATGACGTCTTTGAACGTGGTTTGCTTTATATTTTGGACATTCTGAAATAAAAAGCTAATACTTAAACTTCTGGTTGCAATGCTTGTACCCGTTGATAATGGTCTGGATAAAGTTGTTCTTGTTGTCAAATTTTCCACACTTTACTATGAGCAACTTCTACTTGACCTGCTATGGACCTGGTGCTCGTTGTTGGGTCGTTTTCGACAATTTCTAATATTTCTTCCTCGATCTCCACCACTTCATTTCAAGGAGGTCTTCCAGCGTTACCTGCTCGTTGTTTCTTTAAATACTCAGTGTCGCGGCGATGGATGGTTTCGTAAAGGAAATCTCTCCGCGTAAAAATGACAGGCTGCGGCTGCATTTGTTGGCAATCCCCGTCCGCTAGTTCATTGTTTTCATAAACGTGTGCCATTTTTATTGCACAAAACACCCACAAATTAAATATAATATCACACACTACTGTACGAATTACTTAGCCGTGGTCAAATCGAAAATCGCACTCAAAATCGTGCAACAATTACATACAGAAGATAGACATACCCAGTATCAATAATAAACAAAGTTTTTACAATTCAGTGGTTAAAAATATCATGAAATAAGGTTTGTATTACAGTTTTACATGTTTTTAAATAATCGTTAGTAATTTTTTTCTTTGCCAACTTTTATATATATATATATATATATATATATATATATATATATATATATATATATATATATATATGATTTTTGGTAAATCAATTTCTCTTTACAAGTTCTACAAGCTGTTAAAATAAATGGCTCAACTTTGGGAACACCCTGTATAATATATTGCATGAACATTTGGCTATGAAAAGGCTACAGCGTTGAATTCCGCATAATTTGACAATGGCTCAAAAAAGGCTTGCGTTGATTGGTACAAAGAAATACTCAACAAAAAACTATCGTGATGCCTCAAGATATATTTACAAAATCGTGACAGGTGAATGAGTATGAGCCCGAAAGTAAACAGTAGTCGACAGTATCGCTCTTCCATGATAAACCAAAATCAACAAAAGTTGCCCGCACACGAAACACTTTTCTAAGCGCAATTACTTCTGTAATTGGTCGCTTGTTTTTTAAAACAGACCATTTCACTACCGTGCCTTTAGAGAATGGATTATGATTAATTATGAGTAGCACACAACCATTTGTTAGCCGGAACTCTTCCGTGAGTTGAAAAAAATAAACCGGACATCACGGATTATTCTCCATCATGACATCGGCTCATACAAGTGACTTTTTGAGCACTCAGAACGTGGAATTGATGGGTCATCTTCCATAGAGCCCTGACTTGGCACTCAAGGATTTTTTTCTCTACATGAAGAACAAACTGCAGAATCAATGATTTTCTGCTCCAGATGAGGTGGTCGATGCGTTCATAATGTTTTGGTGATACAGTGGCCGAAATGATTTTCATATTAATTCGAATGCATGAAATAGTATACTGATTATTATTGAGAATATTTTGACAAACAATAAAGCTATTTTCAATGATAAATACTTATGTTTGTTATTTTCGAAATATAAACGGCTACACTCGTATCTATTCATATAAATAAAATTGAAGTGTCTGTCTGTCTGTCTGCATGCGTGCCTTTACGAGCTAATCTTCGAAACTGCTGAACCAATTTCGACGAAGCTTTACAGACATGAAGAGGAGGTTGTCAGAAGGAACTTTTTTAACTGTTTTTTGTTTATAACGATTGTATTTATTATAAACAATGAAAAACAGATTAAAGAAATAATCACTGGACATTTCTTATATAGCCGGAAAATGATTGTAAACGATTTATCATTAGTTTCGGCAATTAATTAATATTTATGCCAATTTTATTTATTATAAACAATTAAAAAGAGTCTGTATCTATAAGATGGTAAAGATTATCACTAGAAATGTTTAATATGACCGGAATATAATTGTAAACGATTATACATTAGTTTTGACAATTAACTATTGTTTATACCACTTGAATTTGCTTCAAATAATTAAAAATATTACTTACCGATAAGATGAAAGAGATCATTATTGGATATGCTTGTTATCGGCGAGAAATAATCGCAGAAGTTTCTTTTATTAATTTTGAGGATTATATTGTTTATAACAATTCAATTTGTTATCAGCAACGGAAAAGAGTTTATAGCGAATAGATAAAGGTAGAGAACTCTCGTAGCTCAACAAATGTTTATTTCCCAAGTTTCATGCCGACGAAGCCGCGTGTAAAAGCTAGTCTACAGTAAGCTTAAATTCAAGTCCCTTACCAATGTACGACTTTAACCGACTGAACTGTTAGTCTCATTTATGTCTATCTAACCATCTATCCATGCGTCCACCCGTTTTTTCGTTCAGACACCACAGTCCTATACCATTGCCCATTTTCAGCTTTTTTCAATGAAGTGTTGCAAATACATGAGGAGGCGAAATCGAAAAAAAAACATAGGGACGTCCATTTTGTGAAAAGGAGGGATGAAAAAAGAATTTCATTATCTCATTGAATTACGTATCAATGGATAAATATAATTTTTTTATCATATTTTTTATTTAATCTCTTCTTTCACGAAATATTAGCTTTATCTAAGTTTTAAACGGTAGGTTTAAAAATCTGAAAAAATTTGGTATAAGGGCTCTTAATAAATATATGTAACGAATATTATTACGGATGAGTTACGTCCACTAAAAATTTATTATAGTGTTTTTTTTTGTGTCGTTGAATAGGTATTTAGAAATACAATTTAATATGTCATATAATATTTTTTGTTTAGTTGTCCTGTTTCCGAAATATAAGCCTCTAAAGTTGCTTAGCAGTGCCATCTTCTTTGAGGAGAAGAACTTTTGGTGAAAGCGCTGCACAAAACAATTATATTCCAATATGAGGGGGAAATTTTGCATATGGGCTAAAAATTGTAAAAAAGACTTTTTCTAATAAGTTTTTTCGATATTTTGAGATACAACCCCACTTTTGATTTTTTTTTTTGGAAAAACAGATAATGCTAATCACGTGACTACTATTTATTTGGTTAATTTTCATCTCGATCGAAGCATAAATTGATGACAAAGTCAAATTTCGAATAAAGCTATTAATAAAAAAAATTCCATATGATGCGGACTTTACTGGTCACACTATATATATATATATATATATATATATATATATATATATATATATATATATATATATATATATATATATATGTTTCTGTATATGTTATATCGTAAGTTTTCACGGATGGTGGAATAAACGGTTTGGTTATTCCGAGTTTCAATCGGTTCGTTCAAAAAATCATTTTCACGACATTTTCAAGGGCAGTTCGTCTCATTACTCGCTGAAAACTTCCACTTCCTCTGCGCCCTCTTCATGGTCTCGATCTGATCATCCATCTGTCTGTGGCTCTTACTACTTGATCAGCCCGCTACATCGCAGCTCTTTCGACGACGTCCTCAATTCTTGTTCTTTCTCTTAACCTATTATTAGGTTTGTGAACTTTTGGTGTCATTTTTAGGGTTTTTCTTTCAATGGCTCTCTGGTTAACCTTTAATTTTTTGGTAAATGAGTACCCATGTTTCGACGCTATAGGTAGTCACTGGAAATATACATTGATTATATAGGTCACCTTTTAGTTTTAAAGGGATTTTCATTAGGAATGTATTTTTTTAGTTTTGTATGAGCTGCCCGGGTGAGTCGTTTTCTTTCAACACTTTACATCTGTTGATTTGCCTTGTCTATCATGATCTTTTATCCTAAATACGTTATTTACTTTCTCTATTGCTTCACCGATTTTTTAGATGCATACTTTATATCTTGTATTAGGCTTGTTAGTTCCTCCTTTGACTTCCAAAGACTACAATATTGTCGGTGAACTTCAGGTGATGTAAGTATTCGCCCAATATATTGATTTCTCTTTTATTCCATTTAACTTCTTTCGATACGTCTTCTAGAATCAGGATAAACAGTTAGAGCGATAAATTGTTACCCCACCTCACTCATCTTCCTAATTTTTTGTGTATTTGGATTTGCATTGTATCTTAATGGTATATTTTTCAACAATATTGCATTACGTAAGTCTCTGATTAAGGCTCAAACTTTCACCTTATCAAAGGCTTTCCTATAGTCTATAAAAGCCTTTCATAGTTCTATTTCCATCATTATTCCGAACTTCTGTAAGGCTGTACCTTTCCCGGAAGTATATCTGCTTGATCGGTTGGTAGAAGTGTACAAGTCAAGTTTTGGTGTAAGTATATATATATATATATATATATATATATATATATATATATATATATATATATATATATATATATATCAAGATCAAGCGCCTAGTTCTCAAACATCAGTAATATAAACAATATTAACAAAACATTTGACGGTAGGGCTTTTTAGTCTAAGGTCATAACTAAAACAGAAATAAGAATTTTTATTCCTAGTTAGCTCTAAGCTCGTGATTTAACCTACTTATCATTCTCAGTAGGTGTTCAAAACTTGACATCTAGCATGCAAGCGGTGCTATACTTATTTAAATTTAGAAAATTTGAATTTCATAATTTACAACTTGAAATTAACGGTAATTCGCAGTAAGAGTGAATAATAAGAACTACGTGTTGAAGATCATATACAAATTAAGTTTATTAATAGTATAACCCTGCAATTGTTAATAAAGTTTTCGGAACCTCGGAAATTGAAGAGGTTCAATTTCTAAATCTGGTACCACTATTTTTTATATATTTTAGGTTTACTTGTGAGAATTATGTGGGGGTTTTTGAAGCATATTTTCAACAAACAACTTCGCAAAGTTTTAAAAAACGATTTGGGAATCCACGGCTAATTGCCCTTTTAAACGGCCTCTGTATGAGCAATCACGTTTCTCATTTTATCTGAATGAAATTTGTTCTTAATTACATTCTGTTTCACACAGTTTTTACGCATTCGTGTAACATTAGCTACCCATTTTAAAGCCCAGTTAAAAGTGAAAATAAGGAAATAACTTGTTTTTTAGGGTTTTTATAAGTTTTCCATATCCGTTCATCTGTATGTTACGGTCTTAGAACTTCGTCGGTTTTCCACGATTTGCAATGAAATTCTGCAGGCACTTGCTTTACACTAACCTAAAGCCAAAGCCGTTCTTTAACTTGGACATTTTCCCTTAAACTAAAAAGTAGATAAATGAATAGTTCGTATGAAAGACTTTAATTCCACTTTACTAGGTTAATATACAAGAGTTGGAGTTTTATACTAAGTCGCATTAATAACTTTATAATAACAGAGATATCCTGCCTGCGGCACAATTTAGTTTTGCAGCAAACTACAGCTTTTTACATCGGACTACTAGACTGGTCATCGACAGAACCGAAGATTTCAACCGAAAGTATACCACTCAGTAATATTTTTGGATATAAGTAAAGCTTTTGATAGAGCTTGGCATAACGTTTGATACAAAGGTTTACAAAAAAAAAGTTGATGCCTATTTGTCCAATCTATTTTATTCTTATGTAATTAAACGCCCTGAATCCAAATCTGAGGTCCGATTACTTCTATCAAACGGAGTAAAATGTACTAAATAGATCTGAAGAAGTAAATACGTACGTTACTGAGGTTGCTAAATCCGCATTCGTGATTTTTTTAGAACCTCAAGGTTAACCAGAAGCCCTAAAATGACTCCTAGTTGACCTTGGGAGAATAAACAGATTCAGCGACCTCAAAATCGTATGTATCTACTTCTTCAGATTGATTTAGTAAATTTTACTCAATTTGACGTTGCAATGATCTTGAATCTGAGATGATAGAGGTTAGCAGACCTCAGATTTGGATTCAGGGCGTCTAATTACATATGAATAAAACGGTCCGGTCAAATAGGCATCCACTTTTGCTTTTTTTTTGTAAACCTGAGGATTATACTAATAAATTTGGGCATTCCCAATTACCTTATATGATTAGTCTTAGATTTTTTGTCTAACAGGAATTTCGTGACATTAGTGAACGAATATAAGTTTCAAGTTACGGCAATAAGAGCTAGAGCATCCCGGAATTCTCCTTTGTTTTTCAGTTTATTTACAAGCGATGTTCCAAAGAATAATTTTACAAAGCTGTAATTATTCCCCGATGATTCTGAGATATCTGCTTCAACTTCCAGAAATTAGAGAGATCCAGTTGAAAAACTAAAATAAATCCAAACCAGACCCAAGCAGGTCTGTTTACCAAGTCACATATTCCTAACCTCGCTTATCGAATATCCATCTCAAATACAGGGATCGAAAATATCTAGGATCAATCTTTGATAGGTGAATAAACTGGTCAGTAACATGGCTTATCTAATATTATAAATCAAAACTAGTCTGTATGCGCTATTATTTAACAAAAACAGCAAACTTAACCTTAAATAAAAACTAAGGCCTTTCTCCAAGCCGTGATCTTATATGGCACCCTACTTGGCAAACACAGACTAGAAAGGATTGGAAGCATATAAAATAAGATGTTAAGGATGATTTTATGTAAATGCTCAATGTTTCATCAGAGATAAGATTATGCACAGAAATTTGAACTCTAAAAGCTTTCAATCCTTTCTAAGAAAAAACCTGAGCATATAATTTGACAAAGCACTGCTAATTAATAATTAGTATATATATATATATATATATATATATATATATATATATATATATATATATATATATATATATATACAGGGTGATTCAAAAATCGATCACGAAACTTAAGGGGGTGATTCTACTTGACAAAATAAGGGTAGAGCTTCATATAATTTTTTTTCAAAATGTCATTCGTTTTCGAGTTACAAGCCGTCCAAATTCAAGTTTTTATTTTTTGTTTTTTGAATTACTCGCTTACAGGAAAACCGATTTGACTAATATTTGAAAGATAGGCTAAGTCTTCTGCGCTTCATCATTTTAGTAACAATTCACATTGATTGTTTGCCGCTAGAGGGCACTTTACCTACATTGAAAATTGTTTTTTTGTCATAATTTTTTAGTGTTGACAGCTACAGTAGTTTTTGGCATAATTTCTGAAAGACTGATGCCAGGCCTTTAAAAAAGGTGCTCTTTATTTACATCGCTAAACCCAACGGTTTAGACGTAAATCACCCTTAAAAATTAAGTGGTAAATTTACTTTTCTCATTTCATTACCACCAGCTACCAGGTAAATAGCTATCAAAGTATACTAGAGCTGTCAGTTTAACATCAAATAAATTCGCTTTTTAAACTATTGTTTCAAATGACCCCAAAAGAAAAAATCCATAGGATTAAGATCTGGTGACCTCGCTGCCCATGCCAATGGTCCACTTCGTCCTATCCATCGCTCAGGATACGTTGCATTCAAATACTGTCGGACACGTATACTAAAGTGGGGCGGAGCTCCATCTTGGAGGATCCACATGTTGGCCCTTACTTCCAATAGCACATCTTCCAGATACAATGGGAGACGATTTTGGATAAAATCTAAGTATACGTCATCAGTTAATGGGCCATCAAAGAAATGAGGACCAATAAGGTAATCTCCTATTATCCCTGCCCACACATTTAGTGAAAATCTACGCTGATGTTTCGTTTCTACCACATTGTTTGGGTTCTCGTAAGCATATGTGTGGATGTTGTGTAGATTTGTTATGCCATCACGAGTGAAACCAGCTTCGTCAGTGAATAATATGACGCCAATTAATCGATTATCGTGTTCATACTTAGCTAGGATCTGATTGCACATTTCCAACCGTCTCGGCCGATCATCGTCATAAAGAGCCTGCACCTTTTTTGAATGAAACGGGTAGAGTTGTTCTTCTCTTAGTATCCTCCATGAACTAGCCTGACAGAGCCGCACTTCATTCCCAATTTTTCTAGTACTAATACCTGGATTATCTTCAATAATTTCAAGCACTCTTTCTTCTTGTTGCACGTTTCTAGCAGTTCTAGGTCTTCCCCTATTTCCATTATAACTTTTAAAGGAACCACATTCCGCAAGCCTCCTGTGCACACTGGAAAATGTTTGAGCATGAGGGATATTTCTTTCCGGATAACTCTCCATATAATATCTTCTTGCCAACTCTGCATTACCATTTGCTTTTCCATAACAAAAATGGATATCACAATATTCGATATTTGAATATTGGTGATTAGCCATTATTAGTTATTTTAAGATTATAAATTAAATAGTTTAAAAAGCGAATTTATTTGATGTTAAACTGATAGCTCTAGTATACTTTGATAGCTATTTACCTGGTAGCTGGTGGTAATGAAATGAGAAAAGTAAATTTACCACTTAATTTTTAAGGGTGATTTACGTCTAAACCGTTGGGTTTAGCGATGTAAATAAAGAGCACCTTTTTTAAAGGCCTGGCATCAGTCTTTCAGAAATTATACCAAAAACTACTGTAGCTGTCAACACTAAAAAATTATGACAAAAAAAACTATTTTCAATGTAGGTAAAGTGCCCTCTAGCGGCAAACAATCAATGTGAATTGTTACTAAAATGATGAAGCGCAGAAAACTTAGCCTATCTTTCAAATATTAGTCAAATCGGTTTTCCTGTAAGCGAGTAATTCAAAAAACAAAAAATAAAAACTTGAACTTGGTGGACGGCTTGTAACTCGAAAACGAATGACATTTTGAAAAAAAATTATATGAAGCTCTACCCTTATTTTGTCAAGTAGAATCACCCCCTTAAGTTTCGTGATCGATTTTTGAATCACCCTGTATATATATATATATATATATATATATATATATATATATATATATATATATATATATATATATATGTTTAGAAAGGAGATTAATGTTAAAGTAAAATAATCAATAACGTACACATGTAATAGTTTTTTATATGCAATTAATCTATAAAAATAAAAGATTCCATAAATTGAATGCATCGCGTTCTTGTTATAATCGAATAAAAATTCCATTAAATACTAAATTGCTAAATGATCACACAATTTGTCATGGAAATTTTCTGCTTTTGTGAAATTTTAAATTATATTAACTATGTGGGTATTTATTCTGAAACTGCTACGTAATCTTAGCATATGCATTTTCAATATGCACTTGGTCGATTTTCAAATTAAATTCACTTAAAAACAGAACTGATAATTGAAAAATTAATTAACAACTCTTTTATTTTGCATGCCACGTTCTATATGCATACTCGGTAACCCTGTTGCCCTAACTATTCTTCTACTTTCACACGTTGATCGATTCGGTATTGCTAGCATTTTTCAGGTATTTCACAAACCTTTTGAGGTAAAAATGAAAATATAGGCTTGTAGAATGATATTTCTACTGTCAAAGTCTTTTTACAAAATTAAAATCGAACCATCCATGAAGCATCGAGAGACGCGCTGAACGACACGGCACTAACAATTTTAAATGGCAAAAAACTAATGATCCGACAGCACCAGCTCTCGACATGCATAGAGTATATATAATTTACTATTATTTTGTGAAGGGTCAATGCTACAACTTAAAAACTGACGAAGATATGCATGTTTGAAAATATGGTGCCTTTTCTGTTTTTTTTTCTAAATTTCTCCGTTCCTAGTAATCCGATTGTACAATTCGTTTGTTTACATCATCGAGATTGCTTCATTAGTTTACATTTTATAACCAAGAAACGAAAAAAAAAACGGTTTTTTGGTTTTGATAACAAAACTAGATTTTACCCGCGATTTCGTACAACGTGTTTGGGCGACATCAGACATAGCAATGGGTATAACCAACCAACCATAATTCTATCGCCAAAATAGTAACTTCATGCAAATTTTCATTCCCTATTTTATCTCCCATGGGTCGAATTTCCAAAAAAAAGATGACGCAGTATTCTTTTCTTTTCAACCAGAAGCCTATATATTAATTTTTAGGTTTCTAGCTACTAAAATGAAGAACTTTCATATTAATTTTCATTCCCTATTTTACCCCTTTAAAAGATGGATTTTTAAAAAGAATGATATAGTAAACAAATTTTTCTAACCTTAAGCCTTTATACTAATTTTTACATTTCTAACTATCAAAATGAAAAACTTTCACACAAATTTTCATCCCCTGTTTTACCCGCTTAAAAGATGAAGTTTTAAAGGGAAATGATATAGTAAATGTTTTTTTTCTAACCATAAGCCTATATACGAATTTTTACATTTCTAACTACCAAAATAACGAACTTTCATACAAACTTCCATCCCCTATTTTCCACCTTAAAAGTGAATTTTTAAAAGAAAGGATGATACAGTAATTTTTTTTTTTTTACCATAAGCCTATATACTATTTTTTACACTTCTAACTACCAACATGAAGGTTTTTCATGTAAATGTTCTTCCCCTATTTTACCCCCTTAAAAGATAAATTTGTAAGGAAGAATGAAATTTTTTCTACCATAAGCCTATATTCTAATTTTTACATTTATAATTATCACAATGAAGAACTTTTATACAAACTTTCTTCCTCTATTTTACCCCCTAAACAGGATTTTTTAAAAAAATATAAAGTAAATATTTTTTCTAAACATAAGCCTGTATAATAATTTTTAAATTTCCAGCTCCCAACATGAAGAACTTTTATATAAATATTCATCCCGTATTTATCCCTTAAAAGACGAATTTTTAAAGAGAATGATATAGTAAAACTTTTTTTCCCAACTATAAGCCTATATACTAATATTTAGATTTCTATCTACCAAAATGAAGAATTTTCATACAAAATTTGATCCCCTATTTTAACCCCTTAAAAAATGAATTTGTAAAAACGAATGATATAGTAAACATTTTTTTCTAAGCATAAGCCTATATACTAATCTTTAAATTTCTAACTACCAAATGAAGAACCTTCATATAAACTTTCATCCCCTCTTTTACCCCTTTAAAATATGTTTTTTTTTAAACAATGATATAGTAAACTTTTCTTTCTAGACATAAACCAATATACCAATTTTTACATTTTTAACTATCAAAATAGAAAACTTTCATCTCCTATTTTAAACCTTTAATAGGACAAATTTTAAAAAGGAATAATATAGTAAATATTTTTTCTCCAACTATAAGCCTACATACTAATTTTTATATTTCTAGCTAATAAAATGAAAAATTTTCATATAAACTTTTATCCCCTGTTTTACTTCCTTAAAAGATTAATTTGTAAAAAAGAACGATACAGTAAACATTTTTTTCTAACCATAAGCCTATACGCACATCTTTACATTTCTTACTACCAAAATGAAGAACTTTCATTTTCATTTCATCCTCTCTTTTAAAGATGTTTTTCTAAAACGAATGATATAGTAAACTTTTTTTTTCTAGAACTAGGCAATATATCAATTTTTACATTACTAACTACCAAAATAGAAAACTCTCATCCCCTATTTTACCCCCCTAAAAGACGAATTTTTAACAAGAAATAATATAGTAAATATTTTTTTCTAACCATAAGCTATATACTAGTTTTTATATTTCTAACTACCAAAATAGAAAACTTTCATCCTCTATTTTATTCCTCTAAAAGACGAATTTTTAACGAAGAATAACATAGTAAATATTTTTTTCTAACCGTAAGCCTATATACTAGTTTTTATATTTCTAACTACCGAAAAGAAAAATTTTCACACAAACTTTCATCCCGCCTTTTACCTTCTTAAAAGAATAATTTGTAAAAAAGAATGATATAGTAAACATTTTTTTCTAACCATAAGCCTATATAATAGTCTTTACATTTCTAACTACCAAAATGAAGAAATTTCATAAAATCTTTTATCCCCTCCTTTACCCCTTTGACAGAGGTTTTTTTCAAAAAGAATGATATAGTAACTTTTTTTTTTCTAAACATAAACTAATATACCAATTTTTACATTTCTTACTACCAAGATAGAAAACTTTCATCCCTATTTTACCCCCTTAAAAGACGAATTTTAAAAAGGAATAATATAGTAAATATTTTTTTCTAACCATTAAGCCTATATGCTAATTTTTATATTTCTAACCACCAACATGAAAAAATTTTCGTACAAACTTTCATCCCCTGTTTTACCTCTTTAAAATATTAATTTATAAAAAGAATGATATATTAAACATTTTTTTCTAACCATAAGCCTATATACTAATCTTAATAGTTCTAACTATCAAAATAAAGAACTTTCATCCCAACATTCATCCCCCTTTTTAACCCTTTAAAAGATGTTTTTTTTTAAAAAGAATAATATAGTAAACATTTTTTTTTAGACATAAACCAATATACCAATTTTTGAATTTTAACTACCAAAATAAACATCCCCTATTTTACCAACTACCAAAATGAAAAACTTTCATTCAGACTTCCATCCCCTATTTTACTACTTTAAAATGAATTTTTAAAAAAAGGTGATATAGTAAATATTTTTTTCTAACCAGAAGTCTATATATTAATTTTTAAATTTCTAACTATCGACAGGAAGAATTTCATACAAATTTTCAGTCCCCATTTTACCCGCTTAAAAGATGAATTTGTAAAAAAAGATGATACGTAAATATTTTTTTCTAATCATAAGCCTATATACTAATTTTTACATTATAACTACCAAAATGAACAACTTTCATACAAACTTTCTTCCTCTATTTTAACCCCTAAATTTTTTTTAATGATATAGTAAACATTTTTTCTAACCATAAGTTTATATATAAATTTTTACATCTCCAGCTCCCAAAATGACAAACTTTCATATAATTTTTTCATCCCTTATTTTACCCCCCTTAGGAGGTTCATTTCCAAAAATCCTCTCTTATTAGTCAGTTAAGTCATTTAAGCAAACTTATGCATAATTTCATGCTCCTAGACACAGCAGTTTCGGCTGGGCCTTCATCAGTGAGCAAGTCAGTTTATATATATATGCTACATCTGTTTTTAGTATAATAGCACAGTCGGTGTCCTGATAGTATTTTTACACGAAAAAATAGATATTGATTGGCCTATAAGGGCAACTCGAAACGAAACATTAATTAAAAGCCAGGTAAATTGTTTTTATGTGGAAAAAAAATTATCAGTCCACCTAGAATTAATTAATAATACTTTCAACTACTGTGGCGCCGCAGATAAGAAAATTGACGATTATTATCTTATGGTAATTGTTATTTTTACTGTTTAATATATCTTTAAGTATATTTAATATAAAAAATATATCAAATTATTAACTTTTCAGTTAAAAAAAACTGTATCCGTGATCGTAACTTTAATGAAGAAATGGAAGGTAATTAAAACGATGAAAGTTGCAGTAAAAGTAGCAAAATAAAGCAAAATAATTCATTACGCAACCGATAGGTACAAAAATAACCAAATCACGATTCTAAAAAATAAAATTCTTCCATACTGAAGAATGAGGTCAAATAAAGCACACGAAGAATTTCTTCAGTGATGATTCAAAACTAAAACGTCCGCGATACGTTTCGACATGTTGCACAAGGACGTTTCAATTTGGAATTTTGGTATTTGGTTCCTGTCCGATATTTAAATCCTATATATCGAAAAGAAATAGCGGTACCTGTTGTTATCGTAATATATTCAAAAATCCCAGTAATTTGTTTGCAATTTAAGGACAACTTTCGCGAAATAGAAATAAAATCTTCAATATAAATAAACGATTAGCAACAAAGATTGCCATTTATTTACTACCAAATATTTAAAAATAACTTGCATTCGTAGAAGTCCAAAATTTCACATTGGGTCTCTTCCTTTTTTAAAATAAATACTTGTAATAGGAAATTCCTTAGAGCAATATTTTTTTGGATATTTTAAAAAATTACGTTTTTATTTATTCGGACACATAACGGTATCTACTCCTCTCAAGTCAGCATTTAATAAAATATTTGTAAGTTAAAAAGTGTTGGCGCCAGTGAGATATTCCCGTAAAATCATTCTTTAAAAATAACATAAATTTATGGAAATTCAGAATGCTATATTAGTTGAAAACTTTACCTGAAGAAAGGGAATGAATATTTATTTGGGGAATAGAACGAGAAATTCTAATTTGAAAATTTTTTGACAAAGCAAGATGTTTCTTGGATTACAGGTTTTTAAAAACTTAACCTTATTTATTGAAATGTAAAATTTTCACATATTTTTAAATCCGAACGTACTCAAGGTAAACGAGTATAGTAGTTTGCGCTTGTGAGTAAAGCTTCCGAAGGAATATTTGGTTTTTCTGTCAGATTCTAACAAGTTCAATCCTGTAAAAAATGTATCTGTCCAAAAATGGCTTTCAAATTAATGAGATCTTATGTGGCCCCAATTCTATAACATGACACATTTATTTGTGTCTCTAATTTAAGTTAAATAATATTAACCCAGTAATTCAGTGACATATTCTCACTTTAAAACGGATCTAACTTGACAATAAATGGCTTAAGTTAATTAGTGCAGTAGGACAGATGAATTGGGGACCTTAAAAATATAATAATAAAACAAAGGAAAAATATAAAAAATGGAAAATTTAGTTTATTTTCTAGGGACAACTATTTTGCTTACCCATTCCGTTGACGAAAAAAAGTTGCTTTAATTAGTTTTTGCAAGTGCCAAAATAATAAGAAGAAATATATATAATTTGTTATTTATTTCATTTTATAATTCAGTTTTTTTAACAACTGCGGTAACATTATATCCAGATAATATCATATTTTACAAATCTAATCTTTTAACTTATTCATGGTCAAGAACACAAAACAAAGGTCAAGTTTACAAAGGAGATACAAAATTAAACACGAAATTTGCCGACACTTTTATCTTCGAGATTTCATTTATATATTTTTGGATGATGGCTATTTAGTAAAGTTTTATGATTTTAAGTTAAATTGCTCATTCGGTGTTAACGAAAAATGATCATAAGGCATATTGTAAAAACCATTAAATATATAGAGCATGAAATATGATTAAGATAGATCAAATTAGTTCTCAAACGCGGGAATAACGCCCATCTCCCCTTCTTCCAGTGACGTTCAAGACTTTCCAGGGGGTGATGGCGCAAAACAATGACGTATTTTGAAATTTTTCACCTAATTGTTGTCGAACAAATTTTTAAAAATAAAATTTTGCATCATAATTAGTTTTAATTTTATTATTCATAACAAGTTCTTGCAAGTTTGTAAGCAATGACAACTATGACGTCATTCCCGCAATACAGAGCTAGTTGCAGGGGCGGATCTAGCCTCTCTCTTGGGGGGGGGGGGGGGGAGTGATATCACAAAAGTACAGTATGGGAAGCGATAGCAAGTTGTCGATAAGGGGGCCAGAGACGCCAGCAACATTCCCATTTCTAGTGTAAAAGTCAGGATCGGGTTTATTTTTCTGAATTCGAAGCTCTTGAGGGGGGTGATCGCAAGAAAAAACAAATTGCTGACGGGGGGGGGGGGGATATAAGCCAGCAGCATTATAACAGCCAGAATCGGATCTATTTTCTTAAACTCAAAGGTCTTGGGAGGGGGAAGGGCGATCGCAAGAAAAAGTAAATTGTCGATGTGAGGGTGGAAGCCAGCAACATACACATTCCTAGTATAAGAGCCAGAGTCGGGTCTATTTTCCTAAACTCAAATCTCTTGGGGGAGGGCGATAGCAAGAAAAAGCAAGTTATTGACGGGGGGGGGGGGGAAGCCAACAGCATATATATTCCTAGTGTAAGAGGCACAACAGGTATATTTTCCTGAACTCTAAGCTCTTGGGTGGGGGGTGATCGCCCCCCCTTGGATCCGCGCCTGGCTAGTTAGCATCTTAAAACAAGTAATTACTTGTGAGTGAGTGAATTAGGGACGCATCGAGTACTGGGTCTTTTAGCCTCTGTAGTTTTTTCTTCTTACTATGAATATTCTTTATCTTATATTAGATTGCGTAATCCGATGTTCTTACTGAATGCAATTACATTGTTGATGTTGTGATAAGAAAGGAGAATTTCGATTTCGTTGTTGAATTGTTGGTGGAAATGGTGTTATTCATATTTTCTACACGAAGTAATGATTTGCTTGACCGATAGGGGTTTGTTTGGGAGGTGTTCACGAGTTAATTTAGTATTTCAGAGCGTGGTCATTTATAAAAAAAATTGGCCCGACTTCTAAAAGTGCGCTAAAAAGTGGAAAAATAACTACAAATTTGTATATGAAATTAAAATTCTTGAAGTCGGCGCCAAAATATTTCTAAATGAAACAAATAATCACTAATATATACAAAGTATGGTAAGAAAGCAATGACAAATAAAGTATTTTTAATCTGTTTAAGCGACTCCCATTTTGCCAGGTCTTAGTTTGGCGCCGACTTTTCATTTCATATAAAAATTTATATCTATTTTTCACTTTTAGAGCATTTTTAGAAGTCGGCTCAATTTTTTAATTTTTTCTTAAATCTTGTCTTGGTAGGTAAAAGGGGGATACCAGTAAAGAAAGTCTTTTTGGTTGCTAGAAATTAATTGTTTGGATCCTGTATGCCCTCTTCAAGTTGAATGGGATTCTGGGATATGTATTGTAGGGAGTTTTAAAGATCTTGGAGGTAAAATAATTTATTGATTTTGTTTGGTGAATTTTGATGACCATAAAGGAAAAGGATTGGTTCGTAATATGAGACTATTTTACTAGTGTTTTCATCTCATGAGCTATAAGATGGTTCATTTTGTTTAGTGAAATACATAATAGCTAGTTATTTATATATATATATATATATATATATATATATATATATATATATATAGATAGATAGATAGATAGATAGCTCTTTGTCATCGGAGTTACCCCTACTCTCCATTTTTTTATCGTAGATAATATAGCTTATATTAGGCCTAGATTGATAAAGATGTTTAGTTTCATTTGCAGTTGGGCCTTTCTGAAAAAATGAATACGGCTACGAATGTGAACAAATCATAGATGTAATATTTTTGGTATTTCTCATTACAATGACAATGTTTTAATTACGATTTTCAAAATGGCAGATTGAAGATGGCGGATTTAAGGACTAAATCTCATTATTTTGCCATGGAAGCATACGTTATGGGATTTAAATCCCATAAGTATATATTTTCATGTAGTTAAATAATTTCTAATAATAGAAACGGGCACTGTAAAACAGAATTCAAATAAAACGATTTTAATAGTTGCTTATTAAGAACCTGAAGTTCCCAACTCTGACCAGAAGGGCATCAAAAAGAGACTGGGAAATAGCAAACTAAGTAATAATCCACAACAAGATGGTGTGCTTATGTCTAAAGCGGGGCAAAGAACTCATCACTCAGGTGTTTTGCAAAATTCTAAGGGTAAGTATAGCCACAGATTTTCTACCCTTGGCCCGAAAAAGGTCCAGAATTATCTTCATACCAAAACCTGGAGAGACTACTCTTAGGCGAAGTCGTTCAGGCCAGTTAATCTGGCATATTTTCTACTAAAGCTAACAGAGAAACAAGTTGAAAGACATATACGGGAAACCTCTCCTAAAGAGAGGCTACTATATCCCAACCAACATGCCATGTCAATTCTACATCACCTGGTAAGGAAAATAGAGTGTGCCACAGATAGCAAGAAAATAGTACTAACAGCGTTCCTTGATATTAAAGGAGCATTTAATCACACCTTCTTCGTCTCCATGACAACATCTGCCAGAAGACACTCTAAACAGGTGGATACAGAGCAAGTTTCAAGGCAGACGAGCACAATCTAAAATGTTGGAGGAAACCGTAGAGGTGTCGATAGCCAAGAGTTTCTCGCAGGGAGGGATACGATCCCCACTTCTGTGGGGTTTGGTGGCTGACGAGCTCATGGTAAATTTTTTATCGACCGAGGTTACTATACTCAGGGATATACTGACGATATAGTCATACTCATTGTGGAGAAACATGTCAATATATACAAGGGGCTCTAACTATAGTAGATGAGTGGTGTACTAAGGAGCACCTTAGAGTAAACCGTAGAAAAACTACACTCATACCCTTTCCTAAAAGAAGAAAGTTGGGTGAATTACAATTACCCATTCTCTTCAATACAGAACTGATTGAGAAATGAACCAGGAGGTTAAATATCTAAGTGTTATCCAGGCTTACCTAGAATCAACACCTACAGAAAATTATCTTTAAAGGAAAAATGTTCATCATGGCTGGACAGAACGAAGGGATTAAATTCACACATTGTGCACTGGCTTTACACTTCGGTGGTAAGACCCATGATTACCTATGGCTTCGTTTTGTGGTGAACAGAAGCCATATAAAGATGGGACACGTTGGAGCTCTCCAAACTCCAAAGACTGGCCTGCCTATGCATCGCGGGTGCCATGAGAAGCACCCAAACAGTAACCATGGAGACCCTATTAAACCTCTCTATCTTCGATATAATAACCTGAGGCGACACTGGGGGTTTACAGGCTGGCAAGAAACAACATCTGGTGGACTGGATCGGCCCTTGGACACACCGGCATCAATAGCGTGGTAACGGACTCATTGCTAGAAATGAGCAGTGATGCCATGCCAAGAACCTACAACTTTGCAGTCCCTACATCATTCAGATTGACTGGAAGGCGCGATCTGACCGAACAGTGAGTCAGCCAGGAGACCTCGTCTGGTAAAGTGACTATCGTACAGGCGTCGGAATACACGGGGATTCACCTCGACTTAATATAAGTGTAGCACTGGGGCATCATAGGCAGAATTTTAGGCAGTAATTCAAGCAATTAATGCCTCTTTTTGGGAGAATTTGAGAAGGGATTATAGGGGCTGAACCGTTCTCATCTTCTCTGATCGTCAGGCAATGCTGAAGGATCTAGCTTGCTATCAAATAATATCCAAACAGGTCTGAGACTGACTTCAAAACACAACATGGTCACACTTTCGTGAGTATCAGGGCACAAGGGTGTATCGGGTAATGAAAAAGCGGACCAACTTGCAAGACAAGGGTCTGCCACTCCATTTATTATACCAGAGCCAGCATTTAGAATTACTAAGGCTGTTATTCATGGGTGGCTCTCCTAGTGAGAAAATCATTAACACTAGACCCACTGGAACCAGCTTGCCGGCCACAGGCACAGCAAGTTATTGCTGAACAGATCATCCGGCAAACTAAGCCATGAAATTCTGCGTCTAAGCAAACCACAAATCAGGCTCATGACAGGACTTATAACTGGCCACTGCAGCTTGAGAAAACATCTACATACAATGGGTATCTTCAACGAAAAATCATTGTGTAGACTATGTGATGAAGAGGATGAGATTGCTTCACACATCATCTTCCAGTTCGAAGCTTTGGTCTACTGGAGACACCTTCAGGAAGCCAATATAATAAGTCTGAATACTGCAGTGTAAGGGTTTTTCAACCCTGGCATGCTATATCATACAATCAATCAATCAAGAATCTGAAGTACTTGGATCAACTTGCTCTAGCCAAATTTTAGTTAATATATGTTCAAAATGGTAAATCCAAGATGGTGGTTTTAGGGAATAAATTTTATTATTTTGCCATGAAAGTATATGTTATATCATTTAACAACAAATATAAATTTTTACATGGTTAATCACTTCAAAATACAAATTTAAGCTTTAGAGCTGGTCGTTTGGATTCGAAATGTTCCAGTAAATGTATAGTGAAATTATAGTTTTCAAAACTGCAAAATGGCAGATCCAATATAGCGGATATATATTTTACCAAACTGTAAATCTAATTCCTTTGAATTGAAATTTTGGACTTGCTGATCAAAAATATGAGGTACTTCAATAACTTTTTTGTAGCCTAATATTAAATTTAAAATTTTAAATTTAAAATTCAAGATGGCAGGCTGAATCAGTAATTTACTTTTTGTGAAGATTAGAAATTTCATTTTAATTTCAATTACTTTTTTTATTATCTTTAACGCCTTAAATACTTATTTTCTAGTATATACTTGATGTGATAAAGATTGTTAGGTAAGAGTATGGCTGTAATTTAATACCAATTATAAGTGCGTATGTATATATTTGTGGAAATAAAATCCCGTAACGATTATTTCATGACAAAATAATAAAATTTATTTCCTAAAAACGCCATCTTGAAAATGTATCAACTTAAACTTGTCTATTGTAAATTCATTCAAGCACAACAAATTCATAATCAGCAACTGTTCAAACCCCTTTATTTAAATTTCTGTTTGAAAGTCACCAGTGGTATAAATTTTCCATCTTGAATGCGCTATTTTGAAATTTAGGAAACTTCGTTTGTATTATTAAAAAATATTCAAATTTAAATCCTGTAACATATACTCTCATGGTAAAATAATGAAATTCAATTAGACATCGTTATCAAAAATTTAAGCCAAATGTAAGCAGTTGTTTCCTTTGAATGTTGCTCTCGGTTCGATACAGCTCCATTGATGAGACCATAAGGTGGTCGAAACGTGTGTGCAGAAAGGACCAAATTTGTATTTGCAGGAAATAAATTGCTTCTATATATTCCTTTCTTTGTCTTTGTTTCAAAGGACAATACATATAGGCAACTATAATTGTTATTCATTTCAGATAATCCCATATAGCTATTGTTATGTGAGCAAAATAATGCGATATGTAATAAAAAATATTTGCATTTAGCAAAAAATATTTTTACTTTTTGGAACCTAGTTCTGTGTAATATAGAAAATAGTTTCGATTAATGGAGCAGAATAACCGTTTTTACTGTAAAATCTTCACAAACCTACAACAAAATTTCATATTGGGTAAGGTTTACTTTCTGACTTATTATTTAGGTATTCAGTTCCTGTCTCCTGTGGATAATGTAACAGTTCTTTGCTCTCGATAGATTTTCGTGATGCATAACATAAATATTTTGTTGGCGGCAAGGACGTTTTGAATCATTATTTTGGTGTTAATTATCATATAGATGAATGAATTTCATCTATTGGTAATAAAAGTATAGCATCCGTTTAGTTGTATAAGAATTTTTCGTGGTAATCATTGACGTATTATAGGAAACACTGGGTTCGTTATTATGTAAATATAATAAAACGTCAAATTAATATTATTTAATTTTTATATAAAGATTATAATGTTTTCGACCGATACTTCAACTTAAAAGTAATATTTATTTAAAATAAGTGATTTAAAAAAAAGAACATATATATATATATATATATATATATATATATATATATATATATATATATATATCATTTTTCTTTTATTTTGTCTTTTCTTGGGTTTAGGTTCTATATTTAATAAATACATAAAAACTGTTTGACGTTTCGCAACAAAACAGCAAAATGTCAAGGAAGCAAACATTTTGAAAATGCCTTGAATAAAGGGCGAAACGTCAAACAGTTTTTATGTATTTATTAAATTTAGAACCTAAACCCAAGAAAAGACAAAATAAAAGAAAAATGATATAAACTATGGTTCAAGAAACAAGAAAATAAATATATACAGGGTGATTCAAAAATCGATCACGAAACTTAAGGGGGTGATTCTACTTGACAAAATAAGGGTAGAGCTTCATATAATTTTTTTTCAAAATGTCATTCGTTTTCGAGTTACAAGCCGTCCAAGTTCAAGTTTTTATTTTTTGTTTTTTGAACTACTCGCTTACAGGAAAACCGATTTGACTAATATTTGAAAGATAGGCTAAGTCTTCTGCGCTTCATCATTTTAGTAACAATTCACATTGATTGTTTGCCGCTAGAGGGCACTTTACCTACATTGAAAATTGTTTTTTTGTCATAATTTTTTAGTGTTGACAGCTACAGTAGTTTTTGGCATAATTTCTGAAAGACTGATGCCAGGCCTTTAAAAAAGGTGCTCTTTATTTACATCGCTAAACCCAACGGTTTAGACGTAAATCACCCTTAAAAATTAAGTGGTAAATTTACTTTTCTCATTTCATTACCACCAGCTACCAGGTAAATAGCTATCAAAGTATACTAGAGCTGTCAGTTTAACATCAAATAAATTCGCTTTTTAAACTATTTAATTTATAATCTTAAAATAACTAATAATGGCTAATCACCAATATTCAAATATCGAATATTGTGATATCCATTTTTGTTATGGAAAAGCAAATGGTAATGCAGAGTTGGCAAGAAGATATTATATGGAGAGTTATCCGGAAAGAAATATCCCTCATGCTCAAACATTTTCCAGTGTGCACAGGAGGCTTGCGGAATGTGGTTCCTTTAAAAGTTATAATGGAAATAGGGGAAGACCTAGAACTGCTAGAAACGTGCAACAAGAAGAAAGAGTGCTTGAAATTATTGAAGATAATCCAGGTATTAGTACTAGAAAAATTGGGAATGAAGTGCGGCTCTGTCAGGCTAGTTCATGGAGGATACTAAGAGAAGAACAACTCTACCCGTTTCATTCAAAAAAGGTGCAGGCTCTTTATGACGATGATCGGCCGAGACGGTTGGAAATGTGCAATCAGATCCTAGCTAAGTATGAACACGATAATCGATTAATTGGCGTCATATTATTCACTGACGAAGCTGGTTTCACTCGTGATGGCATAACAAATCTACACAACATCCACACATATGCTTACGAGAACCCAAACAATGTGGTAGAAACGAGACATCAGCGTAGATTTTCACTAAATGTGTGGGCAGGGATAATAGGAGATTACCTTATTGGTCCTCATTTCTTTGATGGCCCATTAACTGGTGACGTATACTTAGATTTTATCCAAAATCGTCTCCCATTGTATCGGGAAGATGTGCCATTGGAAGTAAGGGCCAACATGTGGATCCTCCAAGACGGAGCTCCGCCCCACTTTAGTATACGTGTCCGACAGTATTTGAATGCAACGTATCCTGAGCGATGGATAGGACGAAGTGGACCATTGGCATGGGCAGCGAGGTCACCAGACCTTAATCCTATGGATTTTTTCTTTTGGGGTCATTTGAAACAATTGGTGTACGATATTCCAGTAATCAACGTCGAGGATCTTCGCTTCAGGATAATCGAAAAGTGCCAAATTATTAAAGAAACACCAGAAATTTTTCATCGAGTTAGGCGACATTTTTTGAAGAGTGTTAGGAAATGTATTGAAGAAAATGGGGGACATTTTGAGAATCTTTTTTAGTTTGTTTAGTACTGTTTCATTAATTTTTATCAATTAAATGTATATCGCAATAATCCATAATATGAATATTTACTGATTAGCCATTATTAGTTATTTTAAGATTATAAATTAAATAGTTTAAAAAGCGAATTTATTTGATGTTAAACTGACAGCTCTAGTATACTTTGATAGCTATTTACCTGGTAGCTGGTGGTAATGAAATAAGAAAAGTAAATTTACCACTTAATTTTTAAGGGTGATTTACGTCTAAACCGTTGGGTTTAGCGATGTAAATAAAGAGCACCTTTTTTAAAGGCCTGGCATCAGTCTTTCAGAAATTATGCCAAAAACTACTGTAGCTGTCAACACTAAAAAATTATGACAAAAAAAACAATTTTCAATGTAGGTAAAGTGCCCTCTAGCGGCAAACAATCAATGTGAATTGTTACTAAAATGATGAAGCGCAGAAGACTTAGCCTATCTTTCAAATATTAGTCAAATCGGTTTTCCTGTAAGCGAGTAATTCAAAAAACAAAAAATAAAAACTTGAACTTGGACGGCTTGTAACTCGAAAACGAATGACATTTTGAAAAAAAATTATATGAAGCTCTACCCTTATTTTGTCAAGTAGAATCACCCCCTTAAGTTTCGTGATCGATTTTTGAATCACCCTGTATATATATATATATATATATATATATATATATATATATATATATATATATATATACATATATATATATATATATATATATATATATATATATATATATATATATACATATATATACACAATCTGTTTGAAGGGTTGTCACCAATATCTTGCAAAATTTGTTCCTCTACGTGAGGATCTCATGCTCTGGGGGTGGGGAGGGGGCTCACCGCCACGTTGCTGCAAAAATGACCCTGAATAAAACATGTAAAAAATTAATTCGTTAACTTTAAAAATTATTTTCTAATCACCTTTTACCTGTTTTCCTTAGGCTTCGATCAACCCTTTGAAAGATTTTTGGACTTGGCAATGTTCTAGCTGAACGTCCTTCAGCATAAAGTCTTCTTGCCTTCGAAGAATTTGACAGCGCTTCACCGTAAATTAAATGCATAATCATACTCTGCGTAAGAATATTCTTTCATATTTTAAAATTATTTTTACTTGAAGGCGGTTTTGACAAGTTTTATCAATAGTAATTCATTGTGTAGGTGTTAACAATAACAACCTCATTTTTACCTGTTTGTGTTTAACCTTAGTAACTTTTGAGTATTTCGCATAAAAACCGATTTCCCTCGAAAACCGCCAGTTTTATCGAAATAAATTGTGAGTACCTTTTTTGAAGAGGAATGAGAAAAGTATTTAAAAAATCAGTTTTCAGCTCTGTAAAATGACTCCTGTCAAAAATTAGACCCAATGAGTGTGGCTGCAAGTCTGTTCCTGACTTCTCTGATGTTCTAAATTATCTACTGCAGTAGGTTTAATGCGTTATATAGCCTCTATAAAACATTAAAATTTCATTAAATTATTCAAATAGGTTCATATCCTTGAGCTGATAAGGTAAATCGCTGGATACCCCTTTAGGGCTCTGTATCTCCGTTAAGGGGCACTTTAGAAATTTTTTTTTCTATGGAAAACTAGGGTTATTTTGACCTCCCCTATTTTCCCCCTAGTGCCCATGGTCGGAACCGGAATCATTTTGATCGGTAACAAATTTTCCGATTTTTGCCCGATTTTTCACCCCCAAAAATGGATTTTTTTTCAAGTGGCCGCCATTTTGTTATTTTTTGATGAAAAAAGATCATTCCGGTACCGACCATGGGCACTTGAACAAGGATTAATTTGGTATATATATATATATATATATATATATATATATATATACATATATATATATATATATATATATATATATATATATATATATATATATATATATATATATATATATTTATATATATTTCAGACGATTCAGTCACCTGGAATCACGTCCGCCGTCATTTTTTGATGTTTTTTAAAAAAAAAATTTTTGTAGGGGAAAAATCCATAAAAAAATCCAAAAAAAATAATTTTGTATACTTACAGTACGAATAAACATATGTGCAAAATTATAAAATTCTTTCTATTAAAAAAAAAATTAATAAAAAAATTTGATTTTTGAAAAATTGTAACCTAAAAGACCCCAGAAGTGAAAGATAATAATGTATTTGTTTCAATTAGTTTTCATTAATATTTTTTTTAGCCAACAGATACTAAGAAAAAAATTCAACATAATAATAACAAATTTGAACAATAGTAACAAAATATTAATAACAAGTTACAACAAATGTTGAAAATAATCACCCTCGGCCATAATGCAATAATCCGATCTTAATCTCATTGAAGAACTTATTCGTTGAAATAATCCTGGGGTGTTTCTTATCCTTTCGCAAGACGCAATAATGCTATTTCTCAAATCTTCAACATCTTCAATTGGAGATGCATAAACCAAAGATTTAAGGAAATCCCAGATGCAAAAATCCAAATAATTTAGATCCGGAGATTGGGCAGACCATTGTTGAGTGTCTCCTCGACATATCCAATGGTATGGATAAATTGCCTCTAAGTGACGGCATACATTGATACTGAAACGTGCTGGAGCACTACCATGCATAAACAATAATTCTTGTCTAACTTGAAGAGGAACCTCTTCAAGAACGGCAGGTAACTCTTCCTCGAATAAGCGATTATTGTGAAAATTTATTATGGATTCTCTTGAAAAGTTTGTCTCATCAGTATACAAAATACGAGATAAAAAAAGAGGGGAGAATGGGCGATCACTTGAAGTCTTCTTCTTCAGGTGACATCTCCTATCGGAGGTTGGATATCATCATTGCCACTCTCACTCTATTTGCCGCTACTCGAAAAAGTTCTACTGAGCTACAATTGAACCACTCTCTCAAATTTCTCAACCATGAAATTCTTCTTCTTCCGATATTTCTTCTTCCTTCTATTTTACTCTGCATGATCAATCTAAGCAACTCGTATCGCTGGCCTCTCATTATATGTCCAAGATATTGCAGTTTCTTTATTTTTATGTTATTAATTATTTCATAGTTTTTGTCCATCGCTAGCAATACTTCTACGTTTGTTTTTCTCTCCGTCCAAGATATTCTCAACATCTTTCTGTAACACCACATTTCAAACGCTTGCAGTTTATTTATGTGTTCTTGTTTTAGTGTCCAGCCTTCGAACCCATACTGCAGCACTGAAAATACATAACATCTTAAAAATTCTCATTCTTAGTTCTAGAGTGATGTCTCTGCTGCACAGAATGGTTTTCAGTTTTACAAACGCACTTCTTGCCATTTCTATTCTCGTTCTTATTTCTGTTGTTTGTTCATTATTTGCTGTTATCCATGTGCCCAAGTATTTGTATTTTTGCACTTTTTCTAAATTCACACCTCGCAACTTTATGCTTGTTTGCATGTTTTGTTTTTTAGTTATTACCATATATTTAGTCTTTTTGGTGTTCGTTTTTAATCCGTGTTGCTCGCAAACGTTATTTGTTTCCTTCACTAGTTCTTCGAGTTCTTCAGCGGAGCTAGCTATGATAGCAGTGTCGTCTGCAAATTTTATGTTGTTTACAGCTCTTCCGTTTATTATTATTCCCTTACTTTTCGTTAACAGTGCTTCTTCGAAAATCGATTCACTGTACACATTGAATAGTAGGGGTGACAAAATGCATCCTTGTCTCACTCCTCTCCCTATTTCAATTTCCGGACTTGTTTCGTTATCTACTATTATTTGTGTGCGTTGATTCCAATATAGGTTAGTTATTATTCTTAAATCTTTGTTGTCTATGTTTTTTCTTCTCGACTAGTTTTTCATGTCTAATTTTATCAAAAGCCTTTTCGAAGTCAACATAACAAATGTGTGTATCTGTGAAAGCACATTAAGTGCAAACAACGCGTCTCCGGTGCCTATACCATTGCTGAATCCAAACTGACTATCATCTATCCCCTTTTCAAGTTCTTTATAAATGCGTCCGTGTATTACTTTTAAAAACACCTTGAGTACATGGCTTATCAAAGATATTGTTCTATATTTGCTGCAGTCTTTTGCATTTTTGTTTTTTGGAATAGCGCAAAAGGTGGAGAGTAACCATTCTCTGGGTATATTCCCCGTTTTATATACTGTGTTGAACAGATCTAACAATATATCCATGGTATCATCATTCATGCATTTTAAGATTTCTACTGGGATTTGATCTGGACCTAGTGCCTTTCCATTTTTATTGTTTCTTATAGCTGTTTTTATTTCATCTTTCAGTTTCGTTAATGCCTCGTTATCTTCTACTTCAATCTCCATCTGCTCTACTCTATTGTATTTAAACAGGTCTTTGATGTATTCTGTCCATTTTTTAAGTTTCTCTTGGGTGTCTAAGATTAGCTTGCCTTTTGCATTCTTCAGCAGTGTCGGTTCTCTCTTTCTGTTACTATGAGTTATCTTTTTTATCTTTTTGTGCATATTAAAACTATCACGTTTTCTCTGATACTCTTCTATTTCTTCACATTCTTCTTGCAGTCATTTATTTTTTGCTAGTCTAATCTTGTATTTGATTTGCTTGTTTATTTCTGTATACTTTTGCGTATCTCTGTTTTTGAATTGTCGTCTCTCATCCATTAGGTCCAGTATCTCCTCTGTCATCCATTGCTGCTTTCTATATTTTGTTGGAGTTAGTATTTTTCTTTGACTTTTCTCTATTTCTGTTTTCATTAAAAGCCATTTGTTTTCTGGCTCTGCATTTTGGAGAATCACCTCTTTGATATTCATTATCGTTTGAAGTATCCACTTGCAAAATACTATACGCGGCAAAAAGTCTCGAGGTACAAATGCCTGCACTCGCTGGATATGGTAGGGATACAATTGGTGCTGTTTTAAAATTCGGGATGCTGTGGAATTGCTTATATTTAATATATTGGCAATTTTTCAAGTACTTGTTTTAGAAGATTCTTGTATTAAATTAAGAACAGCTTCTTCCAGCGCTGCGATTCTTATCTTCCGAGTTTGTCCACAATCAGAAGTTCATTTAAAAATATACTATTTTCTCGTAAACGCTGAGAAAGACGAGCAAAGGTGTTATGATAAGGTAACCTACGTTACCATAAGTTCGTTGAGCTTCTAATGCGTTTCCATAAGCACGACCATAAAAAAAATGCATATCTGCCATTTCAACATTTGTAAAGTCGACCATTTTTACTATTTTCTTTACTTACTCTATATTAAGAGTACATAAAATCAATCACACTTATCCACAGGATTTATAGCACATTACAACAAAAAAGCAATATGACGAATTAGGCGTGAACATATTTGACAACAGCCTATTATATCTTTTTGTAACGTAATAAACCACCCCTGTAGAACTTAACTGGAGATGCATCTGAACATATTTCATATTTTTTGTAGAAAAACTATTGACTTTTAGAAGAAAACTTGAGAGACAAAAAAGTTTCAGAATAAGATGGGAAAGCTAAATGAGTAATCAAATCGAGTCAGTAGCGCCAGAAAGAAAAGTTCGATAGGGTAAAATTTTACAGGCTCGGAAAAAAAGTACCACTCTTTATATTATTTCATATAATAATACTTTTTTTATAAGAACTGTGAAGAGTGTTATGTTTTCCAAATTTGGCTTAATTTAAAAAACCAAAAATAATTTTTGGCACTTATTTGGAAACACCCTGTATAAAATTGTTATTCATTTCATATACTCCCATATAGATGCAGCAACTATCGTCATGTAGCAAATAGGTATTTCACATCAAACAAGGACACTTTAATTTTCGTATTTGGTTCCATTTAATATTGATCATAGTTTAAAATTTTCGTAGAAAATAACCGTGTGTACTATAGAATCTTCACAGACCTATAACAAAATTTCATAATGGGCACGGTCTAATTTCTGACTTATTATTTAGGTATTCAGATCCTGTCTCCTGTAGATAATATAACTAACTGTTCTATGCTCTCAATCAATTCATGTGATACATTATATAAATATTTCATCAGCGGCAAGGACGTTTTGAATCATTATTTTTGTGGTAATTTTCATATAAATGAATGGATTTAATTTATTAATCATAAAAGTAAAACGCATTCTTTAGTTATATAATAATTTTTCGTGGTATTTTTACACACATTTCGAGAAATAGTGGATTCGCTACTATATACATAAAAATAATAAAGGAAACGTTAAGCTAATATTATTCAATTTTAAATTAAAAATTAAGTTACTTTAATATGACTGAGTTATTTTAGTTCGTCTTAATTAATCCAATTTTTGAACTGAACAATGCGTGGATCATTTTCTCATTGATTAAAGAAAGAAGAAGGTTCTCTGTCTCTATTTTTGAGCGATCACCTCTTTATTTTATCTCAAAGAAATATCTTCTCTTGTTCAACCTCTTTTACACGACACATATTCAATAAAAATTTAAAAATGATTTAACAACCATTTAATGTTAACCTATCATATTTTGAAGTCGGTGTTCAATTTAAAAATTATAGAAAATATAAGCAAAGACACTCGTAAGCAAAAATTTGAAGCTACATAAATAATACAATAATCGGATAGAATAAATGCGAATTCACTTGGAATTAATTTTGAAATAACCGCTTTAACTACTATGCTACCCAATTCAAAAAAGTTTTAAGTAAATGCTTGCATTCTCAACTATTGAATTACCTGCAATCAAAGATTATCATAGCTAACGCTCTACAATAATCTTTGCTGCAATGTAAAATGGTTGTTAATTTATTCTTTACCTTTTAATGCAATTGTTTGAAGTCAGTTTAGTTTCAAAATGTTCATTTATTGATTAAGAGTTTTTGCCCTTGAGCCTATAGCCTATTCTGTTCATTTTATGGCATGCAGTACTATTAAAGTATTTTTATTAGAAATTAATTCGCAGGGGTAAGATCACGAACATGACATATAAAACTGGACTGCTCATGAAAATAATTTTTGACCCCCCCTTATTGGTCGCCATTCGGTGCAATGATTTGTATGGCAATATTGAATTTCCTGCTAGTTTCTTACATTGGCGTAAATGTGTCGTGTATGAATGTCAATTCTAACTAACAGGTTTAGGCAATAACTATCTCTTTCTATACTATATTTAAAACAATAAATCGCTCTTCCTTGTTTTACTTGACAGGCTAATTGAGTATATTCAATAAAAAAAAGACCAGGATAATTGTTTTTGAAAAACAATATTTAACTTGAATTTCTACTTTTAGTTTCCTCAAAATTATAATTTTTCTGTTTGAAGCAACTCCAATAAAGCAAATTTTTTTAACTTCTTTGGAACAGCGTAAATATGTAACAATTTTATTATTTTTAGATAATAAGCATGAAATGTCAGTTCTTATAAATAAATGGATATGCTTTTTCTATGACTGTTTACATATTTTATTTTTTACAATAAAACTGTTATTTAGCAAAATGGCTAAAATGTGAAATATGTGCCAAAAGCAAATCGAGACTATTTATTTTTAAATATCTGTTTTGGAAACGTCCTTATTCGGACGTAGAGTATAAGAAGTTAACGAAAAAAAGTATTAAGGCATTTATTATTAAAATTTTTTTATCATGAATTAATATAGTATATTAAGGTATCGAAATGTCCACATAATCTATTGCAAAATAAGAGAGTTTCATCATTTAAAAATAGCTTCGATTAGGTCTTTGTTAAAATTATTTTCTCCTCGATGCTTTTAGGGAACTGATATGTTAGGTATTTATATAGGGTTAACAACATTCATAATAATATTGACATTTCCTTCATAATAACGGAGCTTTAATTTAAAGGAAGTAAAATAACATTATGTACTAAACCATTTTTATAAAAAAAAAATTAAACTCTAAAGGGGATAGTGTTAAAGCGGTTTACATTTAATTGAAAACAAAACAATATTTATTAAGAAACTTTAAATATAAAAAAAGCTTGTAAATACAAGAGAATTCTTACCTGAATACAATCATTTTTAATCTAAATATATAAATAAAGATTTACTGGCAACTTTAAATTTTTACACTAAGTCAAACTTTCCATTTACTTAATTGTTTAAGGACCTGGAATTGACCTTTCCTAGAGTTGAATTTTTGAAATAGTAATCAATAGCAGTTTCTCACTACTTTGACAAAGGATTTTCATGACACAAATTTCCTATCTGAGCTAAAATCAAGAATTTTTGTTTTTTTAATTAATAACATATTCAAACAAAAGGTTATTATTTTATTTTTATACAAAACAGATACGTAAAAGTAAAATTTATGTAATTTCCAAACATGCTTAATAATATTGAAAAATTTCATATTATATACAATCATTTATTTCTATTTTGTTATAGCATATTGGTTTTTAAACGTATAATCATTTTAAATTTTAACACCATACCAGTTTCGATGTTCAGCTTTATATGTCAGTGGAACTTTATGGTAAAACGATATTGTTGTTGGTTAATGCACACCTAATTCAGGACTTTTTTTTTGTAGAGCCAGTGTATGTTATTAAGTCCAAGTTTAGTTGTTTCAAGATGTTTACATCAATCAGTGCTTCGTAGTTTTTTTCAGGCAGTTTATTTGTAAGAAGCACAGCACAAACTTTTTGCTTATCTTCTTGTATAAAACTATTTCCAGAAAAATGCTCTGAACAGAGTTACTCATCTGGTGTATAAAAGAATTATGATCATGACCAATTTGCTTCAGCCCTTGAATTTGAAGATTCTTTTCTCTTAGAAAACTAAATTATTGATAGCATTTAAAAATTATCATACATCATATCCATAAGATTAAACTTGTTACCCTTAGATTTACAATTTAATTCTAAGGTAAAATTTTATATAATTATTATTGAATGCTTTATAACTTACCAATTAAATAAATTCCAATTTACCAGATGAGGTATTTGCACGTCTTACGATGAAGAATCACATTTTTTAAAATACCAAAAAAAAACCTTAAAGTTCACATTTCTGTTTGAAATTTTCAGTAAAACGTTACCTAAAATGTAATAAAATCCATAAAACAGCAAAATTAAAAATAAATTTTTGTCAAAATGAAAAGTATTAGTCAATGTCAAAAATATACTTTCACCAATATCATGAAAACTTAGAGAATTCATTTTTGCCAAAGCAATTATTTGCACGTAATGGCACGGGACATGGTGGCGTCATTTTTATTATAAGGGGAGGTATTATGCATGATCAGTCCAGTTTTATATGTCAAGTTCGTAGGTAAGATACAGTGTGACCAGTAGAGTCAGCATCATATGGGATTTTTCTATTAATAGCTTTATTCGAAATTTCTGCTTCGATCCAGATGAAAATTAACCAAAAAAATAGTAGTCACATGATTAGCATTATCTATCAAATTTTAATTTTTTTCCAAAAAGATTCAAAAGTGTGGTTATATCTCAAAATATCGAAAAAAGTTATTGGAAAAAGTTTTTCTAAATGAAATTTTCAGCAATTTCAGCTGTATAAGATAATTTAGATTTTTTGCCCATTTTTTGTAAATTGGACCACTGTTGGAAAATAAGACTCGACGCAACCTACACGTGTCTAAAAGTAATATATATTAATGTTAAGAAAATAGTTTAATTCAATAGACTCACATTTTCTAATAAAAAAATCATAATATAAAAATTAAACGCATTTAAAATTCAACCTTTTTAATTGATAACAAACTAATTTTGGTATTTGAATATTAAATTAAAAATTATTTAAAAAATTAAAATTTTAAATTACATTTCTGTTTGCCTTCTATTGCGTTCAATACAAACAATTGTTCTTCTTGACTCATCTTTACTGGAGTTTCTGATATTAAGGGGCCTTATTTCTAAAATACAGTACAACATTACGGAAAGATCTTTGTTTGTAAATTTTTTATTTTAGGTAACCCCATAAGAAAAATCAAGTGAGGTTAAATCCGGAGATCTAGCTGGTCAGTATTGCTCCATATTACGCCCAATTACTTTGCCCCTAAATATTTCCAAGAGGCGTTCTTGAACCTGTCTTGTATTATGGATGGGAGTAGCGTCACACTGTTACCACAGATTATGCCTCATTTCAGTAGGCATATTGTTCAAAACTTCAAAGATCTCGGTATTAAGAAAGCATAGAAATTCTTTAGAATTTAAATTACCTCTAAAAAAATAAGGATGAAAAACTTGATCGTTTAAAACACCGCACCACACATTTGTTTTAAAGGAATACTGGTCTCTGCATTCTATTATAAAATTTGGATTTTTTTGAACTCATCATCTACAATTTTGAAAGCTAACAACGCCGTTTGAAGTGAAAGTGGCTTCGTCGGTCCATAAAACGTGAAATGGAAAGGACACATCTTTTTTTTTCGCCTTGTACCAAAAAGAGAATCCCAAACGTATGTCAAAATATCGTTCCTTTGGTTGATAAGGTTGAAATTTCATTTTGTACAAAATCTTCCTTACACTCTCTCTTTGAACGTCACTTCTGCAAGAAACATATCTGACACTAGTTTGACCATGTTGCACAGTATCTAGGCACACATTTAATTGGACTTCTTCACTAGGTTTTATAGAATTTTTTCCTATAATGTTAACATTTTTTTTATTTAATACACAGTGTTAATTAAAAGTCACTATGACAATCAGGAAGCGATTTGACTGTCATTACTGAGCAAGGGCTTGATGATCTTTTATTTTACGGCAAAATTGTTTTTGATGCATCATGGTAAGGTACAATACTAATTATTTTTTTTGGAAACTGCACCTAAATAACAAAAGACTATTTTAACATTTGTAATAACATAGCTTTATAACAAATTTTAATAATGTAGTTGTAAATGAAATGGTTGAAACTAGATAAACTTTACGTAAAGTTAAATAAAAATTTATTTTCTACCTAATGCAGACTTTACGGATGACCCTGTGTACTTGTTTGTCTTAATTATAATGTGTATTACTTTTAAACACTAACTACGTTTTCAAAAATAGTTATGTTAGGAAGTTACTTTATACAGGGTCAAAAACAAATAAACTTTGCATCACATCTGACCAAATTTTAATAGCCCTATTTGGATTTTGTAGAAAAACATACATTTAATATGGCGATACCTTAAACAAAATATGTCTGGGATGAAGCATTGCCAAAACTAAAGAGTTTTATGTAGGTTACGTTGAGTTTTATTTTGCAACAGTGGTGCAATTTACAAAAAATGGACAAAAAATCTAAATTATTTTTTACAGCTGAAATTATACATTTGGACTAAAAATTGCATTTGGAAAAACGTTTTCTAATAACTTCTTTAGATATTTTGAGCTATAATTCGACTTTTGAATCATTTTTGGAAAATAATTAAAATTTGGCAGATAATGCCAATCACATGACTGCTATTTTTTGCTATTTTTTGGTTAGTTTTCATCTCGATCGAAGCAGAAATTGATGCGAAAGTCAAATTTCAAATAAAGCTATTAATAAAAAAAAATTCATATGATGTAGACTTTACTGGTCACACTGTATATTGTTTTGCAAATTTGCAAAAATGTTTCAATCCCTTGGAAAATTGGAAAAAGAAGTTAGAGTACTTCTTCACAAATAAATTATGATTTTAATGCCAACTTGTATTGTACTCCTCACTTCCCATGACGATGTTGCCCTGTCGAAATACTTTCAGTTGGACTTCCGTAACTCCAAATAAAAAGAGGATATATTAATTTAATTTAATAGATGTAATTGGATAAATATATATATATATATATATATATATATATATATATATATATATATATATATATATATATATATATATATATATATATAAGGATTTTAACAACATCAAGTGGAATTCATCATTTTAAATATAAACTTTGGTCAAATTATTTTCCACATTGAATCCTATATGATTCAGAACAAATTTTTTGATCTAGGATTTATTTAATGAAATGTCATCGTGAAATCATCTTTTCTTTTGTTGTGGTTGTTCGTTAATAAAATAATTGCCATATAATGAATTGCCGAAGTTATTTTTTATAGACTATTACGTGTGGGGTTTCCTGCCTATCTGCCTGTTGATGGCTTTCTATTTTAATTAAAATATTTTTGAGATTTGCTACTTTAAATACTTAATTACTTTTGTAAATTAATTTAATTCATTTAATTAAATGTAATTAATAATATATTTTAGATGGAGGTTGGTTCTAAGTGGGCCTGAAGACAAATGTATTTCTTAGAGTATTATTTAAAACAAGTGTTTTTAGAGATGAAATTTGTGGTTTGCAGATTATTTACTGCTGAAATATAATGCTTTTTTTTTAAATAAACTTTAAAGAGAGAACGAGCAATTCAAAGAAGTAAAGAATTTATTTGCAACAATTTAATTTATTACCATTTTTACCACCGAAAAGATCTAAGATTAAACTAAATTTTAACCCATCTTCAATAATAAAATCTGTTATTTTCTGCTAATAAAAATTGGCCGAGACTAATCGTTTATTTATTAAAGTATATAAATAATCGATTAGACAAAAATTAGGATCGAATGTCGACGTCCTGTATATAAACATAAATCTAGGTTACTGTAACAAAACAATAACCTAAGCACACTTGATTTAGCCAGCCACCTGCTAACTCCTGCTGCGAGACAAAATATTGCAGCAGACATGACAACGCATATGGGTTCTTATGGTGACATACAGGAAGTTTTAGTGGGCGAAATGCAATGTTTAGACGCCCTCGTACAGTGGTATACCAGCTTAAGCTGTTAACTTTTAAATTATATCTACGAAAAAATATTCTTCAGCTTTTACTGTCAGATTATTATTAAAGTTTTTAGATTCATAATGACGTAGTAATAAGCATAAAATTAACAAGTAAACATATATAATTATTCTTTGAAGAAAATTGGAGACTGATAAATTCAAAACCCTTTGTAATAGTATCGGTCTAGTTGTTAAATGCGAATTATAATTTTGGGTGCTGCAGTTGCCTCGCCCAGTTGGGCGAACCTTTAATTGGACCAGCTCATTATGCTTTTGCGAATCTTATGTCTTTGTATTAGAAATTAGTAGAAACTTCAAATTGTCGTTATCAAGCGAACTTGATAAATTGTTTTATCTTAAAAATTTGGGAGATCTGATATGAAGCCAAATCTATAAAATCTTTCTTGATACGTTTCAAACTTTCATTTACAAATCTCTGTAAGTCTCTAGATCTTAAGTTAAATTAGCGGCCACGGCAGTTGACTTATGATCAGAATGTAAGCACTACTACTTACATTCAGCGACGTAAGACTTACTTCACATTAAGTTCTAAGAAATAGTATTGTATAAATTATTCGAGGTTCATATTGTTGACTTAACTCAACATGCTATTGTTTCATCTTTAATATTGTTAACGGCTGTCATATTATTTTCCTGCGTCACACACAAATCACTTGGTGTTACTTAACTGAAGATATAGAAACTTATATAGATTTGTAAATTACCTAGGCTCCAAAAGAGATCTCATTTTTATGGCCTATTATTCCGGCCTCATTTCTTGCAGATATGCTTTTAAAAGAATAATTTATTTTCCAGTATCCTTATACTAGGTAAACAGTATCTCTTTTAAAAACGTTATAAAACCTAATATTTATTCTAGGAAAAAAATGACTATATTTGCTTTCGAAAATCGATATTTTGCTTACATGGTTTTAAACAAAAATTTAAAACATCTTCACTTTTCAAAGTCATCACGGTTGTGTTATATATAAATTACGATTTTTTGTTCAGTTTTGGTGCTTTCAAAGTCAGCGTTATATTTATCGGCACTTTTATATTTAGTGCTTGTAATCGAAGATAAGAAAGGGCAATATGCAGCATACCATTACAGAACATTCAGATAAGAAGAGCAACGATTCAGAAAAACAATAAAGCCAAATAACAGAATATGTCATCGAACAAAACAAAAGTCTTAAATGTCTCAAAGAAATGAACCAAAACTTCAAATAATATATCTGAGAAGCTGAAACGGCACGTAAACAAATAGACATGAAATAATAGATATGATAGAAAAATATTATGAATGTGGGATTAGAGAACATTACAAAAATAACTGAAGGAGAAATTGCTGCCATTTTAATCTAACGCAAGAAAACGATCCAAAAAAAAAATGATATTCTAAGTGAAGTGGTAAAGGAATTACACGAGGTTATGGTACCCAAATTAAAACACCTAATTAACATATGCTTAGAACATTAAACTAGACCAGTAAACTGTAATGATGAAACATTAGTAATTTTATTCAAAAAAAGGTTTAGAAGACTTTTAATTAATTCTTGCTTCTCTTGGAATTTATTGATCAGCATAGCTATTCTCAAAAGTATACCAAAATAGTATTGAACGTGTAAACAAAGTAGCATTAGAAAAGAAGTAAAAAGCCTTGGTGGATGAAAGAGATCGAAAATCTAGTAAAAATAAAGGAACAGGCGTATATGAAATGATTAAATAAAAAAAAATTCCAGTGAAAAAGGGGCATATGAGGAAATCCGAAAAGAAATAAGAAGAACTGCCAGCTTTAGAAAAAACGAAATGTGAGAAAATAAATGTAAAGGAATAGACACATATATTGGCGAAAGAAAGTGCTCTGAAGTTAGAAATTCATAAAAACCAGAATACAAGAAACAGCATATGTCGAAATAATTGAAAAACAATGAATTATGCATTATCAGGAATTGCTAACTGAAAGAAGGGTTATATATATATATATATATATATATATATATATATATATATAGCAGAAATAAATATAATTCACATACAAGGAACACACATCGAAATAGGTAGTAATAATGTTGTAAAAGCTATAAAAAACTGAAAAAATGGAAACTTATGTGGACCTAAGAGGATCTCAGAATAACTAGAAAGTGGAACAATAAAGCTTTCTAACACACTAAAATACTCAGATATTTCACAGAAAAAGAATACAGCGAGAAAGAAAATCAGGCCGGATTTCATCGTGATAAATCTTGTAATGATAACAATTTTTGTTTGAGATAAATGATTGAAAAAAAGCCGCTACAAATGAAGGTACTTATATATTATTTATAGATTTAATTAAGGCCAACGATAATATCCCTATAACTAAACTGTGGGAAACGATGAAGAACACAAATATAAACCATACACTTATTGAAAATATACAGAATCTATATACAGCTTCTATTTCAAAAATAAAAATAAGAAACAAGCTATGGAAATCCTTTAAAATCACCAAAAGTTTAAGACAGAGATGTTACATCTCACTCACATTTTTCAAAATATATGTAAAGAAAACTTTATCAGAATGGAAATACAGTAAACCGACACAACTATATATATTCATTACAATATGCCGATGATCAAATAGTACTAGCAGGCGACAAAGAAAGTCTGTCAATAAACATCGAGAAAATGAAATTCTTATACATAGGAGATAATAAGAGTAACCTATAAATTAATGATAATACAGCAGTATAAGGATGCAGCGACTACAAATATTTAGGAGTTATCTGTGATATAACAGGAACAGATGATAAAGAAATTCGTGCAAGAATTATCCAAACTAAGAGAGTGATAGGATGCCTAAATGGGATAAAGTGGAACAAAAATATTAACAATAAACGAAGGTGTAATATATAAAACACAATGATAAAAACCTGTTTAATTTATATGGCTGATACTTGTAGACTTCCAGAGAGAAATCAAAAACGAGGGGAAGCTGTAGAAATGGATGGTTTGAGGAGGTCAGCAGGAGTATCACGGACACAGAAAATAAGAAACGAAGAGACATTACGACAGATGGGAATAGAAAATAGGATCATGAAAGATATAAAAGAAAAAAAGACAATTAATCTGGTTCGGTTATATTCAACGAATGGCCGACTCACGACTTTGCATACAAATCATGATTTAGCATCCAGAGTACCGTAGAAGAAGAGGAAGGAGAAATTGGACAGAAGGAATAAGGAAAGGTATGAAGGCCCGTAACTTTCAAGATGGTCAGTGGCAAGATAGGAAAAGATAAAGTATAGAAATCGGAGAACGTCGCCGAACGTTCTTGCATGAGAAGTTGCAAAAGTTCATATCTTTCATTGAGTGAGATGTGTCCGAGAAATTCTGGTTTTCTTCTTATAATCATAAATAGAATTTCTAGTGTTTTATTCATTTTCTCAAGAGTTCATTAAAGATATTTTCAGCACTTACCTGTACAGCCACATCTCAAAGGCTTCTAGTCTTTCGTTGGTTTTGTTATTTAAAGCCAAGCCTTTAGAAACATAGAGGAGTACAGGCAACACGTAGCACCGAATCATTCTTATTATTAAAGTAAGTGGGAGATCTGATGCTATTAGTAGTTTCTTCATTTTTGATGTTGAATATTTTCATTATTATGGTGCATAGGTGTATGTAATTATGCACTTGTTCAATGGGCCTATCATCTACAATCAGTTATTGTCTATTATATTTAGCCTTAGATACCACCAACAGTTTTGCTTTGTTGGTATTTATATTAAAACTGTACACTTGATTTACTATTGTTTTCCTACCTACTCTCCTTTGAAGGTTCTTTAGAGAATTTATTAATTAAATGGTTTTATCAGCATACCTATTATTATTCAGAGGTTACTGATATCCCAACTGTCTCACCTATCAGCGCCTCATGAAAAATGTTCTTTGAATATATATTAAACCACATGAGCGAGAGAATACTATCTAACATCTTTATGTGTGGTTATTTCTTCAGAAAGGGAATTTTCTCAGTAGAGTTTGTATAATATTTGAATATCGATGTAATAGATATTTAATTTTTGTAGAATGTCTATAAGTCAAATTTTTCCCGATTTACATTACAATACCTATAAGAATATAAATTGAAGACAAATATAGTTCCATCGTCGCCAGCCCATTGCGAAATCCAAATCGTGTGTTAGATGTTTCCGCGTTACATCTTTTGTATGTCTTAATGTATATAATTCTGAAGAAAGATTTGAGTAAATATTTTACCAGATTTAGCGATAGTTATAATCTATCCAACTTCTCTTCAAATTGTTTCTAGAGCACTTTCTGGCCCTACTGTCACACTTGTCTGATTTCGTTCTCGTTTGGTTCCAGTAAGTTGAAGCTCTTTGTTTTACATTTAATACTTTAATTTTTGCATCTTTTGGTCATCCAGTTTTCTTTTGTTGGTTTAATTTTTTTTTCCTTGTGGCATTATTTAGTTTCCTCTATTCAGTTTCATTATTTATTTTTTTTTTTTCTGTCTTCAATCAATATTAAAATTTCCTGTGTCATCCATTTCCGCTTTTCCCATTGTACCTCCATGTACAAGTTCTCAATATCTTCCTCATACGTTCACAGTAGATTTATAAAGAGTTTTTAAGATGCTATAATGAAATGATGTAGGTGTCCATATCAACGTAGAATGACTTTCATATCATAGACTTGTCTTATTTGCTTATAACACAGAATGTTAAAGGGCCTAGATATAGAACTAAGAACTACTAAATTCAAAATTATTCTAAATAAGGCAAAAACAATGAGAAATAAAAGAAGAATATTAAAATTGAAAGAAAATAAGGTATAGGATGGGCTGTTGTTGCCAAGCTAAGTTATCCAATACCTCATTATAATATCAGTGATATCATAAGCAGCACAGATTTGGAAGCTACCATATCAAATAGTGGCAAGGATAAGGAAAATATAAGGAGGTATGGAAAGAGCAATGTTGAGTATTTTCCTAAGATACATTAAACAATAATGAGCAAGGAACAGAGATATTTTTGTAAAAAAAAATTACTCAACTAAAATGAAACTTCGTCTGAATTTAAGAAGGTCGGCGGAACAGTAAAGCTTTGCAAGGATAACCCTGGAAAGAAAAGAAAGGAAGAGGAAAACCGACAATGCGGCTGCAAGATAACATAAAGAGAGAGGCAGGGCTGAGGTGGTTGGAGGAAACACAGAACTGTAAGAATTGTAGAAATACGAGAGATTCAATACTGAACGTCAAAGAGATTCTTAAAAAATGTAAGGACCTCTATAATTATTTGCCTTGAAACGTTAGTTAGGAAGATAATACTTCTGTTTTTGTCGCAATAGAGGAACGACCAAAATAGTCTATGTTGTCCATTTGATTTTGTTTAAATACAGGCGATGTCGCATTACAGTAATAATATGTTAGAGGTATTTAAAGTGATGAGAAAATAATTTACTAAATTTGAGAACTAAAGTTAACGAGGTTTATAGGGAAGAAGAAAAGGCTCAATAAAAATATCATTAAGCAGTTTTTTACTTTAAATTATCTTGTAATTTTTTTTCTAAATTTTTTTGACTAATTGACCTTGACGGATAATTGCCAGGATATCTTCGCCTACTTACCACATCCGGCAAATACTGTGCTAATGTATTTTTTCTTCAAAAAAAGTGGTATGTACTTTTTCATTCTTTACAGTATGATTCAATACCATTTCTCCTGCGGATACTGGCAAATGATTGTATCTTCGGATTTCCCGAGAAATTTAGAGGCGTGAATATTCGCGCATTTATTGTTCAAGAATTATGCCGTTGATAACAGAATTTTGGAGTGCGCTTAAATGATGAACACTAAATAATAAAACAATGCCAGAAGTTCTTATTAAAACGTAAAAAATAACTCAATTTTGTAATCGATTTACTCAGCACTTTTTGAAATTATGGGTAATTTTTAAATTAATTTTAAGTGAATTGTACTTTTTTCCACATAATTTTAACATTCTTTACACAGTTTTTGATTAGCATTAACGCTGACTTTAAAAAGTTCCAAATAAGTAAGTATTTATTAATATTAAACAGTTTTGGAAGCTGAGTAGTCATTTCCGTCCTTTTAGTTTCAGTTAATCTTTAAAATCTGTAGGTCTTGTAATGATGTTACACGAATGTATCAAATAAATTTAAGGAGGATGAAAAGAAGAACTAATTTCGTTGACATATGGTGATGACTTTAAAGAGACATATATATATATATATATATATATATATATATATATATATATATATATATATATATATATATATGAAGTAAAATGTGAACAGTAAATGCAAACTCCTCTCCATCATATCCTTTCTGTGTTAGAGGTTGCACAGTTAGAATAAATTGTTATGGAACGCAATTCATCCTATTCCACCACCATCGAGATGATGGCCTACCTGTACCACCATACCGAGAAGAAAGTCAAAACTTACCCTCCCCGCCACAGTGATATGGCAGAGGTACATGTTTCATCTCTACTAGACTCATCAGGGTACCGACATGCACTTGGCTGTGAAAAGGACAGATCGGAAGGAAGCATGCAAATACTGAACGCGGCTTCGCCGACTTCCCGCCGGATGGCGTATATATGTTTATGTGACTTTCACGGATTCCTCCGTGTGAGATGCAATGTGGATATATCCACTGCTATTGCATCTCACATGGAGGAATCCGTGAAAGCCACATAAACATATATATATATATATATATATATATATATATATATATATATATATATATATATATATACATTTTTTTTTCAATTTTGAAACAAATTTCTCGTCGAAGTACCACAGAACCCCCTTGGGGTATCCTTTATGATTTGCTGAAAACCGAATGAAAATATCTTACTTCTATTAAGATGATAAATAAAAAAAGGCTCATCGATCAATTTTTATATTAATATTGGCCAAAGTTATTTTATTTATTATCTTTTCTTATAAAAATTTTGAAGGAAAATAATTAAAAATATTTTTGTAAGTATTAATTCGATTCAATATCTCATCAAAAATTCTACAAACTCGACAAAACTATACGTGTGCATAACCGGTCCGCGAAATAAATAGTTTTTGTATTGATATTCTTACATAAAGCATTCTTGGTTTGCCAAATAAAGAAACTTTTTAGTAGAAATAACGAAAACCAGCCAATTTTTAGATTCAGAGAAGTAACTTGCAACGATGAACGGAATGTTATGAAACATCAACCACAAAAAATTTACAGAGTCCAACGATACAAATATATCAGTTATAAGACACAAAAATGTATTAATCTCTCTAGTATGAAGGTTATTTCACTGAAGGTTCGTCATTTCAAATGACATTCATATCCAGAAGTTTGGCAATAGCAACGATTTACTGACTCTTTTAATTTATATTAAAGATCCAGTTTGCTGATTATTTTGAAAGCAATAATCTTTGTAATGGTCGTAAGTACAGATATAGTTTACAATTATATAAGAGAAACTTAGCTCTCAACCAGCTGAAAAAAACCTTGTACTATAGGATAAACGTACTCTGTTCTAACACAGTTAAAGACAAAGCACTATTTCAGATTGCAAGAATACCAGGAAAGGGTGGAAGCCTTTCCTATGGTAGTGCACTGCCATCTGTAGACCGGTTTCGAACTTGTTGGTTCTCGTCAACTGCAAGTGTATTTTCCACTTTTGGTATATATAGATCTCTACGAGATTATATTTTCAGATTGCGTAGAATGCTGGGAGATGACGCAACTTGTATTAAATTTCATATTTTGTCTAATATAAGTTGCTTAAAGGATTTAGTTTTTCTATGCTGAAGTGCGCTGGCCTATTCTGTACTGACGAGAACTAACAAGTTCGAAACCGGTCTACAGATGGCTGTGCACTACCATAGGAAAGGCTTCCATCCTTTTCTGGTATTATCGCAATCTGAGAAAGTGCTTTGTCTCTAACTGTGTTAGAACATAGTACGTTTAGTATAAGATTTTTTTCAGTTGGTTAAGAGCTAAGTTTCTCTTATATAATTGTATTTTATACACCCAATTGCAAGTATATTATCCACTTTTGGTATATAGATATAGTTTTTGGAAAATCTATGGCAGGTTCGCTCTTAAGAGATATGAGCACCTTAATGGAGATATTAGAGGATACAACATAGTGAGATCAATGTTTTTGTTGTCTCGAAGGAAACTTAATTTAAATCTTGAGCAATAAAAATAAAATTAATTAACAATTTTTTCTTGAGCTGTTTTCTCTTACAAACATCTTGTTATTACCTTATCCTCATTACATGCGTCAAATTTTTTTTTATTTAAAGCTAGAATTTAACTAGTTTTTGACCATATAGAAAAGGTCAAAGTTTCAATTTATTGCGGGAAATAGACAAGCAAATAGAAGCTCAGGAAGCTTAAATATTTAACTCACCAAACAACTGATCGAAATCTGTTATTTCTGTTATACTCCTAAATAATTTAAAGAAAAACTTTGAAATATATTAAGCACAATGAATAAATTCAAACATTTTAAATTTTGCATCCATAATTTTATAAAAATGTATATTAACTTTATTAAAATGAAAGGTATAACTTGGAGAAGATGGAAAAACTAAATTTTCCAGATTTTTCAATGATTTTTTACACACCTCCTATTTTTGGGTCGCAAAACACGAATATGTTATTATTTTTCGCCGATCTCGTGTGTCTTTCCGAAAAAAAATTTCATTTTCACTTTTATAACTTGTAATTTCTGATTATTACATTTTAAAGTTGGGCATTTCCACTCAAATTTACAAGCATTTCACAGTATTTAACCATTTTTTAACAAAATTTACATAAATAACTGCCGAAAAATGTGAATTTTCCAAAAAATCTAAGAAAGCCGTTGACTTTGTTTTTGGACATGCATGTTTGTATCACTGGTTGCATACGATTTAAATTGACACATCTGATGCGATGTTGCCATGTTGATGTGAATTTTAAATTTTATAAGGATGGAAAACTTGGTGGTTCAAATGCATTTAATTGTGGTCATTCCAGTATTGTAGCGTAAAATATGGGTAAACGTGCAGAATTGGGACGACAAACATAAACAGATCGTTCGGTAAGCTACGTTCATCTTAAAAAGAAAATCATAGGTAAACTAACTAACTTGAATTGACCTGAACTAACCTGAACTAAACTTATCTAGAGTCCAAGGAAAAACTAAGCAAAATTACAGTTTGCAATAATGGGATGACCACAATAAAAAGCATTTGAAATACCAAGTTTTCATTGTTAATTAAATTTAAATCCACATGGCAACATTGCATTACATGTTTTGATTTAAATGGTATGCAACCAGTGATGCAACCATGCATGCCACAAAACAGTATGAAACAAGCCAACGGTTATCTTAAATTTTATGGAAAATTCGCGTTTTTCCGCAGTCATTTATGTAAATTTTGTTAACAAATTATTAAACATTGTGTAGTATTTGTAGATTTTACTAGAAATGCCCAAACTTTAAAGGTAGTGATCGAAAAATACAAGTTATATGAGTGAGAATGCAATTTTCTTTTTCGGAAAAACCACGCAAGATCGACGAAAAATAACAACATATTCGTATTCTATGACGCAAAAATAGGAGATGTGTAAAGAATCATCAAAAAATTCGGAAAATTGCGTGTTTCCACCTTCTCCAAGTTTTACCAAATGAAATTAAACTTCTCTTTATAGAGGTGTTTGTAACTTTATATTGATCGATGTTTAAAGGTCGTTTATTTACTGTACACCGTTGGCTGAGAAAATTAAGAAAAAATTTCCATTTATTAATTGTACTATCTCTAAATATATATAATCGATTTTTTTAACTTAAGCATGCGACTAGCGTAAGCCCATCGAGTTTAAAAGTTCCTGTCGGCAAGAGTATTTGCTGTCGTCAAATAATGCATTTGATATTCGTATTTGCACGTACACACTTTTACGCCATTGAGTCTCGTGTTACTGATCACGTGGTAACCATAACTCACTAGACAGAGTTTTGTGACGTAAAGGCAGGTTTGAATTTTGCTGTCTAATTGTAAAATCATTTTATCTGCCAACAAAATTGATCCGAGTACTAAAAATTTTGGAAAAATTGCATATCTATAACGTTTGGTTGTCATGACAATAATTTTGCCTTTTCATAATCTTACCAGAAGTTCCATCAATAATAATAACACGCAAAAATGAAACAATAAAATAATATATAGTTTCGTAGAATATATAAAATCTAGGCTGTTCTAAATAACATGTACTAATATAGTCCAATCATTAGGTAGAGAAAATATATTTTGTGACATTAACTCAGGAATGGATGGAATCTATTCTGCGATATAAAAGGGAGTGAAAAAAGATCCTGTCATATATTTGCCGAGGTAATTTGAATTCAGGAACTGAGCCACAAATATCCAAAAATTGCCAAAATAAATTTTTTGAACTTAGAAATCAAAGTAAGAATTTTAGATAAAAATGCTTTAATACAAAGCTATAAATAGGTGGAAACCTTTAATTTATTAGTTATTGCAAAGAGCTAAAAACCTCGAAAGTTGCCCTTTTTTGAGCATATTAAATAATTATTAAAAAAATAAAGTTTTACTTTTATTGCTTGGAATAAAGTAGAGTATACTTATTAAAAAGAGAAGAGAATACGGCTTTCACTCTTCTTTCTCTCTCCAACTATGGGAATCGCCGGCAATGGCCACACCCAGCCAGTTGTATGTATATGACTTAAAACTCTTAACTAACTAACATATTCTAACCATAAACCTGGTTTAACTGGTAGAAAATTTAAATTGACAGGTACAGCAATAAGTCATAAGGTAAGCAATGTTTCAATATTATCGATTTCCGGATTTTATCTCGAAGTTTTTAATCTTAATATCCTTATAAACGCATTTATTGGTTGATATGTGTAATTTAAATTACATTTATATCATTAGTGAAATAATCCTGGGCAACTAGATCAGATTAATGAATTCTATTATAATGAACGAAAAGAAAAAATATTCTTGCACAGGAAACAAGCTTATATAGAAAATATAAGCCTTACAGTACCCAATATTATTGGAATCATTTCCTATTTACTATAAACAAAGCGGCTGTTATTTTTTGAAAAGAAGACCTTAACTCGGCTCTTTTTGGTCGTGGAGTAGTGTTTTTTTATTTAAAAATCTTTGGAATGAACTCTAGTTTCGATATACCAAACACAGAAAGCCATACTACTGACGAGAAATACTGCTGGTAAAAAGTACCTTTGTAGGCTATAAATTAAGAGTTATTTATCGAATTTTTAATCTATGCTATTTTTTATATGAAAGTACAAACTTCGAAAAACTTTGTTAAGCAACTAATAATAGTTTCGATAAAAATAATCAAAAGTTATATCAGGAAATTTTAAAGGCTTTCGTTACAATTAACAGAAACCAGAAACAGTTATTTTTGTAATAATTATTTGCTAAATAAAAAAGGGAAATTTTAGGAATTTTTTACCTCTTTTTTCAATAACTCGTGAATTAAATTTAATTTATGATGGTTCATATTAACAGTTTTTCAATTATCTATAGGTTTATTATACAATATTTTGGTCTAGAATTATCATCTTGGCTTCTAGGTTCAAAAAAGTTTGGACATTCACGGCTCAGCCCCTTTATCTAAATTACCCTAATCACCTAAGACGGAATCTTCGTTCATCGCCCTTTACATCCTAGAATAGGTCCTATCCATTCCTGAATTAATTCCTGTTTTTTACCTACTGATTAAGAACGTTTAAATTAAACAAAACTAACCTCTTCTAAATACTGGAGTAGTGCTAAATTGCCTTTAATTTTTATAATAATAGAGAACATATGAAACGCCGAATAAGTTAAGTGATATAAAACCAGTTTTTTTCTATTCAACAAAATGAAATCGTCAGTTTTTCAAATTGACATAGAACACTTGAGAAGTAACAAATAATTCACTTTTTCTAAATATGGACATAGACTTTTTATTTTATACTTAGAAAGGATATTTAATTTGCAACTCAGTCAAATATCACACAAATATGTTTTTTCGTCCCATAAATCTAGTGTTAGGGAATGTTTTCAAAAATAGTCCTTGGTACGTTCCTGTCTTCTTTTGTTTGTTTTTTAAATTAAAAACATATGACCCTTCAAATACATTCCCAAAAATACAAAGTGTTTCAAATAAAAATAGTATTATTAATAATTCTTAATAATCGAATATTTGGTTTATCAGGTTAAACTTAATTTGAATAAAAATGTAATTAGAAAAATATTGATTAAAGTAAAAGAAAGTTTTTACTACTTTTATGGAACACAAATTTTGAAAATTCCAATAAAATTTAAAATTGTAACAGTTTATAGCAAAATTGCCCATGTGAAAAATTGGGAATACATTTTTTTCACTTACCTTAGATCTTTAAATATTCAATATGTAAAAGTTTAAAATTAGACCCGAATTGAAGCCTTCAAATTTGATATAATTTTTAACCGACTTCTAAAAGAAGGAGGTTCTCAATTCGTCGACTTTGTATGTTTTTTTTTTATGTATGTACACCGATTACTCCGGAACTGCGGCACCGATTTGAGTGAAATTTTTTACGTTATGTTCAGGAAGTTACTACGGTGGTCCCATATTTTTTGGACGAAATTGGTTCGGTAAAATCCAAGATTTCGGGGTCGTACAAAACGAATCTGAAATTATTTTTAAAAAATTCAATATGGCGGATCCAAAATGGCGGACGAAAATATTTAATTTTCTCAGATTTTCTCCAAAATTGGTGTGAGGGGGTTTTCGGGGTCTCACATGACGAATCCAAAATATTTTTAAAAAATTCAGTATGGCGGATCCAATATGGCGGACAAAACAATCAATTTTGTCCGATTTTCTCCAAAATTGTTACGGGACAGTTTCAGGGGTTGCACATAAAGAATCTATAAGTATTGAAAAAAAATTCATTATTGCGGATCCAATATAGCGGATGAAAGAATCAATTTTGTCCGATTTTCTCCAAAATTGATATGGGGGAGTTTTCAGGGTCGCAAATAACGAATCTGAAATTATTTTAAAAAAATCAATATGGTGTATCCAATATGGCTGTTAAAAAATTAATTTTGTCCGATTTTTTTCTAAATTGATATGGAGGTGTTTTTGGGATCGCACATTACGAATCTGAAATTATTTTTAAAAAAAACTAAATATGACGGATCCAAGACGGCGGATTAAAAATTCTACATCTCTCGATTTTATCGAAAATAGGAGGATCTTTGTTAGTGCTAATTTCGGATTTAGAATATTTTTTGAAAAACTCACTCTGGCGGATTTAATATGGCGTTTTAAAAATTTTAAAGTTTTCGATTTTCTCCAAGACTGATATAGTGGGTTCTTGAGGGTATAAATTATAAATTTAAAAGTATTTTTTCAGGATTCAATGTGGCGAATCCAATATAGCTGACTAAAAATTTTAGATTTTTCGATTTTGTTCAAAGGTGGAACTGAATCGTTTTTGAGAATGTAAATAGCGAATATAAAATTATTTTAATAAAATCTAATATTAATATATATAAATTAAATTTTAAATTTCCGAATTTGAAGGGTTTAGATTTAGATTAGATTAAGACGTTAAAATTATTTTTTTGAAATTTAATATGACGAATTCAATATGGTAGGTTGGAAATTTTACCTTATTCGCATTTTTTAGATTTGGTATTAGGAGGTTTTCGGGGTTATGTATTACGAATATCAAGTTAGTTTTTTACAACTATTAGGTTGACAGGATACAATATGATGGACTGAAAATTTTACATTTTCCGATTTTGTCTAAAATTGATATTGCGGGATTCTTGGGGCGTATACAAACTCAATGTGCAGTATAAAATATTTCAATCTAAGAAATTTACGTCTCAAATTCTTTAAATATCGATATTCGAATGTTCTGGGTCCTATATTGCCAATCTAAAATTAATTTAAAATTTAAGATAGCGAATTTAGTATGACAGACTAAATATTTGTTTGACACGTTTTCACTGGTATTTGTATAACTTTAAAAATCAAGGAATTTTTAGAGGTTCATTTTAGGATGATTTACAACTTTGAATAAAAAGGGCTACTTTTTTGCCACCTTGAAGTCATTGCAAGGTACACTAATCTCGATTAATAATTAGTTAAAATAATTTATGGATATCATAATGAATTCAAAACTAAAAATCGAAAAATAAAGTTTGTATGAAAAAAATTGAACCAACTTCTAAAAATGCACTAAAAAGTTAAAAATAACTATAAATTTTTATATTAAATTGATATTTTTGAAGTCGGCGCCAAATTCTTTCGAAATCAAATAAATAACTACTGATATATACAAATTATGATAAGAATGCAATTACAAATAAAGTATTTTTAATCTGTTAATACGAATCACATTTTGTCAGGTATTAGTTTGGCGCCTACTTCAAAAATTTCAATTTCTTATAAAAATTTATAGTTATTTTTCGCTTGTTAGCGCACTTTTAGGAATCGGTTCTATTTTTTTTATAAAAATTTTATTCATCGGTAGGTTTTCTGGAAATCTGAAAAAATTCGACAAAATAGCTCTTGGTAAATATTTTGTAACAAAAGTTGGTGGGGTTAAATTACGTTCACTGACTTATGAGATACAAAAAATTATTTAATTCGTCGCTATTACAATGCTTTTAATTTAAAAAGGTCTTGTATGAATTAATCTCTCGGATAAATAATAAGATAATATGGGAATAATAAAAAGCATTTGATACAGAACCCAAACTTATTACGTGTCCGCCACTCACTTTTGTATTAATTTTTAAATTCAATTCACAAATTTTGATGACTTATTAACATACATGACTTAAACCATGCATGGTAATAATTAATGAAAAGAGGAACTGTGTCATCCACCAAAACAATTCGTTTTTTAGGACGATTTTCCACTAAGGTAAACACACGTATAGTATGATTCACCTAATCTCTCTTTTTATACCGCTATTGTTAATATCATCGTATTACTAAAACAATTACCGGCGATATAGTCTCCTCACGAATACCTGCGGTTTTTTAAACCTAAATACCTAAAAGCTCTTTTCGGTTTTACCGTGGTAATTTCAACTTTTTTATCGTTTGATCTAGCTTTAGAAATTTCCATCATGGTAAAATCGCCTGCACCCAGGAATTACTTGCAGTTTTTTATTCATGATTTAATTTTCGATGGTAAACAAGATTTAACTTGCTGTTTCAATAAAAGTGTTTATAGATAATATATTTAAATAAAATACAATTTGTTCTATTAATCTGCAGGGAGTCTTACCGCACCAGATGTATTAAAAAACTATAACCTAAAAAAGCACAGGAGAGGATAATATTCTCTCATACTTTTTAACAGCCCCTATTGCTCATATTTTTCTAGTTGTCCTAAAAATAAAAAATTTTTCCAATCAACTAAAAACAGCATTTATTTCTCCATATTTACAGATGGTAAACAAACAAATTTTGAAAATTATAGACCAATTAGTATGCTTTATTCACTTGCTAAGATATTTGAGATGACGTTGTGGTAACCAACATCACTCATAAAATAGTAGAACAACAACATAGATTTGTAAGTTGAAAGTCCACAGTAACAAATTTATGTGTGTTTACAAATCATGCCTCGGAAGCTATAGATGGCGGGAAGCAGTTGGATACAGTGTATGTTGATTGTGCAAAGGCATTTGAAAAGGTGGACCATCGGGTGTTGCTGGCTAAACTTTTTGAGTTTGGCTTTTCTAGGAATGCTTACCTCTTTATGAAAAGTTATCTTTCTTGTAGGCCGCACATGGTAAGAGTGAAAGGGTAATTTTTTCAGGCTTTTCTGGCAACATTTGGTGTACCGCAGGGTAGCAACCTGGGCCCATTGTTATTTTTAATGTTTATAAATTATTTAACAACTAGTTTTAAACATTCGGATGGTCTCTTATTTGTAAATGACTTTAAAATATTTAAGAAAGTAACAAACAGTAATGATTGTAGTGCACTGAAAGCAGACCTAAATCCAGTAACGGAATGGTTTCAATTAAATAAACCTTTTTTAAATACTAATAAATCCTTCTTTATGTCTTATACAAATAAAATAAATCCTATTAATTTTTATTACTTTATTGATGGAGCAAAACTACAAAAAAGGCTGAATGCAGGGATTTGGGGGTGCACTTCCAGTCTAATTAGAAATTTAATACCCATTATCGCAATATTATTATTAACGCTTTTAGGGTGCTTGGTTTTGTGATTAGAAATACAAGTCACTTTAGTAACCATAATATAATAATAAAATTTTATGATGCACTTGTTAGTCGTCATCTAGAATATACATCTAATATATGGTCTCCTAGTGCAAATGTGTATTGCGATGCTATTGAGCCTGTTCAAAAAAGGTTTTTGAGATATTTATATGTTAGGAAAAATAACTTATATCCTTATCTTATGTTAGAAAGCATTAAATTTCAAACCCTTCAGAAAATAAGGCAAATTCAATCTGTGATATTGGTTTATTTATTATCAATAATATAAAATTTAACAATTGTTCTTTGATTAATTATATACCTCTTCGTGTACCTAAGATAGGATTAAGGATATAAAAAAGAAAATTCTTTCATGTCTCCATTGATAGTCGTTTTCCAATGAATTTAATGTTTACTGAGTGCAACATAATAGTGAAATTGACTTTTTTAATTGTACCAAGAAATTGCTATTTCAACTTATGCAATGACCTGACAGTTTATTCAGGTTCTCGTCTGTGCTCTCTTTGTTCTGTGTTATTTAAGTCTGTAAAATTTCTCTTACTTATAATTACCTTGTAGCATGTTATGTTTAAGCGCTTATAAGAGTATCAATAAATAAATAAATAAATAAAAAGGTAAAAAGAAATCTTATACACTCAACACAAAAAATTTTTAATATTATTTTCATTATAAAACGTAGCTGTTAAAATAGAAGTTAACTGTTTTGATGGTTAGGCCATAACAATTTCTGGGATTTCACACGGAGACAAGTCTGTAGCATCCTTATTATTAACCCTGACATTTAACATTACGTAACTTGGTATTTACGCAGAACGATGTAACGGTTAAATCACATTAAGTTCTAAAAATTTTTAGTTTTGAATTGTTGGCTTTAGGCTGTTCAGCGAGACAGCCATTTTAAGAAATAGTGTATTGCAGATAAATATTGCAGACTTAGTTCAACATATGATTTTTGCGCCTTTCAGTATTATTGATAGGTTTTATTTTCGTGTTCCGGGTAACTCCAAAGTTATTTAGTATTATTTAGCGGAAATTTTAAAAGAAAGTGTCGAGTTTTATTATAAGGATTCTATAGCCTTGGCTTCACCTGAAATCGCACTAAGAACGGAAAACATTTCTCAAAATTTAAATAATGGTTGGTTTTACCATTATTTGGATCTATTATTTAAGAAAAGCAATACACGAGACAATATTCCTTAAAAAATATTATATTAGCTCATTTTGTAGGTATTTTTAATGCGCGAAACTTTTGTTTGAAACTTTTTTCTGAAAAATAATAGCTCTTCCTAGAACTCGAAAAAATTGTTTTTTCACATCTCAATTGTTAAATATAAAATTTCCCCCAAAAAAATGAAACATAAGATACTACATAATTACTATTATCATTCTGAAGGTTTCTATGTATTCAGAAGTCTACTAACACTAATTTTTTTTCTGATGTTAATACAGCCGGCCTATAATGTTGATTAGAATTAAATGATAGGTGAAAATAATTACCTTAAAGTCTTTTAACTTCAAATACATTTTTAAAATTGTAATCGAATTTGCAAACAACAATGAGAATTTGTTGTTTATTTATTTCTTCCTGGCTAACTTATTTTTTTATGCTTTCAAAGGGCTTTCTTTTCTTAATATGAAGGCAATTTTGTATTAGTAAATATATGTTTTCTTCATTCCAATAAAATATTTTTAATAACAAATTATGTATGTTAAATTGAATACCTTATTATTAATAACATTTGTCACGGTTAAAAAATTATCTTAAATTTACTATGGTTAATTTGATTAAGTTTTCCTTCTTTTGGCTAATATTCACGTTTTGGGCAGCGCTATATCAGTGTTATTAAGCATTTCTCCTTCGTATAACCGCCTAATATTCGTTGTATTTTTGAGTCCTATTGCTTTTCGAGTCATTCCAAATTTCACTCCCTTGCAAATTTTCTTCCCAACTTAATTATTTTCTTTATCTTTTAGTAATTTGCCTATAAGAAATACAGCCCTAATTAAAATTCTTTCATAACTTTAATTTTTAAGTCGGCAACTCTACGTTACTGTTTTAAGTTGTTTATATTCAAATAGAATGTTATTATTTACCTTTTTATGAGATATCATTCCTTTTTTTGTGCTGATCGTTTCAATTAAATTGTTACATTGATCCATTTTAGTTACAGTTTCCTGAATTTTTATTTGTAGTATTTTCTAGGATTTGTTCACCTTTTGTTGGTTCTATGTCACCTTTTCACTTGACGTTTAGGCAATTTGCATTCTTTTAAGCCGTTGCTTGTTGGGTTGCTATTTCTGTGGTAATTTTTGGGAGCAAATTTGGGTGAATAACTAACACCGTGTTGTTAATTGCTGAGGGAAAATTCTTATTTCCTATTTTAGGAATCAACAATGAAGTCCTATTTAATTTTAAGTCGGAAATGTCAGAAGGAGGATAATTTCTCAAAAAAATTAACCGACGATTAAGTAGGTGACACTTAATAGAACGAACCTACGTGATGATTTATTATGAAGCAAAGTTAAAGGTAACAAAATCCAAACAGGTAAGGTAATTAAAGGATAAAGAACTGAACATATAACAGGGTAAGCCGATCGAGGTAAGGAAATGTAATTAATTAAAACCCAAATAAAAGAGAAAACCAACCCCAACAAAAAAACATATCTCTTTGGTCTCCCTGATACAAGGAACTCGGCGACCTCCATGGAGGCATCTGTGTAGAAAAGTCCGTCGACGCTTTAACTAATAAATCGTTGACATTTCCGACTCAAAATTAAATAGGGCTTCATTGTTGATTCCTAAAATAGGAAATAAGAATTTTCCCTCAGCCATTAACAACACGGTGTTAGTTATTCACCCAAATTTGCTCCCAAAAATTACCACAGAAATAGCAACCCAACAAGCAACGGCTTAAAAGAATGCAAATTGCCTAAACGTCAAGTGAAAAGGTCACATAACCCCAACAAAAGGTAAACAAATCCTAGAAAATACTACAAATAAAAATTCGGGAAACTGTAACTAAAATGGATGAATGTAACAATTTAATTGAAACGATCAGCACAAAAAACAGGAATGATATCTCATAAAAAGGTAAATAATAACATTCTATTTGAAAATAAATAATCTAAAACAGTGACGTAGAGTTGCCGACTTAAAAATTTCTGTTCTGAAAGAATTTTAATTAGGCTGTATTTCTTATAGGCAAATTACTGAAAGATAAAGAAAATAATTAAGTTGGGAAGAAAATTTGCAAGGGAGTGAAATTTGGAATGGCTCGAAAAACAATAGGACTCAAAAATGCAATGAATATTAGGCGGTTATATGAAGGAGAAATGCTTAATGATATAGCGCTGCCCAAATCGTGAATATTAGCCAAAAGAAGATAAAATTAACCAAATTAACCATAGTAAATTTAAGATAAATTTTTAACCTTGACACACTAGTCAATAAATATAAAAAAAAATTCTACTGATGTTATAATGGGTGTCTGTAGGAGTTTAAAGCATCCTGATTGCGAATTCGAACGAAAATTTTCCACCACATATAGACCTTGAGCTATAGAATGTATGAGTTATTTTTATTTAATACAAGTATTTTTATATAATATTTATTCGTAAGTTCAAAAAATAAAAAAAAAACAAGAGATTTTAAGGATAATATGATTTATTAACAAAAATACACATGAAAATACATTTATAGTAAGTTTTTTGTACATAATATTTTTGTAAATGTTGACTTTCATTTATATTCCTGATCGCTTCTTCTCATAAGAAACCAGCAATAATCCCACATCATTGCTGGATTCCATCAATAAGTCTTGGTTGGACCTTCCTCCTTGCTCGTCACTAACCGCACCCAAATTTTCTGGGAAAAAAATTTAAATAAGAGTGCAAGAAGTATATTTTAAGAGACACGCAACAGTCCATTTTGCAATAACTACAAGTTTTTCGTAGTTTTCTACTCCTTTGTTTCCTAAAAAGTCTGAAACGAATAATTCTTCCTTAAGCTTATCATCACGTATTTTAGGAAAAATTTGGTTAAGGTATTTAAACGCATCTCCGTCTTTATCTAATGCTTTAACGAAATTTTTAATCATTCTCAGTTTAATATGTAATAGAGGTAACAGTACTCTTTTGGGATCATCAAGAGGTATATTCTTTACGTTAGCCTAATCTGGAATATATTGATTTCTCGGAAACCACTCTGTTACTTGGTAATGGCTCTGTGTTGCTGTACTATCCTAAAGACCAAGAAAACAGCAATACTTCGTAAATCCACAGTGAAGGCCTAGTAATAGTCCTATGAGTTTTAGATTGCCACATATTTGCCACTAATACTTATCATAGCTTATTTTATTTGGAATTATTGACATATTTTCGTATGTTTCCTTCATGTCAACTGCATATACAAGAGGAATAGAGGGTCTTTTGTTGCCATTATGGACCATAATTGGCTTTAAACTTATTTTAAAAGAATCTATAAATAAGTACCATTCGTCCGGATTATGTGCAAATTTTAATATTTCCATAACACTATTTGGATTAACACAAACACATATTTTATCCTACAGAGAAAAAAACGAGGATAGCTCCTAGTTACTCTTCCTAAATATTGTAACTTTGGTTCCAATAGCTAGTAAATTCAGTTGTTGTAATCCAGACTCTAATATTTCAGCATGCTCTATAGACAGTGAAGGTCTCGAACAAGATCATTTAATTTAGGTTGTTTGATTAAATGGGGTGCTTTTCCTTCACTTTCGGGAAAACAGAAATTGTCCTTTTCTGATACATTGTCGAGTTCTGTCTTATCATCATACATTTCTAAACCTTCCTCTCAATTTGTTGGGGGCGCTGGAACTGGTAAACCTTTTCCATGAAGAACCGGTTTGATTGCTGAGGGAATATCCGGATATTTAATATTATGTTTGCTCTTTCTTGAAAGACCAGACAATTTTGCGATGCAAAAGTAACAGTCATTAAAATGATTTGTTGATTCTCGTAAAATCATTGGAGCTGCAAAACGCATAGAAGAGCGTTTGCCATTTAACCACTTACTTGGATTTGCTGCACCGGTGTGGAAACGTATGTGAGGAGCCCATTTCTGATCTTGATGGTCAACAAGACATCAAGAGTACTTATGATGAGTTACTTTGGCCATTTTGTTAATTGTCTTTTTCTACGATTTAGGGGTAAACGGACCACGAGGTGTCAAAGTGGTCTGAAAGTAAAAACCTTTCAAAATTGCAAGAGAAAAACTTTGCTTCATTTTTGCATAGGCATTCTGAGATTATTCTGGAATATGGTAGGTAGCGATGGTATTTAGGTATTCAATACAAAAAAAAATAATAGTAATATTTCAAACTTGTGGTTGCGGTAGTTAAAAATATGGTACAGGGTGTCAAATTTTGAAGGTTTGCAAAAAAATGATATAACTTTCAAAAAAATTGCCATAATTTTTTTTTTCTCAAGAAGTCGTGAGCATGTCCATTCCCTGGTGCTCGCTTATCCTTGAATTTTGGGACAGGCTGTATAATTACTCGTCAAATATTAATGGTTCAAAAAATGTAGTATGTAGAAAATATTCAGCTAAACAAAATATTATACAAAAATGTATTTATGTGTTTTTCTTGTAAAATCAATGATTTAACAGAAAATGACTGTCGCAGTTTGTTTCATGCTGTCACGTCCAGTATCGGCGTTTCGATATTATTATTCGTCGAAGCGGTATTATATTTATTTATGACGAAAAATCGAACGCTAACTTTGTTAATCTATTTTAACAAATTAAACTCAATATTTCATCTCGTTCTTTCTTGGTGTTATTAGTATATGTCTCGAAATTTAATTTGCGACTAAGAATAGACAAATAACTAGAACTCAAATGTTATAAACAAATTCACTGCACAAAAAACCATTGAATATTTTTACTTGAAATTTTGCATGTTTATTTTATGCTACAAGAGATTTTTTTTTGCTACAATATGAAGTATATGCAATAGGTTTTTCTATTGTTTATTAACAATTGAAAAACACCCATTTTAGGATGTTTTCTGCAATAACTAATGAACAAATAATTCGTTTTTGATATTTTTTTTTTATTTTGTCTGTATTTTTGAGGCGCACAACCTTTGTTTGGAACGCTTTTTCTAAAAAGCAAAAACAAATATTTTATCACACCTTAATTGCTTAATAAAAATTTTTTCACTAAAAAAAATTGAAGCCCAAGGTTGGATTCTCACTATAGTTCTGCTCTCGATACGCTCTCGGTTTGATAAAATATTTTTAAATGAAAAATAAAGAGTTTACGATATCGAAATCTCCACGAAACCGATAGTGTGAATAGGATCATTAGCTTTGTTCGCTGGTCACTTTCCGAACCGATTCAGAACTAGTACGGAATTAGTTCAGGATTGCCGTACAGCGCATGCTCAATTATTAACCGGTTCAGGATTTGTTTTTACCGCGAACGATTTTGGAACTTTGAATCGTCCACTCTGGTATGCATACGGTGTTAAATGCTGATAAAACTAGTTGTTTTTTTTTTTCGTTCTAAATAACTTAAAACTGTCTTTTATTAGGTTTTATTATTTGTGTTATTTTAAAGAAATATTGAATTATAATTGTTATTCTTATATAATATAAAGTCTAACTGTCAGTTCCTTTTGGAATAAAACGTCTTGTTTTTTGCTGAATAGAATTTTTGATAAACAAATATATATTTTAACAGATATCTATTGTATACTCTTTATTTTGTGTTTAGTTCATATTTCGGGAGCCTCAAAGTAAATCTAATTCTAAACATACGCCTAATAAAAAGATGGGGGTTTTTCTAAACAAAAAATAAGTTGCAATAGTTTTAGGTCCATTTCTTTTTGATTCAAAAAACATTTTTAATAAAACTAAAAACCGGTCTGATACGTCCCTGTACGATGCAACTTCATTTATCGCAAACCATAATACACGCCAGTTCTTGTCCATTTCTCAGCTTAACTGAAAATGGGGGGCAAAATTTCCTCAAAATAATTAGCACTTTTAGGAATTTTGAGTAACTCTAAAATTTCTTTTAAGTCCTCATCGCTGTATGATAAATGATTTGACATAATGGGAGTATTCACTTAAAATATATTTTTTTTAGATTGAAACTAACACTTTTTTAACTTATTATTTAAGATTCTAGGTCGATTAACACTAATTAAAGTAAAACCAATATAATATAATAAAATATATACTGGAACATCAAATGCAACGAATGACATAAACAAGAGAAAAACCTAAACTAAATTAAAAACAATTGTCAAATAGTTGCACATTGCAGCCGCAGCATGAAAGCTGGCGCTGCATAAAATTCCGAACTTACAGTTCTTCTTCAATCCTTAGAACCGGTAGGACTGGTTCAGAATCGATTTCGAATCGAATTATTTTCTCCGCGAACATGGGACTGTAACTAAAAATTCTGAACTTTGTTATCCGCGAACGCTGCTATTTCAACTGCGCATGAGTATTAGTTCAGAATCGGTTCTAAATCCTTACCGCGAACAAAGCTATTGTTTCTCCTGTAAGAATATTTTACCGGACCGAGAGCAGCCCTATAGTGAGAACCTAGCCTAAGAAACCATAAATTTAATTCGACTAGCCTATACAGGTTTATTCCTGCTTACTTTTGTATATTTATAAATTTGTTGCTATTGTATTTGTTATCTAATTCCAAATTAAAAAAAACTTTTTATTATTATTGTAATTGTGTAATAGCTATTTATCATAAATGTCTGACATTAGTAAAATGGTTCTATCATAAATCCTAGTTTACACCATAAATAAACACCAAAAAATCATTATTCTCATCTACAACTTAATTTATAAAAACAATATGAGTTCTAGTTTGTGGCTTTGCCTTCTTCGTTTCAAATATTATAAATAATTAGGAATGGCCCCTTTTTATTTAATTTTTTTAAAAATTTCGTAAAATTAATAAATTTGACAAATAACGCCATCTGAGTATTGATTGGCAAAATATTATTAAATCCTAATTATAGCTCTCCTAATATACAGGGTGTTTCCAAATAAGTGCAAAAAATTTTAAAGAGTTATCCTTGAGCTAATTTTAGTCATAAAAGTTCATATAAACATCTGTTTGATAATGCTTAGTTGTCATGATACAAGGTGTTAAAATTTGTTTTTATTTTCATTTTTTAATTTATATCATTTCTTTTTAAAGATAATTAAGTCATTTGGATATATAACATTTTTCACAGTTCTCATAAAAAATTATTATTATGTGAAATAATATGTAAAGTGATCCTTTCTCTGGGTCTGAAAAATTTTGCTCTCTTGAAACTTTTTCTGGGTGCCACTGACTCGGTTTGATTACTCAGTTAGCTTATTATGAAACTTTTTTGTTTCTTAAGTGTTCCTCTAAAAGTCAATAGTTTTTCTACCAAAAAAAAAAGAAAATACATAAGTAAAAAATCATAATGTATTTGTTTTAATCAATTTTTATTCATATTTGTTTAAACCAGCAGGGATTAACAAATAAATACAACATAATAATAACAGAATTTAAACGACAGTAACAAAATATTAATAACAGAAATTACAACAAAGGTTGAGAATTACCATCATCAGCCGTAGTGCATGAATCCGATCTTCAACAGGAAATGCATAAACCAAAGATTTAAAGAAACCCTAGATGCAAAAATTCAAAGGATTTAGATGCGGAGATCGGTCAGGCCAGTGTTGAGTGTCTCCAACGATTTGGATATACTGGCTCTAAGTGATGGCGAACATTATTACTGAAATGTGCTAGAGCATCATCGCAAGCATACACATTTTTATACTCTATTCAAGAACTAGAGAGAGTAATAAAACTGTTACCGAAACCTCCAACGTACCTGCTCCAGTGCCGCAGGTAACTGAGAACTGCCGTAAATCTAATTATATTTCATTATATTTAAATATATTTTATAAATTTATTGCAACATAAAATTTCTAATAGTTTCATGTAACTTCTGTCAGTGAGCAAAGTACACCTTACAGTTTGTTCATAGTGATTTATCTTGTTTGCGCTTGTTTTTATATATTATTTAAGATTAGTGAGATACCCAAAAGATATGGCTTTCACCTCTATATTTATTCCCAAATCGTTGAACCAGGGCATTTTTTCCTCAACGAAAAACTTATTACGATAAATATTTATGATGTTTTAAGATATCAATATCTAGACAATAATGTTAAAAGCTGTGTTGAGATGTGTTCCAACATGACAGGAGTTGGAAAATCTACTATGTACCGAATACTGAAGAAGAAAAAACGACTGGAATTGTTAGTACTCCCAAGCCACATTCGATCACAAACAGACGAAAACCCTCGTTGGAAGAAGAGAAGAAAAATGCAATTAAAGGGGTTATATACATTTTATTATGAGAAGCAGATCCCAACCGTCTACAAAATTCAAACTAAAATCAATGGAGATCGCGATTTACCTGAAATTAAAAGAACTAACCTTTAGATATTGCTCAGAGAACTTGGAGAAGTAAATATCTCTCTCAAGTAAAAGGTAGAGTTGCTAGAAATAACAGAATTGACAAAATTAGTAATTTAACTAAACTTTTGAACGATTTTTTTGAATAAAGTTATTGCGGAAAATTGGGAAAAATCCATGTAATAAAAGAATAAAACAACATGTGAGAACTCGATCTCATGTTGGTGAGATAGAGGAACCAATTATAATTAATTTGAGCGAAGATAGTTTCACTGACTTTGATTAGGAATTAGATACGTAATGTTTACTAGTGTAAATACAATTTATGATTTAAATTTTTGTTTTTGTTGTATTTTTTTTATGTCGTTTATGTTTTTTTATTTTTTTATATATCTTTATTTTGATGTGTCCCACTCTTTAATTTTATATGTATTTAATTCTAATTAGCCGTAGGTTTTTTATTATTTTATTATTGTATTTGTGTCTTTTTCTTAAGCGTGTAGAATCAACATGTTTATCTCATTTTTTGGGACTATCGTATTTCCATATAATAAAGTAAATTAAATTAAGATATCAGTACAATAGAAATAAAAAGAAGTGGGTCTAATTTTAATAACAACATAAAAAAGTAATTACATTTGAATCCCTTTTTAGTGTTTCATTGTAATTCTGCAGATGGTTTAAGACATAAATAAACTGAAACGTCAAATACCCTGAAAATGTTTTTAATTAATAATAAAATGACCAATAGCCCCAAAAATATTTTAATAATATATGGACGAATTTATTTTTTTATATATGTTTAATTTTTCGTATTTTTGACAATGGATATTTTGTAAGTATTTTTTAAAATTTTTTGAGAGAATAAGGCTACGTTTTAGTCCATTATTACAGACCGGGATTTTTGATTATAAAATTTCTAACCCATGAAAAATATATGTGTCTAACAGATTTTGCTAAAGACACCGGACTAAGGAACACAGGTAGTTTGCGAAGAGAAAAAGGGTAAAAAATGATTTATTACTCTCTCTAGTTCTTAAATAAACTGTAGTATGAGGAAAAATCGTGTCCATTTTCCTAAACTCAAAGCTCTTGGGGGGGGGATCGCCCCCACCGCCCCCCCCCTTGGATCCGCGCCTGGCTTAAGGACAACTTTTTAAAATTTTTCATGCTTATTTGACAGCACCTTGTATAAGCCTCTTAAATGAGACTAAGCTCATTAAAATCCGATAATGACTTACTTGTTTACCATTCCTTTATTTGAAAAGTTGAATCAAAGCGTTGCACAAAGAAGTTTTAAAATATAAGTAGTAAGTGTCAAAAATATAAAATGACACAGTTTCATTTTTTTTTAAAGAAATCATTATTTTTCCATTACTTATTGTCAAATACGCCCTGTTGCGAGAAAGGGAAAATATCTTGTTAATTATATTATTATTTTTTTTACCATAAAATTTGTTTTAATTTTATTTTCACTAAATTCATTTTTCTTTTATTCTAGATAGAATAACTATAAGCAGGCAGCTATAGATTCTTGTTCCTATTATTTAAGGTAAGTATTTCTAATTTTTTATCTTATAAAAATCTATGCACCACTTTCTAAAATCCTCAATAAAAATTAAAATAACACCACAAATCCTACAATAATATATTACAGACAATTTTGGCATGATCGCGGGCATATTTCACACATGAAAGGGCCAATAGTAGGTAGCGGCGCCAAAATATCACAAAAGGATTCTTAAAGACCGATCTCGTCGTGAACTGGACCCCTACTGGTTTTCTCAGGAATATTTTTTTCACTAAATTTCGGCGACCTATCTCAGATTTCATATAATCATCCGAAAGTCATCTATAACTTTTATGTTCGTTCTTAAAGTGTCGGTATTAACGGATTGATGTATGGTATTTCCTGCAGAAATATTAAAAAAACTAATATAATTTCGTCATGAGAAAACATGCTAAATTTTGGGAGGTGAATTTTGAGAAATGGGTGTGCATTAATAATTAAGTTATTCAGGCAGGTCAGTGAGTAATGAATTATTATAAAAACACGTTGAGAATACGGAACGTAATGGAAACATTAGGGATTTCCAATACAATCATTGCCTGCTTATGACGTTTTTTGCATACTTGAAATGATAATAAACTGAAAAATAAAATTAAAAATATTACAAAATTAAACTGAAATTTGTATCTTTTATTTGAATCAATTTAACGTTCTTTTAAGAACGCCATATCTTTGCATTTCAGGAATTAGACTTAACCTTCAATGTTTCCATTTTGATATTTTAATGCTCGCTTAATGATCACTAACAATCAGCGATACTTTCTGTAGTTGTAAAAAACTTAAAATTTGATTTGGGAATCGTGTTTAGTATATAGAGTGGGTAAAATTAAATGACATCATTTGAAAAATCTGTCTTGTGACTGTTTGGACATAAAAAATTAGTTGAACCTAAGATGACTACGAAAATTTCATGACAAGTTTTTTCAACATTTGAGGAAAAATTCTTATAAAATATAATTTAGTTTCACGGAGAAAACATTTCTTTCTTTTTTGAGAAAACTCATTGCATGATTTAAAATTAAATAGGTCATTGAAAAAAAGAAAAAAAAATATTGTGTCTCCACATGCACTTTAACACCCACGAAAACAATTATAATTGAAGAAGCATATAACAAGGAACCCTCGAAAAAAAATTTTCAAAAAAAAACATGTGGTTTTTGAGAAAATCGCGTTTGTTTTTCGTTAAAAAACGGCTATCATTTTATTAATTTTGATAAATTTTCTGATTTCAATCTTTTTTCTGAAAGTTTATGAGTTACGGTATCCTTAATCAAAAGAGAAAACTGAATTACGTCGATAGTCATAAAAATATAAAATTTTAATAAATAAATGACTCCCATTTTTCTTCACTGCCAAAACTCCAAGCTCAACTTTAAAATCTCGATCATTTCGTTGAAAATGATTTTTTCGCAAAAGGGCAAAGTATGTACATTTTTTTTTTTGAGTTCTAGAATAAATATTTCATGAAGAAACTATATAATTTTTTTGACTATTTTTACTGCATTATTTTGATTGGAGCTTTCCTAAATAATAAAATGGATGTTCAATTTAAAAAATAAAGAAAGCACATTTTCCAAAATATCTTCAAAATGCGATAGTCAATTGTTTGTCTCATTATAGGTTCGCATTAAGGAGAGAAATGCATAATTTGGTCTAAGCTAAGTTGCTCTAAAAATAAATAGGTTACCGATAGTGCTAACTGCTTATTTTAAAATCGACTGTATATATAGAGAGATCTACATGGGATCACACTAATTTTTATAATATGAGGACTCGAATTCTTTTTTTTTCAATTATGTTTTTGATGGGATATAATTTAGCGTTTTCAATAGTATATTAGAAAACAATACAGATATAGATCGACCATCACTTAAAAACCATGGTTCTTGAGTTTAGGTTGTGTCAAATTGAAATTATTATCCCACATTCCGCCTACGATTGCACGAGGTATCTTTAGGGATCTTTACTCCACGAGATTAGAATACTAAATGACTATCGAGGAGCAACAGCTCGGTATTTACATCCGATTGGTACTCGGCGAACGGTTATCCAACGTTACAAACGATTTCCACGTGTAATAGAGACTGTAACCTGCATCTATATTAATATTACTTGGATATATGCAAATTTCGATTGATTCTCTAATTTTACGTTTAAAGAAACCACGCCCAAGAAGAAGGAACCCGTCAACAAGTCACTATAAAACAAAAAAAACATTTGAAGGACTTTTAAGTAACAATAATCCAGCAAGCGCACCAACGAACACAGTCATGAATTTGTCAAGTGAATAAATTACCGAAGCAGAGAAAACTATCTTACTCAAAGGACAGAACTTCGCCATCACTCCAAGGCGCATACCAGTGGAAGAAATAATTTCTAGTGTCGAAGCTTCCATTAGAAAGGTATCTCCAGATCATGCAAACACGATTCGATACGAAACAGCGAAGATCTTAAAACACAGCCACCTAAATCAAATATTACATCAGAGGAAAGGAAGGCTATTAAAAAACTGAACGAGAACAACACCATCTTAGTTCTCCCAGTTGACACAAGAAATGTAACTATTGTTATGGATAAGGACAAATATACTGAAAAAATAAACCAGCTCTTGGACGAGAATACTTACAAGGTAATTCGGACAGATCCAACAAACAAAATTGAAAGGAACCCTACATGTCTAATTAACGCTTCCAAACTCACTCTAGAAGAAAAGAAAACCGATAAAACAAGCAGCTCCAAGATTCCACGGCTGTACGGACTACCTAAAGTACATAAAGAAAATGTACCTCTACGTCAAATCGTCAGCGCAATAGACACCAACCTACAAAATAGGTAAATATGTGTCCAAACTTTTACATGCCTTTACAGGAAAAACCGAATCCTTTGTTAAAAACTCTGGACACTTTGTCCAAATATTAAAAACCACCCAATTCGAGCCTGGAGACATATTGGTGAGTTTTGATGTAGAATCTCTGTACACAAATGTTCCTATAGATGACTCAGTTTCCATAATATCTGACATATTACGAAACAACAACATGGACTCCACCCTACTAGAATTAATTAAAGCATGTCTGATTTCCTCCTAATTTATTTTCCGAGGAACTTTCTACGAGCACACCGGAAGCGGTCAGGAGATCTCCACTATCACCTGTGGTAGGTAACATCTTCATGGAAACTTTCGAAGAAAACGTCTTGTCTTCTGCTCCTCTAAAACCTAAATTTTGGTTCAGATATCTTGATGATACGTTCGTAGTTTGGCCGCATGGCGCAGATAACCTCCATAATTTCTTGGATCATCTAAATCAACAATACCCTAGCATAAAATTCTCTAGGGAAACTGAATCAAATGGTGCCCTTCCCTTTTCTTGATGTACTTATTCAAAGGAAAGAGAATGGCAAATTAGGACATTCTGCGTACAAAAAACCAACACATACAAATCCATATCTCAATGCAACGTCACACCATCATCCTTCTCAAAAACAATCCGTCATAAACTCTTTGGTACATAGAGTACTTTCAATATGTGACGAACAATCACTGAAATCAGAAACAGAAAAACTGACTAATGTTCTAAGAGGCAACGGATGTTGCAGTGAAGATATAAGACGTTCTATTAATAAATATAAAAACCCAACTTCTAAACAAAATGTCATAAATGAACCACCTGTGGACAGTGTTGTCTTATCTTACAATCACGGAACACCGACAAGATTGCCAGATTGCTCCGAAAATCAAACATTCGGACAAGTTTCAACACATGTAAGAAAGTTAGACAATGTTTGAAATCTCCAAAGGACGCAATTCCATATCCAACAGAAAGCGTTTACAAGATGCCTTGCTCTTGTGGTAAAGTGTATGTAGGTGAAACAGGACGGTCTATATCCACTAGGCTTAAGTAACATGAAAGATGTATAAAAAAGAAATAATTTGTACAATCTGCAGTAGCTGAACACCAGCATTGCTCAGCATTGTGATGGTTACCAAGTAAGTGCTAAAATAGCGAAATTTTGCTTCTAATTTATTATGGCCGTAGAGAAAATAGAAACATTAAATTTGAAGATTATATATTTGGTTTTCAAGTTTTTTTGGTACAGAAGGTTCCACTTATCCTAAGGGTAAAAAAATGAGGTGCTCATAAGCAAGCTGAGTTAATTACTATGCTTGAAAATTATTTTACTTCATGAAAGGTATACATAAAAACTATAAAAATTACGAAAACTTTCTAGAAAATAAAAAAAGAGTGAGAATGTGGTATAGCTCTCATTTTTAATCAGCTAATAGGGGGACAAGTTTGTAGATACACATATAATATTTATAATTATACTACTAAAAAATAAATACTAACCCATCGAAAAAAAACCTAATAAAAACTGTGTAGCCATAAAAATTAGTAAGACTTCGTGTCCAAGAAAACAAACAGCTTTTTCTGTTATATCTTGCCACCGAAATTTACAATTTTAATAACATTTTTAACTTTTTTTTTCCAGAACCATAGCGTTATCAGGACGCATAATATTTAAATAATTAATACTCATATGCAAATAATAATTAAATTTTTTTTTGAAGTTGATTCATCTTTTTGGCTGGTAATTGATTGAAAATAATACTTGAGGTGCTAAAAATAGGTAGATTGTGGTTAAATTAGTCAACAGAAATTTTAATGAGATATGTTGCTTTATGCTGTAACATTGTTAAGGTATTTAGTTGTTAGTAAGATGTACAAATATTTTAAATATTTTAATGGCCAATTTATTTCATACATATATAGAATATTTTGATAGTGAATGTTCCAGATGTTATATATATATATATATATATATATATATATATATATATATATATATATATATACCGGGTGTCAACGAATATATTAGACAAGTCATAATTTCTAGAGTATTATGTGTATCAAAATGAGAATTAGTACAGGTAAATGTTATGCGAAGAGGAGAGTTTTCGCATATTTTCCACTTTCCGGTCACTTCCGGTTTCACCGGAAATGACCCCGGTTTTGAATTCTAAAATAGAACACCCTGTATATTTTAACATCTTTGGATTTCTGAGACAATTCTAGATCAGAATGTGACATTTTAAAAACTTTTTACTTCTACTTCATTTTTTTAGAGCCACTTTTAAAATTGCATCTAGGTGGCCATGATCGGACGCAAACTAATCTAACGGCCTTAGGTGATGTCAAAAAAATACAATCGCAAAGTTTTAGTGACTAGTATGGAAGACAGGAATTGGATTAAAAATTTAACAAAATTAACAAAAAACTAAGAAAATAAACTAATAACTTAGACGACGCACTTAAAATATTTGAAAGTACAGTAGCTGAATTTGTTAAAAAGTTTAGTGTAGTAAATGTTCAAAGTGCATTCCTTCTTTTTCACGACACACTTCAGCTCGTTGAATTGTTTCTCTCAACACTTTTTGTAGCATTTGGGACGTTATACTTCTAAATGCCCGTAAAATTATCTCTTCTAATATTTCAAGAGTAGCTGGGGCTGCTCCATAGTAAACCTTTTCTTTAACATATCCCAGACAAAGAAATCGAGCACCGTAAGATCCGGTGAGCGGGCTGGCCACCGTACCGGACCATTGGTTGCAATAATTCGATTATTAAAATGCTCTATTAAATAATTAAGAACTTCTCTAGTATTGTGAGGCGGTGCTCCATCTTGTTGAAAGTAAATTCGCCGTAAAACTGCTAAAGGTATATCATTGAGATGATTTTCGATTTCATTTTGAAGAAAACCTAAGTATCTAACCCCTTTTAACTGACCTTGAAACAATATTGGCCCAATTATTCTGTTTCCAACGATACCAGCCTAGACGTTGACGCCAAATCTTTCTTGAAAATTGCCCTCTCTCATTTCATGTTGATTTTGTTGGACCCAGTACCGAGTATTTTGCTTATTGAACATACCATTATTTGTAAATCGGGATTCGTCGGAAAATAGAATAAAATCGATAAAATTTGGGTTAACTCTATGATTTTGAAGCAGCCAATCACAAAACACTACCCGTCTATCGCCATCCTCAGTATACAAATGTTGATGTAACTGATATTTAAATGCTCGATATCCATGCTTTTTCAGTATTTTTCTTGCTGATTCATAACTTATCTGCAGTTCTTGACTAATTTTTCTTAACGAAACTGTTTTATCAACCTCAACCATAGCAAGTACGTTAATCTCAGTCTCTTCATTTATGATAAACCTCTGTTCCGCCTCTTGATTTCCTATTTGCCTAAAACGAGTCTCGACATACGGAAAATACTGATGGGCTGGATGTTGCCGATTCGGATATCTATGAGCATACAACTCAGCAGCATTCCTTGAATTTCTATGACACTCTCCAAATATTAATAACATATCCAATTTTCACTTTGAGTATACATTATTTTAACGAAAATTTAAACTAAACTTAACGAAAATTAAGAAACTTTTACGTCTGTTCTTAGAGCGTATGTCACTGTCATTATCTACTTAAGTGAGTGCTTTGTTTTCCAAAGAAGACTTGATAAAAACAGTTGCAAATTATTATGCATCATGGCTGTCCTTGGCGCACTTGTCATAAGTAAATAAATTATCCAGTATTTTGCTTAATAATATTTAATTTCTGTTCTTATGTCTAATCCAATCGCAAATAAATTAGTACCGTTAGATTCGTCAAAGAATGCTTTTTTCGAAAAGTAGTTGTCAAAAAGGGGTCGCCATTTGAAAATTAATAGTTAGAAATGAAAACGTAATTTTGTCAACTTGTCTTATTCCTGTCTTTCATACTAGTAACTAAAACTTTGCGATTGTATTCACCTAAGGCCCTTAGATTAGTTTGCGTCCGATCATGGCCACCTAGATGCAATTTTAAAAGTGGCTCTAAAAAAATGAAGTAGACGTAAAAAGTTTTTAAAATGTCACATTCTGATCTAGAATTGTCTCAGAAATCCAAAAATGTACAGGATGTTTCATTTAAAAATTCAAAACCGGGGCCATTTCCGGTGAAACCGGAAGTGGCCGGAAAGTGGAAAATATGCGAAAACTCTCCCCTTCACATACCATTTACCTGTACCAATTTTCATTTTGATACACATAATACTCTAGAAATTATGACTTGTCTAATAGATTCGTTGACACCGGGTATATATATATATATATATATATATATATATATATATATATATATATATATATATATTTATATATGTATATATATTAACTACGACAGATGCATTATGTATTTAATGTATGCTTTATAGTGTTTTACGGAGAGTAGATCACAAATTTAAAAACTAACCGGAAATAAAAAATTTTCAACTTTCGAATTTTTCTGAAATTGATAATTGGATATTTATGGGGCTGTAGATTACGAATTATATATTATATTAATAAAACAAGCAAAATTTTTTTGTTTTATCTAATTTCTTCAAAATTGGTATTAATTTAGCGTTATTTAAGGTAGTTCAATTTTTTGTGTTCACTTGAATTTTAATAAATTAATGTTTATCTTAAACAAGTCAGGTCCTACATTGATAAATCTAATTTTATAGATTTTTCCGAGAATTAATTTAAATTAACTTGAGATAGGAATACGTACGGAGATAAAACTTTTTGAAAGTATAGAATTCTTGCTTCGATTTAAAATCTCATCATTTAAATGCTATGGATATTATAACAACTAACATATATTTTATTTATTATTTGCTTCATAATTTTCAGCAATAACAACCATTTGGGCTATTATCTGTCTAAACATGATATCAAAATAAAATTTATTGAAAGCTTTTAATAATTACACGCGAAAATAAAGACATAAAAGAATGCTAAACTGTTAATCTACCTAATGTAAGACAAATATTAAGGATAAGAAAACCACAGACTGAACTTAAAACATAAAACAAACCACTTAACATATGTAGGTAGAAATGTGTACACGTTGTAAAATTCCTTCAAAAGATCACGGAATAAGATAATAGAATTACCTGGGACCACTCAAAGGTTGCCCTTTGCGGACAATAGATAGGCTTTCGAAAGAAAGAGAATTTTGGTCTTTTTATTATTATTTAAGTTAAAAATGTTGTCAGGTTAGAGTTTTATGATATTTATAGTCCATCCGTCAGCCTATCATTAAATGAAACCTTAGTAAAAAAGAGTTCTATTAAATAACGCATTTTTTAAGCAGATTATAATAATTTGAAATAAATATATATTTTTTTTAAATCTAACTGACTTCTGAAAATGCACTAAAAAGTGAAAAATAACAATATAAGTTTTTATATTAAATTGAAATTTTTGAAGTCGGCGCCAAATTAAAGCCTGAAAAATGTGATTTGCATAAATAGATTAACAAATACTTTATTTGTAATTGTGTTTTTACCATGGTTTGTATATATCTCGTATTAGTAGTTATTTGTTTCATTTGGAAAAATCAGTTCAATTTTTTTAGAAAAATTTTATTTTTCGATTTTTAGTTTTGAATTTATTATGGTGTCCACAAATTATTTGAACTAAGTACTAATTGAGATTGGTGTATCTTGCAATGATTCCAAGATTGCAAAAAAGTACCCATTTTACCTAAAGTTGTAAACTACACGTAAACCAACAACCAAAATTTTGACACTAAGAATTCTTTACCAGTTTTGAATTAAATTCTATCAAATATATAGTCGCCATAGTGAATCCGCTTAAACTTTAAATTAATACCGTTATTTAAAGAATGAAGACATTTAAATTTTTTAGCCCGATATATTTTATCCTGCATATTTAGTTTGTGTACTTCCCAAGAACCCCGCAATATCAATTTTAGAATAAATCGGAAAAAGTAAAATTTTTATTCTCCCATATTTTATCTGTCACATTAAATTGTAAAAAATTAACTTCACATTTATAATATACGACCTCGAAAACCCTCTAATACCAAATTTGAAAAAATGCCAATAAGGTAAAATTTTCAACCCACCATACTGGTTCCGCCATAATAAATTTCAAAAAAATAATTTTAACGTCCCAATCTGATCTAAATCTATGCCCTTGGAAACCTCCTAGCATCAATTTTGGACAAAATATGCATCTAAAATATTAAATTTTCTTAAAACAATGTTATATTCACTATTTACATCCTCAAAAACGATTTAGTTCCAACTCTAAACAAAATTGAAAAATATGCCATCTGATGGATTTTATTGCACCGATTTCATCCAAAATGATATGAGATCACAACAGCAACTTCCTGAGCATAACATAAAAAATTTAATTCAAATCGGTGCAGTCGTTCCGGAGTAATCGATATACATATTCAATTGAGAACCTTCTTTTAGAAGTCGGTTAAAAATAAACTAAAACATTATAGGTTAGAAAGTTCAGTGAAAAATTTTGCTCAACGCGGGATGTAAAAATAGCAATATAAATTTTTATATGAATTTGAAATTTTTAAAGTCGGCGCCAAACTAATACGTAATGCCTAAATGTGATTCGGATAAAATAATTAAAAAATACTTTATTTGGAATTGCGTTTTTACTGTAGTTTGTATATATCTTGTCTTAGTAGTTATTTGTTTCATTTAGAACTGATGACTTTAAAAATTTAAATTTCATATAAAAATTTATATTGATATTTTTCGCTTTCTAGCGCAATCTTTGAAGCCGCTTCAATTTTTCTTCCAAAAATTTTATTTTTGGATTTTCGGTTTTGATTTTGTTATAATTTCAATAAATTATTTGAACTAAGTACCAACCGAGATTAGTGTACCTCGCAATGACTCCAAGGTGGCCAAAAAGTACCCATTATATCTAAAGTTGTAAGTCTCACGAAAACGAACCAGTAAAAATTCTTTGATTCTAATAATTCTCCAAAAACCAGTTTTGAATGAAATTTCATCAGATAAATATTTAGTCTGCCATAGTAAATCCGCTATATTGAGTATTAAATTAGTTATGGATTAATAACATAGACTCCCAAAAATTTCCAATACGATATTTAAATAACTTGGGACGTACATCTTGCATAATGAGTTTTCAATCGCCCCAACAACAAAATCGAAAAAATGTAAAATTATCTGATATATTAAGTTTATTAACTTCTGATTTCCACCCTACAACCCCGAAAATCTCTAAAATCAAATTTGAAACAATTGCAAATAACGTAAGATTTTCAAAAGACCATATTTGATCCGTCATATAGAATTTCAAAAAAAAAAAAAATTTTAGCCTCTTAATCTTATCTAAATCTACACCCTTGAAAAATCCGGAATTTACATCCGCAGGAACGACCCAATACCAATTTTGGAGAAAATCGAAAAATGGAAAATTTTTAGTCCGTCATATTTTAAAAATAATTTCAGATTCATTAAATGCGACCCTAAAAATTCGCACAAACTGGTTTTGGAGAAAATCGGACAAAATTATTTTTTTTATCTGCCATAATGAATCCGCTATATTGAATTTTTAATAATGATTTCAGATTCCTCACGTGTAACCCCGAAAACTCCAGCATACCAGTTTTGGAGAAAATCGGACAAAATCAATTTTTTTTGTCCGCCATATTGGTTCCGCCAAATTGAATTTTTTAAAAATATTCAGATTCGTTATGTGTGATCCCGAAAACTTCCCCATATCAATTTTAGAAAAAGCGAATAAAAAAAAAAAAAAAAATTAAATCCGACATATTGAATTTTTTAAAATTATTTCAGATTCGTTGTGTAGGATCCCGAAATCTCCCCATATCAATTTTGGAGCAAATCGGATAAAATTTATTTGTTAATCATCTTACATTTTATTTCACCAATTTCCTCTAAAATAATATGGGACCACCACAGCAACTTCCTGAACGTAACGTAAAAAAAAATTCATTCAAATCGCTGTTGCCATTCCGGAGTAATCGATATAGGTACATAAAAAACACTTAGCGGTCGAATTGAGAACTATGTCCTTTTGAAGACGATTAAAAACATAACTGCTCCATTGAACCAGAACACAACCAGTAATATGTAATGAGTACGAATTATTAACCCTTAACAATTAATTGACAAGCGAACCCTGATAAGAGTTTTGTGAAATACAAATACTATCGGGACTTGTTCCCTATGAGTTTTATGTGGAAATCTAAAAAAGTTAAAAAAAAGGAATCATGATTTTTTTTTTGAAATCAATAATTTTTGGTTAAAAAATTAAAATCAATCCAACCCGGCTTTTTCCCGAACGCTGTTTGACGACTTTTTGATTTAATATATTTAAAAACTGTAATCACTATTTTCATGCACCGCTTGCTAAAGTGTAATTTTTTGACCGAGTAGAATTTACCTTAAATAACATTTACATTTAGCTTCCCTAGTTGTAATACCCACGAGCCGCTACTAAAAAATATAGTCAAAAGCTGGTAGACACTAGCCAGATTCATTAAAAAGATTAAAGATTTAGACCCGATCTTGATGCCATGGAAGTTAGATCTTCTAGTTGGACACTTGGGTTTTAAAAATCTCTAAATAAAATCGCTGAGAGGGATAATTATCTCCCGAAAATAAACAAAATTTTCTATTTTTGATGGTTCTTTAATATATACTGTTGCAAATATACCGGCGATGTTACGACATACGTACAAGCTAGATTTCCACCGATGCCTTTTCCAGACACCCTTGTTTACGTGCTTAATTGTTTTTAGATCTTATATTTGAAGTCATTTCTTGACGGCATCTATAGGTAAGATGTTGCAACTATAGGCAGTCGTTCATACAACAATACAAATAACTTTTTATTCTTGTATTTTTACGGTTTAAACATGCTTGAATTATTGTTGGACTTGTCCATTTAAACAATCCACTGCCAACTTAGACTATGTTAGTTAATTAGGGAGCAGAATTTTACCAACTCACCGACATTCATAATATTAGAATATGATTTTTCATCTGATTTAAGAAAAAACAAATTATGTAATTACTCTTAAAATACACAAAACTATATAAGTGGTAGTTAAAGGTGAAGAATTTAATCACTTATCTAATATAAAACAAATTAAAAAAAAAACAAGTAGTGATGACTTATAGAATATGGAAGTAAATTATCTATAAAGACAGAGGAATTTGAGGTTTTTTCGAATTAAACCGATTTACATATCTGCTAATTTATCTCACTTAATAGTAACCTGAATAGAAAATATTGATAATATTTAATTTTTGATTTAAAAATAAAACAATTGGTTCTAAATTTGATGGATATATATATATATATATATATATATATATATATATATATATATATATATATATATATATATATATATATATATATATATATATTTGAAAATCATGGTTCTTGGATTTATACCGTGTCAAATTGGAATTATTATCCGACGTTTTGCCTACGATTGTACGAGGCATCTTCAGAGATTAGAACACTGAATGACTATCGAAGAACAACAGCCCGGTATTTATATCCGACTGGTGCTCAGCGAACCGTGATCCAGCGTTACAATCGATTTACACACGTGATGTAGAAGGTAATTCTCTAATATTATGTTTAAAGAAACCCCACCTTAGGTTCGTTTACATTAAAAGTATAACCTCAGCAATGCTGGTGTTCAGCTACTGCAGATAGTATAATTTGTTTCTTTTTTATACATCTTTCATGCTTCTTAAGCCTAGTGGATATAGACTCTCCTGTTTTACCTACGTACACTTTACCACAAGAGCAAGTTTGAAATGGATGTGTACTCTTTGGAGACTTCTAACATTGTCCAGCTTTCTTACATATGTTGAAAATTGTCCGAATGTTTGATTTTCGGAGCAATCTGGCAATCTTGTCGGTGGTTCAGTGTATGTAAGGTAACACTGTCCATAGTAGGTACATTTATGACATTTTGTTGAGGAGTTGGGTTTTTATATTTATTAATAGAACGTCTTATATCTTCAGCGCAATATCCGTTGCCTCTCAGAACATTAGTCAGTTTTTCTGTTTCTGATTTCAGTAATTGTTCGTCACATATTGAAAGTGCTCTCTGTACCAAAGAGCTTATTGCGGATTGCTTTGAGAAAATGATGGTGTCCTAATTTGCCATTCTCTTTCCTTTGTACTAGTACATTAAGAAATATCCAAATAATACTAATAGAGATGCAGATTAGTCTACATCACACGTGGAAAGCGATTCTAACGCTTGATCACAGTCCACTGAACACCAGTCGGGTCAGATAGGAGCGAGATATTTTTTAGCGTTTGTGACTTTTTATGAATCGTCGCCTTTTTTGATCTTATCTGCATCAAATTTTTTCTTATTTGCACTCTCTTTTATATCTTTTTTACGCATTCATGTAGAATTATTATTAGGCTGATCTCCTTTAACGACTAATTGAAATTAAAAAATCATATAAATTATTTTTGAAAAACTTAAACCTACTTTTTAAAATTAGATTAAAAAGTACATAATAAATTAACAACGGTTTTATGTTACAGTTAATCCAAAAATTGTAAATTTACTTCTTTACTTTCTTGAAGTTGCCAAACTAACTAGGGCAAAGGGAAATGGATTACAATTAAAAATTATGTAAATAATCTAATGCGAGAAAAGAAATCAATCCGTCCGTAAAATTTATTTTACACCAGCCGGTTCAAATTTTGGAGGCGCTGAGTTCAAAAAAGTGCCCAGGAAATGAATAAATCTTCAAACAATTACTGAACTAGTTTCAGTATAAAGTACCTCAAACTTATTTATTATTGACTATTCGGTCTAACTTACATTCACAAAAATTTTCACGCTAGAGATCGAATACTTACTTTGTTCCTCTGTGTCACTGCTATTTTCTGCGATGAAATAACATCAGATAAAAATCAGTCCATTAATTTAAAATATAAAAAGAAACAAGTTGTACTGGATAAGAAGGTGAGCAAAATTTATTAATTACCATATATATATATATATATATATATATATATATATATATATATATATATTTCACATGAACGCACATGGAACTATTCCCATTTAAATCTGACCTTCGAACATGGGTTTTTATCAGAACTAACATGAATAAATGCAACATTTTGATGTTAAGAATGAACGGCAAATTAGTTAGGGGCATTCCGATAGAGCTCGGTCTAGTTTATTGACACATCGGTATTTCAAGCAGTCCTAAAAATATAACTCATGTTCGAGAGCCACCATCAAATGGTCATAGCTCCCTTATGTTGCATTTACGGACCTATGTTCCATTTGAAATTTTCCAAAGTTTTGTTTTCAAATTCAAATGTAGTTACATGTAAATATTTTATTGTTATAGACACAATCCAACCCGGCTTTTTCCCGAACTTTGTTAGACGACTTTTTGATTCTATATGTTTGAAAACTGTAATCACTATTTCCATGCACCGCTTGCAAAAGTGTAGTTTTTTGACCGAGTAGAATTTACCTTAAATAACATTTACATTTAGCTTCCCTAGTTGTAATACCCACGAGCCGCTACTGAAAAATATAGTCAAAAGCGGGTAGACACTAGCCAGATTCATTAAAGAGATTAAAGATTTAGACCCGATCTTGATGCCATGGCAGTTAGATATTCTAGTTGGACAGTTGGGTTTTAAAAATCTCTAAATAAAATCGCTGAGTGGGATAATTATCTCCCGAAAATAAACAAAATTTTCTATTTTTGATGGTTCTGTAATATATACTGTTGCAAATATAGCGGCGATGTTACGACAAAAGTACAAGCTAGATTTCCATCGATGCCTTTCCAAGACACCCTTGTTTACGTACTTAATTGTTTTTAGATCTTATATTTGAAGTCATTTCTTGACGGAATCTATAGGTACGATGTTGCAACTATATGCAGTCGTTCATACAACAATACAAATAACTTTTTATTCTTGTATTTTTACGGTTTATACATGCTTGAATTATTGTTGGACTTGTCCATTTAAACTCTCCACTGCCAACTTAGACTATGTTAGTTAATTAGGGAGTAGAATTTTACCAACTTACCGACATTCATAATATTAGAATATGATATTCCATCTGATTTAAGAAAAAACAAATTATGTAATTACTCTTAAAATACACAAAACTATATAAGTGGTAGTTAAAGGTGAAGAATTTAATCACTTATCTAATATAAAACAAATTAAAAAAAAACAAGTAATGATGACATAGAATATGGAAGTAAATTATCTATAAAGACAGAGGAATTTGAAGTTTTTTCGAATTAAATCGATTTACATATCTGCTAATTTATCTCACTTAATAGTAACCTGAATAGAAAATATTGATAATATTTAATTTTTGATTTAAAAATAAAACAATTGGTTCTCAATTTGATGGATATATATATATATATATATATATATATATATATATATATATATATATATATATATATATATATATATATATATATATTTGAAAATCATGGTTCTTGGATTTATACCGTGTCAAATTGGAATTATTATCCGACGTTTTGCCTACGATTGCACGAGGCATCTTCAGAGATTAGAACACTGAATGACTATCGAAGCACAACAGCCCGGTATTTATACCCGACTGGTGCTCAGCGAACCGTGATCCAGCGTTACAATCGATTTTCACACGTGATGTAGACTGTAATCTGCTTCTCTAATAATATTATTGGGATATTTATTTGATTGATTCTCTAATATTATGTTTAAAGAAACCACACCTTAGGTTCTTTTACATTAAAAGTATGACCTCAGCAATGCTGGTGTTCAGCTACTGCAGATTGTATAATTTGTTTCTTTTTTATACATCTTTCATGTTTCTTAAGCCTAGTGGATATAGACTTTCCTGTTTTACCTACCTACACTTTACCACAAGAGCAAGTTTGAAATGGATCTGTACTCTTTGGAGACTTCAAACATTGTCCAGCTTTCTTACATGTGTTGAAAATTGTCCGAATGTTTGATTTTCGGAGCAATCTGGCAATCTTGTCGGTGGTTCCGTGTATGTAAGGTAACACTGTCCATAGTAGGTACATTTATGACATTTTGTTGAGGAGTTGGGTTTTTATATTTATTAATAGAACATCTTATATCTTCAGCGCAATATCCGTTGCCTCTCAGAACATTAGTCAGTTTTTCTGTTTCTGATTTCAGTGATTGTTCGTCACGTATTGAAAGTGCTCTCTGTACCAAAGAGCTTATTGCGGATTGCTTTGAGAAGATTATGATGTCCTAATTTGCCATTCTCTTTCCTAATACATCAAGAAATATCCAAACTATAATAGAGATGCAGGTTACAGTCTACATCACACATGGGAAGCGCTTCTAACACTGCATCACAGTTTTCTGAACACCAGTCGGGTCAGATAGGAGCGAGATATCTTTTAGCGTTTGTGACTTTTTATGATTCGTCGCCTTTTTTTATCTTATCTGCATCAAATTTCTTCTTATATTCACTCTTTTTTAAATCTTTTTTACGCATTCATGTAGGATTATTATTAGGCTGATCCCCTTTAACGACTAATTGAATTTAAAAGTCATATAAATTATTTTTTAAAAACTTAAACCTACTTTTTAAAATTAGATTGAAAAGTACATAATAAATAACAACGGTTTTATGTTACAGTTAATGCAAAAATTGTAAATTTACTTCTTTACTTTCTTGAAGTTGCCACACTAACTAGGGCAAAGGGAAATGGATTACAATTAATAGGTTATGTAAATAACCTAATACGAGAAAAAAAATCAATCCGTCCAGGCATCAATTTATTTTATAGTAACCGGTTCAACTTTTGGAGGCGTCGATTTCAAAACAGTGCCAAGGAAATGAATAAATCTTTAAACAGTTACGGAACTAGTTTCAGTATAAAATCCCTCAAACTTATTTATTATTGACTATTCGGTATGACTTACATTCACAAAAATTTTCACACTAGAGATCGAATACTTACTTTGTTCCCCTGTGTAACTGCTATTTTCTGCGATGAAAGAACATCAGATAAAAGATCAGTCCATTAATTTAAAATGTAAAAAAAACACGTTGTACTGGGTAAGAAGGTGAGCAAAATTTATTAATTACCATATATATATATATATATATATATATATATATATATATATATATATATATATACATATATGGAAAATTTCAAATGAACATAGGTCCGTAAATGCAACATAAGGGAGCTATGATGACCATTTGATGGTGGCTCTCGAACATGAGTTATATTTTTGGGAGTGCTTGAAGTTCCGATGTGTTAATAAACCAGATCGCCCCCTAACTAATTTTACGTTCATCCTTAACATCAAAAAGTTGCATTTATTCATGTTAGTTTTGATAAAAACCCATGTTCGAGGCTCAGGTTAACATGGGCATATATATATATATATATATATATATATATATATATATATATATATATATATATATATATATATAAATATTTCACATGAACGCACGTGGAGCTATGCCCACGAACATGGGTTTTTATCAGAACTAACATGAATAAATACAACTTTTTATATTAAGCATGAACGGAAAATTGGTTAGAGGGCGGTCTGGTTTATTAACACATCGGTACTTCAAGCACTCCCAAAAATATAACTCATGTTCGAGAGCCCTCATCAAATGTTCATAGCTCCCTTATGTTGCATTTACGGACCTATGTTCATTTGAAATTTTCCAAAGTCTTGTTTTCAAATTCAAATATATTTACATGTAGATATTTTATTGTTATAAATTTAGATTAATCTTCATAGAAAAAGACGACCTACAATTGCCTTAGTGTGTAATACATATGAAAGTTTTAGGTATTCATAACATGAGGCCCAGTCGCCTTGAAAGATATTTGAAGCAGCAATATCCTAATCTAATTGAGACGACGAAAGAGTTTTTTTCTTCAAGAGCAGAATCACTCAAGCGGATGAGATTGGATAAATCGGGAAGTTATGATACAGGTGTATCACAGCATTTCAAAACTTGATTTGAAATGGCTTTTATGATAGCAATACAAAAGAAACCTCTTACTATCGATGAGAAATTTATTAAACCATGTGTCCTAAAAGCCACGTAGATAATTTAGGAGAAGATGTAGAGCAGAACATGAAGTCAATTTCTCTTTCGAATACCATAGGCAAGCGTAGAATCGATGATATTGCAGCAGACACAAAGTCACAGATAATTAACAAAGTAAAATTATCGCCATTTTTTTGCCATTAGTTTATGTTCATTACGTCAGCGGAGAGAACATTGAAGAAGGGATTTCGTATTCCCAATCTTTAACAGCAAGCACTACATCTGAAGACATATTTAATTCAATATCTGATTTTGTCGAAAAAAGTTATTTCGATTGGAATAAACTCATTTGAGTTCACACAGATGGCGCTCTTACAATGAGGGGTGTACGATCGAGCTTAGCTAAAAAACTCAAGGAAAAAAATCCCGCCATAGTTAGTACATATTATGTTATTCATTGAAAAACTTTGTCTTCCAACATTGCCACAGAAATTATGCCAGACTTTGGACTCAGCTATAAAGATCGTAAACTAAATCAAGAGAAGCGCTTTAAATAGGCAGTTATTTACTTTACCTTGCCAGGATCTCGATTCTGATCACAGCGTTCTTCTACTCCATACAGAAGTACGCTGGTTGTCTAAGAGCAACATGTTGGCTCGCCTATAAATTGAAAAAAGAGGTCATCCTCTTTCTTCAGTTCAGTTTTTGCAAATATTCAAGAATGAAAAATTTTACTGAAGGTTGACCTATTTGATTGTTCTATATGTGGCCTTGAATCAGCCAAACTTGAACAAAAACAGCATTTTAATACGTAACTATGATCATATTCAGGGTTTCATATAAAATCTTCAATTTTGGAAACAAAAGGTGTCTTCTGAAAATATCTTTTTCTTGACTAATCGAAGCAATCAAAAATAACTAATCGGACGAAGATTTGAAAGTTGACGTAGAAACTTATTTGCAAGCGGTGGAATATGAATTTCACCGATATTATTGAAATATTCATTCAGAGACACAACAATTTAGTACATGACCAGAAACCCATTTGTTGTTGATGTCTTACATTTACCAGAGGAAGTTCAGGAAGAATTTCTAGAAAAGACGGCAGATTCTACTATAAAGGATGACTTGCATCTCTTGATATTGTAGAAAATTTGTATTAAATGATTCCTTGTTAATTCGAAAGTTGTCTCTGTTGCTTTGCAAATACTTGATCCTTTTTCTTCAACTTACTTATGTGAGACAGGTTTTTCAGCTTTGGTTTCAATTAAAACTAAGCTGCGAAATCGTCTTGCTGTCGATAGCGACCTGAGGATAATTCTGGCAAAAACTGAACCTAGAATCAACCAACTGGTACTCAAGTATCTCGTTAGTACTCTAATTATAATAAATAATTTCGATATAAAATGTTTTACATTTGTTTGAAGTTTATCTTGTAGCACTTAGAATTAAAATAAATAAAAGTCGTTCAACGTTAAAAAACGTACGTTTTCTTGTAACTGAAAAATTAAAAGGGGACATGAAAATATTATTCATAATCCGAGGAGGCTGAACAAAAAAAAAAGGTTGGAAAACCCTGCTTTAAACTATATCTTATTAAAAAAAAATTAAATAGAAACGAAACTAAACTAATAATTGTAAATTTACTCATTTACTTGGTACTTTTTTGAAGTCCGTGCCTTTGAAAGTTGAAGCGGTTATCTTAATAAAATAAATTCTAAGTGGATTGATATTTTTCAGTAGTATTATTAGATTATTTGCATAATGCATAATTTTTAATTGTAATCAACTTCCCTTTGCCCTAGATTTCCAGAAGTTAGTTTAAGTTTTTTAAAAACAATTTATATGATTTTTAACCTCAATTAATCATTAAAAAGGGTCGGTCTAATAATAATTCTACATGAATGCGTAAAAAAAAATTAAAATAGAGGGAAGATGAGAAGGTCGATGCAGATAAGATAAAAAAAGGCGACGAATCATAAAAATCCACAAACGCTATAACGTTCGCCAATCAAATCTTCTCTCAGTATTTAACCTACCTTCAATAAACCTATCGCGGAAATATTTTTAGGGGGCCTGTTTTCGAGTACTCCCTATAACAGGTTCAAAACCGAATCAAAATATCTTGCTCTTGCTAAAAGTTTTATGTAAAAATCAATCAGTGTTTAGCTTTCTTGTATAAATCTACAGTGAAAAGATTTTTGTACCAGATCGCTTCGGGAATGTCGTTTGTAAAACATTCTTCTTTAATATATTTCGCTCCTATAAGACTTAAAAGTATTTTATTTGAAAACACTTCTTTGGATGTTTGATGTACACCAAACGTCCAAGGCGCTACATCATAGCGAAACGTGTTATGTGTTTTCAAAAGCAATAAAATATAGTGGAAATTAAACAAAAAACTTGTGTTTCTCTTTTACATAATTTACAATGGATTTCCGTCAAGAAAACCCACCACAACTGAAAGTTGAAAAGCGTTCGCTTATCAACAGTTTTTTTTTTCAGTTTTTGGCGCTACAATGGTCAATTAATTTTTTCAGTTTCGAACCAGCTGATCAACCTTGATTTGGAAATATAACCATGAGATCCCCACCGTATCAAATTATATTACCGTCAAGAAAGGTATGCGTAAAAAAACATAATAAAATATTCATATCCATCATATTGAAAACCAATCGATTTGCAAATCGGCTTAAGGTAGTTCACTGGCGACAGTCGTAAACAAAAGTATAGCCCTTAAGTATGTACTAAAAGTTAAATATTCTCAGGCCTAAAGAATTTTGTTTTTGTACGAGATTGTAGCCAACACACGTTAACTTTCAATATACAGACACATTCTTATAAAGTTATAACTTTAAATATAATAAATGTGGCAGCGCCGCATATGTCTATATTGAATGGTCTATAAAGTAAACGTGTGTACAGTAACATTCATATAGTGTGAGTCTCATACCTATACAGTTTGTTATGTTGACATCCCAATACATTGAGAAAATAAATAAAAATATCGAGAAATATATTTAAAAAAATGTCACATTCTGAAGAACTAACCTAACTAACTTAGGTTTGAATTATCGCACGTTGCTAAGTTGTAATCAATGTACTCCAATATGCGTCAGATGTTTTCAAATTATTTTTATTTAAAAAATTTGTATTCTCTAAATAAAACGGTCAAGAAATTCCGTTTTTTTCTAAAAACATCATAATTTTTGGATCTACGTAGCAATAGCTTTTAAAAAAATATGGTAAAAACCGTTTTTGAGATATTCCAAAATGTATTGGCATATTGTTATATGTAGTGACCTCCAGCATGTTAATTATGCATATTTTAATAGTTAATATTTCTTCTCACAGACGATTAAAGAATTTTATTTTTTTTAAGTAAACAAAAGACACTTTTGTAAACTATATATTCAAATTCAATCATATTCCTAAGAAAAGCCGTTTCACGAGTTAACTACTTTAATTAGAAAAAATTCAAAATTCCCCTTTCTTTGTAGATAATTCACTTACATATTCTGTACGTCATCATTACTTGTTTTATTTTAATCTTTGTTTTATATTAGATAAATGATTAAATGCTTCATCTTTAACAACCACTTACATATTTTTATATCTTTTAAGAGTTACTGCGCCTGTTTTTTATCTAAAAATCATTTTTTTAATTTTACACGTGGGCAATCAAAATGAACAATTTTTCTTGAGAGTTTTTGTCGGAATAAAAGTAAATTTTTGGTTATAGATACGTAACAGAGTACTTTAAAATAGATTAAAAAAATGCAAATTCTTCTTCATTAGCTTTATTAGCTGCTAGGTTTGTATCCAGCATCGAAAAATCTCCACCAAACATTTCTGAGTCAATCCAAAAAAAAAGAAGCATTAGAAGTTTTGTAACTCGTACATCAACAGCTGAAAAACATAACATAGATAAGCAATTTTTGCTAGTAATTCGAGCTTTAGGTGTACTGAACACTGGTGAGCACGAAGCGCGATTCAAAAGTTAAAACCTGGTTATACATCCACTTCCAGGACATCTGGAGCAACTACTCTTTTGGATGAAATTCTTGAAGAAGAAAAAGAAAAATCTTTTTCTTCTTTCTCAGGAGAATGCGTAAAATTGACGGCTGGTCAAATGTCCACAATAAACCTGTAATATGTTCATCTATAACAACAGAAGATAGAAGAGCATTTCCCTAAGAAATTATTGATGACTCTGGAAAGTTTTATGCTTCGAAATTTTTAACGAAAATTTATTGGGATCTAATTTCTTTATGTGAACTAAATTTTATCAATGTTATGTAAAACCGTTAGTTACAGACAAAGGTGCCAACATGGTTGGCATGAGCGAAAGTATTGAAGAAAGAACCAGTTCTAAATTTATAACCTGTGGTTGCTTGAACTTTCTGTGAGAAGAAAAATGTAAGAATATATTATAGACATTAAAGAACATATTGTTCAAATAACCAAATATTTCCGTAATAATCGTGGGAAAAGCATGAATTGTTCCAAGTGATTTGCGATATGTCTCTCAGTGGGAAATGAGATTAAAAATCTGCGAGGAAAACCAAAAAGAGACTGATTCCGCGATAAACTAAAAAGTATCCTATATCGGATTTAAATGCGCAGCAGAAGAATATCTAAATATTTTGAAACGTATACCAGTGATCTTTGATATTTTGATTGAAACACCTACAGCATAACTTCGAAGAAGAGCTAGAGCTTCCTCTCCAAAAAAAAAAAAAACAAGCATTTCATCCTCAATATGACCAAGCATTAACACCATATCATTTTGTAACTTATATGTTTGATCTCCAAAAACAAAAGTATAATTTAACTCCAGAATAAATAAATTTGGCCTTAGAAACTATTGGTAAATTATTTAAAGATACAGGATTGCTACTAGCAATAAAATTGAATGCATGCTCCCCTGTAAGAAAATAATGTTTTCGGAGGAAGCAACAAAAAACATAAATATAATTCAGTAGTAGGATTCACAAAACGATGAGTCTGAAAAATTAAAACAGTTACCAGAAATAAAGCAGTTCCTGTGTGCAGTTGTTTCTTCAGCGTCAGTGGAACGTGTGTTGAGGACATTTTGTGTTGTGCCCTTCGGTTTAAGAAATAGATTGAAGATTGTGAAAGGTGAAAGATTGCTATTTCTATTTGGATTTTACAATTAAGATGCAAATTATGATAAATTATAAGTTTATGATTTCAAGTTGTCTTTTATATTTATATTTTTTGGCTGCTGCAAGTTTGAAATATTTGAGAAACTAAATTATTAGATTTAAAAGTTTATGACATTTAAGGAGTTTAAGGTAAAGTCATTCTTTTTGTATGTTCTTGGGCTTTACATTATAGGTATTAAGTTGTTTGTGAATGTTTTTGCAAGAAATATAATAAATATTCTTTTATTTAAATCATAATTTTTATTGACAAAAATAAAGCGATTTAAATCATGAATTAAATTATTTGAATAAAATCAATCTATTCCTGCTTAGAATGCAATAGACCTTTTCCAAATATCAAAAGATCAAAAAAATTTAGTTACCGTAAATCATAAAATCTTATTTCTGTTTGAACAATAATTGGAAATAATATTTCCACTAACTTTTTTTATATCTTTTCGAAGTGGTTCGAAGTCTGACAGCGTTAATTAATAAATATTGTCAAGATATAAGATAATTTTGAAGTTTTAATTTAACTAGTTTGTCGCTACTTTGAATATCCGTTAATTTACTCTGCGAAATTGAAAAAACTACATCGGTTTGTTCAAAAATTAAATTAGATACTTCTAGTACAAAGCAAAACTTTGCGTATATTCTAATATATATTTTTTAAACCTATCTCGTCCCTAATAGATTGGATGTAGATTTTAAAATTTTCGCTATTTATATAGCATTTTTAAATCGCCGTGGGTTAAAAACATTTTTCGAAACATATGATTTAGTTTCTATGTTTAACGAACTAAAGTTTTAGTTGCCAGAAAATCAACTACATTACTACACTGTTTAATTTTCTACTTAAAAGACACAAGACTACAAAACAAGCTTAACTTCAAATACGCAAAACCAGAAAATCGACAGAAATGAATTAAATTTCAACACAAACTTAAAAAAAGAGCATCGGTTTCAATAAGAACCCGTAGCTCTTAATTGAACAATAGATGGCACTTCCCACCCTGGTAGTTTTCACATGAAAACGAACGACTTGCAAATTATGCCAATAGTTTCTGATATTGGTAAAGAAGGCTGCCTTCTTAATTACACTAAAATAGAGTTTCAGATTTTTTGTTCAGTTTCTCGAGTCCACAGACGTATTTAATTTATTCTTATTAGTATCACATGTTAAAGAAATATGGGGCACCCACTTGGTGACACCCTATAAATAAAAGGACATAACTTCACAAGAAAAATTGTTTTCTTTCCTGATTTTTATTATTCTTAAGAAGAATTTACCGAGAATGTGGCGCACTTTTAAAATCACATTGGTTTATTTGTAAACAAACCGAAACCGATTGTATGTAAAAAACCAGTTACACCAATTGTATTATCCAAATTTGGCTTGCTATTTGTTTGGTGGTCAAAACAACCACAAATATTTTACCACAAAATAATATGCGACTGTTCTGAGACCTGGTCACTGACCTTTAAAATTATTTTTTACTTTACGAAAAATGAGTGTCCAAAAGAACTGGATAAAATTTTAGTAATTTTCTAAATTTTCGAGGTTTTGTTGTAATGTAATTTTTGTGATCCGAACCAACAATTAAAATAGCCAGAACGGGTTTTTAACTTGAATCTGTTGAAATATCGAATTTTCTATATTAGTCCCAAATGTTTTATTATTTAGTATTTTTCGTATGCCTAAAACCATCAAAATATTCTATAAAAGCTGAAAAACGTAGTAATTTAATTTATCCATCTTTTATGCTTTTATAGGAGAATTTATATTTGGCAGCTATTATTCAAATATCAGTCATAGAAACGAATTACGCTCGTGCTAACTTTTAACGAAGATCACATAAACTACCATGTATCAAAAATTCATCTAAATTTTTCGGTTTTCCTTTCTTTGTAACTTTTAAATTGGATATTAAATTATTTGTTTATTTTTTTTCACTTAAAAATATTTAAATGTCAATAAATTAAATGAGAACAAAACAAAACAATACTGATAAAAATTCGGTATCGGTTATTGATGATATAGGGTTTTCCCGCAATTTCCTTTTACGTCTGCCCTTGAGTTAATTGAAAGCTTGTCCCTAAAAAATTGTATCACAAATAATATTTTTATAAAAAAATTGAACCGACTTCTAAAAGTTCGCTAAAAAATGAAAAATGAAAAAAAAAATTTATTGGAAATTAAAATTTTTGAAGTTGGCGCCAAATTATTTCTAAATTAAATAAATAACTACTGATATACACAAATTATGGAAAGACTGCAATTACAAATAAAGTATTTTTAATCTGTTTACGCGAATTACATTTTGTCAGATATTAGTTTGGCGCCGACTTCAAAAATTTCAATTTCATTATAGTTATTTCTCACTTTTTAGCGCACTTTTAGAAGTCGGTTCAATGTTTTTATAAAAATATTATTTTTTGATTTTTAGTTTTAAATTTATTATGGTATCCATAACTTATTTGAACTAAGTACTAATCGAGATTACCTCGCAATGTCTCCAAGGTGGCATAAAAGTACCCATTTTATCTAAAGTTGTAGATCACCCTAAAATGAACCACTAAAAATTCTTAGAGTTCTACAAATACCACGGAAATTGTGTGAAATATATATTTAGTGTGTCATAGTAAATCCGCTATCTTAAATTTTAACATAATTTTAGATTGGTAATATAGCCCCAAAACCTTCCCATATCGATATTTAAACAACTTGGGACGTAAATTTCTTAGCCCGATAAATTTTATACTGCATATTGAGTGTGCATACGTCTCAAGAACTCCACAATATTAATTTTAGACAAAATCAGAAAATGCAAAATTTTCAGTCTCTTATATATGTTATCAACCTAGTTGTAAAAAGTTCATATTCGTAATACACGACCCCAAAAATCTCCTAATACCAAATCTAAAAAAATGCGAAAAGGTAAAATTTTCAACCCACCATATTGGATCCGCCATATTAAATATCAAAAAATGTTTTTTCTTAATCTAATCTAAATTTAATAAATCCCTCAAGTTCCCCTAGTACCAATTTTGAATGAAATCCGAAAATTTAAAATTTCTAGACCGTCATATTGCATCTAATATATTAGATTTTCTTAACATAATTTATATAGTCTCTTTTTACATCCGATCAATCCTACCTTTAAACAAAATCAAAAAATGTAAAAATTTTTTATGGGAAATATTTTACCGTCTGTTCCTGTTGGATATGCAGTTCACTTGAAAGAATCAGACGATAATATGAAGTACCTATTGAAGTATAAAATACGATGAGCACCAATGGCAGAATGGGAACCTGAAAATTGAGACCTAGGAAAGCAACGGGAAACTACCTAGGTAATTCTTTCTCCAAGATATCATTATGGCTAAAAATAAAACAATCATGGCTCCCAGTCCCTGGCCCCCTTCAGTGGGGAGAGGGTGCGAATAATCTCCCGGTCAGCTAGTATCCTGAAAATGAACAACATAAAGAAAATAGGCACATAGAGAGGACAGCGCATATCACCGAAATGGAGTTGGCATAATAATAACCAAAGAAATAAATCAATCGCTATTCGGTTTTATACCAGTCTCGGATAAAGTTACCGTTCTTAAGTTAAATTCAAACTAAATATAATGCAGATATATGCACCAACCTTTGAAAGTAGCGATGAGAATTTGGAACAATTCTACAACGACATCAAAAATGCACCAAAGCAAACACGCAAACAAGAAACGACTGTAATAATGGGAGACTTCAATGCGAAGGTTGGTAAAAGAAAAGTCGAAGACATAATGGGCGATTGCGGACTCGGAATAAGAAATGAACGAGGAGAGTCTTTGATTCAATTCTGCAGCATCTGTGAAAAAATATCCCGGAGTAGATGTTCCATCCGACCACAACTTTCTGCCTGGAAATGTATGGCGACATAAAGGTGATTACACTTTTACCTTGGTTGCAGCTAGGCTACACCAAGTTTTACTGTTTTTTGTGTGAATAGAACAGTCGAACAAAGTCACTTCCATACAAGAGAAAAGCTGGTTCGTTCGACAGTCATTACAGCTAGGTGAAAAGAATGTAAAACCTATGCCATTGGTAGACCCCAAAAAATTCTGTTGCATATCAAATTGGGCCTAATAAAAAACTTTGCTGAGGCACTGAATACAGATGGGCCAGCTCTTCAGTACCTGTGTCAGAAATTCCCAAGGCCAAGTGAAGCAAAAATGAAATAAGGTATTTTTGTTGGGCCACAGATTCCAAATATTCTGAAAGACAAACATTTTGACAGCATTGTATCAGATATTAAAAAAAATGTCTTTAACCGCGTGATCACTAATTTCTTCGAAAATAAAAAACCTGACAATTACGTTACTTTTGTTGAATATATGATGCATCCTATCAAAAAATGGGTGATCTCTGAAGATCCATTTCCTACACTTACGTCTGGACTTTTTTCCTGACAGCAAGTGATGAGCACGGCGAACGCGTCCATCAGGATATATCAACAATGGGGAAAAGATACCAGGGCCCGTATCCTCGAAAGTGTGATGTGAAAGGTGATGTGAATGGCGATGTGAACTTTTTGACAGTAAATGCCAAATTTTTGAAAAAGAAATGTTGCCAGATATGAACGTGCTAAAACTCGAGAATTTTAAAAATAAAATGGATGACAGATTGAATTGAGCTGTCAGACCGAAAATGTCCGTAGTATGTTTGGTTGCCATTTTAGGCAAAGAGTAGTCTTGGTACGTTAAATTAATCGTCAAAAGTAAAAAAAAAATAGTGCTGTTGTTATTTTTGTGAAGTTATTGATTGCCATTACAATATTTGTACTTTGCCTGGATTAAATTTATCTTAAATTGACACTCTAGAACTGTTATACAAAAAGCCAAGTACTTTAAGATTCTAATATATAAAGAAAAAGGGATATCAAGAAAAACAGCAATCATATATACAAAGTAATATACTGATAGTAATTGCAGAAAGCCAGCACTGATAAACCTTGAGACGGTGGAAATTACAACCCTATGTATTATGACTAAAAGCCATCATCCCAATCCACTACGAGAACTATCCAGTTATTTATTGTATGAGTTCACAAAATATCCACTTACTGCAAGATGTTGTGTCTTGACAACTAAATTTGAAAGAAAACCTGAAACTTGAACAATGATAGAGAAAGTGTTTATGACCAGGGACCAAAACCAAAGGCCAGATAGAAGACGTCCATTAAAGATACTGGCGGATCTCACATTCCACTTTTAATATATATTTTTTTTATTTTATAAAGATTTGTAGAGGAAATGTACCATAAATAAGATTTTTATGCTGAAGGACCTCATTCGTTGGTCTGTAGGATTCATATTTATATGTCCCGATAAATGGTAATCATAATATTTATTTAATTATAGTATCGTATAGTGTTTAACACAGTCTAATTAAGAAGTAATGTAGTTAATACAATTTAAATATAAAATTTGTTACTTATTTAAATAGTTTCAGATAGCTTACAAATTTACTATAAGTTGCATCGTGAAAAGAATTATGTTAGATTTAACTGTTTAAAACTAAGATACTCGACTGTTATGGACACAAATATTTATGTTAAATCAAAAAGCAGAACTCAACCTAGAAAAACATTTTAAAATAGCACCCTCATACAATTGAGTTATGAACAGAATCTCCTGTAATAATTTTATATGTCTGGAATCTCAAATTTACTTAATATTTGCGAGACATATTCAATTTTCTAAGGATATTTCATTAAAAAATTTGAAAATATTAAAAATATCGGTATACCACCTAATTAACGTTTGCACTGTTTATTCAAAAAATAAAGCGTCTTAGAGAAACGGTTCGTCAACATACTATTTTTTTAATGACGAGTTATTTTGAAGAACCAAAAATAAAATAAAAATTTTTAATATTATTTTATTTTTTGAAATCCGTTCGTTAAATATGTCATTTAGCGGCTGACATTTCACTTGCGCATGTTTCACCGTTCGCTTGCCTTCCACCGGGCGAACGAGGATATGAGTGATCAACATTTCAAGAATACGTGTTCGCCACCTTTTCACCGTTCACTTCACGTTCCCCAGTTCGAGGATACGGCCCCAGGGAAAGTCCATGCTGGCCGACTACTGTTGGACTCTTGTTAGAGAAACAATTCACAAAAAAAGCAAACAGACAGTATATTTAGTGTCTCTACAAGTGTAAATGTATGTCTTTTTAATAATTTATTAAAAATAAAATTAAAAAAATAACTTGTTCTTGAAAATTGCAACTAAGTTTTTAATTTCATTGTCATTTTTGTGTTCAGTGCCCCAAAATTAACAAGAAAATACATTTTTTGTACAAGATACAACAATAAATTTGTTCCGTAGTGTTATTGGACGTAAATTAACCGCCACAATTTTGATTGAATTTATTTTGTAAGTGCAATTAAAGCAAATTATTTCCGATTTTAAAAATTTATTTATGAAAAATTATACGTTGTTAAAATCTTCGAAAGCTCGTACTTCCAATGAAGCAACTAAACAACATAGTATATATATTTAATTGCATTTTTGAAGACCTAACCAATGATACCCCACTCAATGGGGTAACCGAAAAAATGGTTTATTTCTAGTTTTGAAATAGGGGGAGATATCACAAATTCTTACTCATTTATTTTTTTTTTCAATTTTCCTCAAGTCTGCTTTTAGGTCAATAAAAAAGATATGCTTGTAGAATTTTATCTCGAATTAAATGAAAAATTAAAGACGTGAGGAAGGACACGATATCAATATAAAAGTTTCTAGCAGGTTATGGAATCCTAGGAAAGGTCATGGTTCCACATTAAAAGAAACACACTGTATACAGGTTAGTAACCATTATTGCTAAATTTCAAATTTCCATGTAAAATGGATTCTGAGAAAAAGAGTTGTGACAGGCAGATAGACCCTTTTAAAATACGGAAGCGTAAAAATTATCCAATATATTTTTAAAAAATATTTTAAATAGATAATTCACACGAAATATTTATGAATGACTAATTATATCAAGAAATCGACGGACGCACTTCTTTGCACACGTTAAGCAAGAAAAAAAACTTCTTAGAAAAACTGTTCGACACATAATCTTCTTTGTTTGCCGATTCATTCATATGGATTTTCGAAATTTTAGCCCCTGGCGCTAAAATACCTTCTCGTTTAGCGGCAATTCTTTTACTGGCTATTGAGAGAGAATATAAAGTTGGTCTGTGCGAGATACTCATCGAATTTCTAAGAAAATTTTTGGTATTTGAACGACACGACACTATTGTTTGATTTTTAAATTTTATTTTACTGTGGTACTTTACAATTCTGGTACTTTTAATTATTATATGCCAAAGTATTTTTATTAATGATACCATCGTAGATATTTTTGAAGATATGGGACATTCAAATTTGGTTATCAGACAAGCTTTTAGTGATAAAAATAAAGATGAGCAAAAGTTTTTACTGCAATGTTAACGTTACCTGTTCATGTTAACAACGTTTGCTTTAAGTTTGATCCATAATAAAATGATGTACAAATAATAAACACCAAGGAAGTATCTAATTAACCGACTTCTCAAAGAAGGAGGTTCTCAATTCGTCGAGAATGTATTTTTTTATGTATGTACACCGATTACTCCGGAACAGCGGCACCGACTTGAATGAAATTTTTTACGTTATGTTCAGGAGGTTGCTGCGGTGGTCCTATATTTTTTGGACGAAATTGGTGCAGTAAAATCCAGGATGGCGCTGACAATATGGCAGCCAAAAAAATTAATTTTGTCTGATTTTCTCCAAAATTGGTATGAGGAAATTTTCGGGGTCGTACACAAGGAATCCAAAATTATTGTTAAAAAATTCAATATGGCGGATCCAATATGGCGGACAAAAATTTAATTTTGTCCGATGTTTTCCAAAATTGGTACAGGGAAGTTTTTGTGGTTGCACATAACGAATCTAAATTTATTTTGAAAAAATTCAATATAACGTATCCAATATGGTGGATAAAAATTTAATTTTGTCCGATTTTTTTCAAAATTGGTATGGAGGAGTTTTTGGGATCGCCCATTACGAATCTGAAATTATTTTAAAAAAATTAAATATGGTGGATCCAAGATGGCGGATTAAAAATTCTACATCTCTCGATTTTGTCTAAAATCAGAATAGGGGGATTTTTGTTAGTTCTGATTTTAAATATTTTTTGAAAAACTCAATCTGGCGGATTCAATATGGCGCCCTAAAATTTTTACATTTGGCGATTTTCTCCAAAACTGATATAAGGGGTTCTTGATGGTGTAAATTATGAATTTAAAATATTTTTTCAGGATTCAATATGGCGAATCCAATAAAGCGGACTAAAAATTTTACATTTTTCTATTTTCTTCAAAGGTGGAACTCAATCGTTTTTGAGGATGTAAATAGCGAATATAAAATTATTTTAAGAATATCTAATATGTCAGAGGCAGTATGACGGCCTAGAAATTTTAAATTTCCGGATTTCATCCAAAATTGGTACTACGGCGCTTTGAAGGGTTTAAATTTAGATTAAATTAAGACGTTAAAATTATTTTTTCTGGAATTCAATATGGCGGATCTAATATGGTGGGTTGAAAATTTTACGTTATTCGTCTTTTTTCAGATTTGGTATTAGGGGGTTTTCAGGGTTTGTTTATTACTAATATGAAGTTAATTTTTTACAACTATTGGGTTGTTAAGATAGGCTATTAGGGACATAAAATTTTACATTTTCCTATTTTGTCTAAAATTGCGGAGTTCTTGGGGCGTCTACAAACTCAATATGCAAAATATATCAGGCTAAGAAACCTACGTCTCAATTTCTTTAAATATCGATATTGGAAGGTTGTGGTGCCAATATTACCAATCTAAAATTAATGTGAGATTTAAGCTAGTGAATTGATTATGCCAGATTAAATATTTGTTTGATACGATTTCAATGGTATATGGAGAACTTTAAGAATCAAAGAATTTTTATTGGGTACGTTTTTGCCACCTTGGAGTCATTAGGAGGTACACTAATCTCGATTAGTACTTAGTTCAAATAATTTATAGATACCATAATGAATTCAAAACTAAAAATCGAAAAATATTATTAAAAAAAAATTGAACCGACTTCTAAAAGTGAGCAAAAAAGTGAAAAATAACTATAAGTTTTTATATGAAATTGAAATTTTTCAAGTCGGTGCCAAATTATTTCTAAATGAAATTACAAATAAAGTATTTTTAATCTAGTTATGCGAATTTAACAAAATATGAGTTAAATATTGGTTCAGGTTGGTTCAACTTCACGACTTCAAAAATTTCAATTTCATATAAAAATTTATAGTTATTTTTCGTTTTTTTACGCACTTTTAGAAGTCGGTTCAATTTTTTTTATAAAAATTTTCTTTCTAACACTTTTTCATACATTTGATGATCAAACAGTGGAAACATTAATCATATGGTCTTTAATGCCGCTATATGTGATGTGAATGGAAATAATCTCGTACCTCTAAAATATGACACAATTATTAGTCTAAATGATTTTAAATTTGGGCAATTTTGCTTCTTATATTCAGTATTTAGCTTATGCAGGCAATCACAAGCCTAAATTTTGAATTAAATTATTCTGTGGAACTCATATTTTTGTATTTATTTTTTGATTTTAAGTTAAAATTAAAAACATTTTTTAAATTAAAATTATTTAAAATAAATAAGTTTGCTATTTATAATAATTTATGTGTGTGTGTGAAAACAAATATAATTATGGAGTTTTAAGACGGGAAATACATAACCTGTGAAGAAAAAAATGTAAATTTTGAAATAAGAATGTTATTTTCATTCTCTTCCCTAACAGAAGTGTTTAGCAAATTTGGTTTAAATAAATATCCCATGCGACTTACAATACTTCAAAATACTCTGTTAGAGTGATTCGGAATGTACTTGGTATCTTAAATTCAAAGGAATACATACAAATGTATATTTTAACTTAAAATCGAACACCATATAAACCTGTTTCTAAAGCAGGTTACCAATATAAATATACCTATTTATCATTATTACGAATTTTGTTATCTTCTTCTTCTTCTTCTTGTTCTTCTCAATTATCAATGGCCACATGTCTTTCAACAGTCAGCCAGCCAATTACATCTTCAAGTTACAACATCCGCAGAAGGGGCGCCATGAGGCACGTCTGAGAAATACCCATCCCTCCTGCTTGCCAATATCTTTTGTTGGTAGGAAATGTTAACAGGGGACAGACGATTGCTGTGGCGTGTCCACCAATTCTGTGGATTTCGCCAGGAATAATGGAAAAGGGAAAATCTATCAAGGAGAAAACTTTAAACAAGAATATTTTATTAATAATCTATGTTTACTTCTACTTACAATAGCGTTACTGCAACTACAAGCTGAATTAACCCTGCTACAAACCACATGCAACAAATAAGCAAATGCTAAAGTTTGATATTGTTTTTCCTTACAAAGTTATAAACTACGTCAATACTTTTACTAAGCGGATTACGTAGAATTTGATTAACAGTTAAAACCAAAGAATTTAGTTTAGCGAGATTAGCATACAAAGCCCTATACTCCATACTTCTGTCATTACAATTCAATAGAATATGGCTAGGATCACCTACACAACCGCAGCTGCACAGGTTATCAGTTTTTATTCCTATTTTATACAGATGAGCAGGAGTTAAGCAGTGAAAGGTGTTAATTCTACAGATTGTGCTGACTTGGGCCGGCTATAGCTGGTAGGCATCTTAAACCACGGGGACCTAAAAGGAGCCCTGACTACCTTAAAATATTGGGATTCAGATCCCCTTTTCTTTGCTATATATATATATATATATATATATATATATATATATATATATATATATATATATATATATATATATATATATATATATTCTCTACTTGCTAAGCTGTCTGCCCTTTCGTTACCAACGATATCCGAGTGGCTAGGAATCCACATTAGCTTAATCTGTCGGTCTCCTGACATAAATTCGACGAATTTTTCCCTGGTCGAGATGGTCCGAGGTGCTAAAAATGCCTCCTCTGGCTATCTTTTGGATAGCCAGAATAGGTTTTTGTTAATCGATATTGACTGTCCATTTCCTATCAGCCATTCACTTAAGTTATCCAGTCTTTGTTGTACAGTCTGACAGGCAATTTCAATATTGGAATTAGTCGAAAGTATAAGAATATCGACAGCATACTGGAAAATCGTAGATTGAGGCGCGAGTACCGAGTCAATATCTTTGGTATATATGTTGAAAAATAGCGCACTAAGAGGAGAGTCTTGTGGAAGAACATTCAAAGCCCCTTGCGGTCCGAGTAGGTACCCGCTGTTAGGGGACCTAATATAAATCTTATATCTACACCAGCTTCAATTAAAGATATTTTTAAATAGTTAATAAGAACATTACCATAAGGTGATTTGCTGTCTATAAGCACGCAAATTGTGTACTTTGCCTCACTAAAGCCTCGGTAAATTTGATTCGATAGCATTACTAAGTTATCAGTAGTACCTCTGCCCTTCCTAAAACCATTCTGTGTAGATTTGAAGAAGTCTTTATTGCGAGAGAAAATTCAATTTTCATCTTAAGAATATGCTCAAATATTTTGGTTACGCATGAGGATAGATCAATCGGCCTGTATGAGGAGTGCTCCGTGGGATCTTTAAATGGCTTCAATAATGTGACTTCCATTCCTTGGGCATCTCCGTTTCCTGTCTAAGGATTTTGTTAAAAATCACTACTAGTCCACTTTTCCATGCTTCTGGCAAATTACTGATCATAGGATAAGGAATATTATCCCCTCCAGGTGTAGTGTTTTTCCTGTTTAGCAATAAATAGCTGAATTCCTGATAAGTGATGTCAGGACACTCCTCATCGTTAAATTCTGGTTTCTTCAATAAATTGTCTTCCAGACTAGAAGCTGGCATCAGAGAGTTGAGAAGTATCTGTAACAATCCCTCATTATCCGAAAAGTGTCTATCAGGCTGAATATTGCTAGTAAACCTATTAATGGTTTTCCAGATTTTTTTAATAGGAATCTCCCTATTGAGAGATTCCGCCATGAATTTTTCTTTTTATACATCCTCCTTGCTCTCCTGGCCAACAGTCTGTATATCTAATATTCCTCGCTCATATTGTTTATATATTTATATTCTTTTAGAGCCTCCGCTTCGGCCACTCTAGCACGTTCACATTCTTCATCTCACCACACCGGCTTTGGGACCGTTTTTTTCATAAACTGAAATAGTTTAGTTTTGGGAAAGGATAACTCAGCTTATGTTATCTACAAAATCTCGATACGAATGTGAATAACTGCATTCCATTGGGAAGGCCGCCATATATTGGTTCCAATTTCCCTCTTTTAAATTCCACCTATAAATGATGTTATAACCTCTAGCTTCCACTATATCATTTATTGTACACTAATTCCGCAGGTGATCACTCATGCTTGGAAGCTCAATAAAATATTCTCTGTCACCATAGATGTTTTGATTTCCTTTTGTCTAGCATATTCCTCACATTTTCTATCCGTCGTTTTATGTAGCAAGCCATAATATAAGCAGGTTGGGATATTAACTCCACAATCAACTTCCGAGTGTTCATTTGCACATTTGGAGCATCTACCTTTGCTTCTGCATTGCCTGAAATTATGCCCATACCTCAAGCAATTCATACACATCATGATAAGACTGATATACACGTGTACCATCACATCACAAAAGTCTAGATTAACAGACCTTGGTATAATTTTGCCTTGGAATGTAAGGATAACTGATTCGGTATCAATATAGTTGACTTCTTCATTGCTGATGACCGCTTTCTGAATTCTCTTCGCATCTAAAATTTTTACAGTAGAGATGGTGTCCTGGATAATCTCTTCAATGGATATCTGTGTATGTATGTTCCTAGCAACACCTTTGCAGGTGACCGAACTTGCTGGAATATATGCATTCAACGAATTCATGGTTGAGAAAGTCATTTGCATTCAAATAGGTATCTATGCCGACTCTATTTTTTCTTTTTCTCGACGTAATTACACCTTGAATTTTTTCTTTCTTTAGCAGTCTACCGATAGCCATAGGATGAAGGTTACCTAAATTCTGCTGTCGATTTTTATCCTCTATGATAATTAAGAATGGTCCGTGGTCCCTAAACGTATAATTGTATGTTTCTCTAACACTAGGGGGGCCTACAGGACCCCCGAATTTTCGGCCGTGTGCTTAATATAAAAATTGAAGTTAGGTCAAGCTAGGATAAAGGAAAATGTAAGCAAGCAAAAGCGGACAGTAAAAACATGCTCAGACTTACCAGTGCTTTGTTAATTAGTGTACCTAATATTCAGAGTCCTCTGTTTTTCGAAATAGTTTCCAAATTTTCCAAAAACGAAATGAAATCCGGTTGTCACTTTTTGGAGCCAATGGAAGAAAAAAACATTCAAATTTTGTTTTTAATCAAATTATTTCTTGTAGTAATGCCGTGAAAAAAGAAGAACCGAAAATAAGGTACGATCTTGTCTCTTCTCAACTATAACTACTCAATAACTACGTTACAGTCGAAACAAGACAACATTAGAGATTTGTTTCATCGCATGTCGAAACATATCTTTTCGACTTGAGAACAATAAGATAATTATATTATGGGTGGGGAAAAATTTACAAACATATAACTTAATTGAAATTTAATGTCATCCTATTATCATTGCGTAAAAGTTCATATTGCAGATAAAAAATGTACTAAAATGAGATAAATATAAACGTCATTGCATTTAAAAAATGTCTGATTTTCAACCAGTTTTTAAATGCTGAATAATTGCTTTCTTATGATGCTCAAACATCCATTTACTAACAACATTATTCTAATCTTCTTTTCTCTAAATTTTGTTAATAATAAAGCAAATATTTATTTTGTTCACTAAAAATAACATTGCATTGCTGATTTGAGAATAGTAGTTATTGCCACTAACTAATCATAAGTTGTTACATGCTTTAAAATGAATATATATATATATATATATATATATATATATATATATATATATATATATATATAAATTGACACTTGGGAGTTGAAGCTAAAAGCCTGTCTTAATAGGTAAAATTTACACTGTCCAAGAACAGGTAATCGTTCTCGAAGCGGAGGTAACAGTTCTTGAAAAGTATTATGTTATTAAGCGGAAAAACGATGAAAAATGAAAATTATTACTCAAATCAGTCATAATCATCAAAGCTTAATGTAGTTTAGATATCAAGACAGGCGAACTCTGCCCCCAATTGGACGAGTGTGATAGTAACATTCAGCACAGTGACTAAAAAGTAGTTAGAATAAGTAATTATATATTATGCTGAGGTTTTCTGTCTCCTCTTTTGTTCATGGAAAGTGGTTCAATCTTTACGTGAACCATTTCTAGGAATATTCTTTTACGAAAATTATTTTCTTTTGTGAGGTTTTTCGGTCTCTTAAAGTTCATTATATGACCTTTATTTAGTACATGCTCCGCAAGAGCATAAGGAAACACTCCTCCGTTACAATCGCTTTTATGGGAACTTATTCTACCTGAAATATTTCTACAAGTTTGTGTTCCAGTTTTTTTTTCAGTGAGTTAGGTGTTTTTGTTCTAGAGTACAGTAGCGCGATTGTTTTAATTTGTTTGGTCGTAATTTTAATGGAAGTTCCATTTTGGAAAACTTTTTTAAGTCTAGGAGTTAAAGTTTCAATATAGGAAAGCCACATGTAGGTAGATTGTTGAAGCGCTTTGTTGTCTTCAACTGGTAGTGATAATTGAGTTGTTTGTGTATGTATCAAAGAAGCTTGGCTTACCCTTTCAAAAATGTTCTCTGGTATGTCATATTTTGTGTTATATAAGAATTTATGGATCATAGAAAGCGGGTATGAGTTTTATAGAAAAATTGTTTTGAGCAGTCATTTCGAAAGTCTGGATGAGTAAGTTTAATGGCTCTCCTTTTCGTTCCCAGTATGGGGTTCGTTTTCATTTTTGAAGAGTGGTAAGATTGGAAGTTTATGAATCTAATGGAGCACATGGGCTTTCTGTACCACCTGATTTTTAAAAGGTTGGTTTCTGTACATATTATTAATATATCCAGGAATGTTATACTGTGTGATGAATCTTCCTTTTCGAACGTGAATTCAGATGGAAATTGTATGAGTTAAACATCTCCAAGGTTTCATCTAATCTGTGTGCAGGAAGGACCAGAAGGGATCATCAATGTACCTCTTTACAAAAAGGATATAAAAAGCAGTCTTCAATAAGGTCATCTTATCCTTCAAGGGTAGGAACTCTCTAGTAAGTCCCGCATTAAGTCCAGTTCTATATTCCTTGGCATACCGCATTACAGAAGCCTGCTTCCAAGATTCAATAAATTTGGTTTCCAGCACCAGTTTCAGTTCCCACTAATTAAAGGTAATTGGAACAGGTACAATTCATTAGGGTCCGAATGGTTCAATCGCAAACCTCATATTTGTCAGACGATCTACTTCTTTATTCCTCTATATTCTTGAGTCTGATTGTACAGCTTTTTTTTTTTCAAACTATCCAGGATATCGTTGTACTCAGACGTTGGTCGTAAAGTTACGATCCTAAACTTTTATACCAATATTGGCAGCCCTACTCTCTACTGACTTATTTTTGTTTATGTTCCTCTCACAGAGATGTTCACAATACATGCTACCTTCATTTTGTAATAGTAACAAATTTTCGGTCAAAAAGTGATAACTTTACGAATAGGGAAGTCGGGGCTAATGAAATTTAGTGTCCATAAAGAAAACGTATCTACATTTTGATCTATCGAACATAACCATAAAATTTCTAAAAAAATTATAGATATGTAAGTAGCACTGCAAAGTTTTATTCTTAATACTTGTTTTTCAAGTCTTCTTACCACCCATATATTTATTTCCAATTGGTAATGTGACAATTTTAAACATTACATACCTATTTTCTTTACCAGTGGCTGCTACCATCACTATTAATAAAAAAAGCGAAAGGTGCAAGGTCAGTTGATCCTACGCTTGTATGGTTTGTCTTGCAGAATAACTATTTTCAACCATTATGTCATTTTGATGTTAATCTGTCAAAATAATCCGAAATTGATGATGCAATGTTTTGAACAACTATTAATAAACTTGATGAATTGTAAGAACTGAGAAAAATGGCCAAAAACCACCAAAGACTACATAAAAACAAAAGAGGAATGCAAATTTATCTAGACACGGTGGTGTGCTACTCAAGTTTAGGAAGAAACAGTCAAGCTGTGTTCATTTACATGAAACATTTCAAGCCCTGTTTTTAACCCCCGTTAAGCCAGAGCCTCCAAATTTCTACATTTTACTAAGATTCAGGTGCACATAGCACTGTAAAAATTGCATACTTTGATCTTCACTTTGTTGTTTAGAAATAGAACCTCAAAAAAATTCACTCACTCACTCATTTGGCCCCTTGACCTAGAGATTAAAAATTTAGTAATCATTTATATCTTCAATTACAAATACAGGAAAAAATCTTAAAATGACAATTTTCCCCCTATGTGCGAAATTATCGGTAGATAAACTAAATTTTGCCCTTGTCTGCATTCAAGGTCATAGACTGAAATGAAGGACAAGTTAAACCAACATTACCGAGTAAGGTTCGAGTAAAATTATAATATTCTTTTTTTAATTTCAAGATATGATAACTTTTCAAAGTTTCCAAACAATTTTCAAACATTTTCTTTCATCTATTTGATTATCAAACAGTTGAAACATTAATCAAAACGTCTTTAATGCCGCTATATGTGATGAGAGTGAAAATAAGCTCGTACCTCTAAAATATCACACAATTATTAGTCAAGATGTTTTCGAATTTGCACTCTTTTACTCCTTATATTTAATATCAATAAATAAATATAAAGTCTTCCTCAATAGAAAAGAATTTTGGATTTCTTATAATTATACAGTTTTAGCTTATATGAACAATCAGGAGCCTAAATTTTGAATTTATTAATTTTCTGTTTCTGTGACTGTAAGACAAGAACTGGTATTTTGGTTTTTGTTTTTCGATTTTTAAAGATATCAGTTAAGATAAAAAAAAACATTTTTATAAATTTGATGATGCTATTTAAAATAAAACACTATTTATAACAGTCTATGTGTGTGAAAAGTAATATAGTTATTGAGTTTTAAGTCGGAAGATGCAAAATCTGTGAAGAAAAGCTGTACATTTTAAAATAAGGATATTATTATTATTCGCTTTCCCAACCGAAATATTCGGCAAATATGGTTCAAATAAATATCCCATGTTACCAGCAATATTTTATAATGCTCTGTAAGAGTCACTTAGAATGTACTAAGTATCTCAAATCCGAATACATGCATACAAATAAATATTTTAACTTAAAGGCCTACATCGGTTTCTAAAGGAGTTTAACAATATGAATCATTATTATTACCTAGCAAATTATTTCATGTACTAATGGGGTCAGAAAAGACGAACCGAGATATAGATATGATCTAGTCTCATCTAAACTAAGACTAATCAATTGCTTAATGACAGTCGAGACAAGACGAGATTAGAGATTTGTCTTGTCGCATCTCAAAACATCTCGTTTCGACATAAGAACAATAAGATTATTTTATTAAAGAAGGTGAAGACTTTGCAGATATGTAGCTTCACCGAAATTTAATGCCATCCTATTAATATTGCGTGAAATAACTACATATATCTATTAACAACATTATTCTAACCTTTTTACAACTTTGTTAATAATAAAATAAATATTGCATTGCTAATTTGAGAATAGTAGTTATTGTCAATATTTGTATCTTAAGTTTTTACATTTTTTGCGGCTGAAATAAACAATTCGTATTTTGGTATTCTGGATAACAAATGTTTCTATAAATGTGTTTATATAAATATTTCTGTAAAAATTATGGATATTAAACCTTTTTTCAAATAAACTGCCAACAATATGTTTATTCGGTTAAATTTCGTGCTGGCATAAAAAGCGTAGAAATGAAGACAAGTCATATTGTCACTCGACAATAGTTAATTTAGAGTTGTCACTGTAAGTTTAGGAATTATATGATTTTCATTTGTAAAAGATATTTTTTATGAGATTACTACAATTTTTTGTTTCTAAAAACTAGAGGCGAAATCAGATGTGACAAAAAACTCGCTAGTCTTAATGGGTGTCCCAGAGGTCAAGAAATTGAATAGTCAAACAGAACCGCATTGAGTTTTACCAGATAGGCTCATCATGGAAGAATTTTACGCCTCAGACCACAATCAAATAAAATAAGTTAGAACAACACATCTAGCTTAAGGCAAGTGAAAAAATTTATAAATTCATTGCCCAAGAATACAAAAGGTTTTCGTGAAGTTTCTAAAAGGGACCTTCTACTGGTAATAGGTCTCCTGACAAGACACTATCTTTTGAGGTACCATTTCAAAATAATGAGTAAAGCAGACGGCGAAATTTGCTTTTTCTGCGATAACACAACAGAAAGAGCGGAAAATCGCTCTTTGAGTAAGATTATTTTGTAGGTATCGTTTAAAGCCTGATGAAATAAGAAAGCTATCGTCCAAGAATCTGGTTTCACGAAAAGTAATGGCATCATGGATCTTCGTTAGATGAGGGTCATGTATAAAAGATCTTACAGGTCTGGGAGCTTTGAAGATCTAACCTACCTAAACCATTCACCTACTACCTACAACCATCAATTTATTTCTCAAGGAGCATGTTTTGTGATCAATGAAGTTTACTAATGTCTTACTAGTGCAAGGCTATATAGTTTTATCTTTTTGCGAAAGCTTTAAATTCCTCTGAAATACAGTGCTTAGTTTACGTCATTTTATCAGATTTTTATCCAAAATTTCAACATTTTTAAATGTGTGAATTCTTCATACTTCTCTTCTCGGTATAGCTACATAGTTTTTCCTTCTTTAAATCAAGTTTTGTAAGTTTTTGAAAACGTTATGTGTGTTCACCTGAACAACGAAGAAATTCATGAAGGGTGTGTAATAACACTTTAACAAGTTTTTATATTATTTCTGATGCCTGACCAAAACAAGCAAAAAACACATTTTTTTTTGTTTTAATTTAATTTTTGTTCCTTGAATGAATAAATTAAAAATAAAATTGGTGATACTAGATCTTCGATGCCCAGGCCTCGTTTGAATCCATCTCACCGTGGCTGAAATCATTTGAGACCAATCGCCTGTGTAAATTCAAGCAGCCTTGTTAATTGAACTTGCATTACTACTTTAGGTGATAATATTGTACCTCTTAAATGTTTCTGCATAAGTCCTTTGAGTGTGGAGTGTTCAATTTTCATCCAAACCGCATCAGTACATTATCCATAATATCAGTCTTATGAAGATGTCGTGGTGTTGATTAGTTTTTTTTCTTCAGGGGAAGAAACTCTCTGGTACATCGCGCTTTAGTTTCAGTTAAATATTCCCTGGAACACCGCATCACAGAAGTCTACCTACAAGACTCAATAAATTTGATTTCCAACAACGGTTTAAGTTCCTGCTTACCAAGGATAATGAGAACAGTTACAACTGACTGGGGTCCGAATGGTCCAATAGTTAACGCCATATTTGTTAGATGATCTACTTTCTTAATCTTGTATATTCCCGAACGTGAACTATCCAGGATATCGTTGCGTTCAGACATGGATCGAAAAGTTACGAAAATAGACTTAAATGCCACTATTGCATCCCTACTGTCTAAGTATATGTTTAGGGTGTTATTTGTGTTGATGTTCTTCTTACAAAGATGTCCGTATTATTTTTCCACTTTTAACTTTTAATTTGTAATTGTAACAAATTTAAATGGCATATTCTTTAAAATACAAGAGGCAACGACTCCGACAGAAAGACGATCTTTAAGATTCCCGATCAAAATATGGCAACGTTACTAATAGGGAAATAAGGGCTAATGAAATGTGATGCCCATAAAGAAAACATATCTACTTTTTTATGCACCAAGAATAATCATGAAATTTCTAAGAAAATTTTTGATATTGTAAGATTTGTTTTTAATACTTGTTTTTCAAGTCTTCTTGCCACCAGTGTGTCGATTTTAATTGGTAATGTGATAATTTTAAACATTACGAACTTTTTTCTTTACCAGTAGCTGCTACCATCACTATTAATAAAAAAACGAAAGGTGCAAGGTCCATTCATCCAAAGCTTGTATATTTTGTCTTGCAGTATAGCTATTTTCAACCATTATGTCATTTTTTTGTTAATCTGTCAAAATAATCTGAAATAGATGATGCAATGTTTTGAAAAACTAGTAATAAACTTAATGATGACTTTTAAGAACTGAGAATAATGACCAAAAATTACCAAAAACTACATAAAAACAAGAGTAATATAAATTTATCTAGGCACGGTAGTGGGCCAGCCAAGTTTAGGAAGAAACAGTCAAGCTGTGTCCATTTACATGAAACATTTCCAGCTCTGTTTTCAACCCCCGCTAAGCCTACATTTTACTAAGATGCAGGTGCACATAGCACTGTAAAAATTGCATACTTTGATGTTCAGTTTGTTGTTTAGAATTAGAGCCTCAAAAAAATCACTCACTTACTCACTTAGCCCGTTAACCTAGAGATTGAAAATTTAATAAATATTTATATCTTCAATTACAAATAAACGAAAAATCTGAAAAAGACAACTTTCCCCCTATGTGCGAAATTATCGTTAGATAAACTAAATTTTGCTCTTGCCTGCATTCAAACTCATAGAGTGAAATGAGGAGACATCTTTTCCAAGTAGATTTTCTATGAAGGCTTGAGCAAAATTATAATATTTTTTTATAACTTACAAAATATGAGAACTTTTCAAAGTTTCCAAATCCGATTTCTAACACTTTTTCTTTCATGCATTTGATTTGATGATCAAACAGTTGAAACATTAATGAAAAGATCTTTAATGCCACTATATGTGATGAGAGTGGAAATAAGCTTGTACCTCTAAAATATCACAGAATTGTTAGTCAAGATGATATTGAATGTGTACTCTTTTACTTCTTATATTCAATATTAATAAATATATAGTTTTTGTCAATACAAAAGAATTTCAAATTTCTTATAATTTTAGAGTATTTAGCTTATGTGAACAATCTGGAGCACAAATTTTAAATTTAATAATTCCCTGTTTCTGTGACTGTAAGTAAACAACTGGTATTTTCGTATTTGTCTTTAGATTTTAGCAAGATATCACTTAAGCATTTTTAGAAATTTGATGATGCTATTTAAAATAAATAGGTTTACTATTTATAATAGTGCATGTGTGTAAAAGTAATATAGCTATGGAGCTTTGAGTCGGGAGGTACAAAGTCTGTGAAGAAAAAGTGTGCATTTTAAAATAAATATGTTATTATTATTCACTTTTCTAACTGAAATCTGCCGCAAATTTATTTTAAATAAATATTCCATGTTACTAACAATACCTTACAATGCTCGGTAAGGGTCACTTGGAATGTATTGGGTAGTTGAATTTTATACGGCATAGCTACAACGGATTTTATCCATAAACTGACAATATATTTTTGATAAAGCCCAAAAGAATGGGCGGGAACGTTAAAATTTTAATTAGATTTTAAAAATAAAAAAATAAACCATGTACCCGTACGTTTTGAGAAAACAAAGATATTATATATATATATAAAGTGTAGGAGTTTTAAGATACTCATTTGTAAAAATATTTTTTATGAAATTACTATGATTTTATTTTCTAAAAAGTTGAGACGAAATCAGACTTGACGAAAAACTCCATAACCTTAATCGGTGTCCCAGGGGACAAGAAAATGAGGAAGTAGAGAGGCTTGCTAAACAGAAACACACTGAATTGTCAAAAAGGCGCATAATGGAAGAGCAGCGAATGACGAGTGAAAAAATAGATAAATTCATTGTCCAAGGATGACCTACCGAAAAAGGATTTTCTACTAGTGACACGTTTCTCAAAATATTGAGTAAAGCCGACGGTGAAATTTGCATTTTCTGAGAAACAGAAACAACCGAATATCGCTCTTTGAGTAAGATTATTTTGTAGGGATCTCTTTAACGCCTGATAAAATAAGTGAGCTATCGTCCAAGAAACTAACAGGTTTCACGAAGAGTTGTAGAATCTCTGACCTTCGTTAGATTTGAGTTGAGTATAAATGATCTACAAGTCGAAGAGCTTTGAAGCGGCTAACCTGCCTAAACTTACTTCTCACTATTAATTTATTTCTAAAGGAGTATGTTTTGTGATCAATTAACTTTAGTAAAGTCTTGCTTATGCAAGGGTATATAATTTTATCTCTTTAGGAAAGCTTTAAATTCCTCTGAAATATCCAGTGCTTGATTGTAAGGAAAAGTTCACTATAGTGCTTAATAGTCGTCATTTTATCAGATTTTAATCCAAATTTCAATTTTTTTAACTGTGTACAGTCATCGTACTTCAATCCCCAGTAGAGTTATATCTTTTTTCTTTATTTAAATCAAGTTCTTAAAGTTTTCTAAAACTTTGAGCTAGACAAGTTATATGTCTCTACGGAACAACTAAATAATAAAAGGTTATGTAACGACATTTTAACAAGTTTTTATATTATTTCTGATACATGACATAACAGTAAAAAATCTTTTTTTTTTGTTTTAACTTATTTTTTTTCCTTGAATGAATACACGAAGAATAAAAGTGGAGATACTAGATCTTCGATGCTTAGGTCTCGTTTGTACCCATCTCATTATGGCCGAAAGTTATTTGAGGTCAATCGCCATCGCAAATCCAAGCAGTCTAGTTAGCTGAACTTGCATTGTAACGTTAGGTGATAATATTGTATCTTTGAAATATCTCTGCCTCATTTCATTGAGCCCTGAACACTCTGTACATCGAATCATTATCCAAAATACGAATCTTTTGAGCTGACTTCGCAGCTGATATTGTCTTAGCAGTCAGCCCACCACCACTAGAAGGTTCTTCTTCTCCAGGTCTCTGGTAAATCACTCGTTAGGTCCTGTTGTATATTCCTTGACACACTGCATTACAGAAGCCTGCCTCCAGGATTCAATAAATTTGATTTTCAGTAACAGTTTCAGTTCCCGCTTACTAAAGATAATTGAAACAGGTATAATTGATTAGGGTCCGAATGGTTCAATCGCAGACACCATATTTGCCAGATGATTTAATTCCTTATTCCTGAGGTGTTCTTTTTAAACTACCCACGATACTCAGACATTGGTTGTAAAGTTACGATACTAGATTTCTGTATCAATATTGGCAGCCCTACTGTCTAAGTCTATATTAACTGACTTATTTTTGTTTATGTTTCTCTCACAAAGATGTTTACAATACATTGCTACTTTTAATTTATAATTGTAACAAATTCCCGATGAAAAAACGGCAATCTTAAGAATAGGGAAATCAAGGCTAATGAAATTTAGTGTCCATAAAGAAAACGTATTTACTTTTTGATATAACAAACATAACTATAAAATTTCTAAGAAAAATATTGAATGTGAGTAACACTGCTAGGATGTTTTTTTTTAATACTTGTTTTTTGGTCTTTTTACCACCAGTATATTTATTTCCAACTGGTAATGTGACAATTTTAAACATTACGTACCTTTTTTTACCAATGGCTGCTACCATCATTATTAATAAAAAAGCGAAAGGTGCAAGGTCAGTTGATCCTAAGCTTATATATTTTGTCTTGCAGAATAACTATTTTCAACCATTATGTCATTTTAATATTAATCTGTCAAAATAATCTGATATTAATGTTGTCATGTGTTGAAAAACTATTAGTAAACTTGATGAATTTTAAGAACTAAGAATAATGACCAAAAACTACATAAAAATAGAAGAGTAATACAAATTTATCTGGGCACGGTAGTGTGCCAGTCAAGTTTAAGAAGAAACAGTCAAGCTGTATCCATTTACACGAAACATTTCAAGCACTGTTTTCCATCTCTTTTAAGCCAAAGCCTCCTCCTAAGATTCAGGTGCACATAGCATTGTAAAAATGACATGATTTATTCTTGAGTTTGTTGTTTAGAGTTAGAGCGTCAAAAAAAAAAATAACACTCACTCACTCACTTTGCCCATTAACCTAGAGATTGAAAATTTAATAAACATTTCTATCATCAATTACAAATAGAGGAAAAAATCTGAAAATGATAATTTTCCTCTTATATGCGAAATTATCGGTAGATAACCTAAATTTTGCCCTTGCTTGCATTCAAAGTCATAGAGTAAAATGAAGGACAAGTTAAACCAACTGTGTCTAGTAGATTTTCTATAAAGGCTTGAGTAAAATTATAATATTTTTTATAATTTACAAAATACGAGAACTTTTCAAATTTTCCAAATCAAATTTCAAACACTTTCTTTCATCTGATCACCTGATGACATAATTAAATAGTTTGAACATTAATGAAAAGGTCTTTAATGCCGCTATATGTGATGAGAGTGGAAATAGGCTTGTACCTCTAAAATATCACATAATTATTAGTCAAGATGATTTCGAATTTGTACTCTTTTACTTCTTATATTCAATATCAATAAATACAAAGTATTTCTTAATACAAACGAATTTTAAATTTCTTGTAATTTTAGAGTATTTAGCTGATGTGAACAATCTGGAGCACAAATTTTAAATTTAATAATTCCCTGTTTCTGTGACTGTAAGAAAACAATTGGTATTTTCGTTTTTGTCTTTAGATTTTACCAAGATAAAAAAAAACATTTTTAGAAATTTAATGATGCTATTTAAAATAAATAGGTATAATATTTATAATAATGCATGTGTGTGAAAAGTAATATAGTTATGGAGTTTTAAGGCGGAAGGTACAAAGTCTGTGAAGAAAAAGCGTGCATTTTAAAATAAGAATATTATTATTATTCTTCACTTTCCTAACCGAAATATGCCGCAAATTTGGTTCAAATAAATATTCCGTTACTAACAATACCCTATAATGCTCTATTAGAGTCACTTAGAATGTACTAGATATCCCAAATCCAATACATGCATACAAAAATATATTTTAACTTAAAATCCTACACTGCGTACATCAGTTTGTAAATGAATTTACCTTTATAAATGTACCTATTTATCATTATTATGAATTTTGTTACCTAGCAAATTATGTCTTGTAGTAATGCGGTTAGAAAAGACGAATCGAGAAAGATTTATCTTGTCGTATCTCGAAACATCTTATTTCGACTTGAGTATTATAAGATAATTTTATTAAAGATGACGAAAAATGTATAGATATGTAGTTTAACTAAAATTTAATGTCATCCTATTAACAATGCGTGAAACAAGTTCATATTGCAGATAAAAAGTGTACTAAAATTACATATATATTAAAGTCGATTTTTTATTTTTTTTTTTTTGCTCGTACATCTATCTATTAACAACATTATTCTAATTTTTTTACAACTTTGTCAATAATTGCTAATGCATTGCTAATTTGCGAATACTAGTTAATACCAATAACTAAAGGGTTTTCCAATAAGAGGTGTTATTTTGATATTCAAAGAAAAATGCCATTTTTTAAGATAAATGATCGGATATTTATTACATTATAAAGAGGAAGGTATGCCGTTAATGATGGAAAATAACATCAGCCAAATGACCACCACGACCATGCCTACAGGACCATATCCTTTTCATGAAATTTTCCATAACCAAATCGCAAAGTGGCTGCCCTATGTCATCGATAGCCTCACGAATTCCATCTTTGAGGTCTTGAATCGACGCTGGGCTGTTGGCGTAGACCTTGTCTTTCACGTAGCCCCAAAGGAAGAAATCGCAAGGTGTCACATCACAAGATCTCGGTGGCCAATTGTGATCACCTCTTCGAGAGATAACACGGCCCGGAAACTTTTCCCGTAAAAGATCAATGGTTTCGTTGCTTGTGTGGCACGTAGCGCCGTCTTGTTGAAAGTAAACGTGGTCCAGATAAATACCATCCAATTCCGGCAATAAAAAATCATTAATCATCTCTCGATAGCGCAATCCATTCACCGTAACTGTTGCTCCAGCCTCATTTTCGAAAAAGTAAGGTCCAATGACCCCGCCGGACCATAAACCGCACCAAACAGTCACACGTTCAGGATAGAGAGGCTTTTCAACAATAACTCTTGGGTTTTCCGAGCCCCAGATGCGACAATTTTGTTTGTTGACGAAGCCACCGAGGTGGAAATGGGCCTCATCGCTGAAGATGATTTTTCGATGGAATTCCGGATCATTTTCATGCATTTCAAGAACCCAATCAGCAAAGGCACGACGTTGTTGATGATCGGCCGGCTTGAGTTCTTGCGTTAACTGAACTTTATAAGCCTTAAGACCCAAATCTTTATGCAAAATACGGTGTAATGACGTTTGTGGAATCCCTAATTCCAAAGAACGACGAGGAATGGACAAACCTGGGTTTTCTTCAACACTTTCGGCTACAGCAGCAATATTCTCGGCTGTTCTTAAGCGACGTGCACGGGTTTTCTTCTTCACATAACTAACTTGTCCCAACAGCTCGAATTTTTTCACCAATTTCTTTATTGCGCTCCGACAAGGTGCTTCATGACGACCCAAAAATGTTCGAGTTTTACGAACCGTCTCTGCCAAATTTTCACCATTTTTATAGTGAATTTTAATAATTTCAGTGCGTTGTTGAAGCGTGTATCGTTCCATCTTTATTTATGGCGTAGTTTCTACTTGTCAAACGTCAAAAACTTACAGCTTCAAAAGTGAAATCTACCGAAATAGCGGGCTTTTCAAAATGACACCTCTTATTGGAAAACCCTTTATATTTTAAGTTTTTATATGTTTTGCAGCGGAAACAAGCAATTTGTATTTTCGTTACTAACTTATTCTGGATACCGAATGTTTTTATAAAAATTATAGATATTAAACCATGCTCCTGTCTTAAAATACACTGCCATTAATATATTTATTCCTTCGAACATACCCCTGTAGAAGTAGCATAACGTCAGAACTAGGGCCCGGTTGTTTGAACGCTGAATAACGTAATAATATTTTTATTTATATTTCAAAAAGTGTTGATAAACAGTAGATATTTAATTTCTTGGTACAGACATGCCGATTTTATGCTATCCTTTTCTAATTGCATTATTTAAACGAGTATCATCGGTACGTCCTTCGAACATACCCCTGGGTACGTCAATTCTGAAAACAAAGTATGAATATATGGTTGCATAAATTTTTATTATTGTTATATTCAATATGTAAACAATCTAACAATATTTACCCATAAAAATAAGTTTTTAAATCCTGTTTTTGTTAATATTAATTGTAAACTTCGCATTTATAGTAATTTCTAACACTTAAAAACACCGAAAAAACTCACGACAAGCAATTAAACTGAAAGACAAGATATGTAAATATGTTTATGTCTGTCAAACATCAAAAAAGCGTCTCCCCCACCGACCATAAACAGCCTTCAGACAAATCTATTGTTGTTTATATCTAGAGTATGATCGAAGATTTATTCTGTTAAATTTCGTGCTGGCATAAAAAGCGTACAAACATTTTTAAAAATGAATATAAAGATTTACCTGAAAATTTATTTTAGTACTCATATCAAATATGCAACGCATGTCATATCGTCACTCGACAATATTTAATTTAAAGTAATCATTGTAAGTTTAGGAGTTTTATGATTAAAAGATATTTTTTATGAAATTACTGCAATTTTTTTTCTAAAAAGTTAATGAGTAATCTAGACAAGGAAATAAAGAAGTGAATAGCCTTGTCAAACGCACGAAACCGCACTAAATTCAACCAAAAAGACTCACAATGGGAGAGGTTTACGCCTCGGAACACAATCAAATAAAATGAGTTTAAGCAGCACACCTAGCTTAAGACAAGTGAAAAAATTTATAAATTCATCATCCAGGGATGCAAAAGGGTTCCTGAACTCTCTAAAAGGGACCTTCTACTAGGAACAAACTTCCTGACAAGACAAGATCTTTTGAGGTACCATTTCAAAATAATGAGTAAAGCCGACGGCAAGATTTGCTGTTTCTGCGATTATTTTGTAGGTAGGTGTCCCTTTAACGCATATATTGAGGCTCGAACCAAGAAAGCCATATGTGCTTTCTGTGCTTGTAAACGAGGCTTTGGGTGCACATGGGGACTGACACCTAAAGTGCTATTTTGGATATACACTATGGTGATCCGCCCCATGATAACGTACACCGCTATTGTATGGTGGCGTAGTACAACAAATCGCAAACACATTCTTCAACTTGACAAAGTTCAGAGAATGGCTTGTGTGGGAATATTGAGTGCGATGAGGACTGCTCTCATCAGGGCTCTTGAGGTCCTAGTGAACCTACCTCCTTTTCACTTATACATAGAGAACGAGGCCCTGTTTATCGTCTCAGTTGCCTGGGACATCTTGGAATTGGAACGGGCGGCTACGCAGGTATCTGGGAAAGTGCGGTGGAGAGGAAGTGCCCCATGCGGACAGATTAGATGACGCAGCTTTTAAAACCCAACCTCTCCCTGAAGATTTTCTGCCAAGTAGAGAGGATTCGGAGAGAGAACAAAATCTTCCGAAAAATGGATTCTGGTGGTATACTGATGGATCTTGATAAGATGAAAGACCTGGAGCCTAAGTATTCGGCAGGGGGGACACAGACAGGAAAAGAGTAATAAATATATGCTCAGACAGTAAGGCTGCGATATTGGCATTGAAGTCCAGTGTCATAACTTTGCGACTGGTGTCTGAGTGCAAGGATGTACTAAATGGTATGACAAGGAAACGCTGCGCAGTCAGACTCGTATGGGTCGTGGGTCATTCGGGCATACGCGGGAATGAAGAAGCAGATCGTCTGGCAAAATTGGGTTCGGCGACTGAACCGTATGGACACCAACCAATATTACCTGTCCCTATTGCTATTGGCAAAAGGGAATTAAAATCTTTGCTGGATAGCAAATTTATTGAATCATTGAGGGAAGCTCCTGGAATGAGGTGTGCTAAGAAACATAAAACTGGGCCTAGTGCATAGCGTACTTAGGAGCTTCTCTACTTGGGAAGGAAAGAGCTGCGAATTGTGGTGGGATTGTTGACACGATATTGTTACCTCAGGGGCCATCTTCATAGAATCGGTGTCGAAGACGACTCGACATGCAGATGGTGTTTGGAGGAGGATGAAACTGTTGACCATGTCCTCAGAGAGTGCCCAGCACTCAACGAACTGAGACTGACACATTTTGGAGATACAATTTTGTCACCGGAAGCCGTTTGGCAAGTTCGACTAACGAGGCTGCTTGGATTCGTAAAGGTGATCGCCCTCGAATAACCTGCAGATATGGTGGGATGTAAAGGACCCAACGGAGGCCTAGGCATCGATGATCTAGTATCATCGCCCTTTTTCATTCATTCATTCATTCATTCTCTTTAACGCCTGGTGAAATGAGAAAGTTATCGTCCATGAATTCAACAGGCTTCACGAAAAGTGGTGGCATCTCTGACCTTTGTTAGATTGAGGTAGAGTATAAAAGACCTTATAGGTCGGGGTGCTTTGAAGGACTAACCTGCCTAAACTACTCACGGATAACCTACAACTATCAATTTCTTCCTAAAGGATCATGTTTTGTGATGAATGAACTTTAGTAATGTTTTGCTAGTGCAAGGCTATATAGGCTTATTTCGTTGCAAAAGCTTTAAATTGCTTTGAAATATCTAATGCTTGACTGTAAGAAGAAGTTCACTATAGTGCTTAGTTTAAGTGATTTCTTCACATTTTTACCCAAATTTAAAATTTTTTGAGTGCGTAAATTCCTTGTTCGTGTTTTAACTGAATTTTTGTTTCTTACAGCTCTACTATCTAAGTATATGTTTATGGTATAATTTCTCTTGATGATCCTCTTGCAGAGATATCCCTATTACATTGCTACTTTTAATTTGTAGTTGTAACAGATTTAAATAGAACTTGAAAATACAAGAGGGTCAAGTTAAGGCAATGACTCAGAGAAAAGACGATCTTTAAGATTTCCGATTAAAAAATTGCGACCTTACCAATAGGGAAATCAAGGCTGATGAAATTTGGTGTTCATAAGGGAAACATTTCTACTTTTTGACGTATTAAGGATAATCACGAAATTTTTAAGAAAATTTTTGAAATTGTAAGATTTATTGTTAATACTTGTTTTTCAAGGCTTCTTGCCACCAGTGTATGAATTTTTAATTGGTAATGTAACAATTTTAAATATTACGTACCATATTCTTTACCAGTGGCTATTAATAAAAAAGCGAAAGTTGCAAGGTCAGTTGATCCTAAGCTTGTACGTTTTGCCTTGCAATATAACTATTTTATACCATTATGTCATTTTAATATTAATCTGTCAAAATAATCCGAAATTGATGATATAATGTCTTGAAAAACTATTAATAAACTTAACGATGAATTGGAGAACTGAGAATAATGACCAAAAATGATCAAAAACTACATAAAACCAAACGTAAACAAACTAAGGAAGAAATAGTCAAGCTGTGCGTATTTACACGAAACATTTCTAACCTAGTTTTTCACCTCCGTTAAGCCAGAACTACCAAATTTCTACATTTTACTAAAGTTAGGTGTACATAGTACTATAAAAATTGCATGCTTTGATCATAATGCATTTTAAAGTTAGAGCATCAATAAAAAAATGCTCTAACACTTAACCAAACATATTGGGTACTGCCTCTTAATCTAGAGATTGAAAATTTAATACACATTTATATCTTCAATCTGCAAATTCTATGTGTTAAATAATCGCTAGATAAACTAAATTTTACCTTTGTCTGCATTCAAAGTTATAGTGTGAAATGTAGGACGAGTTAAACCAACTTTGTCAAGAAAATTTTTTATAAAGAATAGAGTAAAATTATAATTTTTAGAAAAAAATCAAAGCGACTTCAAAAATCTGAAACTGATTTAACTTTCAATTAGTTTGGTATTTTTTTTCATTTCATAATATATTGTTTATATAGATTTTGATCTGTGTTCCATTTCTTATAATGTTAGTTAAGAGTCTCCTTGTCTAGTTTGTGGTCTTCAAAAATCTGTTAAATAAATCTAAAATTATTAAACTGATTACCCATTAATATATTTTATAACTTTTTATTTTGTACTGCCATTTTCTGAAGCCGGTTTACTTTTTTCAAATGATTTTTAAAAATAGTAATAATAATAATGTTAAGAAGCGCAGGAAGACTTTTAAAGCGGAAATAAGATAATATCAAGATGACCGCAAACATCAACATTAGCATGGACATAATTTACCGGAACCTGTTTGGAGATATCTCTTACAATATGTTGGAAACAGAATGAAAACATATCACTAGAAACACAAATCGGGCGCTAAAAAATTCAACAATTAAAATTTGTTTATCAATTTTTAGCCTACCGAAGATATATTACACGGAATCTCCTTACTAATACTTTTTATAATACACTAAAAGCCACATAAAAATAACTATTTTCTGTAAGAAGTTATATGCAAATGAAATCGATTAAAAATGACCACCAATCAACAAATCTTCTCAGTTTTCCACCTCGTAGCTAGAAACCTATCCCGGAAATATTTTTATGAGACCACTCCGGATAGTACTCTACAATATACTAAAAATCATATCAAAATAACTCACTCATATCAGAAGGTTTAAGCAAATGAAGTCGATTAAAAAGTTCACATACCAACAAGTCTTTTTCAATTTTCCATCCTCATTTTTATGAAACTTCTCTGAAGAACCTCTCTCTTCTAGAATATACTGAAAATTTTGTCAAAACACTTAACTTCTATCAAAAGTTACATGTAAATGTGTGAAACAATTTTTTTTCTGAACGAATCGTTTTTTAAATTTTTTCAGTTTTCAATCGATTTGTAATAAAGCTATCTTGGAAATATTTTTACGGGACTACTACTGCGAACCCATTAGAATATTCTGAAATTTTCGTCAAAATATCTCCGTTCCATCAAAAAATAAGCGCGAATAAAAATTAAATCTACTTCAAAACAAAATTTTTGTTAAAAAACTGAAGCGACTTCTAAAAATGCGCCGAAAAGCGAAAAATAACAATATAAGTTTTAATTGGATATTGAAATTCTTGAAGTCGGCGCCAAACTAATACCTAATACCTAAATGTGGTTCGTATAAAAAGATTTAAAAAAAAAACTTTATTTATAATTGTTTTTTTACTGTATCTTCTATTTATCTCGTGTTAGTACTTATTCGTTTCACTTAGTCATAACTTGACGCCGACTTCAAAAATTTCAATTTCATATAAAAATTTATATTTTTATTTTTTGCTTTTTACCGCATTTTTAGAATTCTGTTTAATTATTATCGCCATTGCATTTTCCTTATTCGTTGGACGGGCAGTCATAAAGAACTTAATGCTTTCTTGAAACATCTAAATACCATTCGACCTACAATTAAGTTTGCCACGGAAAAAGAGGTAAATGATCAATTGCCCTTCCTACATATTATGGTGAATCGTTCAAACGAAACTATTGAAACTTCAGTATATAGAAAGCCAACACATACTGGACAATATCTGAATCATAGTTCTAATCATTCTGTTGTAACAAAACGGCAAATTACACGCAACCTCTATAATCGCGCTATAGCTATATGCAATAATGCAGATGCATTGGAAAAAAACATAGCAAATATTAAATCCGATTTACAACAGAATGGTTATTCTTTTAAACTAATGGACGATGTTATAAATAACTTTAGAACAACGAACTCTGGACAGCAAGAAACACATTCCTTCTTCACAATTCCGTACATTAAGGGAACATCGGAGAAAATAAGATGAATTGCCAGTAATTATAATATAAAAACAGCAACTAAATCAGGAAATACATTTAGAGTTTATTTAACAAAAACAAAACCAAAAACTACCGATAAGAAAGAATGTGTTTACAAAATTCCATGAGAGTGTGGTAAAATGTATATTGGAGAAACCAAGCGACCACTAGAAGTTAGAATTAAGGAACATAAAACTAATAAACAAAAAGGGGAGACATCGAGATCAGGTATTGCAGAACACGCCTGGGATAAACAACACCATATAAAATGGTCTGAGGCTGCGGCAATATGTATGAAACCCAACATGAAAAAAAAAAGAAAATTTATAGAAGCAGCTTACATTAAAAACAATAATGGAATATTCATTAAACCGAGTGTTGAGATACCTAATCTTTGGCAGCCACAACTTTGTAGCATCAAATCATTGAAGTGTGTACAGTGAAGCGAAACTTTGCATTCAGCTTATACTTGATAACGATTAGAGATATAACCTAATCGAAACGTCGTAAAAGTAAAAATAAAAATAAAGACAATGCAAGTCCGATAACCACATTTTAATCAACTCTTAAGAATTCCCTGTATTAATTATGGAGAAAATCAAAGATATAAAATATTTAGGGCGCCGTATTGCATCCACCATATTGAATTCCTAAAAACAATTTGAAATTCATAATTAACACTCTCAAAAAGCCCTCAAACCTATTTTAGACAAAATCTAGAGACGTGAAATTTTAATCCGTCATATTGGATTCATGTACACGTACAACTCTACATAATAAATTCTATAAAAATCAGTTTTTAACCATTTTGATAAGTTAACGCATAATATAAATACGAAATTTGCCGAAAAAACGAAGATTTTCAAAATCATCCTGTAGATTAAGAACCAAGAGAGTCATGAGAAATTTGACACCGAAATAGTTCGTTTCGTTAAAAAGTAGGACATTAAAGTGTCGAAAATGGGACACCCTGTACCTAATTTCATCTTAATCGGATAGTCGGAAGTCAGTTAAAATTTGATTACCAGATTTGATGGGCAATCGACAGCCGACAGGCCATAGGCCATATACGGCAGGGAAACTAAATAAAATCACTCAATTATGAAAATTGTCTATTTAAAAATATTTTTTTATGAATCACTTAAGTGATTAAAGTTAATGTTTTTGAGACTTTTCGAAAAAAAAAAATAATAAACGGTGAAGTTCTGATTGAGATACTTTTAGCATGTTTTAGGAATTCTTCAAGGTGATTGCAAAAAATATTGATTGGTTTGCAAACTTCTTATAACCGACTTCATTGACGTAAAACTGCTGATAAGTCGGAGATATTTTATGCGGTTTTCAATACAAATATATTAATTATCGCGCTTTATCTGTTTCTTTTTAAGCCGTCACCTTCTTTTCCTTACCTCATTTGCAATTTGTGGAAAATTATTATTAGGGCTTCATATTTTAAAGAAAAATAAAATTAAAAGTATTTATAATTTTTTTAAAGGACTGAACTTTTACTTTAGACAAAAGGATATGGAACCCAGATCACAAGCTATGTAAAAAATATAACAATGATATAGAGATGAAGTCGATCAAATTACCAATCTACCTAGATAGCCCAGCGCGGATCTGTTTCTGGTTGGATGTTGCGAGGTGGAACACTAATTTTTACTCTAATCCCTCTAAAATAATGCCACTAATAATAATTGAGATATGCTTTCTCTTGACAGCGAACGGAACATTTTTTCATTTAACAAAGAGTGACAAAAAAAATGAAAATCGCGTTTTTTCCACTTTTTTTGCTCATAACTTCGAAAGTATTAACTTTAGAGAAAAGTTGCGGGGAAAGAAAAGTTTTGCAATTTATTCGAAAAATTTATCATTCTTGTTGCAAAATAGTAATAATTAACAAAAAAGGGGAAAAAACAATAGTTTTGAAAATAATTTTTTTCGACCACTTGTATTTCCTGGAGGATCTTCATATTCGATCAAGAGAAACTTCATGATATGATGAAACAACCTACAAAATTTCGTTGAAATCGGTTCTATAGTTTTTGCACAATAATTTTGCAATACAAATTTTTGTCAATAAGCGAAAATTTTTTCAAATATCATTGAGTCTTAAATTGGAAAGCCACTTACTTGACATTTTTTTCACGCATAGTAATTGTTTAAAGTTATTGTTAAATTTTCAAATTATTAACAAATTGAATATCTCCGCGAATTTTCATCGCTATAAAAAAAACTGTCTACCGTAGTATACAGTATGCTGGGCATAAAATGCATAAATGGCATAATTTATTTATAACAAAAAGAAAGTATAATCAGTACTCGGCATAGTGTTCTTTGAGTTACGGAGACATCGCTTTAAAAAAATGATTGAAATTGCTCTCATAGAAGCCGAAATGACTTTTTTTTTCACTTGCGTATTTTAAACCTTCTGATTCAATTTCTGAGCGACAGCTTTCCACCCCTTTTTTGGCATTTCTCACGCAGGCGGACGATTTTCTTTTCTCTCTTTATCTGTGTTGCCAATAACTCAAACATGTAAGCATTCTTGTCAGAAAAATACTTGTAAAGACGAAGCTACTGGTTTAACAATCCGCCCTAAATTATTTATACTTTCGCTGTAAATGCTTGTCAACTTTGACAGCTTGTATCTCGAAAATGAATAACCAAAATTTAAACTTTTTTTCAAAAGAAGCTTCACAAGTGAAAAAAAAGTCATCTCGATTTCTAAGAGAGCAATTTCAATCATTTTTTTTAAAGCGATGTCTCGTGAGTAGAGGAGTTCAAAGAACACTATGCCGAGTACAGATTATACTTTCTTTTTGTTATAAACAAATTATGTCATTTATGCATTTTATGCCCAGCATACTGTATACTACGGTAGGCGGTTTTTTTTTATAGCAAAACTATGTTGACTTTTACAATATTTAAACATTACTTGTTCCTGAAAATACTTTAACTGTACAATATAAAGAAAACAAAAACATTATTTTATTTAAACTCAGTAAAGAAAGTTGATATTTCGTAAGTTATAAGCGTTATAATACTTTTAAAAATTTTCGGAAACAATATATTTTATTTAGAAATAAAGCAAAATTCCGATTAGTACCGTTACAAACGAAAATGTAAGTAACATATAGTTTATAGTTTCGCCGTAAACGCCTGTCAATTTTGACAGATGGTCTCTCGGAAACGAATTGACAAAACTTCACCTTTTTTTTTTTTGAAGCAGGGTCTTTTCGAGTACTTTCTAACCATGTTTTTAAGCTAAAAATTTAGCTAAACAATTACTGTGCGTAAAAAAAATATCAAATAAGTGGCTTTCCATTTTAACACTCAATCAAATTAGAAAAATTTTTCACTTTTTGACAAAAATTTGTATTGCAAAATTATTGTGCAAAAACTGTAGAACCAATTTCAACGAAATTTTGTATGTTGCTTCATCATACCATGAAGTTTTTTCGTGATCGAATATGAAGATCCTTCAAGAAATGTCAGTGGTCGAAAAAAATTATTCAAAACCATTGTTTTTTTGCCCTTTTTTGTTAATTATTACTATTTTGCAACGGGAATGAAAAATTTTTCGAATAAATTGCCAAACTTTTCTTGCCCCACAACTTTCCTCGAAAGTTAATACTTTCGAAGTTATAAGCAAAAAAACGCGATTTTCATTTTTTTTGTCACTCTTTGTAAAATGGAAAAATGTTCCGTTCGCTTTCAAGAGAAAGCATATCTCAATTATTATTAATGGCCTTACTTTAGAGGGATTAGAGTAAAAATTAGCGTTCCACCTCGCAACATCCAACCAGAAACAGATCCGCGCTGGGCTATCTAGGTAAAGTGGTAATTTGATCGACTTCATCTCTATATCATTGTTATATTTTTTACATAGCTTGTAATCTGGGTTCCATATCCTTTTGTCTAAAGTAAAAGTGTTTTAGTATATTTTTTTTAAAGTTAAGTTCTTTAAAAAAATTATAAATTCTTTTTAATTTTATTTGTCTTTAAAATATGAAGCCCTAATAATAATTTTCCACAAATTGCAAATGAGGTAAGGAAAACAAGGTGACGGCTTAAAAAGAAACAGATAAAGTGCGATAATTAATATATATGTATTGAAAACCGCATAAAATATCTCCGACTTATCAGCAGTTTTACGTTAATGAAGTCGGTTATAAAAAGTTTGCCAACCAATCAATATTTCTTGCAACCACCTTGAAGAATTCCTAAAACATGCTAAAAATATCTCAATCAGAACTTCACCATTTATTATTTTTTTTCGAAAAGTCTCAAAAACATTAACTTTAATCACATAAGTCATTCATAAAAAAAATATTTTTCAATAGACAATTTTCATAATTGAGTGATTTTATTTAGTTTCACTGCCGTATATGGCCTATGGCCTGTCGGCTGTCGATTGCCCATCAAATCTGATAATCAAATTTTAACTGACTCCCGATTATCCGATTAAGATGAAATTAGGTACAGGATGTTCCATTTTCGACACTTTAATGTCTTACCTTTTAACGAAACGAACTATTTCAGTGTCAAATTTCTCATGACTCTCTTAGTCCTTAATCTACAGGATGATTTTGAAAATCTTCATTTTTTTCGACACATTTCGTATTTCTGTTATGCGTTAATTTATCAAAATGGTTAAAACTGATTTTCATAGAATTTATTATGTAGAGTTCAGTGGCGTGGTCAGTTTTTTTTTTCTAAAAAGTTTAGTTTTTGAGATTTTAACCAAACTTATGATGTTTTAAATGGGACACCCTGTAAATTATTTTAGATATTGAGTGTAATTTAGACTTTTGAAAAATATATGAAGCGTTTGTTTTATTTCGAAAAACAAAGTCAGAATTCGATATTTTCAATAATTTACTTTATTTATAACAGTAGAACGTGGCCAATTTATAAGAAACAAAAGGCACATCTCCAAAACTTCACAGTTTTGTCAAATTGTTTTTTATTATGAAATATTTTGGTTACGTAAGTGTTTTTATTTTTCTTTTTATTTATTTTGCATTTACAAAAGCTGTTTACGATATTTATTAAAAGTTTGATACGTTAGTATGTTTTATACAAAGCAATGAAAGTCCCCAAGAAGCTTATGAATTGGATCTTCTTTGTGTTTTGGAGTCAGGTTCAACCTATAGATTCATATGCTATAACTATGGACTTTAAACAGTATGGGTCTGATAACTTATATTGGGCTTTTAAGCCAGTTAATTTTATAAAGAAAAACGACCCAGCTTAATGGTCAAGTAGCCAATTTCTGACGCAGCGATAGCGTTGCCGTGGTGTCCTGGTGAAGTTGTGTGACTGTGTAATGAGCTGATTTGTAGACTGAGTAGCACAGTCCATGTGTTTGGTTATGGTTTCACGAATAAAGGCAGTAAAAGTATCACCATGTATTATTGTGTTCCTCACAAAGTATGGGGCTCCACAGATCATCCTTAAGACTTTGTTTTGAAAGCTTTCTACTTCCCTGAATCTAGTCTATGTTGATTTAGGGCGGAGCACCAAAGGATCGTATGAAGAGTTTGTAAATATTCAGCTTGTCCCTCAAGTTGAGTTTGCTGTTTCGATGCAGAAACGAATAGAGAGCCAACCATGACATTTTAGCCTTGGATAAAATGTAGTTCGTATTTAATAACCAATTTAGTCTTCTATCAAAGACTAGCCCCAAGTACTTCACATTGTCCCGCCAAGGAATGCGAACATTCGAGATGGTTAGCCGATTGTCCGGATCGGAAATCGCGACTTTGTAAATATGATGGCTTGAGTTTTGTTTGGGTTCAATTTAATTTTCCAATCGGCCATCCATCTCTCTTGTTTGTTTAAGTAATGTTGAAGTCTCTAGACTACGTAATTTAAGGATCCTGAAGAGGTCGCAAATGCAGTATCGTCAGCAAACTGAAATAATTTGCAGAAGTTATCAGTCGGAATGTCCGCTGTATAGTTAAATAGAGTGGGTGACAAGGATGACCCCTGTGACACTCCAGCTCTGACGTGTTTTGTTTCCGACATAGCATCATCTAACAACACTACGAATGTTCTCCCTTCAAGAAAACTTGAGACTAGTCTGACTATGTAACTTGAAGTTCCCTGCAGTGAAAGTCCCCAAGAAGCTTCTGAAATAAATTTCAATAGGTGATGTATTTAAAGTGTTATTATTAGGATAAGTTCTCATATTTGCGATCGTTTTTATTCATGAAAGGTATCCAGAAAGAAGGTAACCCTTTCCAGACAAAATTGCTCGTTTAAAAATAAATCTTATTGAACACCGATATTTTATTCAGCCGTGCCCCAAAACATATGTTAAAGAAGGTAGGAAGAGAATGCAAACAAATGTGCTATTTTGCGCAGCAGCATGAAATTGATCATCGTGTAGAAACGTGGACAAAGAAGTTGCTGTGGCAAAGTCTGACACTGAAAGAATTTTGAAATAGGATAAATACCATCCATATAATTTTAAAATAAATCAACATTTACACCCCGGAGATGTTGAGCGCCGAGTAATGTTTTGTCAATGGTATTCAGAACAAATCCATACTAACGAAATTTTAGCAGATTTATCATCTGGTCTGACAAATGTTATTTTCGACAGGGCACAACACGGGCGCTTCGGGGTTGGTGTCTGGTGTTTTATTTTGATTCGACGCATAGTGTACAGGATATATAAAGGGAGTCTCACAGCATGTAGATACCTAAAAATCTTTGAGCCGTAAACGCCTGTCAACTTTGACAGTTTGTATCTCGAAAACTAATAACTAAAGTTTAAACTTTTTTTCAAAAGAAACTTCTTTCAGAGTGCTTTCTAACCATGTTTTCAGAAAAAAAGTTCATTGGAAATTCGCGGAGATATTCAATTTGTTTATAACCTAAAAAATTAACAATAACTTTAAACAAATACTGTGCGGCCCCTAATTAACCGATTTTAAATTAAAAAAAAAACCGTTTGAAAGCTTGAAATCTCTAGTATATGAGAAAAAAGTGGCTTTCCGATTTAAGACTCAGTCAAATTTGAAAAATTTTTCGTTTTCTGAAAAAAATTTGGATTGCAAAATTATTGTGCAAAAACTATAAAACTGATTTTCACGAAATTTTTCACGTTGTTTCATTATACCATGGAAGTTTTTCTTGGCTGGATATGAAGTCCTCCAAGAAATGTAAGTGGCCGAAAAAAATCTTTTTCAAAATTATTGTATTTTGCCTTTTTTTTGTTAATTATTACCATTTTGCAACAAGGATAATAAATTTTTCCATTTCTAACCTATTCTATCGTTAAAGAAATTCGATTGCTAAACATTTCTTTCCGCACAATTTTTCTCTAAAGTCAATACTTTCGATATTATAAGCACAAAAATGAGGGCATAAACGCGTTTTTTTTTGTTAAATAAAAAATCTTCCGTTCGCCTTCGTGAAAGAGCATATTTCAGTTATTATAAAGGGCATTATTTTGAAGGGTTGAGAGGAAATATTGGCGTTCCACCTCGCAACATCCAAATCATGATGAATTTTGACAGATCCGCCCTGGGGTAAGAGTTAATTTAAAAGTAACCTATTCAACAACTAACCTAATTTTAATATAAAATATTTTTTAATTTATTTTTTACTTTTTGGTGCAATTTGGAAGTTAATTTATTTCTTTTTTAATAACTACTTAACTAAATTATAATTTCTAATACTTAGAAATTCCGTAGTTATTGACACACTCACATCCACAGAGAAAAGTACCTATTTTAGACCCATTTTTATGCAATTCTTTTGTTATATAAGAAAAAAATAGTTATTAAAGCAAATTAAAAAGAAACATTGGACGAAACGCGTCCGTGTTTTTTTTCTTAAATCAAAAGAGCCGCATTTTGAAATATCGACATTGGGGTTAATATTTTTAACGTTCTTAAAGCCTTAAAACTGGTGCTATCTTTTAATCTTAAGATAGGTGTGTGTGTGTGTAACTGCCTGCATAAGAAATGATCTTATGGTATTTTTATGACATCCGAGGATAGTCGTATAACCACAAAAAGAAATTTACTTGCGGTCAAAATAATTTCCACCTCGATCACCGTCTAAGGAATGTTTTAATCGCGTTTAAGAGTATTTCGCTACCAGAATGTGATCAGTATCTGCAATTATATTAACCAGGTCTGCATTTCTCCATGACATAGTTTTTAGTTTTTATGGCACAATTAATCTAACCAAATGATTTTTTGTTTTAAACCATATAATTTTAGTTTGTATTGAGCTGGTACATACAAATTAAATATCGTTTTTAAGCCGAGTTCTTCACTACCCTATTCAGATATCTTAAACGTAAGTGATAAACCACTTAGAACACGAATATTAAACCTGGAAACTTAAAATTAAAATAGACCGTTTGAAGCAAGTCTATTTCGAATTTAGTTTGCTTAAGCAAGTTTCCAGTTTTTGTACCTTTAAAACTGAATTATTAGCAGTAGCGGCTGGTGTATTAAAAAAGTAGGAGTTGCAGTTCCAATGGTACATTAAAAACATAGATATGTATAAAACTTACCATAGGCACCGGTGGATGAAAAAATAAAATCTTTAAAAATTAAGTTAGTATGAAACAAAGCAGTATGTTTTAAACAACTAAACATAAAGAAGGCAGTAGATTTTAAAAATATAGCAGTCAAAACAAAGTATATGTATAACTTACTGTGTGAATTATTTATAAAAAAATCCATACGCTGATTTTTGGCATTAGCAGATTTATTAATAACACCCCGATTGAAATCAGATATGCTTTCAATAAAATCCTTTTCTATAGAAAGCATTGCCATAGCGAAAAGTCTTTCTTGGCTCATAGTATTCCGTAAAAACGTTTTTATCCGTTTGATGGTAGAAAACGACCGTTCTGCTTCAGCCGATGCCATCGGAATTGTAATTAAAATTTAATAGTTTTAGAGCATCACTAAATGTCTTACTTAGCTCGATCTTTTGCAAAAGATAATCATAAAGTACAAGAAGTTCCGAAATTGATCTAAATTCTTCAGTTTCATATATGACGGTCAGTTCTCTAAGGAGCTTTTGTTCGATAAAATAGGGGTAAATTTTAATCGTATCTTTAAATTTTTGTTCGGGAAAACATGACCTATATTCGATATAGTGTTCCAAAAAAGGGACTGGTTGCTGCCAAGTGACCCGTAAAGCTAAATCGTTTTTTTGTTTGACAAATAATTATTCAGAAACTTCTTTTACTTCCCGAGAAAACTCCGCGGAATCATCGAGCTTAGGTCGTTTTGAAGTAGATGGAGATGGCTCAACGTCATTTGAGGTAATATTATTTCAAATTTCTGTTAATTTTGATTCAAATGATAATATATTTTTATTTGCGATAACAGCGTCAATTTGTCTTGTTTGGAACTTTCTAAATAACAAATCACCCATGAAAGAAAACTCTTGCTTTAGAGAATTTTGGCATACCTTGATGATTGTTTCGTGGTACTAATGTTTCTACTGTCATCTTAGATTTTTTCCATTATCTCTAGAATGTTGTCTTTGTATTTAAATACGGTACAAATAACTCTAGAATAAAAATTGCATCTTGTTGGGACTGAACGAGTTAAACATTTGTTAACAATTTGATCTAGTATTGCAGTTTTTCAAGGACTATTCGAAAAAAAAGAAACAATTTACAATATTTTTGGGGGTTACGCAAACCTGCAAACCTAAGGAAAAGCCGCCACTGATTATTAGGATATATCAAGTGTTATTTTATCACGTTTTTAGAACCAAGTTTTTCTATCTGGTACAAATTTTTGATCGATTTTAAGCTAACTCCGGATGATGATTATCCGATCAAGCTGAAATTTAGTACACATATATAAACCCAATAACAATGCAATACTATGACCTTGAATATATATTACAAGTGCATTTTAATGTCAATTTCACTTACGATTATTTCAAGGTATTTTTAAGGTCAACTTTACTTCCGATCATCTAATCAAGTTAAAATTTGGTACCCATATAGAGCCCGATGATAATGTAATAATATGACCTTGAAGCTCACCTTGAAAGTATACGTGAAGGTCATTTCAAGATCAACTTTGTTTTTAATACGTTTTTATCAACTCGCTTTCTTGTTTTTCTGTTTATCTGTTCTGTACAAATTTTGGCAACCATTTTAAATTAAATTTCCGATGAGCTAAAATCTGTAACTTTAAACATATTTCAGAACTGGATGACAAGGCAATATCAATTCGCTTTTTTATCTGTGTATTTGTTTTTCTGTAGGCTACAAAGTTTGCTATCGATTTTACGTTAAAGACTAAAAACCAGAAAATAACACAGGTTTACAAAAACAAAGAGTTGATACCTATGTGACCAAACTATTTTATTCTTATTTAACCTGAACTAACCTGAATTCAAACCTGAGGTTCGATAACCTCTATCACGTCAGGTTCAAGGTCATTTCAAGGTCAAATGGAGTAAAATTCATTAAATAAATCTGAAAAAGTAGATATGTAGGTTCTTGAGGTCACTGAATCCGAATTCATGGTATCTTTAGTCCCTTAAGGTCAACCAAAGGTCATTTCGAAGTCATTACAAGGTCAATTGAAAAAAAAACTAAACAAATCTGAGAAAAAAATATTTAGCTTTTTAGAGTCGCTGAATTCGAACTTGTGGTTTATTTAATTTTCCAAGAAGAGTCATTTCAAGGTCAAATTAAGAAAAATTCACTAAATAAATCTAAAAAGAAAATATGTTGATTTTTGGTGTCGCTGAGTCGGAATTCGTGATTTGTTGAATTCATCAAGGTCAGCGCAGGTTATTTCAGTGTCATTCTAAGGTCAAATTGAAAAAAAAAAACATACTAAATAAATCTATAAAAGAAGACATGTAGACTTTTGGGGGCGCCAAATCTGAAATTGTGGTTTATTTAACACTTCAAGGTTAACCAGAGGCCATTTCAAAGTCATTTTAAAGTCAAATTAAAAAATAAAAAAATAAAAAATGTTTAAAAAAGGAGAACCCACGCGCAGCTAGATCGATATTCGTTACACAGCAGACAGGCAAGCGGATCGAGTTTTAGAGTTTACACTCAAGCTCCAAAAACCACGTATCCCACGTGCAGCTACCTCGATATTCGCTACAAGTAGGCACGTGAACAGAACGAGTTTTTAAGGGGAAACCGAAGCTTCTAAAACCACATACCCCACGCGCAACTAGATCGCTATCCGTTACATAATAGCTAGACTAGCGAAACGAGTTTTTATAAGTGTGTAACACAAAACCCAAACTCTCAGAGTGAGTCCACACGATAAGAAAAATTTGAGCGTAGGCATATTACGCGCTTTTGTGGTAAAAATGTATCGTCCACACGGGGGCATTTTGTTACGCGGTCTTAAGGGTGTGGTTTTTTTTTGTCTTAACCTAACTTTTATCAGGATTTTTGTTTATATTTTATCTTAAAATTAAAGTGAAGCAAAATAAAACATTAATTGAGGCAGTCTTTTAATCTAGAAAAAAAAGTTACAAAATGTAAGGAGAATATTGATATATTCTTTATTAAAAAAACAGGAAAGTCGTCGCTAATTTTAATATTTATGAATTTGAAGAGCTCTACGCTGTTGCTGGGCCAATAATTAGGAAACAAGATATGGAAATGTGTACAGTTATACCTTTATTACTAGGCTGGAAATAACATTGTGATATTTAGCTGATGAAATCAGCATGTGAAAGCAACAGTGCGAATTCCGAGTCGGTAAACAGTATTTCTGAAATTATTCAGGTTACTTGTGCGGTAATGGGACTCTTTAAAAGAAGTTTTATTTCCAAAGTTTACCACTTCTGCCTGGTAAAGAATTGTCAATGAGTCCAAAGACGAGAATTTCAATATAACAGTGTATTTTTAACAATCGTTTTAATAATTACAATTGTTTGTAGTTTTTAGAAGAATACATTACGTATGATATTAACTGGATTTCTGTTATTAAATTTCCATCAGTGTTAATTTTTACTTTTTAATTATTTATAGTACGTTTATATGTAGTTTGCTAAAGGTAGGGTTACCAGACGACAGGAATTTTCCTGACATGTCTGAAATTTTAGCCCCTTTTAGGAAAACAGGAAAAAACTGCAATTGTCAGTATTTTTTTGAAATTAAAAGAGGAAAGTATAAATAATAAAAAATATTTATTAATCATTCTAGGAAGAAAAAATAAATTAATTAAACACTAATAAAATAAATGAATTGTTAATTTAGTATAACAATAAATTTAGTTTCGTACTTTTTATTGCTTGATGTTTCTTTTGGCAATTATTGATATTTTTTAACAATTTCATGACATTCTTCACATTATATGTTCTTTAAGTTAAATTGTGCCTAGAGTAGAATCTTAACCAACTATTATTAAAAATTATTAATTATTAAATTACTAAATATAAATATTTTTAAGTTACTCTTATGGATTAATAGATAATTATAGTCTAATATTTAATACTCTCTTAAGAAAAAGCTATATCTTATGTAAATTTTGATTTTAATAAGCTCAAACAAAAGCATGCCTTAATCTCCAAAACTCTAAAACTTTACTTTTTACAGAGACCATTAGCTTTGTTCATATTGTTATCGTTCCATAAATACACACTTTTTCATTTCAGTAATCATGTAAATAAATAGTTATGTTATATTTGTTAATACGCCTATGACTGTAAAATAATAATTTAGATACAGAAATAGAATATAACTAGGACATGAACATAGAGACGAGGGAACAAAAATTAAAAAACTACAATAGTGACATTAAATTAGTAAGAAGAAAACTGTTGTTACCTCATGATTTAGTGAACATCTTAATAAAATATTAAAAGTATTATTAGAAGATTTATTTGAATCATCGAAACCAGTGATAAACCAAAAGCAGAACCAGAAAAGTTATAACATTGGTGCCAGCAAAAAGCAGAGCTTATAACAATATAGACGGCCTATTTCTCCCAGTGCACTACGCTCCCATTAATGAGAACACTCGCTCGATATTCACATTTGGTGCTTCGATTGCAAATATTTTGAAAATCTCACTGCCTTAACATACCACAAACAACATTCAGATGAAATGTCCGGATATTTACTAAAAAGTCAGGAAATCTCATTATTTGATCTGGTAACCATAGCTAAGAGCATGCTTGTGGATTAACCTCTCGATATCAGAGATTGTCGTGGAATAGAAATTTTATTATATAACGGCCTTTACTTCATAAGTTTTCATTTATATAAGGAACAACTGTATTATTGCAATTGTTATATAATTAATAAAAAAAAAGAACAAGAATTGTTTTTTTTTAATACCAAGCAGTAATGATCTTCGATAATAAGCATTTTTAATAAATTAAAACAATTTAACATCGTTCATAAATATCCATTATCTGAAAACTCGCAAAATAAAAATAAATAAAACAACAAACTTCTGAAAAAAAAAAAACGTAGGTTATGTTCACATAAAATATTAAAAAGAAACAGTTTCCGCCATATTTAAAGCAGTCCGTTGAAAAGTTAAATAGTATTTTGCGTAATGACCTTGGAAAAGGTGGATTTAGGCGGGAAATCTTTGGTCTTTGTCTTTTGTTAAATTTAACAAATCACAGTGCTTGAAATTTGATGTATCTTACTACGCTACGCGTACGCTCAGATTTTTCTTATCATGTGGACCCGCTCCCAATATGCTGTACCTGGGATATGTGGTTTTCGGAGACCTTGGGTTTTATTTCATACACCCATAAATCCTTGTTTTTTACCTCTGTCTGTTGTGTAACGGGCATTGATCTCGCTGCGCGTGGGATATATAATTATGAGAGCTTATGTTTTGGAAAATTTATAAAAACTTGCTCCGGTTGTCTGTTTGCTGCACGTAGAGTATGTGGTTTTAACAGCTTGGGCTTCGCCTTAAAAACTCCATCCGTACCCCTGTCTGCTGTGTAATGGATATCGATTTAGCTGTGCCTGGGTTATGTGAGTGCGAGAGTTTGGATTTTGAATTACCATTTCATAATAACTAACTCCACTTCCATATCTGCTGTGAAACAGACATCAAGCTAGCTGTGCGTGGGGTGCGAGGTTTTTGGGCTCAAAAACTTGCCCGTCTGCTATGTAACGGATATTGATCTAACTGCGCGAAAATTGTCTTTTTTCATAAATTTATTTAGTGGATTTTTCAATTTGACCTTGAAATGACCTCTGTTAACTTGGGGATATTAAACAAACCACAAGTTCAGATTCAGCGACCTCAATAACATACTTATCTACTTTTTCAGATTTATTTAGTGAATTTTGCTCTATTTGATCTTGAAATGACCGTAGACCTGAGGAGATAGAGGTTAGCAGACCTCAAATTTGGATTCAAGGCGTCTATTTACATCAGAATAAAATGGTCTGGCCAAATAGACATCCACTTTTTCTTTTTTTGTAAACCTGTGTATTTATTGAAACAAAAAAAATTAATATACCACATTTCTAAAACAGATTATAACCTATAAAATAATTTGTCACATTTTCCTGAAAATAGGTGATTGTGAATTTTTAATAGCTATGAAAATACTTGTTTTGTTGTGTTTGTTTCTTCAACGACAGCTCTTTTTACTCGTTACTATTATCTCTTGCATGCACCATGCGTTTTTCGTTTTCAATCTTACGAATATTTTCATAGTTATTAAAAATTCTTAATCACAAATTTTCAAGACAATGCGGCTAATTATTTTCTACCTTTTCGTTTGTTTAAAAATGTTGTATATTAATTTTTTTTATATAAATAATTATTTAAGAGTAAACTCCGGTCCTGTGAAAGATAAGAAGCATTGCTCCACTAAACTGAAAACAAGTACAAATCGATAAATTTCTTTATAAATCATATATTTTCTCGCTAAAAACACTAATGGAGACTCCAATTCTGCTAAGACTTAATTGGAGTGAAATCACCCTCAGAAACAGCAGGTGTAAAAGGTCATGGAAAATTCGGCTTAGTTTTAGATCTACGTTGCCATATTTCTGTTAACATTATTTTCTGTTATATTATATATATTTGTGCAAGAAATTGCATTAAAAAATGTATACACAAATTATTATAATAATAGATTTAACAATTTAAAGATGCAATATCTATCAACTAAGATATCGTAAAACGGAAAATTTTTGTATCGCGATATAACTTTGAATGCATATAAAAAATTCTCTATGTGGTTGTAAAGGGTGTTTTTATAGAGGTATAGAACTTTTAAATAGAATAAAACAAAGATGAATTTTTTAAATTGACATGAAATTTACTTTATTCGAAAGATAACCTTCTGGCATTATAATTTAAATATGACTTTTGGCATATGACCGCCACGGTCTGCTCGGACGTAGTCTAATCTGGAGGTCCAATTTTCGATGACCTTTTCCAACATTTGTGGCCGTATATCGGCAATAACGCGGTGAATGTTGTCCTCCAAGTGATCAATCGTTTCGGGCTTATCGGCGTAGACTAGCGACTTCACATATCCCCACAGAAAATAGTCTAGCGGCGTTAAGTCGCACGATCTTGGAGGCCAATTCACGGGTCCGAAACGTGAAACTATGCGGTTACCAAACATTTCCTTCAATAAATCAATTGTGGCACGAGCTGTGTGACATGTTGCGCCGTCTTGTTGAAACCACAGCTTCTGCACATCATGGCTGTTCAATTGATGAACGAAAAGGTCAGTAATCATGGCTCTATAGCGGTCACCATTGACTGTAACGTTCTGACCAGCATCGTATTTAAAGAAGTACGGACCAATGATTCCACCAGCCCATAAAGCACAGCAAACAGTCAGTTTTTCTGGATGTAACGGTGTCTCAATATTCACTTGAGGATTATCATCATTCCAAATACGGCAGTTTTGTTTACTGACGTATCCATTCAAACAAAAGTGAGCTTCATCGCTAAACAAAATTCGCTTATGAAAATTGGGATCAACGGCAATCTTGTTTTGGGCCCAATCACCGAATCTACGCCTTTCTAAGTGATCGTGTGGCTTCAATTCTTGCATGAGTTGGATTTTGTAAGCACGCAAACCAAGATCTTTCCGCAAAATATTCAATAAAGTGAATGGACACATATCCAATTCCTGTGCACGATGGAGGCAACGGCAATCTTGTTTTGGGCCCATTCACGGAATCTACGTCTTGCTAGGTGATCGTGTGGCTTCAATTATTGCACGAGTTGGATTTTGTAAGCACGCAAACCAAGATATTTTCGCAAAATCTTCCATAAAGTGAATGGACATATATCCAATTCCTGTGTACGATGGCGGATAGACTTATTCTGGTCTTCCTCTACGCTACGCTCTACAGCAGCAATGACTTCCTCTGTACGCACTGTACGACGTCTCTGTAGATGAGTATTATCATTTAGAGTAAACGTGGTGCGAAAACGTTCCATAGTTAATCGAATTAATCGCTATGATGGACGATTATGTTGACCGTAACAGAACCATGATTTTCAAAATAAATTTGCACAATTTGGAAGCGTTGTTCAGGCATCAGGCTATTCATGTTGAAATGCCAAACCAAACTAAACATAAATCACTTGACAGCTGACAAAATGGCCGCCAGTTAAAACCTAAAGTTTTATACCTCTATAAAAAACACCCTTTATATGCATAACATGCATAATATGTATGCGAGCTTGATGAGATGGAACGGTGAAATGCAATATATTTCATTTTATCGTTCAGTACTTTAACTGTTGTAGATTACCTCTTTACCAAATTTGGTGATTGGTGATATTCTATCTAGGAATACAGTGTATCTTTTCACGAACCATTTCTATTACTACTTTCAATCCCTATAACATTTTTCCTTATTAAGGGGGATTCCTATTTTGTAAGCCTATTTTGGAGACTTTATTTCACAAATTTATGCTATTTATAATGAGAAGAGTAACATAAATTCAATGAAGAGACTATGAGTCTTTTTATTAGGGATTAAGGGTACGAAAAATTTTTTTTTTCAAAATCCCAACCATAAGGATATTGCAGGACGCTGAATCTACCCCCACTTAAAAAATGTGGCTTTACGGCATGCAGTAGGCCTGTGGCAATCACTCTAACTTCATTGAAGTCAAAATTTAAAAATTCTACAAATGGCGCGAAATTCAAAAGGTTAGAATATAACTAGGACATGAACATAGAGATGAGGGGAACTAAAATTAAAAAACTACAATAGTGACATTAAATTAGTAAGAAGAAAACTGTTGGTACCTCATGATTTAGTGAACATTTTAATAAAATATTAAAAGTATTATTAGAAGATTTATTTGAATTCATCGAAACCAGTGATAAACCAAAAGCAGAACCAGAAAAGTTATAACATTGGTGGCAGCAAAAAGCAGAGCTTATAACAATATAGACGGCCTATTTCTCTCAGTCCACTACGCTCCCATTAATGAGAACACTCGTTCGATATTCGCATTTGGTGCTTCGATTGCATATATTTTGAAAATCTCACTGCCGTAACATACCACATACAACATTCAGATAAAATGTGCGGATATTTACTAAAAGGTCAGGAATATGTCAGGAAATCTCAATATTTGATCTGATAACCATAGCTAAGAGCATGCTTGTGGATTAGCCTCTCGATATCAGAGAGGGTTAACAAATTTTCCATGTTTTTTTCATCTTAAAATGGCCGCAGCTCTGTTCTTAATACCGCGAAAAATCTGAATCTGATCACGACGAGAATCTTATGTCTGCCGAATATTTTAAATCTTAGTTTATTCAATTCTAACAATTTTTACATATCGAAGTGCTACACGCCAAGTAAAAAAAAACATGGTTTGGAGGAAAACGCGTTTAAAGTTTTAAAAGTGATTTGCAAGAAAATAATCACACTTAGATTTAATCTGCAATTTCTGGTTCGTACAATATCTCCTTCTTTTCCTCGAGAAACTATTCAGAGTATCGATAAATGCAACAAAATTGATTTTTTGAAACAAACACACTAGAAATCCCCCTTAAACGGAAGAATTACTAAGATTCATATTTCTGCTTAAAATCTATCCATTTAAGAGTTAGGGCCACTGACTCAATCATTTATCAAAACCTATTGACGACTTTCCATAGATCTAGAATATTAAAATTTTGCACAAATTTAGATATTAAATCGCATCTAGAGAAAAACATCTGAAAATGTTCTTACCGTATATGGAATTATTAATAGAGAAACAATTTTGTCATTACCTCCATACAAAGTCTGGAGTGGAATATAGTATACGAGTAGTGATTCTTATGCTTTATTACTGGCCTACTTTGAATATTGCTTATCAAATAATATTTACTGCATATCCATAACCAACTTTCGTAACGCATGTATGCAGAAATTCAAAACTCTGGAAGTTGTTCTCTCTGCAGTTCAACATGCACATTGATGAATGCAATGTGTAAGTATAAAAATGGAGCAATAAAATACTTTCAGATAAATGTATGATGCCAACTTAAATTTAATATAACTAGAACTATACGTTGTGAAAGAGTCGTGAATTTAACTATGGTAGAGTATTATGTGGAAAGGAACATGCAGGTGAATTGTTACGACTCAAGAAAACATTGATAAAATATATGCCTTTAGTTGGTAAATAGCACTGGTGGTATGATATTGTCTATGATATTTTACCGAAACATTTATATAAGAAATAGTTATCCACTGGGTGATTATTTCAGACGTCAACGGTATCCTAAAAGCTAACTCGTATTGTGATTTAGGAGATCCTAAATTTGAGAAGGAACAGGCAATAGTTTTCGACAAATTAGTAACGATAAATGAAATACGGATTCATCCAGGCGCGCGGATTTAGAGGGAGGCGATTCCTCCCCAATAGCTTTGAATTCAGAAATAAGTCTCGCTTACTTGCTGCATTGGGAACGTGGATATTGCTACCCCCGTTGATAACTTGCTTTCGCTTGTATCATAGTACTGTCTAGTGGAGGAGACTGGATCTGCCCCTGTATCCATCACTATGACCTCCATCACTGTGAATTTAAACCTATGGAAAATTTTTGAGATTTTGCTAATTATTTCTAAAAAATGGCTTACAGTGATCCATCAGGATAATGCGCTCAGTCACACATCTTGTATTGCACGCTTGATATTACGGAGGCAAAAGTTGAACTACCTCATTATCTACCTTATTTAGCCAATTTGGTTCACAGTGACTATTACGCAATCGCAAAACTGAAAGAGAATATATTTCAATAATAATTTTTATGAAATAAAGAAGGTGCATGAATGAATAAATAAAAGGTGGTAATACTTGATCATCGATACCTAGGCCTCATTGGGTACTTTACATCCCACCATGACTGTAGGTCATTCGAGATCGATCGCCTTTGATTGAACTTGCCTAACGGCTTCTCGTTAGAAAACTGTATCTTCGACATGTCTTTGCCTCAGTCAATTCAGTGCTAGTCATTCTCTGAAGATATGGTCAACATTTTTATCCTCCTCCTAACACAAACTGTATATCGGATTATCTACAATACTAATCCTATGAAGATGGCCTTCAGGTGACAATGTCCTGTTAACAGTCTCACCACTATTCGTAATTCTTTCCTTCCTAAGAAGAGGACCAACCTAGTAAGCCATGGGTTATATTCAGTTACTTTTAAGCAACAATTTTAATTCCCTTTTATCAACGGTAAATGGAACAGGGAGAATTGGTTAGGGTTCATGTGGTTCGATCTGCTTCTTCATTTCCATGTATACCCGAATAACCTGGAACCCACACGAGTTTGATCGTGCAGTCGTTTCTTATGAGATTACTTATTACATTCTTACACTTAGACACAAGTCGCGAGGTTATCACACTAAACTTCAGTGCTAATATCGCAGCCCTACTGTCGAAGCATATATGTATTTTCATATTCTCTCACACAGAGATGGCCACACTATTTTGTCTGTAAAGCTCATCGCACATTGTCCGAGAGAGTAAAACTCTCCAATACTACTGCCGAACATTCTGGCTCCAACTCTATCATCTCGTCGAGATTCATTTATAAACCACAAGGATCCATTTCTCGAAGGATTTTTCCACCTCCCAATCTCTCTACTTGACAAAAGTATCTCAAGAGAGAGTACTTGGCGCCATATAATCTGTTTACATGAAGAGTGATGGACATCTGTCTACCATGCTTTCTCGGTCATTTGAGTAGCCTATTCCAGTTCCAAAATGCTATAGGAAACTGAGACAATAGACTGCCTTCAGGACCGCGTTTTCTATCTATAAAAGAAGAGAAAGACCCCCAATAGTGATATCGCATTAAAAATCTTAATATGGGAAATAGGCCAAGTTCTCTTTCTCTCTTTAAAACTTTTGCCATTTGATCTTATCCTCTGGGATTTATTTGTTACGATTTACTCCAACAAATTTAAATATAAAATATCTGTCTCCCATTAAAATCTTTACTTGGCGCCCTTTTCTAATTGTTATTGCAGATGGTATACAGGGTATCCAGTAAGTACCTACTAATTTCTCGGGGGCATACAGGGGAGATCAAAATAATCCTATTTTATCATCGAAAAAAATTCCTAAAGTGCTTCTTAACGGAGATACAGAGCCCTAAAAGAGTACCCAGCAATTTACCTTATCGGCTCTAAGTTTTGAACCGACTTGTATAATTTAATGAAATTTTATTTTTTTATCGAGGCCATAAATACTCGTTAAACTATACTACAGAAGAATATCGGAGAAGTCAGGAACGGACTTAGAGCAATATTCGTTGGGCCTAATTTTTGACAGGTCATTTGACAGAGCTGAAAACTGATTTACTGAATACTTTTATCATTTCTCTTCAAAAAAGGTATTTTTTAATTCGTTTCGAAAAAACTGGCGGTTCTCGAGATAAATCGGTTTATATGTGAAACAGTCAAAATTATTAATGCTAAACACAAACAGGTAAAAAAAATCAGATTGTTATTGTTAATATCTACATAATGAATCACTATTGACGGAACTTGTCAAAATTGCCTTCAAGTAAAAATAATTTGAAAAATGGAAGAATATTGTTACGCAGAGGATGCTGATATGCATTTAATTTATGGTGAAGTGCTGTCAAATTCTTTATGCTGAAAGATTCCTAGCTCAAACATTGCCAAGTCTAAAATTCTTTCAAAGGGTTTATTAAAGCCTAAGAAAAACAGATAAAATATGTTTAGAAGATAATTATTAGAGTTAAGGAATTAATTTTTTACACGTTTTATTCAGGGTAATTTTTTACGCGACGTGGCGGTGAAGGCCCTCCTAGGAGAGTGTGACATCCTCAGGTAGAAAAACAAATTTTGCCAGATATTGCTGATAACCCTTCAAACAGCATAAGAAAGCTCGCGAAACACAACAGTGTTACAAAATGGATTGTACATGAAACTCGAACAGAACAATTACATCAGCGGTACCACGTTGAAAAAGTGCACGCTATATCTCCGGATGATTATCCTGCAAGACTTCAACACTCCAATTGGTTTATCCAGCAACATAACCTAAATCTAAATTTTTCTAACCTTATTGTGTGATATGATGAAGCCGCTGGCATAATTAACTCACATAATTTTTGGGCTGATGAAAACTCGCATGCTATAATTCAAAACAAACACGAACAAGGGTTTATTGTAAACGTGTCGGTTAGCGTCATCAGATATAACCTTATAGGTGCATTTCTTTGCAAGGAAGGCTCAATGATGAGATTTATTTACAATTTTTGGAGAAAAATTTAGATAATTTCTTGGAAGACGTAACTCTTGATAAAAGAATGCAAATGTGGTACATGCATGATGGTGCGCCACATCATCTTAACAGTATACTACGTCAACACGACAAACATTTTTTACCCGCGATGGATAGGTCGAGGTAAGCCACCAAGGTCTCCATACCTAAATCCCTTAGACTTTTACTTCTGGGGACATATAATACAACTAGTAAATAATATAGAAGAACTACTTGCGAGAATAGCACAGCATTCTAACGAAGTTCATAATAATGTCGGAATTTTGATCACTTGCTAAAAAAAAAAAATTTAAACGTTTTCACTATTTTTGCATTTTAATAACATTGCAAATTAATTGAGCCCCAATCAACCCTTTGAAAGGTTTCTGGACTTGACAATGTCTGAGCTGGAGATCTTTCAGCATAACATCTTCTTGTCTTCAAAGAGTTAGACAGCGCTTCCTCATAAATTAAAACATATCAGCACACTCTGCGTATTTTTAACCGACTTCTAAAAGAAGGAGGTTCTCAATTCGTCGACTATGTATTTTTTTTATGTATGTACACCGATTACTCCGGAACGGCTGCACCGATTTGAATGAGATTTTTTACGTTATGTAAAGGAAGTTGCTGCGGTGGTCCCATATTTTTTTAGATGATATTGGTGCAGTAAAATTCAAGATGGCGCTTACAATATGGCGGCCGAAAAAATTAATTTTGTCCGATTTTCTTCAAAATTGGTATGGAGGAATTTTCGGGGTTGTACCCAACGAATCTGAAGTTATTTTTCAAAAATTCAAAATGGCGGATCCAATATGGTGGACAAAAAAAATTTTATTTAGTCCGATTTTCTCCAAAATTGGTATGGGGGAGTCTTTAAGATGCCACATAACGAACCTAATATTATTTTTTAAAAATTCAATATGGCGGATCCAATATGGCGGACGAAAAAATCAATTTTGTCCGATTTTCTCCAAAATTGGTACAGGGAAGTTTTCGGGGTCGTATGTGACGAATCTAAAATAATTTAAAAAAAATCCAATATGGCGGATCCAATATGGCCGACAAAAAATTTAGTTTTGTCCAATTTTCTCCAAAATTGGTACGGGGGAGTTTTTGGGGTCGCATATGACTAATCTAAAATAATTTTTAAAAAATTCAATTTGGTGGACAAAAAAAATCTTTTTTGTTTAATTTTCTCCAAAATTGGTACGGGGGAGTTTTCGGAGTCGCATATGACGAATCTAAAATAATTTTTAAAAAATTCAATATGGCGGACGAAAACATCAATTTTGTTCGATTTTCTCCAAAATTGGTATGGGTAAGTGTTCGGGGCCTCACATAAAAAATCAGAAATTATTTTTAAAAAATTCAATATGGCGGATTCAATATGGCCGACAAAAAAAAATCTTTGTTGTTCGATTTTCTCCAAATTTGGTACGGGGGAGTTTTCGGGGTCACACATGACGAATCTAAAATTATTTAAAAAAAAATTAATATGGCGTATCCAATATGGTGGATAAAAAATTATTTATTTTCTTTAAATATCGATATTGGAAGGTGTTGGGGCCTATATTACCAATCTAAAATTAATTTGAAATTTAAGATAGTGGATTTTCTATGACAGACTAAATATTCGTTTGACCCCATTTGATTGGTATTTGGAAAACTCTAAGAACTAAAGAATTTTTAGTGGTTCATTTTAGGGTGATTTACAACTTTGGATAAAATTTGTACTTTTTTGCCACTTTGGAGTCATTGCGAAGTACACTAATTTCGATTAGTTCTTAGTTCAAATAATTTATGAATATCATAATGAATTCTAAAACTAAAAATAGAAAAATAAAATTTTTATAAAAAAAATTGAACCGACTTCTAAAAGTGCGCTAAAAAGTAAAAAATAACTATAAATTTTTATATGAAATTGAACTTTTTGAAGTCGGCGCCAAATTATTTGTAAATGAAATAAATAACTACTAATATATACAAATTATGGTAAGAAAGCAATTACAAAAAATGTATTTTAAATCTGTTTATGCAAATCACATTTGGTCAAGTATTAGTTTGGCGCCGACTTCAAAAAGTTCAATTTCAAATAAAAATTGATAGTTATTTTTTACTTTTTAGCGCACTTTTAGAAGTCGGTTCAATTTTTTTTATAAAAATTTTATATTTTTATCTGTTTGCGTTTAGCAATATTGACTTTTGAGTTATTCGTATAAAAACCTATTTATCTCAAAAACCGCCAGTTTTATCGACATAAATTAGGAGTACCTTTTTTGAATAGAAATTGAAAGAGTATTTAGAAAATCACAGCTCTGTAAAATGACACCTGTCAAAAATTAGGCCCTATGAGTGTGGCTGCAAATCCATTCCTGACTGCTCTGATGATCTAAAACATCTACCTTAGTATGGTTTGAGTCTTTATGGCCTCTATAAAATATTAAAATTTTATTAAATTATACCAGTTGGTTTAAAACTTAGAGCCGATAAGGTAAATCGCTGGGTAGCCCTTTAGTGCTCTGTTTCTCCGTTAAGGGACACTTTAGGAGTTTTTTTTTCTATGACAAAGTAGGTTTATTTTGACCTTCCCTGTATGCTTCCGAGGTGGTACTTAGCGGACACCCTGTATGTAGATTGATCATCAAACTTATTTCTGTTAACACTTTACAATAAGTGTCACGGATTGCCTGTCAATATTTACCCATTTTGGATAAATATATCATTACTTAATTTTCGCTTGTTGCCAACAAGTTTTTTTTAATTATCGGGTTTATTTTAGTATTTAAGAGTATTCATCTTAATTAGAATAATAAACTTAAGGTTATATTGTATTTTTAAATCACAAAATATCTGTTCTATTATAAATTTTTGTTGAAAATGAAAAAAATCAGACTGAGTGCAAAGTCTGGCAACTATGTGTCCTTGCACTTGCATATTCCCCATGTTTTCAAGAAAGATCAAGGTTGTAACCTCATAAATTCATCCATAATGATAATAATATTATCACATTAATTGTTATGCGTTTATGGGATTTTCTTATTTTTATAAACATTTTAGATGTAAAATTAAAAGTTTATTTATCGTTTTTAAATTTTACCACTTTATACAGGGTGACGTACATGGACGTAAAATATAAATGGACTTGGTCGTCCAAGTTTCTATGCATGGTGAGGTGAAATCTTCTATCTGATGTTCATGTTATCATAATATGGAATATATTTGAGAACTATTGCTTCTATTCGTCAATTTATTGTGTATATACAGTGTCTACAATGACGAACTGCCGCGGTACACAAATGATAACAATATTGATTAAAAATATTGTTTGATAAAACAGTATAAATTAAAAAGGAAAAATAAAAACTATTCACAGTATGCAACTCAATTTAATTGTGTCGTGTTTCTTAATGAAATATTTCAAGATTCCCTTGGTAACTATCAACTCGTTTTTTTTTATTTGGAAACCTTTGTGTTTACTTTTTTCTGATTTGCAAATATATTTTATCAATATCAACTATATAGTGTGTTGCAAAACAATAAGGGCTACGATAGTTGGTTTAGTTGATTAGGTTAAAATATATTTGGCTTAGGGTTTTGATATTTTGTTTGATATTGATTGCTTGTTTTTCTTTTTTATATGTAGCATTTCCTATATTTGAAGTTTATAATAGTTTCTTTCCTGGGTTTGAATTTTTGTGTTCGAAAAATCAAATTCATGTTTAAAATTTATCTCATGTTTGTGTAATGCTGTCGTTGCATTTTTTGTTCATTAATGTGAGGTGCGTATTGCGAATAATTTTTATTTTTCCTTTTTAATATATATTGTTTTTTCAAATAATATTTCTCATCAATATTGTTATCATTTGTGTTAATTTAAAGTCATGCCATTGTGCGTTTGTGACCATGTTAGTTGTATTTTGCTTTTTAATTTAGATTATACTATTGAAAAAGCCCGCCACGTTGGGCGAAACGTCAAGCACAGAATAGTAGTATTAATTTGAAATCTAACACAAATAGGTTACCATACATTTATATAGAAAAATGGTTCATAAAAATTCAGCAAATTAAATATATATATATATATATATATATATATATATATATATATATATATATATATATATATATATATATATTTGTGTGTATTATAGGGGTTATGTTGAAATATTTCTCTGATAGGTGCTTTTCAAAAACGCTAAAAATTGAAAAAATATTTGTTGATTACCAAATTTTATTGCGTTTTTATGTCTTATATTTATAAAAATTGTTGTTTTATGTAGAATTATTATTATGCCTACCCATTTAAATGACTAAATGAAATAAAACAATGACATAATTTTTTTTTTAAACTGGTCTTTTAAAAAAACTAATTTCTGTTTAATATTACAATTACCTTAGCAATTGTAGAAACACATTGATAATATAGAAACAATACAAATCCACCTAGAAATAATCATTAAAATAACCTTATCAACTACTGCGCCGCCAATTTAATAAAAGTGCTAAGTAAATAAGTAACTAGATAGTAGTTAATTAAGTTTTTACTTTTGAGTGCAGTTTCCCAAACTGATGTAACTTTCCTAAGAAATAAGTAATTGATTTTAATTCTTCAATTTATCTAATTATTACTAACTTTTCTTATCTTCTATTAATTTAAGATGTTTCCTTGGATTTTACTGTTGATAATTTAAATCAGCCAAATTTCTTTTCTGAAAAAAACATGTAATGTATTTTTAGAACTATCAATATTTACCTCCGAATTTACTAAATGGTCTAGCTTTAAAACTAGTATTAATTGACAATAACCGGTTAAAAAATAGCAAAAACAATAATAATAAGTGTTGAACCTTAAATATACAAGGATGAATATTTTTTTTTTATTTTGAAACTGGCAAAAGGGAATACTTTTCGTCGGTAGACAAATATTTTTTGCCCACTTTATTTTTCATTCCTAGTTGTCATAAATAAAGATTTATATCTTGACATATAGAACACAGATTCAAGAGTTTTTAAAGCTGTATTAAAATCCCAGATTTGTGAATATTTTAGGGCACATGCAATTTTATTCTAAAACTAGTTTTGTTTTAGACACAAAAAGTCGACTGCCCTGGCTGTAAGCTGCTTGGCAGGCCACATATGTGAGGGTTTTGATACCTTTGCCTCCTGCCTCGATTTGACCAAGGCTTTCGATTGTGTATCACACGATATCTTGATTTCCAAACTCAAGTTTTATAACATTGAATTATATAGCACTGACATGCGCAAAATCTTATTTCTTTTAGCAGCAGATAATTAAGCCTAACTCTTTTTTTGATTTAATGATCTATTAAGCTATGATAATGAACAAAATTTAATACTCTTTGCAGATGATATTACGTTCGCTATAACTTACCACCCTTCACAAATCGAGGACTCTGGTATCATTAAAACACAAAAAGCATCTTCGAACGCAAATAAACTTTCTCTTAAATTGGGAAAAAAATATCAATAGATCCTTAGATATGATAATACAAACATCAGCGAATGGCGTGCAAGTTGCAAAAACCAAGTCCAGTTTTTTGCCCCCTAATTCGCTAACATGGTCGAATTTAAAGCTGGTCTAAACAGACAGTAGAGGGTTTAAATTGACAAGTATATCAATAAGTTAAACAAGTTTCGAATCTTAAAAATATAAGAATAGAAAATTGTTTGTATGTATTACCGAACCGTCAAAAATTAAAACTTTTATTTGTTTTTACGAGACAACTATTTCTATTACCGATTCCAGGATGTTATCTTTGGGTATTTATCCTTAATTTTTCTATATATATATATATATATATATATATATATATATATATATATATATATATATATATAAGCGCTTATGTCTTGACATATTTGATACAAATTATAACAATATCATAAGCAAACAAAACTGGCCAACCAGGCCTAACTTTCATGGCAACTAGATCTCTAAGTCTTAAACCTTCTTAGTAAATTCGACTATTGATGTTTATCTTCACAAGAGACAGATATAGGATGGTCATGTCATCCATTTAAGCGGTAAATTATAAAATTTAATACATATGATTAGAAACCTGCCTTGAACTATTTCATTGGCTTACCATGGCTTATTTGGAGCAAATATAGCCTATTCGGTAATTGTTTGAGGGACACTCTGCTCAAGCAGATAAGATCTTTGTACTCCAACGTAAGTGTGTTAGGATAATCTTTCATCTTTTTAAACTTATTCACATTTCCGCGAATACCTAACCAGAGACAACGCTGACATATTTCCTGGCTACCACAGAACTAGAGGTGTGGAGTATCTCGGTGTTAAATTTTTTTGTGTGCTCTCTACTACTTTTAAAAATGTTAATTTAAAGTCATTTAAGTTTAAAATTAAGAAATATCCAATCTTAAAAGGGTTTCTCTCCTTTGATCATTATTTCCAATTTGACTTGGTATAAATTAAGAAGTAAGTAAAGTAAATTAGTATTTGTCACGATTAATTATAATCAAGGTTTACACCTGTGGTGTATACTTTCATCGTCTAAGGAGATGTCTCAGATGAAAAATTAAACACTTAATTTTGTATAAGTGTTTTAAAGTTAAAATTTTTGTATTTATACTACACTTTACACATATTGTTTACATAAGTATGTTTGCTATTCTGTCTGACTGAAACAAACTAAACTAAATAAATGATAACAGTGTCATAAGCAAAGAAAAACTGATTAACTCAATTTAAATCTTTTTATAATATGCGGCTGTTCAATTAATCACACAATCACAAACTGCCAATGTTGTTCCACGGCTCTATGTAGGCCTTTCTCATCTCACTCCACATTAGGCTGGCTTATTTATTGTACACCGCCTACTCTTTGTATATCACCTCTTTTTCGGGTGTTAGATATTCCTAATTCTAGTAGATTTTCTTTGTCTCCATTTCAGTATTCGCTTTGTCCTTTTGTCATCAGTTATACGCGCTACTTACCTCGTCCAATTCCAATTCAGAGTTACCATACATTCGACATCATCTGCCACTTTTGTTTATTTTGTGATCTATTTATTGGTTCTGTATAGGATAGCTGTATTTCTAAAATTATTCTTTTGTGTTTTAACTTTTCTGCACCATAAGTAAGAATCGAAACACATGCATTTATTGTATAGTTGAATTTTCAGATTATTCGGTATTTGGGTTTGAATATGTGAGTTTACCAAATGAATTCCATATTAATAAAGGTTTAGGACTCTTGGGGTCATTTTAATGTTAAGTCGATTTTTTGAATGGGAATGACATTTATATGGTTGCACATGAAATGACTACAAGTAGAATCAGTCAAGGTCAATATTAATTTCGCTATGAGATGTCTTATTTAAATTCCTATAACAACAATACTCAACACTTTTCTTGAATGCCCTTAGTTTTCAAATTATCGGCTGATTTTACATTGATTCATGGAAAAAAATGACCTCCAGGTGTCATTTAATCCTCTCACTATATTTTTCAAGTTGAAAGTCTTATTTTTCTTGCTTTTTTACTGCAACAAATAATATGAGTTCTCACTTGAGAAAGACACCGCCCTTAGAAATCATCCTGTATGTAGATCTGAAGCTAAAAGTACCAAGATCACTATAAGATAGTCCTCTTCAAACTCTACAAATTTACTTGAAACGATTTTCTCGAAAATGTGTTCCAGGAGAGACATTTGTACGGATTTATTTATATGACATCCTATATATATATATATATATATATATATATATATATATATATATAAATAAATAAATAAAGTTCTTGTCCGTGTAATATATATATATATATATGTATAAACAGCGCTGTCGCCATCTGTCGGACCCGGAGTCTTTCCATACTTTGGAATGCTCCGCACTTTTTAACATGAGAATAGTACAGATTGACACATTTCACGTCCGCTTGCCAAAGATTTTATTTTATTTCTGTGTTTATATATATATATATATATATATATATATATATATATATATATAATTTTCTTGATTCTTGAACCATAGATTATATCATTCTTCTTTATTTTGTCTTTTCTTGGGTTTAGGTTCTATATTTAATAAATACACAAAACGATTGACGTTTCGCCCTTTATTCAAGGCATTTTCAAAATTCTTTCATCCTTGACATTTTGCCGTTCTGTTACTAAAAGTAGTAAACTAAAATAAAACAAGTACAAAATATTGTTATTCAACTTTGATTACTTTATTTCTAACCTCAAAATTTCAATTTTTATCTTTGAAGAATAGAAGAAAATAATAATTTTTAATATAAGAAAAATAAACAAATATTATCAAAACTTACATCAAAATTATCTTCACCAAAATACATTTTAGATCGTGTAGATAAAACTGCCGGATCTCAAAAGGCTAGCTGAAGCCACAGTTCCCTGTTTTTTTTCCGAACATGTAACGTAATAAATAGTAAATAGCTTTTTAAGTGTTTTAATTCCAGTACTTGTACACTGAGGCACTACACAACACTTATGGAACTTAGAACTCATCTTTTTTACGAAAATTATGGTAAAACTTTATATCTCCTTGTCAGCTAGCCAGTCTCTAGTAACATGTGACTTCATAGCAGTCAATTTAAAATATATGATTTTTAAACTATTAGTTATATTAAAAAAAAATAATATTAACTATTTTGGGCTACATTAGGTACTTTTGCATGGTTTTAAATCATCATCATCATTTAGCTTATCCTTGCCACTGCTAAACGAAAGCCTCCCTTAATTCCAATATCCAGACATTATTTTTATGTCGTCTGTCCATCGACTAGGAGGTCGTCCTCTACTTCTATAAGCCTCATGTATTGGCCTCCGTTCCACAAGTCTCTTTATCCACCGTCCATCAGTCATTGTAGGCACATGTCCTGCCCAGTTCCATTTAAGATGTAAGATAGATTTCACCGCGTCTCTTATTCCTGTTCAATTTCTTATGATGTGATTGGGTATTCTATCTCTAAGAGTAACTCCAGACATTGACCGTTTCATTTTTCGTTGCATAACATATATTCTGTTAATGTTATTTTTTGTCACAGTGTCTCAGGTCCATACGTGAGAACAGGCAAGACACACTGGTTAAAGACCTAGGAAAATTAGATCTCAATATATATCTGAGTCTATCGAATGCCGCCCATGATAAACCTATTCTTCGCTGGATTTCTCTAGCAATACAACACCTTGCCTTGCCTTGCCTTACCCCTCGAGCGATATTAAAGCTATCTGTGCATTGATTTGCCGATCTTCTGACATTTGCCGTGGCATTATTCTCATATATATTTTTGATAATTGCAGAGTATCGATGATCGACGCGACATTTTCCTAACGCCTCTGAAGTTTCTGCTGATTTATTGTATCAAAGGCCTTCTCGAAATCAACGGAGACAAGCACTGATGCTTGTGTTCGTTGATGGTTTAAAAAACTTTCCCAAAAATACTCAACATCCCTAATGTTCGGAGATTTTTAGCGACGAGAAGCTACGAACGAAGTACTATCTTCCAGTCAGCCAGTAGATTCTTGACGTCTCTTGAAGATTACGGAGACTATTGTATACCAGTTTTAAGACCAGTGGATAATAATTCTTACAGGATAAATAAGAAGATAGAGATATAGCTAAATAGATTTCATGGAATAATTAGGTTTGTGAGGAATAATTGGATGAATTTTCCGTTGAATTTAATATAAATTTAATACACTTAATATAGTTCTCACTATGGTGTCTAAATGGAAACGGGCCTGATCTTCATTCCTTTTGATAACAAATTTTCTATTTCTTTCTCAGTATTGTAATTTATTTTTGTAGGTAAAACAAAAAATTATAAAAAAAAAATAGAAAAGGCCTACTTCAAAGTTATGCTTGGGAAAAGGTAACACAACGATGCTAAAAAAGGAAAAAGAAACTATGCACGGTGTCAAAGACAAGGATAAATGGCAAAGAGATATATAAATTTATTTCCCTATTTATTTTTATTTCGGGTCTTATTCGGTTACATCGATTACAAGCGATCTGGCTTACAAAATAGGACTGTTGACAGTTATTAGTTATAAAGGCAATCATTTTCCTTATGTTTGTTATAGAATCGCGGCCAAGGTGACTAGACTTTTCGTAAGAAGACTCAATGAAGCGCATAAAAAGTATTCAACAGCCGTTGATGGCCGTTTTTTAATATATATCTCTTCACGAAACTGTCCGTTGACTTCCACACATCTCAAAAGTAAGCTATAATCTAAGAAAAATTATAGTTTAAAAAAATGAGACGAAGATTAAAAGAAGCAGATTTTAAGCCAAGTCGACTTTCACGTTTTTTCTTAAATTACAAAACTTAATTTAAATTTTCCTGAGTACATTTTCAGTAGTATAAATGTTCACCGATGAGACTGGAATTATGGAAATCCGATAGACGAAACCACATATATCGAAGAATTAATGGACGTTACGCCGGCTGCAAACAGAATGTTAGTTTTGGAGGATGTGACATAATGTTTTGGGAGGTATTAGTTCGGAGGGATGGTGCGAATTCATGGATGCGACTATAGAAGAATGACTAGTTGCTTTTATATCAAAATCCTCGTGGAAGATCATGTTTTGCTATATTTCGGTCATACTAGAGTTCAAAGATTCATAATAATGCACGTAAAACTTCGACCATATGCAGCTGATACAGTGATTAATTACTTCAATGAAGCCACCTTATAGCCCAGACTTAACCCAATAGAGCTCTTGCGAGATCGGATAAAACGCCAACAAATAAAATACAATATAAGAGCTCCGATTTACAGCACAATATGTGTGGAATGCAATTTCTTCAGAATATATTGGAACTCTTCTTCATAACACACCAAGTAGGATGCAAGAAGTAATTAGAGCTCGAGGAGGGAAACTCGTTGCTATCTTTTGTCTTGTTTTAACAAAAAGAACTAGTATTTGCCTTCCTAATAACAATTAAGTTTTAATATCCCTAATTTTCATAACATTATGAAGTATTTGATAATTTTGTCGATGTGTGTATATAATAAAGAAAATATGTTGAATGAATCAACCTTATAATAACATAGCGAAACAATAAAAAAGTTTATTACGACCCTGTGCCGTTATGTTAAGCCTATGCATATACTAGAAAATATAGATTCGGCCGAATTTCGGCCATGAACTTTCCCTTAACCTTGTCAAGGCTATTATTCATCGATTCTTAGTGGTTTTCGCGGAAAACTCGGCCGGAATTTTCACGTTCCAGAAATCTAAGTCATTTAAAACACCTGATAGGTTAGTTATGTTTTTTGAGCAGATTAAATCTATGGTTTTTATAGTTGCGTCATTGAATTTTTTTGTCGTAGGTTTTATAGAAAATTAAAATTTATTCGTGAATAATTGCATTGAACGTATGTAACACAGATAATAAAAAATGAATTTGTTTAGAATAGTATAATTTATTTTTGAATAATTCGCAAAATGGCAAATATTAAAACATATAATTTAAATCTCTGGTTTGATTGATTCATTGATTGATTTATATTAATTAAAGACACGTCAACCCATGAGGGTTTTTAGGTGTCTATAGAGGGAAGGCGTTAAAATGAGACTTCATTCCTCAGTATGCTGTCCAGAAATAAATATATAAATAAATAAATAAAATATTAAAACACATATTAGTAAAAACAAGGAACATAAACAGAAGACAAACAGGGTTATATACTAAAGGACTAGCATGTTTATACATGTATGTACTAATTAAGGTTTATATATGAGATAACAGAAAGGAGTCTCGAAGGGAGCAGAACATTTTCATGGTGTTTTCATAAGAGAGTTTCTCCTTTAAGGGGCACTTGATATCAAGTTCAATCAGTTGACGAGAGTATTTAGGGCCGAAGTCCAGAACTGTTAGAACTACCTCACATTGGTAACATAGGGGGGGATTAGAGCGATCAATAAGATGGCCGTGTGTTAGTCTAATGTGGTCAATTCTGAGTCTGGCCATAACGGACAGAAGTTTTCTAGGAAAGCTCTGAAGAGCAATATTAGTGTGTATTGTGTCTTTTATTTCATGTATTTTATTTTCTTCCAATTTAAGATCTCATTCTAACTGCCAAAGAGCTCTTATTTTATGCTTGGAGAAGATACGAAGATCTCCGGGGCAGAAGGTTAGATTAACAGAAAGAGAGGTGGGGTCACCCTTTGCCAAAGGGTCGGCCTCCTCATTTCCTCCGATGCCCACATGACTAGGTATCCATAGAAATGATACTTTCTTTTTTTGTATGCTTATCCTTGTCAAGTTGTATTTTATGTTTATGATCAAAGGGTGAGTGGGATTATATGATTTTAGAGAGGTAATAGAATTTAAGGAATCAGTGGCGATAGTCCATAATTTTTTGTGGGATCTTTTTGTTATCTCAGTGGCCTTAAAAATCGCAAACAGTTCTGCAGATAGGATACTGGAGGAGGGATGTAGGGTGTAAGAGTATTTATGAGGGGAAAAAAAGACAGCTGCGCCAACTCTAGAATCGGCCTTGGATCCGTCAGTAAATACCATTGCATGATCTCTGTATTTAGTGTGAGTGAGTTCATTAAAGTACTTTCTAAAGAGTTTTCTGTTGCAGGTCACCTTAGAGTATTCATTGACTGAATGATATAGCATGGCAGGGTTAAGAAGTCTTTACACTGTAGCCGAAAGGCTTGTTTTATTGCTTGTTTTTCCATTTCTATGTGAACAGTTCAGTTACCTTAATTAGGTTTAGAAGTCTAACTTATTTCCTTCACCTTTGAGGTTGATGGATCCCTAAAGGTGTTTCCAGCAGGTTAGGGTTCCACAATCGAAAACAATATGTGTTTTCTTCGTCACATAATCTATATGATGATTGTCTATTATATTTCTAGTCTAATTTGTTGTTTGCTAACGGGTAGGATATCACGGCTTAGTTACTCGACTTCTAAAAGAAGGAGGTTCTCAATTCGGCGACTATGTATTTTTTTATGTATGTACACCGATTACTCCGGAACGGCGGCACCGATTTGAATGAAATTTTTTAGGTTGTATTCAAGAAGTTGCTGCGGTGATCTCATATTTTTTTGGACGAAATTGGTGCAGTAGAATCCAAGATGGCGTTGACAATATGGCGGCAAAAAAATAATTTTGTCCGATATTCTCCAAAATTGATATTGGAGGAATTTTGGGGTCGTACACAACGAATCTGAAATTATTTTTAAAAACTCAATATGGTGGATCCAATATACCGGACGAAAAAATTAATTTTGTCCTATTTTTTTCAAAATTGATATGGGGAAGTTTTTGGGATCGCATATTACGACTCTGAAATTATTTTCAAAAAAATTAAATATGGCGGATTCAAGATGACCTCCTAAAAATTTTATTTTTTTTCGATTTTTTCTAGAACTAATATAAGAGGTTCTTGAGGGTGTAAATTTTGAATTTCAAAGTATTTTTTCAGGAATCGATATGGCGAATCCAATGTAGCGAACTAAAAATTTTACATTTTTTGATTTTGTTCAAAGGTGGGACTGAATCGTTTTTAAGGCTGTAAATAGTGAATATAAAATTATTTTAAGAAAATCTAATATGTCAGATGCAATACGACGGTCTAGAAATTTTAGATTTTCGGATTTCATCCAAAATTGGAATCAGGGGGCTTTGGAGGGTTTAGATCTAGATTAGATTACGACGTTAAAATAATTTTTTTGAAATTTATTATGGCAGATCCAATATGGTTGGTTGAAAATGTTACCTTATTCGCATTTATTCAGATTTGGAATTAGGGGGTTTTCGGAATCGTGCATTACGAATATGAAGTTAATTTTTTACAACTATTAAGTTGATTAGATACAATATGAGGGACCGAAAATTTTATACTTTCCGATTTTGTCTAAAATTGATATTGCGGGGTTCTTGGGGCGTATCCAAACTCAATATGCAATATAACATATATGTCGAGCTAAGACATCTATGTCTCAAATTCTTTAAATATCGGTATTGGAAGGTTTTGTGGCCTATATTACCAATCTAAAATTAATTTGAAATTTCAAATAATGGATTTACTATGACAGACTAAATATTTGTTTGACACAATTTCACTGGTATTTTGAAAACTCTAAGAATATTTAGTGGTTCATTTTATGGTGATTTACAACTCGATTGGTACTTACTTCTTCTCCAGATTTGAGCTTTTTTAAAGTTTTTTTTTTAATTTCAACTGTTCCAGAAGAAGAGCATCATATTGCGCTTTAATCATCACGATTTTTGTAGTTTAAAGATCTGAGCAAGATAACTTTCGCGCACCAAGAAACAGTAGGTAGAGTAAAAGTCTCTCTTTTTTGGAGTTTATGGGTATAATAAGCTTGTTCCCTCGCCCGCCTGTAGTATAACACGTAGAACCCGCTCTTTTTGAAGTATGTGGATAAATGATTTAATTGCTTATTTCGTATGTTACATACATAAAAGATGCTCTTTTTGGGATATATTTTTTAGTACCCACATACCTCAAGAAGTTGTACTTTTTGGGATATGTGGATATTAAAAATCGCTTAATCGACTGTTTACTATGATACAAGTATAGAATTTACTTTCTTCTGAGCATTTAGGGTCTAATGTCTACTCTGTTAAAGATGTAGGATTTACCACTGGATTTGGCGCCTCTTAGCTCGTTTATATATTAAAGCGGTCCCTGAAAATAATTATATGCAAAGTCATTGAAGTTAGTCCTCTATTTTTTTTTAATTTTTAAACGACAAATAGACATATTGTGGTCATCGTTCAAAGATAAACATTTGCTGCTGCAGTTTTGTTTGTAGAAACATCTCCATTGTTCGTCTACTTTGCATTATATATCGATTTATTTTATATCAAAACCTACCTTGGGAAACATTTAATCAATAATGATAAAATTTTTTTTAAAAAATTGAAAGCGTTAAAAAGGGAAAATAACAATATAAATTTAAGAAATTTAAAGTTTTTGAAGTCTGCGGCAAACTAATACCTAAAAAATGTGATTCGCTTTCTTACTATAGTTTGTATATATCTCGTGTTAGTATTTATTTCATTTAGAAATAATTTGGCACGGACTTCCAAAATAAAATTCTTTCATTCCGACAAATCTTCCAATACCAGTTTTGAATAAAATTATATCAAACAAATATTTAGTCTGCTCTAGTAAATCCACTACGTTGAATTTTAAATTAATTTTAGATTATTAACGTAGGGCCCCAAAACCTCCCAATACCGATATTTAAAGAACTTTAAAGAATTTTTTACTTCGTCATATTTTATCGTAAATATTGCCCCCAAAATCCGCCAATATTAATTTTGGACAAAATCTGAACAATGTTAAATTTTTAGTTCTCCATATTATAACTTATGTCATATTAAGCAAAAAAAATAACTTCAGATTCGTAATCAACGACCCTGAAAACCCACTAACCAAATTTGAAAAAAATATGAATAACGTAAAATGGTCAACATTATACTGGATCCGCCATATTAAATTTCAATCTCTAATTCTAATCGGAACCTATACCTACGAAACCTCTTAGTACCAGTTTTGGACAAAATAACGAAATGTAACATTTTTAGACCATCTTGTTGAATCTAACACAATAAATTTTCTTAAAATAATTTTAAATCCACTACTCCACCTTCAAAAATGACCCAGTATCAATTTTGAATGAAATCGAAACATGTGCGACTTCGAAAACTCACCCCATACCAATTTTGAAGAAAATCGGACTAAACTAATTTTTTTTCCGCCATATTGGGTCCGCCTTATTGAATTTTAAAAAAATAGTTGCAGAATCGTTATGTACGATCCCGAAAACTTCTCAATGTCAATTTTGGGGAAAATCGGACAAAATTAATTTTTTTTCCGCCATATTGAATTTTTTAAAAATAATTTCAGACTGGTTATGTGCGATCTTGAAAACTACCAATTTTGGAGAAAATCGGATAAAACTATTTTTAAATTCGCCGTATTTTCAGCTCCATCTTGGATTTTACTGCTTCAATTTCATTCAAAATAATATGAGACTACCGTATCAACATCCTGAACTTATGTTCAGATTAGTAAAAAAATCACTCAAATCAGTGGCTCCGTTCCGGAATAATCGATGTACATATATAAAAAATACATACAGCGATGGAATTGAGAACCTCCTTCTTTAGAAGTGCATAATAAAAAGGAAATGCATTAAATTTAATGTAAATATGCTGGAAGCAAATTTTACAATCGTCCATTAAATACATTTAATGTAATGCATTAAATTTAATAATTTACATTAACCTAAATTAGTTTATTCCATTGAATTTAATGTTATCATACATTAAATTTAAAATTTAATCATTACTTTTTAAGGTGACTATATACACTAAATATACAGGCAATGTTTTTTAAATTTGAGATATGTTATCACATATTTAATGCACCAACATTAATATGAGTTCAAAAAATTCTGAAACTACACTGTTAAAAAAACCTTTAATTTAAGGCACATTCATTAATTTAATTAAATTGATTTTTACCTTAAATCATGAATAAGTACTATGTACTTTGAAATTAAAGCTTTGTACATTAAATTTAATTGAATTTCATCTTAAATTTCAATAAAGTTACTGAAATTATTGGTATAATGACATTAGATTTAATGTAAAATTTATTTAATTTAACGCATTAACATTAAATTAATTTAAGAAACGGTTTATGAAATTTGCCTCCAGCACATTATCTTAAAATTAATGTAAAGATTTTTACAGTGTACCAGGAAAAGGTGAACATTTCTCCCATAAGTAGTGTTCGCTATTTAGACTAGTTTCGAACTCATTGGTTTCCGTCAGTAAGGGGCATACATGTACATCTTACTATAAGAAAATTGAGTCCTTTAAGCCACTTATATCATCCTAAACAAAAAGTTCAATACAAGTTTCGCCATCTCCCGGAATCTCATGAAATGTATATTGAATAATAATGTTAATCCCTTTAGTATTAAAGTATATGTGAATTAATTTTAATGTAGAGAAGTTGAAATATCTTTTCAGTTACTTTATTGAAAACTAAGATATCATTTAATCAAATTTAGTGTACAACGAACTGGATAAATTTAAAGTAACTGTAAATTATTCACAATTTTTGGTAAAAAAATCATTAAATTTAATGCAGAGGGGACAATAAATTTAAGGTTATTTTTAACAGTTAGTGTAGTTAATAATCGGAGTAAAATTCGTTCAAGGTTTTTGAGATTAACCTTAAAAAAACAGATTGATGCGACCGCTTAACATTCGTTTCAGTGATGTAACAATAAAGCAATGCAACTTCTGTCGTTTAAAAAAAAGTAGAGTTATTTAAATAATGCGACTTCTGTCGTTAAAAAAAGGTAGAGTTATTTAAAAATTAGTTTTGTAAACTTCTACCATTTAAGAGTTATTAAATTAAATTAATTGATACAAAGCTAAGTAGTTTTCCAGGCATCATATCAGTTTCATTACTACCCTGTATTAAATACGTTAAAACCCGAAACTAATTTTTAAAATTAACTTGTTACAAAACAATGTAAAACAATAGCTTAAAGATTTTGCTTCAATTAAATCATCGTATCTTAATTGTACTTCAAACATCTCGTATGACTGCATTGAAATGAAACGGTACAATTATCGTACATGGGTGGTACTCTTTATTGCAATAATTATGGTCGGTATTATTTCGCAATAATTTTTTAATGATATCAATGTTTTAGTTATTTAATAACGGTTTTTAATACTTTTATTAGAGCAACAAATATGTAACTATAAGAAGTGATATTAATCAAATTATTTACTATGTTGTGCTTGTTAATTGATATAAAATAACACGCCGAATTCCTCGCATTACCGAACACCTTACCTTGAAGCTGTACAGTATACCTGATAATATTGGTGGTGTGTGTACTCCAACACAAAGATCGGCTAGGTATCAATGAATCTTCGTAAGGAAATATATTTACTTTTTTCATATAAGTTTACTGAAGATTTCTAACAAGGATGGTACTTGAAGTGATTTTTAAATAATACTGCGTATTAAATAAAAAAAATATTAACTTTACAGGAAAAAATTAAAATTTTATTAATATGTGGTGAAAACTCAAGTCATCGTGTAGAAGTCAACATTTTTAATGAAAGGCAAAAATATGCAACAATCTACTGTGAGTAAAATTATGCTGAAATTCAAAACAACTGTATCGATGGAAAGTTCATTTAAAAAATCTCACAATTCTATAAAACATACTGAAGAAATGTGTTCCTAGATGTTGTGGAACATGGTCAAACTAGTATTAAACATGTTTTTTGGAGAAGTGACGTTCAAAGAAAGAGTGTAAAGAAGATTTTGCATAAAAATAAATTTAAACCTTATAAACCGAAGTTCATAAACACTCTTAAGGAACAAGATTTTGACATACATTTGGGATTCTCTTTTTGGTACCAGGGGAAAAAGAACGTGTGTCCACTTAAAATGGCCTTATTAGCTCTCAAAATTGTAGATGGTTGGCTCAAGAAAATCCAAATTTTATAATAGAATACAGAATCCAGTATCTTTTTAAAACGAATGTGTGGTGCGGTGTTTTAAATGATCAAGTTGTTGGTAATTTAAATCCTGAAGAATACCTACGCTTCCTTAACACCGAGATTCTTGAAGTTTTGGACAATATGCCTATTGAAATGAGGCATAATCTGTGGTACTAGTGTAATGGTGCCCCCATCCATATTACAAGATACGTTCAAGAACGCATCTTGGAAATATTTAGTGGCACAGTAATTGTACGTAATATGGAGCAATACTGGCCGGCTAGGTCTCCAGCTTTAACCTCACTTGATTTTTTCTTGTGAGGTTACCTAAAACAAAAAGTTTACAAGCAAAGACCTTTCCGCAATGTTGATAATTTTGAAAGAGTGATTTGAAACTCTATTTTAGAAATAAGGCCCCTTAGTATCAAATACGCCATTAAAGATGTGTCAAGGAGAACAATTGTTTGTATTGAACGCGATGGAAGGCACACAGAAATGTAATTTCAAATTTGAAGTTTTTGAATTGTTTTTAATTTAATATTCAAATACCAAAAATAGTTTGTTATTAATTAAAAAGTTGACGTTTTAAATGCGTTTAATTTTTATATTATGATTCTTTTATTGGAAAATTTGAGTCTTTTCAATTAAATAATTTTCTTAATATTAATGTGTATTACTTTTAGACACAAACTACGTTTTCAAAAGTAGTTATTTTGTGAAGTTACCTTATACAGGGTCAAAAACAAATACACTTTGCATCACATGTGACCAAATTTTAATAGCCCTAATTGGATTTTGCAGAAAAACATAAATTTAATATGGCGTTACTTTAAACAAAATATGTCTGAGATAAAGCATTGTCAAAACCAAGAAGTTTTTTGTAGGTTGCTTTGAGTTTTATTTTGCAACAGTGGTCCAATTTACAAAAAATTGACAAAAAATCTAAATTATCTTAAACACCTGAAATATTGCACATGAACTAAATATTGTATTTAGAAAAATGTTTTCTAATAACTTTTTTCTATATTTTGAGATATAATCCCACTTTTGAATTTTTTTTTGGGAAAAAATTAAAATTTCACAAATGATGCTAATCACGAGATTACTATTAGTCATTCATCTCGATCGAAGCAGAAATTTTTGTCAAAGTTAAATTTCGAATAAAGCTATTAATAAATAAAATCGCATATGATGCCGACCTTACTGGTCACACTGTATATCAGATCGGCAAAAATGTATTGTTTTGTAGTGTGAAATAAATCTTTTTTATCCAAAAAATCAAATTTAATCAGTTATACATTTTGGTCTTTACCACGTGGCAGTTGTGTACTTGCCATGTCCACTTTTGTTTTTTAATTATGAACCTATTTTTTTTCTTATTTTGAAAACCTTAACTTCATTTATAAGTTTAAAAAATTAAAAACAAAATTTAATAAAATAATTTTAGTGATCTTTCACTCATTTCTTATATTCATAAATATTTTAATACACTTGGAAAATACCTCGTAAAACTAGATACAACTGATTCATACATATCTAATAATATCTGGAAAAAGTATATTATTTTTTTCCTTTTTAAATTTCTCGCTTTATAGAACAGTCACACCTTAACTACGTCAACAAATAGCATCTAACATCAAAAACCCAATTTAAATAACAGAATCATTACGTTGCAACATTTTTTATAAATTCTGTTCTGGTAGGTACTATGCAAGCCTCCGCACGACAATTTGCGTAAAAAGAGTCATGAAAAACAGGAAAGTGTACATTACCTTTTTCAGGAACTTATTAGGTTAGGAAATACCAAAGCATTGTTTTTTAAAAACTAATTTGTAATCGGTACATCAACTTGTTTAAATCGCACTCAGGTGTATTGTTTTGTATATTTATTTCTACAAAGTGAACCTAAAATTTTTTTATAGTAGTATATTATGCATAGGAAACTGAAGCAGAAATTTAAACAAAAATTTATCGGTTTATATAGGTGTATAGTCTTTTAAGCTTTCTATTGTGTTTTAGCAGAATTTTTAAATCTCGTCTCAAATCTATACGAAATATTTCTCAAGAGAACAGATGAATGAAAACCAAGAAAATAGAAATAATTTATAGTCGATTTTTCGTAGAATTTTAAAAAAATATTACAGTCTGTTCAAAATACATAAATTTGGCCTCTTTAAAATTCTTGTTTCATCCAAATGAATGACTATTGTGTCACTAGGATATTGAAACAAAATTTTTATAAAAAAAAATGGACCTACTTCTAAAAGTTCACTAAAAAGTGAAAAAGTCGGCGCCAAGCGAAAACCTGACAAAATATGATTCGCATAAACAGATTAAAAATACTTTATTTGTAATTGCTTTTTTACCAAAATTTATATATATTTATATATTAGTAGTTATTTATTTCATTTAGAAATAATTTGGTGCCGACTTCAAAAATTTCAATTTCATAGAAAAATTTGTAGTTATTTTTCACTTTTTGGCGCACTTTTAGAAGTCGGTTCAATTTTTTTTATAAAAATTTTATTTTTCGATTCTTAGTTTTGAATTCATTATGATATCCATAAATTATTGCACCAAATACTAATCGAGATTAGTGTACTTCGCAATGACTTCAAGGTGGCAAAAAAGTACCCATCTTATCCAAAATTATAAATCACCCTAAAATGAACCACAAAAAAATTCTTTGATTCTTAGGATTCTCCTAATGAAATTGTGTTAAACAAATATTTAGTCTGCAATAATAAATCGACTATCTTAATTTTAAATTTAATTTTAGATTGATAATATAGGTCCCAAAATCTTCCAATATCGATATTTAAAGAACTTTATACGTAAATTTCTAAGCCTGATATATTTTATACTGCATACTGAGTTTGAATATGCCCCAAGAACCCCGCAATATCAATTTTAGACAAAATCGGAAAATTTAAAATTTTCAGTCCCTCATATTGTATGTTATCAACCTAATAGTTGTAAAAATATAACTTTATATTCGTAATACACAACTCCGAAAACCAATTAATAGCAAAAAATGCGAATAAGGTAAAATTTACAACCCACCATATTGGATCCGTTATATTGAGTTTTAAAAAAATAATTTTAATGTCTTAATCTAATCTAAATCTAAACCCTTCAAAGCCCCCTAGTGCCAACTTTGGATGAAATCAGGAAATTTCAAATTTCTAGACCATCATATTGCATCTGACATATTAGATTTTTTAAAATAATTTTATATTCGCTATTTACATCCTCAAAAACGATTCATTCCAACAATATTTTTAAATTCATAATTTACACCATCAAGAAGCCATTAAATAAGTTTTGGAGAAAGTCGAAAAATGTAAAACTTTTAAGACGCCATATTGAGTTTTTCAAAAAATATTTTAAATTCGTAATGAACAATAATATATATTCTTCAATACTGATTTTATACAAAATCGAGAGATGTAGAAGCTTTAATCCGCCATCTTAGATCCGCCAATTTTTTTTTAAATAATTTTGGATTCGTAACATGCGATCCCGAAAGCTCCCTCATATCAATTTTGAAAAAAATCGAACAAAATTAATATTTTATCCGCCCTATTGGATATGCCATATTGAGTTATTTAAAAATAATTTCAGATTCATTATGTACGACCCCCGAAAAGTCCCCCACACCAAATTTGGAGAAAATCGGACAAAACTAATTTTTTTTGTACGCCATATGGGATCCGTCATATTGAATTTTTTAAAAATAGTTTCAGATTCGTTGTGTACGATCCCAAAAATTTTCCCATACCAATTTTGGAGAAAATCGGAAAAAAAATTTTTGGTTGCAATATTGCCAGCACTAATTTTGTCCAAAAAAATATGGGACTACCGCAGCAACTTTCTGAACATAACTTAAAAAATTTCATTCAAATCGGTGCGGTCGTTCCGGAGTAATCCGTGAACAACATAAAAAAAAATACATAGTCAACGAATTGAGAACCTCCTTCTTTTAGAACTCGGTTAAAAATAGTACTTTATATTAGATGCATCGAAATCCTTAAAAGCATCTAAAAAAATATTCCTCAAAATTTGAGAAAAATGGATGATACTTGACTCGAAGGAATTGTTTATTATCGATAAATCGCGCACCTGAAATTCATCTCCTTAAACAAAAATTTTTTTTACATAAACCTGTTGAAAATTGGGATATTTTCATTATAATATTATTGTTTCTAGACCTATGCCGAAAGTTTTTACAAAATTTTAGATTTAAAAAATTATTGCAAATATAATTTATTGAATATTTGTTAATTCATAATTTATTTATTAATGTAAAAAATTTATTGTATTTAACTCAAAGCTATTTGACTTTGTGGTATTCAATGATTCTAAGTGTTCTCGTTTAACTCGATATTTGTAGGAAATAAAAATTCTTATACAAGGAATACATTTCAGAACTGTGATTTAGCGATAATGAATAATCGCATCGAATAACTTCTAAAACGTCATCGATTTTTTTCAAATATTAAGAAACATTTTATTCTCAACGCTTTTAAAGATTTCGATAAATCACATATAGATTTTCAGTGTTTATTTTTTACCCCCTATTTTATCACGAATAATATTCAATGATAATTGTCTTCAAGGTCCTCAAATTTCATGAGGTTTACATTGGACGCTCACCTTTAGAATATTCCACAAGTACTAATCAAGATGAATTCAGTCAACATTTAAATGATACATAGTTTCATTCTTTACGAGATATTTAAATTTTTCTGAAATTTTCTCTAGATTGTAAGGAAGAGATAATTTCAGAGCTATGTTTTCTTGTTTAATTCTTTGAACATCATCAAATACAACATCTAAATTTTATGTTTTAAGGATGATATCAAGCAGACAACATCCATTATTCTCAATACACTGTGTTAATTGAAGTCGGAAGTTTCGTTCAACGCTTTCCAGCACATCGACGGGTCTGTTGGAGACAGCTTGTCTATGCTGTTCTTCTGATGAGCCAGAGTCTTAGGACGATCGTTGTAAACAAGTACTTTTAAATAGCTCCATAAAAAAAGTTGCAGGGCGCAAAATCAGATAACTATGCTGGCCAGTGTAGATCGCCCCTCAAGGAAAAGAGGCGTCCTTGAAAGTATCGCTACACAACAGTCATTGACGACGCGCTGTGTGTGCCGTGGTACCGTCCTGCTAGAACAGTACATTCCTCTCATCCTTCTCGATGAGTGTTAGTAGAAAAAACTCCTAAATCATGTGGACATAATAGTGAGAAGTCACCGAACCTGCCCATTCGTTCTCTTCAAAAAACCATGAATCAATTATTCCAACTCGGGATAGTGCTCACCAAATAGTTACACATTTTGAATCCAGGGGAATCCAGAGCAACAAAATGGCATTGGTTAAATTCCTGTACCACTACCAATTTGTAGGGATGAAACTTTAATTTTTCATGAAGGATTTACCTAAAAGAACGAGCACATAACCCAACAGCAATTGCAAGTTTGTGAACGGAGCACCGAGGGAATCGCAGAACAGAAAGCCTTATCTTCTCAATATTTTGGGGTAGTCTTGCTGTTCGTGGAAGGCCAAGTTCTTGTTTTTCACATCACCAGTTTGCCTGAAGTTGTTTCCTTACGAAACAATCGACTGTCAGCCAGGAACACGATCCCAGGGCGCAATATTGAAATGGGTATGGAATTCAAGTGTGCTTCGACAGCAAGCGCACCTTCAACCAAGCGAAGTTACAAACTTACACCCCTTTCTCTCGAATTTACCTACCCCCACCCACCTCGGAGCAACCATCGCTTCACGGCAACAATTTCAAATAAGCAAGTTGCTCTGCCATACCCTCCAATTTAATTTCTAATAATCCCATCACAAAAATAGAATGATCTAATTTTTCTTCTTTAAAGTCAGTTTTAAAAGTCTTGAAGAAATATTAAGGCATAATAAAATTTATAATCTAGTGTAAAAATTGATGTTATTCAAAAAGTTTCAAATCATGACAGACCGGTAGCTGAACAATTTAAAGAAGTACGTCTGGACTGTGGTAGTAAAATTTCCATAAGTTTATATATTTTTTTTTGTAATGCACGAGATGTATAAAAAATACATTTTTTGATTTGAATTTATTTCTTATTAAAATTAGATGTCATTTTAGAAGAGACGTAACTTATGGCTGAAATATCTTTCTCTCTCTGTTTAATAGCTTTTTTTCATGCTCTCTTGGATATACACATTCTTACTACGCCTGCATTCCAAATATTCTGTTACTATTTAATATAAGTTTCTGCAAACTGATATTTCGTTTGTACAGTCTTGGTCTCCATACGTGGACACGAGGAGTTGCTCCCAAATTATCATTCAGTTACTTTGGCCTTGGTTTTAGAATTGACGTGTTATTGCAATTTATGAAAATTTTTCCTAGTCTTCTGACGTCAGTCCATGGCATTTTAATTCATTTGTTTACCTCTATGCCTGATGATTCTCTTTTTAAGCTTTATTTGATGATCGCGAAAACCTTTTATTCCTGTGTAAGATATTCGCATATTTGTAACTTACAAAAACTTGCGCATTTGATAACAACGCATTCCGTTCATACGCCCGATATCAAATATATCTAAACTTATACCAGAACTGCAAGGAAGACGGCAAAAAACATGTTTATTTCGTCTATTATTACTACGAATGTCTCTTGTTACGTTGACTTTTTTGTACTATTCCCGATCTGCCGTGGTGGACGTTCGATTATAAGATTAAGGCTTTTGCTATCAAAAAAAAATGTTAAGTTAGACGAGATGTACGGAAAACAGAAAAATTGGCTCGTGATCTACGGAACAAAAAGTTTGGGAATCTCTGTTCTAAACTCACGTAACCGCAAGATTATGGCAAGCGAAGTCTCACCATAGCAGACTGGTGAACAGAGTGAGACTATTGAGTAGGTCCTGAATTCAAGCTGTCTGTGGCTATGTCTGTTTGTGTCTATATATGTGTGTATCAATAAGCCGAAAGAATAAATAAATAAATAAATAAACTTGAATTTTTTATGTCATTTTTCAAGGATTCTTATGTTATTCGTCCCTTTTTAAATTTTGTATGATTATTATTGTTGTTTTTCAACCTGAAAAAATATATTTTTTAAAATACTGCATTCAAAGGAGCTTTTTGTAGCTTGTAAAAAACTTTTCATTTTTCTTTTTATTTTGTCTTTTCTTGGGTTTAGGTTCTATATTTAACAAAAAATGCAAAATGAAATTCCCCAAGAGTTTAACAGTTTCAACGAAAAATTACGGTTCACATCCGAAACAGAGAATAATAATAAAATAAATTTTCTAGATATGACACTTATACGCAGAAAAAACAAAATTTTAATTGAATGGTACACCAAACCAACTTGGTCAGGTAGATATCTAAACTGTTTCTCTAATCATTCAAAAACTCAAAAAAATAGTGTTATAATCGGTCTGTCTGATCGTGCTATCTCCCTAACGTCTCCAGAATTCCGACCAAAAATACTGCAAAAAATGAAAAATACACTAATAAATAATAATTTCAACGAAAAGACTATCACCAAAATAATTGATAAACGAACATATAAGTTTTATGATAACGTAAAAACAAAAAAAAAAACATAGAACATAAACAGCAAAAATATGTAGCATTACCTTACACTAGTGAGCTATCAGAAAAAATAAAATACATTTTAAAAAAGCATGATATTATCGTATGCCACAGGTCACATAATAAATTAAATACATTGTTCGCAAATTTAAAAAGTAAAACTCCTCTCATGAATAAATCAAATGTAATATATTCGATCCCTTGCACAAATTGTCCCAAAAAATATATAGGCATGACGAGCCAATTGCTGAAGTACAGATTAAATGGCCATAAATATACGAAAAACGCCTCAACGGCGTTAAACAAACACATACGGGATGAAAAACATACTTTTGATTATAACAGTACCATAATAAAAAACAAAGATATGAATTACCAAAAATTACAGATAAAGGAAATGATTGAAATTAAAAAAGATAAAAACACTGTTAACGACAGAACAGATATGGGAAATTTGAGCCACATCTACACAAGCCTAATTTAAATAAAAATATTAAGTATTCGATCTTGTCAAATAAGAATCAAAAAATTGAATATCCTCTTAAACATCAAAACTGAACATATACCTTATTTGTTTTTTTTTATGCATTGTATAATATAAAAAAAATTATACACATTCGCATTCCATGTATCCTCAGTAGACGATGAAAAGTTTGAATTTTATTTAGTAATGGAGTAGCAAAATTTCAAGGTGTGTACCGGTAAAATTAAATATTTTTAAAAAAATTTTAAAAATTTAAATACTGTTTTTAAGTGTCTTGTTTGTTTTTTGAAATTGTAGATATGTTTTTTATGTGGTGTATTTTAATTATATAAAAATATTTTTAGGAGAAAAAAATTTTGAAAATGCCTTTAATAAAGGGCGAAACGTCAATTCTTTTGCATTTTTTGTTAAATATAGAACCTAAACCCAAGAAAAGACAAAATAAAAGAAAAATGATATAAACTATGGTTCAAGAATCATATATATATATATATATATATATATATATATATATATATATATATATATATATATATATATATATATGTTATATCGTAGATTTTCACGGATGATAGAATGAATAGTTTAGTTATTCCGGAGAACATCAGTTCTCAGCGAGTAACGAGACGAACCGCACTTGAAAATGCCAAATGAGATTTTGGCGAAACGTCGTGAAAACGATTTTTTGAACGAACGGATTGAAACCCGGAATAACCAAACTATTCATATATATATATATATATATATATATATATATATATATATATATATATATATATAGAGAGAGAGAGAGAGAGAGAGAGAGAGAGAAACTAAAAAAAAATAAAAAATAACAAACTCGCGGAGATAACGGAATTTTCAATATATAATCTAATTCCATTCATCAATGTATTAGGCATTCTTTATGAATATAACTGTTATATTGATTAATTAATTTTGATTCAGTTCTGACAAATATTACTTATGACGCATGGGTATTCTTTCCCTGGTACAACAGTATCTGAACTCTTAATATTCAGCAATAAAATTTTTTAAATCTCATGAGCAGAATCACCTAAACGTAAAATTTACTTTCCGATGAATAACTTTGAAATTTACGGGCCTGATTTTTGTCGTCACTCTTTATTCTTCGACGTTTCAATATATTTCCGACAAACAATTAGTATAAAAATCTATGCAAACTAGTTTTTTGGGAATGAGCTATTGTAAAACATTATTCCTGCATACATCGTACAAACGCCGACTTTGACATATAACATCTATTTTATTCACTCAGTATAATTTCACTGAACAAAATGAATCATTTCCATGACCTTGTCAACAATTTATACTATAGTATTAGTGCATGGATTGGAGTGTTCAACATATTTTACAATAAATATTAAACCTGGTGACGGAGGATGTTTTCTCTTACATTTTCCTTATTTTCGGGAAAATAATCATGTGGGATTTTTGCACAGAAAATTATGGAAAATTTGTTGCGTTGTAACATATTTATTTGTGTCTGTTGGTACATATAAATTACGTCAAAATAGTCTATTATTAATTTTATTATTAGCTTAGATTGTTTAAGAAAGACAGGGCGATTATTTTGAAGCATTTTTCCTACAAACTTCTATGGCTAGACACGTAAACTTTTTTCTACATCGTTCACCTTATAAAGATTATTTTAATTTTCGATGGATATCATTTTTCTTAGGCGACACGCTATCTTACAAGATGATTAAGTAATTTTTCTCGATTACAGAAACCTAACCTCCCAAAAACAAATCATTTTTATAGCTGTGTAGATAAGCGTTACCGACAACTTGACAAGACTAATCTTCCTACCCTAACTTCTGACTAATGGCTTTTTTTGACATGTCTTTTGAAAATATTTCACCCCCATTTTAGAAAGGAAGTCGGTATATTCTTCTTTAAGATCGTACCGCCCTAAAAATGAACTGTTTCCAAACTAGCGGGGTGTTATGTTTTTCTATGGCTATAATTTTGTTATTTATTGAGCCAAAAATGTGTGAAAAAATTTTAGGTAGCTAAGTAGGTGGCAAGGAATTTTGGCTGGTTTAAATTGAGATGTTTCGTGAAATTACCTGGGTGTTAGCGCCACCCAAGATCGTTGGCCTTGAATGAATTCTTTCGAAGATCTAATTGAATAACTTTCGAATTTGTCAACAAAGTTGATTTAGTGAGAGGTAGATTAAGTTTGAATAAATAATTCAATTATTTCAAGTTGCAATTTTAACTTTTATAGTTTGAAGATTTTCAAGAAACTATTTTTAAATCACTTCAGCAAAGAAGAAAAATTTCAACTTAATTAGATTTTTAATATTTGTTCGCACAACTTTGGACAAGAGCGAGACATTTTGCCATATAATGCAGCTTTCAACATGTTCTTGGGGATTTTTAGATGGGTTATGGTGAGAATATTTCCAAAGTTGGTTAACTGCTACTGGGGTGGAAAGTGAAAAAGATTTTTGGTTGGCGGGATTTTTCGCTCATAATTTTTGATAAAAGCAATACATTTTGATTATGTTGTCATTCGATTATAAATGGTACTCACAAAGGGATCCTTGGAAAATACTTTTAAGTTAGGTTTATGCAAGAAAATTAAAAATTGAAAAAACTAATATTGATTTTTTGGATACAACTTTTAACATGAGTAATATCTTTTATTCGGTTTTAAACATATTTTTATTTTATTTTTTTCATTTTATTCAGTACTTAACAAGTACATATACAAAATATACCCTATTACAAAATACAGTACAACTAAAACCAACAAAAGTAATAAAAAAATACGAAACCAACCATTTACATTCAACAAAACTGTGTCTAAAAAATGTATTTAAGTTTAATTTTGAATTTAACATAACAATAGTGAAATATGTCACACAAACAAATGCGGTATAATAGTGAGTTGAGCTGATTATTACTATGTGCCGCGCTAGCAAGATAAAAAGTATTGACAACCCTCATGCTATAGGTTTGAACAGTAAAATAAAGTCTTTCATTATCAATAAGTCTATATATATATATATATATATATATATATATATATATATATATATATATATATTTATATATATATATATATATATATATATATATATATATATATATATATATATATATATATATATATATATATAAATACGAAATATCAAAAATATCTCTACGCCTTTCCAAATTTACAAGATTGTATCTATCACACAACATAGTCCGAGAAACACGTGCATCATAGACACTCCGTCCCTTAAAATACATGTAACAAACAGGTTTATTCTGAATGTAATACTTATGACATTGATAATATGGGTTCCATATCAAAGATGCCTATTCAAGTATGCTTCTCACCAGTGAAATATACATTTGTTTTATACAATTTAAATTATTAAAAAGCCTTGTATTTCGCACAATGAAACCATATACCTTAGCGGCCTTATTAGTAGTAAAGGTCACATGATTGTTAAATGTCAGCTTGGGATCAAATACCACTCCAAGATCCCTCACCTCACCAACACGATCCAACGTCCCACCCTGCATATTGTCATTAAAGGGAATTAATTGGTTTTTACGAGAAAACGACATCACATTACACATTTACATTTCTGTAAGTCATCGCTATCATTAATTGTACTCACATTATTATAAATGTTTCGATTATCTGCAAATAACAAACAAGAGGAATCTTTCGTAATAACTTTAATAACACTGTTTATAAAAAGCAGGAAAAGCAATGGACTGAGATTGGATCCAGAAGTAGGAACAAAGAAAAAAATCACCAGAGAACCACCCGCTGCTGCCTGTTAGAAAGATAGTCAGCAACAAAATCAGCAGGGCGAAAATTAAATCGAAACTTTGATATCAAAATTGTGTGGGACACGAAATCAAAGGCTTTGTTAAAGTCAGTGTATACAACGTCCACCTGACCTCGCTTATTCAAAGCATCCAACAGGTCCTGAGTGAAATTAACTAAGTTTGTGACTATGGACCTCCTTTTCATAAAGCCACGCTGATGTATAGAAATGCGCCCCTTGACCAATGAGTATATACTTTTCAAAATTATACTCTCAAATACCTTAGTCGGTGCCGAAAGTATCACAATTGGTCGATAATTAGCCACATTCGACCTATCTCTTTTTTGATATACTGGATAAATCTTTACTCTTTTCCACTCATTTGGAAATGTACGGTTCTTAAGGCTTAGATTAAACATAATTCGCAATGGGTATCTAAATATGTCAACACACCCCTTAATTATGAATGAGGGCACATTATCTGGCCCTATAGTTTTACCATCCCGTTTTTTTTTATAACATCCATCAGTAATGGCATTGTCCTGTCTAGCATAATGGCACTCTTCAACATTTGGATTGTCACCTTGGTTATCCGCATAAACACTACCAAAGTGCCATGGAAAAGGCATCATATATATCCTCACCCCTACTAAATTCTGTATTATTTAAGTACTTCTCTTTTGGTATGCGAACCATACTCTTTCTATTATTTATGAATGACCAAAATGCCCTTATATCCACACCGATGCCCCGCTGAATCTTAATAACATACGATATGCTTGCTCTATATCATTTTTAATTTTAGCTCTCAATTGACTGAACTCTCTGCCAATATCAGTATTGCCTGTGCTCTTAAATCTTTTACGAATCTTATCTTTCCGTTTAAGATCTCTTATTATTTGAGAATTAAACCGGGCCGGATATTTTTTGGCTCTCTTTGATTTTAGGAGGCAAACATCGAACAGTTTATAAATTTGTTTATAAAAATCATTTACGGCAGCGTTCACAACGGTGTAGCTCTCAAGGAATTGCCAGTCAGTATTGAACAATACAATATATAAACTTATAAAATCAGCCTTTCTAAAGTTGTATTTTGAGGGTTCCATAGTTATTTCTTTTAATTTGGGTTCGTTTAGAAATACAGATACACTCAAAGTGGGATTATGACTGTCTTCAGCAATAAGGGCAAAGTCACTTCGTAAAACGTTATATTTCATTTTCGTTATTACCGCGTCCAGTATATGATAAGATACATTAACAAACCTGTTGGCCTGATTACAGTCATAAAAATTCAGAAATTGTTGAAAGACTCCCACCCAGTCATCCGCATCACCATCCAGATAATACCTATTCAAGTTGGTTAAGTTTATGTCTCCTATAACTACAAATTTTTTATCTTACAAAAATTGAAGAGACTCTATAAAGTCAAAAAGCCGTCTATATGAAACACATGTACAAGTAGGCACAACATAAACAGCCAACAAATAAATACAACTATGCTACTGATCTCAGTCTTAACATACAATGTATCCATGTCATTATTACAAAGTTAAGATCAATTTGACAACTATGTAAGTAGTGCTGTGACGCTACGAGTACACCACCAATCTGCTCTGAACCAGTTGCTTCATAATTTCTGCTTTTCCGAGCTTCGTATGGAATACCTAAAAAGAGAATCCGTCAAAACGTATCTAAAATGGGTTTATTCCAAGGTGAATAGAAATTGGAAATAAAAATTGATTGGCAAACTTATGGCGTTTCTACAGCTTTATGAACCATTAGTCCGAAGCGGGGGAGGGGGGAGGTTGAATATATATTGAGAGCTCTCCTCGGTAAGTTTGTGTTACTTTATATCTTTCGGTGCGCATTTTTTGTGTGTACGATGCCTAAATTGGATCCAATTTTTAGCGGTGATTTTGGTCAAAAATTATGTTTTTTTAAAAATTATTTTAAGCGTAATTTGACGTAATAGATCTAATTCTATTTAGAAATAGATAATTCTATTGTAAAGGATGTTTTTTTATAGAGGTATAGAACTTTTAAATGGAATAAAACAAAGATGATTTTTTTTTAAATTGACATGAAATTTACTTTATTCGAAAGATAACCTTCTGGCATTATAATTTAAATATGACTTCTGGCATATGACCGCCACGGCTGGCTCGGACGTAGTCTAATCTGGAGGTCCAATTTTCGATGACTTTTTCCAACATTTGTGGCCGTATATCGGCAATAACGCGGCGAATGTTGTCTTCCAAGTGATCAATCGTTTCAGGCTTATCGGCGTAGACTAGCGACTTCACATATCCCCACAGAAAATAGTCTAGCGGCGTTAAGTCGCACGATCTTGGAGGCCAATTCACGGGTCCGAAACGTGAAACTATGAGGTTACCAAACGTTTTCTTCAATAAATCAATTGTGGCACGAGCTGTTTTTGTGCCGTCTTGTTGAAACCACAGCTCCTGCACATCATGGTTGTTCAATTGGTGAACGAAAAAGTCAGTAATCATGGCTCTATAGCGGTCACCATTGACTGTAACGTTCTGACCAGCATCGTTTTTAAAGAAGTACGGACCAATGATTCCACCAGCCTATAAAGCACACCAAACAGTCAGTTTTTCTGGATGTAATGGTGTCTCAACATACACTTGAGGATTATCATCACTCCAAATATGGCAGTTTTGTTTATTGACGTATCCATTCAAACAAAAGTGAGCTTCATCGCTAAACAAAATTCGCTTATGGAAATCGGGATCAACGGCAATCTTGTTTTGGGCCCATTCACCGAATCTACGCCTTGCTAGGTGATCGTGTGGCTTCAATTCTTGCACGAGTTGGATTTTGTAAGCACGCAAACCAAGATCTTTCCGCAAAATCTTCCATCAAGTGAATGGAGACATATCCAATTCCTGTGCACGATGGCGGATAGACTGATTCGGGTCTTCCTCTATGCTACGCTCTACAGCAGCAATGACTTCTTCTGTACGCACTGTACGACGTCTCTGTGGATGCGTATTATCATTTAGAGTAAACGTGGTGCGAAAACGTTTCATAGTTAATCGAATTAATTGCTCTGATGAACGATTATGTTGACCGTAAAATTGACGTAGTGCGCGATACGTATTTCGAACAGAACCATAATTTTCAAAATAAATTTGCACAATTCATGTTGAAATGCCAAACCAAACTAAACATAAATCACTTGACAGCTAACAAAATGGCCGCCAGTTAAAAAAGTGTGCCATCTTAAAGTTCTATACCTCTATAAAAACACCCTTTATTAGCTGAAAAGTGTTTTATACGTGTTTTAAGGAAACATAATAATACATTGTCATTTGATGAACTTTGCTATATTTGTTTCATTCGCCGATTTGTCATCTACAAGTAATTCAATGAAGTTACAAGCTTTGTGAGCTATTTACGCAACGTATCAACAAATAAATTTATTTCAATCTGATTGTGAAAAGTTAAATCCGTTACAGTTTACTTATGTAGAAGATGGCATTGTTTATTGTCAGAAAAAGTGTCTCAATTTTTTCATCAAGTGGGGAATTAGTGTCATATTGTAACTGCAAAAAATGCTCAACGAAATTTTGTAGTTGTGGATCATCAGGCGTATCTTGTACAAATTTTTGTATTTTATTAAATGTAAGTAGAAAAAGCATTGGCACAATATATTATTTTTAATGGTTTGTAGCTTAAACGTATTTTATTTTTTAACCGACTTCTAAAAAAAGGAGGTTCTCAATTCGTCGAGTATGAATGTTTTTTTTATGTATTTACACCGATTACTTCGGAACGGCAACACCGATTTAAACGACATTTTTTACGTTATGTTCAGGAAGTTGCTGCGGTGGTCCTATATTTTTTTGGACGAAATTGGTGCAGCAATATCCAAGATGGCGCTGACAATATGGCGGCCAAAAAAATTAATTTTGTCTGATTTTCTCCAAAATTGGTATAGGGGAGTTTTCGGGATCTCACATCACAAATCCAAAATATTTTTAAAAAATTCAATATATCGGATCCAATATGGCGGACAAAAAAATCAATTTTGTCTGATTATCTCCAAAATTGGTACGGGGGAGTTTGCGGAGTCGCACATAACGAATCTAAAATTAAAAAAAAAAAAAAATTCAATATGGCGGACGAAAAAATCAATTTTGTTCGATTTTTTTTCGAAATTGATATAGGGGAGTTTTTGGGATCGCACATTACGAATCTGAAATTATTTAAAAAAAAATTAAACATGGTGGATCCAAGATGGTAAATTAAAGATTCTACATCTCTCGATTTTGTCTAAAATCAATATTGGGGGATTTTTATTAGTGTCAAATTAAAATATTTTTTGAAAAACTCAATATGGCGGGATTCAATAAGGCGTCCTAAAAATTTTAGATTTTTCGATTTTCTCCAAAACTGATGTAGGGGGTCTTGAGGGTGTAAATTATGAATTTAAAAGTATTTTTCCAAGATTCAATATGGCGAATCCAATACAGGGGACTAAAAATTTTACATTTTTTGGATTTTGTTCAAAGGTGACACTGAATCGTTTTTAAGCATGTAAATAGCGAATATAAAATTATTTTAAGAAAATCTAATATGTTAGATGGAATATGATGGTTTAGAAATTTTAAATTTCTGGATTTCATGCAAAATCGGTACTAGAGGGCTTTGAAGGGTTTAGATTTAGATTAGATTAACATGTTAAAATTACTTTTTTGCAAATCAATATGGCGGATCCAATATGGTGGGTTGAAAATTTTACCTTATTCGCATTATTTAAGATTTAGTATTACGGGCTTTACGTCTCAAGTTCTTTAAATCTCGATATTGAAAGGTTTTGGGGCCTATATTACCAATCTAAAATTAACTTGAAATTTAAGATAATGGATTTACTATGACAGACTAATTATTTGTTTGACACAATTTCGCTGGTATTTGGAGAACTCTAAAAATTAAAGAATTTTTAGTGGTTCATTTTAGGGTAATTTACAACTTTCGATAAAATGGATACTTTTTTGCCATCTCATTGCGAGGTACACTAATGTCGATTAGTACTTAGTTCAAATAATTTATGGATATCATAATGAATTAAAAAGTAAAAATCGAAAAATATATTTTTATAAAAAAATTTAACCGACTTCTAAAAGTGCGCTAAAAAGTGAAAAATAAATATAAATTTTTATATGAAATTGAAATTTTTGAAGTCGACGCCAAATTATTTCTAAATGAAATAAAGAACTACTAATATATACAAATTATAGTAGAAAAGCAATTAGAAATAAAGTATTTTTAATCTGTTTATGCGAATCATATTTTGTCAGGTATTAATTTGACGCCGACTTTAAAAATTTCAATTTCGTATAAAAATTTCTAGTTATTTTTCATTTTTTAGCGCACTTTTAGAAGTGGGTTCAATTTTTTTTATAAAAATTTTATTTGCTAAATCAGTAATTTTAGCAAAAATCGGCCTGATCTGTTGTCTGCGTAGACGCAGAATTTTACGGTTTAGATTTCCGGATGGGCTGCTCAGAAATAGCTTGTTGCGCCTGTGGCCCGTAATGTGGTTCTAGTGGGTCTGGTGTTGTTGATTTGTCCACCAGGATAGTCACCCACGAATAGCAGCTTTTGTAATTCCAAATACTGGCTCTAGTCCAATAAATGGAGTAGCAGACTATTATTATGCAAATTGGTCTGCTTTTTCTTTGCCCATGCGTCCTTGTGCCGTGGTACATACGCAAGAGTGACCCGGTTGTGTTTTGTCAAAGTGATAAGGTTTTGAAGGCAGTCCCAGACCTGTTTTGATGTTATATGACAGCATGCTAGAGTCTTTAGCGCTGCCTTGTAAACTCTACTTAGATTCTTCCGACAGACATCGCTAGCGCAAATTTCGGCCTAAAATACTGTGGTATACTGCCCCAGTGCTACACTTATGTTAAGTCTATGTGTGTCCCCGTATATTCCGCCGCCCGTACCATGGTCAGTTTTGGAACCGTCCGTGTATCAGATGAGGTTTCCAAACTGACTCACTATTCGCTCAGACCGAGTCAATCTGAATGGTATAGGGTTGGTCAAAGTTGTGAGTTCTCGGCATGGTGCCACTGCTAATTTCTAGCAATTAATTCCTTACCACGCTTTTGATGCTGTTGTCTCCCTGGGCCCGTGTAGTCCACCAGACGTTGTTCTTCTAATCTGTAGGTCCCCATTCTCGCCTCAGCCTTGATTTTTATATCAAAGGACAAGACAGACCAGTCTTTAGAGTTTGAATAACTTCAAAGTGGTGTGGTTTTTGTCCACCATATCTTACTGTTACGTCAATTATCAGATTACCTTTTAAGTACCTTATTTAACTAAATTTTTGCTCCCATATGAAAAACTGATTTTACAGGTAATTTTAATTTCAATTGCACCTAAACAGTTTAGTTTATCGACTTGAATAAGTAGTACTTTTTTACTAGGTATTCTTCCGCCTTTATATGCATTTATTTGAACAACCGCCAAGATAAAAAAAATATAGGAAAAATAAAATTTGATTTTCAGGTAAAATGACCTCTGGTGTAAGTAAAGAAAGATTTTTATAACAGAATAATAGAAGCTATTAGCGTTGTTCTTGTGTCGATATAATGGGGGTGGTACCATCAAAAATTTTAGACAGTTGAAAGACACTTATTAACCTTGAAAAATATAATTAAATATCATTTAACAACTTGAATAAAATAAATATTGTCAGAATTTTTAGCAAAAGTTTTTTTACCTTCAAAAGGTGAGTATAATTAGGAACTTTGTTATAATAATATTTGAGCGGTTTTCGAGCTCTACAAATGTAATTTTTTTTTTCTAGACATTCTAAAATATTACTGTCACCTGTCACAATGCTTAACTATACTAATCTTTTTCGTCATTCTGTTAATGGTCAAGATGCTCCGTAATATTTCGTTTCAGGGTTAAAAAGATATAACTTATAAAGGGGGTCCCATCATTTATGCAAAATTTGAATTAAATAGAAAACACAGTTTTTTTTTTAATTATAATTTCCTTGTTGAATCATAAAATACATAGGATAGGGTTATGTATGGAATAGTACATCGAGCAAATGGCATCTACGGCTTTGCTGCCATATACGCACTCTTTTATTGAAATTTCTCCTGACCATTTTGCATAAATGTGGCTGAATTTCGTTGATGCATTGTTGAATTTCCTCCTTCACTACATGAGTCGTTGTGAGCTTCTGACTTCAAATAATTTCATATAAAGAAATTCAGTGGCGTTAAATCAGATGATACAGGAGGGCAATTCTGATCACCAAAACGAGGGAGTATACGATCAGGATATGTTTCATGCAGTAATTAAATTATTTTACGTCGTGTCTTATTGAAATCACATGTCGTTTACATCAATATCATCCAATTTAGATAGAAAGAAATCGGCCATGTCGCGATAAAGTAATATATTACTTAAGGAGACAACAGCTGTGAGTTTTTTATTAGTCTATAATAAGTACCTACTCCCAGATAAAGCTCGACTAATGGCTTACTACCACGTCATCGGACAAATTTTTGCTTACTTCTTTTCTGTCACCTTCTTGAATGATTTTCACTTTACCCAATTAAATATTCGAAGTGACCTCACTTAACTTCTAAACAAATTTCAATACATTACTCAAATGATTAGCTTAAGTTCGTACACATTTCTACAGTAACAGTCACTGCTTAACCTGCCTCATTTTCGAAGATGTCTGGTCCAATAATATCTCTATCCCAAAAACTGCACCAAACAGTGACAAGTTGTAGATGCATTTATTTTTCGATAATGACATATGAGTTTTTTGAACCTTAAATAAGGCAATTTCGACGACTAACGAAGCCATCAAGGTGAAAATCAGAAAAACTAGGATCCACTTGTTGATGTTCAGTAATCCTATTAACGAACTCTCTTCGCTGTACATGATCATTGAGTTTCAGTTCTTGTATTAGTTAAACCTTGTATATATGAAGACGCAGATCTAGTGAGTATACTTCTTAAAATTTGCAATTCTTGTTCACGAAGCCAAATTGATGTTCCTGGACTTTCGCCAACACTTTCACGCACTGCTTGGATATTAACATTTGAACACCATTTTATTGGAGAACCAGTATGTTTAGTATTGCCAATTGATCCAGTTTCTCTGAATTTTTAAATTACTCTCTTCACAGTTGACGAAGTCAAATCAATATTCCGACCATATTTTATACGAAATTTGCGAACTGTGGCCACCAAACTTTCGTTATTTTTGAAATATTTTTCAAAAATGAAAACGCGTTGTTCTTTCATGCAGTGCTCCATTTTTACTAACCCTAAGCTGTCAGCAATCAAACTGTTTTTTTTTTGGTGCCAACACTTTACCGCACAAATGGTAGCAAAATCAAATCTTGCGTGAATGCTAGACATTGGAAAAATATTTTACTAGCAAAAAAATTTCAGAAGGAAAATGTTTTTATCTAACAAAACTTCAACTAAATGTCCTGAAGCAAAGTTTAGGACAGTAAAGTAAGGTAGCGATTATTTGTGTCTGTCTATATAGAAGAACTGATTAAATTTGGAGTATTTTTTGATTGTAATATTTTTTTTTCTTTAGATAATATGATTATTGAGCAAATGTCTACATAAAAAAATCTAAAAATCTTTATCTGCAACCAACGTCACGACGTCGATATCTTTCCAACTAGACAAACTCTGAAGAACAACAAGATATTTTAGGCACAAATTCTATAGAAGTGGAATGTAAGAAATAAAATAGCAGCACTATTACATCATCATTGGAAGCACTCAGAAGGAAACCAGTATAGTGAAAATCTCTCAACTGTGCAGTTGATGCACATTCCTGATTAAAAAATAAACAGGGTTATTCACACTATACGACAGGGAATATTACAGCCAAAAGAGGTGACTTGCTAAAAGTTTTACTTTTGGTATATATGGGGGTTTAATATAGTTAGTTCATATTATACAGGCTGGCCCAAAAGCTCTGAAAGTATCAAAGTTGTGTTTTTTTAAATAGTATAATATTGCATTTTTTGATTCACTGATCAAAATAAGTGCCTATTTTAATAAGGTGTATAGTATCTAAACCTTAAGGGTCTTTAAATAAATTGAATTTTGACAAAATCTAACCTAATTTTCATGTTTCGAATACTTAAGAAGTATTTCGGTTATGTCCTCGAAATTTACAGTGAAGTGTAACAATAAATCATTGCTATATTATACAAGGTGTCCAAAAATTTAAACTGATCATATAATTAATTTAAGTGGCTATAACCTGATTAATTTAAATACAACGCTGAACTTTTTTACCAGAAAATGTACCTTTTAAATACCTATCGAATGGTTAAGGGTGTTCTATGGCTAAGTCTTCGCGTTTTCACAGAATACGCCAAATAGTAGTTTTCTGCACCATTTTTTGTTTTTTGAACAGATGTTCTCATGTATCTAGTTGCCTATGGCATGTAGAAACATAAGATAATTCATTTAATCTGTCAGTTTAGTATGTAAAGCCTATTGTTATAATAGCAATGAGGATGAAGAAAATGTTTTTACTCTACTTGATTCAGTGATCGAAAATCCCAATATTAGTCAGAATCATATATCGGAACATTAACCAAGCAAGTGTCTCAAGGATTCTTAACAAATACAGATTTCATCTTTATAAAATCCAACCTTGTCAAGAGCTTCAGGGAAATGATTTTGACAACCGATCTGAATTCTGCTTGTGGGTGGTAGATAAAGTGGCAGAAAATGAACATTTTTTTATAATGTGTTCTTTAGTGATGTACTTTTCGTAACAATGGTTTCATGAATAGACACTTCCATTACTATTCTGATTCAAATCTGCATGAATACAGAGTTATGAGAAACCAGGTCGATTATTTGTGAGGAGCAATACTGAGTCCATATTTAATTGGACCCTACTTTTTTCAAGGACCTTCAACTAGATGGAGCTCTGTCTCATTATTATCGCGAGGTTCGGCAATTTTTAAATGTCAACTTTCGAAACAGGTGGATTGGAAGTGACGGATTTCAGAATTGGCCCCCGAGATCTCCGGATTTAACATCACCAGATCACTTTTTATGGGGATACATAAAAGGAATTGTCTACAATGCGCCCCCGACAATACCACAAAATATGAAAATCCGCGTAAGAGACGCTTTTCAAACTGTAACCCCGCAAATGTTGTCCAGAGTTAGCATTGGTTTCAAAAAAATGATATGTAAGTATTTGGAAATGGATGGTCGACATTTCGAACATCTACTATAAATATTTTGCTTCTGTTTTGTGGTATCGTCAGTATGTTATTACTTTTATTGCTGTTATAGCCTGTTGGACGACTATAAATCGCGTTCCGAGTTTCTGAACATTTGTAAAGATATTCCTGATTATTAATCTTATAGTTGTAAATTACCTGTCATTTCCAAGTGCCATAGACAACTAGATATATTAGAACATATATTCAAAAATACCCAAAATAATTCAGAAAATGATTATTTGGCGTATTTTGTGAAAACGCGAAGACTTAGCTATAGAACACGCTTATACCATTCGATAGGTATTTAAAAGGTACTTTTTATTGTAAGTTAAAAAGTATAGCGTTCTATTTAAATTAACCAAGTAATAACCACTTAAACTTCTTATTTAATAGTTAAAGATTAAATATCTTTTTATCTCAAGTTTTGCATTATATTAGTTTTTATTAGTGATTGTGAATTAGATAAAATGTTTCGTCGAAAAGGTGATTTGCTCCTTTTTCAGTTTTTTCAAGGCTGAATTTCGAAAAAAAAATTACGTGCAAAGTTTAGGACAGTAAGGTAGCGACTGTTTGTGTTTATCTATATGGAAGTACTGATTAAATTTGAAGTATTCTTTGATTGTAATATTTTTTTCTCATTAGATAACTGGATGTCCAAAACCAATTGTCTACATAAAAAAATCAAAAATCTTTATCTGCAATCAACGTCACGAAATAGATATCTTGCCAACTAGACAAACTTTAAAGAACAATAAGATATTTTAGGTACAAATTCGATAGAAGTGGAATGTAAGAAAAAAATAGTAGCACTGTTACATCATCATTGGAAGCGTTCAGAAGTAAACCCGTATATTGAAAATCTCTTAGCTGCGCGGTTGTTGCAAAATCCTCATTTAATTTAAACTCTTTTTTGATCTCTCAAGAAAGGAATTTAATAAGATGAGCGTTCGGACTAATATATAGAGTTAATCACCCTATATAGCATGGATTATTACGGCCAAAATACGTGACTAATACGTCTAGTACAGTTACATTTTAAACTTATCTTCATATTATACAGGATGTCCCAAAAGCTCTGAAAGTATCAAAGTTGACTTTTTTAAATAGAACCCCCTGTATATTATTGCATTTTTGGATTCTCCGATCAAAATAGGTGCCTAATTTAATAAAATTTATAGTATCTAAACGTTAAGGGTTTTTAAACAATTTGAATTTTCACAAAATCTAACCTAATTTTCATGTTTCAAATACTTAAGAAGTATTTCGGTTATGTACGCTAAATTTACAGTGAAGTGTAACAATAAATCATATTTGATATCCCAATTATCATAAACTTGCTATATTATACAGGGTGTCCAAAAATTAAAACTGATCATATAATAATTTTAAGTGGCTATAACTTGATTAATTTAAATAGAATGCTGTACTTTTTAACTTATCAGAAAATGCACCTTTTAAATACCTATCGAATGGTTAAGGGTATTCTATAGCTAAGTCTTGGCGTTTTCACATATTACGCAAAATAATTGTTTTCTGCACCATTTTGTGTTTTTTGAATAGATATTCTTATGTATCTAGTTGCCTATGGCATTTAGTAACATCAGATAATTCATTTCCCTGTCAGTTTAGTCTGCAAAGCCTGTTGATATAATAACGGTATTATTTTTTGTAACTGAATTGAATTATGTGAATATTGGTGTGTTGTTGCTTTGTCAAAATGAAGATTTATCCAAAGTAAGAGCATATGGATATGATTTTTATCCTTAAAGAATGTCATCAAAATAGTTTGTTGGCTTCTAGAGTCTCCACTCAAAGATCTCTGAAAGAGATCATCCTAAACCAGTCGTTTTTGTGAGACTATTAAACCACTTTCGGGAAAGTGGAAGTGTCAGTTATAAAAAATCTGTTATAGGAAAACCTGTCACTGAGGATGTAGAAAATGTTTTTACTGTACTTGGTTCAGTGATCGAAATTCCCAATTTTAGTCAGAATCATATATCCGAAAATACTAACATTAGCTAAGCAAGTGTCTCAAGGATTCTTAACAAATACAGATTTCATCTTTATAAAATCTAGCTTTGCCAAGAACTTCAGGAAAATGATTTTAATAACCGAACTGAATTCTGCTTGTGGGTGTTAAAGTGGCAGAAAATGAACACTTTTTTGATAATCTGTTGTTTAGTGATGAATGTACTTTTCATAACAATGGTTTCGTGAATAGACACGACTTCCTTTAAGGTTCCGTTTTGAGATGGTTTCTAAACTAAATAATAATTGTTAATAAGCTAAGATAATATATTCATTTTAACATTTATTTATTTATTTACCCATTTATGATAAAGAAAATATGTATCTTATTTTAGAACTACTTCTGTTTTGAGATGGTTTCTAAACAAAATAATAATTGTTAATAAGCTAAGATAATATATTCATTTTAACATTTTTTATTTATTTATCCATTTATGATAATAAAAATATGTATCTTATTTTAGAACTGCTTCTGTTTTGAGATGGTTTCTAAACAAAATAATTGTTAATAAGCTAAGATAATATATTTATTTTAACATTTATTTATTTATTTACCCATTTATGATAAAGAAAATATGTATCTTATTTTAGAACTACTTCTGTTTTGAGATGGTTTCTAAACAAAATAATAATTGTTAATAAGCTAAGATAATATATTCATTTTAACATTTTTTATTTATTTACCCATTTATGATAAAGAAAATATGTATCTTATTTTAGAACTACTTCTGTTTTGAGATGGTTTCTAAACAAAATAATAATTGTTAATAAGCTAAGATAATATATTCATTTTAACATTTTTTATTTATTTACCCATTTATGATAAAGAAAATATGTATCTTATTTTAGAACTACTTCTGTTTTGAGATGGTTTCTAAACAAAATAATAATAGTTAATAAGCTAAGATAATATATTCATTTTAACATTTTTTTATTTATTTACCCATTTATGATAAAGAAAATATGTATCTTATTTTAGAACTACTTCTGTTTTGAGATGCTTTCTAAACAAAATAATAATTGTTAATAAGCTAAGATAATATATTCATTTTAACATTTTTCATTTATTTACCCATTTATGATAAAGAAAATATGTATCTTATTTTAGAACTACTTCTGTTTTGAGATGGTTTCTAAACAAAATAATAACTGTTAATAAGCTAAGATAATATATTCATTTTAACATTTTTCATTTATTTACCCATTTATGATAAAGAAAATATGTATCTTATTTTAGAACTACTTCTGTTTTGAGATGCTTTCTAAACAAAATAATAATTGTTAATAAGCTAAGATAATATATTCATTTTAACATTTTTCATTTATTTACCCATTTATGATAAAGAAAATATGTATCTTATTTTAGAACTACTTCTGTTTTGAGATGCTTTCTAAACAAAATAATAATTGTTAATAAGCTAAGATAATATATTCATTTTAACATTTTTCATTTATTTACCCATTTATGATAAAGAAAATAAGTATCTTATTTTAGAACTACTTCTGTTTTGAGATGGTTTCTAAACAAAATAATAACTGTTAATAAGCTAAGATGATATATTCATTTTAACATTTTTTTATTTATTTACCCATTTATGATAAAGAAAATATGTATCTTATTTTAGAACTACTTCTGTTTTGAGATGCTTTCTAAACAAAATAATAATTGTTAATAAGCTAAGATAATATATTCATTTTAACATTTTTCATTTATTTACCCATTTATGATAAAGAAAATATGTATCTTATTTTAGAACTACTTCTGTTTTGAGATGCTTTCTAAACAAAATAATAATTGTTAATAAGCTAAGATAATATATTCATTTTAACATTTTTCATTTATTTACCCATTTATGATAAAGAAAATATGTATCTTATTTTAGAACTACTTCTGTTTTGAGATGGTTTCTAAACAAAATAATAACTGTTAATAAGCTAAGATGATATATTCATTTTAACATTTTTTTATTTATTTACCCATTTATGATAAAGAAAATATGTATCTTATTTTAGAACTACTTCTGTTTTGAGATGCTTTCTAAACAAAATAATAATTGTTAATAAGCTAAGATAATATATTCATTTTAACATTTTTCATTTATTTACCCATTTATGATAAAGAAAATATGTATCTTATTTTAGAACTACTTCTGTTTTGAGATGGTTTCTAAACAAAATAATAACTGTTAATAAGCTAAGATGATATATTCATTTTAACATTTTTTTATTTATTTACCCTTTTATGATAAACAAAATATGTATCTTATTTTAGAACTACTTCTGTTTTGAAATGCTTTCTAAACAAAGTAATAATTGTTAATAAGCTAAGATAATATATTCATTTTAACATTTTTCATTTATTTACCCATTTATGATAAAGAAAATATGTATCTTATTTTAGAACTACTTCTGTTTTGAGATGGTTTCTAAACAAAATAATAATTGTTAATAAGCTAAGACAATATATTCATTTTAACATTTTTTTATTTATTTAACCATTTAACCGTTTTAAGATGTTTTTTTATCAAAATAATAATTGTTAAAAAGCTTAGTTATCAATTACTAAGTTAAAACATTTAATCTTTTTATTTTAAGTTTTGCATTATATTAATTTTGACGGCTGAATTTCGAAAAAAAAATGTACGCGCACTTTTTAATCTCAAGCCTGTAATTTCAAGCCCGAATTTGATAATGACACAGATTTTCCTTTAATAGGTTTTCGCCCCATTTTTTTCACGTGGTGATAATAGACCAGTTATCATCGCTTTATTTCTCCAAGGATCACTAAATTTACTTTAATTATTTCGTGAATTCGGTCATTTGTGATTCTTTCTATCCTTGAGATGCAGGCCAATCTTCTCCAAAAGTCTATTTTCTGGGCAGATAGACGTCGTTTTAAGTTCTCGTTCAATTTCTCGATTTCATATCTTATGCTTTTGAAAATCGAGTCAAATAAAAAACAGGTATTTTCTCTCTCTGGAAATGTATTTTAGCCATAATGAAGAATTCAAGCATCCTATTAGCCTTTTTTCCTTGAGATTTCGCGGTTTCACTTCCTTATCTATACGTTTAGTGCTGTTTCAGGGTACATGTGCTGTTCACATGCTCATATTTTCTCTGCCTCATCCAAAATGAGATAATCTAAGGGATCTCCAATGCACAGATATTTTATCTTACGACAGTTTACTGACTACTATTTTTGAAATATTTTAAAAGGGAAAATCTCATAAAATATATTGACAAGGACACCTCAATTTATCAGTTGCATTACCATTTATTGTCTTAAATTAAAAAAGAGGAGAAGCACTCTTCTTAATGTGTCTTATCCGTTTCGGATGCCGGGTCAAACCATTGATGTCAATTATGTAAGCAGGAGTGTCTTCTTCCGGGACCTCTCCACCTGAGTGATGATGAGAACATTCCCATTTCTAGCGTAAAAGGCAGGGTCTGGTCTATTTTTCTGAATTTGAAGCTCTTGGAGAGGGGGGGATGCCAGCAGCATACACATTCCTAGTATAAGAGGCAGAATCGGGTCTATTTTCCTGAACTTAAAGCTCTTGGGGTGCGGCTATCGCAAGAAAAACAAATTGTCAACAGGGGAGGGGGAGTGCATATATATTCCTAATATAAAACGCAGAATCGGTTCTATTTTCCTGAACTCAGAGTTCTTGGGAGGGGGGGGGGGCAATCGCAAGCATCCACATTTCTATACTAGAGTATAGGCATGTGTATGCTTGAATAGATTCAAGAACTAGAGAGAGTAATAAAACTGTTACTGAAACCTCCAACGCACCTGCTCCGTTGCCGCAGGTAACTGAGGACTGCCGTAAATCAGATTATATTTAATTATATTTAAATATTATAAGCTCTTATAAATTTACTGCAATAATAAAATTTCTGTTCAATTTAATTTCTGTCAGTGAGCAAAGTACACTTTACAGTGTGTCCTTAGTGATTTATCTTGTTTGCGCTTGTTTTTATATATCATTTGAGATTAGTGAGATAACCAAAAGATAAGACGTTCACCTCTATATTTATTCTAAAATCGTGAGGCATTTTTTCCTCAACGAAAAACGTATTACGATGAAGGTTTACGATGCTTTGAGATATCAATATCTAGATAATGTTAGCTTTATTGAGATGTGTTCCAACATGACAGGAGTTGGAAAATCTACTATATACCGAATATTGAAGGAGAAAAAAACGAGTAGAATTGTGAGTACTCCCAAGTCACGATCACGGGCAGACGAAAAATCTCGTTGGAGAAGAGATGAAAACGGCAATAAAAGGAGTTGTACATACATTTTATTATGAGAAACAGATCCCAACCGTCGACAAAATTCTAACTAAAATCAATGAAGTTCAGGAGTTACCTGAAATTAAAAAAACTGAGCTCTAGAAATTGCCCATAGAACTTAATTTTTGCTGGGAAAAACCAGATAGGAAATATGTTTTTATAGATCCTCAGGAAATTGTCCGTTGGAGAAGGAAATATTTCTCTCAAGTAAAAGGCAGAATTGCAAGAAATAACACAACTTACAAAATTAGTAATTTGACTGAACATTTGAAAGATTTTTTTGAATAAAGTTACAGCAGAAAATTGGGAAAAATCCATATAATAAAAGAATAAAACAAAATGTGGAAACTCGATTTCATGATTATAATTAATTTGAGCGAAGATAGCTTCATTGACTTTGATGACGGATTAGATACGTAATGTTTACCAGTGTAAACTCAATTTATTATTTAAATTTTTGTTTTTGTTGTATTTTATTGTTTAATGTTGTTTATATATATGTTTTAAATATATTTTTATTTTAGTGTGTCCCACTCTTTCATTTTATATATATTTAATTCCAATTAGCCGTTATGTTTTTATTATTTTATTATTGTATTTGTGCCTTTTCCTTAATCGTATAGGATTAACATGTTTATTTTATTTTTGGGGGCTATTGGATTTCCATATAATAAAGTAAATTAAATTAAGATGTCAGTGCAGTAGAAACAAAAATAAATAGGTCCAATTTTAACTGTAACATATAAAAATTAATTACATTTGAATCCACTTTTAGTGTTTAATTGTAATTCTGCAGATGGTTTAAAAAATAAATAAACTGAAACGTCAAATGCCCTAAAAATGTTTTTAATTATTAATAAAATGATCGATGGTCCCAAAAAAAAATTAATATTATATAGACGAATTTATTTTTTTATTTATGTTTAACTTCTTGCATTTTTGACAATGGGTATTTTGTAAGTATTTAAATTATAACTCAGAACTTTTTGAGAGAATATGGCTACGTTTCAGCCTGAATGTGCCCAAAATGGTTTCTATGCCAATATTAAAAATAATAAAAATACAGATTTGTGTTAAATATGTCATAATTATCTATATTTTGTAATGTATGTCATTTATTAAAAAATCATAAGTAATAAAGTAATATTATAAAAACTTTTTATTTTAAGTTTATTACCGAAATAATATTCTAAGCCTAAATATTTATTGAAAAAATAAACCTCCTTCCGACGCCTATGAAAAGGACTAATAAAATCCTTTTTAACACTTCACACTTTCAAATATCTATTGTTATCCAAACCAAACAGTCCATTATTATAGACCGGTATTTTTGATTATAAAATTTCTAACCCATTCGTATGAAAAATATTATATGTGTCTAACAGATCATCGGACTAAAGAACACAGGTAGTTTTTAGAAGAAAAAAAGGGTAAAAAATGATTTATTACTCTTTCTAGTTCTTGAATAAACTATAGTATAGGAGGCAAAATCGGGTCTATTTTCCTAAACTCAAGGCTCTTGGGGGGGGGGGGAGGGCGATCGCTCCCAAAGCCCCCCCTTCTTGGATCGGCGCCTGAAATAACCCTGTATATTAGCCTGAACGCTCATCTTATTAAATTACTTTCTTGAGAGATGCATTTACTATAACTGCATCATGTAAGCTGAATGTTAATTTTCATTTATTAGCATCTGCAGTTTTGGAAATCTTTTTAAATAGCTTCATAAGATGTTGCGTTTCATCGATCTCACTGTGAAGCGAGATTGAATCATCTGTAAATCTTATGTTGTTAGTTAATTCTCCCTTCAACTCGATTCCAACCGTGGTTTCATTCAACGTTTCTTTAAATAGCTCCTCAATCCCAAGGCGCTAAAGCACTACTCTGCGATAAGCCTTTCATGATTTTGGTATTATCGATAAGTTATCTACTTATTAGCTGGCCGATTATCCCTAGTAAAGATTTGTTGTAATACAATACGAATATCTTTGCCATCCATGCCGGATTTTAGAGAGTTTCTAGCGACTGTACGTTTCCACGCTATCAAAGGCTTTGAGAAAATCAATAAAATATAGTTATAAATCCCCCATATTTCTGCATTATTGGATAAAAACTTGCAGATTAAAAATAGCTACATGTGTATCAAGGGCATTTCATAAACCAAACTGGAATTCGTCCCTTCTACCTCCAAACTCATAATTGACTATCCTATATTCGTATTATCAATTAGATCTCATGAGAACATTCTGAGGCTATATTATTATATTGTTTTAAATAGATATTCTCCTTGGAGTTACCTAATTGCGACAAATAATGGCATGATCGTAAGATAATTTTCTAATACAGATTAAAGCTTTTATCATCAATTTGTAGCCAATTTATGAATTATTTTATCAAAATAAAATTTACATTGAGTGAATTCTGAGTAAAAGGATTTTATAACAGGATGTTTTTTTTTTAACAATCTAATCATTATTTATTTTTATAAGTGAAGAGCCAAATCGCAGTTATCATATAATTATATCCTAAATATATATGAGTGTCTCAACAAGAAATTTAATTGATAGTTTCATATTTACGCATTACAGTTTGAAAGAAACGTTATTAATACTGAAAATGAATTACAGAAATGGAGGAGAAAGTTCATTGTGGTATGCATAATGGACCGCCGTGACCTGCTATTAAAAAGCTAATCAAAAACCTTTTTGTTTATATTTTCCTTGAAAGATTGGAAAAATCTTACCCATCCGGAAAAGATCAGGAAATAATTCTCTACCGCAGCTCTCCGACGATTTTTCTCTTACTTGCAAAATCCAGCTAGCTCAATCTTCCTATTCATTCTCACAAAGTTTGGAGTGTCAATAGCGATCGCTGACGTGGCATCTTGACAATTTTTTTTGACAAGGATTGGACAAAATGGACGTAACTAAAATATTGTTTTCACAGGATGACGTCACACATAATGCAAGCCTAATAATGCCATTATTAAAAAACGCAGTTCCCAGGTGACGTTATCTCTCGTTGTAAAGACCAAAATCTGTTTAAATATTCTCCTCTGGTATTTTTAAAAAAGTTAAATCTACGCAAACATTCTGAGGTGATTCAAAAACTCAAAAAATATATTGTTTTGATTAAAAAAATATTTCGAAGTTTCATCATGAAGTCACGGTGGCAATTTGATTATCATTTTATCTCATATTTAATGTAAATAATTAGTTTATATAATATATCAATAAAAATTTCAAACAAAGTGATCAAAACAATGTTTTCTTTAATTACATGAGAAAGGGTCACTCCACTTTTAATTTATTTCTAAAATCATCGTATTATTTATCTATATTTACATATTGCAAATAAGTACAATACATATGATATTATGTCCGTATTCGCTCTCTGTCGGACCTCTGACTCCACCAGTTCAGCTAATCTATCTGTGATTTATTATGTTATTTTGGAAGCCAGTCTTACGCTTGTAACCTTGAACTGCATTTTTAGTATTTGTTTGCCATTGAGCTTGAAAATTGATAAGATTAGTTTGTTGTTAAGGAAAAAGTATCTGAGAACCTCCTTTTAAGTAGGGTCTTTTTATAAGCTAAAATAGGGGGTAGGATACGTTGTATGAATCTGGGATATGTTGGTTTCTTTGAGAGAAAAATTCCCATTTTTAATAAAGTTACGGACACATATCTGTGCAAACGATTGGGTACTAGCGATGCCATATTCAGAATGTAAGTTTTCATTGGAAAATGTCGCGATGCTAGCCGCAATGTGTTCCTAGGTTTCACTGATTTTGAAGAGACCTTCGACAATATGAAACTTAGGAAAATAATTAATACAAATAATGAAATCAACAGAAATCGATGACAATATTTGCTACACCGATGACACTCTAGTAATAGTAAATAATCCTGAAAGATCACAAAACTTTCTCTGTGTTAAGAGTTGACAAAAAAAAACGAAATATATTTTAATAATCAAAAATACAGGTAATGAAGTTTATGCCAATAATGTACCATTTGAGAAAGCGAAAAAATAATGTACCTGGAAACTGTTCTAGTTGATATCTCGAAACACAGACCCGATAAAAGTAAGATGCCAGATTAAAGATGTAAGATATTTGTCTTAAAAATATATTATATTGTCATGATCTCAATGTAAAGCTCTGCGATACTGCGTTTAAAGGTTTCACAATGAAAAAATTTGAGACCTTTAAGCTGAGGTCATATATTCGCATTTTTTGTGTAATTTAGGCAAAAAAGGTGTAAAATGAAATAGTCTTGAGATGCTGAAAGAAAGAAATTGGAGTAATTAAAGCAATAAAATATTTATTGCTGGACTTGTCAATTTCAACCCCCACTGTTATAGACCGGTTTTAAAGTAATGTCAGGATAATAAATTAGGGGGTCAGGCTCACACCATGTATCTATTTACACTATTTTTTATTAGTTTCACTCCCACTTTATTCCCCGTTAAGATATAGTCGAAGATTAAAAATTTGTACATCTTATCAAGATGCAGGTTCACATATCCCGATGAAAATTGCAAGCATCAATCTCTACTCGTTTAAGAGTAAAAAGAGAGAGTAAAAAATAACAATATAGAATTTTATAAGTATTGATATTCCAGCAAAAACATTTATATAAGAAAATGGAACAAAATTCTGTGTTATTATAATTTTCTATAGTTAGGATAGATCTGAGATGTTGCCAAGTTCATTTAAAAAAAATACCTTTTAAACTTTCGTGATTTAAACTGATAAGTAGTCATATTCATCGGGACTTACCATCACGATTCACTCCTAATGAAAACAAATACAAAATATTTTTCTGTTATTGAACCTTAAACTTGGCAAGTTTTCAGTTTTTGTAAATTTTAAATGACACATATGAAATATTTTAGAATAACTCTGGTATCTACATTGCGTGGTAAAAGTTTAGAAATATTTGACTTATTGACAAATTTAAATATAAAAATTTTAATTAAATTTAATTGTGGGATGAATGAAAAAATGTTGAACGTAAAAATTGAAATCAGCGTAACATTTCATTCATAAAATGAAAAATTGCAAAGATAACTTAAGATACGATGTTGCCGCTTATGTTGTTTTGATCGATGCGGCTTGAACAGAGAACATATTTTGCGAATCCTGACGCATTGATCGCGCATCTTTAGATTAATTTTGGTGTGGTGAATTGCTATCTCTTTTACTCTTGAAGAATGTCAATAGAAGACAAACGTATATATCCTAGCAAAATAGTAAGTTTGCAAGTAATCGGATTGCATAATTTAATTAAAAATGCATTTTTAATATTGTAAATCAATTAACTTGCTTTAAAAGGATGCAGTTTTAAAAACCTAGCAACAGTCGTAATTAGCAGAAGCTTTGTGATCTAGTGGAAATTTGTGCGCTTCACTACAGGTGTGATGGAGTTCATCAGTGCAATATATCATTGTTTCAATTCGAAAAATTGTTACCAGCATTTTAAGTTGACACGTAAGAATACTCGAAAGCATGATTTTTTTATAACATGAATGCGATTAAGTATCTGTTTATCGATCAAATTCCTTCTGGGTATAAAAAATATTTGTTTTATAATATCTCGGAACTGAAACAAGTAATTTCAATTTGACTCCCATCAATTCGTCTCTTTTTATCGAGTTTATTAAAAATACGATTCGACTTTTTATATTGAAATTAAAAAAAATAATCTTTAAAATTTATATCGATTTTTCATCAAGAATCTAATTCATTTTTAGTGAACAATTTGTATTACAAAAATTTGCCCTAAAAACAAAAAAATTAATTAACAATTTAGTGATGTTTAGCACTTTTTTTTTAACAATAAAGGAGTTACTTTTTATGCTTCATCAATGCACCAAGATTCTTTTGATATTGTATCGTACTGTCTTGTTAAACCAAAACTAGAGTATATACAAGATTACTTACAACGATCTCAAGACAAAATCAGTTTTGAGGTACTAATATTATTGGCCTTGCGAATAGTAGTGATTTTTTTCTTGTCGGCCAGAAAATGTTTTGACTCCGATTAAAACGCATCAACGTGATTACACTTGTAAGAAAAAGTATGTATAAACAAGAACTTGTATGCATACGATCTGCGTTTTTAAGAATCATAAGCTCAATTTAACTAAATACGGGAAATTTATTACTTTGAGTAACTACACAAAACATGAAAAATTAGGGACGTTATTTAAGTGTTAATTGGACAAAACGTCTGTGACGCTAAATTCGATAGTATCGTCCCCAACGGTGGTGCTAACAACTAGTGCCTATGACCAAAGCGCTGCGGAATGAAGAAAATTATTATTTATTTGAATATGAATATTAATATTTTGACGCTTTTACTATTGTCGTATTAAAATAGGTTTATTAATACATAAAATTACAACAAAGGCACAAAACGTCAAAACATTAATACCTTAGTCGAAAAAAATCCATCATTTTATATCTTCGATCATACCCTAGATTTAAACAACAATAGATTTGTTTGAAAGTTGATTATGGTTGGTGGGGGAGACGCTTTTTTGATGTTTGACAGACATCAACATGTTTACTTATCTTTTTTTTTTTCAATTTAATTGCTTGTCCTGACTTTTTTCGGTGTGTGTTAGAAATTACTATAAATGCGAAATTTACAATTAATATTACCAAAAAGAGGATTTAAAAACTTATTTTTATTGGTAAGTATTGTTAGATATTGTTTACATATTGAAGATAACAATAATAATTTAGGCAACCATAAGTTCATTTCTAGAAATGACGTACCGATTATCATATGATTTGAATAATGCAATTAGAAAAGGATAGCATAAAATCGGTATGTGTATACCAGGAAATGAAGTAACTACTGTTTATCAACACTTTTTCAAATATAAATAAAAATATTTTGACGTTATTCAGCGTTGAAACAACCGGGCCCTAGTTCTGACGTTATGCTAATTCTACAGGCGTATGTTCGAAGTTTTTTATAATGGATTTTTATTACGTCATATTTATAGAACAGTCCTAATGGCTTACATAAAACTTTCTAAAAATATAATAATAAATAATGAAATATTATGAAAAATTAATTGTGTGTATTAAATATCTCAATATTGAAACAGGGAATCTACAATAAATTCTAGGAAATTAATTTAACTTAATAAGAAGGCATAAACAAAATATTTTTTCTATTTGCGTTTTAAAAATCTCCCCCTTAAATTGTTTTTTGATATGATTTATTCTTGCTTCGTTATATTGACTGATTCTATTCAAAATCATGCAAGGAAAATAGTCAAAAAATAAAATGTTTCTTCGTGAAAATATTATTCTAGAACCCAAAAATGTGTACACATATTTTGCCGTTTTGAGAAAAAATCATTTTCAAGGAAGTAATCAAGACTTTAAAGTTGCATTTAGAGCTTCTGCAGTGAAAAAAAAATGAAAGTAATTTTTTTATTTAAAATTGAATATTTTTGTGGCTAATTCATATAATTCAGTTTTCACTCAATTGGTGATTATTGAAATTTCATAAAAAGAGAACTTCCTTAAAATAAAAACCATCACATTATATGTACCGATAAGTGTCAACAACAAAAACTAAGCCAATAAAGTCAAAGCAAGCCACAAAAATATACATTTCTAAAAATGTCAGCTATAAATATAATAAAAAAATCTTTAAAATGAATACATTCCTAAAGAACTTTTTAAAAACCAAAAGAAACTTTCTTTGGCATATACCATAGACAGAACATTATAATTTATTTATTTATTTATTTATTATCCCTTACAAACACAGCAGTAATTACATGTTGGCGAAGAAACAAAAAAAAATTAAATTAAAATAAAGAACACTCACCTAACTACAAACGATATAGTAAAATACAGAGAACAAAAAACAATAAAAAAGATAAAAAATTTAGCAAAAGACAATAAATTCATATATATATATATATATATATATATATATATATATATATATATATATATATATATATATAAATAAATAGGTAAGTTTTTGTCCGTGTAATTTAAAATGAAATAGAATCAAATATTTGCGAAGCGAACGTGAAAATTTGTCAATCTACATTATTCTCGTGTCAAAAAGTGCGGAGCACTCCAAAATATGGAATAACTCCGGGTCCGACCTCCGGGTCCGACAGATGGCGACAGCGCTGTTTCGTTCTAAAATGGGACTCGTCAGGCCACCGCATTCGGTACAAACCATCATCTCACCTTTGCATCCTATAAAGCTAAGTTTAAAATCAAAAAAACAACAAATAAGACGACAAAGGCGACATCTCGATGGTCCACTTGATAACACAAGAACCACATAGACTAACAAAGTTTGTAAAGAACCGCCATATGGTGGTGTGACGGTGAATTAAAACAGAAATATGTAAAATCGAGTACACGGAACGCGGTGCCCAAAGGATAGGGGTCGCATACTGGCAACCAAGCGGTGGCCTGACGAGTCCCATATTAGGATGAAACAGCGCTGTCGCCCTCTGTCGGACCCGGAGTTTTTCCATATTTTGGACTGCTCCGCACTTTTTAACACGAGAATCATGTAGATTGACAAATTTTCACGTCCGCTTCGTCAATATTTGATACTATTTTATTTTAAATTACACGGACAAAAACTTATCTATTTATTTATTTACTTGTTTGGTTTTGAAACACGCTAAACGTTGCTCTCATGGTGCGATACGTGGCTTTGGCTGCTGAAATTAGCAGTAGGCTTGGTTGCCAGTATCGAAAAATGCGACCCCTATCCTTTGGGCAGCGCGTTTCGTGTACTCGATTTTACATATTTCTATTTTAATTCACCGTCGCGCCACCATATGGCGGTTATTTAGAAACTTTGTTAGTCTGTGTGGTTCTTGTGTTATCAAGTGGACCATCGAGATGTCGGCTTTGTCGTCTTATTTGCTGTTTTTTGATTTTAAACTCAGCTTTATAGGATGCAAAGGCGAGATGATGGTTTGTACCGAATGCGGTGGCCTGACGAGTCCCATATTAGAACGAAACAGCGCTGTCGCCATCTGCTCCGCACTTTTTAACACGAGAATCATGTAGATTGACAAATTTTCACGTCCGCTTCGCCAAATATTTGATTCTATTTTATTATATATATATATATATATATATATATATATATATATATATATATATATATATATATATATATACATATATAAATAAAAAGAAACGTCCGTGTAATTATAAAATAAAATAAATTCTTCGACTATACGGAGACCGTTGATAAATATTATTCTCATGCTAAAAAGTGGGGAGATCTCCAAAGAACATGGAAAAATTCCGGGTCCGAAAAATGATAACAGCGCTGTTTCGTCCTAGCGTGGGACTCGTCAGGTCATTGCATTCGGTACAAACCATCATCTCGTATCTGTGTCCCATAAACAGATTTCACGGTTGAAAAATAGTAAATAAGACACAGTGGCGACATGTCGATGGCTCGCTCAATAACATAAGAATAACACAAATCAACAAATGTTGTATAAAACCGCCATGTGGTGGCGCGACGGTAAATTGAAAAAGAAATGTATCAAAACTCGATACACGAGCTTGCTATTCCAAGGATAGAAGTCGCATTTTTCGGCATCGGCAACCAAACTATGAATTCCACAGTTGAAGTTCAGTATCGCACCAACGATCTCTCCGCATAGCCGAGAATTTATTTTATTTTCAAATTACACGGACGTTAACATCTCTTTTTATTTTTATATTTGTTGGCTTAAAACATACACAACAGCTCTCTTGGAGAGATCGTTTTAGTTTGGTTGACGATTCAGAAAAATGCGGCCTCTATCCTTGGAGTAGCAAATTCGTGTATCGAGTTTTGTTATATTTCTTTTTTTTATTTTTCCGTCGCGCTACCACATGGCGGTTTTAGACAACATTTGTTGATTTGTGTTATTCTTATGTTATTGAGTGAGCCATCGAGATGTCGATACTGTGTCTTATTTACTATTTTTCTACCGTGAAATCTGTTTATGGGACACAGATACGAGATGATGGTTTATACCGAACGCAATGGCCTGACGAGTTCCATACTAGGACGAAACAGTGCTGTCGTCATTTTTCTGACCCGCAGTTTTTCCATGTTCTTTAGAGATCTCCACACTTTTTAGCATGAGAATAATATTTATCAACGGTCTGATTCCGCATATCCGAGAATTTAATTTATTACATATATATATATATATATATATATATATATATATATATATATATATATATATATATATATATATATTTATATACATATATATATATATATATATATATATATATATATATATATATATATATATATATATATTTAAATTTCCTGATATCTATAATTAATTATAAAACCTAATATCATCTATGCTTCCTTTACAATATTATCAAAATGTAGATTAAAGCTAAGATTAGATTGTCGAGATCCTTGAAGTAGTCTCTGCTACCCAATTTTTTACTATTTCTAATATATTCAAATTCAGTTACATTTTGATATTCAGAAAAAGTTATAGTAAAACACTTGTCTATATTTAACAACACTCCATTCCCCGAAAACCATGAAACTTCGCTGTTAAGATCCTTCAGTAGACTTGCACAGTCCAAAATAGAAGAAACCACTCTAAAGATCTTAAAGTCACCCGCAAGCAATAAATATTTGGAGCCTTCAGTGAAACAGTTAGGCAGAGCATTTATAAATGTTAAGAAAAGTAGTGGTGAAATATTATTACCTTGCGGAACTCCAGAAGTGGCCAAATATCTCTCTGAAAGTTCCCTTCCCACACGAATAGCACATGGTCTTAAAAAACAATAAGCTCTCATTAATTTGTGAGAACGTTGAGGGAAGCCAAAGTTGACAAGCTTTTGTAATAAAAGATTATGATCGACCTTATCGAAAGCTTCCTATGCATCCGTGAAAATAACCTCCAGAGGTTCATTAGGGAAGATCTGCCTTCCATAAAACCATGCTGTTGTTCGACAATGTCTAAACGTTGGAAATAAATTTACGCAATATTGTTTCAAATATTTTTGATAATGAATTCAAAATACATATAGACCTATACTTCACCACATCACAATTATTACCCTTTTTATATAACGGGCCACAACGGTTTCCCTAAATTTGTCTGAAAAGATACCTTTTTCAATACATAAGTTAATTTTTTTTTATACGGTCCTTTACAATAAGTTCTGTTATTTTAGGCGATTTCAAAGTACCTCAATGTTCAATAACATTTGAGAAATTGTTATCTACTTCAAAAACAGATTGAAAACACTGTGTAAAGGCTTTGGCAACTTCTAAATCACCGGAGAAACCCATCTCTGTATAAGTGACTTCTCTGGGAATACCTGACTCCTTTTTTGAGCTCATATAACCCCAAAACCTTTTAAGATCAGTATGAGCAATTTGCTCTATATTTTTAATATATTCTGCATATTCATATTCTGTGTGTTTTTTAATGAAAGTTTTCATGTTCTTAAACTCTAGGAGATGCTTTCAGATAAATGTTTTTTGTCTTATTTTTGTAACAAAATCTCAAGAAAATCGGTATGGATATTTTAACCTAGTCGTTTCTGTACAAATTTTCTTGGGAACACTCTCATCCAAGCACTCATACATTTTGTTTTAGAAAAATTATACCTCTTCATTTAGGTCTGACAAAGTCCCGTGTCACACCATAATATAGTGAATATTGCATTCAGGTACGGATTATAATTACGTACAGCTTCATTATCATGTGGAGGTCTTATTCGAGTACAGAACATTATCTTGTTAATCATCAGACTATACTTAATTTAGGTCGACGATTGACCTGAAATAAAAAAAAGTAGGCATAAAATGATTAAACCACACAAATCAGTAAAACAATTTTATTTCTATAACCTTCTCGTACATTAGTAGAGTAAATCTTACATTATAGAAACTCAAAAATATTTTACAGAAAGTTGTTACAAATCCAGGCGTGTTAAAAAAATTTGTTCACTTAAAATAGCACGAAAAAATATTGATATTAAGTTAATAAAATACTGAATTAGAGAGAAAATAATTTGGAAAAGCAGTAATGATAATGAAAACACTATTTACTATTTACTTAAATTACACAGGTCTACAAAAAATGAGGTCATGATTCTTGTTGGGCAGCTGGTGTTCATATTTGAAGCAGCTTGCTACGTAGAATCTGATTCCGAGGTCATAATTGGCCCATCACGTAAGAATATTGAAATATTAGAGGTTATGTACTAGAAAAATGCTTTTTTTTTCGGCTACTTTTGAGGTTATGCGCAGGATACAGGAATTTTTTTTGTCCTTCTTTTCTAGTTGCATCGTTTAGCGGTACTCTTATTCTTCAAAATAATCTATTAAGTGGTCACCTACGATTTTTTCTTGTAAAGATACAGTTACTTCTAAAATTTAATTTAGTGACATAATATCCTATAATTAGCGACTCCGAAATCCCCCAAGTGAAAATTTTTAGATACCAATATAATTTTTTGTAGCTTTTGATGCGCTATTTTGAATCCGCCATTTTAAAAATGAAAATTTAAATTTTTTGACTTCATATTCGTGCTCAGCGATAGCAAGAACCCCCAAATACAAATGTTTCAGAGAAATGTATAAAGTAGAAAAATATAGGCCACAACTTAGCAAGAAAAAATTACAGGTGACCGCTCAATAGCCTATTTTGAAGAGTAAGAGTCGTATTAAATGAGGCATCTAGAAAAAAAAACAAAAAAATTTTGTGCAATCTATACATAACCTTAAAAGTGACCAAAGAAATATTTTTCTATTACATCACCTCAAATATCTCAAAATGTTGACGTGATGGCCAATTCAGACCTCAGATTAACATTCTATGAAGCAAATTACTTCAAAAATGATCCCCAGCTGCTCAGCAACAGAATCTTGTAGACCTGTGTTATTGTTACATACCTGGACTAAATTTCTTACTGACAAAGTTGATATACCTAGAACCAATAAAAAATAACTTATAATTATGTAGTAAATACGTAATAACATGCAAAACCTAGAGAACGTTTCGCCTAATAGTTTGATTATGTTATCTCTTAACAAATAATTAATATTACTTGAGCGTTTAAAAGAAAGAAACCGAATGACAATAATTTCTGTTTCCTCCTCTTTCTAGTCACACAGCTTCAAAGCCGTCTTGGCATCTCCATATGCAAGTTATCGATAAAATTTTAAAATATTCTGCCCCACTATTTCAACAAGTCTTTCAGCTCATCTAGACGGCTTGCAGCAGAAATTGAATTTATCGACCGAAATTGTCCCGAACGTCATTGATTTGATTCAAATCTTATGAACCGACTGTTCAAATCTTGAATTCCTCTAAGACCAATTTTTCAGTTAACGTAATTAATGAACAATCCTCACTGAACAGTTTCCATTTTCAAAACAAACATGCTGAAAACGAAAACACCAGCAACCTTTTCCACACATTTCGTACTTTAAGTAGAGGATTTATTCTTAATAACGATTATAAATACATCTCATAATGATACTATTTTTCAATAAAGGACAGATTTAGTAGGTGGAAACACATAACAATAATTTTTTGAAAAATATTTATATAGAAACGATATATTTTTAAGTACTCTTTTCTTTGCATTCCTCTAATTTTGTCCACCAGGTATATATATATATATATATATATATATATATATATATATATATATATATACATATATATATATATATATATATACATATATATATATATATATATATATATATATATATATATATATATATATATCAGTTGAATTGAGAACTGAGTCGTTTTCTGAAGTCGACTAAAAATAGTTGATGAAATATTGCTCCACCAGCTAGTATTCCTAGGCCTATTTTGTAATCGTTCTAATTTTCCTTTACTGTGTGACAAGTTTCAACATTGAAATCAGAATTAAGTCTTTTTTTGTGTTTTAAAAAAATCAATAATCCAATTATATAATTCAAATGATTAAGATATTTCTATTTTTAATTGCATAAGTTACTTGTTACCGTGGCAATATAACATAAAAATAATTCAACTTGATTTTTTTATATTTAGATTGTCGTTTTGGAGAGTTTTTTTCAAGGTTGCACGTAATTTTTCTGTTATCTTTTCCAATTTCCCTAAGTATCGCTAATTAAGTACAACCAAAATTAACTGAGCAAAATTCCATATCACCAGATATGATTATAAACCTCAAATTATCAAATTTATAAAAAATCATTTTTAATTTGTTTTATGATGTAATGACCAAAAAAGTAACTTTAAAATTATGCGTTGTGTATAACTGTACAGGGTATCCGGGAAAATGTAAGAAATCTCCCGAATATGTAAAAAAAACGCGTGAAAAGAATATTACAAGTTCATATAATTTTTTTTCGTATCGACCTCTTTTTCAGAGATATGGGCTCCCAAAGAGCTGCAATGTAATCAAGGTTTTTACACATAATTATTGAACCACCAGGTATATGTCAATTTTTTTAATATGATGTATACAAAAGTAGTCTTTATTCCCAAGGTAGGAAGAACAGACTACACAAATCCTAAATCTTTCCGCCTATCAGCCTGACCAGTTTCTTAATAAATACACTAGAAAGGTTGGTGGATCAACACATAAGGAAGGAATAATGGTGCAATATCCTTTACAATTTGCCTACCAGGCAGGAAAAGCCACAGATGCGGCGCTACACCGATTCCTCACAAGAGTAGAAAGCGCGCTGTTGGGTGGACGATCTGCCTTAGGTACCTTAACAGTTCTTATGTTTGACCTTGACACATTATAAGCTGCCTTTATTTCCAAAACCCTGACCATGCTCCAGCAATGAAATACCGAATCGTAAGCTCTTCTCGGAATTCTTGCGTAGCTCATGGGTAAGCCAGATGCACAAGACGTCGGATATCAGTTTCATATTCTTGTAAACGTTCTCCGTTTCTTTGATGTCTTGACTTTAGCTGTGACTGATATAACTGGCGCCGATGTTGATCTCCAAATCTTCTTTCCAGCGCAGCACTAAGGATTCCATGGTCCTTCTGTTGGATTATAGGGATGGTTTGCAACAATTCCAGTGCTGGTCCACAGAGTGCGATTACTAATGCAGTAGCCATCTCTCCGTAATTACAGTTATTTGCCGTAGCGGCAGCTTCAAATTGTCGTTTATACATTAGTCAAAATGTTTGACCGTCGTAAGCTGGAGGTTTAATGTTGGGTCCGGTGGTTATTACTTTATCAGAAGGATCATGTTTCTTTATTTTATTGACTTTTATCTGCAGGCTCTTCATTTTTGATTCCATCCCATCTACGATTTCTTTCCCTATTTGTAGCAGACTTAATTCAATGTTATGTACTTCCTGGCGTACTTTTACTTGTATCTCGTCTACGATTTCTTTCATTTTTTTCCGCACTTCTCCCACCTCTTGTCGTACTTCTCCTATGTCTTGTCGCACTTTTCCTATGTGCTGTCGCACTTCTCTTACGTAGCGTCGCACTTCTCCAACCTCTTTCTTAAACTTTTGCATTTGTACCCATAAAATTTGATTGAATTTTATGTTGTTCTTTTACAATGACCTCTAGTAACCATTTGCAAGATTTATTTTCATCTTTAATTCGACATTCTTCCTTTTGTTTGTCTTTAAGGCAACGTTCTTCTTATTGTTTGTCTTTAAGACGATGGACTTCTTCTTGTTTTTCTTTTTGGCGACGGTCCTTTTCTTCCTGCTTTTCTTTTAGACGGCGATCTTCTTTTTCTTCCTTCTCTTTTAGATGCCGTTCTTCTTCTTCTCGGCCAATGTTTCTTCCATTTCGGCTGTTTGCTGTTTAGTATTTACCATAGAATCTTCTAGAATGTTGTCAAAAATTCGGTTCTAGGCTTTTGTTTTTTGACAAATCCGATGGTGAAGTCTGTTTTTCGCTATCTCCTTTAGTTTCCAAATAGAACTTTCTAGAACTGTGTCGAAAATTCGATTATAAGGTTGTTTATTAATGACAAATCCGATGGTGAAGTCTATTTTTCGATATCTCCTTTAGTTTCCAAATAGAATTTTCGAGAACTTTGTCGAAAATTGGCTTGTAAGCTTGTTTATTAATGACAAATTCGATGGTGAAGTCAGTTTTTCGATATGTTTTCTGGTTTTCAAAAAGAAAGTTCTAGAACTTTATAGAATATTAATCTTATTTTCTTACTTGATAACAAATCCAGGGTTGAAATCCGTTTTACTCTATCACTTCTAATTTCCAATATAATTTGTTGGAAACCCGGTGATAATCCTCGCTTCTGACACCAATTGTTACGTTTTCGTCTCTTTAAAATCACTCACTGGGTTCGCAGAATAAAACACAGCACCTTCCACTAATATTTCTAATACTTATATCACAATTTATTAACACAACTCTCTTATTGCTACTATTCAAAAACCACTATATAACTCTTAACAATATAACTATATGACTCTTAACGATACCACTATACGACTAACTCTCAACTAACTAGCTACGCTTATTGTATCTTTATGAATTTACCTATGGAAATTCCTAAATAAATCTAGACCATAAACGTTGAGATCTACCTAGAAAGATGAGTCACTTGAAACACTATTCCTTTCGGTACATTATAATAAAGATGAGTCACCTTTATTATAAATTTTATCATCTCTTTCCTATAACATTCATCCCTAAAAGGTCACTGGTGTCCCTGAAGGAAAAACTTTAAAATACATAAAGAATCCTTCCAAAAACTTTGAAAGCTGGCAAAGAAAATCCAAAATTCTAACTAAATTTCAACCTCCAATTATGTGTTCTCTCTCACTCAGGATTATTAAGGACATCTGTGAACGATAATGAAGGTACAAGAGTGGAGGGTTTCATGACGTGAATTCTATAATTATAAAAATAAACAAAGGATATAAGATAAAATATTTTTTTTCAGTTACATAATGTACATACTCAAAAAACTGTAGCATTTAGAAACCAAAATTTGAAAATACATTTTGAAGTGGCTCTTACGGTAGTTAATTGAACCGGTTATTTTTAAATTAATTTTATATTGATTCGATTTTCCTTTGATATCATTACATAAAAACGTGCAATAAATCTACTTTGGAAATATTCTCATGTGACCTCTTCATAATAATAATAATAATAATAATAATAAACTTCCGAGACAGCGCATGAAATGGACAACATCCATGAATGAAACAGTAATGCGCATTTTTTATAGGGTGACTGAACTAGGACGAGAAACGATCGGCTATAGACAACAGCTTCATGCCGAATTTTGTGGGGAATATCCACACCTACAAGTGTCACAACAGAGAATAGCAGATCAATACAGAGCTATTCTCCGAAATAAACTAATCTCAGAAGCGCGACTTAACATCATCAAAGCAGAAATAGAACGAGAGATAAGAAGTACCGATGATGAACCCGGCACTGCCAAAAATTAATTCATCCCAAAATCTGGGTACCATGTTAGACATCATGAACAATCGGATTTTACCAGCTTATGTTTCAGATGCCTACACTCTGGAGTCCTTACATATGACCATCTACTGTGCCGCGACTGCTATAGCTAGAACTCTAGAAATTAAAATTACAACAGAGCGTCGATCAGCAAGAACAGAACCCAACATACCACCATGGGAAAGACGTCTAAACAAGAAAATTGAAAATCTTCGAATAGATATAGGACAGCTGACGGAGTACATCAGGGGCACAAGAACTAGTCGACTGCAAAGGCGAGTTGAAGAAATCATGAATCGTGTCCGATATCATTCGCAACAAGATCCAGCGAATGTTACTGCTCAGCAATGCCTTGACTCGCTGAAACAGAAGCTCCCTGTTATTGCAGGAAGGCTAAAAAGGTACAAGACCAGCAATAACCGAAAACGAGACAATGCGCTCTTCCAACGATCAGAAAAGACTTTCTACCGTAAGCTAAACTCTCCACCTAATATAGCAGATAATAGATATCCCAAAAGAGAGCAGGTAGAAGAGTTCTGGGGAAACCAACTTTCCACGCCAGCTGATTGTAACATCGCAGCTGGCTGGATCAATGAAGAACACCAAATCTCCCAAGATTACAGCCAGATGCAGTTTGAGCCATTTACCACCGAGAAAATTTCAAATATAATCAAGGAATCCCATAACTGGAAAGCTTCAGGTCTCGACGGGATCCAGAACTACTGGCTCAAAAAGTTCTGGTGTATGCACCATCAGCTGGCTAATCTTATTAATGATGTTTTTCTTAACCCAGCGAAAATGGCATTGTTCTTGACCGAAGGTATTACGTACCTCCTACCAAAGGACCAACACAACACACATGACGCAGCTAAGTATAGGCCGATCACCTGCCTACCCACACTGTATAAGGTGATCACCTCCTGCTTGACCCAACGCATCTATGCACATTGTGAGCAAAATAACATCATTGCAACTCAACAGAAAGGATGTACGAGGAGAGCAATGGGATGCAAGGAACAATTGATTGTTGACTCTGTCATATGTAACCAAGCCTGTACCAACCGAAGAAACCTCTTTGCTGCCTACGTGGATTATAAGAAGGCCTTCGACTCAGTACCACATGAGTAGCTCAAAACTATATTAAGAATGTACAGGGTCGACAATAATTTTGTTTCCTTTTTAGAACGCATCATGTCAACCTGAAGAACTAGGATCCAATTGCAAGTGCCATCCAGCAACACCATAGAAACTAACACCATTCCGATACGAAGAGGAATATTTCAAGGCGATTCACTTAGCCCATTGTGGTTCTGCCTTGCAATGAACCCACTATCACGCCGTTTGAACTCCACCAGACACGGCTTTAGTGTTAGAAACAACAACGAAGAGGTAGTTAGAGTGAATCATCTTCTATACATGGATGATCTTAAACTGATGGCTGCTACCAGAAGCCAGCTGGAACAAATGCTTAAAATTGTAGAGGAGTTCTCCGGTGATATCGGAATGCATTTTGGACTTGACAAGTGCCGTATTTTGAACATCGCTAAAGGGAAGATACAACCGGGGGCTTTTGAAATGCAGAACGGTGAAACTATAGCTGCAATGGAAGCAGAGCTAACATACAAATATAATAATAAGGCTAAAAGAATTGACCATGGCACTATGAAGGCCGAAGTGGCAGCCGAATTTGTCAGGAGGGTAAGGTGGGTATTACGAACTAATTTAAATAGTAGAAATTTGTTTAAGGCGCTCAACACGTATGCTTGCTCTGCGCTGAGCTACTCTTTTGGGATTGTAAAGTGGAGCAGGACGGACATCCAAAACCTGCAAAGAAAAATAAGGACACTCCTAACAAAAGCACAAAAACATCACCCTCGGAGTGCTATTGAACGTACAATGCTTCCAAGACACCAAGGAGGAAGAGGATTGGTGGATATTGGTAAGCAGCTCGACCAACAAATAATAAACTTACATTCATATTTCCACAGGTTAGTGGACTCTTCCACACTACATCGAGCAATATGCGAGGCAGACGATTCAACACCGCTACTGTTGAGGGAACAAGATATTACTTCTCACCACCAAACAGACCAAGAGAAGTTATAAACCTAGCTACGAAAGCCACTTCATGGACGGCATCCAAATGAGGTCAATCAGGATAATGTCGACAACTCAGCGTCGAACTACTGGTTGATTTCAGGACAGATGTTTCCAGAAACGGAGGGCTTCTTGTTAGCTATCCAAGACCAGGTTAGTCCGACGAACAACTATCGGAAATTCATCATTAGAGATCCCTCAATAGACCAATGCAGATATGGCTGTCGAACATCGGAGACAATTCAGCACATAACTGGAAGATGCCAAGCGTTTGCCGCAACCGAGTATAAGGAAAGACACGACTCAGCCGCTAAGATACTCCACCAAGAGTTAGCAGAAAAGTTAAACCTACTACAGGTAGGAAAAGTGCCTTCTTACAAATACAATCCAAAGCCTATTCTTGAGAACAACCAGTTCAAGTTACATTGGGACCGAACGGTTCTGACGGATCAAACAGTTGCTCATAATAAACCAGATATTATACTAACAGATAAAATTTCTAGGCGAACTACACTAATCGACATTGCTATAGCTAACAACAACAACCTAAGGCCAAAATACAACGAGAAGATCGCCAAATACTGAGATCTGGAAGTGCAAATCCGAAGACAATGGGCAATGAACAGCGTCCAAATGATTCCCATAATACTGTCAACAACTGGAGTAATACCAAAGAACCTCCTGCCGAACATCAAGGGACTGGGCCTTAGTGAGCATCTGTATAAGTTGATGCGGAAAGCAGTTCTCCTTGCAACTGCGCAAACCGTACGAAATTTCGTGGGAAATACAGCAAGCCACGTCACCTAGGACCCGATAACATGAAAAAGGTTCCCACAGAGCTTCATACTTTTGGTATCTTTGTGTACCTGGTAAGAGTCAATATTCCCTGGAGGGAGTGCGAAGCCATTTGGCTTGTAAATCTTATAATAGTAATAATGGACTTCAATAAAAATAATAATTTACACTAATATTTATATTATGGGCGAGGCTCAGTTCGATCGATATGCATAATACAAATCCTCTGTTCAAACCAATAGCATTACATTCAAATAAAACAGAAAAAAATAATATTTTAAAATTCTAAATTGAAGTAAATTCATTACTAAAATAAAACAAAGTATAATAACTTAATTCGAAGTCAAGCCAGCACACAATTATCTAAAATCTACACAATGTTTGTAGAACATACTTTTTAGATCGAAATTTCGACATACCAAGTATTTCCTTAGTAAATGCATTTGTCAAACTAGCAATGTTATATGAAAAAGAAGGTTTGAAGAATTGCTATTTGTGTCGAGGAATAGTCAATTTACCCTTAAATCTAATGTTCACATTGTGTACATGTGTTCGAAACCTGATTTTTCTGTACAGATAAGAGGGCGATTTACTTTGAAGTATTGCATAATACTGACAAGTCATGTGTAGATAACTTCTCTGGTGCATGTCCAACCATTTATTTTCTATTAATTTTGTACTAATATGGTTATATTTAAGACGTAAACAAGAATTTTTGTATTTTCTGCATAATTTGGCAATCATATTCTGTTTAAACACGGCCCATAAATTGCATCGCAGTATGCAAAATGTGAGAGAACGAGTGAGTCGCACAACATAGATTTTATTTCTCTATTTAAAATATGGCTGTTTTGATTGCTCCTGAGATTGCAATGGGCTTTTTGAAGACACTCTTATTTATATGTTCTGTAAATCGTAACTCGTCATCGATGTACAATCCCAGGTTTCTCACCACATTACTTATTTTAATATCTTTACCCTGAATTTTAATAAGTTTACCGTAATTTTCAATAAAAAATTTTCTCTCCTTTTTCTTAAGACAATGTCTATTGCAAAAATGTAAAACGTTGCATAAATCATGATTTATTGCGGCAACCGCTTGCAAAGACTCTTTGGGATAAAAAGATAGATATATTTGTGTATCATCTGCGTAATAGTGTGTATTACAAGATAAAAATGCCTCGGAAAATGTTGACTTATAAAATGTGTACATCCTAGCTCCCAAGATCGTTCCTTGAGGAACACCACTGGTAACAGACACACAATTCCGACAAGCTGTCCCCATAAAGTACAGTCTGCATCCTATCTTCCAGGTAGTTAGACATTCAATCAGTTGCTTGGGTAGAAAACCCAGCATATCTATATAAAGATTTCAACGTTTGATGATTCAGCGTTTCGAAGGCTTTCGAGTAGTCTAAAACTCACAATACTGTCAACTTTCCCCGATTAACCGCACCCATCAGATCGTCAGCAATATTTTGCAAGGCAGTACAACACCTGCGACTCTTCACAAACCCGGACTGATTTTTTGGAATAAAATTATTTTGCTTGAAATAAATTTGCAACTGGACATTAGGAATATTTTCCAAAATCTCAAAGTCGGCAGAATACTAATGGGTCGCAATTTATCCAATGAGCATGCATTAGGTATCTTAGGTAAAGGGCTCACACGTAGTATTTTCCATATACTCGGAAAAACGGACGCATTTATACAACCATTCACTATATGAGTTATAAAAGGCAGCAAGAAAGGCAAGAATAAATTTATTGCCAAAATATTTATTTCGTCCACCCCAGTAGCTTTACTTTTAATTGAAATAATTACTTTCAGTACTTGCTCTTCGGTAACTAATGCAAATTGAAAGTTATTATTGTTTAATTTTTTGTTATTATATACCGAAATTTGAGACCAATCGGGAGATAGTTTCGGTACGGAATTAATAAAATAATTATTAATAATATTTGGGTTTGATATATCTGGCGGCAAGTTTAATGTCGGATTACTTTTATTATTAATGTTAAATAATTTAAAATTACCCCACAATAGATTTGAATTTTTCTCTAAAAATAAATGATTATAAAAAGCTTTCTTTTCCTTTCTTACTACCAAAGTAAAACTATTCCTATGGGTCTTATAGTTTGACCCTTCAACAGGATCCCTTGATTTCTTAAACCTACTAAGAGCATTATCTCAATCCTTTTTGATAGCTCGCAGCGTATCAGTAAACCATGGAGCATAGGGCTTCGTTATTCTGTGTCTTACATAAGGAGCGTGTATATCCAACAAAATGTTAATATTGTCACACATAAAACTAACCTTTTCATCTACATTTTCTAGATTATATATATTTTTCCATGGAATAGACATTAGATCCATGTAAAACTGCTGAGTGTTCATGTTTTTGAAGTTTCTAACAGTTTTTAATCTTACTTTAGGTTTATTAAATTTTATATTAATAAAACAAGATGTAAAATGATGATCAATAAAATGAACAGATTCAACCTCTACAGAATTTATTAAGTCCCTCTCCGATTTCAAAATATAACCAGCAAGTATTGATGTGGTTGCTGTAATTGTGGTAGGTTTATCTACAATCTGATAAAGTCCCAGATTATCTAAACATGTACACAACAATCCTCCTTCAGTACTGTGGACTTTAAAAAGCTCTATATTAAGATCACCCACACAGAATACATGGCAACACTGGGCAGCAAGGACGAAATGGTGGCTTCAAACAGATCCATGAGTTACATAATTTACATTCGATGGTTTATAAATTACACCCAGTGCCAAGACAAAACCTTGAAATTTAATTTTAATCCATAATTGTTCTATCTGAGTACAAATTTGTATAATAGAGTATGAAATATAGTTTGCAATATATAGATCTACACCACCACCTCTCTCTCGCCTATCCCATCTAATAAACCGATAACCTTCAACATCAATTGATCCAGTCAATACACCTTTATAAAACCAGGTTTCGCTCAGTGGCGGATCCAGCCTCTCTCTTTGAGGAGGGTGGGGCGGTAATATCACAAAAGTACAATATGGTAGGCGAAAGTTGTCGACGGGGGGGGGGGGACACCAGCAACATTCCCATTTCTAGTGTAAAAGGCAGGTTCGGGTCTATTTTTCTGAATTTAAAGCTCTTGGGGAGGGGGGGGGCGATCACAAGAAAAAACAAATTGCCGACAGGAGGGAGAATGCGAAAAGTATACACATTTCTAGTATAAGAGGCAGAATCGGGTCGATTTTCTTGAACTCAAAGCTCTTGGGGGTGGCTATCGCAATAAAAACAAGTTGTCAACGTGATTCTTGATATAAAAGGCAGAATAGGTTCTATTTTCCTGAACTCAAAGCTGTTGGGAAGGGGAGGGGTGATCGCAAGCATACACATTCCTATACTCTATTCAAGAACTAGAGAGAGTAATAAAACTGTTACTGAAACCTCCAACGTACCTGCTATAGAGCCGCAGGTAACTGAGGACTGCCGTAAATCTAATTATATTTAATTACATTTAAATATTATAAGCTTTTATAAATTTACTGCAACAATAAAATTTCTGATAGTTCAATTTAATTTCGATCATTGAGCAAAGTACACCTTACAGTTTGTCCTTAGTGATTGATCTTGTTTGTGCGTGTTTTTATATATTATTTGAGATTAGTGAGATATCCAAAATTATGGCTTCTACATCTATATTTATTCCAAAATCGTTAAAGAAGGGCATTTTTTCCTCAACGAAAAACTTATTACTATGCTTATGATGCCTTAAGATATCAATATCTAGATAATAATGTTAAAAGCTCTATTTAGATGTGCTCCAACATGACAGGAGTTGGAAAATCTAATATGTTCCGAATACTGAAGGAAAAAAAGAATGCCTGGAATTGTTAGTACTCCTAAGCCACATTCGATCACAGGCAGACGAAAAACCTCGTTCGAGGAAGAGATGTAAACTGCAATAAAAGGAGTTGTACATACATTTTATTATGGAAGCAGATCCTAACCGTCGACAAAATTCTAACTAAAATCAATGAAGATCGGATTTACCTGAAATTAAAAGAACTGAGCTCTGGAAATTGCTCAGAGAACTTAGTTTTTGCTGGGAAAAACCATATAGGAAATCTGTTCATATAGATCGTCCAGAAAATGTCCGTTGGAGAAGAAAATATCTCTCTCAAATAAAAGGTAGAGTTGCAACTAACAAAGTTAGTAATTTAACTGAACTTTTGAAAGATTTTTTTGAATAAAGTTACTGTAGAAACTTGAGAAAAATCCATATAATAAAAGAATAAAAGAAAATGTGCAAATTCGATCTCATGATCGGTGAGGTATAGGAACCAATTACAATTTGAGGGAAGATAGCTTCACTGAGTTTGATTACGAATTAGATATGTAAGTTTACTAGCGTAAACACAATTTATTACTTAAATTTTCTGTAACATATAAAAATTTGAATCCCCTTTTAGTATTTAATTGTAATCCTGCGGATGATTGAAGAAATAAATAAACTGAAACGTCAAATGTCTTAAAAATGTTTTTAATTAATAATAAAATGACCGATAGCCCCAAAAAAGTTTTAATATTATATGGACGAATTTATTATTTTGTATATATTTAATTTCTTGCATTTTTGACAATTGATATTTTGTAAGTATTTAAATTATAACTTAGAATTTTTTCAGAGAAAAAGGCTATGTTTTAGTCTGGATGTGTTTAAAACGATTTCTATGCCAAAATTAAAAATAATGTGATTTGTGTTATATATGTCAAAATTTTCTATATTTTCTAATGTGTGTGAATTATTAAGAAATCATAAGAAATAAAATAAAATTATAAAAACTTTTTGAGTTTATTACCGAAATAATATTCCATGCCATAGATACTTAGTGATAAAATAAACCTTCTTCTGACGCCTATGACAAGGATTAAAATCCTTTTTAACACTTCACACATCCAAATATCTATTGTTATCCAAACCAAATAGGCCATTACCATAGACCGGTCTTTTTGATTATAAAATTTCCAACCCATTCCTATGAAAAATGTGTGTCCAACAGATTTTGCCAAAGACACCGGACTAAAGAACACAGGTAGGTTGCGAAGAAAAAAAAGGGTAAAAAATAATTTATTACTCTCTCTAGGTCTTGAATATACTATAGTATAAGAGGCAAAATCGAGTCTATATTTCTGAACTTAAGGCTCTTGGGGAGGGGGGGGGGGGTGATCGAAAGAGCAAAAACCATGTCAAAATCTTTCACTCCTATCAAAATTTAATCTTGTGAATTTGTACCTAAAATTATAAAATTTGTATTATGGATGAATTGTAATGGTTGAAGTAAATCAAGTAACGTCTTGTAAAGTAGCCAGTGGACATGGAGGTACCATATAAATAGCAAGGAAGTAAATATACTTAAAAGAATTGGTAGGTTGGTGACTCCAGATCTAGTAAAGAACGCCTTGTTAGTAACCACGAGGGTAAAGCGTATCTAAAAGGTACGGGACATTTCTTAATCTGCAAATTCCTAAGGCGATCTGAAGGAACTTACCTGACAAATTCTCTGGGAAGTACATTAGGGCCAAAGTCATATGAAAAAGAATACTCGAGTTTGAACTCACGTCGTCAGGACGACTACAGGCCAGTCTTAATTTTTGGTTTGTTTGAAGCTGGTCTATAGAATTTTGACTCCATCTGTTAGTCTATTCCAAGTTTAAGGAACTAGACTATCCTTCCTATCTTATCATCTTTTAGTAGAAGACAACTTATCTTAAAATACGTCTAGCAACATATTATCTTGAGAAAACTGTCTTTATCCTAATTACCTCAACATACCTTTTTTGTGTTTTATCTTCAGATGTATATTTTATTTAGCTAGAAAAGGACTTATCTAATTATAGTCTATTGATTGTTCTTTGGTATCATATCTTATCCACTATTGTAAATTTTTAGTATCTGAGGGTTACTATTAATTTTAAAAGATAAAATAGTCACAGATTTTTAATAACGGATTGTATCTAAACTGTATTCCGAAATTTTCTGTAAAAAAATAAAATATATTTCTATTTTATTTATTACAGGGTGAGTGCAAAAATAATTCTTGTTTTTGTTAATCACTTTTAAAAAGAATTTGGGTTTCTTATACATGTTATGTTATAACTTGTGTACGATTTGTTGAAAAACTGACCTTACAGTATTTAATCAATTTTTAGCCACTACGTATTTGTTGTTAATAAATTATTTACCACCTATCCTAACACATAAAATATCAATGTCTTCATTATCAAAGCTTACATTTACTTTAGTAATGTCTAAATTATTTTTGGTAGCAATAAGAATCCCTCGTTCTATGTATTTTAGCAAATTTCGGTCTACTCTTATTACATTAAAATTAACTAGAAATAACTCTTCACTTTTAACATGACTACGTAACAAGATCTTCGTTAAAACAACCATATCGCATTCATCGGAAAAAGCATATACAGTATTATAAAATGTACTTACTTTCATATTTAAACCCAAAATACTTATCTCACTGTAGTGATTAAATCTTATTTAAACTATTGGGTATATGATAATCAGTTTTTTAAAGATCGACCTACAAAGTTGCCTCCTCGGTCTTTACATTGACTTTTTACGTTGCAAAAAAAATGCAAACTTCCTAACAACTACCTTAGACCGCCAGTTGTTGAGATCGGACAAATCCGGTTGGATTTCCAGTCTGGATGTAATCTTGAAGCTTTTACATTTTTTAGACCATAAATAAGCTTTTCTATTGGAAAATTTTCACTATCGCCAAATACCGATTTCAAGTGTTCCACTATATCTGTAATAGTTATTCCTTTATCTATATTACTCAAGAATGTAACAGCTTTTGGTGATATATTTGCCGCTTTGATTTTTAAATTATCAAATTTTTTTGTTTCTGCATTTATTAAGGGTTGTTCGTTGTTTTATTCTGATCATCTGCAGAATGGCTGCCGCTTTTGCTCTGTTTATCACTGCCATTGCATTTTAATTATATTTCTTAACACAATAGAGGCCCAGAAGTGATCATCTGTTCATTATCAGTAGCATGTGATATTTCAGTGGCTGGCATTTGAGGAGATGTTTTTAAAAGTTTACTTTCTCTATCAATGTAGTTAAATTTTTGATTACAAGTCTGATTCAGAGATGTAAACAGTTGATTATATAAGTTTTGAATATTTGAAAATTGATTACTATGATTAATAGGTTCAATAACAAACCATACCATCTCCACATTTGAGTCTCTTATGTCATCTGTGCATGATTTTAGCTCGCCACCCACCTAAAGTAGTACGTTCTCTAGTCCTGAGTTGACCAGGACCCTTAACTGAGTTTTGTATGATTCTATATCATTTTTAATATCTTCTTTATCTTTTTACAAATTTGAGGTAAACTTGTTCATAATATCGGTGTGCATTTTAGAAATTATAGTATTTCTTCGGTTGTCAACAACTTTGAAATTATTGACAACGCTCATAACCATATCCTTTAATTTAAAAATTTCTATATTACTTGTTATCTCTAAGTTTTGTAGTGTCTTGTCAAATTTAGCATTATTTTTCATATATTTGAGTTTATTTCGCTTTCCGTAATATATTTAAGGTGTATTTAAGGTTGCAAAAGAACCTTCCCGGACCAGCATTACCATGCTTGGAGTACTCGATACAAAGATACATATGTGGCTTTTTAAGTGCCGCTGCTGTATGCTCCGATCCAGTTGGTGTTGAACACTTATTTCATAATAAATTACTACATCTGTCACATTTTGCATGCCCAGAACTATCGATTTTATCCGCGGAGCACTTACTATGAATTGCCATTTTTCATTTCTAATTGATTTAAATTTAAGTACCGTATTTAATAGTGATGTTTATAAAGATTGTATCAAGTTTTTGTCAATCACTTTTACAGGTGTTTAAAATATTTATTTTTACAAGAGTTGTTTCTACTAAAATTTTTTGTTAATTTACTTGGTAATAAAGTAAATAAGAAGAAAAAAGACTTCACACTGGCTATTACGTTAATTAAAAACACTAATATTGTAGTAATTATTGGGATGTTGAAAGTGTTACTAGTTGAAATGTAACGATAATGTATATTTGGAACCTCAAACAAAAAATCAGACTTTGGTTTAATATTCGTTAACCTGGTAAGAACAGTTTACAGCTCAGCGCAAGCCCATGCAACCTTAAGTAACTCCTTTGTTTCTCCTTTGGTTATTTGACCGGTTCCAAAGACAAAAAGAAAATGTCAAATAGGTTTCCAAAGGCTACTTCAGTGGTAGTAATTTCAAGTTCCTCATATAAAATAGGTTTGGAAAATTTGCTGTCAAAACCTGGTGTCACAAAAAAGATTTCGAGCCTTCGATCCCGCAGGCACGGATACTGCAAACCTTAGTGGTAAGCGACTAAATTTAAAATACTTTGGAAAAACGATGCATAGCATCAAAATAGGTTCAATGTGAACTGAAAGAAAAATTGCTGAATCCTCTGAGACGTTTTAGAAGGTAGGAAAGGGGATCAATGGATTCAATGTCTCTCGTGCCACTCATTGGTAATTTTTTATATTATTAGTTAATTAAAACAAAAAGCATTAAGATTATCTCTCTCTCTCTATCTCTCTCTCTCAGTATTATAGATTTTTCCGTTTCTAGGTCTAGTTTTGAGGGATTGATCTTGACTTTTAAACGTTGTTGGATCTCTGTTTGTTTGTTAGAGGTGTCTATGCGAATTTTTGACATTTTTTGCATATATTCGTTGGTGTTCATTACTACCATGACATTTTCCTTATCTGCTAGTATTATTGTTATTTCCTTATTCTTTCTTAAGGATGAGAGGGCTTGATGTTCAACTCGTGTTAAGTTTGAGTTGGGAGGCCCGCTTGATTCCAAAATTTTCGTTATGTCTTGTTCGACATCTTCTTCAGGGATGTTCTCTAGGGCAGCTTCTACATTCGAAATTATCTCTTCCAAGTGGACTGTTTTTGACGTTACGGCAACGGTATGGTTAGTATTGCGTTGTTATATTGCCTCAAACTTCTTCTGTTGTTTTGTTACCTTTAGCTGGGTGATTCCATTCGCCAACAGAACTCTTTTTCTCTGTCATTCCACAGGAGATGATGGATTTTGGGGTTAAAAGTTGCGATTATAAAGTTCTGTTTCAGTCCTTGATAGGATTCTTCGTTTTTCTCAGATTTGTTCTCGAAGGAGAGCTTTTTCGGAGGTCTTATGGATTGAAATAGTTCTCCTGATTTTTAGATGATGCGAGAGTTTGGTGCAAGTCGATTCTAGGTTTTTATTGCAGCATCTTATTAAGGAAGTTATATCGCAGAGGAGTGTTGATTTCTTGGTTCTTAGTTTCTCAAAACGTCTAGCATTTAAAAAGTTCTCTTCCCCATAGAGGTGTGATATAACATATATATATATATATATATATATATATATATATATATATATATATATATATATATATATATATATATTAAATGTTATATCGTAGGTTTTTACAGGTGGTGAAATGAATGGTTTGGTTATTCCGGGTTTCAATCCGTTCGTTCAAAAAATCGTTTTCACGACCTTTCGCCAAAATCTCATTTGGCATTTTCAAGCGCGGTTCGTCTCGTTACTAGCTGAGAACTTAGCGAGTAACGAGAGAAATCAAAAAAGGTGACAAGATTGTTACCTCTCAACTTGTCGACGTGATATTTACCGGTATTCCGTTACAACCTGAGAAATTACCTGCTATTCTACCTAAAATACTCCAAGACCTGGTTATTACATTAACACCTCTACTGAAACAATTTCAGGTGGCTAGATTGGAAGATCTTTTAAGAAGAAATCAGAATGTTTTTTCTTTAACTGATAGCGACTTGTGAAGGACCAATGTAGTCGAGCATCAAATAAATACTGGAGAAGCAACTCCAATTAAACAAGCTGCAAGGAGAATACTATTAGCAAGACATGACGAGGTGGACAAGGTGCTTAAAAACATGCAGGATCAAGGTACTATAGAACCTTCTCAAAGTCCTTGGACATCCCCAGTTGTACTAGTTAAGAAGAAAGATGTCTCAACTAGATTCGGTGTTGACTTTAGACGGCTTACAGAACAATGTAGGAGTAGTTTTTGAATTGTTGTATACATAGCAGGATCATTTCCTATTAGTATTACATCTACAGTCAGATGGAATAGTTAAAAGGTTTAATAGAACGCTGGAGGATTACATCAGGATACTAGTAAATGAACGACAAAATAACTGGGATAAATGCATTCAGCCATTTTTACTAGCCTATCGTTCAGCCATTCACGAAGCCACAGCTAGCATAATTTTTGGAAAAGAATTACGTCTTCCAGTCAATTTGCTTACTGAACTTCCACCCGATTCGGAAGCAACTTGGGAAAAATTCTCCAACCAACTTAGCAAGCGGTCTTATACGAAGAAATCCGTCAAAAGTTACAAATAGGAAGCGACAGAATGAAGACCCGCTATGACCTCAAAGTTAATACTGGGAATTCATGGTTGGTGAAAGAGTTTGGTTGTACAATCTGAAAAGAACCAAAGGGCGTTCACCAAAGCTTCAAAAGTCATGGGAAGGTCCGTACAATGTAGTGACTGGACTAGATGATCTGGTGTACCGAAATCAGAAAAGCCCTCATGCGAAAGCAAAAGGCGTGCATCTTGACAGATTGGTTCATTATCAAAATCAAGATGGTTGATCGGGACGATCAAACCTTGGAAGGGAGCAATTTTACGAACTTTATAGCGTTATACATTTCATAGTATTAGTTTGTAGGGTTTTAGATTTATTTTCTACGATTTTATAATTTATTTAATTAATTTTACCTTTGCTAATTTCGACAGGAGACGTCTATGAAAGAAGGTCGGAAACTTTTTAGAAAATTTTCTTTCCTTTTCTTTTAACATGGAACATTTATGACAGAAGGTCTAGAAATCGCCAGATAACTCCTTTTTCTTATTTTTGTTACATCATGTAGTATGAAAACCCTTCTAGAAAGATCCGTAATCGTCTGGTATAGAACCAAAAGGGTATAGAGAGGGTCCAGATCGGCTTTCGTGGACAGTTAAGTATGAGAGCTTGTCTATGCAACTTGATTTAGTATGACAAGTGTCAGAGTTAAGGTTGACAATAAAAATTATAAAGATAATAAAGTGTGTACAGCTTGTTTGAAGACCGGCCATCCGGAACAATATATATATATATATATATATATATATATATATATATATATATATATGATATGTGTGAAAATTATCTTTTTCTCTAGTTTTTTTCTGCATATCAGTTTCGACTATCTAATGATCTCATCAGTGGAGCTACCCACGAGTGGTAGGAAATTAATAAAAATAAATAATTTCACAGTCTGTGTATGTGGAAATGTTAACTTTTTCTCCTTATGATCGTGAATTATAATATTTAGAAGACTTGAATTAGATTTTTTTCGTGAAAAAAACAGTTTAATTTACACTAATCAGAACTATGACTAACTAATTAATTTTACTTTAGTTATACACAATATACGTTTTTAGCTTTCAAATGAAACGTATAGCACCTAAAATGTTACTATTACCATCGGTCTTCATATTATGACACATAAAATTCTTTGAAATCATTTGCCTCAATTTAAATGCGTTTATTACTTTGATAAGTACTAATTAAAGTTCTAACGACATATGCTCTGTAGTAGAGTATAGTAAATAAATATAAAATATCATGTTTGCTGAGCTAAAATTTTTAGGATTTTTAACAGTTACTGATCGGGTTAAACAGGTCAGGACTATTGATAAAAATCTGTTTCTGTATAAATTTTGCAAATCTGTTTTTCCCGATGTGCAACAGAATTTCCGGTCAACTTATTATTAATAAATGATTATTTAAAAAAGTATATCTGACCTCACAAAATTACGCTGAGATATGGAAAATAAATAATTGATTTTAGTAAAGAATTCTTTATTTTCCTAGAACTTTTCTGAAGTCGGTAAAGCAGTAGTTCAATCAGTTATTATTAAATTATTGGTGTTTTTCCCATTTCTTTTTGCCATGGTATAATTATAAATTTTAAATTTGGCACTAACTTCCAAAAGAGCTAAGTAAATAAGTAAATCTACTATTATTAAGTTATTTGCAATCTAAAACAGTTGCTAATTTATTGGTTACTTTTAGCGCAATTTTCTATTTTGGTTTCACTTTAAAAATATATATAGAACGATTCACGTTAAATGGAATAAAGCCCTGCCCAAAACTGACTTCAACAGATTTGAACGATTGAAGACTAACTAAAATTTGTGTCTCATTCGAATAGCAAGGAAATTCATACTATTTACATACAAGGATTGAATTTTGGCTTACTACCGGCTTTTTAAAGCTGCTGATCAATATGCTGCCGTCAAATTATCAAATGTCAAAGTAGCAGATCCAATATGGCTTTCATAAGAATCAAAATTCGCTGAAATTCAATAAAAATTCATACTACTCATCGCAAAAAGATTAAATTTAGCTCAACTTGGCTTAGTAAAGGATTTGATTAATATTTTAGAACCAGAATCGAATGTGAAAATTGCAGATCCAACATGTCACTGGTAAGAATCACAAATTGCTAGAATTAACAAGAAGTCCATAGTATCGATTGCACAAAAATTGATTTTTTTGCTAAATTGTTCAGTTTCTGAGGGAAAATTTCTCTTTCGAGACTGTTTATTCCAAGGAGAAACTTTGATACTTTTTTCTTATAAATTAAGTGATTCGGCGGGAAATCGCAAAATAAATTTGTTTGTCTAAGTATTTTACAAAATACGTAAAAAATGTTTCAGGCTTTAATATTGTAGGTTAGACGTCCACCACATAGGATTCGCACTTTTGCATTCCTAAATTTTAACCTGACATTTGTGATCAACAACTGTTATAACTCTCCTTAATGAAATTATTTTGTTCTTACGATGGCTCAAAATCTTTGGTGTGTAAAGATTGCTAAACTGGCTTCTAAAATGAGAAGTTACAATATCTTATAATGAGGTGAAAGGTAGAGTTAACTGAATAAAACAGTTGAAAGCTATTAGTAGCACCAGTGAGTAAAAATGCCTAACCAACCCCTATGCTGGAGAGTAGGGGTGGGTTATTCAGGGCGCCACTCCATCGGAGACAGGCTGAATGCAGGCTTTTGTACGATGTTTTTTTTGAACGAGCTTTCTACTTTAGTTTTTATAATTAGCTATCAACAATAAAAAATATTTAAACGCAAGTAGCATGTGGGACAAATAAAACTCGATTGAGATAATTATAATAAAAAATTTTAATTAAAGTTTAAAATGTGGAGTTGTTAGGAAAGGCTCGCAAAAAAATAAATAAATTCAATCACATTAATACACAATACTGCCAACTGGGCTAAAACAAACTTTTTTCATTCTATCATCATAGATTTATGCTTATTGCGAAACGATTAATACTAATTAAGAATAAGATTCTTAATTAAATATATAAAAGTAATTCAAAGTTTGCCTGAGAAATAGCGAGTCTGTCAATTGTTTAATCTCTCGGCTACCATGTAGGCTCTGACTTAACCACAGGACAGGAACACGCAAGTAGGGTAGACCCCGATATCTGTGAGATCTAACAAAATTCCTTCGTGGACACATACAAACTGCCCAAAATTCCTATCTCCAGGTTTATCCTGGTAAAAAAAACAATAACTGCCAAACAGGCAAAAGATACAGTACTCCAAAAACTCAACAAATTGACGAGGATAATAAACGACTTTCCATCTCAAAATCTCAAAATATTTGCAAGTGAAAATTGAAATGGAAAATGACCTCCATTTATAACCATGGTCCAACTTGTGCACTAATCGGCTTCTGTTAGGCATGTTTAATTGCCACGTGTGAAGGAAATGACAGCTCAAAAGGAATGACACTGGGCAACAACAGTCGGCAGAAGTACATTTTTTACTTAAGCGAATTCATTATCATTGGCATTTTCCACGCAAAACAAAAACAAATCAAATAAATATCCCAATAGTCATTTTTAAATTAAAGAAAGCGTTTCGAATAAAGGAATTAATTTCCTGCAACCCAACACACATACAATTCCACTCAAATGGAAATATAAATGGCAGGGTAAAAATGAGATCTATCTGAATAAAATAAAGGTAGCAGTAAGTTCATCTTCGATAAAAAAAATAACTAAGCGCAGTGTAGTGAAATACTGAATAATGGTCAAACTTGAAAAATAAAATTAATTAAAACTGTACTTTATGAAATGATTTTCTTCAAGGAATCCCTTGGAAATACCTAAGCAAAATGATACTATAGTGCCCACAAAGATAGTATTTTCAAAAATAAGGTTAAATTAATTGAATTAGCCATGGTGAATATAAGAGGACAAGAGGAAAGCATCCGTGATCATGGACATCGTAACGTACGATCAAAAAATTGTAGATATCCTGAAAAATAAAAATATAGATAACTAGCTCGTGATCCAACTAAATCTTTAGAGCCAAAAATCTATCAAACACTAAGGAAATACCAAGACCATATACCTGACCACCTATGATCGGCACTCACACCACACTACAGTAACCCACCACATTTTTACAAATTATCAAGAATTTAACGATTTCTTAAAACATCTAAACACCATTTGACCTACAATTAAGTTTACCATGAAAAAAGAGGTAAATGACCAATTGCTTTTCCTTCAAACATTATACTATTATATCTTATACATAGTTCTAATCATTCTGTTATAACAAAACGGGGAATTATGCGCAACCTCTATAACCGTGCTATATCTACATGCAATAATGTCGAATCACTGAAAAAAGAGGAAGCAAACATTGCGTTCGATTTACAACAAATAATGATCTTTTAAAATTAATTGATGATGTCATAAATAACTTTAGAACAACAACCACTGGCCAGCAAGAAACACAGTCCTTCTTCACAATTCCGTATACTAAGGGAACCTCGGAGAAAATAAGATGAATTGCCAGGAGTTATAATATAAAAACAGCCTTTAAATCAGGAAATATACTTAGAGCTCATTTTATCAAAACGAAATCAAAAACTACCGACAAGAAAGAATGTGTTTACAAAGTTCCATGTGAGTGTGATGAAATGTTTATTAGAGAAACTAAGTGATCAGTAGAAGTTAGAATTAAGTAACATCAAATTCATACACAAAAAGGGCAAACGTCGAGATCAGGTATTGCAGAACACGCCTTGGATAAAGAACACCATATAAATTGGCCTGAAGCTGCGGCAATATATATGGAACCCAACATGAAAAAAAGAAAATTTATAAAAGCAGTTTACATTAAACATAAAAATGGAATCTTCAGTAAACCCAATGTTGAGAGACCTAATCTTTGGCAACAACCACTTTGTAACATCAAATGATTGAGGTGTGTACAGTGAAGCGGAACTTTGCGCTTCAGTCGACACGGTCTCTAAATAAGCTAGTAGGCTCAAGACAAAACTTTCACTTTATACTTGATAACGATTAGAAATATAACCTAATCGAAACGTCGTAAAAATAAACAAAAGTAGATACAATGCAAGTCCGACAACCACATTTTAGTTAATTTTCAACATTGTCTACAACCTTCAAACATCTGATTTACTGCCATTTTGCTCTTTAAAACATAATTACTGTTTTTTTTGCCGTTTTTTTATGCATATGCTGTATTTTATCAAAGATAAAACTCAGGAATGCAGAATAAAAATTTATATATTTTATTGATATCAAAATGGCAATAAGTGGTACAATAATTTATGTTTCAATCAGCATCGAATCACAAAATCTTAAACAGTAATTAATATTTGTTAATCTTTGTTTAACACGTAATGATTAATTAATCTTTATTACACTTAATAATTAAAAAGCATAAATAAATTAATCATAATGAAATAAATAAATAAAAAACAATGTGTTTCCTTTTTAATGAAAATAATTTTTAAAATTTTTTTTTCAAAACTATAAAATAATGATAAACTGAATTTTTTTCTAAGATAATCTGATAGAAAAACGTATTTAGCAACATAATTAAAATGTTATTAAACCGTATACATATAATAAGTAATATAATATCGCATCTTCTAACTATTTCTCTGATAAGTTTTGCCAGAAAGATTTTCAGGTAAGACAGAACAAATATTTTCTAAATAGCATTTTCTTTTTTTTTATTTATTTCATTTATTTAAACATGGCATTAGATTAAAAACTCCTTGTTTTGGTAGTGCAATTTTTAATTGTATATTCAGTATGTATAGAAAAAAAATACAAGCCCAATTTTTATCTTGGTTAGTTCAATTATCTAACAATAGGATTATTTTCTCATAATCCTTGTGGTAGAGAAAAAATTGGTGATAAGCCGAAGTGATAACTTCTTTGCTACGCTCTCCTATTTCTTCATGTCATATTACTAGTCAATAGCTTGATTTTGTCAGCACTAAAAAAGCTTCATTGTACGTTGTAAGCCTGATTGTGAAAATAACTGATTTTAAATATTCACAAGACATACAAAGCGTATTTCTATCGCAAGTAATTAGCATATTCCTGGCAATAATTTCTAACGTGTTTATTTACCTCATCATGCATCATCTATTTTTACATTAATCGCCGTTATCATCAACATTTTTATCTCAATCCTGATTGATGCATGTTTTGAATATTACAAAGTTCACATTGTTCATGACCAAGTTTGGTAAAATGTATATTTTCAACTGATAATATCATTTTGTATGTTTCGTAAGATACATTAAACTCTTAAAATTCTTCTTTAAAACTTTTGCATTGTAATAATCATAACAGATCGTAAAGTGAAAAAAAGCTTTACTGATACTTTTCTGTGGAAAGCTCCTGCTTCTTTACTTTTAAAAATAAATTTACTACTTTTATATTCAGGAAATGTAACGAATTTGAAATTTTATAATTGATACGTAGAAAATCATCAAAAACAAATCTATTTACATGAAAATTAATAAAATTCAGTAATGAAGTTAAGATATTTTTCAGATGGTTATGCCGGAAGTTGATGACACGGATTCCTCCGTGTGAGATGCAATAGCAGTCGATATATCCACATTATGCCGTTGTAGTGCTGAAATCACATTCAGCAAACGTACATACACATGCAACTCCGTGTATGAATGAAGTTAAGTGCGAACAGTAAATGTAAACTTCTCTCCATCATATCCTTTTTGTATTAGAGATTGCACAGTTAGAATAAATTGTTGTAAAACGCAGTTTATCCTATTCCACCACCATCGAGATTATGGCCTACATGTACCACCATACCAGGAAGAAAGTCAAAATTTACCCTCCCGCCACAGTGATACGGCAGAGGTACATGTTTCGTCTCACACGGAGGAATCCGTGAAAGCCGCATAAACATATATACGCCATCCGGCGGGAGGTCGGCAAAGCCGCGTCCAGTATGTGCATGCTTCCTTCCGACCTGTCCTTTGCACAGCCAGGTGCATATCGGTATCCTGATGAGTCTAGTAGAGACGAAACATGTACCTCTGCCGTATCACTGTGGCGGGGAGGGTAAGTTTTGACTTTCTTCCCGGTTGGTGGTACATGTACGCCATCATCTCGATGGTGGTGGAATAGGATAAACTGCGTTTTACAACAATTTATTCTAACACAGAGACGATATGATGGTGAGAAGTTTGCATTTACTGGTCGAACTTAACTTCATATATATATATATATATATATATATATATATATATATATATATATATATATATATATATATATGTATATATATATATATATATATATATATATATATATATATATATATATATATATGTATATATATATATATATATATATATATATATATATATATATATTCTTTCCTTTATCTGTTTAGGAGTTGTGACGGCCACCGCAAAACCAGGATTTCTGAAATAAATCTTGAAAAACTCGTTACAAGTACTTTGCATCATTATCTTGCTGGAAAATCCAACTTATTAAAATCTTTCTCTCTACGTAATGTAGAATTAGATTTTGAATTATATATAAACAAATTGATCCATGTCATAAGTAAAGTTTAAAAGTCCATCCCGTTCAATGAGATACCAACCCATAGAAAAATGTTGCTGTTACTATGTTTGACTGTGGGTGTAATATATTTAGGATTAAAACATGTATTGATTGATCGTTTTGCACGTCTCTTTTCTTAAAAAATTAAAATCATATAATGTATTTTATCGATAACCAGAACTTTCTTCCACTGTCGGGGTGCAAACGCAAACCTTAATATCCTATTTCTTCCCGAAGTAACGTGTTTATTAGCCAAGCCTCTGCTAAATGCCCTTGCATTTTCCAGCTTTCTCTGAATTATCTGGAGCGAATCATAATTTCTGGAACTGCTTAAAATATGTTGAAAATTATATCGATATATTTCACTTCTATCAAAATTTATATGCAAACAAGCATTAAATAATACCGGGTGTCCCAGACCACCCGTCCACCTCTTTAAAAAACTAGGAAAATCGATTTTTTGAGAATTTTTAAATTTTGTATAATGATATCGAGTACGCTTTTTCGATTGGTAGCACTTACAATTTCCGGTTCCAAACGGAAGTGGATTTTTCAGACCGGAACTTCGTTGTTTTAAATGGAACATACATATTTTTATAACGGAATCGGAATTTACGCCACAAAATACGAAACATATGTTTAAAAAGTGTTTTTCAAAAACGTCATTCTTGACCTCTAAATGATCTTTAAATTTAAGTTCACGTTCTGTTTACAGAGAATTATTTTATGTACTTTTCTAACCGAATTTTTTAAGAGAGAGACAGCTGTGATAATATGACAATGTCATTTTGAGGAGTCATAGCCATATTTTTACTGCAAACAAAATTTTCTAAGACCAAAATAACTTCTTTAAAAATAGCGATAGTAGATACTCACGTTTTTATAATTAACAATATTTATTGGCACACAGTAATCAATTTTATAACAACATATACCAATAAACACATTTTTCTGTCAACAAGATTTATTAGGACATAATGTTCATTTTATAATAACAAAACAATATAATAATCAAATTTTTTCTTCAAACAAAACTTTTTAAAAACATAAAAACTTTTTTGATAATAACAAAAATAGATTATCACATTTTTACTGTAAACAAAATTTTTTGACAATATAATTATTCTTTTTATAGTAACAAAGTTAATAATTTACTCTCTATAAGCACTGGGTTATTCTGTCTTTCTTTAAGGTAAGATTATTTGTTAATTTAACGAAATATTACGTAACGGAAAATAGATATAATGCCTATACATCAAGTAAAAATATGACTATGACTCCTCAAAATGACATTGTATTTTGAGATCACCCAAAACTGTTAGATATCACAGCTGTGTTTCCGAAAATTTAGTTAGCAAAGTTCATAAGAGAGTTTATATAAACAGAACGCGAATTTAAATTAAAGAGTCATTTAGAGGTCAAGGAAGAGGTTTCCGAAAAAAATTTTTTAAACAAATGTTTCATATTTTGTAGCGTAGAATCCGATTCTGTTATAAAAATATGTATGTTCTATTTAGAAAACGAACTTCCGGTCTAAAAAACCAACTTCCTTTCGGAACCGGAAATTGTAAGTGCCACCAATCAAAAGAGGGTACCCGGCATAGTTATACAAAATTTAGAAATTCGAAAAAAAACATTTCCCTAGATTTTAAAAGTGATGGACGGGTGGTCTAGGACGCCCGGTATATTGCTTCTTGAAATATCTTAATTTTGGCATAATTTTTATGGTTATGATAATATAACAATAGTGGCATTAAACATATTAATTTTTAACGTAAGAACATCCTTACTTAACAATAAAATCCAACATGTCTGCTTTAAAATGGAAAATAGTTTAGAAGAAACTTCACTATAATACCAGAACATAGATTTATATAAAAATTAGAAAATTTCTCTGGCGATTTAAAAAAACGCATTTTTTATTGACTTCATCACCAGCTCATTTCTGTCTACTGCTGAACATAGGTCTCCTTAAAAGATTTCCATCCTGCTCTATTTTGAGCCACTGCGATCGAGTTTGTTGCTATTCTTTTGAGGTCGTCTATCCACCTGGTCGGTGGTCGTGCCTAACTGCGTTTGTCCACTCTCGGTCGCCATTCCAAAACTCTTTTCGTCCATCTGTTGTCCCCTATTCTAGCCACATGTCCGGCCCATCTCCACTTTAACCTTGCAGTGAGTACAATGACATCATCTACCCCCGTTTTCCTCCTAACTTCCTCGTTTCGGACCCGATCTCTCAGGGACACCCCCAGCATGGATCTCTCCATTCTGCGTTGTGTTATTTGCAGTTTCTCAGCAGTTGTTTTCGTCAATGTTAGTGTCTCCGCTCCATATGTTAAGACTGGGAGAACACATTGGTTCAAGGCTTTCCGTTTCAGGTTCATGGGTATATCTGTCTTGAATATATCCCTGAGTTTTCCATAAGCAGCCCATCCCAAAGCTGTTGTTCTGGATAGTTCACATGTCTGGCTGTCCCTGCCAATCCGAACTTCGCGACCAAGGTAGTTATATTTCTCAGTAATTTCGATGATTTCATTTTCTATTTTTATAGGCTCACTTGGTACTAAATTTGTCATCATTTTTATTTTGTTATAATTTATCTCTAGACATACCTTTATGTTGCTGTTGTAGTTCTTCTAGCATTTCTTTGACTTCTTGTAGATCGTCTGATATTAGGACTATGTCGTCAGCGAATCTAAGTTGACTCATTTTTTCCCCATCTATAATAATGCCTTTCTCTTCCCAATCCAAAGCTTTAAACGCATGTTCTAGCACTGTCGTAAACAGTTTTGGGGATATTGTATCACCCTGTCGAATTCCTCTTCTTATTTTTATTTTCTTCGTCATGGCGTGTAAGTTAATTGTTGTTGTTGCGTTTTTATAAATATTGTAGATGATGTTGGAATATCTTTGGTCTACCCTGCATTCTTTTAATGGTCTTAAAATTGACACCAATTCCACAGTACCGAAAGCCTTATGAAAGTCGACAAAGACAAGATTTAGTGGTCGGTTGTATTCTACAGTTTTTTCAATAAGTGTTTTGATACATTGCAAATGGTCATTTGTCCCGTAGCCCGAGCGGAACCCAGCTGGTTCTCTAGGCTGGTAAATATCCAGTTTATTCTCTAGTCTATTGATGATTGTACGATTGTAAAGTTTATATAGGTGGCTCAGGAGACTGACGAGTCTATAGTTCTCAAGGCTTGTTTCGTTGCCTTTTTTGTAAATGAGGATCGTAATAGATTTGTTCCATTGGGCCGGAATAATTTAGTTTTCAAGGCATAAATTGAATAATCTTTTAATTTTCTCAATAAGAGCAGGACCCCCACATTTTATGGACTCTATTACTATTCCGTCTCCTCCCGGTGCTCTATTGTTTTTCATTCTCTTCAAGGCGTAGTTAATTTCTTTAACTGAGGTTTCGGGCATATCTTCGGAGCCCTGATTTGTGATTCTTAGTGTTTCGTGTTCGTCGGGTTCAAGTATTAATCGGTTTTTGTACAATGTCTCGTAGAATTCTTCAACGATATTTAACATTTCTTCTCTGTTAGATTTTATTTGCCCATTTTTGTCCTTTAATTTTATTATGTCTTGTTTACCTGGTGTTAGCCTTCGTCGAAGTACTTTCATACTTTTGTTTTCATCTATAGTTTGCGTTATTTTTTCCTGTTTGTATTTTTTAATGTCTTACCTAATAGCTTTGGATATTTCTTTGTGCGCATGGTTTATTTTTTGTTGGCTTGTATTACCATCTCTTAAAAGTGATCTTCTATTTTCTATTTTAAGTTTCGTCATGGGTCTAATTCTTTCTTCTCTTTCAGTTTGTGTGCCAAACCTTATTTGGGCCTCTGCGATTGTGTGGGTTATCGACTCATTTAGGAGATCTTTGTTGTTATTTCTTTTAGTGCGTTATTTACGTATTTCTGAAATCTTTGTTCGTTTCTAGGTTGCGTCCACTTTCTTGTTTTCATTTTCTGTACCATTCTATTTAATTCCTTTCCGATGTTTAGCTCTAATGTAGCTCTGACCAATCTATGGTCGCATCCAGTAGTAAAGCTGTTTAGCACTGCCACGTCTTTGATTATGTGCATCTTGTCGCTTATTATGTAATCAATCTCATTTCGGGTTTTGCCATCCAGGCTCTTCCATCTCCATCTCCTCTGTGGTTTTTTGTAAAAAAAGCTGTTTATTTGGTAAAAGTTTTTCTCCAAAACGTACTTTAGTAGATCTTTACCTCTTTCGTTCCTACCCGGACTGCCAAATTTGCCAAGAACGTACTCAAATCGATCAGACTTTTTTCCAATTTTAGCGTTGAAATCACCGCACAGTATTATATAGTGTGTAGGGTTTTGCCTCAATGCCTCGGTAACCTCGTCATAAAATGTATCCACTTCTTCTTCCGTATGATCCGAAGTTGATGCGTAGACCTGCACTACTTTTAAGCTGTATCTCGAATTTAGTCGGATGATCAAGTATATCACTCTTGCAGATATGACGTGTATGGTGTTGACATTTTCTGAGATTTTTTATGTACTAGAAACCCCACTCCACCAACTAATCTTTGCTCATCGTCAAAATAGTAGAAGAGGCTGCCTGACTTAAGTGTTTGCAGACTTTCCCCTTTCCTTCTGATTTCGCTGATTCCAACAATGTCCCACGCGATTTTGCCTAGCTCTATTTCCATTTCAACCAACTTTTCCTCTGATGACAGAGTTCTGGCATTATAGGACACTACTTTCAGTGTTATATGATGTTTTGCCTTTGCTTTTCTAGTTAAATTTCTGTTTATGTTTGTCGTCTGCCTCCCCCGGGTTCCATGAGGCAGCACTCTATAGAAGGGTGGGACTTGGATTCACCCATCTGGGGACCAGATCCATCGTTCTGAAAACTCGCCATATGTCTTTTCAGGGATATTAGCCGTAATCTAATGAAGCTCATATTGAGCACTTGTAATTAGATCTTTTAAATCGAAGTTTCTAAAAAATGTATGTGAATACATAATTTGATTTCTAGCTAGTTATTTTTAATAAAATTATTTATCTATCATTAGAGTGTAAAATTATTTTCTCATAGCTTACTTGATTTCATATTATAATACAACTACAATCAAATTTTCAATTGTTTCATAATTTATATGGCTAAAGCGACTTTTTGAAATATTTAATATTTTGAAGTAAATATTTCAAAAACGGTTAGAGCAAACATAGGCAACATGCACATTTTTAAAAGGAAATTTGAAGCTATATTTTAATGTTAAGTAATATACAGGGTGTTCCATTAAAAAAAAATGAATCGATTTAAAGAAATTCAATTTTTCATAAGTAGTTTTTTTTTCCATTAACATATTCTTGCGATATAGAGAAAAGACAACAACTTACGTATTTAAAGTTTTCTCCTAACTCCTATAATAAAATCATCAGAGCTTATATATAAGAAACAACTCTTTACTATCTATTAGAAGTTCACATAAGCTGATTTAACAATAATAAACACTGATAGTTCTTTGGTTTTTAAGTTTCAACTTAGTTTCCGTATTTTCAATATTCTCAGCAGTTGGAAGAAAACAAATGAATACCAGATTTGCTAGTAAAGGTAATAAATTAATTTTCTTTCTCTGTGTCGTCATCGCAGTAAAAATTCTCTCTCCTAGTTTATTATTCGCCTCGCTAGATGGTGGAATTCAAAGATAGAAAATATATTAGAACCACAGTAATTCCTAAAAGATTTGAATACATTTTGAATGATTCTGCTGACACGCACTGTCCCAAGTTATTGTTGGCTGATGTTAGTAACGGTGCATGAATTTGAAGATAAACTGTGAGAAAATATTCTGAGTAATAAATAATTGATATAACGCTAAAATATGAAAAATGCAGTCTAAAGTCACTGATTCTTCCCAAATGCAGATATCTGACAACAGTGTAACTGCCTGTCTTATTTTAGCTTCTGTTTATCAATTTTCATTAGAAATGTACATACAATGCTTTCAAATTTAAAAATAATTGAGCAAAATATTTGCATTAGATTTATATTCAAAAATATGACAGCGTGTGGCAGATAAACCAAAGAATTGGATCTATCTGTGAAAATATTTGTGCATATTTATTTTATTTTGCATGATTTCAAGGAACTTTTTTTAAAAATTAAATTACCATTTACTCATCCACCACGCGTATTTATCATGATTTAGTAAACTTTTTAGTTTATTTGTTTGCCATCGCATACTTAGTAACAAACTAGTGAGTTTTGTAAATATTTATTTGATAAGCACATAAGATATTTATTTACAATTTTAAAAATATATTAATTGATAGGATGATTCATTGGCATTGTTTCTAATGCAAAATGCTGATCGAATCGAAATTAAGGGATGGTTAAGTCCTACAAAAACGTTTCAAATATTTACTTTCATTCTTTTTCCATATATTTATTTTCTTACTTTTTATTTTTGTCTGCTCCTGTTTGTGATATTTTAATCAAAAAAAAATACATAAAAATTTTCCAGTTATCTGTATATATATATATATATATATATATATATATATATATATATATATATATACATATATATATATATATATATATATATATATATATATATATATATATATATATGAAGTAAAATGCGAACAGTAAATGCAAACTTCATTCCATCATATCCTTTCCGTGTTAGAGCTTGCACAGTTTGGATAAATTGCTACAGAACACAATTAATCCTATTCCACCACCATCGAGATGATGAGAGGTATATGTTTCGTCTCTACTAGACTCATCAGGGTACCAACATGCACCTGTTTGTGCAAAGGACAGATCGGAAGGAAGTTTGCAACACTGAACGCGGCTTCGCCGACCTCCCGCCGGATGACGTATATATATTTATGCGGCTTTCACGGATTCCTCCGTGTAAGATGCAATAGCAGTGGATATATCCACATTATACCGTTTTAGTACTGAAATCATATTCAACAAACGTACAACTATATGCAACTCCGTGTGTAGATGAAGTAAAATGCGAACAGTAAATGCAAACTTCATTCCATCATATCCTTTGCGTGTTAGAGGTAGCACAGTTTGGATAAATTGCTACAGAACACAATTAATCGTATTTCACCACCATCGAAATAATGGCCTACCTGTACCACCATATTGAGGAAAAAGTCAAAACTTACCCTCCCCGCTACAGTGATACTACAGAGGTACATGTTTCGTTTCTACTAGACTCATCAGCATATCGATATGCACCTGTTTGTGTAAAGAACACATCTACACACGGAGTTGCATAAAGTTGTACGTTTGTACGTAGTCGCTCGTCAGTACAAACTGAAGCATATCTTTCTCCAGATCCTCGCCATACTCGTCGACGTCCGTCTGACCCTTTGAGGCAAAAACGCGACTCATCTGAAGACAGTAGCTTGTTCCAGTCCTCATTACTCCATGCCAAGTAATTTCGGGCAAGGGCCAATCTTGCAATTCGATACCAGCGTTGCAATGGTGAACTTGTAGCCATCCTTCTACAGGACAATTCAGCAGTACGAAGCCTTCTTTTAACCGTCCATTCACTAATATTTATATTTCTAACTTCTCGGAGTTGATTTTGCAGCAAACTTGCAAGAAGCTGTTCTATTCCGCAAACTTGCCGACATCAAAAAATGCTAATCGCAAAGGCCCTTACCAAAAATTCTTCCAATTTCACGTTATCCTCAAGCATCTTGTATCAAAGCTACAATTATGGCCGCAACAATAGGATTTAGAAGCATTATTCCCGTTCAATAAATACTATACTGTGCGGTCGATAGCTTTTACAAATATATATTTACGGTTTTTTCAGTGGTAGTACATTATAAATAATTTGGAGCATAAATTGCGTTTCCCATTTTATCAATATAATTTGATTCTCGAATCTAAACTCAGATTCTTTTAATATTAAATAATTGTCATCATGAGGTATTCTGTTTGTTGACAGTAATATTTTTGTCGCCATTTTAGTCAAATTCGAATTCAATTATTTCTAGAATTAAGTAAAACCAAATTTAAAGAAAATGACACTTTAACACATTATTTCCCAAAGTGATCCATATGGACATCCAGGGGTCGACTGTGATCTGCAAAGGGTCCATGTCAGCAGAAAAAAATTGATAGTGGATGAAATGTAAATAAGGGGCCACGAAAATGGATCCAATCTCCTATAACAAAGTATTTTCAAAAATAGAAAGAGGCCTAATGTACAAAATAAAGTGAATCCAATTTTTTTTTCTTTGGATTCTAGATATATGTTCTTACTTTTCTTTAGAATCCAATCCGGTTTCATAGCGTCCTACGCCTTCCGGTTCCCAGCCTCCATTGTTTTCGGTCTTCCTAATCTCCTGGAAGTAAATTTCTTTCGAATATGGCTCGGTTAATGCCCTTAACCCAGGTAACTTTTGGTCTTCCTCTTTTTATTTTTTCATTTGGTGTCCATTTTAGGATTTGCTTTGGTAGACGCAGGCGCGGATCCAAGGCGGGGGGCGGGGGGGGGGGGGGGGGGCGATCGTCCCCCCCCCCCAAGAGGTTTGAGTTTAGGAAAATGGACCCGATTTTTCCTCTTATACTATAGTTTATTCAAGAACTAGAAAGAGTAATAAATCATTTTTTACCCTTTTTCTCTTCCCAAACTACCTGTGTTCTTTAGTCCGGTCTTTTTAGCAAAATTTGTTAGACACATATATTTTTCATAGGAATGGGTTAGAAATTTTATAAACAAAAATACCGGTCTATAATAATAGACTAAAACTAAAATTCTAAGATATAATTTAAATACTTACAAAATATCCATTGTCAAAAATACAAAAAGTTAAACATATATAAAAAAATAAATTCGTCCATATAATAATAAAATATTTTTGGGGCTATCGGTCATTTTATTATTAATTAAAAACATTTTTAGGGTATTTGACGTTTCAGTTTATTTATTTCTTAAACCATTTGCAGAATTAAAATTAAACACTAAAAAGGGATTCAAATGTAATTACTTTTTTTTTATGTTGTAATTAAAATTAGACCTACTTATTTTTATTTCTATTGTACTGATATCTTAATTTAATTTACTTTCATATATGGAAATACGATAGCCCCAAAAAAATAAGATAAACATGTTAATTCTACACGCTTAAGAAAAAGACACAAACACAATAATAAAACAATAAAAAACTTACGGCTAACTAGAATTAAATATATATAAAATTAAAGAGTGGGACACACTAAAATAAAAATATATAAAAAAATAAAAAAACATAAACAACATTAAACAATAAAATACAACAAAAACAAAAATAAATAATAAATTGTGTTTACGCTAGTAAACATTACGTATCTAATTCCTAATCAAAGTCAGTGAAACTATCTTCGCTAAAATTAATTATAATTGGTTCCTCTATCTCACCGATTATGAGATCGAGTTCTCACATTTTGTTTTATCTTTTTATTATATGGATTTTTCCCAATTTTCCGCAGTAACTTTATTCAAAAAAATCTTTCAAAAGTTTAGTTAAATTACTAATTTTATTAATTGTGTTATTTCTAGCAACTCTACCTTTTACTTGAGAGAGATATTTACATCTCCAACGGACAGTTTCCGGACGATTTATAAGAACAGATTTTCTATCTGGTTTTTCCCAGCAAAAATTAAATTCTCCGAGCAATTTCCAGAGATCAGTTCTTTTAATTTCAGGTAAATCGCCATCTTCAATGATTTTAGTTAGAATTTTGTAGATGGTTGGGATCTGCTTCTCATAATAAAATGAATGTACAACTTCTTTTATTGTAGTTTTCATCTCTTCTTCCAACGAAGTTTTTCGTTTGCCTGTGATCGAATGTGGCTTGGGAGTACTAACAATTCCAGTCGTTTTTTCTCCTTCAGTATTCGGTACATAGTAGATTTTCCAACTTTTGTCATGTTGGAACATATCTCAACAGAGCTTTTAACATTATTATCTAGATATTGATATCTTAAGGCATCATAAACATTCATCATAATAAGTTTTTCGTTGAGGAAAAAATGCCCTGGTTTAACGATTTTGGAATAAATATAGATCATCATTAAGAAAAAACTGTAAGTTATACTTTGCTCACTGACAGAAATTACATTAAACTATCAGAAATTCTATGTTGCAGTAAATTTATAAAATATATTTAAATATAATGAAATATAATTAGATTTACGGCAGTTCTCAGTTACCTGCGGCACTGGAGCAGATACGTTAGAGGTTTCGGTAACAGTTTTATTACTCTCTCTAGTTCTTGAATAGAGTATAGGAGTCTGTATGCTGGCGATCGCCCCCCCCCCTCCCCCTCCCGAAAGCTTTGAGTTTAGGAAAATATTACCCATTCTGCCTTTTATATTAAGAATGAGTATGCTGCTTGCACTCCCCCCCCCCCCGTACTTTTGTGATATCACCGCCCCCCCCCCCCCAAAGAGAGAGGCTGGATCCGCCCCTGGGTAGACGTTCGTCCGTCATTCTCTTCACATGTCCATACCATACCAGCTGACGTTGTTTGATTTCATCGAGAATAGTTTAGTTAGATCCTTGACTTTCCGGCAGATCTTCGCCGAAAGTCCATTTTAAGAGCCAGCAGTTTACGTTCTAAAGTTTTATTTATCTGCCACGTTTCACATCCATACAATACAACGCTTTTAAATATTACATTATATAAAAGATGTCTCCTATCCTTGGAGATGTTTGTTGACCATAATAGTGAGTTTAGGCAACCGATTGCTTTTTTCCCTTTAGTTATTCGCTCCAATATTTCTTCTTCAGTTTGTTCACTTTGACTGATCTTTGTTCCAAGGTAGGTATAATCAGAACAAGATTTTACTATGATAATATCATCTACTTCCAAATCTGTTCTTCTCCACCGATACACATATATTTAGTTTTACTGCAGTTGACAGTTAATTCTCAGTCTGCGTATTCTTTAAATAGTTTCCTCGTCATAAATTCGAGGTCTTCTTTATCTTGGGTCACTACCACTGGGTCATCTGCAAAATGAAGCGTATATAAATGGGTGTCATTATTTAATTCTATTCCCATTCCACTGCATGATCTTCTCCAATTCTTTAAAGCTCCATTGAGGTAGATTTTAAAGAGAGTTGGTGATAGACAACATCCCTGGCGAAGGCCTTTGTTCACATGAAAGCTTTCTGATAAGTTATTGCCGATCTTAATTCTGGAGAATGCTTGGTCGTATAGCTGTTTGATGGCTTGGATCGCTGTATTGTTAATTGGAGACTTCTCCATCACGTGCCATAATTTTTGGATTGGTACCGTATCATATGCTTTTGTGAGGTCAACAAAAAGCAGATGAACCTCTCTATTTCTTGCCACCTTCTTTTCATTAAGTTGGGTGAAACTAAATATATGATCCACGCACGATCCGCCAGCTCTAAAACCTGCCTGTTCTTCAATTTCTTGGGGGCCATATTCTGTTTCTACGATGTTTCTAAGCAGTTTTCCGTATACTTTACTCATTGTGCTGGTTACAGTTATACATCTATAGTTTGAGCATTCGTCGCGTTTTCCTTCTTTCCATATAGTTGGGATCATTATTTAGGAGTCTGTTAAATAGTTCTTGAAGAAAAGACGTTAGTTTTTCAGTACCGTTCTTTAACAGTTCAGCAGGTATTCCTTCCGGTCTAGCTGCTTTCCTATTTTTCAATTAATCCACAGCCCTACATACCATCTCCTTTGTTGCCTCTATATAGTGGCCTTGTACGTTGTACCATCTTGGGGAGTTAACGAGGTACTCTTGTCGGTCTTCGGTAAGCTGCGTTAAATAATGGGTTATCCACTTTTTGATTGGGATTAGTTGTGAGTTAATCTTGTTTGTGGTGTCTGATCGTAGTGTCTTTATTAATTTCCATGCTTCTGATGATCTTGTACCTCCTACATGTGTATTTAGTTCAGTGCATTTCCTGTCCCATGTTTCGTTTTTGTTTTGTTAATCATATTTTTAAATTTGGAAAATTCATTTTTGTATATGTTTTTATCTTGTGGATCTTTTGAATTTATCCATTTGTTGAAAGCTTTTTGTTTTATCTGTTTTTGTTTTTACAGTGTCTTGTCCCATGTTACATTGTTGTTTCGTCTGTTCATGTATTTCGTCTTAATTCCCAGAGCTTCTTGTACAGCGGAGTGTAGAGAGGATACGATGTGTTCATACGGTTCATCAGTGCGCCCTGACAGCCATTCAGTTTGAAGTTTGTTATCTAATCGAATCTAATAATATTATTCTTTTCCACTTCCTCTGACAGCCCGATTACTGATCATGACTTGAGGTAATGAGCTCTGTTATTGTCATAGGTTCAGTATTTTATGGACCAAGAAGTTCAGGATGAAGTCTTGTTGCGAGAACTTTAACTGGACTGTTTACTAAATTTAATAACGTTAACTTATATTTTAATAAATATAAAGTCCAAAATTACAGTTTTTCTTCTTCAACTGATCGCAGACATGCTGCCAGGATGACGATGTTTCGACCAACGTTCAATATTTAAATGCCCTGTACACAGATCTTGGAACATTTTTGAACCTGATACATTCGAAAAGTAAAAATAATTGTTGACTGAAACTTTCCAAAAATATTCAAGAAAAGCATAACGAAAGCTAGAAGGACAACCTGCACAAAAAAAAAACAACAAAAAAATAGATTTTTTTTAGTTTTTCACAGATGAGTTTGTAACCGTCATGAAAAGTCATGATTTTGGAAACTGATTAAACACATATCATTAATAAATACATTCTCTACCATAGAAATTACAACGAACGCGTGTACATTTTTCAAGTCTATCCGGTCAAACTAAAAACGAATACAGAAATTCGAAATAGTTTGAGATTTTCATGCAGAGGTCTTCGTTGATTAATAAATGGAAAATTGCTTTATTAATGAAGTTATTCATATTTTAAATTGAAATAACTTCTGTAGATTAGGGTTCTATAAAAATAAAGGGAAATGGATTGTCATAAAAAGAATCATGCATTATTGTTGAGTTTGTGGTAACGCATAAGTATGTCACTGTCTTAAAAGAGATAAGGAAAAAAAATATCAAGGAATATGCTTACAGAATGAACTACCTAAATTTGACGTTACGCGGTGGGAGGAGCTTCGAACCTTTCCAGGCAAATGGATAATACATGATAAACGGCCATAAGAGATCTTTAATTTATTGTTTATTGTTAATTTCATCACAAATAAGGGTGGTCAGTTTGAAACGTGTATAAAATTCTTCAATTGCAATCGATTTATTCATAAGAGATTTTAAAACAGAAAGTCTTTTACTTGTAATCGTACGATTAAAACATACTGAGGTTATGTTTATTATATTATTGTTAAACATTGTAATATTTGATATTATTTATATATTATGTTCAGTTTATTTTTTATGAAAATAGAGCTTCCAAGCATATGTTAAAACTTTCTAACATCAACGAGTTTTTGGAAACGATAATAAAAACGATCACTAAAAAGGGCCGGGTCCAGTCACGTAAGAAAATGCAATTTATTTATTATTGAAATCAAAAGGTGTCATATTTCATTGTTGCGTTATTTTCCTCATTTCTGGTCAATAAATCAGGTATAAGTTATTAACAGGTTGTACACCGAAGAAATCAAGAAATAGGCAGATTGTGTAGTTCAGTGTATTTTTTAAATTATTATTATCGGCCAAGCGCTTTAAGTCTTACGTAGACCATGCGCAGGGCTCAGACCCTAGAAACAAGAGAAAATGGTCAGCAAATAAGCTTACTCAGTACTCACCAACCACACTCACTCGTCAAAGCGCACACCTTAACCCTGCCATTTGTAGAACAGTCTCCAAAGCCACCATAGCCTCCACACAGAACAAGCCACATATTCAATTAAAAAGTCTGTCCCAAATTAAATTAAAACATTCAAAACAATGTCTACATTAACATTATTAAAATAATAAACCTTTACAATAACAACTCAAAAGACAGTGAGGTTATGCCACACACAGTCATAACATAATATAGAAATAAAAATTGTTCAAAAATTAAAAATATATACAAGTATGTGTGAGCCTGAGTAGAAATGCTCTGTATGAGTTTTTTAATTTCTTGTTTATTGTATTTCATATCAATAATTCATTAACAATAAGCAAAAACAGAAAAAGGGCAGAAAGAAAGGGCAGTAAAAATTTATTAATCTACAGCGTTACTGTTATCGGCCATTTTGTGATATATTTCGAACACTTGGGTTCAGTGGCGTGAAATAATTTCCATTTGTGTAAAAAAGCAATAAAATACAGGAACATAGGCGTAGTTAAAATTTGTTAAAATGTGTTAACTATTAATATATTTAGAATGAAATGTCTGAAACTGATAAAGATGATCAAAATTGTTATAAGATTGCACCCCATGCAATCACAGCTCTGAGACATTTAAATGGTTTAATGATTTTAAGGAAAAAGTTTGAAAATGGGGTTGCGGTCATTTACGTTGTTCATTCTTACATTGAGGCAATGGTCGGAGTTTCTTTTTATCTCCCTGCATATCTCAAGATCCTCTCTGTAATCCAAGATTTTAGAGTTATTACCCATGGAGTGATATAAGATTTTACTATTATGAGTTGGAGCGAAACTATGTTAGGTAAAACTAATATATATTTATATGGGTTATCAAAAATTCATAAGCATCATTAGCACCTACAAAGGAAGTAAAAAATGTCTTCTTATTTTCTCAAAAATTCTTTATTAATAAATAAGCTACCAATTTCGCAACAACATATGTTACATCATCAGACAGTGACAAATGAACAAAATACACTTGTCAAGCAAACTAATAAAAGACAATCTAGCAGTACATTTAAAAGCGATAGATTATTAATCCATTAGTTTAATTATAATTAAAATTTAAAAACTAACATTAAAAAATTTAATTGTTGTAACTTAGGCTAGACAGAATATTATCTTGGATTGATTAAAAAGCTTATAATTGATAACAATAACCCATTAGATTAAAATTCGTACTGTACTTTTCAACCTTTTGTCTCCATTATAATTAACAACAATGTGAATATATGGAATCAATTGTTTATAAAGTGATTTTGTTTCAACTAGTACACATACATATAATGACATTTTTATGTGTTTTTAAGAAATGTTTGTCTTTATATTTATGTGGTTTAAATTGTTGCAATTTTAATTTTGATTATTCTTTGGTTGCAGCTGCATAGACGTTGGAAGCTGATGTACAAATGTTAAGGTTGAACTATGTCGTTTGATGACTGAGTGTGATTAGTGATGAATATTTACTAACCATATTATCTGGTTTTAAAGGTTGAGTCCTAAGAATAATTTAACTAAAACCAAAAACACTTGACAGATGGTAATTTATATATACACTGATGTACGCAAATATCTTTCCTAAATTTTGACTACTACTTTTGAAATTTTATAGAGATGAGCGTCTACTTCAAATCTCATTAAATTTAAAATTTAAAAATCTTTTTGTCAATGAATCTGTAGTATTGTCGTTAAATGGGATATTTCTGCATGAAAAAAGTAAGGGTGCAGAGACCAGATTTATTGTTATAAAATATTTATATGTTCTAAGTATTTATTTGTACATCATAATAAAATATTCGAAATTATTTTAGCTTTTGCTGGAAATAAATATTATTCATCTAGCAGAATTTTTCTAAGAACGCATGGTATACACACAACCATGGATCACTATACCGTCACTATACAGTGAATTGACAAGCATGCGATTAGAGCGTGTTACATTTTTTTCGTAATTTTAATTTAAACTAAATTAAAATGAATTTTTAAACATCCCGACAACGATTTCTTGCAGTTATATTTCGGAACTCCCTATGACGCAAAACTTATAATTTTGTGGTAGATTTCAGCGGTTTTCCTCCACATGTAAATTGTTGAATTAATTCGTAATTAAAGAAGGTAAAAATGAGTGATTTACTTAAAATCATATCCCACAGTGAACCGAAATCTGGTTTTATCTTGTTCTGCAGTTTTCTTTAAAGATACTGGAATTAATAAAAATCGCCTTACTACCATCCGGTGGGTGATGTATGGCAATTTACCTCAATTACATATCGAAACTTTTACGTCACGAAAATTGAATCAGATTTAACCGTTTCCTACTCACGAAATAAAAAATTAATTCGCAATAGCCAATCTACCAGACATTTTCAGATATGAAATTTATCTTCTGATAACACAGGTTTGCTACAATTTTTCGTTTTTAGAATGATACTATATTTAAAAGCATGAAATATCTCTAAGGTACAGTCACTGAAGGTAAAAATAGACTACTACCTTAGAATTTTTTAAACCTCCATCGATTTTCATGAAAATTTAGGGTCAAGCTCATTTTACTCTTAGCTTCAACACATGTGCTCGACTTGCGCTTTTTGCATTTTAGGGGTTAAATCCACCCCTTCTACAAGAAATTGAAAAAAATGTGGTGCGGTGGAAATCTTATTTAGTTAAGTAAAACAAATATTCCTTAATATTTTGAAGCTTGATTTATAATTTCTGTTAATTTTTCAACCCTTAAAAACCATCTCTTAAGTCGAAAATCATGGAAAAATGTTTTTAAAATATCAAATAAAATCGCACATTAACAGTGCACATAACATTAGTTTACTGCTTAGGATATATTTTATTGATATACTGTGAATTTCTAACCTTTAAAAATCACCCCTTATCATGAAATCCATAAAAAAGTTATTTTTTAGCAACTTTAATCGTTTCAATTGTGCATTTATAAATTAAAATCGTTTTTACTGAATATAAAAAAATTATTTATTTTTTGTGAAATTTCAACCATTAGAAACTACCCCTTGTCGTGAAATTAATTCAAAAAAAATATTTTTTTGCAGGTTTGGCAGCTTCAATTGATTAAAATCTTTTTCACTTCTTATGAAATATTTTATTTATTAATTTCAACTTCTCAACCCTTCAATGGAAATATACTGGCATATTACAATGTATTATAGAAGGTATATACGTGTGTGTGTGCGTGTGTGTGTGTGTGTGTGTGTGTGTGTGTGTGTGTGTGTGTGTGTGTATGTGATGGTGCGATGGTGTGTATGTGTGTATACAAATATACAGACCGACATATATTAATCTATTCTATTATGAAAGTCCCACTAAGTTTCGGAACAGATGTTCACAGTGCTCCGTTTTTTCTCTTCTTCAATCTTAGGTATAACGTAATATTATATGTATATATATATATATATATATATATATATATATATATATATATATATATATATATATATTCTTGCAATTAGCAATGCCCCTGGTGGTAAGAACATGTAGCTAACGATCTATTTTCGACCACCGTAGTAAATGTATGGATGTTTCGTCCCGATACCGGTGGTGGACTCATCAGTGGGATCCACTGGTATCTTTCCCAGACATCCTTGTACTTTCCACAAACTTGGACCACCATTTAAGTCCAGTTTTTCCGGAAAGCGGTGGTGAGATGTTATGTTCCACAACATGCCTCCCTAAGGCATTTGCTTTCCGGCTTAAACTGTCGGACAGTCCAAGCCGTTAGAAAGCACTGGCCTGAAAAGGAAGTGGAACGGACATTCGCGGTGGTCTTCCAATGGCCGGGTCAGGCTTAATCAAAGCCAACGGCGGTTAAGACCCTCGTCTGCCGCCGTCCCTGCTCGGGCGCCATGTCGCAATTAGCAATGCCCCTGGTGGTAAGGACATGTAGCTAGCGATCTATTTTCGACCACCGTAGTAAATGTGTGGATGTTTCGTTCCGATACCGGTGGTGGACTCATCAGTGGGATCCACCGGTATCTTTTCCAGACATCCTAGTACTTTCCACAAACTTGGATCTCTATTTAAATCCAGTTTTGCTGGAAAGCGGTGGTGAGATGTTATGTTCCACAACAATATATATATATATATATATATATATATATATATATATATATATATAATATACATATATAATATACGTCATATAAAGCCGCGACGGAGAATACTAGTTACAGATATAAAATATATGCTTCTAAAATTTTTCTGGAAAAATGCGATTGCTTTTTTTACGATAACTCCGTTATTTTTTTATTCTATCGGGGTCATCCAAAAACCGTTTTAAAGGTAATTTCAAGGACTATAAGATCATTTACACATCCACTTTTTAAAATCCATTATTTTTAAAAGTTAATGGGTTAAAGGGTTCATACGATCCTCGCAACAGAATTTACACTTCTAGCGTTGATATCTCGGTTAATTTTTATCCTACAGAAATTAAAAAAAAAAATTGTTATGAAAAAACCTAAATTTTTGTTACCAGCCATTTTTCACATATATTTAATAGTTTTAGAGTTATTATAAAAAAAAAAACGAAATTTTTAGAGAAATTTGGAAAATTCTGTTTTTATTAAAACGTACTTTTTTTTTCTACAATAACCATTCTAAACCGATCAAAGTTTTTGATATCATTACTTGTACTAAAATAAAGTAAATTCTTTAGGAATTACTATAAATTTTAATTTTGGTGAAAATGGCATAGGTTTTATTTCTCACTTTTTCTTAAAAAATTCAAGAGTCCCGTCTTATTTTCATCATAACTCGCTTAGTTTTAATGCAATAGACTCCAGCTATAGTTTATTTTAAAGATCTTTCTAAATGCTCTGAAAAGTTTTCCATAGGTATTTTCCGAAAAATGTATCGGTTTCCCGTTATTTAACCTCGAACCCTTGGATTCGAGTATTCACCAAAAAAAATTATCCCTATTACTACCTATAACTGGCTTTGGATTAAACTTACAGTGTCCCTAAAAAGCTAATCTATTTTTTTATTAATTTCAATTTTGGTAAGAAATTATTTTTGGAAAAACACATAGTTTTGGAATTATATATAAAAAAACAGTTTGAAAACATGCGTTTTTTAATGAAAAATCAATATTTTTAACCATTAATAACTCAAAAAATATTGACTTATCAAAAAAACTTTGTAGAATATATTTTGCTTGGAATTTGTCTCTTTATCGATTCCTGGAGTTATTTTTGATAAAATAATTTCCACCCCCGAGAAAGGAGGCATCCACCCCTATAGTAAAAGCGTAAGTCGGCGCCATGTCACTTTTGTCACTTGAGGCACTCTCTAACTACTCACCAATTTTCACGCAAATTGATGAAGGTTTAAATTCTTCTGAAGGGGAAGCCTTCCTTGACTGTACTACTAGGTAAGAATGATTTTTTCTTAATTATTTTGGTAAAGGGTATTTCTTAGGGAAACATTTGTTAAATACGTTTTGGCTAAAGTATCACCGATACTTGGTGTATGAAATTAGTTTATAGGCTTATGATTAGGAAAAGATGTTTACTAAATCATTAATTTCTAAAAATTTATTTTTAAAGGAGTAAAATTGGAAATGAAATTTTGTATGAAAGTTCTTCATTTTGAAGTTAGAAATATAAAAATTAGTCTATTGGTTTATAGTTGGAAAGAAAAGTTTACTATGCCACCCTTTTTTTTTGGAAATTCATCTCTTAGGGGGATAAAATGGGAATGAAAGTTGGCATTAATAGAATGCAGGGTACACCAAAGATATTCCAACATGATCTACAATATTTATAAAAACGCAACAACATTAGTTAACTTACACACCATGACGAATAAAACAAAAATAAGAAGAGGAATTTGACAGGGAGATACAATACCCCAGAATTGTTTACGACAGTGCTAGAACATGCGTTTAAAGCTTTGGATTGGGGAGAGAAAGGCATTATGATAGATGGGGAAAGATTGAGTCATCTTACATTCGCTGACGACATAGTCCTAATATCAGACGATCTACAAGAAGTCAGAGAAATGCTAGAGGAACTACAACAGGCAACACAAAGAGCAGGTCTGAAGATAAATTATAACAAAACAAAAATGATGACAAATTTAATACCAAGTGTGCCTATAAAAATAGAAAATCAAATCATCGAAATTACCGACAAAAATAACTACCTTGGTTACGAAGTTCAGATTGGTAGGGACAATCAGACGTGTGAGCTATCCAGACGAATAGCTTTGGGATGGGTTGATTTGGAAAACTCAGGGATATATTCAAAACAGATATACCCATAAACCTGAAACGGAAAGCCTTTAACCAATATGTTCTCCCAGTCTTAAGATATTGAGCGGAGACACTAACATTAACGGAAACAACTGCTAAGTAACTGCAAATAACACAAAGCAGAACGGAGAGATCCATGTTGGGGGTGTCTCTGAGAGGTCAGGTCCGAAACGAGGAAGTCAGGAGGAAAAAAATTATGTCATTGTACGCATTGCAAAGTTAAACTGGAGATGGGCCGGACATGTGGCTAGAATTGGCGACAACATATGGAGTTTTGGAATGGCGACCGAGAGCGGACAAACGCAATCAGGGACGACCACCGACCAGATGGACAGACGACCTCAAAAGAATAGCAGCAAACTGGATTGCAGTGGCTCAGAATAGAGGAGGATGGAAATCTGTTGAAGAGGCCTATGTTCAGCAGTGGACAGAAATGGGCTGATGATGATGATGATGATGATACACACAATTCGATTCTGAGATGGAACAACCATTCTAAAAGTTCAATCTTATTTTCAGACTTTTTAGGTTTTTTCGGGATGATTTTGGGAATCTACTTGTAATTTGAACCTCACATTTGATTTCAGTTTGAAAAAATACTTGGCTTACATTAGTCCCTTTCGTTGGTGTAAACTCTTTTCTTTTTACGAACCCCTATAATACAATAAGGAATAATTCATTTGCCTATGCTAGAAAAAAATGATATAAAATAGTTTTCCGAAAAGACTTGATAAAAAAGAGTAACAGCAATTTTCTCCAGCAAGAACATGCGTTTACTTAAAGGAAAACTCGCTTCTGATCAGGGGCGAATCCAGCTTCTCTCATTGGGGGGGGGATATCACAAAACCACAGTATAGCAAGCAAAAGCAAGCGGTCGACGGGGGGAGGGGGAGGAGTCACCGGAAACATTCCCATTTCTAGTGTAAAAGGCAGGGTCGGTTCTATTTTCCTGAACTCAAACCCTTGGGGGGGGGGGGGCGGTCGCAAGCATACACATTCCTATACTCTATTCAAGAACTAGGGAGAGTAATAAAACTGTTACCGAAACCTCCAACGCATCTGCTCCAGTGCCGCATTTAACTGAGGACTGCTGTAAATCTAATCATATTTAATTACATTTAAATTTAAAGCTTTTATAAATTTACTGTAACAATAAAATATTTGATAGTTCAATTTAATTTCTGTCGGTGAGCAAAGTACACCTTGTGTCCTTTGTGTGATTTATATTGTTTGCGCTTGTTTTTATATATTATTAGAGATTAGTGAGATACTCAAAAGATATGGCTTCCACCTATATATATATATATATATATATATATATATATATATATATATATATATATATATATTTATTTATTCCAAAATTGTTAAACCACGGCATTTTTTCCTCAACAAAAAACTTATTACTATGAATATTTATGATGCCTTAAGATATCAATATCTAGATAATAATGTTAAAAGTTCTGTTCAGATGTGTTCCAACATGACAGGAGTTGGAAAATCTACTATGTACCGAATACTGGAGGAGTAAAAACGACTGGAATTGTTAATACTCCCAAGCCACATTCGATCATAGGCAGACGTAAAACCTCGTTAGAAGAAGAGACGAAAATTGCAATAAAAGGAATTGTACATACATTTTATGAGAAGCAAATCCCAACCGTCAACAAAATTCTAACCAAAATCAATGAAGATAGGGATTTACCTGAAATTATAAGAACTGAGCTCTGAAAATTGCTCAGAGAACTTAATTTTTGTTGGGATAAACCAGATAGGAAATCTGTTCCTATATATCGTTCGGAAACTGTGCGTTCAAGAAGGAAATATCTCTCTCAAGTAAAAGGTAGAGTTGCTAGAAATAACACAACTTACAAAATTAGTAATTTAACTGAAATTTTGAAAGATTTTTTTGAATAAAGTTACTGCGGAAAATTGGAAAAAATCCATATAATAAAAGAATAAAACCAAATGTGGAAACTCGATCTCATGATCGGTGAGATAGAGGAACCAATTATATTTAATTTGATCGAAGATAGCTTCACTGACTTTAATTACGAATTAGATACGTAATGTTTACCAGTGTAAACACAATTTATTATTTAAATTTTTGTTTCTGTTATATTTTATTGTTTAATATTGTTTATCTATTTTTTTATTTTTTATATATTTTTATTTTAGTATGCCCCACTCTTTAATTTTATATATATTTAATTCCAATTAGCCGTAATTTTTTTATTATTTTATTATTGTATTTGGGTCTTTTTCTTAAGCGTGTAGAATTAACACGTTTATTTTATTTTTTTGGGGCTATCGGATTTCCACATAATAAAGTAAATTAAATTAAGATCTCAGTGCAATAGAAATAAAAATAAGTTGGCCTAATTTTAACTGTAACATATAATAATTAATTACATTTGAATCCCTTTTTAGTGTTTAATTGTAATTCTGTAGATGGTTTAAGAAATAAATAAACTAAAATGTCAAATATCCTAACAATGTTTTTAATTAATAATAAAATGACCGATAGCCGCAAAAAAATTTTAATTATTTGGACCAATTTATTTTTTTATATATGTTTAACTTCATGTATTTTTGACAATGGGTATTTTATAAGTATTTAAATTATAATTTTTGAGAGAATAAAGCTACATTTTAGTCTGAATGTGCCTAAAATGGTTTCTATGCCAAAATTAAAAATAATAAAAATAAAGTTGTGATTTGTGTTAAATATGTCAAAATTATCTATATCTTGAAATGTATGTGAATTATTAAGAAATTTTATGAAATAAAATAATATTAAAACATTTTTTATTTTAAGTTTATTACCGAATTAATATTCTATGTCATAAATACTTGGTGATAAAATAAACCTCCTTCCGACGCCTATGCCAAGAATTAAAATCCATTTTAACACTTCACACTTCCAAATATTTATTGTTATCCAACCCAAATAGTCCATTATTAAAGACCAGTATTTTTGATTATAAAATTTCTAACCCATTCCTATGAAAAATATATGTGTCTAACAGATTTTGCCAAAGACACCGGCCTAAAGACCACAGGTAGTTTGCGAAGAAAAAAAGGGTAAAAATGATTTATTACTCTCTCTAGTTCTTGAATAAACCATAGTATAAGAAGCAAAATCGCGTCTAGTTTCCTGAACTCAACGCTCTTTGGGGGGGGGGGGGGCTATCGCCCCCACCGCCCCCCCCTCCTTGGATCCGCGTCTGTTTCTGATAATGTGCCACTAATTGTTTTATTTTATTTTTTCGAAGCTCAAATTTTAAAAATTGGCAGGAATTACTTAGATATGTTCTTACGAAAAAGACATAGTTTTCGAGTAAATCTGAAAAAATTGAAATGCGAACAAATCTACTTCTTCTTCTTCAAGTGCCATCTCCGCTGCGAAGGTTGGCTATCATCATGGCAATTCTAACCTTAGAAGCTGCCGCCCGGAACAGTTGAACAGAACTGCAAGAAAACCATTCTCTGAGGTTCCTCAGCCAAGACATCCTTCTCCTCCCGATGCTGCGCTTGCCCTGAATCTTCCCCTGCATAATCAATTGGAGCAATTGGTATTTATTGCCTCTTGTAATATGGCCCAAGTACTGAAGCTTTCTTATTTTAACAGTCAGTGTTACCTCTTTTTGTTTGTTCATCCTGTCAAGTACTTCTTGATTAGTTGTTCTATCCTTCCAGGAGATTTTCAAGATTCTACGATACGCCCACATCTCAAATGCTTCCAATTTATTTATACACTGTTTGTTCAGCGTCCACGCCTCCACACCATACAACAAGACCGAAAAAACATAACACTTAAGCAATCGCACTTTCAATTTTAAGCTTAGATTTCGGCTACAAAATATTTGCTTCATATTGTTAAACGCACTTCGGGCTTTCTCTATTCTTATTCTTATTTCCCGTGTATATTCATTTGACTCGTTAATATTTACTCCTAGATAGTTGTAGTTTCGTGCTCGTTCTATTCGCTTGTTGTTTCCATATAGGTTGATATTGTCGATATGTTTCTTCGTAATTATCATGAATTTAGTTTTCTTTGTATTCAGTGACAAACCAAATTCCTCGCTTGTTTCTATTACTTTATCTAATAGTCTCTGGAGATCTTCGATACTTTCTGCCATGAGTACCGTGTCATCAGCGTATCGTATATTACAAATAGGATGACCGTTTATCTTTACACCGGCTGATTTGTTCTCCAGGGCTTTCTTAATTATTTCTTCCGAGTAGAGATTGAACAACGTTGGCGACAACACACAGCCCTGTCTTACACCTCTTTTTATCTTTATTTTTTCTGATTCGGAGCCATTAATGCGCACTGTAGCTTCTTGATTGTAGTATAGGTTGGTTATTATTCTAATGTCACTTGAGTCAATTCCTTTATTTCTGAGTAATTGTAACAATGTCTTATGTTGAACTGTATCAAACGCCTTGTTGTAGTCCAAGAAACAGACAAACACGTCTTGGTTTACATCCAGACATCGCTGTATTACGACATTAAAAGCAAATAGTGCTTCTCTAGTTCCTAGTCCGTTTCTAAATCCGAATTGTGTCTGTCCGATTTCTGTTTCTAATTTCTTGTATATTCTACTATGAATGATCTTTAAGAATGTTTTCATCATATGACACATAAGACTGATGGTCTGATGTTCGGAGCATTGCTTCGCGTTTGGCTTTTTAGGTAAAGTTATTATTGTTGTTAGTAGCCATTCTTTCGGTATTATACCAGATTTATAAATGCTATTAAATAGTTCCACAATCATTTCTAAATTACGTCCCTCAATGAGTTTGATTATTTCTGTTGGTAACTCATCTGGACCTGTAGCTTTCCCAGTCTTCATTCTTTTTATCGTGTGTTCCACTTCTTCACTTGTTATTTCTGGTCCTGTGTCACTGCTGATATATTCGTTTTCTACCTCATTGCGTTGATCGTTATACAGATGCTCTATGTATTCTTTCCAGACTCTCAATTTTTCTTCTGTGTCCATAATTATGTTTCCTCTTTCGTCCATCAATACGTTGTGTCTACTGTCTTGCCTTTTTGATAATTCTTTAATTTTCTTGTGTGTATTAAAGCTGTCGTGCTTATTTTGTAGTTGTTCAATTTCTTCACATTTTTCCCCGAACCATTTTTCCTTAGCTGAACGTATCCTCGAGCGAATTTCCTTCTGCAGCTCTTTATACTTCTGTTTGTCTTTGTTTTTATGTTTCCTTCTTTCGTTCATCAAGTTCAGTATTTCGTTTGTCATCCATTCCTTCTTATATACCTCACTCTTAAGTAGATGTTCTTCAGCTGGCTTCTTTAACGCTGTTTTAAGTTTGACCCAGTTGTCGTTGATATTATCTGGTGTATATTGTATTGTGGTCTGTATCGTTCTCAGTGTTTCGTCAATTTCCTTTACGATCTGTTCTTTTACTTCTGAATCTCTTAGTTTATTGAGATCAACTGCTTTTTTGGATGTTATGTTGCTAATTCTTTTTAGTTTTATTCTCATGTTTGCAATTAGTGGATTATGATTAGACGATACGTCTGCTCCAGGGTATGTCTTAATTGATGTTATGCTATTTCTGTATCTCTCATTGATCAATAGATAGTCTATCTGGTTTCTGACTGTGTGATGTTCTGTATCCTGTGGAGACTTCCATGTGTATAAACGCCTATTAGGTAGTTCGAAAAAGGTGTTTGTCACCACGGTTTTATTTTCTTGGCAGAATTGTACCAGTCTCTCACCTCTTTCATTCATATCTCCCAATCCGAAGTTACCAACCAGATTATCTATCTTTCCTTTCCCAATTTTAGCATTGAAATCACCCATTATTATTGTGATGTCAAATCTACCCTAATCTCAAAAACATACCCCTTAATTTGATGGAACTTTGTGATTTTGTCATATTTGGAAGTCAATTGAACATACGAAACAACGAAAATACTTTCACAGTCAATAGCCAATTAGTTCAATCTGGCTTAAAACTCAAAAAACAGAAATTTCTATTTAAATTTTGAAGGATTATGTAATCTATCTGCACTGATCTCAACTACATACATCGTTGTAACACATCTATTCGACAACCATTTCAAATTCTTTATGAAAGTACTAAATAGCTTCTCTGGAATACAGAAAAAGTTTCCTTGTATTCAACTGGTTGATACAATTTATTTGAAATTTACTTTTCTAGATAAAGGAAAAATAATAACTGTTTATCCACGAATGAAGTATCATTTATGCCCTAAAAATTGTTAAATAAATTATTTTTTATATTATATCTAGCATTGGTGAGATTTTTCAATATATCAAATATTTTACACATGTATGTGAATGAGGTTATTTCGAAACATTACCTAAATCCAAAAAAAAGGTTTCTATATATACCATGTAATGACGTAATGGTGTGATAACGTGTCGTGGCTTTCCGTCCTGCATATTTTAAAAATATTTTAATTGCAACACATTTGATGACAAATCAGATTAATTATAACTTTGTAATATTATTTAAAGTTATGGGTAAAAAATCAAAATACATGAAAATAGGTAATTTACACTAATATGTAATTTTTATTAGTAATTTTTATATAAAAGAAAGTTTTGATAACAACCAACAAGTTTTGTTTACATTTCATCATAATTTCATCATTTTCCAATTCAAACAGGTTTTTAGATATCCATTCGATCGTCCGTCCCTCTATTTGTTACAACCTTATAACTTTATTACTGTTCCTTCTTTTGCGATTACATTTTGGAAAATACAATTAAATATGTGTCATGATTTTTCTGTTATTATTTTGTTTAATTAATTCGCGAAATATAAATCTTTAAGGTTACTCTGAAAATTGGTCGCAAATACTTTTAACCAACAAAAGTTCGGTTAAATATGTTCGTGAATAAGTGTTTAAAATTTAATTTCCAATGTTTCGGCATGAATTCTACTAAAAAAAAAATAATTAAATTTATATTTCAGATAATATTATAAAATAATATAGAAAAAATAAAAAAGAAAAAAAAAACACAGTGCTGGGGAAACCTAACGTAAATTCCCGACATTTAGAATATGACGTTTCTAATAGTCAGTGACGGCTTTTTCGCAGGTTTGCGCAACCCCTAAAAAAATAGGTATGATGACTGTAACGAAGAATCACCGAAATTATGATTTGAAGTAATTATATAGGATAGACAGATTCTAAAAAATACACTTATTTTTAGATTACAAGCAATATTATATTTATTTTAGTAAAAATAAAAACACAAAATATAGAAATCGGCCATATTAGATCAAACACCAATCAGAAGCGCGTGACGTCACGCTTTCGTAAACATCACATCAGATATCATTGTTTATCGCCTTTATCCTTCGAATTTGTCTTTATTTGCATCGTTAATCAGATATTTTATGGATAAAACTATCAAGTTTGTTAGTTTCGTGCTTCCAAAAGTACAAAAACGTCATGGAATAAGGATTTATCAAGGCCAATAGCTCAAATTTGCCAAGAATCGACTCCTTAATGATGGAAGCGAGGTTAACTGGTGCACTGTTTTAACTTCAGTCTGGACAGCTTTACTTCTGAATTTGTATAATATATATTTATCAGCTGATTTTGGAAAGGTGATAGGTGCTTCTAGATCTTTAATTGTGTGCAAAGCTAAAAAATAAAAATAAGTACTTGTGAACAAACTGTAACTATTAACACATTATTATGTACTATAATTTTTGCAATAGACTATAATAACATTATAATAATAAGAGGTATCACAAAGATTGTTTGGAACCAAAACTACCTATAATGTTATGATTAAACTGTCAAACAGGAAATATATACACTTGAACAAGTTATCGGTATAAAAAAGCACTACCTGAACTTTCTGATGAAGTGCTCGCGAATTCTAAATGTTCTGTAGATGTTTTCGTTTGTGCTACATCTTTCTCACTTTCTTCAATTAGACACCTTATTTGTTTTCTGAGAGGATAGGGACACTCAGCGGTGTCAGAAGTTCGTTTGCTTCTGCCTGGCTAGCATTCAAATCTTGTGGATATACACCTGACTTTATGCCCACTTGTAAAACGGAACCCATTACATGGTTCTATATATAATTTTCTATATATTTTGGTAACTGGAAAAGGAAAATACTTTTGGTTCGGAACTTTAAAAATAAATAGTAATAAAGAAATTAAAACTAACCTCAAACGGGATCGACAGTGTTATTGACAAATATTTACCTTACATATATTTTGTTTGCGAGCTTCACCACTTATTTATATAAAATAAATACTGACATCAAAATGATCTTCGCAGAAATAAATTACTGAATTAACAGATACAGAAGCTGGGTATCGCCTTGCAAGATTTAGCCACGTATTTCTGATATATTTCTTCATTGGTACATTAATAAATAACTTATTCGGAGTTTTTATCGATATTTTATTACATCGAGGAACTGCACACCATCAATACACATTAGAATTCAAGATTATCGCCCAAAATAATGGAAAATATTAGTCGAGACAAGCAATAAGATGTAACTTGTCAAGTGTTTACGAAAGGGTGACGCCACAGGCGGACGCCATTACTATTCTAGCGTTTTGGTGCGAAATTTAAGTTGTATTTTAAAAAAGTCAATTTTTTACTCAAAACATTAATTTTTTGCGGAAATAAAATGTAAATTAAAATAAAACATACTAATAAATATAGGTACAAATATTTTTTTTTAATTTTTACTGATAATTTAATGATTAAATTTAAATCAATTTTTTTTACCCAGATTATTCGCAAACAGCAGTCAATTATTGAAATAATTTAACTTACTTCGCCTATATATCATTAATAATTTGTATAAATTACAGTATTTCGCCTGGAAACTTCATCGTTTTGCTGGTTTGCAATTTTAATGCAATCCAAGCTAATCCATTGTAGCTTATATGGAGTTGCCTATCTAAAACGTGGAGAATAATTCCGTCTCATAAGCTTCATGTAGGTTGCAAGTCGACTGCAAACCTGTGTTTAGTTTGTCCGTCGATTTCGTAGTCGTAGGTATTTTATTTTATTATGCGGTACGCTACTGGATTTCTCTACGTTTTGCATTTTGGTTTTGATAAAAACAAACATGAATTTCGTTCGGAGTTTAATTGCGGAGCCATTCTATAGTCGGTCATAAAGTGACAAGGCTGAAATAAAAAGGCTTGGAAGCCCTACTCCAAAAAAAGATTTTTACTAGGACGTTTAGCCCGGATCTTTATAATAGGCGTACGTGGCTTTGTGGTTGTGAAATTAAAAATGCTCTATTTTGTTTTCCCTGTTTATTATTTGGAGGAGGAACTTCTTCGATAAAAGTAGGTTTTATCGACTTATTTGAGGGACCGCATTAAAATGGATATATCGTCGGCAAAACATATGAAATATATTTTGTAATATTCACTTTCGCTTATCGAAGAGATGACCTGTACAATGGAAAAGTGAGACATAATTGATACATTTTAAACATTATATTTAATTCTGTGCGTTTCTGTGGAGCTTTTGAACTTGCGTTACGAGGACATGATGAGGCTACGTCTTCTTCTAACCTCGGATTTTTAATTTCTAAAGAAATAAAAGAAGTTGATTATTTGTCTATAATAGCTGACTGAACTAGTGACGTATCAAATATCTTTCAAATACAAATTGTCTTTAGATACATTATTCGCGGCGAGCCGGTTGAGCGATTTTGGAATTTTTTAAAGCCTCTAGAACATAACGCAAAAACTTCTTCTTCTGTTATACTTAAAGAACTTGAAAAGTACGTCAAAGGTAATAAAAACAAACTCATTTCGCAAACATACGGTGGTGCGTCAATCAATCAGTCATGAGCAGCTCGTCGAATGGGGTGCAAGCAATTATAAAGAAAACCTATGAACATGCTGCTTACGTGCATTGTTATACACATCAATTAAATTTAGTAATGCTAAACACTACATCCACCAGTAAAAATGTCCGCATATTTTTTTTCCAATTTACAAGTATTTGTTGTTGTTTTTTTTCAAATAGTCCTCAAAGAACCACAGTGCTAGACCAAATTGTTAACAAACGCTTTTCTCGTTCGGTCCCAACAAGATGGAATTTTATTTCTACAGTTGTTTGTACCATATTCGAATACAAAGACAGTATTCTAGAGACAATGAAAAAATCTTAGATGACAGTAGAAACGTTAGTACTACGAACCAATCATCAGAGTATGTCAAAATTCTCATAAGCAAGAGTTTCCTTTCATGGTTACAAAATAATGCTTTAAGCTGATTTGTTATTACGTAATGACAAAACAAGACTCCTAACAGAACTGAAGGTCATATATGAAACTGAAGAAATTTGATCAATTTCAGGACTTCTTGTACTTTATGACTATATTTCGCAAAACATCCAGCTAAATGAGATATTTAATGAAGTTTTAAAACTTAAATTACAATTCCAATGGCGTCGGTTGAAACAGAACGGTGCTTTTCTACCTTTAAATGTATAAAAACATTTTTACGAAATACTATGAGCCAATAAACACTTTTTGCTTTGACAATGCTTTCTAAAGAAAGGGATCTTATCGAAAGCATATAAGTTTGCTAATGCTCAAGATCGGCGTATGGATTTTCTTTATAAATATTTCACACAGTAAGTTATACGTGCCTTTTATTTTGACTCCTATATTTTAAAAATTTACTACATTTTTTATATTTAATTATTTGAAATGTACCGCTTTGTTTCATACTAACTCAATTTTTAAGGACTTTTATTTTTTCATCCGCCGGGGCTTATTGCAGGTTTTGTACAAACTCGTATCTATGTTTTTAATGTACTATTGGAATTGCAACCCTTACTTTTTTAATGTACCACCCGCTACTAATAATAGCACATTTTACAAATTCAACGGAATTTATCCCAAGTATGAAATTACTGCGATTAAAAAAATGGACATTCTGTATCAATTTTATGCATGTGTTGAAATACGTCACTCTATGATATTAAACACAAATATGGAAAACACTTTTGTTATAACCTTAGGTCAGTAGGAAACGAGAGAGAAAAAAAAATCATTCTTACGTACAAAGGCGACTGGAAATAAAAATACGTCATCAAATTTAAGCGTATCTAATAAAAACGTACCAAATAATTATTGTGAAAACAGATGTTAACTGTATCAGATGACCAAATAATATTGCTTGGTTATTTCAGTATAACATATGTATGTACAGAAACAAATAAGTTTTTTGAGTTAGGAGTTTTCAATTATTAATAAAAACTCTTTATTCTTTTGACGCAAGTTTACTATTCAGAAGTGTCACTAGAACAGGATGTTTGTTTAGGCAAATAACAATTATAGTCAACAAATATAGAAAAACAATTTTTTCTTTGGCATATGTGATTTAAAAAGAGTTTGTGTTTGATCAAACAAATAATATTTGAGAAAAACAAAAAAAATTAATAAAACAACAACATTTCTTAGAGACGTACATTTTAAACAAAACGATTAAATAAATAAATTTGCAGTTAAAAATAATTTACGATATCTATTTATGTATTTATGGTAAGCTAAATGGCAATACAGTCATTAAACTATAAACTAAATAAATAAACAAAAATGAAACCAGAACTCCACGATCCACAGCTTTTAATAAAATTTACACTTTTAAATTAGTTCATATTATTAAAATAATAATGTTATTGTAATAGTAAATTATTTATATAATGAATTAAATATCAATATTTGACGAATTTTGTGTTTATTTTAGGATTTTTAATTGACTATACAAAAATACGATTATATTATATGCTATATTTAGTACATCTTTACCAATGCCAATTAATTTATTTCTATATTGTTTAAGTTCAAGGACTTAAATCAGCAAGTTAGTAATTTCTGTAAGTTATTTTTTAAGAAAATTATAAAAAGTATTTTTACACAATTTATATTATTTTTTTATGTAAAAAAAATGTTAGTTTTTATTCTTCCTTATTTATAAGATCATTCGCTCGCCGAAGCTGAATTGTGGGTTACAGAGACATTGTTGTGTCAGTTCCACTCTAAAGAATCTAATTTTTCACCGATTTGTATGACTTCTTAAATACTAATTAAACTTCGAATCCATACCTCTAGTCCGATTTTTAGAAAAAATGTAAACTTTTTCTACAGTACTAAAATTACAAATTCAAAGATTCAAAATTATGAATTTTCGTGTCTTAAAATTCACCGATTCATATATCAATCAAATCTCTTCGAATTTGTTTACTATTCAATCCGCTAATATTCAGTTAAAAGTCAGATATTTACCAAAATTTATGCACTTATCTGATTTCAAGTCGATCCCTCAAGTTGGATTTCAGAGACAAAAACTTATATATATTTCTTGCTGCAAAATTTTTAAAATTATCTATTATTCTAACGAAAAAGTACGAAAGATCATAAATAAATTGGATTCTTTTAAATTCTATATAGACTCAAATTTATTGTGAAAAAGGAATGATATACCTTGTAAAAACAGTGCATATCTAAAATAAATTAAATCTATTCAATAAATTCAAATGTTGAAAAACTTATTTGTCATTGGAAACAATTGGAAAATTTATTTCATTCATGATCGAATATTTGAACTTTGAATTGAAAATTTGCAGATTAAGTTATAAAATAATGGTGATATGTGGCAGATGTACAGTTTCCAAAAGATTTTAGTTCATCCTTGATCCTTCTACAGTTGTATAATAGATTATATAAAAATTTTTGCACTTTCAGCAAAAAAAAAATACATTTCTCAGAAATCGCACTAGACTAAATCCAAAATTTAAAAAATATATCCAAATCGCTGAAAAATAGTTAGACCTAACGAAGAAATACCGAAAAATTGAGTCATACAATATCACATTCCACCTCTATAGAATAAGTGTGTTTAAATAACAGAAGTACAAACTTCTAAAAGTTTGTAGTCGATTTACGAATCTTCTGCCATTTTTTGTCAGAATAATGGATGTTTCAAAAAAGTTGGTCTTGCTTTTGTAGCACAAAAGTAAACTTACCTTTTCTCCCTAAAATCGAGCTGAAGAGATCTACTCAAAATCCAGTTAGCCACATTCTAAAATAAGTGAAAAGTTGAATGCTCTGACCCAACATCTCCTTTTCTTACTGGGTTAAACGCCTTTGCTTGATCCAAAAATATTGCGATTGGCTTTACTTCAGAAGGTAGTTAATTATTGTGTGCATGGTATCAACTGCTTACTAGGGTTGATGATGTTTTTTGAAAGAAATCGATTAACCTCGATTCCATTGTTCTTCGTTTATTTTTGCTATATTGCATACAAAATTAGTGAAACTGGCATATAATTTGTTAAAATATTTTAGAAAATTTTCGCAAATTTGACTCTCTCAAAAATATTATTAATATGGAAGGCCATTGGAGGAAATATAAAATCTAGGATTAGTACCAGTCACGATGTTTTTACTTTATCGGCTCTAGGACTTGCGGTGTTTTTGAGACTTCTAATTATTTCCTTTATTTCTTTTCCAGTGAGGTGAGGAAGATTGATTGTGATATCGTGTTTTGTATTTTAAATGGGTTATTGTTACTCACGTTTATCTTTTATGCATCGTTATACCAATCGTAAGAAGTTATTAAGCTTTTATTTTGTTTTTCTTTTAATATTATGTTTTTTTTTTCGTTAGTTAATTTATCACTTGTGACGTTTATTTTATATTGTGTTGATTCAGCTACTTTTTGTTTGTAGAAGTTACTCTTTGCTCTTTTAATTAGTGTATTAACTTCGTCTCTTCTTGACTTCTAATAATTTATAGCTTCGCTGAGGTGAGAGTTTTTAATGTGTTTTTTTTTTCTTTATCGCCTTTTTTTAAATTAATTTTACTATTTGTTATTTATATTTTTAAATAAAATTAATTTGTTTTCTCCTAGTGCACAAGATTACGTAATATTTTATTTTTGTAAACAGTTTTAAACATTTTGTTAAAATTGTTCTTCTCAATAAAAATCCTGTCATTTTGAATATTATGAAGTAATTTTATCATATCCAGAATTTCAATAGTGTTGGCTATTGTATTTGTAAGAATTCTTCTTGATGGTTGCTTATTGTTATGTAGAATAGTGTATTGCAATGATCTGTTTTAGAAGTTTTTAATAAAATGTAGAAAATACATTCGAGTAGCGTTTTATGATTATTATTTATTTTTGGAAATATATGATCTATATATTGCAGAAAATGTGTCTTGCAAACCAATTTTTTATTTCTGAAACTAGTAAAACTCAAACTGAGAAAAAACGGATTATTAGAAGTACAATTATAATTCACAGAAAGACTACAGAGATGTCTCTAATATTTCTAGGTTTCCACACATTTTGATTATTTTATTACCAATTAACTTAAATAGGCGTTTGAAGAAATTACTTCTACCGAGTTAAGACTACCTACAACACTGCCAATGAATAATTAGTATTATTTATGAAGAGTTTTTGAGTTTTTGCTTCTTTAAACTTGTTAGAGAAGCACCACATGCGGATTTTGTTATGACTCAAACAGGGAGAGACCTAAGTTTGTTAAAACTTGAAATATAAATTCTAGGCTCGTATTTTTCGGCACCGCCTTAAGGATTTTTTCTTTACTGTAATGATTTAAATATTTCGGCATTTAACACGCGCCTAAAGCATGAAAATTATTCATAGATTCTTCCAAATTTTTTTTAAAAGAGCCGCGGTCACAAATTTCCCTGTATTTTTGATGGTCATGTTGTTTCTATGAATAAAAAGTATGAGAATCTACAACTTTTATTTGAAACAAAGAATACTAACAATATCTATGGGAAATATGTATAGACTTTAAAATTATTGCAATTACTTGGGGAATGCAATGCATCAAGTACTGTTGCTATTTAGGTTTTAGGTTTTTTCATATGCTTTTGCACCTAAGATTTAGGGTCCTGAAGTAGTGCATATGCCCTAGCATATGGAGCGCAAACCTGGACGTTTACGAAGGAAATAATATCATAACTTATGGTGACACGAAGAGTTACGGAATGCTCAATGCTGGATTTCTCGCTGAACCATAAAAAGATAAATAACTAGATAAAAGGAAGCAGAAAAGTGACAGATATAGTTGAAATAATCGGCAGGTTGAGGTGAAAATTTGCAGGACACACGGCATGACAGCAGAACATTAGCTCGAATAGAAGAATGATCATATGGCGGACTTATCCTGGAAAGAGATGCAAAGGAAAACCACAAATACGATCGAATGATGGGTTAAAGAAAGTCACAAGTCTAAATTAGGCGAGGGACACCCAAAGCAGAGAATACTGGAGTTATAGGAGAAAGACCTATACCCAATTCTGAATAGAAGAAATCAACCGGTAAGCCTTATGTTGTCACCATACGTCAGTTTATGTATCACAGACCTTATATGTCTTTAAAGTCTTTCATTTTTGCTATAAATTTTGCACCTAAATGCGTCTAGTTAACCTGAAAATAAATACGACGCGAAATTAAATAAAAAAAAAGGGTACCTCCCCTGTATCGTAAGTTGGAATTAAACTTTTTCCAATTACCACATCGAGTAAAATATCGTCAAATTGGCTTCCTAAAATGTAATTAAATATGTTTTTATAACATTTTTCATTCAATCGCATAATTCGCGAAATATGAGCCTCTAAATTCCCACCTTTAATTTTTTATTCATAAATTTTCAAAATCAGAAAGATTAATATTGAATCCTATATATATATATATATATATATATATATATATATATATATATATATATATATATATATATATATATTTGTGTGGTTAATTTCTTGCACTGTAGGTATATATATTTTATTTGGAGGGTTTTCTTAGGGTTTTCAGTCCTTTTTTTTTAATTAAAATTCAAAAAACAAAGTGTTCCTAGTTTGGAACATATATTCACACGTCAATGTAACGTTTCAGCTGGAACTTTCCTAGCCTTTTTCAAACATTGCACATTCAAATACTGCAAAAAAATGTTACGTTTGAACACCCAGCTATTATAGATATTGATCAAAAATTAATTTTATCTTAATTTTAACTCTCACAACATCAAAATAAAACAAAACGGAGTCGGAACAAAACACTTTAAAATTATAAATTATACTGAACTTGTATGCCAGAAAGTTAACTTTTTTCAATAGTGCTTTTACTTCTCTGTATTAATAGATAAGGATAATATACTTAAAGGTGACAAAAGGATGGCTGTTTGCTAAAACATGTGGATAGTTTCTATTTAAATAAATTACTATATATTTTACTTAATTGTCTCGTATCAGTTTTTGAGTTTACAGCGTTTTTATTTTTTTGGATTTCTATTATCTCGTAGAATTCTCGTTTTTTATTATGATTTTCGGTTTGTAAAATTTTGATTTTTTTAAAGTTAAATTTATGATTAGTTTCCGTCATGTAGTTAGGGCTGTTTTACTTTTTTTATCAAATGTATGTCCATTGACTCTATTTATTATATATTGGATTGTTTGCCCTTTATACGCCGAATCACTGTTGTTGCATGGAATTTCATATACGACATTACTCTTTTTGCCATTTGGAATTTTTATTTTTAATTTGGAAAAATTATTTTTCAATAAGTTATGAGCTTTGTAACATAGAGTAATATTTTCCTTTTTAAATATGTTTTGTATTATATATATATATATATATATATATATATATATATATATATATATATATATCATTTCTTTATATATTTCTTGAACCTTCAATGATATATTTTAATTTGTTTGTTTTTCTTGAGATTATGATCCTTTAAAGATGAAATCAAAATGTAATTGTGGCGTTGTAATTTCAATATTTTACATTTGTATATACGTGGCTGTAATTTTGATCGTGAATTTTCGTTCATGAAACACGCCGTAAATTCTGATGAAGATATAATAAATTTTTGAAAAGTTAATTGTACAAAAAATGTAAAATACAGGGTGTCCGGTAAGTATCTCCTTATTTCTCGGAAATATACAGAGGAGATCAAAACAACCATACTTTGTCATAGAAAAAAAGTCCCAAAGTGACCCTTTACAGAGATACAGAGCCTTAAAGGGGGACCCAACGATTTACCCTATCGGTTCTAAGTTTTGAACCGACTTGTATAATTTAATTAAATTTTAATATTTTATAGAAGGCATAAAGACTTATTAAACCAGTAGATATTTTAGATCACCAGAGAAGTCAGGAATGGATTTTCAGCCACACTCGTTGAGCCTAATTTTTGACAGGTCATTTTACAGAGCTGAAAACTTTGCTCATTCCTCTACAAAAAAGGTACACAATTTATTTCGATAAAACTGGCGGTTTTCGAGGGAAGTCGGTTTTTATACGAAACACTTAAAAGTAGTGCTGCTACGTCCAATTTTTGCAAATTTTCATGATCTTTAGTTGGAAAACTGAACAGGAGCGGATATTTATGTACAAAATAAATTAAGACAGAATTTAATACAAAAAAATTAATAACAAATTAATGAAACACCTAATTAGTGCACTGTCAAAACCCATAGAAATATCAAGGCCAACTCGTTGAAACCTCACGCTTTCGTATCAACGAACCCTAGGCCATATTTATCGACAATAAAGGAAAAAAAATCTTGCCCAGCGCATTCACAAAAAGTCACACTCCTAAAATAGAGCGCCAATTATTGGCAACTTTAAAGAATTCTGATTTGTAAATGAGCAGTCTAAATAAAAAATGCATGACCCATTTAATTAAATTTCAATGGCACCCAACTCGATCAAATAAACAAACAAGACATAATTAAATTTTTAACGATTAGCTTTTTATATATCATAAATTAATGAACATAACCTATCCGTAATAATTTTTGTTGCGTATATTTAGTTAGAGCTATTATAGCAAATCTTTTTTATTATTTTTAAATTCACCGTTTTGAAATCAGAGGGGAGGATTTATAAAAAGTAATTTTAGAAGCATTTATTCTGCAAAAGAAGTGACTAAATAAAAAATGTGAAATAGAACATAGAGTACACAAAAAAAAATGTTTTTTGTTTTCATTTTTCACTCAGAAGGAGGCGGCATCATTTTTCTTTCTAGTTTCGCTTCTGATCTGTTTTTGGGTTACCGAAACGGATGTACCTGCAAAATTTCATTGCAAAATATTAAAAATCGACAGAGTTATATGGCTGGGATATACGGACTTACGAATGGACAGACGAACGTGACAAAACTGTAAAGGAACCCTAAAAAATACTAATAACTTCCTTATTTTTTTCCTCTGTAGATGGAAAGTTAGTTAGTGTCAGTACCCTTCATTTTATAACGTTCTTTATAAGAAAAATTTTTGTTAAAATTTAATATAGGCTGGCGTAATTAGCATTTGAAAAAAATTTGTTGTTAGTAGACTTCTGACTTCGTAGAAACCTTAAGAATGATAATAGTACTTATGTAGTATCTTATGTCTGATATTCTTTTTTGGGAATATTTTTTTCTTTAACAGTTAAGACGTGAAAAACAATTTTTTCGAGTTCTAGGAAAAACTATTGTTGTCAGGAACAAAGTTTTAGACAAAAGTTGTACGCATAGAAAATACCTACAAAATGAGCTAAGGCCCATCCAGATCGGATAATATATTCGTTAGTTATTGCAAAAAAGCTTGCTAAAATGGCTGTTTTTTTCAGTTGTTAATAAACAATAGAAAAATATATTGCATTAACTTTATACTGCACCAAACGAAGCCTCAGGTTTTTATGTTTTTCTTTGATTGTTTATTCGCAGCAATCTTAAGGTCGTAGAGCGATCTGCGAGTGCGCAAATGAAAATTTGAGACATACTAACAACAACAAAAAATAACCAAATTAATTGTTGATTTTGAATTATCAAAACAGAAAAATTATAAATATAAAAAACATTTTTATTTGAAATTTTACACACTTGTTGTAGGCAACAAAAGGCTCCTTTTAATGCAATATAAAGTTACTGCAATATACTCCATGGAAATTAGATTAAAAAAGAGCTGTTTTGTTAACAAAAAGGTAACATTGTTTTTTTTGCTGGAATGTGTTTATTTCGACATCCTATAAAACATATCTTGATGGTAACTCTGAAAGACCTGTGCAAAAAAATGGCGGACCAAAAATTGTCACTATTTTTGGTTTTTTGAGTTTATCTCGAAAAGTAAAAGCTGTATAGAAAAATCTTTTAAACAAAAGTTCCAGAAAATTAAAAAATCTATGGACTGATGTAATATAAGTTATAGGTGGCGCCACTAGTTATAGAGATACATTTTTTTTCGACAAAATTTACGGTTTTTTTTAAATATATTTATTAACAAATTACCGATTTAAAATTTAACATAAATGTAGGTATTGTTATTCTAAAAGAGTATGTCAAACCCGGAATTTGTGAGTTTTTTAGTTTCCGAGAAATTCGATATCAAAGTTGTACATAATTAAAAAACCTATCGATTCATATAATATAAGTTACAGGTGCCGCCTCTAGTTTTCCAGATATATTTTTTTTCGACAAAATTTACGGTTTATGTTTTTTTTTAAAAAGACATTTATTAACAAATTGCCGATTTAAAATTTAACTTAAATATAGGTATTCTCATTCTAAAAAAGTATGTCAAACCCGGAATCTGTGACTTTTATTTTTCCAGAAATTCGATGTCAAATTTGAAAATTCAACCTCAATTTTCCGCTTTCCTAATTAAGATACAATGCTCAATTTTTATGGATATTGTTTGTATTATTCTATATTTTGAAAATCTATTAAAAAAAAAATTTTTTTCATGCGTTGGCCCAGAAATTTTGCAAAAAACCAATTTTTGCACTAAAAAAATTGCGATAACTTTTCACAGGATGGAAATAAAAATTTTTTAATGCATGAATTGGATTTAAATGTATCATTTTAGATCTCAAAAAAAAAATTTGGATGAAAAAAACGTTTTTTTTTTCAAAAATTCATAATGGCGTGGCAAATGAATATTGAGAGCTCAAATTTACAGAAGATGCTTTTTAATACTTGTACTTTACTTGTGAATTCTTTGGATTCAAGAAATACACTTCCATACGATCTGTGAACCTTCGAAAATTGGGCCGAATCTAATCGAAAATAGCTGCTGCAGGCCGCTGTCGGCGGGTTGCCATAGTTCAGACGCATTATTCATTGGCGCTTCAAGAAAACTTATACATCACAAGTAATATTTACAATATTGATTTTGTTTTATTAATTTATATGATAGTAACAATTTGTTTAGCCATATTAATTATTAATTTGTTTATTAGCAAAATTTTTACAAAAAATTATAAAGAAAATCAAACAAATATTCAATTATATATTACATATTCTACTGTTTTTTTTTTCCTTTATATTATTATTATGTAACAGTTTACTAACAAAATTTTTACAAAAAATTATAGAGAAAATCATACAAATATTCAATTATATATTACATATTATACTGTTTTTTTCCTTTATATTATTATTACCTAATAATTTATTAAGAAAATTTTTACGAAAATTTCTGTAATGTACAGATTTGTGTGAGCACTGCGATGGACAGTGCGATAATTGCTCTGAAAATTTTATATCCTGCGATTTAGAAAAAAAAAAACAAAGATGACAATTTAGAGGAAATTATTAATATGTGTGAGAATGATTTTTACTATGAAAATGTTAATAATGATGAGAATGATATATACAATGAAATTGAGAATAACGATTAAAATGGGATGTGCGAGGTAAGTGAGAGTAATAATTGCAATGATGAAATGGACGCCGATTGCATTTAAGTAACAGAAAAAAAAGAAAGATGAACGTGTAATTGATAAATTGTATTTGAACAATTTTCGCACGTAATTTTAATGTATATATAATAACCTATTATATATTATTATTATATTTTTTACGATTTGCTTATAGAAATTTTCGTAAAAATTTTGTTAATAAACAAATTAATAATTAATATGACTAAACAAATTGTTACTATCATATAAATTAATAAAACATCAATATTATAAATATTACTTGTGATACATAAGTTTCCTTGAAGCGCAAATAAATAATGCGCGTGAACTATGGCAACCCGCTGACAGGGGCCTGCAGCAGCTATTTTCGATTAGATTCAGCCCAATTTTCGAAGGTTCACAGATCGTATGGAAGTGTATTCCTTAGATCCAAAATATTCACAGGTAAAGTACAAGTATTAAAAAGCATCTTCTCCAAATTTGAACCCTTAATATTCATTTGCCACGCCATTATGAATTTTTGAAAAAGATAACGTTTCTTTCATCTAAAATTTTTTTTTTTGAGATCGAAAATTATACATCTAAATCCAATGCACGCATTCAAAGAATTTTGTCTCCATCCGGTGAAAAGTTATCGCAATTTTTTAGGTGAAAAAATTGGTTTTTGCAAATTTCTCGGCCCATGATTGAGAAAAAAAATTTAATAGATCTTCAAAATATAACACAATACAAACATTTCCATGAAAATTGAGTATTGTATCTTAATTAGGAAACCGGAAAATTGAGGTTGAATTTTCAACTTTGACATCGAATTTCTCGGAAACTAAAAAACTCACAGATTCCGGGTTTGACATACTTTTTTAGAGTAACAATACCTACATTTATGTTAAATTTTAAATCGGTAATTCGTTAATAAATGTATTTAAAAAAAAAACAAAAATCGTAAATTTTGTCGAAAAAAAAATATCTCTATAATTAGTGGCGCCATCTATAACTTATATTTTACAAATCGATAGATTTTTTAATTCTCTGCAACTTTTGTTTGAAACATTTTTCGATACAACTTTTACTTTTCGAGATAAACTCAAAAAACCGAAAATCGTGACCATTTTTGGTCCGCCATTTTTTTTTTGATCAGATCTTTCAGAGTTACCATCGAGATATGTTTTATAGAATGCCGAAATGAATACATTCCACCAAAAAAAACAATGTTACATATTTGTTACTGACGAAAGTCGATTTTTCATGGAGTAATATATTGTTCTATTGTTTTTTAATAATTGAAGAAACAGCCATTTTGCAATAACTAATGAACAAACTATCAGATTCGGATGAGTCTTAGCTCATTTTGTAGGTATTTTCAATGCGTACAACTTTTGTTGAAACTCGGAAAAACTGTTTTAAACATCTTAATTGTTAAATAAAAAATTTCCCCGAAAAAGAAAATGAGACTTAAGATACTACATAATTACTATTACCATTCTGGAGGTTGCTACGTAGACAGACGTCTACTAACACTAAATTTCAAAATCACTTCATTGTGAGGCCAACTCCGCCGGCCCAGTATATTTTAAATTAAATCTTGCTAACTAAGCACAGGTGTCGGTCGGCATTTTAGAAGGCTTCTAAAAAGAGGAACGTCATCGACTGCTTAAGATTTAAACATTTCTATAAGTTCTCAATTTTTATAATTAATAATCATAACTTTACTAATAAAAAAGCCAGTCCTAATGCGAGAATTGGTTTATTTTATTTGGATAAAACTTTATTCGTCACGCACCATTGCACTTTTGGATTACTCGCCGCCTTTATTCGTCGGTTCAAGTCAAATGCACCCTTAACTTGTTAAAAAAAAACCGCCCTTATTAAAAGCTAATAGTTTGAGATGGTTATCAACTAAATTCAAAAGTAAAAGACACATCGTTAGAAAGCGTGCCGATAATGGTGAACATTTTCGTATGAGGGTAAAAACAGTTTAGTCATTTTATTTTAAATTTCAATTTTAACCACAAACTATGTGGTAAGTTCATTTTTCCACAACTGTTAAATAATCATTTGGTTGATCATTACTTGGTGGAAATCTATAATAGTTTTAGAATGGAATTAGTAAAACACATTATTACTTAATTTTCCACTGTGGTTTTTTTGACTGTACATGTTTCACCGCGTGGCAGCTTCTTCAGGTACGGTATAAGGTTTTGTGGAGATATACCATTCAACCCGTCCATATAACAAAAGAAGGTGGTGTCAATGGGTTCTTAAATTTTATGATGCAGTTTTGGAAATTCCAGTAATTTGTATTATATATTGACTCAGGTACTTTTACTTAAAGTAGGTTCAATAAAAGTGAGTTATTTGGTTATTTAAAAGTATATTTTTATTTTTATGTTGGTTTATTTCCAGCTATTCAAGCAAATTTAGTTTGGATCCTTTAGTTTGGATCTGTAAAATTTTAAAATATTTTCTAAAATTATGATTTGGCTCTAATAGATTGTTGGCGTAATTCGATTAATTTTTGAGCTTTATCAAAATATCTCTTGATTTTTTGTTGATAAATCTCTACCCGATTGACCTACATGTATTTTTGGCTAGTTCCCTAAACAACAAGTTAATTTACAGACACCTGATGTGTCATTTGGACTTAATTATATGTTTTGAAAACTACGTTAATAGTAGAAAGATTACTTTAAAATTTACTTATTTTTGTACCAGTACTTCTAGCTTACTAGCAGTTACCGCGTAAGAGCCGTTTTACACACAAGAATTATAGCCAAAATTTATCTGATAATTATGTTGAAAATTTTCATAAAACTAATTTGCTGTTTTACACATCAAAGAATTATTGTCAAAATTTTGGTGAAAATTTTCGGCATAAAAATATAGAACGTGTTCTATATTTTTATGACTAAAATGCAGAAAGTGCGCGAAAATCGACGCAGAATAAAATATCTGAATTGATAACCCGCGTTTGGTAATCAACTTAATCTCAATGTTTACTCATTGTTTCTTGCACAAAATATCCCTTATTTTGTGGTTTTTTGATTATATATGTTTGGAAACTTTCATATTTATGACATTTTAAGGTTATACCCAGATTATTTAACTGCTTGAACGTCACATGTTATGAAAATGCGCATGAGCACCGGCAAAATTACCACTAAAATTATATTCAGATTTCTTGTACGTATCAAACAGAGTTGTATTCTATGTATTTTATTGTAAAAATTATCTCCAAAGAATTTTCGGCAAAAATTTGCTGAAAATTTTTGTTACAATTTTCGGAATAATTCTTGTGTGTGTAAAACGGCTCTAAGTAATGAGGAATGCTCTTGGTAGACTAATACATTACGCGGAGATAAATACATTTACTTTTTCGCTATTATTTTGCCTCTATATATGATATTAAATGTGTAAAAAAAATTATACCATTTTTGAAAATTGCCGCTACATACTAATGAAGTTTGAACACCAAAACCCATTATAACCCTTTTCAGCTTTACCAAAAGGAATTCCGAAAAGTGCTGGAACTACTTTTTAGGTAATCTAATGCAGAATATGTGAGGCTCAAAATCATGTTCGTCTCGTTATTTTTCGCAGGATAAATCACTTTTCAATAAGCAATCTTAAAATCTATTTCTAACCCCCTTTTTCCCTGTTAGTATAGGGGCCAAGGGGTCCGCAGTGGCCCCTATTGGATCGTATGCATGTAAGCAGCCAAAACCATTTGTTTATAGCCAAAATAAACAATCAAGACGTAACTTTTTCGTAAGGCATTTGGTTATAATATTGAAGTTTACATATACAGTCATTGTCGAGTTCAGTATTAACTGATTATGTTGACACCAAATCTCCAACTTCTCCCGCTGCACGGAACAGTTCTTCCGGAGCATTCGCAGATATAGCTATCATGGTATCATCAGCAAACATAACCCACTTTCCAGTCTAGGTAGGTCGTTAATATAAACCTTAAACAAGAGAGGTCCCAAAACCGACCCCTGCGGCACACCCAAGGTGACTTTTTTGTGATCTGATTTATATTTTTGGTATCGGACAAACATACTCCTATCAGACATATACAAGTAGATGAGATTTAGGATATTTCGTCTTATACCCGAAGCAAAGAGTTTTCTCAATCAGATCTCGCTACGCACAATATCAAACGCATTTGTTAAGTCAAACAATAGACACATCACATACTTGTCCTTACCGAGTTCTGTATATACAAAATTAAGTAAATCACAGCATATTGTTTCGCTGGCTTTGTTCTGTCTGAAACCATGTTGGCAAAGAGTAATAATTGAATTTTGGTTAAGAAAATGTGGGAAATTTTCGTATATTAGTTTTTCAAGTACCTTAGAAAATACACTCAGTATGAATGTTTGTCTGTAATTGGCCGGGTTGTGAAGATCATCCTTTTTATATATTGGCATTACTGCCGCCAGCTTTAGTATTTGAGGAAAAATGCCCTCTGAAGGTGATCTGTTTTCTGAAATTAATTTTAAAATTTGAGGACTTATGCTATCGGAATCTGAGGAGTGTTTGTTCTTTAACGAATTATAGTCGATACTATCCTTTCTTGAACCACCGCAAATATTACTATTGTTTGAGGAATTGATTCTATTGTTGCTGGTAAGGACATGTTTAGACCATAGGCCTCAAACAATTTGAACTTGGTAACAGAACTAAAATATTCAGCGAAGTGGTTAGAAACCTCCTGAGGATCATCGCTTATACCATCGGTGACGCGCAAAGCGATGTTATAGTTTATTACCCTTTTCTGTCTATAAAGATTTTGTTTGATACAATTCCATTTTTCTTTTGTTGTTTTGGTTGCTTTATTTATTTTGTCTCTATAATAATTTTTATCTGCGTTTTTTATACTCCACCTATAATCTTTTTTTTTTGTGATAAAGCAATCTGTTCAGTGCAGTATGCAAAGTTTTTTGCAATGTAGTGCTTGAAAATATCATGAAATAAGGTTTGTATTACAGTTTTTAAATATTTTAAACAATTTTTAAATTCGCCAACTTTTAGATAAACGATTTTTGATAAATCGATTTTTCTTCCCGAATTCTACAAGTTTTTAAAATAAATGATTCAAGTTTGAGAATACCTTGTATATCAATTCATTTGTTTTGATTGTTTGAAATAGTATTCCCCTACAACAGTAGCCCACTTTGCTGATTCAATAAAAAAATAACATTTTCCAATATTGTGCATTCTTCTCTCTCCCATCAACTTGTTTTTAAAAACTAAAGAAAAAAACTTTCTTGATAGAGTACTCTATTCTGGATATTTTACTATATTAAACCGGTTCCAAAAATAATGCATTATAAAAAAAATAATAATAATAGGTTTTTTTTCATTATCGAAACATTGTATACTTTGCTCTCAACTTTATTTCTAAAAATAATAATTTATCTTGAATCTATTAATAAATAATCAAAAATCATCGAAGCAGTTATTGAAGTTATATTATTAGATAAATAATTTATTGTGCTGAGATCAAGTAAATTCTTATTCACAGAAATTCATTTTGCATCATAATAATGATTTTTTGGATTTTAAAATGAAATAGCTTTCAAATTTAATACTAAAGGAGTATTTTAACAAATTTTTCAACAAACTGTAAATATTAATATCCACAACAAGCTCTAAAATGAAACAAAAATCAAAGTTAAATAATAACTTTGATTCTATGTTCACCGTTTCCAGCTTCTTGTGCGATCAGATTTATTGCACTGTTTGAAATTTTTAATAAATTAAGCAATTTAAAATGTTACAACTCTAACAAATTGACAAGAGAATGATACAAAATATTATTTTATTTCAGTTAAACTAAAATTAAAAGTGGCTGTATCGTATATTTTTGTATTCCACATTTAAACGAAAACAAAAATTAGTTATAATTGAACTTAATGGTGAATCAGGTTCAGTTTAATACAAATCAAATTGTAATTTTGTTTATGTTTTCCAGATAATGTCATATTCGACGATTTATGACCGACCGAAACTTGCTTCTTTGAATAAGATTACCGCTAATAAAGTGCCATAAAGAATTCCTTGCTATACTTCCGTTTTACTCCTTGAAAGTGATAATAGTTCATTGTATTATTTGTATATATGAGTGTGATTAATAATTAATATGACTATTTTTTCTTACTTTATGATTTCAACGATGTGGTTTTCGATAAAAAATTGCAACCTATTAAATTTTCGCAGAAAATAATGTCAAAATTTTAGTACGGTTGAATATATAGTATTATGTTCAGTCTAATTTCCAAAAAGAAAATACAAATTTCAACGAAAAGATAACCAACATCAGGTCTGAAAAAATTGCGAAGAATTATCAGTAACAGGTTGACTAAAAATTCTGAAAATATAGGTCAGTAGAGTTATTTATTAAAAAATAAATAAAACTAAACAAAAGTTTACAAAACATAATTCTTTATAACCTATTGTAATTTCCGGTCTAAAAATCTGGGTATAATTTTGATATTCTTCTTGAAATTTTGAACTTTCATGTCACGAATCTGCAGATCTCGACTGTGAGTCAGTCTGTGCTCTACATTGAGGATTTAGTTTTTTATACACAATTTTACAAGTTATAAGTCATGTTTATATGCATTTTCTGACAAAATTATAATTTGTTTAGGAATATTTAGTATTCTGACTTACCATTACTAAATAAAAAATGATCTTCACAGGGTAAACATTGTCTTAGCAAGTAATCTTTTAATTTTATATTAAAATTGTTAGGAAAGAAATCGTATTATATTGCTCAGTAACTTATTCAAAAATTGGGATCTTAAGCACGTAAAAGTTTTGAAGTAATCTAAACTTATTATAGGAAACATGTGTGGGAATGAGTATGTGCGTGTATGTGTGTGTTGTGTTTTATGGTACTGGTTTAAACTTACTTGCCTGCACTTATAAGAACCATAAAATTTATATTTCTGACGGGTATTAACTTTATATTTATATTTCGCAAAAGTAAAAGAAGATTTACTTAAATAAACATAGATACACATTTAAAAAATAAGAAAAAAGTTAAAATTCTAAATAAAAAAAAATTTAAGCGAAAATGTACTCAATAAATTAATAATACATAATTTCTGTGATTACAGGACCTTATAGGCAAATGGGAAACAATAAGAAGCTAAAATTTAAAACGCCCTAAAATTTCACTTTTCCACTCTGTTTAATAGAGTTGTCATCAATAAAAATATTAAGTTTAGAACATACACTCTCATTTGCAGCATTTTTTTTAGCTTACCTAGGCCAGCTTTAATATATAAGCTTGGCATAAGGTCTTATTCTTTGCATCAGAAGAAAAAAAACGAGCTTTCTTAAGCCAAGAATGACCTTGTCATAGTCCAAATTTCTTTCTTTTGTGTAGGTTTAGCCAAACAATTTTGATTTTTAAAATTTGGCTCCAAATTTCTTACAAAATATTAATCCAAAGACAAAGATAAAGCGAATGGTGTTCTGAATTTTACTCAATTAGAAAAGAGATTGTTATTCAATGTAAAAAAGGCATAACGTCCATCATCTAGAAAGATATGGGAAGAAGTACAAAATGGAAAAGCAAATATAAACACAAAGATCCATTTGTCGCATAATATATTAGTGACTGATTTAATTAATTTATTTTCACTTTCCTAAAAAATATAAGAAACTTATCATTTTTTTTTCGGTCTAAAAAGAGGTTCTTTTATAGAACTGTTCTATTTATTTCAAGTACTTATACGCAGCTGCCTTTGACTGCTTTTCTATTTCATTTAACAGATTAAAAACTATGAGTTTTCTTAAACGAAAACACTGGTAAAAAACTAAATTGTCCATGTCATTTAAATAAGCCGACACATGGTACATTATTCGCGGAAAACCTAGGTCTACGATGTCCAGAACATCTGTGTCATCTGGATGAATATATTATTACAAGGTTCGCCCAAATTTTACATTTGTCACCTTAACCTCGTAATATTTACTACCAATTTTAAAGAACGAGGAAAAACACCAATAGATCAACTTCAAAATCAGGTAGGCTCTGCTTAAGCCGTCAAAGTTCTTTGCTTAATGTTAAGCCAGCTTCGAGAAAACTTATATAAGGTATAATAAAATTTTAGAGAAGAGCTTAACTTAACTATACGGTATGCTTAAATCTAAATGGTGCCAACGGGGATTATTCTAATAATTGAGGAATATAATAAATGTTGTTTTGATTATTGGTAAGAAATAAAAACTTTTACCAAATCATTTACTCGTCTTAAACATGATATTATTTCACTTTATTTCTAAATCATAGTTTTACCCATTGTTTCCTATCTTATCTGAACCATTGCATCTTTAGCAAGAAAAAAACAATCCAATGTCATCTTCCTCATAGTAGTGGTATCTAATATTAAAATACCGCATATTAAAAATTAATCACCATTATCAAATGTACTGGAAAATCATTATCGTGAATTAGAAAACAACTGTTGCAGTGTTTTTCCTGGAAAGTAAATTTGCTACTGCACTGAATCCACTCTCAGCCACGATTCATGATAGAAATAAAATTTAAAATTCTTGAATCATTTCCCACCATCCTGGGTTGAGGCCTGGTATTGATTTTTGGAGCCAGAGCTCTTGGTATCCATTTTCTTCGTTAATTGTGAGTTTCATTTCTTCTAAATTTGACGATTCGGTTGTATCTATATTTGAGAAAAGTTCTAAAACCTAACTGGAAGTGTTTATGTTTAGAATATAGTTGTACCGCTCCGTGAAATTACTACAAAAAATGTTCAAATGTCGGCAGTAAGTAAGTGAATTTACCTATTTTGCAGGCATTGCAGTAAATACTGGAAAGTAACTGTATTCTCTTTTACCCAGATTTCACTTGAACAAAAGCTTCAATGAGGTTTTTGTTTTAATTAAATTAAGTACATCACCTTGTAATAGTAAACCTATTTTACTAACAAGGAAGGTACCTGAAATGTTCTGCTCCAATTTTAATGAAACTTCAATACATTGTAGAAGGTACAAAAATAAGAGACACGTATTTTTTTTTTATTTGCGGAGATTCATTTTAATGGGATGAAAACCGCCCCTAAATTTACCTCTAAAAACAGCATTTTTTAGATATTTCAGATTCTAAGCGAAATATCTTTACAAAACAAAATAAAAATTACTTGTTGTTCGAAATGATGTTAAACTATGCTTTTTTTTATCCCCAAGTATATCATCCCTTATTTTTTCTAAGGGTAAACCATCTATTCGTCCACGTAATTTAATTCTAAATATTGTAAAATTTAATATAATTGTTTGAAAATGTTTTTTTCGCGAATACCATAAGTAACTCAAGTTGACGGGTTTCGGGGTTTGTACAAAGAACTAGTAAAAGAAGGTGAGCCACCCACAAATACTTTTTTTCTCAAACCTCAAGTTCTAATTGAAATATCTTTACAAAACAAAATGGAAATTCCTTGTTATTTGAAATGGCCTAAGGTATTTCCATCCCCTTATTCTTCATAATGGTAAACCATCTATTAGAGTACGTAATTTAATTCTTAAAATTACGATATTTAATAAAATTGTCTGAAAATGTTTTTTACGGCTATCATAATTAACTCAAGTTGATATCTTTCGGAGTTTCCAAAAATATACTAGTAAAAGAGGGTGAATCACCCCCAAATATATTTTTTTAATATAGCCGTTGATAAAACATTATAAATTTACATTTATTTCTCTTGAAAGCAAATATTCCTAGTATTAAATATCTACTCTATGTATTGGTTTCTAAATTTTTGGCCAATAATAAATCTTGACAAACTTTTTCTTCTTTCAAGAATCATATATATGACAAGGGTAGCGCTTTGTTAGTAGAGGTTAATTCACCGATTGAATGGAAAATTTATATGTTTTCAAGTAATCGCATAATGAAATTTCAATATCTTTAGCCAATTTATCAATTCTCCTTTGCACTGAATTATTGTTTAAAGAAATTTTCCCAGTGATCTCTGATACAATCTTATGATTCAGGACATTTTTAATACTTCTTTTACTGCCAGCAAGATTAATTCTTCACCAATTGTGGTATGGTTTTCCCAATTTTACGATTAATCATAAAATATTATTTTAAGTTTGCAGTGCATGATCTTCTTGTCTAAAAGAGGAGGCAAAATGTTTAATATGGTTGCCTGTTTCAAATATTTCTTTCTGATCCTTGAAAATAGACCACATCCTCGTCTTTTTTATCAGCATGCATTTTAATCGAATGCCCTCGTAAGTTAGAAGGCTTCGTGGTATTATTTGAAAAATTAAACATAGGTAAAGATTCATTTGGTAGGAGAATATGTAAATGCATATTTCAAATATTCAATACTGCAAAGATTTGTCACGGATAAAATTAACATGAATCATAATATTTTATTTTTAATACTTGTGCAATAAGATGCAAAAATTTCAAAATATATATTATTAATTTCTTTAATACACCGCCGTCCACTTTGACCACCTTAACGTCCTCCAATGGCCTCTGAATTTGCTGCTGCCCCCTTAAAAGGTTTAAGTATCCATTGGGGGGTGTTACTTCCCCCGGTGTGAACCTATGGTCTAACGTTTCAAAATATACAAACACAACGTCCTCAGCGAGACTTCAACCTCCAAAATTATATTCTTAGAATCTCTTTTATGTTGTGCTCCCTACTCGCTATGAAAAAACACTTAAATTTTATTTCCTATTTTCTAACAAAGTTTTTAGATTATCCTGTTATGAAAGTAAAGTGCTATTGTAGTTCCTTCTTTTATTAATTTTTTAATATGCCGTCATTCAATTTGAACACCTTATCGCCCCCCAATTGCCTCTGAATCTGCTGCTGCTCCCTTAAAAGCCTTCAGCACCCACTGGAGAGCATTACTGCCCCCCTTTGGAACCCTTCAAAGTATATTGACGAAACATTCACAGTGAGATTTCAACCTCCACATTTATGTGTTTAAAATAAATATTATGTTGTGCTCCCTTCTTACTATAAAAAACACTTACATATTATTTCCTATTTTCTAATAAGTTTTTATCCTCAAGTTTTGATCCAGTTCCCAGAGGAGTTACGAATTACGTACGTAAATTATTTTTAACTAATCAGGTCCTCAAATCACGAAAGACGCTAATAGGACTGCTCCGTATGCAGCTGGATAAACTAATTATCAAAAATTCCGTAGTAGTAAAAATTAATCAAAACCTGAGCTTTCCGATCAATAGACTGGAACAAATTTACCCTTAATCTATATTATGTAGCCGTCCAATTTGACCTTAACGCCTCTTAATTGCCTCTAAACTCGTTTCTGCTCTCTTAAAAGGCTTTGGCAACCACTGGGAGCCATTACTGCCCCACTTTGGAACCTATGGTCTGACCTTTCAAAGTATACCTACAAAATATCCACAGTGAGACTTCAATATCCAAATCTATGTGCTTAAAATCGATAATATGTTGTGCTCCCTTCTCACTATAAAAAAACACTTACATATTATTTCCTATTTTCTAACGAAGTTTTTAGCCAGTTTACAGAGGATTTACGAATTGCGTACGTAAATAAATTTTAACTAATAAAGCTCTATAATCAATCAAATGCCCTCAAGTCACAAAATTCGCCAATTATCCAAAATTCCACACCTAGTAGTCAAAACAAACCCAAATTTGAGCTTCCCGATGAATAAACTTAAATAAATTTATCCATTATATAGTTTTAGCTCTTTTTGGAGGCTTTATGTCCATCTGAAGAATTTAGTGCTATCTTGTAACCGAGTGATCTAGTTTTGATCTGTTTTTCATATAAATACTTTTGTATGAAGTGATGATAGTTGACTCCTACTCTCCTTTAGATCCTGTTATGAAAGTAATGTTCTATCGTATTTCTTCAATAAGCCGTCCAATTTGACTACCTTAACGCCCCCCAAAGCCCTATGATCAATCAAATGCCCTCAAGTCACAAAAGACGCCAATTGAGCTGCTTAATATAGACAGTTGGATAAACTAATAATCAAAAATTTCGCAAGTAGTAGTCAAAATAAAACCAAGTCTGAGTTTCTCGACCTTGAATCAATTTACCCTTAATCTACATTATACAGGGTATCCATTAAGTACCTCCTAATTTCTCGGGAGCATGCAGGGGACATCAAAATAATCCTATTTTGTCATAGAAAAAAATTCCTGATGTATCCCTTAACGGATATACAGAGCCCTAAGGGATATCCAGCGATTTATCTTATCGGCTCTAAGTTTTGAACCAACTTGTATAATTTAATGAAATTTTAATATTTTATAGAAGCCATTCGATTCGATAAAATTCGAGGTTTTAGAGATAAATCGGTTACCTAAAAGTTACTGATGTTAAACATAAACTCAAGTTGTTATTATTAATACCTACATAATGAATTACTATTGATGGAACTTGTCAGAACCGTCTTCAAGTAAAAATAATTTTAAAAAGTGGTAGAATATTCTTATACAGAATATACTGATTTGCATTTAATTTATGATGAAGCACTGTCAAATTCTTCGAAGACAAGAAGACTTTATGCTGAAAAATTTCTAGCTCGAAGCTTAAAGGAAACAAGTAAAAAATGATTAGTAAATAATTATTAGAGTAAAGGAATTAATTTTTTTCATGCCTTATTCCGGGTCATTTTTGCCGCGACGTGGAGCACGAGACTCTCACGTAGAGGAACAAATTTTACAAGATATTGCTGACAACCCTTCAAACAGCATGAGAAAGCTAGCCACACAAAACAATGTAACAAAATGGATTGTACATAAAACGTTAACAGAACAGTTACTGCACCCGTTCCACGTTGAAAAAGTGCACGCTGTCTCCGGATGATTATCCTGCAAGACTTCAATACTCCAACAGATTTATACAGCAACATAACCTAAATCTAAATGTTTTTAATCTTATTTTGTTTATCAATGAGGCCGGTTTTACAAGAGATGGTTTATTATAAATGTGTGTGGATTGGCATCACCGGAAATAACTTTAAAGGCCCATTTGTTTTGGAAGACTCAAATTTACAATTTTTGTAGCAAAATAAAATTAAATAGTTTATTGGAAGCCTTCACAGAAGAATGCAAATGTGGTACATGCATGATGGTGCTCCACCCCATTTTAACCGTATAGTACGGCAACACTTAAATAACGTTTTTGTCCCGCGATGAATAGGTCGAGATGGGCCTGTTTTATGGCCATCGAGGTCCCCAGATCTAAATCCCTTAGACTTTTACTTCTGGGGACATCTAAAAGAACTAATTTAGTCAACACCAGAAAATACTGGAGAAGAACTACTAGAAAGAATAGCACAGCATTTTAACGAAGTCCGTAATAATGCAGCGGAAAAATATTTGAAGAATAAGAAAATCTATTGAAGTACGTGGAGCCCATATAGAACATTTGCCAAAATAACATCTAAACATTTTCACTATTTTTATATTTTAACGACACTACGACACTGTAAATTAATTGAGCCCCGATCAACCCTTTGAAAGGTTTCTGGACTTGACAATGTCTGAGTTAAAAATCTTTCAGCATAATATTTTTTTGCCTTCGAAGAGTGAGACAGCGCTTCCCCATAAATTAAAGCACATCAGCACACCCTACGCATTTTAGTTTTACCTGTCTGTGTTTAGCATTAGTAACTTTTGAGTTTTTCGCACCGCCAGTTTTACCGAAATAAATTTGGAGTGCCTTTTTGGAAGAGGAATGACCGAATTATTTAAAAAAATAGTTTTCAGCTCTGTAAAATATCACCTATCAAATATTAGGCCCAACGAGTGTGGATGTAAGTCCGATCCTAACTTCTCTGATGATCTAAAAGATCTACTGTACTATGGTTTAATGGTCTAAAATATTAAAATTTCTTTAAATTGTACAAGTCTGTTCAAAACTTAGAGCCGATAAGGTAAATCGCTATAGTAGGGTCATTTTGATCTCCCCTGTATACTTCCGAGAAATTAGAAGATACTTACTGGATATCCTGTATAGTTTTAGCTTTTTCTGAAGGCTTAATGTTCGTTTGAAATATTTAATACTATCTTGAAAGCGAGTGATCAATTTTCAACCTTTTTTTCGTATAAACACATTTGTAGGAAGACATGGGAGTTCACTCTCATTTTGCTTTTCATCATCCGGTTATGAAAGTAAAGTGTATTTCCTTCTTTAAAACAGGTGCAGACCTCAAATTTTGGTATTAAAATCTTTAATCTGCAGTAAAAATATTAAATATGTTTGATATATTTACAGAGTAGTTAAACAACTGAGAGGAAGATAAGTAAAGGCTCTAAGTGGCCGTTTTTATATTATTTGTAATGCAAGACATGTAGGTTAAAAATTCCTATAATTTTACGATTTTAAAATCTTTTCTGTTCAATTTGATGCTCTCTTTAACCAAATTTAATCGATGCATGTATTTTGTAATTCTTGTAGAGAAAATATAATAAATTTATAATTAAATGCCAATGAGGCTTTATTTGTTTTAAGATTTCTAGTATGTATAATTGACAATTTTTTGCGATTTGAGAATTGACGTCATTATTGCGATTTAAGTATTTTTTCGAGCGAAAATATGGTCAATTATCTTGCTAGAATCTAAGATGTCAAAAATTGTTAACAATTTTAAGATAACAAAGATAAGCAACAGCTATTTGTAATCGACACCATACGGAGTATTTTAGATTTTAATGGATGATTTAAAATAAAAAAAATCTATCTAAATTTTCAACAACGTAATATAAAAATTTTTACATAATGGACTGATAAGTGTCATTAACATTTTTTTTAAACTCATATACTTAAATTATAATATTTTAAGTATCATTAAATGACACAAATTTTCATCTCAATCCCATGCACATAATTACGCAACCAGCCGGGATTTCAAATAGAACGATTAACAGACTAACCTACAAAAAAACCCTAACAGCGACGTGTATGAAATTGTATCCCAGACAACTCACTAAACATAATATCGTCATTAAAATTTCGCAAAACCAAGTCAATAAAAAATTGGCCAGTTGCACAACACGCGCTGGTCCATACAAAATCAGTGTTCATTGACGTCATAACACATCTTAGAAACGGTCTTGCTGAAACGAAGATAGAGAAAGTTGTTTTGTCTTTCTTTCATGGATTTTGTTTAACCAGATGTTATAGTCTGGTTGTTTTCGAATAAATTTGTTGAATATTTGTGGATTTAACATAATTTTTAAACAAGTTATGACAGGAAAAAATTAAAATAGTGAAATAGAAATCGACTTCAACAAACTGCACTAATAAATCAAAAATAATTTAATAACTATTTAATATTACAAACAACTGAATAATTTCAGATTTACTTATTTTCTTAGCACTTTTTTTTGAGCTCGCTGTTTACAAAAATTTTGATTTAAGTTTCATTTCTTTCTGCCTAAGTTATGTCTTTGTTTACAGCTTAAAGATGTCTCCAAAAAGTGCTAATTTAAAGTAACATTTTTTGATTTTATTTTTTCTTCTTTATGGCAGTTTGCAATGAACCGATCGTATAATATAATATTTTTCCGAAACTTTCTTGCGAGAACTTCCTAAAATATATTGAAAACCAAATCAAGCTCACTTCCGTCAAAAGTTATATGAAAAAAGTTCATTAAACGATCAAATAACAAAAGTTCATCAAAAGTCATCTGATATTATTGAGTATTTTCCATAATTATTATACCTGGTCACTACGGAATGAGCTAGAATTGTTTTGCCTTTTCCTCTTTCCAAATCGCTATAACGTGTTTGAAAACTTCCAGCATTTCTTCTGGTCCTAGAAAGGTCATCTCTGCCCATTTTTAGGCAAGTAAATCTAATGATTTAATGCTTTCTAGCTCAGAATATTCAGATATCTACCTTAAGCTAGTTTTATTCTATTACTTTAATCTATTTAGCGCTATCCAGCAATTTCACCCAGTTCTGAAAGTACCGATATTCTATTTACATAATTAGAGTGTCGCTTAACTATCTGGGCATGAATGAATGAACAAATGAATGAAAAAAGGGTAGTGATACTAGATCATCGATGCCTAGGCCTCCATTCGGCCCTTTATATCCCACTATATCTGCAGGTTATTCGAGGCCGATCACCGTTGTGATTCCAAGCAGCCTCGTTAGTTGAACTTACCTAACTGCTTCTGGCAACAAAACTGCATCTCCGAAATATCTCTGTCTCAGTCCGTTGAGTGTTGGGCATTCTCTGAGAACATAATTAACAGTTTCATCCTCCTCCAAACACCATCTGCATGTCGGGTCGCCTTCGACACCGATTTGATGAAGATGGCCCCTGAGGTGATAATGTCCTGTCAACAATCCCACCACAATTCGCAGCTCTTTCCTTCCCAAGGAAAGAAGCTCCTTTGTACGCCGTGCGCTAGAACCAATTATATGTTAGCACACCTCATTCCAGGAGCTCCCCTCCAAAATTCAATAAATTTGCTTTCCAATAACGATTTTATTTCCCTTTTGCCAATAGCAATTGGGACAGGTAATATTGGTTGGGGTCGATACGGTTCCTTTTATCTTGTCGAGATCCATCAATATACGACCAGGATACATTTTTCGGAAGATTTTGTTCTCCCTCCCAATCCTCTCTACTTGGCATAAATATCTCCAGGGAGAGATTGGGTTTTAAACGGCATCATGTAGTCTGTCCGCATGGGGAGTGGTGGACACCTCTCCCCGCGCTTTCCCAGACACCTGAGTCGTCGCCCGTTCCAATTCCAAGATGTCCCAGGCAACTGAGACGATAAATAGTCTTCAGGACCTTGTTCTCTATGTATAAGTGAAGAGGAGGCAGGTTTACCAGGACCTCCAGAGCCCTGGTGGGAGCAGTCCTCATCTAACTCAATATTCCCACACAAGCCACTCTCTGAACTTTGTCAAGTTAAAGAATGTGTTTGCGCTTTGGGGGCTCAACCGGGCATATTTTTATAATTTCCATCCTTGAGATACACAGTTCTATTGCGAAGATTATTGTAAAGAAAATATAGGTGTAGTTTATAAAGACTACTCAGCTCAGTAACAATTAAAAATGTGGCTTTGAAAATATTGTAGATGAAATAAATATATTTTACTAAATTTAAAATTTGTAATTTAATTATAATAATTGATAATTTAAAAATTAAATTATGTAGTAATTTTCTAACGCCTCTAGACACATTTTAAACATATGAGTCGATTTTTTAGAAGAAAATACAGCAGCATCTTTTACTTATTTTAAGAATGTCGAAACAGATGTCTAAATATGTCCAGGAACATATTAAAGCATTTTTTGATCAAAGATGAGCATAAACGAAGGATCACGGTTTCCTAAAAAAAATATCCTCAATTAAAACCAATAGCCTGTTAAACATCACATAATAATTTGTCAAAAAGGAAAAATATTATTTTCTATAATTTCAGCAACGTCACAAATTTTTAATTATAATAATATTAAAACAAAAATCTAAAAAATTATAGTTAATTAGTGTCGTTTTTCTTAAGAAACCGCTGCCTTATCAATTTTGACCTATTTTATTAACATTAAAGGTTCCAAAATTAAGTATAAAATAGTTACTATAAATAATCCTTTCTAAAAAATATATACAACATTGTTTAATCCTAAAGTCAGATTTTTTTCCATCAAATTAACAGTCAGCTGGAAAATTTTGACTGTCATGCGTTATTTGGTTGAAATTCACAGTGTTTTCCATTTATGATTTATTTAAAAATTTAATCGAAATTTTTTTACACCCACACGTATAACTGCTTAGAGACAAATTTCATAAGTTTTAAATACAAACAGTGTGTAAATTTTTCTTCCACGTTGCCCTGTCTAAAACCCCCTCGAGACCAAATCTCTTCTGCCCAGCATCTTCACAACTCACGCTATTCTTCCGGGCACGCTTTTGCTCCATGGTGGGGGAACTTCATTCATGAAATCCGTTGCACCGCCCAGAATTGACACACCTCTTCAACTTTTATAGATATAGTTGTATACACAGACGTATAGTCGTCAGAAAGAAACGAACACCGCGACATAGCGTTTGTAGTACTTTGCTCTAACGAACGTAGTATAGATACTCGTATTTTATAGATAAACAGACCACGCGGTAGTTCGACAAATATTAAGCAAGTTTATACCGGTAGAAATTCGCGACAATTAAATCGAGTTTTTCAATTTTTTTTTTAAGTGCGATTAAAGAAGTGTCAATGGAGTGCCACATTGAACAGGTCTTGTATCGGGACCAAAGGACCATCAAAACAAGATATTCCGAAGTTTCCAAGTCTTATCATCAACAAACTTGCCTCTCCTGTCAAAACGATCATCAAAAGCCCCATTTCGAAATGGAAAATTCACGGTTTCGTTCATATCCACTACCAAATCATCATCAGGTTTCTTCTTTTTCCAATTTTGATGGCGCATTGAATATGCACGGTGGCGTTTCGCCTAGTTCCTTAGATAATTGCCATAATCAGTATTTTTCAAAATTTAAAAGACTGCTGAATCGGACTGATAGTAAGTGTGGATGTGAGGATGTTAATTCTTCCGCGAATAGTGAGAGGCGGAGAAAAGGAGTCACGCCGTGGGTCAAAAGTAAGTTTTATTATAATTAATAAATTGACATATTAATAGATTTCACGATAAGTTAGAGGTATAATAATAATAATAATAATAAAAATATAAAAAATAATAAAATAATATTTTGATAATATTATTAATTTGAAGTAATATAGAAATGTTATCGTCAGATTTCCTGTAATTGTAATATAATTGTTTTATTGAACAAAATTTAATACTCAGGTTAGTAACCCAGAATTTTATTAAATATATATACGAATTCTCAGAATTATGTTGATTCAACTTAGATGATGAGTTATTTGACATTGTGGCATTGAATTAAAAGGACTATTATGTAAAATATGATATAATATAATATGAAGTTTTCGAGTAGTGTTATTTATATCATTGATTCGAGATCTAAAATTAATGATTTTTTTACGGGGGATTAATTTGATGATGGTATTCTTACAAAAGTGGAATAATAATAATTTAAAAATGTACATTTTCGGATTTAGCAGATAGAACTTCCATGTTATAACTTTTTTTAATTAAATTATTTTTTAAAATTTGGAATTTACTACTCAAATAGAAAAAATATTAATGAATTTAATTTTTGTTTTAAATTTCTAATAAACAAATTCTCTGGGCATCAAATTAAATAAAATAATTTCAAAATGGATTGACTCCATCGGATTGATTCGGGGCATAGATTATTTGTATTAGAAATATTATGTAAATGGGTAAATAAATATTAAGAATATTATAAGCACTACATAAAGATAGTAGAATTTTATTAGTTTATCCAATTAAGGCCCATCATACATAAACCATTTTGGTAAAACGTTACGCTTTGCTAATACTAAACCAATATAGGTACTGGGTCGATGCCCTTGCTTAAACTTATTTCTAATCTAAAATTTTGAACCTTTAAATGACGTCGCATTAACTGCAAGACAAATAATTTTGATATTGATATTAAGTGGTTAAAAAGTTAAAATTACTAATATCTATTAATTGTTCGCATGTTATTTGAGGATATTTAAAATAAATAATAACCACATCATTATGATCAGCATGGATTTGAAACATTTTTATAGTCATAATTTCGATTATCGAATATTCCATTTAATAACATAAAAAAGTGCTGAGAAATGTTACATTCATTTTTATATATTTTTTTTTCATAGTTTGAAGTTATTGTAGATAAAAAGTCGTGCAGTGAGTACATGCGATAAAATATTAATAAAACACGTGTCTGATTACCCAAAATAACTCATTACAATACGTTTATATGCGTTTTTAATCATTCTCTAGTTCCACTACATTTCTAACATGAATTATATTTATTCAAAAAAAAATTATTGTATTATTTTACAAATTAATTTTCAGGGCAATTTCCCGCGCTCTACGATCAGCTTTCTCGTGTGATTCACCGCGTGTAACCTGCACAAAAAGCGAGTTCTCGGCTGAATTCCGCGAACAGCTCACTGTGCCTCGTCATCCCCAATTCTAAAGAATTTTCACAGCAATTCCGCGAACTTTTGTTACACGAATGCGATTGGCCACCTGTTGCATGAAGTTCCCGCCTCTTTTATATGCATTAGAGACCAGATTATATGTTGTTACAGTCTGCCGCACACTAATATGATAATCCGATTGTTTTTTATCCTTTTCCATGCCACATACACTACTTTTTATTTATAATTATAAACTTTCAATGAAGCTTAGAACATTAATAATATTTCAGTTGAAATTAATACTTTATCGAACCGTTGCACTTATAGTAAAAAATCGGCCATTTGCTAGTAAAACCCGCATGCGCCATAAATTTTATCCATGAATTTATTTTATTTATTTAGAAAACTTTAAGATTTTGTAAAATGACGTTAAAATATCCATTTTTCTTTTTCTAAAGGACTTAGACCATAATTTTTTGAAGATTTTATCCAAATTTTAAAGACATAAATTGTATATTTTTAATATCTTCTTTCAATATATCATACATTCAGGATCTGTGTAAAATTGAATCATATCTGCTTATATTAAAGATAACTTATCTTAAAATAACTCCAAAGGTCAACAACAAAATGGTGATTTTTTAACTTTTAAAATTTTTGTAATTTAGATTTTTCCTAGTAGAGTAGTAATCATACGAGCCATTAAATGTGTCTATAGTTTAAATTATCGGTAATTAGATCAAATAAGTTGAATCACGGTGAATTTCGATATAAAATAACTATCGAGTTCTGTCATTATCTCATTTTTCATTCATTTTCTATGTTATTTTTTGTTCTACGGTCTGAAGTGGAATTCTGTAACGGAAGTCGATTATTTCATTCAACCGATGACAGCCGATCTGGCTTGCAAAATAGTAAAGTTGAGAGTTACTACAAATAAAAGGGATATTATTTTAGGGAATCTCGCTCCTGGTGTATTTTCGCTATTCTAATCATATTCATTAATATCAGTTGTATAGAAGCGGTTACTGATGGCAATAACATAGCGGAAACAATTTAAAGAAAAAAGGCACATCATTATTTTTTATTAACGAAAAAGAAGTAGTAGCCTACCAAAAGCAACCTGTACAGGTTTTAAATATTTAATCTCCTGAAACATCTCGAAAAATAACATTAAAAAACCGCGGTCAAAGTTGGTGTTTGTCGGCCGGCAAAGAAATAAATATTATTTAAAGAAGCGGTATGGCACAACGAAACATGCTGTTTAAATATATTCACAAGATTGTGTAGACATTATACACAAAGGCACAACCGTGAGAATATCTCTTTTTATTTTTTATTGCTTTCATGGTCTGACCCCGACTAACAACAAAGTCATACTGGACAAGTATTTTTTGAATAATTGGTAAAAATTATTTGAATGTTTTAAGGATCGACGGTGTCTGAAAAATGCGGTAAAGTGTCGCTCGGTGGGAAATCAACTCGTCAAATTTAACGCGTATTTTAGAAATACAATTTTTGATATATTCTGCAGTAAGAACACAATTTAAACACTCTATATAGTATTTTAGCACTTTTATTTAAATAGGATAATAGTCTCGTTCTTTATCTATATTTTGTTTTTCAAGTTCTTACGGAAAGTAGTTAAAAATAAAACAGAAAAAGTATTGAAAGAATCAGAATTCCATTTGGGTTTTAAAAGAATCTAGAGATATATTTAAAAAATGCTCTACTAAAATATTTAAACTGTATCATGTCCGCCAGGGTTCCGTAGCCACTAGAATCCCTTATAATATCTAAATGTTAGTCCCTCACTCCGTTTGTATGTCACAGCCTTGTAAATTCGTAAATTTTTCTCCTCTTGAGTTACAATTTTATAGATATACACTGTCTATGAATCTAGAGATAGACAACACATTACAAAATAAAATAGGGCACATCTTCGTTTACGGGGAGTTAATTTTTTTCCCTGCTTCATCGAGTGAGATAAGATCTTCAAAAATGCACATAAATATTTCATATAACGTTTCTTATGTCGTTTCAGTCGAAAAATATAGGCATTGAAGGGTACTTATAATATAATCCACACTTTAATTTTCCAACCAAATTACCAATTTCTTAGAATAAAAAATAACATGGTTAAGTTACGCTCACGGTATTTCAATTCGTTTCCGATAAAGAAACTGTGATATATATAAAAAAAATAAAATAAAATATGAAACTAAACATGCACCCATTGGTCCGTTTTTTAATGTCCCTATTTTCGGATTCAGAATTATAGAGCCTATTAAAATTGTTTCATTCTGTTTATTGGAGAAAAGTTTTATTTTAGCGGAGTACGACGTTAAGTAGTACTATTTTTTTGGGGCTTTAGCAAACTTACCAAGCTGTTTGGCATAGTATTCCGAAAAATAGAAAGAGATACAATGAAATCTTCAAAGATTCACTAAAAAATTATGAAAAGCTTTATTATCCTTTAATTTAGCAATAAAATATTGATTAAAATGAGGGAACGATTCAAAAAACTCCTCTTTATTAAGGCAATGAGAATGAACTGAAGAAAAACCTTTAAAATCAAATAAATCACTGGTCATCGACCACTCGGACATAAACCATTGTGTTTTATGATCTCTTCTATTTATTTTATGATCCTGAGACAAGTCTTTAAGACAACTCGACTATTTAACTCCAAGTATTTAACACAAAGTGCTAATGTTCTATAATTACTCTTATACCCACTATTTACCATCATTTACCACATTTTGCTGGCATTTTTCTAAAATTGCGCTTAGGTACGCTCGGTATTCCTTTCTTAGTTATTTACCTAGAGTATTTAAGAGCATTTTTCAAACTATGAAGAGTTTTTTCAGGTTTTTTAATTTAATTATACTTTTTTCTTTAAATGTCGGTAAAGACGCGCACTATAACGGTGTTTTTACTTGCGGTAATTTCGTTTTATAGTTACAAATTGCGACAGAAATGGAACACAAAACTGTTCTGCTTGTTTATGGACTGAATATGTTGTAAAAGAAATTTTTTATATCATTGGTGCTTTGATTTACGTATCTTGAGTTTAGTCTCATATGCAGGTTTTATCATGTTTTCTCCTTTAATTATTATCATTATTATGGTACCAAATCAGAAATTTTCATAATCCCTCCATATCTTTCTTTAACTTTCTTTGTCCCCAAATACACTACTTATCTGTTTTTAATAAACAATTTGTTTTCCATAGAGTAACATTTAAATAGCTTTACAACTGTGTTGAAAATCTTTCACACCTTTTCACGTCTTTTATAAGGTTGCAATCATTCAAAATACTCGGCTTGCTATACATATATATATATATATATATATATATATATATATATATATATATATATATATATATATATATATATATATATATATAAAATTTCCGGTATATATAATAATTAAACTTTGCTCTTGTCTAACAAGAATTAAAAAATTTAACAGGACGTCTGCTTATTCTTTCTTGACTTAAAAAGGAATATAATTTAATGTGTTAAGATTTTAAATGGTGTACTTCGATTTAAAAATTATGCAAGTGGCATAGCTACCGAGTTACTACTCCTGGTTGTCGATATGGCTTCTGTAGTTTTACAAATTGTTCAATCGGTATGAATCATTTTAAATAAATCGTTAACCAGCTTTTATACTATAACCTTATACGTAGAAAATGGTACTTTGATGTCTGGTTGTTGTCATTTCGACATAACTAATTTTTAATGACAATCGTAAAAAGTGCAAAATTTTCATTTATATATAGTAGATATTAAACATCTGATTTTAAAAAGTGGTGCATGGATAATCTTAAAAAGTAAGTTTAATACTAAACTGAAGAAAAAATTATTTTTCGAGAAGTCTTTATTACTTTTTAAAAATAAAAAAGGAACTAGACAATAAAATAGTTCACGAAATATCATTTCTGCTAAGAAATAATTATTTTTTCCTTAAATTGTTACTATATATTCTGTATTTATTGATTTTCAGAGCTTCAACACGTTCTACTACTAAGCACCTATTTTTCACTGCTGACTTTTTCCAATACTCACGCTCTGCCAATAATGAGCGATAAGCCTCCATTCTGGGTCAGTCTAGACTATGATCCCAAAGGTGAACCTCCAAATGAAATGAACACTACCGTCCTTAATTCCTCAATTATCAGTGCAAACTCCGCTTTAACTCATGCGAAGTTCTTGAAGGAAAGCTTTCAAAATCAAACGGTAAGAATTAATTATTCTTTGTTATATATATAAATATATATATATATATATATATATATATATATATATATAAATTTTTCAAAATTTTTGACTGTATATTTTCATAAGTTTCTAAATATTAATATAAAAATAATTAAAAAATATGTCCTTCTGCGGTTGATTAAAGGTCGAGTTCTATGACAGGAAGGATGTGCTTCGCTCCATCATGCAGGATTTCGAATAACTAAATGACTATGGCTACTTAATTCGTGAGAGAATTTAAATCACCATCTTTGGCTGAATACTAATAAACATTTGAAGATGAGTTATTACTAACCAAAATGTTTCGGTTACGCACAATTTATACGAGGTGATCGTGATTAATTTACATTTGATTTCAAACAAATATTTTTGTACTCCCACTGTTTACGATTTTTTGCCAACATTTTGGTTATTTGCAAGTTATCTCTTTAGTGGTCAAAATGTAATTTGCGTTTTTTGTATCACTTTTTTGAAAATGTCATAGTATTCGATATGTTTCCGGGGGTTGAAAGCACAATAACATCGATATAGGTCTTTTAAGTTTTCCAATTATCTCACGCCCGTTGTATAGTTTCTAAAAATATATTGTAAGCCAATTAATGAATAAATTCACACCTGGGGAATCTTTCAGGACGAAGAGCCAATTAAAAGGATATCTAAGATTTTCCTTCCGATTTTTATTAAAGATTTTTAGCTATAAATAACGGCAACGGCGTGTATTCGTTATTTTAAGCATTTATTGAAGTGTAAATAGTAACTATTTATTTCGAAGAGTTTTTTCGACGAGGACAAGACGCGTTTAATTGGAGCCATTAAATAATTTTAGTAGTTCATAGAAAACTGTATCACAAATAAGGTACAAGATAAAGTAGTAAACATTAATATATTATTAAATAAATTTTCTGAAATTAAATTTTTTCCCAGAATTATTGACCGACACTTCAAATGCATTAATATGATACTGAATCTTCTTTTACTAGTTTATTTAGCCATCAAACAATAAAGATAAAAAGCATAAGAAAACAGTAAATTATGAAATTTGCCTTTCCGTAGATCTTTTTCTTATCGACTGGAAACATATAATATAATAAGCAGCCATTATATCAAAATCCAATACAAAAATATATCTTAAGTTTCTTTTATGAACAAAAATATCTACCACAATACAAAGCTTCGCCCAATAAAATATTCATTCATCGAGTACCTTATTAAAAGAAAGCAAAACTTTTTTCCTAATCTCTCACTTGCGTCTTCACTGGTCAATTTGTATGCGACACTCATCACCCATTAAATAAACTATTGACTACAAATCCAAAGAGGAAAATCGAACCGTCGTCCGATTACACACTATCATATTTTCTGTCCCTCTCGTATCCGAGACGCCTCCATATTCCCTTGTCTCTTTCTATCGGATGTCTCGGGCGGTACATCCGCTCGATCGTCGGAAGTCGGTGCAATTCTTCGGCGGACCACGTGACTAGTCGTGTATTGACGTTTGGGTCGATCACGACGGGTCGATTTTTCAACGACTTTTTTAATTTGTTTGGATGTCTGGCTATGTATAAACTTTTAAGTATATATTTTATTAACAAGCTAGATAATTAGAAAGTAAAATTGTTTTCGTTGAAGTAATAAATGCATGCAAATTATATCCGCACATATTCTCTTACAGTATATCTGTTTCTATTCGATAGAAACGAGGTGACTTTGAGATGTTACAATGTCTTAAACAGGTTTAAATTAACAAGTGCAATAATAATTCAGGTTTAGAACTTTAAAAACACAATAGTAAAAATAGTTCATTTTTCGACATACATAAAGTAAAATATTAACGATATTATTAGCAAAATAAAACTGACGAATTAGAGAAAATAACTAGCATCACAAATGTATCCTTTTACGTCTGTTTTTAATTATTTGTTGCGAAAAATAGAACATAGAATATATTCTTAATAGTTTAGTGCTGCCATTTAACGTCTCCATAGTTGTCATAGATACGATATTACAGTTGGTTCCATGGAAATTAGAAAGTTCTGTTATGGTTTGCTCGGTACATCTAGACACCGATCTTCGAAGTTACAAAAATGTTTCTCAAAGGCAGTGATGAAAATTTCGTGGACGTGAAAACTTATATCCTAGCAATACGCTTTCAAGGAGGTTTGTTCAAGTTCGTAATGTAAGACGCTGTAATATTCATTGTTGAAGGTTCGGCTGTTAGCAATGTAATACAGGGTTCAAATGGAACAAAACCTAATAATATTAGCTCAAAAACAAAAGAGAAATGGAATATGTAAAAAAATTCAAAATATTTTTAATTCATATCATCTACAATATACATACACATTCAAACTTGACCTTAAAACCTCGAGAAATCACTAAACAAATAACAAAACCGATATATCATATATCGACCCGAAGCACGGGGATTTCCTAGGAAACTATTAGTGTTTATAAAAATAATGTAATCATTTCGTATGTGTTGTAAAACATTACGTTTGTATAAAACAAAGTTGGCCTTGGAGGAACGTCATCGCATTCGAGCTAGACTACGGGTCGCCAGACTTAAGATAGTTCGATTAGGAGGCTGTCGAGATGAACTAGACCGGTAACGTTAACGGTATTTCATGTGAGAGTTATTTGGGAATATTGGAGGAGTTAAATGAACAAGATAACACAAACATCACGCCACAAGCAAGAACATAATGCTAAGGTTTTTAAAACTAAAAGGCGATCTATATTTTGTTGCTCTACTTTTTTGTAGTTTTATATTTTCATGTTAACTTTCTTAAAAAATCTCGTTTATAATCTAAAAATGACTTAATATTTTCAAATCTAGAATTTTTAAATATTTTATTAAATAAATCCAAGTTTATTATGTATTTTTTTTACTTATTGTTTAATGGCATAAAATATTTTTGTATAATAAAATTATACTCAATCTCTTGACCTTCAAACAACTCTGATTATTTATCGTAACGTAAAATACCTATTTACGATAACGCCCTAATTTGTGGGCGCAAAATACTAACAGATTTCACATTACGACATACATGCGTTGCGATATTTTACACCAACTTATGATATTTAATGCAATACAGCTGATCTAACAGATGTCCAACTGGTATACTTTAATTTTTTGCGAATTTTTTGACACCTGTGCGTTACGTTAACTTTGTTAATATATTTTATTGCACCTCTAATTATGCAAATTAGCGATGCTAATTTCAAGCAAATCTCTGAATGTCAAATCTGGAGGGCGGACGGGCGAATATTAATTATAATGTACGTCTAAAACGTGCAGATCCCAATACAATTAAAATATGTTGTTGTTGCATCGCACATGATCTATTTTTTCTTTAATTTTTGTTGTTTTTTTTTCCAGATTGCCAGTATGGGTTCTGATCCAGAAGCTCTTTACTCTACTTTAAACTACCCTTGGTTGCCCAAATTACCTAAAAACTCCAGTGAAGAAGATTTCCAACAATATCTCAGTTCTTTAGAGGTAAGTCAAATTTGCCAAAAAAAAATATTTCATTAAAGATGACTGAACTCATATTTCTCCCCGGGCTGTCCCACATCAAAATATAATATTAAACTTCTTGCCAACATTGTCGTAAAAGAAGAATGTCAAATTTTGAGTCGACATAAGAACATTGGCGTAGCTAGGTAGTTTTTCAAGGGGGCAGCCGGTCAGAAAAATTTTTTTTTCTCAGGATTAAACAATGAAAACAGTTTATTTCTTCAATTTTGTCGATTTTTCTAGGGTGGGCAATTAGTTTTGTAAGGTGGGAGATACCCACCCTTGCTCCCCCTAACTACGCCCATGCATAAGAATACAATTTAAACATACTCAATAGTAAATTTTGGTAAAGACAAAATTGATAAGCAATATAAAATATTGGCTAAAAGTTTCTGAAGTACTAATTATATACTTTTTTTTTTCAGTGGCAAGAAACCCTCCTAGATATGTATAAACATCTACAAACCATCTCGGTTCCCCTCGAACAGCTGCTGATTGACATTACTCGAGATTCATATCCGTACGAAACCCTCAAAAGCAATTTTAGTGAAATGGAAGGCCTAATTGTTAATGTCCTTTGGGAACTGCATGACAGTATTGCCGTTAATAACCTCAAAATCAAGAATAATGTTGACAGAGACATTATGCCAAATAAACTAAGAGAGATCGGTGAGAATAAAACAGACCGAATCGTGAGAGATTGGATTATCTTGCGAGAACTCGTTAACATTTTGGAGTATACTTTGGCAGTTTGCACGTACTTAGGAAAACAGAAACATTGAAGGGAATAGCGCTTAAGTATTGGACCTCTTAATAAATTGGAAGTCTTAAGAATTTTTTATGTAGGGAAATATGGTTATTTAGAAAGGTATTATGAAAATTTTTTGTGCTTGATCTTGACTTTAGTGGATTTTTAAAAGGAAATTTTAGAGAGATGATCATATTTTTAAAAAGCTTTTGAAATACTTTTGTTAACTTTTATTGTTGGAACTTTATACATTGTTAAATATACAAACATTTTAGTTTGCATGAACAATACACCTAAATTTAACCCAATTTCCCAAAATAAGATTCTTGTCTTACTGTTGTTCTTTATAAACAGATTTTCTGTAGTTATTAGTAATTGGGGAGAATTATCTGTTGTACTTCTCTTTATAGAAACAATTCTATTTATTGAAAATACTTCTAACAGCCGGAGCTTTTACCTTGAGGATAACGTATATATTCATCGGACAAATTTATTATTATATTTAATTGTTAAGAATTTGTCGATACTCTGATTTGTCCCAGGAATAAATAAGTTAACCAGGTGAAGTAAAATATGTCTTAATAAATTAAATAAATTTTCCTTGACTACTCTTACTATTTATTTCGCTTACTAGTTAATAAGATTTATTTATTTTAGCCTGTATTTTAAATTTATAATATTTATTTGTATTTATTTTATAACTTTTTTGCCTTAATGTTACGATTTTTTTGTACCATATACAATGTATATTTTTTAAAAAATTTGATATGCATCGAAAAGTATTATTATTGTGTGACACACAACGAAGAGAGTTTCTTGTATGTATTTGGGCGGAATAATTCGAAAACTTGTCAAAAATTAGCGAAATTTGTTATATTTGTTCCAAAAATATGATAGTTATCTCATTCGTTAATTTACAGCTATTAAAATAAAGGGTTTTTATAAAGGCATGGTTCGTTTATGTATAAATGCAAGATATTATGTTTTATATAAAGGCCGACTATACCGGTAATTGCAAAGCATAATATATTATTCTTATCATTATTATTATTGCTATTATAGCTCTTTTTGACATAGTTTTTGGGCCGCTCTATATTTATTTATATATTATTTATTGACTAAGGACCTTGACTTTAGGTCTCGTAATTTTATTGATTTTTTAACTGTGATACTCTATAGTTGAGTACAGACGTTTTTGTTTTTAATTTGTGTTTTTTTTTACCTTACTTCATCCATTTTCCTTATCATCAATACCATCTCTGAGTATAATTACATTTAAAACAAATAATTTTTGCTGACACCGTAATTTTTCGGGCAGAAAAATTTGAAAATATTTATTTTTCGGCTTATCACAATGACTTGATTTTTAACGAAAACTGCAACTAATAGTTTACGGAAGCAAAATATGTTGCATGACATGCCAGGATAATGACGTGGATAATTCTTTATAATACATCTATAAGCACTAATTCTCATGTAGAACCTTTTCAAAGAAAAAACCTGCAGTTTTATATTTCACTCTGTGGATTGTTACATTATCGATAAAATTCAACTTGCGTATTTTGAAATATTTAGACAACTCTACATTTAAGTGTGTAGTCTGAAGAAACGGTATTGATAGGCTTGAATTCTAAAAAAATCTCTTTCTGAATCAGATTTTATCTGTTTCGGGCAACCTGCTCTTATAAAAAGTATAAATAATTATTGTTAGCGATTTTTTTGTATGTAAATAAATCTGTGTTTTTGTTATTTCGGATCTTTAACTATTTTATATTAAAAATAGTACAAAAAGAAATAGAGTATTTTGAATATTTTTATAAAAGAAACTGAATTTTTACTGCTGGAGTTTTAGTTTAAGTTACTTCTGACAATTAAAGGAATAATACAGAAAGTTTATTTCATGCAAATATAACTCTGGTCCTCTCACTATACGCATTTCGACCACCTGATAATTTCATTAGTGAGCTGTTGAGCAGGAAATAAAATCTCTGTTTATTTTTCGTTTAACTGTCTGAAGATAACTTATTGAAACAATTCTACGGCAGTAGAAATTTCATTATTTCTTATTGAAATTTTAATTTTTAAGCTTTTCACTACTCTAGTGTATGTTTAGATGTCATTTGCCTGTTGATATTTTACAGTCTAACATCGAAAATTTTTGCAGATGTAATATCCTAATGACATGTCTCGGAATTTAGATTCTATATTGTTTCCTACAATCGTTGCTCTTGGTTCGTTGCAGCTCCACTGATGCGGTCATTAGATTGTCAAAACGCGTATGAAATGGATACCAGAGTTATATTTACAAGAAATAAACTGTTTGTATATTTTTTCTTTAACTGTCTGAAGGAAAAAAACGGTAACTTGTTAAATAGGAACGAGGTTAAAGTTTTTTTTTCGATTTTTCTTTGTTGCAGTATTAATTTAAATAATATTGTGTGAATAATTAACTTACCTATTTCCTGTTATTTTTTTCGGTACCGTATTTATAAGGGTTATACAAATTAATAAAAATATTTTGTTCCAATTGGTAATGTGTTGCTACTAAATAAGGATCTTACTAGAAAGGATAAATATTAACTTTCTTTTGCAAGAGATTTTGAAAATGTACCATCTATCGTACTGATTTTTGCCAAACTATTAACTTTTTTACATTTGTTGATTCAAAAATTAAATTTATATACGAAAAGTACATTAAAATTTATTTTATGAATACATCAAACCAATATCCTAACTAGAAACTAATTGAAACATGAAAAGCTATAATTTTTTATGTTACGTGAAGTAAATTAGGTGTCCGGAAATGATGATGACAAATTTTAAAGTATAATTCAACATAAAAAAAAAGAAGAAAAACTTCATATTAACCTAGGTCTGTAAACGCTTCCATAGGAACTACAGACCCTTGAAGATGGTTTCATAAAAGTGATTTTATTTAGTTTATTAGGATGTACTTATAACAGTGTTATTAGAGGTTATATTTAAAAATATCAGTTGACCTATACTGCAACCATTGGAAAGGGAATAAACAGAAAGTTGGTTATTAATGATGATATTTTTTTGCCGATTTCAATGTTTTCAATAATAATTTTATTAATAATAATAACAACAAATTAATAACAAAATATTAAAAGAAGGCCATTGATGGAATCCACAGGTAAATTGTGAATGGAACTAATGTACTAGGTACAGGTAAATTCCTTTAAAAAGGGAGATTGTAAAAGAATAGTTACATTTTAAATAGCTTTCAAGCACCTTTTTATTTTTATTCAATAGGTTGTTTACTGTATGCGCGCACTGCAGTCGGTCCATTTATGTCGAAAACGGTAGACTACACGATCTTATAAGATCTTTTGATGTTAAATAGTTTAAGAAACAGTAATTTACTTCCAAAACAACGAAAATACACTCGGGAAAAAACCAAATAACCATAAATAGCTAACCATCCCTTTGTTCTCACACCACTAGTTGCAATGTGGGTCACTGAATGTTTTCTAATAACTTATAACCAAAGTTCATTCCTGTCTTGTAAATAGATCTTAAACTACAGAATGTCCGGAAAATATGTATATAGCTCTTGACGTCAAAATAGGTCGATTTAAGTCAAGAAGTCAGAGAATTTTCTTGAAAACGTGGTAACTGAATTTAATGACTTTTTGTGCGTCATCTAACACTATAAAATGACGTTTTCTAGTGGTATAGCGAATGGCTATAAAGTGTTATAAATGTGTCGTTACTTATAAACGTCGCTTCTGATTTTTTATGTCATCAACGTTGTGACAACCTAAGCATTTCTATCGGATAACCGCCTGTATTTGAAAGCTTCTTTAGCTTTTGAAAAATTTTCATTTGATGAGCGGTTTTGCCAGGAAAAATTTTTTTCGATTACATGCGTACACTTATTTGCATTAATAATAAAACAATTTTTAAAATAAATGTTTTCAGTACATGTATATATTTTAAAAAGATTGAAAAACAAACTAAAAAGAAAACATTAATTAAGCAAATGTGCAAAAGGGCCGCAATTTTATTACCACTTTTTAAAAAATGAAATTGGACTTCATCTAATATCTCAGGATTATTAAAAAGGTTGCCCGTGTTTAAAATCCGCATCAATAATTCTTTCCATGTGTTCTCTGCAGGCGCGGATCCAAGGGGGGGGCGGTGGGGGCGATCGCCCCCCCCCCCAAGAGGTTTGAGTTCAGGAAAATAGACCCGATTTTGCCACTGAAACTATAGCTTATTCAAGAACTAGAGAGAGTAATATAATCATTTTTTACCCTTTTTTTTTTCTTCGCAAACTACCTTTGTCCGATTTCTTTGGCAAAATCTGTTAGACACATATATTATTCATAGAAATGGGTTAGAAATTTTAGAATCAAAAATACCGGTCTATAATCATGGACTATTTGGTTGGATAACAATAGATATTTGGATGTGTGAAGTGTTAAAAAGGATTTTAATCCTTGTCATAGGCGTCGGAAGGAGGTTTATTTTATCACTAAGTATTTATGGCATAGAATATTATTTCGGTAATAAACCTGAAATAAAAAGTTTTTATAATTTTATTTAATTTCTTATGATTTCTTAATAATTCACATATATTAGAAAATATAGAAAATTTTGACATATTTCACACAAATCACAACTGTATTTTTATGATTTTTAATTGTGGCATAGAAATCGTTTTATGCACATTCCGACTAAAATGTAGCCTTTTTCTCTCAAAAAATTCTAAGTTATAATTTAAATACTTACAAAATATCCATTGTCAAAAATACAAGAAGTTAAACATATATATATATATATATAATATATATATATATATATATATATATATATATATATATATATATATATATATATATATATGTATATATATATATATATATATATATATATATATATATATATATATATATATATAAAAATAAATTCGTCCATATAATATTAAAAATTTTTTGAGGCTATCGGTCATTTTATTATTAATTAAAACATTTTGGGATATTTGACGGTTCAGTTTATTTATTTCTGAAACCATCTGCAGAACTAAAATTAAACACTAAAAAGGGATTGAAATGTAATTTATTTTTATAAGTTACAGAAAATTTAAATAATAAATTGTGTTTACGCTGGTAAACATTACGTATCTAATTCGTAACCAAAGTCAGTGAATCTATCTTCGCTCAAATTAGTTATAATTGGATCTTCTATCTCACCGATCATGAGATCGAGTTTTCACATTTTCTTTCATGCTTTTATTATATGAATTGTTCCCAATTTTCTGCACTAACTTTATTCAAAAAATCTTTCAAAAGTTCAGTTAAATTACTAATTTTGTAAGTTGTAATATTTCTAGCAACTCTACCTTTTGCTTGACAGAGATATTTCCTTCTCCAACGGACATTTTCCTGACGATCTATAAGAATAGATTTCCTGCCGATTTCGCTCAGCAAAAATTAAGTTCTCTGAGCAATTTCCAGAGCTCAGTTCTTTTAATTTCAGATAAATCCCGATCTTCATGGATTTTAATTAGAATTTTGTCGACGGTTGGGATCTTCTTCTCATAATAAAATGTATGTACTATTCCTTTTATTGCAGTTTACTTCTCTTCTTCCAACGAGGTTTTTCGTCTGCCTGTGATCGAATGTGGCTTGGAAGTACTAACAATTCCAGTTTTTTTTTTCTCCTTTAGTATTCGGTACATAGTAGATTTTCCCACTCCTGTCATGTTGAAACACATCTCAACAAAGCTTTTAACATTATTATCTAGATATTGATATCTTAAGGCATCATAAACATTCGTCGTAATAAGTTTTTCGTTGAAGAAAAAATGCCCTGGTTTTAACGATTTTGGAAGCCATATCTTTTGGGTATCTCACTAATCTCAAATAATATGTAAAAACAAGCACAGATAAGATAAATTACTTAGGAAACACTGTAAGGTGTACTTTGCTCACTGACAGAAATTAAACTGAACTGCCAGAAATTTTATTGTAGCAGTAAATTTATAAAAGTTTATAATGTTGAAATATAATTAAATATAATTAGATTTACGGCAGTCTTCAGATACCTGCGGCACTGGAGCAGGTACGTTGGAGGTTTCGATAACAGTTTTATTACTCTCTCTAGTTCTTGAATAGAGTATAGGAATGTGTATGCTTGCAATCGCCCCTCCCCTTCCCAAAGAGTTCAAGAAAATACAACCGATTCTGCATTTTATTTAGGAATATGTATGCTGCTGGCAGTCTCGTTAACAACTTGTTTTTCTTGCGATAGCCCCCCCCAAGAGCTTTGAATTCAGGAAAATAGACCCGATTCTGCCTCTTATACTAGGAATGTGTATGCTGCTCGCATCCTCCCTCCCTGTCGGCAACTTGTTTTTTCTTGTGATCGCCCCCCTCCCTCTCCAACAGCTTCAAATTCCTGAAAAATAGACCCGACCCTGCCTTTTACACTAGAAATGGGAATGTTGCTGATGTCTCCCCCCCCCCCCCCCCCCGTCGACAACTTGCTTTCGCTTGCCATACTGCACTTTTGTGATATCACCCCCACCCCCCCAAGGAGAGAGGCTAGATACGCCCCTGGTTCACTGTAGTCTTATATACTTCTGTTTTTAAAGCTCCCCACAAAAAGGATTCTCACATATTTAACTCTGGAAAACGTGATGACCATTTTAGTGGTGCCTCACTGCCTCTTCCGATCCATCGGTTGGGGTATTGAGGCACCTTCTCGCATAAACCATAGTTCTCATCGAAGTAAACTAGGCAAATTTTCCAGAAGAACTGGTAATGTTTGGCAAAAAATTTAGATAAATATTTCCATATTGGTGACTTCAGTTATTGTAAAGCACGCCCCGTCAGTAAACAAAATTTTTCTACCAAAATATGGATCCATCACGAATTCTTTTGTTCCAAATAAATTCACAAAGTGCAAGATGCATGGGAGGATTAATCGGTAAAAGTTCCTGAACCTTTCGGACTTGATAGAGGTGTAACAATTGTTCTTTTAAAATATAATCTACAATAGTTTTAGGGATATCCAACTCTCATTCTAAGCGGCGGGTACGAACACTTGATTCTTCTTTAACTCTTTCCAAAATTTTCTCTTCCTTTTCGACTGTTCGAGTTGTTCGAATACGACACCTATGTTCAAGTTTTTTCTCAAAGCTGCCCGTTTTTCGCAGGTGACGATCAATATTGGCAAATGTTTGATGGTTTGATATTCGGCAGTAAGGAAATCTCTCCATATGAACCCTAACACTTCGACGCCCATTTCCATCTCAAAACCCATACACCTGGATCTTACTTTAGTCAGTTTCTTAGACTCTGAGGTTGTCATAATGTTGATGACTATTCTAAGGATATTTTGTCCTTTGATGATTTTTGAAAACGCTTTGTTTCGAAGATGCAGGGCGAAACAAATTTTCAGCAATAAAAACAGTCTATTACCAAAAATTACATGGAATGCTTCTTAATCTACAAGAACTGTTCAAATCGACTACCTCCAACTCTGATCCATAAATCCAATCTTCTTCTGCCGAATTCTTTCAAAAACACCAGGGTCGTTTCTTATTGAGTTACACCTAGCAATTATTCAATTTCTTAAATCTTCCACATTTTCCACTAGAGTAGTACGAACTATTGACCCATACGAAATAATGCAGGGGGTTTAAGTTCAGGGATCCAGCAGGCCATAAGTGAGATCTACCTCGACCAATTTAGCAATCTCTATATGTTACTGTTAAAAACTTTCGGGCAACCACACTAAAATGCGCTGGTGCATCATCTTGCATAAACCACATTACATTTTTCGTAGCCAATAGTATCTTCTCCAGAAGGTAAGGTAAAAAATTACGGTATACCTCGCCGGTAAGTCTTCCTGATAGAAATACCGGTCCAATTAACGAGTCATCCACAATTCCAACCCAAACGCTCAACGATTACTGATGTTGAAAATGATCTTCAAGTACCTCATGGGGATTTTCTCCTGCCCACACATGTATATTGTGGAAGTTCATTATTGTATTTCTTGAGAAACTGGTTTCATCGGTAAAAGGAATCAGTGTCAGTGGCTGAGGGATTTGAACCAATGTCTGCAAAAGCCATTGACGGAATGCAATACGTGGAGGAAAATCAGCAGGAATAAATGCTCGAACGCGTTTTATGTGGTATGGGTACAATAAATAATCCCTAAGAATATTCCAAACAGTCCCATTACTTACACTTTTTTGAATGGAAGTACCTGGATCTTCTTTTATCATGTTCAGCCTACCCTCTTCTTCTTCTATCGTTCTTACTGTCATTGACCTTCCTGGTTCTCTACTTCACTTCAATGTTCCTGTTTCACAAAGACGTTGATGAATACTTTGAAAGGGTTTTCTGTCAGAAGCCTTAAGTTTAGGAAATCTTTTCGTATAGCGATTCATGATAGAGGACTTCACTAACAACAGTTTCAGTACTAAAAACAGAAAATATATGTCAGCTAACCAAACGTCAGTCAGTTTCAGTAAATTTGACACAGCTGCAGCCGTTGGCAGTAATTGGAATGTTATTAAAAGATAACAACGCATTTTTATAAATTGTTTATTACTTGGGAAGTCCGGTGTAGTACGCCATACTTTTATTTCGGCTACACTCATAATTTGAAAAATGCCAAACTTAGATTTGTCAAAAATTTGTTTCGCCCTGTATCTTCAAGTGCCTTTTCACACATCATCAAAGGACAAAATGTCATTAGAATAGTCCAGGGAATAACCCTTCAATTTTTGCTGTATATCCATATAATGCCGTTGTAGTGCTGAAATCACATTCAGCAAACGTACAACTATATGCAGCTCCGTATATGAATAAAGTAAAATGCGAACAGTAAATGCAAACTTCGTTCCAACCATATCCTTTCCGTGTTAGTGGTTGCACAGTTGGAATAAATTGCTAAGGAACACAATCTTTCCTATTCCACCACCATCGAGATGATGGCCTACCTGTACCACCATACCGAGAAGAATGTCAAAACTTACCCTCCCTGCCACAGTGATGCGGCAGAGGTACATGTTTCGTCTCTACTAGACTCATCAGGGTACCAACATGTACCTGACTGTGCAAAGGATGAACGATGACTGTGCAAAGGACGAACGAAGTTTGCATTTACTGTTCGCATTTTCCTTCATTCATATACGGAGCTGCATATAGTTGTACATTTGCTGAATGTGATTTCAGCACTACAACGGCATAATGTGGATATATCCACTGCTATTGCATCTCACACGGAGGAATCCGTGAAAGCCGCATAAACATGTATACGCCATCCAGCGGGAGGTTGGCGAAGACGCGTTCAGTATTTGCATGCTTCCTTCCGATCTGTCCTTTGCACAGCCGGGTGCATGTCGGTACCCTGATGAATCTAGTGGAGACGAAACATGTACCTCTGCCGCATCACTGTGGCGGGGAGGATAAGTTTTGACTTTCTTCTCGGTATGGTGGTATAGGTAGGCCATCATCTTGATGGTGGTGGAATAGGATAAATTGTGTTCCTTAGCAATTTGTTCCAACTGTGCAACCTCTAACACGGAAAGGATATGGTTGGAACGAAGTTTGCATCTACTGTTCGCATTTTACTTCATATAATACATATATATATATATATATATATATATATATATATATATATATATATATATATATATATATATATAAACACGTTAAGCAAAATATTAAACTGTGATCATGGTTTCTAACTTAGGCGAACCTTGTCCTCAAGGTTTTATTAATGACTATGATTTTTTGTGATCCCATCATTAGAAGATCTTTTATAAAGAGGGTCGGAAGCTTGTAGGTGAAGTCTCGTCTATGTGAGTAGCATTCCATAGAAAAAGTAGCATTTTAAAGTGTAGTTTTTCCATTTTGTGATTCTCCTTGTGACAATGTTAAAAAAATAAGTTTCTTTAAATAGTAGTATTAAATAGAATTTATTAAAATTTTCACTTTCGGTTTCTCAAATGTATATTTTGAAACAACGAATTTGTTTAATCTTTTTCCGTTTCGATTTTACAAAGAAACACGGAATAATTCTAAGAAAATACCACACAATTCCCGGTAACCAAACAGGTTTTTAACTAACAAATGATTATATTTAAAACAACAATGTAAACACTTAAACAGTTATTAAAAAATATTAAATAATCATTATATTATGCTTAACGTCTTGTCTTGGCAACATTTACTTACAAGAAAACATCAATTGTGTTTTGTAGATACCTACATACCCACGTCGATGATAGGGGAAAGTCGTCTTGAATAGATTAGCTTCTAAATTTTATGTCTCTGATAAATATAGGAAACAATGAAAAGTATTGAATATAGCAGCAATATATATATACCATAACATTACAGAATAATCGAGATACTCACTCCCTTAACGTCCCTTTAATTCAAATAAATGAAAATTTATTGCCCTTTAAAAAATATAAACATATATTCTCAGATGCGACGTTACTTATGAAAAGTAGTATTGTGTCGATCATTTTCAGTATGGTGTATTCAATATTGTCAATCTTTACAACACTGAGTCTTCTAAGTGACATGATGATTGGTCTCTTAAGAAGTTTATGATTGCGTCACTATAGAACACTATTCCGTAGAGTTAGCATCATCGTATATACCAAAACATGAAAAATGAAATATATGCTTACTGAATATATGAAAATTATTATTTGTTAAAAGATTCGTGTCACTAGCCTCGCTAGCAAGCTACTGTCATCCACACTTGAATTCATTGGTTAAACACAAGTACATGATATAGTACATACTCAATAAGCACATCACACCACAAACATAGTCATAAGTTCTAATTACATAATTATGATTTTAACCACTTTCCCCTAGTTTAAATTGCATATACCGATGATACAATAATCGCATAAGTGTCTAAAAATAACGTTTTCATTTTTTTTATAAAGGTAAAAACCATCATCATTAGACTAGTATGATTGATAGGTATTTTATAAGTAAATGGCAAATTTAATAATAACTTGTTACAATTGTTACCTGTTCCATAAGTCACTGCATATAAAAAGAATTTTTAGGGATTAAAAAAGGATAACATGGTACGATATATTTCCATATTTTCCCCAGAATTTTTCTTCCACTTTTGACTACATTCACAATAACAACCCATATATTTATAACGAAAGATTTAATAATAAATAAACTGTTGATACTATATTATTTTTCTAGAAAACTGGTATCCAGAATAGCCTAAAGTGGAAGAATGGTCAAAAATAAGCATATTTAGTTGAGTTGAATGAAGCCATTTAACAATACTTAATAGGATAAATTAGGAATTTTTACAATTTCCGAGAGTATGTAAAAAATGGCTTGCCCTCCTGAAGAGCGTTAAACTTCACTAAAGAGATCATGATATGGCCGTGATAGTTATGAAGACGCAACCAGTGTAAAATTTACAGAGAATTCATTTTGTTAACGCTTAAGAAGAGAAGACGATGCACTTTCCGAATGGCATATTTTTAAACGTTAATAACACAGGTTTACAAAAAAAAAAGTGGATGCCTATTTGACCAGAGCATTTTATTCTTATGTAATTGGACGCCCTCAATCCAAATCTGAAGTCCGCTAACCTCTATCGTGTCTTACTTATTAGTACAGAGTGGTCAAAAAAGAAAAATAAAATTATATTTAAAAATCATCAAAAGTCAATTTTTTCAAATAGAAAGTCCCTATTTTTATAATTTTATTATATTAAGCATTAAAAACAAGGGTAACTTTGTATAAGGTTGTCTAGTGCAAGAATTTGTAGTTTTTAAAATATTGGCAATTCAACATTTTTCTTTTGTAAAAATGCTATACGGCTTTTAAGTTTTGTTTTTAGTTGATCATGACGACAAGGCGTGGCGAAAATAAAACAATCGAATCCTACCGAACTGTCGCTATTTCTTGCCATTTGACATACAATACATTAATAATAATGATGCGGTGTGATTAAATTAACGGACGATGATTATTTAAACTTATTTATTATTTATGGAGAATGATGTAAAAACTAATAGTACCAACTGTTAAAAGGATTATAAAAAACTTCAGGAATTTTAAATCCATAAAAGAAAAAAGAAATAGAAATAAACCTTCCTAGAAATGGTTCACATAAATTATGAACATGAACAAAAGAGGATACATAGGAAATCTCAGCGTAATATACAGATACTTATTACAACCAGGAATCAATGGAAATCGGTCCGCCACTGTTCAATTTTCTCAGTCTGATAATTTTTAGCCACTGTTCTGAATGTTACTATCACACTTGTCCAACTGGGTGTGGAGGTCGCCTTTCTTGATATCTAAATTGCATTTCACTTTGATCGGTGTTATCAATTTGAGACATAATTTTCATTCCAAATGCTAGTGACCTCAACTGATTATAAATCTGAGGTTTAGTTGGACTAGGTCAATAAAACAATTTATGGAACAGTTTGCTGTATTTGTCGACGTTTCGACCTCTATGAGATCATTCTCAGGACTATACAGCTAGATCCTTTTCGTACAAAATAAAAATAAAAACATTTCTCGGAAGTAATATGCTGGATAATTTAATTATATTTATAAATTCGGGAAGGACAGGCCAGAACCAAATAAAATATCAATTTGTACTGTGTGTTGGTTGTTTATATGTATTTCCCTTTCAAGCAGAGAAAGGGAAAGAGTATATACAAACAGTTTGTTTCCTGCAAAATACAACTCTGGTCTTTTATCCATACGCGTTTCGACTACCTTATGGTATCGTCAAAGGAGCTATATCGAACCGAGAGCAACAGTTGCAGGAACCAACTGCTATATAAAATATGAATTGCAAAGTATATCGGTAGGATACTAAGAATATGCCGACTTCGATGCCAGACTGAAAAATATCGCCAGTCAAACAACATCTATACAATCACCGGAATAGTGAAAAAATTTTAAAAATCGAAATTTCAGTACGAAATAAAGAAATCTATCTGCCGTATTTAAATAGTTGTTTATTTGTATTATCCTTTCAAGTAGAGAAAAGGAAAGAATATATACAAACAGTTTATTTCCTGCAAATACAACTCTGGTTATCTCTCCATACGCGTTTCGACTACCGTATCGTCAATGGAGATATATCGAACCGAGAGCAACATTCGCAGGAAACAACTGCTATATAAAATATAAATTTCTAAGTATGTCGGTAGGACATCAAAACCTGCCGACTTCAAACCCAGACTAAAAAATGTCGTCAGTCAAACAACATCTATACAATTACCAGAGTAGTGATGTCATTGGACTGGTGATAATAAGACCTAATAACCTTGAATAAAGGACCGGTAAAACCAAAATATATAAGCTCTAAACTCATAAACCTTAAATCCATAAACCTTAAACCCATAAATCTTAAACTTTAAATCAGTTATACTACATATTATCAAATTTTCAGTTACCTTAAGAAGGTTTAGGGTCCCGACAATAATAAAGGCTTAAAAATACAAAATACATAAGCCATAAACCCGTAAATACTACACCCATTCCATGGGGTGGGCCCTTTAAACGTAATCTTTTTCATAGTTAACTATGAGTAAAACACACATATTTGTGATTAAACATAGTACTGGTTGCTCGCCTTATACTCTTCATTTCATCAGAATTAAACATGTCTTAACGCGTTTAATCGCCAGATGGAATTTTTTTCCATTCGCATCCTTTCCAGTTTAAATGTCGACGTATATGCTAGTCCTGTCACCAAGCGCAGATTCAAGGGGAGGGGGCGGTGGGGGTGATGCCCCCCGCCTAGATCTTTGAGTTTAGGAAAATAGACACGATTTTGCCTCTAATACTATAGTTTATTCAAGAACTAGAGAGAGTAAGTACCCTTTTTTCTTCGCAAACTACCTGTATTTTTTAGTCCGGTGTCTTTGGCAAAATTTGTTAAACATATATATTTTTCATAGGAATGGTTTAGAAATTTTATAATCAAAAATACCGGTCTATAATAACGGAATTATATGGATTGGATAGCAATAGATATTTGGAAGTGTGAAGTGTTAAAAAGGATTTTAATCCTAATCATAGGTGTCGGGAAGAGGTTTATGTTATCACTAAGTATTTATGGCATAGAATATTATTTCGGTAATAAACTTAAAATAAAATGCTTTTATAATAGTATTTTATTTCTTACGAATTCTTAATAATTCATATACATTACAAAATATAGATAATTTTGACGTATTTAACACAAATCACAACTGTATTTTTATTATTTTTAATTTTTTTTTAAACCGTTTTATGCACATTCAGACTAAAACGCCATATTCTCTCAAAAAATTCTAAGTTATAATTTAAATACTTACAAAATACCCATGGTCAAAAATACAATAAGTTAAACATATATAAAAACATAAATTCGTCCATCTAATATTAAAATTTTTTTGGGGCTATCCGTCATTTCATTATTAATTAAAAAAACATTTTTAGAACATTTGACGTTTCAATTTATTTATTTCTTAAACCATATGCAGAATTACAATTAAACACTAAAAAGGAATTCAAATGTAATTAATTTTAATATGTTACAGTTAAAATTAGACCTACGTATTTTTATTTTTATTGCACTGACATCTTAATTTAATTTACTTTATTATGTGGAAATCCGATAGCCCCAAAAAAATAAAATAAACGTGTTAATTCTATACGCTTAAGAAAAAGACACAAATACTATAATAAAATAATAAAAAAAATACGGCTAACTGGAATTAAATATATATATAAAATTAAAGAGTGGGACACACTAAAATAAAAATATATAAAAAAATAAAAAATATAAACAATATTAAACATTAAAATGCAACAAAAACAAAAATTTAAATAATAAATTGTGTTTACACTGGTAAACATTGCGTATCTTATTGGTAATTAAAGTCAGTGAAGCTATCTTCTCGCGAATTAATTAAAACTGGTTCCTCTATCTCACCGATCATGAGATCGAGTTTCCATATTTCGTTTTATTCTTTTATTATATGGATTTTCCCAATTTTCCGCAGTAACTTGATTCAAAAAAATCTCTCAGAAGTTTAGTTAAATTACTAATTTTGTAAGTTGTGTTATTTCTAGCAACCCTACTTTTTACTTGAGAGAGATATTTCCTTCTCCAACGGACAGTTTTCGGACGATCTATAAGAACAGATTTTCTATCTGGTTTTTCCCAGCAAACATTAAGTTCTCTGAGGAATTTCCAGAGCTCAATTCATTTAATTTCAGGTAAATCCCGATGTTCATTCTCATAATAAAATGTATGTACAAATCCTTTTATTGCAGTTTTTATCTCTTCTGCCAACGAGGTTTTTCGTCTGCCTGTGACCGAATGTGGCTTGGGAGTACTAACAATTCCAGTCGTTTTTTTCTCCTTCAGTATTCGGTACATAGTAGATTTTTCAATTCCTGTCATGTTGGAAGACGTCTCAACAGAGCTTTTAACACTATTATCTAGATATTGATATCTTAAGGCATCATAAACATTCATCGTAATACGTTTTTCGTTGAGGAAAAAATGCCTTGGTTTAACGACTTTGGAATAAATATAGAGGTGGAAGCCATATCTTTTGGGTATCTTACTGATCTCAAATAATATATAAAAACAAGCGCAAACAAGATAAATCACTAAGGACACACTGTAACGTGTACTTTGCTCACTGACAGAAATTAAATTGAACTATCAGAAATTTTATTGTTGCAGTAAATTTATAAAAGATTATAATATTTAAATATAATTAAATATAATTAGATTTATGGCAGTCCTCAGTTACCTGCGGCACTGGAGCAGGTACGTTGGAGGTTTCGGTAACAGTTATTACTCTCTAGTTCTTGAATAGAGTATAGGAATGTGTATGCTTGCGATGCCCCCCTCCCCAAGAGGAAAATAGAACCAATTCTGCCTCTTATATTAGGAATGTGTATGCTGCTGGCATCCCCCCCATTCCCAACTTATTTTTCTTGCGTTAGTCACCCCCCAATAGCTTTGAGTTCAGGAAAATAGACCCGATTCTGCCTCTTATACTAGGAATGTGTATGTAGCTGGCATCCCCCCTCTCCAAGAGCTTCAGAAAAATAGACCCGACCGTGCCTTTTATACGAGAAATGGGAATCTCTCCCCCCCCCCCCATCTACAATTTGCTTTCACTTGCCATACTGTACTTTTGTGATATCACCGCATCCCCTCCCCAAAGGATCCGCCCCTTCCTATCATTCTATTTTTTTCTGAAATGGAGTTTTTTTAGCAGGACGCCTTATAAACAGTTTTGCGTCCAGTAATCTTCTGGGTCGAGGTGTAATCATCTAAAAAAAAACTGGTATGAGATAATACGCTCGGTCTCAGAGATCAGGAAAGAAATTTATAGATTTATCTTCAAAGAACGCACGAATACTTATAAATCTCGCAAAAAAAAATATACTAGCGTAATGAATCTCTTCACAGGCCAGTACCCTCTGAGATACCATCTCAAAGAGATTAACAAAGCTGAGGACCAGATATGCCATTCGTGCGACTGTGCAGCCGAAACAGTGAAATGAGTGTTATGCGAACGGGCGGCACTATTCTGCACGAGACTTACATTTCTAGAAGATGTCACGTTGACGCCCGAAGAAACAAAGCAATTACCCCCCAGAAAAATAATAGACCTTTTAAAAAGTCTATACAGGGTGTTTAAGAAAATGTGAGAAATCTCACTGATATGAAAAGAAAACGTGAAAGGAATACTACAAGATCTTACAAAATTTTTTCGTATAGGTCTCCTCTTCGAAGATATGGGCTCCCAAAAAGCTGCAATAGAATCAAGTTTTTTACACATAATTATTGAATCACCAGATATATGATGTACACCAGGTAGGACCCTTTAAATTAGTATCCAAGAAAGTGTTGTGAATTACTCATAGCTGCAGGGACGGACTAACTGTGACACTCATGACCCCATTTTTTTTACGCCCTTTATGATAAGAAGTTTGGAAACCGTTTTTTTACATACCTTTAACTATTGATTAAAAATTAAGTACTCTTTATTCATGCCGCTAATCCTAAACGTTTTCGAAAAAACGTCAATTCATTTACACTGTTAGTCAACTAACTTTTGTCAAGTTGAATAAATAAAAAGGTTTTTCCCTGTCGTCATAGTTTCAATAAAAAGTTAAAAAACTGCTTAGTTAAAAACTTCGTAAGATGCTCCGTGAATTATCATGCACTCGCGGGCACGACGAATTGAGGACTGCTGTACCCGCCACATTAACTCAGCATCGTTCCTTATTTGATCACAATAAAATGTGGTCTTCGGAGAAGTTCCTCCATACTATCGACAGTAGTGGAAAACGCCAAGGTTTTGAGGTGTCCTCATAGGCAAAAATTCAACGGCCTTAGGTCGAAAGATCGAAAAAGTAAGGCGATAGATCCTCCTCTATCTATCCAGTGGTTTGAATAAACGTTCTTCGGGTGCTCCCACACAGCAACGCTGAAATCAGGCGGTGCCCTGTCGTACATATGGTACATGTTTCGGCGGATTTCAAGTGTCAGGCATTCTGAAGGAACTCCAAATAAAGTTCTCCATTCAGTCGTGCCAGCAATACGAATGGTCCAATCAAAAAATTGCCTAGACATTAATTGATTTGAACTGATGTTGATAATGCGAAAGAATAGTTGCATGAGGATTTTCATCACCTCATACATGTGAGTTATGTAAATTTATGATACCATTTTTGACAAAACTTGCTTGAAGTTTACATTATTTCGTTGCTGATCCTACAGCCAGTTTGCAAACTGCATTTTACAGGGAAAATCTTCAGGAATCAGTTCATGCACTTTTTTTTAAATGGCATGGATATAACAGATATTCTTAAAGAACTTTATGTACTATTGTTTTCGACATATTAAACTGCGCTGATAATTTTCGAGTGTTCGTTGAAAGAGTGTCATCTACCGCATTTAAAATATTTTCCTCTAATTGCTGCGTACGTACTGTTCTTCCCCGACCAGTATCAATACTTCTCTTCCCAAAATTTCCTAAAATTATGAAGAAATTTAATAATATTACCTTATTAAATGCAATTGCCCACCATTCTCCTTCTCGTTGAAATATTTTTTGACTTGGAAAATTAAGATTAGGATATCCATCGTGATATAACCTCCTGGCTTCCAAAGCACTGCAAGATACAGGACCACGCATTAGATGTATATCTGCGTACTCAGTAAACGTGTATTCCATATTTTGAATTATTTCACAATTAGTTTCTCCACGAAATACAAAAATCCGTAAATTAATATCCAGGTCAATCAATGTGACAGCAATGTGAAAATTGGCAAGCTCTAAAATGCAGGATATTTATTTATTTCGTACCTAGCCACGTTTGCAACAACAATACTTTGTTTTCGGTACCGATAAAATAAAACGCACATTTTTTGCGAACCTAGGTCGAACTGCAATTCATATAATTAGACGTTTTTAAATAAAAAAGTAAACTCTAATTTTAGATCGAATTTTTGTTATCATAAAGTTGAAGGTTGAATATTTGATAGGAACAAAAATGTATCTTTTATCGAAATACGCCAAATACATGATGTAAATAAAACCAAGTTTTTTCGAAAACGGTTAGGATTAGCGAAATGAATGAACAGTATTTAATTTTTAGTCAATAGTTAAAGGTATGTAAAAAATGTTGTCCAAAGTTCTTATCATACAGGGCGTAAAAAATGGGGTTATGAGTGTCATAGCTAGTCCGTACCTGCAGTTGTGAATAGTTCACACTTTCTTGGATAGTAATTTAGAAGGTCTTATCTGGTATATATCATATTAAAAAAAAGTGAAATATACCTGGTGGTTCAACAATTATGTATAGAAAACTTGATCCCATTGCAGCTCTTTGGAAGCTCATATCTCCAAAGATGAGGCCTATACGGAAAAAGTATCCTTTCACGTGTTTTTCCATATCCGGGAGATTTCCCACATTTTCCCAGACATTCTGTATATCTCGAGCTTATATTAGATGGAGTGCAAAAGATCTAATAGATCAAAATGCTGAAGAGGGGCAAGAAAAGCCTTAAGCACGCACTCACAAATTACAATTTACAACCATAATTTTGGGATTTTCAGCAATAACTACAGATTTTCAAGCATCGCTTTAAAAAATTATTCTAATGCTTGTTTTGGTCCGTATTATTTTTTTGGTCTTCCCAATTTCTATAGATTCTCTAAATATCCTTTTTCATAACAACCTAAAAGCATTTTGGATATTCCGTATCTGGGTAAAACACACTGTCTTGAAACGTCGGAAACAATTTTCGATAACTTTCTAAATCACCATGTACAGGGTGAGTCAACGATTGGATGAAGTAGGTTTGTGCCTTTTCGGTGAAATTAACAAAGAAACTATATTTATTGTTTGATACAGTTTATTTTTACGCAGATTTTAAAAATATTTAGGACTCTACAGGTTGAGCCAAAAAACAAGGACAGCATAAAGTAGTATTTTTTTAAATAGAACACCCTATATACGAATCGTATTTTCGATTTAGCTTATAATTTTAAATCTTTTTTACTAAGGGTTTACTATAACAAAACTTTATAGTTTCTGAGATAATTAAGTTTAAAGAAAAAAAGTCACATTTTCAAGCATCAATTCAATCCTAAATAACGTTTTCAATTTTGTGACACATATATTCAAATTTGGAATTTAGCAAGGCCAAGGAGAAGTTAATATAATTTTTACCTAATATTTGCAATAAAAGCTACAGGGTGTTGAACACATCGGCTCAAATTTGAACAAGTTTAAATGAATAAATATCTTTTTTTAAAATGGTACACCCTGTATATTTTCATGTTATTTAATAGAGTAATAAAAACCCTAAAAGTTTTGTTCAATATATTCTATACCTATTTGTAATAGTTTTTGAGATATTTCAGTTTTCCTTATTTTCCATACTTTTTTACAGAAATAGTCTTCATTATCATAGTAACCATGTAAAATAATAAAAAGAAACTACAGAAACAAACAGAATGTGGTTAAATATGATGAAATACATTATTCGTTATATTACAACGGCAATAGTTTAATTAAACATAATGTGAAAAAATTAACACAACAATAACGACAAGGCAAATACATATTTACTTTTATACTAAATTGAAACAAAAAAATTACCTATTAAATACTGAGATAAATTATTTCTTTTTAATAAGTGTTCGAATAAACGACCCTCTTGTGCAATGCACAAATTTAGTCTTTTTTGCAGATTTTCTCGGACCCTGGACAAAATTAGTGGCGTTATTGTTCTACAGGTATAACTAATCCTGTTTCGCATATCTTTCACTGTTGTTGGTGGATTAACATACACCTTATTTTTAATATAACCCCATAGGAAGAAATCTAATGGGGTGATGTCGCAAGACCTTTGTGGCCACTCAATGAAACCCTCACGTCCAATCCATTTTTGCGGATATCGTTGGTCCAAAAACGCACGAACTTCACGATGGTAATGCGGAGGCGCACCATCGTGCTGGAACCACATACTGTCGAGCTCATCCCTATCGAGACCTTGAAGCAGTTGGGGTAGTTCTTCTTGTAGAAAGTTCAGGTAACTATGGCCATTTAGTGGTTCATTAAAAAAGTGGTTTTGATGTTGCACCTCTCTAATCCAAAATGGGTTTTCTGTGGCATAATAATGCATGTTGCGTCTATTTACGGCACCGTTACTTCTAAAAGTAGCTTTATCACTAAACATTACCTTGCATAATAAATTTGAATTTAATTGAATCTCCGCATTTATTGTACGACAAAAGTTTACACGACTTTCAAAATCCTGTCCAAGCAATTCTTGGTGTAATTCCATGTGATATGGATGATACCTATATTTCTTGGTAGTACGATTAGCGGTGGATTGTGATGTTTCACATAATGCTGCTAACTGACGGCTACCAATATAAGGATTTTCCTGAACATTTAACAATACTTGTAGTTCTTTTTCTTCATTAGTTACTGGTTTGTTGACCACTTTATGTTTTGGATAATCAACAGTACCAGAAGAATCAAATCTTTGCATTAAGTTTTGAAAAGTATGGGTATTAGGCTGGCGTCGATCAGGATACTTCATTTTGTAAATTCTTTGAGCAAGAAGGCAATTTTTTTGAGCCTCTCCTATTGTATAAATCATATCTATTAACTCATTGTTTGGAAAATTCATTTTACAATATAAGATGAATGCAAAAAAAACCAAACTACACTACATAAAAACCAAAAGAAGCGATTGCGGTTATAAATTTGACACACAGAAAAATGTTCTTTTACATTGTTTTTGCCATGGCTACTTTGATAATGAAGACTATTTCTGTAAAAAAGTATGGAAAATAAGAAAAACTGAAATATCTCAAAAACTATTATAAATAGGTATAGGATATATTGAACAAAACTTTTAGGGTTTTTATTACTCTATTAAATGACATGAAAATATACAGGATGTACCATTTAAAAAAAAAAGATATTTATTCATTTAAACTTGTTCAAATTTGAGCCGATGTGTTCAACACCCTGTAGCTTTTATTGTCAATATTAGGTAAAAATTATGTTAACTTGTCCTTGGTCTTGCTAAATTCCAAATTTGAATATATTTGTCACAAAATTGGAAACGTTATTTCGGATTGAATTGATGCTTGAAAATGTGACTTTTTTCTTTAAACTTAATTATCTCAGAAACTATAAAGTTTTGTTATAGTAAACTCTTAATAAAAAAGATTTAAAATTATAAGCTAAATCGAAAATACGATTCGTATATAGGGTATTCTATTTAAAAAAAATACAACTTTATGCTGTCCTAGTTTTTTGGCTCACCCTGTAGAGTCCTAAATATTTTTGAAATCTGCGTAAAAATAAACTGTATCAAACAATATAGTTTCTTTGTTAATTTCACCGAAAAGGCACAAACCTACTTCATCCAATCGTTGACTCACCCTGTATAAATAATACGTCTAATGTTATTAAGTATGAAATACAGTGTACATGCAAAAATGACGAAGTTCCGTTCGCCGAGTCTCCGGCGTCAAGTTGACGGCACTCAAAACTAATTCTTAAACATTAATAACTAATTCATTAATCATTAACAAAAACTGATTATTAATTAAAAATACGTGCCGCCAATCAAGTTTTTTCGGCGATTTTATGTCAATGATAAAAATAAAATACTTTTAATTGTCACGACCAAATATTATAGTGATTTGAGTAAAACTCATTAGTAGGTAATTTATTTACAAAAAATGTGGCATAATCTACTGCTCTGAAGATCTGGAATTACCAATTTTAATCTAAACCAAGAATGTCAATATTTCTAATCAATGATAATAAATTTTTATGATTACATATAATTTTGTAATTTGTAGTTCTGAAAACTTTTAATCTGCGTTATTGTATTTTAAATATTGTTTTATACACCTATATGAAGCGTCCGACTCCCATTTTAATGAAACTTCAATATGTTGTAGAGTGTACAAAAATAAGAGAAACATTTCTTTTTCTTCTGCAGAGATTTATTATAACGGGGTGAAAATCGCCCCTAAAGTTCATTCCTGAAAACAATATTTTTGAAATATCTCAGGTTCTAAGCGAGATATTTTTATAAAACAAAATGAAAGTTACTTGTTACTCGAAAGTATGTTAATCTACGGTATTTTCACCCCAAGGATATCATCCCTTATTTTTTTAATGCGGTAAACCATATATTTATGCACGTAATTTAATTCTAAAAATTTCGAAATTTAATGGAATTGTTTGAAAATATTTTTTTCACGAATACCATAAGTAACTTAAGTTGACGGGTTTTGGTGTTTCTAAAAATAAACTAGTAAAAGAGGGTGAGCTACGCCAAATACGTTTTTTTTTTAAATGTCAAGTTCTAGCTGAGATATCTTTACAAAACAAAATGGAAATTACTTGTTATTTGAAATGACGTTGAAACGTACAAACAAATCATAACATCAAAAAACTAAATATACAAAAATTAAAATCGGAAGAAACGAAAGAAAAGCTGAGACAAGACATCAACACAAACCTAGAAAGAAGACAAGGCAAGCCTGGGTTAAACGATGACAACGTTGAACAACAGTGGCAATTTTTCAAAACGTCCATTATGGAATCAAGCAAGAAAGTACTTACAACATCAAAATACAAGAAGGAAGATTGGATGACAGATGATATTTTGGAGTTGATGGATGAAAGAAGGAAACACAAGACCAACAAGACCCGATATCAACAGTTGCAAATTCAAATAAGAAGAAAAATAAGAGCATCAAAAGAAGAGTACCTTTCTGGAAAATGCAAGGAAATAGAGGAGTTGCAAAACAAGTACGACAACTTCAACTTGCATAAAAAAGTCAAAGAATTAGCTGGAATAGAAAAGAGAAAAACCTCAAACGTATTGCTAGACAAAGAGGGAAACATTATTATGGAAACACAACAACAATTAGGCAGGTGGAAAGAATACATAGAAAAACTATTTGAAGATCAAAGACACGAAAATTCTTCTATAAACAGTCTGGGCGGTGACATAGGGACTGAAATTACTAAAGCAGAGGTCATTTATGCATTAAGGTCGATAAAAACTAATAAAGTTGTTGGTCCAGATGAAATGCCAGGTGAGTTGTTGAAGCTGATCAATGAAAAAAATTTAGATTTATTGGTGAGATTATTTAATACAATTTACACGACAGGAACTATCCCCCGAGAAATGTTAACATCAACATTCATATGTTTACCAAAGAAAGCAAATTCAACAGAATGCAGTGACTATCGAACAATCAGTTGTCACATACTTTGAAAACCCTTTTAAGAATTGTACACGCTAGAATATATTCCAAGTTGGAGCTGGATATTAGTGACACACAGTTTGGCTTCCGGAACGGGGTGGGTACAAGAGAAGCATTATTTGCTTTTAATGTGCTTACTCAAAGATGCTTAGATATCAATCAGGACCTCTATGTCTGCTTCATAGATTACAGCAAAGCTTTTGATAGGGTCAAGCATGACAAACTAATAGAGATTCCCAAAAGCAAAAATTTGGATGAAAGGGATTTAAGGTTGATATCAAATCTGTATTACAATCAGCGAGCGGCAGTAAGATTTGGACAGGAAATATCCAGAGATGTGGAAATACAAAGGGGAGTCAGACAAGGTTGTATATTGTCACCTTTACTATTTAACGCTTATTCTGAAAAGGTCATATTGGAAATTCTTGAATCTGAAACAGCAGGGATAAAAGTAAACGGAGTTTTAATCAACAATATTAGGTATGCAGATGACACCGTAATAATAGCTGATAGTTTGAAAGACCTAGAAAAGATAATGAATAAAATATTGAAAGTCAGTGGAGAATATGGACTCTCTCTTAACACGAAAAAGACCAAGTTCATGATAATTAGTAAAAACAACACCAATAATAATGAAACCCTAATAGTAGGAGGCCAGCACATAGAAAGAGTTAAGAAGTACACTTACTTGGGAACCCTAATAACAGAAAATAATGACTATACCGTCGAAATAAAAACCAGATTTGAGAAAGCACGTGCCAACTTTATTAGAATGAAAAAGGTTATCTGCAGCAAAGATCTAACGTTAGCCCTGAAAATACGACTGACTAAATGTTACGTATATAGTGTTCTATATTATGGATTGGAAGCATGGACACTGAATCGAGAGGCAATGAGAAGACTTAACTCTTTTGAGATGTGGAACTATAGAAGAATTCATAGGATTTCGTGGGTGGATCGAGTTACGAACGCCGAAGTGTTGAGAAGAATGGGGAAAGAAAAGGAAGTCGAGATAACAGTAAAACAGAGAAAACTGCAATATTTCGGACATATTATGCGAGGAGAAAGGTACATCTTACGGCTCATAATCCAGGACAAAATAAGTGGCAAACGAGGCGTGGGACGACGACGAATTTCATGGCTAAAAAACCTAAGGGAACGGTTTAGATGCAGTTCAAAACAACTATTTAGAGCAACTGCCTCAAAAATTAAAATAGCTCTTATGATTGCCAACCTCCGCAATGAAGAAGGTACTTCAAGAAGAAGAACCCCCAAATATATCATCTCTTATTTCTTATAACGGTAAAATATTAGCGCGCGTAATTTAATTCTGAAAATTACGAAATTTAATGAAATTGTTTCAAAGTATTTTTTTTACAAATACCATAATTAACTCAAGTTGGCATGTGTTAGGGTTTCAAAAATGAAGTAGAAATAGGAGGGTAATTACCCTTAAATACATTTTTATCAAATCTCAAGTTCTAGTCAAGATATCTTTACAAAACAAAGCAGAAATTAATTGTTTGTTGAAGTGAGGTTAAACGATGTTGTTTTAACCCCGCAAATATCATCCTTTACTTTTCATGAGGGTTAAATTGTAATTCATTTACGTAATTTAATTCTGGACATTACGAAATAAAACTATATTTGTTGATTATTTTTTTTACGAATACAAGTAACTTATGTTGACGTATTTCAGGGTTTTCGAAAATAAACTTGTGAAAGAGGATGAGCCATCCCCCAATACGTTTTTTTAATATCTTCAGTTCTAGTTAAGATATCTCTACAAAACAAAATTAAAATTACTTTTTATTCGAAATGATGTTAAAGTATTGTATTTTCACTGTCAAGGATATTATTCATTATTTTTTATAAAAGTAAACCGTCATTTCATACATGTACTATGTGTTAAAATTGTCAAATTTTAATTTAAATGAACATTACAGAATTAGGAATAACTATTTGTCATGAATTATAATAATTTACAGACATAAATGCTTAACCAATGAAATAAGCTTATATGGTCTTATTAATTTAAAGGAAAAATTTCAGTAAGCTCTGAAACGTTTATATTAACCAAAATTTAGCAACTTTAGGAATAATTATACAGGTATGAAATGACATCCTTTGAATGATCTTTGTGGGTGAAAATACTATATTTTAACTTCATTCATAACAAGTGATTTCCAATTTGTTTCTTAGAATTATCTTAATTAGAACTCGAGATGTAAAAAAAGTATTTGGTATTGGCTCACCCTCTTTTACTAGTTTATTTTTAGAAACCCTGAAAAACGACAACTTAAATGAATTATGGTATTCGCGAAAAAAATATTTTCAAACAATTTAATTAAATTTCGTAATTTTTACAATTATATGACGTTTACCATAATAGAAAATAAGGGATGATATTCTTGGGGATGACAATATCTTAGTTCAACATCATTTCAACAAGTAATTTCCATTTTGTTTTGTAAAGATATATCAATTAGAACTTGAGATTTAAGAAAAAAAATATTTGGGGGTGGCTCATCTTTTTTATTCGTTATTTCAAGAAACCCCACTTGTATTAAATTTAATTACGTGCGCGAATAGATAGTTTACCCTTATAAAAACATAAGGGAAGATATTTTTGGGAGTGAAAAAACCAGAGTTTAGCTACATTTCGAACAATAAGTAATTTCTAATTTTGATTTTGTTTTGTAAAGATATCTCACTTAGCACCTGAGATATTTCAAAAATACTGTTTTTAGGGGTGAACTTTAGGGGCGCTTTTCCTTCCGTTGAAATGAATCTAGGCAGATAAAAAAATACATGTCTCTTATTTTTGTACCCTCTACAACATATTGAAGTTTCTTTAAGGGCACGCTAGGTACCTTCCTAGTTGGAGCTTTCCTAAGTAATAAAAATTTTTTCTCAGAGACTTTAATCTAAATCAGTTTAGGCGATCCCAAAAAAATTGCAATATTTACATATGTATTCTCAGCAAGCAAATGTATGTACCATTAGTGTCAAGATTACGTGACGCATGCCGTATGTCCACAGGATCCGTTAGAAGCACTATTTTTCGCTACCATAACTTTTTTCCGTAAAGTTGGAGATATGAAATTTCCATCCTTTAATTTCATCAGTTCTTCATAAAGTTATAAATATCGTCTGGATGCTATTCATTCCCCCTTGAATATGTACACCTACTAGTATGTATACATACAGGATGGAAAAAAAATTGTCCTTTTTACTGGGATACTCTGTATGTGTTTGCATATTTCAATTCTCCCAAGAATTATTTATATGATAGCATATCTGGATTTGAATTTTATTGCGAAGTTGCTAAGGTTTTCAAAAAATTCACCAAATTTTGAAAAGAAACATGGTCCTCTGTAATTATTACATATTTTAATCTACAGCAATTATAGTACACAAAATTGATATTGAGAAAGATAAATGCTCTATTAAAGGTCTAACATAGCGCTTAAACAATTATCTCATTCAGGATGTTGTCAAAATTTTACCCATTTGATGAAGAGTTAATTAATTTTGCGTTGGTTTTTTAAATGAAACACTCTGTATGTGAGTTACTGTTTCTCTATCACTTTTCTTAAAGTTTTTTTATACCTATTAGCTCTAGTTTTTCCGATATATTCATTTTTATTAATTGTATACAAAAATACGTTAACCTACTGATATCTCCCTCTCTCGCTCTCTCTAGCAGCCCTATTTGGTCCACTTTTGGACATAGGCCTCCTCTAGTTTTTTCCATTTCAACCTATTTCCTGCAATCCGGTACCAATTTCTACCTGCTTTCCTCTTTATGTTGTCTATCCATCTTTTTGGGGGTCTTCCGATACTTCTTTTAGACGACCTCGGTCTCCCCTGCAATATATGTTTTGCCCAACTTGTATAGTCTTGCCTAGCGAAGTGTCCCACGTAGGTCCATTTCAAAGTAACAATACGTTTTATCACATTCCCCACTTCCGTGTGTCTTCTTACTTATTCGTTCCTTATTTGGTCACGTAGTGTTATTTCTATTGTTCGCTGAGTAATATGCAGTTATTAGCTGCTTTAACTGTTAGTGTGATTTTTTTCCATTCCATAGGTCATTACTGAGAGAAATCATAAGTCAAATACTCTTTTTTCAAATTAATGGGAATATTAGGGTGTTTAAGAATGTAGCCTCATTTTCCAACGGCTGCCCATAACATTTTAACTCTTTTATTTATTTACGCTTGCTGGCTTTCTTTCCCAAGTATAATTAGGTTGCCTAAATACACATATTCCTCGACTCTTTGTATTTCGTTGCTTCCTACATAAAGTGGCATATTTTCTGGATATATTATTTCGGCGTTTGTTAAGTTCATGCTTAGTCCAACTTTCTCTGAAGCATTTTTCAACTCAGTGAAACGTAAATGACTGAGATATCTATCATCGATGGTAATGCCCTTATGTTCCCAGTTTAGTTGTTTAAAGACATCTTCCAGTGTTAAAGTAAAGAGTTTAGGGGAAATCGTATCTCCTTGTCGCACCCTCGGCCAATATTTTTCTTCTGTGTTTCTAGGTCCTCTGCTATCTTTACTTGTAGTGTGACCTTATCGTAAATATATTTCAGAAGATTTCTGAATCTGAAGTCAATCCTTGCATTGTCCCTTTCTTGAAATATGGCCCATAGCTCGACCGAGTCAAAAGCCTTGATAAAATCAACAAATGCTAGGTGGATTTGAATATTATATTCTGTGCATTTTTCGATTAGTAATGTGATGTTCAGTATTTGCTCTGTTGTACTAAAGCTCTTTCGAATTCCTTTCTGGAAGTTGATAGAAGTCAAACTCATTTGTTCCTTTATTAGTTATAATCTTTGTAAGCAATTTGTACGGATGTGGTAGGAGACTTATGGGGCGATGATTTTCGATGTTTAATTTGTCGTCTTTTTTGTATAGGAGAATGAATTGGGCGTTTTGCCAGTTATCAGGGACTTTGCTGTTTTGAAGACATTTGTTCAAAAGAATACTCATTGAATGTAGCGTTGCAGACCCTCCAAGCTCCAACATTTCTCTAGACTTACCATCTTCAACTGGGGCATGATCAGATACAGATACAGAACATGCTTCAATTCTTCGATTGTAATGAAAGGTATTTCTTCTGAACCAACATTTGTAATATTGTGGAGTTTGATATCTGGTTTTGGGTTAACTGAAGTGTACAGATTAGAGTAGAACTTTTCTACGATATTAGCCACTTGGTTTCGTCCATTTTTGGTTTCTCCTTCTTGATCTTTAAGCTAGTTTATATTCTGTTTACCAAATAAGCTTATGGATTTTAATACTTTCATATTTTTGTTGTTTTCTATGATCGTTTTAATACTTTCCATGTTATCCTTCCTTATATCGTATATAATTTTTTTTATGATTTGTTTGTTTAGTTGTATGTAGTTTTTTGTGACTTTTTCCGTGTTTCTTCATTTATTTATCAGGTCTCCGTTCTGTTGTGATAATTTACTGTTTGTTTGTCTTCTAACAGTACAGATTTTCTTTACTGCAGTTTGAATATGTTTTTGGATTTTATTTTCCATTTTACTTATTGTCAATCTATTAAGTTTATTCAATGGTATCAATTTTTTCTTGATATGTTATTTTGTTTTAATTCCTCTGATGTCGGAAAACGTTGGAGTTTAATAAGTTTGTTCCTTTCTTTGTTAATGTTGATATTTATTTTTTCTCGAACGACTCTGTGATCACTACCCAGTTCGAATTTGTTTAAAGCTGTCACATCGGACACAATATATTCTTTGTGAGTAATAATGTATTTTATTTCATTCGTTTGGCAGTGGTCGAGACTTCTCCATGTCCATCTACAACTTTATGATATCTAGTTAGCCATAAGTATTAAACGAAATAAGTAAAAGTCAAAATTAATATCGCTTATCTGTCTGTCAAGTTTCAAAATTGGGTAATCGATTTCATCCTAATACTGAAATAAATACTGAATTGTGTTAATTGTTCGCTGAAAAATACGTGAAAACTTGTTGCTATTATTGTTCTAGTATATGAAAATGTAAATCATTTAGAAAGACAAGTTTGGTTTTTACTTTCACCTAAAACAAATGGTTAAAGAACAAATCTAAAAATTTTTGCACATCAAGTAAAAATAAATATTAGAGTACTAATTAAGCTAAAAAGTGGTTAATTCAAAAAACACTGTCTAACTAGTTATTCAAAATGTCCTTCACCTTGTTGAATACACAATTCAATACGTTTCTCAAATTCGCTAAGCAAATTGCGACACATTTTAATATTAATATCTCGAAAACAATTTTTTATTGTGATCCTCATTTCTGCCTTTGTTGTAGGCGATATTTTGTAAACTTCCACATGGTAAAGTCCATTTTAGATAAATCTGGAGATCTAGCGGGCCACGAAACATGTCCTCCCCATCCAGTCCAACGATCCGAATGTGGCATTTAAAAAAGTTATAATCTGTCCTGTATCATGAGGAAACCACATTTCTTCTTAGATTTCATTTGATACTTGTGTCAATAGATCAGGTAAATAGTTTTGAAAAAAGTGTAAGTATACTTCCCCTGTTACTCTTTGTTCAAAAAAATATGGTCCAATTAGGTGGTTACCGACAATACTTCCCCAAATATTTGAGAACTCTTCTTATATTAAATTTTTATAAAAAAAAATTAATCAACTTCTAAAAATGCACCAAAGAGTGAAAAATAAATATAAATTTTTATATAAAATAGAAATTTTTGAAGTGGGCGTCGAAGTATTTCTAAATAAAAGAAATAACTACTAATATGAGATATTTACAACCTATTGTAAGAAAGCAATTACAAATAAAGTATTTTTAATCTATTTATGTGAATCACATTTTGTCAGGTATTAGTTTGGCGCTGACGTCAAATATTTCAATTTTATATAAAAATTTATAGTTACTTTTCATTTTTTAACGCATTTTTAGAAGTTGGTTCAATTTTTTACAAAAATTTTATTAGTTTTGAATTCATTAAGATATCCATAAATTATTTGAATTGAGTACTAATAGAGATTGGTTTACGTCGCAAAAAAGTACCCATTTTATCCAAAGTCGTAAATCAACCTCAAATGAACAACTAAACCAGTTTTAAATGAAATTGTGTCGAACAAATATTTAGTCCTCTATCTTAAATTTTAAGTTAATTTTCGATTAATAATATAAGCCTCCAGAACCTTCCAATACCGATATTTAAAGAACTTGAGACGTAAATTTTTTAGCCCGACATATTTTTTCCTGAATATTGAGTTTGTATACGCCTCAAGATTCCTGCAATATCAAGTTTAGACAAAATCAGAAAAATATACAATTTTCAGTCTCTCATATTGCATCTGCCATAGTAAAGTAAAAAATTAACTTTATATTCGTAATATAAGCCCAGAAAACCCTTTAATACCAAATTTGAAAAAATGCGAATAAGATAAAATTTTCAGCCCACCATATTGCATCCATCATATTAAATTTCAAAGAAACAATTTTAAGGTCTTAATCTAATCGAAATCTAAACCTTTGAAAGCCTCATACTACCAATTTTGGATGAAATTAGGAAATTTAAAATTTTTGGACCGTCATACATTACATCTGACATATTAGATTTTCTTTAGATTTCTGTCTCACCTTTGAACAAAATAGAAAAATGCAAAATTTTTAGTCCGCTATTTTGGATTTGTCATATTGAATCCTGAAAAAATAATTTTAAATTCATAATTTACACCCTCAACAACCGCCTATATCGATTTTGTAGAAAATTGAAATATACAAAATTTTTAGGACGCCATATTAGATCCGCCAGTGAGTTTTTAAAAATAATTCTAAATTCGTAATTAACGCTAACAAAAATGCTCCAATATTGATTTTGGACAAAATCGAAACAAGTAATTATGGACCCGCCATATTTACTTTTTTTTAATAATTTCAGATTCTTAATGTGCAATCCCAATAACTCCCTTATATTAATTTTGGAAAAAATCGGACAACACTAATTTTTTGGCCGCCATATTGGATCCGTCATAGTGATTTTTTTAAACAATAATTTCAGATTCGTTATGTGCGCCCTCAAAAATTCCCTCATACCCAATTTTGAAGAAAATCGGATAAAATTAATTTTTTTGTCCGCTATATTATCAGCGCCATCTTGGATTTGACTGCACCATTTTCATCCAAAATAACATGGCATTATCACAGCAACTTCCTAAACAATCATAAAAAATTTCATTGAAGTCGGTGCCGCCGTTCCGGAGTAATCGATGTACATACATAAAAAATACATAAACTCGGTTAAAGTATGGCTTTTCTCCTGCATAATAATGGAAATTGTGTCTGTTAACATTTCCGTTCCTATGAAACGAAGCCTCATTTCCAAATAGGATCAAATGAGCAATATTTCTTTGTTCTTTTATTCGGTTTTGAGCCCACAGACAAAACTCCAATCTTCTGCCATAATTGTCCGGAAACCATTCTTGAAATAACTGGCTGTGATAGGGGTGCATTTTATGAGTCTTAAGTATTCGCCAAACCATCCCAACGATCAACATCAACCTGTCGAGAAAGCGGGCGCTCTCCAATATGCGGATTTTCGGTAACTGTTAAAAATACATTTAATAACTTTTTCTCAGTATGAGCACGTTTTTTTTCCAGTATTTTTGTTGTATGCCACGCTGCCAGTTCTTCTTTCAGGATGACGTCTCTCGATAAATCGCTGTTGATAAATCTTTTCGCTAATAGCGCTTTCTTGTCACTAGCTCCCAAAACAAATATCATATCAAACATCTCGGCTTGTGAAAAATTCATTATTTAAAATTTAAACTTTAAAACTGTATTTTTTATAATATATGTTGAAACAATACTCTTTAGTTGTGACAGATAAACGATAAATATTACTTTGACGTATACTTCTTTCGTTTAATACTCATGGCTAACCAGGCGCGGGTCCAAGGGAGGGGCGGTGGGGGCGATCCCCCCCCCCCCAAGAGCCTTAAGTTCAGGAAAATTTTCTCGATTTTGCCTTTAATATTATAGTTTATTCCAGAACTAGAGAGAGTAATAAATCATTTTTTACCCTTTTTTTCTTCGCAAACTACCTGTGTTCTTTAGTCCGGTGTTTTTGGCAAAATCTGTTACACACATATATATTTTTCATAGGAATGGGTTAGAAATTTTATAATCAGAAATACCAGTTTATAATAATGGACTATTTAGGTTGGATGACAATACATATTTGGAAGTGTGAAGTGTTAAAAAGGATTTTAATCCCTGTCATAGGCGTCGGAAGGAGATTTACTTTATCACTAAGTATTTATAGCATAGAATATTATTTCGCCTAAAATAAAAAGTTATTGTTATATTATTTCTTATGATTTCTTAATAATTCACATACATTAGAAAATATAGATAATTCTGACATATTTAACACAAATCACAACTGTATTTTTATTATTTTCAATTTTCGCATAGAAACCGTTTTAGGCACATTCAGACTAAAACTTAACCTTTTTCTCTCAAAAAATTTATACTATAGTTATAATTTAAATATTTACAAAATATCCATTGTCAAAAATACAAGAAGTTAAACATATATAAAAAAATTAATTCGTCCATATAATATTAAAAATTTTTTGGGGCTATTGGTTATTTTATTATTAATTAAAAACATTTTTAGGATATTTGATATATCAGTTCATTTATTTCTTAAACCATCTGCAGAATTACAACTAAACACTAAAAAGGGATTCAAATATAATTAATTTTTATATGTTACAGAAAATCTAAATAATAAATTGTGTTTACCTTGGAAAACATTACGTATATAATTTGCAGTCAGTCAGGAAATCTATCTTCGCTCAAATTAATTATAATTGGTTCCTCTATCTCACCGATTATTAGATCGAGTTTACACATTTTCTTTTATTCTTTTATTATATGGATTTTTCCCAATTTTCAACAGTACCATTATTCAAAAAGTCTTTCAAAAGTTCAGTTAAATTACTAATTTTGTAAGTTGTGTTATTTCTAGCAACTCTGCCTTTTACTTGAGAGAGATATTTCCTTCTCCAACGGACATTTTCCGGACGATCTATAACAACAGATTTCCTATATGGTTTTTCCCAGCAAAAATTAAGTTTTCTGAGCAATTTCCAGAGCTGAGTTCTTTTAATTTCAGGTAAATCCAGATCTTCATTGATTTTAGTGAGCACTTTGTCGACGGTTGGGATCTGCTTCTCATAATAAAATGTATGTACAACTCCTTTTATTGCAGTTTACATCTCTTCTTCCCACGAGGGTTTTCGTCTGCCTGTGATCGATTGTAGCTTGAGAGTACTAACAATTCCAGTCGTTTTTTTCTCCTTCAGTATTTGGTACATAGTAGATTTTCCAACTCTTGTCATTTTAACATTATTATCTAGATATTGATATCTTAAGGCATCATAAACATTCATCGTAATAAGTTTTTCGTTGAGGAAATCTTTTGGTATCTCACTAATCTCAAATAATATATAAAAACAAGCACAAACAAGATAAATCATTAAGCACACACTGTAAGGTGTACTTTTCTCACTGATAGAAATTAAATTTAACTATCAGAAATTTTATTGTTGCAGTAAATTTATAGCTTATTATAAATATAATTAAATATAATTAGATTTATGGCAGTCTTCAGTTACCTGCGGCACTGGAGCAGGTACGTTGGCGGTTTTGGTAACAGTTTTATTACTCTGTCTAGTTCTTAAATAGATTAAGGAATGGGTATGCTTGCGATCGCCTCTCCTCTTCCCATGAGCTTTGAGTTCATAAAAATGGAACCGATTCTGCCTCATATACTAAGATTGTGTATGCTGTTCGCATCCTCTAACCCTGTTGACTACTTGTTTTTTCTTGTGATCGCCCCCCCCCCCCCAAGAGTTTCAAATTCAGAAAGATAGACCCGACCCTGCCTTTTACACTAGAAATGGGAATGTTGCTGATGTCTCGCCACCCCCCCCCCCCCCCGTCGACAACTTGCTTTCGCTTACCATATTGTATTTTTGTGATATCACCGCCCCCCCCCCCCTCCCAAAGAGAGAGGCTGGATCCGCCCCCTGTACAATAACTCAATGTGAGAATGTAATTATATACAAGGTGTTCCATTTAAAAAAATCAATGAAAAATAAATTTCCGTTTCATCAAATGGGCAGAATTTTGGCAAACATCTTGTATGAGATAATTGCTTAGGCAATATATTAGACCCTTGATAGTATATTTATCTTTCTCAATGTCAATTTTGTGTTCTATAATTGCTGTAGATTGAGAGATACAATAGATTATAGAAGACCATGTTTTTTCAAAATTTTTGAAAGGGTTGCAAATTCGCAATAAAAATCAAAAGCAAATATGCGTTATCTGGATAGTTTTTGGGGGAATCTAAATATGCAAAGATAAACAAGATATACCATTATCAAATATATAATTTTTTAGCTCCACGCTGTCGTGAGACACCATTGAAAATGTTTTTGAATTGTAGAAATTTTCTTATTATATAACTTTCATTAAAACCTATAAAGATTTTTAAAGTTTTTGAAAAATAAGAGAAATAGTACTTTGTCATATTATTGCGCCACCCTGTATATTACTATCTTCTCATTTTTCTACTCATATGTGACCACTGGCTGTTTTTCTATTACATCATATTTCATACTAATTTAAAATTTCTTTATTATCTTTATAATAAAACAATATATCGAAATTATATAATACATAATCCGTGAAACACGACGCTATAATATATTTATATATATATATATATATATATATATATATATATATATATTTATATATATATATATATATATATATATATATATATATATATATATATATATATATATATATATATATATATTATATATATATATATATATATATATATATATATACAGGGTGTTTCCAAATAAGTACGAAAATTTTACAGTTATTCTTAATCTAATTTTAAACAGAAAAGTTCATATACACATATGTCCGATAACGCTTAATTTTTAATGATAATTAAGTCAAATTTGGAACACATAACACTTTTATTATTATGTGAAATAATATACAGGCTAGTACTTTTTTCCGGGTCTACAAATTTTACCCTCTCGAACTTTTTTTCGAGAGCCACTGACTCCGTCTGATTATTCCGTTAGTTTTCCCATATTATTGTGAAAGAGTTTTGTCTCTTAGGTTTTTCTCTAGAAGTCAATAGATTTCCCACAAAAAAATAGAATACGTTTAGATGCATCCCTAATTAAGTTCTGTAGGGGTGGCTTTTTAAGTGATGAAAATATATAGTAGGCTACTGTCAAATAAGTTCATGCTAATTTGTCATATTGTTTTTGTTATGATGTGTTATAATTTCTGTGAATAAGTGTGATCAATTTAATGTACTCTTAATGAAAAGTAAGCAAAAAAATAGTAAGT